>OX403616.1:13931222-16462381 GCA_948107695.1 Meliscaeva auricollis | reverse complement strand
ATTTATTCACTTATGATTGTATTTCAATTTTTTTTAATTCATTTAAAATTTCCGACATTGCCCGACATTATGATTGTATTTCAATTTTTTATTTTCTACAATATAAGTGATACCAAGAAATAGGAGGTATAATGTAAGGATCTGATACGACGGGATTTTTCAAAATTTCACTGGCAAGTTAGGGTAAAATGGGGCAAAAGAAAAACATTTTTTTGATACATCTCGAAAGTATAAGGGTTAGAATTATAAAATAAATTTAATTGAATTGATGAGTTCTCATCAAAAAAAAAAATAAAAATTCAACTTTTCAAGTTAAAAATTATTTTCCAATATCCAATATTTTTAAGACGTTTGAAAATGATGTAATTATGGATACAGTTGATAATTTCTTGAAAAACTAATGATGTACGTTGAAAGAAAATAAAAAAAAAATTAGGCGTCTGATACGGATTTCATATAAAATGCTCCATAACGGTTTTTTCAAGCTTTAAAAAACAAATACGTTTTTGGAAGTCTATGTGGGTGGTTTAATTGATTTTAAAAATCAGGGAATAACGGGGAAAATATTTTGTCAAAACGGCTTTTAGGCTTATGTGTTGTCTATACACGTTTGAAAAAATTATATTTTTTAACATTTTTTCCAATGAATAACAGTAAAAAAACGGATTTTTCAGTCGAAGTTTCTTGACCGTTTCCAACTGTATTTTATTTTTATCTTTTTTATTGTTACATTTTTAAACTTGAAATATACACAGCGATTAGATATTGGGTAAATGCATTTTTGTACAAACCTTGACAATTTTCTGTGGTCTGTGAACCGACATAACGGTAAAAAGAGTTTTGTTTACGCGGTGCTTAATTACTATTAACATAAGCCTCATAAAACTATGATTCAACTTTATTGAGCATCAGGATCAAATTTCCTTTAATTTGATATTTTCACTTAAAACTGTACATGCTATAAAAGATTTACAAACTTGAAAAGAGTTTTATCCGAAATTCAACAAAATTGTTTGTTTTGGTCGTCGGACACGACCAGCCACCGGATTGAGGTTGCAGTTACATATAAAATAATGAGTAAAAGGTGATCAAGAGCAAAATCAATTTTTGTTTTCTTATTCTTTTTGCAATATGGTATGAAATTTGTTTGAATTTTATGAAATGATGTACCACGATATTGTTAGTTCAAGTGTTTTTGATAGGCAATAAATATTTTTAAGCACACAAATTCATATTTACAGATTTTAGAGAGAAAAATTAAAAAAAAACACATAAAAAGTAGATTTCATTGGATATTAAAATCTGCGTAACTTAAGTTTTAGTAGCAGGATTTTAACAAATTGAACAGATTCTATTAGATAAAATGCTGATCTATAATTCCTCATAAAAATATTGGACAATTATTTTATTAAACATTCTTTTTTAGTTTATTTCGTTAAATACTAACGATATGTAGTTACATTTTCTTAAAAACTAAAAATTATTATTATATATTATACATTACATTATTACAAAAGAGAAATAAAAGAAAAATTTACATCTAATGAAGGTGCATTATGGATTATTACGAATAAAGAATATTTTTCTAAAGTTTAGTGATTTAACATTGTCATAGCTGCAGTTATTTATATTTGAATTTTTATTGTAAATATTAATTAAAAGATTTAAAGGACTATTAGCACCGTAGTTTGATCTACTGTAAATGTTAGAAATTGGCAACTGCCTTCTCACACTATACTGACTAGCAATGAAATTCAATCGACAAAGGATCGATGGAGCTGAAATCGATCCATTGATTATCCCGACAATAAAACAAAGTTGTAGATACGCTCTGTGACTAGTTAGAGATGGAAGATTTATTAGTTTAATACGTTGAGCGTAAGGTGGCAAGTTAATTTGATTTGACCATGGTAGAAATCTTAAACAAAATCTCATAAATCTTCTTTGAACGGACTCTAATCTATTTATATGAACCGCATAATATGGAGCCCATATAACGCAACCATATTCTAAAATGGATCTTACGAATGAGACATATAGAGTTTTTAA
The DNA here is from genome assembly GCA_948107695.1 of Meliscaeva auricollis. Taxonomy (NCBI): domain Eukaryota; kingdom Metazoa; phylum Arthropoda; class Insecta; order Diptera; family Syrphidae; genus Meliscaeva; species Meliscaeva auricollis. Next base: position 16,460,332 of record OX403616.1, on the reverse strand, counting down.
AACATAAGGATCACGAAATTCTCGAGCAAATCTTTTGATAAAACCAAGAGTCATGTTAGCTTTTTTAATAATGTAGTCAAAATGGTCAATAAAAGTTAATTTTGAGTCCAACACTATCCCAAGGTCAGTAAAACTAGACAGATTACACAATGATGACAAATTAATAGAGTAATTATAGACAATCACATTTTTCTTGCGTGTAAAACACATTGTTTTACACTTGTCAATATTTAAAACTAGACCATTAATATTGCACCATTCCCAGAAACTTTGAAGTTCTTTTTGTAAATTATCACAGTCTTCAACAGAGTTAATTGTACGAAAAATTTTTACATCATCGGCATATATAAGAGACATAGAATTAACTAGGACTGACGGAAGATCATTAATAAATAGTACAAATAATAACGGACCAAGATGGCTACCCTGAGGAACACCGGAGTTAACTGTAAAACATTTAGAACGTTCACTCTTAAAAACAACACTGTATAACCTATCTTTTAGATATGAAGATATCCATAGCACAAATCTGTCGCTAAGACCTATTTTTTTAAGTTTACTTAACAATACATGGTGGCTAAGTTTGTCGAATGCTTTGCTAAAGTCAGTAAAAATACAGTCAACTTGTTGTTTTTTTTCAAACGCGTCAATACAAAATGTAGTAAACTGTAACAAATTTGTTACAGTGGAATTCTTTTTAACAAAGCCATGTTGATTGTCACATAAAACGGAGGTACAATGAAAAGACAAATTATCACAAATAATAGATTCAAACATTTTAGGAATAGCAGATAGTTTAGCTATTGGTCTGTAATTTAAAACTAAGTTTTTTTTACCTTTCTTGTGAGTAGGGATAAGAAGTGCATTTTTCCAAAGGGTCGGAAATTTACAGTTTTTTAAAGATTGATTAAAGAGTATATATAACGGGTATGACATATATATTGCACATTTTTTTAACATAAAAGCGGGAAAACCATCAGGACCGGGACTTAAACAATCATCTATTTTTTTAATGTACTCTAAGATAGTTGCCTCAGAAATAGCAAAGTCAATTGAATTAAGATGTAAAAACTCATCAACAGTAGTACAATAAGTATCACAAGAAGAAGAAGATGCTTCAAAAGCAGATTTAAAATATTCGGCAAACATATTTGCTATGTCCTCTGGGTAATGACTTTCTACATTTTGGTAGCTCATATTAGTTGGGTAACCATCAGATTTTCTCTTAAGATTTACAAATTTCCAGAAATTTCGTGGATTAGATTTAAGATCATCTTCAGTTCGAAATATGAAGTCCGAATAAAGGAAATTAGAGTAGTTAATAAATTCATCTTTAAGTCTATCATATTCATTTTGAGCTTCATCACTCCAGGATCGATTTAACTTCACCCAAGCCTTGTTTCTTTCATTTTTAAGAGTTTTAATATGTTGATCAAACCACGGCGGAGTATTACTTAAATGTCTAATTTTTCGTAACGGAGTGGTTTCTAAGAAACAATCAAACAAGATTTTATAAAAACGAAAGACCATTTCATCAAGACTAACATTCAAAAACAAGATATTCCAGTTAATCTCATTCAGTAAGTCGTAGAGTACGGAAAAATTACATTTTTTAAAGTTGAATTCATGCATATTCTTACAATTATGGCTTCCATTAATAATATTTAAGTTTAACGAAATAGATAAAGCAGGATGATAACGATCTTCTTCAATGAGCTTCGTATCAGGAAGTAATGTAGTTCCATCAGAATTATTGAGGTCAGAAAAGTACACAAGGTCTAAGATTCTACCAAATTGGTTTTTGACATTGCTTAATTGATGAAGTCCAAATGAAGTCATTCCATCAATAAAAAGAGCTTCGTTGTTGCTCGACGCATTAACGGCATGATAACATTCTAGTTCCGGCGATTTTGTCCATTTAAGATTTGGTAGATTAAAGTCACCAATAACAAAAAGTTCATCAGAAGGCTCAATTTTGTCGCTTATAGATTCTAAGCAATCGATAAGTTTGTTGTAGACATCACAAGTGGAGGAAGGAGGGATGTAACAAACAACAACATATAAATATCCAGCCGGAGTTGATATTTTTACACAAATTATTTCAAGACTGGAGTCCAAAAAATCGTCGACAAGATTACAAAATAGATGATTACGAACGGCTATTAACAAACCTCCTCCAACAGTTACTATATTATTGTCGTTATGGCGATCACGTCGAAAAATTTGAAAATTGGAATCGAATAATTCTGCGTCAGCAAAAGAATTATTTAGCCAGGTTTCTGTGAGTATGAGAACATCATGAGGCATATTATTTACATTTTTATAGACCTTGTTGGTCTTAGTTCGGAGGCCATTTACGTTCTGGTAATAAATCATTAATTTTTGTAGCTGCTTTGGCTGCGCATTGTCAATCGTTTTTGAAAATGGTGAGAGTTGTGGTTTGGTTTTCTATTTTGATACTCATGCATGACTATTCCATTCGGCCAGAAAGAAATCGAGTTTAGGATGTAGAAAATTGAGTCAGGAACTTTAATTTTAAATGATGAATATTTAGAAAAGTTGCGATGGAGAATTTTTTCAACGATTACAGAATTTAATGTTCCAATCTTAGATTTAATATGGCATTTCACATCAAAAGCATTTGTAGATGGAGCAAGTTTCGAAATAAAGAGTGTTTTGTGTCCTTCAACTATTTGTAAACCTGACTCAATAGGTGAAATAAAATGTCCATCAGTAACTGGGCCCGTACGAGGAAATGTGTTGATAGGATTAGCAATCATTTCTAAAGATTGCTGGTCAATCAATAACGAAGGAGTAGCTGTTGTTGATGTATTATTTCCAGGTAGAGTTGGGAAATTACATTGATTTGATGTAGAAAGTTCCTTCGAAGTATCAAGATCAACAGATTGTTCTTGTCGTGCTGTGTTATTAGCAAATTCTTGGGATGAATTTATAACTATAGCTGTGGCAGGTTTTTTTGTCAAATGGCTTGTTTCAGATATTTCGGTATCCATTTTATCCAGTTTTCTTTTCAAGGGTACAGAATCAGATGTAGATGGATTATTTACTATTAAATGATCATGATTTTGTACTACATTTTGTAAAGATTGTTGATTGAAAGTAATATCTTCAATTTTCTTATTCAGTTGAAGCAATTGGTTATGAAGATTGTCAAGATTTTGCTTGTTTTGTAGTACATCACGTAAAATGTTCGTATATGCAAACGGGTCACATTCTTCACAAAAGAAATAAAAAGATTTTCTATGTTCGAACAGCTTAATAGAGCTGAGCGGAGCGTTAATACATTTTATGTGCAACAATTTGCGACAGCTTCCATGACAAATAATAGCGTCAATCAGGTAATCTGCGATATTATTACACAAAGCGCACGCAGACATAATAATTTGTGTTATTTATAATTTTTTGTTTTTTAGAGGTGGTAATATGAATTTACGGCGATTTTTGTTTCATAAAATAAAAATTGATATTACTTGCTAAAATGTTCGCTCGCAGTGTACTCCGAATTTAGTAATGTACTTAGTAGGTACACAAACCATGCAGTAGTAATAAGATCTCTAGGGTTTCTAGGTCAAGCTGGGGCGCTGGGGTAAACGTCAAAACGGGAAGAAGTTTATTGATGGCTTGTATGTAAATGCATGCATGCAGTGATGAAAAGGGCAGCGGATGGGGGCAAGCTGATGCTCTCAGTGTGATGAATGCTGGTGGCAGGCAAGACAATGATTTTTGTCGTCACAAGATGTAGGTCCAGTTGTTGTCCGCAGTCAATGATTTGATTTTTTTTTAATGCAAGGAAAAACCAAGGATGTTGGATGTAGTCATCAAATATGTACAAGGCAGAACATATACCAAAACTGTACTCACCGGGGGGAGACAATTGAATGAGTTAGCTCTATTCTCAATAAAGAGAAATTGTTAACATTGGTGGTAGTTGTTGTTGTTGGAAGATACAGCAATAACTTTTAATAGGTTTTATTATTATTATTATTTTTTTTTTTTTTTTTGTAATGGCAAATAAATAAAACTTTTAGGTAATAGTTAAATGACAACTAATTGGCGAAATTGATTGAAATTAATCCAATTTAAAGGCAAAAAGACACTAAAATCATTTAACACTTTTTAACTTGATATATATGACGATTTAAACGTTCAATAATAAAAATATATTCGGAGCAGAAATAAAACACAGCCAATCACTTAGAGAGAAGAGGTTTCTTTTTTACATTGCCACAGAGGTCGAAAAGTGAAAACATGTTTTTAATGAATGCGTTAAGATTACAAAATTTAATGAAAAATTTGATAATTTTGAATACAATTTTAGCTCAATTTCAAGATGTGACTGTTCACTTGAACACTGCCATATAAAGTTTATTGACTAAGTTCAAAACAAAGACTGTAAATGATATATTACAGAAAAAACATCGAGCAAAATGTACTTTTTATGCTCCTTTGCCAATTGTACCATTCATAACATCTGAGTATGTCTGCTTCAATAATTTAAATTTTCTTATAAAATATATATAATTATTTTGATATACAATTTTTTTCTACTAACAAGCTTCGCATTATCATGAAATAATATCAAAAATAGTATCAAATCGATCTCTCACAAATCTGTTAAAAAAATCAAAATATCCTTTTCACGTAAACAAAATAGCTTTTAACTTTAGTAAAACTTAAACGATTTTTTAGGTTGAGGTATCAATACAGAAAGATTAATATCTCAGTAAAAATAAAATCAAATACATTTTTTACTTAAGCTGTGTAAATATAGGATCACAAGGAAAAAAATATATTTTTTTTAAATTTATTTTGTTGATTTTAATATAATCTAATAACAGACCGCTGATAAGGTCATTTTGAAGTATCAAACATTAATGTATCTAAAAGCATTCGAAAACGGAAGAACGCAAAAATTAAACAAATTACAAGGGTTTGGTCGATAAAATATCAATTACATACATACATATATGAAATATTTGAATTAATTTTACAAAAAAGCACATTATGTTTCTTTGAAAAAGAACCTTTGCATACATCAAACATCTCACCTACCCCAAATCCTGTAATGACCCCAAGCAGGGGGGTTGCAGATGGGCAGCAAGCCCCCCCCCAAACATACCTCACTGTTAATACGCTCATAGGTGGAGCCCAGGAACTGCGGCCATATGGCAAGGCACTTGTAAAGACTGTTGATTGTATTATAGTTGTTAATATGATTCCGAGTTTTTGAAAAAAAAAACAATTTGGGTTTATTTCCAAATTTTATTTGGCCTTATTTCGCGTTTGAAATGGAAATAAAGCCAAATTGGCCTTATTTCCATTTCAAAAGCGAAATAAGGCCAAATTTTAAATTTGGTCTTATTTCGTTGGGCCTTATTTCACGTCACCTCGTTATGCTAAATAAAGTAGAATCAAAATTTTATGAGGCCTGACTAAATAATTATTTATTACCACGTAAAAAATCTCTCTCCGCTCACAAACTACAGAAAATTGTATTGTAAATTGTTATTACATGTAGTCACTCATAACCTAATGGCTCTGAAAATTTCAAGTTTAAAAATGAAAAACTAAAAAAAGATAAATAAAAAACGTTTGGAAACGGTAAAAAAAACTTAGACTGAAAAATCTTTTCTCATTGTTTTTCATTGAAAAAAATGTTTAAAAGTCTAATTTCTTCACACATGTTTAGCAAATTACATAAATCTAAAAGTCAATTTTCGTGATATTCCTTGATTCTTAAAATCAATTAGACCAGCCACATAAACTTTCAAAAACGTTTGTTTCTTATAGCTCAAAAAACCATTATGGATCTAATCCGTACTAGACCCCCCATTTTTTTTTTTGTTAACTATCAATATGCTTAGTTTATTTTTCATTAAAACATCAACATTACCCAAACTAACATTATTTTTAAAGGTATAAAAAAATGTTTGGTTTTGGAAAATCATTTTTAGCTTAAAAAGTTGATTTTTTAGAATTTTTTTTTTGCCAAAACTCATCATCATTTCAATTTATCTATTCAATCAAATGTATCTCATAATTCGAGCCCTTATACTCTTCGAGATGTACAAACATTTTTTTTGCCTTTTACACCATTTTATCCTAACTTCCCGGTGGAAAATCCCGTTTTTACGTAGTCTTAAATTATACCACCTATCTTTTGGTGTATTTATTTTTTCATCTATCACTTATGGTGTAGAAAATGGATCAGTCAGATTGTCAATAACAAAGGCCAACTTCTGTAATTTTATAAATTTATTGTGTTGCACACAAAATGCAAAATAAAAGAAAAGAACCCCAGTATAAAATTAAAATAATAAGTGTATTGTTACTGTATACCTGCTTATAGTGTCTGTATGAAAAAAAAACCACGTACGACTTATAGTTTCTGAGTTATTCACGTGGAATAACATGCCCGTATCCCAACTATCCCCATCCTACCCTACTAGAAAAAGAAATGTCGTACTTTTGAAATACAAAACATATATTTTCATCGGTTAATAACGGTATACAACCATTTTCCTTTGTTTTAATTTATTCGTAAGCGACTAACGGATTCTAATGAAAATTTTTACACATTTCTGGCTCTAGGGTTGCAACACAATCTTTGCGTATTTTGAATGCGAATAATTTTATGTTTGTTACATTTTTTATTTTTTCCTCGAATATAATTTCATTAAAATTAAAAAGAATAAAATTATATAAGAATATAATATTAAAGACATAATCATATATGTTGTAAGTATACATATGTATGAGTGAATGACGTGCAGACTGATTAATGATACTGACCACATGCTTACTAAACGTTTAGAACTTCGCATCATATGCATATTCTTGTTGTTGTGATTGTTTCCTGCATGATATTCTTAAAAACAAAACAACATCGGGACTCTAGTTTCGTAGATTACCAACGGAATATGAGAAGTTTCCATGTGTGAGTCGCACCCAGCCTCTTCTTTAATAATGTAGGCAAAGTGGTCAGTGAAAGTTGGTTTTGAGTCCAACACTATCTCAAGGTCAGTAAATCTAGATACATTACAAAGTGGTGACGAAAACACATGCTTAAAGACGAGTTTATTTTTCTTGCTAGTAAAATACATTGCTTATTAATCGGATCGAAGATTGAGGTCTCTGGGCCTAAGAACAATGGCAGAACAGCTCCATGAAAAATGATTCATTGTTCTTAGATACATTCGAAATAAAGTATTTTTTAAATACAGAATATTTTTTTCACATAATCCATAGAATGCTGCGAAAAAAATCTGCTAGACTTTTCAATTTGACGCAGAACATTTATACCTACATATACTATATATACCCACATTTTGCTATCATTCGCTCCCGAAATTTTCTGTCGGCTCCCAATATATAATAACAAAAGTTGTAGAGCTTTAAATAATTTATATTAAACAAAAACGTTTATATTAATTTGGAAAATGTATTACAAATTGAAATAATTCATCGAATTGACAACCAATAACTCAGTTTAAGTTGAATGTAAAAAGAGAGAAAGTAATGAGTAACGACTAGTAGATAATATATAAATTATTAAACCTTTGACAAACTTTATGAAATTATAACGTAGGTAGGTACAAGCAGACAAAAGCTGTTTTGACCAACAAAAAATTAATTTTCGGGGAATCCTTGTAAATTTAAAACTCTGTCCTGCTTATGTGATCCGTAATTCGTAATTAAAAGAAACTTTTTATACATATTTAACGTTTTTCCAATCCCAAACCTCGACAGTGGCGACGAAGCATTACGAAGTATCACTGCGCATTAATTTAAGGCTATCCTCGTGAGATACAAAATTCCTCTCAAAAATTTATAAAAGGAAAACTTTATTATGTTATACCATTTCCATCCCGGTAAAGTTAATAGTTTTGCATTTTCATATACATATGTTTTCTGTATATCCTTATGAAAACCTTTGTTTTAACTAAAAATATAAGCATATGAGTTCAGGTCTGTATCCTGGCCATTTGTACTGTCTCACTGCCAACTCGAATTAGTTGTTGGCCAATTAGCATACAGCTAGATTCGTGATAGTAATGGAACAGAGTCACTATACGTAATGTTTCTTTATATGAAAAAAAGTAAATGTGGGTCGCTTGAAGTCACTGAGGAAAAAAATTAAAACTTTTGTGTTCTTCTCTTTTGTTGTGTATGAGTTTTTTGCATTCATACATATTTGCTGTTTTCGAGTGGTTCTGATTATATTACCATATCACACTTCAAGGTGGTGACATTTAAATGTAATTATTTATGAAACTAGTGCAAGTCAGGTACCTTCTTCTTATATATATACCTATGTAAACATACGCTCGTTTAGTCATGTTTTAATTTAATTCATTAAATTTCATATTTTTTTTTGCAGGTGGAAAATTTCAGTCAAATTCAACCGAAATGGGTGACTACAAAGTTTCAATGAAACTTCAAATTTACCCACTGACACAGTCAGAATTTGGATCTTACCGATGTGTTGCGAAGAATTCGCTGGGTGATACAGATGGAACTATTAAATTGTATCGTAAGTATATCATTTTTAAGCAGCTAAGAATCTGATCTTGTCAATTAAGTAGGGGAAAACCAATAACGAAACGATGAGTTTCTTTGTTTATCATATTCAAAACATTAAATAAAAAAAAAAAATTAAGAGTGATAGGACTTTAGCGAAAAATAGTACCACCTAAAAACAAGAAGATTGCCATATTGAACAGTTTTACAAAAAAAATCTTATTAAAATGAGTGGATAATAAGACAAATGTTTCCATAGAGAAACCTTCTTGATTTCATGGGGAACATCTTATTAAAATTTCAATAAGAAACCAAAATAAGCACTGTAATTTTGTATAGTAGACTGGCCTAGAGGGTGGGGTGCTAGTCTTATATTCCCAGCATTCAGGTTCAATCCCCAATATGATAACAATTTTTTCTTTTATTTTTTAATAAGATTGTCATCATAAAAATATTAAGGTTATCTTCTTGGTTAAAAACCATAGAAAAATCTTATGCATTTTCTTTTATTTTATTTTGATGATTTTTCTCTGTGTAACTATTGGAAGTTCTAAGCATAGCCTACTTTAAATTGATTCGATTAGGTTAGAGGTTGATGCTAAAATATTCGGTATGTCAACGTCCGTCCGTCCAGCGGAAATACCAAAATCTGAGTATGCAGGAATTTGTTGCTAATTAGTTGCTCCAATCTTGAATTTGTTGCCCCACCCCTTACCTCTCAAACTTGTGGCGGTTCCAGCTTAACACTCAAACTTAAAACCCAAAATTTAGAAAAAGTAAGTACACAGGAATTTGTTGCTAGTTTGCTGTTAATTAGTTGTTCCGTTGTGGAGCTCCTATCTTGACGGACCTGGTATGTCATTCCTTAATTTGATTATATCCAATTGATATTGTTTTAATTGTAGCTTAACTATCTCTTTCTCATCTCAAGAAACAAATATAAATACCTACCCTACATATCGGCAAAACGATATCGTCTGATCTTATTACCGATTAAATATAAATGTTCTAACACAAACAACTTCGTATTTATCCATGCTAGCAGTTTATCACTTCTAGTTGCTGCCTACTAATTGTCTTGGTCGTCTCGTCTTTATAATAATAATTGTTTATTGCTATTTAGTAACATTATGCTACGAAGCAGTATCTGATGGCATTTGTAATGAGCTAAGTCATTATGTATGTCCACGTTAGTAGTGCCTACAAGCTACAACATTGATATCATTTTAATAAAGAAAGTTGCGCACATCTTAATTTAGCTTTATAAATAACAATGCATTTGACATTGCCCACGTAACTTTAATGGGACTTCTAGGAATGGTTCATTCGTCAAAGATTTTTCATAGCACTGACTCAAAATAGGTCTCTTGTAAGCATTTGTAAGCAATTAAAATCAACATAAATTTTTACTACAACTAGAGCTTTTTTTTAAAAGAACTGTTAATTAAGACACCTCTTCTCGATTACTTGAATGACTCAGAAGCAATCCTTCTATTCCAGTTAACCTATAGTATCGGTAATCAAAGAAATGTTGGTATAATGTGAATAAATTAAATGAATTCAAAAGCCACTTAGATACTGAGATTACTGAGATTTTAATCTTTTTTGATACCTCAGCTTAAAAAATCGGTTAAGATTTACTAAAGTTAAAAGCTATTTTTAGATCGATTATATACTATTTTCATGATATTGCTAATTTTGTGAGAGTCTTATTGAAACAAATTGTATATCAAAATAATTGTTGACATTTTATAAGAAAATTAAAATTATTTAAGCAGCCATAGTCAAATGTTAAGAATGGTGCAATTGGTCAAAGGAACATAAAAAGTGCATTTTGCTCGATGTTTCTTCTGTAATATATCATTTACGGTCTTTGTTTTTAATTTAATCCACACATCTTGAAATTGAGCTAAGATTATTTTCAAAATTATCAAATTTTTCATTAAATTTTGTAATTGTAACGCATTCATTAAACACATATTTTCACTTAACGACCTCTGTGGCAATGTTTAATAAAATAATCGTCCAATATTTGTATGCACAATTATAGACCAACATTTTATCTAATAGAATCTGTTCAATTTGTTACAACCCTGCAACTAAAATTAAAGTTACTGATATGAATATCCAATGAAATCAACTTTTTAAGTGTTTTTTTTTTAAATTGTTCTCTATAAAATCTGTTAATATGCATTTATATGTTTAAAAATGTTTATTGCCTATCAAGGACACATGTACCAACAATATTTTAGAACAAACAAATTCAAACAAATTTCATACCATATTGCAAAGGAAATAAGAAAAAAAAATGTACTTTGCTCTTATTCACCTTTTACTCATTATTTTTATATATAATTGTATGAAAAAAAAGTTCTAGCCTAATATTTCAGCTAAATTTAGGCACCCAAATCTTAAAAATAAGAGAAAATTCAAACAAGTTACAAATTTTATAAGCGAACCATCTCGAATCCATTTGTGAGCCAACGGTACCGTTCTCTCTAGTCGAGTCCGACGACCAAAGCTGACAATTTTGATGAAATTTGTTGAATTTCGGTAAAACTCTTTTCAAAAAAGTTGAATCATAGTTTTATGAGGCTTATGTAAATAGAAATTAAGTACCGCGTAAACAAAACTCTCTTTACCGTTATGTCTGCTCACAGACTATAAAAAATGACAAAGTTTACACAAGAATGCAATTACCCAATATCTAATGGCTGTGTAAATTTAAAGTTTGAAAATAAATTTAAAATAAAATAAAAAAGATAAAATACCGTACTATATACTCATTGAAAAAAATGTTTAAAAACATAATCTCTAGACAACACCTAAGACAAAATACTTTTCCCGTTATTCCCTGATTTTTAAAACCAATTAAACCACCCACATAAACTTCCAAAAACATATTTGTTTTTTAAAGCTCAAAAAAACCTTAATGGAGCATTTTATATATAATCCGTATTAAACGCCTAATTTTTGTTTATTATGTTTCAATAAGCTTAATTAATAAGTTATCAACTTTATCCATAGTAACATCATTTTCATATGTCTAAAAAAATATTTGATATTGGAGAATAATTTTTAACTTGAAAAGTTGAATTTTTAGAATTTTTTTTCTCAATAAAACTCATCATTATTTTAATTTATCTATTCAAATAAATTTATTTTATAATTCTTCTTGTTATACTTTTCAAGATATACAAAAAGTTTTTTTTTCTTTTGTCCCATTTTACCCTAACTTCCCGGTAAAATTTCAAAAATACGAGTTGTTTCAGAACCTTATATTATACCACCCATCTTTTGGTGTATTTTTTTCCTATCAATTATAGTGTAGAAAATGAAGCAGTCAGAATATCAAACACAATGGCTGACTTCTGTAATTTAATAAATTTATTGTGTTTCATACAAAATGAAAAATAAAAAAAAAAAAAACAAACCCAGTATAAAATGTAAATGTGTTGTTACTTTTTCTCTAGTGTAGTGTGAAAAACCAGTAATAATGGGCTGAAAAAATCTATATGTTATTACTGGTTTAATATTTTTATAATCGCCCGTAAAGAAGTATAACTTCAATAACTTAAAAAAATACAAAATAGCTCCTCCTTTTTTAATGTAAGTTTTCTTTATTAACTAACTTTAAGTTAATAAAGAAAACTTACATTAAACGCGAATAAATTTTAAATGCTCCATCATCAGCACTATGTTTCCACGTCGTTGTTCAATTTAATATGTCTATTTTGACAAATGATATTGATTAAGGACGCTTATTATTTTACCGGTCATTTCCATAAGATCTAGAGATTTTAAGATTATAAGAATAGAAATTTAAAATTATTCAGATTCTCAGAAGTTGTTTTTTTTTCTTTGTTGTCCTTCAATAATTGTATTTTTCTCCCACAGGAATACCCCCAAATGCAGTCAACTATTTGGATAACTTTGAAGGAAGACATAAAGGTGAGTTAAGCATTTAGATTTACAATTATGATGGGAAAGTGAACCGATTGTCATAAATCCCAAAGCCTAGACTGAGAAATTTAAAAATAATAAATTCTATTTCTTTTTTACTCCTACCGACAAATTTTAATCCCTCATTCAGATCTCTTGCAAAAAAAAAAAATAAAAAAAAAAATAAACCACAAATAATGTATTCAAATCCTTAACTGTGTCGTATCGGGGCTATGGTCATTCTCGTTCTAGAAACGATGGTCGGTTGACACATACAAATGAATGGCAGTTATGCGATTTGCATTACTCACTCATCTTTTAGTGGATTTTATAATTCAAATCCAAATTCATTTTCTCGTTTTCACTCCGCTTTTTTTATTCTTTTTCTTTTTTCCTTTAGGTAAGAAAAGAATAAAAAGTTCGGAATTGTATCATCAGGCAAAGAGCGTGGACACAGGTGATGATCCAGAGAATCCAGTTAAAAGGAAAGGTATGTAAAACAGCAAGCGTAGAATAAATATACCATAGACTCGAAAAATAGAAAGATGAAAGTAAAGAATGGTCTACAGAAGATAAGGGACAACTGAATCGTACAATAACCTTTTTCACAAAACCTACGAGTACCTATAAGGCTTTTTTATGTTTCTTGTTTGTATTCAATTGACATTATATCTGGGTAATGAAGTTCCAATAAACCTCAAGTGATTTAATGGTTTGTAAATAGAAGCTAAGATGAAGCTAAGGAAAAAAAGGGACAATAGGTATTTGTATAGTCAGAACTGACATAAAAGAGGCGTTTAGATTTATTGAACATTTACGAAAAAGAAATTGAGACGCACAACTTTCGCAAACATTTTTAATGAGGTTTTGATTAGATAGGTATTTAGTATTTGTAATGTTATTACAAGAGAGTTAAAATATGTTCATCACAAATTGAAGTAATGTATACAAATATGTGTATAGGCTGAAATCATGAAGGTGAAAAATTTCAATGTTCAAATTATTAGAGACTCTACTTTGTTTTATTATTAAGTTTTGTTGTTCGGTTCATAAAAGGACAGAGCACACAATGGTTTATTTTGAAATTCATCGCCAGATATTAAAAATAGTGTAGAATCATTTAAAAAATTATAAAATAAGTATTAGTTTTAAAAATTCAACTAATTATAAGGTTGTTAAATAAGCAGACAAAAATAGCCTTGATATTTGATGTTGCTTATTTAAAAGAAATACATCACATTTTTTAAACCAATGTTATGTGCATATTTATTTTTATTTATATTTTTTAATTATCTATTTCAAATGGGTAGCATTTAGTTAGTGCCACCTGCCACATTAATAAATTGTTGAATTATGAAAATGTAATATCTTGTCTTGTTATATACATTTTCTTGCGTTCCAGAATTGAATAATTTAACGAAAAATGATAGAAATAATAATTATGGCAATTTGAATTTTGCATTTTTACAATGTACACATAATTTTATTAATCAAATTAAACTTCATTTCTTTTTTTTCTATATCTAGCCTTGTACCATAAAAGTCAATTTCTTGTTTATCTAAAATACTTTCTCAATAGATAATTTTGTTCACTATCTTTGTAATGGAAGCTGTACGATTTACCGCAAACTAATTTGTTTTTGCAAAGAAATTTCACTTTTTTTCAAAAATCTCGAATTTTTAAAATGTCGCATTAGAAAATATTGCATTGTCACTAGAACATTATTTTATTCTCGATTTATCTTGCACTATAAAACTCTCACATTCAAAAAAAAATATTAATTTGACAGTAAATGTGTCAGCGATCAGATTGCATATCCTTCGGTGAATAAGTACAAGTCGCCCAGATTACATAAACATAAAAGATAGAAGGCAACGCTCGGTATATATACATCTATACCCTTTTAGCCCGTGAACGGGCTAAATAGTAAAACAACAATGCTGTTGTTTTACTGTCTTATAATTTACTCACCATCGCAGAAAAAAAGAATGACTTTTTGAAGCTATTCTATAAGTTAAAATAACGCATGAGGTAATTTTCTTGTTTTTTCTTTGATTTTTGAATTATAACGATTTCTTTTAAATAATTTTTTCTTTCCTAAAATACAACCGTTTCTTAAAAATGTACTTTAATGTTAATGTAAATATAAATTTTATTTTAATGCGTGATTATAGGCTTTGAGGTTTTAATTTTCCAGACTTTAGTGGTGCGTACTATCGATACATATGGAACATTTTATACAATGATTGGCATTTGGCACTGCCAATACACTTTTAAGACTGTCAAAAATTAGATTTAATTAAAATAATATTAACCGTTAAGGCGATTTACTTGGGTAATTCCCTAGAAGGAAAAATTATTTTTTTTCTGACCTTTTATCAGTTTCAAGCTGAACCGGTGTTCACAAAAAAAAAATACATCGAAAACCCCAAGTTGTACCGTATCAATTTGTTACACCTACCTTTTAGGGTGGACCACAATTTCAATTTTTGAGTATTTCTTGGGCTTGAGTATTTCTTGGAATTAAGGTTCCCTGGCCTCCAGAATATTGCCAGATTTTTTTCAGATTTTTAATATTATATTTAGAGATCGCAAAATGGTTCTATTTCCAAGTTTTTAATTGTTTAAATAATAAAAGACTGGCTGTAAAAGACGTTATATATATAAAAAAATATCTTAGAGAAACCGTTACAAAAACGTATTTTTTGTTTCTCAGTACAAATTTAAATTGGTTGTTTTTTTTTTAATATTTGAAAGTTGGCTTATTGGTAAAGTTGATACATCAACCCTCCAAACTACCCTTCAATAGGTTTTTTAAGAAATGAAAATATTTTTGGCGCTTTGCCTGATTAGCTGAAATGAGATCTGTTAACTTTGATTTTATGTTTCCTTAAGCATAACTTGGTTATGCTAAATTTGGTTATAAAAACTGTATGCATTTCATTGAGGATTTATTAAGTCTCATATACTTATAATGTTTCAATAAAACAAAATTATTCAAAAGCTTTTTTTTTCTCGAAAATGGCTTTTACAATTTTGTTCAAATTTTTGTTAAGTGATTGCAAGAAAACTGCATTTTTCTTTTTTCTCAAAAAACTCCAATAACGGAGTTTTTTTTAGCAAAATTGTTGCTTTTTCTGAATATGTGGTAGAAGGTTTTAGCGATTTTGATTAGAACCTGGTGCACAGATATGTCATATAGTCTCAAATAATCATATTGAATTTTCAAAAAAAAAAAAAAAATTGAATGTATCAATTAATTTAAAAAAATAAAAACAAATAAAAATAAAAAAGATGTGTATAATTTTTTTTCCAATTTTCTCATAACTTAACCAAAACCATTGTTACACTTCTCACATAGTTATTTATTTTTATAAACATTCTATAAGAGGCTGTAAAGCCTACAGCAACTTTGACCCACTAATTTTGGTTTTCGAGAAACTACCTCTTAGTGATTCTTATCGCTCCTGGAATTTAGGCTGTATGTTAATACAGACAGAATTGCGGGGCCCACTTTTTCGTATCAGATGTTATCATGAGTTCGTTTTCTCGCAATCTTAAACTAACCACATAAGTACCTATCTATCTACATCGCAAGTAAAAATAATAAGAGTAAAAACGCATAAAACCACATAAAAACGACGTGCAACGCTTAAAACTACGACAAGAAAACTGCAAAGGTGTAGGACTTTAATAAATGCTACAAAAGACCGGGTGGTACGATTTCTAGTGAACAAAGTACACAAATACAACTTCTGTCGATAGAATTTGATGCCTTATTTTACCTTTAAGGCCTTAAATGTTTTCTCATATGTACTGAGTAGTGTTTTAAGCCTGGATTCCACTTTGTTGATTTTTGCTAAATTTGATAATTCTAAATAAATTTTTTTTTTTATTTAATACATTTGCTTCCCTATATTTATTACTTTTCTAACCAGTCACCCCATGCTAAACTAATACATATATCTTAATTTACAGATGTTATCCTTGGGGATAACGATGACGCTGTGCATGACGCCTCATCAGCACTGTCAATACACAACCAGATATTTTATCAATTTAGTGAGCAACTGATATTGATACTGATGTCAACAACGTCGTTCATCATACTTTGACAGCTTTCGATTGCTTCGTCATTGATATAAAAATTCCCACATTCATAAGGAGCTCCCTACAAAATGGAAAATACAAAAAAAAAGGATAAACCAAGGCATAATCAACACAAAAATCCAGACAGCAAGGAGTTCGTGTAAATCAATGTCAATTCAAACGTTAATAGCTGATGGCACCGAGTGTGCTGTGTTGAAGACACAAATCATGATAGTCTCGAGTCAATGCAAAGGAATGTTGGAGAATGTTAAAACAAGGATGCTCTTTCGTTAAAAAAAAATTCAAAAAAAAAATCTCGCATGAAATGATATGCCCCATCAAAGGCAATAAATTAATTCAGGATTATCTATACATACACACATTTATACATATAAATACCATGTACTTTACATAGTTTGTTGACTGACCAAAACCCACAAAAACCATAAGCCACAAAAATTAAATACAAATCTGTAAATACACTGCGGTATACTGTCATTTAGTAATAATAAAAAAAAAAAAAATAATAAACTCGCCTGTAAGGAGAAACAAAAACACTTAGAATTGTACAGGAAGGGGGAAACAAGTCAAGTTATACTTTATCATAATTGTTTAAATTTAAGGCTTAACAACGTTATTATGCATGCTTTAAATTATTATTATTTCAGTTGAATATTACTTTGAATTTTAATTATAAATAATGGGGCGTTATCATACTCATTTTTAAACCCTGGTTTTACTTATCCTATGGCTTATCAATTGTCATATAAATGGGATTAACTCCAGTCTATCTAAGGCTTAAACATCCAGCGTCCATCAATAAATATGTCCAAATGTATTTAATTCCATAGAAAATGGTTATTTTCAGTTGAGTTGCTTAAAGTTATGACATGGAATCTAATCTAATTGAAGACTGTAAAATATTAATACAAAATAACCAAAATATACAAAAAGAAAAGAAAAAATATCAAAATAAGTAAGTGCATATATAAATAAATATAAATTTATATATTTATAGGAAAATATAGAGCTATATACATAAAATAAATAAAAGTACTTAACGGAATATAAGATATACAAATAAAAAAGTTAAAACAACAAAAATATGCATGTGAGTTGTTAGTTAAGATAACTGCAGCAATTAAAATTGTTGAAGAGAAATTAAAAATTACACTTGAAACATATCATAAATGAAAAAAAAAAACAAAAATTATAATAATGTTATCCATTTAAATGAAATATGCAGAGCTAATTATAAATATACATTAAAAATTTACCAAATACATACATATATAAATATATGCAAAATGAATAGTATAAATACAAAATATTAAAATATGTATACAATAAAAACACAAAAACAATGATATTTGAGTTTTATTTAAAGTTAAAGCTGAAAACCGTGCTAATACAAATTTCAATTATTTGGTATCTCTGATTCGGATAATAACTCACACGACCTTTCGATCGCCAGTATAAGCGTGATCTTAACATCATTTTCACCATTGTTGAGTATAAAATGTGGTCTTTAAAGCAAAACTAACATTTTTCCACCAATCGAATAGTCATATCCGTCTTTTATCTATATTATTGCAAAATATATACGTGTTGGAAGCATCAACTGCCGTTTTAAAAAAATACCATCTCTTTGACTTTTGTATACAAATAATGCTCTATTCTTTATACCTATACATCTAAAAATCGCAAATTTGTTCCAATTTAAATTTAATATTAGCCAAAACATACAAATTCGTACCCTCTTGATAAACAGAATAAAATGCACATCTCTGCTCCTATATGATCAAAATTGCTATAATTTTTCTAACCTTTCACACAAATTTTAAAAATATGTAAAAAGAATATATCATTCTTATACTAAAATTACTTCTTAAACACTTGGGCCTCCAAAAGAAGTAATTAAAAAAAAATATTTTCTCCCGGCATGCCTTACCGTTCGTGAGTTACAGAATTTTGAATAAAAAAAAATCATAGTGCAGTTTCTATGGAAAAAGGAAAAGTGCACTGTGCACGTAAGAAACATAAAAGAGCTGATTTTTTGCAAGACGAAACTTTTTTGAGTTTGGTACCGGAAGTCAATTTTTGTTTGAATACTTATCTATTAACGAGTATATACAAAACCTTAAACTTTGAAATTTTTAATGTAATAATTACAAAAATAATATATTACAATGTATATTAATAATATATTACAAAATAAAATTATTTAAACTAGTTAGTGGAACCGGGAACCGGGCAAAACTGCACGTTGACTTACAAGTACATAAAGCAGACAAAAATTATTGAAATACTGCGGAGTTAAATACAAGATCAAATTTTATAATTTTTGTTAGCCAGAAAAATGTTCTTTTATTATCAATTTAAATAAAGTTAATCTAATAAGTAGATTTAAAAAAAAACTAAGAATTTTAAAAATCATTTTAAACTATTTATTTGATTGTTGGATTAACTTTTCTTAACATAAAAACATATTGTATTTAACTCCGATATATTTCAATAATTTTTTTTTCTGCTTTCACTTTTGAAAAAACTCCCGGCTCCCATCTGAACGGGTGAAAATAGACCATTTTTTTTAGCTAGTTGACTTCCTTGAAGAGACCTGAAAAATTTTTGGCATTTACAAAATTTTTTTGATAAAAAAATGTTTGTCCACAGAAATCTTAATGCTAAGTTTGAAAAAAAAAAAAAATGATTTGAGTGGCAATTTTCAATCGGTAACTGTTATATCATTTTTGAATACCAACATTTAAAATAAATCGAGGTAATGCTTATGCTATATTTTGAGCTTTTGTTGATCCACTAAGTAAACAGAAACAATTTCGATATTAAAGTGAACACACTTTTTCATTCAATATTAAACAAGAATATTCCAGCTGAAGTGCGGCTGTAGCATGCAAAATGACATTTTAGGTAGGAAGGGATTGCTGTCACGAGCACCTCGCTCGATGACACAATTAGCGCTGGGTTGCGTGCCGTTTTGATACCATAAATCCTGTAAGCCTGTGGTTACATAAGGATTTAAGTGTTTATTTAAAAGAGATGAGATGAGAAATGACCCAACATATTCCTTCCTTCTATAAAGATGCTGATGGAGTAGATTTGGGACCTTTGTGGGTTGCTGCTGAGCTGATAAAAGGCCACTCACCGCCTTGGTATGTTTATTTACACCATGACCATCTTCACTGTCCAGACTGAGAGCTCGATGACTAATGATGGTGCGAGAAAACTGTCTCGCAGTACAATGGGGTTTAAGTTTTGCAACCGTTTTGTCGCCTTAAGAAAAGAGATCAAGTCTTTGATTTTTAAATCGGACTTTTCCAAGTTATTGCGTTCTTGTTCTAGAAGGAGCAGGACACTGACAGAGAAGGTGAAAGACTGTTTCCATTTCATGAAGGTCCTCACAACTACCACAGAAGGTGTTATGGGGAA
The DNA here is from genome assembly GCA_948107695.1 of Meliscaeva auricollis. NCBI lineage: Eukaryota > Metazoa > Arthropoda > Insecta > Diptera > Syrphidae > Meliscaeva > Meliscaeva auricollis. The sequence goes on along the minus strand of OX403616.1, from coordinate 16,440,312 downwards.
GGCCTAACCACATACTCCCCTATCGACAAATGTCCAGTACAAGTAGCAATGATCCTGATGGCTATGTCTCGCCTGGGCCTGAATATTAAATTTGATTCCGTTAGAAAAATTGAAAACATTTAGGCCATATTCATAGATGTTGTCTAAGCCGTTACTAAGAAAGACTCAGGTTTATCCTATGGCATTTGCATAAGATAAACCCGAGTCTTTCTTAGTAACGGCTTAGACAACATCTATGAATACGGCCCATTGCCCTTCGCAACTCCTAGAGGAATATTGGCTCTTTCAAAGAAACAACTCCACCCATATATGGCTTTCACACCGAACGATAATCTAGATTTCGTGCAAAAAAAACCAAACTTCATCGAAATCTCCCAATCTGGTTAATAATCTAGATTACGACGAGATCTCCTACGAAATCTGCTTTGTTTTGTTAGGTGAGACACATTTCTAACAAATTTTTCTGTTTTGTAGAACAGTTATAGCATCTTTAAGCAGCGAGACAAAGGAAATGTCAAACAAAATCTAGTTTATGCTCGGTGTGAATGATTCAACGAGATTTTGTTATCTTATTGCCAAATCTGGTTGGTGTAAAAAAGCTATTAGTGATGTTGTAATTACGAATTGAATTTGGCATAGGAATGTTGATGTGTTTCCTTTTTTAACGCTTCGCTTGTTTTATTGATTATTTCATCAAATGATTTGACGAAACTGTAACAACAGAAATCTTATTCCAACGAACAGCTGTAATTTAATTTTTCTTGTCAAAAGCTAAATCCATCCATGGAATTTCGACCTTCTTCTCCATTTCTTTTTGATGGGTCAAAACTTCTTTTTCAGTTCTATTTTCAAGAAAAAAAGTGTTTGTCTATTGAAAGATGATGTGAAAATATTTCAAACAGCATAAATCTTTCATTCAACATATTGTTGAGACTTGTAAATTTACCAAAATTTCCTTTGGGATCGAGTGTAATGCGGTTACAAATGTGCTAATATGATTTTATATTTTTAAAAAGATCTCGACTATGGCACAACTTACAGCTTATAAGTAAGACATAAGTTCAATGCAAAAAAAAATTATATAGGCGATGGGTTTTTGCAGTGCAGCATGCATTTTATGAATTTGTTTTTTTTTTTTTCTAAGAAATAGGATATGCACTCGCGTTTTCGTAACTGGGTCCTCTTAAAGGGACCATTCTCATAAGACAAATTGCCTGGGCTTTCAATTTTACCAAAAGCAGGAAGTACTAACTAATAAATTGTAAGAATAAAGTCGAGCGAATGATACTGGATTTTCCAATATAGAACCCGTGAATGTATTTATGTTACCTCTCAGAATTAGAAAAGCCATCTTTTTGGTTGAAGAAATGCAATTTTTATTTTTCAAAAATTAAAAAAATTAACCTAAATATAAACACATAATACCAATCTTTCGAACAAATGCAACGAACAAGAAAATTATTTGCTTGTTCAAATGCTACTACATTCGGTAAACGTTGCGGAAATGCAACGTTGTGCTTTTATCTCACCTGTTGAGCAATCAACTCATTCAAATTTATTTCAAAACATAGTTTGAACTTTCCTTTATCAAGTAGCATGGGCGTTAAAAGATTAGGATGAAAATTTGCTTGGTTGCTTTGAGAGAAAGATTCTAAGAGTGTTTTTTGGTCCTGTCCCAAAGGCGAGCTTTACGGGCTGTACAGTGACGTTGACTCGGTCAAGAAACTGAAAATACAGCGGCTGGTATGGCTGGGACAACGTGGAGCGTATAGTCATCATCGCACCAGCCAATCCAAAAACGGGTCGATTAGTATAGGAGTTCTCTACAACAAACTGAACGAGCCCAAATACTCATACTTCATTTTTGACAGATGCCGTCGTTGATAATTCAAATTGCTTCATTCTGATTTTCAAGTTTCAACGCGTCGCATCAGTAACTTACATTTTTCTTTTCAACTACGTTTACTCGCTTCAGAATTAATAAATTTATATTTCTTATTATTAAATAAATTGATTTAATTGTCGTTATTCTTTTCCGTTCATCCACTGACGCAGATATTATACTCATTTCATAATAATTAGATAATCCAATTAACTCTCAAAATCTTTTACATGTTTTGAAGGAGTTTTGAAAATTGCTGGTTTTATAAATTATGATGTGCCTTTTCGGAATTTTAACATTTTGCAAATCCGTCCACTCGCGCCACCATATTGTTAAGAAACTCATTGCCACACCACCTTCAGGTAGAATAACCCACGCGCTTTTGTATCATGGTTTCCCCAGGAGGACTAATCCACAATCAATGAACCAATCCATAATGAAGAGCATTACATTCTGCAATCATAGTTTTGCCCCATTAAATGAGGGTTTAATTCTTCTGGAAAAGAAGGCTTTTATTTGTTTTCTTAAGCAATTTAAGCATTTTTGTAAGGGGTAGAACGGATGGATCTTTATGTCCTTTTTAGACGGAAAAACGGGAAGGAAATCTCTTAAAACCGACAAAATATTGAGTAATACTAACAGTAACACCAACAATTACAAATGATTTTAAAATTAAGTTAATTCAATCAACAATTTTAGGAAAAAAAAATAATATTTTCAAGATTGTTGACTAAGTCTAGTTTACGAATTGGGGTAGCTTATAACCTTCTTAAATCATATCTTTGAGGTAGTTTGAAAACTAAAGATAATTTTCTGGATTTTTAACTAAGAAAATGTCATAATCGTTTGAATCCCAAGGCTGAAAATGATTTAAAAGAAAGATTTTAATCAAACATGCATAACATCTGAATATGAATTTCAATAGACGATGATCTACAAAATGAAAATGAGTAATAAAGAAATAACATATCATTCTGAAATCGTTGGTAATTCCGGAAGTCATTTAAATTGTAGATATTCAAATGTTGATTCTTCTAACTTCGCCAACATTAAAACAAAATCTAAGTTGAATTAATAACATTCAGCTTGAATAAATATAACTGAAATAGGATTTTCTAAATACGTCTTTTCATAAGTGTAAATCAACTAATTAAAAAAATGACAAACATCCATTTTCAGCAATCTGTTATTGTTTTATTTTTCTCTCATGCAAAATTTCTCGCTGGGTTGGCTTAATCATGATGAAAATTAATTTAGCGATAAGAATGATCAATATAGTTGGATGTACATATTATTGGAAAATTTTATTAAGAATTTTTTTTGCAACTTGATCTAATATTAACCCACAAGGACTTTGGCTGATAAAAATAATAGTGAATGTATGCGACCGCTTATAGAACTCATAATATGTTTGTGACCACTCTTTGTAACAAACTCTATCTCCAAGAAAACTCCAAAAACTTCAAACTCGACAATTTGTACATTTTCATAACACCAGTTTTTTTTTAAATGAGAAATGCTTACAAATGGGTATTTCTTTTGCAACACTTTTATCATGTTTTTCACTCTTATCTCTTGTACTATTTATTCAAAAAAGTATTTAAACACTTTAAAGTCCCAATATATTATTTTTTTTTATCATTTTCATTATTAATTGTTTTGCAACTACTGTCCTGGTTTAGAATACCTTAATGACTTTCTCAAAAAAACGAGTTCCTTGTTTATATAATTATAAATGATCCCAGCACACCTTACTTCGTGTTGAAAGATTTCAGGACCTTGGAGTTAATTTCACAACATATCTTGATATTACTGAACATATCAATCTGATCGTCAACAAGGACTTTTCTATGATAGGTTTTGTAAAGCGTTGGTCAAAAGAATTTCAGGATCCTTATGTAGCTCTCGCTCTCTACAATTGCTTATTTCGCCCCCACCTAGAATACGCATCGCAAGTCTGGACTCCTTATTACGAGGTCCATATTGCAAGATTAGAATCAGTTCAACGTAACTTTATTCGATTTGCCTTAAAAGGACTATCATGGTCTGACCCTCATAATCTTCCCCCTTATGATCATCAGATTAATCTACTTCAAATCGAAACTTTGTCACAAAAGAGGGTAAATAATGCTATTGTATTTATTCACCAACTTATCACCTGGTGTTATTGATGCACCAGATTTATTAAATTCTGTTTCTTTTAATTTTCGGGGAGGATCTTACATTCTCCGTTGCCTAGATCTAATGAATTTGCCCCTTTAACCCGCATGTTCAAACTAATAAATCCTGAATCAAACCTGTTTGATTTTAATATAAATAAAGATAGATTAAATGCAATAAATACCCAACTATCTTCCCATATTTCACGCGCTATCTTTTTGAATTAAAACAAACATCAGAAAAATTGTATAAATAGGAAAATACCAGTATCGACTATTAAAATACCCGGGAAAGCTAATTGTCTGAAATTCATGTGTATTGTACTTCTGAGAGAAGCTTAAAAAAAGTTAATTTTTTCCAAACTTAGAATAAAAGAACCTAAATGGGATTGTGCTTTCCGCATACACCGAGAAACAAAATGTTTAAAGCTCTCTCTAGTGAAAAGATTTCTAACCATTTAAAAATACCAAAAATCAATGACATTCCTGTCATGAAAATATTAGTTTTTGCTGTAGTCTTGGCACTTTATCGAATTCAAAAACCTATTTCCAAAACAAAAAGTTCCAAGTTTTCTTGAACTTTGAAGAGCTTTTGTCCTTGAAAAAAAAAATTCATTCATTCAATGATTTTAATAAAGGGATTTATTTATTACTTAAAAATTTTGAATTTTAACTATGTGGTTCTGTTTTATATTTTCGGTCATTTTAATAAATGTTTAAATTTCTTACTAATATCTAGCATTTTGATTGAAAAATAAGAGATGAGAACTTTGTGTGGATGCTTGCCTTAAGTTCAAAAAAGGAAAGGAACATGAAATCCACAGTTCATTTGTAGGAAAGCTTTCAATGACTGCCATTAAAACATAGAATACCGACATAGATAACCGATGGACTTAACTCTGTCGGTGTTTTTTTTTTAAGTAGAGTTGCATACAAACAAACGTACCTACATAAATTGTTCATCTGTTAAATAAAAGAAATAAAAATAAATTGAGATAGAAAATAAAAACTAGTTTGTAAATGCACCATTCTTAAATAATTTTATGTTTAATATGTTATTTCTTGATCCTTTCATGTTAAAATGAAAATCGATGAAGTTATTATATTAATAAATACGCAACCAACCTTTTTTTACTTGCGATATAGGTACCATATACAGGGTGATTTGCATAAGGTGTGACAAAAAGATAGGGTGTGTAGGTTGGACTTAGACAAGCAAAAAATCGTATGGGAGGAGGGGTCCATTTTCCCCCGTTTAGGCGGGAGGGGCAATTTAAGAAAAAAATCACTTAAAACGGAAAAAATATTATTTAAAAATAACGGTTATACCTACAGAGTCGTGATATAGCATTGTAGTTTTTGAGAAAACCAAAAATGACCAAAACTATTTTTTTCTGAGAAAAACCTTTTCTTTTAGTTTTTACGTTATTGGATAATTAGATGAACTTACGAAAGAAAGGATTAACTTTATCTTTTTCATTTTTTTATTATTAGTCTTTAAAACATACAATAAAGTGACAAAGTACTCAATTAACCACATTTCACACATTTTTTCATTGAGAACACCTGCGTGAGAGCATTGGGTTGAAATTGACCTGCCAACTTGTTTTTATTACGGTGGGGTTTTTACATTATTTAATAATGTTTGGCTTGGTATTGTTGGACAAACAGTTATTGGACCCAGGTTCCTGAGTTCAGTTATAAATGGAGAATCCTATCTGCAGTTACTACGAGACCTTCTGCCCGATTTGATTGACAACGTCCCATTGGCCATAACAGACCAGATTTAACCAGAACCAGATCACCAGATCACCATATCATCACTCCGTTAGATTTTTATGCTTGGGTATTCATGAAGGGCTGTGTTTACGAAAAGGAAATAGAATCTTTGGCTGAACTGAAACAACGGATTGAAACGGCTGCAGTCAAATTACAAAAAAATTTATCAGGTATAAATTTATGTGCAGCAATAAGAAGGCGCTATAGTCTTTGCCTTCTTCAAAATGGGGATCATATGGAAATTTTTTTATAATAAGCTTTAGATAAAAATATTATAATAAATAGTAACTCAGTATTTTTATCTGAATATGCAAGTATTTCAATTTGGATTGATTTCTAGATTAAGGCTTTCTTTCTTCCACTGGCTAGGTAGCGCGTGGTGTTGCATGATTAAAAAAACAATCACAAGCTAATTATAACCCTTAAATCTGCTGTGTTCTCAATAAAAAAAGGAAAGAAAAAATTCATCTTTTATTTCGTAAATTCACTTAAGAATCCAATAAGGAAAAAAAACTTAATAAAAAAAAAATTGCAAAAAGTAGTTTCTGTAATTTTTGATTTTGTCAAAAACTACAGGTTATTTTGACATTCGGTTTTTTGTGTTTGATCAAAAATAAATAAGAGCATTGAAAATAAGCCAGAAAAATACTACTTAATAACGTAAAATTTTGAAAAAAAATGGTTTAAATAAAAAAATTTATGTTTTTTTCTCAAAATTTTGACTTTGAAAATTTATATTTCAAAAACTATTCATTTGAACAACTTACTTTAAAATTTAAATTAATGTATAGGTTTTTCAAAATGCTATAGCACGACTCTGTAGGTATAACCGTTATTTTTAAATAATATTTTTTCCGTTTTAAGTGATTTTTTTCTTAAATTGCCCCTCCCGCCTAAACGGGGGAAAATGGACCCCCCCCCCTCCCATACGATTTTTTGCTTGTCTAAGTCCAACCTACACACCCTATCTTTTTGTCACACCTTATGCAAATCACCCTGTATATCAAGTTATGCATTCGTACAAAAAAAAAGTTGAGATAACAATCAAACATGACATTACGATGATAGAGAATGAGAAAAAAGTGGGTCCGACAATTCTGTCTGTCTGTATGTATCAGAGACCACAGCCTAAACGGATGGGTCGATTTACTTCAAACTTGGTAGGTATGTGGCGTTTTTTGGAGAATATATCCAGACGTTTTTTTGAATTTTTTTTTTTGACCCTAAATAACGGTACATGTCATATACCGGTTTTAGAAAAACTCATTTTTCTCAAAACAGGTACCTACGATTTTTATTATAAAAATCATGGTCGTTTTTTGAATAAGGTCTATTTTTTTTCAAATACCAGTCGTGCATTTTATTAAGATGGTGGCTACTCCCACCCTTCTATCGTCCCAATTGCTTGTCATTTTCCGTAAATATAAAGTAAAGGATAAGTATAACGATTGGCACACACATTTTTTTTTCAGAATTAGTCTAATTGATCATGAAACATCATAGGTACAACGTAATGAAAACACGTTTTCGATACATTTTTATGTGCGTGTGCCGTTATAGTCATTGGCATCGTCGTCATCGTTTTTGGCGTTGCAAATTTGTAAACACAATAACTTTTATTAGAATCAAAATAATTAGGATCTGTAAACGCCAAAAATTGAGGATTATCTAAACTTTTGTTAAGTTCGAAATTCAAATTGTACAAATACCTTCAAAAATGTTTTTTTTGTATGCGGACTTTTTTAATTGTTCCAATCAACAGTGGGACCTACTGATTTTCAGAATAATGAAGTTATCCACGAAACCTCTTGAAAGTTTTGGTAAAATTCAATACTTTATGTTTTTTTGTAAAAAAAAAGTCTTACAACGGTACGTAAAGATTTGGGATTACCAATGTAATTCATATTTTGTGTTATAAGGACAAACACCCAAACACATTCCATGGAAAAAAATCGTCCCGCGACAAATGCAATTTCAAGGCTATATTTTGACGAAATCGACTGAGCTAATAGAAATACACTCTCCAAACATTTATATAAGTTAATTTTTTGATATTATCCGCATTCTATTGCGATACTCTTTGGAAAAAAACTTTGAAAATACATAGAACTTTACTAAACAGAATACATTTAAATAGACATATTTACTGAAACCCAAAAGATAAGTCTCCAATAGATTAACCAACAAATTTCAAAGTGTTGTCTTGTTGAAAGCATGGCTTACAGATAATTTAAAGATCAATATTCAAATATGGTTAACGTTAAATTAAACAAGTAGAGCATTATAGTATCGTCGGTAAGTATTGCATACCATTGACCAAGCTGTTGATAGATGCACAACGATTTATCAGCATTTTTTCGTTTCGAGTTTTCGACCTATCTTGCATTTTCCAAGGTATTCCACTATCTTTCATCAGTATTCCGCCGTTTTTACTAGGGCAAGTATTAGCTTCGTTTAAAAAAAAAATTGAGGTTTTAATCAAAACCATCATAACGATGATGGAGAAGAATAAAAAGTAAAAAAGTGGTTTTCGTCATGCTGTCCATCGGTCTGTGAGTCTGTGCGTCCATCTGTAATCTTTTAAACTGACTAAACGCGTGAACGGATTGTCTTCAAATTTGGTGGAGATGATTTTTATGTAATTTTAAAACTTCATTTTTTTTAATATCTCATCTAAAACGAGTACCTACCTTCCATACAAGATTTTTGAGTTATTCGAGTTTTCTCCAAAACGGATCTAAAACGATTTTATTAAACTTTTTGATTTCTTTAACGATTAATTTTTAGAATATTTTTTAATCTATCAAACCGTTTTTTTTTAATATTTTCTTATTAAAAAAATTCCAAACGATTTTTAATGATTATCTAAAAACTTTATTATGAAAAAAATTCACTGAATCAGTATGGAACAAAATAATTTTTCCAAAAAAAAATTCAAATAATGTTCTCGTTTAAAAATAAATATCTATTTTTTCGTATTTGTTTAAATCTCTCAATACCTATAGTCTAAGAGCTAGCGACGAAAAATCAAAGTCATAAGCGACAAGAAACATTTTGCGGGAATCGACGCCCATTGGCTAGTTAAGAAAAAAATCCCTTTGGCCAAAGTCGAAAGTGGGGGCGGAAAGAGTGGGTGGTGGTTCAAACATGCAAAATTTTTTTGCCCAAAAACGTCATCGCGACAAGGCTAAAAATTTGGGAGATCATAGCCTTAATAATTCTATGGGCGGAAACAAATTGGCAGAAGTCCAAGTGGGGATTAGTGTTGGCAGATGTCATCAAACCTAAAAAAAAAAGATAAAAAAAACCTGATAAGATACAAATCTGAAAATTGGCATCATAATAGGTTTTGTGAATATCAACATTGAAACATTGATATAAGCGTGGGTGGCTGTTTAAGGATTGCCAGAGGTCATGTATCAAAAATTAAAAAAATAAAATAATTAATTAAAAAGAACCTCGATGAGGTACAAGGCTGGAAATTTGTATAACTAGAATTGCTAAAATAAATAAATATGTTGCATAAAAAATGGGCAGATGTGTAGGTATAGGCAAAGAGTTGCCAGAGGACATTATATAAGAAACCATTAAAAAAATATATAAACAAAATCTGACAAGGTACAAAGCTAAAAATTGATACATGTATAGATCTTATTAACATTATAAATAAAACAATTGGCAGAAGCTAAATCCGATGCATTAGGGTTGCCAAAGGTCATTCTATTTCGAAAATTTAAAATTTCAAGTAAAATGGCTTCTGGCAACCCTATAGTTTATTCTACGCTGTTTTTATTTTGTTCCGTTAGTACAGTGTAAATACATATGCTACTTAAAATTTTCAGCTTAGTATCTACCTCTTCAGATTTATTTTATATGTTTTATTTAAAGATTTCATGTTTTATGCCTATGGCAACCCTATGGCTCAACCTACACTTCTGCCAATTTGTTTTCTCTAATATATCAATAAAACCTATAATTGTACTAAGTTTCAACCTTATATGTTATCAGGATTTCTAAATATATTGTTTGAAAATTTTAAGTTTAATGACTTCTGGCAACCCTACTGTTAACTCTACGCTTCTGTTATTTTTTTTTCTTCAAATAATGCATAAATACTAATAATGTGCCAATTTTCACCTCTGTTGATCATCAGGTTTAAGAAAAAATTAAGATTTCGGGGTTGATGACTCTGACAACCCTATGAATCAACTTACACTTCTGGCAATTTGGATTCTTCAAAACATCTATGAAAACTATAAATATGCTGATCTGCGCATTCTTATCTTATCAGAATTCAGTTTTGTGCTGCTTTAAATTTTCGAAATTGAATGACATTTATCAACCCTAATGCATCGGATTTTGTTCTGCCAATTTTTTTATTTATAAATGAGATCTATACATGTATCAATTTTTAGCTTTGTACCTTGTCAGATTTTGTTTATATATTTTTTTAATGGTTTCTTATTTAATGTCCTCTCTGGCAACTCTTTGCCTATTCCTACACTTCTGCCGATTTTTTTTATGCAACATATTTATTTATTTTAGCAATTCTTGTCATACAAATTTTCAGCCTTGTACTTCATCGAGGTTTTTTTAATTGAATTGAACCACCACCCACTCTTTCCGCCCCACTTTCGACTTCGACCAGAGGGATTTTTTCTTAACTAGCCATAGGGCTGTCGATTCCCGCAAAATGTATCCTTGTCGCTTATGACGTTGACTTTTCGTCGCTAGCTCTCCGACTACTTCACATATCAGATAACCAAAAACTAAATTTTTCGAGCTAAGTGAATACAGACAAAAGCTTTGGACGACATGAGCAAGTTCGTGCGATCCAGTCGTGCATATTATATCCATGATACTCCGTGCTTTTAAACGCGGTAGTCCGAAGTATTTCACATATTTTCTCGCGACTTTTTGACTTTTTCCACGACTCTTTACGCTTTTTTCTGTGAAGTTGTTGAGGTAAAGAGTAATAACACACTTACATTTTATACTGGGTTTGTTTTTTTTTTTTTATTTTTCATTTTGCGTGAAACACAATTAATGTATTAAATTACAGAAGTCAGCTATTGTTTTTGATATTCTGACTGCTTCATTTTCTCACTATAAGTGATAGGAAAAAACTAAATACACCAAAAGATAGGTGGTATAATGTTAGGTTCTGATACGGCGGGATTTTTCGAAATTCCAGCGGCAAGTTAGGGTAAAATAGGGCAAAAGAAAAAAAACTTTTTGTAAATCTCGAAAAGTATAAGGGAAAGAATTACGAAATGAATTTTATTGAATAAATAAATTGAAATAATAATGAATTTTCATCAAGAAAAAAATTCTAAAAATTTAACTTTTCAAATTAAAATTTTTTTATAATATCAAATATTTTCTTAAACGTTTGAAATTGATGTCATTCTGGATAAATTTGATAATTTTTTGAAAAACTAATTATGAACATTGAAAGATAATAAAAGAAAATAGGCGTTTAATACATATTATATATGCTCCATAACGGATTTTCTGAGCTCTAAAAAACAAATACGTTTTTGAAAGTTTATGTGGGTGGTTTAATTGATTTTAAAAATCAGGGAATAACGGAAAAATATTTTGCCAACTTTTAGGTTTATGTGTTGTCTATAAACGTATAAAGAGATTAGATTTTTAAACACTTTTTTCAATGAATAACAGTAAAAACAAGATTTTTCAGTCCATGTTTTTTGACTGTTCCCAACTTTATTTTATTTTTATCTTTTTTATTTTAAATTTTTTAAACTTGAAATTTACACAGCCATTAGATATTGGGAAAATGCATTTTTGTACAATCTTTGATAATTTTCTGTAGCCGACATAATGGTAAAAAGAGTTTTGCTTACGCAGTGCTTAATTACTTTTACATAAGCCTCATAAAACTATGATTCAACTTTACTGAGCATCACGAAAAAAAAATATCTTTAATTTGATATATCACACATAACTGTACATGCAATAAAAGTTTCACAAACTTGAAAAGAGTTTTATCCGAAATTTAACAAAATTCAACAAAATTGTCAGTTTTGTCGTCAGATACGACCAGCCACCAGTGGAGAACGGTGCCGTTGGCTCACAAATGGATTCGAGATGGTTCGTTTAAAAAATTTGTAACTTTTTTGTTTTTTTTTTTCGAATTTTTAAGATTGAGCTGTTTAAATTTAGATGAATTATTATGAAATATTAGGCTACAACATGGTGTATATTGTTTTCTTATTCTCTTTGCAACATGGTATGAAATTTGTTTGAATTTCATAAAACCATGTTCTACAATATTGCTGGTACAAATATTCATGATAGGCAATAAATATTTTTAAGCATAAAAATGCATATTTACAGATGTAAGAGATAAAAATAAAAAAAAACACATGGAAAGTTGATTTCATTCGATATTAAAATATGTAACTTAAGTTTTAGTGGCAGGATTTTAACATATTAAACAGATTCTATTAGATAAAATATTGGTCTATAATTCTGCATAAAAATATTGGGTAATTATATTTATAGACAGTGCCATAGAGGTCGATAAGTGAAAATATATTTTTAATGAATGCGTTAAAATTACAAAATTTAATGGAAAAATCGATAATTTTGAACACAATTTTAGCTTAATTTTCAGATGTGACTGTTCACTTAAACACTGCCATACAAAGTTTATTGATTAAATTCAAAACAAAGATGTAAATGCACTTTTTTTGACCAATTATACCATTCATAACATCGGACTATGTCTGCTTCAATAATTTAAATTTTCTTATAAATGTCAACAATTATTTTGATATGCAATTTGTTTAATAAGATACTAACAAGCTTCGCAATATCATGAAATAATATCAAAAATAGTAGAAATTCGATCTCTCAAAAATCTGTTAAGAAAGAATCCTTTTCACGTAAACCAAATAGCTTTTAACTTTACTAAAACTTAACCGATTTTTTAAGTTGATTTATCAATATAAAGATTAAAATGTCAGTAAAAATAAAAAGAAATATATTTTTTTCTTAAGTTGTGCAGGTCCATAAAGAAAAAATTATATTTTAACTGTATACCGTATTTTTACATTTTTTAATTTATTTTGTTGTTTTTAATTATAATCTAATAACAGACCGCTGATCAGGTCATTTTGAGGTATCAAAAACTATTCGAAAGACCGAACTAACATACCTAATTATATGAAATATTTGAATTATCTTCATAAAATAAGCACATTATGTTTCTGTGGAAAGATGTACCTTCTAGAACTTTTTTCAACTAAATACTTTTACACATCCAATAAAAACTATACAAAAATAAATAATGATAGGAAGCATAACTTCTGGCGCGCGTACAACACACACCTTTTTCTTGTCGAATGTTTCTTCGCATCTGTTGGAAATTGCAATTACTTCATTTCGATTCCTTGTTATTAAAAATTGTAAGAATACTCTGTATCGTAATGACTAACTTTAAAAACAGTTTACCTTTTGGTTAACATATTGAGGCAAATTCATAGGCGTTGCTTAAGCCCCTTCCATAATTGTTTTTATATTAAAATTTCTTCGATTTTCAAATGGGAAAGAAACTTTGATGAAATATTTTTTAATCTTACACTATTTCGTTACAAATTTAAATTAAGTGTAAAGGGTTTGTAGATAAAAAATCAAATAAAAACAAAATACTTTTGTTTAAATTCGAAATCAAATAGATACAAAAAATGTTATAATGAACTTTTTATTTTATTAGCTTTTTCCTTTTTTGAATTTCATATTTAATTTGACCCGTTCAGAGTGATGAAGAATACCTTGAAGAGTCTAAATTTTTTTCAAGGTGTTGTTGAGTATAAGTGTAAAAGTTGCATTTGTCTGAAAATTGGATAAGTGAGGGTAAAAATTACAAATTATATTTTGGTCAAGATACAACGCCATCAACTCACTGATGTGTACAATTGACAGACAATTAAAAGGGATTCAGCTTTGGAAAGTAGACATTTAAACCTTTTTAACAATGTAACAAGATGTGGTTTGCTTTACTTAGACTGCATAAGCTGAACAAAAAACTGCATTTTTTACGTCATAAAGGCATCCAACTTCGACATTAATTTAATGCATATATTTTAAGAACAACATGCTGTTTTAAAAATATATTCTAAAACAAAGTTTATTTCCAAACCTAACGAGAATTTTATGTATAAAAATCGGTTGAAAATTGGCTTAGGAAAAATAAAATTACGATTTCAACCCAGATACAGAAATTCAAAAGTTAGGTACCGAAAAAAATGTTGGTTTCGATTACCAAATTGAATTGAATTTTGTAGAGCTTGTTGCACTGATTACAAACCGATATTTAAAAATCCCGCAACAATCTGGACGTAAGGCCAAAACCTTTTTTTAGGAATCTAATCAATTACAAAAAATCTGTCTTCGTCATATTTTCACCAAATTTTGATTTTGTACTGTTTACGTAGCTTGGTTAAAACCAATTTTGTTCGTCACCTAAACGTTTAAATTTCTATATTTTTTAAGAATATATTTTTAAAACAGCATTTTGTTTTTAAGACCTATGCATTAAATTGATGTCAAAGTTGGTTAAATGACGAAAAAATGAACAACTTACACAGTCTAGGTGGTTTAACCAATCCAAATCCACGTATATTTTTTACCTTGTTGTTATCTCACAGTGTAATTTGAGTTATAACAATATTTAAAGTTAGAGTTTTAACAATAGTTATAAGTTTATCCTTGAGAGTTATTAAAAAAGTATTTCATTAAAAAGAACTAGCAAATACGTACGATGTAGTGGTGCATTTCTATTCTTTTCTGTCAATAATTCTCAAAGGTATTTAGGTTAAGGCAGGTATCTTCAAAAGTTTTCAACAAATTAATTAATATTTAAAATTTAATTGTTGAATACAATGCTTCTATTCTCATGTAACACCGTTTAAAATAAGAAAACAAAAAAAAAAACGCGGGAGTTAAAACTTCATAAATAAATATTTATGTATTTAAATAACTTGCCTTTAATCCTACCGTGTCCCATGCAATGGAACGTTAAATTCAGCATAAGAACCAGAGTCTGAAACCCATAAAACTGTTTACCTTACAAATTAATTAGGTTTAGTATGCGCGAAAGTGAGTACACACTACATAAACATACATACAGACACAACGCAATGTAATTTCAAAAAATGCAAGAAAATAATGAAAAAAAGAACTTCATTGCAATGCCACAAACTTTTCTGGATTGTTGTTGTTTATTTTACGATAAAATTCAAAACTATGGGAACGAGAAGTAAACATAGTTTGACAAGCGCTCAAAAAAAATATAAATTCAGACTATTAAAAAAATAATAAATAAAATAAAGGAGTCAACAAAAAGGTTGGGAGTTTTTTTTCGCAACCGCAAACATTTCCCCAGTCATGAAGCAGAAGAATCATCAAGAGCTGCAGGCAATTCCTTAGTTAGAACGGGATAATTTTATGCCAAAAGTTTTCAACAGTGTTGGGCAATGACTTTATACGGTTTAGTGAGTCTATTATGCGTCTCGCCCAAAGTTACCTTTCAAAAAAATGCAACCTGGGCTAGCTGTGCAAACAAAAACTTCAGTTTAATCCTATCGAGGAGAGGTCTGGCTATGAAGTGGCCTCCATAGTGGTACATAAAAAGGGCCTTGTTGATAGTTTTTAGATTTTGTTTTTTATTTTTTTTTTCTAACGCAAAAGTTGTTAGCTTTATTGTTGCAGACTTTGTTTATTGTAATTATTATCTTGTGTAGCTGTAGGTGGTTCGCAAGTCGATCTACTTGCACAAACTTAGCCTCTTCACAAATTTCTGCAGCAATCAAATAGAAAATGGGAAACAAGTTGATTTTCTTAACCGATTTTGTAAAGGCATTCTTCTACTGCAAAAATTAGCAAGGTTGGGACTTAATAAATTGTAAAATTAGGTGGCTGTACTTCAAATGTGAAGGAAGTTGTATCGGCTCTGCCACAAGTTAGTCACTTGGGCCCATTACTTTTCATTATATTCACTAATGATTTACCTAGTATACTTAGATATTGCAAATGATTGATGCACGCAGATGATATCAAAATTTATCTTCCCACATCTTCGCTATCTGATTGTTTATTGCTGCAGTTAGACATAACCTATATTTTAAATTGGTGTAACTATAATCACCTGGAACTGAACTATTCGAAATGAAATATTTTTTGTGCTCCAAGGAAATTCCTTGTTAGGATTTTTAAGACGAAATTCAAACGATTTTAAGGACGCGTATACGTTAAGGACCTTATTTATGTCCTTAGTTTTACCTGTCTTAAAATACCGTTGTGTAATTTGGTCGCCTTTCTATGATAATAGTAATTGTAGAATAATAAAAATATTATTATAAAATATAAAAATATTATTATAATATCTATGCATATATATCTATATATTCATTGTATTGCTTACTGCTTTAATACAAAGGCTGCTTTGAGTAATAGTGTACAAAAACATGATTTTTCAAATAATTTTCCAAAAAGGTCGAAAAATCATGTTTTTGTACACTATGAGCGGCTGTTACTCGATGGTTTCTGGTCCGATTAACACAAAAAATATATCGTTGAAAAGAGAAAATCAACTTCTTTTCAAAAAAGTACATATTAAAAAAATAGAATTACCGTTATTGATATTTATGCTAAAATTAAAAATAGAGCAAAAAACATGGTTTTTGCTGATATCTCGAGAACGCTTCTTTGGAAAAATATATGAATGTCATTTTCTTGTTCAGCAACCCAAAATTAATCTAAAAAATTATTTTTTGTGCAGGTACTCACTATGAACCGAAAATTTGTTAAATAGTGTAAATCTTTTATGCTCCTTAGATAGCGATTATGTGACGGAAGTACCCTTATGTGACAGTTTAGTATTCACCTGAGTGTAAAGCTGCATAGAAATAAAGCAAATTTTCTGCTATTAGAGAGCCAATTTTATGGCGCGGCTTTTACCTCTCCCCAAACCTTCATGTCTGCCAATTTGAACGGTGCCTATGTCACTTGCATGACCACATCTAAATTTTGTTATACCCAGAAAAATATACGCTAAAAAAATGTAAACTTTACTCGCACCAAAGTTCTATGCAAAATCTGTTCATAAGTGGGCAAACAAAAACACTAAATAGGTTTACAAAACGACCAGTTGCTGGAATCAAAATGGTTAAATTTGAGGTAAAATAGTTTGTTCGTGAAAGTTTACCTAGGTAGATGTAGGTGGTAAGCCGGAACGGTTATTTTCGATTTTGTTTTATGTTTTGGTGATATAATACTTTTATTTTAATTTTTTTTGTGAGTTTGGTTTAGTCAATAGGACTCTTTTATGAAATTTTGAAACCAAATGGGCAAGAATTAATTTAAGAGAATTTGTTTTTGAGAGGTTCTTTATTACGAATATACAGTATTTTGAAAAAAAAAATTAAAGATAAAAAGTTTTACATATAAGTGTTAATTTCTAAAAAAGCTTTGATGAGAGCCTAATTCATGGTTAAGAGGTAGAGTCGAATATGTATATTCAAATTGTTTCTTGTTTTTCATTTTGTTGGAACATTATGATAACTTTCTTGAAATCTGTTTCTGGTATTAGTTAGAAGCAGGAAAATGAAGTGATGAAATAAATTTCTGTGATTAGGGCAAAACAAGATATATGGCTGCTAAGTTTGCATGAAAAACATTATTTTTTGGACTTTCCTGTCCTCTATCTTTTTCACAGATCGCAGAAAGTCGGTGAATGAAATAAATTTTTTAGTTGAACATTTCTTGCGTTCATGCTTTTTTCCAAGGTAATTCTTCGAGCTCTGCGCTAAAATAGAAATGCAATAAGTTGATCGTTCAGAGTACTCGAGAGCATAAAAAGTAATGCAGTTTTTTCTTGAGAGTTCCGTGCCCCTTTTCGCTTCGTTTTCGAGTTATAACGGTTTTTATAATTTTGGGTCCTAACGTCCGTTAGGCCTTTTTCACGACGGCGACGCTTTGACTGCAGTATAATGCGCTTTGTTATGATTTTATAATAGTTAAAGTGGCAAAAAATATTTACTAAATATCTTGAAAAATATTAAGATTGATAGTTTTGATGCATTTCCTAAAACCGACCGACATGAAAATCCACTTACCTTGACTTCTTCCGTTCTTCGAAATTGTTTAGCTTTGATTCAAACATCGAAGTTACTTTACTTTAGATAGTAATGATTCTTTTAGAAAGGTTGATACAGATATTTTGAACCATAAAACAATTTTAGAATTATATTACAATAAAGAATTGCAACTGTCTTAAGATTCAAAAACTCTGCCCTTTTTTTGCAAAAAGTAAGAATATTTATACTTTGACCACTCTTAAAAAAATATTATCATTTTTAGATGTCAAAGTTGTCGTATTGGTCTTGAGCTTAAATTCAAAATATCAACTTACATGAAACTTGTAAAAAAGGACGTCTTTTCTCTTTGAAATTGGTTTTATTTCAATTTTTACAATTTTGTTGTGTTTTTAATAATCTTTATTTTAATTTTTATAAATTACAACTTTATTAAATTTTGTATTTTACATGCCGTTTTGTCACATTAATTAAATTATTTTTTCTTATTTCTGATTACTTTCGTCTTTAACTTTATATTTTATTTTATCTTACCTGTATATAAATTGAATAGTTTTGTTGTTTGTTACAGTTTGCAATACAACTAATAGTATAATTTGTGTATATCTTATCGGTTTATATTCTTCTCTATCTCGCTCAACGGGATACGTTTAACAAGCTCATATTTTGTTCAAAAACAATAGATATTTGTATTTACCAGTGGCCTCAAATGTTTCTTTATTTTTTTTTAATTAGATTTTTAAATTTGATTTTAAAAATTACGGATTAAAAAAATATTTTTTTAAACTAAGGAAGAACAAAGGAACTAATATAATATAATTTTTTTGTTCGTTAAGCATATTATGACAAACATACATTACATACTTGCAGTCTTATTATTTAATTTAAAAAATAGTTTTTTTTGTGTATTCTTAACTTTATAATTAATTGTTTGGTTTTCTTTTATTTTACTTCGTGATGGTTTACTTTTATTAAATGGTTGTATTTATACAATAACTTTTTGTGATAGGTATATCAATTCGACAATTTTTTATTGAAATAACTTTATTTATGTAACCATTTTTACAAAATTTATTGCGAATTATGTTTCTTACAGAATTTAATTTATATTTATTTTGAAATGATCCAATATTTGCTACACATGAAATTTATTAATAAAAGCAAAATAAACTAAACTCAGGGAAAGGTACAATTTTGTGGATGTTCCTGTTGAACATTTTGTGCTTGAGGATATTGCTGATGAACTATCATCTGTCAGAGAATCAGCATCATGTTTAGGTGAAGGTTTGGAACCATCACTGCGGTAGTTGTTGTGATCAGGACCTGTTAGGAGAAAAGACACGATATTTATAATCAAATCGCATTAAATTAAAGATAAATACATCAAAATTATTATAGTTCTCCTTCGGTTTAATAAGGGTGACATAGGGTAAACTGATAAACACGTAATGAAGTGATTGCTAAATGGATGCAACGTTAAATTGCATCTCCCATCCCCGGCCACTTTCAACAACTATCTCCTGGTAACGTTTCTGCTAAATTTAGCTGTTAAACATACAACAATAGCTAAGGATAGCACAAAATTGAAATCACTGTTAGACATTATAGTTTTCCTATTGTATATGGTCATATATATACTGATATTGAGATACATATACATACACTCGTCTCCGTAATTTTAGTTTAATACTACCCGAATTGAAATTGCATTCAAGGATCACATCCCATAGCACAATTACGATTATGCATGTTCTATTGAATATTGAAGAGGGATTACCTAAACCATCGGTGCAGTGATGTTCAGTGAAACAAGAGTGGCGTAGCTCAATCTAATTATTGATAATATTCGTGTGTTGAACCAAATATAGATATTTGTTTGTACAGGATCTAAGACTGTCTCATGGTGTGTCCTGACGCTTAAATTGATTCAACGTCAATTTTAAATTGCCTCTATTTATGTTAAACATAATTAGATTTCCTTTTGTTTGCAAATATAATGAAAACTTAGTTCTAGATATAACCAAAACGAATGAATAATGTTTTCTTTCGTTTGTCAAGAAACCTCACACAATATGTATTGCCCATTTCTGGCTCGAGTTTATACACGAACGTGTTTAGGATGAAATGAACGGTGTCATCTACTATATAAAATTCACGTGTCACAGTGTTTGTCACCAAACTCCTTCGAAACGGCTGAACCAATTTTAATGAAATTTTGCATATACATTCGGTAGGTCTGAGAATCGGTCACTATCTATTTTTTATACTCCTAAGTGATATTGTTTAATAAATATTCTTAATTTAATAATTTTTGGCCTCGGTCGATAACTGGACAAGTAATAATTGCTCCTCACCAGCTGATACCAGTCTTCCTATTATACCCACAGATGTGCCAATACAATTTAAACGCCTTCAATTTCCAATTAGATTGGCATTTGCAATGACTATCAATAAGTCTCAAGGCCAAACGATGTCTGTCTGTGGTTTAGATTTGAGCACATCATGTTTTTCACACGGACAATTATACGTGGCGTGCTCTCGAGTGGGCAAACCATCCAGTTTGTTTGTGTTAGCAAAAGATGGAATAACTAAAAATATTGTACACTCTGTTGCATTAAGGGATTGATATTGTTTTTTAGTAATATTGTCATAATTATAGATATGTATATAATTTTAAGGAATCAATTTTAATAAATTAAAAAAATTAATATTTGGTGTTTTGTTATTTTTATATTCCGTCACCGATCACAGCGCTCCCTACCTCTTTCACTTATATACCACATCCCTTACATACTTGCAATAAGTTAGTTTTTTTTTTCTAGCGAAATTTTCACTAGAAATAATTTATATGACAAAACAACGTTTGTCGGGTCAGCTAGTTGTTATATAAATTAGTAACTTTGTACTTTTAAGATGTTCCACAGTTAAACAAAAATAACTTTTATTTAATACTGATATGATTTTTCTACGTCATTTATTTTTCAAGTTTTGAATAATTATATTTGGAAAAGAATATTTTAACTTTCCCGTGACGTGAATAATATTGAAAATATTTCAGTAACATAACAAGCTCAATCTAGGACAGAGCTCTCCATTATAAAATAAATATAAGACTATTATACATTTAGAAAATATTGGAGACACAAAAATAGATTTTATACAATGTTTAAAAGTAAACTATGTTCTTAGAGATCCAAAGCTTTACTATATTTTAGACTTTATCATTACTAGATGCAACTATTAATTTTTAGTCAAAAACAAAAAAATACAGTTATGGTAAAAAATTAATCGTTTCTAGGCACTAAACAAAACTCTGCTCTCGTGCGTCTCTGTCACGTGATGCAGCATTTAACAACTTTTCATTATTATTTATTTAAGTATTTTGCAAGTTGCGTTGCTCGTTGAAGTAAGATAAAAATATGTTTTCATCGCTTAAATATAATATTGAACAAAATTCAAAATAATTAAGATTTTCGGGATATTTTTCGTACTAGAGGCTTAATTCTCTTCAATCTTGCGCACCTGACAATGGCACGTCCTTGTTTAAATTTGGACTTGAATGTAAATAAGGTGCGTGAAGTTAGCACCATCATAACAAAAATTCGAAAATTTAAGTTTGCAGGAATTTATTGCTAATTTGTTGCTTTTTTGTTACCACAATTTCAAACTTTTGCCCCACGTTTTGACCATGAAATGCACTTCAAAAATTTCATAAAATAAACTTAGTCGCTCGAAAATGACAATTGGCTGATGGAAAGCAGCCCTTTTTATTTGATACCAATCTTCCAAATGATAACAGTTACATATCCTAATTATTTTATGCAAAACATTATAGTCAAAAGTGTTATCAACATATACATATCTTTAAAATCTCAGGTGTTACGAGTTAAGTACGAGAACTCAAAATTTTTGAGTTTTGTTCAATTTGATTTTTTTTTATGACACACAACTTTTTCTAAAATAACTTTTCGAAAGGACTCACCGTTAAAGAGTAATATGCAAAAAACCGTTACTTTCAACAAGTCTCTCATATAACTTTTTTGATAGCTTCTCCCCTTCCAAAGTTAAATACGAAAAACCAACATTTTAACGACTTTTGGGGACTTTTGATATTTAACTCAGGTATATCGATGTTCAATGCTCTGTATGAATTACACAGGTCGAAAAAAAAATATGTTTTATGCTTGGGTTTTGCCCTTTTTGGGTTCATGGTAAACCAAAACAATAGAAACCCTTTCCAAACCTAAGATTTGCTTTTGAAGTGTTGGGAGCAAAAATACAATTTTCATACCCTGTGAGCCTACCTCGAATGTAGATAGTTTAAAGCTCTGCATTTTTGTCTAAGCACATTATTCGACTTAAATTATAAGAAAAAAGTTATGATGAATACAAGGAAATAAGATACACAGTAACTTTTGGACGATAAAGTTAAGCGGAAATAGTGTTTGCTTTACTACTATTTTTCAATGATCAAAAATACATGAGTTATGTGGTAATCAAAAACACCCTAATATCTGTATGCAACTTAAAGACATCGGTGCAAACTTAATGCCCCGTTCTGATTATATTTTTCGTACAGCCTGATTCAAATGAAGATAAGAGAGGAACCGTTGTTCTTTGGCACTTCTTTTTTTATTTTTCTCTAAAAGCATTCCATTTATTTATATTCCATAGGAATGAGCAAAAAGTGGAACATGTGAAAATCTAATCGAACACAACTTGATAGAACGTCGTAATAGACCAAGATCCGACAGCAAATTTTGGGAGTGGAGGTATAACCAAAATCTGAGTATGCATTTTCATAGGTGTACGCGTCTTGATTTCAAATTCGAAAGTCTGGGAAGTTTATTTTTCCAGGAGGGTTGAAAAACGCGATAATTCCAAGTCATCTCAGAAAGCCAAAACCACTTCAATTGAAATTTTTAATATTGAAACTGATGTTTTGTCATTTTTCCTAAAAGCCATGGGATTTGCATGTCGCTTGTAATAACTGTACAAAATGTTTAGAAGGTAAAATGTTTAATCATTTTCAACAATTGGTCTTTATTTAAAAACACTTAATTTTTATAAAGCTTGGTACCGAATTGAGAAGAGGAGTATGAATTTTGGAGTTCTAAGAATTTGGGGAAAACCGTAAGCCCATGTTAACGACTGCTACTTTTGTATGGTTAATCTAGCTAAACGCCAGAGAAGCAAGAACCAACCAATTGCGTATCCAGACTTGCATTCATCTTCTGCACCAGTTTCACATAGTGAGGAACTTCCAGTACCTGAACCTGCAAATAAAATGTCCTCAGTCAAGCTTATCCCAAAGTTCAAGCAGAAATGCCTCAGATAAAGAGTTTATACCCTCACAGGAACAATCAACACCTTTTCATCTTATTACAGCGAAAGACTTTCACGATTTAGTAAGAGATTTGAATTTAGCAAAAGGTAAAGCAGAAGTTTTGCTTACAACAGTAGAATTTAGTGGCTGATGTCAAAGTACCTGACCAACGGCATCGACACGAGTGTTTTCCACATATTTAACAAAAGAAGATTGGTTTTGCTTTAGCAGGAACGTAACAGGTTTATTTGAAGCAATTGGGATACCTTGTCTTCCTAGTGAATGGCGACTGTTTATTGATAGCTCAACGAAAAGCCTGAAAGCAGTTTTACTGCTCAACGGAAATCTGTTTCCATCTCTTCCAGTTAACCATTGCGTGCACCTCAAAGAAAATTATGAGAGCGTTCAAATTTTACTTGACGCCTTTAAATATAAAGAATATAAGTGGGAGCTTATAAGACATTTTAAAATGGTTGGATTCTTGATGGGACTTCAAGGTGTTTATACTAAATTTTCATGTTTTTTGTGCTTATGGGATAGTAGATAGTACACATCAAATTAGGATTGATGAAACAATTTGTTAACACTCA
Organism: Meliscaeva auricollis; assembly: GCA_948107695.1. Lineage (NCBI taxonomy): Eukaryota > Metazoa > Arthropoda > Insecta > Diptera > Syrphidae > Meliscaeva > Meliscaeva auricollis. Next base: position 16,416,454 of record OX403616.1, on the reverse strand, counting down.
AAGTGTTGAATCTGAAGCTTTCAATTTTTTAAAAAAATTTTTTCCAAAACTCTCGGAGCACAGATTAAAAAAATATTCGACAGTGAAGATTTCCCGAAATTACTAACTAAGTCTCAAAGAAAAGCTTGGCACAGTTTTAAAGTCGTTGTATCTGGTTTCTTATAAAAAATATGCTGATAAATTATAATGACATGGGATGCAGGATGTCGCATAAAGTGCATATGTTACACGCACACTTGGACAAATTTAAAAACAACATAGGGGCATATTCTGAAGAACAGGGAGAACGATTTCATCAAGATATTAAAGACTTTGAAAACCGTTATCATGGCCAGTATAACGAAAGTATGATGGGAGACTATATATGGGGTCTTATTAGGGATAGTACAGCTGAACACAAATGAAAAAGCTACAGGATTGATTTTTAACTTAAGTCATTATTCAATAAGTAAAGTCATTGTTACGTTTAAGTTTATATAGATATATTAAGCCTATGTACCTTGGTATATGTGTAGATACAAAATAATAAAAATACTATTCAAACAAATTAATTTTATTTTAATTTTGTGTTTATGAACTAGTTTGGCTACAGTTTGGATACCTATTTGTGTAAGCAGTTATTTGTGTAAAAGTAATACCATAAAGATGAATTACTTTTACCATAAATATTGAAAACAGAAGGTATCAAATAATGCCTCAAGCTCCCATTTGAGTTTTTGCCAAACGGCAATTTTTGTAAAAGACAGACAAAAGCAAATTAAAAAAAAAATTCCAGATAAGTATAAATATATCTATCATAATTTCATAGTCACAACCCAAGCACAAATTTCGTGTTGACCTGTGTTATCAGTTCTATGCAAAATTATTTTTGGTCTGCATGTGTATTCTATCTGGACTATTTTTAAATTTCGAGTTTTGAGTGTGGTTTTGATAATTTTTCCCTTAGATATAGCTGAGAGAAATACGTTCCACAAGATCGACAATGCATTTTGGCCACCAATCTTTTATTTGTTACAAATCTTTTTACTAAGCGGTAATTCTTGAGCGAATTAGTTTATTTTATGAAACTGTTACAGCGCATTTCAAGGTCAAAACGTGGAGCAACAAATTCGAGATTGTGGTAACAAATAAGCAGGAACTTAATGGTAAATTGACTCTATCTTCAATGATTTGCTTTTGATCGATTCTTGAGTCTTACAATCAATTTTGATCCAATAAATGTCTTGACAACTTCAAAACCAATTATTAATGAGCGAAAAAGTCAGTTCAACCTCTGGAAATTCTTCATCGAAAACAACGACCCTAAGCTGATAGCATAATCTCTATATTTATTATTACCGGCCCGATATAATAAAATTATTCTAATGATTCGAACCAACAAAACTTATATACACATAATGGTGTATGTACATATACTATACATATGTAATGTATAGTATGTATAGATATGGTGTCCAATTCCGTTAAATTTTATTATGAATTGTGTCTCTTCTAAAACATATTACAGTATTTCCTTTTTATTATAACCTACCTTTCCCACAGCAAAAAAGGGACTTAATTCGTGGCATGGGTAACAGTGAAAAAAAAAACCACAGAAAGCTGTTGGCTCTAAAATATTCTTTTTAAAATATATCCTGAACAAACAATTTAATCTACTTTCTCAAACAACAAAAAAATAGAAAAAAAACTGTCACTCCCCACAAAAAAAGGCCAAATATATTACTTATCCTTTCATACACGGGCTTCGATACAAATATATATCCCAAGGGGTTAAGACCGAAAAAAAGGTTATTTCCTTGCCGCGAAGAAAAGAAGAAAAAAAAGCACCATGGCCTGGCCATATCAAGATGCGTGCCCAACTCGCCATCTTTCTTAATGTCCATTTGCTATTATGACCCGAACTCGAAACGAACACACATATATGTATATAAAACATATGTATGTTGGTGAGGGGAAAGGTTTTTTAAACGAACGTAGACGCAAGACGTGACGTAAGAGATCGGAGTTCAAAGGAAGAGTGCCAAGAGCAATCATAAGAAATTGTAAAAGGGAAAAATTCATTTTGTTTCCTAACAAGATGTGCGATAATAATAAAATAAATGGCACATTTTTCTGAGGCGTGAAAATATGATTTCCACACACAGTAATATAATTTTCCAATTCCTCTACGACACCGTCCATGGGTCCGTGGCATCATCACTTTAGGAAAACGGATACGAAAATATAAAACTTGAATGTCACAATCCAAATGCCCTAGTGGTTGTGGGTGGTTCAATCGTATGTCAAACATAACAGTTTAACTGTGTGCTTTTATACAAGAGGACCTCCTTTTTCTGACGATACAGCGGACACAGTTTATGTACTTAGCACTCAAAGACCAAAACTCTTGCCCTGAACTCCCATTTCCCATTCCCCAAAGATCTAAGCCAGTGCACCACCACCGCCCGCCACCACCAGCACACCAGCACCATTAACCTGAGGCACTTTGGAGCTAGTGGTGTAAAAGGGTGCGGATCGAAACGTATTTTATGGCAGTCGATTCGATTCGTTTCTTATGACTGACGATTTCATCGACAGGAAAAGGCGATGACAGCATTTTTCTGTCATTTGCTTTTTTTTACGCTTGGAGAGGCGATTGAGTGAATGTCTTCTTTTTACATAGACTTGTAAGGGTAAGTTATGGATTCTTAAAAATTGAATTTAATCAAAGATCCAACATAGTATTTCAATCTCATGTGTACAGGAACGCTTACATACAGTTTTCAAATTTAGGGAACAAAAATTCTTTAAAAATAAAAATAAACAATACTTGCAAGTACATATGACAAAGTCATACCCTTAACAATCGTTCGAATTGGGTAAAATAAAGATATGGAGTGTTCTTTAGGAATATATATATTTTTTTTTTTAAGTTATGTGAATTTTTTTTTCTTTTTTTACTCAAAGTACATGCCACTTTTTTTGAATTTGATATGACTGTATTATTGTTGGCAAGTTCTGTACTTTCTAGGATATTTATCACCAATTTTGAGATTATAAGGACTCCCTTAGGAGTCCTCTCTGTTTATCCAGAGCTACATAGCACTTTCAACATTTGGCCAAATTGACATGAAAGTCAAATTGAAACTCAAGGAGGTAAAATAATATACTGGAAAAGGGACAAGAAACGACCTTTACCTTCGTGTCAGCAAGGCAATAAAAGGCCTATTGGCTTAGCATCTAATGTAACTCAATGATTTATTTATTATATATTTATTAAAAATTAAATAAGAATATGGTGAAATAATTGTAGCAGGCTATTAATAAACGAATTTTTAAATAATGAAAAATTATATTAAAGGTTAAGCCTAAGCTGAGCAGGTACGAGCTATATTTTGAAGAGGATAGGAATATTACAGACAAAAGTTGAAGGGAATACTTTAAGTTTATATGTTAAATACCTACCTACAGTGGAGGAACTTAAAATTTAAAGGGCATTGTCTCAGAAATTAAAACAGTGTCCAAAATGTGTGTTTTCTGATAAATTTTATGGAAGACAACTTTTTTTGTTTTAAAAAATTGAATTACTGTACCAAATTAAATTATAACAACAAATTCGGAGCTTTAAGAAAAAATCGTATGATGGCAGAGATCTGTTTTTCTCCGTTTGGAAAGGACAGGGAAACTTTTGTTGGCTTTAAACAGAAGAAAAAATTATTTAATAAAATACATTTCCTAACAGAGACAAGTGCGTAAACGAACGAAATAATGAGATTTGATACATTTCTAAAACTATTTTTGTTAAGCAAATACTAAGACTTAATGGGAGAAAACTACTCTTATTAATGTTAAAACATTAAATCATTAAAAGTTTTATTATAATTTTGATTTGGATTTTTATTTTGAACAAAGGTATGTAAGTAATTATAGTGAAAAAAAAAAGAAAATGATTTTTAAGCTCAGAATTAAAAAAAAAAAAATAGTATTTGAAATAAAATTCGAAATGCTCGACTGGATCGCATGAATTTGCTCTTGTAGCTCAAAGTCATATTATATTTTTAGGTCACTGAACATTTCAGTTTTTGGATTGTTATTATACACATCTATGTGTGTATATAGGAAAAAAATATCAAAACAATATTTTTTAATTTATTTTGTTTTAAACAATATTTTTTTTTTTTTTTTAAATTAAATGCACAATACCTACTTTTCGAAATCATAAAAAGAACTTGTTGACAAGTTTAAAACGAAATTGTAAAAAGTAAATAACTAAAAATTATGGGAAATTTCTCGAAAACGTGTTAGTTATTTCGTTATTTCCGTTATTCGAATTTTTTGAGAAAAAACTAAAAACGCAGGATTGTTACAATTGCTCATTTTATAATATATATCACGTTTAATCGAAAACGCTCTAACGTTTTCGAGAAAAATCAAATAACTCGATACATATATGGGAAAGATTCGTTTTAATCGAGATAGATTTAATCGAAATCACAAAAAAGTAATCTGTACCAAATATCCAGCCACAGCCACCTACCCGTTTGGGCTGTGGCTCTCTGTACAGATGGACACACAGACGAACAGATGAACAGAAGCACAGTCCTACGAGGGACGGCCGGCATGGCCAAAACCACTTTTTTGGACTTCTCCATCATCGTAATGTTGGTTTTGATTAAAAGCAATACTTGCCCTATAGAGCAAGTGAAAAAAAATGCTATCGCGCTGCCAAAAATTGAAAGCGATGGTTAATACAATCACAAATTAAAGACAAAATTTTCACTAATATAAGTATAAATGAAATATATACATTATTGTCTTACGAAAGAATTTAGTAATTTAACTTGTGCTTGCTTTATTTTTCCAGGAACGCAAGATTTGAAATGAAATAATATTAATTTCTTGTTTGTCGACATCAATAATATACAAGACAACTTCTTAAATTGTGGTTAGTGAAATATTTTAGATTATAGAAATTTTCAAAAACCCCTAAAACTTTCTTAAATTCTAGCTCAAATCAGAAGAAAAGCACTTTGGGTTTATAATATTAAGAAAATAAAGAATTTAAGTAGCGGGTTATTTTCTTTTTCATATTTTTTTCCTTGTTAAACACAGAAACCTACATCGGTCTGACATGGGAAGGGGAACTATGCAATTCATTTAGTTCACAGAATCACAGCCCAGCAAAGAGATACACACAAACTTATCAAATAAGTCGAATTAAACCGAGTTATTTTATTTATTTTTTTTTTCATTATACATGTATATTTATAAACTAAATTTTTCAAATAGAAACCTACCAAAACCTTACATGCGCACAGCGCAATACATTTCGTTCATCAGACCAGAGTCAGACGAGAGATACAGAGGCAGACCGATGAGAGATACATACAAAAAAATTCACCAAATGATTAAGTCCAAGAAAAGCGGGTTATTTTCTTTCATAAGAAATCGTGTATTAAACAGAGAGGTATCAAACGCGATGAATAGTTAATGAAAAAAAAAAGAAAACAAATTTGTTCTATCCAGAGAGAAATTTTATAACGCGACTTATTTCGGGTTATTTTTTTTTTTGCTACTAATTTGTGTTTGTTTATGGAGTGAGTCGAAAAACAGACGTTTGGGTAGAGTAGAAGGCAGAGTGTAGGTAAAATAATGTTGACAGCGTGTGGAAGTTTATGATGTTATTAGATGTAAGTAATTGTTAATGAAAGTGAGAATTTCAAAAGGTAAGTCGGAAATAATGGAGTTATATGGACGCCACGCCACTGATATGTATGTAGCTTTAAAAATTTTGATACGAAAATTTATTTTTTAATGTATCGATAAAAGATTCCACAGAAAATCCTGAAATGCAAATCTGTCACATTTCTAGGAATTCAAACGGGAAGCCACGAATTATGCAATATTTTTCAAACAAAACAAGAAAATATCAAGAAAATTTACTTAGAATGAGTGTTTTTATTAAATCTTAAGCATTTAATACAGTCAAAACAACCGTTATGTCTGCCAAAATAATAATTATATACATACATATGTATGTTTATATGTATATATTACGATTGCTGTTATACATACGTGCAATATTTTTTACCTAAACCATGTGTCCAGATACAAGTAGGTACTTTTACTTGGAACTTAAATCTTTTATAGTAGGCACATGAACAATAATTCAATGGTTTTGTACTTAAAAACTCTGAATACTTAGTACTTATAACTTTTAAAAATTTAGAATTCTTAAGTTCAAAAACCAAAGAACTATTATGTACTTTTTTTTGTTTGAAAAAATAAGCATCTCCGGTGGTTTCCGGTTTTTTTTTATAAAAACCTCAAAATAAATGATTAGAATTATTTGTTGTGGAGACCATTATGCACAAACCCAATTCACGAAGTGAATTGAGAAGAAGGTAGCATTTTAAATGTTTTTTTTTTTTAACTCCAAGAACGCTCCACCCTAATACAAAGCTTCCGAAGTTGTAAAAAATCACCTTTCCGAAGTGCATGCTTCCTTAAATTTTTATAAGCTCAATTATCGAAGTCTTTTAGAATTTCTGCAAGACTTTTTAAAAAAAAATTAAACAACCTTATAAATACATACAAGCTAGTGACAAGGTTATAGCTTTTTTAATAAGAATGGTTCCGTGGTAAGCCTTAGAGAAGCGTTTTACAAGTTATAACCTGTGAAATCAATTGTTACAGAAGTTGGTGTGGAAATCTACTATAACTTAGTAATTCCAAAATGGTGTTTTTTTTAAGATGCTAGACCACACACATGTCAGATAATTGTTTCTATGAAATAGCAGCAAGGGCATTATTGAGAACATTTTCAGCTAATTTCAGATTGAAACAAATGTTTCTGGGCCAAAATCAAAATAACCCTAACTATATTAAATTGATTAAGTTTGAAGAGGCTTTTTTTTTGGAAAGTACAACAAAACCTTCCCTCTAGGAACCATTATGATCACAAATTTACTGTATTATAAATATTTTTACCCATTTCTATTAAGAAAATATTCCATAACACAATGTAGGTATATCTACATTTACATTTTGTACATTTGTACCTTTAGTACATTTAGTTATTAAATCTTCTAGTAGTCCATAATGATAGTTATTAATTTATGTATGTCAATTTGAATTTGCAATAACGATTCTGCGCTATGCTTTTGGTTGTTTGTCGTCGGTTGATATGACAGAAAAGGGCATGCAACTCACCCTTATCTTGTAATTATTTTATTGAATGCTACGACATGCTACGCAATCCAACTTTGATCAATTAATGATTTAAACTGAATTTGCCTAAATGTGTCTCAATCTCTCAATTGAATAAGTGGGAATGATAAACTTAAAATAAAATTACAGTGATATGCAGTAACTCTTGTAAACGCCCGCTTTACATATTAAACCTCAATCGATTAACGAAAAAATGGTTGGAAAAGTAAGCTTAAATGAACAAACTAAAGATACAGATAAATGCCTAGCAACAAATTTAAATGATCAACAATGTGTGGTCTTAAGCATTAAACTAAAATTAATTCCAAACTCCTGTTTTTACAGGACGACTTCTGAATGGTAAAGTGCATTTTTGTTAAAGGAGCAATCACAAAAAAAACCAAGGAACTCTTTTAAGGAACAAAGTTTTTTTTTCAAATTCTTTTAAGCTTTGAAGATTTTCTCGGCATCAACTCTTTTCTTAAGTGCGTTTGAAGTAGAAAGAAAGAAAAGTCATCATTTCCATTTCTACTACCGTGCCATTCGAATTTAATTTATTTTGATGCTTTGTGTACCCACAATTAAAATTAAAAAGCAAAAAAGGAGGAAGAAGAAAAACACCATTAAAGTGTATTTCCGCAGTTATGCATAAGCGAGTCATCGTCATTTCGTTGTGACTCTCTAATGGCAGCAGCAGTAGAAGCATCGGAAACAACCTTTGAACGTTCGATAATTGCATATGTGTGCGCTATAGGTAAGACTCCTTTGAACCAAAACCAAAATACACACAGGCCTGAGTTTAAATATATATTTGCAGCAAAAGTATAATTATATTTTTTGTACTTCTATTTTATATAAGAATTCAAGATTTAAAAGCAAGCACCAAGAAACGAGAAACTTTCATAAACCTCTTAACCCATCTATTGAAGAGTTCGACCCCATCAAATCATTACAAGGAAAAATTTCAAACCCAATAGAAGTTTTCGCAATCCAAGATGTAGAAAAACTATATGCCACAAAATGTGCAACAAATGGTGTTCTTAGCATATAGTTGCAAATATAGAAACAGCTATGGAAAGACTTTGAGTCAATATCACCTACGTACTTGAGTATGTACCCAAACAAAATATTGGTTTGGAAAAACACTTCATTGGAGAGGTTGGTTTTAAAGTGTTGCAACCAGCAACACATTAAATGACACTACAGGGTTTCTACAAATAGGGGAACTGTAAGACCTTGATTCTTCTCTACTGATGCTGATGTAAAATATATAGAAGTATTTGCTAAGCTTATGTCTATAAACAGGATGTAAAGAGATTAGTGTCAAAATTTTAAGAAACAATTTTTGAATACCTACATATGTATGTTTTATTTTAAAATGAAATATAAAAAAAATGTTATTATGTATAAAACACATTTTCTGAAATTATTACTATTTCTTAAACTGATAACGAATTGTATCTACTCTAAAAATAACAAAATAAAATGATTCAATCTGGAGTTGCTCCTCTGTACGTACTAATGTATGTTTTATAATTAGTGGAGTTACTAAAGAAAATTATATGGGAACCGGCTCTGATAAAGATATTTTTTTAATGTAGATATTCAAAAAATATTTTAGCCTATAAAGGCCTTAAGATCGACAATTTATAGTACATAAATATAGAAATTGATGATCTTAGCCTATCTTTTTTACAAATTAATTAAAGAGTTTTGTGAAAAAAAAAACATATTATTTAATCAAAAAATTACAATTACTTTTGTAGGTCGATTTTTCCACCAAAACTTTATGGTTTTATTTGATATTAGTTAAATACAAATATGTACGTTACTGTCTTAAGGTTATGTCTTAAGGTATCACACTCGTGTTTATGGAAATGACACACTATTTTCCCCCTATTTTCTCGTATATTTAGTTCTTTTGTCAGACCTTACAAATAAAAATAATGTATATAAAGGTAAAGGACTTACGAAATTATTACGATTTAGGCTATTAATCATAAACCTACATAGATTGATTCTGTATTTATATACTTTGAGACCAAATCATCCAATTTTGTCACTCTTTTTCTGTTTTCCTTCGCCTTTCTTACTTCCATTCCATTTTGGTTTTTTTTTTTGTTATTTAAAAAATAATTATTCCCGGTTAAATCAACATGTCAATTTTTTCACTGAAAATAAACCGTCAAAACGTTGTGGATGAACCCGTACACTAGCAATATGATTAAAAAGGCCGAAAAATCATAACATTATTATAATGCACTTTATATTATTTTTAGTAATTACATAATATTGGACTTTAATGAATCAAAATCTGGTTTCAGAAAAAATCTACCACAAACTTTTTTTTTTATTGTTTTTAAAAAAAAATGTGATTGTTTTGTAGAAAAGAGCCCTTTTAGATTCGGTTGATCTGGCATAATTTTAAACTGTTAAGCCGATTCGTCTTAAATTTGAAGTATTTGTTCCACATAATATTAGACCTACAACCAGCTTTGTGTTTGTCCATCTATGTGCACTCACATTTTTAATCGTTATTTACAAAAAATTCACCATAAATCTCAAACTTCCGTAGTTTTTGGGAAACATCAAAAACGACTTGTAATTACGAGAACAAAAGAATTTCAATACTGTTTGATATTGAGCAGGTCAATTTTGATTAAAAAAGGAAGAAATCAATTAAAACGAAGAAGAAAATCAATTAAAACGTATTTTTTCTGTTTTTTTTTTTTTAAGAACTGATTTTTATGGATTTTTCAACATTTTTTAGTGAAGAGTGAGAAGTCTAACAAAAAATTGGATAAGACATAAATTATTTGTATTTTTCTCTTCTTTTATTATGCATAAACCACTTCAAAGAACATAAAGTAGTAATATTTTGTATGGTCTAAAGGCCATTAAAAAAGCTATATTAAATCAAAAATTGCTGCCCCCTATCAAAGTGCCGCTCGAGGTCTGTGCTTCCCCTGCCTCTCCACGCTATGCGATTGAACCCGCGAAATATACCGTCTGCAGTACTGTTACCAAAAAAATCTAAAAATATGGGTTCCTGTCTGGCGACTTTACCGGAGCAACAAAGTAACGTAGGCGGGCAATTAATTTCTTATTTTTCAAATGACATTACAGCTTTAAAATCTGCACAAGATTGTGTCAGTGCTGCCAAGCGAATTAAATTGTTTCTTTTAATTGTGATGTCCGTTTTTTTGTAAAGTTTGGTTAGCCCCGTGCAAAAAAAACACGCCTAATATTATGAATATAAATCAAGGTTCGTTGTTATTGTAAATATAACATTTCCCTTAAATCCTGAAAATTTCAAAATACTGTATGCCAAAATTCTGGTTGGTCAAAATACTGTATTTCAAAATTCTGTTCATAAAAATTCTGTAAAAGTACGCTCGCACTTTTTACATTATCAAAACGATATTTTTTACAGCATTTTTTAAGAACTTTGAATTATAGATTTATTTATTATTATGACTTCCAAAAAGATCAACTTATTTAAGTTTCTAATGCTGATATAAGAACCTTATTAGGAGCTACGGGAAAAGGAGAGAGAAAACAAATTCTTTTTCGTTCACTTAATTTTTCCTCTTTAACTATTTATTGAGTTCTCTAGCCTTTTTTGGTAAATTTAAATTGTTATGAATTTATAATAGTAATTTTTTGGGAACTCTTTCTTACTTTGTACAAATTAATAAGTAGCTTAAAAAGAGAACTTTTGTGTTTAAAATCCAAAATAAAAAGAGTTAAGAACGGGGAACACATTAAAAAAAGAAAATAAACTGTTAAAAAAAAAAATTTCACGGAGTATAAAAAAACAATCTGAATTAAACCACGTTGCATACCTAAAACAAATTGCAAAAAAAAGTAATTGATTTTGACATTTTTGTAAAATGTATTTTGTATCTAGGTACAAGAAAAGTTAGATTTTTGTTCCTAGAATTTATTTATTTTCTTACTTTAATAATTATATCTGTATAAAATTACACCTTCATTGTCAACAAAAACAACACAATTATATTCAAAGCTATATCAAAGGAAATTTCTTGTAAAATACTGTATTGAAAGTCCCGTATTTTGACGTACAGAATTTTGCAAAACAGAGTTTTGCAAGTTAGTATTTTGTTCATACAGTATTTTGACGTACAGAATTTTGTAGTTACAGTATAATGGTCTTACGGCCAATTTCTTGACAAAGTTCTAGAATCAGTTTAAAACTATTATTTTTAGCTCTCAGTTTTTTCTTAAGAAAAAAATATAAAAATGAAACAATTTTTCCTTAAACCGTGTTTTAAGAGCTAGAAATTTGTCAAGAAATTGACCGTAATAGTTTTTTGACCAAACAAATTTTATCATACAGAATTTTGAAAAACAGTATTATGACCAGCTCTATTTAAAATTGTATATAACTGTAATATTGTAAATAATTAAATTAAAAAATTGGTCTCCTCGTTAAAAAAAAAAATCTTTTTAGAATCAAAAACTACCCATGTACCTTGAACATGAGCCGAATATATCATCAAACCACGGAAGAACTTTAAGATAGTAAAAATATAGCTTCAAAACAAATATGAAATTTGGCCAATATAAATATTTGTAAAAACAGCTGCAGAAAAACTGAAGATTTTATTCACAAACGCTAATACGTCATAAATTCTTAAAAATAACTATAAAATTGAAACTTACTTTGGTCCCTATTTATTTGGTCTGGAGAATTCCATAAACTTGATGTCGCTCCAACATAAACATTATTCAGTGACGATGGAGAAAGATCTGCTTTTGACTTAGTCCGATGTACTTTATTATAACGTTGATCTTAAATAATTACAAAAAAAATATCATTAGAATCAATTAGACATTAAAAATTAATCATAAACTTAAAATTATCAATTGCAATGATCACAAGCCAATGATTATAAAGAAAAACAATTCTTTCAAAAGAAAGTCAACATGAAACAAATAATATTATCTTAAATAAAATATCCATTTAAATATTTGTAGGTATTTTTAAAGTCATAAAGAAGGGATAGGGTTTGAAAATTTGTTTAGCTTAATTTTCACAATTTTTCGTTTGCAAAATGTCAACCCACCTTTGTTGTATTTGAGTATAACCATTGGCATTGTGTTCAGGGGAACAGTTGGTGCTACGGTAGTAATAGTTGTCGTCTGGGGAATATCTGGAAAAATAAATTATGTTGTGAAAAAATGGAAAATAATAATGTTGTTTTTTTTTTTTTTGCATCTCTCTTTAAACTCTATGACATAAGCTATTGAGTTCATTTGATTTACTGAGCAGAAAGAATTTCGTGACACAGATACTCTTTTTAAAGGATCTACCTTTATCAAGTGGCGGTGGTACTGTTGATCATTTACAGTTCAAGTGTCATTAACATACATCGCAATGGCTATGAAATACCTATACACACATAAGGGGTGGTGTGTCAATTACTTAACTTGGAGATGAAGTTTATTGGGAAAACATTTTTTATGCATTCTGAATGAATTTGGTTGAATGGGTTGAGGTGTGTCATGCCACAAGAGTGATGAAGACGCAAAAGCACAGATAAAAAGGTGTCATTGGTGTGACTACAACACTACACGGTACTTGTGCTAGGGGTGAATTTCATAGAAACATAATAAAACAGAGGATTGATGATGTTTATGAGGAACGGAAGTATCAATTTGTATATCATTTGAGTTAAACAAATATTATAAGATGATCCTTATTTTGGCCATCGCTTTAATAACAAAGCAGTAAAAATGAACAAGCACAAATGAAAAACTACTTAACATGAATAGTTTCTCAAATGTAACTAGATTTTCAGAAGATGTTACATGGCACATAAAGCTACATACATATTTGGCCTTGCAAAGCCTTCGCCAATATCAAACCGATGCGATAACTTTACAGAAAGTTCGTTTGCATAATTCGAACGGGAGGACATCATCTATGGGAAGAGCCCATTACTTCCCCAATTTTTATACCTAGAGCAGGATTAAGAGTTTCATGACGTCAGTGAAAGAATTACGATACAACAATACAATATTCTACAGTTTGACTATTCAACGGTCTCATGTCCCTATGGAAGAAAAAAGATGACGTCTTTATAGAGATACTACAAGATCTCCACCTAAACCAATGTGCAAAAAACTAACCCTCAAATTCACAGTAAACGTTAAAAGTAAAGTTCAGCTCAATTTTAACTGGATTTAAATTTTATGTTAAACTTTTCCGGTTTCAAAATGAAATCTGAACTTCAGTTAAGTTGAACTTTGTTTAAAAGATTTTATATGAAAATTAGTTATTATTAGCAGCATTTTTTCGTTTGTTGTCACTTGTTTAATTATTCATCTATGTATCTTTCCTTGTCATGTCATTCTCTCTCTGAGGATAATAAAACGCGAAACAACAAAAAAATATTTATTGTTGCAGACAAGCATGAGAGGATAATTTTGTTCATTCTGATTAGGAAAAGTGAAAAAAATATTGAAAATGTTAACAAATTTTAACAATTCATTGACTGTAAGAAAAAGAAAATTTCAATTCTAAGCTTGCAAAAAAAAAAATACCTAGAAAACCCCATCTTCGGTGGTTAAAAAATATATCCAATAACTGGTTGAGCTGACTCGTAGATGATATTGAAAGTGACTCCGTTTGAAAATTTTAATAACCCATCGGAGAAAATTATAAATACCAGCCTTTATCAAACACTTTTGGTGTCAATACAATATTCTCTCAATCGAAATTACTTACCTAATCAGTTACATTTCGCTTTGTTGTGTCTTATATGCACATCAAACCTCAAACCTTCACTAGCAATTACTCAAAATGGAATTCAATCTAACCCATGTAACCACAAAATGTCACAACAAATTATTTGTAATGTCAGTACAATTCAATTTAAACATAATACATGTACATTCAACATTATAACACTGTTCATACAATCAAAAAAAAAAATATGTCATTCACTGATTTAATAAAAAAATCACTTACGATATAGCTTAATTGCTCCATCTGTATCCCCAAGTGAATTCTTAGCCACACAACGATAAGAACCAAAGTCCTTAATGTCAACATCATTCACCGTCAATCGCATTGTTATCTTGTAACCATTCTCCAGTACTTCTTGCACAAAGTGGTCACCTAAAAATGGAAAAATAAAAACAAAAATGGAATAAAATTCAAATGTCAAATTTCAGCAAACATCAAGCAGTAAAAGAGTAAGAGATTATTTCCAATCCAATTGAATGGTGTCCAGAATTACTCTGATGCCCAATCCGGAATCCCATTCCCAATCTATATTGAATTGGCCGGACGAGAGCAGCCTTTGCTCAGCAAAGTCACTCTTAAATTGATTTGCATTCACTATCACCTTATACATAAAACGTATATAAATATAAATATATATACGTAGCCAACAGCCCTTCCCTACCACGTTGAATACCACAAATGGAAATCCAAACAAAAATACCATTGGATCACGAGCAGGAGTACGGGAAACGTTTTACTCCTTCATATGATTCCCATGGTTTATTCATGAATCATCCACTTCAGAGGTGAGAGTGTCAGATGGCATCTGAATTGATAGTTTTTGTATTCTTTATTAACCAGCAGGTGAATTTTTTCCGTTTTCTACATTAAAAATGCTCCTATTTTTTTTTTTTTTTTCTAAACTATTAGTTTTAGCTTAGAAGTTGTTGTTTCTTATGTTTTGTTTTGATTTTCTAATTTTCTTGCATTTTTGTAATTCCTTGTCTCCAAAATAAAAAGTAACTAGCACAAAATTGTAAATTAAATTAGATAATTTCCTTATAACCTCAAAAATTAAAAATGCCAAAATAAATTATTTTGTTTTTTGGTTTTTCTTTTTCGTAAAATCCTCAAAGTTAGAAAACAACACAGTTATTGTTGCTAGCGAAGAGAGGTCATAGAAACCAAATTAAACTTTTGCAAAGATTTTGGCTTTCTGAACTTGAATCTAGTATCAGAACTACTCTACCATGCAAAGTTTTTGAGTTATCGAATTTTGATATTTTCAAAAACACCGTTTTTGTGATGTTTTAGGTAAAGAGAGATTTCAAGACCAAATTTTTGGCAAAACTTTCGATGCGCTGAAAACTAGTCTGAATTTGTTTGAAGTTTTTAAATGTTGTTATATTCGCATACCTATATAAAAAAATAAACCGATGGTATCCTTTCTATGAAGATATAACTTCGTTGCTGACAAAATTCTCCGAGCATAATCAACCTGTCCACCCTCAGGCTATTACCTGAATCCTACCACCACACTTCTACATCTAATTACACGACGACTGGCAAAAGGATTTATTCGGATTGAACACAAACAAAACGTGAAGAGAAGAAAATAACAACGAATACAGATACTAACCTGGTACAATTATAGTGTCATTCTTCATCCAGTAGTTAATGGACTTTGGGTATGCTTCCGACTGACATTCCAATGTGATATTCTGACCAATGGCAGCTCCAACTAATTGATTCTGAATCCAGATCATTGGTGGAACTAAAAATTCGAAGATGAATGTTGGCATTGTTGTTTTTGTTGTTGATGAAAGTCATAGAAAATAGTAGAAAATGTTTATTAAGTCACTTTAGAAGAATTTAAAATACTCTGGGATCATGTCTTTGGGATTTTGGGTTCTTAAAGGAAGTAATCTAAAAGTCAATTATTAGGAATTGAATTGCATTCGAAAGGGTCGGGATGAGATACTTTATATATAAATGAATGAGTGTGGTGCGGGGCAAGGGAAGCAAAATGCACTTGAGGCGACAATAAAATGAAATCTCTTTAAGTTTTAGTATATCTGAGGTGGACAGGACTGGATTGGTTTAATATCGAGGTATCCTTTGCCAATCCACTTTCTCTGGATTCTGCTACATACATAGCTTGACATTAAGAGTGCCTTTCTCATAGATGATGATTATACTGGCCACCATCACCATTTCGATCGTCTTCCATGTGCATTGCTTAAGGGGTATTTGAACCTGTTCTCCCGCCTATACCTATGTAACTATTCAAACAAAAGACACACACACTCCACATGGATGCGTACCTACAATCTACATGGATACATTCGGGATGGGAAGGAAATCTTGTTTTATAGCAGAGGAAAATGATAAGTCATTTTTTAATTAAAAACTTACAGTGAACAATTAGCATTACCCTCTTGCTGACAGTCGGTGGTATACCATTGGATGCTATGCACAGATACGCGCCCATATTCAGTCGATTTACTTTTGGAATTGTTAAATACGATCCGTTATAGCTGATTACTGGAATTGTACAAAATAAAAAAAAACAAATTATTTAATAATTTTATAGGTAGGAAACAACTGATTGTAGATTTATTAAAAAAGGGGCATAAACAACTTTATTAAAATTAAAAATATGTATCCTTAGGAATTCAAAACAAACATGTGGGATTCGAGCCATAAAGAAATTGATTAATAAATTAATAAAATATTTAATTGGTTGGAAATCACAGTGTTGGAGTCCAACAACAAAATATCACGTATTGAAATAACACGATTTTGAAGATATTTAGCTAGTAGGTACATACAGGATCTTGATTGTGAATTTTTATGAAAACAATTTTCTAGGTAAAGTATTTTTATTTAGTAGTATGCATGTCCATTGTCGAGTTTCTTCAAAAAAAGTTTATGTTCTGCTTTTATAAAAAAAATATGTACTTTGATTTTTGAAAAAGCACGGCATCTATCCCGCAATTACCCTTGTGCCCAGCGATTCCGATAACAAAGTGGTGCAGCTAAGTATCAAGCTCCATCAACCCATACTAACATACCATAAGACATAACCAGCATAGCACTTCATCAACTACTTATAGAATATTGGATGGTGACAGGCTAAAGAGGAATTTAAAAGAAACTATCACAAAACCACAGCAGTACAAAAATCTGCAGAACGATGAAATAGATGCACCTCAGGAGTGAGATGTAGAAGGATCCCATGTTCGCAGTTCCCTTAAAGTTCATTTATTTTTTTTTTGTCAATTTTTACATGCACCTAGCACCTACATTTGCAAATTTGTTTGAAAAATGGCCAGTCAAAATAATTAAACTTTAAGGGAACTACGAACTTGGTATCCTCACTCCTTTTTTTTCAAGACTTAATGGATACAGTTGTTTTTATAGGAGAACTTGTTTTTTTTACACTCTTTTTTTTTTGTTGTGATTTCATTACTTTTTACAAAGCACATACATATCATGACAACAATATTTAAAATACATAATAACTTTTTGGGTATTAAGCTGACATAACGGTCCCTTTATTGGAAAATCAGGCAGATTCCACACCTTTTATTTTGGCAATCAAGAAAAGCGTTCCATTTTAAATACCTCCACTGTGTAAAGTTTTAAATTTTCAATACCGAATTGATAATAGTGGAGGATACCACGCCCCCTTTTGGAAAATTTTAAACTATTGTTCTATCGGTCAAATTGTAAGTTTCTACGATGCTTGTAAGTCCACCATAGAGACATTTGATCATAATGCAGACAATGGTGGTACACGCCCACTGAATGCAAAATCTAAAATTTTCGATGTGCAAAATTTTCAACTTCAAAACTATACGATGATTTTAGACGTGTTTAGCGAATATAGGCGGATACCACGCCCCCTGAAACTCTCAAATTCGATTTGTTCCCTTATATGCACAGCCAAGACTACCATTGTGCAAAATTTCAAGACTCTACGATGATTTGGTCTGCTGGCATACATTTGATACAATTTCAGTGAATATGGGCGGATAATTTTGATGATCTGTCAGTGAGTCAGTCAGTCAGTTACGGTTTTTCAATTTTTGAAGCCCTGTATCTCATAAATCACTCATGCTTAGTGGATGAAATTTGCCGAGCTGGGTGTTTTTGTTTCTTCACCAACTTACTTACTATACCTAAAAATTCAAATGTGAAATTATCTCACTAATACTAATTCTTTTCACATAGATAAATGTATCACAATTTATTGCGTTTGCTTCGTTTTTTAATTTATTATGGTTCTAATTTTCGGGTAACCACATTGTTAAAAAAAAAATCCCCAGACAGGACTATCCCCAGTATCTATAGGAACAATAATAATCACGTGTGGGTGGGATTCTATATGCAAATTTAAATTTTTTTGCAAACAAAATTAAAACAAAATATTCCCTCCTCTTTACCGCTGTTCCCTTTTTAACTTTATAACAAATTTTATTGCTCGGGTAAACATATTTTGTCCGTAAGCCCAGTTCTTGTCGGTCGGTTGTCGGTCTTTCTCTCTCTATAAACGAATGGTACTTTGAAATAAAGCCAATTGTTTCTAACATTTTTGTGAAAATTGCTAAAACTCACACACACAGTGGAGTAGGAGTTGGAGTTGTTGTTAGAACACGGGACAAAGTGCCCCCTCAAAATCCATCCAAAAAGGACTTTCTTCCCATGCATGTATAGAGGAATTTATGTACATTTGTATGTATTCACCATAGTCCTCCTACTATTTCCAGTTTTTTTTCATGCATTTCTATACTTACCATCTGGTCCATTGGGCACAGGAATCGGATCACCACTCTCTCTTCGCCATGTTATCGTCGGTGCTGGAGATCCTGTCGCTGCACATTTCAATGTAACATTGCTTCCCTCCCGAATTACCATATCCGTGCTCGTTGGGTAATCGAGGATGTCAGGTGGAACTTTATATATGACCGGGAAGGGTTGAGGAGAACATTTCGATGGGGGTGCATGCAGATAAATTTGGAGCAGGAGTAGAGTGTTGCATGTGCGAATTTTCAAATGGAGCCGCACACAGCATGACAGTCGGGGATAAAACATATGATGGTGCACGTTGTTAGGATGTACGTAGCATGACATTGACGGCAGTGCAACAGCGAAATTCAGGTTGAGGGGTGACGGAGGAGATACATCAGAAGCATCATCGTTCGTGTTCGTGGAATATTGTAACGAGAGAAGTATGACGGAAAAGATATTTTTGTATTATTTTGTCACTTTTTGAGAAGAATATTTATAATTAAAATGCACATAAATCATTGTTGTTTTATTGTTCATATATAAGCACACACATACACACCATCCAGACACATGAGTAAATTTAAATATATACATACAATACTACCTATAGGGATAATAATAATTAATTCTGTTTTACAGAGCTTATCTTCATGGTAATTATTATATGCCACCCTTCCACACTAACAAAAAGGTGGGTACCTATATTCTGTTCGCATAGATAAGATTTATATTTTTGCTCTCATTTAAGTTATTTACCTGTAGAATGTGCTTTGTACCTGAATATCACAATAATCACCCTTATTCAACATATTATGTAATAATACATTTATGTTCAATTAATTTATCTGAAATAAATTTTATTTTGAACATGGATTGCATGTAAATATTTTTTTGTATTGTTAAAACATTTGTTTGTACTTTGATGCATTTAAAAGGGATTTATATGAAGTTTGTAGTTAAGTGAGAATAAAAACTATAAGCCAATTGGATTTGTAATTTTGTTTTAAATATAATATACCTATACCTACACAACGGATGCTTGAATACTATTATATTACAAAAATATTTTCCAAAATTTTGAACAAGTTGCTAATTGATATTAATTCGAATGAAAATCAATGGAAAAATATATTTTTAAACTTGAATGTTGATTGGAAACGTCAAATTTATAAAACACGAAGCTGGACTTTTCGTTTTTTTTTTTTTTGTTCTGAAAGTTTTTAAGTACCTACTTGTGCTGTTATGCTTTGCTCTGATCTAGATTTTTTTTCTTTAAAAAAGGGTGCAGGAAATAAAAACAAAAATTCAAAGCAAATTTAAGTCTGTTTTATGCATCAATTTGTATGTTATTTTGATGTTGATATCTTCAAATCTCAGCAACCAATACATAAATTACATTTTTTTCTATATTTATATTACAAGAGGCTACTAAACAAATTCATAATGCATGTCAGAAAAAAAATTTGCAGTTTTAATCAGAACCAAAAAGTGGTTTTCGTCATGCCGTCCGTCCGTCGGTCTGTGCGTCTGTTCATCCATACAATAATGTTAAGTTGTTGATCAACATACTTTTTTCACTAATACAATATTTTGATAAATTAATCTCTAAGTTTATTTTAAAGTATAAATATATATCATAAGTTCCCACGCTTGGTGCAGGAACTAGGAAACTAACTTTACGAGCACTATACCTTCACACGGGAAATAACTTCACCTCTAGTAGAAAATAACTTAATTTTTTGGTGAAGTTGTTTCTCACTTAAAGCCTTGTACCAACCATTCCTGAAACGAACATTAAACAAGTTCCACATCATATGTTGGCCCATTTCATCAATATTTGTAAAAATGTGACCACAAGGGAAAATCCTAAGGTGGCATTTTCAAACTTTCCATTTGCCAATCAAACAATTTTAGCTTACAATAGATGCTGTGGAATGTAAAGCAAAAGATTTCTCGCAGACGATTTTGTAGGAAAATTTCATTTCCACTCGAACTTAGTAGGTACTAGGCCTAAGATGGGAAATTACTGTTATTTGAAGGTCTCAAGGGATTTAACTGGGTTTAACCGAACAAAAAATTTTATTGTGATTGTTTATGGAAAGAAGTTTGAATCAAGAAAAACTTTGCATATGCACAAACTTGCAGCTATCCCAAATCCTTTACTGATCCTTAGCAGGGCGGTTGCAGGAGGACAGCAGGCCTCCTAAGACAAATCCCCATTTTTCGTATTCGAAGTAAGAAGTACTTTCAATCGAAACAAACAACGTATATCTCTAAATACGATTTGTGACAAAACTATATGCGTCACAGATCCCCAAAGTTGACTTTTTTTGTCATTAAACAAGATTTCTGGCTAGACTTAGCATCTATAAGAGAATTAAAAATTGCATATTCTGCTTTTTCGATTGAAAGGTATCTCTCCCTAGATCTCGGATATGCAAAGAGTGAGATGTGTAATATGATGAACACGCGACTCGGGAAATTTTCCATAAATTTTAGTTATTTTCGTATGTATCATTACTGGCACAACTGATTTCATTCAAAACTTGTAACCAGGTTGTTCTCATCATTTTAAAAAGTATTGTGCATTTTATTTCACTCCGCGTTGCACGAATTTTTTACTATTAAAAGATAGAAGCAAATTAGGGTCTTATGACCCACTTTAGCAGAACAGAAAAAAATTGGGAATACAACTAAAATAAATAAAATTAAAAAAGTGAAAAACGACTAATCATTTTACCTTGCTGAAATAAGGCCGAATGCGAAAATTCGGCGTTGTTTCGCTCTGCGTTTTTTCACTGCACTGAAAAACTTTTATATAAATACCAAAAACACTTACTTTAAATTTAATTTAATTGCATTTATCTTAAGATGCTCAAAACGTCGATTGTAGATTCGTAAATTTGAATTAAAACCCAGAATATTAAATATTTTATGAATTAAGAAAAACATGAAGAATTTAAATTACATAATAGCTACATTACAGTAGATACAATTTTAACAGCATTAACCATGTGTACCTACATACATTAAATATTGGAAGCTCGTTTCTTCTTTTATCTTATGTATTTGTTAAACACGCACTATTTAAACAAGAGGTATTACGCTTCTTTGAGACAAGGAATCTTTCAACAGGGTTGTATTTGTTTCTTGAAGCTAATCTCTTTAACTACCTTGTAAGAATCTTATAATACTCCTCGAGAGTAAAGTTTAGGGCTTTTTGTTCTCAAAAATCAATCTTGTACTGCCGTAGAATATTCTATATTTTGTTGTAAACAAACTGTGATCCTCCTACATCACTATGTTAGAAATAATTGAGTCAAAGTTGTTCAACTTTGAATCAAAAATGCAAACTGTCTGCTAGATATAACATGTATTTATTTGAAGTTAAACCATAAGTTAGTTTCATATATAAATCAAATGCAATCGGACTTAATTTTACGTTGCCTTTCATCCCTGAGTGAAGGCAAATTACAGAAAATTTTATTGCGTTGTACTAAAAACGATACAAGAGTATTTTAGTAAGGCGATAGCTACTGAATTTTGTATTCTTCCTGGACTAGTAGCTTAAGTGGCATTTAGATTATCTCTTAACCTTATCAAGCCAATAGGAAATTTGTTTACTATCTGGTATCGGCTAAATGGGAAAACATTAACAAACAAAAAATAAATATTTTTAAGTCAAACCACTCTTCCCTTCGCTACTTTTGTATGCCATTAACAACTTCCCACTATCAGGTTCGATTATAGTTTTGTATTGATCTAATAGATCTTTAATTTTCAGGACATGAAGGTTAGATTAAAAGTTGTCACAAGTAAACTGGTTTGGAAAAACAAAAACCTATCGATGCTTGAATTGAAATTATAAAGTTTTCCAACTTACTTTCGCATCCTACGTTCGTAAGGGATTTTTTAGAACGCCTTATACAAAATCCGTATATGCATCTTGCATATAAGTTCATTATATCAATCTCTTTTATTTGATTTTGATTGATTCAAAGGTATAATTACCAGCATTTCCTAACCACAAGCACTAAGGTCATAATAATGACTTATTTTTGTTTGAATCTACATTGAAAACAAACCAGATATTCCTTTTTCCATTAATTAACAACTTGAATAGAAACCGATGAATCGAAAACATTTGCTTCTGTTCATCCGTATAAAGATAGTTGGAAGATTGGTCTGACCGTTTGACTCCTTTGGGAGAACACATCCTCAGTAAAACCACTCACAAAGTAAAATTGTATGTTCTGCTGATATATTATTCAGTAGAAGTCATTTCATCTTACTCTTTTCTATGGTCACATACAAAATAATTCGAAAATCTATTTCTCATTTTAACTGCTTCAGTATCGGTGTATTGTATTTGTATGCAATAGCAGAGGAAGAGGTCGAGGCATTTTACTTTTCACCCCTGCATTGACAGGAACACATATACTTGCCTAACTTTGCCTCTGGTGATGTGTTCCAAGGACTACTTATCCGTCACGTATGACCAATTCGACCTTAAAACCAATCAACGTCCAATGTATGATGTGGCTTTATCGTTTCTCATGTGGGAATAAAGAGTGAAGTGCAAGCAAAGTTTGTGATATGAACTCAAATAAAAAAACAAAGCTACTATGCCTGACATAATACCTAGTTTGTATGTAACTGCAAAATGAAGTGCTTACTAATTATTTTAATACATTTACCTATATGCATACATATTGGTGTATACATTTACAAAAAACGTTTCGAAAAAAGGCGTGTTTTCAACAAAGAAAACTACCAAACCATAAAATGGTATTTAACAAATAACATTAACTCGTCTCAGGATTCTTTTTATTATGAGGAATGACCTCAAAACGATTCCTATTGAGAAGCATAACGCAGATGGGTATAATGAAAATCTAATTTTGGATTCTGATACTGAATTAAAATAAACTTTTCATATTTTTTTTTATTAAACTACTATCCTACACCTCTTACCTTTTTTACAGATATTTTTTTTTAATACGAAATAGTCATTTAGAAAGTTTTCTTTGTGTTAACTTGCTATAACTACAATACATATACAAATACATTAAAGTTTTCATTAATTTTTTTTAACATTCTCGTTACTGGTTGATTTCTGCTATAATCAGTTCTGTGAGGAGGTTGATTAAGTAAGGGTAACATCGGCAACTTCAAGTCGTTTTTCGAGGGATTGCAAGTTAATAAGTCACAGCCGTTCTAGTTCCGGACCAAGTTGAAATTATCCACCCATGGAAGTCCCCTTAGGGCAAAACGCAGGAACCTTTTCTGTATTGCTTCAATTCTTTTATTTTATTTCTTTGAACTAAGATAGCTTTAAGTTACTTGTCTTTCAAAAATGACACCTAATCAGGAAAAAAAACACGCCTAGTTCACACGTACTTGCTCTTAGGGTCACAGTTGCTGTGGACGTTAAAGCTACTTATATAAAGTTTTTTATAAATAAATAAATAAAAATAACGTAAATTTACTACGCCGCCGTTTTAAGAAAAAATAATTTTTTATATATAAAAATTCTCAAACCTTGTTTGAAAATAAAGTTTGGTATGCCATTTTTAAGATAATATTATTGCACATATAAAACCAAAATTAAAAAAAAATACAGTGACCCGTTTTCGAAAAAATTGATATTTCAAAAAAAAATATTGAAAGATTTTTTTACAAATTTAAAAATTACGTTTTTAAAAATTTTGAATAATTTCGAAATTGTTAAGGATTTCTGTATACAAAAATTAATCAAAATTGGTTGAGTCGCTTAAGAGAAAGTCAAAAATGAAAAAAACTGTTCTATGTGAGGTACCGTTACTAGAATTTTTACAAGCATTTCTTTTATTTCAGAAGTATGACCCTACTAAAGTAAACAAAAAAAAATTTCAAACCTTGTTAAAAAAATAAAATTGGTATGCCATTTTTAAGATAATATTATTGCACATCTAAGCCCAAAATTTCAAAAAAAATTTGTATGAATCGATTTTACACCAAAATAAAAAAAAAAAACATGATTGTGGAGGGCCGTAAGAAATTTAAACTAGGAAAAGAATGTGCTTTCACCGTTGAAATAAATGCAATTCATTGGCAACTACATTTCACGCATACGTTTTACTTGAATATTATTATTTAAAGGGCAAGTTTTGCATCTGTAGTATAAAATTAAAATTATTCACTTGGATTAAAATACGTCCTGTCTGCTTATAGTAGTTCTTTAACCGCTGTTAAACTAAAATTATTTTTTCGAAGGCTCGCAAAATCTTTAAACTTAAGTCATTCCATTTATATAAAATGTATAGGCAAAGAAGGTAGGGGAGTTCTGCTTAAGATGACATACAAAATCGTGATAGTGAAAGGTTTTTT
This sequence comes from Meliscaeva auricollis, assembly GCA_948107695.1. NCBI lineage: Eukaryota > Metazoa > Arthropoda > Insecta > Diptera > Syrphidae > Meliscaeva > Meliscaeva auricollis. The sequence goes on along the minus strand of OX403616.1, from coordinate 16,391,349 downwards.
AATTTTTATTTTTGTTTTGGTTGCTTTTTATGTCGAAAAAATATTTGCTAGGAACTCTATCTTTTTTCACGCTGAATTCAGAGATTCAGACCCATGGAATGAAATCTATAAAATGTGAAGATGAAAATTTGTTTCTTCCATTTGTTTTCTCTCTGGCCAATAGAATTTGAAATAAATCGATTTGAAAAATTAAAGGGGGGAAATGGGGGAAGCACTGTGGAGGGGAATACGCCTTTTTTGTTTTTTTTTTTTATGTTCAAGCATTCAAGGAACAATAAAATTCCAAGAAAACCTGTTAATATTTTATGTGTTGTCAAATGCTAATTTGAATGTATGTAGTAGGTAGTTAGGTATCTATATATGTTTATAAAAGCCATAAATTTGTGTTTAAAGTAAAAACCTACTACATACTTGGGTTCATCTATTTTTAGATATTTTTTAATAATGGAGTACCTAACAATTTCTCAAAATCTTTAATGCACTTTTGGCATATATAATTGGTATTTTATTCTTTAATGTTGTTGACCTTTTGTTATTATCAGCTTCTTTTGAATACGTTTTGAGTCAAATGAAGAAAATATGTTCTATATGTCACAACGTTTCGTCAAAGTAAATGGACATCATCAGGTGAACAATGATTCAATAAATTACTATTACATTCATAATAAATAATTGATTTCTGTTGCATCTATACAGTACCTAGAAAGTATAACTGAAAACAAAAATAATTAAACCGTTGTTCACCTGATTATGTTCATATACAATATATATTCATGGACGAAACGCGACAATGAGACAGTGGATGTAGTACTTCATTGCAAACTCAGAAGTATGGGTTTTTTTTCTTAATCCCCTAGCCACCAATGGAATTTTTTGAGATGATAACCATCTTAATCTCAAATATACTGTACCAGTAAAAATTTTTTTCTACCGTTCTTTTTTTCTTTTTGGTGCCGTACAAGTCCCATTTAAAAGACCCAAGGTCTTACAGGAATCTTGTTAAATTGTTATATTATTATTAAATGAAAAGAAAAACATTGTGACGAAAAGAAAGATTTGTTTCATTTGACTTGAAGCCTATTCAAAAATAGTTTATTATATTTTCGAAAAAAGAACCCGCAGCAGTAATGACAATTTTATGTTAAAAAAATGTTTGATAACGAAATGGAAAAGCTTTTGATGAACAATTAATTTTTTTTTTATTATATCAATTATATATTCTAAATAAAGCAAAACTAACACTTTTAAACCACTTCGGCTATAACAGCCACTACTTGGCACTGAGTCGTTTATTTTATTTTAATTTTGTAGGAGAAACATTCTAGTGTAGGTACCTACAGCTTAAATTTTGCAGTGGAATTAAGCGGAGCAGTTTCTGTTTTTTTCTGTGTGTTGGTATTCAGGACTTTTACCCACAATTTCAACAACACATTCGCTGGCAATTAAAAGTTTTTTTTTTCAGATTTTAATGCATGCCAATCAGAGGACTGTTGAGTGAAAAAATATAATAAAATAGAAACACATATACATACATACCTACAATGTATGAAAAATACAGAAAAACATTTTGCACTCATCAAGGAAACACTGGTTCCAATTTGTTTAATTAAAATTGTGCACTCTGTGCGCTTTGAATTAAAGGATTCTTTAGTTAATGATAATAATAATTAGACGAGAGCACAGATGATGCGAAGTAACTTATTTTCTTTAATTTATGTTTTTTTCTTTTTATGGAAGTAGCTTTTTATATACTATATAAGATCCATCTGTAATTGTAACTTGCAAGGCACAAATTTGAACCAGGATTATATTTAGCATCTTATTTGTATCTGATTAAAAACCTGAACTTTCCGACAACCGCTCAATCGATATTTAATGGTAGCTTTTACTAAAATTTTATACTTAAATCTCACACGCTAATATAATCTTGGCATCATTTAAAAAGAAAGGTGCTTCTCATGTAAGTGCGCCAGAAGTTATACTTCCTTATCATTTTGGTATAGTTTTTTTTTTTTTTTAATGTTACGTTATTTAAGAAACGTAGTCCAAAGGGAAATTTTTTCAAGAAAGCATTATGTATTTTTTGTGAAATCAACTCAAATATTATGGTATAAATTCAATTTTACTGACCAAATTCCTGTAATTTAGCTAAATTTCGCATTCGGTGAATTTGGAATGGTCTAAATGAAGAATGTTTGATGAGTCAAAATTTTTGTTCTATAGTAGATTGAATGACGGAATGACAACACACTCACTTCGTAAGCGAGAGGTTGCCGGTTCAAATCATTGGTTTTACGCTAAACTTTTTTTTTAATCGTTAGCAGAAAGTGAGTAACTCGAACCAATTTACAAATATTTCTGCAAACGAAGCCGAAAAATTTTTCGGCAAACGAAAAAGTCGTTTGGGCAATTTGTTTCGTTTGTGGCAATCGATTTTTCAATGTAGTCGATCAATCAGTGTTGTCTTAAGTCTTTACTCTTTAAGCAAGTATGTCAGCATGCCATATATTTACTACAGTCTATATAACTACAGTCTAAATACTCTATATACTACAGTCAAAATAATCGGTAAAGTGTTTGTGAAAATAACGGGTGGCCTTATGGCATACAGCCGGACTGTCAATCCACGCCGTGTAACTCAAAGAATAGTATTGTTGGCTGGATTATTTTCTCTTATGCAATGTTGGCTTATAATGTTCTGTGAAATTTCGCAGATGACAATTATAAATAGTAGTTTGTATTGTCATCTGCGAATTATTTTTATCGAATTCCATCTTATATTAATATCAGTGCGGTAACCATCAGACAGAATTACGCAAGTTTATTTTCACTATTTTGAGGAAATCCAATTATAATACTTGTGCAGAAAATAAAGTTGCTCCTTACTTGAAATCACTCCTCAGAATCAAAATACTAGGTAAACACGCCTTTATTCAAAGTCAGTTCTAACATAACACAAAACTTTCATCGTAACAAGAATCACCTTCTTCCAAAGTCACCCAAAAGTTACGAAACAAATTCACTCTCATAAATTCCACTCAACCACAAATAAACAACATATTCATCTGCCCGGTCCATTAAACTTTTTCATACAATACCAACAACAACAAAACCAATAGAAATAGAAAGGATACTCACCAACAACATCTAAATAACCAACTTGACTCTTCATCGGATCGGTGTTTATCTGACACATATACCATCCCTTGTCCGATTCCTTAACGTCACGAATTTTCAATACCCAAGCACGTTTCTCAGCGTGAGTTATGCTCATTCGATGATTTTTGGTGATTACGTGATTTTGTATCGTTAGAATGGTTTGTGTATCCACACGTAACCACGCGATCTATACGGTGAAGAAGAGAAAAGAAACAGTTAGAGCACAAAAAAATAAAACCAAAAAATTCCGGTGATGGTGAATTAGACAAAACTGCCCTCAAACACATGTTAGTTAGTGTTAGATCCGGAATAAACAGACAGGAAGGAAGCTTAGGTTAGGAGAGTTACCATTACGGTTGTTGTGTAGATATCTCTATCGTCTTAGACTTTTGTGTGGTTCTTTTTTTTCTACCTTTTTTCTTCACTTTTTTGTTTGGCAATAATCGCACAAGATATCATTATTTTGTTATTGTGTTCCTGTTTTGTGTTGTGGGCATAAGGATCTGGGTCTGGGCTCAGGAGAGGATGGAGCAGAGGGAATGTATTCTCCTAATTATCGTTAGAAAGGATGATCAGGGAAATGATGGCAGTAAATCAATTTGGCGTTCGTCCTTCTTGTGGGTTCGTCTTCATCTTCTTGATGGTTGGGTGGTTGTTGTGGAGTCAATCAATTTACGTGAATAACCGGATTTCAACGAAACAAGAGGTTAAACATAGAGAATAAACAAGGATTGAAAGGAAACTTTGATTGGGTGTAAATTATTTTTGTGTCCAATTCATTTTGGTCGGTGACTTATTGTCAGTGTAGGTATAGAGGATTGCATAAGGACTGTGTAGTAGTGCTTGGACAAGGCAAGGATTTATTCAAAGGACGTTGCTATGTACCTAATAAAGGAAAATCTGCTGGGAGGATATTATTGTGGGAGTGGAAGTAAATATTAACTGAATAGCAGGTTATACCTTGTAAGTCTGTAGATTGTCAACGACACATTGAAGAATAGCTTCTCGTCCCACAGGGATTGTAACATTTTGTAAAGGCTCACCGAATTTCGGTAGATCTGAAAAAAGATGAAAAACATTTGATATCCTTATTATGTATATTGTTCGGAATTGACAGGTAGTTTGGGGGGGGGGGGGGGGGGGGGAGAACACCTACTTGTGATGGAACAAGGTATTCTTAAACAAAGCTATTTTATACCGTTTCATTTGTATAACAAAACAATGCTATGATGAAGACCAATATGTTTGCCAATGATTAGGATATCATTACAATGTGTCTCAAGGGGATTCATGAAGTTTTTGTGTTTCAGTTTGGGAATTGTGTATTGGTGAATAGGTAATATGAGAATAAATAGTTTCGAGGTAAACAATTGAAATACTTATTGATTCGAAGAAAAATTGCTATCTTTAGATATTATTCAATTTGGTTAAGTTTTTGATGTTTGCTTGTATATCTAATTAATATATTTCTGAGATCTGGTTATACATCCACTTTAGTGATTATTAATCATTTGTTTCTATAACTAAGTGATAAACACCATACCATAGAGAAAATAACTTCCTTAATTTTGTGTGAACTCAGAATACAAAGCTAAGTGAGAGTTAAAAACGAATTAGAAGATGGTGTCAGGGATTCATTAAAATAACCATAGAAAATATATACTGAAGCTATTAAATTCATGCTGCTGGTCTTTTAACCAAATAAAAATTTATACGTGCTTGAAAATAATAGTTAACATAGGTACTTAAGGCAAATTAAGGTTTCTCAGTTTCTAGTAAGTCTAACAAATTACAAAAATCGGAAGAAGAATTTCAACTTAATGGATTTAAAATTGCCACTCTTGCAGGATCTTTATTTTTTTTAAGCTAACATGGAGAGCTTTGTGTGGAAAAATATTTTTTTTAAACATCGTTTATATTTTATAAATAAAATTCATAACTTAAAGATTTCTAACGTAATTTTTGAGAGAAATGAAAGCGCAGTTTTGTCGAAATTCCTTTTAACTATACATTAAATACAGAAAGTCATATTTAGTCGTATTTAAATAGTTCAAAAATGCTTTCTGGTCGATTTCCGTTCTTTTAAAAATCAGTTGTAGTGGGTTTTAGGACCGACGGAGGCACAGACTTACAGCCCGATTGACGGCATGATGAACAGAAAAACTTTTTTTTAAATGCTCTCTCATCCTTACTTTGGTTTTGATTAAAACCTCGAAGTATTTTTGACACGAAACCTTATACATACATAATACTTTCCCTTGAATAGTAAGCAAAAATCATATGGGGGAAGGGTTGACTTAAACAGAAAAAAATACTTACAATATCACTTCAATTGTTATTCTAAAGCCTGAAAACTCGTCAATCTAATAAGCTTATTTTGGGGTTAAATAATATCAACTTAATCGGTAGGAGCGGAGCTAGGTAATACAACTCAAGAAATACTTTTTTAGCAGTAAATTATTTTCTACAGTTTCATGATCCCTTTTGAATATTAAAACCGACAAAATACAGCAGCTGTTCTCTCCTGCATTTCAATGGCCCTAGGCTACTAAACCAACTTAAGAAAACCCACTCAAACCCAAAAAAAGGATAAAAATACCGAAAAACTTTCTCTAATTTTTCCAACATCAGCATAGTCAACACCAACCACCACATCCACATCACATGGCCAATTTAACATCGATTTTCGCATCACTAAATTCTGCTCAACATTTTGCATTTAATCTCCAAAAGAAGAATGCACATTGTTGGCTAAATGGACGTTTATATCCCAGTCAAAGCAAAATATTTATAAGCACAATCCTCTGGACCGGGTATAGTGAATTTACCCGCCAAGTCTTTGCTCTATACTTTATGAATGCATCCATGCAATGCAACGGTAACCGTACCAATCACTCAGGATATTACCATAATCAGGCAGCAAAAAATGAAAATGGTGTTCCCGCCTTCCTCCCAAAAAACGACCCAGGCGGAAGGGAGGAAAACATTCCTAGCAAAATGGATAAAAACATTTTTGCTTTCGGAGGACATTTAAAAGGATTCGTAAAAAAGAAAACTGAGAATATTATATACACTTTATTGTATGTATGCATTTTTTTACTATGCCTCATGGACGTTTATGAGATGCCATTAATTTTGCGTTGAAGTACCTCTGTATTATACGATGCACAAAAACACGGCACAGAAACGAGACCAGAAAAAAGTATTCAACAAAATAGGAAAATAAATTGGGAGAATAAGAGGTAAGGCTTGTATCAATAAATCCATAAGAATATGCTTACTCGTCGTGCGGGATGATAACTTACCCTTTTCAGGTATTGTATTCACCGATGTATCTTCTCGGATATCTTCCAGTAGCTCCTCATGATTTTTCATGTCTGGAAAAAAAAGAAAAACTTATAAAATTTCAATGAATCTGAAGTAAAGGTATGATGATTAAAAATGAGCTGAGGAATGGATAAAGAGTATTTAAGAAACAGTTATAATCCATTTTGAACTTGAATAGTTTTCTTTTATATATGGGTGGAAATGGACGTTTTTTTGTAACTCTTCTGGTTGAAAATATTGCTACATTATTTTGAAAATGAAATGAAGAAGCAGAAATAGGGTTGGGGTCGAAACACTGTGTGTGTCAAAATACTGTATTTAAAATACTGTATGCCAAAATACTGTATGTCAATATTCTGTATAAAATATTGTACGAGCAAAATACTGTAAGTGAAATTTCTGTTTAGCAAAATTCTGGTTGGTCAAAATACTGTATTTCAAAATTCTGTAAAAATGCTCTAAAAAAATATCGTTCTGATAATGTAATCTTTTTTAGATTATCAAAACGCGATATTTTTTTACAGAACTTTGAAATACAGATTTCTTACTTGCGATATGGGTACCATATATCAAGTTATGCATTCGTACAAAAAAAAAGTTGAGATAACAATCAAACATGACATTACGATGATAGAGAATGACACAAAAGTGGGTCCTATAATTCTGTCTGTCTGTCTGTCTGTATGAATCAGAGACCACAGCCTAAACGGATGGGTCGATTTACTTCAAACTTGGTATGTGGCGTTTTTTGGAGACTATCCCCAGACGTTTTTTTTATTTTTTTTTTTTTGAGCTAAAATAACGGTACCTGTCATATACCGTTTTAAGAAAAACTCATTTTTAAATGATTATCTTCTTCATAAATCAATCAATTTCAACCATTTTTTTTACATGATAGTTTTTAAGTTGCTTAATAGTTTTTAGTAAAAAAAATTTCGAAAATTATTATTTTGGGTTTTTAAAAAATAGTTAAATTTTTTTTTTTTGAAAAATTATTTTTCCAAAAACTACTCAAAATTTTATATTAAAAAAATTGTTTTTTTCCAAAGCTGCATTTACAATTTCCTAATTAAAAAAGCTTAACATAAATAGTAACTTTATCTATAAGAGCAAGGACGTGCGACCCAGTCGTGCATGATTTCCAAAAATATCAACTTAATTAAGTTTCTAATGTTGATATAGGTACCTTATAAGGAGCTACGGGAAAAGGAGAGGGAAAACAAACGTCTGCACTTATTTAATTCTTTTTCGTTCACTTAATTTTTCATCTTGAACTATTTATTGAGTTCTCTACTATATTATAGTATTTTTTGTTTACTCTTTCTTACTTTGTACAAGTTAATAAAAAGCTTTAAAAGTGAACTTTTATGTTTAAAATATCAAATATATAGAGTTAAGAACGGGGAATACATTCAAAAAGAGAAAAAACTATTTATTTACACCTTCATTGTCAATAAAAATAATACATTTATATTCAAAACTAATATTATGTGATTTTTATCAAAGGAAATTTCTTAAAAATACCGAATTGAAAATACAGTATTTTGCCGTACAGAATTTTACAAAACAGAGGTTTTCAAGTCAGTATTTTGTTCATACAGTATTTTGACATACAGAATTATGGTCTTACAGTATGTTGACCAAACTGAATTTTATCATTCAGAATTTTGAAAAGCAGTATTATGACCCGCTCCGCAGAAATAAGCAGAACAATGAATTGTTTAACGAAATTTTAATTTTTATGCGCACAAAATTTCTCACCTACCAGATTTAAAAAAAAGATTTCCAATTAATATTTTTAAACTTTAAACTTTCAAATTTCAAAACTAAAATTTTTCAAAACTCTGCTTCGGCAAACAATCGAAATCGCTTTGTGTTACTGTGAACAACTTAATAGATTCGCAGAAGCTGGAGCATTATCATTAGAAAGAATAATTATTGTGTAATCTTAAGCTTGTATCTATTTTATAAGACAATAATATGTCTTGATGTATATAAGCAAGCATATCAAGAATAAATAAATAAATAAATAAATAAATACATAAATATAAAAAAAAACGATATAAGGCTTGGTAGTAGTTAGGTATATATGGTAGTTAAGATTGAGTTAGATCACAAGAGTTGTGACCTTTAACCTTCCGATGGCAAGCGGGGTGACCCATCACCACACTACTTGTGAAAAACCGTAATATCTTTTGTTTCTGTGATTATCGTTCCTCTCGATCGATCTATTCTCAAATTATATTGTAGGTAGATAGTTGCTTGTATTAACTTGTCGAAATAAGTCATTATTTCGCTTTTATTTACTCATAAAGTCTTACGTGGGGTTACCATCAGTAACCCCCTTTGCTATATAAGTACACTTTTTTTGCCATTTCGTTATTTCTACGGCATGATTGATTAAACTGGAGTAAATTCGAAGGAGCTTTATGTTGATATTAAACGCTCGGATGCTCCGATCAAGAAGTTTTAAAGTAATTACTGGAAGAATTTGTCATTACAACTGGCAGAGCCTCATATAATAACTGTGATTTATAGCCAGAATTACGATGCACTTTACAAGATATTCTTAATATCACAGAAGGACCTTCTGTATGTTACCCCAGGCGAAATTAGAGAAGCAAGAAGAGTCCAAGAAAATGGGACAACAAAGTTAAAACTTCTTGCGTAAAATGCCAAGATCCCACTTGCTCGGAACATCACAGAGATATTTGCCTTAACTGCATTTAATGTAAAAAATTATGTACTTAGATTTTAAAAAATCTCAAAAAAGACTTTTTTTAGTTTCCTATTAATGTAAACATTCGATCTCATAATAAATAAGAATCAATTTTCAATTAAAATATTGTTTTATTTACAATAAAAGGTGGTGGGGTGATGAACAACCCCACTTGCTTTTCACGTAGAAAAAAAAGCCTTGCCTTCGGAAGGTTAATAATGTTGGCTGCAATACGCATTATGGCATGTCAACTGCCTCTTTAGACATTTAATCATAAATAGTAAATTTTTGTACATGTCTACTGTGATTACAAGTGATAGTAGGCTTAAGTTTTGTTGTCCAATAAGTGTTAATTTATTAATGTGTTGCTTATTAAATGTTAATTTATTTTTCTTTTTTTTAATAATGTAAATTTGAAGTTCAAAAAAAGTGCAATAGACCAAATTAAATTATATTAAAAAATTAGTAAATTGTTAAATATGTAGTATTAAAACCAATCTTTTGTCATTTGATTTAAAGATAATAAATATTCACCCCTGAGGAAGCTGGAAAATACTAGCGAAACGTTGAGTAAAAATATGAATTAATTTTTTATTTAATTAATTGAATTGACTTAAGGATCATTAAAGCCCAAACATCAATAAAATAACGCACACTATATGATCAAATAATAAAACAAATAAGCTATAATAATGATTGAATCGAGAGAGGACGAACAGATCCTGTGCCCCTCCAAAACAATAACTTGTTGATTAAATAACTTACTTCATTGTCAAGAATTATAATTGTAATGCTTAAACTTTGTATGATAAACTCATTATCTAAACTTTACCACAAACTATCTATATAGCTATAGATATCAAATAATATGACAAACAAGACGCAAGTGACATTTAACAAATTTTCCACCTTCACAATGAACGAAGACAATAATTTGTCTCCTTGCAGGATATTCTAGACTCTATAGTGATATTAATTAAATACCTTATTTCTCGTTGTAAAAGGACAAGACATTTTCCACTAAAGGTTTTTCCGTTTTCTTCATTTTCTTTTTTGCTTAAGGTTTGTTCAAGAAGCTCAATTAAAATTGTAGAAAGACTTTTTCTTCCTTCGCCATTTGGACGTTCGCATCCGTATCCGTTTGCTTCAAGTGCAATACAAGAAATTAGCATTAAAGTAAAAACAAAAAGAACAACATACAAGCGACACAAATTGATCTTTTTTTATTGCATGCATCTTGTACAACAAGGTAGGTACATCTTTCTTTTCTTTTGTATACACAGATGCTGTCTTTGTAAATATAATGTTTGGTATGTTTTCAAAGGAAATGCATTTTTTTCTCATAATTAGTTTGTGAACGAAATAAAAAGTATTCGCCTCTAATGATACCGACAAGCTCATTCGAGATATATGCAAATGGTAATTCATTTTTCCCCACTTCAATACTTTTCTCAGCTTTAAATATAGGAATGCACCAAAATTTGTAAGTCGGAGTTCAGAGGTATTTTCCTTCTCCAAGGACTAATTAGAGAAAATGTGTAGTACACATAAATGCTTTACATTTCAATTGAAATAGCACTTTAATAGACAAGAACATAACATAACCTATGTGTAGTTATAATGCCTGTCTAAAAGCAAACATAAATAGACCAGAGGAGATGTTGAATGTGGCAATTATACAAACTTAAAACAGAAGTCTACCAGAAGCTGTATACATATAGAGGATCAAAAAACTCATTGGTACCTACTATCTATCAGAAAATTAATTTCTGGGAACTAACTTCTTTTGTATTAAACTGAAACTTCAAACTTTTAACTTCAAACAACTGCTACTCTCAGTTGATTTATATTTACATACTCTCATTTTCGATAGTGAAAACTTGTACTTCTATGTATTTAGACTTATGTTCCTGTGATTGAAATTTTTTGAGTTATGATGTTGTTATAGAAAATGAGCGATATAGTACACCTACTAATGAAGAAAATCTAGATCAGAACAGCACAAGTGTGTGAAAACTGTCAGAACCGAAAAGTCAAGCTTCGTAATTTATAAATTTGAAGTTATCAATCAACTATGAATATTCCAATTCAAAAATGTTTTTTTGTAATGATTTCTCATTCCAATTATACTATCCATAAGCAACGGAACAGATTCATAAAACACACTTGGTGTAAAAGCATAATAGCTTTTTTTGCTTTTATCTCGTTTGCGTTTTGGGACTTTCCAATCATTTTTTTTTCATTTGTCTGTGGCAAAAAAAATGGAAAGCATGAAAAGCTGTTTTTTTAAGAAAAGTGAATTTTTTACGTTTGAAAATTTAATTGAAAATTATTGATATTAATCTAACTGATTCTTTTTCTACACTATGAGTCATTGAAAACTAAAAACACCAAAAGATTGGTGGTACAGTGTTAGATTCTACCAAAACATGATTTTTAGAAATTTCACCTCGAATTTAGGGTTAAGTGGGGTAGTAGGAAAATAAAAGTTCTTTTACATATCGAAAAGTGTGAGGGTAAGAATGGTGAAATAAATTGTAGTGAATAGATAGATTACAATGATGAAAATTGATTCCTCAACAAAAAAATTCAAAAAATCACATTTTCGAGATATGAATTTTTTAGTCAGGCAGCAATCCACACGTACTCTATGAGTCATCATTGCATACCGAAAAAATTACGGTTTGGTGTGGTTTATGGGCCGGTGACGTCATTGGGCCGTACTTTTTCCGTGATGATCAAGCACGTTACTGTGAATGGGGATCGCTACCGTTCAATGATAACCGAATGTTTTTGGTCCCAATTGGATGATATGGACTTGGAGGACATGTGGTTCCAACAGGACGGGCGGCGCCACAAGCCATACAGAGAGTGTCATAATCACTTTATTGGAAACCAAGTTTGGAGAACGTGTTATCTCACGAAATGGTCTTGTCGCTTTGCCGCCTCGGTAGTGCGATTTGACACCGTTAGACTATTTCCTGTGGGGCTTCGTCAAGTCTATGGTCTATGCCAACACCGTTAAAACCATCTAGAATTGGGTTCAGCGTCTTGACTTCTGCAAGCGTGCCCATGGTGGCCATGGAAAAGAAATCGACTTCCATACACCCTATAAACAGATCTTCTCACAAGCGTTCAAGCTAATTTCATAATTTTTTAATGACCTAATGTATTACACATAAATTTATGTTTGTGGTTGAAGGGCTAATTTGGAATGATTTTCATTAAGTTTATGACAGCTAAAAAGGGTTAAATGGAAATCCCTTAGAGGCTTATGGCAATTTTCATAGAATTTAAAGCCATTATTTTTTTTATTACCTGATATAAATACTTTTCTATGAATTTCAACTTTACTGTTTTGAATAAGGTTTGCAGTTCATTCATACTTTAGTAAAAAAAATTATAATTGTATAATGTATGATAGATATCAAAAAAATTTCATAGTAATCATTGTGGGGTCCAAATGGACCCCATGCACGGTCTTATAATTTTTCCCCGTGTTGTAAAGTAGGGTAAAGAAAGATTTTATTAGGTAGATAAATCGTTGAATGGGACTATTATAATGCATACAAATACTGGGCAATTATTTTGCAAAACATTGCCACAGAGGTTTTTTACATCTATCTTTTAGTATTTTCTAGAAATTGGCATGTGAACATTTTTTTAAACAAGGTTTGAGAATTTTTATATATAAAAAAATAATTTTTTTTCTAAAAATCTTTCTTCGATCATCCAAGAACAGTATTTTCCTAAAAATCAACTTACACTACTTTTCTAGAAGAATTTATTAAATTGAAGCCTTCATAAATCTCAAATTTCACCAAAGGAAGGATTTAATGACTTAATAAAGGATTACGTTAATAAGGTTTCTATGCCTCCGTTTCGTAACGTTTGTCGATGAATAAGATTGTGTAAAAGCTGGGGATGTGACAGTGGTTATGGTGGGTAGATTGGCTAATACAAGCAATAGGGATGCTTGGTAGTACCACTACGTGCGTAATGCAAAACCTTCGTTCAAACAAATTGGCAGATTGCACGAGATGAGCCGAGGAGGAGTCATAATAATAAAATGAAATGGAAAAAAAAATAAAATCCAACTACGAAGGACAACCTCAAGAATTGGTATAGGTAAGAATGTGCTCCTGGTGAATGCTGCTTAGACGACGACGCGACGTTATGTAACGTGAACCTAGTACAAAAGCAGTGTGAAGTTATATTATATACCCTCTGGGGCGAATGAATGTGCGAAATATAAGAGACTGGAGCAGGATATCCGTTTGCCGGAATACACTTGAGTGTATGCATGTATAAATTGACGTGTATTCACCATTGAACATGATAAAGTTATGTCTGTACGTACCATATTATGCTGCGCGTAAATTTTTAGGAAAAGCTCTTAGTGTAAAGGTAAACTACATTATACTCGTACCTAGGTATGAACCAACAGAATCTAGAATTAGGAAGGCACACTGTATGGTTCCAAATGAAGATATTTTAAGAATTTATATCAATGGTTTTTTCTAGCGATAAAGCGACATGCAAGGGAAGAGTTAACAATATTTTTAGGGAGGAATACGTTGCGGCGGGATTCGCACTTATTTCACACATACTCTCTATTGTGTAGGTGAGTAAGTATCTCAGTGGAAATGGTAAGGTAGTTCCTCGTAGTGATAATATAGTTCACCTGGCAAATTCATAATTGCTTTAAATGTGAATGCGGATCCTGCGAGTCACGTTGACCCCCCAGGAGAAAAGTATTGCGAATTCCATAAAAGGCATGATATTCTTAATCCTGAGAGTATCACAATTCAAAACAAATCCATATTCGTCAAAAGGGGGGCCAACACTGCAGATTTTATGAGGTTAAGTCTTGAACCAACGTCTTCCATACTTTAATTACCCTGTAATTTGATTTAAGACACTACAATAGGTTTAATTAGGTACTACTGGTATAAGTGAGACAAAAAAGAGTACATTTTATGATCTGTTTTTGCGAAAAGTATCATACAATATGAATTTAATTAATTTAATTTATATCAGGTTTTTTTCCTACGAAAAATGACATAAGACTTAAAAAAAATTACTGTTCTTAATCAAGTGAGACGGAGTGTACTTCAATCAGTGTACTTACTGGTCATCATCAGCAACAGGGATAGATAACTATTTTGTAGACAATGAATCTAATAGAGTGTGCGGTAAGCTGTGAAATAGCAACAAGTAAATCCAGCCTATAAACATGGTAGTATAGTATACACAGGTTGTTGTTGTTTCATTCAAAACACTAAGTAACATATTTATGGAATACAAAAACCACTTAAATTTAAGCTTTTTTTTACCAGTGTCAACCTCTTACCATTCTCATCTTCCTACTTATATGTCCAACAAACTGGTTGGCTCCTAAAAGGAGTTTGGAAAAAAGCGATAGAAACGAAATAAACAACAACAAACTTGTGTGGTCTAGGTAGTGACGATGCAAATGTTGCGAAAACTAAATATTTAATCTTAGAGCATGGCAACCCTTCACCAGGTGAAACATTTCTTATAGACATATGTACGTATCTACTTAAAATCAATACTCGTACTGTTGGGACTAATATGGTTTTTTGACAAAAAATGTACAATTTTGAGAATACTTAAAAAAAAGCAATACATTTTTTGACGGAGTCAAAATTAAATTTGAAATCGACAATATGGCGGCAATAAATTGACATTTTGAAAATATTATCGATTTAAAAAAAAATACATTAAAACACCCAATATTATACAATCGAATGAAATGTATTTATTGAAGGCAGTAGAATATTTACTTTTCTTTATTTTTTTTTTAAATCAATAAGATGGCAGCCAAAAATCACAATTACCTCTAAAAATCTTTTTGATTTTGAAAAAATACGTACATATGTACGTACGTAGGTAGGTACCTCTCAATATGGGTGACAAATGAAAATTATTTCTCTACTGAATTTAAATTTGTTCTTATTTTGTCCAAAATGCCATTTTAAAAGTCGAATAGATTGGACACCTAGCCGAAAGAATCTTATATGCGTGTTGAGGAGACTAATACCTCTATAGTTGGTGCAGTCCAGAGCATCTCCTTTCTTTTGGGTTGGTCATAATAAAGGGTTTTCCAATAAGAGGTGTTATTTTGATATTCAAAGAAAAATGGCATTTTTGGAGATAAATGATCGGATGTTTATTTCATTATAAAGAGGAAGGTATGCCGTTAATAACACAACATTAGCCAAATGGCCAAATATCCTTTTCATGAAATTTTCCATAACCAAATCGCAAAGTGGCTGCCCTATGTCCTCGATAGCCTCACGAATTTCATCTTTGAGGTCTTGAATCGACGCTGGGCTGTTGGCGTAGACCTTATATTTCACGTGGCCCCAAAGGAAGAAGTCGCAAGGTGTTAAATCACAAGATCTCGGTGGCCAATTGTGATCACCTCTTCGAGAGATAACACGGTCCGGAAACTTTTCCCGTAAAAGATCGATGGTTTCATTGCTTGTGTGGCATGTAGCGCCGTCTTGTTGAAAGTAAACGTTGTCCAGATCAATACCATCCAATTCAGGCCATAAAAAATCATTAATCATCTCTCGATAGCGCAATCCATTGACCGTAACTGTTGCTCCAGCCTCATTTTCGAAAAAGTAAGGTCCAATGACCCTGCGGGACCATAAACCGCACCAAACAGTCACGCGTTGAGGATGGAGAGGCTTTTCAACAATAACTCTTGGGTTTTCCGAGCCCTAGATGCGACAGTTTTGCTTGTTGACGTAGACTCCGAGGTGGAAATGGGCCTCATCAGTCAAGATGATTTTTCGATGAAATTCCGGTTCATTTTCATGCATTTTTCACTAAAAAAAAAAACAAAAAAAAAACGTCATTCTGGTTGACGGCCTTCGGTCACTGTCTAATTTCACTATGTACAAATGGTTTCTAAATTTATTAGTTATCAAAAGAATTAAATGAATTTTGAATTTTTATTTTATGTACACATCATTTATAATTGCCCATTTAACAAATGGTTAAATTTTGAAGCAAATTGAAGTAGAACGAGTTAATAATCTTGTCGTGCATTTGATTTGAATAAGATTAAGGGAATTAAATGATGAAAACAAAACTACAAGGATTTGTATGAATAACTGCATTTTATTTATAATTTAAGCTCTTTAATTTTCAACTAAATTAATTTTATTTAATGCGTTAAGGACTAACGTTAAACACTTATTATAATAATTTTTAAAACTATTCTTATACAACCATGCAGTTCTTACACTACATGATACTTAATTTTCTGAATTGTTTGTGTTTTATGGACAAAAAAAGCTTAAACGTGACTGTAGGGATACGACGAACTACAAATAATATTCTTTCTGTCCATTCATGAACCCAGACACTGAGTTTCAACGCAACGCCAACGTAGCTCTTAAAAACTATTCCCGATTTCCCTCCTTGAATGCGAAGCAAGTTGCCCTTCACCCGGCTGTAATGGGCCAGCAGATCTCCATCAGTATAGAAGTGTCTTTTTTGCACAAAAGTTTATTTTTGTTTGCACAACACATAAAGGGGGAATAAAGCGTTTAACCTGTGGAAAATTCAATGTGTCTACAAGTAGGTACTCCCACTGAGTCCTGATGTGCTAGTTGCTAGATAATGGCTGGCGGGTTGACAATAGATAGTTTCCACAAGATAAAAACAAGGGTAGGTGATATGTGGTATATAAGCAATGACAACGACTGCGATGACTTTTTCAACAAATCAATTGTGTGCCACTCACGTACGTTGTTACAAAACAATCATATCTAGGGATATTTATTTTCCACCCACTGCACTGCCATTGTTGTGTATTGTATATGTCCACTTTCCGTCATCTATGTATATGTTGTTATAGCGATATATCTCCTCAGCTTGATTTCATATTGTTTTGTGTGTGTGTGCGGCATGTAGGTATATCATTTATTTATGAATCAATTAAAATCAAATCGGCTGTACTAATAATTGCATTACAAATTTTCAAATGAAGGGTGGTGAGGCAAGAAAAAAGATGATTTGAATATTTTAACACAAAAGTCGACTTATTCTTGAAAAAAAAAAAACATAAATGAGCGGAATTAGTTATTAGTACAAGTAAAATAATACACAAAATCTGATGTAAAAAAAATAATTGATACCCGCATGAAACTTGGCAAAAACTTAACATTTGCAATAAGATTGAAGAATCAATAGAGTCCATAAAAATATCTTGGTTGGAAGGGTATATTTTGGGTAAAGAGGGAGGGGTGAAGACTAAAAAAATAAATTTAGAAAATGGTGCTGCAATATAAATATATGATACATGATATTATGGTATTTTTTGATGCTGATTCTAAAAAGTTATACTCTATTTTAAGCAAAGGTGTCTTTATTTTTGCCTAAAGAGGTAAAATGAAACCAAAACCAATGAAAAAATTATGATACAAGTTTCTTTTGAAACAAGAACAAGGAATCTAGGTAGACCTGAAAAATATTTTTGTTAAAAGGGTGTTTTTTTGAGGGGAAAAGTTATTGGTGAAAAATGTACCACAGCATCTGACTAAAAGTGAGGCTATGTAGTGATATTATGAAACTTGGTTAAAATCTTACATTTAACATAGAAACCAAGATTATAAAGAGTCCATCAAAATATTTTGAGTGAAAGGGTGTTTTTTTCAAGAGGAAATAAAATATGGGGTAATTAGTAAAAACTATAGTAAACATGCAACCCTGATGAAAATTGGTAAAAATATTTTTTTGCCATTTGAACCAAAAATCTAAAGAGTGCATAGAAATATTTTAGGTGAAAGTGTGTTTTTTTGTGTTTAGTCCCAAGTAACCACTAATAAAAAAGGTACGTTCACAAAAATCAGTTTAAACATTGCCTTTGCTATGGTCACTAAGAATTAAATGAGTCTATCACATTGTTTTAAATGAAAGGGGTTTTCTTAAGATGGAGGAAATATACGGAGTTAATGGATAACATCTCTTACAAAACCCGATTGAAAACTGGTAATGTAACATTTGGCCTCGGAACCAAGAATCTAAGGAGTCCATACAATTATTTTGGCTGAAAGGGAGAAACAAAAGGAACGAGTTCAAAAACTTTGACACTGAATTAAATGTTATACATTTTGTTAAAATTAACACCCTGTTCTTGTTACTTATTTAGGTCCTCAGACCTTGAAGAGTCCGTTGTGATCTCTTAAGGGTCATAGGGCCTTCACTACTCCTACATCGTGTAGGGTTTCTGGAAATATAACGTAGATCTCTCCAACTCTTCCCCAGCTGTGCAGATTCACTTTCGACTGTCCTGCGCCATGTGGTTAGGCCAAAAAATCCTTTAGATGTTTCGTAGACACCTATTCACGAAAGATTGCAGCTTGTTTCTGACAGTTGTTAAGATTTTCCAAGTGCTGCACCCATACAGAAGCACAGATTCAACATTGGAGCGAAACAGTCTCAGCTTGGTCTTAAAGCTTATAGCGTTGTTTCTCCATAATTTGGACAGCAGTCCGAAAGCAGCCTTTGCCTTTTTAATACGGCTGTCGATATCTTGTTCGGTTCCGCCTTGGTAGAGACAAAACTCCCAAGATATTGAAAGTCTTCTACTTTCTCTACCGGTTGTTCAGAAATATTGACTTGAAAGGATGAGTTACTTCCGAGGCTGATCATTTTTGTTTTTGCATTGTTAATTTACAGCCCCACGATTTCTGCTTCTCCCTCCACCCTTGTTGTCATTTGATGGAGATCCATAATCCTATGAGAGAGTAAGCATGAGGGTCGTCCGCGTAGTCCAGATGTTTTAGTTAGGATGTCAGACTCCATTGAATTCCACCATTTCCGTTTAACAGGGCTGCACGCAGCACATTACTTATCACTAACATTAAAAGTATTGGCGACAGTATGCAACCCTGTCTGACTACACATTGGACTTCGAATTCATCAGATAACCTTCCTCTATGTAAAACGTGACATTTGCATCCATCGTCGTGCACAGCCAATGCCGCACTTATCATGTCCTTACAAACAACCCCCTTCGTGTGTATAAAAAAATAAGCATATTATTATCAGAGTTACCATTGCCACGATAATGCGAATCATGCTGGATTTTTCATTTTGGATTTTCGGATTTTGTTTGAGAATGTATGCCTTTCTAAAAGCTTATGAGAACACATATTATATGAATGGTGTTGTGGCTTGCTGTTTTTCTGTGTTTGTGGCTTGATGTTTTCTTAATGTATGGGAAAGAAACCTTAAATGGAGTTAAGAAGATTTATGCTTTTTCACTATGGAAACAAACTTCTCTGCAAGGATTAGATAGCTGGTAACCCTATAAATATTTCTCAGAGCTCTTTCAAAATCTATAGTGTGCACTACAGAAACCCTGTAATATTTACGCTCTCGCACAGCTTAATGAAAATTGACGGCAGTCAGAGTGAGAGGTAGACGTCCTATCTTCTCTGTACCTACTAACAATTTTTGTTGGACAGAGTATAATAATAATATGATCTTACAGCCGAAACAAATTCAAAAATTCAAACAATTACATAAGAAACCCAATGAACAAAAGTTTGGATACGTTAGCTTTTAGATTTTTTCCATCGTACTATCAAATTCAAATTTTCAATTAATGTGCCTTATAAGAATGAATTTACTTCTACTTACTCTTGAAAGTATTAATTTACACTAATATAAGACAATAGCTTTCATTTTTGAACAAAGAAATCTTTACCTTTGATATTTTGATGATAAGCACTAACGAGGAAAGACTAAAAGTTAAGCTTTATCTATGTATTGAGAAAAACTATTTAACAATTATTACTATTCAATGGACTTCTTAACTAAAGAACCGTTTAGTTTTTCCAGATATTATGGTTAGTAATTGGAAAAGTATAAAACTTTAAAATAAAAACTAAATTAATTTTTCGAATATAGAGGTTAACGAATTTGTCTTTTTATTCTATATTTAAAATGGATTTTTTGTTTGAGTCAATTTCATATGTTTTGTTATGTATTTTGCATGATACTAAAGTATCAAAACAATATTCAACATTATGGCCGAAAAAGGTAGTTTTGTTCAAAATCTTCAATGGGTAAAATGAATTTAGGATCTAAGCCATTTTTCTGCTTTATCTGCACTTTCTCGTTTATCTGCATCAGCATCCAGCACTATAAGTAAGTATTCCTCACCAACTCCAAAGTGAAACTTTAAACTAAACTATACACTTATTTTAACACTTTTATATATTTTGCTATCTCTTCTTGGAAAAAAAAAAGTAAATCTTCCACAGATTCGACCACAATCCATTGTATAAATAACCCAATGAAATCAATATCAAACACTTTTCGTTTATCCATGTCTAACTTTCGGTCCGACACTTCTTGTCTATCAAGTACCAATGAGATTAAAAGTTTGCTTTAAAGTTTTTGTGCACATTGGTTTCTGAATATCCTGATAACTAAATGACTTCAAAAGTATTTAGTTTCTGCCAGCGGGATTATTCTCGAGTCTTCAATGAATTTTAACCCTATTAATTGTGTATTAAAATTTTCACAAGGGACTAACTCTTTATATTATTGGCAGCAAAAACAAATCACTTTAGACGTAATTGTGTCAGCTTATTTCCGCAATTTATGAAGATGAATTAGGCAGGGATATTAATGGTTACTTAACTTCTTACAATATAGAACTTTAATACAATAAAACAAATCAAGGTCAAATGCATTTAGGGTTAGTTAAATTTTCAAGTTTATTACCAAGAAATCAGATTATCCTTTCGTGGATAAGAAAAATTATAATTCTAATCGAAATATCCTTTGTTTCTGTTGTTGTCTGTAGAGAAACTTTCTGATTTTATTGTTGGCAGTTAATTGTTTTTATTATTTTATTATTTGCATTTAGAAATGGTTTTACTTTGACGGGTATCACACGGCGCATTTTTAGTTGCGCATGAAGTGCAAAAGAGAAAGGAAATAAACATTCATACAATTTTATTTTTTTTTCTCTTTTGCACTTCATACATGCGCAACTTAACATGCGGCCGTGTAATACCGGTCTTTCGGATGATAGGTTAGGTTAGGTTTGGTTAAAGTGGCTGTCATTTAAAGCAATCTGACACACTTAGACCAATAGAGGTCCATTGTTATACCACGAACTATAGGGAGCAAAAACTTCCCTACTAGTTAAAAACATTTGGAGCTTCTGATGAAGCGAGTGAGACTACTAATGTCTGTGTTTATAAGATCGCTAGGTTCACTGTAGGAGTAGTCTCCTAAATGAAGTTTGCGTCTATAAGATAGAGCAGGGCATGTACAGAGAAGATGAGAAATTGTTTCTTCCTCTTCTTCGTCTAAACAGCTCCTGCAGAAATCATTTAATAGTACACCGAGTCGTGCTGCCTGTCTACCTATAAGACAGTGTCCCGTTCTGACACCTATTACGGAGCTGATTTGAGATCTACTGAGGGACAGAAGGCAATTTGACCGTTTCAAATCTAGTTTGGGCCAGATTCGTTTGGTTGCTATGCACGTAGTAGTGTTAAGCCATCTTGTATTTCATTGTTCCAAAGCGATTCGTTTCGGCAGTAGTTTACTTGTAGCTATGGGAATACCTTCATTTGCCTTGTTGGGCAGGATAGGCATTTCCGTTCCAATTCTGGCGAGTTCATCGGCTTTACAATTCCCGGAATGTCCCGTTGTCCCGGCACCCAGATAAGGTGAATATCAAACTGTTTGGCCATCTCCGTCAGAGACTATCGACAGTCTTGGGCTGTGATGGAGTTTAAGGAGACTGATACAAGGAATTTCGAAGCAGCCTGACTATCTGAGAAGATTTTTCTTTAACCCAGGACAAGATTTCCTTGTTGAGAGCGGTTTGTAAGAGTTCTATTAGAATTTGGGGATGTTTCCCAGACACGGTAATGGCAATGTCGTCAGCGAATTCAATTACTTTGAATCCCTCTTCCTCTAGGTTAGGTCCCTAGGTTTACTAGCAGCTCATTGACTACCAAGTTCCATTGAAGTGGGGATAGGACTCCACCTTGTGGAATGTTTCTTAAACATAATTCCCGTTATGAGTTCCATTTTGTTTTGATGTCAACATGAGATTTCATAACACAGTGCTGTAAGTGAGTTCAACTCTGGTTATACTTACATGGGCACCTAAATTGACACGAAAATTTCGATAAGAACCATTAATTGATTCTAAAAACTTTAATTTGTTAAAATTAAACTGATTTTGTAGATTATACAATCGTATTAAAATTGATATTAGAAATATACGAAATCTCGTCAGTAACGAGTACCTTCCACATAATATATTTATGGCCGATTTCAATTAAAATTTGTGTCTGTCTTTGAAGAAGTCAGGGAAATACAGTGTTGCAAGTTCTTGCAAAAATTTACCTATATATTATTTTGATATATTTACATATGTGTTTACAGTTCAATCAGTTTCAAATTAAACTTGCCCACAGATATTTTATATAACCTACAAAGTTCTAATTAATTACTATAATTGAAAATATTGTTAAAATTAAAATTAATAAATTGCACAACTGGATCGCACGTACTTGCTCTTCGAGATAAAGTTAATATATTTGTAAATGCAGTTTTACAACAAAAAAATTAAAAAAGCATAAAATTTGATATTCAAATGACTAATACAGCTTTTTAAATGAATTAAACCTCAAAACGAAGTATGACATTTGATTTCTTCTATACCTAATGATACATTTTTAGGAAAAAAAAATTGAAAATCGTTAGAGCCGTTCAAAAAAAAAACTAAATTTCGAATTTTTTTTTTACTAAACATTATTACGGCAACTTAAAAGCTTTCATGTAAATAAAATCTGGGGATAGTCTCCAAAACACGCCAAAGTTTGAAGGAAGTCGATCCATCCGTTTAAACTGTGGCTTCTGATACACACAGACAGACAGACTGACAGACAGACAGAATTGTCGGACCCCACTTTTTTTCTCATTCTTTATCGTAATGCTATGTTTGATTGTTATCTCAACTTTGTTTTTTGTACGAATGCATAACTTGCTATAATATAGTAGCTATATCGCAAGTAAAAAAGAATTGAAGTAAGTTTTGACATTTTTCCAGTTTTCTTGTAAATATTATATGACTCAATGAGAAGATTATATTTCCAAGCTTAGTTAATAGGTTTGATGGTATAAAATACTTTACCATTGCAAATTTTTTTTTTTTACTACAGTCCCTAACTTTACTTTACTTTCCTTTACTACAGTCTATAGTCTTTACGTTATAACCTTATTTTAGATAGTAAAATTTGTAATATTATTAATTACAATATAAATAAATTTAAATTACGTTATATTTTTTCATTGATATAAATATTGAATGCATTACCACTCTGTTACTTTCTAGGAATATCATAAAATAAGATGTACGGGTATGACATTAAAAAGTTACACATCTTATATTAAGATATTATATAAGACAGCACAACTATATGACTCCAATACATTTAATATTGGAATCAATTAAAAAAATTAGGTGTTAAACTTGTGTATTTAACATAATTAAATGAATAGTATTAAAAAAAAGAGCAAAATTTATGAAAACCTGTCACACCCGTTGCAATAGAAATACCCAAATGTAATTTTTTGGAGCTTAGGTACACCTTTTTCTGTGAGCTAAAAGAATTATAATTTATAATTACAAGTGAAGAACGAATTAAAGAAGCTTTAATTCTAGCGTAAGTACTTTCACCCTTTGTGAAATCTGTGTGCATTATGTTGTAAACGAGCAGATTTGGTAGAAGCTCGATAAGTGATATTCAAACGTATTTGTAATTTAATATATGAAGGCATATGGTATATAGGTAACCAAGAAATAATCACAATTATTGCTTACATTCATCTTTTGACAAATACATACATTTGTAAAAGAAAAAAACATTCAGGTATTATCTACTAAATATTTTTCAAACGATTTAAATTACTGTTGAAATTGCTCAAACGCGATTTAAAAAGGATATGCATACATACATAAAGATACATACATAGGTGCCCATTATTTAATTACAAATCAAAATTCCATTGCCATGACAACACACACCATCAAATTCAGAAATAAAGGTACTTGTTATTTTTTAAGTCTTAACATTATTCTGACACTTTGAAACCATCTGCGCCCTTACTTCAAATATTTTATGCACGCAATCATGAAAATATTGTGATTCTCATTTTTAAATTAAATTAGGAAAACCACTCGGGATCAGGACACGATTTATTTTAAAATATTGATTTTGGTTCTACCTTCTTCAATTGGGAATATTTGTACTTGAAATGAATAACGGTGTTAAACAAAACGATGGCGATATGGTTTTAAAATAGAAGCACAATATTCTGAGGATGAATTATTTCTGTGGTAGGATACCTAAAGAGAAAGGTGTAATGTAGTTGGTGTATAGAAACATCCATCTATTTCCGTGTCTGTTGATCCAAAATACATAATCCTTGGCGGTGGGTATTTTGTGTTTTTAATAATTTTCCTTGTTCGGGTTGGTTACACTGTGTCGTGTCGTGCCACACTCTCTTGAGACGAAGACGTTTTTTTATTTTTATAAAACAAAACACAAAGTTGTACACTTTACTGGATCTAGGATTAAATAATAAATCATAGCATTTATTGTACAGGTGCTGTTTTCACAGGGAGACCTATGTGCACAGGTATGTTCAGTTCATAGCTATAGGTCCTTTCGGTAAAATGTGGACTATGCTTGTTATCCTTAATAATATTTTCGGATCATTCTTTTCACTGTCTGGCAACGACGCTACGGTATTCGTATGCTTTTTTTCATCTATCATAAGAAAAAGTAAAACCAAAACAAAAAATAAAATCTCGTATTAAATCTGGTAGGTACAATCAATGGGGAATGAGAAATAAAAAAATTGAGAAAATAAAAAATGGGTGATTCTAATTCATTAAAAACGTTTTTTTTTTTTACAAAAAAAGCACCAAACTAATATTTTGTTTCATGGAAATGTAATCCTTTTCATTCAATTTTCTACTTTGAATGTAGGTATCAATTGAAAATGTTTTGAAGTGGCTATATTATGTTGATTTTTAGTGAAGAAATGTT
The DNA here is from genome assembly GCA_948107695.1 of Meliscaeva auricollis. NCBI lineage: Eukaryota > Metazoa > Arthropoda > Insecta > Diptera > Syrphidae > Meliscaeva > Meliscaeva auricollis. The sequence continues at coordinate 16,366,008 of OX403616.1, read as the reverse complement.
GTAAGGAAAGTATTCAAGAGTTTAATCATATAAAAATCATTTTCACGAAAGATATGAACCGGATAGCAGGAAAGAATGACCAGATTATTTTATTTTCCTTTCTTTTTAAAATGTTTACCTGTGATATAACTATATAGTATGCGTCTATATACTATACTATGTAGGCCAAGATAAGTATTCATTAAAAAATGAATCAAAATAGCAATCAGATGTCAGACATAAAACCACGATGATAGAGAAAGCGACAAAAAACCATTTTTGTTAAAACTCGACTCGACTTGGTTGAATCTCCAAAGGTTGACAATGGTATTTTTTAGCACAAAACGGAACTGATATAAATGCAGTAAAATAAAGAAAAAGCGGTAGACAGCAGAATGGATGACTAGCAATTTTTTTTTCAAAATCTTTCTTTCGGTATTCTGTAACTTACGTCAATAGTCACTATTTATCACACGTTCTCGGGCGGTTTTTATTCAAGGTCGAACTGGAAGTTGTAGGTTTATAATATTAGAGAAGTTAAGAGGTATTTTCTAACTGCAGAATTCAGATAGACTGATTTCAATACAACCCAACTACCATGACCTTTTATCATTCAGCGTCTTATATTATCCGAAAACAGTTAACTTATTACCAAAAACCCTTTGACTTCCACTGATAATAATTTTAAGTTTGAAGTCCCCATCAGGCTCAGGGAAAATAAGAGCGCATAATGTCAAATATTTAAAATGTAAATTAAATCGAATCCTTCCTTCACACATAGACTTCAAAACTGCATTTTTTTACACACTACATCCGCTCCTGAAGTTTCATCAAGGCATCACCTCTGCGCTAATAAAAATAATATTTTCTTTTCTTTATTCCAGAAACTTCTTCGTGCAATTGGAAAGCTACAAATCAACAGTGAATTGTATCAAAGCAGGAGTTGCTCAAGGTTCAAAACTTGGACCGACTGCAAGTGGATGTGAAAACCTGCTATACGCCGATGATTCACTTACATACTCCACATCATCATCGCCAACGAGAGCTGTTCGAAAAGTTGAGTTGCATATCCTAATCGAGTTCTACAACAAATGCGGTATCCAAATCAACTCATCGAAATCGGAACTATTGTGCCTAAGACGAGCAAAAGGATGAGGCAGTTGTTCGGCTGGAAACTACAGAAGCATAACATTCACGCTCCCAGATGGAGCCAAACGTAACGCTAAGTATCTAGGCATAAACTTCAACCAGCTCCTTAGATTAAACCAACACTCAAGGGATGTGCTGAAGATAGCAAACCTGGTATTCCATCGCGTGTACCCCTTGATGAAAAGAAGAACCGGATTCAGCCAGCCAACTAAACTCTTAATATAAGTAGCTCCTTAGACCAGTCATCAGCTACAGCTTTCCAGTATGGTACAATCTCTCAAAAACAGCCGTGAAGGACCTTCAACTGTTTGAAAGGAAAATACTGAGGATCTGCACCGGACTTTTCTTCAACCCACAGAGGCAGATACATTTGAGCAAACCCACGACTCTACGAAGAAGCCAAGACCGGGAAGGAACACCCCGATAGGAATCAAGTCAACCTACTTTAAATATTAAGACTTTTTTTTGTTTTTGACATGTTTAATGTAACTATATACTTATTACTTTTAACCTAAGCCACTGTATAACGTTAGACCCCTATGTGCCAACAATTCCAACATTTTGCCACTGTATTATATTATTTGTAAGTTTATCTTTAGTCAAATTGTAAATATTATGTTCAATAAAACAAAATTTAAATTGAACCTGCATTTTTATAACTCCGCGTAGTCGCTCCCGGCCCCAGAATAAACCTGCCAGAATTTTGGATTAGGTATCAGGCTACATGAACCTACAAAACTGCATACTCACATTTTGGTTACATCTCCGTTCCAAAAATAATGTGTTGGCTCTTAAACGATTAAGTTTATTTAACACTTCAGTTTTTAGTTGTAATTGCTTATTTCACTCATTATTGCATAATCAATTCTGCTAAACAGCACTTAGTTAGCAAATTTTGTAGTATTATCTTAAAATTTTCGAAATTGTTTGGCAAAAACTAAAATTATTGATCATTTTATGTGATTAGATAAAAAATTACCATCGGTATTGAACTTTCACGACTAATCAAATTTAAAATATCAATTTACTAGGTGCCTTCTGCAAGTACACCCACTACCATCAGTATTGATCAATAAATGATATAAAACTCTTTTCTCCGAATTCTAAACATAATTTTCAGAGTTAGGTTCTTAGCGTCTTCACAAAAATTGTTCATTATCACTCAAGAAACCAAATTATAATAATAAAGATGCTAAATATTGTCATATGTTTAATCTATTTAGTATCACCCTGTATTTGAATTAGGAGACAAAAATCATAAATATACCTATTAGATGATTTTAAAGAGATTTTAAGAATGTTAGGAAAGGAATACTCATTGAAAATAAGCACAAGACGCGAAGATCTTAGCTACTGTAAGTTTTTAATATAATCAGATTAAATCGGGACTCTTCCAATTACAGAGAGTTTAGAGATAGATGTAAAAAAATGTTAGTAAGCCCACCTTATGTTAGTTGAATAGAGGTTCCTAAGTAGGTAACTAGCATGTTTACAAAAAATGTACATCATCTCATCTGATTTCTTTTTTCAACAAACGGAGTTTTTGAGTTTTGAAATAAACGTTATGTACGTTTTTGAAAGTTTACGTGAGAAGTAATTGAAAATACATTTATCCCAAAAACTGTGATTTTTTAATTAGGTATACTATTTTGACCAGACTCCATAGATTTGAAAAACTCATTTTTTAGAAAAAAAAAATGAGTCATTTTGCTGCAGCCTTGGTAAATTTAACGTCACTGTTCTTTAATAATAAAAACAAATTGCTTTTTGTCAACATAGGTAGGTACAATAAAAAAAGGCAATTGTCTATTATATAAATAAAACATGCATATTCTCAGGAATTGTATAAAATTTTGTGTTTAGGTACTTTGCAACAACATGCATACAACATATTTAAATCTTAGTTCATACTTCTAATGGTTATGATGAATTATTTCTCAAACATCACTTTAGTAATGCAGATTTTTATGTTTTTAATTATCACTTCGGGAAAATAGGTTTTCGACCTTTTTCTCAAATAATCCCAATTTACCATAGGAACTGAAACTCCACGTTTGTGTATCTAAAATGAATATTCTTTATTTTGTAATTAATTAAATAATAAAATTTTGTCCGATATTATATTTTTATTACAAACGTCGAGTCGTCGGGCATTCGAAAAACCCAAACAATTTAACTTAAACTTTATGTTTTGGTAGGAATGTGCAAACTATTGCTTTACACAGCCTTTATGAAAATAAGGGTCTCAACAGATATAGCAATGAGCATAGGTTGTCCTATGGCGGGGTCTTAACTATACAAGCCTGTTTTGAAAAATTAATGAAGGGCAAACTTAAGAACAGTACCTAAACATTTATTTAAAAAAATAGCAAAGTTTCTTTTTCATTTTAGATTTTATTTTCCAATATTATTCGGGCAATAATAAAATGACATTTTAAAAATAGATCACGACAGAATTAAGCATTCCACTCAAACTCGACACTGAAACAATTCAAACCTCAACGGCACAGTAGAAGTTTCTTTTAAACTTAAATCGATTTATAACTTCTTCAAAACTTAAATAAAAATGTACACATTTCCCACCTACACACACTTAAAGTTTTGACTTAAATAACCATGTGAATGTGGCATGGTGCAGCAAGGAGAAGGCAAAGACGAAAGAGACACTCATATTTCTCTTGAGTCAGAACAATCTTCTTAAAATTCCAAGCAAGCGCGCACAAAACTAAAAATATTCCTTTTTTTTATCTCCAATAAATTACACAATTACGAGACTTATCCAAGAGACCACATGAAAGCAAAGAAGTTTTTTCAGCTTATCCTTTCGGTATTAAACGAAAAAGTTCACACCAAAGATCTTCCACTTGTTTCATTCTTTCTGTACCTACACCACATACACATTGCCGTTGGAATAAATCTCATTCACCAATTGCCATATAATCAAGCAACAACACCAACAATTTCCTTAATCCTTTCCACACCTAACCCACCACACAACTCTCGAAAGAGGAAGAGAAAAAAAATTACCTAAATATTTAAACATCCTGCTTCTTATTTGCAAGTGTCAAAATGTATTCCTTGTGGCTGAGAGGAGGCACAAATTAACACTTTTCTGTTTGCACTCATTAGGACCGCAAAAATTCCCACGGAGACTTTTGTACCAACCCCCTCCGCTATCGTCCTTTCACCCGGTATCAGCTCCAGGGTGTCTGTCTGCCTTTGTAATGTTTCTATATGAGGCAGCACATCAGGCACAAGGCAAGGCTGTGCCAAACTTATACACAAGAGGGCCACAAAGGGAGAAAGTGATTCAGAAAGACAGAATCCAGCCGCAGATTTTTGTTACCAAAATGTTGCGCTTGAGGAAAATTTACACAAAAGACGCAGACGATGAAGCATTTATAGTATCGCAGGCATAGTAACAGGATACAAGGCAAACAAGCTCTGTATAGGGAATATTCCTTGTTATGTTATTCAGCGAAAGAAAGTACACAAATATAATATCCTTTTCATCACTGAACATGAACACATTTTGTAATGCGATACACATACCATGTGTTGATGGAGTATACCATATGTATTGCACACAGGACCTTTCAAACATCCGAACACCCAGCACAAGGTGGAGCTTTGTATTGTGCAGGGCTATTGATGAGGAATTGCTATTTTTTTCGCACGGGTATTTTCTGTGCTCTCTCACTTGAGTCTTTTGCTTATCATGTTTCGATTGGATCACGAACTAGGTCTGCGATACTTTCATACCTTTGGGACGACAGGAAAAATCCTCAGAGCAGCATTGACAGAGCATAAAAAATAGATATCATGGGACGAGGAGTGGATTACGGAGAAGCTTAAACCTCCCAACCTCCCAACAGAAGTGGCTCTTTTATTGAAATTTTCGTTTTCAGCTAACGGAATTTGTTTTTGTTCGTTCCTGCAACTGGATCGAAGAAGATTTTACAAAACTGATTCTGTTCGGCAATAGATGGGCTCTTGTTATCTTTACTGTTAGTGGGTATTGAAATTTTTTAAGTGATGACTGACTGAAAAGAAAACATGATTTTCAGTGCTTTTGTGATTTGAATTCGGGATCAACGATGTTTCTCCCTTTGTTGTGTGAATCTACAGGTAAGCCATGGAAATATAAGAACCTAATATTTATTTAAAAGAATTTCATCCTGAATATGGTAGAGTCGAGCACATTTGTGTTTGGTTAAAGTTACTTTTACTTCCAAGAAAAGATTAAAAGTGTGGAATAAAGAAAATCGCATTAATTTAAATTTGTTATTGTTTTTTTGCATTAAAATTGAAATTGTAAGCAAGTATGTATTCGAATTCTTACTACAGGTTTATAAAAAACACCAGAATATGGAGGAGTCAGGTCAATATTTGATGGCAATTTTTTAAAATAATATAATGGTTTTAAATCGCTTGGATTTTGTTCTATGCCTTTATGCTTGATAGTTTTTTTTTTTTTCCTTAACAACGCAAATTAAACAACAAGCATGAAATTAAAGAAAAGAATTTATTTGATTTGTTTCAGCTATTCAATTAGTTGTCGGGTCTTTCTAAGATGATACGATATTTACCTTTTATTGATTGAAAAGTGTACAACTGATCCAGAAAACTAAAAGTCTACTAGGTATGAATAATTGAATTGAGTTAAGGAAATCAGCCCAGTTGAATTGTCCAGTCTCCAGTAAAGTTTTGTCTGATTTTTGGTTGTTCTTTTCTATGAACAAGTCGAAAAAATAATACATTTTTACTTGCTCTATAGGGCAAATATTACTTCGGTGCCAAAAAAAAATGTTGAGGTTTTAATCCAAACCAACATTTCGATGATGGCGAAGACCAAAAAAGTGGTTTCGTCATGCGTCTGTGCGTCCAAAAATTTGGTACAGATGATTTTTGCGTAATATTGAAAGTTTTTTTTTTAATTTGTTTTTGAATATCTCTTTTAGAACTAATACCTCCCATACAACGGTTTTGAGTTATTGAATTTTTCTCGAGAACGGCTCTAAATATTTTGATTAAAATTTGTGTATATATTGTGTTAAGTAAATGTTACAAAACTGCATTTTTAGTTTTTCTCAAAAAACTTCAATTAACGACAAAGAGAGTTTTTTCGCTTAATTGTTTATTTTTTCTTGAATAATAAATAAATATATTTGACTAAAACTTGTGCACTGATATTTCAAACAACCTCAAACAATATTATTAAATGAAAAAAAAAAAATTAAATATGCGTTCATTAAAACGATATATTTGAATAAAAATTATTTATTTTTTATTTTAAGACATGTGTCCACGTTTCTTTTAAATACATATATAACTTATACAAAACCAAATATTTTTTTTAAATTTTCGACATAATTATTTATTTTTGTAAATTTTATATATAAACTTATAACGTCTACGGCAACATTGACTAAAAGTGTACAGATGGACGCATAGACGCCTCGTCTTGAAGAATAATATTGTTCACGGGTATATTGCATATCCAATTTTTTCTCCTGCACTCATTAGTGACACACAAGCAATTGATAAGGATTGTGAGAAAAAAAATTAATTACTGTTTATTTTTCAAATCACAATTGTTTAAAAAACGTTTTTCACCCATGTACCAAAACAAGTAGGCATATTATTATACCAACTTCAAGGTCATAAAAAGCAGTTTTTTGATTTAATATAGCTTGTTCTTTCTAAAGGCCTTTAGTCCGTACAAAAATTTGGGGTTTCGTCCAGGTGGGTTTTTTTATTAATTCGACTGAATTTTATTTTTATATGTTTGTTAGCTCAGAACTTTTGACTGGGCCTTAAGTTTGAATTTGAAGTCGGTTGTTTTTCTTTTGAAATAACTAATATGCGTACTAATATTTTGCCATTAAATTGTTTGATATCAATTAAGTGTTTCAGAGATGCTTATTGAATTCCTGAAAAATAGGTAAAAGATCCGTTAATGTTTCTTCTATTCCTCTGATGAGGAAATTACATAAATAATTATACCAAAAAGGTATGTACAATAGATGCTCGATAAATCAGATTGATATTGAGATTGATCAATTTTACAGGATAGAAATGTTTTCCAAAGTTGAATTTGCATAATCAGTCCCCTAACCAGCGTATTGTTTCATGTTATACCGATTTTTATGTCCAGCACCGCAATAAATGTAATCTATGCGATAAACAATATGTTACAAAAGAACGGACATCACAACTAATCGAAATACTTTTATTCGCTAGGCAGCACTGACACTTCTGATTTTGACAATTTCAAAGTTGTCATTTAAAAAATGAAAAATTAATTCCTCAATTCAGTAAAAAAATATGAATCAATTTTTTATATTTGAATATTTAAGCAGTATGTTTTCTCAGCTAGACTGGACTCTGATTAGAAGATTCCTACATTCATTTTATCAAAATGTGGAGAACCAAAAACCATTCAATTGATTTTTTTTGCTTCTTATGTTCTTATTTCAAATTTGTATTTCAAATTTGTTTTGTATAGATCGAAATTGTTTTTTTTTATATTTCAAATTTGATATGTATGTCAAAATTTGCAACATAATTTGATATGTATGTCATATGTATGGGAAGCACTATTTTATATCCGCTTCCGACATAAGCGAGCAAAAAAACACACCTAATAACTATGGAGTTTGGTCATAACAACATAAGTCCAAAATCTTAGTTTTGAGATAAATGCGTTTTAAAGGTAGAAAAATTCCTCCAAGTCCAGTTATATTTAATACATATATATTGGGACGCAATTTTGTTTAAAATAATAATATTAGCACAAATATAATAAAAAAATAAATTATTAAGCACGTTTATGTGTTTTAGTGAGATATGTTGTTTTGACCAAACTATTTTTCGTTCAAGAAAAAGATTATTTCGAGTTGTGTCTTTGATACCAATATTGAAATAAATTTTAAACTTTTTATTTTTAAAAAATGATTAAATTTGTCGACCACTGCACAACAAGACGTTACAAGTTAATTTAACAAAAGAAAAAACGTGACAGAATCCAAGCAAAAGTACCTGTCTATGTATAATGTCGTTACACAAAAAAGCGAAGAAAATGAGTTGTGTTGTTTTGACGAAACACTTATTTAAAAAAATTCAAAAAAATTAGTTTTGGTCAAAACAGCACAAGTCGGGTTATACCAAACCAAAAATTATTTTAGAAAAAGGAGTTAAGTGTTGTTAGGGCCATTAAATATCTTTGGAACCAGTTTACTTAGAGTTATGCTGTTAAGACCAAACGAAAATAGATTTATTTTTAAATAGTTCTGCATACTTAACTCATTTTCGATAAAAATTGACTTATCCGATTACGACTTCATAGATATCTACTATGAGAATCTATGGCTTTTTAACTTGCTCTATTGGTTTCTTGTCAAAAAAAAAATTTAATGAAAACCAACATTGCGATGATGAAGAAGACTAAAAAAGTGGTTTTCGTCATGCCGTTCGTCGGTCTGTGCGTCCGTGCGTCAATCTGTACACATTTCCACTGCCCAAACATGAGATGATTTTGATGTAATTTCGAAACTTAGTTTTTTTGTTTGCTTTTGAAATCTCATTTAGAACGAGTACTTCCCATACAACATTTTTGAGTTATTCGAGTTTTCTCGAAATCGGCTCTAACGATTTTGATTAAACTTTTTATATGATTTCTTCAATAACGATAAATTTTCGAATTTTTTTCAAAAAAATCTATCGAGCTGCTTAAAACAAAAAAAAAAAAAAAAATATTGAAAATTTTTCAATTGATTTGTGAAAAAAAAGTTGGTATGCCATTTTTAATATACCTATTATTTATCAATATCTAAAAATTAAATTTTGAAAAAAAAAAATCACTGGCCCTATATAAAAAAAATATTATATCAAAAAAAAAAAATCAAAAAAGTGTTCCCGTTTAAAGAAAAATATTTATTTTTGCTTATTTGTGCAAATCTCTCAATTCCTACACACATCAGATAACCAAAAGCAAAAATTTTCGAGCTAAGTTAATACATAATACTTTTGAACTATGTACATGAGCAAGTTCGTGCGATCCAGTCGTGCATTTTATTTATTTGTAAGACACAAAAATATTTGTATGTACCTACTTATGCTTAAACTTATACAATATTCATAACAGTCATGGAATAAAATAAAAAGCACTGTCCACGGCAATGATAAATCCGATTACGAAATTTTAAATAATAATGAGGTAGTTTTCATATCTGCGAAAAGGAACTAATATTTTGTAATATTGACTTTTGTTTAAAAACACAAAGCCTTTGCAAAAGATTTTGTATAAAAATACCTTTATGTATAGGAACACAATCTAATCTTTTTCCACAAAGACAAATATATGTTTGACAAAAGCAGACCCTTGAATTAATTCCAAGGTTAACAATGAACATTTTACTAGGAATTTATCCTTCTTAATTAGTGCTGAGCAAAATTGCAGCTAAAAGTGTTTGAGATTATGATGCATCAGGCATATATTGTATTTAAAATAAAACATAAACATTAAATGTTTTTATTGTCAAGAACGGAAAGCCACTGTATACCTTTTAAAATCCAACACAAAAAACATCAATGAACAAATATATTTACCAATATAAAATAAACTCTTACCAAAGTGTGACATATCCTGTTCATCGGAATTGTTCGGCTCACAATATCCATAATGTATCAATCCAACAATATTGATGACACCCATCAAATGAAGTACATCCTTGCGTTTCAGTTTTATTCGTGTCATTTTTCTTTCTCTCGATTCAAAAGGACCAAAAATAAAAACAGGAAACAAACTTCCTTTACCACGATTCGTCTAACCGCATATCATTCATTATTCTATTTTCAAAAAAAACACGTGCACACGCGGAACCAAATATTTGCCCATATTGTCGATATAAATTATATTCCCTCTTGAGAATAATGCATATGTATATATTTGTATATATCCTTCCAGTGATTATAAGCCACCTCTCTATGACTGACTAAACAATAGAACAAAAAAAAAACTCCGGTTTTCTTAAGCAATAAAAACAAGTGACTTTTATTTGCGGTATGTAGGTATGTTTGTTAATATATTTTTCTAGCAACTGGAGGCTGCAGGGTTATTGAAAATAGAAAAAAAAATACTCAAATCATTCAATGACTTTGGAAATAAAACTTAAAATAAGAAAAAAGAACGAATTTACACTTGTTTATCTTTTATAGCACTGACTTTACCGTGATGTTGTTGTCATATTTTTTCTACTCACTAAAACCCAATGACAATAGAGATCAAAAGAGGGCGCCACAAAAGATACAAGATACTTTTTTCCGCACTTCTTTTGTGCTTTCTCGATTTCAAGAAGTAAATTTACACTCCACACAAAAAAGAAATACCAGGATAAAAGATAAGTAACTCTTGTTGAAACGTCAACTCAATTTCATAAAAAAGATATCCCTTTTTGTTCTTGTTATTGTTGCTATATTGTCGGTGTCAAACAATAAAAATTTTGATCAGACAAGTAGACATTCTTGTGTACCTATGTATAGTTCATATATACTTGGGCAGCACACTTCACTGATTACACCTTCTGAGGGTTATTTTTTTTATGAACTTAAGGTTAAAACCAAGGATGGAAATTGACCATAATGACACTGTTAACAGATGTTGACCATTAATTTTGCCCAACCGTATACGAGACTCCTTCTTTCCTTGATAAGCTTAACGAGTATCCCTTTTATTTGTTGTTGTTGTTGTTTGGTTCTGCTAGTCTTTGCTTTATGCAGGTTATCATTCGGGTTTTTGATATTTATTACCCGTCAAATCCTTGTCACTCTCTATCATTCAAATAAAAAGGAAGGAGAGTTCACATTACTGGTTTTATATTTTTAACTAACTTTTTGCAAACACTAAATTACAAGTGTCACGCGATGACTGAAAGTCCTTTTTTTGTGGAAACAAATTGTGTTATTCGCAGTGCGGCATAGCAGGAAAAACCAACGATATGATTGGTGTTATCCTTGCTGTGGCAGTGTTATTTATTTCGTGCATGCAAAAGACAATAACTGCGATTAAGTAATAAACAAAATCTATCGTGTATTCTTACATGATATTATTGTTATTTTTTTTTTTTTTTATTTCCAGAATAATAAACACAAAAATAACACGTCTTCTTCGCACAATAATGTCTAATGTTTGGGGATAGACAATACGAACTCCACACGACCTACTTTCGGAGAAGCAGCGAAATTCGGTGACAACAGTTTGAAGTTTTGGTATATCCTTTTTTGGAATCAAAAAAAGTATATTTGCTTTTTCGATTGGAACCGCATTTATGAAGCAGAGACTAACGCGACCACAATCGACAAAAGTTAGGAGCAAACTAAACTAATTTACTTAAGGCACGCACTGATTATACAAGGATCACGAGGATATTCCCGTGTTTTGGCTGTAATATTTGTATTTGCCATAGACGAATAGTCTTGCATGCAGCTCTTTAAAGAAGTCCTTTTGCAGAAGCAAATAACATCGAAACCTTCCTCCTTCGAAAATAAAGTCATGCGCATTTGGTTTTTAGTACTCTCTTAACTTATGATTTTGTGCTGGATTCTGAAACTTTTACTCTCTGGTGCGTCTGCAAAAAAGACCTTTTTATCCTCATTGGTAATTTTGTTGATTTTTTGTCAAACATCATATGAAACAACATCAATCCTTGGTTGCAGCCTGATTATAGGATGAGAGGCGAATAAACCGGAAAAAATTAAGTCGGCCGGCAGTTTGCCAGAAATCGTTGACCCGGCTGAATGTGGGCATTCATCTCGAAGGGTTTTGGCCTCACAATCTGTATCTGAAGCGTGAAACTGGTAATGGGAGCCTCGACACGATGTAAATATTCTGTTTGTACATTAAATAACAAAAAAAAAAAAAAAAAAACAATAATAAGGACGACGTCGACGACGGGATATGATGGCGATATGGTGGTCATGGTGTTGGTATAGTGATGATGAAGATGATGATTTGCGATTACCGCATGCGGTTTATTGCCGAATAATGATTGTGAGGCGATGAGTTTTATGAACACCATCTGAAGACCTATTATGGGTATGAAAACGAGTGAATGTGTATTTTTCTTATATTATTTTTATTTCGTTTTCAGTATGTTTTATTGCATTCTTAATGGGTTAGTGCAGAGATAATTTTTCGTTGATACATATTGTCTTAACGATATGCGAAAAAAAGATCATAAATTATTGAGAGGAAGAGAGTTAGATTGTTAAGATTGTTAAGATTGGTCAAGAATTTATTCTTTCGATTTGACTGAAAAAGTCAATATCATTCTAATGGTAATATATTGCAAATGGCATTAAAGTTCATATTCGATTCATAGGTATACTAACTTATTGTACAAGTGTGATTGTCATATTAAATATCTAAATATGTTTTAAAAATAAAATTTTTAAATTGGCCATACCATCGGGATACTTGACAGGTCTAAAAGTAGCATTTTTAAATGTAGAAAAATAATAAAACGGCTTATCAAAAGGCACTGGGATGAAACAACGCAGAAATCAAACGACTCAAAACGCTCGTACGTTCTTGCAAAAGAAGCTTCCAATATAAAAATATAAAAAAATTGTATAAATATACAACAAATTGACGGCCTCTTTAATTAATATACCTACAGAAATACACTGGAAATAAAGTATCCACTAACTATACATAACACCCCTCTTAAACTTTCAGACGCGTGTCTTGATGAATGTTTCCAAGATACTGGACACTGATGCAGGGTTCTTCTCAGACAACCTTGCACTAGCCAGCTCATTTGGACTCCCTACTTTCAGCAGTGTCTTCCAAGTTGAGGTCCTGACAGTGAGGAAAGCTGCTAGGCCACAAGCTGATATCAATTTTTTCACTGATAAAAGCTGATCAAAAAATAAACAAAATCTACTACAAAAAAAATGTTGACGTGGTTGGTGTGAAAAATAAATAGTTTTAGATCTAGCAGTCGGAATTAAAATTTATCTTGATCAGGCTAGGGCAAAGAATAAGTTTTGTAAAAATCCGATTAAGGGAGGAGAAATTAAAATATTAAAAAACTTAACTTATTTCTTAAGCGGAAAATTGGACGAAAAATTTCAGCATATTAAAAAAACAATGTAGGACGAAATTGTTGGCACAAAACTGCCTCTTCAGAACTCTTATAGACTGTCAAAATAGGGAAGACGCAGGTACATATTATTAAAGTAGGTATACAGTATGTTATTGGCTTCCAACTTTGACAAAAAAAAAACCACAACAATCACTGAATAACATTACTAAAGCTAAGGTGTAAAGCCCGTAGTTCATAATTTTGGAATAAATTATATGCATGTATGTACAATGTACATAGGTATACGCATACGGTATAATGTATAATGTACCCTATTTAAAAAAAAAAATAATTTGGCTTCTAATGTTTAAAATATTGCCGTATACATGCATTATTTTAAACAGGATGCACGCATATACATATGTATGTAGGTATAAATAAATGTCCTTATAAAAAGTAAATTTTTAGATGTGAGTTATACAATGTCATCATTTGTTTTGATTCTATTAACAACATAAAATATTTTGTTCTATTGCTTCTATGTATATTTATAATTCTATATCTACATATAATTGATTTCATATTTTTTCATTTCATTAACTCCACATATTTTTCGACTAAAAACAATTATTGTTTTATTGACATAGCAGTTTTGCTTAAATTTATTTTCAAACTTAGCGATGTATGTATGTACATTTATATGTACTTATGAATGAATGGTTGACAAGTAATTATTTTTAGAATAATGAAAGCAAAATGAAAATGAAGTTATGAATGATAATCAGTTATTTAAATATATTTTTTTTTTTTTTTGAATATGCAAAGTGCATAAATATTATATGCATGGCAAAATTGTCGTATTATTAATTGTCCTAGTAAAATTGTCATACTAAATGCTAATTACGAATAAATTAAACGCTTTATTTTAGCACTGGAGCTATTAGAAATTTAATTTTTCAACAAGGAAATTTTCATTTAATATAAAAATGTGGGTTGGATATGTATTTAAGTTAAAAAAAAAAAACAATACATATACGTGTACTTTAAAAAATTGAAGTCGTTTAATGTAGTATATTTGATACTGAGATTGAGATTTAAAATAAACAAACAAGTTAATGAATTTGCCGCTCAAAAAGATCACAAAGAAGCCTGTATTCTTCTATTCACTTACAATCTCAAACATTTGTGTATGCATGCTATAACGTACTTGAAAATAGTTACTCTTTTCAGCTTAATCAATTCTCCAAAAGGCACAGTACCTACTCCTGAAAAAACAAGGAAGATTCCAACTCGTGCGTCGTGACCGACCATTACACGACATGGAGCAATGAAAACAAAAGTGACATTATTATTTTATGGTTAGACTAATAATACCTGTAATATTTTATAATGATTTTTGTTTATACAATTAGATATTATTATTATTATTATTATTTATTATTTGAAGCTTTTATTCGCCAATTCGTAAAGGTTTACACATAGTTTTTTTTTTTTTTTTTTTTTAAGTAATTAAAAAGTAGATAACATACAGTGGCCTACATATCTCAACAATTATTCTTAGTTTTTAGGTTCATTTATCTTATGATATTTAATTTTTAATATATTGTTTATTTCAATTTTTTATACATTTTTCAATTTTTGTCACTTCCGTTTAGATATAGATAGAATTAATAAGAGTTTAATAGATTCTTTTAGACTCTCAATCATCTAAATAATGGATTCCTTAGTTAATGGAAGTTATTAAAAAGTTTTTTAGTTCTTCCAGCGAAAAAATGTTCAAGTATTTTTTGTATTGCAAAATTGTTATCTTTAAGAAAAATTGTGATTCGAGTTTTTGCTATAACTGTGAAAATAAAATGCGCGACTGAGTCGCACGTACTTGCTCTTATAGATAAAGTTATAATTTATTCTAAGCCTTTTTAATTAAAAAAATATAAATGCAGTTTTGCAGTAACTGAAATTGATTAAGTAATGAAGGAAAAAATCAGAATTTAAAAAAAAAAACGGTTCTATGGCAGGTACCGTTAATAACGGTTTTTGAAAAAAAATGGTTTTCATTTAAAGATAGGCCTTATCCAAAAATATGACCATGATTTTTTTAATCAAAATCGTATTAACCATTTTTGGGAAAAATGAGTTATTCTAAAACCGGTATATGACAGGTACCGTTATTTTTGGGAAAAAAATTAAAAAAATGTCTGGGGATAGTCTCTAAAAAACGCCACATACCAAGTTTGAAGTAAAACGAACCTTCTGTTTAGGCTGTGGTCACTGATACATACAGACAGACAGACAGAATTGTCGGACCCACTTGTTTCTCATTCTCTATCATCGTAATGCCATGTTTGAATGTTATCTCAACTTTTTTTTTTTGTACGAATGCATAATTAATTTTAACTTTTTATTTCTTTTTTTGTTTTTTTAATTAATACCTTTTTTTAAAACTTAAATAGATTCTTTAAGGTTATATAAAATATCTGTGCAAAAGTTTAAGTCTAAATCACTTTAACCGCTTACGAGATATTCCAAAAAATAAAAAAAAAATTGAAAAAAACGACAACGCTGTTTCTCCGATGTTCGAGTTTTTTAGAAAAACTAAAAATGCAGTTTTGTTGTAACTGAACATAATACATACACAAATGTTTAACAAAATCCTTAGAGCCGTTTTGGAGAAAAACCCAATAACTTAAAACCGTTATATGGGAGATACTAGTTCTAGACGAGATATTCAAAAACAAAAAAAATCAACTTTCGAAATTACGTAAAAATCATCTGCACCAATTTTGCGTTTGGGCAGTGGAGAAGTGTACAGATGGACGCACAGGCGCACAAACCCACGGACGGCATGACGAAAACCACTTTTTCGGACTTCTCCATCATCGTAATTTTTTTTTTTGACACGAAACCAATACTTGCCCTATAGAGCAAGTAAAAAGACAAAGAGCGCAAAATTGTTTTTTTGATTTTACGACATAAATATGGTAACTATGCTATAATTTATTAATTAAAGAGCTAAAAATTAAAAAATGTCTTGGAAGCTTTATACAAAGTTAACAAAATTATATTTATAATTTTGAGTTTTGGATTTCATCTTTTTGGGAATTAGCTATCATCATTTCCACCAATGTTTTCCATCGATTTCATTAATGCTTTAAATACATTTTGTTATTTAAAGAATGTGTTTATCCACTTGCACAAATGGTATATAAGTGCAAGGGACTCTTTTCATTCTTCCATTAAAGGTAATTTGTTTATTAAATCAGTTCTTACCATGGTTTAAAATTTGGTTCAGACCGAGAGCCCGCAGCTAATTTTTGTTGTGAGTGATAGCCGATTTTTATTTGGCATGTGCGTACGCAGGATTTTAATCATTCAATGCCAAATTTTATTGAAATCTATAAAACAAAAATTGTATGAGCATAAAAATGTATGTGGACGGTAACTGCCCCTTGATTTTTATAATGTTCTTTTGATTTAACGTTGGAGATGTCGAGTTCTTGCAGTCCCTTGGTCGAGCGTTCCGGAGTTAAAGTGAAATAATATAGCAATTTTGTAAATAATTATGTTGAAAAAAAAAAAAAAATTGCCACTAAGACAGGTCTTGCCTGTATGTTACCAAAAAGTTAGTTTCAAGTACTTTTTAATGTTTCCGTCTGCTCTAATAATTAATGAGTTTCTACATATTATTCACTGTTTAAAGTGACGCTAAGAAGAACTTGTTTTTTTAAGGGCTTAAGAATATCACTGCAACTTTTCATTATGTACTAGAAAATAAACAAAAACTCGTCAAAAGTTTTTAAATGCATCGAACGAGTGAGTCTAGGGTTCCGCCATTGATTTTTTTCTTTGAGAGAATTATTTCATCGCCAGTACATGAATGTGTTTGAGAAATATCTAAGTGCGAAATGTTAAAAATCCCAATATAATATTGTTATCACACTTATATCCCAAATTCCGAAATAAATAAACCCCGATAAAAAAGTATGTAACTTCAACAAAATATTTATTATAATAATCTCAATTTATGTGAATACATGAAGTTCAGTCGTGCACACCATTACTTCTTATGTAGCACCCGATATAATGATTACAGCTAAAAGGATATGTAATTCATTATTATCATTACTGCAATATAATGTGGCATGCAAATTTGTTTAGTCTCTGTCGGATTTCAATGATTACAGATTCAATTATATTATAATTTCGTTTTTTTAATAACGATGTTAAAGTGATAATTTAAACGTACGTAAATAATGTTAAATGATACATTATGTAAATCCAGTGTATTATTTTCAGACAAAAATGTTTTTTTTTTATTTTTATATTGTTTATGAAAAAGTGAATATTTTCATATTCACATAATCAATACAAAAAAATAAACATAAATGAGTTCTTGGAGCAACAAGGATTTCAGATTTTAATTATTATTTTTAATTCATAAAAAACAACAACAACAACATCCTTTAATATTGGTGGGGTATGTATGTAATTAAATGTAGATTGAGTGGTTGCCTATTTATTTGCCTTTATTGTAATTTTGTACTTTTTCATTCAAAGTCAACCGCAAATATTTTTTACCACATTGTTATTGGAACCTCAAAAATTAAAACGCACGACTGGATCGCACGAACTTGATCATATAGCCGTAGGCTATTAAATTTTAACTTAGCTTGATATTGTAAAGCAATTGGTTATATTACATGCTTACCTACAAGAAAAATAAAAATAAAGGTGTGTGTACTCATGTACGCGCGCCAGAAGCTATATTTAATATCATTACTAATTTTGTATAGTTTTTTTTTGGTTATGTAAAATTATTTAAAAAATGCAGTAAAAAGTTCTAGAAGACAATTCTTTCAAAGAAGCATAATTTGTTCTATTGTGAAATTAATTCAAATATTTCTCCCTTTTTAACTAACTTACCAGCAACCGATTTTAATAATTTTGATCTTATTTGATAGGTAGCCTTCATCCTACAATTTAGTTTTTGTATCATAATTCTACGGTAAAATTTGTACCGCTCGCCGGTACCTACTACCTAGCAGCTATATAAAAATTTGAAAGCTTCATAAACTTGAAAAGAGTTTAATCGAAATTCAACAAAATTTTCTGCTTTGATCGTCGGAACTCAACCAGCCACCAGTAGAGAACGGTACTGTTGGCTCACAAATGGATTCGAGATGGTTTCGCTCATAAAATTTGTAACGTTATTTGTTTATTGTCAGATTTTATAGATTGAGGTGTTTATTAGCTGAAATATCAGGATACAACATACTGTATTTTTTTTGTAATAGAGTTACATATAAAAAATAATGAGGAAAACGTAATAGAAAGAAAAATCAATTTTTATTTTCTGTTCCTTTCAAAAAAATGGTATGAAATATTTTTGAATTTCATAAAACAATGTAGTACAATATTGTTGATACAAGTGTCCCTGATAGGGAATAATTATTTTTTAACTATGTACAATAATTATTTTAAAACTACATATATATGTATGTA
This sequence comes from Meliscaeva auricollis, assembly GCA_948107695.1. Lineage (NCBI taxonomy): Eukaryota > Metazoa > Arthropoda > Insecta > Diptera > Syrphidae > Meliscaeva > Meliscaeva auricollis. The sequence goes on along the minus strand of OX403616.1, from coordinate 16,347,292 downwards.
TAAACAAATAATTGAATAAATTTTATGAGTTAAAATGTTGAACTGTAATTCTGTTTAAAAATATTGGACACTAATTTTACTAAACATTTCCACAGAGGTCGTTAAGTGAAAATATGTTTTAAATGAATGCGTTAAATTTACAAAGTTAAATGAAAAATTTGACAATTTTGAATACATTTTTAACCCAATTTCAAGATGTATCTGTTTTCTTAACAATTCCACACAAAGATTTATTGATTAAATTCAAACAAAGACTGTAAATGATATATTACAGAAAAAAACATCGAACAAAATTCAATTTGTATGTTCCGTTGACCAATTGTACCATTCATAACATCTGCCTATGTATGGATTCTTAACTTATTTTAAATTTATGTACAACTACATACACCTTAAATGTCAACAATTGTTTTAATACACAATTCGTTTTTATTAAACCCTCACAAGCTTCGCAATATCATTAAATAATATCAAAAATAGTATAAACTCGAACTTTCACAAATCTGTTAAAATATTCAAAACATAGGTTTAAACTTTAGTACAACTTAACCGATTTTTAAAGTTGAAGTATTAACGGAAAGATTGAATCAAAAATAAAATCCTATACAATAATTGTTTATTTGATCGTGTAAATATAGGCTCCGCAAGGGAAAAATTATCAATTTTCACATTATCTACCGTAATTTTGACATTTTTTTAATTTATTATTTTGATTTAAATTTATCATAACAACAGAGTGATCAGCAGTCGTTTTGACCTGCATCAAATCCTAATAGAACAAAATTGCATTTTTTTTTTTAAATTTTTGTCCACTGGTCAACGCACTGCGCAGCGGGGTAGGTTGGACCAGTGTGTGGGGTTAGTTGGGCCAGTGACTAAAATGTTGAAATATCATATCTAACGAAATACGACATTTTAAAACATATTTTTGCAATAACCTAATAAACAACTTGAGTAAAAAAAAAGACGAAAGAGATTTTATTTAATAAAAAAGAAAAATAACAATAAAAGAAACAGAAAGCAACTACACACAAAATTTATAATTTTTTTTTTTTAAATCAAACAAATTCAAAAGATTTAAAAAAAAAAATTGGTATGCCATTTTGAAGACATTATTATTTATCAACATCTAAAAACTAAATTTTTCAAAAACTTCACAGACCCAATATCGAAAACAAAAACTTCTTTTATATCTTTCAATACCTACACACATCAATAACCAAGGCAAGTTAATACATAATAATAGCTTTGCACTACATGAGCAGAGCATGTTTGTGCGATCCAGTCGTGCATTTTATTTGATATTTATTTTTAGGCCCAGTTTTTTTATTTTTTCTTCAAAATTTAATTTTTAGTTGTTGATAAATAATTGGTATCTTAAAAATGGCACACCATTTTTTTTTTGATAAATCGTTTGGAAATTTTGTAATTAAAATTATTTAAAAAAAATTCTAAAAATATATCGTTATTTAAGAAATCATATCGAAAAGTTTAGTCAAAATCGTTAGAGCCCTTCGGTACAGATGAACGCACGGACGCACAGACCGACCGACACGTCGCGACTCGACGGACGGCATGAGAAAAACCACTTTTCTAGTGTTCTCCATTATCGTTATGTTGGTTTTGATTAAAACCTCGAAGTTTTTTTTGACACAAACCAATACTTGCCCCCTATTTTAGAAATGAAACTCAAATAGTTTTAGGTCCAAGATAGTAAATATAAGTTTGATGCATATAAAAATGTTAAAATATTTTTTTCTATCAAAAAAAAATAATTTTTTTTAAATTTTTGTTTGGAAGTGTTATTTGATTTGAACGGGATAACCATTGTATCAGCTTTACATTGTTCAAATTATTTTATAAGTGTTTTTGCATATTTTTAGCTATTTTTAACATAATGAAAATTGGCTTCATTGACCAAACTAAAAACTTATGAGGGATAAGGTTATGTTAGCAATTATTTCATGTACCTCAACAGAATTGGTACATTGAAGTGCCTTAGATGAAAAATGCTTCCTTAGCAAGCTATTATATTCGTTCATTAAATTATTTTGTTTGTCTAAAGAGCAAGCATATACGACCACTTTATGCATTTAACATTTCCAACGCAGGCGATTCGATGATAAATACGAATTGACTTCATCTAGCCATAGGTCCTAATTACTTTTACCGAACACCGATTGCATGTGATTTGGTGCTTAATCAAAAAAAGCTTCCATGTTATCTACATAGCAAATGAGGGGTGGTGTATACTAGTTCCTACAGGACTATTGTGGGCAAGACGTGTGGTTTTGTGATCCGGTCTGGACAAATGAACCCTAAATGGTTGAATTGAAACGCCTACAAAAGCAAAAGAACCTATCCTCATCACATTATAACAAATAATATCTATGGTTTCTTATGGAAGGTGGTTTCACATTCCAAATAATATAAGATAAAATAGTGTTCGCATTAAGTTTATTTAGCATATTCTTGCATAAAGCTTCTAGGTAACTAGGAAAAGCCTAGTAAATTTCTTGAGGTAAAATTTCAAGAGATAGAAATTTGTTATGTGAATGATATAGCCATATAGTCATTGACCATAGTCCGAAAAGGTGCCTGGTGTATTTGATAAAATTTCTTGCACATTTGGGCAACACAAAGGCAATAAAATTTGCATTTTATAGATATAGTTCATTAAACTGGGTATTTGAAGATACCACCTTACCTCAGTAATAGTATACCCAACTTTATATTTGTATTAAAAGAACCAGGTAGTATAGGTACTCCTTAAAGACATGATGAATATATGTGATGTATATATAGATATATGTATTCCCTGACTGACTTTCTAGGAGATGATTTTTTTTAAGAATTTGGTAAGGTTTGTTGACAGTAAAATCAATTATTAACTAAACTCAATTTTAACTTACGAAGATAAAATATTGTCTTATGTAGTAATAGACAGTTAAATTTTTTTTTGGGATCAATTTCTATCGTTTTGCAAATTATTAGAAAAACCACTGCTTTTTTTCGGATTTTTATTTGGACCCCTGATACCCTGTAGGGGCTTAAAGCTTCTTATGGGAAATATTTTTTCTGTATATTTGTATGCTTCAGAGTTTTATGTTTTCTTCTGCTCAGTAATGTTATGGGGATTTAACTCTGCTGTGGGTTATTTAAAATCAAAAAATGTATGCTTATCCAAAACAGTTTCTACGCATCAAGGAATGTTTTTTTTCAAACAAAGTTAATACATTCGGAAATTCATGTCAATTATTTTAACCGGTAAGTCAGATATGAATTTTTATTTAATGTAATTTTGATTTAAAAAAATAAACCTGGAATCAAATTTTCCACCTTCATGATTTTGTCCCATATCTCCAGCCTTCTAGCTCTAAAGCACTCTGGCGCTTAACACCCTTCCCGCTTTTCATGGAGGTTACGTCCACTCGATTGATGTGGCACACAGCCAAATATATATCAAAGAATTTTGAATTAAAAATAATTCAGTAGAAATATCAATTCAACTTTTGTGTATATTAGAATTAATGTATATTAGGGATGATATTTTTAAATCCATCCTGGGTGGCACTAAAATTCATTAAATTCCTCCAACTGTCATTCTCGCATTTCTACCTTAATCATATAATCATTGCACTATTTTCCTGAAAAGATAAAGTGTATTTTTAAATTTATTTTACGCCCGCGCCTCCTCTTTTATCATGGACTCTGTATCTACCTTTTTAACAACTTTCAATAATAATATTATTTTCATGTAGGCACCTATACTAATTTGAGTACCAATCTTGCTAAAATGAGAAAATCTGTTGTAAATAACATATAAAGATATATAAATCTTTACACCTTACACCCCGGCACCTTTTAGACTTTACCTACTTTCAGCATTATCTGCTGATAGAATATCACCATATTTTAAGTATTTTGACATAAAATAAAGTCTACTTTGCATTACTTTGTCTAGCAATATCGCAGTGCTAAAAAGTCTAAACTCTAAATAGTTTCTCACTTAATAATCAACACCTCTAAAAGCCCGGGAGTGCTGGACCCAGGACCCAAGTGACTCTATGGCATCAAAGACGAAACGCCCTACACGTAGAAGGTACATAATGTATATGCAAGTTAATAATAATTATATATTTTTTGATGTATGTAGCTAGGTAAATTTTTATTATTTGAATGAAATTTCTATCTTACTTACCTACTATGCTTTCAAGCTAATTAACGGAATAAGAAACAATCAAAGGTAAAGAACAATAATAAGGGACAAACCATCCCAGTATACCACGACTTGTATTTCATTTTGGATTATGCACAGACGTATAACATATGTCTAACATATGGCTTTAACATTTTTTTAGCAGGTAAGGTAGGTAGGTACTCTGCGATTTGTACGAGTAAATAAACATACCCACTCAAGTTGACTTCTTCAAACTTCATGTGAGCATTTTAATTTTGTTTTGAAAGAAAAAAATTCTTTCATGACTTCCAAGTTCCAACCCTTAAAAAGAAAGAGCCGACCTCAAAGCAATTGAGTCAAGTGGCGAAAGCTAATTGTTGGTATCATGTGAACCAGCATAACATTTGCAATCATATAATTGCTTTCACAGAAGAGGGTACATAAATTGAAATTAGTGAAGCCTTGGTTAACAAATTTCAATTTAAGATCCTTTGAATTTTATCAAAAAATTAAAAAAAGCCTCAAGCATAAGGGATAAAAAGAATTAGGCATGTATAAGTTCAAATTGAAAAGAGCCAGGGTCTTTTCAAATTCGTTTTCTCTGTGTTGGATTGAGGGAGGATGAAATCAAATTTAGATGTCAGCCCTGACAATATGATTAAGTCCTGTTTATGAAATGGACACACGCTATTGCATGTTCATTGTGTCAACGAGAAGGAGCACAAAAAACACGTAAGCTATAATATACATAAAGTCGTCAAAAGTCCACCATTCCCCCTTACCTTATATTCACAGAAGAAATAAAAACAGGTAAAAGCCATAACATACTCCAACACAATGACCTAAGCGTGATTAATCATCGGCAAAATGTTTCGGGAATCATTTAGTGCAGTACAACGCGTGCCTAAAAGGTGTTTCCGTCAAAGGAGGACTTCTCTATGATATTTTGCCAAATCATCGACACGTAGAGAATTTTTGCGTGGATATAGTGAATGAGTAGGTCCTTTTTTGGAACATTTGAAAATCCCAGGACATATATACAAAGCACATAGACACATTGAGCAATACGCAACACCAAAGGACTTTTTACCTGTGAAAAACTTGACTAATTGGAATATGGTCTGTGACACGCGATTTCAAATTTTCACACTGAAAGTGTTTTACGGGACTATTAAGGATAATGGCCAAATGGGTAAAGGAAGAAGAAAAACGTGCTTAATAGTTGACAGCTGCCACCAGGACAACAAACACTGAAAACAGATGACACTTTGACAATGAAGTTGATTTTTCCCCATCACAAAAGTAGTTGTCATCGAGTTTCTTAATAGACTTTTTGATAGTATGTATGGAATTGTATTAAACACAGGTAGGTTGAAAATAGAAAAATTGGAAGAAGTGCTAGAAAAATAATACGTTTTTAGTATTTGCATAATAATTCTTGGATAAACAAATATCCAAATGGATAAACAAATATGGAGCGGACAGCGGAGCAAATTTCATCGAAACCGGTCCGAACAACTCCAATTTAGATGTTTTTTTTTTAAATGTTGCTATTCAAAAGTATTTTAACCTCTATGGATAAAAAATTTCCCAGTTTGTTGGATTTTGTTTTTTTAAATTAACATGATACTTGATAACAAAATATTTTTAATTAATTTTGTTAAAATTTTATAAAAGAAATGTTGCAGACCTTGTTTTAGGATATCATCTAGGGCGATTTCTAGATGGGGGACTAATCTTTTTAAAAAGTTGACTTGAAAAATTAAAAAAAAACTGTACCATTTTTCAAAAGAAAAAGAAAACAAAGATTTAATTTGCCTTCCAACACTTTTTATCAATTTTTAACTATCCGATTGGAAATTATTGTGATTGGTGCGATCTTTCGAAGTGAAAATTTTGACATTTCTCGCCGTTTTTAGGTCACTAGAGTTTGAATCTGTAGTTTTTAGAAAAATGTGTGTGTGTTTGTGCATGTACCTGTACAGGCCGTGATACTTTTTTTCGTTCAATATATCTCGAGAACGAATCAAGGTATAAACTTCGGCGGGACAATACAGCCCGATTCACGACAGATCGACTCAGGAGAGCGTAAATGAACAATTATGACAGATAAAACTATGCATACACCTAACCTCGCACCTACCCCAAATCCAAGCATTAGGGTTGCAGGGGATCAGCATGCTCCCCCAAACATATCTCAACCTTGCACCGGAGTCGAGTTGTCTTGAGTCGGGCTATACCCCAACCCTTCCTAAACTGTTCAAAAATGAAATGAGTCAACAACAAATGGCTTCGCTTCATTTAATAGGTACTGAACTCTTACTAAAGATCTTGAATTTGAGATCTCTATAGTACTCTAAGGGTACAAATGGGAACTTACCCATGTGGGTTGCGCCCAGCCTCTCTTTTATGTTTATATTATATATATTTAAAAAAAATATAATCATGTTGTAGCCTGATATTTAAGGTAAACCTACCTTTAAAATCTGACAAATAGTCAAAAAGTTATGAATTTCGAGTTCCAGCGACCAAAGCAGACTTTTTTGACAGATTTAAATAAAACACAATTTAAGATATTGTGAAACTTTTAAAGCATGTACCGTTATGTGTTATATATCAAATTGAAGGTAATTTGCTCAATAAATCATAATTTTATATGGTTTGGGTAAAAAGGAGTGTCATGATGTGTATATAAAAGTCTTTTTACTGTTATCTCCGCTTACAGACTACAAAAATTATATTTTGTACAAAAATGTATCTTTTATCTAATATTCCTGGTAATTTCAAGTTCCTAATGAAAAAAAAAAAATACAAGGGGTGACTTTCCTTTAAGGAAGCACGAATTTAGAGTTAATTTTTTTTTACAGGTAGGTAGGGGTCTCAATAGAACAGGATTAAAATATTAAAGTGAGGAAACACCGTTAAATGTGAAAAAAAATATTTTCTTCTTCGGTTTTAACCCAACTTCTTCTATAAAAATTAGTTTTGACTCACTGTACTAGGTCTCTGGGCAAGTTTTTCTGGTGGATAATACCAGTACCTTGTCTGGCTCAGTTCGCAGGTTCTCAGGATTTTAATACTCGATTTTTATCAAGTTTACTCTATTTTGAAACCCTCCTGGATTATCGCACAAACCACCCAATTGCTCTTGTTTCTGCTTGTACGTAAGCGTAGTTAAGAAGTATTTTTATGCAACACATGTATTTAGCAAATATAAGTTAATTGAAATTTTGAAAAACTGATAAAATAATAATTAAAAAATCGCGCGATTTTCTAATTATTATTTTATCAGTTTTTCAATTAACTTATATTTGCTAAATACATGTGTTGCATAAAAATACTTCTTAACTACGCTTACGTACAAGCAGAAGCAAGAGCAATTGGGTGGTTTGTGCGATAATCTAGGAAGGTTTCAAAGTAGAAAATCATTATTTGAGAGTTCTCACTCAGGATTTAACTCCCTCTTTAAAAACTTCAAGAAAACAAGAAGGTTCAAAATTTATAGTTAACAAAATAATTCCCTACAAAATCAACAAAAAAAGCGATAATTTACAAAAATTACCTACTCTAGTATCAATTACAAAAGAGAAATGTCAAAAAAACAAGAAAAAAAATGTTGTTCAGTGAAATGCAGCCATGTTTGTGAGCATTTTGTATGCAAATTTCAGAACTTTAAAAATTAATTAAAAATATTTATAATTGTTTCCTCACTTTAAAATTGTGATATTTGTTAATAAAAAGTACCTACTAATCTACCGAATAAAAGTATCCGCGTGTGGAAATTCGTGCTTCCTTAAAGGAAAGTTGAGCCAAATACAATCGAATTGAGAACCTCCTTCTTTTTGTGAAGTCGGTTATAAAATAGAAAACGATTGCTCAAAAATCTTTTCACACGTGTATTAAAAATAAAATTATGTATTTTAAAGTCATTTTGATTTAATATTTTCTTGTCACTCGTCGATTTTTGAAGTAATAAAAACCACTCAAGTTAATATTCAAAAACATGTGTAACAAACACCGTTACTAAGATCAAAAAAAAATCCATGTTAAACCCCTAATTTTTTTTTTTCATTCTCTATCACATCGATTGATTATGTAATTAGATTTTCAATTAAAAATTGATTGCGACCACAACTATGTCGTTTTTAAAGGTCTAAGAAAAAATTTGACTCAAGAAAAAAAAAAATCATTTCTCAAAAACGTGATTTTTGAAAATTTTTTTCGCGAGAAAAATTTTCATCATTTCAATGTATCTATCTATAAAAATTTATTTCATTATAGATAGATACATCTCTTTTACTTTTCTAGATCTACAAAAACTTTTTTTCCGGCATTAACCCGCCTAATTTCCCGGTGGAATTTCAAAAAATACCTGTCTTTTGGTTTATTTATTTATTTTCTATCTTTTGCAGTGTAGAAAATCAATCAGTCAGATTATCAATAACAATGGCTGACTTCTGTAATTTAATAAATTTATTGTATGTGCAAAATAAAAATAAACCCAGTATAAAATGTAAGTTTTTTGTTACTTTTTACCTACTTATTGTATTTGTATGTAAAAAAAAAACAGTTATAAAGTGCTGAAAATGTCTATGTGTCATTACTGGAATAAGTACACACAGAAAAGGGTCAAATATCGAAAATATTAATTTTTCTCATATTATTTTTTAACGGTACCTAAGAGCTTTTGAAAGTATTTCATACGAAACATGTAGAAAACATAATTTTTTTTTTGTGTAGTCCAAAGCTAATATACATTCATATGTATTAACTTAGCTTGAAAATTTTAGCTTTTGGTTAACTGATGTGAGATATACACAAAGAAGCAAAAATTAAATATTTATTTTTAAACGGGAACACTTTTTGAATTTGTTTTTGACAAATTTTTTTCGATATTGGGTCAGTGAATCTTTTTCAAAGTTTAGTTTAAAGCTGTTAATAAATAATATCTTAAAAATGGCTTAGCAATTTTTTTTTAAATCGTTTGAAAATTTTGTAATAAATATATATTAAAAAAAGAAACGGTAGATTTATAAATATTTTTTTAGTAAGAGCACCATTGTCAACAAGTTCCCCCAATATGCTGTAAAGTGTTTTGTCCGGGTCAACACCCTGATTAAAAATATTTTTCTGAAAACATCAAAACCAAAAATGGCTACTTAGATTTTAATTGATTAGAAGATACAAAAATAATCAATTTCAAAAATGTATCCTTGTTCTATATGGATTGATAGTGATGAGGAGAAATAAATTTGTTCGTATATCTCTTATTAGGTTAACAGTTGGCTGAGACAATACCAACAAAATGTTTATTTCGAACACATTTTGACTTCGATAATAGCTTAACATCAACAAAAGGAATTTCTGCATCTTGTTTTTATACTCTCTCTCGCTATACTTATTGTTCGCTTCTAGTTTTCTATACTGTCTGGTTTCACACGCAAAACAAAATAATAAACATCCAACTATTTACTAATTGTAAAACAGTCTTAGAAGTGTAGGTGCAGCCATCGTTGTACGTGCAGTGTGTTCTGAACTTGAGTATTCATTTTGATGTTGGTTTTGTCTCCATGTTGTTTATGTTTCATGTTAAAAAAAGGAACATTAATCATTTTTATTCCAAATTCACTCAAAGTCAGGACCATTATAAAGAATTGTGTTTTTATTCTAAACTTACCGGCGCATCTCAAAAAAGTAAAAGAAAAAAACAAAAATTACTTAAGGAAAGAGATTTTTTGAAGAAAACCGCAAATAATCAAAAACCGAATCAAAAAACAAACTTCAGTTTTTTTTTGCCAAGAAAATCCAAATTTAAATTAGTTACTTAACAACATATTACATTAAAACTAAATTCTAAACAGCATTAGAATGCAATAAATCGCTTAAGAAAAAGATAGAAATTAAGAAAATGCAGTTCTATGGCAGATACCATTTGTATTACGTTCCCATTTAAAAATAAACCTTATGCACTTACGCATCGAAATCATAGAAACTATTTTAGGGAAAACAAGCTTTTCTAATTTGATAAAAGGTAATACAAAAACCCCTTTAGGTAGTATACCACCATTAAACAGTGGCAACAAAATGGTATTTACAAAGTTTGAATAGACCGACCTAACTGTTTTTTGATTAGACTATGACCTCTCATACAAACATACAAGCTACCTTTTTATTATAAAAAAAATGTGTCCTGCAACCTTAAGTACCTAGCAACTACTTACGTAAGTTTAAATATGAAACGGTTGTACATTTCCAGTCCTCTTCAATTGGTAATGCCTGTGAGACCATATACGCCACCACCAGCTTCCAGCAGTGCAGTTGTGATTTTCGTTATATTGAGAGAAAAGTCAATCACGCTTTTACAGGACAACATCGAACTCTCTGGAACCTGGGACGACACAAAATGGTTGAAGTAATGAAAAACGCTTGGCAGCAGTCAGTTACATTGAATTATTCCGATAGTAGAAACAGAAATCAGTTTTACAGCTACCTTGCTGACATTCATTTAAATGATCTAAACCATGTCCTTCTGATGCTGTTCTTTCATTGGCAACAACGAGTATCTATGAATTGTGATGAGAAGTCATTGTATTGCAGTTAGATGATTGTTAGAATCAAAGCTGTGCTGCGAATATCCATAAAAGGATGTCAAATCAAAAAGAGACAACAAATTGCAACCCCGATGACTAATTGTGTGTGTATCACAGAGATTCTTTAGTTATGCTTGCAGCATTCTTTGAACAAATCTATTTCTGCACACAAATTATAAAAGAAAGTTGTTATGACTAAACATTATAGACAAAGAGTCGTTTTATTGCTGGTCAACCTTATGATGAGCTGATGATGACATGCAATTACAAAATGGATTGGAATGTAATTTTTTATCTATGCATTTAACCAAATTTTCTTTAGTCAAAGAAAAATAATAATATTTAAATGTTGATACACAAGAAATACAAAGAAACAAATTCTTTGATTTCAAATAAATTAAAAAAAGTTGATCTGTAATCAAATATTTTTGAAGAAATTAAACAAAAGGGAAAACTGAACGAAAATCGTTAGGTACCCTATCTCCTGAAAAGATAAGTATAATTAGGACAATTATAATATGAACAAATAATCCAAAAGAGTCAATGCAAATAAATTGGGATTGAAGAGTGTTTTTCTACGATAAATTTATAAATTAAGAACACTAGTTCCTAAATGATATTACTTTTCGGTACACTAAGTGTAAAGGATAAGTACAGCGGTTGGCACAATTTTTCATTTGTTCAGAATTAGTCTATTTCATCATGAAACATCATGAAACGTAAAGAAAACACGTTGTCGAATCATTTTTATGTGCGTGTGCCGTTTTCGGCTTCGTTGCCGTCGTCGTTGGCGTTGGAAATTTGTAAACACGATAACTTTTGATAGAATCAAGATAATTTGAATTAGTTCAGATGACTTTACAATATTTTAGTACTGTGGACCTTGGGGAATGGCATTGGGGGTCTAAACATCCCAAATCGATTTTTACGTAGTATCAAATATCGTATCAAGTGCGGACCCTTGGGAGGGGCATTGAGCGATCTTAGCCTACTTACAATTGTCGCATCGAAGTGAAACTTCGTACATATAATAGTTCAGATTATTTAACAATATTTTGTTAGTGCGAACCCTGGGAATGGGCACTTTGCGCTGTTGTTGTCGGGGTCGTTGGCGTTGGAAATTTGTAGACACGATAACTTTTGTGAGAATCCGGACCAGCTAAACTTAGATGTTGTTCGAAATTCAGCCATTTTGAAATACTTAATTTCTCAAAAGCTTTGGAAAAAATCAATGTTTTACACTTTTTTATAAAAATAATTATAGCAACGGTGCGGAAAAGTTTAGGATTACTAATGTTATTTTTTTTTTAGTAACATTGTAGCGCGAATTAATAAAAAATAGTAAAACTGAATTTCAAACCACTTGGATCAATAAAGCTTATAACAATAAAAATAATAATAATAATAAGCGCAAGTATAAGACGACATATGTTGTGATAGAAGGATATACCATGTTGGTTTTCAATAAGATCACATATACATACAAGTTTACTCAATTTTGAGAGTATTTTATTGAGTTCGACCCATCGATCTCAAGAAAATTCTCTGAAAAGTGAGAAAGCCTTTGGGACTCATCTTTAAGCATACGAGGCATTGTTTGGGATTCTTTTATAATACATTTTTTTATTAAATTAAAAAATAAATTTACTGCAAAATGCTGCAAAAATAAATATACAGTGCTGTGTGCAACATTTGCAACTTTAACTTTCAGGGCTCTTTTTTCAAAAAAATGGTTAAAAAAAGCAATTAGCAGTACAATTTTGAAAACTTTTTTAATATAACAAGTTATGACTGTAGATTCTAGAAATTCTAATTGGGATGAATTTGTGCGAAATTCAAACGGGATTTTAAAGTTTTTTGTGGAAATAAATGGCTTTTCAATATTGGAAACCAAACAACCTGGCCTACATTGCGAGGCATCTTATTTTTTATGAGTCAATGGGTAACTGTAGTTGAACTTTGGCTTCCCAAGAAGTGGCTGGTGATTTTTTTCGAAATAAATTAATAATTTTCTTGTCTACTTTTGCTATGTCATAATGTAGTCTTCGTCATTTATGATAAGATACTAACTTTCTACTCTTAATTATCTGACAAATAGTAGATTTTTGTATGGAATACTTTACTAAATTTTCCTCTGGAATATTTACTCACTCAAAATAATTGATTTTATTTCGGAAGAATACTTGTTTCCTGCTATTTTAATGAAAATTCCTTTTTGTTTGTTTTTGTATCCTAAAAAAGCCTTGCCCTTATCAAACTCGCGTCTAACACTTACTCAACGCACCAATCTACATAAACAAATGTACGGGTTTCAAAATGAATCAATTTAACTGTAATCAACAATGGTTATGGTCGTCAGTTGCAAGTGTTTTGCACAGCCAAATTCATTACTTTTTTTGGTATACAGTTGCATTTGTTGCAATTGTCTGTAGATTTAAATTTTTGGGGGTTTCTATTGTTACAATGATACATAAAAGTCTTAAACAATGAAAATAATTGGGTTTTAACAACTTATATATCAAGAATATGTGGTTTTTCTGGTAGGTGATAAAAGTTGCAAATGTATTGCACAGCACTGTACATATTTTTTTTAAAGTGGCAACCCTATATATTCATTTTCAGTATCAACTTATCTTTCATTTGACACTAATTTAAAACTCTAACGGCCAATTTCTTGATAAAGTTCTAAAATCATTTTAAAACTGATATTTTTAGCTCTTAGTTTTTCTTCAGATCTTAGTTATAAAAATATTTAGAACTCAGGCATTTCTTCACATCCTTAAATCATTTTTGAGTTCTGAGGACTTCAGATCTCGGTTTAGTAAACGGAGTTCTTACGTATTTGTTTGTATTTTGGAAGCACCCGGTTTCTGTTTTGACAAATATTTTCTATTACATTTGATTTAAATATAAATATTATTTCATAAATTTATGGAGTTTGAGGATTAAACTAGTATCAAACAAAATTTGTTGATTTTTGACATAAATATGCACAAAATATGAATCACAAATTAAATGACAGAAAATGACATTATGAGTATGAGCACGATTTGTATATCATTTGATGTCATCCGAATTATGGTTCAGAATATATTGTGTTATATTTCAAAAATGCACAAATTTTTCTGCATATACTAGTCGTGTGATCTAAGCTTTAGCATACATGGTCAGTTTGGCCTCATATTTGGCCTGACCTGATTGAAATCTAGACATTTAATTAGCTGTGTACATACAGAAATAGGAGTACAGTAGTTGTCACTGGCAAGAGTTGTTTCAGCTACCTTTTTCAGAAAACCGAGTGAACTGATGGGATGTGCATCGCCAAACTTAAAAATTGTTGAATGTTTGAACAACTCTTGTGGTAGCTACCACTCAACAAGAGTGGTAGCGCCTTTAGGTTTTTGTTGTTGTTCAAACATTCATTGAAATTGACAGAATAAAGAATGGTCAAGTCTAATAAGCTGACATTCTAGTACGAATAGTACAATAATAACAATAATAATAACTTAAACCGCAAGCCAGGCGACCACAAAGAAGAGTAAAAAATCAATTTTCAACTAACGTAATAGCCCAAAAAAAATGTTATAGGGATAGAACTTTGTATTCCGATAAAGAATTTAGCGCACCAAGACGTTTTCTATAAGCCGGCTGATCGCAAGACCTAATAAACGTTGCAAGAAATTGTTTTTCCACATTAAAAAAGTTACCACTGCCACTATCTTAAAAAGGATTTTGCTAATATTCATCTAGTTGCACTGAACATATATGGTTATTATGCCATAATATTCCATAAAATGGCCAAAATGAAGGAAGCAACAAATCGGACAAGGGGACAGATGGAGCAACAAATACCCTTAAAAATAGGATGAAATACAATTCATTTGCATTTAAATGTCCAACGGGACTGCACATTTTTTTGTGGTTTGACATAAATGGATACCTCTCAAATAATACCAAATCTAGTGCCAAAATCTGCGCAAAGCTTAACTCTATTAAGGTCTGTCATTAGTTTGGTCAAAAAGTGTTTCGTTTTAAATTGTCATTTGTTCGAGAAAAACATTCACCATTGGATTCAATGATAGTGTGTTTACCTTAACTCGTTATATCTCCGAATTCAGTATATCGAGGGTCCAAATATAACAAACTTCTAACTCAAACAAAGTTGAGTCTAAAGGGTTAGAACTTAATGAAAAAATAAAAATGAAACAAATTGAGTTTTAATTTTCCCTTAAACCGAGTTTTAAAAGCTAGAACTTTGTCAAGAAATTGGCAGTAAGATAACGTTTTCAGGTAAACAAAATAGCTTTTACTAAAGTTTAAACTTAACCGATTTTTAAAGTTGAGGTATCAATAAAAAAATTGACATCTCAGTAAAAAAAAAATCAAGACAATTATTACTCTTAAATTGTTTAAATATAGACTTGACAAGGGAAAAACTATAAATTTTAATAATATCTAACGTAATTTTACATATTTCAATTTATTATTTTGACACAAATATACACATTATAATAACAGAGTGATCAGCGGTCATTTTGAAGGAGCAAACATTAATGTGGGTCAGCTACAATGCTTCAAAAAGACCATTTGATATTGGCTGAACGCAAAAATAAACCAAATCAACAAAAAAAAATAAAAATACATTTTTAGAAAAAAAAAAATTTAAATCATTAGATCCGGTTTTTAATAAATAATAATTTTTTATATATAGAAATGCTCAAATCTTGTTTAAAAACAAAGTTGGTATGCCATTTTTAAGATAATATTATTGCACATCTAAAACAAAAATTTCAAAAAAATACAGTGACCCGTTCTCGAAAAATTGATTTTTCAAGAAAAAAAGTTAATTTATTTTAAATTGTTATATGCCATTAGTTAGTACCGTAAGTTTTAGTCCTAAAAAAAAAATTCAATTGCCCCTCTGGAAATAACCAAGGACCCTTAACCACCAAGTTTAGATAAATCGGTTTAGTGGATTAGGCTGTAGCTCGAGGTATACACAGACAGACAGACAGAAAGACAGACAGACGGACAGACAGAATTGCGAGACTCATTTTTTTCGCATTCTCTACTTCCCCTATAGTACCTACCTATATCGCAAGTAAAAAATGTGTCCTGCAACCTTAGGTAATCAGCAACTACGTAAGTTTTAATTTTAAACGGGAATGGTTGTACATTTCCAGTCCTCTCCAATTGGCAATACCTGTGAGACCATATACATCACCGCCAGCTTCCAGCAGTGCAGTTGTGATTTTGGATATATTGAGAGAAAAGTCAATCACGCTTTCACAGGACAACTTGAACATCGAACTCTCTGGAATCTAGGACGACAAAAAATGGTTGAAGTAATGAAAAACGCTTGGCAGCAGTCAGTTACACTGAATTATTCCAATAGTAGAAACAGAAATGAGTTTTGCAGCTACCTTGCTGACACTCATTGAAATGATCTAATCCATGTCTTTCTGAGGCTGTGCTTGTATTGGCAACAACGAGTATCTGTGAATTGTGATGACTGATGAGAAATAGTCTTTGTTTCGCTGTGACTGTCAGGTGATTTTTAGAATCAAAGCTATGCTGAGAATATACATAAAAGGATGTCAAGTCAAATAGGGACAACAAATTGCAACCCGGGTGAGGAACTGTTCACCGAGAGTTTTTAGTTATGCTTGCAGCAATTTTTTGAACAAATCTAATTCAGTACACAAATTCACATAGAAAGTTTGGAATGACTAAACATTATAGACAAAGAGTCGTTTGATTGCTTTTCAACCTCATGATGAGCTGATGATGACATGCAATTACAAAATGGATTTAGTATTGTAATATAATTTTTTATCTAGGCATTTTACCAAATTTTCTTTATTCAAAGGAAAATAATAATTTATAAATGTTGATACACGAAAAATACAAAGAGATAAATTATTTGATTTCAAATATGATCAAATATTTTTGAAGAAATTAAACAAGAAGGGAAAACTGAACGAAAATCGTTACTAATAGATAAAATTTTCGGGTACACAAATTTGTTCTACGTGCGACATCTTTACTAGTTATATCATCTATGGTAGTATAGTAGGACAAATATAATAAGAACAAATAATTCAAAAGAGTTAATGCAAATAAGTTGGGAGTGAAGAGAGTTTTCTACTAACATTAATAAATTCAGAACACTAGTTCTTAAGCTTAAGATTTGGTTAGATTTACGCGCGAGTAAAATACGACAAAAGAAGAACATACCAATTCGGTTTTCAATAAGATCATATAAACATTAGTTTATCCACTTTTCAGAGCATTCTATGTAAAGAAAATACTCTGAAAAGTGAGTGCTGGAACTCATCGACATATTAGGTTAGGTTAGGTAAAAGAGGCTGTCATCAAAGCAATCTGAATAGAGGTCAATTGTGATACCACGAACTATAGGGAACAAAAAGTTCCCTACTAGTTAAAACCATTTGGAGTTTCTTATGAAGCGAGTGAGACTACTAATGTCTGTGTTTATGAGATCGCTAGGTTCAGTGTAGAAGTAATCTCCTAGATAGAGAGAAGATGTGAAATTGTTTCTTCCTCTTCTTCGTCTAAACAGCTCCTGCAGAAATCATTTGATAGTACACTGAGTCGTGCTGCCTGTCTACCTATAAGACAGTGTCCCGTTCTGACACCTATTACGGAGCTGATTTGAGATCTACTGAGGGACAGAAGGCAATTTGACCGTTTCAAATCTAGTTTGGGCCAGATTCGTTTGGTCGCTGCACACGTAGTAGTGTTAAGCCATCTTGTATTTGATTGTTTCAAAGCGATTCGTTTCAGCAGTAGTTTACTTGTAGCATGGGAATACCTTCATTTGTTGAAGGTATAGGCAGGATAGGCATTTAAGCTCTTAGTCTTGCGTGTTCATCGGCTTTACAATCCCCCGAATGTTCCGGTGTCCCGGCACCCAGATAAGGTGAATATCAAAATGTTTGGCCATCTCCGTCAGAGACGATCGACAGTCTTGGGCTGTGATGGCTATCTGAGGGCTATCTGAGAAGATGCGGATTCCGAACTGGATATCACGTTTTCTTTAAGCCAGGACAAGACTTCCTTTATCGCTACAATGGTTTGGTAGGCGAAAGAAGAGACTAAGGTTTAGTCTATCTGAGTACACTCCACCACCCACCCCATTTTCAGTTCTCGATCCATCCGTATAGAAGTGTATTGATTCATTTTCTTACAAGGCCCCTTCCTCCCAAGCTGACCTTGTGGGAAAGGTGACTTCAAAGTTTTTGTCGAAAACTAGAACAGGAGTGATGTATTCGGAGTGACTTGGGAATGTTCCGAACAAGTTCAGAATTATGGTGTGGCCAATAGAGTTATTGGTCCATTGAGAGATGGCTTTGAGACGGAAGGCTGTGCTCGTATCCATTTGTGCTATATACGCAGCGAAAGGTGTCGAGCGTTGGGCTCCACTGATGCACATTCATGCTGATCTTTGCTTAGTTTGACTGGGTTTGTTGAAAGAATTTTTTTTTTAATCTAGATGCTTCAGAAGAAGTATCTTCTATTTTATTACAGCAGTGTTTCCATGAAGATCTTTAACTTATCCTCAATTGTTTCTGATAAATCCTTAAGGATTCTTTATATAAATATCAATCTGAGGATTCCTTTGTATATTTAGCTCGATTGAAGAGCTTTCTACAGCTTTTTCTTAGCGGTTCTAGTCTAGAATTCTACCAATTTGGAGAAGATGGCAGGAAATTAAAAAAAATAGTCTTTTTTAAGAGGCTGAAAGTAAAATTGTATGCTTATTAAATTTTTCTTAAACTGCTTTTACAAATCTTTAAAATAAAAAAGTTATAAGCATCAAAATACCATGCTTTGAATTTTTATTTTTTTTTGCACGCTGAAAATACGCCTTAACTATAAAATAAAAAAAAAAAATATATACATTTACATAATTGTTAGTACGTTCTATGATTTTAAATATTAGACCTTATTGATTAGTAAAACATATTAACAAATAAAATAATTAGAAATAAATCCTCTATTTTTTTTTTAGATTTTTATTTCACGACTCATTCGTATAATTGCTTATGTTCGACTGACTCAAAACGTACAAAAAATTTAATACGAATGAACATTCTCAATTTTCAATACTTACACAGATTTGAGTAAAGGGTTTTCAAATGGGAACTGTCATTGTTAATTTATTCAGTAAACTCAATTCTCATCATGACAAAGTACACGGTTGAGCAACTTCTGCAAATTATAAAAATTTTCTACCGGAATTCGGAATCAGTGCGAGCAACTTTAAGAGCCGATTTTCGGTCGTAATTCTCGCCCTAGTAGACAGGCAATAACAAGCTAAGTGCAAACATTTGTGTCTTCATATTTGTTGTGTGATGTTGCCGTGTCAGTGAGACAACGGGTTGGTCAAAAATATCGTTGCCGTTCAGGCGTCCGAAGCAAACGGTCCAAATCAATCAATTCCACGGCGTTCTCAGGAATTGGATATCGGTCAGACTATTTTTGGCGCGAATTGGTAGATATGGACTTGGACAACATGTGGTTTCAACAGGATGGTGCCACAAGCCATACACCTTACAATAGATTTATTGAAGAGAGAGAAAAAAAAGTTGTCATTGGAAAACCCTTTATTTATCACCAGCAGATCTTTTCAATACAGTCAAACCCGCTTAAGAGAAACTGCAAAATGTCACAGTCCCTCTTTCACTTAAGCGGGGTTTTCACTTAAAAGGACCCCGCTTAAGTGAAAAAAGTTTCACTTAAGCGGAGTCCGGATAAGTGAACAAAAATTTCACTTAAGCGGATTTAAAAACTCCATTAAGTGAAGATTTAACGCTAGAGCAAGTCGTTTGTATGTAAATAAACGTTTGTGACAAACAAAAATTGAAATGTCATTTTCGTGGTGAATATGTGGTGAAGGTGGAAAATAAAGATGAAATGACAGCGTTCAGCAAATTTTTGGTCTGTTCGATAAATTTTTTTATTTTCACTTAAGCGAGTTTTTTTTCAATGAAATATATTAAATTTAACTGAAATATGTTTTAGCTATCCGGGTTTTTCACTTATGCGAGTTTCGCTTAAGCGGAGTGTTTTAAAGGTAATTGGTCGAAAAATACTCGGGGATAAAAAAGTGTTTCAGATAAGCGGGTTTTTCTCTTAAGCGGGTTTCTCTTAAGCGGGTTTTACTGTACTTAACTCATACTCTCTTTATATGTATAGAACTATTTTTTTTATATATTTATTTCTTTAGGCTATATTAATATAGTTTTTTTTTCTAAAAAAATCGAGTTCGTTAACGTTGTGCTCACAAATATGTATTTAGAAACCAAAATTAAAAAAAAATTGCAAAGCTTAAAAAAAAAAGAATTTTAAAATCTAAATTTTTTTTAGTAGTGTTTTTTATAAGTTTTGAATTTCAAAAGAATGCAATAGGTGACTAGATTTCTTGTGCTTATTTTGGAGTATTTCAACTATACGAACAACATTTTGTTGTCTTGTATTCAATTTCCGTTCTATTTGTCTTCTAGTTTTGTATGATTTTCTATCTCAAAACAATTATCAAATAAAAATCTTGTACTTATAACTGAAATTTCATCTATTACTGATCGAGTGCCAGTATAAGAGGATAACAGAATCCTTTCCAGTTTCCTACCTGTCCTGTACCCGTTGTTGTTTTTAATCTAGGTTAACGAACATACTGCAATTGTAAGACAATATTCAATAAGCTTGTATGCAGACGACATCCAGCTCTATTTTAACTCTCCATTAGGCCTATTGAACACTCTGCTTGTATTAATGAGAACCTTAAGCTCTATCGAGCGTTGGTCGGTTGATAACTGTTTGCTTCTGAACTCTAGAAATCAAAGTTTTTCGTGATTTCAAAAAACTAAATATGTAGATATGTCTTACTTTCAAGCAATACCTTTAAATAACTGCCTTATTTATTACGTCAATTCAGCTTAAATTTTTGGTGTAGTTTTCAACCGCGGCCTTATGTGGGCGCATTATATAAACAACACACTTGGGAAATCGTATGGTGTCACACGCATGCTATGGTCAAGGCAGCACTTTATTTCTTAAACAGTTAGAACTTTTGTTAGTGAAAACGCTAATTTTACCTCTGCTGCGAAATTAATTGTAAGTTATACTTCGAGAGTAAAAGGAAATTAACAGTTGCATTTAACAGCGCAAAAAGATAATATTCACGGATTGTGCGACGTTATGATTGAGTTTCGCAGCCTCCATCCCAACTCCTTAGGATGTCTTGAGAATTAAAAAAAAAAATCGCATAATAACCTTGTTCTCGGACATAATAATGTACTTCTATGGATTTATACAATGAACGAAACTTTTTCAACTCTAATAAATGTCGTCATCTCGTAATTCCGCGCTTTCAGTGTCTAAGATCCGAATTTAGTTTTTCATCAACTCTGTAAGAAGTTGGAATTCGTTGCTAAGTAAAAATAACACGAAACTAATAGGAAAAGACAGAGGCGTACTTTGAGCTTTGGGGCCCTTGAAGAAATTTTAATTGACTGTTTATTTACCAGCCGTGCAAATTAAATATCTATTTGGCCTCAAAAATTCGTCTGACAACCCACGCCTATTTGGAACTTTCACAGAACACAGTCTTATTTATTTTTCTGTGGGCCCTTGGTGGTAGCAAATATAAATCTATGTTATTTTTCTATGCGGTTTCTGATTGCGACAGACTATTTCCTCTGCATAATCTCCAGTAGGGGCCCTGTAGCAGGTCGGGGCAGAGCCCTAGTTGCCCCAATGGTATGTACGCCCCTGGGAAATGAACTAAAAATTTACTTTAGTAGTGCATCTTTGTTAGAAAATATAATTGTATATAAAACTTGAATTAAAATCAATACTGAAAAAAAACAATCTTTTGTAGGACATGCCAGTTTTTTTTCAAGCACACTACACCAAAATAAAGAAATATTATAACAGAATAAAACAGATCTCTCACAATTATGTCTTCTTAACCTCCCTTGTCGGCCTTCTCTTCTCAATATCAAACCATAATTACCATTTAGTCCCCATAGTAACCACTGTCATCATCAACCCAATTGTGAAACCTCCATGTGGGTTTGGTGTCCCACCTAACTTTAAATTAATTTATCAAAGCGTTTATCGGCTTTAATTATTGGATTTCCCTGGAGGCATCAACACAGGATATTGTTAGTGTTGTCTTGATTTGACATTAATTGTTACCGCTTTGAACAATAAGACGAAAACTGCTTCGTTGGGATAATGTAAGCTCTGTTTGACTTAATCATCACAATGGTCATTTGGGAGGAACAAATGACAAGCACAAGTATAGTAGCAAACGACAAGTAAGACGCCTCAAGTCATCAGCACCACAGTGTTTCCAAATGAGAAGACGAAGTCTTCCTCTTTGTCTACGACTTCAACATTGCTGTTATGTTAATTACTATGAGCGATAATATCTACACTACACATCCGAATTCAGAAAAGGCAATATTCAAAAGGACCTTCCATATAATATTCATTGACGACTGCAGGATATACCTACTTGTGTGTATTTCGTTGTTGTTATTGCTTGTTTATTGTACTTTATAATATTTAGCTTGCTATTTTCAATTAAAGCATTTCTATTTATCATGAGATTACATTGCATTTTAACACTAAATAACACAAGCTGTGCAAATTGATTTCTCACTTAAAGGGTGAGAGACGAGGTTTACTATTATGTATTTTCAGTGCGATTACTTAATCACGTTGGGCCATATTTCAATTGCTGACCAGAATCCGATTAGGTACTTAACAATGAATATTTTAATAGCTTTATTATGGCCTCGAACAAAAGAGTCTTATTCGAAAGGCAAATAACAATAATTGCATTTGATTCTGCTTGGGCATAAGACTCTATTGGGATATTTGCATTGTATGGCCATTGTTAAATGTGTTGACCTAAAAATTATATTTTCTAAGAATGAAATTGTTTATCAAAACCCTTCAGGCCAAGAAAGCCTTTATCGCATGAGAACTCTCTTTGGAAATATACCAGAGCTTACTCTCCCGAGCGACTGAGGGGTTTCAAATCGAGATAGAGATATGTACAAATTATAAAAAAAAATGAAATTAGAAAGAAAATAAAACTAGAACTATGGGCAATCTAAAGGAATTTGATGTTGAGGGCCCAAAACGCATAGAATTTCAATACATTTCAAAGAAAATCTTGAATGCAGCAGCTTATGTTCTTAGTTCTTTGTTTAGTGGAATATGGTAAAAACAAAATACCTACTAAAATTTTTAAATAAGACTGCGTGAAGAAACAGGTATTTCTTACCTACAAGTAGCTTAAAACATCTATATCTATAATATTCCTGAAAAATTTGTATGCTGTCTTTTTAATCGAATCTTCAATTTATGCGCAAAAGAATTAAAACATATGGAGGGACGAATGAATAGTATAATACCCTATACACACATGACAATGCCAACTATGTAAGCCTCCATTGACTTTTTTTTAAATAACTCTTCCTTGGTATCGTTCCAGATGTTTTGTACACTCAGAGAAATAATTTATTTTATTTTCGTTTGTTAATACAATCCCCGCAAAAGTTTTTTACTGTAGCAACTATATTACATTCGACACTAATTGTAATTCTATCAAAGCAAACTAATGAAAAACAACCCATTCGTTTGGAGCTCATTTTTATGAGTGAATTGTCGCGACAGAAATGCATCTAAACACCCTTTCGTTTCCAAGAAAATTCTTTTATTTTGCAGCAAACTAATGAATAGTTTGTGAAGAATCTCTCCAGAAAGTAGCTTGTGGCAAAGAACTTCAATTTTGGTGTAAATATGCAATTCAATTACAACAAATGACTGCAGGAAACAAATTTTCTTAATAAGTGACTCCATGTAAGTGGTGTTCATATGTTTTTTATTTACTGCAAACAAAGCCTAAAAATTGCTCAGCAACCGAAAAAGTCGTTTGGCCAATTTTTTTCGTTTGCCGCAATCGATTTGTTCTCTCAGTGTATCCATAAAGTAAGGATAACATTCCTGTCAAAACCAAAAAAAAAACAATGCACGACTGGATAATACGAACTTTCTCTTGTGGTTCAAAGTAATAATATACAGTCGACTCCCCCTAAGACGAACTCCCTCTAAGTCGAATACCCCTCTATCTCGATTTTTTTGCCACTATTCTTACATTCCCCTCAATTTTTCATACAAAATCCCTCTTCTGAGTCGAAATTCCCTCCAACTCGAATAAAATTTTTAGATTTTCCGACTTTTTTCAATTCCAGCAAGTCGATTTTTTTTTTTTAAATCAAAATCAAAATAAAAAAATCCAATTTTGTTAACTTTTTCTTAAACAGTTTTCGCTCATTAAATTGAACGACTTTATAACTCAAAAATCTTCATTATAGGAAAATGAGTTTACAATCTTATGAGTACAGTATTGAAATAACAGACATGATACATACGAGTACATGGTAAGAAAGTAAATAAGATATGATACGATTCAACTTGAAGATTATGAATACACATTTCTGGTAGTTTCAAAAACCCAAATTTAATGGTGTTTGAGATATGACGTTGTTCTTTTTAACTTTTTTCTGCTTCAAGATATAGACACCTACAATCCTAGATGTAGTCAGTGGAAAGAAAAATTGTTCTAACTTTAGGTATACGATTTCCTAAGGACTTAGAACAATTTTACTTTACGCCGTCGATATGTACGTATCTACTTACTTGCAACAGAAACCTGAACCTGAACCTTTGGTACAGGCAGTGCAACAGATTTTAGAGTCGGTTTCTGACATTGATGAGCCTTTAAATCGCATGTGCCGGCTTTTTAATTTAAATGCTTCATCTACTGATTTTAACAAGAGCAAAGTGGGGCTAAAGTCATTTTTTCGAACCAGTGTTCTACATTCGTGATTATCTTTAATGTTTTTATTTATTATGTATTGTTTAATTATGTATATTGTATTAATTTGTATATTTGTATTAATTTTATTATTTATTTATTTGTCTAGTGCCTGTGTTAGTTATACATTTATACCACTAACACATGCACTTATGTTGAGCCTCTGATTGTGTGTTGCAGCTTGCTCTAAGCGCACCACAACCAAGAATCTGAAGTGTTAAAAAAAATTTAACGATTCGAGAACTTCATTCCTAGGGCTGGTTGGTAATGCATCTTCATGTGACGGAATTCCTTACTTTTATTTCTTAAAAATAAATTTCAGGTTAATTGTGACCAAACATTGCATACATAAGATCTTGCCAAGGAAATTCGCCTAATTGAAGAAATTAAGAAGAGAAAGACAATTACTGAAGATTGTGTTGTTTCCAACAAAATTTTTTTCATCGATATGAACTAAATGGGAACACTCGAGGATTCAGCATGGTTGTTATAATATTAGTGGTTAGGTTAAACGGAACAAAGTTAGTGAGTATGAGCGTGTTGAATTGAACCTATTTAAATTGTTTGAATGTATGCTCAATAGATTTGTTTGAAAAAAAATATTCATATTCAAAAGTTTAATCAAAATCGTTCGAGCCATTTTCGAGAAAACTCGAGTAACTCAAAAATGTTGTATGGGAGGCACTCGTTCTAGATGAGATATTCAAGAACAAAAAAAAAACAAAGTTTCAAAATCACATAAAAATCATCTCTACCAAATTTGGAAAGTGGAAATGTGTACAGATGGAAGCACGGACGCACAGACGCACAGACGAACAGACCGACGGCATTACGAAAACCACTTTTTTAGTCTTCTCCATCATCGTAATGTTGGTTTTGATTAAAATCTCGATTTTTTTTTTACACGAAACCAATACTTGCCCTACAGAGCAAGTAAAAATGCAAAATTATGAAGGTACCTATAAGGTATACTTATATCCTGAAAACGCATCAATTTCGCTAAATAAAAACACCAATTTAGTGACTACCTGTAATTTAAGTATCAAAAAAGTAATGCGTAATGCCATGCATACAAAAACGCGATAAAGATCGAACACACATTTTAGATTCTTTGTTGTAGTGAGCTAAGAGCAAGCTGTTATCTTTCCTTTTACATGGACAATACACATTTAAGAACGTAGGTACATCCAAATTATAAGACAAATAAAATTATTCAAAACAATGATTGGCAGTCACGACAGTGGAAGCAATGTTCTTAATCCCGTTATACTCATATGAAAACCATTAGGTAGTTAAATGATTAAAATTGAAAAGATTGTTCATGCGATTAAGTGGCTCATGCATGCCATAGTTCGCTCTATGGAAGTCAACATGTAGAAGTTCAAATCTTTTTTGCAGGTGAGATCCTTCAATTCAGGATCAGTTGCGTCAATTTGGCCATTAATAAGCTTACTAACACACCTTTTGAACAAATTTTGCATCTGAAGACTGTAAACTAGAACTAATATAAAATCGCAATGAACTATTCTATTCGAAATAATGCAAACAAGACAAAAGTGTGTCTTTTCAGAATTATAAATTATTATTTTTTTTTTTAATGAAATTTATTTCAAACATTACCAATAAGCCGCTTGATTTGGGTAGGTAGGTGGCTATACCTACTCTCATTTCAAACAGTACCTAACTACAATAAATGCAATAAATTATTATAATAATAAGAAGTATAGTAATTATTTTCCTTCAAAAACTTTTGTTTGATTAAAACTTTTTAATGAGTTATAAATCGCTTATGATACTAATCACTTTAACCTGTCTCTCTTATTTGAACGAATAAATCATGTATGTCTACTAACCGTTCCCCGTATGAAATGTGCAAACTTCATAATCTTTGATTTGTCGATTAAAACTTTCTCTATCCTGTCAAATCAACAATCGTCCAGTTTCTTAAACAACAACAAAATCACGAAAAAAAATCCACGCATTCAGCCAGTAAAAAGTTCAAATACCATTTTCAGGAGCTGGGAAATGTATTACAAACATATTTTAATCACACCAACCCATCGCCTTTGCTCAAAAAATACAACAGAAAAATATTATAAATCTTAAAATGTTTCACATAAATCTTAATCCAAGAAACAGAACCGAATTATCACATACATTTTCTCCGACAATGTTTTGATGATTTATAACGCATTTTAGTTATCCTTTCTGCAGCCTTCATCTTCGCTTTCTCTTTAACTTTTCTTCGCAGGATTTTTCTATGTTGTGTTATAACAACAGGCACGAGAAGACGGCCATATGTTGTTTTGAAAAGAATCTTATGTTTTGACAAGAACCCCAAGGATGAGACAGTGAAGTGAGTAACAAACAATAAGCCATTGCTTTCTCATTGATGAGGAAAGCAACAAAAATCCAATCTCGGAGTTCCGAGCTCTACCGATTCCGATTATTATTTTCTTTGTTTTTTTTTTTGTCCTAATCAAAAAGTTTTTCGCATTTTCTAAAATAATAAACTGGGGATAGCTCCACCTACCAAAGACCAAAGGGATGGCTTGTAATATTTTCCCAATGAATTACGTTCCGCGTATTACAATGTGTTTCTTTATTTTTTTTCGGGTACCTAGATACTTTGTTTTGTTTGCTTTCTACAAAAATGAAAAAAAAGGGAGAATAATTTATGATTCCTCTCTCGTTTGAAGGACGACAGGTTCTAAACAAAAAATCACGTTTTTCTATCTTACTTTTTCCATATCTTACGTTCTAAAAATATTTTGTTGTTGTTAGTAGATTTGCATAGATGAATAAAGTTTATGTAATGAAAATGTTAACAACGCCACCAAAAAAATCAGACTCTCTCTTTGAGAGTGAGGGAAAAGGAGGAAGTAAAAATTTGTAACAACACGTCGCTGTTCAAACTTTATATCGTAAGAGTATTTTTTTGGTCTCCTTAGTCTTTTTTTTTCTTGTTCTACTTTTAAATGGTTGTAGGTGTTAATACCTTTTTGTGGGTATTAAAAGTTTAGCAAAGAAGTGGAAACATTTTTCTACCAACGAATCGAATTACGTGAGTTGTAAGTGAAATGAAGAGATAGCTAGGTACTTACATTCTTTAAGTTTCGGTACAACCGGCAAGTCTATCATGAGGAGGAATTATAAAGAATTATATTTAGAAAAAAGTCAGTTAGAAGTCGTCAGCTTTAGCTTTTAAATAATGATAAAGCCATCAATTTAAGTTTATACTGTTGTGTCAGTTAGTATGTATTTAACTAAAGCTGAAATCATGGCTGTACAATAGCTGTGTTTTTTTTTTCAACACTGTGTAGGTAGCTACTATGTTAGTGTTTCATTTTATTCGCAAAACAAAAGCAAATTATACCAACTACTCAGCATTAATTTGTTATGCTTTATGTTTTTCAAAAAATGAAACACAGAGTAGTTACACAGTGTTTAAAAAACACGGCTAATATTCTTTATGTTATCGTGCTATTTATAACAAAAAGTAGGTAAGCACGCTGTAGTTGGCTGTCTTTACGAAGCACGGTCATTGGTTATGGCAAGAATGCCGGTCGTAATGCAATGTTGTGATGTAATTGTGATTGTGAGCTTGGATTAATCTTACGACTAGTACTATTTTTCATATTTTCGACTAGCTACTAGCTTACTAATTTTTAGTATCGTTTCAATATATTTTTGGCACAGTACAGAAGAAGAATTATCACAACTTGAAAGAGTTGTAGAATGTAGATAACTGAAATAAATTTCTAACAAAATATATACACTTTGATTCGTAGATGTAAAGGTCTAAAAACCACAGTGGGAAAAAAGGCAACGTAAAATTTAGACCGATCATATTTAATTCTGATATAAAACACCTACATGGTTCAAGTGAAAATAAATACATAATATTACTTGGCTGGTAAGTCAAATAACGAAGGTTACAACAATTGTTAGGGTCAATGTGGGAAAACGTAAACAGAGGAAAATGGAAACAGAGCTCAAATTTAATACAAATAATGCAGTTTTGAACGCACCAACTAAATAAAAATTTGGGCGCTTTCATTGTCTAACGCATTATAGTCACTCATTCGTGTGCGTTCAGTTTTTAGTAGTCAGTTCCTTTTTTTATGAACTGTAAAACCGTTTTACAACTCGAAATGCTTTTTGATATAAAAATATGTTGTAAACAAAATTCTGAGGTAAATTATTATATGTAAATATAATTTTCAACTATCAAATTTGATTGACATTAAATGAAACAAAAATCTAAAATCTCGAACGGATTTAAATTTTTTTTTTGTGCTTACATTTACCAAAAAAAAAATATTTTTTTGAGGGAAAATTAAAACACATCTGTTAACATGTAATTTTTCACGGACATTTTTTAAATGTTAACATCGAAATGACTCAAATTACTATATTTTTGGCGGAAAAAAATGCCTCTCGAAATATATATAAAATAGAGATCTCTAGCCAAATACATAGTACCTATACTATTTTTCCATGTGTTTACTTCTATCCCCGCTTTGCAAAAATATAAAAGATAGAAAAATTAGCATAATTGTTCTTATTTATAGATACATTTTTAAAACAATTTAATTAGTTTATTGTTATTCAATAAAATACATCCCCATTCGCATTTAAATTTCTTAGTTAAGTTAATTAGTTACAAAATAAATAATGGTTAATGTCAGAATTTGAAAAAAAACACAAGAATTTATTTACATAGGTATACCCACATTGACCCTACTTTTGATTTAAAACTGCGCAACTTAGATTTTATTATTTCCACACCACACCAAATGCGATTAAGCGCAAAGCGTTTTTTATATAAAAATCCCTTTTCGCACTGTCGCACTTTGGCTTGGATAAGCCTATAATAATATAAATAGTATTAAAAAACTTGTTTAATGTTTATGTATCTTGTTTTTTTAGGTCTGTCTGAATGTTCATGACAGTTTGTCTCTTTCTATGTTTCAGGTTATTTTTTTAATGCTGAAACGTTTAGGGATATACCAATTCTAAAGAAAATTGTCTCGATGTTCGCAATTTTCTCTTTAAAGGGTAAGAAAGTCACAACACGTCAAAGAAGTATAGTTTTACCATGAAGACAAGAGTACACACAACCTATTAGTTTTATACTATTTCTGTTTAAAAGATGCCTGGTTTCAACATCCGCCTCCAAAATATAAGATCCTAATCACATCACGCAAACTCAATTTCCTGCTTCAAAGAACAAAGAACGAAAAATACTTAATATGTAGTATCGTTTTCTATAGTATTTTTATATCCTGCTGCACCATATTTATTACGAGCATAAAGTGACACATTTCACTGTCTCAAGGCTCAACCTCATCGTGCTTTTAAAAACACGACCTAATGGGAGTTGGGAGCAACCGACAAACTTTCAAGGCTCCACTATTTTTTCAGCTCTCAAACTTTATCATTATTGTTGCTCTACTTAGTAAAAGGTATTTAAATTGTTCTTTCTATTTTAAAGACTTGTGCGATAGTGTGTGTTGGTGTATCTTTTTCGTAAGGCTGTGTGATAAGTTTTGGAAAGTGAAAAGTTTGTCTGTTTTTTTGTCCACTGCATGCGCTAGCTGGATCGTATTCCTTGCAGTTTCTATAACGTAACTAGGTAGGTATATGTAGACAAACATTAACCATCTTTTCTTTAGCGCTTTGGAGTAAAGTTTTTTTTTTACTTCTCTGACGGCAGATCAGGGGACAGATGTGTGAGTGAGAGTACCTTCGTGAATCCAACAGAATTTTTTATCTTTTCCTTCGCCTGTCGTTCGGGGTTGAAAAATGGTCTAATGTCTAGGCGAAAGCAGCGTGCTATATAGAAATTGTGTGGATAGCTAGAAGATATTTCTGGTGATTATAAAAATGCATAGCTAAACGAGAAATAAAAAATAACTTTAAAGAAACTGATGAAAACTGCGAAAATTAAAAAAAAAAATGTTTTCTAGACAATCTCTTATTTATTTTAAAAAGGCGCAAGGGAAGGTTTGTACTCTTGTTGTGGATTCTGTAAGATCTGATGAATATTCCATTCTGACTGCAAATTATGATAACCCCAACAACCAACATTTTTTCTTTCATTCTTTTCTTTTAGAATTATAAGAACAAAGTATGTAATTCGAAAATGTAGGTACAGGATGTCCCGTAATTAGTCAAGGAATATTAAGGCGATTCTTGGATGTATTCTTTGAAAATATTATATTGGGTATTAAAGTAGGATAATGTACCTATATCTTTAAAATAATCACATACGAAAACCCCAAAGCTCTAGTTTTTGTGATATTCCCGTTTCAAAATCACAAGAAAATCGTTTTTCAGTATTTTTGAAGCTATTCTATAACGTGAGTTAATCTCTTATCGGATTATGAAAGAACGAGTTTTCTTCTTTTGTATACAGTTTAAATTATTTCTTCTCCGAGAAATCTTAAGTGGAAGGTAATATATTTTTAATTTTATACTGGGCAACAAGCTTTTTTGTTGCCGGATTGAAATTATTCTTTTCTTAAGGTTTTTGATTTGCTGAACACAAATTGGAGGTCAAACTGTTTCTATCAGCTCTTGTTATTATGATATTTCCGTTAGAAAACCAAACATAAGGATCTTTTTGTTGTTATCAAAACATCGTTTCGAAAATAGCGAAAAAGAGTTTTTTTTACAAAAACCTTTCTTTGAAAAACTTGACCTTTTCAAGGTAAAATCGTGGAGCAACAAATTCAAGATTGGGGTAACATATGAGCAAGAAATTAGCAACAAATGCCCTTATACTTAGATTTTAGCAATAATTGTTGAGTTCGTAGAAATTCGAATTCTTGCATACTTGTATTTTTTAAATTTAAAGTTTTGGAGGATGGCGGTGTTTGGGGGGTAAGAGTAGGAGCAACAAATTCGGGAATGGTCTTATTCACGAGGAACAAATTAGCAACAAATTCCTACATATGTATGTACTTAAATTTTTGAAATTTCGAGTTTTGAGTGTAGTTGTTATAAGTGCCCTTAGAGACAGTTGAGAGGATAACGTTCCACAAGATCCACAATGCGTTTTAGCTAAAAAAAAGTTGGGCTGATGTGAAATTTTTTGAGAAGGTGAGGAGTAGTCCTTTAATTTGAAAAAAAATTCAAGATTGCGGCAAAAAAATTAGAAATAAATTCCTGCATACTTATATTTTTGAATTTCTGTTATGACGGTGCTAACTTCACCCGCCTGGTAATATGTATATTTGTTGCATCATGTAAAAGGAGTTTCAGTAAACTAAAGTGAATTAAAACTGCTTATAGGAAACAATAACTGAAAAGAGGCTAAACAATCTTGATATTCTAGCGAGAGGCAACACACGAGATTTTCTTCTCTTTCACTTATATCTTCCTTATCATTCAACTTCATTGCTCTGGTTAGGACATTTATATTATTTACTGGTATCATTTCTTTTGATTCTTCTGAACTTAACTTTATTCTAGATAACGCATCAGCATTTGTATTTATCTTTCCTTGCTTAAAAATTATATCAAAATCGTAATCCATTAAATCTACTCTAATTCTAGTTAATTTGGATGAAGGATTCTTATGAGTAAAAAGACTAACTAATGGCCTGTGATCTGTATAAACAACAAATCTTCTACCGTATAGGTATGGTCTAGAGTGATTTATTCCCCAGTGTATACCTAGTAGTTCTTTTTCTATCACTGCTTTATTAAGCTCATGCTTGTTTAATGATTTACTTGCATATGCAATGGGTTTGTCATTACCTACTTCTCCTTGAGATAAAATAGCTCCTAATGCATAGTTTGATGCATCTGTTGTTAATGTGAACGGTTTTGAGAAATCTGGATAGTTTAGTATTGGAGGTGTCATTAATTTTGTTTTAAGGCTTTCAAAAGCATTTTGACAACTTTGTGTCTAGCTAAATATTTGATCTTTCTTTAATAATTGATTCAAAGGTTTTGCAATTTCAGCAAAGTTCTTGATAAAACGACGGTAATATTTAGTAACAGAAAGCTACAAATCTTCGAACTTCATCTACCCAATACCAGATAATGGTTTTGGGTATTCTTTTATGACATTATATTGTCCAAGATAAACTATGTACTTCCTACTACCTACTAACCTGAAATTCAGGTATCACCTTGGTGGCTGTTACTAAATCAAAATTTTCCATTGTGCTTTCTACCTCTATTTTTGTGTCTATATTTTTTATATCTTCGTCTTCTTCTATAGTTCCTAAATTTTCGTTTACACCTTTAACTTTTAAATATTACCTAATTTGTATAACTAATGAGTAAAATTTTTGTTTTATCTGTGTAATGTCTTTTAGGTCAGCTGTGCTTTGTATTACTGACCATGTTTGTTCAATTTGCTTATTAACTTTTTGTACATATTCTTTAGTATACGTCCTATTATTGTCTAGTACTTTTCTTAAATTAACAAACTCCATATATTTAAAAGTATATATGTATATTTTTTTTTTTTAAGATTTATATTACATATTGGAATTGAATTAATTAAAATTTTTTTTTTTTTTTACATTTAATGTTTTTAAGGCATGTTTTCTTAAATAATTTTTGTAATAAGCATTAATACTAAAAGAAAGAAATTTAAGTATAGTATTTTGTCGCCTAGAGGTATTGATGCTGCAGATGCTGCTGCTAAGTTATTTATGATTTCCTCCTTGGAAGTTTTGCCACATTGTTTCTCAGATCTTTCAGCTCACCAATGAGTGTTCGCTTCTGGTCTCCGGTGCTTATGTTGACTATCCTCTGAAGGATTGCACACTTCCTCTGGAACTGTCTTTTGCGGCCTCCTCGTTTCTTCTTTTGTTTATTTTCTTGTTTCTTTTCTTCTTTTCTTCTTGACATTTTCTATATTCCTCTATAGATAGTGGTTTCGGTCCAGCGGTTTTAGAAGTGGGGATATACCTTGGGTACTTTTTGGGTTCTACGGTCGTTGGACGGTATTCAGTGAGTTCTTCCCACTTTCTAAAGATCTCGTTTATGTCGTCTAGTGTGGTCATCTATCTGATTTTTTTTTTTAAGATAGCGAAAAAGTATTTTTGAAAATTATTATAGATTTTTGGTTCAGACTGGCAGGATCGCCATGTTATGTTAGACGAGGAAGTCTTGGTTCTCGAAGGAACGAAATTGGTTTCTTAGCTTTAATGTAAAGCCTCTTATTTTTCCGAGCACCAAAATGCACGATATAAATAAGAAGAGTCGCACTTAAGGTTTTAACTTAGACTGATTTTATTTTCAAAATTTTCTTCTATTTAAACTTATCACTAGTTCTATTTTAATTAATTTTCATGCATAGATATTCTTAGCCTAGTCCTACAATATATTACCTCACATGACGTAAGAATTAAATGTCCACTTGACAAAATATACTTTCGGTTATATTTCCTCAAAGGCATTCCGAATGCTCAGTCAATGTGACGCATATACATATAATTGCAGTCATAAACAAAAATCAATATTCAATTGCACTCGGTGCATAGCGACCGACTATGACAATGTGTAACATGATCAGTTTAATGCACGATGGTATCGCTTGATGACGGCTAATCATTTTCAACACAATCCAATGTAGGTCGATATGCGTCGAGTTCATGAATGCTTACATTTCATATATTATTGTTATTGTTTATATTTGTTTATTGTTTTGTTTTGGTTTTAGGTGTTACACACAACAATAATATTACAGACTTTATTAATGAGCAGGCCAGGAAAAAATAAATTCCACGACTAAATCGCACATACTTGCTATTAGGGTCAAAGTTGCTTCTTATATAATGTTTTAAGAAATAAATATTTGTATAAAAAATAAAAAAAATAAAATTCATTACTAAAATGACATAAACAGCTTTTTAAATTGTTAAGAGCTCCAAACTAAGTATATGCCATTTGATGTGATTAAAAAAGATAAATTTTCAGAAAAAAAAATTGAAAATCGTTAGAGCCGTTTAAAAAAAAAAATTGGTATGCCATTTTCAAGAAAATATTAATGCAAAACCAAAATTTCAAAAAAGTATAGTGACCCGATTTCGAAAAATTGATATTTCCAAAAAAAAAATTTAAGTTAGTGAAGAAGCTTCCATATAAAAATAAGTCATCAAAATTGGTTCAGTCGTTTAATTTCTCTTAAGTAAAACCGTTCTCTTTTTTCTCTTTTCTGATTTTCTCGTAAGCGACTCCACATATTTCGATTACAATTTTTGCACAAGAGGTTCTCAACAATTTTCATGTTATTTCATATCAAAATTTTGAAAAAAATATTTTTGGATTTTTAAAAAAAGTTTAAATTTTTTTTTAATTAATTTTTCGAAAACGCGTTAATGATTTTTTTTGAAATTTTGGTTTTAGATGTTCATTAATATTTTCTTAAAATTGGCATTCAAACTTTTGTTTTTAAACAAAGCTTTAGAATTTTTGGACATAAAAAATCAATTTTTTTAAAACGGTTCTAACGATTTTCAAGATTTTTTTTCTAAAAATTAATCTTTTTTAACAAAATCAAATGGCATACTTTGTTTTGAGATCAAAACAATTTAAGAAGTTGTTTAAGTCATTTAAGTAATAAATTTTATGTTTATTTTTTTATTTCTTATAATATTAAAAACTTTATATATGAAGCACAGCAACTTTGACCCTAAGAGCAAGTACGTGCGACCCAGTCGTGCATTTTTTTTTTTTTTTAATCTGGGAGTGACAATACAATTCACGCCCAGGGTGCCATCCGCATGGGTGGGTAGTACTGGTACTGCCATGTACCTAATCCTTTTATTTGTTTTCTGTCTTCGCACTATAGCAAAGAATACTATATGTATGAATTTTCAATAAAAATGAATTTTTGTTTTCATTGTCTGCAAACCCCCGCTGAGATTAATATTTTTCCCGTCAGGGTACTTATCATAATTTTTCGAAAGAGAAATTCAACTGTAGCTTTGATCTTTGCTGAGTAAAATTTATTTTTTCTGTTTACACATGGTAATAATAAAAATACATGTGGAGTTGAATTCTTACAAATAAAACATTCAATAACCCTTTGGTCTTATTTTTTGTTTTTGAACATCTTTTGAAATACAGATTTGAACAAAAAAAATTTCTTTGATTTTTATTTTCATAAAAAAAATGTGTTAACCAACCACTGTAGGTTCATACACATATTTACCTATATTATGTCTTAACCAACTCAAAAAATAATTTAAAACAAACATTTTACACAAATCAACAATTACCATCCACTTGAAACGCTAGGGCTAGGCAATGGTAAGTAGGATTTTCCTTTGAATATAGCTGTTGGTGGCTTTTCATATGAATATCCGGGACTAAAACTTTCATTCTGATCACTAGATATAGGTGAAGTAGATGTTGGAAGATATGATTGCTCTTTGAAATTTGATTCAGTTTGACCAGACTGTTTAGGTTTATAATAATTATATCCAGAATGTTTGGGACTTTCATAATTATAGCCGTTTGCAGCAGATGCATAATTTTGTCCCTGAAAACCTTGCTTCTGTTCAAATTGATAACCATTATCAGCTAGTAGCTGATATGGACTGCCATTGAAATTTGAATGAATGCTTGATGACTGTTGGGGTTTGTTGAAGTTGAAGTCCATATGATTTTGATTGGATACAGCGTTTCCATAGTAGATGTGTGCTGGGGCATCATAATGATAGCCTACATTTGAAGGTTGTTCTTTAAAAAGCTCTACTGGACTTCTTTGAAATGGGCTAGAAAACTTTTGTTCGTTGGATGCTTGGTATCCACTGATAAATTCATGATTTTTGTTGCTTTCTAAAAGGTGTGAACCATAATCGAACCCATTAATATTTTGAACTTGTGATGGATTTTTATAATTATATCCACTATTTGAAGGCATATACTGATAACCATTGATGTTACTGAACGAACCTTGACCATAAGTGGGCTCAGAATATGAGTATCCGGTGTTTTGAAAAGAACCAAAACTTTTTTCTTTTCTTTCCAGCCTGATGGATTTAGGGGTATCTACTGCTTTCAAGATCTTATCAAGACCACTTGCAGAATTTTGATTATTGTCATTTTGAAATGTTATAAGACTTCCTGAGCATAAGGCTAAGCTTCCCAAGAAGAATACATTCTGCAAAAATATAAAAAAAATTTAATAAAGAATGTATCGAAACTCTTGAATAGTGATGTTGATTAAAAAACTAAACATTTTAATTTAATTTAATCATCTCGATAAAAAAAACTTAAAGACGCATTAGAGGAATTGATATTTTAAAAATGCTTATACTATTGAGACAATCTTACAGATGATAAGCAATTAGTTAGCAATATTATGAATAAAAAAATAATTTTGAAAATATGATTGTCATTTTATCTACATAATCAAACAGAAATTTCAGATTTTGCCTAAACTCGAATGCGACGTACCGTTATGCCTCCTAATGACTTCATGTTTAGTCGCAGTTGAAATATATTTACTTACTGTGATATGCCTCATCTAAATGCAATGGCTTTTATAGGATTAGAAATTCATCACACAACTTGTGTAGGTAACCAATTTTTGCTTCAAAATTGTGTATAACAAAACATAACATAAAAAAAAATAACACAAAAAATTCATTGCTGCCTAAAGTTTGAGTGTTTCCATTTCAAGTATGGTATTGTGAATCATTTTAAAATGAAAAACCTATCTTTAATGAAATAACTTCAAGTACCGCCCGGCCGGAGGCGGCGATGGTAGTGGCTGTGACGGTTGGTGCGTACATACAAGAGAAGATATCTTATTAAACCTGAAGAGGTCTTGTTAAATGTTTTTTATTGATGCGAAACTAACAACTTTTTCTATGTAGGACGTGAAGAAAAGAAAGTCAAAACAAGTGAAATGTAATTATGAACTTGAGTGTCCCAATTTAAGAAGATGAACATCTTCATAACGATATTATGTAATTGGTAATTATTATTTGAGGGTCGTTTTGAGATAATGATTAATTACATAGATTTGTGATGCTATCTATACTTCATATTATTTGTTTCTAAAATAAATCTTTTGATTCTATTATTTTCAGTAGCCAAAAACTAAACAGAATTTGTATCTAACTGCTCTACTGGATTATATTTGAACATGCCTCTCTAAGGCCATACATACATACATTGAGTATATTTCAAAATAAAATGTAGGTATTGCATTAATTATAATTTAATTGATAACATGTTTGTCTACTTCAAATCAACTAAATAGCCCATGAGAAGCGCAATTTCACTTCTACAAATAAGAGACAAGTAGGTGATGATGGAAGATCCAATGCTTAATAATCAAAGTAGGAGCAAGAAATTTGAATAAAATAGTTGAAATGTGGAGATCAGTTTTTGATAGCTTCGATATTTCCTTCTTTCACTCATTTTTATATTTACATAGATAAAACTCCTTCATTAATTTTGCTTTTATGATTGTTGCATTTTCTTTGGGCACCTTTCTCAGTAGTTTATTATAGTGTTCCTCACGCCAAAAATCATGTTAAAATCAACTTTTTCGAATTGTCTTTTAACACTAAAAAAACTAGTTTTCGATTATTATAAATTATGTGCGTATGCTGGGCCCAAATACCGAAATTTTTGAAGTTATACTTCTTTACCGAGGTTGTAAAAAAAATCCAACCAGTAATATCAAATAGACTTTTTCACCTCTTTATTACGAGGTTAAAAAAAAAGAATCTAACCAGTAATAACAAATAGACTTTTCCAGCTCTTTATTACTGTTAATTTTTTCACACACACACTATAAGTATGTTAACTGTAACAACACACTCACTCTTTATTCTGGGTTTATTTATTTTTTTGTTTTGTATTTCGCACACACAATAAATTTATAAGTCAGCCATTGTTATTGATAATCTGGCTTATTCATTTTCTACTAAGTGATAGTTAAAAACTAAATGCACCAAAATAGAAGTGGTATTATGTAGGATTCTCATAAAAAGGTATTTTTTTTTAAATTCCAACGGGGAATTAAAGTAAAGTGGGGTAATGTCAGCAAAAAAAAGTTTGAAAATCTCGAAAAGTAGAATTGAGAGAATAATGAATTAAATTTTATTATTTAGCTTTTTAATTTTTTTAATTTTGGAATTTGAAATTTATAGAAACATTAGATATTAGATAAATTCATTTCTGAAAAAAAAAATTCAAAATTCAAGAGCGGAGTAAACAGTAACAAGATTTTTTTTAACTCAGCACGTCATAGCTTTTAACATAAGCCATATATAATTATAATTGAACCTTTTTGAGTATCACAATCAAATTACCTTTAGAATCACTCATAACGGTACATGCTATAAAAATGTCAGAATCCTAAATTGGTTTTTATCTAAGAATATCTATTTTGGTCATCGGAACTCGAACAGCCACCAGTGAAGTGAAAGAAGGTACCGAAATCTCAAAAAAGGTTCGGGTGGTTCGCTAAAAAATTGATAACTTTTTTTCTATTTGTCGGATTTTTTAAGATAAGTCGGATTTAATAATTTCAAATTTACCTGAAATATCAGCCCACAAGATGGTGTTATTTTGGTAATACACTACCATGTAAACAAAAATGAATAAAAAGTTTTGGAAGAAGATTTCAATTTTGTTTTCATTACAAAATGGTATGAACCTTTTTTTAATTTCATAAGAACTTGTACTACAATATTGTTGGTTTAAGTGTCTTTGATAGGTAATTAATATTTTTAAAGATATTTAAGGCATTTTTATAGATTAAGAAAGAAAAAATTTAACATGTTTAAAAAAAAGTCGGTTTCATTACATATATCTACAACTTTATTTCTAGGTGCAGTTTCAAAAATATTGCCACAGAGGTCTTTTATTGAAAATATATTTTTCGTGTCTTAGTTTCAAGATGTTTTTATCTCCTTAAATAATGCCGTACAAAGCTTAGGTATTGGTTAAATTAAAAACAATGACTGTAAATAATTTATGTAAATTATATTACAGATAAATTAAAAGAACAAAATACAATTCGTATCCTTTTTTGGAGAATTTAACTATTATTCATTGCATTTGACTATACTTTCTTAATAATTTTAAATTTCCAAAAAAACTTTATGAAAATAAATAGTGATATGGGATAAGGAAGTATAACTTCTTGCGCGCGTACATGAGTACACACCTCTTTTTTACTTAATCTGTAGGGAAAGTAATGGTTTTGAATAAAAAAAAAATAAAATTTTACGACTGGATCGCACGAACTTGCTCTTGTAGCTCAAAATTATTATATATGTATTTGTATATTAAAAAAAAATAATTATTTTTTTTTAAGTTTTTGTTCAATTTTTTTGTTGAAAAACAACAATAACAATAATTTTTAAAACGATA
Organism: Meliscaeva auricollis; assembly: GCA_948107695.1. Lineage (NCBI taxonomy): Eukaryota > Metazoa > Arthropoda > Insecta > Diptera > Syrphidae > Meliscaeva > Meliscaeva auricollis. The sequence goes on along the minus strand of OX403616.1, from coordinate 16,307,232 downwards.
AAAACGACCTTGTCACAAGTTTAAAAAAAAAAATAGTTTAGCCAGTAATGATATAATACGGAAATAATTAAAAAAATGAAAAATTTCCCGAATTCGTGTTCATCATATTTCCGTTATTCGTATTTTTTTAGAACTAAAAACGCAGTATTGTTACAATCACTTATAACATTACATACACCAAGTTGAATCAAAATCGTTATAGCCGTGTTCGAGAAAAACCGTCAACCCGTTTAGGCTGTGGGTCTCTGTACAGATGGACGCACATCTGTCCATCTGCCCAAACCCGTTAACAGATTGTCTTTAAATTTGGTAGAGATGATTTTTTGTTTTTTTTTTTGTTTTTAAACAAAGTATGCAATTTAATTTGATTAAGAAAGATACATTTTTAGAAAAACAATTTTTTTTTTTTTAAATAATTTTTTTATACAATATAAATATTCTCAAACCTTGTTTAAAAATATAGTTGGTATGCCATTTTAAGATAATATTATTGCACATCTAAAATCAAAATTTAAAAAAAATTTTGAAAGATTTTTAAAAATCCAAAAATAATTTTTTTTTATGTTTTGATATCAAGTAATTTTGAAATTGTTAAGGATCTTCTGCATAAAAAAATTCTTCAAAATTGATTCAGTCGTTTATCAGAAAGTCAAAAATGAAAAAAACGATTCTATGGGAGGTACTGTTAGTAGATTTTTTACAAACATTTCTTTTATTTCTGAAGGCTCACCCTACTATCAAAAGTAGACACACAGATTTTAATCAAAATCGTTAGACCTGTTTTTGAAAAAAGTTAACTTTTCCTTATTTGTTATTTATGACAGGTACCGTTACTTTTGGTCTTAACAAAAAAATTTTAATTTTATAATTTTTTTAATTTTAGGGAATCACCAAATATCCTTAGCCACCAAGTTTCAAGAAAATCGGTTTATCGGCATAGGCTGTAGCTCGAGGTATACACAGACAGACAGGCAGACAGACAGACAGACGGACAGACAGAATTGCAGGACCCACTTTTTTCGCATTCTCTATCATCGTAAGGGCATGTCTGATTGTTATCTCGAGTTCGATTTTTTTTACGAATCATAAACTTGCACTATATTACGAGTACCTATACCTATATCGCAAGTAAAAATTGGTATGGCATTTTTAAGATACAGCTATTATTATTTATCAACCTTTAAAAATTACATTTTGGAAAAACAAAAATCATTGACCCAATAAGGAAAGAAAAAATATTTTTTCAAAAAAAAAAATCCGAAAAGTGTTCCCCTGTTACAAAAAATATTTATTTTTGCTTATGTGGTACCTAATATCTTTCAATATACCTACACACATCAGATAGCCAAAAGCTGAAATTTTTAAGTTAGGTTAATACATAATAAAAAAAAACAAGTATTTTTTACTACCGAAAGACTTAACATATGTATATACAGTATACAGGCATGTCCAGTAAAATAATTTTTATAATTCAAATCAACCCTAATATCACCTAAAACATCTAAATATAACCAAATTTTTTATCCAGCTCATTTAATTTTAACCAACTTAGGTAAGCACCCCAAAAGATAGGCTCTGTTACTGAGCTTATTTTCTCTTTGCAAAGTCAGTCAATCAATTTCTTCTGGCAGTCTTTAATATTTAACTTGACTTGAACTACAATATTAATAATTACATTTTACCACTCTCCAAGTTAGAAACTTAACTAATATAATTACATTATTCGAAGACCATAGACTGGGAGTTAAAGTTGGATTTTTATATAGCGCTTTATTTAGAATTGATATTTTCTAAATTGCATATTAAGTGACCACATCACACAACCAAACAAAACAAACAGATTGAGATCGAAAAAATTCCGAGAGTCACGCGAGAAATAACCACCTGGTAAACTTGAGAGCGAGCGAACAGATCCCGAAAGTCACCTCAGAAATACCTTATGAGCCCTTAAACTGCATTAGATTTTATTAATAAATATGAATAAATGATACTACATGTAATAATACCATGTAATTTATTATTTTAAATTATTTCTAAAATCAAGGGGCGGGTGGCCACTTAAAAAAAAATTCAAATGAGAAGTGAAAGATGACTGTTAGCTGGTACATTATCACTTCTCATTTGAAATCTTCCCTATCTCGATGAGCATTCTTGCAGTGGCCAGTGGCGTATTCAAAAAAAAGTTTGGACGAGGGATAGGCAGCACTCGAGTATCGGAGCTCCTTGTAAATCTCTAGATTCAGGAAAATGTTTCAGTTAATCATGTACATTGCGATGAAATCACCTAAATAATAATATTATATTGAGTCCCCGAGCCCCCCTCAATACGCCACTGGCAGTGGCCGCCAAGACTATTAAAGGGTTTAAATTTAAGATTGTTTTTTTCCAAGATTTTGCTGAGTTTTATGAGAATTTTCCGTTCGCATGTAAAGTTGATGAATTAGAACATACAAATCTCTAATGATTGAAGCCAAGTTACATTTACTTATAAATAATACAAAAAAATTACATAGGTCCCTGGCAGTTGCCGCCCAGACTATCATGGTCCTAAATTTAAGATTGTTTTTTCCAACATTTTGCTGAGTTTTATGAGAAGGTTCCGTTCGCATGTAAAGTTGATAAATTAGAACAAACAAATAACAAATCTCTAATGATTGAGACCAAGTCACATTTACTTATAAATAAAACGAAAAATTTACTTAGGTCCCAAATGGTGGCTATTTTGAGGTAAACCTTAGTTGGCAATTAATTGACGCGAACACATGAAATTTCGTTGATATATCATTTTTCTTAATTGAAGCTTAAATAATATTTTCAAAATATTGGGAAAAAAAACAGAACGTTTCAATACGATCAGACAAAAAATGGCACTACATTTCTTCAGAATAGATTCAAGAGCTAGACTGCGATTTTCGCCATGACTTAGAAAAGCTTTCACCCTTTTTCAAAATTGATGGGACTAATAGGAGGAAGAAAACGACGTGTTACTACAATATGAGTTTTACATCTTTGCCAAAATCTAAAACCATGTTTGCAATTGCAATCACCTTTGGTGCTTGTTACTTGACTGGGACTCTACTTCTATTAGCGGTAATATGAAATTATATTAATATCGATAATTATGCAATAAAAAAAAGTACATTTTAAAATTAAAAAAAAAATATGTGTACTCATGTACGCATGCCATAAGTTATACTTCTATCATTATTTTTTTATATGTATATCACCTTAAAAAATCGGTTAAGTTTTACTAAAGTTAAAAGCTATTTTGCTTACGAGAAAGGGATATTTTGAACTTTTTAATAGATTTGTGAGAGATCGAATTTATACTATTTTTGATATTATTTAATGATATTGCGAAGCTTGTGAGTGTCTTATTGAAACAAGTTGTATATCAAAATAATTGTTGACATTTTGTAAGAAAATTAAAACTATTTAAGCAGACATAGCCAGATGTTGTGGTAGTAGGTACAATTGGTCAAAGGAGCATAAGAAGTGCAATTTGTTCGATGTTTTTTCTCTAACACACAAGTATGTATATAATGTATAGTCTTTGTTTTTAATTAAATCAAAAAAAAATTGTATGGAATTGTTTAACCCTCTAACGGGCAAAATAGTAAAAATGGTCCCATCAAGTTGATATTTTTTTCAGGTAAAAATATTATCCAGATCGACCACCAGGTGAGAATTATTGAAGACTGTCTCAAGACGGTCTTGTCGGTTTGCGTGTAAAAAAAATACTTTTATGCGGCTATAATTCAAATTAGTTTACTAAAAAAAAAAAAGAATCCAAGCCTAAAAAGTTTTATTTTCTATGGTTGTAGTCCCAGAAACAATTTTTGTTAGCTGTACGTACAGCACATATGCAGTTCATATTTGGAACAATAGACTTGTGTATCAGACTTTTTACAGTGCTTACACCTTTTCTTTTCGGTTCTATCCACCCAAATCGGAAAATGATTTTCTCCATCAAAACGAACATCATCAACGGGGTGGACAGCTCCCTTAACAATACTGGATGTGCTAGGAACTGGTGATGTTGGTCGGTCCATACTTTGAGCCGATGAGGGTCGTCCTACTGTCTAGAGACAGTCTTGCATTTTTTGCTTCCACAAGACACATAACACTGTTTTATCACATTAACTTTATTATTAAACAAAAATAAATTAAATAATCTACTTACAATAAAATAATGAGTTCGGTTTCGCACTAAAGTGATGACAGCACTCAAACACGTGGTCGGAACGAAATGACAAAGGTATAAAAATGTAAATAAATGTAATCAAAAACAAATTTCCGTTGTTTAAACAAAAACAAATGTTAAGTTTGACACTGGAGGCAAAAAACTGAAGGCAGTTAACGCATTCATTAAAAACATATTTTTACTTAACGATCTCTGTGGCAATGTTTAATAAAATAATTGTCCAATAATTTTATGCAGAATTGTAGTCCAACATTTTATCTAATGGAATCTGTTCAATTTATTAAAAACCCAGTATAAAATGTAAATGTGTTGTTATTCTTTACCTATTTATAGTGTCTGTGTGAAAAAACAGTCTAATAATAGGCTGAAAGAATCTATGTGTTATTACTGGTTTAATATTTTTATAAATGCCGGTAAAGAAGTATAACTTCAATAATTATGAATCTAACATTTAACAATGTATAAAGGAGCTAAAAATGTTAAATGTTACAATTTAAGCATCGTAATTTTTACTGTAATTTTGTTTAGTTCTGTTTGATTAACATTATGATGATTTATAATGCTAAATATATCTATTACAAAAATCAAATAAAACAAATCAAAATGGGAATATTTGTCAACATTGCATCGCTGGCTATACATACAAAAGAAAGGTAACAGAACATTGAATACCCAAGAATACAAGGAAAAACAAAGAAAATAATTTCAAATCTAATTTCTTGCCATCACTCAGTGTGTCTGCTCTTACAAATGCTGTTATAATACGTAGGTATACATACATATTGTTACCTCTTTTCCACTTTAAGACAATAAATGCTGTGACATGTGAAATGACACAAACAGACAAATTAGACATTTAATTTGCGAAGAGCTTCCCAACAGGAGATCGCATCCTTCCAAGGGAGCGAGTGATTTGCCATTTAAGGGACACTAACACGGAATACGGTCATTATTACCTGCCAACCTAATTTCCCTTTTAAATTAACCCAATGGCGTGTCATGCTTAACACAAGCTGATTGGCATAGATACGCCTTAATTACATTTAAATTTAAAAATTATATTAGGGATATTGTATAATATTAGGTTAGATGTTTTTATTTTAATTAGAAAACAGCATTTTAAGGAACCAGCATTATTTAAATTTAAAGATATGATTAAAATATTAAATAAAGAAAGTGTTTTAGACTTGCACCGATTAATTAGTCGAGGTCCATTTTTCAATTTGTAGACAATTTAGCTTTTAGTGAAATTTAGTTGTCGGAATTGGGCTAAATTTTCAATTATGATAAATAAATTTTTTACCTGGTAAATCAAAATAGTTAATTATTTTGATAACAATAAATAATAATAATAGAAGGAATTTCCAATTGCAACACGTATCGTATCTATTTAAAAATTAACTTTTCAAAAACGGGTTCATTCAGTTGTTGGAATTTTGGTTTAAGACGCCCATTTCTCTGAGCAGCACATTAATTCTATTTAAACAGTGTTTCATACATTTTATGTAGGTATGAGAAAATTAATTTTCTTAAGAACGATTTAAAAAATGTTTTTTTTTTTTATTTAACTCAATTAAAGAAATCAAAAGGCATAATTGGCTTTTTAACACTATTTCGTCACTTAAAGTGCAGAACCTCGTAAGCATTTTTAGCATGTTTTGCAGATATCACAAAAAACTTCGTAAAAAATAATTTTTCTTTAAAATAATTTTTTACGAAGTTTTTTGTGATTTCTGCAAAACATGCGAAGAATTATTTTTCTTTAAAATAATTTTTTTACGAAGTTTTTTGTGATTTCTGCAGAACATGCTAAAAATACTTACGAGGTCCTGCAATTTAACTGACGATATGTAAGAGGGTTTAACGTCCACAGTAACTTTGATCATAAGAGCAGTGCAACCCAGTCATGCATTTTATTTTTTTTTACTTAAGTGAGTAAATGCTGAAAGTTTTTGCGTTGATCATGCAGATATTTCATAATAACTTTTTTCAGTACGGTAAAAATATAAAACGGACAAGCTTTTATTTTTTTATCCGAAGAGACCAAATTTAAAAAGTGCAAAGTGGATTTAAAAAAAAAAAAAAAGTCAAAGATTGTGCCAATTGGAAAAATGCATAAATAGACTGCTCATATTTCCACCTATTATACCTAAAAAAACACAATGTTGAGGACAATATAATAACTTCTGTTCATAAAAAAATTGAAATTACGAACTACATACATTTCTTAATTTACCCATTCACATATTATGGTTTTATTTTTATTTTTTTATTTAAGCGTACATGCCAATCTTTCTATGCATGTACGTATGTATGTATGTATTCAAAATGCATAACTATCTACTTTACTTATTGTGCTCTTTGTTGTGATTTGCTTGAAGAGGAATTGGAAAACTTTTTCAGGCTTACAATTTTTTTTACTCAACACTCTTTTTGCAAGAAAGTTATATTGCATTGTTGGAAAACAAAAGAAGAAAAAATACATTATCAAATAAAGGTTATCAAAAAAGTTGTGCAGCATAAGTTTTCTTATTCGTTGATGGCGTTTTTATTCTAAAGGTACAAACATGATGACGATGAAAAATACTTATTTTATCAAGAACAAAAAAACAAAATAATTGCAATTTACTTTCAATCAGTTTTATTTTTAAAAAATAATATTTATAAAAGTATGATTATCATTCATTCTTTTTTTTAATTTCAGCGAAGTATCATGGGCACAATAACAAATGCTTATAATCAGAAATCTACACTATTCTTGCAAGAAAAAGCTATATTGAATTGATTTAAAAACAAAAGAAGAAAAAATTACACTTCGTCGCATCAGAAGCAAAGTATCATATCTCAAAATTTAGAGATTTTCAGAAAAGCGACTTGAAATATTTAATTTTTTTTTCTCTATCGAATGGTGTTATTAGTTTTTTTTTTTTAAATCACTTAAAAAACAAAAATTAGAGAGACTTATGTCGTTTTGCATAGAAATAATTACTATTCTTGTGTTTTTTTTCGAGCAATGCTTGAAAAGGTGTCGTTTTGTATTGAAATGAACCTATAGTTTAATATCGTTCGAATTTCTAAGCAGTTTAACGGAGAATCGAGATCAGTTCAAAATTATATTAAAAAAAATAACAACATTTAGTCGCATTGGAATAAAATTTATCTTGGATTTTCGAAAAAAAAAAACAAAATATTGACAAAGTTACACTTCTTCGGTGCTAAAAATAAAAAAAAATAAGGTCCTAGCTTGTATTTTCTCAAGAAAAATGATATATTTCGGATAATGGCGTTTAACATTCGGATAAGTAAAATAATATATGACATATAGCTGAATATTGTGATATTACTAGTGAGTAATTCAGGCATAATCAAATGCAAAACGACACTATTGCCCTCACACCTTAATATTAAGAAGTATTTATATGATAGTTAGACCAAAAGTATGCATTTTTTTTAAATTTTTTCTGTATTCTTAACTCAAAATCGCTAAATTTTGAGATAGGACACTTTGATTCTGAGGCGACGATTTATCAAATAAACTATATCAAAAAACTCGTGCAGGAAAATTTTTTTTTATTCAATGATGGCGTTTTTATTCTAAAGGTGTAAACATGATGACGATGAAAAATAGTTATTTTATCAAGAACAAAAAAAAAAAAAACGAAAAAAAAATATTAGAATTAGGGAACAAAAATATTTATAAATGTATGGTAATTATGCGTTTATTTTTTTCAAGAATATATAGGGAACAAAAAATAAATAAATATCTATAAATCGGAAGAATATAGTATTGTTTTCATGAGTTTGAATGGATAACGACTTTTCTAGGCGTCTTTGACTTGTTTGGGAGCGAATCAATTCTGTGTGTTATTACAATGTGATGCTTATGAAACTAAGCAAGAAGTAAAAAGTAGATAACTTTCGGCTCCTGTGGAAAAACAAAAAACAATAATTTTTTACTATCTCCCCCCGTTTAGGCAGGAAGGGAAATTTTGTAAAAAAAAAAACAAATTAAAATAATAATTATTTTTTAAATCAACTGTTTAAACTCAAAAATTAGTAAAAAAAAACTTTGAAGTAACCTTCAATACTAAATACTTTCTTTAAGGTTATGAAGTGAAATATAATTTTTTTTATATTAACTGCCCCTATTGATTCCTAATAGAAAATTGAAAACTAAATGATTTTATTGATGACTTGTATTTCATAGTTTTTGAGAAAATTGATAATAAGGGGAAGGGCAAACACCATTCTTATATACTTTAGACACTGAGAAAACAAATCGATTGTGGGTGTGGCAAAATAAAACATTGTCCAAACAGTTTTTTCGTTTGCTGGACAATTTTTCGTCTTCGTTTGCAGAAAATTGCTAAATTCGTTTGGGTTAAACACATTCTGCGAACGATTAAAAAAAATTTTACCGTTATATCTGGGATTGAATCGGCAACCTCTCGCTTACGAAGCAGGTATCCTGTCATTCTGTGACGGACTGTATAATTTATGTTTGGCGTAGAATGCATATAAGTAAAATGAAGGAACGAATTGTTTGCGTTAAACGACTTTTCGTCTTTTGGATAGTAATTCGTTTCGGTAAAACAATTTATGCGAACGAATAAATAAAAAAAAAGTCAATCTTCACACCGGTTGCTATTGCGCCATGAACTAGATAACTTTCGTGTAGCATAGAATGCATATGAACGCCACAAACATAGAGTCAATTTGCTGCAAAAAATAGAATTTTCTAGTAAACGAAGGGGTGTTTAGATGTGGGAAGCATTCTCGATTGCTGCAATCAACTCATAAAAATGGGTTCCAAATGAATAGGTTGTTTTGCAATATTCTTACTGTAATAGGATTACAATTTCTATCAAATTTTGTGCTACGAATGAAAAACTTTTGTGGGGATTGTATTAACTTTCGAGCAAATTTTCATTTAGTTCAAAGGATATTCATAAGCCGCAAACGAAAACAAAAATATTATTTCTCTGAGTGTAATAAATTGTGAAGAGTGATTGTGGTGTACTCCCTTTTTTTTTCTAATTTGATTGTACTAAATGAATTGATACAAATTTCAAAAAAAAATTACGGCATTGGTTAATAAAATCTATAACTCCACTATAAATAATATATGATTTTTTATGATAAAATTAAATTATTTGAGATAAAATGAAAGGAGATGGCTAGGCCATGCCATAAATCCTGTATACAAAACAATTGGGATGAATACTTTGACAAAAATTTAGTTTCAAAGTATAATACACCTGGTTTCAAAGTTTTCAAAGTAAATTTTTCAATTATTGTCAGTTTCAAGGTTTAATCTCCAACATAACATATACAAGTTATTTACATATATTTATTTGAAAGGTAGCATACTATAATGGTTTGGGTATGCAAGTAAAGATGTACCAAAATTTTTTTTCCAAATCGTTTTTGCCAATAACGAACTTAATGAGAATAACTAAAACTAACAATTTTCGAAAAATATAGTTAAAGTCTTAAAAAAAATCAAAATTCAGTAATACTGATTATAGATTATAAAACCCAAAGAAAGTAGTTAATCGGACTCAAACAGTTAACCAAGCTTAAATAGAAATCCCCTGATTAACTCAGGTCTTACTCAGATCTGAAAAAACTTTTCCTTTATATTTGGTTATGTTTTTTTTTTTATTTTATGTACATTTTTCATTTCAATTTAAAAAATTAAGCTGCATAAATATATTATACAGACAAGAGCTTGCTCCTTTATATACCTAATTGTTCAATTACTCGCTAATATAAAACATGTTAATGTGTTTTTTTAAAACATTTTTCTTGTTTTATACAAAGAATAAACTTAACTTCTCACTTATCCCACGCACCATCAATAATTCTGATCAAGTTAAGATATTTTTATCGTCCTTTCAAAATAACTATTCATCCAAGAATATCTTCGAAAAGGCGTTGAAGAATGAACAAACGTCCCAATCCCAACATACAATGGCAAAAGCAATATATTTAAATTTCTATGATGGATCATAACATTTAAAATAAATTCTTCTTTTCCCCCTGGGGGCACTTGATTTTCTTCGTCTCCTTCTTTTTTAATCTGTTTTGAGCGTATGGAAATACGTGTAGAGTAACTTTTTTAAAGAGAACTTTTCGGACTAAAAAATTAACTTTCGCCTTTTTTGTTCTTCTTTTTATGCCAACAAATCCCAGGACATATTTAAAAATCACTTAATATGCTGTGAACAAAAGAAATAGGATTTATTTAAGTAAAAAGTTACTTTAACAACTTTTCCTTTCATTTTTTTGGATTTTCTTCTTTTTGTATGGGCTTTAGAGGAGAGGGCCAAGGGGGGTTATACTTTTACTATTTGTTATTGAGCAAAAGGAGATTGAGAGAGCAAAAGTGACGTGGCAAATGATGATGATGGAAGTTAAAAGGAGTTTTTTTCAACCGCTCAGCAAGCTCATACGTTTACCATGAACTTTTTTGTTTTTGAGTGAGAGGTGAAGGATAACATTTTCTATTCACTGCCAAACTTGATATTTTATTAAAAAAAAAACTTAAAATGTTTGCATGTGTGGTGTAAAAGTTTCTTTTGCAATCCGATTAGATAAAAGAAACATAAACATTTTTTTTGTGCAAATAAATACACAAAATGTTCATTTTTTATTAAAGGGGTTGCACCGTGTTTATTTGGAATTTCTTATTTTTGTTTGTTTCAGTTAAATCTGTTTTGGGAAAAGGTCGAGGTTATAATATTGCATATAATGTATATTTTTTGTTTCAGATTGCTGAGTGGGTACGAATTTGAAGCATTGAGGATACCTAACGATGCTAAATAAAGCTTAAAAGGTGAAAGAGTTTAAAATTATATTACTTTAAATCATACACAAAAGCGAGAGCTAAATCTAATAACACTTGTGTTTCTTTTACAAAAAACAAATAGTAATTTATGAATAAGTTTCCTGCCTGTAATTTTGGACAAAGTATTTCAAGCAATTGCGGCGCTCTTATAAACATCAGGCGGTGAATCAAAAAGATTTTCGGGTTAAGAACTTCACAAGTAAGTGGGTCTGTTCTTAAAACAAACATCTTTTTCAAGCATATTGAAAAAGTAAAAATTACGGTAGATAGTGTGAAAATTGATAATTTTTCACTTGGGTTGTGTTTGACACAATAGAATGAACAATTCTATACAATTTTATTTTTTAATTCAGTTAATCCGTAATTTGATCTTGCGCGTCAGTTTTTTTTCATGAATCGATAGGGGTTTATTTGAAAAGCTTAAACCCAAATTTGCACCACCTGACATCTCTTCTTACCAAAGTTATGAACAAAAATGCATTTTTTTTGTTTTTGCTAATATTTCAGTTAAAGTATGCCATGACGCAAAAAAATAAAAATCAAATGGTTCATGATAATATTTGCTTTCAATAAAGTGCAATTTTGGTTCAAATACATCCGTACAAAAATGCAGCTTGTTAAAGTCAGTTCTTTGCCTTAAAATTACACTTTTTCGTAATTATATCAGCAAAATCTAAGATTGTGATATGCATTGTTTTTACTAATTTATTAGCTCTATTCATTTCCCACAATTTGAAGAAAAACTAACTCTTCATGACTAATAAAAGTCAAGGTACCCAAGCTTGAACACATGCATGTCGCATCTAAAAAGCAAGAAAAATTTAGTTTTTGGCAAATATCTTGGCTCCAACATGTTGCATTGGCAAAAGTAAAATTAGACATTGTTTGTTTTAACATTTTCTATAATTTGAGTGCATTTTCTTTTTGTCCAAATACATAAATAGTAAACAACAGTTAGGTAAAGTCATTTTTTTACTTCACTTTTTGTCTTAATTTTGTTAAAAATAGCACATATATTGGTGATTTAAATTAAATTAATTTTAAAGCCTTTAATGTTCCTTACAAATTAAAAAAAATTAACTATTTACAACCAAGGACAGCCGAGTAATTGATTTATTAACAAAGTTTAAAATGCGAAACGAATTCCATGAATTCCATACAAAAAATGAATAACAAACAAAAGGAATACTAAATTAATTTATGTGTGAAATAGACTATTCACTCGTTACTTAACACTCGTTGGTAGTAAAGAGTTAATTTTTTTTTAATTAGTATGGAATATTAAAGGCTCTAAACTAATTTTGATTTTAATAACCATTAGGTGCGTCATTTTCAAAATAATAACAACCAAAGTGAAGAAAAAAATTAGCTTTAACTAACCATAGTTTATTATTGAATTATTTAAACATAAAAAAAATGCACTCAAATTATAGCAAATTGTAAAAAAAAAACAATTTGTTTTATTATTTTTGCCAATGCAACATGTTGGAGCTGAGATATTTGCCAAAAACGAAATTTTGCTGATTTTGTACGGATGCATTTGTATAAAAATGGTGGTGAAGCTGATGATATTGTGGATCTTGATGCTGGTGGTGTGTATGGGTCTGAAGCAGACAGAACGAATGATGCAGGTGCAACTTCCTCATTTGCTTGAACTTGAACTTGTGTCGGCGAGTGGCGAAGAGAATTTCTTCTCTTTTTATTACACATTTGACAGGTAAATGGTATATTATTATTAACCAAATAATCTTTATCCGCCGGTGACAATTTAACACAGTTCAGGTGAAAGAAAGTATTACAATGATGACAGTGAATTCTTGCTTCACGGGTTCCTACTTTTAGATTACATATACAGTACATATTGAAGTTTAAGATTTACAATATATAAATGATGAAAATTTTTCGGCACAAGTGTATCCCACAACGTTAAAATGAGAGGGAATAACTTTAGGTTCGATGGGGTTGCAACAATTTGAACAAAGGATTCTTTTTCTTTTTATTTTGTTATTGATTATTCTTTTAAGATTAAGTTTTTTACCCAGAATGTATTCAATTTCGCACTAAAACCGATTATTTTTAAGTTATTGATACTTAGCACAACAGTTTGCTTGCAATCACTTTACTAATTTATACTTGGGAATTAAATTTGAATAAATAATTGCCGACCAAAAAAAAAGACGTCTATACGGTAGCTAGCTTCATATCGAACGTACTTATAGTGTAAAAAATGAATCATTCAGATAATCAATAACAATAGCTGACTTCTATAATTTAATAAATTGATTGTGTGCAAAGTAAAAAAAACAAACCAGTATTGTATAAATGAAAGTGTGTTGTTCCTGTTTACCTTCTTATAGTGTCCGTGTGAAAAAAACTAGTAATAATGGCCTGAAAGTATGTTTTATTACTTTTTGAAAATTTGTATGTACGCCGGTAAAGAAATATAACTTCAAAAACACTGAATGAACAAATACACAAACTTTGGGTACCCTTTGAGATAGCTCCTTTTAATTTTCGATTTCAAAGGATTATTATTAAGGAATATCCTTTGTTTACCGGACACTCTGTATTTTTCAAAAAGTGACAATAGGTATTTCAATTTATGTTTAAAATAGCATGCTTCTTGTACATAGGTTTAATTTCCCAAGCATTTTCATTAATTATAGAAGCGGGATATTTTTTTTAAGATAAAGAATGAATAAGTTTACCAAGTTGTTAAAGCTGGCTCTAACTCAAGAATGCTAAAAATGTAGTAACATCAATTTGAGTTCACACGAGCTGTGAGCCCTCTATTTGGTATCAACTTTCTAAAGATTATTCCTTAAAGAGTGCTAATTGAAATTACGTTTAAGTTTGAAACCTTTGTCCTTAAATACGCTAAATAACCTTGAATCAGGGAAGCCCTTGGTATACACGTTTACGTACATATACGTGATTTTTATCCTACAAGCGAACATTTATACTACATTATTTGTACCAAAGATAAAGATTTTGATATTTTTCCTCTAGTTCCCCTGATACTCTGCAATTTCTACCTATATACATTTTAAGGTTTCAATGTCTTTATTATTTTACGTAGGTACCCATGTTCTATGTTCATTCATTGCAGTAAATTCGTGCTTTTTCCAATTTATTAAAATAAAGTCATCCTGTGTTACATGGCGCTGCTATCCAATTACTACAAGAAGACAATTGTGAAAAAATAATTGGCAACCAAATATATGTAACAATTTCACATGACTGATTTTATGCAAAAATAATAATCCGGTGCTGTGATACCGGATCGTGTAGTAAAATTAAAAATAAATTTCCCACTAAAATATATGTATGGTGCCTACAACAAGATGTCTGGAATGGCTCTGTTCTCATTCTTTCTTTACAAGGCATTCGTTATCAGATACATATTCTGATTCCAACTCATCTACATTTTAACATTTTAAGAGTACTGTGTCTGTGGTACTTTTTATGAGTATTTTGACAATTATTTACAAACCAAATACGAATGTAAATCTTCTAAGCGTGTTAAAAACCACTAGAGGAACATTGATATGAAAATTCAAGTGATTGCTAAAGTTTTATTCACAGATGAAGACATGCATAAGCAATAGCAAAATGATGATGGAGAAGTCAGAAAAAAGGCTTTGGCAAAGTTTTTCATTGGATATCTTCAGTGCGTTCGTATAGAAATCAGTATACGGGATTCGCACGTATTTCGTATATTTTTCACAGGTCAGGAAATGTCTTAATGGAATTAATAAGGTAGTGCTTCGTAGTGATAATGTAGTTCATTCGGCAAGTTCATAATTGATTTAAATGCAAATGTGAACCCTGCGAATCGCGTTGGTCCCCGGGAGTAAAGTATTCCGAATTCCATAATAGGCATGATTATATAAATATTAACATGTTTGGAATAAAAAAAATTATTTTGCATATAAATAGGAGTTGTGAAAACACTTTTTTTGCTAACCGTTAGGTTCCTACCTCAGAGTTACTAGTACAGACCCTAAACAGGACCTCAACTTATCTTGATATTAATAAAAAAAACTCCATCTTTAGGTTTTTCCAGAGTCAATCTGTATTTAAATGAAGGATTTATAGTACAAATACAGAAAATAACTTAAATAAATGACACCCAGAGAAATAAAATGCACAACTGGATCGCACAAATTTGCTCTTGTAGCTCAAAGTTATTGTATGTATTTGTATTAAACAAAAAAAAAATATAGAAGAAAATCATTTTTTGTTCAATTTTTTCCAATTTTGTTTTTTAAACTAAATAACCAATACTTTTTAAAATGATGAGTACAACCTGGTGACAAGAATGATATAAAAGGAAAAAACTAAAAAAATATGGAAAAGTTCCCGAAAGAGAAAAACTAAAAAAGCAGGATTGTTGCAATCACTTATTACATAGCACACACAAAGTTTAATCAAAATCGTTAGAGCCGTTTTCGATAAAACCGTTATATGGGAGGTATTCGTTCTAATCGAGATATTTAAACACAAAAAAATAAACTTGGGAAATTACAAAAAATAAATCTGTACCAAATTTCATGCAAATCCGTCAACCCGTTCAGGCTGTGGCTCTCTGTAAAGATGGACGCACAAACGAACAGACACAGACCGACGACCGACGGACGGCATGACGAAAACCTTTTTTTGACTCCTCCATCATCGTAATGTTGGTTTTGATTAAAACCTCGATTATTTTTTTACACGAAACCAATACTTGCCCTATAGAGCAAGTAAAAACAACGTAAAGTCAAAGAAAACCACTTTGATTTTAATAGAATGTAGCAAATTTAAAGATATTCTAAATATACTATAAACATAGATATGTAGTTGAACCAAAGCTTTTCATCTTTAAAACAATGCTTTGAAACGGATAAAAAAATAGCATTGCTTGTGTTATCAGTCAATTGCTTTGCCCATCATGTTATTTTGTTGTTGAAAATAACTTGTAGATATTTGAACTTAAACTAACATAAGAATTACATTACACATTTATGTCAAATACTAATATTTCAAAGTGGAATTAAATATAAATGTATGTCAAATTTAAGTACTGCCAAGAATACAAGAGTGTTACTGTGTCGAGGTAAAATTCTTATTAACCCAAAATTAGCAATTTATCATTGCATATAATTACTTAATTTATTGTTGAATTTCAATATTAGGTTTTGAATTCACACAGCTCTCAATTGTGACCTCTATAATTTATTTTTTGTTTTGTACCGTGTAATTACATAAATATCTCATTACTGGTAGTCAGAAATATTCTGATTGACACCCTTGGGAAGTTAAAACATTTAAAAACCCCATTTGTTACTGATTTTTATAAAATAGCTGATGCCTGAAAAACAAACAGGTAGTATGTTATTCTTTCGTAACAAAAACATTAAAACAGTGCCTTAAGTTTTCACGAAGTCGTAAAGTGATATTCTATAGCTGATTTGCGATACAAATATTAAAAGTAATTTTGTGACTTTAAATGATTTGAATTATATAAGGTTTCTGGAAGGGCTTGTAAGGCATCGCTTGTAAATGCAAAAATACACAAACCAATAATATGCTTCAAAAAAAAAAAAAAAAAAAAAAAACAACCGACTCACATGGAGATTAAGTTTTAAGCATAATTTTCAGATGTTCAAGTTAAATCGGGATTATCAACAAAAATCGGTTGATCAAACTTTATAGATTGTTAGAAAACAAATTAGTTAAAATAAACATTCAACGATTAACAAATTGGAATAATCATGGCTTAAAGATGAATAAATCTGAATGAATTGGTCCTTAGTGTTGCAAAGATAATAACAATATTTTTAAAAGAAAGTTGATCGCAGAACGTAAAACGAAGGAACCGAAGAACTAAGGAACATTTTCTTGCCTCGACGACGAAAACAGAGCTTATTGGCTCAAGATTTGTCAAATGAAAAATTTTGATGACAAATTTTGGGGTACTTTTTAATATTTTTTTGGGTTGCATATAGTTCGAAACCAGAAATTTATTAAAATTCAATACGCGACACATACATATTAAAATTTTTCAGTTAATACAAAATATATTAAAATTTATTATATGGAAGAATTTTTTATAATTCAATCGTACAATACAAGTTTTATTAAAAGAATTTTATAATATTATTCTTTTCTTTTCTCTTTTATATGTATGTAGATAGATAGATTGATTTATTAGTTTTAAACATATTAACAGATTTGTGTGTACAATATCTTCATCAACTTCTCGATCAGCTCATAGGCGAGGTTGATCTATGCCCAAATCCAATATGATGTCACAACTCCATCCATTCACCATACTAACCGGTCTTGCTCCTGATTGTACCTAGTGCAGCTATCTTTAACAATCTTTCACTTGGCAAGTTCAATACTTTTAGGATATAATCCACTTGTAGTTTAAGGGTCTTTATAAAGAGAGGTGACAGTCCAGTTTCAAGCATTACCGCATAATTTGGTGTACATGGCGACATGTGGAAGATCCGTTTCACGAAGTATCTTAGCAGCTTTTCCACTGTGTCATACTTTTTGGCACCCCACACTTTCGTAAAATAACACCGACTCGGATACTGCTTTAAACACTCGATGTTTGCTGGTGTGTGGTACATGCTTGTTAGCGAAACAATTATTCCAGCTTGAACATATTGCAGCTTTGGCGCTTACCAGCTTCTCCTTTAAATGTCTTTCCAAGTTAAGGTTTGGTGTAAAGTATACCCCAAGATATTTATATCTTTAACCACTTCTATTGTTTGCTCGTTGAAATACCAATGTTCGTTAACAAGATTTCTTCCAGAATTTCTCTGTTTGCTCGTTGATATACCAATGTTCGTTTACAAGATCTCTTCCAGAATTTCTCATGAAAACCATAGCTTTGACTTGTCGAGATTAACCGTAAGATTCCACAGGCTACAATATTCAGTAACCCGGTTTATCATCCTTTGCAAAGTCCCAGGTGAATTTGCAAGTAAGACGATGTTATCCGCAAACAAGAGGGCTTTAATGTTCTGATTGCCATACTCAATTCCTTCTGGTAAATAATCTGTGATATCGTCGTTGAATAAAGCAAAAAGCAAAGGACTTAAGGACATCCTTGCCTCAAACCAAATGTTGTTTCAAATGATTAAAGAGATTTACACCGTTCCAAACTGTGGTACATTCTTTCAATCAGCATGCAGAACTTCCTTGATAAACCTTTGGCATATAATTTGTAGAGAAGCTCTCTTCAATCTACGTTATCAAACGCTTCCTTGAAGTCTACAAAAAGTGTGTAAGCCTCTTACATGGTAGGACTCAATTATACTCCTTAGGACGAAAATGTGATCAATCGTTGAATATCCTGATCTAAAACCCGCTTGGTATTTTTTAATTTGGTTATTACAATTAATCCAGCATGTCAGTCGTTTTTGCCAAATTTCGGTGAATTAATTTTTGATTAACGTTGTTAATTGATTAACGAGATCTGCATTACTGTATTTGTAGAACTCTATTGGTATTCTATCGGGCCCTGGTGCTTTTCCATCTTTGAGTCCTTCTAAGGCTGAAATGATCTCAAGTTTCGTTGTTTCGCAGTACAAAATCATATCTCTTTTCACCTCGATTTCCGCAACCTCGATGCCAAATGTGAACACAATAGATAAATAAGTCACCTATTACTAACGTGTTGTTCTGGCTTCCATAATTAAGTGTTTCTTGCAGTAAATTGAAATCAGTTTCCCAGTGGTTGCAGTTGATGTAAGCAGGTATTATTCGGAAGGATTTATTATCAAAGTTTAAGCTTAGCACAGTCATTCCATTAAGAGTATGGAAATTGCATTTAACATTTAGGATTGTAGTTGTCCGTGTCAGTATGTAAAATATGTATTTTGTACATTATGGTGCTCCATTTTTTTTGTTTGTACATTAACACTTTTCCCCATCTATTTTTTTGCTGCGCATATATTTTGCAATTAACTGGAACTGGGCGCTAAACGAACTTTAAGATTATGCCTTAATACTCTTCTAACAAGGTATTCACATCTCTAATTACAATATTCTACAAAACAAAAAATTAAGTGCAGTTACTTTTGAAATGACCTATCAGAGGTTGTAGGTATAACTGGGGAGATCAATTAATGATTCTTGAAAACATTCATAGACAATCAAAATTTCAACCTATTGCAAAAAAACTGTTTTTGAAGTTGGAAGTTTTTTTTTATAAAAAAACAAAAACTCCTATGCTAAAAATATTCATCGAAATTGGTTAAGTCGTTGAAGAGAAACCAAAAATTAAAAAAATAAGGGTTCTATGGGAGGTACTGTATACTAAAAGGTTTACAAACATTTCATTTCAAAAGTACGACCTTACTGACAAAAGTAGACACCAACATTAAAAAAAAAAACCTTCGAGCAGTTTTAGACAAAAATTAACTTTTCCTTAGTGGTTATATGACAGGTAACTTCAGTTTAAGTCCTTAAAACTCAATTCCCTCTTGGGAATTACCCAAGACCTTTAGCAACCAAAAGTTCGAGGTATATACAGACAGCCAGACAGATTGATAGAATTGCGAGACCCACTTTTTTTTTGCATTCTCTATAATCTTAATGGGCTCTCGAGTTCGATTTATTTTACGAATCCTTAGCTTGGCCTATATGTGGTATCGATATCGCAATAAAAATAAAAGTGTTACTGGCAACGGCCCAGTTCCCGATCGATCACCGAAATTAAGCATCCCTGAGCACTGTTGGTAGAAAGATGGGGGACCATCATATACCTACCAACTGCGTATGTGTTCTTTCTGTTGTTGTTCTTCCTATGATTTATTTGTCTTTCTTTGTTGTAATAACGTGTGTTGTATCAGCCAATGGCCTTAGTTACCAGTGCTGCAGTGTTTCTAATCCGTGAAGATTTATTTATCTTCGGAATAGATTTGATATGTTTACGTTTATGTTTACGTTTATGTTTAAAAGTGTAACTTTACTAAAAACAAAATACGCAGTACATTTAAAAAAAAATCATTATCTGGAGAACATTATTCATAATTGTAATATTTTATTTATTGCACTTAAATATTTTGCACCAAAAAAGGCGTATTTATATTAATTAAGTAATATTAATAAATTCATTAAAAAAAATTTATCACTCAAATTAACAGAAAAGCGTTTTGCATCAATTGAAAAAGATTTACCTTAATTAGGTACTTTTTATGAATGAGTATCTGCTTAGCACGCAACAGAACCCACAAGTCTCAAGGAATTCCTGCAATGTTGAAGCAAAAAACAAATACAAATATTATTTACTAACAGCTTGTTGGGTATTTTATGTTAAAAACATGCAAAGCTAAATGTGTCTTTTGTTCGGGATAATTTATTTGGTGTAATAATAATTTGCTTTGTGTAGCGAATTCTAAATGGAGTGCCTAGAGAATGTTAAATCAATTAGTTTTATTAACAGGGGAACAATATGCTAAGGACGTTATGGAAACCTAAACAATCAAGATGATATCATGATATATTGTATGGAGAGGGAGAGTTATTTCAAACAATTTTGTTTTTGTGCCAGTTATTGATTGTAGTTTCGTGGTAGAATTCAAAGTATTGGAAATTAAGATTGAATATTGGACAAATAGCACGTCATTGATTGAAAATGAATATGTTGGTTATTTATTTGATAATTAAATTTAATAAATAGATAAAGATTCCAATGATTAGAATAGATAAAATATCCTCTTTGGGTTAATGAGTAACACAAATCGATTACAGTTATGGGAGGAGTGCATAACAACAATTTATTCGTAAGAATAATATGATGGCGAATGAATGTAGTTTTTTTCCTAATGGAATTACTATTTCAATTAAATTGAAGTTCAAAAATAGTTATATTTTACATGTCCTTTGTTTGTGCTTCTAAATATACCAAAGATATATGAATGGTGATGTCAGATACAGAAAAACCCATTTTTTACCCCTCGAAATTAATGCGAAGAGGGCGCTCATCAGCTTTGAAATATCAATAAACTTTTTTCATTCAAACAGGGTTGCCACGTTGTTGCACCATTTTTAAAAAGTAGTTGCCCTTTATTTTCATTTTCAGTATCAACTAATCTTTCATTTGACACTAATTCAAATCTCTAACCTATGAGCTAAGTTATACGACGGTTGTCGCTTGGACTAATAAGAGTTCATTTTGTATTTTGTTCTAAAGATAACAATTGACGTCTTTAAAAATCGTATCGTCTACAATTTCCAACAGATTTTAATAGATGATATCTCATTTGATTCATATGAAAAAGGATAATAAAAATAAAGTTAATTTTTTGTAATCAGAATACTGCTAAAAACGGTCTTGAACGTTCAAAAAATAGGAAAAATCATGTCGCTCATTTATTGCACACCAACGTCATATCTCAAAAATGTTCAAACACAGCAAAATGTGTTTAAAGATTTGAATTCCCATATAAGCTCCATAGAAGAACCTGTTTTCAATAATGTTTCATGACAACAATTTTGAAGTTACAGAAATAAATTTAATATAAGTAGTATGAAGATTGAATTAAACTTTTTGGTAGTATCAAAAACTCAAATTTGATGGTTTTTGAGATATGATGCTATTGCAGCAAATGAGCGATGTATTTTCTTAGATGTAAATATTTTTAAGCATATATATATTTAAAAATTACACGTTTTTCTCTTTTCAAAACTGCAAAAAATCTTTATATTGGATAAGAAATGACCGAATAAAAACACGAAAAACTTCAAAAACAGTTTTTTTGCAATAGGTTGAAATTTTGATTGTCTATGAATGTTTTCAAGAATCATTAATTGATCTCCCCAGTTATACCTACAACCTCTGATAGGTCATTTCAAAAGTAACTGCACTTAATTTTTTGTTTTGTAGAATATTGTAATTAGAGATGTGAATACCTTGTTAGAAGAGTATTAAGGCATAATCTTAAAGTTCGTTTAGCGCCCAGTTCCAGTTAATTGCAAAATATATGTGCAGCAAAAAAATAGATGGGGAAAAGTGTTAATGTACAAACAAAAAAAATGGAGCACCATAATGTACATAATACATATTTTACATACTGACACGGACAACTACAATCCTAAATGTTAAATGCAATTTCCATACTCTTAATGGAATGACTGTGCTAAGCTTAAACTTTGATAATAAATCCTTCCGAATAATACCTGCTTACATCAACTGCAACCACTGGGAAACTGATTTCAATTTACTGCAAGAAACACTTAATTATGGAAGCCAGAACAACACGTTAGTAATAGGTGACTTATTTATCTATTGTGTTCACATTTGGCATCGAGGTTGCGGAAATCGAGGTGAAAAGAGATATGATTTTGTACTGCGAAACAACGAAACTTGAGATCATTTCAGCCTTAGAAGGACTCAAAGATGGAAAAGCACCAGGGCCCGATAGAATACCAATAGAGTTCTACAAATACAGTAATGCAGATCTCGTTAATCAATTAACAACGTTAATCAAAAATTAATTCACCGAAATTTGGCAAAAACGACTGACATGCTGGATTAATTGTAATAACCAAATTAAAAAATACCAAGCGGGTTTTAGATCAGGATATTCAACGATTGATCACATTTTCGTCCTAAGGAGTATAATTGAGTCCTACCATGTAAGAGGCTTACACACTTTTTGTAGACTTCAAGGAAGCGTTTTGATAACGTAGATTGAAGAGAGCTTCTCTACAAATTATATGCCAAAGGTTTATCAAGGAAGTTCTGCATGCTGATTGAAAGAATGTACCACAGTTTGGAACGGTGTAAATCTCTTTAATCATTTGAAACAACATTTGGTTTGAGGCAAGGATGTCCTTAAGTCCTTTGCTTTTTGCTTTATTCAACGACGATATCACAGATTATTTACCAGAAGGAATTGAGTATGGCAATCAGAACATTAAAGCCCTCTTGTTTGCGGATAACATCGTCTTACTTGCAAATTCACCTGGGACTTTGCAAAGGATGATAAACCGGGTTACTGAATATTGTAGCCTGTGGAATCTTACGGTTAATCTCGACAAGTCAAAGCTATGGTTTTCATGAGAAATTCTGGAAGAGATCTTGTAAACGAACATTGGTATATCAACGAGCAAACAGAGAAATTCTGGAAGAAATCTTGTTAACGAACATTGGTATTTCAACGAGCAAACAATAGAAGTGGTTAAAGAATATAAATATCTTGGGGTATACTTTACACCAAACCTTAACTTGGAAAGACATTTAAAGGAGAAGCTGGTAAGCGCCAAAGCTGCAATATGTTCAAGCTGGAATAATTGTTTCGCTAACAAGCATGTACCACACACCAGCAAACATCGAGTGTTTGAAGCAGTATCCGAGTCGGTGTTATTTTACGAAAGTGTGGGGTGCCAAAAAGTATGACACAGTGGAAAAGCTGCTAAGATACTTCACTGCAGCACTGGTAACTAAGGCCATTGGCTGATACAACACACGTTATTACAACAAAGAAAGACAAATAAATCATAGGAAGAACAACAACAGAAAGAACACATACGCAGTTGGTAGGTATATGATGGTCCCCCATCTTTCTACCAACAGTGCTCAGGGATGCTTAATTTCGGTGATCGATCGGGAACTGGGCCGTTGCCAGTAACACTTTTATTTTTATTGCGATATCGATACCACATATAGGCCAAGCTAAGGATTCGTAAAATAAATCGAACTCGAGAGCCCATTAAGATTATAGAGAATGCAAAAAAAAAGTGGGTCTCGCAATCCTATCAATCTGTCTGGCTGTCTGTATATACCTCGAACTTTTGGTTGCTAAAGGTCTTGGGTAATTCCCAAGAGGGAATTGAGTTTTAAGGACTTAAACTGAGGTTACCTGTCAGGCACGTAGCCAGGGGGGGGGCTTGAGGGGCTGAAGCCCCCCCCGAAATGATTTTCATATATAAAATTTAATAAGGAACTGATAGGGTCCTTTAAGAATATTATAGAAAATGCTTATTTTTTTTTCAGAGATGCTTTTGAATCTTGTGTCGCCTTGGCGAGAACATATTTCAAACGGAAATAAAAGGTGTGTTTTTTGTACACCCGGGCTAAATTGGACAAAAAAAAAAACGCTCTCGGGGCTTAGCCCTTAACATGTTAAATACAACAACATACTTAGCCCCTTGAGCTAAGGAACTAAGCCCGGAGAATTCTCAGGGCTATACTCTTTTAAAGGGTTAAAATCTGTGCTACCAAATCACTTTCTGTTAAATCATCTATAAATTGTATGAAAACACCAAAACTATCGATTAATTGTATGAACATAAAAACACAAAGATGGCGTTTGGTGTAGAAAAAAAAATTGAATTGTTTATTTTTCTTAACTCGTACAAATTATTTCATTTAAATTTTAAAGTGTGGGCATTTACTGCTCTGAAATTTCTTTTATATATATATGTTATGTTTATAAATATGTTATTGAAAAAGATTTTTGTTATTAATTTTTTGTTTATTTAATTTTGTATATTGGAAACATTTTTTTAATTTTTTTATTCGCAATGCTGCCAAATGTTTTCGTTAAGCCCCGAGGCGTTTTTTTCGTCCAACTAAGCCCGGGCGTACAAAAAACACACCTAGAAATCTAGAAACATCATCTGCTTAAGCCTATTTTAGTGTGTTTTCGAGTATACCTACTTATTCTTTAGCTCTAGCGCCGAACGCAAAATTTTTAAAAATCCAAAAAAAGAAATTTGTGCGCTTTTTTAGTAATTAATATTTTTAGCAATGAAGGACTAGTTTTTCACTTTGTATTATTGTATGGTTTCGCACTTTGTTAATTTGACTTCAGTTTCATTTTTGAAGGGCCAACAGTTTCCAAAATACAGCATTTCAAAATTTAGCAATAAGAAAAATGTATATAACAGCAAGTAGTAGAAATAAACATTAAATTAAGAAATTTAGAATTCTTCTCATTAGATGATTCAAACTAGTAGAACGTGTTATTGTGCCAAAAAAATGAATAAACCTGTCATAAACATTCAGGCAGGGGGAGAATTAAAAAATGATTTCACACAAGAAATAACAATTCAAAGACAACGGTAACACATAGAAATGTATACAATAGATTACACTGGTCTGCGAAAATTGCCTTCAAACTAAAGTATACTTTTCTAAAGGATTTTGTAACGCTGAACACGAATCTGAAAATAATATGAAGATGTTATAAACTATTTTTTTTGTACATTTAACGTCGAATTTCTTTCTTTGGTAAATACTTAATTACAAAACTATTAATGGGATGGAAATGAAATCATTCAAAAATTCGCTTTCGATGCAGATATTGCAAATTGAAATTTAGGATTTGTCCAAAATACTCTCTGTAGTCCAATTCAAGCGTTTTTAAAGGTGGAAAGTTCTGAAGTAATACTTTTTATAGCTAACTTTATGTTGTTTTGGGATGTTGAGTATGAATTTTTTAATTGTTTTTGGTGCATGATAAACAGAAAACAAGGTATGCTTATTATTAGCGCCATGTCACCATTTTGGAAAAGTGATGACGTAGTAGTCATCTCCGATGCTGACAATCGAGTTTTTTTTAGCTTCATTGTTGTTGTTTTCAATTAAAAAAAATGTTTTCTCAAAATCCATAACTGACGTTCGCGCGAACTGGCTATGAGAAAGATGACTATGACGTCACAGAAAACCTGCCAAAATTCAAATGAGCATACCTTGTTTTCTGTTTATCATGTTTTTGGTGCATATGCCAACATATAAACGCTAAGACCGATAATGTAGAACAAATTAAGACAAAATTACCAAATTTATGTCTTGGCCAATTTTTTGTATGACTTCTGGATTCCTCAAAAAAAAAAATTGAAAAATCCATAGAAATCATTTCTTCTGAAAAGCATAAAATATCCTTTTTTATTGGATTTTCTCTGATTACTGCCTTCTTTATACCATAATTAACTTGGCCAGTATCAAGAGTTTAGAAATAGGATGAAGTGTACATCCCAAAAAGTACGGAGTTTTGGAATTTATGGTGATTTTTTTTACATTACGGTTTAAAATGTGACTATATATTGAAGAATCAAAAATTAAAATCAATCAAAAAAAATTTACGAGATAGATTTTTTCTGAAACCAGATTTAGATCCAGAAAATTCCAATCTTACATAAATTAAAAAATTATATGAAGGACACAAAAACGTAATTTTTGCAGACCAGTGCTATCTTAGAGCCAGAAAGGAAGTGTTGAATTTTCTTTAAGAAAAATAGTGAAACAAATTCATTTTAGCTTTAAAATTAATTTTTGTATCGAATTATTTCGTGGATTGAAAAATTAAAGGGCAAATGCTTAAACAACTTAAAAAAAATATCCAATGAAATTAGCAATTTTGAAAAGTAAAATTTTTTTAAACTACTCGCTTCACGAAGACATTTCCTGGCTCAATATGTACAAAATTATTTGACTTAAACATCCTTTACTTTAAAACTGCCAAAAAAAGCTTCATTTGACTAGAATTTTGCATGGTCTTCATCTATAGAATCGATAATGGGTATAAACATTAATTTTTCCAGGTATGGTTTTGTATTTTTTGTTAAATGAATTACTCGAAAAAAATTGAGGAAAGCCCCCCCCCGAAATGAGATCCTGGCTACGGGCCTGTTACCTGTCATATAACCACTAAGGAAAAGTTAATTTTTGTCTAAAACTGCTCGAAGGTTTTTTTTTTAATGTTGGTGTCTACTTTTGTCAGTAAGGTCGTACTTTTGAAATGAAATGTTTGTAAACCTTTTAGTATACAGTACCTCCCATAGAACCCTTATTTTTTTAATTTTTGGTTTCTCTTCAACGACTTAACCAATTTCGATGAATATTTTTAGCATAGGAGTTTTTGTTTTTTTATAAAAAAAAACTTCCAACTTTTTTTTTTTTTTTAAATAAATTTTTAGAAAACGGGTGACTGTATTTGTTTTAAATTAAGGGATTAGGTGTCCATTATTATGTTCTTGAAAATGTCACATCAACCTTTTTCAACTATTTCCGGGGCACTACTAAAACAAAAATTAAATTAAACGATTTTTCTTACAATAATAACTTTATTTAGCTCGTGTTATTGTAAATATAAGTAAAAATCTAAATTAATATTTTTTCTTCAAAACATTGGTTTTAATTTATATAGAAATTTGGTGTGCAATTTAAACCAAGGCACAATAAAAAAGGAAATTGAGCGATATTTTTGCAGGAATAAATTTATTTACGTCGTGTTTTTTTTTTAAATATAAGGAAAAAAATGACAAAAATACTAAAATAAGTGGTACGATTTTTAACATGGTTTAAGAATTTTTATGTACGAAAAATATTTTTTTTTTTTTAAAACGGCTCTAAAGATTTTCATTTTTTTTTTTTTAATAATTATTTATTCATCTTTCTAAATAAGATTGAATGTCATACTTTTTTTAAACTCAAAATCGGGAACATATTGATAAAAGAATAGCTTTGAAAAATAAACATTTTTTGAGCCATTATACATATACACAATCAATATGGAGAAACTTGATTTTCTCAAAAAAGGTTCTAACGCGGTTTTGATTGTGTGTAACACAACAGGCAAGGTAGTACTTTTGAAATAAAAAAATATATTTTTTCATAGGTTGTTAGGTAGGTACCTCTTATAGAACCGTTTTTCTCGTGAACGACTCCACGGATTTCGATGACAATTTTTACACAAGAGCTTCTCAGCAATTTTCGAGTTATTTCATATCAAAATTTTTAAAAAAGTTTAAATTTTTTTTCAAAAATCAATTTTTCGAAAACGCGAGAAAGATTTTTTTTTAAATAATGTTTTTAGATGTCTATTATACATATATACATATATTTTCTTAAAATTGAGAGTTTTTATATATAAAAATTAATTTGATAAAAAACGGCTCTAACGATTTTCGATTTTTTTTATAAAAAATTACCTTTTTTCACAAATCAAATGACACACATAGTTTTGAGGTCAAAACAATTAAAGAAGTTGTTGATGTCATTTTAGTAATTATTTTTATGTTTATTTTTTAATTTCTTATAAAAGTATTTACTTTGAAAGACTTTATAAATATAAAGCTATATCATCCACAGCAACTTTGACCCTAAGAGCAAGTACGTGCGACACAGTCGTGCATATTATCTTTCCATTTCCATTTTTTATTATGTACCTTTCAAAAATTGGCTTTGCTAAGATGGTCACCTTAAGAGCAAAAGAAAGATACTTATCTTCGATGTTCTAAGAATTTTTTACTTGTTACTTATTCTTCTTTTGACAGGAAATGAATTCAATTGCTAACTTTCGTAATAATTCAAAAATTAGGGATACATTGGTCGCCTCCAGCATTCATATCGTTGGGAATATAAGTTGTCTTTTCAAAACAAATTTCCTAATTTTTAGTTAACTCATAAACGGAAAGGGGAGATCGGGGCAAGTTGTAATTTTTTTTTTTTTAATTTTTTTGTTTCTATACCAATTTTCTTTCTAAACATGTATTTCATATTTTGTTTAATATACAGAAAACTTAAAACAAAATGTATCTCAGATATGAAAGATTGCCCATAAACAAAAACAATTATTC
This sequence comes from Meliscaeva auricollis, assembly GCA_948107695.1. Classification (NCBI taxonomy): domain Eukaryota; kingdom Metazoa; phylum Arthropoda; class Insecta; order Diptera; family Syrphidae; genus Meliscaeva; species Meliscaeva auricollis. The sequence goes on along the minus strand of OX403616.1, from coordinate 16,278,589 downwards.
CAAGAAACAAACTGATATAGCTATGAAATGTCAAATGATTTGCAGGGTCGTTCAAGGGAATTTTTAAACAAAATAACTACGCTACAAATTTATTTTTACAATTGAATCATCCATCAAGAACCTAATAAATGTCGCAGTTGAACATTTAGGTATGCTTTTACCTACACTTTACGTTGAACTAATTTTTTAACCATGTTACATTTGATAGATGTGCAAGCAATCAAGTATATTACCTACTCTTGTCAAAAAGTTAACGAACAATGTTTCCATGCAATTTTTAAACAATTACAAATTGTTGCAGCTGACCAGATCTTTTGATTGTATTAAGAAACTCAAGGAATAAAGTAGGTACTCGTAAATGTAGAGTTTTTCTTTTAAGAAAAATAATATCGATTACTAATTCCCCCCAAAATTGGTTATTTACAATATAACTTAAAACTTTTTTTATGATGAATTTGGTGATTACCATATTTAAAATCTTTGCACTTCGTTTATATTTTTGTATACCTAGACAATTCAAATACTGAATTAAGTTGGTTAGTGTAATATATATTTATAATCATTAAATTTTAAATATTGTGCGTGACGTATAACTCAGGTGACAATTTTAAATTTTCTATACAAAATTCCAAGAAGATATCGAATCTTTTCACCATGTACAACCTACCCCGGTTTGCCATATCTCCACATTGTTGATGTTGGTATTATCATGTAAATAAAACAACCGATATATGTATATAAAATTCTATTTAACCGAAGCTACAGTATACCCTTTTAATAGGTGAAATCTATACCCTCAATTTTGTCATACGCCATCGCCACACAATCAACATGTGAAACCGATATAGACTCATCATTCTTCAGAGACGTCCTTCGAGCAGGGGGATTTACTTTGGTGTCGACACCACGACATGATATTACACTTCGTTGTTGGCGTATAGTAGCACTCCACAAAAACTTTCCCAATTATCATAATTCTGCGGCCTTCTTTATCGTTTAACTTTTCATTCATTTTCTTCCGACTTGTGACTGTGAGGCTGGGCTCAGACCATCACCATTTACCACCCAGTTTATCGCCTAACAAACATTCTGTTGCGAACTACTACTAGCAAAGCGGGGGTGGCTTCTTCAGATCATCCCTCTCGGCTCTCGCCACCAGTTCCGGTTGCTACAGAGAACCAAAACACTACTGCCTTAAAAGCTCAGGGTTTTTCAGGGATTATGCGGGGGGTGAATGGGTAGAAATGGGGATCAGTAACGGTAGTACGTACTAGCTTCTACCTTCTCTTTGCTCTCCTTGCTTGCCTTGCTCCATCCCCTTGGGCTTCATGATAAGTAAAATCAACAATCGGAAAATGTAATAATGAGGCGTGAAATGAACGGTTATTCTCTATTATTTGCTAAGTTTATTTGAATTTATTAAGGATATTAGAGAATCACAGGACAACAAACGAGAATGTGTGTTCGTGTGTAGTGTTGTAGTGGATGCTGCGAGTGCTATTCATGTGAGATGCGAGTAGCACCGATGATATTAAGGACAACGGAAATATTATTGCTTATATTAACATCTCCACTTTATGGCTTATTATATACTTGCCCTTTTTGTTGTTGTTGGTTTTCTTTCTGTTAATGTTTACATTTTAGTGGATTTCTTTCGTTTTTCCTTATTGTTGCAAAGTGGGCCATGAGTGTGTTTTCGTTGACCGGATTTTATATGTAATTACAGCTTGGAGGGTAGGTAGCACATGAATGTAAGTGTATGAATGGGTATTTCATTTAATTTAATTGAAGACAATGTTCCGTTAATCCAAATAAAAGGTTAACAAATAGGCAGATGATAATTGGATTTGTCAGATTTTCACGATTGTGTTTGTTGAAACAAATAAATTTAATACAAAATAAAAAATAGTTACATCAATAGTAATTAAACCAAATTGAAGGAGTGGAAGGTTTAGGAATAATACATTTTATCCGTTTGGTATAAGCGAAAAAGAACAACATGGGTGCATCAATATTGAGGTATAATAATAATTTGGTGTATGTATGTACCAGTGACGTGAATATGATCAGTATAAAATTACAGTTCAGTAAGTTGAAGAAAAAAAAGTTGTATGTACTCAAGTAGGCGCGCCAGAAGTTATACTTTTATCATTATTTATTTATACATCAATTAAAAAACATCGGTTAAGTTTAACTAAAGTTAGAAGCTATTTTGTTTACTTGAAAGGGATACTTATTTTGAATTTTTGAACAGATTTGTGAGATATCGAATTTGTACTGTTTTTAATATTATTCAATAAATGACATAGTCATGAACAGTCTTTGTTTTTTGTATGCATTGCTTAAGAGAACAGACACATCTTGAAATTAAGCTAAAAATATATTCAATATGTTTAATTTTTCTCTCTAAAATTTGTAAATTTGCATTTTTATGTTTAAAAATGTCTATACTGCCTATCAAGAACATTTGTACCAACAACATTGTAGTATCTATATTGTTATGTGAAATTGAAACAAATTTCATACCATATTGCAAAAAGAATAAGAAAACAACAATTTATTTTGCTCTTAATCACCTCTAACTCATTATTTGTATGTGTAGTTGCATACTTTATGATGTAGTGATATTTCATCTAAATTTAAATACATCATTCTTACAAATCTGACAATAAACAAAAAAGTAACAAATTTGATAAGTGAACCATCTCGAATCCATTTGTGAGCCAACGGTACCGTTCTCCACTGGTACCTGGTCGAGTCCGACGACGACAAGGGCAGACAATTTTGTTGAATTTTGATGAAACTCTTTTCAAGTTTGAGAAGATTTTATAGCATGCAAAGTTATGTGTGATATATCAAATTCAAGGTAATTTAATCGTGATGCAACGTTGAATCATAGTTTTAAGAGGATTATATAAATAGTAATTAATCACCGAGTAAACAAGGTTTAATGGCTGTGTAAATGTCAACTTTGAAAATGTAAAAATAAAAAAGATAAAAATAAAATGCAATTGGAAACGGTCAAAAAACTTGTACTGAAAAATCTTCTTTTTACTGTTATTCATTGAAAAAAATGTTTAAAAATCTAATTTTTTTATACGTTTATAGACAACACATAAACCTAAAAGCAGTATGACTAAAAATATTTTTCCTGTTATTCCCGCACTAAAAGTTGGTTGAGGTCGTTCTCCAGTTGTGTGCACCACCTGTTACGCGGTCTCGTCGGGCTGGTGCGTTGATGTCTATACGCTCCACGTGTCACAGCCATCTCAGCCGATGTATTTTCAGCTTTTTAACCAGGCCAACATAGCTGTACAGCCCGTAAAGCTCGTCGTTGAATCTTCTTCTCCATACTCCTTCGATACACACAGGACCAAAAATCACTCATACAATCTTCCTCTCAAAGCAACCAAGCAAATTTTGATTCGAATCTTTTAACGCCGATGCTTCTGCCCCATATAGAAGGACCGTCCGTTCAAAAACGTATTTGTTTTTTTAAAGCTAAAACGGTTATGGAGCATTTTAAATATAATATGTATCAGACGCCTATTTTTTTTTTGTTATTATCTTTCAATGTTCATAATTAGTTTTTCAAGAAATTATCAACTTCATCCATAATACCATCATTTTTAAATGTCTAAAAAAATATTTGATATTTTAAAATAATTTTTAACTTGAAAAGTTGAATTTTTGAGAATTCACCATTATTTCAATTACTTATAGTGTCTGTGTGAAAAAACCAGTAATAATGGGCTGAAAAAATCTATGTGATATTACTGGTTTAACTTTTATAAATGCCGGTAAAGAAGTATAACTTCAATTGTTCACTGGAAAAGTCAATTGCAATTTTTTCCTGCGATGTAGGTATGTATATTTGCTTATCAAGCTATGCCTACATATATGTTAAGCATTTTAAGTCTTTGTTATACCTTCCTTTAATCATTGAAATTGAATGTAACAATGACATATTAATGATTTTTGAGTTTTAATACAACGATAATGTGCAAAATGGGCGTAGAATCAACAAAATTAAAATGTATCTCCAATGGAAGCTTATTTTCTGAATATAGGCTAAATGGGTAATCATTTGCCAGAGGGGTGCATTTGCCAATCGATTTTTTGGTCAAATCAACTCATTGTTAAATATAAAAATCGGTTTTGGTTGCACATCTCCAAACTTTCGAATGACAGTTCTACGCCGCCGCCGTACAAAAACCAAGTTGGTCATGTAAGTTGCTATTTTTTATCCCGGAATCTAATAAAACAAGGTACAAAATTATCGTAAATGTGTAGCATTTTTTCATTTAAAATAACTCTTTCTTTACTGAAACTGTAAATTATCTATTCTACAGTATGTGGAATTGTTTTTCCAAGAAAAAAGTTACTAATATTTTTTTTTTTAAAAATGCCTTTCCCATTTTTACGTGGGGATGCTTCGCCTGGAAAAAACACTTAGTGGGGTACTTTTGCCAGTGGCAAAGTCACTTCAAGGGGTGTCTTTGTCAGTGGCAAAACCAAATTCTGGGGTGCCTTTGGCATGGGAAAAAGCACTTCATGGGGTTCCTTTGCCAGTGGCAAATCCACCCATTTTTTTTAGGAAAGCATTTCGCTCTAGAAGATCCTATTCTTGCTGTCACTACATATTCGCAATGATAACTAAAAATAATAAATAATATTGCATGTAATGTTTAAGTAACAGCAAAAAAAAATTTAAATAAGAAAAAATTATCTCTCATTTCCTGCGAGCTTAAAAGCATCTGGGGGTGAACATAGTACATATTTACCACCCATAAAATCAGTAACATCATCAATGTTATATTACAGTCTTACCCACGCATAAAACCGTTCAATTGATACTAAAAGAGTTAGCATTGTAGGTTTACATTACACTGACAGAAAAATTATGGGGTATTATAATAAAATCATTTTTTAAGTAACTTGAAGTTATACTTACTTTTGTTTGTTTGTTTTTGTTTTGGGATATTTTTTCATGAAGCAAGTAACACACGATTTGTGTCAATACCAAAATTTGTGTGTTTTGTTCATAAAAATGCACAAAACAATCTGAATGATAAATTGGATAATGGTCTTTTGCAGAATCGATCAAAAACAATTATTTTCCAATTTATTTTTCTATCTTGTCTATTTTTTTTTTCTTAGTAAGAACAAACATATTAAACCGAAACTGTCTTAGCTATAATATTGTAAATTTCGGGTTTTAGATTGTCAAATTGCCTTATTTTGACTAACATGTCAGGGAAGTACAAATAAAAACAAAATGAGACGATACTCAAAAAAATCATCTATGGCAATTTCCAAAAATTTCCTAAAACTAACCCTGTTGTGCTGAAATTATTATTATTCATAAAGAGAGCGATTATATCCACTCATAGTAGTCGTATTACCTTGGTTTTGATAGCAATCGGATTATCATTTAAACAAGCTTATTTTGACATCTTAATGATCACCATTAGTTGAATATATATGCATATATGCATAGCGAAAACTAAAATTGCAATATTGATGTAGATTTTTCAAGATAGTGGCCGAACCCCAAATGGGATTCGTTGGACCTTTTGGAATATTAGAAGGAACATTGCTACCAACAATTTCTACCAGTAAAAATGCTGTAAAATATTTTGTCCGGGTTAAAACTTAAATACCTTGATCTAATAAGAAAAGTACAAAAAACATCAAATTTATTAATAAAATCACTTTAACTACTTTTTAAAATATATTGAACTCAAAAAAAAAAGAATATGGTTTCCTCTAAAAAGGTGAATTTAAAAATGGATTTAAATCGTTGAAGCCGTTCTAAAAAAAATATTTTTATGGGGAGAGTACGATAGCTTGGGCGCCCCCGTTTGGGCGGGAGGGGCAATTTCATGAAAAAAGTACTAAAAATGCAAAACAAATTTATAAAAAATAAAGGTAATATCTACAATTAAGTTGTTTACCTTTTTTTAAAGCCAATACTCTGTTCAATTAGTCAGTTAAAATTAAGCGAAATATATGCAACGAGTTTCAAACTCAAAATTTAAGAAAAAAAACATAAGAAAAATGTTTAAAGTGGAATTTTAAAAACTTTGAGATTTTATATTATGTTTTTTTTTTTCTTAGAATTGCTCTTATTGGTTTTTAATCAAAAGCTGATAACTAGATGATTTTATGTGTTCTTATTTTCGAGAAAATTGAAAATTATCATAACTACTATTTTAATTTACGATTTTTTTTTGAATAATTGAATGTGTAAATAAAGTTTCTTTAAACCCAGATTCTTCAAATGCAAAAGAAACTTTTCATACACCCAACCTTGCATCTACCCCAATTCCTATAGTGAGCCCAAGCAGGGGGGTGCAGGGAGGCTTCTTTTTTTATATTTATGTGATCTTTTTTTGATTTGTTATTATTAAATTAATAATAATCGAAACGAAATCAGAATGAAAATTCTGACACTTTGGTATAGTTTGTTCGAAATAAAAGTGCTGTTTTTTGCTTAAACGATGCCGAGTAGATCTTGGAAAAGCGAAGTAGGGAAGTAGATTTTTTTTTTTTATTTCTCAAAACCGAAGTAAATCTATTTCGATCGAAGTATTTTTACTTCGAACCCTGGCCAAAGGCTTGCATGTTTTGAACATTACAATTGCACTATGTAGGTATGTAAGACACTAATATGTATATATATAGGTATAAATATTATGGATGCCAGGTGGGGGGAAAATGTGCAAAATGTCACCTTAGTAAATTGTAAGTTTCTCAAAACAAGTTACTTAAAATGATGCTTAACCTTTCTCGATATCACTCTACAAGCGATTTACATGAAAGAGCAAATGTTTAAATGATTTGTGATAGAATCGATAAATTAAATAACTCTTTTCTAATTAAATGCGAATTTTCAGGTAATCCGTTAATAAATTTGATGTTTTCTTAAACATATTTCTGATTTTTACTTGCGATATGCGTACCATATATCAAGTTATGCATTCGTACAAAAAATAAAGTTGAGATAACAATCAAACATGACATTACGATGATAGAGAATGAGAAAAAAGTGGGTCCGACAATTCTGTCTGTCTATCTGTCTGTCTGTCTGTCTGTCTGCTGGTCTGTCTGTCTGTCTGTATGTATCAGCGACCACAGCCTAAACGGATAGGTCGATTTACTTCAAACTTGGTATGTGGCGTTTTTTGGAGAATATCCCCAGACGTTTTTCTGATTTTTTTTAACGGTAGGTACCTATCATATACCGGTTTTAGAAAAACTCATTTTTCTCAAAAACGGTGCCTACGGTTTTGATTAAAAAAATCATGGTCATTTATTTAGGTAAGGGGTATCTTTAAATGAGAATCAATTTTTTTCAAAAACCGTTATTAACGGTACCTGCCATAGAACCTTTTTTTTAAATTCTGATTTTCTCCCTCATGGCTCAATCAATTTCAACCATTTTTTTTACATGGATGCTTTTAAGTTGCCGTAATAATATTTTTTAGTAAAAACAAAATCGAAAATTATTTTGTTGGATTTTTAAATAAAGTTTGAAATTTTTTTTTTGAAAAATCATTTTTTCGAAAACTATTCAATATTTTTTTTTCAAATTTTAGTTCTTAAATGTTGATAAATAATATCTTAAAAGTGGCGTACCAATTTTATTTTATAAAAGTGTATGGAAAAAATATTTTTTTTTTTAAACGGCTCTAACGATTTTCAAATTTTTTTTTCTAAAAATGTATCATTATAGAAGAAATCAAATTGCGTACTTTGTTTTGAGGTTAAATTCATTTAAGAAGCTGTTTAAGTGATTTGAAAATTGAATTTTATGTTTTTTAATTTTTTTTCTAAACTGCATTTACAAATTTTTAATTAAAAAGGCTTAGCATAAATAGTAACTTTATCTACAAGAGCAAGTACGTGCGACCCAGTCGTGCATTTTATTTTTTCTGTTTTTCTATAGTGTTTATATCGTTATTTATTTAGTTGTATTTTATTTACACATGTTAAATTATCTTTAATTCTGCACTTTTTTTATGCATTAAGTTGTTCAGTTAATTAGTTTAATGTTGTACAGTATTCTTTTCATTGTTATTTATTTCATTTATTAATTACTAAATGTTTAAATTTTGTTATTTCTTTTGATTGTCAACTCCTAGCATTTAATCATGTTATTATTTATTCTCCATTGTTCAATATGTTTTATCTGTTTTTATTATCCATATTATATTTATATTGATTTATTATCCATCGATTTGTTATTTATTTATTTATTATTAATTAATACTTTATTTATTTATTTTGTTAATTGTTTATTTATTTATTTGTTTGGTTATTTATTACCTCACTGTTCATTTGCCGTAAAGCTGGAGTTAATTTGTGTAATCCACATTCTATTTTTACATTCTATTATTACTAAAATTTTGGTAATTAATTTTTTTTCGGTTTCTGATTTTAAATTCATATTAGAAACGATTTTTAAGAAAAAACAATATAAAATCTCAGAGCTTTGAAAAATTACACTTTAAACATTTTATTTTTAATGTTTTTTTTCCCAAATTTTGAGTTTGAAAGGAGAATTTTCAAAAACTATAGATATATTTCACTTGATTTAAAAATTGGCTAATGGAACAGAGTAGTGGCTTTATTTAAAAAAAAGGTATAACATTTAATTGTAGGTATTGCCGTTATTTTTTAATAATTTGTTATGCATTTTTAGTACTTTTTTCATGAAACTGCCCCTCCCACCCCAACGGGGGTAGATAGACCCCCACCCATTGTAAAAAATGCTTGTATTTGACCCCTCTACAAAAATACGTTATCAATTGTCGGCACCCAAGTTATCATACTTGTGCCATTTATATGGTAAAAAATTATCAAAAAATTAGTATGCCGTTTTTAAGAAATTATTAATGGACGTCTAAAACTATAATTTCAACTAATAAGTTGGTATTTTACGCTCTAGCTCAAACAAGAAACGAACAGAGAGACAGAATTTCAGACCCACGTTTTTCGCATTTTCTATCATCTAATGCCATGTCCGATTGTTATCTCGAATTCGATTTTTTTTACAAATCCTTAACTTACCATGGAGTACCTACATCGCAAGTAAAAAAATTGTTTTTTCTTCTAACTATGTCCTTCTATATATCCATCAATACATGCCAAACACTAAGTAATACAACATTATACAAACTGTTAACGACGACGACGGAGGTCACTGTGGTGTATGTGGAACATTTTTATTTTGCAGGATAAATATAATTTTATTTTTGTGGACCATTTATCAGACTAATTAAAATCTTGTGTTCATTTTGTAATTTTATTCACAGAAGAGTTGATGCTTGGATCGTGGAGTCCCATATTGGCCCTTTTTACGTAATTGATATATGTATATAATGAGAAAAGCAAAAACAAGTAGGGGTCTTTTAATTCTGCATGTTTGTCGGTATCTTTCTCGAGCTGCAGCCTATGCCTTTGGTGGAAAATACGTGAAAGGTCGCGAAAAAAGTTTTGAGTACTTCAGAAAGAAACATGTGAGATTGTAAAACTGTCCGCTGTTTTATCCATAGTTTTCCGCGATTTTTACCGTGATAGGTTTCAGTATTTCGCATAATTTCTCCATGACGTTTCACACAGTAATCCGCACTTTTTTCCACGGTATTCCGCGATTTTTACCACGGTATGTCTCGTGATTCCACGCTTTTTTCTGTGACCTTCTTTGCTTTATCCGTAGTATTTTACACTTTTCCTCGAGGTAGTAAGTGTTTTTTTCAAGACTTTCCATACGGTATTTCTCGATAATTCACATGGTGTTCAAAAGTTCTTTCACCACTTCAAAAGTATTCTGCGCTTATCCATAATATTCCTCGCTTTTTGACGTACATATTTTTTCACGACTTTTCAGGCTTTTGTCCGCGACCTTTCAGGCTTCTCTCACTTTCTTCGCTTTTCTGAGCGATATTTAATGTTTTTCTCGTGGTATTAACCTTCTTATTCTCAGAAGTTTAACATATTTTTCCGCGACTTTTTACAATTCTATCCAAGACTTTTCTCGCTTTTTTTCATGACTTTCTTTGTTTTTGCACTATATTTTACCCATTTCTCTCTGCAGTAATTTTTATTTATGACCTTCCCTGCCGTACTTGGCGATCTTAAACCCATATATATTTAAATCGAATGTAAATGAAATAAAATAACTATCGAAAACTCGCAAAAATGCTGATAAGTTAATGGTATGCAATGAAAGGACTTAAATTAACTCTCAAAGTGTAACGCACACAACGCCATCTGCTGGTATTTTCCAAACCAGCAGTCCGTGTTCTGTTTCTATTGTGTATCAGAGATGGTGTTGTATATGGATTTAATTTTTTTTTCGATTTTCTTCTTTTTTTTCAATGCATTGGAAAACTCCCCGAGACCATGATTTTCCGAAGTCTTAATAGTTATTCTTTGATTCCTACGGAAGAAGAACTTTGTTTTATATAGTTAGAAGATAAGGCTCTTATAATTTCATTTAAAATAAATTTATAAAAATGTCGTCCATCCTATTTTTTTTTTAAATCTTATTCAAATATTAATGTTTATGAACGCATGAAAATATCCATCGATTTAAAAAAAAAAATAAAGTAATTTTAAAACCTTCTATCAAAATTCTGTTATTTTAGTTTCAAAAATATTTGATATGATTAAATTTTAACAAAATGTTCTATACTGAAATTGTCATTCAATTCACCTTCTTTTTTGCTTTAAACTTCGATAAAATGTTGGGGTTAAATGAACAATTTTCATAACTGTTTGCATTACATAAAAACAGCCCTTTTGTGGACATTTAAATAGTCGTCATTTCAATAAATGTATACGATTAACGTAAATTATTTGTTTAATGTTAATCGAGGGCATTTGCATTATTTATTTTGCAAGAATTCCATATCACATTACTTCGTGTTTTCAACTTTTGTGGGGATTGAAACTAAACTAAATATTTAAATATCAATTGAATTAAATATTGTGTATTTGTTTGGCAGTTTATATGAAATTAAACAATAAACTTCATCCTGCACCTCATCGGATGTATGCATGTAGGTTAACATGTGTTATATAATTCTACTGCCATTAAGTGGTCTTTATTTGCTTTATTTAGATTCATTATAGTGAATTATATCAGAATTGACTTGTATAGATAATTTAATTTAGAAATACATTTGAAGCAATCAATGTAATCGTTCAATAAACTTTTCAATTAAAAAGCTTAAGAGTGTCAAAAGAGTTTAATCTTATTCTTTTACTGTTTAATTTTTTACATGCCAGACCTTTGAATTAGCAATCAAACATTTGTCCCTCTTCTGAAGAACTTTTTTTTTTTTAATATTTTTTTAATATTTTGCGAGTTACGTTACAAAGCGGGATGAAATATTGAAATATAGTGCACCAAAACTCCTTTTAGATGAATTTAACTGTTTAATTGATAAAATCTAGCTTATGAACTATAAAAAATTGGAAACAAAGAAGGTTTTTTTTCGAAAAGTGACATTATTTTAAAGTAGTTTCCAACAATTTTTTTGGAAACTTTAAGCGACTACAGGGATCAAAATAAAATTTGAAAAAAATAGGGGATTTTTTTTTTGCTGTTTCAAATAGTTTTCTACCTAAGAGCTTGATCTAAAAATAATTAACAGTCTAATGGACATAATAACATCCATTAAGAACTCTAATACATAGACGAGTGGGAAGTTGCGTAAGGTTGCCGGTTTTAGGCGGGCTTTTCAAACAAAAATTGTAGAAAAAAAATTTATAGTAAATGATGTGAATTAAAACCAACCAATGAAAAAAAAATAATGTTGATCGCTGTTATGACATACACCTCTTACTAATACGATACTTTGATCCATTTATTTTTATATCAATAGATCAAAAAGCAGTAGTTTTGCTTCAAACTTAAGGCTTCTAAAACAATAAGAGAAACAGAAAAGTAAATTTTGTATGAGTCATGTATGGATATTGTTTCCTGAAAATATCAAGCATTTTCGATACTTTTGGCGCACTAGAGTCCTTTTTTATCCAACTGTGTATCACTTCGTAAGAAGAGGGACGACATGTCGGGTAGGTGGGGGAGCATTGGTATGTTCCTTTGATTTGTTATCTTCATTTTAAAGTAGGTATATTTCATATTAATTTTACGTCAAAATTACGTTTTGGAACCGCATGAGTTTATATAATTAGTGAAAAGAAAAAAAAATTTTCTTGACAAAAAATATCTAAATAATTTTTGAAAAAATTTGCTACAATCTGAAAATTATCAGTTCTCATTTTTCTCGAAAACGTTCATTCAATAAAGAACTTTTGCATGAGTATAAGAAGTTTTTTTTCAAAAATAAGTATATTTCAACTTAATATCTTAACTATTTCTATTTTAAATATTTGAATTAAAAAAATGTGATGTGGCAAAGCCTCCCTGGTGGGAATGGTTTGCCATATGAAGTCGTGAAGTTATTGCCATGTGCCTAAATTTCAAACCCAATACAAATAGGATGTAGGAACTCTTAACATTAAGAAAAAGTAACAAAACAATTTTATTCATTCAATTTAGTAGTTAAAATTATTTAGTAGTAGTTTAAATTATTTAAATTTTTATAAGTCAGACTTTAATAGTGGCAAAAGTTACCCTTGGATGACTGGCAAAGGCATCCCCTGAAGTTGCTTTGCCACTGACAAAAGCCCCCACTAAGTGGTTTTGCCCGGTAAGGCATCCCCACGCAATTTTTTCTTGCTCTATAGGGGAAGTACCTATAAAGTACCTAAAAATAATTTCGAGGTTTTAATCAAAACCAACATTATGATTACATGATTTTTGTTTTTTGTCTCCAAGTTGTATTAGATTTATTTTTATTTGTTTTAATAAAATAAAATAAAGTAAACAATTATACGCTATTTTGGTTAGATATTTATTTTATTTTAAGTTTTAATTTAATTTTTAATATTACAACTTTTTTGATTTTAATTTTTTATTTTATACTACGACGCGTTTCGGAGCTGTTACTCCATCCTCAAGTGGAATACTTTTGTTGTTTAGTGTTGTTTTTGTTATCATTTGACCTAAGCTTTTGATCTTCTGTTGTTGTTGTTGTTTTTGGTCAAAGTTTTGTTATTTTTGTCCGGAGTTTATGTAGTGATGCTGTTTTCTTTTTCTTTTGGTTTTATTTGTTGTTGTTTCTTGTTTTAGTTGATTTTATTTAATTTTTAGTTTTTGTATGATATTATGTTGTCTTCTTTTTTCATTATTGCTTATGTTCATATTTTATAGCTGTTTCATACAATGCGTTTGGTTTAATTGTTAGTTTGTCGTTTAGTATATTGTCCTGTTCTTGTCTGTATGCTTTGTAAATTTCAAATTCTTCTGTCGCGTCAACATTATGATGATGGAGAAGACTAAAAAAGTGGTTTTCGCCATGCTGTCCGTCGGTCTGTGCGTCTGTGCGTCCGTGAGTCCATCTGTACACATTTCCACAGCCCAAACGCGTGAACGGATTGTCTTCAAATTAGCTAGAGATGATTCTTATGTAAATTCTAAAGTTTTTTTTTTTGGTTTTTAATAACTCGTCTAGAACAAGAGTACCTCTTATACAACATTTTCGAGTTTTCTCGAAAACGGCTTTAACGATTTTGATTAAACTTATTTAACGATAGATTTTTAGAATTTTTAATCGAGCCGTTTTAAAAAAAAATTTATTAAAAATTTTTTAAACGATTTACCAAAAAAATTGGTTTGGCATTTAGATGCCGGGTTCAAAAAAAAAAAATCACAAAAATACATGTAGGTTGTTGTTATGGCGGAGAACAGTCAAACTTTTTGGGAAATTTGCAAGTGGAGAGTGCAACTTAAATCTATTTTCGATGTATTACAATGAGTTGGTTTGATTAAACAACTGTCAGATGCACCCTACTGGAAAATGATCCGCCTCCTTCCCTATATTACATACAAAACCTGATGTAGCACTTTCGGTCTATTATTGGAATAACGCTCGTTTGGGTTACATATATCTGAAAAGAAAAGCAAATGACCTGGAAATTCTGTCTGTCTGTCTGTCTGCTTGTGTCTATCTCGAGCTTCAGCCTTAGCAACAGAAGCGACTTTCATCAAAGTTGGTTAGTAGTTAAAAGTTTTGGGTGATTTCTTAGGAAGAATCCATCTTCGTGTTTTAGCACGTAGAGGTTTAGCACATAGAGGTCCATCAAATTAGGAAGGGTCCTTATTCTCTAAAACTAATCTTTATCCCAGGAAAATAGTCAAAAGTCATCAACGTTAAATAACGGAGGTAGTGCCGGTATCGCTTCGGGATGTAACAGTTACAGAAAATGCTAGCCCCCGTAAGCTATTCCAGAAAAAGAAATCTTTCTTCAAATAGGGTTTTATAGACTTCTTATCTTCTTTTGTTTAACACTTGTACTTATATTAGTTAGTTCGGCGAGACCAGGAACCAGTATAAGCATTTTCATACTAATGTAAGAAAATAAACTAATAAATGGGCAAATTCTTCCGAAACTCATACCTCTATTAAAATAATTTCGAACTTTTTCGTTTTTATTGAATAGTAACCCTTTTATTTCATAATCTGAAGCATACCTCTTATGGTGGTTGTTCAAAAACCAAAAACTGATGACAAATTAAAACCACATATCCTACAAATTGTTTTTTTTTTTTTTTTGTATCAACCAAATTATGCTCACACATCTCACATGACATGTCATGTCAAGAATCTTGTGACATCAAGAGGAGACCCGATAAAAAAAAATTAACATATATTTGTTTGTTTATTCACCCCCAACTCTCAAAACAAATAACACTGGTTCTCAAAAAAACCTTAGCTTTGGCATTTATTCAGATCCAGACCATAGTGTCAGCATTCCTTACCTTCTTCACACACAACCTTGATATCACACATAGAGTGCAGAGAAATGAAAAAAAGTACCAAAACAAACTAGAAAACAAAAATTTTAAGTAAACATTCTGACTGACACACACAGACATCGACGATGTCAATTTGGAGTTAAATGCAAATGTTTTCAAAATATGATTTTACGTCTCCGCTTAGTTAGGTGAACTTTACGTACAAACATATAAGAAAAGTATGCTTGCTTCCATCCGATTGCGTCAAGGGAGTGGGACTTGTGCGGTTGACAGCCTAAATAAAATTTGTCGGTTTACTGAGTTTGCAATGTAGTTAGTCCTGCAGCCGACAGATAGGGATAAAATAACATCACCTTTCATACATATACCTAATACACACGATGTGGTAGTTTTGCTTAAGAAATCAATTGTGATTTTTATCAGGTTTGCGTTGGTTTCTGGTCATGCTGTGTCTGTAACTTAAGGCCACTTAACATTAATGGGGTTCTATTTCGTGTGTTTTGTTATGTAGGTAATTAAAAAAGGACCTGTAATTAACTTTTTTTATTTGGGAAGTGCGTGGTGTTTTGAAAATAGGTTCAGCTTTGAGATTCAATCACCGCACAAATTATAGATTATGGATTAGTACCTACTTGTAGTCACCAGCTCAGTCATGGAAGCTCGCCAATTTCTGGGTATCAAAAAATTGCTAAACAAAGATTTTTTTTTGGAATTTTATTTGAAAGACATGTGCTCACTATTTATGCAAGGTGCACCAAAATCACAAAATTTCTGTCTGTTTTTTTAATTTTTATCTCACTACTTCTAGAATAGAATATTAATACCTGGTAATGAATTGAGCAGGAATGGATCCTGATGACTATTCTAACCCACTATACGTTTGCAACGTTAAGTCAATCTTGTAAATGTAAATGATCCTTAACGATTGTTTATCATTGAATAATTTAAAATGAATAGTTGTGTAAAAATAATACAATGAAACAAACTTGTGCAGTTTATAATAAAATAATTGCATTTGCCAATGTAATAATATGTATCAGTGGGCATAAGAACACTTGCCAAGTGAACTATATTATATCTACGAGGAACTAATTAAACATTTCCATTAAGGAACTTCCTCGCCTGCCATTTCCATAATAGAAAATATAGCTATAAAGAATCCGACACCAACCGCAATGCATTCGTAGGATTCAGCAATAGAGGTGCATGTGATTCATTGAAAGGACGAAACAAAAGTTGTGAATATATACAAAATTAAATAATTGAATATGAATAAGACTTTTGCAATTCTAATTTTTTCATTTTGTGAGATAACTCATATCAAATCATCGACCTACAATCTTGCATATTAAAAGACTACGACAATGATCTACCTGATTAGAGTTTGATTCTTGTACTTTTGCAGAACGCACTTGGACTACAGGTTACAAAAAAAAACATGCTGGGTGCGACCAACACTGGTAACTTCCAATTGATGCTCTTAGAAAGGTGCCCTTGGTAACGACATAACTCAAATTGAAGATCTTCAAAACATTTTGTAAGGGTTTAGTATTGGGAGAAGCTAAGATTTGATCTGGCCGATTGTTGCTGAGCTTTTTGAGTTTATAACAATTTTTAATTGTTTTATTTATATGAGTTACCTTCTTATTTTGATATAATTTCAAAATCAGTATTTGTTATCGAGATGTTTGCAGTTTATTTCGTTAAAAAAGTTATCAATTGAGCTTCCTTTATAAGCTCGCCAATTCTTGATTGGCTTTATCTGTAAGATAAAATTCACTCGGATTTGATTTCCTTTTTGATTTCTGAGATATTTGAGAAAAAAAACTATTTTTCATAGGGTTTTTTATAACTCTTACCAATTTATCGGAAAATTACATTGTGCAGAATATAAATTGTTTGGTGTATACTATATTATTGCCCGTTTTTAAGATAATTGATAAATTGATTGCTTAAAGGTTTAAAATAAAATTAGCCCGAAGTCGATATAATTATTTGTTCTGAAGATATTTGAGTCGAAAGCCATTTTGAAACTTTTTTCAAGACATCTATTTCAGCACATCTTTCTAAAAATGACGGATTCAGTAGACCTCAAAACGCTGAAAAATTCCAAAATGTTCACTTCGACAAATCGGTGCAATCGCAATAACTTTTCCAATGAAAAGTTAAAAACTGTAAAAAAGTTCGATATTTCTTCAGGATTAATTGGGGCTTCATATTAGGGTGAACCCTTTTTTTTAATCCTTTTTGGGCGTGAAAATTGAAACAACTTTTCAATGGTTATAGTAAGCGGACCCCCGAACAGTCCAGAGCTCACCACCCACCATGATTGTAAGTTTTGGGTTGTAATGGTGGAAAACAGATGGATTCGCTTGAGGGCATTCTGTCAAAATGTTTTGGGCCCTATTTCACCAAACTACAACTTACAATAACATATTTTTATTTATATTTTATTTAACAAATTTGTAATTTTTCTTGTATGAATTTTAAATTTAGTGCAACAGAGTGATGCTAATTTAATTACAATTTTTGTAAAAAGTGCTTGCAAATTATTGTAGTTTTTAGGTTAAAGCCCTGACCCCTGGTCAGATCATAAGCTATCTTACTTTTCTTGAGGGTTGTTGTTCCTCTACGATATCAGATCAGAAAAAAAACGACGGGAAGTCCTGCTACAATTCTTTTATGTCAACGAGCGATGTGTCGAGGTTTTTAAAATTTTCTTCTCTGCCTAGGGATTATGTTGGAAATACTTTCTTGTAGGTAATTGTTTGTCCAAAAACTATACCCATTGATATTTCGTGGTACTAAAAGTGCCTTCACACGATCTCACAAAAGTTTTATTACCAAGATGTCAAAACAAAAATGGAATGCGCTACCATCCTACTGTCAAATTTGTTTGATAAATCATATTTGTTCAAAACAAAAAAAAATGTGTTCATAACCTTAAACACTGAATCGTATAGAATGTGTGATGGTTTTAGAACCAATCCTAAAAATTATGATGCCAAATCGTCGGGATGGAATGTGGAACTTATTCCCATATTCTATCTTCACACATGATTTTTTTCTCACATTTTTTACTTTTGTTTATATCTACTCTGTGAGATAGTACGACCAAAGAATAAGAAGATAACGAATGGGTGTATATCACATCTACAGTGTATAGCAGTGCGGCATCAATTTGTTTGGGTGGCTGTCAAAATTAGATATTAAGATGCCTTTTTGCCGAGTACACAATTAACTATACTTTAAGCTATGCAAAGTGATGTTAAAAATATAAAGTTAAAATCTTAGAACCATTTAAAATTGTTTTCTAATAAGTATTAGCAACGAAAATAACATTTATCCTCAAAATAAAAGTATACTTTTTCAGCAAATCAACCAATCACATTTTAGCTACTAACATTTCAAATTTCGAATTTTAAGTTCAGGGGCGCACTAATTTTTTTTTTTGGTGGTGGTAAGGCGCTGCAACTTGTTAGCGCCGAGTTTTTTAATTTTAACAGTTTTTTTATTTAAATTTAAAGTTTTTGGGAATATTATTCTTGTGCATTTACAAAATAATAATTTGTAAACTTTTATCAAATTTCAAGATTGCAATCAGGTGACTGTTTAAAAAAAAAACCATAAAAATCGTTTTGACACGGAGTGGGCGCATTTCGTGAAAAAACGCGAACTTATCAAAAAAAGAATTTAGAGGGATCGAACGTGTAATTAACATGCAAGTTAAAACTAAATAAAATGAAGTTTGGAGCCTTGCGAGTTGCCATACAACTGCAATTCGACCCTGTGTAAATGCATTTGCATTTGTGCAACTCACACTACTTTGTGATGTGCCGCATCTTGTTGGCCAAACACCCCTGCCTGTATTTCTTATTCTTATAGAGTACGACAAACAAAAGACTATTTTATTTCTAGTTTACAGTGGTGGTCATAGAATTAGAAACGACAATCTCATAATAATGTAAGAGAGGCTAACTTTTTCTAAAGAAATTTCTTGAGATTTATAAGTGGTTTGACTAATAGCCCATTATCTAGAGTACACTTTGAATAGTTAACAAAAAAAAATAAGCATTAATATGTTAGCTAGAATATAGTATATTATACGGTATACCTTTGTAGAGATGAATTTAAATTTTATTCAAACTAACTGATAATTCGAAAAAAAAACTCGTTTAATGTTCAAGCTGTGTCTGTATCTTAATTAGAGCGCAATTAAAATGCCGCGAGCCAAATATTTGTTGTGGTAAAAGCTTAAGGGCTGTAAATGCATTTTAACTCCCAAAAAAATAATTCGATATTCATTTTTGCTAATGACATTTTAAATAAGATTTTATTTTTATTATTATTAATTCTTTCTATCTTCGAGGATGATGCTTAACAAAATCAATAACAACAATTTTGAGGAACGAAAAGAAAGAAAAGAAAATAGATTTATAAAGACTAGTGGTGAATGACCCATTTAATCATATATATTCGATTTATGGGGGTTTTTTTAACAGTTTATGAATAGATAGTTCATAATCATAATTACAATATTTTGTTTTGTTAAGATAACATCATTTGAAACGCAGAACAATGGCTTAGGTAAAAAGTTATGAAAAGTGTCGTGTAAAAAAAATCTTGTTACTGCTTTTTCCGCTTAAAGACTACAATAAAATCTGAAATTTAGTCAGTCAAGACATTTTCTACCCACCAGTCGCCACGCTTTCCACCCGCACTAAGAACATATGGAACAGAAAGTAAAAAGTTACACTGTTACAAATATAATAGAGTTATTCAATAAAATAATTTTTAACTAAAAAAATTATTTAACGTTGTTGGTTTTCAATTATAATAAATAGAAATCACCACATTGGACTAATGTTTCTTTAAACTTCAAGTTTCAAAATGAAAAAAATAAAAAAATTATTGGAAACGCTCAAAAAACTAGGACTGAAAAAAACTTGATTTACCGTAACTTATTGAAATAAAAGCTTTAAAATCCAATTATTTCTTAAAACTTCTTACTACATAATTATCTCCAAGTCATTTTGATCTTATAGTAGTATAAAACATACTATACTCATAGATTTTTAAAGTATCAAAAACTACTCAAATTAATTTTCTAAAACGTTATCTCGCAATTTAAAAAATCATATCTCAAAAAAACGTTATTTTTTAGAATTTTTCCTTGCGAGACAAATTTTCATCATTTCATTGTTAATATATATTTACATTTAAATATTTATCTATAAAATTTTATTTCATTATTTTATCCCTTTTATCTACTTTTCGAGGTGTACAAAAACTTTTTTCTCGACATTACCCCACTTTGCCCTAATTTCCTTGTAGAATTTCAAAAAATCCCGATATATCGGGTTTTCTTTTTGTGTATATATTTTTTTTCTATCACTTATAGTGTAGACTGTAGAAAATGAATCAGTCAGATTATCAATATTGTTATTGATAATCTGACTGATTCTGTAATTTAATAAATTTACTGTGTTTAATCTTATACGAAAAATCATTAAAAATAAAGAGTAAACAAAATAAAATGCATTACTAAAATGACATAAGCTTCATTTTAGATTGTTTTGAGCTCCAAAGAAAGATACATTTTTAGAAAAAAAATTAGAAAATCTTTTAAAAAAAATAATTTTTTTACATATACAAATTCCCCAACCCTGTTTATAAAAAAAATTGGTATGGCATTATCAAGCAATTATTAATGGACTTCTAAAACCAAAATTTTAAAATAAATCACTCTTCACCCGTTTTCGAAAAATTGATTTTTAAAAAACAAAATTTGAATTTTATTTTTAAACTAAAAATATTTTTTTTGAAATTTTTGGTATCGAATAATTTGTAGGTTGTTAAGAAGCATAAGTATAAAGAATTTCATCAAAATCGGTTGAGTCCTTAAGAAAAACTCAAAATTGAAAAAAAAATGGTTAAACGGTAGGTACCTACCGTTATTAACATTTCTAAAAATATTTATTTAATTTGAAAATCGTTGGAGCCGTTTTTAAGAAAGTTCAGTGTGTCCATATTCATTGTATAACAGTTACCGATAATTTTGGACATACAAAAAAATTCAATTTCCCCTCTAGAGAATTACCACGACTCTTAACCACCAAATTTGAAGAACATCGCTTCGGGGGGTTAGGCTGTAGCTCGAGGTATACATACACAGACAAACAGACAAACTTTTTTTGCATTCTCTATCTGCGTAATGTCATGTCTGATTTGTATCCCGACCCGATATCGATTTTTTTACGAATCTTAAACTTGCCCTATTGAACCTAAACAAGTATATCGCAAGTAAAAAAAAACGCAACATAAAATGTAAGTAAAATGTCTGGGCAAAATTAGACATTCAACCCAGAAATACTTTGAATGGAGCTGAAAATTAGTACATATACAGAGCATTGAAACAACGATTGAAGTAAAATCTCAAAACTCCCCAAAAGTCCCATGTACCTATGTATAAAAAGTTATTGAAGGCTAAAACAGTATTAGAGGGCCGAAAAGTCTATGTGTTACTACTGGTTGGATTTTTTCACAACCTTGGTAAAGAAGTATTAGTTCAAAAACATTCGTGCTGAGTGTTGTCTACCTGATTTCAAAGATTAAATTCAGAGATTTTGCAGTACAAATCATTTTTTCAATACTCAAAATTTTTTTGGTTTGAGTAAAAATAAAATGTCGCACGTAGGTACTTGCTCTTATAGATAAAGTTAATATTTATGCTAAGCCTTTTTAATTAAAAATTTGTAAATGCAGTTTTATAAAAAAATTAAAAAAGGACAAAATTCGATTTTCAAATGACTACAACAGCTTCTTAAATGAATTAAAACCTGAAAACGAAGTATGCAGTTTGATTTCTTCTATTTTGATACAATTTTGGAAAAAAAACTATGAAAATTGTTTTTCTATATAAAAATTTGCAAGGACTTTTATAAAAAAAAAAATTGGTACGCCAGTTTTAAGATATTATTTATCAACATCTAAAAACTAAATTTTGGAAAAAAAATATTGAACAGTTTTCGAAAATATGATTTTTCAAGAACAAAATTTAAATTTTTTTTAAAAAATCAAAAAAAAAAATTTTAGAATTTTTTTTTTTACTTAACATTACTACGGCAACTTAAAAGCATTCATCTAAAAAAGTGGTTGAAATTTATTTAATCATGAAGGAGAAAATCAGATCCAAAAAAAAACGGTTCTATGGCAGGTACGTAGGGTTAATAACGGTTTTTGAAAAAAATGGTTTTCATTTAACGATAGACCTTATCTAAAAAAATGACCATGATTTATTTAACCAAAATAGGAGGAACTGTTTCTGAGAAAAATGAGTTTTTCTAAAACCGGTATATGACAGGTACCGTTATTTTTAATCGAAAAAACAAAAATTCAAAAAATGTATGGGATAGTCCCCAAAAAACGCCACGTACCAAATTTTGAAGTAAATCGACCCATCCATTTAGGGTGTGGTCTCTGATACATACAGACAGACAGACAGCATTGTCGGACACACTGCAGATCCCATTTATGCAAATGGATGCAAATCTCAAATTCTTAAACGATAAAATCGGTAGGTAGGTTAGGTAGGTACATGTTGCACGGTAATATTATGTGTCTTGTATACTTTTCTTTCATTTTCTGCATGAAAAATAAATAATTCTATGATATGAATGCGCGGTAGATTTCATACCTCCCCACTTAAGTTTTGAATAAAGTTGTGAATTATAAAAGAAAATCTTTAAGTAAATGCATCTTTATTCTTTATATCTTTTAAGTAATTTCATTTCATAGAATAAGGTATGAAACACACACACTTACATACAAGGTTAATTTAAAGGGAATAAAGGATTTTGGCTTTATAGAAAGCTATTTAGGGCTAATTAAGTAAAATATATGGGGCAAACAAATTACAAGATGTACTTGTACAGAGAATAAAGAACGTTTAAGGTCAGTTATATATTTTAAAGAGCTTTGTTTAAGGTTAAATGTGAAATAGCCTCATTAAAAAAAATCATTCCAAGATTTTGGTTTTTGTGTTGGTGCATGTTTTCTGTGAAAAAAAGAATAATTTTAAATGAGCCTGGCTACTAAAGAAAAAAATTTGATTGGTGGATGCTTAATTTTGGGCATCGCTAACTTCGGTGTTAGTTTTGCGGAGTTTTGAATGCTAAAAAACTATAATTGTAGCTTGTAGCTATGAAAACGATACTTTTGCTACTTGAAGGCATTTAAAAAGCTAAAAATTTTGATGTTGACAACATTTTTTTTTCTAATTATTTCAAATTTTCTCCGCCAACTTCAGATTTATTTTAGCGGAAAAACCAATAACTAAAAAACCATGTCAACTAAAAATGTTTGGTTTGAACTACAAATTAGCATCTACAATATCTGGAATTAAGTTATTTTGATTCCGCTAGAAATTATCCACCAAAGAATGGTATATGTCTATTTTTTTAACTGGACAAGTATTTGCTACTATCAGCAAAGAAACTTGTTGGAATTATGAGCAACCATTCCAACCAACTGATGAGAAGGATGACCACTCAACAAAGACAATCCAAATCAAGTTACCTATCCGCAATGGAAATTCTGGACGACGATATTGTTCCAGCAATCAACGACGACGAAGCAGTTAGCTTCTACTTTGACCCTGGGTTAGCCCATTATCGTGGCTAAGCGTCACCACCATCCCAACTATCGCTAAGCAGCACTGTCATTTGACAACCGGCAAGGAACACCCCGAGGGAAACCAAGTCAACCGACTTTAAATGTTAAGATTTTTGTGTTTTTGACATGTAAAATATAACTATATATTTATTTTAACCTAAGCCACAGTATTACGTTAGGCCTCCTATGTGCCAACAATTCTTACGTTTTGATATTATTTGTAAGTTTATCTTAATTGAAATTTTAAATATTATGTTTAATAAAACTAAATTGAAAATTGAATCTATTTTTTTATGAAAACTATTTTTCAACGGCTTGCCATAGAACATTTTTTTTACTTGTGATATGGATAGGTACTGTACAGGGATGATATTGGGCTATACTCTAAGAAAAACATTGACCTATCTTAAAATTTTATATCACTTTACGATGATAATAATTAATTTTTCCTGCCGGTGCTACTCTTTGACTTTGAGGTAGTTTTTTATCGAAAAAATGCTCAATAAACATACTGTTTTATTAGGGCCATTCAAAAAAAGAAAAATATTGATGCTCTGTCCCATTTTTTTGTATGTTTATATGATTACAACTACCACTATGGTGGGGCATAATTCAATTATGAACCCATCCCTTTTCTGAGTGAGATACCGCCATAAATGCCAATGGGAATATCCTCGTTTTTATTGTCTCGAAAAAAACTTGTACTTTATTCAAACTACCCTTTTTTCAAATATTCGCACAAATTAGCTTACTTAAAATCTTCAGAACCTTCTTAATGCTTTTAGTTTAAACTCTGACTTAATAAAGAAGGAACACAAATAATATCTGGGACTCATTTAACTTATTTTATATTTATCATCTTACATATAAGCATATTAAATCACTTATAAGCATAATTTAATAATCCTTTTTATTCTATACCAAAAGAAGGTTAATCAAGGTTATGAAAATACATGTTTCCGCTTAATGTTTAACTTCTTCAATATACTATTAGTAAAGTATACATAATGGTGGCCTTTAAAAGCGGACCCTTTCTCGATAACACCGTAGCACACATGAATAACAAGGATTCTGTCTCCTCTTCCATGCACAAGCAGATTATCAACATGTGTTCAAAACCCACATCGCCTCAACTCGTACTTTTGTTCCACCTCTTCTAGCTTAAACTCAATTTTCCCACATCCCGGAACACAGAAACCCTATCCTTTTAACCAAGGACGAAATTTGTTAAATTTTCCGTGAATTGCTTGTTAAATTGTAACAAACCACTGCGCGGTGCAGCAGCTCTATCCTGATATGCTAGTATGTTATGCATATCAAACGAAATTTTAAATAGTAAATGGAAACTCAATCGCTATTAGAGGATATACCCACTATCCACCGTAGTATGGATAAAATTATGAAATAAGTGAGGAATTCTTTCGTCGTGCTCAAGGGTAGGATATGGAAGCCCGCTGCTGCTGCTGTGAGGTTAAACGTTTTGTGGTATTAGGTAATAGCCTCGCATTCATTCATTTTTGTGTACAAAATATTTCATCGGAATCTACCGCATAAATGCCAGAAACAATAGATAAATCTAATTACGCCCTCGCATCGCAAGGACTCCCCTCTTCTTCGATTTATAATCCCAAAAATAAAGTTTTACCAACAATACAATTTGGTTGTTTGCACGCAAGCAATATTTTTTCGTTAACCATTCTCCCCTGAAAGTGCTGACCGACCGAACTTTTTTGGTCTGCCTAAGGCGGCGACGACCTCGAGCCACCGTCCAAGCTTGAATTTATGTAGGTCACCTGCTATTATCACCACAAATAAGGTAGATCCTTGGGCGAATAATTTTTCTTTTCGAGGAAGACGCATGAATTGAATTATGCTTAAGGATAAGGAATATAATTTATTTCGTTAGTTTTCCCTGGTGCTTCATAAAGAGCCAAGAAACGAATAGAACCACAACGCAATGGTGATGGTGGAAACTTCCGCCATCCTCCTGAGAATAACGCCCATATATCCGGTGAATTGAATAATCGTTTAAACACAATTAATTGCAAGTTCGATAGGATTTTTTTTGTTCCTTTTTGTGGTCCTTGAAAGTTTTTTTTTTCTTTTTCTGTTATGTGTGCTTCTGCAGAGCTCTCCCAGAGGAAGCATTAGAATTTCATAAATTAACGCGTACTTAAGGAGTTGCTAACGGCTGAATGGGAATAAAAACATAACACAGCCAATAATTCTTGGCAACATTCTTACAACCAATAAATATATAAATTGTTACCATCAATCCAAAAGGGGTGTCTGATAAAACAAAACGTCTGCCAGTTCCACCTAAAGTGGGTGTAATTTAGCTTAAGGCAAAGGAGCATCCCGCATTTTGGATGTGCTGCCTATGATGACAGTGATGGGAGGTACTGGAACGAGTCACGAACTTTATCACATTTAAATTGATTTACGAGCTGGTACTTCAAATTTGTGGTTTAGAGATAAGTTAACTCGGTTTATTGGGAATATTGTTGAGTAAACGCCTACTTATGGTTTGCCAACTATCCTTTTGAGGTTCATCAGATGCTAAGGGGGATATTGTATCTCATTTTAATCATAGGTATCAAGAGTTTTCTCAAATCAAGTGTTGTTATGAGGTTGCTTACAATTTATAATTATTATACAGTTCACGAACTTGAACAAATTAGTTTTGTGTATCCAAATTGTGTACCTACTCGAGTTGAAAAATTTTAAGGCATATGGAGTGATATTTATTTTGGGATCATAAACTTAAGGGAATTCAGTACGCAGACAAAAACTGAAAGCAATTTATTGGTGTTTTGTGTCTCAACGTTTTTGAATATAATATTCCGTGTCATTTTTGAAATGATAAAATAGTATTGAATAATTTTTGTGGTGTCAATATATTTCAATTTTCTTTGGTAATAAAAAGGACAATTCTAAAACTTGTTGCTCTCTCCTCTTGGTCTAGTAGGTATCTATTAATATACAGGGTGTCCCGTAAAGGATGCTCCAAACTCAATATGGTAAAAGGTTAGGTCATGACTTTTCAAAATTTGGTAATTTGTTTATCCCGAATCATAACGGTTTTCGAGTAACGGCTGTTTTATTGAAATTCACCCGAACCCTTATTTTGGACTATTAGACTTAGACCCGTCCATAATTGATTTTTTATTTTTACACTTAATCATTGAACAGGACTGAGCCTTTTTTGTGCACTCAAATAATGTTGGTTTTATGCAGCATTTTTATAAAATTACTAGATAAAGCCATAGTTTGATCAAAATTATTTATTTACTTGACTCTTTGAAAGAGCGTGCTGAAAAAATAATTGTTGGACTCAATACTACTCAAAAATGAGTAAATGTTGGGTTGAATAATGTTATTCTTAATTGAGAAGGTCTTACCTCTAAGATGAGTTTTACAAAAGTGAACGAGTTATAAAATTAGTAAAAGGAAATTGTTTATGTGGGTTCTTTGGGAAATTATAAGAGATATTTAATGGATGTTCAAAGGAAGTTGAACTGAGTGCCATCCAATAGTTCGTGAACAAATCTCACCTAAACCGTCATTTGACTTTGTGCACAAGGGCACTATCAGTATAGTTTTCATGGATCGATAAGGGTTCATTTGAAATGCTTAAACCCAAATTTGCACCACCTGCTACCTCTTCTTACCATAGTTATGCACAAAAATGCATTTTTTTGTTTTTTTTGCGAATATTTCAGTTTCAGTATGCCATGAAAAAAAAATTATCAATCAAATGGTTCATTAAATTATTTTTTTGAAGTTATACTTCTTTACCGGGCATTTAAAAAAAATATTCAACCAGTAATAACGAATAATTTTTCAGGACATTGTTACTGTTTTTTCTCACAAAACACTATAAGTGATAGAACAAAACTAAATACTAGTATAATGTTAAATTCCGATAAAACAGTTTGTACGTCTCAAAAAGTAAAAATAATGAAATAAATTTTATTGAATATATAAATTGAAATGATGATGAGTTTTGATTAAGACAAACATTCTAAAAAAATCAATTTTACATGTGAAATTATTTTCTAAAATCAAATATACTTATAGACCTTTAAATATGACGTTGGTGTAAGTAAAAATGACGTTTTATTGAAAAAATAATAATGCACATTGATACATAATAAAAACAAAATTGGAAATAATTTAATAAGTACCTATGACTAACACGTTTAGATATTTAGTAAATTTTCTACAAATGTTTCTGCTCAAATACCTCTTCAACAAAAATGTTTTCAAATTAAGCTTATGTTTAATTCATTAAAAGAAAAACTTCTCAAGAGGTTATTACAGCAGGCAGGATATATAAGAACTTTCACACATCCCTATTCGATTCTATTTTCTATTTTAACTTTACGCTGCATAGATGAGAAACTAAGGAGGCATTTTCATATTTTATCAACATATTATATTTAGATAGATTTTTGTTATTTTATGTGCATATACATAAATATCCTTGTTGTCTGGGAACTTACACACCTGAGCGTGTGAATATAGAACCTTGGGTGTTAATTAATTTTCCAGAGTATAAAGTTGGTTAATGGCATATTTTCGTAAAATAATCATAATTAAATCTTTATTGTTTTCGCTTTATTTGTTTGTGTAGTGCAAAATTCACTCAAGGGTTAATAAACATGCGGGATGAGAAGGCTTAAGTTAAAAATCTTTTTTCAATTAAATTGAAAATTAATAATAATAAAATTGTTTGTTTAATTCAAAGTAAATAATTTACATTTGATGGGTTATCATACATACACTGTAGTTCACTTGAATAGAGGCAAAAATAATATTTCACTAATATTGTGTTATGGCCAGATTTCATGGCCATAACAAAGTTTTGAATTGAAGGTAAGCAAAGTTTGTAAAAATACTCAAAAAAGTAAGCAGTAAAATCAGTTCACATTAATAACAGCAACAGCAAATATTGTGGAAGAGTTCAAATCTTTTGTTATTTTGGTAATTATTACTGTAGGAAATAGTTTAATAGTGAGTATGACAACCTTTTTTTAAATTAATTCAAAAATGCGATTTAAAACTCGACTCATACGAAGATTTTGTTTAGTTCAGCGATATTTCAGCCCAAGCAGGCTTAATGTTATGGATAAGTCCTTCTTTTTGTTGGTACTCCCTCCATTCTTTGTATACCTTTGCTTGTAAGCCACCGATAGAAATTTTCAATAATGTTAAGCTCAGGCAGATAATTCATCACTTCAACTTGTTGGCTTGAAATATACGACTTTACAATGCGATCTGTATGCATTGGTGTGTTGTCCTGTTCAAAGATACATCGCAAAGGACCAAAAAAGTCATTCGGTCTAGAGATAGCTGATTCCAATACTTCCTTGTAGGTTATTCCCGTCATTTGTGTGCTTTGAACATTAAGCTATAGTGCTGAGTGCTCCCATAATAGTTGATCGCACCCCAAACCAGTACTTTACCGCCTCGGCTATGATGGTGTGTTAAAAATCGTTGCTCTTTGCACAAATAGTGAAAATAAAAGTTTTACCCATCCGTTCCATATGAACTAAGCTTCCTCTTTTTCCCTGAAGACAATCATTCGAAAATCACTTTTAGTTGGCTCTGGCCTAAAGTTCAAGCAGGGCATTCAGGTTTGTTTTTCTCAGCATTTACCTCTTCAGATGTCCAGCATGGGCTTACCCCGATATCTCAAAAACCAAAATCTCGAAAGACATAATCTCGAAACCCAAAATCTCGAATGACAATAATCTGGAAAACTAAAATATCGAATGACTATAATCTAGAATAACAAAAATTTCGAAAGACGAAACGAACAACAAAAATCCATAAAACGCATTCACTTTTGAGACAATGCTTAAGATTTGCGCGCGAAAACCTTTTTTTGTTGAAATTTTAGTCATTCTAGACAACGTCATGATCAAGTCCAGCACCTTTTAAATAGTTTTGAACACGAGTTGTAGGTACCATGCTCAATTTGTTAATGCAATTTTGTGGTTTGAATAACCTTCCAATAAACGTCTATTTTTGCTTCCTTTGTACGGCAAAATGTTTTTTTTTAGTTTATTCTCTTTAGAAGTTCTGACACCTTACTTCGCTCAAGAATTTTAATATAGCATGCAATTACCGGGACTTCTTAACAGCCGCTTTTGTAAGCGATACAAATTTGCTTTTATTTAAGTGAACTGCAGTGTTAGGTTCATAATGCGAAATTACAATAATCGCAGCTAACAGGAGAAATAAAAATCTAAAAGGTTAAAAAGGCCCTCTTTTCTTGTCCTGAGATGAATGACTGACTGTCTAGACTACGTGTGTTTCAACTAAAGTATATTAATCTTACAACCTAGCACAAAAAAATGGGTTTTGCAATACAGCCTTTTAAATTTTGTTATTTATGCCGACTATGTTTAAAGTTCAAAGAGTTAGTAGAATTGATAAAGAATGGGAAATGGCTGTGATAAAATTATCAGTGAAAGTGTTAACTAAAGTGTGAGTAGGTATTAATAAATATTCTCGAACTTCAAATTATTTTTATGGACGAGATCGAGCTTTGGATGGACAACAAATTTGGGAAGAGAAATCTATCAAATAAAACTTTAAAGTAAAAGATCTAAAAAAGTACCTAACTGTACTTTTTATTTTGGTCTGGCGGGAAAACAGGGATTTAACTCTTCCATAACCAAGAGACGCCGCATCCAATAACAATTGTCACGATGGGTGACTCAATAGGATGTGGTTCCAACAAAATGGCACTATTTGTCACACTCAACTATAGATAGTCTCTTGTTGGCTATACATATAACAAAAATAATTCGTGGGGCTAAGATGACTATATATTCTATTATTGATGGTCATAAAGTCCACATAAATTTAAATACCACTGTATACATTTCATGTAGTGAATTCCGCAATCATGTATCAATTAGTACATTAAGAAAATTACAACATGCATGTGTCTTGTGAATCTTTGTCCCTGAATTATTCTTAAAAAATATTCAACCTACACTTTTTAATTGCAATATGGGTACCATATATATCAAGTTATGCATTCGTAAAAAAAAAAAGTTGAGATATCAATCAAACATGACATTACGATGATAGAGATAATGATAGAGAATGAGAAAAAAGTGGGTCCGACAATTATGTCTATCTGACTGTTCGTCTGTCTGTCTGTATGTTTCAGAGGCCACCGCCTAAACGGATGGGTCGATTTAATTCAAACTTGGTATGTGGTGTTTTTTGGAGACTATCCCCAGACGTTTTTTGAATTATTATTGGACTAATAACCGGTTTAAGACAAACTCATTTTTCTCAAAAACAGTTCCTACGATTTTGAATTTAAAAATCATGGTAACTTTTTTAGATAAGGTCTATCTTTAAATGAAAACCTTTTTTTTTTTAAACCGTTATTAACGGTACCTGCCATAAAACCGTTTTTTTTTTATATTCTGATTATCTCCTTTATAAATCAATCTATTTCAACCATTTTTTTGCATGGAGGCTTTCAAGTTGCCGTAATAATGTTTAGTAAAAAAAAAATTCGAAAATTATTATTTTGGATTTTTAAAAAAAGTTTGAAATTTTTTTGAAAACAAATTTGAAATGGAATTGACGGAAAAAGGAATCTGATGAAAGGATTGGCACCCTTGAAATAGCTATAACTCAAGCCATGTTTGTATGTGGTAGTACCTTCAAGTTGTTGTTGTTTTTCAAAGATTAATAGAAGTTTGTCTTTTGAAAGGTATTATTCTATGTAAAGTACTCTCTCTAGAAAATTTTAGGAAGTAATTTTGTTATAACTGTTTGTTATAGAGAAAAAAATGGTTCATTTGAATAAAATTGGACAAATTCCGCGATTCCTAACCCTTAAACCACTAAGAAAAATTCAAAATTTTTGGCGCCTAACCACAAAATCCGTTTTTTGTCATTGAATTTATCAATCTAACGGTGCCAATTTGAATGCACTGAGTTGCATCGTTTGATAAATACAGCTATTTCTGTCAAGATTTTAGTGAAATTAGACTCGAAAATTGTTTGTGATCTTAGTGCAAATTAAAATTTAAAAAATTATATTTTCCTACAGATCTATCAACTCGGGAATTTTTTAGTAAGTTTGCTAGTTTGATTTGTGAAATAAAAAATTGTGTTGTTTTTTGAGTGTTTTGTGAAGACCTTCTGTAGACGGTCTTAGTGGCTTAGTTGAAAAAAAATTCCCCCAACCTAATTATACATGTGTGTTATTTTACCGTCTATTTATCATTTTTTTTATCTGAATTAAACGTGTTCAATCAAAGCAAAGGTGGCTTATGTTGTTTTTTGTTTTTTTTTAGAAAATGCCAAGACGAAGTGGAAGAAATAACGACTGTAATAGGCAGACGAAATTTAATCTTTCTTCCATGAGTGATAAAGATATTGAAGTTCTCATGGATTCAATCGAAATTGATGATGATTTCGAAGACTTTGATGATAGCATCGAAGATCCGGATTATCGCTGTGATGAGCTCGCATCTGAAGACAATGCAATGATATCCGATTGCTTGCAGCAATTATATTCAACAGCGTTTGTGAATGCAATCAACTTGTCGATGAATGTCAGCAATAAGAGTTTGAGCATAATTGACGCATCACAACCAATGTCCACTTTAGCTCCAACAACGCCACAGGATGAAATTGATATTCAACCCGAATTGATTCCACGACCACAGGAAAGAGAAATGAAAGTTTCAACACTGTTAAAGCCAAAGAAACGAGCTCGATCCCCATTACCAAGTGTAGAAGACTCAGGGCCACGAGTAGTTCCATCGGATGGTGGCTTCACTGAGGGTAATTTGGTAAGTATCGATCAAAATTCGGCTGAATTCAAAAACATTCTGTGGCGGAAAATGTGCATGCAGTTGCATGTGAATGAAGTTGCATTCAGAGGAAAAACTATTTACCTTCTGAAGTCAGAAAACTGGAAACACCTTTGGATTTTTTTTCATATTTTTTTACTGACGACCTTATTGATTTGATATGTTTTGATACTAACAGAACCGCAATCTCAGAAAACTTGACCACACAATTCAAAGTTCATTATGCAATTCGGCGATACACTGGTGTTTTGATTTTCATGTCGATGTTCCGCTACCCAAATATTGAAGCACACTGGAGTGAATACGGATTTCGACACATACTTGACTGTATGTCAAAACACAAATTTGAGCAGATAAAGAAACATTTATCTTGCAAAGAGTGAATCACAACGGGTCAAAAAGGGTCATGCCGCATATGATCCTATTTTTCGAATAAGAAAAGTTTCAACATACATATTTGATTGAGCGCTTCGATTCTATTCCGAAAAATTCTCGTTTGTGTATCGACAAACAAATGTGTTCTACTAAAATGGCTCATCATTTACGCCAGTATTTACCAGACAAACCACACCCATGGGGAGTAAAGTTTTTTGTTTTGTGTGACAGCAATGGCTACTCGTACCGATTTGAAATATACACTGGAGCTAAAAATGATGATATCATTCTGTCCGATACACCAAATATTGGAGCAACAGGAAATGTTGTTATCAGGTTGTCACAAACTGTTCCAAATTTTTTGAACCACATATTGTATTTTGACAATTTTTATACATCTCTACCACTAATGGTGTACCTTAGAGCACGTGGCATTTATAGTCTTGGCACTATGAGAGTAAATCGG
Source organism: Meliscaeva auricollis (assembly GCA_948107695.1). NCBI lineage: Eukaryota > Metazoa > Arthropoda > Insecta > Diptera > Syrphidae > Meliscaeva > Meliscaeva auricollis. Next base: position 16,245,321 of record OX403616.1, on the reverse strand, counting down.
ATTCCTAAATGTAAGCTTCCAACTGACAAAAGTGTAGAACTGAAAAAGCAGCACGAGGTTATTCAACGGAATTCGTTGGATCGGCTTACGGTATAGACATCACCAATGTTTTGTGGAAGGACACGAAAAATGTAAGACTATGCACAACGTATGTTGGCACCTAGCCTTTCCAGAGAACCATTTCAGCCGGTAAGCCATCGAAAGCTGCTCGGTACAACAGATAAGAAAAATCTGATCTAATGGATTCTTATATGGGTCGCAATGGACTGCAGATAAAAGCACAGGATATGACAACACGAATCTTTTACCTGTAACAAACGGATTCGTCTTGTCTCGGAGACTAAATGCTGAGAAAAATAGAACTGCTGATGAAAAGTTAAGAAACATGACTGTGTATGAATTTCGCTTGAGCATTTCTAAAGAACTCTGCACTTCTGTTGAAGAACGATCCGTTGGCCGTCCTTCCTCAGCCACACAGCCAACTACCAGCAATACTGTTGGTAAAAAAGCAACTCATCCTGGAGGCTAGTGTAAATTTTGTACTTGAATTATGCATTACAAAGTTAATTTTTTTTCGCCTAACCCACTAATCCAGTCCACATACGGTCTTTCAATTTTCCCACCTGGTGCCTACAGGTAATATTTTTTTGACAAACGGACATCATATTCGTGTTATTAAGCCTTAAATCTTACTAGATCAAAAACTCTTATAAGAAAATACTTCGTATTTCGATATCAGTGATCAAAGTTCAAAGTTGTAAGCTCATAATATGGTGGCCAAACCCCATTCAAGAATGATTAGGACTTTTTGGGACCCGAGGGAGTTCCTTAAACTACTTATTAATTTTACTTACAATTTTCGGTCCATTTAAAGCTTTAACTCCTAAAAATGTGAGATTATATCATTGATCTAACGTTACAACACCCATTTCATTACTAAATTGAAGTATAAATACAACTTATCGCAAAAAAAACATATCAATTTCTTGGTTGAAATAGAAGCACAGCGGCAAAAAGGGGATACTCCATTTTCCCATTCTCATCAACGACAATCGACATGCGAATTCCATTTTTGACTACACTCGTAAGGATATAGTGGGTGCTTAGCAGGATTGAGGTTAAAGATTTCATTCCATGATAAGAAATCCCTTCTTTCCAGAAAGAACAGTTAAACTTTGAATACCGGATGGATAATTGCATTCCTACAACCTACAAACAACGTTCCCGGATATAATTCCAATTCAAGAGGCGTTAAATCGTAGAAGCCAAAAAAACCACAAAGTGCAAAGTTAGTTTATTGCATGCTATACTTTTAATGTTATGTGTTAAAGTTAGGCACCCAAAGGAGCCATAAAAATAGAATAAACACAAAAGAAATACAATAATAGGATAAAATTTAAGCTTCTTGGACTTTTGATTTAAAAATAAACTACATATAGAATTTTACTAATAATATGAAAAATAACCCAGTATAATTGAAAATAATAAGTTATATTTGTTACTCCTCAAGTTTTTATTCCTTTCCCTTCTGTGACAAAATATAATTTATGCACAGTGACAAATTATCCTTGACCTCATCATTGTCATCTATTCGTCAAAAACAGGAAAAATAAACTAAAGTTTTTAACATTTATTCGAACTTTTTCTTGTCTCATTTTTTCACAAAAAAAAAAAATGTTTTATTCAAAATTTCATTTATCCTTCAAAACGAACCGAGACCAACCTATTCTTTCGTTGAAAAAGAAAGTTAAGTACAAAAAAAGAAATGAACTTCATTGAAAAGTTTGGCGTAAAATTCTTTAAGTCTTTTGACACATTGAAAAATCACTTAACATTTCCTCTTTCCGAACAAATGAAATGAAAATTGGTGGAGTCTCCAACATGGAACTGCTCTTCAAAACTTGTCCATGCGTATTATACGGCGGAACTTTTTCCATTGAATCAAGTTCATTTTTTTTTTGTTTTTCTTTTAAAATGAATGGCACAGGAAAATGGTTTAGTATTAAATTTATCTTTGAAAGTTTGCTGACGATTATGTCATTTTGTAGAGCACCGTTGAAGTGCAATTCAAAAAATTCAGTTTCATTGGATTTGACAAGCTAGATAAGTTCAAGGTCAATACATAGAATATAATCCATAAAATCCAGGGAAAGATAGGAAATTTAATGTGGAGATTGTCAAACAAATTAATTCATTAATTATTTTTGATTGATACAAGCCGTGTTTTATTGGTAATCTGTATTTAGCGCAGTTATAAAAGTACCTATAAAACATTTTATTCACTTTTTCTTCTTGTCAGAATCATCTATGATACGCTCGATAAGGAAGTATAACTTCAAAAAAACAAAGCTTAAGGAGCTCCTTTAAGCATTTGCTTGTTACAATTTAAGTGTCACTTCCTTTAGATATCAAAAATGCTAACTGGAAGAGGTATCGCAGGGCAATTAACTTAGGTCTTGGCAGTCAAACCAACATTTGTGGTACAGTTAACGACTACTCAGACTCACAAATAGATGTGTGTACGGAAAAATTTACAAAAATTATAGAAAACGCAGTTGATCAGTCGGTTCCAAGAAAATTAAAGTGTACCATTAATAACTCAAAGCTTCCAAGCTATATAATTAATTTAATTAAAACTCGTAATTCTTCAAGAACACACTGGCAAAGATACAGATTAGACATTTATCAACAAAATGTAAAGTTCCCTAACGAAAAAATTAAAGTAGAGATAAATATATTTCGTAATCAAAGCTGGAATCGTAAACAACAGTTCGGATTTAGAAATCAACATAGCACAATCCACCAGGTAGGTAGGTGGCATGATGGTTTATTGTGTAAGATGTTAAGGTTTTGCTTTACAAACTCTATAGTTGAACTCATCAAAAGTTTTCTTACAGATCGAACATAATGTTGTATCTGTTAATAACATTCTTTCAGCCCAACATAATATTCCTGCAGGTGTACCGTAAGGATCCGTTTTAGGCCCGTATTTGTATAATATATACACTTCCGATTTTATGGAACTTCTCAACTGTGATATTGCTTTGCTATGTATACAGATGATACAGGAATTTATTCTTCTGATGTGTTTGGTTCTGTTATTGAAACCAATCTTCAATCAGCATTGAATACGATACTAAATTATTTTCATAAATGGAAAATTAAGGTTATTGCTTCTCAAACGGAAGCTATCTTTTTCACAAGAAAAAGAAAGACTAGCTTTTATCCTAGTAACCCCCATAAAATGGATAGTCAAGATATCAACTGGAAGGACAGTGCTAAATACTTGGGTATAACTCTAGATACAAAATTAACGTTGTTCTACAAATCGCTAACACATTAGATAAAGTTAATAAAACCATTAAAACAATGTATCCCCTTATAAACAGAAAATCTTTTAAGTAGAGAAAACAAACAAATAATTTACAAAACAATTTTTATATGGTTGCACTGTTTGGTACGAAAACTACAAATATCACAAAACAAACTTCTCAAAATGCTGCTCAAACTTCCTTGGCATTTTTCACCCCGCGAACTGCATGAACTGCATTGAGACTATTTCTTTACACAAAATACTCAACTAATTGTTCTGTTAGATAAAGATATGATTTCAAGTCTTGTGAATTAATTTCTAGAATTTACTTCTGTGTTTGGATAAACATAATTTTATTTCTTAAAATCCAAATACAAATAACAACGGTTTGCTTTTTATAGACATAAAGAAATATGAATGACAATGATATTTTATACAATAAAAAAAAGTGTTATTTATTAGAAACAATTTATTGGTTTATTTATTTATTTATTTAATTATTTATTTATTTATTTATTTAAAAAACAAACAACATTGCCATTGTGTGTTGCCGTAGTTAGCTACCACCTAACTAAGGCTGTGACTTAAAACATACATAGGTATTTACGCCAATATAATCAAGGAAAAAACAACTATTCTGTTTCAACAACATTTAAAGAACTCGTATAATATCAAGGCATGGTTTTGAATTATTCATTCAAATTGTTTCAACGAGTTCATAAAAGAAATTAATTTTGATTTCGCAACACACAATGGCTATGTTGTTTGCTGATTTTATGTGAAAAGTTTTAATTACTGTGGCAAAACAACAAACATGTTTATAAAGCAGATGCCTTTGATTTGTTATTCAATTTGCTTTGTTGTTATTTCTTTGCATTAACGTTTTTTTTTTTTTTTATTTATGTATGGGTTCATACTTTCCTTTTTTAATTCACATGAAATATTAAATATATTTGTAGTTCTTTTATTTCCGTGCATTTGTTAAAGGTAAAAGTACAGGAAATGTATACTTTTTCGTAGATCAAAAAAAGGGAAGGTTATATTTACACATGTTTCAAATCTAATCGGAATCAACTCATGTTGAAAAGTGTTCACAATGGAATGATGTCACACTCATTCTACGAAGTCCAATGAAATTTGTCGTTCACCATAATAAACTAAAAATAGTTACAAAATTGTTGAAAAATATTTAAAAAATAGTTAACTGTGATTTTTTGTATTGCTAGGTAACCATATAACGGGTGATTTTTTAGCTGGTTTGGTTTTGGCAACACTGGTTTTGACAGCTGAAGTGTGTTTAGTACCTTGTGTCACTGTCAAACAGCTTCAGTTTGGTTTGCAATTTAACCATGGATCGTCTAACATGAACAGCGCTTGCAAACTATTGAATTTTACTATCAAAATTCGTGCTCGGTTCGAAATGTTCATCGCGCGCTGCTTCCATTTTATGGTCGGCATTCTCGACCTTCTGAGCAGTCTATTCGGAAGATTGTGACCAAATTTCGCACCAAATTTACTTTGTTGGACATTTAACCACCAACACGTTTACGTACTGTGCGTAGTGAAGAAAATATTGCGGCCGTATCAGCTAGACAGAAGACCGCGAAATGTCGATTCGGCGCCGTTCCCAGCAGTTAGGCCTTTGTTACAGCACTACGTGGAAAATTTTGCGGAAGGATTTGGGCGTAAAGCCTTTTAAGATACAGCTGGTGCAAGAACTAAAGCCAGCCGACCTACCACAACGCCGAATTTTTGGTGAATGGGCTCTTGGAAAGCTGGCCGAGGATCCGCTTTTTTATCGAAAAATTGTGTTCAGCGATGAGGCTCATTTTTGGTTGAATGGGTACGTAAATAAGCAAAATTGCCGCATTTTGAGTGAAGATCAGCCAGAAGCATTGCAACAGCTACCAATGCATCCCGAAAAAGCCACTGTTTGGTGCGGTTTATGGGCCGGCGGCATTATTGGGCCATATTTCTTCAAAGATGATGCGAATCGCAGCGTTACTGTCAATGGTGAACGCTACCGAGCGATGATAACAAACTTTTTTTGCCCGAAATGGAAGTTCTTGACTTGCATGATATGTGGTTTCAACAAGACGGTGCCACATGCCACACAGCACGCGAAACAATGGCGCAATTGCGAGGCGAGTTTGGTGAACAGTTAATTTCACGTTTTGGGCCGGTCAATTAGCCGCCTAGATCGTGCGATTTGACACCATTAGATTATTTTTTGTGGGGGTATGTCAAGGCTAATGTCTATAGGGACAAGCCCGCTTCGATTGAAGCACTGGAAGCCAACATCCATGCATTCATTCGTGAGATACCGGCCGATATGTGTGAAAGAGTATGCCAAAATTGGACTCAGCGGATGGGCCACCTGAGACGCAGCCGCGGTCAACATTTGCATGAAATTATCTTTAAACATTAAATTGCAAGGTTCAAACTATCGATTCAAATAAATATTTCATTAATTTTTTCGAATTTTTTGTGTTTTTTTTTTTTAAGTTCTAAACCTCTTAAAAAATCACCCTTTAGTTATTAACAGATTCAGAATTATCAATTATTTCTGACTATGCTCTTCCTACTCTGAAATAGTAGTTATTTAATTTAATTTATTTTTTTACATAGTTAAAAATTACTATGTGTAATAACAATATAGATGCAATAGACTATGTTGTAGTTGTTTCGTTTTCGCGTACATCTATATTTTGTTGCATGTTCATCATATTCTGTGATGAATGTCCTTTTGGGAAAGTTCGTTGCAAGAAATAAGTGATCAATAATTTAACTAAAATTTAACAATGTTGGTAAGTTTTTATCTTAGATTTTAATATATATTAACTAAATAGGTAATTCATACTCACGGCACCTAAGCGATCATGATTTTAATCAGAGATGTGTGAGAAAATGTAAATTTTCTCTGTTTTGGCCGTAGTGTTGTTTTTAATGAAACAAAAATTTCATTATTTTCCCGACGACACACAGTGGTTTCCAGATGGAAAAAACCCAAATAAATTTGTATAAATTCAATTAAACATTAATTTAAGATTCTATAAATAACTAAAAAGACATATTTTTTATTTTTTACATCTTTGATGATTTTCGGATTCAAGAAAAAAAATTGAATCTGTTTCATATGCCATTTTCTTAAATCTGAATGAATTTTATTCAAATAAAAAGTATTTATTTGGTGTATAGTAGGTATAATTGGCATACATAATCTAGCTATTTTTTTTAAATTATCTGTTAAATATTTAATAAGAATCTTTTGAGCAAAGCTAAATGCAAATGAGATAAGATCGTTACTTATAGGACTATATCCTTCGAGCTTAGCATTGCAAACTTTTTACACTTATATGTTAGCCCTACAAATAAACTAACTTCTATGCAAAAACAAGCGCTCACTTTCAGTCGCTTTGCGAGTGAGAGGCTATTTAGTAAAATAAAAATGATAAGCTCTTTTCACGTTTTTACCGCTTGCAACACATAAATTGATGAAAAATAATTAATTTTAAAAATTTGTTTTATATTTTGGTAATAAATAAAAATGTTTTTAGCGGTAAAAACGTGAAAAGCCCTAAACTTTTTTTTTATTTCAATGTCAACATGATAACAAAAAATGTCACCCTTTAATTTTTTGGTCAAAATTTTGATAAGTTGTAGGAAAGAAACGGTTCGTTAATTTGGTTTGAAACTTTGCAGAAATATAGTCAGTGTATTTATCTATAAAAGTTGCAGTCAACATTGGTATTTTATGGATAGCTGTAAGTTAAACGTTATTTGCTTAATAGTTCATAAATATCCCTTCTTTTGATATTTGTTCAAATTAATGCCAAAGACAAAAAAAAAGGGACGTTAAAGTTACAAAAGGAAGTAACAATAGGAAATTCGTTTTTAGTTTTCAAAACTGTCTTTAAATTTAATTTACAGTAACTGGTTGCAGAGAACTCAAAGACCAATAAATGGGTTAAAAAAAATCGTATCAAAATTTTAAAAATATGAAATTAAAGCTGAATACATCAGATTTTATAAAGATTTAGCTAAAAAAAAAAATATTGTTAAAAAAGTTGCAAAAAAAAGTTTAAAATTTTTGGTTTCTCGCTTTTCCTTATGACTACGTGATGACGGTTATTTTCAAAAATAGTTCAGGAAAACATTAAAAAAAAACTAGAATATGTATTTAAGTTTTAAAGTTCTTTTTGATTTGTCTCAATACGACAATTTTACACTTAAATACAGCCTCTCGAAAATCACTAAAAAAAACTATTTATTTTTTATCCTTCCATTTTTTCCACTAGTGTATAATTTTATGAAAACCAAACTGTAGATGTATTTACTTACATTATATAAATCATAAACAAATACATAATAATTTATAATAAATATAACAACGTGCTTCAAAAATTAAGTTTTGCTATAAACATTGTTGGTTATCAGGTGAAGTTTTTGAGCCATGGCTTGATGATGCTATAAGCATATTTCACATAATGCCTGTACCAAATTTCAAGGAAATCGGTCAACGCGTTGAGTTTTTATTTAATTTTTCTACTTTGCCCATACAATGAAACCACTGTGCGACGGTTCCTTAGGGAATATATTTACAACTTAACAAATTATACAAGTGGTAACAATAAAAGTTAGATCAACAAATTATAAAAAGTTATTGTTTTATTTAAGCACTTCGAAATGAAGTATTGTCTGATTTCATTCCAGTAACAAGTCACAATTCTGCAATTTGATATTGATAAAGGCATCAAATTTATAGTATCGTTAGTAAATTAAATAAACATCATTTTCAGATATTGAGTCATTTAATACTGAACCTGAAAGGGTACATTCAGCACTTTTAATGTTCAAATTTCATATAAAATAATTCAATTTTGATATCATTTAATCAATCACTTAACTTTACCAAGCAGTACCTACCATTAAATCTCTTACAAAAAATTAAGCAACATACTACGAAGTTTCATGTTGAATATTTGGTCTCCCGCTTATTTTCAAAGAGTGATCCCTAATATTCTGAAAATTGTACTTAAACTAAAAGACTATTCAATAACTTTTTACGTGATAACGGGATCACATTGATTTTATATCATGTACCATATACATAAGTACGGACGTTTTCTTCCTTATACTTTGAAGTTCAAAATAACATGTGCAATACACAAAAACTTTTGTATCTTCCCTCCCAAATCGAATCCAAAATGGCCCAATAACTGAATAATACTGGAGTACTACCAACGATAAAAATTTCATGCTTTCTTCGGAAAGCGCACAACCAACTATTTTTTCTATGCTAAGCTGCCTCACTATATAATTTTTTTAATTTTAATTTTAAAATTTGAATCTTTGAAGCTATAAATCAATCCGAAAAATAGTTAAATGAAAGTGGGTTTATTGGGCTTTTGGCCCATTACACTAAGTGGTGAGGCGTCGTATTGTTCAAGTCGTGCATGAACGACTAACTTACAGATGACCTTCCACTCCATCAATCCTTACAATATTATTGTAAGGCCCACAAAAAAAAAAACACATATATGAAAACAAATTTTTCCGTGTTAATACAAAAAAATAATCCTTGTTGTATGTAAAAACTAAACTGCCGAAAACAACATATTTTTAGTCCAAGTAATGTCAATTCAATGGACTTGACAATACTTGAACTCAAAATTTGTTGTTTTCTGCCTAAAACCTAATTACTGGTCTGCGCAAAAAATATACTATACAGGAGCCATCCAAGATTAAACAATAAGTTAACAAAACATAGCTAAAGTACTCCGTCATCTGCTGTCAACTACATCCATCAGCCACGCATTTAAACCATTCACTCAAATTGTGTTTTCTACATTTTCCGGTCTTCTTTAACTCAATTGTTGGAAAATATAAAATTCTTAATTTAATAAGCCCAAAATGAAAAGTAACAAAAGCAATTGCATTTTATTCAAAAACGAAAAGACTAGATAATCTATGAACAACGAATAGAAGGCAACAAAAAATTTAAAGAAAAGAGATAAACTTGAGAAGGTATACATTTTTCCTTGGATATTCTTGGGCACTTATTTATTTATTATTTTTTTCTATGGATTTATGCCGCTTTCAATTTTTTCTCCTAGTCTGTAATTCCTAAAAAAAGAACATGGAAATGCCCTAAAGAAACACTTTGCAAACTTTTTGCAGGCCATAAAGTTTTGTTTTTGCTTGCTTGTTTGTTCCTTGAATTTTTATGAGAGCTCGCATTGAAGGGTCTTGTGTATCGCAAGAACTCCCGCACCTTCATGGATTTTTATTTTAAGTTTATTTTCTCCTTTTTAACTATTTTTTTATTATATTGTAGCGGAATAAACTTTCACTTTTTGACCCAGCTTTTATCGGATTTCGAGGGAGTTAATAAAAGTTGACTTTATAACGAAAGGAGAGGGATATCGTATCAAATGCATTGCACGCACACAAAATTTGAACTGGTTCTGTTGAGCTGTTGTGTTTTTCAAATAATTTTGTTAGCACTCCGCAAAGAATGCCATTTGCAAAACATTTCGATAAGCTTGGTGACCGAAAAGAACCTTGAGGGAAGAAACTGGATGTGTTTCAACCCATGTACTTGTTAGAAAATTTCAATCGACAAGGCTAATATGTACCACCTATTTGTAAAATTAACAATGTGATGCAAGTTTCTTTTTTGCAAAAGAAGGGTTGTATTTTTTATATTAAAAGTAGAGAAGAAAAAAAAACCCATAATGTTGAAAAAAAATATGAGTTCCTATTTGAAGTTACATATTTATGACGAAATAAACGCTCACGGTCGTAAGAGATGCACCATATAACAGCTTAGGAAATATCTGGAAGAACAAAAACTTCGTAATGACTCACAATGTGGCTTTCGTGTCCGTCAACTTCAGATATTCTTTCTTCAGTCGTACTAAACGAATGTGAAACACAATGTGCATCTCGTTTTATCATATTACTCCCTATTCTCGTTACTTTTGTGGTTTACATGTTGAAGGTATTACTTCAAATTGTTCCCGAGGGGTTTGATCACTTTTGGAGGCTAAGTAGGTGTGTCTTGGTATACCAGCTTAACCTCCAGGTATTTAAACCTTAGCATACCGGCTAAACCTCCAAAAGTATCTCGCAGATCTCCCCCCTCTGGACCACTTTGAAATAATACCCTAAATATGTAAACCACGAGATTAATATTTAGGGTAAGGTCGCAAATTATAAAAACAATGATGTATTTAATAATTAAAATTCTTTCAGTGGACTGAAATATTTGAGTTTCATGAGGCTTAACTATCAACAAATCTTTAAGTTATCCACTATCCAAGTTGAAAAAGAATATTGCACATCCTCAAATAGCTTATTATGCGTACACAATATAAATTTCTTCCTTCACTGCAAAAAGTTAGTGAAATAATATTCATAAAATAGAGAAACCTCAAAACAACTCTATAAAGAAACATAACTAAGAATTCATTATTGGAATGCCAAATAAACCCTTAAAATATATTAAATTTCAACACAAAAATAGTATATAAATCCTAAAACGAAAACAATCCAAATATATTTATTCAAAAAACCAAATAAAAAGTAGGAAAATTACTGAAATAGTGGTCACTGACAGGAATAAATGGTTACTCCATTCAATTCGTTTTATTTTTCCACAATTGCCCTTTTCCTCCCCTATCGAACTCAGTTAAAGGTTTTTCTCGAGAGCAACTTTTAGTCTTCTCCGGCTCTAGATTGTTGAAAATTCCTTTTTAGCTTTTAACTGCAATAAGAAGAGGAAATCTCCTTAAACTGTCTGAGGGTACATTTTTTTTTTTCATTGCGGCTTTTGGGTTTGAACACAATCGTTACAATACAGCCGCACAAGCTAGAAGTAGACTTGCGGCTAACAATAATAGCCATGGCCCATGGCATCGGAAAAAGGGTTGTCATTGTGACCGGATCCAACCGTCTGTTAAACTGTGAATGACAATTGATTTTTATTGTGAAATGTGAAGATTGAGATTCCGTGCGATTTTGACTTTCTTTTATTTCCACGGGGTGAAAAAAAAATTGATGTGTCAATCAAAAACTAGTAGTAAAAACCATTTCAAATAGTTTCTTTCTGGATTGAAGTGCAGATGAAAAGTCAAACAGTTTTCGCAAATCTTTTCCATTTAAGTTTAATAGTACCTATCTATCCCATGGTGTCATTCTTTTTATATATTATTATTGAACACGAACACAAGCTAGCTGGTCCCATTATAAAAAAAAGAAAGAAAAAAAAATATACATACATTGTTTGTTTGAACCTATTGTTAGAAATAAAAATGTTATACAAAATCTTTTGAGTGAGGACATATCTACGAAGTTACCAAAACTACACAATACCTAACAAAAGCCTTAAAAGAACAAATTGTGCTATGTCTGAGAAGTATAATCAAAGCGGAAATCAACAGACGGAAGCAGTGTGTTATGAGCTTGTAAAGCAAGTCCTCGAAGGAAAGGTTCTTGACGGGGTTGTTATTTTTATAAAAATTAAAATGAATGGATTGAGAAGAAAATATTGTAATAAATTCAAAATAGGAAATAAATAAATGCTATTTGTATTTACATAATACCGTTAGAGAGTATAGTAAAATTAAACAAGTCTCAATTAATTATTAATAAATGATTTTAAGATAAAAGTAATTTTTTTGCTTTCTCGAGTTCATTTTATATAACATCACTGTTAAAACGGCGAACATAATAATGTATGGATGCATGTATCTTTTTTATAGGATTAAGTTCTTCTTGTTTAGTGACACATTTTTCTTGTCTTCATACAAAAAAGACCATATTGTTTCGAGTTTTCCTTCAGTTTATCTCGGCAAGAATATTAAAGTGAAGACATGAATTGTCAAAGATATTTTTTCCGGTCAGAAATTTTGGTTATCTGAGGGATTTTCGTCACTAGAAAATAAGCTAAGAAAAAAAAGGTATTATGTAAGCTAAGCTGCAAATGACATGTGATTTGTGTTAATTCTTCGAGCATCTTTAACAAACAACTCCCGTCATCAAAATATATGTCGTTTGTTTTTAAATTTGGAATGCTTTGCAAATATGCAGTCAAAAAATCGATTCACGAATATAGTGTCGTTGTCAGTCTTTATAATAAACAGTAGCGTAGAACAGGGCTGTAAAGGTTGTCAGGATTTAAACCCTTGTTTTGTTATGTTGTCCGGTGGATGCTCTGGGGCTGTATTAACAATATAATCTCTGTCATAAACAAAAATTGCCGTTTTCCAAGTTAATGTTTTTTTAAGAGTGGACCTCTGTTTTTTCCAGGTTGGTATAGAAACTAGGCCACATTTCTCTTTATACTTGCGATATACCATATATGAAGTTATGCATTTGTGCAAAAAAAAAGTTGAGATAAAAGTTGAGATCAAACGATTATGATGACAAAGAATGGGACTTTAAACTTGGTATATAGCGTTTTTGGAGCACATATCCAGATATTTTTTGAATTAATTATATTGGACCGAATCAATTTCAGAAAACTTGTGTTTCTTTAAAATGGCTCGTACGCTTTTAACTAAATAAAACATAATTACTTTTTTGTGTAAGGTCGATCTTTTCATAGAAATGTAACGGTACCTGCCATAGAACGGTTTTTTAAATTCCGATTTTCTTCTTTTTGACTCACTCGATTTCATTTATATAAATTTTATATTTTACAAATATTCTTTATATTTTTATGTAAAGCTTTTAAATTGCCGTTATGTAGTTCAGCCACAAAATTTGGGTAAATTGTTTTTTTTTATTTTTCAAAAAACTTTTTTTTTTTTAATGTTTTTTTTCGATTTTCACTATTTTTTTAAAGTTTAGTTTTTAGTCGTTCATAAACAATATCTTAAAAATTGCGTAACAATTTTTTTTTTTAAGTCCTTTCAGAATTTTATATAGAATTTTTTTTTTGTTTAAAAACGGCTCTAACGATTTTCAAAATTTATTTTCTTAAAATGTATCTTTATAGAAGAAATCAAATTTATACTTTATTTTGAGGTTAAATTGATTAAGAAGCTGATTTAGGCATTATTTGAACATCGAATGCTTTTTTCTTTTTTCTAAAACTGAATTTACAAAAATTTAATTAAAAAGGCTTAGCATATTCAGTAACTTTATCTATAAGAACAAGTACCGTGTGATCAAGTCGTGCATTTTATTTTTTTTTCATTTCGTAAATCTGGTTTTATTTCAATCCATGAAAGGGGTTTTATAGTCTTAGAGCTCACAATTTTGGTTCGGGAAAAACCCCCATTTATTCAACTTAGTACAAACTATAAGTACTTCTTAAAAACTAACTAAGAAATACAAAAAGAGAACTTATTGTTAAGATTGGGATGCATTGGGAGGAGGATGCAACAGAAAGAATTTGAGGAAAGTAGTGTAAGATAACGTTCAAATTAACCCTTCTTAACATAAAAGTAATAGGTTCATTGGAACCATACGAGGTACGGTCTACAGGCAGAAATAGAAGTCGAGCATTTATTACATTACGGTTCTTAAAGCCAAAACGGACTAGAGGTGTCGTTATTTTTGTCTTATAGATTTTAGCCTAAACTCGAAAATCGCATAGAAAAAAATATTTATGGATAGGTGATATGATTTTTTCCAAGACTTTTTATATGGAGCATATCTTGAGTTATAAATTAAACAATCTTAAAAAAGTATCAATACTGAAAAAAATTGCAACAAATTCATTTAAATGCATCTCGCTTTGTAAACAATTTAAAAAAATATTTCATTTTGATTCTAAATTAAAAAAAAAAAATACACAATACCTACTTATTAACCAATTTCAAAGCAGGATGGTCTTCATCGGGTCCCGTTTAAATTTGGTCCATTTCTGATGGTGACATTCCATTAGAAAATATCAGAAGTTTTTCGCGACAAAATATAACAGTTTCACAATGGCTGCTTACGCGAGTTTTTCTCTAAAATCTTCTTTATTGTGTGTAGCTCAAGAAATTATGGACAATTTTTTGAGTCAAATCAAAGTTAAGATAAAGCAGAACCAAAGTTTATGCAAAATTAGCAACAAAAAAAGGAAATTCGACAAAAGGTACCCTGTGGATTAGTGCACTCATGGAGATAAAAGGATAAAATTGATGTCCAATTAAAGGCTGGAAAATCTTCTTTTGAAATTCAGAGTTCTTCCAAAGCAAAGCTTGAAACCGTTTTGGCTCCATTTCTGTCTACAGATAGACCATATACATTCAAACAAACAATCAGATGTACAGACCGACGGGTGGCAATGACGAAACCTTCTATTAAAGCTCGAGCTATGGAAATATTTTGCATAGTCGGACATAAATGTTCCATGTTTCAAGAAACCTGCCACGAAATTGCCAACATCTTAAGTAATTTATTAAATTTCAAAAACTCGTCCCAAAGAAAATGGTCAACTTTTAATTTTATCAAACCTAACGTCATCTCTCCACTATGTAATTAAATATATCCTGTAAGGCTATTTTCCTCTCTGTATCAATAATATTTATCTTAAATTACAAAACAAACTTCATCATACACAATCCCATTGACCAGGGGATTATCATGACTTGCTAAAATTCCCAAAAACGGCCTCAGGCTCAAATCTAATTAAAATCAAACTATATGACATTCACCTTAAGTATATGAATGTCTATATTATAGTTCTATATATAATATTTCTCTTGCTACATGAGTGTCCTTTTAAATTCAGATGATGTACCTCTGACAGGATATGAAAATGAATATCGTCAGGTATGTGCATTGTGTTGTTGTTATGAAATTGAAGACTGCACTTTGAAGATAAATAGAAACTTTAATTGAAAATAACAACCTATTGAAAGAGAATATAGTTAATAGATGCTATCTTTGCATTAAATAGGAAGAGAAGTATCTCAATACTTCTGAGGTTATGCCTTTAAAAACATCATATTTGCATTTTCTTAAGATATCTATTTGAAGAAGGTATTTGGAAAATTAATTAAATACCTTTTGTAATTCATATGCATACATATGTGTTAAAGATTTGAAATTGAAACAACAATATAAAAGGTGTTTATGATTTAAGGTTTTAAACATGCTTTTAAATCACACTTCCTCCCAAGAATAAATAATAATAATTGTTCAACTTTGTTCTTAATCCAGAGATCAAATTTTTGAAAATGTATTTTTCTTTTTTTTTAACTAGAACATCCAAAAGGAAATTAATTATTCAGATGACTTTTCCTCATCTCGACGAAAGTTTGCCTTTAATTTTAGGACTGATAGTCGAAAGTCAATAATGAAACAGTGTAAAATGAATCCTCTTAACGTGACAATGAGAGCATAAAATAATTAACAGCCTCTTCAATATTTCCGGGTTTTATTTGCTGCCTATTAACTTAGGGTAAGTTGGGGCATTATGGCGCACCTAATTTTAATCTTCAATAACTTTACTACGGACAACATTTTTTTTCGTCAGTCAACAATATTTATTAAATTTGTTAAACACGAAACATACAAAAAATAAATAAGAATAAAAATTCAATGTTTTTAATATAAAATTAATTTATTTAAAAATAGCTTTACCATACTTGAGGACAATATGGTTAATTTCTGAGGGCAATATGGCGCACAAACACAAATGTTTATTAATGAAGCACAGGAATCTTGAAACAACTTATCCCCAAGGACACTTTGAATCCATTTCACATAATTTGTTGTTGTCGTGCAATTTCTAAAATTATTATGACACAGTCGCGCCATAATGCCCTTATCAAAATTCGCGTTACACATGAAAACCAAAACAGTACCCTGCATTCTCAAGTTCATACCGAACTTGGGGGCTGTATTGTTACCGAGATACACAAATTCGAAAACAAAGTGATTTATAGTAGCACCCAGAATCTGTAAAATTGTTTTGTTTCCTATTTTTCTCTTCACAAAACTAGTGGTATAGGCATACGCATTACTGAAGTGTTGGGTGAACACAGAACTTTTTGCATTGTTTTTATTTCTATACAAGTATTGGAAGTCTGTTATTTTTGATGTCCGCCATATTGTCCACGGCGCCATAATGCCCGAATTTACTCTTTTTCTGTTTTGCGGAAATAAGGACGGTCTCTTTCCAATTATGTAAAATATTAATTCATGAAAATAATTGATGCCTCATAACCCAAAGAGTCAATGTAGCCGTAAGGCAAATCCTGAAAGTTTTTAAAGTTTAAATGAGAAATCGTAGCAAGAAGACTCATTCAATCTGTTTGCATGGCAAGTATGAATACGAAAAATTAAATCGTTACTTGTCAAAGAAACATGATTGTTTTTACCCTTACAAGTTTGATGCTAAGAAACTTTTAGGGCCATTTACTTATAGGAAAGTTAAATATTTATGTTGACATAAAAGCTTATATTTTACTTTTTCTTTTGCGTAAACTGTCACATACCTTCGTTGAACGTGAATGCTTAAGTTTCGACTCAGTATTGTTATAGTATAGTCAAAAAAGTTACCGCATTCCTAGTCAGAATCATTCAGGAGGCTCAACCCCGCCAGAGACTCCAAAATCATTATTTTACTTTTAAGGTGATTTCATCATAATGCACATGATTAAGTGAAACTTTTTGTAAATATTAGAAATTAAGAGAGAGTTCAGATACTCGTTCGAAATCAAGGGAAATTTTTCTGAGAATATTTGTAATATATTGTTTCATTATGTAAGTTTAATTTTCCGAAATGCGAACTAATTTTTTTAGGTAAACGTCTGTTTTTATAAAACAGTTGGTGTAAAGATTTCTTAAAACACATTTTGAAACAGAAAAAAAGCTTAAAAGAGCTGAGGTAATTACCATTTTTGAAAAGGTTATAAACAAAGTATCTGTAATTATTATTATTGTGTGGGTACAAAATTCTAGAAATTCTGTTAAGAATTGGTTTTTAGGCAGTTAGAGTAACACCACAATCGGTAATGTATTCACAAATTCTTCTAAGGACTTACACTTGTAGAAAAAAGAAGAAACGAATAGGATTAAATAACAAACTGTGCAAAAATATTCCGTGTCTGAACCATCAAAATGGATCTGCATTTTTGGTGTAGGTAAGAATTTTGATCACATTTTACAACTTAAATTGTTAGTCGACTGTTACCCTGCATTAACAATCATTTAATAAAAAAAAGTTACAAGGAAATTGTTCTATTGCAAGCAAATTGAATATTAAAATGTAACAACAAACCAAACTAATCAACTCGATTCGACTTGTTTCCATTCTGATCCTAAACCATTTCAATTCTCGCTTATGTCATCAAGTTACCAAAGGAATTGACTATAAAATCAAATGTCCGAAAACTACCCAATAATCCCTTTTCTGAAGTGTGTAAACGGATTCCAACATTCGAATTTCCCACGTTCGCCCAAAGGGGCCCCAAAGAAAGGCTTATACGAAAGTAAAACACTAATGCAACTGTAGTTTCATCTCTTTCGTGGTCCTGTATGGTATTAACCGTGGTTTGTTGTTGGTGATTTAGAAAAAAGTTTCTGTTCATGAGAAGTGACAAAAAAGCGCAAAACCACTGAAGAACATGAATAACAAAGTGACGTCGTCGTTTGGTTTCATCCCATGCTGTCCGTCCGTAGCTTGGTTTGTTTCCCATTGGCAATATTTCTATGCTAGGATTCTAGCACCCTTAGGTACTTGCAGAAGCTCTATGTAAACGAATTGTCAATCTGAAGTGGGTAGGTAGTGGTTCTTAAATTCGCCGGGATAACCAGAACCCAAACTACCTAAGTACATACAAACCTATAGGTACTACATTGATGGTGCTGCTGCTGCTGCTACCACCAAGCACCAAATGACTTCGATCAGTTTTATTGAGATTTGACTTGATGCAAATTTCAATTTTATGGGATCCACTTAAGTCCTTTGCCCATTTGGCTGTCCTTTTTTCAGTGAATGGGATAGAATGTTACTTTTCACTGTTCACTGTTGATGTTGATATTGGGAGGCTGAGTTGAGGAATACGAATTGCCAGACTGAATTCCAATGGAAGGAGTTGATTTTATCATTTTCCCTTCGTTTGTGGTTCATCCAATAAGTATCGAACTCGAATACTTTGAAGGGCCTTGCTGAATGAATTGCAATCAATTTTATTGGTGTGCTGTTATGATTATGTGGAAGCATCAGCACTGACGGCAAGTGGTGAACAGATACATGGACCAATATTTATTTGTTGAGCAAAAAATTTAATTAAAAGAACGATATAAAGAAGGTAGATATGTATTCGCAAAATAAGACTTGTGATTGATTTTTATTCGATCCCTTATTACATCAAATTATAGCGTCAGTTGTAGTTGAAGATTAGTTGAAGATATTTTACGGAAACAAAATTTAAATAGTTTCCCTTCCCTTAGAAGAGGGGATGGTAGGGGATATAGATTTCTCGAAAAACAAAAATATATAACAACAACACTGTGTCGGAAGACGCAAGGTATTTTAAACAACACAGGGATGATCATAACGTGTGCATACAATTTTAGAAATTATATTGAAACTTATTTAATCCTGAAATTTTACAAATAATTGTAATATTCGGATTTCAACCGCAGAATCACGGATAACGGTTAGACACAAAGGCAAATGATATAAAATATGGTAAATACATACAGGATTTTTGAAGGTTTCAGAGTTTTATCTTTCCCTACGCTCAATGTACTCAAAAAAAAATGAAGATGTTTGCAAATCACGATAAGATATTTGACTTTTTGAAGGAAAAAAACCTTTTTATTTTTTTATTATTTAGGTGTTATAACCTGGATTTTATCAAAGGCAAGTTTTTTAGATAATAATTTTTTAAAAATCAAATAATAAATATCTGCATAAATATACATCTTGTATAATTTCTTAATATCCATAGTGTATATACATTTTGTAATTTTTTTATTTTTAATCATGTCAACCCAAAGAAAATATTAAACGATAACAAATTTCTTTATCCGCATGACAATCAAAATTTATTTCGCCACTCAAAATGACAAATGTCTCCATGGAAAGTCGTAATCTATAAAATTCATGTGTGTTGTAAGTCACAAAGTCAAGCAAAATAAAGTGTTGTTTCCTTAATATATGGCTACAGAAAGAAACATGAAAAAATAGGGGGGTTTCTTCAACCTCTATTCAGCAGGCATTTTCAATAGCTTTGTTTCGCTTGTTTTACGATCTGAAAGGAAGCACTTGTGTGTGTATATAGCTATACTAACTTCGAATTGCACATTCCTGCTCCTTTTCTACTTCTACACTGATTGATGCTTAGAAATGCAATCTAGCAACGGAAAGGACGGAGGACCATTTGTCAACTTGATTTAAAATAAAAATATGGTCGACAAAAAATAAAAATAAGAAGCCAAGCGAACGCTGCTGGGCTAATTACATTTACTGACTGCAATTTATGGTGCAAAGTCATGCATCTGTATAAAAAGAACTGGTTCATGATTTTGTACTTTACTAATTTTGATGTTATTACTATTGGTTTGTAATAAGTAGGTGTTTGTTTGGAATGCAATCGATGTTGCAACAAAGTGAGGAAACATGGCGCAGAGAAAACAATATTTAAAGCGTGTTTTCTTTATGTTTTATAAGAGTTGAATAGTTTTTGCTGTGCAATTTGCATAAGGCTGCAATAAAATGATTCAAAACACCTATATGTACATTAGTGTGGTCCACGTTATAAGGCAAAAACAAAAAACAAAACAAATCATTACATCCCCACCCATTATTTTTTTGCACGCAAGTTATATCATCACTGTACCTATCATATAATATTATTTATATCTAATACATATTATTGCTTAACATACTACATTTAATGTTCTCTCATATTTTGTAACTCGAAATAAGTGTATAGCAATTAACAGTTAAGTGACAGCCTCTCTTTACAACTTCTCTCTACATATAAGTTGTAAAGCAAGAGTTGTACTTGAAATTATTATCCTTAGCATTATATTTAGTAATAGTTTTTAGTCTTGATTTAAATATTGCAGAATAAAGTTATATTTCATTTACATAAAGAAAAAACCTGAGTTCTCATTTTAAATCAACGTATTTCGCATCAATAACAACATATGCTTAAAGTTTTAGGTTTCTAAATTAATGGGAAGAGGGCGCTCATCAGCTTTGAAACATCAATAAACTTTTTTTGATTCAAACAGGGTTGCCACGATGTTGCACTTTTTTTAAAGTGGCAACCTATGTATTAATTTTCAGTATCAACTTATCTTTCATTTGACACTAATTTAAATCTCGTACCTTATTATCTAAGTAATCCGACGGTTGTCGCTTGGACTAATAGAAGTACATTATGTATTTCGTTCAAAAGATAACAATTGACATCTTTTAAAAAAATATTATCGTCTACAATTTCCAACAGATTTTAATAAATGATATCTCATTTGATTAGAAAAGGGACAATAAAAGTAAAGTAAAAAATACAAATTTTTGTAATCCGAAAATTGCTTAAAACGGTTTTCAACGTTCAAAAAATAGGAAAATTCATGTATTTCTTATATTTAATCAGTTTAAAGTGTCACGGCAAAAGGACATAAATATTTCTAAAATATTTTTAAAAATTACATGTTATGATCTTTTCTAAACTGTAAACAAACCTTTTATTGGATAAGAAATGGCGGATTAAAAACACGGCAAACTTCAAAAAAAGTTTCTTAGCAATAAGTTGAAATTTTGAGGGTCTATGGATGATTTCAAATTAATTATGTGGTCTCTCAAAAGTAACTGCATTTAATTTTTTTTGTAGAACATATTATTTAGAGGTGTGAATACCTACCTGTTTAGAAGAGTATTAACGCATAATCTTTAAGCTCGTTGAGCGCCGGGTTCCTATTGAGCTAAAAAGCTGACATTTCACATGTTAAATGCAAAATACACGTGCAAAAATAATTAGCTGGGGAACACCGAAAATATATATAAAACAAAAAAAATGGAACACCCTAATGTACATAAAAAACTTTGGAATTTGTATTATAGGAAATAGGATCCATTCGCTATACATAATAAGAAATACTTGTATGGAAATAGTAGCAATCAAAAAACCTACAATATTTTTTCACACAATGGCTTGTTTCGCTAAATGGAGAAAGTTCATTCTTTTACTACTACAACAGTCCATCGCTACTGCTTTAGATGATTGTGCATGTGCAGTCTCTAACACAGAATGCCAATATTGCATGCATAAACAATATTTGTCTATTCTATTTTTTTAAATCACTGATTCCAAACACATTCAAGACCAAAAACATTCAGTTTACGTCAGTCAATCCACCTTTATAAGAGCATAAATGGATCCAAAATGAAGATGTGTTTGCTTAATCTGAGAAAAAAGGTTAATACATTATGATTTTATGATTGACTACATAATTCGGGTTGGCCGTGTTATCAAATAATTATTAATTACATTAAATATTCACAAAAAAAAACTAAATTTTTCATGCTTAAAATAGTGAATCCGCTTTTGATAAACATGTATCTTAAGGATAGCCACCAGGTTTATGAACTATAAAACCGGTCAGTGCATCAGGATGCGAGTCAGATGTAAATTTTAAATTAACCTTCTATCTTTCTCCTTTCGAAAAGATGTCTCATGCAATTGAATTACCTTCCGTTGGACGGAGGAGCACGTCGCTATAGAAATAAAAAAAAAATGATTCTGCCTTTTTTTTTATTTTCTAAAGAGAATATCAAATAATACTATAGCTTGTACTATAGGTACATTATTTTAAGAGGAAAATTGTATAAAATATAATTTACCTAAATTTCCTTTTTGTTCGTGGTGTTGTCTTTTGGACTTGTGTCCTTATTTTACTGAAGAGAAAATTCCTCACGTCGATGTCGTTATTTAAATAGTTCATGGCTGAATGTTGTGGTGAACATTTTCGCTTCTCTTATACTCGGCGTGAGCAAACTGCCACCTCTGCAATGTATTTAATTTACCAAAATGGATTTTATTTCTTATTATTTTAAAGAAGTGAATGAAAGAATACAAATTAAATTTAATCCAGATCGCGAAATTAATGCAAATTTGTATCTAAGTCTAATGTGGGAATAATAACACAGACCAATAGGTCGCCTTATCACTTTTTTGTAGTTAATATTTTAAAGAATTTGACCTAATTCCTTAATTCCCAAAAACTTCCCTACAACGTTTTCGCCTTAACCGAAACAAACCTTCCCAAGGCATCTCAAATAATGAACTCTTTTCCTCTAACTTTATTATTTTTCGCAAAGATATCCTAGCTGCTACATACCACCGTCCCAACCTGATCTTATCAGTAGGATCGATTTTAATTTTATCTTGGACCAATTCTTGCAAATTGACGCAGTAATTGACACTTTTTATATCCAAATGTTAATTTGTTTCTCTTCCTCTGTCCCATTTTTAATAAACAAAAACTTCACGTCTTCACGTATTAAGGAGCTACGTTTACTACGTAATTATCGTAATAAACTTTGGCACAAATTCCTTCGATCCAGGTCTAGCTCAGACTATTCGAATTATGTTTCTGCTAACAACAGCTTCTCGGAATTATGTGACCTCCTTTACTCTAATTATTTGAGCAAAATGCAAGTCGACCTTACTCGCAACCCAAAAAAGTTTTACCAATTTATTAATTGCAACAAAAAAAAGACAGATGGATTGGATATCCTTCAACTTTAAACTACGAGACTCTCTGTCTTCAGACCCTAACGGTCCTTAGTTGCCATTTGACAATATAAATATTTCCCTTTCATTAGTGTAATATATGACGGAAACCTTTTGATCCCCACTCTTGTTATTAAAGTTCAGTTGTCATTATTATTTGACCTACTCACATTCTTGCTATCGAATGATCTCTTACATAGCTGTAAAAGTATTGTTTCAGTTAGTTAGATTTTTAAAGCGTTTCTAAGACATCTCATGATTAGAGATGATAATCAGTTTTTGTATATTTTAAGTACTAAATGAATTGAATAATAAACCACAAATATTCATTAAAATTAGTGACCAGCAAAATCATTAAGCTTAAGGATGACTTCTCCCCTGGTTCTGATGGCCTTCCAGCAATAGTTTAAAAAAATGTATTGCCAAATTAGCTCAACCTCTAACATCCCTCTTTAAGATTTCGATTTCTAGTAGTGTTTTTCCTCAACAATGGAAAGATTCTTTTATCATCCCTATTCACATAAAAGGCTGCAAAAATGACATCTCAAATTATAGACCCATTGCCAAACTCTCCTGCATACCTAAACTATTTGAAAGCAATATTTATGAGTCCCTACTTCTTCATTGTCGATCTATTTGTTCCCCCAAACAACATGGATTCTTAAAAGGCAGATCCACAACTACTAACCTCACTGAATTTGTTTGCAAGAAGTTATGTGCCTTAGAACAAGGAAAAGAAGTAGATGTCATCGCCACTGATTTCAGTAAAGCTTTCGATAAAATCTTGCATAATATCATACTGTTCAAACTAAAATAGCTTGGTTTTCCTCAACCGTTCATATTATGAATTAGGTCCTACTTAGTTCACCGTCAGTGCTCTGTTATTTTTAGAGATTGTTTGTCCAAGCCCATTTCCGCTTTGCCGGTGTCCATTAGCCATTTAGGTGCACTTATATTTGTTTTAGCCATAAACGACGTCGAACTGATTTTTTCTAAATGTGATTTAGAAATCTATGCCGATGATATGAGAATATCAAAACTAATTTCTTCTCCTTTGGATGCTCTCTCTCTGCAAAGTGAGCTAAATTTTTTCTTTACATGGTGCCAAAATAACTTCTTAGAGCTTAACATTTAAAAGTGTCAGGCTATAACTTTTTCTCGTTAACGCTTCATTCCTTTTCAGAGGCAATACCTGATTAATGACCAACCTGTTCCTTTTGTTACTTCCATTAGAGATATGGGTATCATTCTTGACACTCAACTCAATTTTCGCGCCCATTATGACAATATTTTCAATAAGGCTAATTCAGCTCTCTGTTTCGTTAGACGTCACCGTACCATCAAGTCCATATTGAGCGTATTGAAGCTGTTCAGTGCAGATTTTTACTTTTTGCATTGCGTGGCCTTGGCTGAACCTCCCTCCTTACAAAGAACGCCTTAAACTCTTAAACTTGCAGACCCTTCAATCGATATTGCTGATATTCTTTTGTTCACCAACTCTTAATTGAAGTTATTGACTGTCCAAATCTGCTCCAAAACTTCTGCTACAACACAAATCCTCGCCAACTCAGATCGGTTCCTCTTTTTCCACCGAACGTACTGATTACGGCTTTCATGAACCCTTGACTCGAATGCAACGTAAAGCAAAAAATTCAAATTCTTTTGACCCCAACTTGAACAAGTCCGCTTTAAAACACGCTCTCTTCAACTCACTACGTCAAATCCTTTCCTTACTCTATTTAATTTTAACATCACTATAACATGCCTTTTCCCAATCTTAATTTTAAGTTTAAGTATTAAGTATTTTTCAGTTTCGTTTGTATTAAGCTAATAATAAAATATCATCTTTGGATAAACGTTCTGGGACCTCTTTCTTCCCTTTGATGTTTTAAAAATTATAAGATTTTTTAACGACCTTTATTATATACCTACAAAAATTTGGCGTTTCGTTCAAATGGAGCTCACTTGGGCTCATCAATTGACTTTTTCCTGGAACACTTTGTCAATTTGCAAATTTTGTGTACGTTCAGTTTATAGTGCATAAACTGTTTGCCAAAAATCTAATGTAGACTATATCCAACAAGACAAAAATTTTTAATAATTAAAATTAGAAAAGTTGTATGTTTTAAATGATGGTTTTAAAATAAAAATTCTATAAAGTAGAAACCTTAGCACTATTTAATGAAAAATCTTGTTGGATCAAGTTCTCACCAGGCTTTTATGTTAGTCAACATGTAGGATAGACCAAAAATTATTTCCATTTATTAATACTAGTACCACCAAACGGAACAAATTTTAACGCAGAATCATGATATAATAAATAAATTGTAGGGGGAGGGAATACCAAATTATTAAAATCGGTTGCTGGTAAGTTAGTTCAAAACAGAGAAATAGAAATATGTATTAATACAAACATATCTGATAATCACATGTATCATTATGTATTTTTGTGTATGTGTATGATTTTAAAGGAAAATAAATAACAGTAGTTTGCCAAAATATTTTTCCCGTTATTCCATGATTTTTAAAATCAGTTAAACCACCCACATGAACTTTCATAAACGTATTTGTTTTTTAAATCTCAAAAAAACCGTTTTGGAGCATTTTGAATATAATCCGTGTTAGACATCTAATTTTTTTTCATTATCTATCAATATTCGTTATCATTTTTTCAATAAAACATCATTTTACCCACTCAAACATCATTTTCAAAGGTCTAAAAAAATATTTGATTTTAGAAAATAATTTTTAACTTGAAAAGTTTATTTTTTAGAATCTCAAAAACTCATCTTTCTCTACTTATAGTGTCTGTGTGAAAAAAACAGTAATAATGGGGTGAATAAGTCTAAGTAAGTGTTATTACCGGTTGAATATCTTTATGAATGCGGCGGCCGCCGGTAAAGAAGTTAATTTAAATTCGTTTTTGACAAATCGTGTAGGGTTTCGACTCAAAAATGGAAACGGGACCATGATTTCGACGGGACTCCAAACAAAACCATGCTAGAAATGTTCTGAAGCATGAGAGCATAACTAGTTAAACAACGAAGTAATTTTCCTATTCAATTCTACCATCGAGGTTTGATTGATGCATGGATCGCGCATAAATTAACATATCTATGTCTCTTACAGTTTTTGAATTAAATTGAAAAAAAAAAAAAAACAAACAATCGGATCAGTGCTGTTTTTTGCACATTTTTTGCTTACATTCGATAAAGGTACCAGCATTTTATGCAAATGAGATGTAAATTTGAATCTTACAAATGTACCACAAAGATTTGATTCCACAAACGAAAAGCGAACATTGAATTGCTTCCTTGCCATTTGCATATCTTGTATAGCTATACCTAGGCACATATTCCACAGGACTATACTATATTGATTCCTTCAGTCGTGTGCATCGGAAATAAGACGCACGGCTACACTGAGCAAATTGTTCAAAGAATTGTGTTAAAGGATTACATTATTATGTTCGTCTGCTGCACTCTCTCTCTCTCTTTCTCTGTGATGTATGTTAAGTAAAGAGCGACTAGAAGTTGTTCAAATTGAGATTTATGTGTGCGGTTGACATGAAGAAGAGTGGAATACAGATGTTTTAGTTTGTGATTGATATGAAATTTGAATTAATGAATTGTTAAAGAAATATCTGAAAAAAAAAACAACAGAAGAACACCTTAAAATCATTGATTTTTTTTTCAAATTCCAACGCTTTTATTTTGTTTAATTTTTCCTTAAATATCACGTAGTACTACTACTGAATGATATAAATGTCCCTTAATTGAATCAATTACACAAGAACATGTTCTCCCTTACACCCTTCAATCATAAAATTGTATAAGTAATTCTTAATCCCGCACTTACATTTATACACGCATGCATCGTTAAAATTACTGTTGCCCTCATAAGGATTTTATAACTTATTTTGGCATAAAAAATGAATAAAAACTCAGTCTAGGCTTTTTATCGCATTTATACAGCTCATCTCGAGAACCATCAAACCAAAAAAAAAACAAGTAATGTGATTAACATAATAATCGCCTATAAAAAATCTCTCAAGTTAACCTTTTATATTTTCGTAAGGCAGGTAGTGAATGCAGTTACGGCAAGCAGGTTATGGGTATTTTGAAAAAGCTCTCATGTTAAGAGGAAGTGTATGCTGCTAAAATTTGACGAAACTGAATTTTCTTTTTTTTTTTAATTTAAGAGTTCAACACCCTGATTTGGGATAAGAAATGATTTTAAAGTTAAATAACTGTTTAAAATCTAAAAATATTAACCTTTTTTTTTATTTATAGAAATAGATTTCGCATGAATAAAATGATTAAATAATTCCAATTAAATTTTCGAAAGTTGAAAATGCAATAGGAAGTCATACATTACTCACATTTGCAAAGGCATGAGCACATATTAGAGAAGCCATTATGTACTAGTGCTTTAGCTAAGGAGTTTGCCCCCATATTTCCTTGAACCCAGCTATACGTGGCCAAGGTACACAGTGAAGAGTGACTGTACTAGGTTTGTCTACACTACAATACTAGTTACTAGCTTGGAGTTCATAGTACATGAGCTAAGTGCTTTTATGGAAGCTTAACTGTCAGATATAATGGTGATTTTGTACTCCATCAGTGGTTGACTTCGAGTTTTAAGTTCTGTGCATTTTACACTGGAGTGAACTTCAGCATGAAAGATACTTGGGGATTTCCAAATTTGATTTGCCTATCCATTTTCTTTTACTTCTAAGTTGTATTTTATTGTCTTTCACAAACTAATAGAGATGATTTTGGCATCTCTCATCTGAGAAAAAGGACTTACTTTCTCTATTGCTTATGCATTTTTCACTCCTGTTCCTTCTTTGGTGAATTTCACCATGGAACACTTAGCAGCACTAGCAACTACTTATTATTAAGTGCTTAAATAATTGTTTTAAATTTTTTTTCTAAATTGGTGAATTTATTTTTGATCTTTTTTTATATTCTGAAGCTTTTGTAATAATCTGAAGTGTCAGTGCTGCCAACCGAATAAAATTATTTTGATTAGTTGTGATGTGCGTTTTTTTTGTAACATTTTGTTTATCGCGTGCAAAAAAATATACATGTTATTATTAAAGAGGATTTTTTTATTTTCAATTTTTGCAACCTACATATATGTATGTATATATATATATTGGGATATTTGTTTGTTTATAGTTATGACTATTAATTCTTATATTGAAATTTTTTGTTCATCATTTAAATCGATGATTGTTAAGACAACATAAGAGCTTTTTTAACGATGGGACAAAAACTGCTTTATTTTAAACGGTGCATTGACAATTTTAACCGCCGGTCCATTAAAATAGAGGGTTTTTCGTAAAAAATACAAATTTCACTGGTGTTGTTTTAACAATCCTCGATTAATTTATATTTAAATCAAACTGGCATTTCTTGTTTTAGGATATGTATATCAACTTGAGGTTTTGTTATTAAAGGCTTACTTACATTTCAGCGCCCAAACTCTATGGTATTTTGATGGATGTTAATACCTTCAAATCACTGTAACCAATAAATAATTTATATTTTGTTCCCATATAAAAGTATACACAAAAAAAATGGTTACAAAAAAGTTACAATGCAGTTTTGTACTTGTTTTTTATACACGCCACACCTAATAGTGGCGATAAAATAATTTTTTTGGAGAAAAGTAAATGAAATTAAAAATTTAAGTTTGGTTTTTGTATATCTAATTAGATAGTTTTTGTTTAAAACACGTCAAAATCTTATCATCATCATCATCATCGGCTCGACAACCGGGGTCCGGTCCTGGCCTCTTTCAACAAGTCTCTCCACCTATCCCGGTCTCGAGCCAACGCCATCCAGTTGCGCACCCCAAGGCTTTGGGCGTCCTGGTCTACGCCATCTCTCCAGCGCAAGCATGGTCTACCACGCTGCGGTCTACCATAGAATGATCAAGCAAGTGAAAAAAAGCGTTGCACTAACGCTAAATACATACAGTTTATTTTCAGTGGTGAAACAAAAATATATTTTTGCAGAAAAAAATATGTGTGGTGCTGACTAGTTGTTTTATTCAGTGCTAGCTTGCACCTATTCAATTCTTCTAATAAAAAAAATTATTGACAGTTCAGTGAACAACCGTAATGCAAATAGGTAACAGCCAACCAAGTGAAATCCTTGGTTTTGGATTACAGATCACAGCTTAGATAGATCTAATGAAATGCTCTCATAAGAAATGCATTAGGTTTGTTTTTCGTATGGGTACTTTAGCCTGAACAAAAATTAAGTTTTTTGTGAAAAAAGATTTTTGTGTAATTTAAAAAATAGTAAAACAGTTTTCTGGATCAGTAAAAAAAATGAGAGTAAGTAGGTATCTACTATATTATGCGTCATTGTGAAAACTTTTGCACACAAATTAAATAGATTTTCTATTTTGTTTTTTAGTTGAAGAGCTTAATTTAACACATTATAATTCATAAAAAAAAGCAAACACGAATTTTAAGAAAAAAGTGTACATTTTTTGCGACACTTACGAAAACTATAAAATATATATAACTTAATCATTGGTTTCAAGAAGATAGTTTCCAAAATTCATAATCCGCTGTTTTGACCTTTCATTTTGATCTTATTTGCCAAATGGTAAACAGGATCACACTGTTGATTCACATTAAAATATGTTCGCAACAACTTTCCCTATAGATGTGTAAGCAAGAACCCGAGGAAATATCCGCCATTTTTTAGATATGATTTATTTTGAACATTGGTTAGTGGGTGGTAAGCTACACACTTTGTTTTGGGCTTCGAATAATTAGAATTTATAGTATCCTTAATGTAAGATAACATCATTATTATTTTAAGAGCCAGATAAAATTAAAAAAGACCAACTGCTTCCATAATTTTTTCACTGATATACAGTTTTTATTTTTTTTTCAAATATGTAATATTAAACTGGTCACTGTGGCGTATGAGTATCATTTTTTTTTTCTTTAAAAATTGTAAATTTTAAAAGTGAGTTAATTTTGTTCATCTTTGACCCCAGAATTTAATTTGCGAAGCAATGATCTCCAAGTACAACTTAATATTAAAGTCTATAATGGCTTACAAACAATAGAATAAACTTCAAATTTTAAACATACATTTGATTTTTTTTTTATTTGACCTTTAAGTTACGGAAGTTTCGAGTGTCTCCCAAAACTTAACGCTTATAGCTTGCTTCAAAATCTCAATGACCTACACCGAGTCACGGTTATATGTTTTTTGTTCATAAAATTAAAAAAAAAAAAAAACAATTTTATTGTAAAATAAACTTTATGGTACATGTGATTTCATATTAACTTTTAAGCTTATAAATAAAGTGGTTTATTGGTTGAGGTTTTCAGTCCTTAAAGACTGTGCAATTTATCCTTTAAATTGTAGTGCTTTTTAACTAAAATATTTTGTTCAGGCTTAGGGGAACACGGGGCAGAATGGGGTGGCTATTACTTAGACTCTCATATCTTTTGTATTTTTTAAAATTAAAATTTAAATAGCTTATTATTATTATTTATATTTTACTGTCTAGCCTTGGTTGTTCATTTGTGTCACTTAGTTTTGTGTTTTTTTCTTCGGTTCCTTGATCTATATAAGGAAATTCACCAACTCTGCCTTAATGGGAGAAGACGGATTCCACCTCAAGGAAATTGTTTAAGATTTTTTTTTGATAATACTGAGATGAACCAAATTGTACTTTCTCAACGCTGACATAAACAAATCATCAAATAAAGAAAAATCTAAAACAAAAAAAGTATTCATTTTAATTATCTTGAATCATAAAACTGAAAAACTTGCAATTCCTCGAAGAATCAAGTGGTATATTTTATTGCAAAAATCTACCGGAGATTCAGCTCGCAGAATTCTGAAACATTTATCAACAAACTAAGAATCAGATGAGTGGTAAGAATAAAAAGGCAAAAACCAGTTGTTTCCCGTCATCCATTTCGCCCCGTGTTCCCCTACCTATAAGATTTCAAATCATTAAATATCATAAAATTTTGATACCGTGTGAAGAATTTATTAAAAAAAAAAGCTTGACAACCCACCTCAAGGTGCTTTCTTGTATTGCCCAAGTGATGAAATAAGAAACAGTAGTTGTGGTACATGGTAATTGTTCACTTTGCCCTTTGTATATGTATGCATATGTGTATTTCTTGCATGAATATCCGTTGTCTCTCTGGAATATAAACCACTCAATTATATTGAATGATTCTAAAGAATGACACACCAAAGTTGTAAACTCACAGTCCTGAAGCTTTTCTAATAGAAATGTCTGGGCAAATGAAAAAAACCCTCATCATTTTGCTGAGGGATACGCCAATAAATGATTTGATGTTGGTTGCTATCGTTCTTCCAGGTCGGGATGTTTTTCTGTCAGTTTGTTGGTTGACTACTTTTTTATTCACACGTCGTTGCTTTTATTCTATATATTGCTGTCCGGAGAGTTGAGTTTTTGTTGCTACTGTTATTGATACTACGAAAATGTATAGTATATGTCCATGAAGGAAAAATTCAACTCATTTAGGGAGAGATACCATTTAACTACCTGCAAGTCATACAAGAGATATGGCTTTTAGACCATCCAGAGTCAACCTTTTTACCGGTTTGGCGGTTAAGGTTTTATTATTATTTTTTATTTAGGTGTAAAATGCCCGGAGACAACTTCTTTTTGTTTAGCTTGGACCTTTGAGAGAACGTAATTTTATTTATAGAAAGCGAAGTTGGGAGAAAATTGGAGAGCAAATAGTGAGTTGAATTTGTAAAGGGTTTGTTGCAAATTGCATGTTTCCGGTGTTGGCTTTCGTCCTTGAATGAAATTTTATGGCTGAATGGTTGGATAAACTTTGGTAGGTCAGGTATGGCTAACGTTTTTGAGAGTTGGACTTTTTTTTGTTGTTGTTGCTGTTTTATTTAAGTTCGAAGCTGATATAATATTGCAGAAAAAGGATCAGGAGTTAAATGTAGTTAAGTAGGGTTACGGTGTGAACGTGCTGGAAGCTGAATAAGCATAAGCCTTATTACGACTTTTTTCATCGATAAAATAAAAATAAACGACAGCGACGTTACAATCAAGATGCAAATTGCGGGACATAAAGATTAAGATAAGCTCCCTCTGTATTATCCTATTATTTTTTCATGAGAATCTTCTTTTGGCATATTCCTATGGGTGAAATTAATAAGAAAAGGTAAATTGAATATTTCAACAATCACTGAGAAAATAAAATACACGACTGGGTCACACGTACTTGCTCATATGGTCAAAGTTACTGTTGACGTTGAAGCTTCATATATGTATAAAGTTTTTAAAAAATAAATAATTTAATAAGAAATATTGAAAAAAAAAAAATTAATATTTATTACTAATATTTTGATTTCCTTTTTTTCATAGCCGATCTTTTCCTTGTCTTTATTTCACACCATTAATCATCATTATTTAATTTTGTTCTGGTAGTATTTCATATAAATGTTGATAATAAATCCGGCCCTGGTACACGGGAATAGCCCTCTTGACGTCTAGGAAACGGTTTCGGTAAGATATCTTTTGCTTATGCTACTTTGTTTCTAACGGTGGGATTCCTAAAAGATCAACAGGCAACAGCTCTGGTAGATCAGCAGGTATATTGAGGCCCCTAGTGGCATTATAGACACAGCATCAGGCAACAGGTCTGGTAGATCGGCAGGTGCTAGTGAGGCACTATAGGACTGAAATTGCTGGTCAATGTACTATTTCCATACTGAAAACTCTTACTACTGGTGGGGGGGAAGCTTCAGTCAAGAAAACCTAACAAATTCTCTACGATAGTCAGATAACGACTGACTTGATGCTCGAATTAATATTTAACCAAAATAAATATTTCCGGGAACCCAACATGATTTTTCATTCTCAAATCTCATTCTCATATGCTATTTTGTTGTTGTCGATCGCACCACAAAGACGTAGTATGAAGATAGGAATGTAGTATATGAGGTATAGCAGATAACGCCTAGTTACAAAATGGCGAATTCAACTTCTTAAACTGTTTAGAGCTCCAAACTAAGTATGTCATTTGATTTGATTAAGAAAGATACATTATTAATTATTTGAATTCAAATGAAACCTCCATGGTGGAAAACAAAATTACAGTAGTAAATGAAGTATGTATATCTTGATGGGCTTGTACTTTTAATTTATGAAAAAAGGTAATACATAAAAACTGGACCAAAATACCACCTAGCAATGGCATTATGCAATTTCTTATTCTATTGTATTTTATGTGTATTAATACTCATGTTCCTTTAGCATCTGGATAGATACGACTTTTGAATGGTCCCAAATTGTTCATACAATATTTGCACTTAGATCTTAGCCACCATTGCCATTGGTCCAAAAACATCACTATTTGGACATATATTTGAAAAATTATATATACATATGTATATGCGGTTCCCATTTTATAATTTAACTTTAAAATGCTCCTAATGGTTCTTATTGAATAATTGCACCAAAGACAAATTACAAAACACAGCAAAATGCAACTTCAAATACAAGCAAATGTATATCTACATATAAATCCTCGTATAACTTTTATAACATCTCATTTAAAAAAAAAATGAAAACAACATTTTTAACGATTCTAATTAAAATCCTGCACCCGGATATGTTTGTGTTATGCTTTGGAATTTCTCGTTGCTAAAGTTGTGCGCATTCCTTTTACAATATCTGCCATAAATTTTTTTCTGCGAAAATTCTTAACTCCCGTCAAACGAACTCCATTTTGGGTTTGTGTTACTTTGCATTTGGCACTCTTAATTGCACAAAAAACACAACTAAGAGAAATAGTAAAGTCAAAGTCTGAGACTGAGAAGGAATAAAACAAAAAAAAAAAATAAAACAAAACAGTAAGGAAAACTTATTTTAACATTTTGACAGTGAACTGTTGTAGAAGTAGTAGAACATAAATAAATTAATGCCTCCACGCACAAACAATCCTAGAATATCTTTCCGGTTTTAATTTCCGTCTTTTTTTCTTGACTCACGCTCGCACTTTGTGTTAAATAAATTAAAAGGAAGTTAGTTGCGATTGCGACGAAAATGAAAATGTATAATTAGATCAGAAGAGGAACTAAACTACTTCTACAGCGCATTTATATTCTTTTTATTTGCTACAAATAGTTGAAGTATTTTTGATTAAATTGAGTATAAGTCTTCTCATGATGTAGTGCATTATTTAAATATCTGCATATTTTTTACGAAGACTTGGAGAAGAGCTTATAATCAACAACCATTATAAGCTCTAATAGAAGAGACAACGATTTGTACGAGCAACTCAACTACGAATGTGCCTAAGGGCTTGTTTACAGTTCAACGTGCAAAAATTCAAAGCTAATTTTAGTCTGTTTGGGCATAATTTTGTATCATATTTTGATGTTTATATTTTCAAATCACCATAACCAATACATAAATTACCTTTTTTTCCTATTTTTTTCTCTGGTACCACCAGAGGCTACAAATGCAATTTCGTTTTTTTTTTGCATGCAACAAATTTTTTGTATGCAAAAAAAAAAAACAAATTTCATTCTTATCCCTTTGTTTTGACTGGTTACAAAAAAAATATCCTTCGTGTTATCTGAAGTATGACAAACAAGTTTGCATTTCTATATAATAAATTTTTTTTTTGTAAATTTTTTTTTTTTTGCGCTGAACTGTAAATTAGGCTTTAAGTAAAATAACGTATCTACTCACACAAACACTAGACTAAAAATCGTCCATGAAACGTGTCTAAGAATTTTTGCAAGTGTGAGTTTCGCGAAATGAGTTTATTGGGCAATATGAACTGAACATATTTGGTAGGTATGGTAAAATCATCATCGTCATCTCCCTCATAAAATGCAAATCAACTTGCTATTTATTTGTGAAAGCACCATAATTCTTCTTTGCAATGATAGACTAGTCTCTCCTCATTACAAGAATACGGGTCCAAGACGTTTAAAATGGGACATTCGTCTGAAATACGTACCTACCCGCAAAATGCAAGAAATCGATTATCGAAATAATTGTGATAACAAGATAATTTTTTTTTATATAATGCTTTCTCCTTGACAGAGTTTCCTACTCTATTAAAAAACTGTACATTTTGACAGATAAAGAAAATAAAATTGGGGTCTGATACCCTCGGATTTTTTCTTAAATTCTCAATAACGGAGTTTTAAAGTCTTAAAAAAGACATACGATATAGAAAGAAATTTTGAGTTGCTTTTCTGATTTTCAAAATCGACGAGAAACGGGAGAAATATAAATCAAAATTACTTTAAGATCATTATGTTGTTACGAATGTAAAAAATTGAGTAAAACAAAAGTTTTTCGGTCAAAGTTTTTTGAGCATTTAAACGGTTTAATTTATTTCTAGTTTTTTTTTTCATTTTGTATCTTGAAATTAACACAGGTATTAGATATAAGGTGTCTCACAATCTCTATTGGTACGATATTATTGGTACAAGTATTTTTGATAGGCAATAAATATTTTAAAACATATTTATGCAGTCTATTAATTCCAGGAAGGAAACGTTAAAAAAGTTTCAAAAAAAGTCGATTTCAACAATCTGCAACTTTATTTTCAGTCGAAGGATTTTTATGATTGAGATCGATTCTATAAAAAAAAAAAAACAAATGTCTAAGACATTGCCACAGAAGTTATTTGGTATAAATATGTTTCAATTAATACATAAAAATTACAATATTTTTGATGAAAAAATAAAAAATATTGAGTTCTTTTTTAGCTTAATTATAAGATGGATTTATCTTCTAAGACAATGTCACACAAAAAATATTGATCAAATTAAAAAAAAGATTTACAAATGATATATTACAGAAAAAGCATAGAACAAAATGGATTTTTTATGGTCCTTTAAGAATTGAACCTTTCATTGCATTTTAATTTGTTGCTTAAATGATTTAAAATTACTAATAAACTAACCCAAAATTTTAAGAATTATTCTGCACAATTTACTGCTTTACAGCACTCACAAGTTTGAAATTTAATCAATTAGTATAAAAAATATTATAAATTCGATATTGTAGGTAATTTGTGCAAAAATTCAAATATAACATTTGACTTGAATAAAATTGACTAATTTTTAAATTTAAAGAACGGAACTTCAGTAGAATATACATAACAAAAAAAAGAATTCTATATTATGCTTCATTAAATTATGTAAATATAGGCTTTAGAAACCAAAACTTATATTTACTTAAATTTGTAGAATGCAGAAAGTTAAACTTTAAAAATAAATAGCTCATTGTTTTTCTACAATTTTGTACGGCATAGTTTTCGATTGATATGGTATCTTTCAAAATATGTAAAAATAATATTTAAAATGGTTCACAATAGACATTGATGACATTGTGTAATAATCTGAAGGGGTAGGGCCGATTGTGTTGCACCCACTCAAATGCTTCCTGGGTTACTATTGAACATTCAATTCAAACTTTTGAACATGAGTCAGAGAGAAGAGGCAAAAATGTAGGACTTTCTCGAGAGTCTTCATTACAAATGTTTATTGTTCTATTAGAAAAAGGCAGCAAATGAGTGAAAATGTTACACCCGCGATAATGGAACTGCCCTACACTTAATAAAATGATTTCATCGGAATGCAAACAAACCTTAAAAAATCTATCTATCATATGGAATAAAATACTATTGAAAATTCTGTACTATACACACATAATTATGTAAATGTTTTGAATTTTTTTTGTTAAATGCGTTTTTATTTACTTTTTGAATGCATCATATTTTTGATTTCTTAATGCATATTTTCAATTCTTCAATGCATATATTGGATTTTTTTAAGGCGTATTTTGGATTTTTATGGCATATTTTGGATTTTTATGGCATATTTAGTCATTTTGAGTGAGTATTTTAGGCGCAAAATTTGTGTTTTTAAGAGTATACAAATCGGAACCCTAGTTATCACAATTATTTCGAAAATCGATGTATTGAGTAGGGGCATTTTCACCAATGAAAATGCGGAAAAGTGATTAATTTTATTTTGCGAATAATTTTTGGAAAAATAATTTTCATAAGTAATAAGAATTTTGAAATGTTTGCTTGAGATTTTTAGCTTGCATTATTATGAAATAATCCTTTCCTCTCGTTTATTATACAATAGTAATCTTATAATGCCCCCTTCCCCCCTAAATACGGCTATGTTATTTATCTATGTTCTTTTCTTGGTAGAAAATAAGATCTAAGTGTCGTTCTTGTCATTTATTTCTAAAGGATAATCATTCCTTGCTATTGGTATTAAGGGCGGAGTTAAAAGTCGTTACCCAGGTCGAGTATTTCTTAACTCCTAAAAGTTGAGAAAAATAATAAGTATTAACTCAACTGAAGTCCGTATTCATAGACAAAAATGTAGCTACTCAAGTAAATGCTCAAGTGTACACTTGAGAAAAATCTCGGCTTGAGTAACAACTATGAATTCTGCCCTAAGTATGATAAAAATATTTTATTGTAAATTAATAAAAAATAGTTAGAGTATAGAGTTTATGATATAAGAATAATTTATTGATGTCAAACAAAACCATTCAGTGCATTTTTCCAAACACCATCCAATTTTCACAATTACCAGAATCTTTTCAAACTAAATACAGCCTCTTGGTTCAATTTTATTATTCTTCTTTTAATAGGTCCTTAGGGGTATTTTTTCCGCCGCAAATTGACTTTCTACTCGGTCTGTGTGGTATCCCTCAGAGTTTCCACTTTTCCACTGCAGCCCGACTCGTTGTCTTCTTTTCATAATTTGTCTGTCTGACTGGTGCTTTGTTTAACGTTGGTGGCATTGTCGTTGTAACGACAACGATCCACAGAGAAAAAGGAGTATGTGTGTACCTACTGCCTACTCTTTAGGCTATGTTCAAATACAGAAGCCATTTGTTGCGTGCCACCTCATCTTCATCGTCCTCATGTTGGGGAAGGTTTTCATAGCATTGAACACATTACCAAGTGCTTTGAATCAAAATTATCCTCCTGAGGGTGAAATGTGCACTTGTCTTTTGTTTAAACTTGTTCAGAATGTTGTGTTCACTTATGGACCTAAAATAATATACATTATAACATTTAAAAGGGGTTTCCACTAACAAATTGTATAGGTTAAGTAGGAAAACATTAGTCAGTTATTTACAAAAAAATTGCTTCAAGAAATGTGTGTTTAGTTGTAAGTATACATTGAGAGAACAAATCAATTGTGGCAAACGAAAAAAACCTCCCAAACGATTATTTCGTTTGCTGGACAATTTTTCTGCTTCATTTGCAGCAAATTAGTAAATTCGTTTGGAATAAACACTTTCTGTGAACGATTAAAAAAAAGCTTAGCGTAATACCTGTGATTGGAACCGGTGACCTCTCGCCAGCGAAGCGAGTATCTTGTCATTCTGCTACGGAGTGCATTATTTACAATTGGCGTAGAATGCATATGAGCAAAATGAGAGAACGAATAGTTTGCGTCAAACAACCTTTCGTTTGTTGGATAGTAATTTATCGATTTCTACGTCGTTTGCAGCAAACTCTTAAATTCTTTTCGGTGAAACAATTTATGCGAACGAATAAATAAAGTAAAAAGTTCAGCGTAACACCGGTGATTGAATCTGTGGCCTTTCGATTTTAAACAAAGGCTTTTACGATTGTGCCACAAACTAGATAGCTTTCGTGTGGCATTAGATGTGTTCTATTCAACACTGAGTAGATACTCAGTGTTTCATTTTATTCACAATCAGCTCATAAAAATGAGTTCCACACGAATGGGTTGTTTTGCAATATTTTTGCTATAATAGAACTACAATTTGGGTCAAATGTCAAATGATTTTCATTTAAAACAAAGTATATTCATTAGCCGCAAACGAAAACAAAAATATTATTTCTCTAAATGTATATATCCATTGCCCCAATAAATTATTTTTACAATTTGTCTACTTCATCATGACACGCATAGTAAAACATTTTTGAGACATATTCCTGTTCGTGTGCCGTAGTCATGGTCGTGCCGACGCATCGAAGAGACGTTTGCGTTTGAAATTTGTAAAAATAGAAATTTGTATTCATAGACGCTGTCAAAGCCTTTACTAAAAAAGAGACTGAGTGCGACTCACACAGCTAACTTCCCATTGGTAGCCTTAAAATGTAGGTGCTTTAGTAATAGAGATCTCAAATTTAAGATCTTCAGTAAGAGTTCAATAATTAATGAAGCGAATCAATTTTGTTGTTGATCTATTTCATTTTCGAACAGTTTTAAGGTGGGTTGCGGTTGTTGGGTATAGCCCGACTCAAGAAAACTCGACTTCGGTGCAAAGTTGAGATATGTTTGTAGGAGCAATCTTGACCCTTTGAAACCAAAATGCTGAGGATCACTGCGAGGTGTATGCAAAGTTTTATCTGTCATAATGCTTAATTTACGCACTCCTGAGCCGAGTTGTCGTGATTCCGAAGCTTATATCTTCATTCGTTCTCGAGATATGGAGAACGAAAAAAAGTGTCACGAACGGACAAAGGTACATACATGCACACACACACGCATCTTTCTAAAAACGATGGATTCAGACTCTAGTGACCTCAAAACGTCGAGAAATGTCAAAGAGTACATTCTTATTATAAACTAGCTCCAAGAATTTCAAAAATAATAACTCATTGGATTCATTTCTGAGAAACGGATATACTATACATAAACCAGAAAATATATAAAACAAGTGGTTGCATTTAGCAGTAAATGGGTTTTATTAGGACTAATTTGACAAGTTAATACAGTTTGAAGAATATAAAACCTTTAAAATATTATCAAAATCGTTAAACGTGACCTAGCCATCTCAAACGCTGTAATTTAAGCTTTTTTACATGGTCGATATCACTTTAAAGCCCGTAGAGTTCTTGGTTGTATCTTCTTCTCCACTCTCCATCGATACGCAACTGAACCAAATATCACTTGAAGAATCTTTCTCTCAAAGCCACTCAGTTGTTTTCATACCAAACTGACAGTGTCCATGCCTCTACATCAAACAGCAGGACTGGAGTGATAAAGTTCTTATAAAAGGGCCTTCTTCTTTTGATCCCTAAACTATTGTCGGTGTGCGATGTAATAGTGGTTCACAAGTAATCAAAATCTTTGACTACTTCGCTCAAAAAAGTCCAGAAAATGTCGGCGTGTGAAAATCTGATCGTAGGTTGATTTACCTCACCTAAGACCCCACTGACATAGGGTCCGATCAGAGGCCCATTGGACCAAGTTACTAATTACAATAAACAAGCACTTTTTCACAAAAATTGCAAATTTTATTGCACCACATTTTAAATACATAGAAAAAATTACAAATTTGTTAAATAAAACACAAATACAAATTTTTCGTTGTAATTTGTAATTTGTTGCAATGGGGCTCAGATCGTTGGCAAAGATACTAGGCGAACAGAATTTTACATACGATCGATGTTGAGAAGACTGAGTTTCAATTAATTGTGCATACTTTCTTCCGACTACTATGAGTTTAGTTTGGATATCACTGATTCCATTAATTAGTTAAACTTAAAGTCCAATCTCATTAAGAACTAATACACGATCCTGAACTTGGCAGACAATTTGTCCGCTGAAGTTTGAAAAACCACTTTGGCCGTAAAACTCGTTCCATTTGAAAATAAAAACTTAACTGCAATCGCTTTATCTCGAAAAACTCTAGGGGTGATATTTTTTAGGGTTTTTATTCGTCTTTATAAAAAAGTTTTAGACAAAAGATTACAAATCGTCAAAAAAAATTAAAAATAAGACATTGGGCTTTTGTCACCACTGTTATAATGGACCCACTTTCTAAAAACTTACGGCAATCGCTTTGTCTTGGCAAAATATAAGAACAAATAGACTGCAAAGTTCAGGATCATGCTAATTAATCATTTTTGAAGCTATACTTCTTTACCGATGTTGTGATAAGAATCCAATAACACATAGCGTTTTCCAGCCCTTTATTACTGGTACTTTTCAAACACACACAATAAGTACAACACACTTACAGTTTAAACTTGGTTTATTTTTTTTTTATTTTGCACACACAATATATTTATTAAATTACAGAAGTCAGTCATTGTTATTGATCATCTGACTGATTAATT
Organism: Meliscaeva auricollis; assembly: GCA_948107695.1. Lineage (NCBI taxonomy): Eukaryota > Metazoa > Arthropoda > Insecta > Diptera > Syrphidae > Meliscaeva > Meliscaeva auricollis. The sequence continues at coordinate 16,204,166 of OX403616.1, read as the reverse complement.
TTCTACACTGTAAGTGATAGAAAAAAACTTAATGCACTTAATGTAGGTATAGTGTAAAATTTCTATTAAACGGGATTTTTTGAAATTCCGGGAAATTAGGGTAAAGTGGGGTAGTGTCGAAAAAAAGTTGTTGTACAGAAAAGTAAAAGGGATAGAATAATGAAATAAATTGTCAGAGGTATATTTTTTTTCAAAAAAAAAAACAATTTTTGAGATATGGTTTTTTTTTGAAAATCAATTTTTTTCTTAGACCTTCCAAAACGATATAATTGTTTAATATTTCTTTTTATTGAAAAATTAATTATATGTATATATTACAAAAAAATTAAGGGTCTAGTACCGATTTTTTTTATAACTGCTTTGGTCGTAGGAAATCGAACAGCCAGCAGTGGAGGAAGGTACCGCAATCTCAAAAAAATTTCGAGGGGGTTCGCTAAGAAGTTCATAACTCTTTTTCTATCTGTCGGATTTTAAAGATTAATGGGTTCAAATTTACCGAAAATATCAGCCTATACATGGTGTAATTGTTTTCATACACTTATATGTAAAAAAAATTAATAAAAGGTGTTGGGACAAAACATTGCCAAAGAGGTCTCTTATTGAAATATATTTTTAGTGAATGCATATAAGGTAGAAAATATAATTAAAACTTTAATAATTTTGAGTTTTTTTTATCTATGTTTCAAGATGTACCTATTTATTTTCCAAGACAATGTAGTACAAAAAGTATTGGTTAACTAAAAAACAAAGACTGTAAATGATATATTACAAATAAATTAATGGAACAAAACGACATTTTTGTATGCTCTTTTAGAGAATTGTTACTTATGTACTTACTACTACTTATGTTACTTATATAATTTTTTAATTTCCAAGAAACTAAGAACAAAATGTCTGAAATTATTATAGTTTAATTATTATTAAATAGTATCAAAAATATTATAAATTCGTAGGTAAATCTGTGAAAAATTTAAAAATTTACTTTTCACATGAACAAAATTCTCGAAACTTTTGTAAAACGAAACCAATATTGGATGTTGAAATATCAATGGAAGGGTTAAGACTTCAGTAAAAATATAAAAAAATAAATTTTAAACGAATCCGTACAAACATATGTAGATATATTGGACAATTTATATAAATAAAATAAATAAAATTGCTGCAGAGGTCTTTTATTAAAAATATGTTTTCCTGAACACCACAAAACTTATTGAAAAAATTTGATAATATTGAGTTTTTATTCTACCTTATTTTAAGATGTATTCAATCTACTATACCTAGAAAAAGAATTTTGTTTCATCTAACATTAATTTGCGTCAACTACAATCTTTATTTACACCGAATGCAAAGTGTAGCTAAATTTGGTCGATAAAATTGAATTTATATGATAATATTTAAATTAATTTCACAAAAATACACATTATACTTCTTTAAAAAAATTTCCCTTCTATATCTTTTGACTACGTTTCATAATTTTACATTTCCAAAAACTCTTAACCAAAAATAATAAATGATATGTGCTTGATAAGGAAGTATAACTTTTTTCGCGCGTACATAAATACAAACATCTGTTCTATTTCTTTATAATTTATGAACTTTACAACCAAAAACCTGCTTCATAAGCTTACTGTTAGTTTTTTTGAGAGGTATTATGACAATTATACACATAATTATAACTCGAAGCTTTTTTTTTAATTACTAGACCAAAAACACTTCTAGTGGTGGTTTTCAATTATTATTGAACTAGGTACTTAACTACTTACTACTTATTTTGGTTTATAATAGCTTTAGATAGGATTTTAAACAGCATCGTTGAATTCTGGCTATTTAACTACCTGTTTAAGGGAAAACACACAATGGAAAAGCTTTGACTATGAATTTAATTGCGGTTTGGCAAATAGTTGCAAGCAGTATTTTCATTTTGCAGTTTAATTGCTATGCATTCGAGTGGTGGTTTTGGTGTTTCGGTGAAAATTAGAACTTTTTAGTTTTACTTCGATTGCTATAAATAGGTTTTCACAAGAAATTTCAATACACGTTTTGTTATCAATTCAACGGAGGCTAAAAGATAGAACCTTCGAATCCGGACAGTGAAGTTATCAAACTATTTTCAAGAAAATCACTGTTTAATTTTTATATTAATTTTTTTTAATCAAATTTCCTGATGTGGGAAACCTACAATCAAAGTAAACAGACCTCTTATTAGGTAATCAGGCAATTAGCCAAAAATATTTTCAAATTTTCAAAAATATAATGCATGACTGAGTCACACGTACTTGCTCTTAGTGTCAGAGTTTCTGTGGACATAAAAGCTTCTTATATTAAGTTTTTAAAAATAAATAATTTTATAAGAAGTTAAAAAATAAATTCATTACTAAAATGACATAAACAACATCTTAAATTGTTTTGAGCTCCAAACAAAGTATGCCATTTAATTTGATAAAATAAGATAAATTTTGAGAAAAAAAAATATGAAATTCAGACGCAGAAAAGCCGTTTAAAAAAAAAATAGTTTTGTTAAAAATTTTCAAAACTTGTTTAAAAATAAAGTTGGTACCTGTGCCATTTAATACTATTGCACTCCTGAAACCAAAATTTAAAAAAAAAAATAAAGTGACTCGTTTTCGAAAAACTGATCTTTCAAAAAAAAAAAAACATTTTGAAAGATTTTTTTTAAGAATCCAAAAATTACTTTTTTTTGAAAATATTGATATCAAATAATTTTAAGGTTGTTATGAGCTTCCGCACAAAAAAAATCATCAAAATTGGTTGAGTCGTTTAAGAGAAAGTAAAAAAAAAAAAAACATTTTCTTTAGTTTTTCTCCTTAAAAAAAGAGTTCCAAGAAACTCGGTGAAGCGGTTTAGGCTGTAGCTTGAGGTATACACAGACAGACAGACAGAATTGCCACCCCAAACTTTTCGCATTCTCTATCATATCGTAATGGCATGTCTGATTGTTATCTTGAGTTCGCAAGTAAAAATATTTAAGGGTGGTTTCGAGGGTTAACGTATGTAATTGTAAGCCAATTTTCAAAAATTTTAAAAAAGTTATCAATTTATCATAAGGAGAACAGATGAAAGTATATATTTCTTCGGGCGGCCACTGCAAAAATGCTTTACTCATCGAGTTTAAGAAAATTTGAAACGAGATGTGCATAAAGGCTATTAGTAGGTACGAAAATCACAGGGTTTTCGATCTGCATCCTGGCACGATTGGCAAGGTAAGGTAAAAGAAGGCTAGTATTATTTCAACTCGCACTTCTTTTTTGTTGTCTAAATCGGCCCATACACACGACGCACCGGTGTTGGTGTACTGAAATGTGTTCTGTGTATTTTCTGGTGTGCACACTGATTTTGGTGTCAGACACGGTGTTCGTAAAATCAAACTTCTTTGATTTTTGGTGTCGTATGTATGTCTGAATGCCACACAGGTGTTATGAAACCTGTGCTTGCACAAGTTTTGTGTGTATGGGCCGCTTAAGAGTGGTTAAACATAATCTCTGGTATTAATTATTTAAGGGTAGCATAACTTGTCATAAATCATAAAGCTAGTTAACGTTAAACAAAAACCATTCCCTACAAATTCACGCAGCTGCATTCATTTAAACCCAAAGAACTCTGTAAAAAAATGAAAAAGAAGTAATGAAAACCAAATGTGCTTAGCCCGCCAGGACCATTTTATAAATCCCCTCAAATCCTTTCATCTTTAAGCTATTTTTCACTCATGTTTCAACGAGTGTTCTTATTTACTATTGTTTTTTTTTCTCAATTTTTTTTTTTGTGATGGATTTCCGTTTGTAGTTGTATCTTGTTTTGTTCTTGTAACAGTTGTGTGGTATATTTGAATAGGTTTTTAGGGAATATCTACAAAATCCATCTAAAAGCTAAAATGGATAAAATGCGAAAAGGGAATTCCATCCAACCATCAGAGTATCCGGAAAACCATTTGACCATAGTGCACCCTCCTATATGTGCTGAGTTTTGGTTTTTTATTTTTATTTGTACGTTAAACCATGGGAGAGTGTAGAGCAGATGAAAGATGCATTTATGTGGAGTTGGACGTAGAAAGTAATTTATTTCCATACCGTTTAGTGCTTTATCTTTTGTAAAGAAAGAGCATTTAAAATACGAACTGAATGCTGTGAAAGTTTTGCTCTTGAAAGGATTTTATTTGCCACAGTTATCAGTGATTGATCTGAAATTGTTTGAATTTTGATAAACGGATTGTTGAAGCGTTTGTTTATAGGAGAGGACAGTACAATCTTTGCAAATATCATTTGGATTTTGAAAAGTTAACCACGCGAAGAAATTTCTTTTGTTTTGCAAAAAACAAAAATGTAGATACCTACTTGCAAACATTTTTTTGTTTTTATTGTAAAAATTAATTTCAAAATGGCCTGGTACAAAGCAACTTGCAATGAAATCACAATCCACGTAAGCAGCGGAAAAATAACCCTATTATACGTTACTTGAAAATCACGAATACAAAAATGTAGCATGTGCAAAAAGAGTTAATTAAGTAAATTGGTGAAAGAAAATATTAGCAAAATCATAAAACAATGACGAAAATGACAATAGAATACAATTAACTTCGAAAATGAAACAGTAATAAAGAGAAATTTAGAAAAATTAAAAAAATTGCAAGATTACACTATTTGAAGGGTCCATGGGAAGAAAGGCATAGTGTCCATTTTGATCCATTCCTAATTTTGAATTTGCGAGAAATATTATGATAATTCTATATCTTCAAAATAATTGCAAGAATATTAAAATAAAATGCACGACTGGGTCGCACGTACTTGCTCCTAAATAATTTTATAAGAAATGTAAAAAATATAATATTCATTAGACGGGTATTACACTGCCGCATGTTTAGTTGCGCATGTATGAAGTGCAAAAGTGAAAAAAATAAAATTGTAGGAATGTTTTACTACCTTTCTCTTTTGCACTTCATACATGCGCCGTGTAATACCCATCTTACTAAAACGACATAAATAAAAATATTTCAATATCGCTTCCAGGGAATCAGTAAAGATCTTTAACCACCAAATTTGAAGAAAATCGCTTCAGAGGCTTAGGGTGTAGCTCGAGGTAGAATAGTAAACAGGAAGAATCTTTTAGTAGAACACAGATTTTTTGGAGTGGTAGGCTCCTTGCTTCGAAATATTTGTGACAACACTGGTTTGAACTATTCAGATATATGTCAATGCATTATTGGTAATCTAATTGGACTGAAATGACACATAAGACCACACGTACATTTTGAGCTCGTAAGGTTCAGATATATGTATATTTGTTCGAAATGTGCCAACGGTTTTTGAAAAATATTTCTACTATATTGTTTTTTAACTGTCTGAGTTTAAGAAAATATATTAAAAGTTGGTTAAAATACAGGCTTATGTAAAATCCAGCATTAATAAATTTTCATTTATTTATTTTAAAATAAGTGATATTACTAACTTATTTTTGTCCGAGAAATTGAAAGAACATTTCATGGTTTTTCTGTTTGTTTTTTTTTTTTTTTGTTTACGTTTTTAACAAAATGTGCGACAAAATTTGTTTCACAAATGGATTCAGCACCCAAAAAAAAAAAATATAATGTATGACAGAAAACAAACTTTTCCTCTTTTCCTCCTGAAGGCCTTTTAAGCACAAATTGACTGTATCATCAATCCGATTTGTTATGAGAACATAATACTTTCACAAAACTTTGTACATCAATATCATGAAACCAAAACAAAATCAAAGCTTAACATTGCTTTGTAAATAGTTTTATTAAACAATATTGCATTTCGACTTCCGAGTCATATGTATATACATATTTCTTAAGAAATCCAAACTATTCGAAAAACTCTCAAAATATTCTTCACTTTCGAAAAATCAATACAAATTTCACCAAAACCAATATTATCCATTTAAATTTATAACTTTGGCAATGAGACTTTCTAAGAACGATAAATAGTTTATAAGTCCCCCTGGACATTTGTGATAAATTAAACTTCCTTAGCCAAGTAGGAGAACGAACGAGCGCATGGTAGATTATTGTAAGGAAGAACTTCCTGTTTCGTATTCTGTAGTGCTCTGCCATCCATATACTATTGTACGAAAAAAAGAAAACCAAACGAGTTTTCCAATTTTTGGGGTTTAGGTGTACTGTACAACACACATTTTGTACGATTGTCCTGGAAAATTGGAAATTTGCATTCAGGATTAGAGAGCTCAGAGGAAGGAATATTACTTTATTGTCATTGCAAAATGGAAAGCGGAGGGGTGTTGCTATGCGTGATAGAGGACAACTTTCGAGAGTATTGAATTTTGCACTTTTTTCTCTGGAAAAAGTATCCATTGGGGAATGATTTTGATTTTTTTATCGAACAAAACAAATTTCTAGGAAAAACGTATGTTTTTTTTATACATATATTGATTTTTGGAAGTTGTTTATTTTAATAGAAGTCCTTTTGTGGAATATTATCAAATCGACTGGGAACCCCAGGGAGAATTATTAACCACATAATTGCACACACAATGCGCCTGCAGTGAACGCTAATTGCCTTGTGTAAGGTCAACATATCCTGTTTAATTACTCCATTAATCATGCAAGTATGTATTAAGTGTGGCAATGTACTCGTAGTTGCCGAAGTCGATACACAAGTATGTAAACACGTGTGTGTAGGACGTTTTGTTGATTTGCAACCTACCTACGACTAATTTCAACAGTCGCAGGGAAAGTTTCCATTTTGTTTGGCTGTTGATGCAGCTCACATCTGCCTCAAGCATTAATTTTCATCTGAGCCCTATCCATTATCCATTCAGTATACCTTAGTATATTTGTTCAAATTTATTAAATCACCTACAGGTTATTACTTATTGAATGGCATGTTAGATGAATCAAACTTTCATTGAACAGAAGGTTGCTTTAACAATAGGTCTAACCTATGTAAGTAATGTCTCAGGTAAATCCATTTATTTATAAACTTAATTATTTAGTTCTATTTTAGGGTGTTTGTTTTCTGATATCGAATAATGCAACATCAATCAATTAATTTCATAAATCAAAAATATCAATATAATGTATATGGGTAGATGCTACAAAACGAATATCTACGAAATATTTAGAAAGAGAATTTCGATCGATAAATGCTTTGAAGAATGAGATTGAAGATTTTTGTAGTTTTAATATGAAGCTACCTGACCAAGCAGAGGTTTTTTAACGGTTCCTGTAAGCAATAATGAATTTAAAAAAACGAGAATACTTAATGGAATTTGTTGAAATGATTTTTTTAATCGTTTTGTAGAAAAAATATTTTATCTGTTTATATTAGACAGTTCGTTACTTTTTGAAGCTTTTACTTGGGTGGAAAACTTGTATCCAAATGATTAAAAAAAAAATTCCTAATTCTTTCAGACTTTTATTTTGACCCCTAAAACCCCTGTAAATTTTTTTATGGGAAATGCATAGGATTTCTTGATGTTTCATAGTTTTATTATTATTATTATAATTTACTAACATATAACTAAAATTAATTAATTAATTTAATTAAATTAAAACCACAGCTCTAGTTTTATTAATTTATTTGAGATAAATAAAACTTCAATATATTCGAGAAAAAAATTAAAAAAATTGTTTGAAATAACCCTTAAATATGTCACTTTTGGGTGTAAAAAAGTGTTTCGTTTTAATATTGAGAGGTCATTTAATCACATATTAATTGTAAAAAAAATCTTAGTAAGTATCGTTTTTACTTGCTTATAGTATTTGTTTCGTTTAAAAAAAAATTGGGGTTTTTATCAAATCCAACATTACGATGACGGAGAAGACTAAGAAAGTGATTTTCGTCATGCCGTCATTTGGTCTGTGCCAGTGGCGATTCCTGGTCTTGAGCAATGGTTTTTTTTTATAGTAATGACCACCATATTATGGTGTTCTCATGTTATTCTATATGTGTATGTGTATTTTGATACGATAATTAGAAGGAGGCTTAAATATATTTGGGGTGTTTTTAACCAGCCAATTCCCAAACCTTGGGCCCGCGCCGTAAAAATATCTTGCTGTTACCTGAACTGTATAAACCATGTAGAAAGTTTCAGTTCGATACGTTAATTAGAATGTAGGCGACTTTCCAATGCCCCTTCCCTGGATCCTGAACACCAAAATATGAACTACTTACGAACAATTTTTTAGAAACACATGTTTCGAGAACGCAAAGTAAACATCACGCACACAAAATAATTTTCTCGATTTTTATAGCATTTCCTTGCGCTTACTTTTCCGCTTATAAAGCTGGGCTTTTCTAAAACATAAAGATTTTTGTATAGATTGTAAGTAATTTGGTATCGCAAATTTGTGAAGCGGGAATTTTTACATGGGCTTTGTGTTGGGTAAGCAAATATTATTTGAAAATACTTTGGTATATAGATATAGGTTACTGATTTACTGCAATTCATTTTTGTTGGTCATTGGTTGCGGTTTGAGTATAAAATGTGTTTCATAGTCGTGTAATTCATGGTTTAGCGGGGCTAAACTAGCTAACTAAGAGGAATCGCCCCTAGCTCTGTGCGTTTGTGCGTCTGTGCGTCCGTGCGTCCATCTGTACACATTTCCACTGCCCAAACGCGTGAACGGAATGTCTTCAAATTTGGTAAGAATAATTTTTATGTAATTTCAAAACTTCGTTTTTTTTTTGAAAAATCTATCAACCGGTTTTTTTTAATATTTTTTTTTATAAATTTCAAACGATTTAAAATAAAATGTACGACTGGGTCGCACGTCCTTGCTCTTAGGTTCAACGTTGCTGTAGACGTTACAGCCTCTTATATAAAGTAAATATAAATAATAATGTCAGAAATTAAAAAAATATATGGCTTTGTTTAAGTTACATATCGTCCCGTTTCTGCGTGAACCTCGTAACTACATTTTCTTAAAAGATTTTGCTTAACGTTAGACATCGCTGGAAAACCATGAATAAGGAAGATAAAAAAGTATAAGTGGTGAAATAACCTCAAATAATATGTTTTACAGTTAATTCGATTTCTTTTTATTCAATCCAAAAATTCAATTTCTAGAAAAACTAAAATTTCTTAAAAAACCTAACAAAATTTGCTTTGTAGATACGTGGTTCACGCAGAAACGGGACGATATGGTATGTATACAAAAAAAAATAGAAAAAAACTAATTTTTATTTTTTATTTTTTTAATCAATACTTACCAATTTCATTTTTTTTTTACATAATACGATTGTTTGGGGTAACATAAATATCTCTGCACAAGTTTTCGTCTAATTCGCTAAAACCGTTAAAGAGATGTTCACAAATAATAACATAAAAAAACATTTTTGCAAAACAACGGCAACGCTGTTTCTCCGTTGTTCGAGTTCTTGGGAAAAACTAAAAATGCAGTTTTGTTGCAATCACTAAACAAAATATACATACACTAATTTTAAACAAAGTCGTAAGAGCCGTTTTCGAGAAAAATCAAATAACTCGAAACCGTTATATGGGAGGTATTAGTTCTAGACGAGATATTTAAAAACCAAAAAAAAAACTTTCAAAATTACAGGCGTACAGACGCACAGACCGACGGACGGCAGCATGACGAAAACCACTTTTTCGGACTTCTCCATCATCGTAATGTTGGGTTTGATTAAAACCTCAAACTTTTTTTTTGACACTAAACCAATACTTGACCTATAGAGCAAGTTTTTTACTCTATTTCTAAGAAGCATTTATCCTCTACACCGGTTCCAAGCTTTAAATTTTGAACCTCACAGGTATCTACATATGTATATGAATATGCTTCATACACGACACACCATACATTATGTGCGAGTATTGTAAGTGGAGTAGATATATTTTATAGTTTTGACATTTGTTCTCGAAGGAACATTCTAGAAATATCTTATTTTTATTCAAAGTTTTGTGCTATGCTGAGATAAATTCCTGCAGAAACATTCACGAGTCGATGCACATAGTGCATTCCATTTCCGATATATCTGCATATTATGAGCACAATGCAACTCAACTACCGGGCAATATGTTTTATACTGTATGAACTACAAATTGAGTGCTTTCGATAGGTATTTTATGCATTTGTGTTCTTTTCTTACATTGATACATGGCTTTTCCTTAATATGTCATGAAGTTTAAGTAAAGTATGTTAGGGGAAGGGACATTACATATCATAGGTTGATCAATGTATTGACTGTTTGAAGTTAAAGTATTCCGAGAAGTTTGATTGCCCAAAGAGGTTTATGTTACATACTTTTTACTTAAATATCGGTGTCAGTAAGTCAAAGAATTCTTATCATTTTATATGCCATAATATGCCGCCCGACCTCGCCCTGACATTGGGTCTCTCAAAAACCGAAAAGCCAGCTAATAGATAAATCCTTTGTACCGTTGTGTTTCAAAATGTTTTCATTTCTTACTAACCCAGTTGTTTAAATACATTTCATAACAACATAAGTCCACTTTTCCACAATTTATTCAGATCTTTAGTCCAAAAAAAAATTTAACCAAAAAAGTATTTCTTTATTGGAATTTTTTGTAATGTAATGCCAATAAGAACAATTAAATACAATGCATGGGCCGGATTCATAGATGATTTATAAGCCGTTACTAAGAAAGACTCGGGTTTATTCTATGTTATTTGTATAGGATAAACCCAAGTCTTTCTTAGTAACAGCTTAGACATCATCTATGAATGAATACGGCCCAATGTGCTTAAAACGAAACCTTAATTCTTTTTCAAAACTTCTATGACAATATTAAAACAAAATGGAAAAAATGGGCCTAAGCTGTTCTCCCTTTTTGCATTTGTATGTGTTTTTCTAATTTTCTCTATCAAATCTGTTTGTGTGCATTTATATTTAAAAAAATGTTTATTGCCTACCAAGGACATTTGAACCAACAATATTGCAGAACATCGTTTTATGAAATTCAAAAAAACATTTCATACCTTTTTGTAAAAAGAAAAAAAATTGATTTCGCCTTCCATTACGTTTTTCTCATTTTTTTATATGTAACTGTATAAAATAAAGATATACACCACATGTTATTTCAGATATATTCAAACACCTTAATCCTTAAAATCTGACAATTAACAATTTTATTAGCGAACCATCTCGAATCCATTTTTGACTAACGTTAAACACTTATAACTTATAATAATTCTTAAAACTAGTACTTATAAAATTTGCTTCATAATAATGAATTATAAAAAGTTTGTCATTTACTGAGGAGATCATAAAGTAATACTTATTAAATACTGAAATCAATTGGTTTAAAGGACTATTCAATCAATAATTTACTCTACTGAATGATGAACATAAAGGTATTTGTCTTCTTATGTTGGCTTGACTATCACTGAAATGCAAACGTTCCAAAATTGATGGCGATGTTATAGAACCGTTTACTAATTTAGTTATGTAACAAAGTTGCAATTATTCTCTATGCTTTGAAAGAAGAGGGAGATTCAAAAGCTTAGCTCTTTGAATGTAGGGGGTAGCGAGACTCCGGGGGACCATGGGAGGAAACGGAGTGAAAATCGCATAAATCTTCTCTGAATACCTTCTATTCTATCAATATGAATTGAATAGTATGGTGACCATACAATACAGCCATATTCAAGTATGGGCCTAACAAATGATATATATAACAGTTTTAAGACATATGGGTCATGGGAGTCTCTGGAGAATCGTTTAACAAATTATAGAATTCGATTGGCCTTAGTTATAATAAAGGGTTTTCCAATAAGATGTGTTATTTTGATATTCAAAGAAAAATGGCATTTTTGGAGATAAATGATCGGATGTTTATTTCATTATAAAGAAGGTATGCCGTTAATAATGGAACACAACATCAGCCAAATGGTCGCCAAGACCACGCTTACAGGACCATATCCTTTTCATGAAATTTTCCATAACCAAATCGCAAAGTGGCTGCCCTATCTCCTCGATAGCCTCACGAATTTCATCTTTGAGGTCTTGAATCGACGCTGGGCTGTTGGCGTAGACCTTATCTTTCACGTGGCCCCAAAGGAAGAAGTCGCAAGGTGTTAAATCACAAGATCTCGGTGGCCAATTGTGATCACCTCTTCGAGAGATAACACGGTCCGGAAACTTTTCCCGTAAAAGATCGATGGTTTCATTGCTTGTGTGGCACGTAGCGCCGCCGTCTTGTTGAAAGTAAACGTTGTCCAGATCAATACCATCCAATTCAGGCCATAAAAAATCATTAATCATCTCTCGATAGCGCAATCCATTGACCGTAACTGTTGCTCCAGCCTCATTTTCGAAAAAGTAAGGTCCAATGACCCCGCGGGACCATAAACCGCACCAAACAGTCACGCGTTGAGGATGGAGAGGCTTTTCAACAATAACTCTTGGGTTTTCCGAGCCCCAGATGCGACAGTTTTGCTTGTTGACGTAGCCTCCGAGGTGGAAATGGGCCTCATCAGTCAAGATGATTTTTCGATGAAATTCCGGTTCATTTTCATGCATTTCAAGGACCCAATCAGCAAAGACACGACGTTGTTGATGATCAGCCGGCTTGAGTTCTTGTGTAAACTGAACTTTATAAGCCTTAAGACCCAAGTCTTTATGCAAAATACGGTGTAATGACGTTTGTGGAATGCCTAATTCCAAGGAACGACGAGGAATGGACAAACCTGGGTTTTCTTCAACACTTTGGGCTACAACAGCAATATTCTCAGTTGTTCTTGAGCGACGTGCACGGGTTTTATTCTTCACATCACTAACTTGTCCCAACAGCTCGAATTTGTCCACCAATTTCTGTATTGCGGTCCGACAAGGTGCTTCACGACGACCCAAAAATGTTTTAGTTTTACGAACCGTCTCTGCCAAATTTTCACCATTTTTATAGTGAATTTTAATAATTTCAATGCGTTGTTGAAGCGTGTATCGTTCCATTTTTATTAATAGCGTAGTTTCTACTTGTCAAATGTCAAAAAATGACAGCTTCAAAAGTGACAGCTACCAAAATAGCGGGCTATTCAAAATAACACCTCTTATCTTTATAACCATAGTGATTAGTGAATGTGAGTTTTGAGACAAGTATAATTCCCAGGTCAGAAAAAAAGGATAGTTTAGTTAAAGAAAAAGAGTCAAACATGTAATTATACGAAATTGTTTTCTTTTTGCGTGTAAAACTCATTGTTTTACATTTGTCAATATTTAAAAATAAGCGGTTTGTATTGCACCATTCCCTGAAGCTTTGAAGATCTTCTTGAAGCTGTAAACAGTCATTAATTAAAGAGATTTCTTTAAAGATTTTTATAACGTCGGCATATATGTATAAGAACTCTTTTCAAGTTTGTGAAGCTTTTATAGCATGTACCGCTATGTGTGATATATCAAATTAAAGGTAATTTGATCGTGATGCTCAATAAAGTTGAACCATACACCATATTTTATTAAGCTATCTTGTTATCAATATCAATATGTCGTCTCACAAACTACAGAATAGTGAAATTTTATACAAAAATGAATTTACTTAATTTCTAATGGTTATATAAATTTCAAGTTTGAAAATGTAAAAGTGAAAAATATAAAAACAAAATAGCGTTGGAAACGGTCAAAAAACTTTGACTGAAACATCTTGTTTTTACTGTTATTCAGTGAAATTTTTTTTTAAAAATCTAATTTCTTCACACATGTATAGACAACACATAAATATAGAAGGCTTTTTGACAAAGTATTTGTTCCCTTATTTCTTAAATCAATTAAACCACCCACATAAACTTTCAAAAACGTAAATGTTATTTAAAGCTAAAAAAACCCGTTATGGAGTATTGTGTATATAATTTATATAAGTTGCCTCATTTTTTTTTCATTGTCTATCAACGTGCATAAATCGTTTTCAAATAAAACATCACCTTTACCTACAAAAACATCATTTTCAAAGGTCTACATAAATGTTTGATTTTGGAACATAATTTTTAGCTTGAAAAGTTGATTTTTTACAATTTTTTCTTAACTAAATAATCATCATTTCAATTCATCTATTCAATAAAATTTATTTCATAGTTCTTATCATCTCAAAAAGTATATGGGATACAAAAAGTTTTTTTTTGTTTTCCCCATTTTGTCTTAACTTCACGGTGGAATTTCAAAAAATTCCGTTTTATCGGAATTATACCACCTATCTTTTGGTGTACTCATTTTTTTTTATTACTAATGGTGTAGAAAATGAATCAGTCTGATTATCAATGACAATGGCTGACTTCAGTAATTGAATTATTGTGGGTGCAAAATAAAGGGTTTTTCAATAAGAGCGCTACAAAAGTTTTTTTTTAAATAAAAAGGTTTTGGGTATCAATGAAATTCTGGATTCCTGTCAAAGTACGTTCGGTGCCATTATGTATGGAACTGTGATTGCTGAAGTTCAGACTCTGAACCCAATTTTCGACGGTTTTCAAGCATAAATCGGCCGATATTGCTGCAATTTCACTTCTTAATAGTACGGCCCAATGACGCAGCCAGCCCATAAACCACACCAAACCGTAATTTTTTCGGGATGCAATGAGTCATCATGGAGTACGCGTGGATTGCTGCCTAACTAAACTAAATGAGCCTCATCGCTGAAGATGATTTTCGATGAAAATCCGAATCATTTTGAAGTTGTTGCTCAGCCCAATTCACGAACATACGACGCGACGCTTCTGGTGGTCAAGCGGCTTCAGTTCTTGCGTCAGTTTAGTCTTTTAAGGATGTAGGCCAAGATCTTTTCGCAAAATTCGCCACAACGACGTCACAGAGATGCCCAACGCTTGAGAACGACGTGTGAGAGACACATTTGGGCTTTCTGCAACTGAAGCCTCAGCGGCAGCAATATTCTCGACACTACGGGCACTTCTTTGTCTCACCGGCATGGAAACATTTTGTACTGTGCCTATGGATTCAAAAATTTTTCGGTTAGGCCACTGACTCCGAATTTCGGTAGTAAATTTTAATAATTTAGACTCGTTGCTGGCTCGTATATCATTCCACCATGAAATGGCAAACCTTACTGCAGAGAAATATCAAAAGAAAAGAATGAAATATGGCGTCGCGTCGTTTGCTCTACTGTCCTGTCGCTCTACTTTTGTAGCGTCCCTGTTGGAAAACCATTAAAAAAATAAACCCAGTATAAAATTTAAGTGTGTTGTTCCTGTTTACCTGCTTATAGTGCCTAATTGAAAAGTACAATTAATAATGGGCTAAAACTTCACTTTCTTCTAACTTTGTCTTATTGATTATTTTGTTTTTTGTTTAAATCATTTTGCTTTGGAATTATTTCGACTTTAGGTAGCTCACATAGATTTGGATTACTTGACCATCGATTCTAACCAAATTGACATAAAAACCTAAAATAAGAGTTCCTAAACAAAAAACGCAAGTACCCTCATCAATATTATCTTTATATTAAGTATCTCATTGTACTTCTAATAGAAAAACAAGAAAATAATAGGAGAAGTGTCCAGAGGGAAAAATAATCGAAAAACTAAGTTGAAGAAAACTAAAAAAATAATTGTAAACCAAACTAAAATAAATGTGTGAAAAACAAAATATGAGAAAACGAAATAAAACAAAACTAAGCAAAAGGTACTCTAAAGGGTGCTACCTATATTTCCATTGTTTCGAAATGCATTTTAGGAAATTGGTATTATATGTTAAAAAAAAAAAAAAACAATTATAAAATGTTATGTAAACTTAATAGGTATGTAAGGGTTTTGTTAACATTCACCTAAGCGAAGAATTCTCGCATCATCATATGACTCATAAAAATGATTCGAAATCGATGTTATGCTACCCACGAAAAAAGATTCAAACCAGTTCAGAAATGAAATCCTAAATGAAGGTTTTGTTCATTTCTATGAATGATTAATTATTCAGTTCTGAAGCGAAATATTTGCTGGGAATGAGTAGTGAAACTATTTTCCTCAAACGAATTTAATTTGAAGTTGATATCCTCTAAGAAAATACGTTTATAGACACCTTTCTCAAAAACTAAGGAATAATAAATAAATTAAAAAGAAACGAATACTATATGTATGTTGGTTCCGAATACTGTCATTTTCATCTTGAAAATTTTCAGTCAAAGAAACTAAAAGTAAATGTTATGGTATTTATCCTAAATATTTTATTATCCATTTCAAATACATATTTTGACTCAGGTCATTTTAATTGAAAACTACTATTTGGTACTGCCAAGCTTTTACCTGGATTAAACGAAAAAAAAAAAATAAATAAAAAGGTAAAATAGAAATAACATTTTATTAGTTTTCATCTATCTTCTGGACTCTATAGACTAAAAAGGAACAATAAAAGCTTTTTAAATTGTATATGTTTTCTGCTTTGCGGTTTAAATATTGGAATTGCAGTTGGTATTCTATTGTTCCAGTCCTTATTTTAATCTAAATTTTGTTTATTGTATAGCACTGCAACAGATTAAGCATACCTATGTTTCAACTGAATATTTTTTTTTCGAAGAGTTCATTTGTTTTTTTTTTATTATATGTGTGTAAGGAAAACTTAAATATTTATTGCAAGCTAAAACGGCACTTAGTTTTCTAGGAAAATCCGTTTTTATAAACAAGTCATAGGTAGGTTCTTAAAAGCAAAAATCTAATAAACCTTTGTTTTTTTAGATTTCTTCTATAGAAATATCTTTTCAACAGTTGCTCATAGAAAAGTAAGTGCTGTAATATTTTTTTACATAAAAACTTCATTTTTACTAAAATAGTATTATCAAGTATTAACTCAAATTGCGGCATCTAAATTTTTTGCTTTTTTAAACAAATGTTTATGTTTTTTTTTTGTTTTCTAATGAACATTTTTTTATATTTAAAAAAAAAATTGTTAGCAAATTACACTGGTCTGCAACGAAAATGGCCTTCAAACCAAAATATACTTTTCTAAAAGATTTCGGTTCGTTGAACTCGAATCTGATCAATAACTCACATTGTCTTTTTTGTGGTGTTGAGCACGAATCTAAAGCTATCCACAAAAAATATTGCGGTAAATATGAAGAATCATGGAATAAGTTCCAAATAATTGTTTTTGGTGTATAGTCAAATATGTGAAAATTGTTTCGTTAAAACGGTTTATGCAGAATAAAAGAAAAGAAAATTACCAATAGTTTATATCTTAAAAAATCAGTTCTTCTAAAAAAACAGAAAAAAGTACATTTTGATTGATTTTCTCGATTAATGCCCTTTTGTATGATAATTAACCTACCCAATATTCAACAATATAAAAATTCTAATATCCTCATAATTACAGGTCGCTTTTGCTGTGTACATCCCAAAAACAACGGAAGTTTGAAATATATGGTGATTTTTTTTTAACTAATTCTTAGCTTATATTGTGTGGAATAAATACTCAAAATTTTAGCCAAATCAGTATAAAAATTTATACCAATTACATTTTTTTTCAAATCAATTTAAAAATAAACTGTACGTGGTAGAATTTTTCTGAATCCAGATTTGGATTCAGTAAAGTGCAATCTTATGTAATTTCTAGATATGATATGAAAGACAAGGACAAACTTGTTTTGCAGATCAGTGTTATTAATTTTAAAAATAAGAATGTATACTTTTCTATAGAATACATTCATATTTTGAAAACTTTACTTTTTAAAAAAGTGACGATAGGTGCGTAAATGTATCATATATTAGTAGCATGCTTCTTGTATATAGTTTTATTTTCTCAAGCTTATTTATCTTTCAAAGAAGCGAGAACTTGTTTTAATAAAAAAATAATACATATCCAAGATATCAAAACTGGTCCAAACTCAGAAATGAAAAAATTGTAGTTGTCAATTTGAGTTAAGAATTCGATAATATCTGCTGCAACAAAACTTTCTTATCAAGTTCAATATGAATTAAAAAGACGGACACTTACTTTTTTGGCGTTAAATTATAGAATGTGAAAACACAGATGCAAAACAAATCATTTACCCGTTTGCATCTTTTCCTAAGATTCATTCGGTCAAACAAGTTAAAAAAAAATAAAATGCACGACTGGGTCGCACGAACTTATTCACGGGATCAAAAATGCTGTGGACGTTAAAGCTTCTTATGTCAAGTTTTTAAAAATAAATAATTTTATAAGACACAAAAAAAAAAATTAAATGTATTACTAAAATGACATAATTTTTTTTAAAAATTGTTTTGAGTTCCAAACTAAGTTAGCCATTTGATTTAAGTAAAAAGATAAATTTTTAGAAAAAAAAATTGAAAATCCTACGGACGATTTAAAAAAAAAAAGTAAATTTTAATATATAAAAATTCTCAAACCTTTAAAATAAAATTGGTATGCCATTTTAAAGAAACTATTAATGCAGATCTAAGACCAAAATTTCAAAAAAAATCAGTGACCCGTTTTCGAAAAATTTATTTTTCAAAAAAACATGTTGAAAGATTTTTTAAAAATCGAAAAAAAAAAAAAAAATTGGAAAATTTTTATATCAAATAATTTTAAAATTGTTAAGGGCTTCCGTATAAAAAAAAATCATCAAAATTGGTTCATTCGTTTAAGTGAAAGTCAAAAGTCGATTTTGTACAAACATTTCATTCATTTCAAAAGTATGATACACAGAGCAGATACACAAAATTTAATCACAATCGTTAGAGCCGTTTTTGAAAAAAGTTAACTTTTAATGGTTATATATGGTAGGTACCGTTAGTTTTGGTCGAAAAAAAAATTACAATTTCCGCTCTAAAGAATCACTAAAGATCCTTAACCACCAAATTTGAGGAAAAACGCTTTAGAAGTTTAGCTTGAGGTCGGGTATACACAAATAGACAGACAGACACACAGACAGACAGATTGACAGACAGACAGACAGACAAACAGACGGACAGACAAAATTGCGAGACATATGTCTGACTCGAGATAAAGAGTTCGATTTTTTTTACGAATCCTTAACTTGTCCTATAGTTTCTACATACATATATGGCAAATAAAAATCATAAAATAGCGACTATTGAGTTCCACAATACACAAAAGTCAAAAAGATGGAATTGTTAAAATTACCGTTACTTCTTGTAACTATACTGTATATATATTTTGCAGTAATAGATGTAGGACAGATCTGATTAAACTAATAGAAATATCTGGATTTTGTCTTTTAGATCTCCTTTTTATCTTAAAAATTATAAAAAGTGTCATTTAGATCACTCAAAAAAAAAACAAGCTCTTGCACTTACCCCAAGTACTTGAATAAATCCAAAGTAGGTACTTGCACATATCCAAGCCCCAAGTACTTACAAATACTCTAAGAACTTCATCATGCTTATACCCCAAGTACTTTCCAATAAATAAAACAAAATAAAATAAAATAAAATAAAATAAAGTAAAATAAAATAAAATAAAACAAAATAAAATAAAATAAACTAAAATAAAATAAAATAAAATAAAATAAAACAAAGTATAATAAAATACATTTTTCACTTAAAAACAACTTATGTATTTAGTCCTTTTCAATTAACCTGCCCCTCGATGTTTTGAACATGCTAGCTCTTAGTAAAATAACTTGCTTAAAGGGTAGCCATAAACACTTGAGGTTTTATTAAAAAAAAAAAACACAAGAAAATGATGCACCAGCCATAATTTATTATTATAACCTGGCTTTGGCAAGAAATATAAACACAAACTCAAAACTATTGTAACATGGATTAAACATAATAAGCTACTTATTAATGCTCCACTTATGCTGACGCTTATTCTAAAAGTTGAACTTATTACCATTTGTATATTATCAAGCAAAGACATTCCGATGGCTTCATCGCATTATCCAATAAAAACCTAATCAAATAAAATCCCCTTTTAGAATCCTTTAGCATCCCTATGGGAGATGAGCAGTCCCATAACATAGACCTTCCTGAATTGATAAGAAAATGTGCAGCAATTTGTCTTTTTGTTAAGTGCCCAATGCCCTAGATTCAGATCGAAAGAAGATCCTTTCATCCCATTGCGCTTCATTCATTTTTATTTCTATTTCACCTCATGACTCCTGTTGGCCTGTCGTCACATCGCTTCGCACCCAACACGGGCTGTTCTACGAATCAATATAATCCTCAGGTACGTTAGAGAGGAAGTACGTCAAATGGGTTCCAACATCCCTTCACGAACACGACACAGCAACGGCACACAGGTGAAATGTTCTTTCTACGTGACATCGATTAGGAGGTTCGTCGAATGCATAGTATCTCATTTTATATTTGGTACAAAATAGGCAGTTGACGTGTTCGGCGCTACTTTGTCGATATACGTGTACCTATGCATAAGTCACTCTATCGTTCTTGTCCTTGTAATAATGAGGTTCAACTTAAAACAGGGCTGTACGAAGGTGACAGAAAATATTACATAGATTAGGGCTTTGAAAAACATATAAAATATTCTTTTGTAAACAAATCAAAAATGCGTTGCTAGATAGACAGTTCTTTCTGTGAATTTTAGAAAAACAACTTAACTCTTTTAAAAAAAAAGATGTCCTCGGAATGGGTTTGAATGGACCTATTGCCCATTTTCTTCTGTACCCTTCACTTGCTAAGTGCACTTTAAGGATTCATAAAAATATATCATCCCATTATCAAGATACTATCATTTGAATTAATAGAGAAGACTGCAAGATTAATTTTGTTTATCTAGCAAAAAAAAAAACATACAATTTTATATTAAAAGACTAGTGAGGACGAAAACCACATATCTTCCCATCCGCATTTTGGCAAGAATTGCGTGGTTAAGAGCAATCGGTTGTATTTGAATTTAATGGTTATATCATACAATGTTTAAAATAACTCGGTTTCCTCTGAGTTATTTGGTAGATTTGTGTGTATCTCTCTATTGCTGAGCCAGTGAAATTTATTTTTTTTAAATGGTCAGTAACTTTTGACACAACTGCTTTCATCTGAGATTATCACAGTCAAAAATTATCGGGACATTGTAACTTTTTTAAAAGGAAAGTGGCGCAGTAAATTCTTTATGAAAATAAATAGCAGATTTTTGAAGTACCTATTTTGTTTTAGTTATAAAATTACTTAAGTTGACAATGTCAGAAGTGAAAGGGACGAACAAAATGTAATTTAGATTATCGTTTTTTTCTGTAATAGCTCATTTACAGTTTGTCTTAATTTTATTTTTATATATATACTTTGTAATTAAATTCCTTTTTGCATGCATTAAAACATATTATTACTTATAGACCTCTGTACCAATATTTAATACAATAATTATCTATAATTTTTTTTATAAACATTTATGACACAATAATTTATCTATCTCAATCACAAAAATCCTGCAACTAAAACTGAAGTTACAGATTTAAATATGCAATGAAAACCTGCTTTTTGTAAGTATGACATTTTTGTGATTTCATCTCTTAAATCTTTAAAAATTCATGAAAATGTTTTAAAATGCTGAATGCCTTTCAATTTTTACAACAATATTATGGTGCATTGCATGTGCATTGAAATTTAAAAAAAGTTTATAACATTTTGTAAAAATAAAAATAAAAATAAATTTGTTTTGCCTTTCTCCTCTTCAGTCAATGTTTACTACAAGGAATTAAAAATTAAATTACAAAATTAAATTACAAATTAATTCAAACTTACTGGCAATAACTGGCAATTTGACCCCAACTTGCTTCTATCAACAAAACGATCTTGTAATTGCATATCGGCCTTTTTATAAGCTGGCTGTAATTGTTGCTAAGTTTCTCACAATCAGATCGTCGATTGACAGCATTTTTGTTGTTGATTATATGCAATAAACATTTTCATGAGCATGTTGATGAGCATAAACATGTTCGAAACGTCGCAAAGTATATAACAACATCTTTAATTCTACCGAAAGCCTACAAAATAAAAATACAAAGGTTACAAAACTTAATATTTATTAAAACCATTTTTGGAATTTCTCCCGAAGCTGATTTGGAAATCTTAGTAACCATCACTTAATTAAAAGTTGAAAAACGTACCTATATATCTTCAAAACTAAATAATACCATTTAACATACTATCTAAGGTCTGAAAAAACATCATATCTCGAAAGCATTTTTGCTAAGTTTTGAAGTTGTACCTACGTTTATTTTATTGTTTTGGTTTTTCTTATCCCACTTATCCCTTTTTGCAAGTTCAATTTCAAAAAGAAACCCTTCTTAGTGATTATTTTTAAAGTAGTACCTATCTTTTGGTACCATTTGTTATTTTTTTTTTTCAATCTATACAATTATAAATGAGTCAATTAGATCATGTTGTCACCCTCCCACTTTATTTTTCAGTCCCAATCAAAAACGTACGTAAGAACTTTATTCAGAGCAGAGCAAAAATAGCATTACAAATTACAGATAGAAAAAACAAACAAAAAGTACTCATACGCCACAGTGTACCATTATAATTCATAAAAATCAATTTTATTTAATGCCACACGCTAAGTGTTGAAAAACTTTGTCTATCAGCTTATCTAATTTAAATATTAGTTTTCCTTTGAATCTACTTTTTCTACTTCAAAAATAAATCGTTATTTTTGTAAATAACAAAATGCGCCCCTGGAGCTAGGATATGTAACACATATTTTGTTTGGTTTGCATATAGTATGCTACCGTTTGTTACTGTGTTTTTTTTAAGAATGATTTGCTATCCAGAGTGCGCTCCTGGAATATTGAAACAAGCTATTAATCCGTAAATAAGTACTCAATTGACATGTGGAGAACATAAAATCGATAAGAGATCTCAAAGACCTAACCCATTGAAGCAGGACGAGGAGCCCTTAAGGAAAAAGAATTGAAATTTATTTGTGGTGTGTATATAAGTCCTTATTATATTGACACACAAAATGGTTGAGGCCAAATATGTTAGAAGGTTATGGGGATGAAGTCACGTAGCTATATTTACATCTTTTGGAGAATTTTTTGGGATGTGCGCACATTCATTCCTACCTACCATATTAACGATTAAGGATCCTATTTTGTCTGGGCGGTTGATGATTGTTATTTTAATACAGTGTTACATCTTTGATTCACATCTAAATTATTCAAGATTGGAATTGACTCATCAAAATGCATATCAGTTGTGGCGGTCTTATTTGGGTTCAATTTAATTTTCTATTAACATGGTTGCTTTCAGAAACTGATGGATTCTTTGGATAGATTTGGTTAATTGATTGAAGAACGTATATTGCTTAATGCTTGTTTATATTTATTGTTATTGTGTACCTACATGTTTTTGCATAAGATCAACAAAAACCATTGTTAAAAGGCAGCATTTTACGTAAAACTCCGTTTAGGCTTCTGTATTTTTAAGACGTTATTATTAATTCTAGGTTACGTTGCGCACTTTTATCACAAAACAAATTGGTTCTTACTAATTGGAGAGTACGTTGCGCAGTTTTATCACAAAACAAATTGGTTCTTACTTATTGGAGAGTACAGGGAGAAAAACGGCACATGTCCACTTTTTGTCAAAATTAAACTAATTATGAAGCCTTGTAGTATTTTATGAGTACTTTGTAAGGGTGTCTTAACTTTAAAAAAACCAATTCTAATTCTTAATTCTTTCTTAAAAAAATTTAAAAAAATGTGCCTTAAGTAATACTTGTCTCAAAATAAAAAAAAATTAAATTACGTTTTTCTCAGAATGGGTTTAATGAAGTTATGACGTTTTTCCCCTGGACCCTTCAATTATAAAACTACATTATACCAAATTTCAACATCTTATTGAAAATTACTGGTTAGGTGGAATCGAGTGAAAAAGGATAATTTAAAAGTAAAAAGTTTACGGTATCAGATTTAAAATACGTTAAGACATCCGCAATATACAGGGTGTCCAGTGAAAAATGAATAACCTTGAAACACCATATAGCTGACCTTATTGACCTTCTAAAAATAAAAAGAATAAAATCCTATAGCAAGTAATAGCTTAGATATGATCTTTTTTTCGTTCAGTGTATTTTTCTACGTTTTTCTGCATTTTTTACTAATATCCCTATTTAAAGCAGATTGCATGATGTTATAATTTTTGTTTGTATCTAGAGTAAAAAAAATTTATTGGTAGATACTAATACGCATAAAAAAAGTTCAATTTAATGAATTAATTAAATTAATTGTATTATCGTACGTTTTTCTAAACTACGGCCACAAATGAATAACTCTTACATTTTTTTTCAGTAACATTTAAAAAATTTAAATACCATTTGAATTTAAAAATGCAAATGCAAAATGTTGAAAACATATTTTTTGAACAAGTTACAGTATTGGAAAATGTATGGATGCTTCATGAAAATTATGCGTATTAAAAGTAGATTTCGAATTGGTATAAGTTATAATTTGGATTCAGATGCATTACAACAAAAATAACACATGACTTATGAGGTTATAAAAATTAACTGAAGAAAACACTTTTTTTCTTATTTTAACGCAACTAAACAATAAAAATTGAAAATCGACAAGCTAGTTTGGATTTCAAAAATTATATAAATACGGATTTTCTTTTAAATCCTCCATAACTGATTTTCTGAGATTTGAATAAAACATACGTTTCTAATGTTTACTTAAGTATTTTTTTATTTTAAAAATCGGGGAATAACGGGAAAAATATGAACTGAAAACGGCTATTTGATTTATGTGCTGTCACACATGTGTGAAAAAATAAGATTACAAAAAATCCTACGAGTAACGTTTTCTGAAGTCTGTGAGCGGAGATAACTTTATTGAGTATTACAAAGAAATTACCTTTAATTTGATTTATCACACTTAACTCTGCATGCTATAAATTTTTCACAGTCTTAAATTGAGTTTCATCAAAATCTAGCAAGAATGTCTGCTTTGGTCGTTTGGTCAACCAGCCACCAGTGGAGAACCGTATCGTTGCCTTGAATGACAAATGGTTCAAGGTGGTTCGGTGAACAAAATTAAATTTTTTTGTCTATATACATATGTACACTTATATGACTAAATGATGTATTACAGATAAATTTATAGAACACAATACTATTTGTGTGATCGTTTGGAAAATTGAAAAATTTTCATTACATTTGACTGTTTTTAAATAATTTCATATTAAAAAAAAAAGTATTTACGACAGTAAATAACGATATGGTGATAAGGAAGTATAAGTTCTGGCGCGCGGACATGAGTACACACAACTTTTTTTTGTGAATATCTCGTAAACGGTCAAAGCAATTCTGATTAAATTTCATACAGATATTTCATACAATCTCAAAAATTCTTATTAAATAAAAAAAAAAAAAATATGCATTAATTCAATAATAAAAATTAGTTTTATTTTTTTTTAAGGCGTGTTTCCACTTTTCTTGTAAATACAAACATATAACCTAACCAAAACCTTATATTTTATTAAATGTATAACATATTTATTTATTTTGTATAAAACTTTATATAAGAGGTTTAAACGTCGACAGCAACTTTGACTTTTTATTTTTAAATTTCTTGGGGCTGTAAAGGCCCAAAAGTATCATTGTATTTCTATTTGTACCCTAATATGCTATCCAATAGGAAACTTTTGCGTTGTTTTTCGTTAAGAAACTCTAAAAAATTTTACGGGACATCTTCTGTCCAATAAAAATTCTGAATATAAGACACTTTTTGTTTTCGTGTGTTGTTACATTTTTCATCCACTAAGCCTTCTGCCATTTTGGAATTATATCTTTCACATACTCTTCATCAACCTCTGCTAGTTTTCAGCTTTACCGGAGAGTAAAAAATGCAAGCTTGAACCTACACTCATGCTTTTTCCATATTGTCTGACTTCTGCAAATTTGATATTCTCTTATCCAACCCCCATACAATGAATTTTCATAAAAAAACTTGATTTCGTGAATAAGGTTAAATATTAGCAACCATTCGTCTATAATATAATGACAGCCGTAAGACTTGTTCAAATTACAACAAAAAAAAAATGAGACGCTCAAATATTAAATAAAACATATAAATACAAGCATTTTTTAGTTTTTTGCAGTCTGCCTTACAAGTATCAGTGAAATTTTTCTTTAAGGATTTTCTTACGATTTTTTATCAAATATTTAGATTTATTTCGAAATAAAACTTGAAATTATTTCGCTACTACTGTTCCAATCGTTTCTAGATCTGAATAACAGAAGTGTTTAAATTCATTTCAATAGTTCCCTACTTGAAAGCATACCGCATTTCCGAAAAAAATGTCAAAATACTTAATATTGCAGGAAAAGACTACATCACAGAATTAGACTAAAATATTATTATTATATTACTGAAAGGCACGATATTTGTTGCAAACTTATTCTAGCTACGTGCAATTCATTTTGTTATTTAAAAGAAATGTGTGTGTACTCATGTAAGCGGGCCAGAAGTTATACTTCCTATCATTATTTATTTTTGTGTAGTTTTTTTTTTATGTGTAAAAGTATTTAGTTGCAAAAAGTTTTAATTGGTAAATTTTTCCGAAGAAACATGTCTTGCTTTTTTGTAAAATTAATTCAAATATTTCATATATGTATGTAACTGATATTTTATCGACCAAACCCTTGTAATTTGGTTTATTTTTGCGTTCGGCCATTTTCAAATGGTTTTTGATACATTAATGTTTGATACTTCAAAATGACCTGATCAGCGGTCTGTTATTAGATTATATTAAAATCAATTATATATTATAACTATTATTATTATATTAAAGTCAATTTTGCTCTATGTTTTTTTCTGTAATATATCTTTTATAGTCTTTGTTTTGAACTTAATCAATAAACTTTGTATGGCAGTCCCATCTTGAAATTGAGCTAAAATTGTATTTAAAATTATCAAATTTTTCATTAAATTTTGTAATTTTAACGCATTCATTAAAAACATATTTTTACTTATCGACCTCTGTGGCACTGTTTATAAAAATAATTATAAAGAATTATAGACCAAAATTTTATCTAACAGAATCTGTTCAACTTGTTAAAATCCTGCAACTAAAACTTATGTTACAGATTTTAATATCCAATGAAATCAACTTTTTATGTGTTTTTTTTTATTTTTCTCTCTCTTCACAGACTACAGAAAATTGTCAAAATTTTTACAAAAATGCACTTACCCAATATCTAATGGCTGTGTAAATTTCAAGTTTAAAAATGTAAAAATAAAAAAGATAAAAATAAAATACCGTTGGAAACGGTCAAAAAACTTGGACTGAAAAATCTTGTTTTTACTATTATTCATTAAAATTATGTTAAAAATATAATTTTTTCATACGTTTATAGACAACACCTAAGCCTTAAAGTCGTTTTGACAAAAAAATTTTCCCGTTCTTCCCTGATTTTTAAAATCAATTAAACCAACCACATAAACTTTCAAAAACGTATTTGTTTTTTAAAGCTCAAAAAGACCATTATGGAGCATTTAAAATATAATATCTAATACGCCTAATTTTTTTTTATTATCCCAATGTGCATAATTAGTTTTTAAAAAAATTATCAACTTTATCCATAATGACATCATTTTCAATTGTCTAAAAAAATATTTGACATTGAAAAATAATTTTTAACTTGAAAAGTTGAAGTTTTAGAATTTTTTCTTGATGAAAACTCATCATTATTTTAATTTATCTATTCTATCAAATTTATTTCGTAATTCTAACCCTTATACTTTTCGATGTACAAAAAGTTTTAGTTTTACTTATAGTGTGAAAAAAAACAGTAGTAATGGGCTGAAAAAATCTATGTGTTATTACTGGGTTAATATTTTTATAATCGCCGGTAAAGAAGTATAACTTCAAAAAATAAACTAAACACTTATCGTAGAATACTTTTTTTTTATTTTGTTTTTTTAAAAATAAGGTTAAATAAGGTTAAGTAAGCAGTTTACATATTCTTTTAAAAGCAAAAAAAAAATGAATTGGAAAGGCAATAACAATTCCGATTTACGTCAAAACAAAAATAAGTAGATAAACAAAATCATTTGAAAATTTCAAACATGTGCAATCCTGAATTATATATGTATAAGTCTAATGTTACCTCGTAAAAGACTGTATTATATAAATCATGTGCAATATTACTTGGTTCCCTTTGAAACCTATTATCCCAAAATGTCCACTAAAAGCATCAAAACCATTTATTGTGTATAGACCTCGAAATAAAATTATTTCTCTAGTCCTTTTTACCCAAATCAACATCTCATCACGAACCAACGAAAACTTAATACACAGCAACATTTTTGTCTTCCTTATTTACGCTTTTAGCTTAACTAACAAAAATCTTGTCAAAAACAGCAGAAGCGTGAGATAATACTCTTATCACTCTCCCTTTATCCTTCAAGAATTTCACTAGCTTGACTTTTATTTATTTTTTTGTTTGTGTCGGATTTATTTTTATTTTTATTTTGTCCTTACTATTTTTCTTTTCTAAGTAAAATTTTGTACGTGTCACGTTCGGCGTTAATTTTTGTGTACGTTTTCTTTTGAAAATAGCATCCTTTTTTGCAATATTGAAACGTTTTATTGAGGTGCTACAATGACACGACAACCATACACTACTCACACAAACAAACCATTTTTGCTGAGTGACGTTTTTAGGGAAAATTCGTTTTTCTAACTATCGTTCTTTGGAAAACGAACACAGGACGTGGTTCAAGAACTTAATCCGTTTTTTTTTTTTCTTAGTTCAGATATAAAAGGATGGGGGAAAAGAAGATACAAAAAAAAAGTGAAAATAAAAGCACCAACGACTAACTTTTCTGTACGAGTTAATAGACAATGAGCAACAAAAGCAAGGTATACGCATAAAAGTTGAATACATCTTGTTATGGCCGGATATTCGTGCAAAAATTCTCATCGAATTCCACTGGAAATGTCGTGCTGCATAAACAATTGTTAATGTTTTGTACCAGAATGCAAATAAATTTAACAATTTTGTTTTTCATTTTTTCCACAAACGTGACTTTCTTGTCTTTCTGGGGGATTCTTATAAATTATTAAAAAAAAAACTGGGGACACAATATTTATGTCACACAAAATATTTTTGAATACCTTCACCTCAACTTCAATTTAATGTTTTCGTCTAACGACATAAAGCACATGAAATTTGTGTTTCAAATACATTTCCTTCGGCATTTTGGTCTTGAAAATGTCATTTGGTAAATAGATACTCTTTTCTTGTAAATGTCAAAATCTCATAGGGGGCAATCTAACATTCTGCTGATTTGAAAAAGATTGATTTTTCAACTTCTATAATACTTAGTAATGTTATTGACTCTTTCTGATTTTTCTGATATAGGCTGACTTCCTAAATGCAGTGCCTTGCATCAAAAACAAATTTTATTCAAAGAGCTTATATGATTTGCAGGAAAGAGGCCTATTATATAAATAGCGATCAGGAAAAAATTTCGAATGAACTTTATGTGTTGTTCACTCGTTTATAAACACAATTTTAACATTAATTAATGACAAATGATTCAAAGAAGATTATGTCAAAAGAAATTTTACAATTAAACAATATGTTATTGAAAAAATGTATTTATTTTTCTTCGCGACACGAAAAATTTATTCGGAACAATAAAATAAATAAATACATTTTAAAAAAAAAAAAAAACAATTGTTGAATTGTAAAATTTCCTTCCATAAAATCATCTTTGAGTCATTTGTCATTGGGGGGGCACAAGAATTTTTGAATGGGTCAAGTCGGGCACGGAACAAAAAATTTTGGGAAACACTGGAATAGAGAGTTACTATTGCAGTAATAATATTTATTCTTGCTTGAAAAAAAAAAAATTGTTTACTTACATATCGTTTCCTAACTTCATATGATTTACAAAGGACATAGAACAATTTTGCTTTCCGCCGTCGATGTGTACCTATACAAATTAAAAACATATACGGGTTTGTGGGCACTAAAAGGATTTTCTGATACAAATTTAGAGATAATATAAAATTAAGAGCTAGTATTAAAAAAATCTCCTGAAAAAAGTTATAATACATTTTCATTAAAGGATTTGTTTCCATAAATATGTATGCTTGTACCTAAGGGTGGACCACAATTTAAAATTTTGGTTATCTCTTGGGTTTCTCTTGGAATTATGAGCTCTGAATATTGTCAGAATTTTTTCAGATTTTAAAAATTATATAAAAATAATTAACACAACATTTTGGGATTGTCAAAATCCAGAAATGGCTTCAATTAACTTCAGAGGCGGAAATCTTTCTTATTTGGCCTAACCTTAAAAAACTAAGTTCACCATCCTCTTCAGCATACCTGAATTATCTTTAGTATATATGATGTTCGATTGTCGTTTTTTTGAACCAGAACAATGAAGTTATTTCAAAATTTTTCAAGCAAATCACTGTTTGATTTTTATTATTTTTTTTAATATAAATTCTTGATGAAGGAATGAAGGTTGTCCTTAAAAAAAAACTTTTGAAAATTTGCTACGGAATCTTCTATTCTATGTATTTAAAAAACATATTGTGAAAAATTTCGCTTGATGTAAAACTACCCTTTTGTACAATTTTATCGAATGATTTCATGATGCTCACAGGTTCGAAATTTTTTTACACATTCGAAGCACATTTTAGTATTATGTACTTATCGGACAATTTTTAAAATTTTAATTTTAGGGTCCACCCACAATTTTTGATTTTAAGACATATTGCCGAGCTTCATTTTTAACCGACTTCAAAAAAGGAGGAGAATATCAATTCGACTGTATTGTTATTTTTTGTTTGTTTGTGGTTTGCAGGACCCCATTGGGACATGGAGTTCCATTTCAATTTAGTCCAGTTCCAGTTGGAAACGAGAAAAAGAAAGTTATGAAGCAATATAATACTTTTGTCGAAAATCACAACTGTTGATTTGAGGGAAGTTCATGTGAAGAAAAACTTTTTTAAAAATTTCAAAAACAAGATACACAAATTGTTTTTCAATTTGTACAGATTTTAAACTACAGTCTTAGAACTGACAGCAAATTTTGGGAGTGGAGTGATATAAAAATGTGAGTAGGTATGCAGATTTATAGATACTAGTATCGCCGAGCGGTCAAAACTCGACCGAAGATTGTAACAAAACATGAAAATTGAATTATAATAGCGGTTTTAACGCGATACACAAGCCGTTTAATATCAAAAGTCCTGTTATGCGATTTTTTTGAGAAAAACTAAAAAATTCATTGTGGTTACACTTACTCACAATGTAATATACATCAATTTTAATCGAAATCGTAAGAGCTGTTTTTGAAAAACGGCATGACAAAAACCACTTTTTTGGACTTCTCCATCAGAGTAAAGTTGGTAAAATAATCTTGCGCATGTATTCAAAAATATCAGACAGACATTTTTGCCAAAGCTACATTATTTTTCATAATTTGACGTTAAATTTTTGAAAACATGCGCAAGTTACTTTAAATAAATATGTGTACTTATGTGTTCGTATATTATTTTTACTCAAGTTTTGACTTCCTGGTAATCAAAACTATATTTCAAAAACTTTGAACCGTAAGCGAAAAATAAAAATTGAACAGGTTATTTCTTGTAGCACCCGAAACGGGTCCTTTCTATTTCCTATTCACTTTTGTGTCATCAAAAATAATAACATTGTAAGAATGTGGTAGAAGATGAATGGTGTTTTATATTAACAAAACAGTCACTGTTTTTTCTACATATAAGGTCCCAAAATACATAAAAATTTAAGAGTAGATAAGTATACAAATGTAGTACCCGAAAAGATGAAATCCCCCATATGCTCCTGTTTTCCTTATTATCAATGTGGGATTTTAAGAACATCCAACATAAACTACAGTTCATTTAAATAATTTATATTCAATTTACTTTATTTATAAGAAACAGTTAACCCGTAAGCGTTAACCCGTATATGGTGCAAATGAAAAAAAGTATTTTCCTGTAAAAAAAAGTCACACGGAGACTCGTGTTTTTATTTTAATATATTACAACTTCTATAATTATTATGGCTTCTCGAAAATAACAAACCGAGAGCAAACAAAAGAGCACATTTTCAAAAATACCAAAAAATGGTACGTGAACATTAAAAGACAATCGTCTTGCGTGCCATCCCACTTGCTTTTATTTTCTCTTAGCTTCAAAATATTCACCAAAACTGCGTGCACAAAAAGTCACGAAACGCTACAAGTTATGACCGAATTCACTTAGAGGATTTTATGCGGAATCTACGTGATGCTTTTTTCAAAAGGTCTTCCTCTCCGTGTGCCTTTCTTCAATTATACATGTGTACAAAATGTCTAACTCGTCCTTCTTGTAGTCGTCGGTCGTGTCGGTGTCGCACTCCTCCATAGTCATTGCCATCTTAAAGTACCTTGCTACATACGTACAGGAACGTTAGTTCGTACGTAATGTTTGGGTGAGCACTCGTATTATTTTCATCGCCGCAGGACATTAAAGGACGATCTCTTGAATTATGAGATAATAAAAAAGTTATTTTTACAAAATGACAACACGTGTAACAATGTTATATTGCAGCAAGTGTGTTCCGTTTTATTTTTTCTGGGAAATGAGAAAGCGGATAATGGCAATTTCCACGTTAACCACTTGGAAAATAATTTTAAAGGATGCTTAATTTTTAGGAAATATACTAAAGTTGGTGTGAAGTTTAACATTGTCAGGAAACAAAGGTCAAGTGTCATGATCTAAGTTAATATATTTAATTGTTCTTCTTAGGGTAGTTATGTTAAATCGCCATCAGGCTGGTACCTTAAGATATTATCAGATTGTTTTTTTTTTAAATAATCAGTATTTATTATTAGTGGTCCTCTCGCTGGTCGCTTACGCCTTCGCTTTGGTCGCCGTGATCTCACCATGCAAGAGCCTATGTAGTAAGTTTGTATAGTATTATACTCTGTCCACAAAGATTGTTAATAACAGAGAAAATAGGACGTTTGCATCTCAGTTTGGTTAATCTTTCCTATAAAAAGAGTAGTACCTACTGATAATCTTTGTAGGGCAGAACACAATTATCAGTATCAGTCCAAATTTAGAGTTATAGTAATAACACAAACACCCGTGAGTGTAAATCATCGTAACCGCTGTGCCACTTTCGTGTCAATTTATCACCTTTGTTCAAGCTATGCTTCCGTGCCACCTCTTTCTTGTCTTCAACATTTTTTTTAAACTTTTGTGAACAAGCAATAAAGGCAAGACGATAGCTGACTAGCTAAATTAACAACTCCCAACATTCACTTGATGTGATTTCCCAACCGAAACCAACCATTATTGGACTTCTTCTTAGCAACATCTAGTTTTCTATGTTTTTTTATATACTTCAAGATAATAAGAACTACAACTGCTCAATAGTGCCCAGCGATTCAGATCATGAGCCGGTGCAGCTAAGTATTAGGCTCCATCAGTCCATACTACTATCGACAGCGGAACACTTCATCAACTACAGAAGACTGGACATTGACAAGCTACAGAGGGATGTAGAAGAAACTATCACACTACCTCCGCAAAACATCTGCAGAATACCGAAATTGATGCAGCTATTAACTTTTTGCAGTTCTCCTTGCAGTTGGAGAACCAAAAGCAGCCCAAGACTACAAAGGATAGATACCACAGCCTTCCAGAGTATGTTAAAAGCCTGTACAAACATCGACAGCGATTAAGGAAACGTCTTCATAGGATTCACCAGCGAGAGTTGAACAACTCCAATATAAACTACCGGATAGTGTGGAGCAAACTCCAATGCACCAATACTATGTTTTGGAACTCCATCCAACACCACAACAACTTACACTTCCAAGGGAGACTACAGTTAATTAACCCTGACCTGATGCTTTCAAGAACATCAACAGAACTATTGGATAGAAGTCATCTATGTCGGAATTGATTATAACCAACAATGGAGAAGCAACAAGGCAACAAGACATAGCAGAAGCATTTGCAGCTCATTTTGAAGGAAACTTCACACCGAACCCATATCCTGTCTTTCTTGATAAAGTTAAAGCAACAATCCAACAGATTCTGCTGCCTAAAATGGGCATGGACACATTCAGCGATACCAATCATGCAAGTGATCCCGTTGACAGCCCACACTTAAGTCCCCCAGAAGAAATAGCCACAGACAGTGATGATCTGCTTAGCAATCATCCTTAATAACTGCATCAACAACTGCAAAAATCGTGACGATCCTTAAGAAGGGTGCTAGGAACATGATCTCCTACTACAGGCCAATTTCCCTTTTGAACAATCTAAGTAAACTTCTGGAAGAGCTGATAACTCAGGAAGCTCAAGAAGTCTTGCAGCAATAACAACATCATCCCAGACTTGCAATTCGGCTTTCGGGAAAAGCATTCTACAGTACATCCGCTCCTGAAGTTTCATCAAGACAACACCTCTACATATAACAACCGCCAAGTTACCGTCGAAAGCATTTGTCCTTGATGTCGAGAAAGTATTCGACAGCGTATGGATTGAGGCCCTTACTCATAAACTCATCTTACTGGGCTTTCCTTCAGCACTAATAAAAAAATATTTTCTTTTCTTTCTTTCAGAAACTTCTGTGTACAACTGGAAAGCTACAAATCAACTGAGATGGAGTTGCTCAAGGCTCAAAACTTGGACCGTTTCCCTACAGCATCCTTACCTCCAACCAACTGACTGCAAGTGGATGTGGAAACCTGCTCTACGCCGATGATTCACTTACATACTCCACGTCATCATCACTACCGACAGCTGTTCGAAAAGCTAAGGTGCCTATCCAGAAACTATTCAAATTCTACAACAGATGGAGTATCCGAATCAGCTCAGTGTGCCTAAGACGAACTGGAGAACGAGGCAGTCGTTCGGCTGGAAACTGTAGAAGTATAACACTTACGCTGCCAGATGGACCTAAATTGCCAGCGAAACGTAAAGCTAAGTATCTAGGCATTAACTTCAACTAGCTCCTGAGATTCAACCAGCACTCAAGGGATGTGCTGAAGAAAGCAAACCTGGTATTCCATCGCGTGTACCCCTTGACGAATAGTAGAACTGGACTGAGTCAGCCAACTAAACTCTTAATTTACAAGCAGCTGCTCTAACAACTTCGATTAAACTTGGTTTATGTTATTAACTAAGAGATTGTAACAATACTGCGTTTTTAGTTTTTCTCATAAAAACCGAAACCGGAAATATTATGAACACACTTTTTGGGAAATTTTCCATATATTTTAGTTATTTTGATATTATTATATTTCTGACTCAACTGATATCGCTCAAAACTTATCCCCGTGTTGTTCAGAGCATTTTAAAAAGTATTGTGTACCTATTTAGTTTTTCTTCGATATTTGTTTTTTTTTCCCGAAACCAAAGATGTTTGAGGTGGTGTCAAATCAACTTGTGGCATGAAGGAGTAGGACGTGATCTGTTTACTTAACGGATAAATTCATCATCTCAGGTTGTCGAAGTGTTCCTGTTGCAACAATAATCACTGCATCGAACTGTTGAGCCATCATGGATCGAGTTTTACTTACGATATAATGTAGGTACTAGTGTAAGTTTGGAATTCGTCAAAAAAAAAAATGAACTCGAGATAACAACCAGACGCTTCGATGATAGAGAATGTGACAAAGGAGCTGTTTAAGTCATTTTAATAAAGAATTTTATGTTTATTTTTATTTCTTTATTTTTAAAACATTATATAAGAAGCGTTGACTTCCACAGAAACTCTGATCCTAAGAGCAAGTACGTGCAATCCAGTCGTGCATTTTATTTTTTTCAATAAACTAAACAAATCACTTTTTGTGAGCTCTAAATAAAAAAACTATAATTATACGTGTGTATATCCTGCAGTTTTTTCAACTAATATTATGAGTTCTGAAAAGAGTCTTAATTTATTTTGGTAGGTATTCTCTTTATAAATTAAATGTGAACTCATATTTTTTTTTTAACAACCAATGCAATGCTTGAATCTGCCTGATTGCCTCCAATTTATTTTGTTTTCTCAATTTTTAGAACCAAGTAAACTCTATTGAATAAAACTCAAGTCCAGTCAAACAGAGCCAAATTGGCCCTTTCACGGTAGGTCTACCTACCTAAAAGCCTCTCTTTGGAAACCAAATAAATTAAAAAAGCGTTTAAACAGCCTCTTCATAAGCGTCTACCTTTACGTGTGAACAATTTCCGTTTTCTTTATCCCCATAGAGGAATCAAATTTTTTTTGTATTTTTGTTATTTCTTTCATTAAAATCAACTCAAATCGTTGCATTGTACATTTAAGTGTACACTGTGGAAAAGGTCATTTATAGAAAACACCAGCCTTTTAGACTTCAACCGACCTACCTTTTTTTACAGACCAACCTCTGTTTTTTTTTTTTTTTTTTGCTTTTTTTGGAAGGGTAGAAGAAGGCCTCAAGGATACCCAAGCAATATGGTTGGTTTGTATAATAAAAATCACTGAACTCGAAACTGAATAAACACGAAATTGCTTGGCCTTCTTTCTTTAACTTTCAGAATTCAGTAGTGTACGATTGAGTGCAGATTTATTCATAGATTCAAGCACTTGAGCTTTTATTAAGTGTAGTTTAACAACTAAATGATTTCCTCTTAATTCCCGTATGGCTCAGTTAACATAAAACGTTCCTTCAAACAATAGTCGAGCTTTAGGTCTAGCTATAGCCATGGACATTATTGTACAGTCGTATGGTGTGGGTTTTGCTAAACAAAAAGCTTGTGAACAATACAAACAAAAGCTGTGCTGAATAAATTTTCATATATTGACGGGATATTATTGAATTAATTGCTGCCATCAGCAAGGGAAAAGAATAATACGACAGAGTACCTACATATGTTAAACTCATTTTAATTACAGTAAATAAGTAGTACCTAGGTATGTACCTACCTGGTTAATTTTCAATTATATTTACAATGTAATTTAATTGTAATCGAAGAATTTTTTTGTAGGCTATTGACACGTGTCAATTAAAAACCGTATTCAAATAAATGAACAAACAAGGTGGTTTTAAGGGAGTAAGTCCAAAAAAATCCTTTGAATACAAAAGTTTTTCGGTTTATTACAGTTTTTTTTTACTCAAATACTGGTTTGATTTTAATTTAATTTTAATACACCTATGAATGCTCTGCCGATTTTTCTTATAGAACATATTTATAGCAACTCTAGTTATACTTACAAATTTTCAGCCGTGTAGCTTATCCAGATTTTTATTTAAATAATTATTTTAATTTTTCATTTTTAATGTATGACGTCCGGCAACCCTTTAAGGGATCCCACGCTTATAGAGTTTTGCTTCCATATTAATACTCACAAAACCTTTAATGCTGTACATTTTCAGCTTTGTATCTTATCAGGATTTATTTTAATCTTTTTTTTTAGGTCTGGCAACTCTCTGTCCCCCTTGGACTTCTGCCAATTTGTTTTGGAACATAGAATTATAAAAGCTATGGACTCCCAAATTTTCAGCCTTGCCCCGATGACGTTTAAAAAAAAAAAATTGCATGTTTAAAGCACCCACTCTTTCCGCCCTCACTTTCGACTTCGGTCAGAGGTATTTTTTCTTAACTAGCCATAGGGCTGTCGATTTCCGCAAAATGTATCCTTGCACCTTATGATTTTGATTTTTCGTCGCTAGCTCTCCAACTATTAGTTCGCTATTATTTCCGAAGTTACGACGGAACCAATTTTCATTAATTTTCAATTCAATTTCAATTTTCAATTTATTCAAACCAATGTGCAAGTAAGACTTAGTCTTTTATAGTACTTAAAAATATGGATAATGATATTTTTAATCTTAAATACTTACTACTAAATAGTTCCTTAAATTTCTCTATACACTATATACATAATTTTTACCTCTATATATATTTTTTTTTTAATTATATTGTGTATGTATTTGTTAATTTATTTCATTTTATAATTTACTAAATAATTTAAGTTCTTGAAAACTGAAATTACTGAGAAATATACCTGTTTAGATTTTCCTATGATCATTCACCTCAGAAAGAATTTTTTGCCTCGATTTTTTTTTTTTTTTTTTAAGTGTTCAAATTACTAGTTTGATGATGCGGTTCGATTGCTTAAAGATATTCTAGGATAGCCCAATGTAATTGTAGACAAAACACCTTTATTTCCGAAGTTACGACGAAAATATTTTGTTCACTTCGAATATAACAAAAAATACTTTTGGATTCAGAAACTGGTGCAATGGATATGGAATTCGTTAATTATTTCACAATTCATGTGAAAAGTGCATGTAAATTGTAATTTGTAAGTCGGTGAAACAGGCTCCAGTTCTTACATTAACAAAGTCAAAGTCCCCCGCCAGCCGCGGGCTTTAGGAAGTATGAGGAAAAAATCAACTTTAACACAACCATAAAAAAGTTTTCAAATAATTATTCTCTAAAAGCAATACCTACCAAGGAAGTTGTGGGAGGTCAAATTGGAAGAAAATCTGAAAACCCATATTATTGTTAAATAGGAGGAAAAAAAAGCTTCTTCTTCATTCAAAAATAAAAAAGACATTGAATTGAATACCCATTCTGTTCTAACCAATGCAGCCACATTATTAATCCCTTACTTATTCCAGATCGAGCAATTTATTTTACTATTTTACAATGCAATTTGCAACAAATATAGGTAATACATGCAACTACCAAAAAATTTCAAAATACAGAAAAAAGAAAAAATCAACGCTGCAGAATCTTCTTTGCAAACTGTATTCCAAACCAGTTGCACCACAAAAACGATACATATTGTGTAGCTACATTATGCACATACAATATGAATAAATATGTGCATACATTTTCATGTCAACCCGCACGCGCGAGTGCGATACGACACAAAAATGAATTGCTACGAACCTACCTATGAATGTAACAACAAGCAAAAAAAACGCAAAATAGATAATCAAAAATTAAAAATTATTTAATACTTACTGATTTGAAACATTAAAATATTGATCCCACTTAGCTTTTGACACAGTTTTAGTCTCTGAAAGACAGAGATTACCAAAATATGTAAATATCATTGAAGGAAGCAAATTAAATTTGCACATTCATATTTCTGGCATGAGCGGCACGATATTACATATATCAGCATTTTAATATTTAATGTTAACACGATGACAAATATTATGTTCTTACAATAAACTGTATAGACTACAAACAAAGTCTCTTTCTCAAAATTCAATAAATCAATGGTAGGAACAAAAAACAGAAGCCATTTCACCAGAGTAACCAAATTTATTCCCCTATCTTGTTTTCGGGTACGTCAATCAGAAATGACGACATGCAACGACAGACAGAGCCAAGCAAAACTTGAACATCGCATCAAAAACAAAACAAAGGAGCAAACACTCTTCTCCTGGTTTTTGGCTCCACAAAAATTGTTAGCTTTGCAGGCAAATCACGTTTTCGAAATTTTCAACTGATTTGACAAATGTCACAAATTGGATTTAGATTTGTTTGGTGCCTGCGAAATGTTTGATTTTGGCACTTCTCTGGTGGTAGAAATAGACAACAATAAAAAAAAAAAAAAATCCTTTGCAACAGTTGCTGTTTGCTGTTGCCTCATCGGGCTTAGAAGTATCCCTGGAGCAACAGAGTTTGGTTGCAATCGAATATTTTTTTTTTTGGGGGGGGATTGTGGATCAGACGATGTGTGTAGATTCTGTACTATAGAAAAACTGTAAATATAACTCAGGATATGGGTGATGTATTGCACAGAAGTTTCAACTTCCAACAAAAAAGTTAATAGAATATCGTTGACATTTTTGTTGGCATTTTATGCGACAGAAACTTGAGCTTTTAGAATTGTTAAACTTTATAGATGCAATAGATGAATGAGATATTGAAAAGCATGAGAAACAAAAGCATGTTTTCAAAGTAAGTTTCGATATCATTGAGTGTTGTATGGGTGTCCACCGTATATCTTAACAAGAAATATGTTCTGAGATTGTCTTCCCGAAATTTGTACAATTTTATTTTCTTTAATTAAAGTTTAACATCCCTAAGCTAACACTTTTAAATTGTAATTAAATAAAAACTTATTTTTTTTTTTGATGGAATGTTTTAACAACAACAACAACAACAACAACAACAACTTAAAGGCGCTACCACTCTTTTTTTGCTGCAGATATAGCTATTTCGTGGTTTGCCACTTATGCACTCATCAGTCTCCTTTTTGTGGTGCTGAGCTTTAATCCAATTTTATTATAAAAAACTTTCCATGCACACCATGGGAATCGAACCCACGCATATCAGATCTTAACTCAATCTTAGAAGTCGTGAGCACTACGCACTCCACCACTTTAGAACACTGACGTCACAGGTCGAGATGTGTTTCTTGTTTATCCAATGTATTTGGAGTCACAGCATTTTTATTAGCGCCTTTAAGTATGCTGTCTTGTTCCGCCTCCATTTTTCTCCATACCTTATTTCGATAGACTACAATAATTCGTAGTACGTATCAAAGGGGGAGAGGTTGGAAGATCGGTAACAAACCAGGCTATTAAGTTATTATTATTGTTATTATTGTACTATTCGTACTAGAATGTCAGCTTATTAGACTTGACCATTCTTTATTCCGTCAATTTCATTGAATGTTTGAACAACAACAACTTAAAATATAAAGAATCAACTTAACAACAACAACTTAAAATATAAAACAATAATATTTTTTTTTAGTTTTCACAATAATATTAATTTTTATGGAAATTCTTCTTTGACGTGATTCAATTTAAATGATCTCTTATTATTAGTTAAATGAACTTTAATTAAATTAGTGTTTGTTTCATTTTGCATACACAAGAATAGATATACAGGGAAAAATATAAATGGACTCCAGTATTGTCCCGTCTGTCACGTCAGAAAACTACAAAAATTGGGGAAATTTATTTAGGTAAACTCCGCAAAGGCTCCTGCTTTCAAATTTTACAACAGGTGGGAATGCTTTAAGTCTTATTCAATGAAATGCTGTATATCCGGCATTAGGCTTATAATAATTATTGATAAATGGTTGAAATAGCGACACAGAAAAAAAATTTAAGCCCCGAGAAAAATCGTGCAATACCGCAGAACTCAGCAGAAAAAAGGGTTGGTCAGTGGTCAGCGCGGAGTACAGCGGAAAATAGCTTCGCAAGTTGTGAAACAAGAAATTAGTGATGCCGGAAAAAAGTGTAAGATAGCGTGGAATAAAACAGAAGGAACCCCGTATAAATCGCGGAATACCGTCGAAAATTGCAAACAAACGCAAACAAATGAAAAATCGGTTAAAATAAATTCTTTTCACTTGCGATATAAGTTCAGGGAAAAAAACGCAACTTCAAATGAAGATGGTTTATTAACAGAGAGTATAGCACAATAGGCAAGACGTGAGACGTAAGACAGACGATTAGTAACTCAAGCGCCGAATGTGGACGTCATAATTTTTTTCTTATTCAAAGTGGTAACGATTTAGATTTTTAAATTTCCGTGCTTGGTCCCAAATTGTTAAGGTTTTACTTTGATTTAAATTATTATTATTTTTTTTTTTTTTTGATTTACTATGTACAGTGTTTTATTTAATTCAGAAAAAAACAAGGTTTTTTATGTTTAATTAGCTATTAGTTTTATCGTTCGAAATAGGTATAATAGTTTTTGTTTAACACCAAACCCCTGAATCTTTGTCATTTTTAAATCGAATTCAATGTTTTTTGTCATTTTTTCTAAAACTAGTTCTAGTTAAAATTCTAAGCAAGCAACTTCAGCAACAAGAGCAGGTTTTTTATTGTTTTGTTTTCTTAAGTTGGGCCTTGGAAAAAAAATTGTAAGAACACTACCTATTAAGATCCACCTCGACGTTTAAGTACTCGTATATTTATGTAATAAGAATTATTAAGTTTTAATAACAAAAATTGTTGTTCGTACCTACTTTTGTTTTACTTTGTTATTCAACCAATTTATTTTTTTCTAAACAAGCAAACTCCATTCTTCTTAACAATTTGCAACACACAACTTCTATCTTAAATTTAAAAAAAAAAAGTATAAAATTTAAGAAAACTTACAGCAAAACAGAAGTCTAATAAAAGTTTTATGTGTCCACAACTCGTTTAAAAAGTAATAAACCCTCATTTAAATTCATGGAGTATAATTGGTTAAAGCTAATTTTACTGGACCTTAAATAAAATTTGTCAAAGTTTCAAATGTTATCCAGAAAAATATTTTCTTATGCTGAAGATTATCCTTAAGGGAACCACAAAAAATTCCTTGCTTTCAAGCAAACGTATAGGAATGAATAAATTTTATATATTTATGTTACTGCTGTCATGGCAATGTTCGTTAAATTTTCATGCATCAAATGCTGAAAAGGTTAACAAAGTCATTCGGAGCGTACGGAGAGGAGTCAAGGATTTGAAACATCAGACACGCAAAGTCGCACAGCAAAGCAATATACATATGTGTATGTGCTAGGCATTTTTTTTACAGAAAGTTATCGTTATTAAAACATTCAAACGAAAGCAATGGATTAATGTTATGTTAAAAAAAAAAATTGAAGGGGCTAAAGTTGCACGAATTGTAATAGTCATTCGTACATACACTCAGAGAAATAAAATTTTTGTTTTCGTTTGCAGCTAATGAATATCTTTTGAATTTTATGGAAATCAATTGCTGGAAAGTAAGTACAATCCCCGCAAAAGTTTTTCATTCATAGCGACTGTATTATATTTGACCCAAATTGTAATTCTATTACGGCAAACATCATGCAAAACAACCCATTCTTTTGAAGCTTATTTTCATGCTTCCCACATCTAAAAACCTTTTCGTTTACTTGAAAATTCTATTGTTTGCAACAAACGAATGAATAGTTTGCGAAAAACCTCTCCAGAAAGTAGTTTGTTGCACATAACTTAATTTTTCGTGTAAATATACAATTTATTTACAGCAAATGACTGCAGGAAACAAATTTTTTTTATAATTGACTTCATGTTTGTGTTGCTTATATGCATTCTATGCTACACAAAAGTTATCTAGCTCATGACGGAATAGCAACAGCCTTTGTTCGAAATGAAGAGGTCACAGATTCAATCACCGGTGATATGCTGAATTTTTTTGTTCGCGTTACTCTAAATTTTTGTTTTAATAGTTTTCAGAAAGTGTTTGACCCGAACGAATTTACCAATTTGCTGCAAACGAATCCGAAAAGTTGTCCAGGAAACAAAAAAGTTGTTTGGTCAATTTGTTCGTTTGCTGCAATAGCTTTGTTCTCTCAGTGTATGATAAGTAGAACATGCTGGCCTGGCTTTTTGATATGAATTCTTTAATTAGAGGTTTGTGAACTATTGGGATAGGTAACTGGTAGAGGATTGAATACGAGCGATTGACATATCCTTGATTGGAGCAAATGATACCTACGCTTCCTTAGCGGGACGAGGGACTTTAAAAAACTTAATCCTGGGGACTTGTACTATTTGTACTTTTTTGAAATGTTAGTCAAATTGAATCAATTTGACACCTAAAAAAGCGTCTATGGCAATTTCCTAAAATTTCCCATTTTACAGTTAAGGCCTGAAAAATCGAATGTCGTTTAGGCAAGCCTTAATGCAGAAACTAAAGATTTGCTTTTCATTCAAACCCTTTAATGCTTAAATAAGCATTGGGACTTTCTTAGACACATTCTTCCTGCGGACATAGTTTTTCTTCTCATTATTGCACTTCAAACTTAGAAGAACATATTTATACCATCCCTTTTGCACTGACGTAAGAACTTCTATTACCCGAGGAAGAATTAGCCTCGTGTGAAAAGTCCCTTTCTAAAAAACTTTAAGCTCATCACGTTGTTTTGGATATCGACTTCATGCAACATTTGTGTGCTTATCTTTATACAACAGAACCGATTTTGATGAAATTAAAAAAAAATAAAATGCACGACTGGATCGCACGAACTTGCTCATGTAGTCCAAAACTATTATGTATTAACTTAGCTTGAAAATTTTAGCTTTTGGTTATCTGATGTGTGTATGTGTAGGTAAAGAGAGATATGCACAAATAACCAGAAATAAATATATTTTTTAAAACGGAAACGCTTTTTTTTTTTTTTTTTTTGAAAAATTAGTTTTTTGTTCGATATTGGGCGAATGATATTTATTTCTATAAAATTAAATTTTTAAATGTTGATAAATAATAGGTATCTTAAAAATGGCATTACAATTTTTTTTTTGACAAATCGTTTGAAAAATTTTTAATAAAAAATATTTTTTTAAAAAAACGGCTTGATAAATTTTTTTGAAAAAAATTCTTAAAAGTTTTAGAGAAAACTAAAACAACTCAAAAATGTTGTATCGGAGATACTCGTTCTAGCTGAGATATTCAAAAACAAAAAAATTACATACAAATTATCTCTACCAAATTTGAAGACAATGCGTTCACCAGTTTGGGCAGTGGAAATAAGTACAAATGGACGCACGGATGTACAGACGCACAGATCGACGGATGGCATTACGAAAATCACTCTTTTAGTCTTCTCCATCATCGTAATGTTGGTTTGATTAAAACCTTGAATTTTTTTTGAAATGAAACCAATACTCTCCCTATAGAGCAAGTAAAAAGCGCAATAACATGCTAATGTACCAATTTTTTTTCTGTTAGTGTAAGGCACAAACAAAGCTATTCCCAATTCAGCAATATGTATTGCTTTTATAAGGCCATAGAGTATTTCGATTGGCCCACCCGAGAAGCTCGACAGGCTTTTAAGTAGTCATATCCAAGTTGATTGCAAACACTCAATATTTTTCCTTAAAGCCTTATGGAACAAAGAACATTAAGAAATGCTAGTCTAGAAGGCTATAACTATCCTAGAAAAGTATTTTAGAAGTTATTTTTACAGGTTTTTATTTTTGTTAGGAAGCTCTGAGAAAGCACACACTGTTTACAATTACAGGCTTTTGCATTCACACGGAAGCCTTAACGAAGTTTTATCAAATAAAAATGAAGAAAATAATAATGCTTTTATTAATTTTAATTCC
This sequence comes from Meliscaeva auricollis, assembly GCA_948107695.1. NCBI lineage: Eukaryota > Metazoa > Arthropoda > Insecta > Diptera > Syrphidae > Meliscaeva > Meliscaeva auricollis. The sequence goes on along the minus strand of OX403616.1, from coordinate 16,159,244 downwards.
CTGCTTTATTTCCCGTCCGAGCAGTTTCTTTTTATAATTAATTGCACAAGTATTATTATTAAGAGTAAAATGTTTTTCTTACTCGATGGGTGATGGCATCTAATACTCCGAAACGGATATAATCTTTCTAAGGGCTTCGATTAAGCTTCCTGATGAACTGAACTATTCAAAAAATATAGTGACCATCTGTGTTTCTTTTTTTTTTTTTTGAAGAAATTTTTACTTAATAACTATAATTTCTGAGTCGCTCTTTGAAGGATTAAAAGACAACAACTTTTAATTTTTTTTCTGCTCCGGAAAAAGGCATTTGGAATTTGGAACTAAACACACTTCCTTGAAAAAACAGTTCGTTTCCGATCTGTTAATCGACTACGATGTGGATTAAAAACCACAAAAAATCAGAAATTTTCAGAATTGTGAAAGATGAAAAAGTTTAAATGGTGAAACAACCTCAATTAATATGTTTTACAGTTAATTTGATTTCTTTATATTCAATCCAATTATTCAATTTCGAGTAAAACTAAGATTTCTTAAAAAATTAAACAAAATTTGCTTTGTAGATACATACGTGGTTCACGCAGAAACGGGACGATTTATAACGAAATACGCTTAATACCACCCCATTTTCCATTATGATTATTTTTTATGAAGAAGTCCAAAAAAGTGGTTTTTGCCATGCCTGTCCGTCGCGTCGTGTCGGTCTGTGTGTCTGTTCGTCTGTTCATCTGTTTGTCTGTTCGTCTGTGCGTCCACCTGTACAGAGAACCACAGCCTAAGCGGGTTGATGGATTTGCATGAAATTTGGTTGTTGTTGTTTCATTCAAACCTTTAATATTAAAATGACGGAACAAGCAGCATAACTGCAAGTATTGCAAGCTATACAAAAAACCCACTTTAATTGAAACCAATTCTTGACCCGTGTCAACCTCTTTCCACTCATCTCCCTCCTCATAATGTTTAACGAAATGTTGGCTTATGAAAGAGTATGGAGAAAAAGAGAAAGAAACCGAATAAACAACAACAAATCTGTGTGGGCTAGTAAAAATGCTAGTCGGTTCAATACACTTTGATAAACAATGAAACTCAATCTGGGTTTAGATTTATCATGTGGTAGCTTGGCGTAATGCGTAGTGCATGTGCTTTGCAATCGCTAGGTCGATGGTTCGAGCCCAGTTCGGGCATCAGTTTTTCAAATAATTTGAACATACATCGACTTAGCACCACTAATAGAAGGAATCTGATGATCGGGTGTGGCAGCCTGTGAAATAGCTATAATTCCAGCCTATGAACTTTGTGGTAGCCCACACAGGTTGTTGTTGTTTCATTCAAACCTTTAATATTAAAATGATGGTACAGATTACTTATTTGTAATTTCCAAGGTTGTTTTTGAATATCTCGATTAGAACGAATACCTCCCATATTACGGTTTCGAGTTATTGGATTTCTCTCGAAAACGGCCTAAATGATTTCGATTAAACTTGGTGTATGTTATGTTATGAGTGATTGTAACAATACTGCATTTTTGTTTTTTCTCAAAAAACTCGAATAACGGAAATATGATGAACACGCTTTTGCGAAAATCGCCACAATTTGTAGTTATCTCCTGGCCCAACCTTTTTTGTTCAAAAACTGTCAACAGGTTCTTGTAATTATTTCGAAAAATATTGTGTATTTAATTTTTCCAAAAAAAAAATTGTTAATAAAAAACTAAACAAAAAAATATTTTTTTTAATAATTTTTTTTTTCTTTTTTCAATATATAATATATTAATAATATAACAAAAACTGAATTGTTCAATGACTAACAAATATATTTTTACTTTGAACTACAAGAGCACGGTCGTGCGATCCAGTCGTGCATTTTATTTTTCTAATAATCAATTCCTGGTTATGCCGGTGATTTGAACACTCTGATAAATGTAATTCTTAATAATTATTTAATAATAAAAGGATAAGGCTCAAAAGATATGTAATTTATTTTTCTTAATTTCGACCTGATGGTCGTTTATTAATCAGGCACCTTTTACATTTTAAATGGATCTCATCAACAAGCAGGTCCCACTTTCTTCGCCTATCAAATCTGATAAATTACCCACCAACACTAAACCCTGCTTGCCTCACAGCCACCAGAGACTATCATAATCCACTTATCTAGCAATTTTCATAAATTTAATGCCACCCTGAAAATCACTGTCTAATTAAATGATACTTCCGAGACAGAGTGGCAGAGGGATGTTATTGCGTACAGAAATTCTTCTTTTCTGGGCAAGAAATAGGTTCTTCCCTTCTCAGTCTTTGGTCTCAAACATTCAAGCAGCAAACAGAACAACCCAGACACAAAAATAATACATATATAAAACGACATGGCATGAAGATTAAGGCAGAAGCAGAATAATTTAAGGCTCATTCGAACACGGAATTTTAAATGAACATAACAGTTGGTGTATCCTTCTGGTATATACGCCTTCCAACTCCTTTTGAGACTCTTAAGCCCTGTATTAGGCATCCCTCAGTGATTTTATAAATTATAAAACAAGGACACAGTCGAAAAGGGTTGCGCGACTTCCCGATTGCCGGATCAATTAGTGAACATAATATTCTTCAGGAAATGTTCGCTCATTTTCGAGAACCTATTCTTGTTAATTATTTTGAGCTGAGTTAAGAACAACGATGTACATTGTACAACATAGCTGGAACTGAAAGTGTTTAATAACTAATGGTAGTTGTTTCTCATTGAAGAAATATATTTTATTTGCGTGTTTTTTTTTTTTTCTAAGCGACCGACTGCTGATTGAATGAAATGATCATTGACAGTTTAATTGGGTGCAAACCTAAACTTGATGACAGTTTAAGTTTGTTTTATTAAATGAAAATAAGTTCTTGAATAAATAAATCGATGAGCTATCTTTTCAATAGCAATATTTGTTTTTCTTCAGTTATAACAAGCTACTTCGCTGTTTATTTCTGACTAATTTGAATTTTAATGAAACAAATTATGTATTAATCATTTCTTGTTTTTGTGAAGAAAGAAATTTAGTTTGTATAGCAAAATGATGTGTCCCTACAATTTGTGAATTTATAAGTTATTTGAAATTTAAGTCAATAAGCAGTAGATCCTGTCTATTGGGAATGAAAACAATTCTCTCAATAAATTAACTACCTAAATTACTAGAACTAGGATCACTAACACACATGCTTTTGAAAACTTAGAGCCTTGAGACAAGACGGTTCAAGTTTAAACTTTATTTCATGTGAATAAAAGGCAGAATTGAGGTTGCATCCAATTATAAGGAGTTGTGGTAAGATCGAAAAATATCAGTTTCTATAAAAATTAATGGAAGCTACATCAAAAATTAATGTTCCACAATCCACATACAACCAATGTATTTGGACTTATCTCCTTTGTGCAAGGTCCTCGATTCAAAAACAACCAAACCTAACAAAAACCGGCATCACCTTTATAGTGGAGTCAAGCCCCCAAGCCCAGTTAATTTTTTTTGTTCATTCATTATTCTTTTTTTTTTATATGTATATAAATTCAAAAAAGAAATAAAATGCACCACTGGATCACACGAACTTGTCCATGTAGTTCAAGGCTTTTATGCGTTAACTTAGGTGTAAAATAAATGGCTGTTTTTGAAATTATATATACGTATTTTCAAGAAAAGTGGAAACATGTCAAAAGTGAAAAAAAAATAATTAATTTTTTTAATTACTTTTATTTTTTTTTTAATTTTTTGTTAAAAAATTTAATAAGATTGTTTAAGGTTATATAAAATATATGTGCACAAGTTTTAATCAAAATCGCTTAAACTGTTTATGAGATATTAACAAAAAGCAAAAAAAAAGAATATTTTTGCCAAAAAAAACGGCAACCATATTTTCTGTTATTATGTTTTTTTTAGAATAACGAAAAATGTAGTTTTGTTATAATCACTTTGAACAATACATAACAGAAAGGAGTTTAAAAAAAAATTTAATTAGTAGTTTGTTAATAGGTACTGCAGCTTAGAAGAAAAAAGTCGTAAGATTGTTTTTGTCTCAAATAAATTCAGAACAAATAGTAATAATATTGATTTTGGGCTAGTTTATTCTTATAATATAATAAAAAAACTGGTATGAGATTCAAAAAAAAAATTAACTACCAGTTTTTTTTTTTTAATAAATAAAGTTCGAAAAATTGTTAAAAGTGAGTATTTGTATAATATCTTGAGAACGGGCAGTTCTATTGACTCCAGACAGTTTATATTCTTCGAAAAATACTGTTATTATGAATTGGTGGCATTTAAATGAAAATTCCATTAAAAGTTCTTTAACTAAAGAAATTGCAAAAATGACCAAAAATTGCTAAAAAATGGTTTTTTTTTTTCAAAAATATCGAAAAAAAGAACCGAATACAATTATTTTTTCCTGTTTTTTGGTTTAAATATTTAGATAACGAATACTGATGTTGTCTAGAGAATAATTGTATTTTGCATGAAATTAAGTAGTTAAGTCATAACACTTTTAATAAAAACAACTGATTTTAAATGAAATATAAATAAAACTTTTAAAAAATTTTCAAAACTCAAATACGTCAACATACGTTCTATACCAAATCTTCCATGTATTTAATACTGAATACTTACTAAGTTTTATGAAGATCTTGAATTTTTGATATTTTAAAAGCTAAAAAACATGGGTTTCTAGTTTTATAGGAGATCAATGTGAAGTACCCAGTGTGGGTCGTATTTAACCTCTTTATCTTCTTTATAATTTAGAAAAAATCTTACTTAATTTAGTTCATAGAACAAAAGTCATAATAATAAGTTCATATTTTTTTAAGAAATTACTTAAAATGGCGCTCGAAGCTTGTAGCTCATGCAAAGGTGGTTTCATCCCATGTGAATAAAATCCGCAAGGACCTACACTGAGGGAAAAAACGACGTAGAATAAAAAAAATACTTTTTAAATAATAATAAAACGTTAACAATTTGGGTCCAAACACGAAAAAAACTTTTCCACTTTGAATACGAAAAAATCAAAAAATGAATAAAATGATGACATCCATCAATATACAAACCAGTGTTGCTTGAGTTACTAGTCGATAGTCTGAACTATTGTGCTATATGTATATACTCTCGTGAAATAGATGCCTTTACTTTGTATGTTGCATTTTCCCTAAGTGTAGAAGACATCACAATATCATTTTCTTTCATTCAGGAATTAGGTTAGTGTGATTGGTCTTTCCCGAGACTTGTTTGTTTTTTTTTTTTTTGCTATGAATTCAAGAAATTTTAAATAACATTTACAATGAGAGCAAGTCCATCACATTTTAATTTTAAATTTCCCTTGTCGGGAAATGCAATGCTTAGCAGTTTTTTGAATTAAAATTTATTTAAAAACAACGTTACTCACTTTTATACTTTTTAAACTCTGTCTGGGATACCCTGAAAATCCTTAAATCAAAATATTTTTTTCTCCAAATAAATTGCAAAAGCCTTAAAAATAAAGCAAACAAAATCAACATGTAGGTTGCCAAGTCGAAAATTGATTTCAAAACACTCCATCATTTTATGTTATGTTATGCTATTTTATGTGAACTTATATATTTTGTCCCCAAACAAATCCACTTGGCTTCGTTATTTTTAATTTTCTTCTTGGATTCGAATCAATTTGAAGAAAATTGTAAATAATTTGACTGTTCACTTGGCACATTCGATATTCCTACACGATTTTTTCAGCAATAAACCATAATATAATAATCTACTGGCCTCGGCAACATTACAATACATTATAAAATGGTTTCTAGAAAAGGGTGTGGTGGAGGATTGTAAGACGCCAAATAAACACAATGAGAAAATTCGAACTAACAAAAATAACTCAAAAGGGGTATGATGCTGTTATTCATAAGTATATGAGAAAACAAAAATCATCTTAACATAAGCAAAAGCTTTTTAATACATTTTGATTTTTGTCTCCAAGCAGTGTAAGTAATATGAACGATAAATAAAAGATAAATTAAATAACAAAAAAACAATTTTGTAGTTTTCTTTAATTTTTATTTTAACTTTTAATTTTAAAATCAATTTCACACCTTTTTTACTTGCTCTATAGGACATGTATTGGTTTCGTGTCATAAAACTAACATTACGATAACGGAGAAGACTAAAAAAGTGGTTTTCGTCATGCCGTCCGTCGCGTCGGTCTGTGCGTCCATCTGTACACTTCTCCAATGCCCAAACGCGTGGACGGATTTTCTTCAAATTTTGTACAGATGATTTTTACGTAATTTCGAAAGTTGATTTTTTTGTTTATGAATATCTCGTCTAGAACTAATACCTCCCATATAACGGTTTTGAGTTATTGGATTTTTCTCGAAAACGGCTCTAACTATTTTGTTTAAAATTTGTGTATGTATTGTGTTTAGTGATTGCAACAAAACTGAACTTTTAGTTTTTCTCAAAAAACTCGAACAACGGAGAAACAGCGTTGCCGTTTTTTGCGAAAATGTTTTTTTATTATTTTTTTTTTTTTTTTTTTTTTGAATATCTCGTAAGCGGCTGTAGCGGTTTTGACTGAAACCTGTGCAAAGATATTTCACATAACCTTTAGCAATTTAATTAAGTTTTCAAAAAAATTAAGAATTAGTTAATTTAAAAAAAAGTTAAAATTTGATTTATTCTTTTTAAACATGTTCCACTTTTCTTTTAAATAAATATACAACTTAAGCAGTCGTGCATTTTATTTATGTTGTTTACCTATTTTTTTTAATTTTTTTTTTTAATTCAAAATGGGATTGCTTTATAAATAAATGTGCCCAGTCAAACAAGACATTCTAGGTCGTAAGAAATTGCAATGTGCTAATTTTTTTGCTATTCCTTTTAGTTACAATTTTGTAAATGCAGCATTAGAAAAAAAATTCGCTAGCCCGTTTTCGAAAAAAATATCTTTCAAAAAAATTCTTTTTTCAATTTCAAGAATTTAGAAAATTCCCTTAATTAGCTTTAAAAGGTCAGAAGCTTTTACATGGGGCATTCTGCCTGCAAGACGCACAACCTGCAAAAAAATCATATTTCGGTATATTTGTGATAGCAAGAAATTCTTCTTTTCAATGATAGAAAAGTCTCTTCATTACAAGAACGTGGTCCAAGACCTTTTGCATGAGGCATTCTGCCTGTAAAACGCATTTAAAAAAAAATTCAATGCATTGAGTTTCACAATAATGGCAACAGCAAGATATTTCTTCTGTTTAATGATAGAGCGGTCTCTCTTTATTTGATGAACAAGCGTCCCAGACACTTAAAATATGGCAATCTGTCTCCAAGATGCACTCAACAAATATAAAAACTCATAATTGGGAACAATTCTAACAGCATACGTAGATAGTTCCTCATTCCAATGATAGCTCAGAGCATCTTTATTACAATAAAGAAGTTCCAAGTCACTTTAAATCAAGCCTTTTATCTTCAAGACTTACTCATAAATGCAAAAATCAACATGATTATTTTGATTTTAATATTCATTTCGATTGATCTTCTGATAATTCTTATGAATTTTTACATGTTGTGGTTTTTTTTTCTTATATTACTCTATAAGATTTCTAAACCTGACCTTGCACAAGCTTAGAAATATAAATAGGAAAATATTGGTGTGATATCAGACGAGTACGAGTTTGAATAAACTGTATCAGAAAAATGTGTGCACTATGGCGTATACGTACTTTTTGTATACAAAGTTTATGTTTTGTTTGATAATTCAAAAGAAAAATAATAAAAAAAAAATTGGTTCTAAATGACTTTTTGTAGGGCAGGTATCGATTTTTCAGCCATTTTTTGCAATGTTTGTATTTCAACTCAATTAGCCACAAAATATAATTAATTAAATTAAACTTATATTTTTAATTTATTTATTAAAATATCTTTTCGCTCCCGAATGAATTTGAATGATGCACCAGAGAAATGTTCTCATAAAATAAAGCATGCAAATATTTGTATTGTTTTATTAAACTGAATGTACAATAATGTCGTTTTCGTGTCTCGAAATACCAAATAATTTATCTTATTTGCACGCTACTATCAATGCTTTTCACTACACATACTACTCTTGCTTCTTGGTTAAGGTGTTTTGAAGGAAATTGAAATAAATAGACAAAACACATGACAACTTGTAGGATAAGCATGAACATTTGATAGTGATATTGCATGTAAGCTATGATATAATGCACAGGAATATGATTTTTTTTACTTTAATAGTATTTTTTGGGATATACCTAATGTTTATACACATAATCAGTATATGAGTGAAGATTTAACTTAGTTTTAAATGAATCGAACACACAAAAAATTAAACCTATCATATACCTTACTATTAGGATGGTTGGCGTAGCTCCAAAAAAGTTAATCTTTCACCTACTTATATTACTTCTCCGTACAAGGAGTTACAGAATTGGCACACATATTTTTTTTTTTTTCAGACTTTATCTATTCTCTATTTCATAATGAAACATCATGTAACGTAAAAAAACACGTTTTCGAGACATTTTTATGTACGTGCGCCGTTGTTGTCGGCGTGCGTCGGCGTCGTACATCGTACATCGTTTATATTATGCATCATTTTTATATTTTATTCCAAGACAGAATTAGTATTAACTGTGTAGATACCCATTATAAACTATGATGCCTGTTATGGAATTCGCAATGTTTTACTCCCGGTAAGTCAGCTTGTTTTGCAGTATTTGTATTTGCATTTAAAGCAAATTTGAAACTTGGCAGTAGTTCCTCGTAGTGATAACATAATTCACCTGCAAGTTCCATAATTGCTTTAAATGCGAATGCGAGTACTGCGAATCAAACTGACTAGCATATTGCGAATTCCATAATGGGCATTTATTTGTATATTTCAATAAATCACAAACCTAATAATTTAATTTTACATTTAAAATAATGTAAAGCATTTAAAACTAAGGAAGTAAATTATAATGTTTCAAACCAATCAAATCCTCCCTTTTTCAAATGAACTTTTCAACACATAGCTATAATCCCTTTCCTTTTTTTTTTCATTATTATAAACAACATGTTTAACATGACATTTTACTAATTATTTAAAGTAGGTACTCAGCATGGGTATGATCCCACACAAATGATGTTATAATTAAACGAAATTAAACCGTCTCCCATGTCGTCCTTGTCCCATATAATCCAGGTTTAATTGAAAAATTACTCCACTCTTTAAAATAAAAAAAAAAAAAACAAACTCAAAAAACCATGTTAAATTTAATAAAAAAAGTTAACATAGTCACGCGACAAGCCCTCATAGCTTATCAGCAAATGTCATAAGCCACTTATTTGGCAATTTTCAAGAATTTATCTCTTCACAGAGACACAGTGTCTAATTAAATAATATTTCCTCTCCGTCGCCAAACAACGACGAAGTACGATTCTACTCCAAACAAAACAAAAATGAGGAGACCGACAACGGATGCTATAATATGTGTTTTTTTTTGCCTTTGCCATGAATCGGAGGCAAACACACGCAATATACCAAATCAAAAAAAAAATTACTAAAATTCATGCCAACTAACGAGTGAAAACGTTAAAAAGGACACACAACGAAGGAAAAAAACCGAGAAAGACACAACATTCGTAAATGAACATCACTTTAGGGAGGTTGTAACGGAAACGGGAGTACACCGAATAAAACGTATCCCACTTGTACTCGTACAATGTTTATGTTATGGTCAAAGGCTGATTTAAGTGTTAGCTTGGTTGTCATAAACTATTCGGAAGCTTTGTTGCTAAGGTCGAGTAAGAGATTTTAATTAAAGCAAGTTTGACTTCATATTGGGTTTTGACTATGACAAACACAAAAACACCAAAACTGGAAAACCCGAATATATCCCTGCAGGCAAATTTAAAATTTCATTCATATCCTTCGTAACAAAATAGTTTCGTCGACTCTCAAATAAGCTTGAAAAAGATATTGTTGGCTACGCTATGATAAATTCTGCTTTTATATCTACATCTAGAAGTATGTATGTGAAGGACAATTAAAAATGTACATATGTAGATATGCCTGTGCATTAATATGTAAAATATTTATAACAATTTTGGAATTTTTGAGAAAATCAGCAAAAGTTAAGAGAACAAAATGTTTCTAACTAACTAACTTATGGTGACACTACAGGTTGTATCTCCTGCTAATCTTCACTAAATTTCTACCTCAAGTCATTGGAGTTAACACTCAACTTCATCATCTCTTCGGAGATTAGATGTTCATCTCTTTTTCGGATTTGAAGATTTTAATGGCGAAGGAGAAGGTTTTTGAGCGTCAATACTCATTTACTTTCATTCCAAATGTATATGATGCTGACCAGTGATACCTTTGTATGTATGTACATCGTACAAAGGGAATATTTTATATTCTCAATCTAAAATTGTTTGCTTTCATGCCATAACCTTCATGCGCATAAACTAAACATGACATCTTTTGGAAGCGTAACATAAAATTGGTCAGAATTTGATCGTGAGATCAATTTTGTATAAAGCTGTTACAACACTTTTTTTTTCGGTCAAATCGATTGATTTTTGTCACAAGATCTTTTACTAAGCCCCAGGCACAGGGGATGATATGATTTGCCGCGGCAGTGTATTTACCACGCCCTCAGTGTATTAATAATCGCAATCATTCGCGTCGCACTCCATTTTTTTTTCGCAAGAAAAGTTTTGGATTTTCGAAGAAACTTAATGATTCTATTTAGTACAAGTTTTAAGTTCGATTAAAACGATGAATATATTGCTCATTCTTAGTGTATTACTCAGCAGAACCGATTGAAATGGTTTTGGTATTTGCTTGATTTCCAATCCAATCCTCGAACTGTGGTGACGGAACGGAACGGAAAAGAATGGAACTTTGATTCGTTTTATTTGAATAAATAAATCAGTGTACTTACCTACTTTGTCAAAAAATATATATTAAAATGTAAAATTAATGCTAACTCCCATTTGCAGTCCTGCGACTATGTTCGCCAACCTCTCAAGTGTAAAAATAGAAGAAATTGTATGTTACATATTAAATATTTTATGTTCAAGCCTTCCATACGAATAGACAGTTTTAATCACAATATCATTTCAAATACAGGTACCTGCACCTACCTACCTGCTTAAAATGCATTGAATATGTGAATATCACGCTTCCGAGGAACTGATCGATATTCATAGTAAACAGATAGAAATGTTATTTCAGTAACAAAGCTCCAAACCCCCTGTGCAAATAAGCCTGTTCAGAGTTATATCAGTTTCATTGTAGCGTTTGGTATTTGGGAAAAGTCACACCTGTAATAATATCGCTTTCTCTCTCTCTCTCTAGTCTGTTCATAATTCAAAATTCGATTCATAAGTCATCATACAATTTTTTCCACATTAATCCAAATATTCCAAAGGCTCCGTGCGTCGGTTGCCATCACCCTCCAAGCGCAACAGAAATCCCCCTAAACACATGGAATTCCAATTTCGTTAGCCCTCACGCTGATATGTGCCCCACATCAATTCAAACTCCCAATTTTCCGAGAATACTGTAGTCTGGTTTCATTTGAAATTTACCTTAATTTCCCAAAACGATAAATTAAAATTTGAGCTTATGCCTCCTATGACAACGGTCGATGATGATGCCGATAATGACCAATGAGATTTTCGAGTTCGTGGTTCATGCAATCCGAAAATGGTGGTACTACTCGTATATCCTGTGAAACATATAAACACTTCCTAGCACTAACGCATTGAGCTTAGCATAGTAGTTCTTCTAGTTGCCTAGACAACAACTCAAACGGCAACAGCAACAGAAATTTCACATACCTCTCAATTAATGCCTATACGTGCTTGCTCCTGGCCCTGGTACACACATCCCCAAACCAATTGTGGGTTCTTGTCTCTCGTTTCGACAAAGTATATCCAACTAGAAGTAAATTTTATAAAATTCTGATGCCAGACGTTCTCGGGCAGTAATAAATCTTTTTGATGGAAATCCGATATTGGCACATGAACGTTATGCTGCAACTATAGCAGGTTTAATAACGACTAACTATACTATATATAAGGATCAGACTAAATGCGACATCTATCAATGTTATGATGTTGAAGGACAATCAGGACCGTACACTTCCTATACATAGAATTTAATGGATTTATGGATTTTCAGAGATGATGTCAACAGATTTTTAAAAAGGGATTTTGCCTGAGATAGGTTCTGCTTCCAGGTCAAGACTTGAGAATTTTTTATGAGTTTTTGTTCTTTATGTTACTATGTACCTATATATTATCAATTTTAACAACTTACCTCATAATGTACCTTGTATTGATATCTTCTTAAATAATGCCTATTGAGATTTGGTTGGATCTAGAAAGTTTTTATTAAACACAGCAACTTAGATGCTTTTTTATCTTAAATAAATATGAGCCTAGAAACTGGCTTATCACTGCTCAGAAAACAAATGAGGAGTGACTTTTCAAAAGGGTATAAAATCAATTTTTGTTAATTATTTTTTTTAACTGAAAATGCAATCTTTCTTCCTATGTCAAGACACACTTTTTTGACATTTTAAATCTCACCAATATATACTAGACTTTGAGAGCACGTTTCCAGATCAAAAAAGGGACAAACTCACAATATTTACTATTTCTGCATACAAAAGTACGTAAAGTTTTCTTCATTTAATTTTTTGTCCAATAATACCTTTCAAAAGAAAAACAACCGACTTAAAATTTTCAAAACTAGACCAAATTAAATTTGAGACCCCGTGGAGACCACCAGCTTTCAAAAATAAGCATCAAAATCGATCCACCCAGTCAAAAGTACTGAACTAATAAACATAAGAAAGAAAAAAAGTAAAAGAAAACAAACAGTCGAATTAAAAAACCTCCACCTTTTTAAAAGTCGGTGAAAAAAAGATGTATTCAACAGAATACATTTTTCTTTTATCATAATAATATTAAATACATTTACCAACTATTAGAAAACATAGCTTCATACTTAAAGCGTCTTGAAAAACTGCTTAACTTTGCGCGCAGAGACACTGTCAGTTTTTTTTCATGGATCGATAAAGGTTCATATGAAAAGCTTAAAACCAAATTTACACCATTTGACAAATGTTTTTACCAAAGCTATGCACAATAATGCATTTGAACTAATTTTTTCATAGTTTCGAATATCTCAGTTCCACTTTGATACATAATGCAAAAAAATAAATACCACTATAATATTTTCTTGGATTAAGTGCAACTTCTCCCGTACAAAAATGCAGCTTCTTAAAGTCAGTTCCTTGTTAAAAAAAAACACTTTTTCGTTATTATATCGAAAAAAGCTCATGTCGTGATAAACATTGTTTTCACTAATTCTCTTTTGTTTTTCGGCCCTAAGAGCAAATTCGTGCGACGCAGTCGTGCATTTTATTTAAAGTTTAAATCATTTTTAAGGAAACGGTTCACATCTAGCCAAACGTTCACAACAACAAATTGTTCCCTTTCATCCAGATTTACCATACTGTTTTTCTTGCGCCACGTCTGCAGAGTTCCTTAAATTGAACCTACTCCTTACAGGGAACAAAAATAAATGTAATATATAAATTCATCTCACTCAAATTTTAAAAACTAAAAACAAGTTCTAGAATTGTAGGTATTACTTTTCATTTTCAAGTAGCATTGCATTGCTTACCGTTATGATAACATCGCGTTTAATATATTTGTACACATCTTTATATGCTAAGTATCTGTGTTCATAATATCATGTAAATAACATTACAACAATAAGTAAAAGTTTGGAAAGTTTACAGCTTGACGCCCACTGATGGTAAATTATTTCTCTATTTCCCCCAAATGTGAATGGGGAACACCGAACAAGTTACAGTTAATGTGCATAGCACCTTCACACGCTATTGTTCCTTGTGGCAGTTTAAATGAATTTATTCCGTTAAGATAAATGAGCTGATATCATGAATTCAAATGTAAAACTTTAAACGCCATAAGCATACAAGGAGTAGGTTTACTCTTAACTCGCAGTGTGGAGTTTTGTAATACTTAGATACATTTATATGACTTTTACTGTGAGTGCTTCAGATAGGATTTCATTAAGGAAGTTTATTTATTAAAATCGAAATGTATAGTTTTAATTACGTCCCTCCTCAGCCAATGCCTTCATGAAACATGAATAAAACAGAAGTAGAAAATATACAAATCTTTTCTCAATGCGAAGCAGCGTTTTCGAAAACTCTTATTTTCATTTCGTTTTTATGTTTGTGCACGGGCACTTAGTTTTTGTAGAAATTATGTGTCTTAAGCCCAATTTTTCAGTGCAAGATAGAGATTACATTAAAACCTGAGTTAACTAGCAAATTTGTTTGAGTTAGCTCGAAGGACTATGGATTAACTGATCAATTTTCAATTGAAAATATGATTCTCAAGGTAAGATTGTAATCGTAATCATTTGCAGAATTGACTTATTCTTAGCAAATTCAGTACTGTAACAAACTAGATCTAAGCGACGAGGCCAAAGAACTTTGGGAAGAACATATTTTTGTAAAAAATTTAATGATTTTTGATAGACTATATCTCAAAGAAAAATGGTCGCATTGAGATGAATTAAAATGCATTTGAAAGTCTTATTCCTTTAGTTTATAAATATTTTGACAAGTAATTTTTTGTTGACTACAATTATTTCGGAACCATAAGAAATTCAAGGAGACCGAATTTTTCTTTAATATTTATTGTTGTTTCTTGTGTAAAAACAGTGGACAATTTTGTATGAGTTAAATAAATACAAATTTTAGTTAGCAAATTTATTGAGCTTTAGTTTTGTTTTCATTTGTTTTCTCTACGATTTTTTTCCATCAGATATTCACGATCAGATAGAAATACAAACCTTTAGCTGTACAAAAAATTCAAGCCCAAATTTAAAACTTCAATAAATTTTCTATTCACGTACATTTTACTAGAATTTGAAAAAGATACAAAAATGGATTATTAAGAAAATCTTACCGTTGTTCCCTAACACTGTTGGTAATAACATGACTTTGAGGCTTAATTATTGTAGCTTATAATAATTTTCTTGAATTTGTAAACTTACAAGTTGATCCATCCAACGGTTTTTCTGCTATAAATGATAAGCTTTTGACTTTTGAGTCAAATAAAATAATTTTTTTTTGCTTCTGACCATGGCTCAGCTACTTATAATCACTATAACACTTAAAATAAGAATAATTCTGATCTTGTTTCGCAGTTTATTAATGGAATATATAGTTCAAATTTATAAAACAACAACAAAAAATTTAAAAATTCTCAGGTCTCAAAAATTGATAAAGTTTGAAGAAATATATTTTGGAAACTATTATGGCTACGTAGATAATTTTAAACTCAATTGTTGTCAAATTCGGTTTTCTTGAAACTTACCTACAAAGTTGTAATCACAAATTAATCCTTCATTATAAAATTTACGAAAAACTGCAAGATCGTGACCATGTTGCGTTACTAGATTTTGTTGGAAAACCTTAGATTTGGATTCAGCTTTACCAAAAACCTTGAGTAAAGACACAAAAACTACCCCAAAAACACAATTTGACTGGATTAACTTTCTAGTAGCAAGAGTTATTAACTCATTTGGATGTAGGAACTAACCGTTAAATCTCTTTTTAATTTCCTGCTTTAAATTAAAATCAAATGATAATGCCTTTATACAAAAAAGACCATTAAACTAATAGATGGCTTGAGACAATATACAATACTATTTGCTTCGTCACCATAACTTCAATTATCTAAATTATACTCACCTAGTCACCTCTTCTCAGACTCTTCTTAGAGTCGTAATTTAAGTTGTGCAAACAAAAAACCATTAAGCAGTAATTAATATTGTAACAGAGAGCAACACAGTCCACCTTCACTAAGATAAATTGAAAAGAAAACTCGTTAAGCTTTTCCATTTGAACTTCTTAACTCTTCCACACTTCCAAACATTGCCTTTTATTGCTCCCAAAATGTAGGGTTGTGTAGTATTTATTTTATTTCTCACGTCAACACCAAATTTCAACCTTAAAAAAAAAGAAACACAAATAGCCCCCCAGAGGGCATTAATACCACAATATTGGCGAAAAGTGGTATCGATTGCAGGAAAGGAAAAAAAATTATTGCATTACCCGAAAAGGACTATACAGAGACAGACCTGATGTCTCACCGCTATATAATATTAAAATTAAGATTCTCAATACAGGCACGAGGAAACGTAAAATATGTCAAACCACGACAACGACGCTTAGACCAAAGACGAACTCGAAGAAGGAGAAGCATTACAATTGATTCATCTAACAATGTGACTCGTTTGGAAGACTATCAATAGATTACGTCCTTTCATGGGGAAAATTCGTTTATCTCAATTGTCCAGGGACTCCATTTGGGGGTGGTGGGCTTAGAAAACGTGTTGGGATATCATATAATACCTAAACTCTTTAGCATACATGTTCAAATGGCGGAGATGTTGTGTTCAAAAATGAGAAGAAGAACAAGGAGAGAATGTTTGCTGTTAAGTCAAACGGAAAACGTAAGGGGCCATTGATTTTACATACAAAATATTTTCTAGATTAAAGATATGAACGTACAGAATATGTGGTTTACCAATTTATGTGTTTTTAAATGGGACTTAATAATTTAACGAGGATGTGAGATATAAATAAGATTTATTCGCTACGGTTCGAAGGCCAGACGGATATTTATTTAGATTATATATACGTAGCAAGGAAATCGGAGTAATTAATTAACATTGAAGGTGAACCCTTGAAATTTGCAATTTTACCTTTTTCTATTCAAATTCTATGTGAGATCGAACGGCTTTTTTTACTTGCGTATTAAATTAATCAGGTTGGTTTTAAATTGACCCAGTTTGCTGTTTGTGTGCCTTTATTAATCTTGAAAAAAAAAACACCAAATGATTTTTTATCCTTTATCCTACTTTTCGCTTTGTTAAATTACAAAACTTGATTGCTTGTGGAGATAAACAACAAATAAAATATATTTATAACACAATTTGGATCAAAACGAGTAGATAGAGGTAATGTTATTCGTCGATGGTATTTCTTGCATTTTCGGTCTCAGTTACAATTGTTGTTGATCGTACACAAATTGTTTTCAATTTGTTTTTTGGCTACCTATTTTTTTTTGGATCGCATATACATAGGTCCACACCAGAAATATATTAAATTTAATACAAGACTAAAATTAAATTCAAAATACAGTTAATACAAAATGTATTAAAATTTAATATATGGAAGAATATTTTATAATTCAACTGTATTACGAGTTTTATTAAGAGATGTTTATCATATTATTCTTTCCTTTTCTCTCTTTATTATTCTTCTCTCTAATTTTTTTAAAATGAAGCACAACGTGCATTATTTTGTTTTATTAAAATGGTAATATATTATGTTTATTATTTTTTCACAAATTATGTGAAGTCAAATCAAATTTGTATTATTTGTTTTTAAAATTTTATCAGGTAACCACAACGATGAAACTATTCATAAGACATTTTATTCATACTTTAAAATAGGATAGGGTACCGTTAAACAAAGACATTTTCTGGAACTTTTCATTGAACGTATTGTGCGTCATAAAGTGTTTGGTGGCTTGATTAAGACTGAAAGAAATTCTCCAAAAGTTTTTACTGCATAAGAGAAAGGGATGGTAATGAAAATTCATTGTGAAATTTTCACTAGCAACAATTAATGTCATATGACTTCAGTTTGTTCTGACTTTTTTAAGTTTTCGATACATTTTCGTGATATTTCACATTAACTTCATTTCCAAATAGAAGCACAACAGTGACGTGGCTTGTAGCATTAAAATGTTTTAACCTATAAATTGCATATCTAGGGCATTTTAATCAAAAGTATTGTAGTTAATAGTCTTATGAAATTGAATAAAGTATGTATAATATAATAGAGAAATAGGAGTGATCACTCTTAGTACCACAAACTTTCGTTTTATAGTAACTTAAGTTAGATTTATTCAGTTTTTCCTTGATATTTATTAGATAATTTGGTCCTGTGCTTGAATACATTTCAACTAAAGCTAAAACCCATTAATAAAAAAATAAAGTTTTCTTAAAACTAGGTGAAAATTCACTGTTTAAAATAATAGGAGTGTTTCATTTAAAGTTAAGAAGAAAGTAGTTTATTAATTGGAATTACACTAGAAACTTTTTCTTCACTACTTGGTTGAACAATCTCATTTTGTTGTTATTGCAACATTGAGCTCTAACTTCTTGATAGTGCTCCAGAGGGTCCTCGATGGGCGCTCCAATGGGATTTGTTGCAATATCTCTTTAATTGCGTCCCTTAGCGTATTATACGGTATAAGCCCGGAAATCATTTCCTTATCTGCATACACAGGTTTTAATTGAAATCAAGATCAGTCAACTGAGTAGGCCATAGAAAAACCTCAACTCAATTGGTCGTAGATCACTTTATGGCAGAGTTACTGATGTGTTTTGAGTCATTCTCGTGCGGGAATATCCATTTCAACTATGTATTCCATTCCGTCTATGGCACATTACATTTTGTAAAAAGAAATCAAAATATATTTTGTCTTCCATCACCCTTTCTTCATTTTCTTTTACATGCTTGAATCGAAAAAATTTGTTTTTAACATAACTTTTTTATAAAACATATTTTAATTTAAAAAACAGATATGTACATCAAAAACAAAAATAGAAAAAATTACTCTCACAATAATAAAGAAAATAATATAATTTGTTTTAATAAAATTGGATGTCTACTTTCTGAGCAAACAAACATCAAAATCCTTTCGGCGTTATGTAATAGTATAGATATAGATATAGAAGTATAAATAAGATATAGATATAGATATACATTTCCTTAAAAGCTAGACACCTAAACGGGGAAAGATTTACACTATACAGGGTGTCCCGTAAAGGATGATCCAAACTGAATATGAAGAAAGGCCGGGCCATGGCCTTTCAGATTTTGGCAACTTGTTTATCCCGAATCATGAAGGTTTTAGAATAACGGTGGCTTTTTTAAAATTTGCTCGAACCCCTACTTTGACCATTGTTTTGCTACCCCGTTCATGATTCATGTTTAAGGTTTATTTTTTTTTTTCTTTATTTTTGCAATTCAACATTGACTAGTAATGAGACTTTTTTGGTGCATTCAAATAAAATTTAACAAAACTTTTCTCATCTTACAACTTTTCAAAAAGGTAAAAATCTTACCAATGCAAACTTTAATCAAAAGTTACAACTATTTAAACTCAATCAGTAGTGTTTGTAAGAAAAATTCAAATATATTACTTTTTTGTGTAATGGTATTTTTTTTTCTTTCTGTTGACACTTTAACACATATTTTCTTACTTTGAAAGTTTTGATATTCGAGATATTTAAAATAGTAAAGTATGTGTATACTGTTTATAATGATTCACCTACACACAAGAACAAAAAACGAAGAGTAAGGAGGATTCTCCGAAATATTACTCAAAACTTAAAAGCGTTTTATAATTTAACAACAAAAAAGTGTGCGTGGTAGTGGGCGGATAGAATTGACACTATTTTGTGATTTTGCACTCACCAAGAAAATCAAGTTCCTTTAAATTTATTCAAATTGTGCAAGACGTTCTTAAAATATGAATCTTGTAAAATAGTGGGTGTGGCAGGGAGTGTAAAAATTTCGTTAAATTTTGTAAATTTTCCTATTCATTATATTTACAACATATTTTGTATGCAAAGTCAATGTAGTTTTAGAAAATCGATTTTTGTCCACCATCTTCATATAATCGATATAAAAAAGGAAAAAGTAAATTAACTTATTTTATTTAAATAAATAAGCAAATATCCAACCACATAAATCGGTCCATTAACAAAAAGGTACTGCCAGAAAAGACATAAAAAAAATATACAGGGTGATTGGCATAAGGTGTGACAAAAAGATAGGGTGTGTAGGTAGAATCGTATGGGAGGGGGGGTCCATTTTCCCCCGTTTAGGCGGGAGGGGCAATTTAATAAAAAAATCACTTAAAACGGAAAAAATATTATTACAAAAAAAGGTTATATCTACAGAGTCGTGCTATAGCATT
This sequence comes from Meliscaeva auricollis, assembly GCA_948107695.1. NCBI lineage: Eukaryota > Metazoa > Arthropoda > Insecta > Diptera > Syrphidae > Meliscaeva > Meliscaeva auricollis. The sequence goes on along the minus strand of OX403616.1, from coordinate 16,139,143 downwards.
TTGAAAAGTTAAAAACCTATACATTAATTTAAATTTTAAAATAAGTTGTTCAAATGAATAGTTTTTGAAATATTAATTTTCAAAGTCAAAATTTTGAGAAAAAAACATAATTTTTTTTATTTAAACCATTTTTTTCAAAATTTTACGTTATTAAGTAGTATTTTTCTGGCTTATTTTCAATGCTCTTATTTATTTTTGATCAAACGCAAAAAACCGGATGTCAAAATAACCTGTAGTTTTTGAGGAAACCAAAAATGACCAAAACTACTTTTTTCTGAGAAAATGAACTTACGAAAGAAAGGATTAACTTTATGTTTTTCATTTTTTTATTATTAATCTTTAAAACATACAATAAAGTGACAAAGTACTCAATTAACAACATTTCACACATTTTTTCATTGAGAACACCTGCGTGAGAGCATTGGGTTGAAATTGACCTGCCAACTTGTTTTTATTACGGTGAGGTTTTTACATTATTTAATTCTTGGTTAATTTAATTTTAATTAACTTTCTATTTTTTTACTATCAGTCTTTGTTGGGGTTTGTGGATTAACCATATTTCACCCTTTTTTCAATGAAAAAACCAGCGTGAGAGCATTGAATTGACATTGACCTGCCAACTTGTTTTTATTGCGGTGGGGTCGGTTTGGCGAGCGAGGTCTGCCTGTTGAGTTCAAGAACAAAACGTCGCGTAATTTTGTACACTAAAATAAAAATATGTCTAACCTATGGACATATAAGATGCAAGAATGTTTTGTTGAACAAATTAATTCTAATTTGAATGTCAAGTCGTCAACATAATATCACGATGTCAAATTACTCTCGGGTCCAATTAACTGATATGCATTAATGCTACGGTATGGCTCGTGGTCGAGGTCGAGAAGCTCAAAGACTTTACGCTGAAATGTATCCCAATAGGAGGCATCCCAGCCATACGATATTTTCAAGAATTCATCAACGTCTTCGAGAACGTGGAGTACTGGAGCAAAGAGGGCGAGAGAGTGCATCTTCCGCAGACGTGCACACAGAGGAAAGAGTTTTGGGATTGGTCCGACGAAATCCCTCCCTTAGCACAAGGAGGATAGCTACTATTCTTCATTTGCATTTTTTTTATCTGAATATGCAAGTATTTCAATTTGGATTGATTTCAAGATTAAGGCTTTCTTATTTCGCAATTGCATTTTTCTTCCACTGGCTAGGTAGCGCGTGGTGTTGCATGATTAAAAAAACAATCACAAGCTAATTATAACCCTTAGTTCTGCAGGTGTTCTCAATAAAAAAGAAAAGAGAAAATTCATCCTTTATTTCGTAAATTCACTTAAAAATCCAATAACGAAAAAAAAAATTGAAAAAAGTAGTTTCTGTAATTTTTGATTTTCTCAAAAACTACAGGTTATTTTGACATTCGGTTTTTTGTGTTTGATCAAAAATAAATAAGAGCATTGAAAATAAGCCAGAAAAATACTACTTAATAACGTAAGATTTTGAAAAAAATGGTTTAAATAAAAAAATTTATGTTTTTTTCTCAAAATTTTGACTTTGAAAATTAATATTTCAAAAACTATTCATTTGAACAACTTATTTTAAAATTTAAATTAATGTATAGGTTTTTAACTTTTCAAAATGCTATAGAACGACTCTGTAGATATAACCCTGTATACAGGGTGATTTGCATAAGGTGTGACAAAAAGATAGGGTGTGTAGGTTGGACTTAGACAAGCAAGAAATCGTATGGGAGGGGGGTCCATTTTCCCCCGTTTAGGCGGGAGGGGCAATTTAAGAAAAAAAATCACTTAAAACGGAAAAAATATTATTTAAAAATAACGGTTATACTTACAGAGTCGTGCTATAGCATTTTGAAAAGCCAAAAACCTATACATTAATTTAAATTTAAATATAAGTTGTTCAAATGAATAGTTTTTGAAATATTAATTTTCAAAGTCAAAATTTTGAGAAAAAAACATTAATTTTTTTATTTAAACCATTTTTTTTTCAAAATTTTACGTTATTAAGTAATATTTTCCTGGCTTATTTTCAATGCTCTTATTTACATGTATATATAATCGAATTGAGAACCTCCACCTTTTTGTGAAGTCGGTAAAAAACCTCCGCTACTGGAAAACCATTACGATAAGGGATACACAAATTACGAAAATCTGAAAGCTCATGGCCTGACCTATCACCATCCTTTACAGGACACCCTGTATATATGTAAATATATTTACAGTTCCTTCAAAAAGTACAAAGTTCCTGTATTACTCACTTTAATAGGATATTAAAAAGGATAGATTTTGGTTGAAAAACGAGAATATAAATTTACTTTAATTTTTCACAACACTCGTAATAATAATTAAGTTTTTGCAAGAAAAATAATATAACCAAACTGTAATGTTTCTTGTAAATCATTTACTTAATTATAATTTAAATATATGAATGTAGAGTGGTTTTAAGAACTCCCCAAATCCCTATGCAAAAACTTTGTTAGGATAAAATTCAAATAAATGATACCCACGAGAACGATTGAAGTCATGTAGTTTGGATTATATTTTCTAATAAACACACATTAGTACTTCGTATGAATTTTTATTCAAACCATTTCTTTTTCATATTTTACGTGTAAAATATAGACAAGTATTTCTATCATATTCTATTTTTATTATTTACATAAATAGATGTATAGATGAAAATAAATTTACTGGAATATAGCTTTAAATATTAGAATGTTTCCAATTTCAATTCAAGTTAACCATGTGCAGTGTGCATTCCCACTGCCTTGCTTTGCATTTTTTCTTGTGTGTCTTTTATTTTAAATTCAACTTACGTCCTTAAAAATCAACACTGTTTTAGAATTTCTGCTATTCAAGTTGAACGTAAACAGGAGCCACATTGCTTTGATAGCTGGATGCTGAATAATATCTTGTGATTCTGCGGTTGACTATAAACTTGAAACTTTTCGAATAAACGTAGGTAAATGAAAAGATTCGTATCCTTTTCGAATGATAGTGTGCAATTCGAAAATTTCCTCTTTGAATGATTGTTTTAGCGGTAACATGGTCCATATATGTGCATAGTGAATTTGTTTTGGTTATTTTTTCAGGTTAGTTGGTTGAATAAATCTGAATGTCCAGGAAAGCTTTTTTTTGGTTAGTTTATGTGCAAGAGAGGAATTCATGCCTTACTAATTTTGACATCCATTCCGTTCACCAAATTTAAATACTGAGAAGAAGTACACACAGCTTTTAAGGACAATAATTGGAATTAGATACTTTAAGTTTAAAAAGTTCAACTCATACTTAAAATATATTCGAAACTGTAGCGGCATTTGCCGGAATTTCGTGGGCAATTTTACACTTCACTATTTTAAATTTTTGAGTAGAACTGTTTCGCAAGTTTTCGTTAGTAAAAACCCTAGCCTTGATCGGTTAAAAAATGCATATTGCATATGCCAGTGCATATACTGAGAGCCGATTCTGGTTCTATAAATTGACCCTGGGTCAGTCCACTGACTGGTGGCTAAGCGTCACCACCATCCTGAGCATCTCCCAACATTACTGCCATTTGACAACTGGAAAGGAACACCAAGTCAACCGACTTTTAATATTAAGATTTATTTTACTTACATGTAAAATATATTTATATTTTCGACACTGCATAACGTTAGGTCTCCTATGTGCCAACAATGCTAACAATTAGCCATTGTATCATATTATTTTTAAGTTAGCATAAGCCAAATTGTAAACAACATGTTCAATCAAACAAGATTCAAATTCAAACATTAATTTTGTGTTCACGTTTTTACCTTGGCATTCACTTCCAAATTTTTTCGCGTAAGAAAACTATTCATAATTGAAGATTTTAAACGTTTTCTCACAGAAGGAAAATAGCATTTATGATCGAAAAAGTGAAAAACTTTTCATTTCACTTTGTCACAGAACCAGAATCGACCCTCTGGAAGATTGTACAAACATGGTGGTTAATAAAACATCCATATTCATTTCCTCTGAAAAAACTGAGATGAAATTTCAAATTATAGATCACAAGGCTCTATATTTTTTTTTTTTTCTTGATTTGGGGGTAAAACAAGTTTTCTATAACATTGCTAACTATTGCTAATTTCTGAAAGCAAGATGATCAAAACAATTGAATGCAAGACTGGGTATCAGCTTCTTACTCTTGTTAAGCTAAAAGTTCTCACAATGTTATTATATACAATTATTAAAATTGTATAATTCTTCCTAAAATTGCTAAAACAACACCTTAAATAGTGCTAAGTTCTTCTAGAAATATGAAAAAAAACCGAAACTGTTAGAGGTATTTAAACATAATATTATTTCCAGAAATTTTTTAGATATTTTTTGTGTCCACTCTAAAACAAGTCCTGTTAATATTTTGGTAGCTTAAGGTAGCAATCAAAACCCTTTTCATGTTTTACACTGTGCAAATCTCCATTATTTTGGCGCATTGAAGATCATTCCTTCTATCCACTCCACGAGAAAGTACGTCACGTTGCGCCACGAACTTAAAGTTAAACACAATTGAGCTTAAAGATCAGAATAGTTGCTCCCGATAAGTACCGGTATACCTTATTTCTACAACAAAACTCTTTTAAAATTTATGTTGGTTTAGGAGGAAGCTAAACCTTTAATAAGCGTTAACAAAGTTAGGGAAAGTTCTATCAAAACTTTTCGATCGGTATCTTTGGTTTTTAAAATTGCCCACATTTTATTCTTTTATATTGTATTATATTCTTATCAAAACCAAAAATCATGACTCAGTTAGATTACAAAAAAAAAACATCTTTTTGAAACACTCAAAATTATTTGCAAAATAATGTTCAGAAATTTCAATTAAATTGTTTTTTTTTTTTGCTCCCAAGGGATGCTACAACATCCCTTGCTTGAATGACACTTATCTCGATGGTTTCCCTTCCATTTAATGTTTTCCAAAAGCTGCTATCTTTAGCATAAAAAGTTATAATAATGTTTGATATATTTTTTTGTGGTCATGACATTAATATGTCTTTTATTATTATCCCACAGCTTGAACAAAATAACCCAAAGATGGTTTTGTTAATTAACAAATACAACAGAAAAAAGATTATAATTCCTCTTGAGCATTTCAGATGACGATACAAAACTTCGCATAAAAACCAACAGCACCTGCATTCTGTAAAACAAAAACAACACTTCTTCCTTATTCTACTGAAAAGTTAAGGGAAAAAGTTCTGCTCTTTTTTAAGAAAAAGGTTTTTTCTTCTTTTTGCAGACAGAAGAAAATATCTTTTATAAAGAAAACTCTCGTTGAAAACCAAAAACAGATAGGCGACAACGATAAAAGGATGATCATCACTATAGGTACTCTTGGCCTTTGTTCTTGGAGTTAGGGGACTCGTCGTTCCATTCAATTGAGAGATGAGAATACTTGAGTTATCCCAAGTACCAATCTTCCTGGTTCATTAGGCAATGAAATAAATTTATCTTTTTTTCTTTAGATTTCGGTTAATTTTTTTTGCAAAGGTACCTTTTTCTGTTTTGTCTTCTGTTTGCAATTTTGAAAGTAAAAAAAATTTACTATTTGTAATGAAGTGTTTCTATAAAGCACTCTTGGGCAGTGTCATAACTTTTTTGTTTTATGTTTGTCCCTCATGTCAACTGAAAACAAACTACCCACATATATAATTCTTAAAATGCCTTTAGATTTTGAAAAATAATACTGTCCAATCAACAATGGAAGACATTTTTTAATTAGTTTTTTATATTTTCATTGCATTTTTAAGATATAAAAAATATTTTGGAATTTATGGATTTTAAAAAAGTATGAATTTGGGTGGAGTGCATTTTTTGTATGTAGGACAACAATTTTAAATTATAAACTATATTGAAAAATTAATACTCAAAGCCAAAATTACTTAAAAAAGGTGTGTGTACGCGCGCCTTATTTTTCTTATCATTATTTATTTTTTTGTAGTTTTTTTTTTGGATATGTAAAATTATTTAAGAAATTTAGTGAAAAGGTCTACAATTTTTTCAAGGAAACATAATGTGTTTTTTTTGTGAAATTAATTCAAATACATCATATAATTGATATTTTATGGACCAAACCTCTGTTGTTTGGTATATTTTTGGTTCGGCCAATTTCAAATTGCCTTTTTAAAGCTTGTAGATGACCCACATTAATGCTTGATACTTTAAAATGACCGCTGATCATTTATGTGAGAAATCGAATTTATTCTCTTTTTGATATTATTTAATCATATTGCAAAGCTTTTGAGTGTCATAAGTAGACAAAGTCAAATGTTATGAATTGTAAAATTGGTCAAAGGAGCATAAAAATAGTTTGTTTGATGTTCTTTTTCTGTAATATATCATAAACAAAACAGTCTTTGTTTTAAATTTAATCAATAAACTTTGTGTCGCATTGCTTTAGAGAATAGATACATCTTGAAATTAAGCTGAAAACATATTCAAAATTATCAATTTATTTATTAAATTTTGTAATTTTAATGCATTCATTCAAAACATATTTTCAATTAACGACCACTGTGGCAATGTTTACTAAAATAATAAAATAATTGTCCAATATTTTCATGCAGAATTATAGTCCAACAATTTTTCTAATTTAATCTAACTGAAGTAACAGATTTTAATATGCAGTGAAATAAACTTATTTGCGTTTTTTTTATTTTTCCCTTTAAAATCTGTAAATAGGCATCTATATGTTTATAAATGAAACTTATACAAACAATATTGTAGTACACACATTGTTTTATGAAATTCAAAAATATTTCATACCATTTTGTAACAAGAAAAAAAGGTGTGTGTACTCATGTACGCGATTCAAAAGTTATACTTCTTATCATTATTTATTTTTGTATAGTTTTTGTTGGATGTGTAAAATATATTTAGTTGCAAAAAGTTTTAGAAGGTAAATTTTTCCAAAGAAACATAAAAATGAAATTAATGCAAATATTTCTTATATGTATGTAATTGATATTTTATCGACCAAACCCTTGTAATTTGGTTTATTTTTGCGTTCGGCCATTTTCGAATGGTTTTTAATACATTAATGTTTGATACTTCAAAATGACCTGATCAGAGGGCTGTTATTAGATTATATAAAAATCAACAAAATAAATTAAAAAAATGTAAAAATTACGGTTGATAATGTTAAAATATAATTTTTTTAATTGTGGAACCTATACTTACACAATTTAAGTACAAAATGTATTTATTTTTATTTTTACTGAGATTTTAATCTTTCTATTGATACCTCAACTTAAAAAATCGAGTAAGTTTTACTAAAGTGAGAAGGATATTTTGATTTTTTTAACAGATTTGTGATAGATCGATTTTATATACTATTTTTGATATTATTCTATGATATTGCGAAGTTTGTTTGTTTGTTTGTTTGTATCTTATTAAAACAAATTGCATATCAAAATAATTGTTGACATTTTATAAGAAAATTTAAATTATTGAAGCAGACATAGTCAGATGTTATGAATGGTACAATTGGTCAAAGGAGCATAAAAAGTGAATTTTGCTCGATATTTTTCTTTAATATATCATTCACAGTCTTTGTTTTGAACTTAATCAATGAACTTTGTATGGCAGTGTTTAAGAGAACAGTCACATCTTAAAATTGAGCTAAAATTGTATTCAAAATTATCAATTTTTTCATTAAATTTTGTAATTTTAACGCATTCATTAAAAAAATATTTTCACTTATCGACCTCTGTGGCACTGTTTATAAAAATAATTACCCAATATTTTTATGCAGAATTATAGATCAACATCTAATAGAATCTGTTCAATTTGTTAAAATCCTGCAACTCTTTATGTGATTTTTTTTTAGTTTTTCTCTCTATAGTCCGTAAATATGCATTTTTATGCTTAAAAATATTTATTGCCTATCAAGAACCAACAATATTGTAGAACATAGTTTTATGAAATTTAAACAAATTTCATACCATATTGCTCTTAATCACCTTTTACTCATTATTTTTATGTCTAATTGTATACATCATGTTATAGCCTGATATTTCAGCTAAATCTAGACACCTAAATCTTTAAAATCCGACAAGAAACAATAAAATTAAAAATTTTACTAGACAACCATCTCGAATTCATTTGTGAGCCAACGGTACCGTTATCCACTGGCTGGTCGAGTCCGACGACCAAAGCAGTTGAATTTTGTTGAATTTCGGTAAAAGTCTTTTCAAGTAGTCTGTGAAGCTTTTATAGCATGTACAGTTATGTGTGATTGATATATCAAATTAAAGGAAATTTGTTCCAGATGCTCAATAAAGTTGAATCATAGTTATATGAGGTTTATAGTAACTAAGCACCGCGTAAACGAAACTCTTTTTACCGTTTTGGCGGTTCACAGACTACAGAAAATTGTCAAAGTTTTTACAAAAATGCATTTACCCAATATCTAATGACTGTGTAAATTTCAAGTTAAAAAATGTAAAAATAAAAAAGATATAAATAAAATATCGTTGGAAACGGTCAGTCAAAAACTTTTACTGAAAAATCTTGTTTTTACTGTTATTCATTGAAAAAAATGTTTAAAAATATAATTTCTTGACACATATATAGACAACAAATAAATCCGGAAATCATTTTTAAAGGTCAAAAAAATTTCTGATTTTGATTTTGATTTGATTTTTTAGAATTTTTGTCTCAGATAAAACTCACTACCATTTCAATTTATCTATTCAATAAACAAAAAGATTTTTTTTCCTTTGTCCCATTTTACCCTAACTTCCCGGTGGAACTTCAAAAAAACCCGATGTATCGAAATCTAACATTATACCACCTATCTTTTGGTGTGTTTATTTTTTTTATCACTTATAGTGTAGTATATGAATCAGTCAGATTTATCAATAACAATGGCCGACTTATTTAATTTAACAAATTTATGTTCTTGCACACAAAATAATAGAAAAAAACATTAAAAAATGTATGTAAGTGTGTTGCCACTGTTTGCCTACTTATAGTGTGAAAAAGACAGTAATAATGGACTGAAAAAATCTATGTGGTCAATATTTTTATAAACGCCGGTAAAGAAGTAAAACTTTAAAAAATTTTAGTTGTGGCAGATGTGTTATCATAAATTTTTACAAATATTTTTCCAATGATATCACTGATTATAGCAAAAAAACATGTTTTTTTGCTGATACTTCGAGAACGCTTCTTTGGAAAAATAAATGAATGTCATTTTCTTGTTCAGCGACCCAAAATTAATTTAAAAAGTAATTTTTTGTGCAAGTACTCACTATGAACCGAAAATTTTAAACTAGTGTTATTGATAACAAAATCAAAATTTGGCTACAAACAAATAAAATATAATAAAGTATAATTTAACACTTTGCTAAATAGCAATATATGTGTTACTAAGACCATCGCAATTTGATCTTTTGTTTACAACATCTTCATATTTTTAAATGTGTAACATTTCAATTAACATTCTTTTCGAGAAATGTTTTTCTGTTTCTAAAATGTTTGTGTTGTTGAAATCTGGCAAATGGCTTTCTTCCAAACAATGTAAGGCTAAAGCGTTTTTTTTAGAATTACCTGTTCTTATGTCCGACTTATGACCGGCAATTCTGTTCTTGAGCTTTTGTTTGGAAGTTCCAATGTAAGCTGCAGGACAAGTATTATTTCCATAACCTAAGCAGTTAATTTGACAGAACACATCAGATTTGTCTTCTTTTTTTGGTTTTATCCTTAAGTTTGGTAAACAGACTCATCTCCAGTGTATTCGAAGTCCTGAAAGCTATGCGTGTTTTTTTCTTTCTCTCTAATAGGTGCATTTGACTATCGGTTCGGATATCATAAAGTCTATACAAAAGTTCGATTGAGACAATGCATTTATTGAAACTAAAAGTGCAGTATTCGCCTCAATAAATTGTACCACTATAATTGGAACCATCACAAGACAATAAGCAGCAGACTTATAAAAATTCTTCAAAATATCATCATTGCATATGTTTTTCCTCCTATTATCACTAGCTCAATGTCTTTTAGGTAATTTGCATATCTTCACGTGCAAATGCAGAAAGTCTTATTTAATATAAATGTTTTGGTTTTGTACTGCTGCCAACACACAAAATGGTCCAGATTACGGACCGGAAATTGAAAAATACATTCATATGCTGCACGATTCTCGTAGCAAAATGGTAACCCCTAAAATTTGGCACTATTGTCGTTTGTCATTGGGATGGAGTTTCACCTCACAAAATCCCCGAATTTATTTTTGTGCGCTGTTGTTGTATATACCACCATCCCACGTAAATGGGTTAGAATGTACGTTACCTTGCTTCATGGATGTCGCCCAGGTTGCGTCAGTCATATCCTTTTTACCCCGATACCATTCTCAGAGAAAAGAAAAGCAAAAATCACCTTATAAATTTGTTTGATATCCTTTTCCTTTTATCCACCTTCACATACCTACGCAAACAGCCATACCTATACATAAATAGAATTGTGACAGGTTTGTGCATACAATGGGTTGTGCATTGTGCTGTTATGCACGGTTCCATTGCAACTACACACAAATACTGAGTGCAAAATTCACGTGAGTCCTTCGTCTTTTTTTTTAATTTTATTTTTTTCAGTCCTCTAAATGTTTACTACATCTGCAGCAGTTTTTGGGATTTTATTTTTAGTTCTTCTGGTCCTGTCCCTGTTTGTACAAAAATTGTGAATTGTGAATAGCAATGTGTTCAAGAAGTAGTTGCCCTATTTTGGATCAACGAAAAAAGGGTGAAAGACCCACAAAGTTATGCATTGCACTTCAACCAGCTGTTAGAAGTTTAGTAGGGGAATAATTTCAAAGCTCACATAAAATCAGCTGCATATGACATTTTAAGGAAATACTCGAATCCCTGAATGTAAGTTCATATGAAATAGTTGAATGTTGATTGTCGTGTTTGGATCGTTGAACTTAATCTTTTGCGATATTTTAAGAGAGAAGGTTTATATTGAAGTAAGTATTTCCTTATTGAAATTTAAAGTCGAAACTCAAAGTTTTATATTTTAGTCCAGTTGCAGGTTCTTCATGTCATTTTTGATCTTTCAAAAAAAAAAGAAGATGGATACGATGTTTTTTTTCCGAGCTTGAGTTAAGAATTAAGAATTTTGCAAATTTGTTTCATGGCAGCTAGAAATTTTGCAATTTTTTCCTTTAAATGATGATGGACAAATGTGTACAAAACCTGAGTGTCAGTTGTTAGGACTAAATTCTGAATTTGTTCACCGGATCAGTTTTTGAACAGAATTATACTTCAACTTTTAATTTTTTATTATATCAGAACAAAATTGTTAGTTTTAAGACCTGTAAACTTTTCAAAATCTTGCCGAAAACCCAAAATCCCAATTAAGGATTTTTGGTAATTCCTAGAGGTGAAATTATAGTTATTTTTTTTAGGTCCAAAACTAACGGTAGGTACATGAAATAGAAGACTTTTGTGACTACTCTTATTAGTAAGTTCATACTTTTGAAATGAAAAAAATGTTTGTAAAAATTCTAATAACGGTACCTTCAATAGAACGGTTTTTTTTCTATTTTTGACTTACTCCTAAACGACTCAACCAATTTTGATGCATTTTTTTTACGGAAGCTTTAAAATTATTTGATATCAACATTTTCAAAAAGACAATTTTCAATCTTTTTAGATGCGCATTTTTTTAACAAGGTTAAAGAATTTTTATGTATAGTTTTTTTTTTTTAAACGTCTCTAATGATTTTCATTTTTTTTATCAAATGGCCAACTTAGTTTAGAGGTAAAAATAATTTAAGAAGTTGCTTTTGCCATTTTAGTATTGAATTTTACATTTTTTCAACATTACTTATAAAATTATTATTTATTTTTAAAAACTTTATACAAGAAGCTTTATCGTCCACAGCAGCTTTGATCTCAAGAGCAAGTACGTGCGACCCAGTCGTGCATTTTATTTTTTATATCAATTGGTGCAAGAGGAAAAAAACATAACATATTGCTATACTCTATTTACAAAAATAAAATTAGAGTAATAAACCACTCAATACTTGGAATTTTGGTTTTGACAAGGTGTTGGAAATGTTTGAAAATACCTATTTTTTAAAGTAAACTTTTACAAAAACTGCCCCTTTGAACTAAACCGGGCATAAAGACGCCTGTTTTTGAAGATTTTTTTCATAAACTGGTGCAAGAAAGCATTAGGTATTATTTAAATTATAAAATTTCAGCAAAATTTTTCAAGGGTCAACATCCTTAAATATCGGCAGCTAAAAAAACATTATCCAAATGAACTACCTACCGATTCCGAAAGTATTCTTCTGCTGCATTAAATGCACCGGAAATTATTTTTCATTAACTGAAACAAAAAAAAGTAATTTTTTTATTTCAAAATATTTCAATTCAATGAAATATACCCGCGTTGGCACGGCGGCGGATACTTTTCTTACTCCACGCAAAGAGTGATTTCAATAGGAAAACAATATAATGTAGACATTAGCTAATAGCAAAACATAGATCAAAGTCCATCGGTCATTTCTATCATCAACGATGATAATACCCAAAACGGATCTAATGCATTTTCGGATATTATTAATACGACTTTCGCTTTTGGTGTCTAAAATATTTTATAGAATGCAAATTATATTCAAATTTACAATGCGGAAAATTTTATTATTACTAGTTGATGATATTTTACGTTATCCTCAATGGAATTTTCGTATTAGCGATACGTGAATTATGCCATAGTCTGTTCCATAGGCATTATAGCTAGCTGGGAATACAACGAAAAAGGAAATTAGAATTCCTCATGGTGAATATAATGAATTGCTTGGTACCCATCCTATAGTATTGGTTGTATTGTAGAGTGACGTTATAGATTATTAAATTAGTAATCAATTTGATATTTTAAATGGTTTTATTTAGTTATTTTGTAACGAGGCAGAATAAGCCAAAGCCATGGAATAATGAAATAAATTTATTCATACAACTGTAGACCCAAACATTAGACATTTTAGAGTTTGTGTCCATGCAGCAAGCAGGATTTGTGCCGATATGCCTTTGTATGTGAAAAGTTGTAAAGAGGTTTTAAATGACGGGATTAAAAAAAGACATGTTGTTAGCTTTGATGGCTTGACAACATGTGTTGTGTTGCACAAAATAAGCTTGTAAAGCTTATTGGGAGATTAGTTGTAGTAAGTTTAGTGATGGAATTCTGACACTAATCATAATAATTATCATGTGCTTTTTCTTATTTTGTGTGTTGCACACAGTGGTGTGTTAGTTTATTTGTTTTAGCATTGATAGCAAACATAATACGCATAATTAAGTGCAGAACTTGGCATGTAATTTTGTTTTATATTCTCTACGTTTGTAGAATAATTCATTTTTGTTTTTGCAAATAATTAGATAATGGGTGTTCTAGAAAAACTTTAATTATTTCAGAACTTGTTTTTATCGAAGTATGAGTTACTGCCAGAACTATATAAGTGCTTTTTGTTTTAAATTATCTGGATGCCTGAAAATGAAGAAAATATTATCTTTTAATTTTTTTTTTATTTTTACAAATACCCTTAATTCTAATTAGACACAACCTTATTGAAATAAAAATATGGTAAATTATAAATAGAATAAAATATTTGCAGTGGCGTATTCAAAAAATCTACAATTTACGAAAAAGTTTCAGTTAATCATGTGCATTGTGGTGAAATCAACTTCAAAATAACATGATTTTGTGGGGGGGGGGAGGCAGAGCACCGTTGTATGTGAGAACGGTACCGTTGGCTCACAAATGGATTCGAGATGGTTCCCTTATAAAATTTTAAACTTTTTTGTTTATTGTCATACAAAAATAATGAGTATAAGGTTATGAAGAGCAAAATCAATATTTGTTTTCTTATTCTTTTTGCAATGGTATGAAATTTGTTTGAATTTCATAAAACCATGTACTACAATATTGTTGGTATAAGTGTCTTTAATAGGCAACAAACACTCTTAAACAAATAAATGCATATTTACAGATTTTAGAGAGAAAAATTAAATAAAAACACACAAAACTTTAGTTTTAGTTGCAGGATTTTAATAAATTAAACAGATTCTATTAGATAAAATGTTGGACAATTATTTTATGACACATTGCCACAAAATTTAATGAAAAATTTGATAATTTTGAATATGTTCTTAGCTCAAAATCAAGATGTATCTGTTCTCTTAATCAATGACATACAAAATTGTTCATTAAATTGTGTAAATAAAAACTCCGCAAGGGAAAAATGATCAATTTTTTTTCAATTTTGATTTTAATATTTTATAATTACAGGGGGATCAGCGGTCATTTTGAGGTATCAAACATTAATGTATCAAAAACCATTTGAAATTGGAGGAACTCGATAAAATATCAATTTTCTGAAACATTTTTTTTTTATGACAATTGGGATATATGTTATGTACGGATGGTATAAAATAAAAATAAAATACATTCATGCCTATTACTAAAGCTGCAATATACTTGGTAGTGGTCAAATTACTATTAGTGAATCATTCAATTAAAGATCCACAAAACAACACAGCCATTTTATTGAAACTGCTTTTTTAGATTCATATATTCATTTATTACACAATTGATTTTTAAATGATTTACGTGTTGTATTACAGAGCTTCATAACTTAAATAGGTACATATTTTAAATAAACTCTGAAATAATTAGTTTTCTATAATTTAAAGATGAGGTGTCTTTTATAATGTAGTCTACTTACATGTAATTTAAGTGTGAATAGATAAATTGCGACTAATCCAGTTTTATTAGTTTAGCTTCATAAGTTTTGTATTTAGCTGAATTTGGTACCTTTTTCCACGTCTAAAAAAAAAAGGTTTAAAAAGCAAACAGAAGTACAATTTTGAAAACTTTTTTAACATAACAAGTTATCACTGTAGATTCTAGAAATTGTCATTTGGTTGAGTTTGTGAGAAAAAACGGGTTTTAAAGATTTTGTGAAAATAAATCGCTTTTCAATATTTGGTTGGCCTACAGTTCGCGGCATCTTATTTTTTTTTTTTTTTTGTACAGCCAAATTCATTACTTATTTTGTTATGCAGTTGCATTTGTCGCAAATATTGTCCATAGATTTAAATATTTGGGGATTTTACTAATACTATAAGTATTAAGTCTAGAACAATCAAAATAATTGGGTCTTAACAACTTATACTTATATTTTGAATGCAATTGTTAGCAGGGCTTTTCAAAGTTCCATAAAAAGAAAAAAAAAATTGAGAAATATTAAGATTTTTAAAAATAATAAAAATATACAAAATACATGGCTACGATTTTTGTTATTATTTTTCTGATAACTGTCACCACCTACCGTTTTCGTATATGAAGAATATGTAGTTTTTTGTGTACATGATAAAAGTTGCAAATTCTCACATGATAGATTTAAATAATTTAAACCATCTGACTGATTTTGAATTGTTTTTTTTGTCTTCCAGCCAGAGATTTCTAAATATCACAAACTTAATCAAAACTACATTTATTACGTCTGCTACGTATCGTCAGAAATGTAGTAAATGTATGTAACGTAGTTTTTTTTTATGTAGACTTAGGTGCGTTGATGTACACACTACACACCCTTCTCTTGAAGTAGCCGCATCAATCGCTTTATTTTCAGCTTTTTTATTAGGTTCATATCGGTATAAATACCGCAGAGTTCGTCTTTGTCTTCGATGTACATTGGAACAAATATCACCGCTCGAAAAATCTTTTTCCCAAAGCAACCCAGCTGGTCTTCATCCGAAACTGAAAGTGTACAATTGTCCATGCCTTTGCCCCATTCAGCAGGACTGGAATGATTGAGGTCTTACATAGGGTCATAATGGTGGTTCTTTGAGCTTAACTTCTTAAATGCCTTCTAATTCTAACCTAAGTACTTACACTAAAAAAAAATTGCGCTAGGCAACGACTTCAGCAGACTGAAGTCGTTGTGGGATGTAATAGTGGGTCCCAGCCCCACACTTAAAGTCTTTAACTACTTCGAAGTTATAACTGCCCATGATGATATTTTGATGCAGTCCATGGTGTTGGATCTCTCTCCTCAATGGCAGCATATACACTAATTGTAATACCAACAATCTACATAATGTCTAAAAATACTCTTAAGAAAAATGCTATCCTGGTTAATAATTATTCATTATTTGTACCTACATAATATAAAAAGTTTAAACTATTAGACAACAGTTTGCAGTTGAAAAATGAATAAATAAATATGCTTGTGCCATGAATAAAAGGTTTATTTAAATTTGTTTTCTTTAACTAAAGCCAAACTGATGAAAAAATTATACATACTTTTATATGATCACTTCATCTAGGTTATAAAGAGAAATAAAACTTTAAGTCTCGAAACTATTAATATTTCATTAACTTGGTTTCTACTGAATTAAAGCAGAAATGATTTATTTGTGCTCCTGTAGGTACTTGTTTTATTCCTTTATAAGAAAATAAATTCGCATGCACTCTATTCGAATGGATGCATTTTAGGAGCACTTCAATATGTGAAATCATTCAAAAGGCCAAAATGATTTCACCATGTATTCCATAAGAACGGAATCAAAATCGTCTCTATACAACAAAAACCACTCCTCATATGCCCCTGTTCTCCAGGCGGTAGTTGTGAATATTATTCGAAAGGATAAAAATAATGTGGAACAGAAAATCGAGGGCAACAATTGAGGAAGGCAGCAAAGTACATTTAAAATCAATTTACATTTGTGTCTACTGAACTGTGCACTTCTGTTCTACATGAACATTTTTATTTTATATTTTACTAGTGTATCCATATTGTGAATTGTGATTTGTGTATGGAAAGACTACATTTGCGGACCAATGATTTTTTTATTGTTCGATAAAACTTTTATTAAAGTTATGTTGTTCGAATGATTTTCTTGGCAATAGCACGTTGAGTGGTCAATGTTGTTTTTCTTTTCAACTCTGACTGATTAAAACTTCGAAAGCATTTGGAATGGGAAGATTAATGAAAATCCTATGGCCCACTAATTGTATTTTGAAAATATTATGCTATTTATTGTAAACGTAATGCCTCTATACATTTGTATTTTTCAATAGTGCATAATTGTATCTATCAATAAAAGATCGAAAACTTTGTCTTCTGCAAAATAGTCCAAGAAAAATCGGAACCTCTTTTAAAAGTCGCCATAAGACATGAACACACATTAGTATATGTTTTTTATCAATCATTTCAATCACTGGGTATCATTCATTCAAATTTTACTTCGAAGAATAAATATATTGCTCTGATATATTATACCCATACGGAGAACATTTTGGCTTTCAACATGAATATTTTGAAATGAAATGTTTCTCATACGTGACGTCGATTAGTATCAAATCTACTCAATTTATCCACATTCATCTCATATTATATGCTCATATAAGCACCTTTTTCCTGCGATGCCTTGGAGTGTACAAGCAGTCCGCAGAAGGCTCCAGTGTTGCAAATACTTATATCGAAAGCTTCATCGTTTGCTTTTCATATGATTAATTCTTCCCAAATATCAACACTGATGAAAGTTAAAATAATATTATTTTTGCTGTTTAGGCTACGTGGCCTGAATAAATAATTTGACATTTCTCCAAATTTGTGAAAATTTCATTCAATTGGTATTGAATGAAATAAAATTCCTGAGGTAAATATAAATCGGAAAATTCTTCTTACAATTTCACTCTGAGTGAGAATAAAGTTGCATTGTTTATGTATTAAATGTGTATATTGTCTCATTGAATGTTAATACAAAAAAAAAAAATACCAGAAACAAGTGTAAGAATTGCTGTGTAATTCAATAAACAATCTATTTATCTAATACGCTTATAGCCGTTTGCTGATACGAAACTTAAGCATTTATGTTTAACATAAAGTCTAATGAGACAGTTTACGCAGAGGAAAAAGTAGCCCATAAGCGCTTATGTTCATCATAAATATTTTAAGTATCGTATCAGCAAACGGCCCTTATTTGCTTATATGAAACTTAAATAAATATCTATGTTGAACATAAAAGTATATGATATTACATTATGTTGAATATAAATACAAACGGCAAACACAATCGGACAACAAAAAAAACCCTGCTACTATTTGATTACATTTTTGTTCCTGGAAATTTTTGTTGACAGAAATGCCGGTTACTCATATTCATAAAGTCATAACAAATGGCATTTGGGTTTTGGTACTAAACTCCTTTGAATTCCTACTTTGTTTACAAGAAAATTACGTAGAACTAAGAAGGAATAATAAGTTAATTGAGTCTTTTAAATTCAATTCATATTTCTCAATTTTGTACGAATTACTCTTATATTTCTTGGATCGTACATTTATTTTTATTTTTTTATTAAGCCCTTAATTATTTAGTAAGCTCAGTTAGAGCTAAAATATTGATTATAAATGAAATCTAAAAAATAAAACTAAACTCATCTATTAACAAAATCTCCTTCTGAGTCTAAACGTTTATTTTGTTATTAACTCTTTCCGGGTCGATGGTATAACAATCGTACCACTTATTTTAGTATTTTTACGAGTTCACGACCTATATTCCTGCAAAAAATTCGATCTATTTCCTTTTCCTAGTAGTGTCCCGGCAAGAGTTAACATAAAATCTACCAAGTAAAATAAGTACTTTCGTCTACGAGCCACCATCGAGTTCAAAATAATCGTGTTCTTATGTCACATTAAATTAACAACAAAACGCCTGATTTATCAGAATCCACAAAAGTTATGCGTATTGTTAGAAATAGGAAACCAAAACAATAAATTTAATTGTGTTTTATATTATTTTTTGCTAATGAATTTAAAAAATTACTTTTTCATTTATTGTTTTAGATGACATTATTTTATGGATTACATTCTTTGCAAATGTATTTGCTGTATAGTGAAATCTTTTGTGCATTACACACAATACACGTACACAAAAAATGGCCAATTCCACAACAAAAGAATATAAATTATATGTCAACAGATACAAGTTTGTTCGTCATCATTTAAATAATAAAAATAAAAATATGTATTTAAAACTGAAACAAAAAAAAAGGATCATTTGTGCTAATTACGTCAATCGAATTCCGGATTCAATTTATCGAAATGATGCGATTTTAATCCCATTTTTACACAGATATATACGCCTGCTTCGCTCATACCTATCCAAACTTGTAGTAGTTCCATTCACATGCAACAAACATATAGCTAAAATTATTTTATAGCCGTTCGACCACCGATGTTGACCACCATCCTTTGTAACGTACATCCGGTCGCATTTATTCAATGCTTTATAAAGAAAAACCCGATATATTCTGCACAACAACTATTGCAAGGTAGAGAGACGAGGTGGCTTGGGGTCTTTGGGTCATTGTTGCTCATGCAAAGCCATTGTAATTCGCATCCACACAATTTCATATTTCAAAATAAAGCCAATTATTTGCCTTTTAATGTCAGAAACTCAGACTGGAAAAATATTTTAATTATATCGGTTTTTATGGCGTAATGCGATGAAGGCAGCGAACGACATTTTGATGGCAAAAGGATATGTGTTGTGTTGTGTATGTTTATATTATTTTGTTTGTAGAGAGAATGAAAGAGTATACTACGAACAGAGATAATCACTAAGTTGATAAGCCGATAAAAGTGTGCAGACAGAAAAGACAAACCAATTGGTTCTTGGTGACAAGGTTGTGGTGTTCCTATTAAATTAAACTTTTTTTTTTTTGAGGATTTACATATTTTGAGAAATTACATGGCGAGTTTTTGTTAATTTGTGTTTCAACATTTCAAATTGTGGTTAGTATAATATTTGTAGAATTTTATTTTAAATGTAATAAGGCTTCAGTAGGTTCCCTTTTGTCATGGCGTGGGTCCAAACCCTATCAGCACCAACTTTTGTTTAAATAAAAGTCTTTTTATCAGCAACTACCATCAAAAGCAATGCTAATACATAAACCAGAGTTTATATTATATAGTTGATATGCTAGTGGTAGATCAAGTTTGGTTAAAGCTTATTGTTACTCGAGGCATGTGAACAACTTATCGTAATTCTATACCATGTTAAACGTCTTGGAGCCACTTTCTTGTAATGAAGAAGTCTGGTCCATAATTATTTTGCTATCAAAAATAAATAAAAGTTAATTTTTGGCATTTTTCACAGACCCATTTAAAATTATGTAAATTTTCAAAAATAAAAGGATTTTAAAACAATTTTTTATTTATTTATTTTTTCCTCATTATTTCCAAATTAAGATATGTATCTTAATTAAATCAAAGTTGCGAGTTTTTTTTCATAAAAAAAAAGATGTTTCACACAAAAATATAGATCTGAACCTTTCAAGCCCAACTCAAAATCCATAAAAAAAATTCACTTTGGAGTTAGTTCTTTTTCAAAATCTGTTAGCGAAAGCTAATTTTATTTGGAAAATTGCTCCTCCCACATGACCATGTACATTTGTGCATACATAGGTTAAAACTCCCATCCGATGAGGGCTTAAGCACATAAACTGAAAAACTGTTTTATGTATTTTATTTATTGGAACTTGGACAGTTAGCCAGTTGACGTTTCTAAAAATCTCTGAGCACTTAGTAATCTCAACAACCTGAACAGGTTTCCTCAGTAAATTGCCTGTCAAAAAAGGAGCGCAACTTAATTTTGGGTACGTTTTTCAGCTGATGTCAAGAAAAATCTCTGAAATTTTAGGAAACCTGAACTGGACAAATGTTTGCATCAAATGTACTATCACAATGTCAATGATTTCATAAATGTCAATACATAATTGTCAAACTTTGGACGGTTGCCAAATTTGTGTCAAAAAAAAGAGAAATTGAAGTATTAAACTTTACATATATGTATCTCCACTTAATCCATATGCGGCTGCCGGATAATTAGCCAGGTGGATCCTTTTTTATTTAATATCAAATTAAGTGATTAAAATACAGCCTTAAGAATAATAATAAAATATTCCATCCTAGAACCAAAGCAGATACTTAATTTGTATTCTACGAGAGCAGTCAAGGAGAAGGATTTTGTTTAATCCAGCTACAGAAAGTTTGTGTGCGTATAGTATATGTTGTGTATATGCTTCAAACAACAGTTGTCATCAGCAATTCATACCCTTGAAAAAAAGTAGACCATCTCAAAAACGTATCTCCTTCTTGATGTTTTATTAATTGCCTGAAGGCGGATTATAATAATCTTAAAAAATTTAGGCTTAAGTGTGTGTGTTGCCATGATTATACTCTTTGCAAGCAGCGTCATTATTATGTTTGAGCGATTTATGTATCAGTAATTGCTCATTACCCTTGTACAAATTAATTTTTAATTTAATTTTAACTAGCTAATCGAAACAAACATTTGACAGACAATTGTTTATCATGAAACTTTATAAGTTTTAAAGGAAGTTTTTAGAAATTTTCAATAATAGCCTGGTAAACAATTTTATGGAGTTATACCTTTCTTTACAAGGCGGATTTTTGTTTTTAAATTAATTGATAAAAGACGTGCAACTTGAAAACTACTTCGGAAAGTGTATTAGAATAAATTTGTTTGCATAGAAATAAAAATAAATTTGTTCTTAAGAAAAACTTATTGTAAATTATGTTTTGAGATAAAGTTTTCCAAATACATGCCCATGAATCGTTTTCTATGTGCATGAGTAAGAAAAAACCATGTTGGTATAAAGAATTAATATAAATTATAGATAATTTAAAATAATTGCTCCTCTTTATGTACATTTTGTTTTTTTTTTTTTTAATATATTTCTTAAGAATTTTAATCATAAAATTCCAGTGTGAGCTTTGGTCCAGCACAGTATTTAATACAATTTTTATTTAATCTTTCTTCAAAAGCCAACGGTGTGAAAATTTATCACAATCTAAGGAATTTAATATAGCAGGAACTGCAATCAAAGAAGTTAACTGACGCGGGCTTTCTTCAAAACAAAAATTATAGTATGTTAATAAGAAAGGCACAAACAGGGAAAATGATTAGTTACTTTTATCGCTGCAAGTGTGCATTTTCACAGGAATAAAAAAAGGTCATCAGGTCTTTACTTCTCTCTACTACGTTCTTAACTATAATTTATGCATTTTTGATATTAAATTATCTGACATAGAAAAAATTACTATGATAATATTATCAAATATAATTTTTAACTTACCGGTACCCGGTGCGTTGCTGTCGTGAGCGAAATAATTTGGAATATATCGTATGATATATGAGTTGTCTAAGGAATGGTTTTTGATACTTTATTTTTTTTTAGAAACTAACATTGATAAATAGTGGAGTAACTCATGCAAATTATCTCGGCACTCTCCGGAACATCTCTGATTTGGGTGTTATTTTTATTTATCAAATGTTGGTACATATTATAAAAGAAAAGTTGTGTGTACTCATGTACGCGCGCCAAATGTTATGCTTCCTTATTTTTTGAAATTTATTTAAGAGGGATGGAAAATTATTTAAAAAATATAGTAAAAAACATATTGTAATGAATAATGGTTCAATTCTCCTAAAGATAAATTAATTTTTAATATATCGTTTGGTTTCTTTTTTATAAATTTAATCAATATACTTTTTATGACATTGTGTTAGATTTAGAGGATAAATACTTACATCTTGGAATAAAGCTAAAAAAGATTTTTTTTATATTTTGACTATTTATTTTAACAACTCACAAATTTCTAAAATATTCGAATAGATCTAATGTCGATTTTGAAAAAGAGTTCTTTTGAGATTTAATGATTCTTTTGGCAAATGGATACCGAATAAAACAGATTGATCTTATGCAATTGTGTTGGAAGAAAATTTCTGTTTTAAATAAACTTACCAAAATAAACAAAAACAAATGCTCAGTTAAATGTCGAACACATATTGGTGCTTACGTGTGCGAAAAATCAAAATTTGAAAAAATTTATTGTGGATTGTTTTGATCCATAATCAATTTTATTTAAATTCATCCCTGGCGACACATAGAATCTGAGGCGGCTTTTAATCAAGTGCATTGACTAATCAAAAGTGGCGCAAACCTTGAGATACATAAGCATTTTAAAGTAAGCTGGTCGAGTTTTTCAATTGGGCGCCAATCGCTTCTGCTGAAGTAGAGAACTTCTTTTTAGGCGTTGTTAAGGAACAAACGCAAGCGGATAATTAATTAAGTGTTTATTTTAGTAACAATGCGTTGTTTTTACTATTTTACCTATTTAGATGTTTTATTCTGCTTGTATTAAATTTGTAGGTCAACAAAATCCAAGCCTTGCTCAAAAATTACGATGATTTTTCTAAATGTTGTAGTATAAAGTTAGTGTTGATCTTATAAATGTTAGTGTTGGTATTATATCCAACATTAAAAATACCTTTTAATTATGTCTAATGCCCGCCTTACACGACACAATATTTTTGCGCAACAATATTGTCCAAAAATATTGTGCAAAAAAGGGTCCTCCATACACGACTCAATATTACTGCGCAATATTTCTAAATCTCTTTGCTTATTCTGTATCTGCCTCTTTGGGGAAACGTAAAATATTGAGTAAACATTCAAAAATTATTAAACTTTTTAATATCACTCAATATATTGTGCAAACCCAAAATATTGTGCAATACAGCCCTTATACGATCAATATTATTGCACAATACTGAGTATTGCGCAGTTATATTGTGTCGTGTAAGGCCGGCATAATAACGGCTGGAGTGTATAAACATCAATTCTTAAGCTTGATAAACCTTCACATCCCCACCTATTCCCCCTCATAAATAAAGTGTACGGCATGACAACGTCTGCCGGGTCGGCTTGTTAATTATATAAGAAATGTTAGCAAATAAAATGCACGACTGGGTCGCACGTACCTGCTCTTATAGATAAAGTTCCTGAGCCTTTTTAATTAAAAATTTGTAAATGCAGTTTTAGAAAACAAATTAAAAAAGCATAAAATTCGATTTAAAAATGACTAAAATAGCTTTCTTAATGAATTCAGCCTTAAAACGAAATATGCAATCTGATTACTTTTTTACATTTTTAGAAAAAAAAATTGAAAATCGTTAGAGCCGTCTAAAAAAAAAAAACAATTTTTTCTGTATTAAATCTTGCAAGTACTTTTATAAAAAAAAATGGTACGCAATTTTTAAGATATTATTTATCAACATCTAAAAACTAAATTTTGAAAAAAAATTTTGAGTAGTTTTCGAAAAAATTATTTTCGACAAAAAATTCAATTTTACTAAAAAAAATTAAATTTTGAAAAAAAATATTGAGTAGTTTTCGAAAAAATGATTTTCAAAAAAAAAATCAATAGTTTTTTTTAAATCCAAAAAAAAATAATATCCGATATTTTTTTTTTCTAAATATTATTAGAGCATTCATGTAAAAAAATTGGTTGAAATTGATTTAGTCATATAGGAGAAAGTCAGAATTTAAAAAAAACGGTTCTTTGACAAGTACCGTTAATAACGGTTTTTGAAAAAAATGATTCTCATTTAAAGATAGACCAAAAAATGACCATGATTTTTTTAATCAAAATCGTAGTAACCATTTTTGAAAAAAATGAGTGTTTGATGTTATCTCAACTCTTTTTTTTTTGTACGAATGCATAACTTGATATATGGTACCTATCCTGAACTGGCGTTAAGTAGTACAGGTGTAATCTTTCAGTGTGACTCACCAAGCTCTTGACTGGGACACTCCAGTATAGCAGTTACTCTCCTGGTGCTAATAGAGGGACTGCGATCCACAAAATCCAAAATTCTTTCGTTTACGGCAACTGATTCCTCGGCAAGTGGTCTTTAGCTTCTTCGACGGTCTAGCACTTCGTACTCTCTTAGTAGTCGGTGAAAAGGTGCCACGAATAGGACACCTCCTGTTGTTATATCTTTCAGCATAGAGTCTTTCGGCTTCACGATCTCGACCATTAGCTAAACAATAGTAGAGTGCATGTCCGTTAATTCTTCCCAAGAGTATCTGTACATCGTTATGGGTTGATGAGTACAAATTAAACTAGAAATAGTTACTTAACCAAAATTTGTGGGCTTTTATTTATCTTTAGGTCGCATTTTTTTTCTTTTTCACTAAGGAATTGCGGTTTTATTGACCTAATGCTCTATCAGATAGAAACTATCGGCAGCGAGCGACCTCATGGGTTCGTAATAAGAAAAAATTACAGGTCAGTTGTCTTTCAGGCTTTATCAATGAAAAAAGGACTAATCCAATTAAAAAACTAATTAACTAAAAAACGTAAAAAACAAAAAAAGGTTTATCTTAGAAAAAAGTCGTGTTGGTTTTATTTTTATTTCTCAAAAACAATAAGACATTTTTGCATCCGGTTTTCTGTTTTTGTTTAAAAACAAATAAGAGCATCGAATTTAAAAAAAACTAAATTAGTACTTAATTACATACAATTTTGAGAAAAATTAGTTCAAACATTTTTTTTTCATTTATTTTTCCAAAATTTTGACTTTGAAAATTAATTTTTCAAAAACTATTTCAAAAAACAGCTTTTTTCAAAAATCCTATAAAAGAAGAGGCTTTACAAAATAGTATAGCACGTTATTGCAGTTGTTACTGTTTCAGTCTTCAAACTTAGTTAAAATTATAGAAAATCAGAGAATAATAATAAGCCAGGTTTAAACAACTTGATAATATAGTAACACTAAAGAATGCTACTTTAAACCCAAACTGATTATTTTTGTGATATGGCACAACACTGTAATCAATCAATCAACTAATAATTAATAATAGAAACACATTGTATACAAACTACCTACCTATTTATCATATCGTGTTAATATAAACTTGTCTAGATTTCATGGTAACTCTAACCATGTTACGATATAACTTACGGCGTACAAAATCAGATATTCTGACATGCGGGTGTATTGTGTTGAGGGTCAGAAACACACCGAGGTGTAGTTCCTCAAAATAGTATAACATCATGAATTGTAATATGTCATTGGTCAAACAAACATGCATTGTAATCGTTCGTTCTCCTAAATTGATTACACACAAATTGCTTCTTAAAACTTTCTGGTACCTATCGTTCATCGACAGACTAACACTAATCAGAAAAAAAAACTTAAAAACAAAAACAAAACTCCTCAAGCGATATAATTACTTCAAGTTGTGCGACAGTTTCAACAATCTAACAGAGTTTCCCCGAAAGGAGAGTTTTCTTCATCAGAAAAATAAACTAAAACGAGACTCATGTTCAGAAAAAGAAACAAAACATTACGAAAACATTCCAATCAAACCGAGAAAGTATTTTTGTTGCAGGAAATAAACAAAAAGCAAAAGCTGCAAATTGTAAGGAAAGTCTTCAAACAAAGCAATCAAAACGAAGGAAAAAAACGAACCATTGTCTTCCTCTAACATTTTCGTATACGATATACGACACTAGATAATTTTATAGAAAACTATTCTGCGGGAAATCGCGAAAAAGTTTCACTTAAATTCTTTTTCCAAGGAGACGAAGATAAAGATCCTTTTTATGTGTATGTATTTTGAGAAAGTTTTATAGAACAAATGCATATAGTAATTGAAATGAAGTAAACAACAGAATTCACTTTGAACTTAGAGATGTGCATCTTTTTCTTTATGATACTTGAAATAGTTTCATATAATATGTCGTGTTGCATAACGACAAATCGAACTCAATAGGGGTGCACTTATTGAAGGTCTAATTTTGTGAAAGAAAGTTATGTCTGACACATATATTATATAAATTGAACATAAGTGAAATTTGTATTTTTTACGAAAAACCCTATATCTTAAAGGAAACGACCGCGTTGTCAATTTTAACTTTAAAATCGCCCAACGTCATCAAAAATACTAGGCGATTTGAAAGTTCAAATTGTCAATGCGCCCGCGTCTTTTAAAATAAAGTAGTTTTTGTCCCATCTTAAAAAAGGCTTATGTTGTTTTAACAATCTTTTTAGAGTTTTGAAATTTTTTTAAGTATCTGCCTAAAAAAGTTCATTTACAGTATATAGGTAGGTACTTAGTTGATAAAATGCCAGAATAAAGGGTATTTCTACATAATTTATTAGCTTTTTAATGTCGAATCATAAAAGTTTTTGAAAATATTTTTTTTTTATTAAAAAAAGGTCGTTGGCCGGGAGGACCAAATTTAATTGAATTTTGTTTGTTAGTAAGGCCAATAAAAAGGTTTGTGAATATGTTTTACTGAAAACTGTGATAGTTTTGGCCAAACAAGAAGTACACCAATTGCTGCTGGATGATCGGCGAACCAAGGTAATAAAAGACGAGTAAACGAAATGTTATAAATCAGCACGACCGATCAGTTCTAATCTAGACTGAACTTTCTGGTCGAATGACGCGAATATCTTTTCTTATTCTACTTATTCTACTTATTTTAGGTTGTATGCTAAAGTGTAGTGTGTGTTAAAATATAATTTGTGTATGTGTGTATCTATTAGGCGTTGACGTAAAATAAGGCCAAACGAAATAAGACCAAATTGCCTTATTTCGCTTTTGAAATGGAAAATAGGCCAAATTGGCTTTATTTCCATTTCAAAAGCGAAATAAGGCCAAATTAAATTTGGCAATAAAGCCAAATTGTTTTTTGTTTCAAAAACTCGGCCTAATACTAACAACTATAATACAATTAACAGTTTTTACAAGTGCCTTGCCATATGGCCGCAGGTCGAGGGCTCCACCTATGAGGGTATAGGTATGTTTGGGGGGGCATGCTGCCCCTTTTCAACCCCCCTGCTTGGGGTCATTATAGGATTTGGAGTAGGTGCAAGGTTGGGTGTATGCAAAGTTTCTTTCACATAAAAAGAATCAAAGTTTCTTAAAATCAAGATTTTGTAAATGCAAAAGAAACTATGCATACCCCCAACCTCGCACCTACCCCAAATCCTATAGTGACCCCAAACAGGGGGGTTGCATACATACCTTACTGTTTACACGCTCATGGGTGGGGTTCCTGGGTTAAAAAAAAAAAATTATTTAAAAAAAATTCACTATTATTCCGCACTTTAATTGTGAGTATTTTCCCACTCAAAAGTGATAGAATTTCTCTCTCACTCAGATTCCACTGCACCGGTTTTAACAATATAGAAAAAAAGATAAACTTATGTCACATGTTATTGAAAAAATATTATGGATTTATGTCCCAATATCTTTAAAATAAAAAAAATTTGAGATACTTTTGCCAGTCAAAAATTGAACCTTTTTAAATAAATAAAAAACACGAAAACGAAATAAAGCCAAATTGGCCTTATTTCGTTTTCAAAACCGAAATAAAGCCCAATCGAAAATTTGGCGTTATTTCCATATTGAAAACGAAATAAGGCCAAATTTTATACTTTTGGCCTTATTTCGTTATGCCTTATTTCACGTCACCCTATTAGGCAGCCCTTTACATATGTACTTTCGTTTTAACTCTTTTTCTTGTTTCGTAGGAATTATTCTGTTTTTATGCTTACAGTAAGAGAGATAGCGGAGGCCACATAAACATTAACATAGATCGAGCATGTCATGAGAAATCCGGCCCTATGTTGGGACCCGCTTTTTATCATTCGTAACGCATTCTAATGAACATTCCAAGTGCTCTAATGCCGAAATTTAAGTGCAATGAAATCGAATTTTGGAAACGCTTCATAACTGTGGATGAAACTTAGATTTACCGTTACATTACAGAAACAAAGAGGAAAAATAGTCACATGCTACTTTAGTTGCCCAAAAACGTCCATATTTTTGTTTCATGGAGACAATGCACCTTCCCACCTAAATCACCTTGAATCACTTGACCATTGGCCAACACTTTACTCAGCATATTAAAACCCTCACGTCTGTTTTCGGTTTCCTAAACTAAAGGTTTCACTCGGACGACAAAGATTTGTTTCAAATGTTGATAATTATAGATAACTATTTAGCTCAGAAAGACGATGGAAACATCATTGATAATGGAATGCAGATTCATTAAAAAAAATATCAATAAGTAATTATAACTTCCCTTTTCCCTATTCCTATTTTTTCAAGTTGACATTTTTAACACAATTGAAATCCTGAAAATTGAAACATAAACTAAACAAAACAAATCTAAAATAATCTAGCTTCCAAAAAAGCATGACAAATTAAGCTCACGAATGCAATTCACTGCTGAGCTACTTTTCAGCATAATTGCATTAAATAAAGCCCTGTATGCAAGTCTATCCTATAAATCTTTAAGCAGGATCCTGAGAAAATAGGCATCCGTGCAACAACCTACACTGTACAAGTACAAAACTTAAAGTGTGAACGCACTATAATTTCAGTGCAACACCGTTGCAGCAGCAATAAGCATACTATTTACATTTCATTGCAACGTATAAAATCTTTCTCCCTTGTTGTTATTGTTGTTGTTGTTGTTGTTGTTGTTCTTGTGTGCACAGAGTGGTTGGTATCAAAATGAAAAATGCATTTTATACGAAAGTGTTTTGCCACTCTTCGAAATGGCAATGCCAGGGCAAACCTCACAACAAAAACAGGCAATGTACTCGAAGTAATAAAATCACTGAGCTTGAAACTGAATAAACTGCCGTGTAATTGTCCTGCTTTTTCCTTCTACACAGTAGCAAGAGTACGAGCAGCAAGTAGTAGCAGCATTTCAGTTCAGGACAATAACTCATTGTGGATTTATTCATAGGTTAAGACCCTTGAACTTTCCGTATTAAGTGCAGTTTAACGACTAAATGAATTCGATTTATTCCATTTGCTTGATGGCACCTGAGCATATAGAGTTTGAATCAAAATTGAGATGGAATTCTTTTATAATATTTTTTTTATACTGACAAGCGGACGAAGTTATTTTTGAGTTTATAAAAGAAAACAACAAAAAGTTCAGATGAGCTTATAAGAGTGGAAATAAAAAAAGTCTTTGCAGTTTTTGGAACTTTTCATGACAAAAGTACTCTGCAGGTTTGTCAATTACTACTACGGAGTATTATATACACCTGCTAGGGGATAGTTATTCTTACTTTGGAAAATGGTTCAATTTTCGTGTGCTATTTGTCGTGTCGGAGACCTTCAGTGCAGCAGTATCCAGATACCTCTTCTAAACTCAGTCCTGCCTGCGTACTAATATTTACTAAATTTGGAAGCATATACTTTTATTTCATGTGCTTAGAGGAATTAGGCAAAGCAAAAACAATAATACAGTGATAATTACATTTGGCATGATTTGACACTTTTCCATCAGAATCAAACGAAAAGCTAGTGCATAAGCAGGTGAAGAGGTGAGGAACATTGTTCAAAATGTATCAGCGCCAAATAATGTTATCACTTGTTCCTAAAAAAGTACTCGTGGTTAAAGAGACATAGGGAGCCCTAAACTTGGTACATGTACATTAGATGGGTCGTTGTTCGTGTATTTTTTTTAGGATAAAGCTCTGAGCTAGAAAAACTATTTGCAAATAATAAAAAAAAAATTCCTTTATTTCTTTTAAGATTTGTATTCTGACCCCTGATACCCCTCGTAGGAAATACCTTCATATAGTATTTTCCGTATGTTTCATGGGGATAGTGAAAAAAGTTGTGTGTACTCATGTACGCTTATCACATATCATTGTTTATTTTCGTATAGGTTTTTAGGAAATTTAAAATTAGTAAATATAGTCAAATGTAATGAATAATGGTTCAATTCTCCAAAAAGAGCATACAAATTATAAATTGTTCTATAAATTTATCTATTTAGTTTTTTTTTTCTTAAATCAATATTCTTTGTATGAGTATAAATACATCTTGAAACAAGGCTAAAAAAGTACTCAAAATTATTAAATTTTGTACTTTGTATGCATCATTTTCAATAAAACCCCTCTGTTTCAATGATTTGTAAATCAAGTGTCCAATATTCTTATGCACAATTATAGTTCTACATTTTGTCTAATAGAATCTACCTGAAACATAGAAATGCTGCAATTAAAACTAATGTTATAGATTTTAATATGCAATAAAATCGACTTTTTTTGAAACTTTTCTAAAATCTACAAAAATGCATTAATATATTTAAATATGTTTATTGCCTATCAAGTTAAATCATATTTTTTTTGCACACGCCCTTGGAAAATTGGCTATTTTGGAAACCACCTATACCGGTCGATCTGGATAGAACTGCGGTATATTTCTAGAAACAGTATACGATATGGCTCGTAGGAGTAGTGAAGGCCTTAAGCCCCTAAAGGGGATAATAATGGGCTCTTGAAGACCTTAGTAAGAAAGTAACAGTTTTGTATCTACATTTTTTAAATAATTTTTTTAATATTTTTGCATTTTTCTTTACATCCAATAATTTTTAATTTGTCTTTATTATAAAAAAAAATAAAAATACAAAATTTCCAACATTTTAATATATTTTGAAGGGGTTGGGTACGAAATCCCGCCGCACGATATCCCGCCGTTTCAATACCTTTTTATTTTTCTGTTCAGTCACTCGATTTCATGAGAATCAACAAGAACGAATAATTCTTCTACGCTTTGTTTTTCAATGTCTCGAATATGCAAATAGTGAGCTAGCCTGCAACCCCCCTGCTTGGGTGGGTGCGGGCAGTGCGGGGTTGGGTTAATGCAAAGTTTATTTTACTTAAAAGTAAAAATTTTAAAAAATTAAACCTTTTTTAAAAAATTCAAAATATGTTTGCCGATTGGCCAAAAATATTTTCCAGAAATATTTTTTTTTGGTAAAATTCAAAAAAATAAAATTTGTGTGAAAAAAGTTAACATCTCTTAGCGGACTGCGGGATTTTGTTACGCGGGATTCTGTTGGCGGAATAAGGTTACGCTCCCATTTTGAAGATAAATCAAATGTCACAGTTAAAAGTTGTAGCTATGAAAACTAGACTAAATAGAAAATATAATTTGAAACAATAGTACTAGCGAATGACTCAATAAACACGCATGGGTGAAAGTAGGTATACCTACATAATATCAATACCAAAATAATAAAGTAGGTAAGATAATTTTTTGCAATACCAAATGCCGTAGAAATATGGGTATTCCACTTTTGGCGTTAGTTTTCCTACTGGCCGCAATTCTAAAATTTCAACAACAAATTTATCAAGTAGGTACACATCTCGATTAATTCATGTCAATACTCTTTGTATTTTACCCGCTTTGGCTAGAGTACATTAATTTTTTTTATATTGCCCAGCCAGAGTCTAGCGAATTACGACGTAAAACGCATTTTGAATAAGTTATCCCATTGCTGAATATATTATATTCTAGTTGAATTAGTGGTGTCTCTGTGTCTCTCTAAACCTTGGGAAGAGCGAATACAATACATACTTAATGCAATGATTGCGTCGTACAAACTTGCGGAATGTACATTAATAATTGGTTTTAGACTCCCTCCTTATTTAGGGCTTTGAAGTCAATCTCACTCACAAAACTTTGTGGGTTCGCTATAAGGACATCTGCTCATCAGTCTTCAGTTATGTGCCAATGTTAATTAATAGCATTGGAAATGTTTAAGGAAATAGATAAGTATTAGGTAACTAATAGTTAGTATTGATATCCTTAAATGTTTGAAAGTCACCCATACATTAGCTACTTTGCGAGGCAAAACAAATCAAGAATAGATGCACAACTTCCATGGTATTCTAGACTTAATTTAAATTTGAGTCAAACAATAGTCTAGCAAATCTTTAAGTTGCCTTTATAGTCACAAGTGAAATAATAAATAAAAAGGACGAAGATATAGAACAATTGCACAAAAACTGGACGGCGGCGATATGATAAGACAAAAACAAAATAGGAAGGAAGGAAATCGATTTTGCAATGATTTACTCCAGGGAAATAACCTCTTCGATTCCGGATCGATTAAAGAGTGCGGTGGTCCATTTGCATACTGCATGAAATTTAAATTGAAGAAATGTGTAAAACGACAAAAGTGGCAAGCCCCAACCAAGCAAGTGCCATTGTCACTCCTGGTGCGGTCCTATCGATTTTATATAATATTTAAATTTCCTTCGATTGCCAAAGCATAACAAGGAGCTGCCTGCAACCAGCCAGCAGTGGCTGCTGTGCTATTGATGCTCTGTTATAGTTGCCGCAAATGGCTGGCTGGTTGGTACTTGGATGGCTGCATTGGTGATTTCTGGTTCTAGTAAAATGTATAAAAAGAAGCGAAGGTAATTTTCTTGCGTTCAATTTGAATGTGGAATATTCTGATTGTGGTGTAGAGTAGCATTTCGGAGTAGTTGAAACAGGATCCGATGTCAGTGTGTATACATTGCAAATGCATATCGTGCTTTGTGCTTGTCTGAATGGCAATAATTAATTCAAATGGAAGCACATGGCAAATGTTTTGACTTTTATTTTAGTTTTATTTCCATTTTTTGTGTGCATGCATAACGCTTAAGGGAAGAAGTTTTCTATTAAAGAATTCGTTTAAGTTGATTTTGAAGCAAAATTAAATAAGAAGCGGTACCTCTATGAGTCTATACCTCTATACGTAAGGGTGTCGTTAATTGCTGTTTTTATTTCTTTTTGATTATATTGAATCGGTTTTAAAAAACTTTTATTCCCTCAATTTTAAATTTTAAGTCAACTCAAAAATAATTTTTTCAACTTTCAAATAATTTTCGTTTGGTCGCTTGGCTTAAACTTTAATAATTTTCATTAAATTTGTTAATATTTAATTTGTTTCAAATATTAATTTTCATGTGTATGTCTATAATATAGCTAAGTGTCTATACATATATGTAATTTACTGTACAATGAACATATGAGGTAATTTATAAATTAAAATTTGTTTGACGTCCATGCGGCCGTATTTTTTCTTAAAATGTTTCAATTGCCTGATGTCAAGCTTTAAGGAAGTATCAGACAAATTTAATCAGCTTTAAATAAATACACATTACATATGTTACACCCAAAAGCGTGAAATTTCAAAAATAACTATGAACAACTGATCTTAACAAAAAATTGCTTTTTTCAAGATCAGTTTTCTGATCGGTTGAAAATTTCTATTTCGGTTGAAAGTTGTCAGCACTTTGAAAATGATACATCATATTATTTGTAAATAAATTATGTATATAAAAGAAAATACTTCACACATTTTTTTGAAAAAGTAATAGTTTGGGAGAAATTTCAACATTAAGGGGATTAGTGCTATTATTTCATTAGTTTTTCGTTAATAACTTCTAAAGTACCTTTACTAGAAAAAATATTTATATATGTAAGTGTTTTTAGACAAAAAAAAAAACTCATAAAAGGCGAAAATTGCTTATTTTCAAGATGGCATCTTCCCAACAAGACCAAGAATCTCGCAAAATGAGGTATATAATCAGAATTGACCCCTCTTTAATCCTGCCTCAAAACTTTGATACCTTTAAAACTTTCCTCTGATTTTTCTTATTTTCTGGTTTTTTATTTCCTGAAGTAAATAGTTTTCGAAGCAAAAAACCACAAGTCAGTAACTGTTCATACTTACAAAAACGTCCCGCACACGGAATCATCTAACCGAAGCACAAAATATTTCATATTAAAATTAATTTCGTTTTTGCATTTCCCAAAAACATCACCAACATATTTTCGTGTTAGTTGTCTGTATAGCTGTCAGAAGTAGAACCATTTCATGTTGAAAATAATGACGCAATCAGCTTGTCTGTCAATTTGTTGATTATTATCTGTCAATCCTAACAAATAAGGTTCATTACATAAAGGAATTGCTGAACCATTATTAACACCTCTGCAGTATTATAAGGCATTAAAAAGCGTTCCTTTGTTTATAATGTATTTAGTTCTGCTAAATCAGCCACCCACATTCAACCAACAAATATACACAACAACAACAACTGTCAAGTCAAAAGAAATATATTTTTGGACGGTTCGCCTGGTTGGCGTGAAATGTTTCAATCGCGTGTTACCTTCCATTAGGCCGAATAAGTTAAAAATGATTTTTCGGTAAGTTTTTTTCAACTGTGGAACTCTGTACCAGGCATAACTATTAAACTGCTGAAGTAGGTGCCTCAAAGTTGAAAAATTAAAGTTCGTGCTCAAGTGTACCTATGCTATGCCAAAACTACGGGCAAGTGTTGCTACTTTCAAACAACACCTTATCCATGGTATTTATTCTATTACTGCAGCAGTGTTTTAAACGAGAAATATACAATGCAATTAATGACAGCTTAGATAATGCATACTTTTGATATGTTTTTTGTTTTGCGAGGTCGATTAAATTAGATTTAAGTAACTAACCATGGCTGTTAGTGTCCCAGTTATTTCAAGAATATGATGGAAATATCCTGATTAAATTTTGTGAGTTGGTGTTTGTTCATTATGTCTCTAAATTCGTTCTGGTGATTGTTTTTAAATTTTTTCCAGGAGTTAATTTAAAAAAAGGGATAGCAAAAGGAACTGAAAAGGAAAATAAAGGTTTGAAAAGGAAAAGCGCAACCCTTAGAATCCATCGCGTCCGTTCCGTCAAAGAATCCGTCGTCGATGAAGTTAAAAGTTCGGCTACTTTTTCCGTCGCTTCCGTTCTTATGGATCGCTTCTCATAAGAAAGTGTATAAATTATCTTCTTTGAACTTGAAATAAATTTGAAAAACATTGATATTTGTTGACAAATAACTTAATCCCATAACTTTAAGATGTATTAAAAGTTACCGCAGTTTGTAGAAATTGATGCTCTTCAATAATGTTTATTGTCACTTGGGCAGTTTTGCATGATTAAATTGTTTAGCCTTTTCATGGTTTCTATATAAAAGGATGTATCAAGTCGACAGAATTATTTTTAGTTGAACAAAAATTCATATTGTTTCATTTAGGATTTATTTTCGAAAAATTGTTTTGTTTTTCGAAAAAAAAAAGACCTTGGAAATAGTTTAGGGTAAATGCTAGAAATTCCAGACATGCCAGACATTCATTTCTGTAAGAAAATAACTGTTATGGTTATAATAGTTATTAATAGTAATTGAATAATAATTTGGGACCAACATTCGATACTCCAAACAAATAACATAAAGGTTAAGAATAACTACTTAATTTACTTTCTCTTTATCCATTTAGGATCATCTAAATGGTCCCTCTCCATCATCACATAACATGCTGGCATGACAAATTCTTGAACATAAAGCTGAAATTATCTCAATAAATTGAGTGAACCGAAGAGGTGTTAAAATCATATCCACTTCACCGGTGCTAAGGGTCATGAGAAAAATACTCCTAACAGCACATAATTCATTTGAAGAAGAAGAAAAAAATGATAAATAAACCAATCAACCTCACCCAGTACACATATACACCACTAAACTGCCAAGAAACATATATTTTCACAGGATATCCGATAAATCAATGTTAAAGTGTCCCCACCTATGTGTGAAAAGGTTCAGTTTGGTTCTTGGTTTAATAATCGAGTGTGAGTTGGTTCAAAGGGTGACGAAGGACATTTATAGTAAAAGCGCCCATGCGGACAGAAACACTTTAAATTATTACATCAATTCTTATGATTGCGTATCCTGCAGCCTTTGGCGCCCAATATTTTATGCTTCAAGTGAACATTTTTGAACATTGAGTATGTGCTCAACGTTGCTTGGCTAACATACGTATTGTTCTCAGGGACGTGTAGGAAGTTCTACAATTTCTTAAGGTTTATTTTTTCTTTAAGTATGTTTATGCGAGTTTTATTGCCAAGACGGAAGTTCCAAAGTGTTTGTGGGTATATATGAAGTATATTCTTCTCGAATGCCACTCTTCCATATGGCTTTGGTGAGACAGAAGAATAGCAGCAGGGGGCTTACTTCGAGAAACTAAAATTTCAGATGCATGTATGCAAAACTCAGTTCGTGATGCAGAGAAGCACACAACATGTGAACAATATTATTGGCAGATGAAATCTTGGCATGAGTTCGAAAAGATTGCGGAAAAGTATCTTCTTCTGGTTTCGATTAAATAAACTAGAAATGGTGGTTGACTCGAAATTAAAATGGGACTTCCTGTTTCGGCTTACAGAAGAAGATAAAGAAGAGTGAATAGTATTTCAAGTACTCGAAAAGTTCAACTTGCAAACGTCATGTTAGCATGTGACACAGAAATATCTTACACGTCTGGAAGTTTCTAAAGATGTAAGGTCAAATTGTTAAGAAACTACCCAGGGACGTTCGTTAAGATAACCTATATATAAATGTAAATAATAGAAAAGATTGAAAGATTTTAGACATTCACACGCTACGTTGGTTGAAATCTTTCACGCAAAATATAGGAGGGATATGCTACTGCAAGACTTTCAAAACATGAGAAAGCATTTCTTGAAGATGGGAGTTAATAATACTCCACTCTTGAAGTATCCTCCGCCATACTAGATTAAATATATACTATATAG
Source organism: Meliscaeva auricollis (assembly GCA_948107695.1). Taxonomy (NCBI): domain Eukaryota; kingdom Metazoa; phylum Arthropoda; class Insecta; order Diptera; family Syrphidae; genus Meliscaeva; species Meliscaeva auricollis. Next base: position 16,101,784 of record OX403616.1, on the reverse strand, counting down.
TGACGTCAGTTAGATTTTCTAACCTCGTATCTTATAAATTCCAAATTTTACAGGAGAGACGAAAATGCCTCAAAAAGCTTATTAAACTTATGCTCCGAGACGAAGATTTGACATTGACTGCCGCCAGATAATCTCTTATTGGCCAAAAATGGTATTGGATGTCAAAATTAAGACAAAACCAAATATCAACTAGAAGGGAATCCCAAAATCATCGATTCATTTAAAATGTCTCAATGGATATAGTCATAACCTCGAAGCAGTCAAGGTACATACTATTTGTATACCTGGGATCCACTATCAACACCAATAGGGACATTAGCGCAGAGATCAAATGGAAAATTACTTTTGCCAATCACTGTTTCTTTGGGCTCAGTATACTAAGGGAAAATAAACGAGGTAGTATCAAAAAAAGATACCATTAGAGAATACTGTTAACAGTTTGTGTCCAAACACGGATATTTTTAAATCAAAAACGTTTCCACTTTCAATACGAAAACTCGGACAACAACAAAAATCATTGCCACAGCCAGTATACGAACCAGTGGGGATTGTTTTAAAAGTAGCAACCCAACGTCTGATTGTCGAACGTATCCAGCTTTTCCAAACTACAACAGTAGTGTAGTGTTATGGGTTGGGGATTCATTAATTTAACCCGAGCCCAACCATCTTACATCACTTAATTCTAACATGACCATTTTATATTGCATAAACTCTTTTTCTTGTTGAAGGAATCTGACGTTTTGGGTACTTTCACTACCATAGTCGACCTACCTACATTCCAGAAAACCATCTTTATCCGGGTAAAATAACTACATGTAGTCAACGTTTGATCAGTTAACTCAGAGTTTTTTGATTGGCGATTGGTGAAATCTTGTTCGTATATAGAATACGTATACAATAAATATCTCCCAGCATCAGCGATCAACAAGCATAAAACATCAAATACGAGTATTTTCTAAATTAAACATTAAATCAAATTACATTTTCCAAATAATAAGGGTCGGAGCATTTAAAACATTCATCGGAATTAAAAAGAAACTACAACTCCAACCTCAAAGCACGTGCTATTGTCCGTTAAGCTTACCATTTTCCAAGAAAAGTTACTCAATGTTTTTTTTGCAGAAAATACACTCATAGCTTGTGATGTAGAGGCTCGACCTCCCATCTAGCATCCAAACCCCAGAAAATATAAAACATAGTTCGGCCACTGCACTCGTTCCCCTTAACCATGGTAATAGTTAATTGGTAAACTTCTGAATTACGTGCGTAATGGAAGAGTTTCCATAGCAAACATAGCTACAATGTTAAACAGAGTATATAAGTACCTATCTACCATTAATATTATAGTATTGCCATTGAAGGACCAGTTACGAAGCTTTTATGCAGAGCAAAATAAAATTTGTAAATTGGAATAAAACTTTTCGTTATTTTAGATACCATGTATATCTAAAAAAGTATGCAGTTAAACTATATTTTATTTTCAAATGAATACATATTCGTAGTACACATACTCTTGCAACAAAAAAGACTTTTTACCGAAAACAACTCGTTTAATTGGAATTTAAATTTTGTGCACTTCTCATTTTAAATTTTGAAACAATGAAGCACATACGCTATTTTGGAGATTTAAAAATTAATAGTTTCATGATGTTGAAAATTGTTTCGAAAAGCAGTAAGAGAACGAGAAACCATGCTAATTGAAGTTGTAGATCTTTGGCGTTGCAACATTGAAATTATAAACAGAGGTCGTGTTTTTTGCTTGGTCATGCTAAAAAAAAAACCTGAAGCATTCACGTGGGATATGCAAAGAAATACACAAAAACTATGTTTAATATATAACCCAAACCAAACTGTAGCTCTATCGTGCTACCAAACGGACAAAGCGTTTTTCATATGTAAGCCCATGTCGCTTTGTCGTGCGGCAGTGCGACACTTTAGTTTGGACAATCCTTAAAACTCCAATTTGTAAGACGGAACATATCTGTACCAGAATAACGTAAATCAATTTTTCACAAAAAAATTGTTTTTGGTAGATTATGAATCCCTAATATGTATTTAGTCTATATTAAATGAATTACATAGCTTGAACCAAATCGTTAAAGTTTAGATGTGAACAATACAATTTATAACGATACAAAGTGCTACTTCTTGTTTTGAAGGTTCAAGACAGAGTCATCATCAGTAGAAAAAACACTCAAAACTTACCCCAATAGCTCATAACAAGAAGCCAGAAACACAGCTTTGGATTCGAGCTCCTTCGCTCCACATCAAGACAACTGTCTGCAAAATTTGACACGGTACCTTCGAGTATCGTCCTTCTCTTGAGCCCTAACCTCTTAGTTCAAGTACTCAATTAACCGTACTTCAATTAACCGTACTTTTGATTACACTGTGTGACAAAAACGGTGTAAAAAAAAATACGTGGGCCGTAACCTATCACGTTTTGTAGAGCTTGTTGCACTGATTACAAAACGGTATGTAAAAATTCTGTTACACCCAAAAATCTGGAGTTAGTTTCGAAAATATTTTTTTCGACCTTCATCTATTGTAAAAATCTAGCTTAGTCAAACTTTTACCCATTTAAGATTTTTTTACTGCTTTGGCTTTCTATCCAAAGCAGTAAAAAAATCTTAAATGGGTAAAAGTTTGTCTTCTGACATTCAGACACTTCAACCATGTAAAAAACATAAGCCACCTAGACTAGCTATATATGCTGAACAATTGATCAATTTTTTCGTCATTTACCCAACTTCGACATCAATTCAAAGCATATGTTTTAAGAACAGCGTCATATCTCAAAAAACATCAAATTTGAGATATTGATACTAAAAGAAAGTTTAATTCATAATCTTCAAACTGCATTTCATGTCTGCAACTTGAAAACAGGTTCTTCTATGGAGCTTATATGGGAATACAAATCTTTAAACTCATTTTTCTGTGTCTGAACATTTTTGAGAACCCCTCCCCTCATTACTTTTTTTTACAAAAAAGTGTAAAATATTGATTTTTACCAAAACTTTTAAGAATTAAGTATTTAAGTTTTTGGATAACTTCATTACTTTGAAAATCAGGATCATTGTTCATTGAAACAATTAAAAAAAAGTGCAATCTCCATACAAAGGTGACATTTTTGGAAGTTTTTTGTATAAAAAGTAAAGAAGGTTTTATACAAAATGGCTGAATTTCGTACTCAGCCTCAACTTTTGATGTTTATGGATTCCAATTATCTTGATTCTAACAAAAGGTATCGTGTTTACAAATATCCAAAGCCAACAACGACAACTACGACGCCGACAACGGCACACACACATTAAAAAAAACGTGTTTTCTTTACGTTTCATGATGTTTCAAAATGAATTATGTAGACTAATTCTGTGCCAATCGCTATACTTATCCTTTACAATCGCATCGCGATCATTTAAAACGATTTTTCACATCACTCAGTTTCGTCGGATTGAGATTCAGAAAAAAATCCGTAGATATCAATAATCAAAATGTTTATCAGTTTATGCGATACTGCTCAATATTGTTAACGGTCGCCCACATGAGCTTCTTGCATATGGGTTGTGCCTCATACAACTTTGGGCCATTGTATGTGTATTTTTTTTAAATCTAGTAAAATCATATCCCTGTGTACAACGTATTCCAACAAACCAACAGTCCGTCACCAACACAATCCGCTAGGATGTTCGAGTTACCGGAATAATTGGATTGGTTTTTAGTATCTGTCATAAATTTTAGTGACGTGTTTTGTTTTTGTTCCCTGAGTCGATAACTGTGCCCTTGTTATCTGTTCTACGATTAAAGCAAACGCGTTCGTCTGGATAAAAATTGCCAAAAACGTAAAGAAGTAAATTAAATAAAAATGATATAAAAAAACATAGAGTATAGAGGGAAGAGAGTGACGATTGGCTGCTCCCTGTATATGGAATGGATGTTTTCTCTGTGCTACTGCTGGATTGAATCCCATAGTTACTGGATGGATTTTCAGATTTGATTTTTATTTTTTTTTTTTAATTTTGTTTTACCTAAAGCATTATGTGTGTATGTATTTTATATACGTTTTTCTAGTGAAAATCTCCACTCAATTTAAAACGAATGCAGTATAGCATGATTTGAAGTTTTAATTGGCCCACGCATGGACGGGCACATTGATTGTGAATTTTCTGATAATTGTTATGCGAAATTTTCGTTATGGAAATCATTATTTTACAGGATTCTTTTTTGCTTTCAGCGTATATTCTAGGATGTATAAGTAAATATATTTCTTTTATTTCAACAACAGCTTTGTGCTGATGCTATGCATCAGTTCATTATTTTGTATAGAAAAATAATTCTGATATAAATACTTAAGTGGGACAAATAATATACTAATATACACAATTTTTAATAGAATAAATTTTAAATTTGTTATAGGTAGGTTCGTTACAAAGCTATTGTCTACTGTAAAACAAAAGAAACTTGTAGCAAGTAAAATAAAAATAAACTTATAAAATATTTTGAATAAATCGCAGAATGATTTTTTACTTGCTCTATAGGGCAAGTATTGGTTTCGTGTGAAAAAAAAATTTGAGGTTTTAATCAAAACCAACATTACGATGATGGAGAAGTCCGAAGAAGTGATTTTCGTCATGCCGTCCGTCAGTCTGTGCGTCTGTTCGTCTGTGCATCCATCTGTACACTTCTCCACTGCCCAAACGGGTGGACGGATTTTCATCAAATTTGGTACAGATGATTTTTACGTAATTTCGAAAGTTGCTTTTTTTTGTTTTTGAATATCTCGTTTAGAACTAATACCTCCCATATTACGGTTTTCTCGGCTCTAACGACTTTGTTGAAAATTTGTGTATGTATTATGTTCAGTAATTACAACAAAACTGCATTTTTAGTTTTTCTAAAAAAACTCGATAATCTGATAAACAGCTTTGTCTTTTTTTTGTTTTTGAAATTTTTTTGAAATTTTGTTTTTTTGTTGATATCTCGTAAGTGGTTAAAGCGATTTTGACTAAAACTTTTGAACAAATACTTCATATAATCTTAAAGAATCTAATAAAGTTTAAAATAAAAATATATGTATTAATTAGAAATTTAAAAAGTTAAAATTAGTTTTATTCTTTTTACACATATTCCACTTATCTTGTGAGAATATATAACTCAAGCAAAACCCTGTATATTGTTCATAAATATATTTTTTAAAAAATTTATATAACAGGCTTAAACGTCTATAGTAACTTTAACCCAAAGAGAAAGTACGTGCGTTAACGGTACGTTAACGGTACCTGCCATAGAACCGTTTTTTTTATTCTGATTTTCTAATTTATACCTCTTGAAGTTGCCGCAATAATGTTTAGTAAAAATAATTTCGAAAATTATTTTTTTGGGGCATTAAAAAAAACTTATTTTTTTTTTTTGATAAATCATTTTTTCGAAATCTATTCAATATTTTTTTTTTTATTTAGTTTTTAGATGTTGTTTTTTTTTATAAAAGTTCTTGCAAAATTTTTGTTAAAAAACGGCTCTAACGATTTTCTTTTTTTTTTTTCTAAAAATGTATAATTATAGAAGAAATCAAATTGCATACTTTGTTTTGATTTTTAATTAACAAGGCTTAGTAAATAAAATCAGTTAATCTATAAGAGCAAGTATGTGCGATCCACTCGTGCAATTTATTATTATTATTATTTTGCTGAGAATATCGATTATTACAAAACACAAAGGTAAAGTGAAACAGTTACAAACAAAAACGCAGGGTCTGGTCGGGTATACTCGTCGTTTTGCTTTTGTAGACCAATCAGAGAATAATTACGTTATTTTGTATTTTAACGCTTTAGCTTTACAGCAGATAAGCGAAGTGAGTGAAAATTATTCAAATACGAATCTAAATATGTATTACAATAATAGATACTGGGCGTTTAAATTGTTTTCTTCTTGTTATAAAATTTAAAACATTTACCAATTCTCGAGGTAATTCGTTCATTACTATTGAACGAATAGTTACACAGAAGATATTGAATAGTTATACTACATAAATAATAAAATTTCATGAAAGTTGTACTATCCTTGGGTCAGGCACGTAGCCAGGGGGGGGGGGGGGGGTTAACTCTTACAAATTATTTCATTTAAATTTTAAAGTGTGTGCATTTAATGCCCTGAAATTTCTTTATAAATATGTTATTGAATTTATGAAAACACAAAATGCAAGCAATTTAACAAATCAGAAAAAGATTTTTGTTATTTATTTTTTGTTTATTTCATTTTGTATATTGGAAACATTTTTTCATTTTTGTTATGTCTTTTTATTCGCAATGCTGCCAATTGTTTACGTTAAGCCCCGAGGCATTTTTTTCGTCCAACTTAGCCCGGGCGAACAAAAAAAACACACAACTAAAATCTAGAAACATCATCTGCTATTGTCTATTGTAGTGTGTTTTCGAGTTTACCTACCTATTTTTTAGCTCTAGCGCCGAACGCAAAATTTTTAAAAATGCAAAAAAAGACATTTTTGTGCTTTTTTAGTAATTGACATTTTTAGCAATGAAGGATTAGTTTTTGACTATAAATTATTGTACAGTTTCGCACTTTGTTAATTTGACTTCAGTTTCATTTTTGAAGAAACAACAGTTTCCAAGATACAGCATTTCAAAATTTAGCAATAAGAAAAATGTATATAACAGCTAGTAGAAATTAACATTAAATTAAGAAATTTAGAATGCTTCTAGTTAGATGATTCAAACTAGTAGAACGTGTTATTGTGCCAAAAAAATTAATAAAACTGTCATAAACATTCAGTCAGGGGGAGAGTTAAAAAAAATGATTTCACAGAAAAAAACAACAATTTAAAGACAACACATAGAAAAGTATACTATAGATTACACTGGTCATTTACCGTCGAATTTCTTTGCTGATAAATACTTTATTACAGAACTATTAATGGGATGGGAATTCCATAAAAAAATTTTCGCTTTCGATGCAGATATTGCAAATTGAAATTAAGGATTTTTCCAAAATACTCTCTGTAGTCCAATTCAAGCGTTTTTAGAGGTGGAAAGTTCTGAAGTAATACTTTTTATAGCTAACTTTATGATTTTTTTGGGATGTTGAGTATGAATTTGAAGTTACCCAACAAAATTTATCACGGAAAACATGAGAAATCATTGAATAACTTACAAAAAATTGTTTTTTTTTATTGTTTTTTAGTGCATATTCCAACATATAAACGCTAAAACCGTTAATGTAGAATAAAATAAGACAAAATTAGCAAATTTATGTCTTGGCCAATTTTTTTTATGATTTCTGGAATCCTCAAAAAAAATGTTAAAAATCCATAAAAATCAGTCCTCTTGAAAAGCATAAAATATCCTTTTTATTGGGTTTTCTCTGATTACTGCCTTTTTTACACCATAATTAACTTGGCCAGTATCAAGAGTTTAGAAATAGGATGCAGTGCACATCCCAAAAACTACGGAATTTTGAAATTAATGGTGATTTTTTTTACATTACAAATGTGACTATACATTGAATAATCAAAAATTAAAATCAATAAAAAAAAAATTTACGAGATAGATTTTTTCTGAAACCAGATTTAGATCCAGAAAATTCCAATCTTACATAATTTAAAAAAATATATGAAGGACACAAAAACTTAATTTTTGCAGACCAGTGCTATCTTAGAGCCAGAAACGAAGTGTTGAATTTTCTTTAAGAAAAATAGTGAAACAAATTCATTTTAGCTTTAAAATTAATTTTTGTATCGAATTATTTCGTGGACTGGAAAATTAAAGGGCAAATGCCCAAACACTTTAAAAAAATATTTGAATCCAATGAAATTAGCAATTTTGAAAAGTAATATTTTTTTTTAAACTACTCGCTTCACGAAGACATTTCCTGGCTCAATATGTAAAATATTATTTGACTTAAACATCCTTTTTTTTAGTTCAAAATTACTAAAAGCCTGAAAATTTCTGAAAATGTCGCGTTCAAAACCTTAAAACTGCCAAAAAAGCTTCATTTGACTAGAATTTTGCATGGTCTTCATCTATAGAATCGATAATGGGTATAAACATTAATTTTTCCAGGTATGGTTTTGTCTCGATATTGAATTTGTTTAATGAAGCAGTTGTCATCATAGTACTCTAAAACAGTCGTCAACATGAGTGTATATCATCAACTGGAAGAACAGTAAAATTGCAAAACAACACTTTTTTTTTAATGTTTAGGTAAGAGCCAATTTTTAAGCTGTTTTACCCGAAAAAAGTATATCATAACTGATCCTCGACTCCATAAATACACAATAACTCTGTTAAGGAACCTTAAGAACCGTGGAACCGTTCAGGTCTATGTGTATTTTGTGAATGCACGTTTTCCAGACAAAATAACAGTTTTGCACCAATCCAAGATGTTTGCAGTTTTAAACTATATGTTTCGATTCATTGGTTCATTTTAAAAGTAAGACCTCTTTTCTGATGTTTTCAAATACGCATCATTACTGTTCTCTAAGCTTTTTTAACTAATCTCCCAGCTGTATTAAATAGAAAGCTCTAGAGAGAAACTCGAAGCGTTAGAAAAATATAAGAAAGAAGTTTTTGCATTTTGAAAAACAATGTAATCTGGCTTTAGTTTATTCTTACACAAGAATGTACTTTGAGCTTTCTCAAGATTTGATAAATCATAATTCATAACAAAAATAAATTCGATTGTGTCTTTTTATTTATGTTGGTTGGTAGGTTAGTAAACTCTCACATCTTGCTAATAGGAAACTAAGAAATTTGAGGGAACATTTTGTACCTATCGTGTCTTCAATCTTATTCATTTAACAGTTCTCAATCAGGGTTCTTCAACGGTTACTTATCAAAATATTTAACTGTAGATACAATGAAAATTCTACTAACTGGCAGTCATTTTATTCCTCTTATAATTATTATCAATGACCTAAAATAAGTGGTATAACATTCAAAGACCATGCTTAGATTGAAATGATTGATTTTAGACTAATGATTATATTAAAAAGTGTTAGGCACCTTAAAAATGAAATGCCAATAAACTATAACATGTACAATTTCAATTTGTTCACGAAAAAAACAATAACAAAAAAACCATTAAACATCGGACTCATCGTGAATGGTTAGTTGGTCCTAACCATTTACGATGAGTCCGATGATTCATATTTTTTTTTCATTCCAAATTGCCGCTGAACTCAGTCTTCCAGATCTAATTGTGTCATTTTTGCAAATGATGTCACGATTTTCGAAATTTCTTCTACTATTCTTTAAAGAAAAATTATGCAAATTCCGTAATTATTTTGTTTTTACTGTTGTATATTACTGGTGTGTATGTCTCTTAATTAAACTAGTACCTTTGAGCAGTAAAAAATTGACCAAAGAATCGGGGATACACTCACACATACAGTCCTTAACACTTGAATAGCCTCACTTATAGTACTTTTATAATCATCATTTTTTGTTGTCATTAAGTTACTTAAAAAGAGAGCAATCGAATTTGTGTTTACGTAATATAATGATGATGATGTATGTGAAAAATCGGTTTTCTTGCTGTTTTATTTGACCGTTGAGGACATCAAATCTATATCAATATTGTCAAATCAATTCTTGGATGGGTTAAATGAGAAACCTTGGCAAATTTCAACAGAAAATTTCAGAAAAATTTGCATATAAAAAAATCTAAGATTCTAGTCTATTCTTCAACTTATCATAATTTTCTGTTTTTGTAACATAATCCTCTGTATTGTAAAGCCCATTTTCTAAATCTCACAATAAACCAAAACAATAATAAGTAGAATATTTATAAGTTGATACATTCACAAAACATTCATAGCAACATCACAACCCTAATTGAATCACTTTATCAGCGAAATATACTTGAATCTGCAAAGATTCTCCACTTAGTGCTGTCATCAGCGAGTTCTTAATAGAACTTTTCAAGAGTTGATTCAAACCCCGTTTACTTCTTCATAGACAATTTACAAAGTCGGAAGTATCATCAACACATCCGCTCCTCATCATCATCATCCATGAGGCATTCGTTTGGCAGTCCAATGCCAGATCTTTCTCTTCCTCGTAGAGTTTACACTTCTAATTAAAATTAGACAACTCGAACTTATGGATTGATGTAAAACCATTGCAAGAAATTAGAGAAGAAAAACTAGAAGCAGGAGGATTCGGTGATGGTTCTTCGTTCTGTTTCTTTTTGTCAGAAGTTATGAATTAATTATTATTATTTTGAAGTGCTGTTTTCCAAGTTTAATTACAAGTGATGGCATTTCTTTTCATCTGGCTCTATATACGATTCTGTTCCTTTTTTGTGTTTGATTCTAGAAACAGAGCAACATGCACACAAACAAGGCCATGAAATTCTTCATAGCCATCAACACACTTCTAACTGTTGTGTATATATGTACTTTAAGGATGTTTTAGAGGCAACTTTGTGGGGAATAGTGGTTTTGTGGAGTAAGTTTCAGCATTGTGCAGAAGTTGGTAAGAGTGCGCATTACTACCCATCACCATAGCTGCTTAAAGTTGAAGACGAAAGAGAAAATACTATTCGTAATGATGTTCATAATGATGATGTTACACTGCTTTTAATAATAATTTCTTAAGTGGCATCAATTATGAAATTCACCAAAGCGATGCTTTAATTTGTTAAGAATAAACTTTTCGAGATATGTATACATTCTGGTACCCGCAACTGTTAATGTTTTTGGCAGCCAATTAAGAGCTCTGTTAAGTGATCTCAAAAATGAAACAGAGTTTTATTTTTAAGTAGTGGTGTTTGAGGAATATGATGTATTTGTTATCAGTTATTTGGTCCTCGGTCGTATTGCAATATAAATTCATATTATAGGGTGTCAGCAGCGTGTTAAAATAGATTAGGTCAAGGCGGCTCACAGTGGGCCCAAATGGGCTTACGCGTCTCAAAAATCTGTAACTTTTTTGTTTCTTGAAATAATTAAGTCAAATTTGGAATACATCATCTTTGATATCTACGCTATCATTTGAATAACTTTTTTTTTTAAACAAGGTTTGTTTTTAGTACTAAAATTTATTCCAAAGTTAAGAAATACACGTTTTTGGCATGATTTGCACATTTAAAACTTCTGTAACTTTTTTGTTTCTCTAAATAATAAAGTCAAATTTAAAATATATTTTCTCTCATAATCAATCAAAAAAAAATTTAATTATATTGACTTTTAGTACTAAAATTAGTTCTAAAGTTAAAAAAAACGCGATTTTGGCATGATTTAGACATTTAAAACTTCTGTAACTTTTTTGATTCTTTGAATATTTAAGTCAAATTTAAAATATATTACTTCTGATGTTCACTTAATCATATGAACATCTTCTCTTTTTTAATTAAGTTGGTTCTAAGTACTAAAATCTTACCTAAAGTCATGAAATAAGCGATTTTGGCTTGATGTGAACATTTCAAACTACTGTAACTTTTTTGTATCGTCGAATAATTTAGTCAAATTTGAAATATATCATCTCTGATATTGATTCAATCATTTAAACCTCTTTTTTTTCAAATAATAAGCTTATAGTACCAACATTTTAGTACTAAAATTTTACCTAAAAATTCTGTAAATATCTTGTTCTATTTTTTTTTTTAATTTTTCAACTTATATCTTTAAATTCATACTCAAAACTCATTTTTTCATCATTAATTATTCTGTTTTTTTCATTTTTAATATAATACATAGTTACTAATCAATAGTTTACTAAAGTAAGATTTTTTTTTAAATCTTAAGCAGGAGTTAAGCTTAGGTCTTTGGATTCCACTTTCTGTTTCCTTTTACTTGATAACAGTGGATCTGATGTCAATAAAAGGCGGTGAAAAATGTCTTCATTTGTCGCTGTTCTTGAACCTTTTCTTGTTGACCTATTGGTAAAATCCCAAAATGTTGTATTATGGCTTCACCATGCATAAGTAATTTATACACCGAAGATGGCATGTGATACCATTTATATTTATCAAACATATAGCGGATTATAACGGCAATATCAATTGCGGCTGTAAAAACAAAACTTATAAGAAAGAAAAAAAAAAAACAATGTAAAGCTATTTGAATTTTTTTTTCCATGCACCTACACTATGAAAATTGACATTTCTCAAAAAGGGGGAAAAAGGGGCAAGATTTTTTTTCTGCTAACAACTACCAATATGCAAAGGAATAAAATGCAACATGAAAGAAAACAGCGCAAGACAGCGCAACTATTTAAAATCTTAATCGAATATAGGAAACAGGTAAAAAAAATATGTTGACAAAAATTATTAAATTTAGTAAATAAAACAATTTTTTTTAAATTTATTTTTTATTTTTTTAGAAGCCTTACAACATTACGTTTCCAACGATATATAATACTTAGAGGTCTTGTTCAAAGGAAATTTAAAAAAACAACAATTATAATCGACCTCAATTTCGACAATTTTTTATGATTAACCCTTGCGTGCACTTTAGGTGGCCATATAACAAATTGGGCCAATGTTTTTTATAAAATTTTTGTTGTTTAACAAAATTTGACATTTTCTTAAAAATATTTCATAGAAATCCAGGCTGGAAAAGTACTTTCGTAAAAACCATTTATGAGACGCAAAAGGCATTTTGGGCCCATTGTGCGGCTGTCAGGAAAACCGTTCACACTAAAGGCCAATTCGTTCACATTTGATCATTGTTGATCCATGTTTATTCCAAACCGTAAAATTCTTTTTATTTTTTTTTTCTGAAATTGCATAGTTTGAATTGTTAATCATGGGTTTAGCTTCATAAGCCACTTAACTAGAACCTCTGAAAATTATGCTAGAAACTTAACCCGCTGGGAACAAACTACCCCAGGCCAACAATACGCCCATTATGATAACGTGTTATAATAAATATAATAATCATTAATCTTCACAATTCATAATGCATAAATATGCACTTTACACAGCTTGTTACCAATATAAAATTAAGTTGTAAGATTATTAACAATCAAAGGTTGGGGTAGTGAGAGCTGCAATCAGGTTCGAAAAGTGTTTTTCGGCTTTGATGTTAATGGAAAACAAGATGTCAATTCTAATCCTTTCGTTGATTTTCATAAAATTAAGTTTTCTAAATAGACTAAGAGCCCACAGCAGATATTAGATGTGAGTGACAGCATAAAATGATTGATATTTTTGAAAAGGACTTTTTTATGTGCATATTTTCGGTCAACCATCTTCAAACAAATTTGTTTGGTAACATACAAAGAAGATATATATTAACACTAAAAGTTGGCGCTTACGACAAACCAAAGCTAATGCGATGCTAATATATATATCCAGTTTAAATAAATTGCACAACGGGATCGCACGTACTGGCTCTTGTAGATAAAGTTACTATTTATGCTAAGCCTTTTTAATTAAAAATTTTTAAATGCAGTTTTAGAAAAAATAAACAGGTATTTATCTATTATTAATTTATTATTTATAAAATGTACAACTGGGTCTTCTTACACAGAAATTTGGTAAATGTAGGTACGTATTATAAAAAAAAACATAAAATTCGTTTTTTTTTTAAATTAAAACAAAATCTGAAATCAAATTGCCCTCCAAAACAAGTATGCAGTTTTGATTGATATATTAAGATGCATTTTTAGAAAAAAAAAATCAAAATCGTTAGAGCCGTTTTTTAAAAAACTAATTTTTTATAAATAATTTTGTGGAAAAAAAGTTTGTAAATAAAATTGGTATGCTATTTTGTAGAAACTACTAATCAACATCTAAAAACGAAATTTCAAAAAAATTCAATGTCCCGTTTTCGAAAATTTGATTTTTCAAAAAAAAAAATTTCAAATTTTTTTTAAAAATCCAAAAATTATTTTTTTTGAAATTTTATTTTTGGATAATATTTAAGTTATATAAAAATGCTTCTTCACAAAAAGTTTCGTTGAAATCGAATAAGCAGTTTCGGAGCAAATCAGATTTAAAAAAAACGGTTCTATGGCATGTACCGTTAATAATGATTTTCCAAAAAAAAATTTTTTTATTAGAAAATAGACCTTGTCTTAAAACTTATATTTGATTTTTTTAAACAAAATCGTTGAAGCCGTTTTTGAGCAATTTCAACATTACTAAAATCGGTATATGACAAGTACCGTTATTTTTGGTCCAAACAAATTAATTCCAAAAAACCCTCTGGAGAGTCTCCAAAAAATGCTACATACCAAGTTTGAAGTCAATCGGTCCATCCGTTTAGGCTGTAGCTCCTGATACAGACAGACAGACAGACAGACTGACAGATTGACAGACTGACAGACAGACAGACAGACGGACTTCCGGGACCCACTTTTTTAGCATTCTCTACCATCGCAATGTCATGGAAAAATGTTATCTCAACTTTTTTTTTGTACGAATGCATAACTTGATATATGGTACCCATATCGCAAGTAAAAAAACAAATGAAATAGCATAAAATTCGATTTTCAAATGACTAAAACAGCTTTTAAAATGAATTTAACCTCAAAACAAAGTATGCAATTTAATTTCTTTTATAATGATACATTTTTAGAAAAAAAATTTTTAAAATCGTTAGAGCCGTTTTTAAAAAAAAAAAACAATTTTTTCCATATAAAATTTTGCAAGGGCTTTTATAAAAAAAAAATTTGTACGCCATTTTTAAGATATTATTTATCAACATCTAAAAACTAACATTTGAAAAAAAGTATTGAATAGTTTTCGAAAAAATAATTTTTCACAAAAAAAATTTCAATTTTTTTTTTTAATCCAAAAAAAAAATTCGAAATTTTTGTTACTAAATATTATTACGGCAACTTAAAAGCATCCATGTAAATAAAATGCTTGAAAATGATTGAGTTATGAAGGAGAAAATCAGAATTAAAAAAAACGGTTCTATGGCAGGTACCGGTAATAACGAAAATAAGTGTCCAATATTTTTATGCAGAATTATAGTCCAACATTTCTTCTAATGGAATCCGTTCAATTTAATAAAATCCTGCAACTAAAACTCAAGTAACAGATTTTAATATAAATATCAAATGAAATAATTTTTTTTTAATATTTCTCTCTAAAATCTGTAAATGAGCACTTTTATGTTTAAAAATATTTATTGCCTCAAGAATACTTGAACCAACAATATTGTAGTACATCGTTTTTTGAAGCTCAAACAAATTTCATACCATATTGCAAAAAGAATAATTAACAAAAATTTATTTTGTTCTTAATCACCTTTTACTCATTATTTTTATGTGTAACTATATAAAAAAAATTACACCATGTTGTAGCCTGATATTTCAGCAAAATTTAAATCAATCAATCTTTAAAATCTGGCAAGAAACAACAAGATTACAAATTTTATAAGTGAACCATCTCGAATCCATTTGTAAGCCAACGGTACCGTTCTCCACTGGTGGCTGGTCGAGCTCGACGACAAAAGCAAGTTTGTGAAGCTTTTATAGCATGTGCAGTTATGTGTGATATATCAAATTAAAGGTAATTTTATCGTGATGCTCAATAAAGTTGAATCATAGTTTTATGAGGCTTATGTAAATAGTAATTAAGCACCGCGTAAACAAAACTCATTTTACAGTTATGTCGGCTCACAGACTACAGAAAATTGTCAAAGTTTGTACAAAAATGGATTTACACAATATCAATGGCTGTGTAAATTTCAAGTTTAAAAATATAAAAATAAAAAAAAATTAAAATAAAATACCGTTGGAAACGGTCAAAAAACTTGGACTGAAAAATCTTGTTTTTACTGTTATTCATTGAAAAAAATGTTTAAAAATATAATTTTTTCACGCTTTTATAGACAACACATAAGCCTAAAAATCATTTTGACCGTTAATCCCTGATTTTTAAATTTAATTTAACCACCCACATAAACTTTCAAAAACGTATTTGTTTTTTAAATCTAAAAAAACGTTTTTATATAAAATCCGTAGTAGACGCCTAATTTTTTTTTATTATTTTTTAATGTACATACATAATTAGTTTTTCAAAAAATTATCAACTGTATCCATAATTACATCATTTTCAAACATCTAAAAAAAAATTTGATATTTAAAAAAAATTTCTAACTTGAAAAGTTGAATTTTTAGATTTTTTTATGGCAAGAACTCGTTATTATTTCCATTTATCTATTCAATTAAATTTATAGATGTACAAAAAAAATATTTGTCTTTTTCTCCATTTTACCCTACTTTCCGATGGAGTTTCGAAAAATCCCGCCGTATCAGAACCTTACATTATACCACCTATCTTTTGGTGTATTTAGTTTTTTTTTCTATCACTTAAAGTGTAGAAAATAAATCAGTCAGACTATCAATAACAATGGCTGACATCTGTAATTTAATAAATACAGGGTGATTTGCATAAGGTGTGACAAAAAGATAGGGTGTGTAGGTTGGACTTAGACAAGCAAAAAATCGTATGGGAGGGGGGGGTCCATTTTCCCCCGTTTAGGCGGGAGGGGCAATTTAAGAAAGAAATCACTTAAAACGGAATCAAAATTTTGACTTTGAAAATTAATATTTCAAAAACTATTCATTTGAACAACTTACTTTAAAATTTAAATTAATGTATAGGTTTTTGGCTTTTCAAAATGCTATAGCACGACTCTGTAGGTATAACCGTTATTTTTAAATAATATTTTTTCCGTTTTAAGTGATTTTTTTCTTAAATTGCCCCTCCCGCCTAAACGGGGGAAAATGGACCCCCCTCCCATACGATTTTTTGCTTGTCTAAGTCCAACCTACACACCCTTACTTTTTGTCACACCTTATGCAAATCACCCTGTATAAGAATGTTAGCTTGTAACACAAGTACTTTTAGTTTTGTGTTATAGGCCCCTGGTCTTCCAGACATTAAATACAAAAAACTACAGACATTTTTAAATTAGCTAGACTTATACCGGAAAAAAACATAATCATTTCTACTAAGCTTGCAGATTTATCTTTATTCGTTTCTTTTTTTTTAGCTTATGCCGCCCGAATAAACAATGTTTTCTAAAGTAATTCTTTCATAGATGGTTACCTAATTAGCTCGTAATGAAAGTTAACAATCTATTCCTGTGTAAAAATTAAATACCAATCAACTGAAGCACAGGTTTTTTAGCCTTGCAAACGCTCAGCTACGTCTTATTGTTTTATAAGCGACACGGAGACGAAGACCTCCTTAAAACTCTCAGAATCTCATACTTTCACCTGGCTACATAGTCTAATTATAAAATCCCTGCAATTATTCGCTCATTTAAGCAGAAAAACTGCAGAAAATGATATTTAATTGGCAGCCCAACGCACTGATGGCAACGTATATATAGCTTTAGCATCAGTTCCCTGGTTCCAATTTTAGCTTCAATTCCACCTCACCTTCTTTCTTCACTGCGACGCTATCTCATTTAATTAGGAAAAGGTGCAAAATTTCAGACACAAAATGGCGAAAAATATCACAAAAAGGATATGGCTCCAAGGACCGATTCGAACCGACATAATGGCAAAGTAATGTTTGGCGCCTTGTGTACTTTTACACTCTGGCAATTCTTTACTTCAGGTACGTAGCCGTTGCTTCCTCCTTTTCACTTCGTTCTTGTTCTTTGCTCAGCCGACGACGATGCCGCTATATTATTTCTCATCTTCTTACATTTTTCTTTGACTTGAACGAACTTTTTTCCAAAAATGTAGAAAAAAACAAACACATAATAATAAAAGAAAAAAAAAATACATAGAACAGGCAAAGCGATAAGTATCCCTGGGTGTACCTATGCGCGATTCTGTTTAATTAAAATGTGCTCTCTATCATCGTTGCTGCAGAGAACATCCCCAGACTGCTGCAGAAAGCAAAATCAGAACATATCGGGCGGCAGAGGAGCAACAGCTTGACAGAACACAAACTGACAGCAAAATGTTCTTTGCCACGCCGGAGTAAACACAATTATCATTTGATTTGCTAAAACAATTAAATTAATGAGGCGCCTTTACGACTGTTGATTTCGAAGTATGGGAAAATCGCTAAGAATTTATTTTTTTTAACTTTCAACCTCCTGAACAAGAATCCCCAGGACGATGTCATTGACAACAACATAACGTACATACACCTAATGTGAACATAAGATAGTCGATAAAGACTTTTTGGCTCGGGACATGAGGTGTTCCAGCTGCGACGCGACACTGTTTTTCAGGGGTAACAAAGTGCTTAAAAAGAAAATTTCATGACGTTGTTTCTAACACCTGGTGCTTTAAAGTCCTTGTTTTTTTAACTTTAAGGGAGAAAAAATAACAACTTACTGTTTTGGCCTTGTCTTGGCACAATAAGGTCACTGAATTTATTTAAGTAGGTAGGTTTTTACATGTTGTACCTGGCCATGGTCGTTCTATGAAGGAGTACGTGTCATGGTAGGTATGCTTTACTATTTCTTTTGGTGTTGAGGATGCCACTAAATTTCTCCACAAATTTTTTTTTTTTGTATCTTGGATTTTTCTTGCAAAACTAAGTATGTATGTATCGTTTAAATCTTATTATTGAAAGTGTTCATAAAAAAGGTGAAGCTGTCAATGTTTTTAAGAGAGAGAGAGGAGGAGGAGTTGTACCACTAAGCAGCGATACCACTCTTGATCTTTGTGGAAAATTGTAGGATGCAGCATACCAGAGAGGGGCGGAAGGAGTGTTCTCACTAAGACATTCCTCCTTTCATCAAGGCGGCAGCGGAGAAATTCGCCAGATGGAATCAAAGGTGGCGTCTAGAGTTCCAGTAAGGCTGAACTACTTGCTGAACACCTTATACGGGCTTTCGGAGCGTAGGCCGGCTCCCCACTCTTGGAGTTAACTAAGAGTCTGGTCCTCTAGGTTGGGGGTTGTGCGTCGGGGTAACTTCTCTACCACGGAAAAAAGAAATAGTTCCTAAACAACAACATGCCTCGGATACGGATGATCTTAATGTTGACGAACCCAGCAAACGAAACAAGGACAATGAATTTCGGATCTGTACGTAGAATGTAGGTACTGTCCTTAAACAGGCCACGTGCAGCCAAACAACCAGTGGAGAACCTGGATAAGCTAAAGGCTGACGTATCAGCTATCATGGAGGTGCGATGGGATGGAGATGGCATGCGAAGGATGAAATCGTGTGACATCTAGCATGTGCTTCAAGGAGCAGGGTCAGCGGCTGTTTTTGTGCGGTTTTGTGATAAAAGGAAGACTAGAAGAGGAACAGGAAGGCAAGAAGTCTTGAGCTTTAATGCGGTTAGCGAGCACCTGGTCACAATTCGCATCAAGGCAAAATTTCAGAACGTGACGCTGGAAAGGAAAAGGAAAAGGTTTATAGGTCGATAATTGGAAAGCACAATCTACATGCCGAAACGTCCAATAACGGACTCAGGATGACTTTGGGGAAGGGCGAAAACCACCATTGCAAGCACCCAATTCCTTCACCTCAATATACACAAGGGGACTTGGTGGTCATGGATCAAAAAACTGTCAACCAAATTGATCACATCGCGATTGACGCCATACATGCTTCCAGTATCTTAGATGTCCGAACGTTCCGAGGAGCAAATGTTGACTTAGACCACTACTTGGTAGTGTCTCGAGTACGGTTGGGGATATCTATGAATCACAACGCCGAGCAGATGCTGTGAAAAAGTTTGATGTCGCGAAACTCAAATCGAAAGAAACCTCCAAAACTTTTGCTGACCGCGTTTCTCTTAATCTTTTGGCCAGCCAGCCACCAGCAGAAAGCATAGACGACCAGTGAAGACATTGTCAACAAGCCTTCAGTAGTGCCGCCACTGATGTGCTGGGTTTCACAAGGCGACCAGAACGAAACTCCTGGTTTGACGAAGATTGCCAGCTGGCGCATGCAGCTAAGAACAAGAACCTGAGCCATTGAGAGAGCAGCCCGAGAGCTATACTGACAAAAAAGAAGTGAGAAACGCCGAATTCTCAGGAAGAAAACGAGAGAGCATGAGAAGCGGGTGGTCGAGTCTATTGAGGATTGTACCGGCAGAGGGGATGTTCGAAAAGTCTACCAAAGAGTAAGATGATCTCCCCACAGTTACAAGGCCAGACACCCCACCAAGATGAAGTGCGCATAGCGATTGCCAAGCTTAAGCCTCCTAAACGTGGCATACAAAATCCTGTCGTCGATACTGTGTGATCGCCTAAAACCTCTTGTCAATGATCTGATTGGCCCCTATCAGTGTGGTTTTAGGCCAGGCAAGTCAACAGTCAATCAAATGTTCACACTCTGACAGATTTTGGAAATAACCCGGGAATTTCAGATACACCACCTCTTTATCGATTTTAAAGTCGCGTATGATAGCCTGAAAGACGAGCTATACAGAGCCATGTCATACTTCGGCTAAACTCGCCCGCTTGTGCAGGATGACAATAGAGAAATCTCGCTGCTCCGTCAAACCGTCAAAACGTCTGAACCGTTTGATGTGGAGAAAGGTCTAAGACAGGGCGACGCGTTATCATGCAACCTATTTAACATCGTTCTTGAAGCAGTTATACACAGATCACAAGTCAATACCACTAGTACAATTTATCAAAAGTCCGTTCAACTACTTGCATATGCAGATGACATATGTAGACATAATCGGCAGAACAAAGCGAGCCGTGGTTGGTGCCAGTATTGAATCGGAGAATGGCAGTGGCTGTTAATGAAGACAAAACGAAGTATATGCTATCAACGAGACGGGAAAGTCAACATCGACGACTCGTCCAAAACATCACGATGGATAGTTATAACATCGAAGGAGTCAAGGACTTTTTCTACCTGGGCTCCACTATAAACTCAAACAACGAGATCAGTATAGAGATCAAACGGAGAATTACTCTTGCCAATCGCTGTTTCTTCGGGCTGAGGTGGCATTTAAGTAGTAAAGCCCTCTCTCATGGAACCAGAAAACGCTATGCAAGACCTTAATCATGCCGGTCCTATATGGGGCAGAAACATGGGCGTTAAAAGATTCGGATAAAAATTTGCTTGGTT
The DNA here is from genome assembly GCA_948107695.1 of Meliscaeva auricollis. NCBI lineage: Eukaryota > Metazoa > Arthropoda > Insecta > Diptera > Syrphidae > Meliscaeva > Meliscaeva auricollis. The sequence continues at coordinate 16,080,801 of OX403616.1, read as the reverse complement.
GCAGTATCGAAGGAGTATGGAGAAGAAGATTTAACGATGAGCTTTACGGGCTGTACAGCGACGTTGACCTGGTTAAGAAGCTGAAAACACAGCGGCTGAGATGGCTGGGACACTTGGAGCGTATATGGACATCAACGCACCAGCCCGACGAGTCATTGAATCCAACCCTGATGGTTTACGCAGCAGAGGGAAACCTCGTAACAGGTGGCGCACACAAGTGGAGAACGACCTCAAACTATTTGGCGTGCGTAACTGGAGGCGGCTAGCTAAGGACAGAGCTGGCTGGAGAGGCATGTTGGTTGAGGCCGTAATCCATCCTGGATTGTAAGCGTCCACCCTAAGTAAGTAAGTAAGTGAGTATTTAACAATATATTGAAATATGTTTTTATGTATACACAAAAAGGAAGTCCTTTGATATGGGCGATCTTAATAGACTGAGAGCAACGGTTGACTTGTTTTCCACTGTCCGAAATATGCACCCAAAGTACAAATTTTTGGTGCGTCTTACAGGCTTATGGAAATATGTAAACTGACTTCAAACAAACTTTTTGATAACATACAAGGAAAATCTATCTTAGTGCAAACATTTTTGTACGAATGCATAACTTGATATATGGTACATATGGGTATGGTATGATAGAGAATGAGAAAAGAGTGGGTCCGAAAATTCTGTCTGTCTGCCTGTCTGTATGTATCAGAGACCACAGCCTCAACGAATGGGTCGATTTACTTCAAACTTGGTATGTGGTGTTTTTTAGAGACATTTTTTGATTTTTTTTTTTGGTCCAAAAACAACGGTACCTGTCAAATACCGGACTTAGAAAAACTCATTTTTCTCAAAAATGGTTAATACGATTTTGATTAAAAAAATCATGGTCATTTTTTTGGATAAGGTCTATCTTTAAATGAAAACCATTTTTTTCAAAAACCGTTATTAACGGTACCTGCCATAGAACCGTTTTTTTTAATTCAGATTTTCTCCTTCATTACTCAATCAATTTCAACCATTTGTTTACATGAATGCTTTTAAGTTGCCATAATAATATTTAATAAAACAAATTTCGAAAATTATTTTTATGGATTTTTAAACAAAAGTTTAATTTTTTTTTTTTTTGAAAAATCAGTCAAAATCAATCAAAAACTATTCTACATTTGTTTTCAAAACTGAGTTTTTAAATGTTGATAAATAATATCTTAAAAATGGAATACCAATTTTTTTTTTATAAAAGTCCAGGCAAAATTTTATATAAGAAAAATAGTGTTTTTAGAAAACGGCCCTAACAATTTAACTATGCTCCACAACGAAAATTGCAAAAAAAAATGTTTGCACATTATTAAAATCCCTACAAAACATGTATTTCAATTGTACTGTTGTATTAAACATATTGGCTATATGTCTTAGAGTTAACTTCGGAAAATGCATAATTGAGTTTTCAGCAAAAATCTGAAAAAGGTCGGCTCGAAGCAGAGCCGTTTTGTAAATGTCGATAGTTTTGTTTGGAAATAATAATTAATTCCAACAACTGTTCTAGACATCTCCAAGTTTAAAGTTAATCAATTAACCTATCCATTTAGTTAGGCTTCTGATACAGACAGACAAAATTCTTGAACCCAACTTTTTTGCATTCCTTATCATCGTTATGTGATGATTGATTTTTATCTCGATTTATTTTCATTATTTTAACGAATGTATTTCTCCACATCATATTTATATTTAATGCAAAATACTTTTTGAAATGATAACTAGAATCTGTTGACAAGATTTGAGCCCGTAAATAGTCTGCTAATTTTAATGTTATGTAATATACTTTACAATTGGGCAACAAATTTGTACAAAATTAGATCTTATTACACATCGCATCGTGTCATTAAGACTATTTTCGAAAAATGTATATAAGAATTTGAAATCAATTTCAAAAGACCTAATCGTTCACTTTACTTATCTCGGCAAAACCAATCGAAGCATAAACTGCACATTTTCATCAACAGGAAAACTCAAACGAAATACAATTCACCATTTCATTCGAAAATAATTATAATTTCAATATTCTGATCCACTAAACCAAACCCGTTATCAACATCGTCCTCAAACCTTTACCGCCCGCAAGCACTTTTACTTTGATGACATGAGAGTCCACTGCAACAGACCAAAGTGCTATCCAGCAACTCAAAAAGAAAGAAAGTTAATGCCCATTCAAAAGTATTTTATATTGCATTTTCAACCAAAAGGATATTTCAGTGAAATTCCCTGCAGAATATGCATAATTAGGTTCTTGTACACCAATTGTCAGGAGGACAGCTTGTCAATGCGCGCATTATGAGAGAACAAAATGAAAATACCCTTAAAAGAGATGATTGTGTCAAGTAGCCAATTTAGTCGGGTAAAACTGTCAGTGATAAGGGGACATTAGCAACTTAAATGGAAGTAAAATGCTTCTTTACCACCACAACCACCACCACTGCTGCCAATGGCCATTTATTGCCACTGGGAATTGAAAACCAAATGGAAATGTCAACTTGAACAGGGTTTGGCTTTTTGTTTTTTTTATACTTTTTTATTATTATTATTATTTCATGGAAAATGGTCCTTGTGGGGTTTGGCTGGTTGGTGGTTGCTTTGCGTGCAATCAATGGATTTGTGAATTTCTGTTTTTGGGAAAAAAGGTTCATTTTTGTATGGAATTTGAAGTTTATTTAGCATTCATTGTTTCAATAAGCTAAAGGAATTAGTTTTGTCCCTTTGGTGGCATTTTTTCATTTTGTTAATTGTGTCTTAAAAGATTAAGCTGTTGGTTTAAAAAGGAAAAAAACTTTATTGCGTCAAAAAGAATAAAAGATTAATATGTCTTATTTGAACTTACTTTGAAACAGGCCGAACTGTCAGTTTGAAAACAACTTCGTTTGTTTTTAAGGATTTTGAGGGACGCATTCTTCCAAGATGTTATTAAATAAACTTTTTTTAAATTAATATGTATATTTTTTTATTATATTGCTCGGACTGAAATTGGTATTTACATTTATTTGTATTATAAAGGGTTTTCCAATAAGGACTTGACAACTTTTTTTTTGTTTTCTCTTCAATAAATCGATTGTACGGTGTGCTGTGTGGCTTGTGGCACTATACTGTTGAAACCACGTCCAAGTCCATATCTTCCAATTCGGGCCAAAAATAGTCTGAGCGATATCCAATTCTTGAGAACGCCGTGAACTGATTTGGACTGTTTGCTACGGACGTCTGAACGGCAGCGATATTTTTGAGCAACCCGTTGTCTCACTGACACGGCAACATCACACAACGAATATGTAGACTAAAATTTTTGCACTTAACTTGTTATTGCCTGTCTACCAGGGCGAGAATTACGACCGAAAATTGGCTCTTAAAGTTGCGTCACCGACTCCGAATTTCGGCAGAAAATTTTCATAATTTCCAGACGTTGCTCAGCCGTGTACTTTGTCATGATGAAAATGTTGAGTTTACTAAATAAATTGACAATGACAGTTCGATTATCTGTGAAAGGGTGCATTCAAAAATTAAATCCAAAGTTGTCAAGTCCCAATTTGAAAACCCTTTACAATCTCGGCAAAGGTTTATCATTCGTAGCAACTGTATTAAATTTGATCCAAATTGTAATTCTATTGCAGCAAACATAATGCAAAATCGTTTTGAACTCATTTTTATGATTTTCCCACATCTAAACACTTCTTCGTTTACTGGAAATAATATGCGAAGAACCTCTCCAGAAAGTAGTTTGTTGCAGAGAACTTTACTTTTGTTGTAAACATACAATTCATACAATTCATTTACAACAAATGACTGCAGGAAAAATTTTGTCTCAATAATTGATGATGTTTGTGGTGTCTATATGCATTCTTTGCTACACGAGAGGTCACAGATTCAATCACCGGTATTACTATGAGCTTAAATTGTTTTACCGAAACGAATTTAGGAGTTTGCTGCAACCGAAGTTGAAGTGGAAAAATTACTGTCGAGCAAACCCAAAGTCGTTTGACGCAAACGATTCGTTCCCTCATTTTGCTTATTAGCATTCTACGTCAATCAAAAACTAAACAGTCCGTTGCGGAGTGACAACAAATTTAATCGTTTCGTAAGGGAGAGGTGGCCGGGTCAATCACAGGTGTTACGAGTACGCTGAAATTTTTGTTTTTAATCATTTGCAAAAAGTGTTTAACCCAAGCGAATTTATCAAATTGCTGCAAACGAAGCCGAAAAATTGTCCAGCAAACGAATAAGTCGTTCGGACAATTTTTTCGTTTTCCGAAATTAATTTGCAGTGTGGCATCTGTCTTTAGCTGGTGGCAAGTTTTACTCATACAAAAATATGTTTTTTTAAACTCCAGTTTTTAATCTGTTTCAAACAAAGTTTTTAAAAACATTTAGGTTTCTACTCGAAAAAATGAAGACTTTTCCTGAGAGGTATCATAAACATCTGATGTTTTTTTTGTTTAAATTATAGTTTTGTTCAAAGTCGAAAACCTTTTCATTAATTGAATCGGTGAGTGGAATAATAGTCCAAAATCTTAGTTTGGAGTAAAACGAATGAAACTGTTTTAACAAAAAAAAACTATCAACTTTTTTGAAACACAATGTAAATATGGGGGATGTGAAGGTGTTCGGTCTATCGCTATATTTCTTATTAAAATATTTTTTCTCCAATTTGCGCAAGATGCTTTCACTTCTGACTTCTGATACTGAATATGCAATGTTTGTAGTACTAGAAAATGTATCCAGTTTCAAAAGCGTCTTGCACAAATTGGAGAATCAGTATTTTAAACTTTTCATAAATCATTTTCAGTTCTTAATTATTTAATTGAGAAATATTTGTTTTATTTTGATAAAAATAGTTTTTTCTTATCCACTGAACTTAAATTAATACCGACATGTTTTTTAAAATTTATGATAAAATATTTTTTATTAATTTTTCAATGCCCAACAACTGAAAAACAGAAGAGAACAGACTCTCTTCCACTACGTTTTTCTCATTTTTTTTATTTGGAACTGTATAAATAAAAAAAACATTTGTTGTAGCCTGATATTGCTGCTAAGCTTAAACACCTCAATCTTTCAAATCCAACAATAAACAAAAAAGTTACAAATTTTATAATCGAACCATTTCGAACCCATTTATGAGCCAACGGTGACGTTCTTCACTGGTGGCTGGTCGAGTCCGACGATCAAAGCAGACAATTTTGGTTGAATTTCGATAAAACTCTTTTAAAGATTGTGCTTTTATAGCATGTACATTGTACAGTTATGTGTGATAATCAAATTAAAGGTAATTTGATCTCGATAAAGTTGTATCATAATTTTATGAGGCTTGGGTAGATAACTATTAAGCGCCGCGTCTTTTTACCGCTATCTCGGCTCACAGACTACAGAAAATTGTTAAATTTTGTTCAACAATGTATTTACTAAATATCTAATGGCTGTGTAAATTTCAAGTTTGTAAATGTAAAATTGAAACGGGGAAAAAACTTGGACTGAAAAATAGTGTTCCTCCTGTTATTTATTGAAAAAAATTATTAAAAATTAAATAACCAAAACAAATAATCATTTCAATTTATCTATTCAATAAAATATATTTTTTCAAACCCTTATACTTTTCGAGATGTACAAAAAGTTTTTTTACCATATTTTAACCTAATTTCCCTGTGGAATTAAAAAAAAAACATCTTTTGGTGAATTAGGTTTTTTCTATCGCTTTTAGAGTAGAAAATGAATCAGTCAAAATATCAATAACAATGGTCGACTTCTGTAATTTAATAAATTAAAAAAATTAAAAAAAAAAACTCAGTATAAAATGTATGTGTGCTGTTACTCTTTCTCTACTTATAGTGTCTGTGTGAAAAAACAAGTAATAATGGACTGAAAAAGTCTATGTGTTATTACCGGTTGAATATTTATATAAATGCCTGTAAGGAGGTATAACTTAAGAGAGCAATTAAGAGAAAGCCGAGAAATTCAAAAAAGACGATCTATGGGAGTTTTATCTTCAAAAATTATTTTCAAAAGAAAAAAGTTTTAGTTTTAAGATGAATTTAACGAACTGAAATATAAGAACCTGTTTATTGACTATTGAAATCTTCTTAGAAATTTTTTCACAATTTTCCAAGCATTTCCAAACAACAAAAAAACAATATGAAACTGCCAAGAGTTATCAACCATTGCAACTATTTCCATAACTAAGTCAAAAAACTTCCATATCTTTTATGATCTTAGAGTCAAATATATGCAATATCAGGTACATATTTGATGTCAAATAGTTGACCATTCTCAACTTTCATTTATGAATGAAAACATTAAATTTTTCATTTTAATTAACAGTTCACAGAATTGCAATTCTTGCCGCAAGATAAATTTCACATGCATCTCTATATTCCTCAGATATCCAAAAACTTTTATTTATTATAATTCATTTCAAAATAGGAACACTATTCTCTCCTTTGCCAAACTCTATGTAACTCTACCTATACCTACTTTTTTGAAGTACAACTATGGCTAACTCGTTTATGATTACCCACACCATTATACTAGATGAAGAGGAAAGAACAAGGAGGAAATTTCGTTATAAATATAACAACAGAGGCAAACAAAAGAGAAATGAATACTTGGTAGGTACTTCCTTTTCCTTCCTTTTTCTGAACCCAAAAAGTGAACTGAAATTTACAAGATACTCATACTGTTACCAAAAAAGTTTTTCGATTATTTTCACATCCTTAGGTCGTTCATGTTCATCCTGTGTGTTTGGAATGTTCTCATCTTTTGCTTGGTCGTCCTGCACCTCCTTAATGTTCGTTTGTAAGTTCAGAGTATCTATTAACAAGAAGATTTAATGATACATCCTTTCTTCGAACACCTTCTTTTTGCTTTTCTATATTTTTTTGTCTGATATCAAAGCGAATGAAGCAAACTTAAGACCTTTAGTGGAACAGTAACGCATAGCCTTAAATATACCGCGTCTTCTGTCTACATCTGGCCCTCGACCTTAAATAATGAAATTTCAAGAAAATCGTTTAAGGAGCTCGAAAGGACATAGTATTGGGCTCAAACTTCAAAGAACATTAGGAAAGAATCATCATTTTAACCTCAAACTAAATTTTAAATCTTAATATGTTAAATGGAGAAAAAACATTATGGACTGGTCAAAACCAACATTTTGAAGAAGCTAAACGAAGTTATTCTTTTAATAGCTTTAGACATACGCAAGTCAATATTGCTATTCTATTTATACTAAAACCCTTGTTTTGATTTCTAAATTGAAAATTATATTAATAGAGATATTATTTATGCATTTATGCAAAAACCTGGAAAATCAACAACAAAAAATAATATGTGACAAAACCAATTTTCGTTTGTTTTTTTTTTACTCTGAAATAAACTTTGAATGTTTAAGAAAAAATACAATATTTCAAACATGTATTGAAAATAAATTATTTGTAGCTCTAATCAAATATTGTTACCAATTTATTCTCAACTAAATACAATAAAACATGACCAATGGGGCAAGACGTTCCCTGGGACAAATAAAAGCAAAAAATCTTCGAAAATCAATTAGTTTGTTAGACTAGCTTTTTAAAAATAATTATCTCAAAAGAAAGGCCAGGACGATCACATTATAACCTAAACAAAACTTGGGTCTTCATTAAAGGATTATTAGAAAATTTTTAGCAACAACTTGTAAAACTAGATGTTTTTGTGCATACCTATAAAAAGAGAAGTCTTCTCTTGTGAAATAATTTGATTTTAACGATGTAACTTAACAAATAACATGTTTTTACTTTGGCGGTTGAATTTCAATGTACAATTTTCTTTTTTCTTATCTCTCGCAAAGCAATAACTTGAACTGCGTGTAGTACTGTTATTTTACCAGCGATGATAAAAAAAAACTTCTTGGGATATCGCATTGACTATTTTGCACCACATGTGGAGTGTGTGAAGTTAGCCCCCCTTTTTTTGAAATCGTTATTTTTGAAAGTTGTTCCAGGTTGTTCCCGGTTTGTACCGGAATGTTCCAAATTTTTTTCGAAAAATATTCAAAAATGAGGGTTTTAGACCTAAAAAACCGTTTTTGACCTAGCCCCCCTTTTTTCGAAAATTGAATTTTTGAAAGTTGTTCCGGGTTGCAAAAGTTGTTCCTAACAATGTTCCAAATTTTTGGACCTCTAACTTCAATATTTCGAAAGTTATGGCCCAAAAACAAAAAAAATGTAGCCCCCCTTTTTTCGATTTTTTGAGTTTTTATATTTTTTTCTTGTCGAAAAAAGTGTTCTAAACATTGTTCCAAAAAATTAAGCTCGTAAAATATGTATTTTTAAAGATACAATTTTCGAAAGGTTTTTTCAAAAACTGTAAAAAAAATATACTTTAAATTTTTTTTTTTCAAAAACTAGTTTCGAAAGCAAATATTTAATGACTCATACATGTTTTGAAAGCAGCCTATATTTTAACAATAACAATATAAGCTTAAAAACTCACTTTAAAAAAAAATCCTCAAGTTTATAAATTTTCAAAAAATTTCATAAGCCCCCCTTTTTCAAAAACCAAAAATCCAAAACTTGTTCCAAGTGAAACTGTTAAATCCCTGTGACATAGCGAAGTTTGATCAAAATCTATTAAGAACTAGATGTTTAAAGTGACTTAAACGGTTTAAATAAACTTTAAGCTCACCTGACCCCCCTTTTTGAAAAATTCAAAATCAAAAAATTGTAATATGTTTATTTTACGATTCCCTATAACATATTAAAATTCTATTTCTTTAAAATATTTTTTTAGCCCCTAAAATCTCAAAAAACTTACCCCAACCCCCCCAACCCCAAAACAAAAAATTTTAAAAATGTTCCAAATGCACAAATATTCAAACAAAATTGTTCCAAAATTTCATCAAAATATATTGGAAAATACAGATTTAAAGCCAAAAAAACAAATTTACGATATTAGAAAATAAGATCGTTTTTAAACCACATTTTTTTGAATTTCAAAAATCAAAAAATTGTTTCGCAACTGTCAAGGTACCGCTCAAACCGATCCATGTTAAAATTGATAAAAAATTCATGCATGATTTTATTTTTGTTGATGTGCTCCCTAGGCCCCCATTTTACAAAAATTATGATTTAAATTTTTTTCTTAAAAACACTACAACCACTTTAAACAACCCTAAAGGTTTCATTCGGAAAAAATAAAAACTAAAGATTTTAAAAATAATAAACAAAGTCTACGATATTAAATAAAAATTCTTGTTCTGGCCCCCCCTTTTCGAATTTCAAAAATCCAAAACTTGTTCCAGGTTGTTCTAGGGGTCCTCTAAAATGTTCCCGAAAATCGTTTCTTAATATTGATTTTTAGTATGAAAAAAATCAGAAAAATGCTCCCCCGGCCCCCCTTTGGACATATCCAAAATCCAAAAGTTGTTCCAAGTGCAAAACCACCCGAATCCAAATGTTCCAAGGTTTCATTCAAAAATATTGAAAATTGAACATTTAAAGCCGAAAAAAGACTTTGGGTGAAAAAATCCTGTTAATATTGTTCTGGCCCCCCCTTTTCGAATTTCAAAAATCCAAAACTTGTTCCAGGTTGTTCTAGGGGTCCTCTAAAATGTTCCCGAAAATCGTTTCTTAATATTGATTTTTAGTATGAAAAAAATCAGAAAAATGCTCCCCCGGCCCCCCTTTGGACATATCCAAAATCCAAAAGTTGTTCCAAGTGCAAAACCACCCGAATCCAAATGTTCCAAGGTTTCATTCAAAAATATTGAAAATTGAACATTTAAAGCCGAAAAAAGACTTTGGGTGAAAAAATCCTGTTAATATTGTTCTGGCCCCCCCTTTTCGAATTTCAAAAATCCAAAACTTGTTCCAGGTTGTTCTAGGGGTCCTCTAAAATGTTCCCGAAAATCGTTTCTTAATATTGATTTTTAGTATGAAAAAAATCAGAAAAATGCTCCCCCGGCCCCCCTTTGGACATATCCAAAATCCAAAAGTTGTTCCAAGTGCAAAACCACCCGAATCCAAATGTTCCAAGGTTTCATTCAAAAATATTGAAAATTGAACATTTAAAGCCGAAAAAGCCTTTGGGTGAAAAAATCCTGTTAATATTGTTCTGGCCCCCCCTTTTCGAATTTCAAAAATCCAAAACTTGTTCCAGGTTGTTCTAGGGGTCCTCTAAAATGTTCCCGAAAATCGTTTCTTAATATTGATTTTTAGTATGAAAAAAATCAGAAAAATGCTCCCCCGGCCCCCCTTTGGACATATCCAAAATCCAAAAGTTGTTCCAAGTGCAAAACCACCCGAATCCAAATGTTCCAAGGTTTCATTCAAAAATATTGAAAATTGAACATTTAAAGCCGAAAAAAGACTTTGGGTGAAAAAATCCTGTTAATATTGTTCTGGCCCCCCCTTTTCGAATTTCAAAAATCCAAAACTTGTTCCAGGTTGTTCTAGGGGTCCTCTAAAATGTTCTCGAAAATCGTTTCTTAATATTGATTTTTAGTATGAAAAAAATCAGAAAAATGCTCCCCCGGCCCCCCTTTGGACATATCCAAAATCCAAAAGTTGTTCCAAGTGCAAAACCACCCGAATCCAAATGTTCCAAGGTTTCATTCAAAAATATTGAAAATTGAACATTTAAAGCCGAAAAAAGACTTTGGGTGAAAAAATCCTGTTAATATTGTTCTGGCCCCCCCTTTTCGAATTTCAAAAATCCAAAACTTGTTCCAGGTTGTTCTAGGGGTCCTCTAAAATGTTCCCGGAAATCGTTTCTTAATATTGATTTTTAGTATGAAAAAATCAGAAAATTGCTCCCCGGCCCCCCTTCTAAAAAATTGAAAATAACGTCGCGCCAGTAAAATAAAAGTTTACTCTTATTCATTCAAAAAATTATCTCAATCATGTTGAGCACTTTTGTTGCAAAAAAATACTACATACTATACATTGAATACCACTTTGGTTTTTACGTAAATATTTGTTTTTAATATAAGTTTTAACCTGATCAGATCATAAACATAGTAACCCATTCAAAAAAATAAAACACCCCCATTCATGAATGCTCTTCGTAATGATTACCTGGAATTAAATACCCAATAGTGAAAATTATTTAGCTTAAGCCATTTTACCAAGTGCAATAAAAAAGTAACCCGAATGAATCGGGGTTTTTACAAGCCTTTCTTATTAAAGGGTTGTTAAATGGAAATATCCATTTTATTATGTTTTCAAAAACACAAACGCAATAAAAATGATTTTTTTAAATTATTTGCAAAACAACCCTCTAAAAAGAAAAAAAAATAAAAACCCCGTTTCATAATTTGGGCTGATATTTTTATTACGAATGACTGGTAGATGCCAAAAGCAAAATAGTTTTTCATTATGAATTCCAGGTAATCATTAGATACAGGATTTATGAATGTTTTTTTTTTTTAATGGATTTCTATGTTTATGAACAGAGCAGGTTGAAACTAAAATCAAAAACAAATTTTTACGTAAAAACCAAAGTGGTATTCAATGTATAGTATGTAGTATTTTTTTGCAACAAAAGTGCTCAACATGATTGAGATAATTTTTTGAATGAATAAGAGTAAACTTTTATTTTACTGGCGCGACGTTATTTTCAATTTTTTAGAAGGGGGGCCGGGGAGCAATTTTCTGATTTTTTCACACTAAAAATCAATATTAAGAAACGATTTCCGGGAATATTTTAGAGGACCCCTAGAACAACCTGGAACAAGTTTTGGATTTTTGAAATTCGAAAAGGGGGGGCCAGAACAATATTAACAGGATTTTTTCACCCAAAGTCTTTTTTCGGCTTTAAATGTTCAATTTTCAATATTTTTGAATGAAACCTTGGAACATTTGGATTCGGGTGGTTTTGCACTTGGAACAACTTTTGGATTTTGGATATGTCCAAAGGGGGGCCGGGGGAGCATTTTTCTGATTTTTTTCATACTAAAAATCAATATTAAGAAACGATTTTCGGGAACATTTTAGAGGACCCCTAGAACAACCTGGAACAAGTTTTGGATTTTTGAAATTCGAAAAGGGGGGGCCAGAACAATATTAACAGGATTTTTTCACCCAAAGGCTTTTTCGGCTTTAAATGTTCAATTTTCAATATTTTTGAATGAAACCTTGGAACATTTGGATTCGGGTGGTTTTGCACTTGGAACAACTTTTGGATTTTGGATATGTCCAAAGGGGGGCCGGGGGAGCATTTTTCTGATTTTTTTCATACTAAAAATCAATATTAAGAAACGATTTTCGGGAACATTTTAGAGGACCCCTAGAACAACCTGGAACAAGTTTTGGATTTTTGAAATTCGAAAAGGGGGGGCCAGAACAATATTAACAGGATTTTTTCACCCAAAGTCTTTTTTCGGCTTTAAATGTTCAATTTTCAATATTTTTGAATGAAACCTTGGAACATTTGGATTCGGGTGGTTTAGCACTTGGAACAACTTTTGGATTTTGGATATGTCCAAAGGGGGGCCGGGGGAACATTTTTCTGATTTTTTTCATACTAAAAATCAATATTAAGAAACGATTTTCGGGAACATTTTAGAGGACCCCTAGAACAACCTGGAACAAGTTTTGGATTTTTGAAATTCGAAAAGGGGGGGCCAGAACAAGAATTTTTATTTAATATCGTAGACTTTGTTTATTATTTTTAAAATCTTTAGTTTTTATTTTTTCCGAATGAAACCTTTAGGGTTGTTTAAAGTGGTTGTAGTGTTTTTAAGAAAAAAATTTAAATCATAATTTTTGTAAAATGGGGGCCTAGGGAGCACATCAACAAAAATAAAATCATGCATGAATTTTTTATCAATTTTAACATGGATCGGTTTGAGCGGTACCTTGACAGTTGCGAAACAATTTTTTGATTTTTGAAATTCAAAAAAATGTGGTTTAAAAACGATCTTATTTTCTAATATCGTAAATTTGTTTTTATGGCTTTAAATCTGTATTTTCCAATATATTTTGATGAAATTTTGGAACAATTTTGTTTGAATATTTGTGCATTTGGAACATTTTTAAAATTTTTTGTTTAGGGGTTGGGGGGGTTGGGGTAAGTTTTTTGAGATTTTAGGGGCTAAAAAAATATTTTAAAGAAATAGAATTTTAATATGTTATAGGGAATCGTAAAATAAACATATTACAATTTTTTGATTTTGAATTTTTCAAAAAGGGGGGTCAGGTGAGCTTAAAGTTTATTTAAACCGTTTAAGTCACTTTAAACATCTAGTTCTTAATAGATTTTGATCAAACTTCGCTATGTCACAGGGATTTAACAGTTTCACTTGGAACAAGTTTTGGATTTTTGGTTTTTGAAAAAGGGGGGCTTATGAAATTTTTTGAAAATTTATAAACTTGAGGATTTTTTTTTAAAGTGAGTTTTTAAGCTTATATTGTTATTGTTAAAATATAGGCTGCTTTCAAAACATGTATGAGTCATTAAATATTTGCTTTCGAAACTAGTTTTTGAAAAAAAAAAATTTAAAGTATATTTTTTTTACAGTTTTTGAAAAAACCTTTCGAAAATTGTATCTTTAAAAATACATATTTTACGAGCTTAATTTTTTGGAACAATGTTTAGAACACTTTTTTCGACAAGAAAAAAATATAAAAACTCAAAAAATCGAAAAAAGGGGGGCTACATTTTTTTTGTTTTTGGGCCATAACTTTCGAAATATTGAAGTTAGAGGTCCAAAAATTTGGAACATTGTTAGGAACAACTTTTGCAACCCGGAACAACTTTCAAAAATTCAATTTTCGAAAAAAGGGGGGCTAGGTCAAAAACGGTTTTTTAGGTCTAAAACCCTCATTTTTGAATATTTTTCGAAAAAAAATTGGAACATTCCGGTACAAACCGGGAACAACCTGGAACAACTTTCAAAAATAACGATTTCAAAAAAAGGGGGGCTAACTTCACACACTCCCACATGTGTAATATTTTTGTTAATATTTTTAGGACAGAGTTTGTATAATTATGTCCAGCTAGACCACTTGTTTTGACGACTTTGATACGTTAGTTTTGAGCGAATTACATCAAACACCCACCTACCTCAAATATATTTTAGGTCTGTTTAGGTACTTTGTTGGGATAAAATATAACAAATTTTGAGGAGTGTTGATGAACTTCTCAGAGAGAAAACAAATGCACAAAAGTACTCAAACGCTTCGAACAACATTTTCTGTCACTTTTTAAATGTTAACAAAAGAAAACTAATATAATCAAATTCTGCATTAAAACAAATCAAAAAAATTTAAAAAAAATCCCTCAAAAAACAAATACGCATTTGGAATTTATTTGAAAACCATTTATTTTGTTCTTTTCAAAATCCACAAAAACATGCACTGCATTGAAATATCATTCTTGGAGGAAGAAATCTAATATTTAGAAGACACTTAAAAAAATAAAAAGAAAAAAAAAAACACATTTTTTATCAAAATTGAAAAATACAGAGAATAAACTCAAATTATAATTTGACAGCTTTTTGTTAACAAACAGTTACGTCATTTTGTTTTTGTAATTTTGCTTTTAATTCGAATTCAGATTTCTACCACAAGAAATTCGTTGGGCTGAAATTCGCAGGTAGGGTAAGTAATTCTACTCCTTCAAGAGCGCACTTTTCAAAAGCTTAGAATTTTTGAGTACCTACGAAAATTCTTACAAATTCTTAAGAAAATTCTATTTTTTCAGTACGTAAACAGACCTTTTATTGCAAGTTGAAAATTATTTGTCTCGAATTACGTAATCTTATTTTCAATCGAAACAAGAGCCTAATGGTTGTATGGAGGCTTTTGGAATGATTTTTTTTTATTGACCTGGAATACAGTGGTTATTCTCAAGAACTACTTATTATTCTCATGAACGGCACAATTTCGAGGAAAAAAATCATGTATACAAAATTCACATATAAAAAATTATTTTTTTTTAACGTCTCCTCCGATTTTCTCTCAGGAAGATTTTATGAAAAAAAATTTTACAATCGAACAAGGTTTTGTTAAAACTGTATAAATTGTTGGTGCCAGAAAAAAATAAACAGTTTTTTAACAAAAACTATAGTTTATTGTATTTTTTTTCACAAAATATTCTTTGAGTCATTTGTCATCGATGTATGTTGTGTTTGTGTTTTAAAACGAGTGAAAAATTCGTTAAAATCGCTTTAACCGGCCCCTGAGCAGGATATGATATAAGAGTAAGCACGTAATGGGAATGTACGGTCAACGTTGATTTTAAATTTTTCATGGTCGAAGCAAAGTTATTCCGAAAAATAGCTTAATCCAATGTTCTTTATCTCTGCATAAAAGATGATCTTAAAGATAAAAACATTCTTGCTATTTACAAAGAATAACTTTTATCACTTAATTTCAACCAAATTTTGATCAAAAATTGAAATTCCAAGGTACCAAAAGTTAATGAGCCATATTCATAGATGTTGTCTAAGCCGTTACTAAGAAAGACTCGGGTTCATCCTATGTCAATTGCATAGGATAAACCCGAGTTTTTCTTAGTAACGGCTTAGACAACATCTATGAATATGGCTCATTAACTTTTGGTAGAAAAATGTCCCCTAAAAATGTAATAAATATAATAAAATAAGTTTTAATTTTTGTTTCATTTTTTTTTTTTCTAAATTTCAAGTTTGAATAAAAGTTTTTTAAAAAGCATAAAACATTGACCCTTAACTTATTTCTTGATTCGATTGACTTCAAATAAGGCCACTAAATTTTGGAAGAAAAAATTATATTAAACTTTGGAAATAGAATCAGATATGTACAAATTTTGCTTAATTTTTTTTTTTGTTTTCAAAATTCTGACTTTGAAAATTATTTTTCTTGAAACTATTCTTGGGTGAAAATAGTATCTTCACTAATGGTTTTTCTTAAAGGGACCTGGAAAATTTTTGGCATAATGTGTTTTATAAAATTTAAAAAAATTTTTTTGATAAATTGTTATTTTCAAGTTTAAAAAAAAGTCCGATAAGGGCGTTAACGTATTTTTAAATACTAACATTTTTTTTTTTGTTTGTAATAAGTAATTTCAATATCTAACTAGTTATTTCTCAATAAAATAATTAATTATTTTGAAGTTATAGTGTTACAAATAACTTTTGAGTCAATGACTCAAAAACGCAAAATAATATATCAATGATAAAACAATTTTCAATAAAACTGAGTATAATTCTTTCCATGACCCCAAAATATATATTTCTTGAGATAAATACTATATCTATGTCGATGTCAGATAATTTTACAAGAAAATGTAATTTTTTCTCAAAAAAGTGACGTCATAGGCATCGTATTCGAATTAATCAGTCCAAAATCCTTCTATTATCTTTGGTATGACACTCTGTAAGGGAAACAGCCATGGTATGACCAACTAGCTCTTACTCCTAGTGAGTGAGCCCTTAATGTTTCGTTTCCATATATTTTTATCAACTAAGAGTGTGTGTCTTTCACCCTGTTATTGTGGCATTATTACTCTTAATGTTGAGCAACAAGAAAGCAACATCATGACACTTGAGAAGCAAGGATCCATACAATTTTTTTTTTGCTCGCCCTCCTTTTTTGTGTGTTGCATCCTCTTGCTTAAATACTTTTATAAAAGATAAGCTGGATGGAAGCGCATCACCAAGAGATAAAGGGATTTCATCCGACTGTACCGCGGGCTATACAAGAAGAAGTGAACACTTGCAAATACAACACGCAGCTTTGTGCTGTTCGTCTAGTATAAAACGCTATGTGTGTGAGAAAGAATATCCTTATGTAGCCAAAGAGGCGAGTATGAGTTTTTAATGAGAAAAAATATCCTTATACTTGAAGAACAAAATTAAAAAAAAAAAGATACAATTTACAGGCAAAAAGATAGGATAGTGTATGAAATGAACACAAAAAAGAGTTCTCAAGGGCGTTCTTAAGACAAGATGACGATAGAGCGCACTTAGTTTTAATCTTATGAATTTAAAAAGTGCCAATAAGAGGATTACGAAAGAAAATGTGAATATGTGTTAGAATGTAAAGGAAAATTAGTGTCATTAAGGTGTTTGAGCAGATGAACACCCATCACACCTAAGGTGAAACGATAAGAGTCCATCATTAAGTCTAAACGATGGCAATGCCGACGCGACGCTGCAAAAGAGGAAGGATAATAATTTATTTGACATGTAAGCACAAGCACTATTAATGTTTAGGAAGAGGTACTTAAAGCTGTGGTTTGGTTTATAAGATTTAAAAAAAACCTTATCCCTACGAATAGATATACATACCTAGACAGATCTCACATCATGAGCAGGGAGTCAAGTCTGCATCACATAGATTCCACCTTGCAAATAAGAATCGTTGAGTTTTGACACATTTTGAACCCTGAAATGGGTCGGTGATGGGTTACATATACAAAAATTTCCACACTCGAGTTTATTTTTGTATTTTATTTTCTTATTTTCATACGCTGTCAACTGCATACACTACTTTATGTTGTATAGTAACAGAATAACAGAAACGTGCTTGTGTTGCAGTAAAAGGGACGAGAACGAGAAATGAAGTTTTTGGTTAGGACTCGGGACCATCGGAGTTAAAAGTTTCAGCGTACATACTCAACTCATACATACGAATGTACCTTGTACATTTGCATTTAAACTCTCGATTGACGTGCTCAATATCACAGGATTTCAACTTTCTCCTGCCACAGCCTGCTTGTGTATGGATGATAGGTGATAGCCAATGTGCCGAGGATAATAAAGTTCGTATTTCGAAGTATTTACAATAAGCAATGCAGTGGAAGGACGCAGTCTGGATATGGAATGGACTTTTGGTTTGATGATGGAAGCATTCATGGTTGATATATGGGATATTGTATGGCGAGTTGAATACTTGGGGACAGTATGATTGCATAAAATTTGTCATTCATGGAAAAAGGTCTGGATGACATATGAGAAATAAATTGACATACAAATGAAAGAGTTTTTTTTTTTCTTTAAATTAGTGTGTATGCCTCATAAAAATGTGGCTAAAGATCAAAGTAAATTTCGATTTCATATTTTTTTGTCAAAAAACTATTTAAAATTTCCGGCTTTACCTATGGATTTTGGGAAGATTTAAATAATTTTATGCTTATAAAAACAAAAGGCCCACATATCAAATATTGCAGTAACAACACTGTGATTGAAATTTATTTGATAAATATAACACCTGTTTGCTGAAACGAAACATACTTGTGTTCAGTAGTGATTTCTCCTCTGCGTACACTGTTACATATTTTTTTAATTGCCATTTATATTCTTATTAAATCTTTAAATACCTCCGAAAGTGAATCCCTTATTTATAAAACTTATACAATGTGGAAAAGAGGAGTTTCGATGTTGAGTAGCTACATAAAGATATTTTTGATGGAAGTGTCATTTTGGCATTCAATTCAAGAATTGTAACTATCGAAAAAGTATTCAGATATGTTAATTTTTTTGTTTTTTTTCTGCTGAAATTTCTATCAAATGCAAAAACAAAATGAAACAACAGCTGTCAACTCTAAGTAGACAATAACTATAGTGCAGTTTCAATTAAAATTATAACGAATTCTATATTTCTTTTGCTATTAACCCCTTATTGCATGATTTATATTTGGCTTCGTATGAATTAAAGACAAAACCGCAAATTATGTCTTGTGGAAATCTTTAAAGAGTCAAATGAATAGGTACTGCACATTATTGGCATTTTATAAAGGATGGATATTTGTTACAATTTTGCATAATTGTGGTTGTTTTTTGTTCCTTATGGGAAATGATCCAAGCAATCCGATCGAAAAGTATCCAGAGGTAAGTCTTGATGTCTGTATGAAGTATATTGTGGCATTATATGGAATAGGTGAACTCGATAAGCTTTGTGGAATAGCTGCTCGACTTGTTGTTGGAGCACTGAAGGTCAGTGCTCAGACTTGACGACCACCTTTACTTAAAACTTTTCCTGATTTACGCAAATGTTTGGAAACCGCAAGTTTGAAAGTAAACGGCATGTATCCATTTTCGACGATTCGGCGCCAACAACAACACTCATATCTAAGAAATGAACAAAAATTCGTTGGCCTCATTGACGGGAATGCAGATGGATTTTATAATAGCCAAGCATGGAATCAAGTAAATAGACCCCTACCATTTGCTTGTTATAATAATATTATTGGTTTAGGTTCACTTCCAAAGTAAGCTAAGACCATACTGACCACCTTATTATCATACCATGGCACTAAGCAAGTCATCGGAACTTTGAGAATAAGTTTCTGAAATGGTAACATTATTTTCTTGGTGAGACAAATGGGGTCACATTCACTATAAGAGTCCAAAACCAGATCATCACAACTCAAGAATCCATCATTAGGAAATGAATTAACCAGCTTGGAAATTTCATAAAAGCTAGATATAAAAAACTATCAACAATAAAGAAAGAAAAGCACCAACACAAAATCCATTAAGGAGGTTCACAGGGTTTTAAGTTTAAGGGTTTATGATCATACAAATTTGGACAACGACACGGTTTGGCGCGTCTATCCTTGTGTAGACAAATAAATGCATTCACAGATTGGGTTTTTATGACTCACATCTGCGAGCAGAATGATTTTTTGTCGCGTCGTTTCACATCGTCATTATCTGCTTTTTTATTATCTAAAGATAGAACTCAGAAATAAGAATATTAGGAATAAGATATTTTAGAAATGTATACATGAATGTAGTAGTAAGTAAATATAAGATATAGTCCTAATGTAGTTTAGTTGCTTTTGAATAAAACAGAATACTATGAATCACCAAACCAGAGAGTTCGTGTCCATTATTTATTTCCCATAGACTGATAGTGGAATTTTCACAGGGCGTGCATGCTCGCGAGCATAGCTCAGCAATGATCGGAAAAACAACATCATGTTGGCTGTAAATCAAAACTTTTTGATTTCTGGTGAGCCATGCCATGCGTTTGAAAATTTTCCATACAAAGAAGTTATTACTTGCGATATATGTATATCAAGTTATGCATTCGTAAAAAAAAAGTTGAGATAGCAATCAAACATGACATTACGATGATAGAGAATGAAAAAAGTGGGTCCAACAATTCTGTCTGTCTGTCTGTCTGTCTGTATGTATCAGAGACCACAGACGGGTCTATTAACTTCAAACTTGATATGTGGCGTTTTTTGGAGAATATCCCCAGACCATTTTTGAATTATTTTTTTATACCAAAAATAACGGTACATATTGTATACCGGTTTTAGAAAAACTAATTTTTCTCAAAAATGGTTCCTAGGATTTTGATTAAAAAAATCATGGTAATTTTTTTGGTGATAAGGTCTATCTTGAAATGAAAACAATTTTTTTCAAAAATCGTTATTAACGGTACCTACCTGCCATAGAACCGTTTTTTTTAATTCTGATTTTTTTCTTCATGACTCAATCAATTTTAACCATTTATATGTATTACATAAATGCTTTTTAGCTGCCGTTATAATATTTAGTAAAAAAAAAAAATTAGAAAATTTTTGGGTTTTTAAATAAAATTTGAAATTGTTTTTTGAGAAATCATTTTTTCCAAAACCACTCATTATTTTTTTTCAAAATTTAGTTTTTAGATGTTGATAAGAGCAAGTAACTATGCTATTTCAACGTAGTAAAAAGAAAATTAAATAATCTACAAAAATGTGAATCTTGACGGAAATGTAAAATACACCGATGAAACAGTACAGGCCACTAAAGTCATTATTGTCATAATTTTGTTGGTTTTTGGGCTGTTATTGCCTAAAAGGTTACAGTAACATGAAAAGTTTGAATAACAAAAGCTAAAGTAAATTACTTTACGAGATGATAGGCTTTTTTATAGGAAATTTAATTACCTACAACTTTGCAATTCACATTTTCTCTGCAATAACATAAAAAAAAAAAATCATAAACAACTTTCCTTAGTTTTAATGTTTTAATTTACGAAAGCTCATATTATTCGATAAGCTTTTCAATTAATTTGCCAACTAAATTTTCAAAACAGAGTTGTGGCCATCAACTTGTCTGTCTAGTTCAGCTTTAAGTTTTGAACGTTTACGAAAGTCAAGAAAACCACTTAAAGTCTAAAGACCACCCATATAATATCAACAACAAAAAAACCCTCTGTGTTTAAAAATGCTTCGAAAGGATCGTACTTCCTTTCTATAGTAATTCCTTATTCAGAATAAGAAAAAAAAATCTATTTTGTACACAAACACCAAGTAAAATGTATTTTCCTTATCATTTTGTCCTCTCCAATGATCGGAAACGGAAAATGAAGATGAAAAACTTTTACAGACACCAATTACTTTTGTGTGGTTGTTTTGTTTAACTTGAATAGCTTTGCTGCAGCAGCATAGCCCAAGACCGAACTTTCCAATACAAACTATACTCCGTTTCCGATGTCCTTCTTGTTTAGTGTGTTTTCAGCAGTATCATTTTCAGTATAACATTATACGATTACAACAAACTGAAAGAAGAGGCAACCGGAAACAACCATTGGCATACATTTCTTCCGGTTTTTGTTGTTTTAAAAATTACTCTACAATCCATAGGATGAAGTTAAAGAGTATGTTCCGTTGCGGGGACGTGAATGGGCAATGTTAAATAGTACCTTCGAGAGGACATTACAATATTTTATATGTTGCAATTATCGCTTATTTGCCTTGAGTAAGATGGCTATGTGTTTATGTTTGTCCCATATCATTCGAAGGATGTACGATAAAGATAAAACCGTTTATCTTATTTGGTTTCAGATGGCGATGAGATAATGAAGATGAATAATGCATTTGATGGTATAAGAACAATTTGTTTTATTCTATCTATGTTATGTACCTACTGTGTGTTTGATAATGTGTATGTGTTATTTAATTTAATTTTGAGAAATGAAAGGTTAAAGGGGATTCCATGAAGGCCTTTGAATGATTTACAATTAGACATCAATATAGTAGTGTATGGCAGGTTTTTCTCATCAATAATATTTTACTTGCAATTCTTTTAACAAAATAAGGTCTAACGATAACAAAGTGGTTGTATTTTTTAGTACTGAATACCATATAACACATTTATTTAATCCCTCACTTGATGTGGGCGTTTTTTTGAAAGTCTGGAAAATTTCGTTCATAATTCCAGTTCATTAGGCCGGCCGGTCCGAAGCAAGATGTAAGAAAGTATCGACCAATTATCAAACTTTCCGTTTTTTCTAACCTAGAAAAAAAAACTGTCTTTCCTCTTTAAAGGAATGATTTCACTTTATCAGCACGGTTTTGACACCGCAACAAATCTTATGATTTTCTACAATAGTGTTGTCAATTTCCTAGAAATTAGATGTGACGTCATCTATACAGATTTCACCAAAGCTTTTGAAAGGGTCAATCACTATAAAAGTTAAGAGATTTCAGCTACCATTCTAACCATCTTAAATGGTTTCAGTCATACTTAAGTGATCGTGTTCAATATGTACACATAAACAATATAACCTCCCATCAAATAAATGTTTCCTCTGGCGTTCCGCAAGGTGCCCTTCTATTTTAAATCCTCATTAATGATATTCCTCTTCATATTCAGTTCTCTATTTAGTAAACTCTTGCTTGCTGATGACCTAAAAATCTACTAAATGGCTAAATGAAGCTTTCTGCTCGTTGTAAATATTTGTCGTTAATTTTTATAAGGGACATATTACCTTAAAAATCATAACAATTGTCCATTTCTGTTATCGTTAGTTGAGTTTTATTCTCTTTCAGCATATCTGCGATCCAGATGTTTATTTATTGAAATTTTCCACAGATTTATATGGGATAAATGTAATTATATCGATCTTTTCACTGTTAGTGATAAAATATTGTTGTCTAGTAATCTTAAGCAAATATGATGAAATAATAAATAAATAAATAAAATATGGAAGACTGATGGCTCACTTTTTCTAATTCAAAGGTTTACATTTTAAAATTTCAATTTGGGCCACTCTTGACCAGATTGTTGCGAGAGGTCTCCACTTTCTTTTCGCAAAAATTTAACTGCGTGCGGAAAAATGAGTTTTGACTTGCGATATAGGTACTATACGGCAAGTTTAGGATTCGTAAAAAAATCGAACTCCAGATAACAATGAGACAAAAAAAGTTGGTCCTGGAATTCTGTCTGTCTGTCTGTCTGTCTATCTGTCTGTGTGTACCTCGAGCTACAGCCTAAACTGCTGAACCGAATTTCTCGAAACTTGGTGGTCAAGGGTCTTTGGTGATTCCCTAGAGGGGATATTGAAATTTTGTTAGGACTTAAACTAACGGTATCTGTCATATAACCATAAAGGAAAAGTTAATTTTTTTCAAAAATGGCTCTAACGATTTTGATAACGTCTGCTTTTTTAATAAATAAAATGAATAAAATGTTTGTAAAAATTCTACTAACGGTACCTCCCATTGAACTATTTTCTTCGTTTTTGACTTTCTCTCAAACGACTCAACCAATTTTTAAGAATTTGTTATTAGGAAGCTTCTTAACAATTGAAAACTTATTATTATATTGTGGTGGGTAAACCAAGTGAAGAGTGCGAACAAATAGACATTGGAACAACGAAGCGCGCATTAAAAGTGAGATTGTCAGAACATGAAGCGGACATAAGAAAGAAAAAGACAGCTACAGCAAACTCACAACATATGCAAGATTATGATCACAAAGCAGATTTTGTTTGGAGTTCGCTACACTTTGGAGAGTCTGCACATCCAAAAAAACATAGATAAGACGATAAACCAATGTCTTGAAAACATAAGTGCAAAATATAGTGTTGCCATAAGACCTCATCTGTGATAAATTATTTTTTTTCTGTTTTTAATTTAAATATATTTTTTTTTTTAATTCTTTTTTTAATTTATTAATTTAATGTTAAAGTAAAAGTAATCCTGTGATAATAATTACAACAATATGTAATTGATTAAACTCAAAAGTAAGTTCAAAGCTATAAGGATTTTATATTATTTGACTGTTAGAATTTTTAACAAACCAAAATGTTTTTAAAACAATCCTATTTTTGTACTTTGTTTTTAAGGACCAAATAAAATTTGTATCCCCTGATGAATCCGGAAAATAACCGGAGAAACGTTGGGAAAAAATGAATTGGTTTTTTTAATTAATTGCATTATTTTCTAATGATCATTAAGCCCAATTACACTAATATCAATTAAAACTTATTAATTATCAAAATTTTCAAAAACGTAATTTTTGGATTTTTAAAATACATAACTTTAAATTTTTTTTTTTAAATCAATTTTTGAATTTTTTAAATTTTGGTTTTAGATGTGCAATAATATTAAATTAAATTGTATTCTTGAGAATTTTTATATATAAAAAATGATTTTTTTTAAAAAGGGCTCTAACGATTTTCACATTTTTTTTCTGACAATTTATCTTTCAATCAAATAAAATGGCATATTTTGTTTGGAGCTTTAAACAATTAAAGAAGTTGTTTATGTCATTTTAGTAATGATTTTTTTTTTTTATTTCTTATAAAATTACTTATTTTTAAAAACTTTATAATATAAGAAGCTATAACGTTCATAGCAACTTTGACCCTAAAAGCAAGTCCGTGCGATCCAGTCGTTCATTTTATTACTAGCGATATGGGTACCATATATCCCATCCATGGGGGTAAGCCTTGTCGTGGCGGATGGGCTTACTCCCATGGTCGACAGGTCGAAGCGGAGTAGGCTGTTGCTACTAATTACCCCCCCAACGATGGAGTGTTCCCACCAAGGCACTCCCAACAATTGACGGTAGCGGAAGAATTCATTTATAGAATCAACGGTAGCGTCAGCAGTTCCAGTTAGGTCGAATTACTTGGTGAACCCCCCTTATATGAGCTACTCCGACATATTCAGAGCACAGGTCTATAAGGTGCAAATCACATCTAGGCAAAATAACATCAAGGTGAGCCTAGCGACACACACCAACATCTAAGAGCTTTCCATTAAGAGTGCATGCAATTCCTTGGGTTAGGCGACTGGAGATCACCGGCGTAGTAAAAGACGATCAAATTACACAAATAGGAGCATGCCAGTGTCGACAAAATATGCGATAACGTTTCGCGAAATTTTCGGAAAATTTCGAGCATTATGGACAATCTTGCTAATACGAGCGGCACTACCCCGCCAGGCAGTACAGATGCTACGCACAGTACTGATCCTGGACCGATTAGTAATAATCGGGTCAGAGCTATACGGATTCCGGGGGCTAGCAAAGTAATGCACGAGGTGAGAAGAAAATTAAGAGTCGCGAGTTGGAACGTGGGTAGTATGAACGGCCGAAGCTGTGAATTAGAAGAGGTGATGAAGAGGAGGCGAGTGGACATCTTGTGCGTCCAAGAAACCAAGTGGCGAAACACTGGAAACAGAGCCCGCTTCTTAGACGTCAAGACAAAGCAATACAAGATGTTCTACTACGGAACAGAGCAAGGTAGAAACGGAATCGGTGTCATCCTTGCGGAAAAGCTTCTTGGAAACGTTTTGGCTATTTCGAAGTCCAGTGACCGATTGATGTCTCTAAAACTGGTGATGGAAGGAAAGGTGTGGAATATAGTCAGTGCATATGCTCCCCAAATTGGATGTGAGCAGGTGGAAAAAGATGCATTCTGGCTAGACTTCCACAACCTCATTAAAGACATCCCAAAGGAAGAGCTTTTGTTTGTGGGTGGAG
This sequence comes from Meliscaeva auricollis, assembly GCA_948107695.1. Lineage (NCBI taxonomy): Eukaryota > Metazoa > Arthropoda > Insecta > Diptera > Syrphidae > Meliscaeva > Meliscaeva auricollis. The sequence goes on along the minus strand of OX403616.1, from coordinate 16,055,104 downwards.
ATTTAAATGGACATGTAGGGAACGGCAACGAAGACGATGAGGACTGCCATGGTGGCCTTGGATTCGGAACTAGAAACCCTCCTGGTGAAGAAATTCTAAGCATGTGCAGGTCACATGGTCTTATAGTGTTGAATACCATGTTCATTAAACAAAGCCGACACCTTATCACTTATAGCAGCGGTGGAAATGAAACACAGATCGACTATCATCTGGTATCTAGTTCCATGAAGCCGCTAGTGAAAGACTGCAAAGTGATATTGGGAGAAGCGATCGCCCAGCAACACCGTCTCCTACTGACAGAATTTTTTATGGAGACGAAGACGGCAAACAAACAAAGAGAGGCTACCGGAGGAATCAAGTGGTACAACCTGGACAAAGGAAAAGGCAATGCATTCATCTCTGTTATGAGAAATTATCTGTGCGAAACCATCAGCAGACTACAAAACGAAGAGTGCAGAGTACAAAATATGTGGGACTCTCTGCAACGAACTTGTTTGTCGAAGGCGAGGTCACTGCTAGGAACATCAAAAGGAAACTACCAAAGGGAAAAAGAAACATGGTGGTGGAGCGATGAAGTCAAGGCAGTGATATCAAGGAAAAAGACCGCTTTCCAAGCTTGGTCCAAATGCCCCTCTCATAATAGAGATGAGAAAGCACTACTCGAAGTGGACTACAAGCGATACAAGAAGGAAGCCAAGAAGAAATGTGCCCAGCATAAAGCAGAGAGTACGGAAAGCATGTATCGCGAGCTTGGGGAAATATCTGATCCAGCTGCTGATGCCAACCAGGCTCTCCAGGAACTGCGACATGCTAAGCTGAACAAGGGTGCAGCCATCTTCAAAATTGCCGCACAAAGGAGAAGGAATGCCCAGGAAATTCGCTCACCAAAGTTCATTAACGATGCTCAAGGCCTACTACTTGTAAATGACGACAAAATTCTTCACAGGTGGCGACAGTATTGTGACGAACTCCTAAATGAACAATTTCCCAGGATATACTTTCCAACAGCCGAACCTAATTTAGAAGAAGTACCCGACCTTACAGTCGAAGAAGTTAGCGTGGCGGTGAAAAACTCCAAGAAAGGAAAGGCGATTGGTCCAGACGAAATACCCTCTGAGTTCTGGAAGAAGATGGGAGACATTGGGTGTAAATGGCTTACGATTCTCATCTCCAAACTCATAAGCGGTGACCAAATGCCAAATCAGTGGAGGGAAAGTTTCCTTCTCCCAATCTACAAAGGAAAGGGACACACACGAAACTGTGATAACTACCGATCGATTAAGCTGATGTCACACACCATGAAGATCGTAGAGCGGATTTTGGACGGCCGACTGCGAAAAATAATACGGCTGTCTGATGACCAGTGCGGGTTTGTCTCGGGTAAATCAACCACAGATGCTATACAGAGTTTAAGAATCCGAATGGAAAAACACCGTGATTCCTCAAGGGATTTGCATATTGTGCTAGTTGATTTCGAAAAGGCATTCGATAGACAACCACGAGATCTGATATGGGTGTCCTTGAGACAGCGAGGGGTTCCGGAAACCTACGTGCGGATGATCATGGACATGTACGAGGAAGTAAAAACGAAGGTAAAATGCCCCGCAGGAGTCACCGAAGAGTTCCCAATCAAAGTCGGTGTGCACCAGGGAAGCGTCCTGAGTCCTTTGCTCTTTATCACAGTCCTTGACTTTCTGCTTGAAGGAAAAGTGACGGATCCGAAAGTGAATCAGTTATTCTTTGCTGATGATGGAGCCATCATAAGTGAAGATCCAACATCCTTGCAACGAGCACTTGATGTGTGGGTGGATGTTCTGGAGGGAAGTGGTTACCGGATAAGCGCGAAAAAGACAGAATATCTCTGCTGTCCATTTTCTGACCCAGACGGCCCTATTCCGGACATTTACCTGAATGGAACAACACTTCTCAAGTGCGAAAAGTTCAAATATCTTGGATCTATGATCAACAACCAAGCTTCTTGTGATGACGACATCAACCACCGAATAAGTGTAGGGTGGATGAAGTGGCGCGAAAACTCTGCCATCTTCTGTGACCGAAAAATGCCCCCTAAACTGAAAGGAAAGCTCTATACTGCAGTTGTTCGCCCAGCACTTACATACGGTTCACAATGTTGGACAATGTACAGAACGTATGAGAATAAGCTGACAGCAGCTGAGATGAAGATGCTTCGTATGACAGCAGAAGTAACAAAGCTTGATCGAATCAGAAGCAAGAAAATCCGAGGAAGCCTTCACGTCAAAAACACCATCTTGGATAAAATACAGCATGACCGTTTAAGCTGGTACTGTCATGTACAAAGACGAAACCCTGAGAACCCAGTTCAAAAGGCGATCGCTTACGACGTTCCAATGCAATCGCGAAGAAGAGGCAGGCCCAAGAACTCATGGAGAAGACAAATGCAACGATCAATTTCAGTCATTTTTACATGAATGCTTTTAAGTTGCCGTAATAATATTTAGTAAAAAGAAAATTATTTTTTGGATTTTTAAAACAAAAATTTAAATTTTATTTTTGAAAAATCAATTTTCCGAAAACTATTCAATATTTTTTTTTCAAAATTTAGTTTTTAGATGATGATAAATAATATCTTAAGACTGGCGTACCATATATACCATATATATATAGAAAAAATATTTTTTTTTTTTAAACGGCTGTAAAGATTTTCAATTTTTTTTTATGTATCATTTTCAGGTTAAATTCATTTAAGAAGCTGTTTTTGTCATTTGAAAATCGAATTTTATGCTTTTTTTATTTTTTTTCCAAAAATGTGTTTACAATTTTTTTATTAAAAAGGGTTAGCATAAATAGTAACTTTATCTATAGGAGCAAGTACGTGAGACCCAGTCGTGAATTTTATTTTTTATTTGTTTGGTGTTGATTTTACCACAGCACGGCATTACGTTTTACGTTTGGCTCTGTTTTATTTTTATTTTGCAGTTACAAACTGCATGAATATTTGTTCGTTGTCTTATTAGATTTGAAGTTGCCTGAACATGAAGTTGATGTCACATGAGTTTATTTAATTCTATTTTATTCATTCTCTCCACTTAATATCTGTTTTGGGACAATTTGAAACTATGAAAAACGCATTGATACAAAGAAATTTTCAAACAGATTGACCTCCGATGGTTTTCGTAAATTGAAATGAATGGCATTGTAAATTGAAATTTATGATTTTTTGGTCTCTGGTAGATTTGTTTTATTTTTAAAATTATGTAGTAAATGGAAACAAAAATAAAAAATAATATCTGAATAGTTCTAATTAGCGTTTTTTTTTTATATAAATTTTGTATGCAGGTAAATATAGACTGTTTTGTAAACGTTATATAATAAATCATTTTTGAAAAGGATGCGAAAAATAATTAATTGGTTTTTATGACCCTGAACTTTGCGCCTAATTTAACTGCAAATTTTTAGACTCCTGCCACTACCATAAAACTAGACCGATTGTCGAAAACGGCACGGCAATACTTTGTCTCAATAAATACTTGGTATGCCATTTTTTAAGGTTTTTTTTTTCTATTTACCATAGTATAGAAATTATGGCAAAAAAGAGTCGGAAGTGCTTCAAGAAAGTGTCGCCGTAAAGAGGAAAAAAAAACTTAGCAGTAGTTCTGTTTCAATAAATGCTCGGTATGCCATTTCTTTGAAAGGTACCTACAGGCAGCGTTCCTCCTTCGAAAAAACTTAACATAGAAAGTAAAGGTCTCTAGCTTAATTCAAACATGTTTCGTTAATGTTATTTTCACGTTGAGGTATGATGTTTTGATGTATGGTTATTTTCAGAGAGTATAGCGCAATAGATATTACTGTTGATAACTCTAGCCCCACTGCACTGGTTCGAATACTGGTGCCAGCCAGGTTTTTTTTTTTTTTTTTGGTTCGACCCAAATAGCTTACTTTTCAATTTTAATTTGAAGTATTTTTTTTTTTTTTTGACTCTACATCGTCTATTCCCTCAGTTCATACAATTCAATTTTCATATTATTTTATGTGTTACCGTAATTCATTATTCTGCGGTCAAATCTTAACCGCTCGGCAGTACTAGTAAATTCGTTCACATAAATGTTGTACAAAAGAATACGTAGGTACCTATTAATTACTTGCTAACATCAAATCATCTTATTTTATTTTTCAAGCTATCAAACAATAGGTAAAGTATATAATGAATAAATAAATTACTTTACAAAATTATAAATTTTACATAAAATCTATTGTGCGTCTTATATTTTTGGCTAGGGACTGTATGGACTTATTTAATTTGAATTATGCATTTTAAACAACAACAAAAAAACTTATTGTATATTTTTGGTTTCTATTCTCTTAAAAATAGTTTAAGATTTTTTTTATTCTACTATCTTAATGGTCCTACTGACGCTTGATTCTTGGTAAATTTTACTTTGATGACCGGATTAACAGCTGAATAGTTGAAGCCAAAAACATAAAAACTAATGTGCATTTGCCCAAAAAAACAAAAACCTTCGTTAATTTAGTGACCACGCTACCCTATAACATTTTTTTACCTAGTTGGCCAAAACCAAACTAACAGCCTTTTTCAAAAATTAATATTATATTATATTGTGCTGACAGTCAGCCAAACAAGCTCAAGAAACTAATTTAACTTATCATCAACTGTATACTAACAAAAAATTAAATTAAGACAAACCCTTCGACGCCCACGCCCACCGCCACGCCGCAGACATGCAACAAAACCAACGAAATATTTTATGGGAGAGCTATGTTAGTGTGATTATGCATCATCTTCTTTTTCTTCATCTCTATGAATATATTTACAAATATAAGCGACTTAAAATTGCATTGAATCCAACCTAAACCATATAGCTGCACAAACTAAAGCATTAGCGCACAAAAGTGCGAGGTTTGGCTAATTAAAAAACTTTCGCGCCACTTATCGTCGTCATCCAAACACTTTTACAAACAACACTCGAAACAAAAATGTGATTCACCCTTCCGCAGCAACTGTAACTGGCAGTGGAGATGGAAGGTAGGTTCCATATTTGCGCGCCCAAGACCAACATGGTCTCGCAATAGCTAGAGTTGCTGTAGTTACTCGATCCCATAGAATCGCATAGCTATTTTCTGGTGGCAAAAGCAAAGTAGATAATCAAAACCAGAAAAACCAACCCTAACCTAACCACAAAACCGCTATGCGCGATCCTTATTAAAATTAATTTGCGAGGACGATGACAATTTTAGCCTTCTTCACCCCGACTCTGCTTGCGGCGCCAATCCTTTAATTCACTTCCATCCGGCAATGGGTCTTTATACAGCAGCTACAACCAGCTAGTAGCTCTAACCCTCTAACGGCACTCGACTCTTTAGTAGGGTGGAAGAAATGGCCTCTTCTCGTTCCCATTTGCTACCTACACTCCATCATGAAATTCAGGACTTCCGGTGAAGTACCAGTTTTTTTTATCTTGGAAGCTCTATGTTCCCAGTTCTGTGAAGTGGGTGAGGGGATGGAAATTCTTCTCTTGCTTGGTCGTTCTGCTTCGGATTTCCTCGCAGCAGAAGCAGTACTCACATCGTCCCATCCTCGGGTGCAACATGAGTTTAACTGATTTTTTATTTCATTGCGGTATACCCTTTGTTTATTTGCACAATACGAACTATGTCCACCCCTTTCTATGAGGTTTTAGGGGTCAGAAGACAAGACAGTACGACAGGACATTATTATTACATTATGATAACATTGGATATAGTGTAAAAGTAATTAACTGTGTGTTTTAAGTTTGTGCACTGCTATTTCAGCGCCGCCGCCATTCTCGCTATTAAACAAACACAGCAATTAAGACCCCTCAGGGGGTTGCCGATGGTCACAGAGTCCACAGCGTATGTATAACGATTAAAGGTGCTTACCACATGCAAAGTATACCCCCAAAGGGAGTGGGTAGTGCAAGTAACACAACAAAAGTGATTGTTAATTAACATCAAGCAAAGCAAAATAATAATTACCAAGCACATAATTAGGGGTGGATTATTGAGCGAAGACACGAAACGTTACAAAATCATTCTTCCGCCGGAGTCTACAATATTGTTGTACTTCCCTCATAGAGCTTGTCTTAGGGACTGAAACTGATGGTGAATCAATGTGTTCTTTGTTGACTTTATTGGAAGTTTCTTTGAGAGGGTGAGGGGAAAACAAAGTCAGCTGATTTTTAGAACAGAAACAATTTCCCCTTTTGAGAATGATGTTTCCCTTAAATGCGGATGGAGAGACAGCAAATTATATTGTTATTTCTCTTAATTTTTCTTAAGAGATTTTTTTTTTAATCGCTTCTGCGTTGTTCACATAGAGGAAAATGTATTCAATTTACTTTTGTCGTAAATTCTGCAACCGATTGCTGCACTTAAACTGGACTTAAAGTTAAATGAATTAATGTGGTTTCTCAGGACTTTAAATGAAGTTCATAAAAGATTAGATAAGTGAAGAAGTTTAAGAATGAGTTTTCTCTATGAGCAAAATGTGTATGTTAGTATTAAATGCAAAATAGTTTTGTTATAAGGTTTAAGTTTCTGATGAATTATAGTTATCATCCAGATTTGTATCATGTACTTGTCACGTCTTCTAAACGTGTGTCCTTGGAGAGCTAGCAATTTAATAAAACTCAAATAAAAAGCTTTAAAGACAATTTTTTAACAGTCAGTTGTCGACCACGCGTGAAGATGTACCTACGAAATCGAATTTATGATATTTTTGATTCTATTGATTTGCAAATCTTGTGAGTGTCGTATACGTACATAGCAATAAATTGTGTATAGAAATAGTTGTTAACATTTTGGGTAAAATGTTGTTGGAAACTTTTAATTATTTATATAATAGAAACAAAACCTTGTTTTTATATAAAAAAATGTATATATGGTACACCGGGGTACATTCATCATTGCCGTTTTTATTACGAACGTTTATGTGTAAACCCATTATTCAAATGCAGATCGCTTCAATTTGCAAATTTTTACCATGCATTGTTATTTTACAGTTCTAGCTATTCCACTATTCTATTCGGCAAAGAAAGGTAGATGTAGTGTTTGGTTTGTTTCTTTCTTTCTTCATTTCTGAACTTCCCTGTAATTTTCGTGTTCATGTGTATAAATAATAATTGTTTTTATTTTTTTTTACCATATATTAAGTTATGCATTCGTAGAAAAAAAAAGGTGAGATAACAATCAAACATGACATTACGATGATAGAGAATGAGAAAAAAGTGGGTCCGACAATTCTGTCTGTCTGTCTGCCTGTATGTATCGGAGACCACAGTCTAAACGGATGGGTCGACTTATTCCAAACTTGGTATGTGGCGTTTTTTTGAAGAATATCCCCAGACGTTTTTTTGAATTTTTTTTTTTGACCCCAAATAACGGTACCTGTCATATACCGCTTATAGAAAAACTCATTTTTCCCAAAAACGGCGCTACGATTTTGATTAAAAAAATCATGGTCATTTTTTTAAGTAAGGTCTATCTTTAAATGAGAACCATTTTTTTCAAAAACCGTTATTAACGGTACGTGCCATAGAACTGTTTTTTTTTTTTTAATTCTGATTTTCTCCTTCATGAGTCAATCATTTTCAACCATTTTTCTTACATGGATGCTTTTAAGTTGCCGTAATAATATTTAGTAAAATAAATTTCGAAAATTATTTTTTTGAATTTTTAAAAAAAGTTTCAAATTTTTTTTTTGGAATATCATTTTTTCGAAAACTATTCAATATTTTTTTTCAAATTTTAGTTTTTAAATGTTGAATAATTTAGTTTTTAGATGTAATAATAATATAATGGCGTACCAATTTTTTTTATAAAAGTCCTTGCAAAATTTTATATGGAAAAAATAGTTTTTTTTAAAAACGGCTCTGACGATTTTCAAAATTTTTTTTCTAAAAATGTATCATTATAGAAGAAATCAATTTGCATACTTTGTTTTGAGGTTAAATTCATTTAAGAAGCTGTTTTAGTCATTTGAAAATTGAATTTTATGCTTTTTTAATTTTTTTTTCTAAAACTGCATTTACAAATTTTTAATTAAAAAGGCTTAGCATAAATAGTTACTATATATACAAGAGCAAGTACGTGCGACCCAGTCGTGCATTTTATTTTTAACGAAAAAAAAAGTCATATTTTGTGAGTTGTTTTATCAAATATTCAGCTTAAAGTAAAACTACCTTAATGAGTTCAGAATTTAGTTAATGGATTATGATACATCGAGGTGCATTCGACATTTTTGCACATTCGGTCCCTAGGAGCCGGAGAAGGGGAAGAGATAAGTTGAATTAAGATAATCTCGCCTTCAGAAGCAGCATCAAGATCAAGGGCTAAATATTGTTTTGAAATCGATTTGACTCACTAGTACGTTAGGTAAAGACAAGAATAGGGTATTAATGTGTTGCATACGGTGTAATACAGTACAATTTTATGCAATAAAGAGACAGAAAACAGCTACGAAGTTTTTTTTTTGCACGTTGAAGTGTAAACTAGTCTTTACCCACTGCTTTTTGAATAAAAAAAACATCCCTATTTTTTTGTTTTTTTCATTATCTATTTAGCTATTCATTACAAAAATCTATTATAGCCACAGTAAAATCTTTTTCGAAGGTCTTTGAAAAAAATGTAATTTCCAAAAAAAAAAAAAAAATCATGTGAAAACGCGAGTTTTCAGAATTTATATTTAGAAAAAGATTAAATCTTATAAATCTATCTATTCACAAAAATGTATTTCATTACTCTGCCACTTCTAGTTTTCGAGTTGTACTCTTACACTACCCCACCGCTGCCTACTCTTAAGAAATCCTATAATATCAATAAGTTTAAAAAGGTACAGGGAACGGCTAGCGTAGGTACCACAGGGGCACTTCGAGTTTGCCCAAAGGATGCACTCAGTGTAATTTTGAATCTTCTACCTCTTGACTTTCACATAAAGTTTATAGTTTCCTGCAGTGCTTTAAGACTTAAAGAATCAAATTGCTGGTTAAGCAAACCCTAGGGTCACAGCAACATAACTGCTTTGCTCCCATCAGATATTTTTGACACAAGCACTGACTACTGCATCCCTACCTTGAGCATTAGTAAAGATTTTAAAGTCATAATTTCATCAAGGAAAGAATGGGATGATGGCGTCGTGACGAGAGACTTCGACACACCTATTTCTTCTGATGGCTCAAAGGTGGTGTGTGGTGTCGGTGCAGGTGACTTCTCTGAATGTTCCCGACTTTGCCAGCGTCTTCCAAGCGGAGGTACTAGCAATTAGGGAGGCATGTAGAATCCTTAAACTAAATCCAGATCTTAATACAAATGTAGCTATCATAATGGATATTCAAGGAGCCATTAAAGCCATTCGGCTCCGACGTCATCTAAATTAGTACAACAGTGTCGAAACGAACTTGTCAACCTGGGCAAAGAATTTGGGATTTCTATGATCTGGGTTCGTGGTCATAGTGGTTTTGAAGGAAATGAAAGAGATGATGAGTTGGCTAGACAAGGACCGGCCCTTCATAATTCACTTGATGAAAGAGTCAATATTCCTCTAGGAATTGTGAAGGGCAATATTTTTTCAGTTTTCCTAACGTAATCAAATCGTAGGTGGAGTAATTTGACTTACTGCGTTATATCAAGAAAATTATGGCCCACTTATAATAAAAACCGGACAAACGACCTAATATGCAGGCCCAGGCGAGACATAGCCAGGGTCGTTGCTAACTGTACAGGACATTGACCGATAGGTGAACATGAGATGAAGTTGGGCATTCCCCACAACACCTTCTGTTTTAGTTGTAAGGACCTTCCTGAAAAATAAACGGTTTACCACCTTCTCTGTCAGTGTTCTGATCTCGTCAAAACAAGAACGCAACTACTTGGTAAAGCCTTCTATCAAGATTTTGCTGATTCCGATTTAAAGATCAAAGACCTGATCTCTTTTCTTAACGCAACGAAATGGATATAGGGATTATTTCAACCGCATATATAGAGCCAGGTGCTCGTGACAGCCGTTCCTACGTACCTACCTACCCCACTTTACCCTAAATTTCCGGTGGAATTTAAAAATCCAGACTTAGCGGAACCTAACACTATACCCCTTATCTTCTGGTGCCTTTTTTTTTCTATGACTACAAATTTGGTCTATGATGGTTGGTCTAATTAAAGTGTTGCAAAAGGATTTAAGACATTCAATTCGTTTGGTAGGTATATTGAAAACGTTCACCAAGGATAAGCCTCAGTCGTTCTTAAAGATAGGGCTTAGGGAACTGATAGTCTAATCATCGAGCATGTTTGTAGCTTAGTCGTTAGGGAATTAACTGAGCATTGTTGGGGTGATTCAAATTTAACACTGCCATTGCTTAGATGGTTTCACATCAAGCTTTAATTCGAAAATCCGTATCCTCAACCCTTCAATGCGGCCGCCATCTTGAAAAGAAGGGTGACTTTTTGCAAAACAAAAAGTCATCCTTCTTTCCACAAGATGGCGGCCACAGGGAGGGTGGTTGGGATACAGATTTTTGAATTTAAGTTTATTTTAGAACCCTCTAAGCAATGGCAACGAAAAATTTGACTCACCCCAAAAATGTTCACAGAAGCGTTTTTTCTTCCGTAATGACTGCACTATTGTACAATTATCTAATACATACGACCAATGCATTATCTCCGTGTTTGAATAGATCTCTCTTGAGTCTGGTGCTTTATTGTTTTCAAGCTAATTGATGATTTAACTATACTGAAAAAATTTTGTCTTCTCATAGGTGGCAGGTGAATGCGGAACTGAAAGTTACTCAATCAATTACTCTATGTAGACTGCGACAACTCGAAATTCTTTAAAATTGACACAATTTAGACATTCGTACAGGCTACGGCGCGGAGGCGGCGGCCGGCGCTTCGTAAATAGAATCGGTGTATATGGTCATAATAAAACTCCTTAATAAAAACTTTCGTCTCGACTGTAGTGGTGTGTACAGACTGATAAAAGACTTATAATTTATACTAGGGAGTTGAATTTTGATGTGGACTCAGTGAATGTTTTTATCTTTTTTTGAAAGCCGATTTCGCATTTCCACGGTGAATCCGTATATTAATATGCATTTTCTTTTTTTATTGTTGCTGTATTGAATCTCACAAAAATATTGCAAAAAAGTACAAAAACCACAAGTATGACACGCTTTTTCATGTAACATTTTCCCACATTATTATGTATGAGAGTGTTACCCAAAACAAGAGCAACTGGTGTCAGAAATTAGAAACATGAATTCAAATTCAACATATCCATGAGATGAATTTACATTTATGTACCTACAACCTACATATTTTGTACACAATCCGCTTCTTCAATTTGTTTATTTATGCACCTGATTTAAACCTGAAAGACGAAAAAGAGACGCAGGGAGCAAATTTTTGTGTGGTATTTTAGTGGAGGGCAAAAGACCGCGACCGTGGCTGCATGCGTATAATACAGATAGCTTGGTGAAGTGAGTAGAGAAACGCAATCGGCGAATTTACGTCTCATTATCATAAATAAATCGTTTCGTCTCTGCTTTTTTTTTTGTTCTGTTGCTTGTATTTGTTCTTCTTTCACAATAACATAGTATTGTTATTCAGCCCTTATATCTACCTAGACTGTAGTCAGATAGAAAGCAATGGTTTGGCAACGCAATACAAACAAAAATGGAAAAAACAGATGGCGCCCAACAGTGTTCCATGAGAAAGCAATCAGAAACAACTACTTTATATGCTAATAGCACGCTATAGTGTGTCATAGTAAACGTCAAAACACAAAAACAAATTTTAGGGTTTGTCGTTGCTATTTTCACCTCTTCAATCAATAACATGTGTTTTCTTTTTTTAATTTTATCTAATAGAAAATTGAACTGTTTCAATAAAAAAGGTATTAAAAAAAAGAAAGGTACATATTTATTTGAATGTCAACTTTTTCGCTCATTGCTAATAAAATTTTATTTGTATTAAATTTTAATCAATTCAAAGTTGTCAAACATTAATGTATATATGTTCATCATTTTTTGATTGTCCTTCAAAAATGTGCAGTGAAATAAAATACAGTCAATTAAACAAAAAAACAATGAGCTAAAAATGGATTCGAAATGTCAAAATTTCAATTTAATCTCAAGAATGAATTTAGTCCCTTGAATGTATGATTTTTTAAAGTATTCAAATGTCAAAAATGTATACTTCTGTGCATACATAGAACAGGCCAAGGCTGGGACAAACAAATCGTCTGCGGAATTTAGTTTCTCGCTGTTGTAGATATTATGTTCATAGATAGATAGATTTATTTATTTTCGAATTTAATTACTTTTAGTTCATTATATTATAAATTCTCGAATAATTGTAAAAGAAGGACATACATTATAGATGTCGTATGCCATTATCACTTGTAGAATACATATTTTTTTTTTCAAATTTATCTAAGTGTTGTATTGACTTCAAGTAAATGAAAATAAATCTAAAATCATAACTTAATGTATACACACTTGTACGCTTTGCCTACCATACAAAATATCACTACAGGGAAGATAGAAAGTATTTCATTCAGCTCTTACAGAGTTGCCGTGTTGGCATGATAGGTCACCACAAATCATATCTGTTGATATAACTATAAAGGTGTGTGTACTCGCGCCAGAAGTTATACTTCCTTATCAATCGCATATTATTTATTTTGGTAAAGTTTTTTTTTTCAAATGTAAAATTACTTAAAAAAGTCAAAAGTTATAGAATTGACATTTTTTCAAAGAAGCATAATGTGCATTTTTGTGAAATCAACTCAAAAATTATCACATTAATTCAATTTTATCGACCAGATCCCTGTAATTTAGCTAAATTTTGAATTCGGGGAATTTTAAATGGTCTAAATAAAGATTTTAATTGACTCACATTAATATTTGATAAGTCAAAATTCTTTTTCTATGGTTAGATTAAATACACTTTTTTTTTCTTGTAATTAAGTAAAATAAAAACTCAATATTATTAATTTTTTCAATAAATTCTTTGGTTTTCAGGCATGCATTAAAAACAATTTTTTACTAAAAGACTTCTGTTGCAAATGTATTCATATAAATTATCCAATATTTGTATTTAAAGAATCTTATAAAATTTATTTTTTGTATTTTTACTCAAGTATTAACCTTTTCATTGATACCTCTACCTCAACGATCGTTTCTGTATTAGTAAAGATTCGAGCAATTTTGTTCACGTGAAATGTTAATTTTGAAATGTTTCACAGAATAACTTTGAAATTTATGATATTTTTAATGCCTTTAATGATATTGCATGACAACTCAAATAATTTTTGACATTCAAGGTTTAGTTTCTTGAAAATTTGAACATATTTAGGTAACATAGTCAAATGTAATGAACGGTTCAATTCTCTAACTGTCATGACAAATGTCATTTTTTTTCCACAAATTTATCTGTAATATATCATTTAAAGTCTTTTTTTTTAATTTAACAAACACTACCTTGTACGACATTGTCTTAGGGCAAAAATACATCTTGAAACTAGGATAAAAAAATAATTATTAAATTTTTTATTAATTTTTTTTTTTTCTTTTCTATGCATTCACTAAAAACATATTTGCAATAAAAGACCTCTGTTGTAAAATAACTGCCCAATATTTGTATGCACAATTAAAGTTCTAAATTATATCTTATAGAATCTTTCTAATCATAAAAATCATGCAATAAAGTTACAGATGTTTATATGCAATGAAACCGACTTTTTTAAAATTTTCCTTTCTGAAATCTATGTGTTTAAAAATATTTATTACCTATCAAAGATATTTGTACCGACAATATTGATGTACATTGTTTTTTGAAATTTGAAATGTTTCATACCATTTTGTAAAAAGAAAAAGAAAACAAAAATTGAAATCTTTTACCAACACCTTTTATTCATTTTTTTAACATGTAAGTGTTAAAAAAATATTACAACATGATATGATATGGCTGATATTTCAGGTAAATATGAATCTTAATCTGACAGGTAGGAAAGACTTATGAATTTCTTAGCGAACAACTAATTCTTTTGAGATTGTGGTACTTTCCTTCACTGGTGGCTGTTCGAGCTCCGATAACCAAAGCACACATTCTTGCTAGATTTTGATAAAACTCAATTTAACATTGTGAAACTATTAAAGCATGTTCCATTATGTGTGATAGGTATATTAAATTAAATGTAACTTGATTGTGATAATAATAATTTTATATGGCTAAGGCAAAAAGCTATGACGTGCCGTGTAAAAAAAACTCTTGTTACTGTTTACTCCGCTCACAGACTACACAAAATTCGCGATAATATTTTTCATTTCATCTTTCTTTTCACTCTTTCTACCTATAAAAATTTATTTTATTATTTTATTCCTTTTAGTTTTCGAGGTGCACAAAAACTTTTTTTCACTAATTTCCCGGTGGAATTTTGTATTAATCAAGGGGAAATACCATACCAATTTCTTAATTTAAAGACCCCTGATGTGCTCAAACGGCTATTCTGTCATGGAAACTTTTTTCACAGCACACCCTTAGCCTGCCGTTTTAAACCTAGGCATTTGGATCTCCGGGTCATCCCCACATCTGCCTTCTTCTGTTACTGACGTCCAGGAGACTACTTCTTAATAATGTTCGGCGTGGATTGCCTATCTATCAACAGCTGTATTTTTGGAACGTCTTGTGTTCAAACATGGTACGACCAATTACAATTTACCAATTCATATCGCATCAACTCTCTCTAGAGTTGCAGAAATCTGTCCTTTCAAGCTTCTTCAATCATCAATAAATGTATTATTCACACTCTCGAAACCAATCTTTGTCCGGGTACAATAGCCAAAAGACATCAACGTTTGATCAAGTCAAGTCTGGGTAGACGAATGTAAAATTAGCACAATTCATGTGCACATCAATGGATGTTCACCAAGTTGACCCCTATGAGTGCCCAACCGATTTCAACAAACCGAAACACCACCTGCCCCTTATGATACGACATACGAAGAAAGATTAAATAAATTACTCATTTCTCATGACGGGTTTTTTTTCAAATTAACATTCTTAATAGACCGGGGAAATAAAACAAAAAAGAGGCCTGACCCGAACCCGGAAAATTACCCTCATTGCACTGAAAATAGGAATTTACAGTATTATAGTCCCTTAGAGCAGTCGTATTGCCTTGGTTTTGATTCAACATACAAATAAGCTTATTTTGACATTTAAATGGTCCCCCAAGGACAATCAGTATAATAGATATAGCTTAACCAAAAATTGCATAATTGATGCAGTTTTTTTTCAAGATGGTGGCCAAACCCCAAATGGGATTCGTTGGGACTCTTGGGATATGAGTAACCACATAACTCCCAACAATTTCCACCAATAAAAATGCTGTAAAGTATTTTGTCCGGGTCAAAACTTAAATACCCTGGTCTATAAGCTTTAATTTAAATAAAAAGAATATTTTTCGATTTTATATTAATGTTGTTAAGACACAAATATTGAAATTTAATTTAAAGCAGTCAATTGCAAGAAAACGACCATCGTGCCTACTGTGAGCACACATAAAATCCCTTATTTACAACAATTGCTAAATTTATCATACGCCTTTTTCGTTTCCAGGTACTACACGCCAGCGCACCGGCTACATTTTCACCGAATACGATTGCAATTACCAAGAAACTTTCAAGGTAATAATTGAACTGTGATTCTTACTTCCTTTTCTCCAAAACTCCTTTAGGATATCAAATCAAAACTATATTTTGCTGCACAAAATTCAGAATTAAGAATACTAAAAATAGAAGATCTAGTTTTGTTTAACACCCGAAACGCATTCTTTTTAATCGAATCTCTTCTATAAATTTGTAAAAATCAAATAGAAAAAACATCAATTTATGAGTAGGTACAAATGGTGCACCCTAAACAATAGAATTACACATGTATGTCTGAGTTTAAATTTGAATACCTACTTGTATATATTCTACTCTCATATGACCTTCATTTTCTATCTGAAAACCACACTGCTTCTCTTTTTTTTTATTCTTCCTACAAATAAGTCCCTAAGTCATGAATGGCAACACTCTAACTTCTTGAACTCAATTATTATTCAGCCCATCGTCATCCTTCAACCCCAATAATACCACATTTTACCCTTAGCAGCACTCCATCGTCGTCGTCGTCGTCGGTCGTAGGGATTCAAATTGAGCACATGATCCAAATGAACTGGCAAAGTTGTTTGTTTTGGTTACCAAGTTCACCAAGGTAACCACAAAATCCGTTCTATTGCCATTCACTATTTCATGATAACCTCTTGCGTTCACCATACAAGCGCATATCGACATTATATACTTTCACAGACAAAAACGTGTGTTATTAGCGATTTGAAATTAAAACAAAAAAGTGTTAAATAAATTTTCAGGCAAAGTAGTCCGGGGCATTATTTTATTCTTTAGCTGGTGATTTTTTCTCAAATTGATTTCATTAAGCTGCGTTCCAAGACCTTGAAGTTTCCAAAAAAAAGAAAAAAAACTCACATAATGATTTTATACCATCGATTTAAATTATCTTAGTTGCCTAAAATTCAAAACAAATACATTGGATTAGAGGATTGAACGCGCAAGGTACGGCAAAAAAACTTACTCTCAAGCTTCAAATCTCTCGTATGGACAAATGGTTTGGAGAGAAACGTTTGTGGCTGTTTGGTAATCACCTTCCACTCCTGCCCAGAAGGTAAGTCTGCCGCCCTCTGAAAAGCCTAAAAGCGTCCTTTTGCACCTACTGCTTTGCATGTGTGTATGTTGTGTATATGATGTGTAAATGACTGTGTTAGTACTATAAAAGTTAACCACATTCTGTGTGAAATTAAAAATGAAAAATACATTGGTTATCCTGGCGTCTCCCACTGGGAGTTATACATACAAAAGAGCATAAGTATAATGTATTTACATAAACTCACAATTATTGTAGTCGTTTATTGAGCGGTTCAATTGAAAGTTGCTTGTATTTTTGCGGTTTTTGGCTAGGTCTCAAATAAAAAAAAAATAAAAAAAGACTTCCCAGCCGTTGCCATCAACTTCGTACCATTCGTTCATTGTTCGAAATCGATTTTTGTTCTTTGGTTGTATGGAAATGTTGTTTTTTTTTCACAATTATATTCTTGTTGTTTATTTTAACAAGTGAATTCTTTTTTGAAGAGCGTAGCAAGTGATACTCAATGACCAGTACGCGTGGTATAATATCCTGTGACTTATATTGTTAATATTGTTGAATTATTACATCGATCGAACAAAATCCTTTTTATGTTCATTAAACAATTTGTTTAAAGGGTTGTTTTTAAATGATGTACAGAGCTGGATTTAAGTTGATGTAAATTTTTGGAGGCGCCTTGAATAAGATAGGCATAAAAAAGTTTAAGGTATATTTTAATCTTTGTATTGCTGTTTTGTTATGTTCAATGTTTTCTTATGGTCAATGAAGGCAAGGCAATAATATATAATTAAAAATGTTTTATTAAACTATCAGCAAACCAATCATCTGAATTGGTTGGGAAATCTGTGTTTGTTCACCAATAATTGTATAGAAGATATCGCGATACTAAAATGTGTCAAAAGTCGAAAATAAGGTTTTTTTTGCATATTGCTCTTAAACGGCGAATCCACCGTGAGCTACACTACATTTGACATGACTGGCGTTTTCTTTTTCTTAACGAATACTACCATGTTTACAGTTTCATCGTAAGTAGTATTATATATAACATTCTTCAATTATATGTATACATGTTGTATAGATGCGTTCTTGCAATGTTTTAAAATATGATATATTTAATGAATAGTAAATGTCAGCTACACTACAAGTCAGTTGCGAATGTGTTTTTTACTTCAAAAATATTCCTTTTTATAGTCTTGATAATTTAAAATTGTATCTGCAGCCAAAGTAAATGAAATAGATAAATGAAAAATGGTAAAATAAAATATTTCTGTGTATATTGTTTTTTTATTATCAATAATATAGTTTGTGAGTTACACTACATACTGTTATTTCAAAGAAAACCGAAAAACTAAAACTACAGAACATAACATACTAACTTCCAAACTACTATTTTTAAAAAAAATATGTGCTTTAATTTTTCTTCAAGTACTGAATAATTCTTAACATTATTTAATTAAATCTAGTCTTTTAAAAAATTATAATAGTTTCTATTACACCTAAGAATCAAACTGGGAATAGGTTAAAATGGCAAAAACAGCAACAGATGTAAAGTTATAAATTGAGTGAAATTTGTGAAAAATGTATGAAAAACACTGTTAGTTTTATTAAACATCCATGTTATTTTCAGATTTTCCCTCAAATTCAAGAAAAAATTTAATCAATTTTAGTTTCTCTATCTGGATTTACTTTCTTTTTTCTAATGTTTTACCCCTATAAAAAAAGCACATAAAACCCATTACCGGCCGTGACAGAATATGTTTTAAGTGACCGCCTCTTCTTCAAGGGTTACACTACAAAAACATTAAAAGCAATTTTTGAATTATTTATTTAGATAAAAAAAAGTTTAGATCGGTATCATGTAATTAATTCTCTTAATTAGCAAAGTTAATTTTTTCTAAGTTCTAGTAGAACTTTCGCTAAAGTTAGAGAAACAATACTGTTTATTTTGTGACCTACACTACAACTGGACATTGTAGTGTTACCGGTTAGTCGATAACTAACTAAAAATAATGTAACGAATGGTTATAATAGTTTAAAATACTAGCACGGTAAAATTATATTAATATCCATCTTAAAATTTACTTTCTTTTGATGCTAATTAAGCCATTTTTAACACGACAGTATTGAAAAAAGAAAAAAAAATTGTGCATCTATGTGAATCACTAAGATATAACAGTATTGCTATCACACTTAAGTGCTCTTACACATAAAAACAATAATAATTTTTTTTTAATTTTGGTAGACTTCTTTGTGGAATTTCCCTTCTATACATATATAAGAAATGTTTGTTTTTTTTAAATCGTCATTTATAAAAAAAAAAATTAATCTGATAAAAACTCAAAACTTGCGAGTTTTTGTACTTAACTCGTAAAATCTAAGATTTTTAATATATATATTGATTACACTTTAAACTTTTGCTGTACGGCTAATAGTTTCTGAGATAAATGGAATTGAAAATGCTGCAACTTTAAATATCTATAATATATCAAATATAATTGTGGTGCTCAATAAATTTGAATTATAACTTTGTATAGCTTGGGTAAAAAGTAAAAAAAAATGTATTTATTTATATTATCCAATGGATGTGTAAGTTTTAAGTTCCCAAACTAAAAAATAAAAAAAACTGAAACACTCAGGAAACTTGCACCGAAAAATCTTTTTTGTATCGTTTCTCATTCAAAAAAAAAATGAAAATTTCAGTTTCTTCACACATGTGTTGATAACACATGTGCATGTGTAAGGTTGTATTATTGTATTATATTATTTTACTAACCACTAACACATGCACTTATGATGAGCTTCTAGTTGTAGATATGTAACAGCTTGCTCTAAGCTGACTACATTAAAGAAACTGATGTGTAAAAAAAAACACTTAAATTTAAATCTAAAAGCCGTTTTAACAAAATATATTTCCTGTTATTCTCTGAAGTATAAATCTATAGTCAAAAAAACCACTCAAGTAAACGTTTTTTAACGTATGATATGTTCACAGCCCGAAAAACCCATCATAAGAGCGTTTAAGGAAAAAAATTCGTATTAGATGCTTCATTTTGTTTTCATTATCTATCAATTGTTTTCTGTCATAAATCTACTTTACTCACAATTACATACTTTTCAAAGGTCTAAAAAATATTTGATTTTCGAAAAATATCATATCTCGAAAACGTGATTTTTTAGAATTTCATGGTGAGCCAAAAATATCCATCATTTTGATAAATCTATTTACCAAAACTAGTTTTATAATTCGAGCTCTCATACTGTTTGAGATGCACAAATACTTTTTTCCAACAGTATCCCACTTTACCCTAACTTTTCGATGGAATTTCAAAAAATCTCGTTTTATCGGAATCTTACATTGCATTGGTTTGTTTCTATCACTTAAAGTGTAGAAAACGAATCAGTCAGATTATCAATAACAATGGTTGACTTTTGTAATTTGATAAATTTATTGTGTGTGCAAAATAAAAAAAAAATAAAGTGTAAGTGTGTTGTTACTTTTAACCTACTTATAGTGCCTTTGCGAAAGAAAAAAACAGTAAAAATGGGCTGAAAAAGTCTATGTGTTATTACTGGTTGAATATTTTTATAAACGCCGGTAGAGAAGTATAACTTCAAAATGTATGGAAAAAATGGAAAATCATTTAGCAAATTCACTTTACCACAGAAAACACAGTTGGCACTTTAATAATATTTTTTTACTTGCACGTGGGCATTCAACGTGTTTTAAATAAAAAGCTCACATTTGGTGAGAAATTTTTTTTTAATGTCTTGAACAATATTCCGTCTATTCACTTAGAATTCAAAAAAACAAGTCTATAGGTAATATTAATTTTCAGTATTATTAATTTTCGTTATTGGCTTATAATATTCATTCATGGGCCCAGTCTAAAAAATATAACCTGTGTTACTTAACAACACCGCTCCTGATTCCAACCTGTTTTGCATTCTCATTCGAGGGCACATTAAAACTTATACAACTGTGTGTTTACGTCTCCAACTTTTTCATTTATAACTTGTGCTATCGACATATCACACACACATGCACTGTTATAAACACACATATTATTATGTCTATATGTATAATCGGCGATAATGAACCAAATGAATATTAAACACAGCAGTGCAAAGTATCCTTCTGCGAAGGACAACAAAGTGCCGCGCGTATCCAATTCCAATCCATTAAATTAAAAAAACAAAAACAATACAAAAAAACATTCTTCTTTAGTGTATTTATACATTCGAAACAGTAAGGACCCTGCATAAGCTTCAAGGCAGAGGTTTATTTTTCGTCAGAAAACCATTTATATAAGTAAAAAGGATTTCAATTTTAAAAAGGAAATTGCAACGTCGTTGTCGTGTTTCGTGTCCCGTATTGAAGAAAGCTATTAATGGACGACATTTAATCAAAGGTATTTTCTCAAAATAAAAACCCTCAATGACTGACGTGTCACGCACTATCACGCACATATGTAAGGTTTTTCAAGGACAATTCATAAAACATACATAATACAATATGTACTTACATACATAATGTACCTTACCTTACTTCATTTTATATACAAACACATAATTTAAGATACTTTTTCCAGTTCAGTTGAAAAGTAAAATTCCAGCCCACGTAACATGAATAGTGTATCAGACCTATGTACCTTCTCATATATAGGAATTCTACTTCTCGAGAAATGCTGGCATAGCCGCAACCCTATAATTAGCATATCTTTCAATAAACTACTTCCTTACTCCATTTATAGAGTTGAATGTTTGTAAAAGGATTTGCTTTGCCTCTTGAAAAAGGTCAAAAGCCGTGAGGTGCGGTTGTTGTTTCTTAGTCTTTATGTACAATTTTTGGAATTCCTTGAAGGGCCGGTGACCTGAGCTGCAGGCTACCCCTAATCGAGTTTTAATACAATCACGATAGTTTTCCAAGAACTGCAGGTTTCAATTTCTTCCGTCGCAAATACAAACTTCAGTTTAATTTTAACAGTGGACAGTGGCTAACAGAAACTGGAAAAACTACGCCGTATAATGTTCGAACTTTCCAAGATATTCTCCTTGAGACGGTATGGCAGAAGGTGGCAATTTTTATTGTATTTTTTTTTTTTGTTTTATTTGCTATAGAACATTGGAATTATATTAAAGTTTAATTTTTTCCTTGATCTAATTAGAAAAAGAAATTTCATTGATGACGTTAATAGATTCATAATTGGAACAAATAGGGGGAGCTACCCTTATGTTCCTTTGTTTGTGTATTTTTTTTTTTGTTTTTGTGTTTTTGAATATCAATGTTACCAAACAAAAAACAAACAACCATTTTAGTCAACAACGGGAGTGGTTGACAAATATATAAGATTGTACGTCCGCCATTTAAATAAAGTTTCTGTTATTTTTTGAGTGTAATTGAATATTGTGAAGTACTTCAATGACAAACAATGTTTTTAAATTGAGACTGAAAAAGTAAAATTAATCAAAAAAAAATATGTTTTAAATTTCTTTAAATATTTTGTTTTGGTTTTTTTTTTTGTCAAATACATACATATACCTACCTATACATAAAATTTAAAAGTGGTTGTTTTTGTTCTGAAAATATGTGTTTATTTTATCGATTACATTACTGTCCACAACAAAAGATACCTTAATTATCGCATAAAGTGATTTTATTTTCCACAGGGTTACTAAATTTATAAATAATATAATACTTCGTGACTTCTGTGCTTAATAAAAAGGTGTTTTTTTATAGAATGCATTGATTTAAATCAATTTTCTGTATGTGTTGTGGGTTTTTAATGTGAATTAGTTATTTTGTGTATGTTTTTTTTTTTTAAGTTGCTGGGTTTTATAATATTTCCTTCGTTCAAAAACCGTGATTTCAACAAGCTTCGTTATGGATTAGCAGAAACTGTTAATGTGTATACATACCTTAGCTCTATACAACGGCTATATTCTTCAGCTTGTTCTACGAATTGAAGTTTCAAACTTTTGTTTATTTCCCAAAAGTTTTAATTTTTCCGTAGATTGTAAATTCAGTTATAAAGTCTAAATTTTACGGTTAATAATTCAGTCATTTAGAAAAAAAAATACACTTTGTGGCAAAAGTTGTAAATTTATATAATTTATTTTCGTACCGCTGCTGCATTAAATGTAATTTTTTGTTGGCTCTCATGTGAAAAAAAAAAAATTATAAAATATTACAAAAATATTGATACAGAAAATCAACACGTATTTTCATTGTAACTATTTTTTAAAAATGTAAGTTTGTGGTAGGAACCATACAAAAATGTATATTTCGGCGGGTTCGCACACAAAAAAAAACGGTTACAGACAAACAAACCAACACATAATTTACAAAATAAATTGTAAAAGTTAACCGATCAAGCCTTGCAACCAGTGCTATGCTACATCAGCACTACAAAACAATTTCTCCGACCAGGTATCAAATCACAGATCTGGTATGAAATCCAAAGGTTACGCATTTAGTTTTCATTATTTGACTTTTTGGCACTTAAAACCTAAATCAAAAACGCTACTTAATGATGTAAAATCTTTTAAATAATAGTTCAAACCGAAAAAATCATATTTTTTGCAAAATTTTTAAATTGAAAATTTATTGCTATATTTTAAAAAGTTGTATGTATCTTAAAAACTGTTGACTTTAGAGAAATAATATTCAGCTAAAATCAGAGAAAATTTTAATAGAGTGGAACCTTAGTTGAATTGTCTTTTAACATCCGAACATTTAACTTTTTTTTCTTGCCTTAAATTTTTTTCTATATCTTTTATACATTCTTAAATATGTTTGAATTAAATTGTAATTTTGTTTAACGTACCTACTACATATTAGACGGTGTTTTGTTAATAAAGAATTTTAAGTAAAGGAGAATGGGCGGTTCCGCCCCATTGGTGTAAGTGACCTATATCGTTGGAAAGGTCTCAATTAGTGCATCAATTTTTTGTATCGGCATAAGTCCGTATCTCGTGGGAGAAAAAATTTATTGCGCCTTCTCTGCCAAAATAAAAATGCAATTTAATAATTTCTTGATGGTCAAAAAATTAAAAATGATAATAAATTCAAGTGGTGATCATTAAGATGAATTGCAATCGATGTCCCATCACCCCCTCGTTTTATTTGTCATAAGAACCAAGAAACAAATGATTGCAACTAAATAAATTTGGTGAAAGGGTACGTTGTTGCAACGAGTACCAACATTTTTCGTCTTCCCTAAAAAAACTTCTTATTTCTTGTGACAAATAAAACACCAATGGGACGCTGTCCATACAAAAGTGCACATTCTCCTTTGGTAACACATTTTAAATGATTCTCATGGCAATTATTGTACCCTTCATGTCAAATTTTATCACTGTAACATTTTCTGAAGAGTAGCTTAAAACGGCTGCACTAAAAATAGGAAGTACCTTGCAAGGATATCAGCACAGTAGTTATGTTCCTTTCGTTTTGGTCTCAATAGATTCACTATATAATTCAGCTCGCGGTGCCTCAGTGTCCTTCTAATGTCAATTAGGTTCTTGAAAAGGTTAACCAATTTATTCTAAACATACAAAATCTTCAAGATGGTGGCCACACCAATAAGATTTCTTATATGCATGTATATAAAAAAAACGAATCCTCAAAATAACAAAATTTAACAAATAACTGAAATCCAAACATTTTAACTTTATTTTATCATAGCAACTCATACAATTAAAAACAGAACTTCTCATTCCAGACCTCAAGGGAGTAGTAAAATGGATCGTTATGAAAAACTCAGCCGTTTGGGTGAAGGCTCTTATGGCATTGTATACAAGTGCCGTGACCGAGATACTGGCGCGTTGGTAGCTGTCAAACGTTTTGTCGAATCTGAAGATGACCCAGCTATTCGCAAAATAGCTCTTCGTGAGATTCGTTTGCTCAAAGTATGTTTAACAATCCAAAACCATCTCCCATCCGCATAATTCTCCTGCTACAAACCACCATTTATCAATGGCAAACACGAGTACACCCAAACACTTATTGCCATTTTCCATTTCTTCTTCTTTTGCAGAATTTAAAGCATCCCAATCTAGTGTCACTTTTGGAAGTGTTCCGGCGAAAGCGCCGTCTGCATCTGGTTTTTGAATTTTGTGAACTCACTGTATTGCACGAGTTGGAACGTCATCCACAGGGATGTCCGGAGAATCTCACCAAACAAATCGTATACCAAACCCTACACGGTGTAGCATATTGTCACAAACAAGGATGCCTGCATCGTGACATCAAGCCGGAAAACATCCTCCTCACTGCACAGGGTCAAGTTAAATTGTGTGACTTTGGATTTGCCAGGATGCTGAGTATGGATATGGCCGGATTCCCGCGTTGACGGTTTAATTTTACCATTGTTTGTGTTGTTTTTCGGATACATGTAGGTCCCGGTGAGAACTATACGGACTATGTTGCAACGCGATGGTATCGAGCTCCAGAGTTGTTAGTCGGCGATACACAATACGGAACACCAGTCGATGTCTGGGCGATTGGATGTCTCTTTGCCGAGCTGGTGCGTGGCGAAGCATTATGGCCAGGACGCAGCGATGTCGATCAGTTGTACCTAATTAGGAAAACATTGGGTGATTTACTACCACGGCACATACAGATATTCGGACAGAATGAATATTTTAAAGTAGGTTTGCTGTGTTTTCATTTGTGGGTTTTGGTCATGTGCTTAAGGATTTCTCTATTTACGATGCAGGGTATTACACTGCCCGTACCACCGACTTTGGAGCCTCTGGAGGACAAAATGCCAAGCAAAGCGCTGCACAATCCACTGACCATAGATTTTTTAAGGGTAAGTATACGCGTATGTGTTTGGAATCGTGATTTGTGTTGCTTGCTAAAGGTGCTGTGAAGTGTATTCACAAGTTGATTAAGACCCATGGCACTAAATAACGAATCATTGATTTATCTAGGTATTAAAACTGAATTTGAAATATATCCTCCGTAATGTTTATAGTAATGCTTTACTAATATAAAATGTTCTATTTTTATTTAGTATTAATTTATAGGAAATATGGTTCTTTCAAATTTGCCAGCCTGCAAAAATCTCCGGTTTCCGACTCTAGCTTAGACTACTTTAAATGATAAATGACATTGAAAATATCGTCGATAATAAAACTATCCGATTGAAGGACAGATTTGAAGAAAAATTGAATAATGCATTCATATCATCCAATCTTTGTCACAGAACTAAGCTAGTTTTGTGTCCTGAAGTTCCTGTTAGTAGAGCCTTTAGTAAGTAAACAAGAAAGTTGAAAAATAGGGTTAAAGGTATCTTCTATATTAGTCAGTCTTTGAAAACTAAACAAAACATGTCTTTTTCAAAAATGAGGCCTTGGCTCTATTTCCGATCATGTGGCAAAAGTTCAAACAAATTAAGGACAGACACAAAATTAAATTTCACATTGGTGCTAAACCTGAAAATACTTAGTTTCAAGAAAATCACTTAAGCTGATACAACTGGTAGCAACAAAATAAATTCTAGCTGCAATTTGTATGGAATAACGTGATTTTTTAATCACTTTTCACCTTACGGTCTAAGATTCGAAAAAGAGATCTCCCAACGCTTAATTGTGTTTTAAATTCTAGTCCTAAATAATTTTACACGATTATGACAACTTTTAGGGGTAACTGGCTCCCATTTAACTTTTGCAAATTATGGGTAAACCTTATTTACGCGGACCCTATTTCACTGCACAAACAAATCAATTTATCTTACCTCCACACAGTTTTCTATTCCCATAAAGATTATTCGTGGCTGACGTTTCGTAGTGCTTACTGGAGGGCGTAGTGCTACTAATGTAGAATATAACTGGATATCATCATTAAATCTAAAAAAATAACAATGAAACACAAAAATGCCTTTTATTTCCCAATATTTAATTTACACTATTCAGTTTATAGAAAACCATGTCTTCATCTGAAAATTCAATAAATTTCAATTTAAGTATGTATGTATTTGCTAACTTTGAACTTTAAAACAACTGCATCATAACCAAACTCATACTTCTTAATTTAAGTTTTCGGCTAATCGAATTTTGGCTAGTTATTTGACCCAAGTAGTCCAATTTTTGACGTACATATTCATGGATTGTTCGTCTGTTTTCAGACGCAAGGAGTTGAATCAAAATATTACCTACATAGAAAAATATATATAAACTATTGAGAGGTAGTATTCTTTCCAAAAAAAATAATATGCACGACCGGATCGCACCTACTTGCTCTTTGGGTTAAAGTTGCTATAGACGTTAAAGCCTCTTATATAAAGTTTATAAAAACAAATAACTATGTTAGAAATTAACAAAATATAAAATAGTGTTTTGCTTGAGTTATATATTTTTACAAGAAAAGTAGAAATGTGTAAACAGAATAAAACTAATTTTAACATTTTATTTTTTTTTTTAGTTTTTTAAATAATACATATTTTTTTTTAAACTTGATTAAATTCTTTAAAGCTTACGAGATATTCACAAAAAAACACTAAAAAAAAACGGCAACGCGGTTTCTGCTATGTTCGAGTTTAAAAAAAAAACTAAAAATGCCGTTTTGTTGTAATTATTGGATAGAATACATACACCAAATTTTTAACAAAATCGTTAGAACCGTTTTCGAGAAAAGTAGTAGTTGGAGCGTTAAGAAGACGAGGTTACTAACTAAGTAACATTTTAAAATTTTAGTTTGAATCTTTACCATCCATTAAAAAAACGGCCATCGCCTCTTCGTACAAAGCTAGGTAACAACGCTTTAACAGGGCTATTTACATAAGACTCTTTTTAACTTTCAGTTATTACAATAACAACTTACTTATGTGTATGTAGTTATAATCATATAATTTTTTTTTCCTTTCAGAAATGCCTCGATAAAGATCCGGCTAAACGGTGGTCTTGTGAAAAACTCATTAAACACTCCTACTTCGATGATTATATTGCAAAGCAACGTGAAATGGAAGCATCAAGTTCCCTACAAGATTCAAGACACCGGGATAAATCAAAGGTTCTAGATTTTGTTAAGATTTTTGCGAACTCAAAAGTAAAATTTACTATTGTTGTCATTTTTTTATTTTCATCATTTTTTTCTCTTTGTCTTTTCATCTTATCTCTTTCCTGTGATTACTTTTTAATTTTGAAAATATTTGCTTGCGTAGACTTCAAATACATCACTTCCTATGCTGCCTAGCACACAGGACTACGTTAAACTACAGCCAATCAAAAACAATATTCATCGAACAGAACACCATTTGCCGACAATATAGAAAAGGCTTGGACCTCGGTAGAAATATTAGTTTTAAGAAAAAGAAAAAACTTTTTTACGTGTCGTGCTTGTATGAAATGTATGTTTTAAGATATTTAATAAAACTTAACAATGGTAAGGTAAATAATTGAGTTTTTCTTATAGAAAAAGTATGAACAAGGGAAGACTTTTTGTAGTTTGAAGATACTATCTCACGCAAATATTATATTACTAAACATACGAAATCATGAGAATTGTAAGTGTAATTATGGGTTCAGTTCTTTTTTTTAAGGTTTTTTTGGAATACATGCATAGATTAAACTAAAAATTCTTAACCACATTAATGAAAATAATCTAGAAATCTTTCAATTAAAGTGTGTGGATATTTTAGTATCTTGTAAGTCATATTTCAGATATTATTGCTTTTGTAAAACTTTTTCCGTAAAAAAAAAAACTTTAAAATAGTTTGAATGCAGTCTAACATTTGATTATTAAATTTTAATATGCACTAGATTCAGCATTGAAATACATCTTGATTTTCGAAAACACACTGCAACTACTGCAGCTGAAAATGCTTCTCTTTCATGTTATAGTAGCTACTCAAAGAGATTAATTGCATAAACGACCCCACACAAATTCTTACCTCCGGAATCCATCTAATTGAAATCCAGATACGAAAGAAGCAAGAAAAAGAAGAAAGAAAGCCTTACTGAAATTTCAAATATCCTGCAAATCCTTTCCCAGCTATTTCTTGCAGGTGCTGTTTTTAGCCGCACCAAAGCATTGCCAATGAATATTAGTGGCGTAGCTGGGTTCGCACATACCATTCGGAAAAAAAACGAAGAAGATAAAATTGCATCAAGAAACACCTGCATCAGCTTCCTTCTTTCTAGCCAGCGTGCCAGACTGTGCTGCAGTGATCCATCAGTAGTCAGGTAAAAAGTCGTACGTTTCAACGCCTTCTCTGGAATTCTCACACATCTTTCGGTGAATTGGTTTCATTGCGGCTGCTGTTGATGCTTCTGCAGCAAGGAAGAGGAGTTGCAACTTTGCTTTTTTGTGTGTGTCCTACCACCCGATTCTCACCACGTTCTTCTTCCTTGCGTGATTCCTCATGCTGTCTGCATTTTGGCCACATAGCAGTAGAAACAGTGGTATATGAAGGAACATCGGGCGAATCAATAGAATCTCTTCTGCTCGCGTGGATAAGAAGAAGAAAAATGGTTTTGCACATCCTTTCACGAATGAAATGCTTTCCCTACGTGACATCGATTAGGTTCGAATTTACATCTTATTCGAAGTAAGAAGCCACGACAACTCCGTTGTCATTTATGTAGACGCACCCTCCCCCCAATAGAAAATTCTTCAGCATAAATTTCACCTTGCGTAGGAATGCAGAATGTGTTCTTTTATCAAATTGGCGGCTTATATTGCTTAGATCTTTGTAATAAGTGTATATATCTTGCAGGTAATTTAAAGTTGAAAACTCCTGACAGCACCATCCGTTTGCCAATCAATTGCCTTTCTTTCATTCTTATAGGATCCACCTTAACGACGTTGTGGTAAGATATGTGGAATGCTAATTTGTCTTTCACAAGATATGAGGTAGAGTTCTCCGATGACAGTATCATATAACTGAAGTTTATTATTTCATTTGTCATGGTAATAGACGTCATCGATGAAATAACTGAGACGAAAATGGATGACGTTGTTTCTGTGTTCGCTAAGAAAGAGACATTAATATCTTACAATCAATACAATCATTTTTGTATTTGTAGCTACAATTGTAAATCAAGAAACATTGGAGAGCTGCAACTAAGCGTGAACTCCTGTTAAATTGAGTTCAATTTGCTTTAAAAACGGGGGAACTATTCAAGGAAATATTCATATTCGAATGCATTACAAAATTATTTCACATTTTGAAAAATCCCACTTTAACTGGAAGTAAATTTGTGTAATTTTTAAAAGCCACTTTCGCTCAGGGCAATTTGGTTTTTAACAGAAAAAATACTTTATAACATTTTTTACTTGCGATACAGGTACTATATCAAGTTATGCATGCGTACAAAAAAAAAGTTGAGATAACAATCAAACATGACATTACGATGATATAGAACAATTTTGTCTGTATGTATCAGAGACCACAGCCTAAACGGATGGGTCGATTTATTTCAAACTTAGTTTGTGACGTTTTTTGGATCATCTTTTTGAATTATCTTTTTTTGGACCAAAAATAACGGTACCTGTCATATACTGGCTTTAGAAAAACTCAGTTTTCTCAAAAATGGTTCCTACGATTTTGATTAAAAAAATCATGGTAATTTTTTTTTTTTAATTCTGATTTTCTCCTTCATAACTTAATCAATTTCAACCATTTTTGTACATGAATGCTTTAAAGTTGCCGGAAATATTATTACGGCAAAAAAATTGGAAAATTATATTTTTGGATTTTTAAAAAAGATTTGAATTTTTTTTTGAAAAATCATTTTTTCGATAACTATTCAATAGTTTTTTTTCAAAATTTAGTTTTTAGATGTTGATAAATAATATCTTAAAAATTGCGTACCAATTTTTTTTTTATAAAAGTCCTTGCTAAATTTAATATAGAAAAAATAGTTAAAAAAAAAAAAAACGGCGCTAACGATTTCAATTCAATTTTATTTTTCTAAAATTGTATCATTATAGGAGTAATAAATCATTATAAAAGAAATCAAATTGCATTTTGTGGTTAAATTCATTTAAAAAGCTGTTTTTGTCATTTGAAAATCGAATTTTATGCTTTTTTAATTTTTTTTTCTAAAACTGCATTTACAATTTTTTAATTAAAAAGAATCAGCATATATAGTAATTTTATTTATATGAGCAAGCACATGCGCTCCAGTCCTGAAATTTATTTTTTATTAAAATTGTTGAGAGCCATACCCTTACTCACATCCCAAAAGTCTCCACGAATCTTATTTGGGGTTTGGCCATCATCTTGAAAAAAATGCATCATTATTGCAATTTTTGGTTGCACTATGTCTATTAAAATAAATTTCCTTGAGAGATCATTGAAATGTCAAAACAATCTAATTTGAATGGTAATAGGGCTAGTCTACAGTAAACCCGTTTCTAATAATAGTATGTAAAGGGTTTTCCAATAAGAGGAGTTATTTTGAATAGCCCGCTATTTCGGTAGCTGTCACTTTTGAAGCTGTCATTTTTTGACATTTGACAAGTAGAAACTACGCTATTAATAAAAATGGAACGATACACGCTTCAACAACGCATTAACATTATTAAAATTCACTATAAAAATGGTGAAAATTTGGCAGAGACGGTTCGTAAAACTAAAACATTTTTGGGTCGTCGTGAAGCACCTTGTCGGACCGCAATACAGAAATTGGTGGACAAATTCGAGCTGTTGGGACAAGTTAGTGATGTGAAGAATAAAATCCGTGCACGTCGCTCAAGAACAACTGAGAATATTGCTGTTGTAGCCCAAAGTGTTGAAGAAAACCCAGGTTTGTCCATTCCTCGTCGTTCTTTGGAATTAGGCATTCCACAAACGTCATTACACCGTATTTTGCATAAAGACTTGGGTCTTAAGGCTTATAAAGTTCAGTTAACGCAAGAACTCGAGCCGGCTGATCATCAACAACGTCGTGTCTTTGCTGATTGGGTCCTTGAAATGCATGAAAATGAACCGGAATTTCATCGAAAAATCATCTTGACTGATGAGGCCCATTTCCACCTCGGAGGCTACGTCAACAAGCAAAACTGTCGCATCTGGGGCTCGGAAAACCCAAGAGTTATTGTTGAAAAGCCTCTCCATCCTCAACGCGTGACTGTTTGGTGCGGTTTATGGTCCCGCGGGGTCATTGGACCTTACTTTTTCGAAAATGAGGCTGGAGCAATAGTTACGGTCAATGGATTGCGCTATCGAGAGATGATTAATGATTATTTATGGCCTGAATTGGATGGTATTGATCTGGACAACGTTTACTTTCAACAAGACGGCGCTACGTGCCACACAAGCAATGAAACCATCGATCTTTTAGGGAAAAGTTTCCGGACCGTGTTATCTCTCGAAGAGGTGATCACAATTGGCCACCGAGATCTTGTGATTTAACACCTTGCGACTTCTTCCTTTGGGGCCACGTGAAAGATAAGGTCTACGCCAACAGCCCAGCGTCGATTCAAGACCTCAAAGATGAAATTCGTGAGGCTATCGAGGACATAGGGCAGCCACTTTGCGATTTGGTTATGGAAAATTTCATGAAAAGGATATGGTCCTGTAAGCGTCGGCATACCTTCCTCTTTATAATGAAATAAACATCCGATCATTTATCTCCAAAAATGCTATTTTTCTTTGAATATCAAAATAACACCTCTTATTGGAAAACCCTTTACATT
The DNA here is from genome assembly GCA_948107695.1 of Meliscaeva auricollis. Lineage (NCBI taxonomy): Eukaryota > Metazoa > Arthropoda > Insecta > Diptera > Syrphidae > Meliscaeva > Meliscaeva auricollis. The sequence continues at coordinate 16,022,739 of OX403616.1, read as the reverse complement.
GTACAGCGATGCAATTCAGCACGAACAAAATATTTAGGGGGAAATGGTGTTTTGAAAGAAAGAATGTTGTATAGCAGGTCCAAAACATCCTGTAAAAATAATGATAGGTTTGAAAAAAGTTGTAACAATACTCAAACTTCGACAATTTTGGAAAATTTCCATAGATCATATTCTTACGTGTCGATTTTTTCTGTATTTGTACTTCCTTGATAATGTAAGTCTTAATCCATCAATTTGACACTTTTAAAAACTGTCTATCGCAAATTTTTGAAATTTCTCCAAGATAATTTTTTTCATAAAATTGCAAAACAGTTGAAACTACTCCACTTTACTTTACAATTTTTCTCTTGAGCAGCTATTGGTATACACCACAAACTGACATGTGCAAAATATTTTAAAAACATGCGAACCTTAACTAATGTTTTTGAAATGACTCCTACTTGGGGTATGGGTCGACACGAGCACTTTAGTGTACTTCGCACATTATTGCACAAACAAATATTTTAGCGTGGAAGTCGATGAGGGATAGTAGTGAACTTGGACTATAAAATAATTTATACAACCAATCAATGGGTCATTTAATAAATACAACAAATACCTATAAACACATCAAGGATAAATATATGTACAGTGATACAAGTTTTTTTTAAAACTATTTCCTTCTTAAAAAAAAGAATCCATTGAAATATTATAATAATTTTAATAGTTATAAGGCCGAAAGGCATTAGTAGATAAGATAAGGGATTGAGAGTGCCCGTAAAGTTATTGATAAATAGGCTAGTTTTTATGAGTTTTTGTGTAGCTTGAAAATTGTTTTTAATTTGACTTACATTACATAAATAAAAATGAATTTGAAATTGAAAAGAAAAAAAATGTACTCTACATTTTCGTTTGTATAAGATTCCGTTTGCGAAACGTTTTCCCTAGAAAATTTAAAATTCATAATTTAGTGTAAGAGAAACCTCTGTTTTTATATTTTCATTGGGATAACCATAATAATGCTTCTTTGAAAATATATCTTTGGTATAACATCTAACTGTATTCCTTTTATGCGAACTATCACTCATGACCTTATACAAATAAAAATAGCCTTCATTGTCTTTTTCAAGTAGCTCCCGCGATACTTAATATACGTGCGTCGTTATTATGCGTACACTGCAACTGCACGTGTAAGTAATAAAATAATATTCCTTGCAAGAGTGTTTTATTTATTCTGAAAGGACAATTCATCGACCATCGGAAGGAAGTAGAAAAATATACAGTATACCGTCGTAATGCACTTTTCGTGTTTAACTTTAAAGTGGTATTTACGGCCGAGTGTATCACGTAAACATTTTATGGTTCACATGCATAAAAGTCTACGTGTGTAAAGAGATTTTTTCTTTTATTTACGTATACCTACGATATACGAAATCGACGACGACGACGTATAGTTGCATGCTTGCAAACTTTATATCTTGAGTGTTTCATTCAATTATCTGAGTTTCTTTTGAAGGATAATTGTATTTTTATGTGCGCAATTCTTCTATTTGACCACATAAGAGCACTTTATGCTAATGGGCATATATTTAGCCTGAAGCAAATAGCGAGGCTTCATCTCACAATATCAACTTATATGTGATTACGTTATTTATAGTGTTTTTGGTGGTTAGAGAAAATACACAAGGTTCAGAATGGTCTTTGAAGTTTTATGAAAGTGGAAAAATCATTTCTCTTAAGATTGGTTTTGGCATAAACGTTTCACTTGACATGTTAACTAAAAATAAAGAGAGTAAATATTAAATTTGATGAATATAACTTTATATAATCAGGTTCTCAGTTAAAGTGTAGCTGGTTGCTAAATAAACAGTGCCGTTCAAAATAATTTGGCCAAACGCTTTTCTTACCCTTTTCGGGAGCAGTTCTTTGAATTCATGAGAGAAACGGGTTTTTTTTTGCACTTGGTAGCAAAATGTTGTTCAAATAGTGAATACAAATTAATGCTATTATGTATAAGAGATGCATTTAGATCGTGGTACAGCAGTCCGAAAAGATCAAAAATGGAAAAAAATATCAGTTTGGAGTGCAAAACTAATATTTTAGGTCTGTCACCTCTCAATTTAACAAAACATCGTTGGCATCTGTTCAATAGTTAATTAATTAATCTGGCTATAATTATCGCCCGTTGGTCTTACAATTATAATTGTTTACATTTTTTAACCTTGATTTTTTTTGTTTTTAATCCTCAACGCATGGATCCTAGTCATTATTTTACAACACCTATGATCTTTTGTTATCCACTTTAATCCTAATCGTTTTCATTCTTTTCCCTTGCGATTTCTTTCTTTAAACCTGCAAGAATCTTACTTCACCCAACTACTAATAACAAGCACAATTTTGTAAACAGTTCTATTTTTTGTTATTCTTCGTGTGCATTTATAAATGAGCTAAATAAAGTTCATTATATAATTCATAATCTTTGTTGAAAAGTGTTTGTAGATCTTGTAATTTAGTAATTATATACTATATTTTGGATCTGTGTAATATATGCTGTTGAAGAAACATGTATAGCAACTTCCTCGCTAGTTTTATTTTTGAAACTTTGTTAACTTGAAAATTAGTTTGAAAATCATAAATATTCATTAAAAGTTGTCTTATGAATTCAAAATTGTGAAAGGAGAAAAACAGAGTGAGCAAAATAGCACTGGGCTCAGTCTGTAAGTATAAGATCCCGCCATAGGACGAACTTCGCTCACCCTTATGTCTACAATCTCAGCCCAAAAAAATCGACAATAATGGCTCTGTTAAGCTCAACGTTGAACTATATGACGTTTCCAGGTGCATTTTTGAAATAACATGGACAAAATCGGTATGAAACAAAAAGTCAATATTTTGAGCAAAATCTGCCTAAATAACTTATTGATTTGATTTCCCCTACAGTTAATATCTTTTCATCCATTTATATCTATTTTTTAATAGAATATATTCGAATATGTCCAACATCTAATACTTTATCACACAATTTCCAACAGATTCACAATTCAAGTCTTATTGCCCCAAAATACAAAATTCGTTTGCTTTAAGTAAGCCTATCACTTTTCTCTATATGTATTGGTATGTAATTGTAATTTATACAAAAGTTATTTATTCATAAATATCAGTAGAGCTCGGTAAACCTTTTAAATCCACCCTTATATCCACACGAGCCCCCAAAACAAAATATCAATTCAACAAACAACAACATCATCATCATCATCTTCCAACAAAAATCCACACGAACAAATTCCATTACACGAAAAGTTCTATTTTTTCTATACTTCTTTCAATTTCGATTCAATCCTACAATCAATTGTGAATTTATTTTGCATTGAATTATTACTACTCCGCTTAGTCTGCAGCTTGGATATACTGCAAGGATATGCCAATGCTCCTGAGCACTGAGCAGCAATTTAATCTCAATTTCGTTCTTAAATTCGAGAAAAACACCTCCAGGATATTTGATTTGATTTTCTGTATATTTTTTTTTTTGTTCGTTTGTATTATTTGGTAAAAACATGTAGGATGTAGGAATTTCCATCTATTGGTTGAGTAAGCGGAATCTAAGAGATTATTCTGCTCCCTGAGTAAGAATGTTTGGAATATGCATCCAAATCAGGCAGAGAGGAACAATCAAATTATCGAAGAATGAAACTTGGCTCAGGAGTCAGGAAGGAGCTACTTATAGAGTAGATAGATACCTACTTGTATACCTGCTGCCTGTCTCTCGACTGCTTGTTCATTCTTCTTATAGAATACATAGTGGATCTGGATGTGCGATGTCTGTTTGCCATTTCATATCAATAATGAAAGTATCTGACAGATGTTATTCAAGTCAAATGGAATTATAGAGAAATTTCGACTGTCTGGATGCCAGAGAGTTGGCGTTGGCAGCATCATTGTTAAAGCAATAAGAGGCATGTAAAGTGTTTTAAGTTGCTAGGTGTAAGGGTATGCCACTGTTGTTACTCCCACCCTCACCCGCTGCCACCTTAAGTTGGCCGACTGTTTACGTTTTGACTGAAAATAATATGACTTCCGCCATTTTAAGAAAGGACATCAGCTAAGAATGTGTGCAAACACATTAAATATTGAAATTCACTTCAAATAAATTGGAAAAATAAGTCAGAATTCTAAAATAAAATATGAAGAGAACATAAGTCGATGTTGTTTTTATTTTGTAAAAAAGGATAAAGGAACGTGTAGGTAAGATAGATTTATTCTACTTTTGAAAAGGATAAACCAAATACAAGTGTCTAAGGTATGATGTGCTTTTAAATATTTACAAACACATAAAAAAATTTATGGCAGTAAACGTAACATTTGTTTTGTAAGATATACCTATTTTTTTTTTTTATTTCAGTGATATCAAAAAAAAAAATAGTGAATACAAAAATAACTTTGTACACACAAAACAACGAGATCTAGCATGATTTCAGAATTATAACAATATAACAACTAATAGCTACTACAACACATAGCTATTATGTACTTTGGTACGAAAGGTGTCTGATTTTAATGAATATAGAAAAAAATTTCAAAATAGCACACTCAGAGAAAAATCGCAAGATAAAATCAGGCCTGATCGAACTTATTTGCACAGTTTTTTTTTTTTAAGTACTCAGTCTAACAATAACACGCATATTTCTCAAAAAAAGTATACATTCTTAAATTAAGACAAAAAACCTTGAAATTAGTACAACTTTTGCTTAATTTAGTTTAAAAATTCTGAATAATCTCCCTAGACCGTATTGAAATGAGAACAAACGACGACAACCAATCGACTTTCGTCAACTTGATTTGACACTGTTTTTCTTGAATTAAGCTCTTATTTTTCTGACTGTAGCTGTTTCTGGGGACTTCCAAAAATTGTTTGTAGATATTGCTTATTAGTTGGTTTGACTATAATACCTATTACCTATAAGTAGATTTGTTATTCAATAAAATCTTTCTATCATCAATTAAAGTGAAAAATAAAAAAAGTTAAGATAACAACTAGTAATCCTGTAGATGAAAATAGAAATTAGAACGGGAAAAAGCTGTGATATACAAGAACAAGAGCAGCGACTGCTTTCAAGGAATTATTGATAAACCAAATTTTAAATCATTGCTTACATGAATATGCAGTTTATATATATTTTGTAATTGAAGAAGTTTGATTCGATGTTCATATGGTGGCAGTTTATAAGGGGGGGAGGGATAGTCATTCTGTAATTCGATTGTTGCGAAACGACAACGTCTCGGCGATGTTCTAAATTTACGTAACTTTCAAAATCACTATTGTCTGGACGATACCGTGTCCACGATTGAAAATTTGCTTTCCGTTATTCTATTATCATCACAGTGCAATCATTTAAATGCTTGTATTTTGACGATAGCTAAATAGGTGTCTAGAATTTATTTCAAGTAAAATGAACTCAAAAAGATAAAAAACTTTTTGTTTACTGATTTTAAATTGAGTAAAAGTAAACTCACTTCACTCTAATTTTACACTTCGTCGCTACAATGCAGAACTAGCCTAAGTCGCAAATACTTAATTTCAAATTTTGAAATTGGTACTATTTCAATGTAAATTATTATTTTGTACTTAACATACTGATAAAACGATTGCAGTTTGGAAGACCGTCTGGACACTGGGATGCGCGGAATACATCTAGTGTTATGCTAGAATGAAAATCCGTATTTTCAATTTTTTTTAATTTAATTTAATAAAATTACAAACTATTTGAATGCGTACGCTATCATAAAAATATTAATATTGTGTGGGTGTTCAATTCATAACAAAGAAACTTCCAATTGATTTCATGTGTCAGCAATTAATGAAACAAAGAAAGCAAACGATCGTCAGTGGAAGATAAATTAAACTACTATAATAAGGGTTGCATTGACCATGACAATTGTAGTTTTTAGTTGTCAGTTGTCAATAGCTTAGCTAATAGTTGGTTAGTATCACGTCCAGCGGAAGATTTCCTCCCACCAGTCGAAAGGGATCGAAAGCTAATTAAATAATAAATATATAATCCTAAATATATTCGAATTAATCGTGCATTTTATTTAAAGTGGTTGCGTTCTCATAAGAGAAGGAAAAGAGAATTTGGTTTTGTTAAAATCTAAAATATTCAATAAATAAAATGCACGACTAGGTCACACGTACTTGCTCTTATAGATAAAGTTACTATCTATGCTAAGCCTTTTTAATTAAACATTTATAAATGCAGTTTTAGAAAAAAAAAATAAAAAAGCATAAAATTCGATTTTCAAATGACTAAAATTGCTTCTAAAATAAATTTAACCTCAAAAAAAAGTATGCTATTTGATTTTTTCTTAAATGATACATTTTTTGAAAAAAATTTTAAAATCCTTAGAGTCGTTCTTTTAAAAAACTATTTTTTCCATATAAAATTTTGCAAGGACTTTTATAAAAATAAATCGGCACGCCATTTTTAAGATATTATTTATCAACATCTAAAAACTAAATTAAAAAAAAATTGAAAACAGTTTTCGAAAAAATGATTTTTCAAAAAAAAACATTTAAAATTTTTTTTTTAAGTCCAAAAAAATAATTTTCGAACTTTTTTTACTCAATATTATTACGGCAACTTAAAAGCATTCATGTAAAAAAAATGGTTGAAATTGATTGAGCCATGAAGGGGAAAATCAGAATTAAAAAAAAACGGATCTATGGCAGGTACCGTTAATAAGGGTTTTTGAAAAAAATGATTTTCATTTAAAGATAGACCTTATCCAACAAAATTACCATGATTTTTTTAATCAAAATCGTCGGAATCATATTTGAGAAAAATGAGTTTTTCTAAAACCGGTATATGACAGGTACCGTTATTTTTGGTTAAAAAAAAAAATCCCAAAAATGTCGGGGGATAGTCTCCAAAAAACGGCACATACAAAGTTTGAAGTAAATCGACCCATCCGTTTAGGCTGTGGTCTCTGATATATACAGACAGACAGAATTATCGGACCCACTTTTTTCTCATTCTCTATCATCGTAATGTCATGTTTGATTGTTATGTCAACTTTTTCTTTTTGTACGAATGCATAACTTGATTAGTACCTATATCGCAGGTAAAAAATAACAAGAACCGTTTAATTCCTTTGTCCAACGTTTTATAAATTCAAGAATTAAGTATTTTTGAGTGTACGACATTTTATTTTTAATTTTTTTCCCCGTAATACTTACGTAAACTTTATTCGTAGTTGTAGATAATCTCATCCCGCGTTAGTTCCCGGAGCCCGCCGCTCTATAAAATATTGCATAGATATGAGTGTTTTTTTAAAATGCTGAAATCCTTTAAAAAGTTTTGACGATAAAAGTATTGATCAAAATGTTCAAAATGGTACTATGAAATGCATTAATATGGGTGATTTTGGAATTTTTGACCAATATGGTATGGTTCCTTATAATAAACACGTCAGACAAAAATATTTCATTCAATTAATGAAATGAAATTTCATTTTGCACGGGACAAATTTTATTTCCCTGGAATGTGTTCGGCTCTGTTATTATAAAATGCAATCTTTTTGAATGCGAAAAAGCCAAAATATATCAACGGGAACCATCTTCTGATATAAAAGACTTTAAGAATTCTAGTAGATTTACTACCAACTTTCGTTGGCAGGAACTATATTTAATACAGGGGACACAGTTTTCCTTGCCTCAGCAGCAGCATCCGAATTCTTAATCCGCTATTTCGCAATTAACTTTTGGCGTCTACAGATTCGAATTCGATTCCCACAAAAGGTATCGTGTTTACAAATTTCCAACGCCAAAGACGCCGACACCGATGCTGACGACAACGGCGCAAGTACATAAATATGTCTAGGAAACGAGTTTTCTAGAAGTTTCATAGTGTATCACGATGAAATAGACTAATTCTGAAAAAAAATGTGCCAATCGCTCGCTATACATATCCTTTATACTACGTAGACGAAAAAAACTTTAGGGTGCAACTGCAAGCACTTGAAAAGATGAACTCACAAAATAAATCCATACAAATTAATCATGTCAAAATCATAAAATAAAGTATAACTTTAAAACTTTTTAATGTATGTATATATAAATATTTTTATCTGATCGTTTTTAAAATTTTGACTTACGACGAATCATAACTAAATTGATTTTCCAAAGTTTCTTGACCATAACTTTTCGTTTGTTTTCTTTGGTAGTCATTACCATAGCTCTCCCTTTGGCAACGTGGTCGTAATTTTTACGCTAAAAACTTTTTCTAAGACAATTATTTTTCTATCGAAACTAATACTTCTTTCCTTTCGATTTTCTTACGATGAGGATGCAAAATTTAAATAAAACACCACTACAACAATGAAGGAAAATTCCCTTAGGGCTACTAATAGGACTTTCGTTGGCAGGAACTATTTAATACAGGGGACACAGTTTTCCTTGCCTCAGCAGCAGCATCAGAATTCTTAATCCGGTACTTCGCAAATAATCCTTATACTATTTTTTATTTCATACTTTCTCTCGTTTACATTCTGGCTCCTTGTACGATGATAGTTTTTGATGAAGATATTTTATAAAGTACAGTTTCTGCATCCTGCGCTGCACACTGGTAATACATAGAAGAGGGAAAAAAAACAGAGCAATAAAGATGAAAGGATAAAATAGTATATATAGCACCATCCTTTCTTGGATGAACAACGTAATTTAAAGAGGCTACTTTCTAAGTGTGGCACACTCTCACTTGCGTGTGCTCCTGTCATTCGTAGAGCACAAAACTTGGAAAATTGGAAGGCAGCCAGAGATAAGTCTTCAAAGGTTATTATATAGATAATATCTTACAATTAAGATGCCGGAGAAAGAGAGGATTTGCTCGAAAAAGCCGTTTAATTATAATCCCGGAATCTTTCAAGTGCAAGCGAAAATGCTTAAGATGCACAATATTTTCATCGACTATCTAAGTAACAGAGCAGACATAAATTCCAAGAATTAGAGTGTTACTATTGGAGTACAAAAATAAGAACGAATGCTTATTGTTCTTTGCACAGAAGGTGTTCGATGACGCATGCAATAAGATAGATACTCTTAACAAGGAAATTGGTGCAAGAGGATTCAATTAGAATGAAAAGTTCAAATGTATGAATCTGGATGATGATTGTGTTCATTTTGTTCTTGAATATAATTAAGCTATCCATGTGGTTTTAGAGTGGTTTTAAGGATATTCTAAAATGCATACGGTAGGCTTTTGAGCAGATAGACTTTTTAGTAGATTAAATTAATAGATAAATTGTAACTATATATAGAAATCAAAATTTTTGTAACGTTAGCATTTAACGGTTTAAATAAATAAAGATAACAAACAGCAAGTAAACATCGCCCAGTAGCAGTTAATTACTGCTTCCTCAGGAGTAAAGCCGAAGGAACGAGGTGGTATGGTCTTTTAATCTTTTACAAGGCTTATCCTTCGATACCCATGAATCATTATAGCAAGTGCGATCAAGGTATGTGGGTATTTAATTTTTCTTTGTCTTTTTTGTTCTCTAGATATATTGCCAAATTATGTGTATGTATGTATTAGTCTAAGAACCAGGAACAGATTTTTTGCGAGAGAGGTAACCGATTCATATCAATAGCATAATCAGTCCCGGTCATAGTAATGATGAAACCGTTAGTCTGCCTGCATATATGTGGGGCGTTGCCGAAAAAATATAACAATGCAGTTTCTTCAATAATTATTTAACACACAAAAATTATTGTGACCACAATAGATACTGATTGCTGCATTCTACCGGAAACATGCACATGAAAACTCATACTTCAGATGACTTCAACTGCATACATATTTTAGGCAGATAGCTTCATTTAAACTTTCATTAGCCAAACTTTTTGGTTTCAGAGAAGGACGATCTATTGTAGTGTCAACAGTTTTACTTGCGATACAGGTAGGTACTATACATATATCGAGTTATGCAATCGTACAGCAAAACAAAGTTGAGATAACAATCAATGATCCATTACAATGATAGAGAATGAGAAATAAGTAGGTCCGACAATTCTGTCTGTCTGTCTGTCTGTATGTATCAGAGACCACAGCCTAAACGATTATCTTCAATCTTGGTATGTGGAGTTTTTTGACTATCCCCAGACATTTTTTGAATTGTTTTTTTTTACCAAAAATAACGGTACCTGTCATATACCGTTTTTAGAAAAATTCATTTTTTCTCACATCTTTAAATGAAAACCATTTTTTTTAAACCGGTATTAACGGTACCTGCCATAGAACCTTTTTTTAAATTCTGATTTTCCAAACCATTTTTTTTTACATAAAAGCTTTTAAGTTGCTGTAATAATTGTTTGGTAAAAAAAATCAAAAATTATTTTTTTTTATCTTTTGAACAAATTAAAATTATTTTTTTCAAAAACTACTCAATATTTTTTTTCAGAATTTAGTAACTTTATCTATAAGAGCAAGTACGTGCGTTCCAGTCGTGCAATTTCTTTCTTTTTTGTTATCATTATCATTTAAGAAACTGCATTGTTTTGAAGTCTTGGAATACCAACTAAATTCTATCCCCGAAACCCGCATATATCCGGCTCTCCTCACAGTTTAAGCATGGTCTTAGAACGTGGCTAAGAACAGAAGTCTGTTGTGATGAGATTGAGGATACCGTAGTAAGAGATAAACGAAATAAAGAGAGTCGGTACTGATAATTTGTGAACAGCATTGCTTCAAACATCGTTAGGCAAAATAATCTATTCAACTTGACGATAATGTTAAAAAAGAGGTTTGCAAACTTAAGTTAAAAAATGCTGCTGGTGCAAATGGCTTGATGCGTGAAATGTTTAAGATCCTGATGAATGTAAAATTGACACTCACAAAGTTTCTAATGCCATAAAGAAGAGAGACCCAATGCCATCAAATCGGACAAAGTATCACGATGGACATCAGGTACCTGCATATATCTTCTAAGTAGTCAGATGCCTTATTTACCTTGGATCCACTTTAAAACCAGTGCAGAAGTCAAACAAAGTACCACCCCTTCTACTACCACACAAGTAAAGAGAAGCTTTGAAACTTAATTTCGTAACGAACACTAAAGGAAACTTAAAAGTAATTAATTTTTGTTTGTGTATTTTCAAGGGTAAAAGTCAATCAAACACTATATACTTAGGTATATACACAAAATCACCCTTTGAACTCTAAGATATCCTTTATGAATGTGCAACAGGAAAACCACGTTAAACCATACCACTAACATTTTTAACGTACAAATATACACACACATCACGCACGATGAAAAAAAACTAACAATGCATTTCATTGTTAATAGTTCACCGAAATCAAAGCATATCTAATGGGTTTTCTCTGTTCGATCCTATCACATGTGGTCAATCTATTTTATGTATGCTTAACCAACAAAAAATCACGTTATTTGAATATTTTTTGACCAACGTCAATATAATAGCTTTTATTCATTCGAAATGCTTTGGATGGAAACGTTTTGTTTTTATTGTTCGGTTCGATTGGGTGTAATAATTTCGGCAAGTTTTTCTATTGTAAGCTACATTTTATATTTTTAAAATAGAAAAGAAAAATGTGTGTAAAAAAATAAATTCTTCAGTTTCAAGCGTTCATTAAAATTATAATACTTGCTGTTTACGGAACATCACTTTTTACATCAACGAAAAATTTTATTGAGAAAAATGAACAGCAGAATCAAGATGTTTTCATAATGAAAGTGATTAACGAAATTACGGGGCGTATGTAGAAGATTTGTTGTTAAAATCACACTTAAGCTATTTATTCCCTTATAGGTCCACAATCTTATACAATTGTTTTCAATGTATTTTTTGCATTGGATGTAGTTTCCGGGACATCAGCAATATATGCTGCTTTAAAGGTATGTTAAAGAAATATATATATTCCGAAACTGTTTTGCTTGCGTTATGGCTGTTTTAAAAACTGACCACAATGGTTTATGGAAAAGTTATTCAATATTGATTAAGTAGGTGACTAAGAGTTACACCACGTATTTTGAGCGCCAAAACTGTGAGCGGTAAATCATGAGCAACATTTTTTGTTAGTTCCATTGAAATCAGACCCTTATAATAATTTTGTGCCCTTATATTTTGAAAACTGAAATGAAAACACCATCCTTTTGAATATTTAATGTGCTGAACTGAAATATAAAGCATGCCATTTTGTTGCGGACAAGAGGAGAGGAGGAGGTGTCGGTAAATGGGGTAAGGTAGAAAAAAGGATAAGGTAGGATAAAGGGAAAGGAAGTGGGTAAGGTAGGGTGGAATGCTAAGTTCCGGAGGACGCGGCCTGCTTGCGATGTTCGGCAGTTAGCTCGTCGGAATGGGGGGGATGTTGCCCCCGAAACTTAACCTCGCCTGCATCCAAAAACACATATCAGGCCAGAGATCAAAAATCAAAAAAAAACTAACTTTTGAAATGAGTGACAGCAGACGGACATCAAGGACACTGCTGATGGAATTGCAGTGTTGGCCTTAACCCTGCCAACCAATGGAAATTAACGGAGATTTGGATTCCCCCAAATATAAAACATGTATTTGAAAAAAATGCACGATTTTTTCAACTATTCTATTATTTGCAAAAGGTCTTCAAAACAAGCCTACCTAGCACGATACGGCTCGGCACGCTTGCATCACCATTGGTCAGCTCGACCGTGGGGTGGGATCTTGTGTACCAGCTGCTAGACTTACCGTACATTTTACATGCCGATTTCAAATTATTCACGGTTCCTCAGTTCTTACTATAAATCAATCCCAAACAAAAATATATTAAAGAGAAAATCAAATTACCCATAATTCATACTATTGGGAACCCTAGGTCTATTTCGGGAACACGGAGTGTTATTTCAACAACCCCAATTAAAATTAATGCGAATTTACGAAAATATCACATCTGTATCGTTACATTGCAGCATCACTGTACTCTTACTCCCCCTGGCACAAAAATAAACTTTACTCAATCATGACTCTCTTTTGAGTTAACAAAACAAAACTTTTCAGTTCATATAAATAATCCATTGAAAAATTTTATTCATTTCATTTTATTAAAATTAAAAGATTTGTCATATCCTCATCGAATCAAAAAAAAAATAATAATATAATTAATATTTATCAGGGAATGTTAAATTTAAAGTAAAATTCAAATATTTAATTCCTATTCAAAATTCAAAATTTCTATTGATTTCATTAGATTTTTTTTTCTTTAATTAACTAGTCAAGAGAGAGTGAGAAAACAAAAGATTTTTATAACAAAATTCATAAGGGCGCGAGCAAGAGGTACATAACTTTATTTTTTCTTATTATTTTTTTTTTTGTACTAGAATTCTCTCAATTCACTTTTATTATTTTCACTCTCACTTCAACAAATAAAATATTTAACGAGGATCAGAGGATTTAATCTCAAAAATAATTTATCTGAATCTCAAAAATAATAACTTATATTCAAGAAATATTCGTTCAATCAGACATAATAATAAAAAAAACTGGAGTCACCCAACTCCAGAGATGGTGTGCACAGCATCCGTGTATTAAGTTGAGCGCTGATGATCTTTATTGTTGATCAGCTGTCAGGAGATTATTAATTAGGAATTACATGATGTCAAGTTGAACGAATCGATGAGAGATAACTTTTTTTATCATTCAAGTTAAGGATTTACACACAAAAATAAACTGATAAGAGAGACATTGTGGATGTAAGTGATGATGACGTCGTTGATGATGGGTATAGCAGGCCTAGAGTAAAGCTAGCGGTCGACTATGGATGCAGGTTCTTAAGACTATTTCCTCGGGAATGATACCTGGATTAGTTCTAGATACAGATAGCCCTTCTTCCTCACTAAAAATAGTGGGATGGTCTACTGTTCTGGAAGATTAATAATAAAAAAGGAAGACATGATTGGTACTGATGGAATTGTCTTAAATTTCTTATAGAAACTTGATCTTACCTTTGATACAATTGGGTTTTTCTTGAAATTTCTTTTATTGTTATTTGCGTAGGGTTTCAATAAAAAGAAAACTTTTTTTTTTTTTTATTTAACTTTTAATTGAAACTTTTATATGTATAATATAAATTCTGATTTTTCAATGGATGGCACATTATTGGCGCGTGGTCGCTTTAGTAAAGAGGTAAGTCGAATGACATCGATAGTCGGAAATAAAGTAGGCTTAAGGTTGCGGATATTCGAAAGGCAGACATTTTTTGTCTTGTTCGAATTTTTGGTTGTCGGTAGAGCCGAGCTAATTCGAATATCTGAATTTTGGTGCTTTTTAAAAATTATAATGGATGCTTTTTGATTTTTTCTAAATCTGGGAGATTTCAATCGTGGGACGAGCCAATCAATAGAACTCAAGGTTATATCTGCTTCGCTTAAAAAGGTTATATCTGCTTTATATTTATCGCAAAAAGATTCCAGTATTTTTTTCATCTATCAAAGCACCATAAAGTCAAATTGGGTCACATCAATAATCGTCAACTGTATGTAACGAATAGCACTTTTTTGGACTTCTCCATTATTATTATTATTTTAGGCGTTTAAAATAGTATCGAAAAAACAAAAATGTTCCTTTCGCAATCTCGATATATTTAATATTATTTCTTATCAGAACATATTTATCAAACAATACTTATAATTTATATGTTTTCTTAAAATTAAGTAACTTATTACAAGGTACTGCTTCATTATATTACTTCTGACTATAGCCTTTCAAATATTTTTACGCGATACCAATGTTTGCACTACAAAACGAGCTAAAGTGAAAACTGTTTTGGATCACTGTGGCGTATACGTACTTTATTTATAGAAAAAATATATGATCTCATCATCATAGCCCAGTAAGCTTGCGTCGAATTCGGTAGTTCTGATTTTTGCTGAGCTGTTCATAATGTTAAGCCGATGTTTTTATAAAAAAAAAATTACTTCACATGTTAAAATAACTATTCAAAGACAACGGTAACACCTTTCTTAGAGCCGGACACCTATTCTTGAATTATATTTTAAAATGAAGGTTTTTTAGCCGATAGTTTGTGAATAACTTATTTTCAAACTCTGCATTTTGCAAGAAATATTATTTTTTTTCGGGCTAAACTATTATTTACAAAAATCTTAACTAATCTCGTACCCTTTTTAATCGACTTCACAAAAAGCTAGAGGTTCTCAATTCAGTTGTATATACACATGTATATATTTTTTTTATGTGTGTTCGGGCAGTAGGGTAGAGTAAGTACGAAAGTAACGTGGAACGGTTGTAACATTGAGTTTTAACAAAAACCTGGGAACGTATGCATTCATTTTTAAATGTAGAATTCTTCGCAATTTAGTCGTGAATGCACCCACAAAAATTCAAATGTCATAGTACTGAATTGTAACACATAAAGTTTAAAACGTAAAATTTGTATGAAAAAGTTAAATGTTTTTTTGGCGAGTTTTACAACTTATTTTTGTCAAACAATTATTTTTTAATAAAGTGGTAGTGGTCTAACTAAAGTTGATTTTGTTCTGAACTTAATGGAGTTAATCTTTATCGACTCAATAGTTTTTTTTTCAATCGAATCTTTTATATAAAAAAAAGGGATGGGGACGTTTGTAACATTTTTTGAGTGGACGTTTGTAACGAAAACTGCATCAGCAGGATCAGTGAATTTCATTCACAACATATATTTATCATCGATTAAACTATTATTACAACTACTGTCCTTAAACCAACAAAGGTCATTACAAAAATCGTAAAAAAATACAATTTGGAGCCATTTATCCGGAAATACAAAAGGAGGATTCATCGTCAGTATTGAAGCTGCTATTAAATCAAAATGAATGCAATTGAAGTTCATTAACCTAATGGAACACCTAGTAAAACATTTTTAATTTTGGATTTGTATAATAAATGTGAAGTTAAACCAATATTTCTCGTTTATTCTATTACATTTATATGGTGTTGCAACTGCCCTTTCATCGTGTTACAATTGGTACAACGGAAAGGAGGATTGTAGCATTCGACTTTCACCTCTTTTACATAGCATGGATCCGTAGAACATAGAAAGTCAAAACACAAATTAGTGTTTAACGATAGCCAAATGTCTACTCATCAATATACGCATTTGGCTATGTATTTTGCTATTAAAGTTATGGCACAAAATATACAAATTGTTACTTTTGTACCCACTCTCCCCTACTTCTTTGTTATAAATTTAGTGAAGTTCAGATGAGTATCTTCGGAGTTATGAACAAATTAGTAATTTTTTTTCTTTTTTTTCAATTTTGTCCATTTCTAAACGTGCACTTGGGCCATATTTTGCCTCGACATGCCGCGTGCGCACCGTTTCCTTTTTTTAAAGCATTCTTGTCAGGGGTACCTATCACTTAAAATTGTAAAATAAAAGTTTTTAATTAAAAAGACTTCAAAATGTAAACAAACTTTAAAAAAGGAAAAAAATGTACCTACATATTTTATTTAAGTTAATTAGACGGGTTTTACACTGCCGCATGTATGAATTGCAAAAGAGAAAAAAATAAAATTGTATGAACGTTTTATTTCCTTTCTCTTTTGCACTTCATACATGCGCAACTAAACATGCGCCGTGAAATACCCGTCTTATTAATTTAAATATAATAAGTAAATGTATATCTTGCTTTTTTTAGGTATTTTTACATTTTTAAGTTAATTCTTATTTAAAAAAAAAACTTTTATTGTTGTAAATCTTAAATGCTAATATCAATTTTTATTCTGGTACTGAAAACCGGATGGAAAAAAGTCTTTTATAGTTTTCGAGAAAACTAAAAATAACGAGATCAAATCTTATCTGCTTAAGCCGAGAATTTATTATGTATGCGTTAAAATTAAGTTTTGGATCTGTACGGGTAGGAATAAGAAGTTTTCTCGCAAGACTCCAATTTTAAACACCAGGGATACTCTGGCTGCAATCGCAGAGTTCATACCCTCTTTTCTTTAATTTATATATATATAAATTTATTTTATAAATTCTCTTTGTAACATAATTTATCTGAAATGCTCAAGATCTTGTAAGATAAATCTCATGTTATGAATAGGTTTCTTATCTTCTTGCACATCAAGAGATAACGTGAAGAAGCAATAATTGTTTTCTGCATTGATATACAAATAGATATAATTTTATTTCTTAAAATCCAAATATAAAAAACTTCGGTTTACTTTTCATAGAAATAAAGAAATATGAATGACAATGATATTTTATACAATAAAAATAGTGTTATTGTCACTTCTAAGCAAAAAATTTACATAATTAAATTGAATGGTGACCCTTAAAAATCGAAAGTTATATTTGTAGATCTTTTATAATTAGTATTACATGAGAAAAAGAAAATTTAAATTAAGATTAAATTGTTTCATCAAACATTAGAAAAAATTAAATATTCAAAATTGATTCGATACTTTCCATATCAGAGGTAAGAAGCCATTTTTTTACATTTTTTAAAAACATCAAATGAGAAGTAAGAGCTCTGGTAAAAATACGACATGAAACCACATCATAAAATTTTTGAAATGCGGTGGTACGGGAAGCCGGTATAGATACTTGATTCAAAAGATTCCCACGTATATTATAATTTGAAATGATTCTGAAATTGAGATTTCCAGATCTTCTAAAGAATATGTTAAGAACTTTGTAGCAGTACAAGTGTCGTATTGGAAAAACATTCAATTCCTTAAAGAGTGAAAAACTTGGGTACCTTCAAGGCTTACGGCAAATTTTTTTCAGAACAAACTTTTGCAAAACCAAAAGAGGTTGTATTTTGTTGTAATAAGTACCTCGTGGTCGGATTAGACTTACATAATGAATAGAAGTCTATTCATCTGACAAGATTACTTAATTGCTAAAAAGTTTATGAACTCATCATAAATCAATTTTATTTTGAATGATTTGTTGTAATTATTGAATGTTGTCTACATTGCTTTAAGGATAACCTTTTTTGTATGACATAGAATATAGGAACAGACAATTTTTAATTTTTTTAAATTTTCTTTTCCTCTTAGTACTGTAAGCTTATGTTTGTACTTCATTTAAAACATTTCCTTAAATTATTGTTTTCTGTATCAATATGGTTGCAGCTCCAGAAGATGTTTCTGATTCCCTACATATTCTCACAATTCATACTTTTTTTAACATCGCTTGGGTTTCATGTCATCGCAATGATTATTTTGAAAAAAATTGTAAACCTTGGCATTTTGATTGGAATGACTCTGGCTGGAGGATTTTATATACGTGAGATAAATAATAAGTGCGTTCATGCAACGTTATAAGACCTCTTCAAACGTTGCAATGTAGTAAACCGGTAAAAAGAACTTTTAACACAATAAACACACGAACTTTTAAAATTTGTAAATTATTGGTATTTTTTGGAAAGGTCCGTAGCTGGGGCGTTTAGAAGTTAAAGTGCAATAACAATACAGACCTTTCCAAAAATACCAATAATCTGATGCTATCACTATTTTTTTTAATTTATTTAGTAAAACAGCGATGATCTTAAAATTTTTTTGAAGTTTGTTAGAAGGCCTTATGACTTTCAATGTATTTGGGCCATCGGATACTGGGGTAACTTATTAATCCACTCCAAAAATGGTTGAGCATTTTAGTTGTTTGATTTCATCTCAAAATACTCACTTCCCTCGTCTACAACCTTCTTTTTATCCCGGTTTAATTACCCTTGAGTGCGAATGCTCTTTGAACATTAAAGAACAAAATGTTTTGTTTACAACAATTTTACCCTTGATAGAATTTTTAGACGTGATTCATGAAAATAACAGCCTTACTGCATTTTTAGACGTGATTCATGAAAATAACAGCCTTACAACAGATTTAATGTCTTTAACGTTGCATGACAATCGCTAATATGATATTATGACTTATTTATTTAACAATTATTTTTAGTCTATTTAGGCTATAGTTGGGCAGGAGCAGTTGGTCTTTTTCAAATTATTATTCTTGTCAATTCGCAAAAATATAAGGTTATATATGGAGAGGATCCACTGACTCCGAGAGAAAAAATAAATATTTTACCTAAAGGACATGAATTAAATGAAAATAACAAGATTATCCAGACCAACTATAAAAACTCAAATAATTATCAGCCTGCTGATATTAAAAGAAAACGACTTATTGACGAGCAACCACAGTGGCAATATGGAGGGAAAATTATTTCCGTTATACCCATTGATCAACAAGACAATGACGATGTAGAATTAATACATTTTAACAACTGGCATTGGAATGAACTGGTTGGTATGAAGAAAAATTTTAAATAAATAAAAAGTATACGTAAGATGTTTTTTTTGTCTTTTTTATATTTATGTAAGTTTTGTGCCTACCTGCTAAGGAAAAGTAAGAAAATTGTTTAAGGTCAGTTGTAGAAACTTTGTTCATCCTTGGTTCAGGAATTCAATTCACCGATATCGCGGAATAGCTGTGGTTCAACTCGGTCAAAGCTGAACTTAAAGTATGCTGCCGATTAAAGAAGATACAGATTATTGTACCACAGTTTAAATATTTGTACAATTAAATTCGATACAATGTCGGAACGAAACTAATGGTTAAAAACATGTAATAATCTGTGTTTTGTGGGGTACAACCAGAGGACCCAATTGCATCAGTTTAGAAATAAAGAGCACAGATCTTTAATAAATTGTAACACACAGTCACATATTGTACTTGCTCTATAGGGCAAGTATTGGTTTCAAGGTTTTTTTCAAAACCTACATTACGACGATGAAGGAGTCCAGAAAAGTTGGTTTCGTCATGCTGTCCGTCGGTCTGTGACTGTGGGTCTGTTCGTCTGTTCGTCGATTTGTACAGAGAGTCCAGACCCTAAACGGGTTGGTGGATTTGCTTGAAATTTGGTATAGAAAAATTTTTTTTTTTAGTTTCCATAAGGTTGTTTTTTTTTTTTTTTTGTTTTTAAATATCTCGATTAAAACGAATACCTACCATGTTACAGTTTTGAGTTATTTGATTTTTTCTCGAAAACTCTAACGAATTTGATTAAACTTGATGAACTTTATGTTATAAGCGATTATAACAATACTGCATTTTTTGTTTCTCCAAAAAATTAAAAAAAAAAAAAAGGAAATAAATGATGAACGCCATAATTTTTAGTTATTTCCTTATATATTCTTACTGGCTCAAAAGATTTCCTTCAAAACTTGTCAACAGGTTTTTCTTAGGATTTCATAAAGTATTGTGTACATAATTTTCAAAAACAAAATTTAAATAAAAATTAAACAAAAAGGCGGGCATTAAACCATTCGTTATTGGAGTTTTTTTCAGGATCAAGTTCTAACGGAAAAAAAAAGAATCCAATATTTTTGTGAGATTTTCATTTTGACCCTTGATACCGTAGGGGCTAATGAGGTATTTATGGGAAATATATTTCATTTGTGTCTCAGAGTTTTATTTTGAAAATTGAAAATGGGTTCATAATAAAATCCAGTTTAACAAAATTCATAAGTTTTTGTTGGCACATTATAAAACACCAAACAAAATAAACACTTTTTTTTGAAGAGTATTTTTTTATGAACAAATCACTTTTTTTATGTATATTAAAAATAATTTTCACTTAAGGCTAGTTTACAGTTCAGCGTGCAAAAACAAAAAAAAACAAAAATTCAAAGCAAGTTTTAGTCTGTTTTTTGGCAAAACCATTACATAAATTACCTTTTTTCCTATATAAATTGGTATTATAGGCTACAAATGCAAATTGGTTTATTTTTTGCATGCAAACAAATTTTTTGCATGGAAGAAAACAACAAATTGCATTCTTAGCCTTTTGTTTTGATCGGTTACAAAAAAACAGTATCCGACGTGTTATCTGAGGTATGACAAACAAGTATGCTTTTTTATTTAATAAAAACGATGGACAGAAAAGATAGAAAACAGTTTTGTGAATTTATTATTTTGTTTTTGCGCTAAACTGTAAATTAGGCTTTAGGTAAGCTCACTTTATTTCGAAGAATAATAAATCAACTTCACTTATTTAACCATACCTCATATAAAATTCGAGAAAAGATGTTTGTTTCCTTAATGAAAACAGTCAAAATGTATTTAACTGTACATAAGCATTTTTTTCCATACATTAAGGCTTGCCCAAACCAAAGTGCGACAGTGCGTCACGACATGTGCGACATGATTTTTATATGAAAAACGTTTTGCGCTTAATCGCATTTGGTGTGGGTACTCTCATATGACGCTGTATAAATAAATTTCGGCTTTGTCGTGTCGCACTGTCGCACTTTGGTTTGGGCAAGCCTTTAAAAGAAAACATTAAGCTACAAATTCGGAAAAACAGCAAGGGACAACACCATTCCCATATTTGTTCTCATAAACTTTAAAAAAGCATACATTTTAAATGCTCTCAAGCACAATCCAAAGAAAAATCCACCATTATTTGTATTAAAGTGGGAATTTTAACTCTAAAAATAATGTGCTTATTTTCAATGCACAAGAAGATCATGTGGGCTTTGGCTTTAGCTGCGCACGACGCAGGTCATGGGGGATATTACACAAAAAATTGAAGGGTAAGTCAGTAGTTGCGTATTTTTGTTCAGTAAGTGATTTTGGGATGATTCTCTGATGCTGACAATCGCGTTTTTTTTAAGTTTCATTGTTGTTGTTTTCAATTTAAAAAAATGTTTTCTCTAAATTTATAACTGAAGTTCGGGCGAACTGTCCATGAGAAAAATTACTATGACGTCACAGAAAACCTGCCAAAAATCGAATGAGCATACCTTGTTTTCTGTTTATCATGACATAAGACCTGTACTGACAATTTTTGTTGGACACAGTATAGTGTATCATTAGTACTAAATCCTTTATATACCGTGTCCTACTCTTTAAAAAAAAAAACTTCTATTTATTTCTAATTTTGGTACACCCTTTAATTCAATGTGTAGATAATGCAGTTCGTAACAACCCTACCCAAACATCTAGCGGTCTCTCTCATTCTTTTAGCATGCGGCCTGGTTGTCAAAAATTCTGACAATCAAACCCAAACGTCACTGCACTCTTCTGTTCTTTTGCAAAAAAACCTCAACCCAGACAAGATTCATAGCAAAAAATAAATTTCGATTTCGATTGCTTACCATCAGCAGTGGTTGTTTACTTTTAATTTCCTTCGAGTGCGAGTTTAAATTAAGAAAATTTAATTCCAAGAAATAAAATGCTGCCATTGTAACAATATCAACCATTAATTATGATTCAATTTGTCTTGAAAACTAGGAAGTTTCCTCAAGAGCTTGGACGTCATTGGTGGTACTGTCATCAGAAGGTAAAAAAACAAATCACAAAAATGGTTATGTAAACATTTTATCATATAATTTTTTTTTACTGTTTCAATGCGTAGTATGCCACAAGACTGCCAACCAAAGCAGCAATTGCTGATAGATCAACATCAAATGATATTGATTTAGTACAATCGGTGGCTGTTCCAGTCGAAGATAAAAATGCTGTTCTATTGGATACATCAAAGCGCATTGAGGGTAACCCCACCGTTGCCAGTGGGAAATCAGTAGCAAAAGTGAAGGCGGAGATACTACCATGGACTACAAGCCCAACAGAGAAAGGCAGTCTTTTAAGTCACTACAAGAAACTATCAAAATTCCGATTGACATGTAAGGCTAAAACTTGATACTCCTTAAATTAATTCATAATAATTCGTTTTAGCTTTGGTTGTGATAACATCGATGGCAGGATATGCCATGGCTCCAGCAGCCTTTGATCCCACTACCTTCGTTCTTTGCTCTGCAGGTACCGGCCTCATGTCGGCAGCCGCTAATTCCATCAATCAATATCACGAGGTTCCATTTGACTCCCAGATGTCAAGGACAAAAAACCGAGTTCTGGTTACTGGACAACTTACTCCAGCGCACGCGATCGGCTTTGCCATAGTTTCTGCCACCACTGGTCTGGGAATGCTCTATTTCGGAGTAAACGGCTTGACAGCAGCTCTGGGAGCTGGTAATCTGTTCCTATACACATCCATCTACACTCCAATGAAGCGTATAAGTATCCTAAACACCTGGGTGGGTTCGTTTGTTGGTGCAATACCACCCTTGATGGGTTGGGCAGGATGTGCTGGAACTCTAGACACAGGTGCTTGGATGTTGGCAGGTCTTTTGTACGCGTGGCAGTTTCCCCACTTCAATGCCCTCTCATGGAATCTGCGGCCAGATTATTCACGTGCTGGGTATCGAATGATGTCCGTAACCAATCCAGCTCTATGCCGACGAACTGCATTGCGATATACTGGTGCACTTGCTGTTCTTTCAATAGCAGCTCCTTTGCTGGATGTCACAAATCCATGGTTTGCTCTGGAAACCCTGCCTCTGAATGCTTACTTTTGCTATCTAGGTAAGTTTGTCCCGGTAGTTTTGTGTCAACAATCTTCATATTGTTTTCTTTTTCAGCCTGGAAATTTTATCAAAAGTCAGACAGTGGAAGTTCTCGTAAGCTCTTCCACTTCTCTCTAATTCATTTGCCTGCGTTGATGGTGCTTTTCCTTGTCAACAAGAAACGATGGATCTTCACTGAAAAAGCAACTGACGAAGCAACTCTAGCGACAGCAGCTGCAACAACATTAGAAAGTTCAACAGATGCAACATCAACCAAAGGGAACTTCCTGTCCACGACTCCAAGAGCTGCCACCTCGTTGAGTAAAGTTTTGCCAGTTGCTGTCGCCGCAAGTCCCCCACCACCACTCGCACAGGTTGACAACAATAAACAACCTGCGGGATTGACGCTGTGACAATTAGTTTCATAGGTTATTTAGTTAATTTATTGTAAATGCAGATGATGATGCTAAAGATGCGCTCTGTGCACAATGATAAATGCACTATTATACCCGATCACAGCGTATATCCCAGTCAATAACTTTTTGGCACTTAACTTAAAAAAATACAACAACAATGTGTATTAAATTAAATCAGAGAGATACCTTAATTAATTTGTTTAAAATATAGTCGAGAGCAGTTTTTACTTTGACCAAAGAGCGAAATTGGGCAGACGCATAGTGTGTAAATAAATATTTGAATGAAGTATTACTGTTAAAATTAACAAAAAAGGTAAATCAATAAAAGTTAAACTCTTTAAAAGTAAAGTAGAGACAATTTGTTGTTGTTTTTTTTTCTTGAGTATAAAATTCTGATGATTGAGTACCTATTCAGATAATTTCAATCATGTTTTGAATTTCACAACAACACGTAATTCATACAACTCAAATTCTAATCAAAAAAGGAGCATTTGTAGTATCAAGGAAATATAATCTAGTGATGATTACCGCTGTCGTTTGTAATGAAACTTCCCACACTAAGCGAAAGTCATCGCGTCAGCAAAAACAACAAGTAGCTATTACATGGTTCGGAGCGAGGAGAAGATTGAAGGTTAATTGCATTTAAAAAGAAATTATTGATTCTAGAGCGAGTTTCGTTTTGAATGTCCTATGATATGATACCAAAACAACTTGAGCATTAATCATGATATAGACTTTCGTTCCGCTGCATTTACACTCGTTTTTATGGCCGGTGTAGAATATTCCTTCTTGAATTGAAACGGAACAATGAGAGAGTGAACATAGCAAAACCCTCTCGTTGTTCGGTTTTAGTTCAAGAACGAACATCGTACACCGGTGATAAAACCGAGAGTGTAAATGCAGCATCACTCGGTGTACCTACGTTATTCGTTCTTTGCCGAGAAAACATTTAAATTATCGGTTTTTGATTTAGCTCGTTTATCAGAAACCTAAATATCAACACTATCTTGGTAATTGCTAGTTATTGAAAAATTAAAGGAATTCTCTATGTAGGTATATTTAATCAGCGATTAAATGCTCTGATTGACTGACTTCCGCAGCTTTTTTAGGATGGCTAAGGACGGAAATTTATGTGTCATTTCATACATTTTTCCCATCCATGAAAATGAATTCCAGGGAAGATTCGCGATCGCCGAAAAATTCCGGAGATATTTCCCAGGGAACACACAATACCCCTGGAAATTACAGATAGGGTCCATTAATAGCGCAATTAGGTACAGACACTATTGATGACGAAACCGTCCTATTGCTTGTGGGTATTGCGGTGCTGTAGACACAAAATTGCAATAAAAATGCGTTTTCACTAACCAAGCCAAGTGGCAACAAATTTTTAACGACTTCAGCTGCAACAACATTAGAAAGTTCAACGGATGCAACATCAACCAAACAAAACTTCCTGTCCACGAATCCAAGAGCTGTCACCTCGTTGAGTAAAGTTTTTCCAGGTGATGTCGCTGCAAGTCTTCAGTGCTATTTTGAAAGGAACCCCTGAAGTTGGAATCGGCTTAGGTGATAATTTAATGTCGTTTTTTTTGTTTTCAACTACTATTCGCTCTGGGATTCTATTACATATTACCAAACGAGCGGCAAGTCAACAATACTAAAGTAAACGATAGTCACGACAAAGAGCGTTTATATAAAACGAGAAATGCGTTTTCAATATTCCGCCAAATTAAAAAAAAAAAAGCATTTTATTTTGGTCGCAACCATTGACTTAACTACTTGGGAAATTCAGAAACGAAAACAAGCCTAACGATATCTAAATGGCAGTCGTAAGGAAAACCGATTATCGTTTAACTCAAACGATTCTCGTTATAAGTTAACGCATTTGAACGATAACAATGTGATTTCAACGATAATCGTTTTACAAAATAGGGACCCTCTGTAAATATATCGTTTAGTGAATCTTTAAATTACAACATTTAAAATTTTTAAGTATTATACTTTTATGTATACTTTCAACACTCGTTCACACAAAAAATGTGATTTTTAAGAAATTGAGCCCGAAATTAAAAATGCAAGAAGTAATAGAAAACGAAACATTAATAGCTATCAGTCGCAAAACGACTATCGTTTTAATAATCACCTTACATAATGGAAGATGGACCAAGTGTCTTTTTGTCTATAAACAGTCAACTATCATCTTTGCCACCCCAGGGATATGTGTTTGGGTGAAGGGCTCCCAATTATATCACAAAATTCTCAGAAACTTCGTTTATTTTTAGCTTTTGGAGCAATACTGAAATTCGCTCGTAATGGCAGTTTGTATGAAATTTTTCATTACGATGGAATCTATGATAGTTTTTTTGGTATTCGTAGTACATCTACGATACGAATGGATTTTATGATAAGGCAATTATAAAAATAAAAAACTGATATCTATCAATGAAATGTTCAAAAATCGTGTATTTGAATGGAAATCTTATTCTAAAAGTATCTACAAGCTAATTCAAAATTATAAATCAGCTTTAAGTAAATTTCCAGCAAGTTGAACCTTCTCGCCAGGTTTAAAAGCTGGCATTCCTAAATACGGACAAGTTGAGCAACGAAAAGCGTCTCCCAAGTAACACTGCAAGCAAATTTTAGAAAAATGTTATTTCAACAAAACAAAATGTTATATAATGTTCAACACATACACTTCCACAGCTGGACTTGGCATTTTGTGTTTCTACAGCGACTTTTGTTTTTTCAGCCTCTAATTCTTCAGCGAGCCCACAGGAGCAGTTTTTGCAAGCTTTCCTCTTTCCCGTTGTTCCACATACTAAAAAAAAATAGAAATAATATAACTTATGACTCCATAATATAATAAATTATTAGGTATCACATTTACCTCTCAACGACTCAGGATTTGGTTTAGCTTTGTCTTCTTCATCTAGTAACTCTTCTTCATCGATTGTTTCCTCTTCATCGCCATCGTCAGCGTCAATTTTCCAAACTGCGGCAACTTCTTTCTTGGCAAACGACAACTTCACAGATGAACCAACTTCGTAGGCTGGTTTTTGACAAGTTATGGAATCAGTTGCCTTTTGGATTTCAAGGAACCCAGAAAGTTTCAATTCTTGACTCACACTATCCGCACTACCTTCGTACTTCTCAAGGTGTAATTTACCGGAAGGCTTGAGTAAGCTTAATAGTTTAGCAAAAGCATCTGATGAACGAGCACCTTCTACGACAATTAGATCAAATGTTGAATTGGGATGTGAGGCTGTTGGTTGAGAAAATAATTAGAAACCCCCTTTACAAGAAATCTAGATTTTTTTACACAGTGAAAGTCGATCGATGTTTTCAACAAGAACTTCTCCACCAGTTATTTCTTTTATTCGGATGATACTTTTTTCTATGGATTCTGGAATCGAATTTGACCAGATGTATAATGTTTTCTTTAGGCCCTTGAATTGTTCCATAGTTTTGCTTCTATTTTAATTTTTCCTTCTGGATGAATCTACGACGAACGAAGAAAAATATTGAGGCTTTAAAATTGAATGACAAATAGCAAAGCATCAAACGTCAATTTTTATTGTTGTTGTTACATGAAAAGTCACGTTCACACAAAAAGTGATGCCAATAATGATTTGTGCTTTGTTTACACTTGAGAGTAAGAAAGATAAGGACCTGTTCACATTTTTACCATGTGACAAAAAAATGAATAACGCAAATCAAAATTCTAGATACAAATTGTGTGGTTCTGAATATGCTTTTTACTTTTGAATTGCCTTCTGATTGTAGAGAGCTTTTGAAACTAGGCTCTCAAGGCTTTTGCCCAAACTAAAGTGTCGCTCTGTCGCGCGACAGTGCGACACAGTGTCATATTATGAGAGTACCCACACCAAACGCTACAAAGCCACTAAGCGTTTTTGATATGAGAGCCCTTGTCGCTTTGTCAAGCGACAACCATTTTTGCGTACGAAATTAAAAACGAGGTAAAAATCACAGGACAATTAAATCAAAGGTAAATTATATATCGCGAATTTAAAAAAAAACTGAATGTGGAGTTGTAATAAAAATGACGTTAGTAATAAACATGTGTAAAGTCGGTTTGATGGGGGGGATTTCGCCCCCGAAACCTAACCTCGCCTGCAAACAAAAACACATAGCAGGCCAAGAAAACTAAAACGAAAATAATTTCGGACTAGAAGGACTTCGGACGGACTATTGTCACACCAAGGGTAATTTGCCCGTTAACATCTATTCAGCAGTTTACCGCTTTTTTCTTCTTATATAACTGTATTAATAAGAAATTTTTTAGGGGATTTTTTTGAATCATTTGTAAACGTAAGATTAAAAATGAATAAGAACCCCAGATTCTTAAAAATGTATATTAGTTTTCGAAAAAGTACTAAACAAATCATATTTGTATTATTAATATTAGTTTTGAAAAACAAAAACAAAAAACTAATCAGTATTTGAATTTAAATTCAGTAGCAAGCAAAAAAAAATGCAAACAAAATGGTATGGTCTTAGTCCAGAACTTAGCGATTTTAAGTGGTAATGACTTGAAATTTTGCATACATTTGTGGAACTTATCGTATTTATTTTAACCGAGTCGATTTTTTACCGTATCTTGTTCTAGAAAATAATAATATTAAAATTAGTACAAAAGGCAAGTTTAAAGACGAGAAAAAAAAATGCAAACACGTGAAAAACTTAAAAAATTAACAGATAATTTCATTTCTTTGAACAAAATATTGTATTTAAACAGACTAGTTTAGTTAGTAACAATTTACTAGCAATAACGGCACTTAACCTATTAACCTTCGAGCCAATTAAAGATACGAAATAATTTGGAGAAATTTGGTGATATTCTTTTCCTACTTCTTACATTAGCATAGTAATTTGAAAGTTTCAGCTTACTTATGTCCCGTTGTACAAGCTCCCATTCATTTTCTACACGGAACAGGTCAGAAGATTGGATTTGCCACACAAAAAATGAAGATTATCCTCTTTTAAGAAGTTTCCTACCAGCCCTCTGGTGCTTTCTCAGTCATGATCATGTTGTAATAAACTGATATCAGGGGTATTGGACCCCAAATGTTGATTCATGCGGTATCTAAAATATCCCTACACAAAATGAGCAATAATCCGGGTGCTTACTTGAATAACTGAAGCAACTTGTTGACGGATGAGTGAAGAATTAAGAAAATACTTAATACCAATTTGATTCCATCAAGATTTTAAAGTGCGTACTCTACTCCAAATTTATTACCAGGCTTCATTTAATATGTGAAAACCTTCGCGGGACAAAGGTTCAACCTTCTACAACAGTTAAACATGAGGGAGGATCGATAGGACTGTCAAGCCAGCAATTCAAAATATTTATGGAATCAAATTGGTATTAAGGATTTTTTAATTCTTCACGCACCCGTCAACAAGTTGCTTCAGTTATTCAAGCAAAATTGCCCATATATACCCCTTTTGTCACCACTTCTTATGCTAATCACCTTATATGTATCCTTAACCAGTTCTTTCATTGCATACATCGTAATTAATGACTCAGATATCACCAAAACATTAATATGGGTTGTGTATATTAAACAAAATGTCTTCAAATTAATACAAAATAATTGCTTTATTCCGTTTCTCTATATAAGTTTGTATAATCTTTTTAATAATAAAAATATCACTACAAATCTAAATACATAATAATATATCTTAAATTAGTTCTTCTAACAAGAAACAAAATTTTTAAAAAATCAAGAAAATGTTACAAAAGACAAAAATGTATTAACTTTAATCGGGGCTTTAGTAAACAAATATTTAAGCTTTAATATATAGTGTCTAACACTAACAATAAAACATACACATTTACTCGTACTTCATAAAAAACCCAAGGACATTTAATAATTATTAATTTAACTTTTCTTCAATAAAATATTGGACACATATTTTTAAACAATTTAATAATTTATAAATTTAAATAATTTTATTTCTATACAATTTATCTTTATTTTATATTAGCACTTAAGTAAAAACTAAACGTCATTTTGTTTGCTCATTCTTATATGTAATTATATATTATTTAAAAAATCAACTTAATATCTTAAAAGATTTAATCTGAATATTAAATTTCTCATGTAATTACTCAAACTAAAATATATATTTTTTAAATAAAACAAAATTGTGTAATTTTTTCATCATTTTATGGATTATTTACGGATTTAAAGCGTTATGTTGGTGGCAATAACATTGCCCTTGATAAGGGACCGATGAGAATACCGCGCAGGTGCCCTTTTATGAAATGTTGAAAATCATTACGAAATTAATAAATAAATTATAATGTGAAAAAAATAAAAATTACTTTAATAATTTCTTAGTATGATAAGTTGTATGGAGCGTCCCTTTTCGGTTTAAAATAAAATATTACATTTAGACCCATTTGCTGATACACGAGTAAGTAAAATAAATAATCTTAATCCCAGGCAAATAGAGAGTTAAGCTTTCCTTAACAGGTTTCTCAGTAAAATTCTTCTTCATCCCACAATAAAAAGAGCAAGAACCAAATAATCAATGCTGATATGAAAAAAAAAACGTATAATATTTAAACCTATTATTCCGTCGGAAAAAAATATGAAGAAGTCGTTTAGGTACTTTCTGGACTGGATAGAATATTTTAAAATAATTGTTTCAATTTCGATCAAAACTTTCTAAATGTAAGGGACTTTTTGAAAATATATTTCAATACAGTACTCAGTCACCGCCGCAGATAAAAACCATGGGTTTCTGAGGTCTTTCTAAGACGAAAATCACGAGGTAATTTGCTAATTTTCGCTTCGTTTACGAGTAACGGTTTCTATAATTTTCGCTTTATTTTCATTTAACTGGTCTTTGCCAAATTACACCCGAAAACGAAGAAAATTACCTCATAAATTTTTCGTCTTCGAATGACCTCAGGAACCCATGGTTTTCATCAGTATATTAACTCATTTAAACGCATGCGTTTTGAACGCGTTCTTATGTTTTTGACATTTCACAATTTTTTGTAATTTGTTTCCAAATCATAGAAAACATTTTTAAAATGGTGAAAGATGCTATGGTTTATTGAGTTATAAGCCTGAAAAAAATAAGACAAATCTATGTAATATTAAAGTTGAATTTCTCCCAGATTTAGCCTTAAACATTCTTTATTGAAAGAAGTATTATTTTAAGGAGTAAAAATGTCAGAAAATGTTCTCAACTTGAAATAATACGGTCGAAGGGCTCATGTAAATAAAATGAGATACATACATTACATACATAGATAAGTCTTTTTGTCAAGAGCAGGACGCAATAATAGTCCAATTGGAAGAAAATTAAAATACTTTTGTTTTAATTGAAATCAAAATCATTCAATATTTTTTTCGACCTTCATGGAAGACACTTTTTTGAGATTCAAATTAATATTAAGTTTTTACTCTGTCTAAAGCAACAAATGCAAATTTTACCGACGACAATGGCAAGCAACAACATTCTTCAACAGATCCTTAACATTTTCATGTAACATTTTCTGACTTCCGATTGAAACAAAACTCAAAAGCTTCGGTGTCAAACATGCACTTTTTTTTTGGGAAACAAACTACACTGACTATACAAATAATTAAAATAAGATACCCAAATAATATCAATTAAACTCAAACTTCTGTCGAATATATCTACTTTGCATCCTTTTCTTTGTATTTTATTCTAATTAATTAGATTTATTTTCTCTTGTTGTTTAAAATTTCGATGTTTTTTTTTTGTTTTATGTGTTATGTTGTTTATAATATTTTATCATATTGATATACAAACTTAAAATTTCTAAATGTCTGCAGGTTATATCTTCCAACTCATTCCAGGAACATGAATGTGCAAATTAAAATTATTTTAAGGTTGTTGCTATCGTTGAAAAATATTTCTGTGCTCTCTGTTATTCTGGAACTAAAAACGTGATCAACAATAAGGAAACATTAAATTATCGAATCGGTGAATTCTACGTTCATTCACGACAGGGATTAACTCATAAACTTGCCTTCCCAATTTTTCATTTTGTACATTCAAGTTTTTGGAATGAAAGGGACGATATGAGTATAGTATACCCCAGCTGGCGAAGCAAAACAATTTGATTTCAGAATTTCAGAATGCAACAACTTTCTAAGTCAAAAATCGTATTTTTTTGCTAAACACAGAAAACTGCATTCTTTTTGTAGCTCTCTGAAAGTGGAGCTGCGACGTTACCAACGCTTGATTGGTAACTTAGATCTGTGTGTACGACACCTCTATAGGCAGCATTTTTTCCCTGCTTAACCTGAGTCACCAGCTAGTGGATTTTACAAGATTAAAGTTTCATTTATAACGAGTTAGAATCAGGATAAAAGCTGGTTGACTCTGTTGCATTAAAAAAAAAAACTATGACGACTAAACCATATTGTAATTTTGAGAATCTAATGAATTTTTTTGAAGTAAATTCGTATTAATTATTTTTGGGAATTACAGAACGAATACTTCAAAAAATACTACAGAAAATTATTAATTCGTCATGATCATCTAATGTTCTTTAGGTTTGTTTTATAAATTAACACCCATCTGACCATAAAATCAGATGTAAAATTATGCAGCTACCGATAGATTTGTTTTATTTTTCGAATTAATGTCGACAGCTGGATTTCACTTCTGCTTTTATCGGCAGTTTGGTGTCAAAATATTTGTAGCCCTAATACACTGCGGATAGCTTAATAAAAAAAAAAAATACAGCTATTGATATTTCAGACCATGAGAGCCATAGTTGCCTAAATGATTTATCCACTTTTTTTCGTATAAAACTATTGTTCACTTTATAGTAGTATTCGGTTCTTTTTGAAAAAGTTATACATATTGATATTTCATATGTATAATTGTTTTAAAAGAAACCAGTTTACGTAATTATAAGTTTACGTAATTATAAGTTTCCGCCTATTGAAAAAAAAAGTTCGATAAATCAGTTACACTAGGGTTCTCACGGCCTGATTTACTCTGAAAATTATCACCCCTATTGCAATTGTCAACTATAAATTGATAGAGTTGATAAAAACTGAAATCGGTATCTTCTTATTAAATTAGTAAAACTTTTGATAACTGATATTACTGAAAAGTTGTTCGACATTTCAATTAATTAAGTTTAAAAGTACCAAATTTCAGTATTTAACTTTCAATTCAATTCAATTCAATTGATAGTTTACAATCGCAATAGGGGTGATAATAATAACACTTTAAATTGCCTCTGGTAAACCTACAAAACGGTCCCCTCATGGCGCAGATAAGGCCTGCCAGCGTTATGAATGGCCATGTATACTGAAAAGATGTCATTTACAAAAAAAGCTTCTTATTTATTTGAGCCACAGGCATTCGTGGGAATTTATGAATGCAAAAAAACACTTTTATGTTTACAAATAAATGAAGTAACCAAAGCAAATTATCGAGGAACCGGCCGGAATAGCTTTGGATGATTTTTCATTCAAGTGTTTAATTAAAAATTGCAGCTCTTGTCAGATCTTTTTTTTAAATTAACATTAAGATAGTTGTGAGTTAATTTTTGTTATTGAAACAATTTGTTAAAATTTTATAAAATAACTGACTGGTTCCGGGATATTGCCTTTTTATGCGCTTAAGTTACTCCACTTTATACTCAGGTCGGGAAAAAACATCTTTATGGTCTTATATGCCATTTGACGAGATAGCAACAAAAATAATTAAGTCTGTGTTTGTGCCACAAATCTGCTTTGTAAAATTTTAAACTGTTTAATCTATCATGTATGCGTGTACCTATATTATCTGAGCTTTCTATCGGCTATTGGTTGTTCAATTAAGTTTAAAAATTAATTTACTTTAAATCTATGGTTTTTTTTTTGCAGGGCCTACACATCAACGCAGACTAAGCAGAAGTTTAGAAATTTGTAAAACAGCCTAGTTTAGTGATTTTTGACTTTATCTCGCAAGAGTTCGGCTTAAAACTTTGATTATTTTTTTTAATTCGATTTATAACTATTTCAAAAAGTTAATAATTTTAATACACATCGTTACCTCTTAAAAATACTTTATAGTTTCATATAACATGTGTTGTAGTGTAGTTTTAGTATTTTTGTTTAAATAATTTTTTTAGTTTTGAGTTTCTTAGGCACGTGCATTGGTTGATATTGTTTTGTTTTCTTTTTAATTTATTAATTTAATAAATTTTATAATTCGCCTATATAACTACACTTTACATGCAATTGCTTATAATTAAAAAAGAATTAACAAACGTTTCACTGATTTATGTTTTTTTTTTGTTTTTAAATAACGATGCTTATTAGACTACTCTTAATTATATATTTATATATATATTTTTATGTCTTACCTTGATTTTTAAACTATTTCAAACTATTTTCTATAGTAGGTAGGTGTTTTTTTAAGTAATACAATTTATTCTGTTGCCACCTATATATGTGAAAATTGCAAGTATATTTTTGTTCTTTATATTGAGTCGAGTTTTTTTTTATTATTATTCCTTCGAATGTTTCTACTATAAGATCATTTTTATTGTGGTTTTATTTGTTTTTAATCTTAAAAATAAATTGCTTGGTTTAAACGCGCGTTGTTATTAGTAAAATGTTTCTCTCTTTTTTTTTTCTATAATCACTTGGAATATCACAAAAATAAAATAAATAAAAACGCCTCACGAAAACGGTGCCGGAAGTATTAATGGATCAAAGGATTTTGTAAATTCTACAGAAGTATCTACTTGGCGATAGCCCCATAGGTCCATCGCTTTTGTGCAGGTTTCTTGGATAGTTTCAATCTGAAAATAATAAAATAAAAAGATTATAATATCCAATTTGTATGTAATTATGTAAAATTATACATTTTAAATTTTCGAAATTCTTAATGGGGCATATTTGATAAAACTAAAAGTTTAATAACACTATATGCAACAAAAAATGTGTTTATCTTAATTTTCTGTGGGTTTATGTTTTTCCAAACTGTCCTTTTGCTAATTGTTCTTATCGCGAAACGTAAACAAGCTGAGAAAAATATTTGATATCTGCAATTAAGTTGTTAAAGTTGTTTGTTGATTTAATAAATATAGAAACTATAGACCAATTTCAAAACTGTCTACCATTCCTAAGCTATTTGCATTTTTCAGTAAGAATCTAATTTGTGAGCAGCAGCACGGTTTTGTGAAAAAAGATCAACGGTTACAAATCTGCTAACGGTTTTTCTCTTAACCCAGTCAAATGCCAGACAGTTGCTTTCTCTAGAAAACGAGTCACGAATGCTTTTGATTATAGCATTTCGCAACAGAAACGCTTGGTTTCATAAAACGCTGGACAAAGTAATTTAACGATCCCTATGAAACTCTACGTACGGTCCCATGTTATGCTTCATAAGTATGAACTCCCTTTTATGAACCGAATAGAAGCAATTCAACATAATTTCATACGATTTGCTCTGAAAGGTCTTTCTTGGATTGATCCATATAACTTACCACCATAAGAACAAAGGATGCAACTTCGTCAGATGAAAAGTTTATACCGTGTAAAAAATGATTTAATATTCTTCCATCAACTTATTAGTGGCCAAATTCATGCTCCAGGTTTGTTGGCTTATATCGGGATGAATTATCCCGGTGGATCTCACAATTTACGTGGATTAGAACTTTTACACGTTGACTTTCATAGAAACAATGTCATTCATGAGCAATTTTTTAATTTGAACTATAAAACTGAGTTAATTCTTACTCTAATAAGGGGACCAACAACAAAATTTGCATGAATCTTAAAGAATTTATATATAAACCAATGAATTTTGAAAATACATTTTTAGTAACTTGCTCCCTTTTTGCTGCAAGGTACTTAATTAAAAAGTTGGCATTTTTTTATATTTCGGAAGGTCATTGGAGCTAACTTTTATCAGCAAATCTTGAATATTTCCAAAATATAATATTTTTTTGACTTTCGTCCGCTAAGTTCAGTCTTATTTTAGCGGAATTATAAATAACTAAAAATCTATTGTAGCTATAAAAGCAATTTTATGCCACTTAAAAGCACTTAAAAAGCTAAAAAACTTGGATAGCAATCAAAATAATTTTTTTAAATTATTTAAGATTTTGTCCGCTAACTTCTGACTTATATAAGCGGAAAGTTCAATAACTTAAAAATAATGCGAACTACAAATTTTTTTAACAAATTAGCATTTAACTGCAACAAAGTGTCCGCCAAAGCAAGGGACGTAACAGAGTCGTCTCTAGTGGTTGCCTTTGCTAAATTTTACATTCAAATAAAATCGTTCTAAATAAACACCAATACTCTTCAATCAATCCCTCTTCAAAAAAAAAGCTTTGATTGGTTTAAAACTTTACTAGGCCTACGTATGTATGTACCTACACTGGGGCTATACTTACACTTACTAGGCCCTTCATTTCATTTTTCATTCTAATCTAATACAGACTAATAACAGAGTCCCAACTATTTTCTTTGCTATATTTTGTACTCAGAATATTATCAAATTTGTAAAAAAAAAAAAAACAAAATAAATTAAGAACTTAAATCTTAAATGGTTTTTGGTGCAATTACACGCGACCTAGTCGTGCATTTTATTTTTATTGTTTTTTTTCAATAACTCTTACCTCTTCGATTGATAAATCATTCTTCCAATGAAATGGTGCTGACTTTGAATCTCTAAATGTGGAACTTACACCGCCAATATTAAGTTTAGTATGTGTGTCTAAGAATTCTTCTACCATCGGATCAAATGGTAGACCAAAGTATTGCAATATTTCTAGTGTCACTTCGTATGGATTCACCGATAAATCTTCGTATCTAAGTGTTCTATAAAAATACAAAAGAAAAAGAAAAAAACATCCATTGACTTTCATATAGAACAGTTAAACCTTCTTTTGTTCAATAACGTCACTCATACCTAAATCGGGACGGATATTTTTTTATGAGAACCTCTGCGGCTTTGTAGTCATCTGTAAGGTCATTGCACAAGTTCGAAGCTTCGTCGCAGTCGGGATTACCAGGGCACCAGAGGCGATGTTTCCGCGATTGCATTGTACCACGTGGGTCACGTACCAGCAAGAGTAATCGGACATTAAGGCTATAAAATAAAAGAGAGAATATAAAAACTTTTTTTTTTTTATAAAGCGAGGTGAAATTATTCATTTTTTTTTTTTGCAAATTCTTATACTAGGTATGCTGAAGACTGAGAGTAGTTGAAAATACATATAAGTGCCCATTACTTTCTTTTAACGCGTCACTCATTGAAGATAAAATGAAGCAAAACCAATGAACTTGTGTAAAGAACCGCATGGTTACTTATTAATCTCTTGACAGGTTGGTTAATTAAAATGCGGAAGATGTGATGTGGGAATGGGGAGTAATGTATATTCGTTTGGCCTAGTTTTACCATTGTCTTTGACTTTTGCAATTTTTTTAAGTCACGATTAGAATTATTTATAAATTAATAAAGTCTATTGAAGGAAGTAGAAAATGCGAGAAGGGGGATTTGTTTTCCGTAGTGTATATATGTTAGACATAGGGGGAGGGGGGGGGGGGGGGAGGGGGTCTGAGAAAACGTGTCGGTTGTATTTTCTGCAATTTTATTTTAACAGTTTTGTTAGTTTATTGAATTGTAACTTAAATTAGTTCGTTGGAACGAAAGTTTGTTGTTATATTTATATTTATAAAGAAAATGAGCATAACTAACAAAAAGTGGATTTTTGAGTAATGTATCATGCCAATTTTTGTGATGAATTCTACATAGTCTTAGATATTTCCAATCCCGTCAGGGTACATTAGTACATTTATGAAAACAAATATTTAAAATTTGAAGCTCAGAAAATGTAACATGTTTTTCTGAAAAAAAAACAATTTTTTATAGTTATGCTTAGATCACACGACTTGTACACAAACACTGTTGTACAAAAATTTTTGTGTATTTTTGCAATAAAAATACACAATATCATCTGAACCATAATTCGGATGACACCAAATGAAATACAAAACGGGTTTATAATGTCATTTTCTATCATCCAATTTGTGGTAACGATGGTTTTGTGCATATTTATGTCAAAAAACACAAATTTTGGAGTTTACACAAATCAAATGATATAAGCTTTAGGATAAAGGGTATTGGAAAGGGTTTTAAATTTTTCAAAAAGTACAATATAAGAGGTGTGGTCCAGTGGAGAAAGAGTTTTAAGTAAATTTTCCATGCTCTATTTCTTTTATTTTAAAGTATTTTCAGCTCTTTTTTGTACCATGAGTGGCAGAAATTAATTTTTTTTAATTTTTTATCTACGCAGTTGTTGAGGATTTTATAAAAGGTTGTTACTCCTTCGTTAATATTAGTGGACCTTGATAAGCTTTCAATTCCTACTTAGATTATTGGAATAAACATTTATCCAAAATATATAGTTTATCGTTTGTAGATAACAACTATTTTTTCAATATTTGAGGCGTTATATTTGAAAGAAGAATAAAAGACGTTTTTTAAATTTTCTTAAAAAAACTGACAAAACAATTTTACAGATTTGTTGGTGTAATTTGAAAACTGAGCTGACCTGTTGGTTGTGATTTTAAATTTATTTAAACATAAATTCATACTTTCATTCGGTTTTTCATTAATGAAATAATTTTATAGATAAATGTGAACAATTCAATATGCATGAAATAACGGTCATCCTTGAAGTATGCCGTCGAATGCAAAGATTTTTTCTAAGTAATCATTTTTGCTTCTGACATCAAATATACTAAAATCATTTCATACAGTATAAAACTATTGTTCATTCCACATTTAACTTCTCGCTCGTAGATAACGAGCATAAAGAGAAATCTTTCTCTTAATAATTATCGTATAAAAAAACATTCTCTAAATCCAACGGAATACATAATTGTTCACTTTAGCACCAACACTTTGTTACAAAAATTACCGTGTCATGGAAATAAAAGTTTATCTAAGCAATTTATCTTTTTTTTTTCTAATTTATCTGCCATGTGGCTAATGTATATTCCAACTTATCTGCATTAAGTATGGTTGTATCCTCATTTTATCCATGATAACCCTTTTTTAGACCATTCTCAATTCAAAACTGACCACGCACTGCAGCCAGTGCCGGATTAACAGAGAATGACAATGAGTGTGCAGTAATGAGTAACATACTACCTCAGAGCAAATAGTTCAGAAGTTGAATTTTGTATTGTTAGCCTGGATGGTAAAAAAAAACAATTTATGAAGATTATCTTTTACGACTTCGGCTGTTGTCTATGAACACTTTTAAAATTCTATTTTTCGTTCGTAAATATTGTACTATACCCATTAGTTTTTGTTAAAAAAGTATTATTTATAATTATAATTAGTTATTTCCTCTTCGACTATTTTTAATATGAAATTATGTGTTTGACAGACTTAAAACATTATTTTTTTATAATAGATACTAATTTTTATAAACAAATTTAACTATCTTACAAAAAACTTAATCGAAGTTAAAATAGTCAATAAAAAGCGAATGTCAGTATTCTTTTTGTTTTGGGAACAAATCCTTTTCTCTTCGACGTTAAGATTTTGTAGGCTATTTGAATGAATATTCAGAATCTTTCCACGTAATTGAAGGTTTCACAAATTTACAAAAATGTTTGCTGGGTTTGGACATTATACTGTTTTTTTACTGTACGCTTAGTAGGGAGAGTGGGTACGAAAGTAACGTGGAACGGTTGTAACA
This sequence comes from Meliscaeva auricollis, assembly GCA_948107695.1. Taxonomy (NCBI): domain Eukaryota; kingdom Metazoa; phylum Arthropoda; class Insecta; order Diptera; family Syrphidae; genus Meliscaeva; species Meliscaeva auricollis. Next base: position 15,983,204 of record OX403616.1, on the reverse strand, counting down.
TTGAGTTTTAACAAAAACCTGGGAACGTATGGGTTCATTTTTAAACGTAGAATTCTTCGCAATTTAGTCGTGAATGCACCCACAAAAATTCAAATGTCAAAGTACTGAATTGTGCCACATAAAGTTTAAAACGTAAAATTTGTATGAAAAAGTTAAATATTTTTTGGCGAGTTTTGCAATTTATTTTTGTCAAACAATTATTTTTTAATAAAGTGTTTGCGGTCTAACTAAAGTTGATTTTGAATGAAGGTTAATGGAGTTAATCTTCCTATTATCGACTCAATAGTTTTTTTTTTCAATCGAATCTTTTGTATAAAAAAAGGGATGTCGACGTTTGTAACATTTTTTGAGTGGACGTTTGTAATGAAAACTGCATAAGCAGGATCAGTCGCAAGATATATTTAACATCGATCAAACGGGTCTTACAACTACTGTCCATAAACCAACAAAGATCATTACAAAAATCGTAAAAAAACAATTCGTAGCCATTTATCCGGAAATACAAAAGGAGGATTCATCGTCAGTTTTAAAGCTGCTAATAAATCAAAATGGATGCAATCGGAGTTCATTAACCTAAAGGAACACTTCGTAAAACATTTTTAATTTTGAATTTGTATAATAAATGTAAAGTTAAACCAATATTTCTCGTTTATTCTATTACATTTATATGGTGTTACAACCCTCCTTTCATTGTGTTACAATTTTTACAACGGGAAGGACGATTGTAACATTCGACTTTCACCTCTTTTACATAGCATGGTTTCGTAGAACATAGAAAGTCAAAATACAAATTAGTATTTAACGATAGCCAAATGTCCACTCATCAATATACGCTATGTTGTGTTTGGCTATGTATTTTGGTCTTAAAGTTATGGCACAAAATATACAAATTGTTACTTTTGGGTACAAAAAAAAAATGGAAAAAAAACTAAAAACATATCTTTAAAATACATATATCGAAAATTGAATTATTTTTTTTCAAATTAAAACCGTTAAATTAGCATATATTATTTAAAAAATTTCTCTAAAATTTTCCTTCATATTCATTAAAATGGGTTGGAAGAGAGCTGAGCATAAGACAAAAAAAACCCCATGAATTTCCCATACAAAATGTATGGAAAAATTTGAAAATCATTTAGCGAGTTTTGAATATTTAAATAAAAGGCTCAAATTTGGTTTGAAATTTGTATTTAATGTCTAGAACAATATTCCGTCTGTTGCATTAGAATCCAAAAAATTCGTTTTCAAAAAGACCAGTCTATTGGACATATATATATTTTGATTTCCCGGAAAACCAATTTTTCATTTGTGAACATGATTGAGAATACTGCTTAGTCTAAAATATTATACTAGAGCCCATATAAATGAAAACCTTAATCCAGCACTGATTAGATTGCAGCGTTTATATTTTCTGCCACTGCTTAATGCCATCATCTTTGTGTGAATGTAAATACACATGTATTCAAATAAAAAACATTTTTCACTTGATAACCAACGAGGTTAATGTCACACAACTAAACTTTGGTTCCATTTTTGTCATGTGCAACGTTCCATGAGGATTTTCAATTTGCCTACTTTTGTGTAATTTCACATAAATTATAATTACAAACTATTTTCATGCGAACGAATAGAATGGCTACGTACATGCAGTATATGTAATTAAAACAATGAACGGGGAGAATAATTGATATTTAAACATGATGGTAGAAAAATATTGTTCCTCGATGTTTTATAACCTCACATGTATTATGTACATACATATATGATAAAAAAAAGTTGATAAAACGTAAATATGATTAATTTGAATTGTTTTCTCGCAATTAATTTTATTTAATTTTCTTTGCAACAGGAAATAGTGCTACTTAAGATTGCGCTTTTAATGTGTTAGTATGGGCTTGTATTATTGTTGAGTACAGGAAAGATTGTGATTAATTTACAAGCTAAATTTTCAAGTAAATTCTCAAATAGCTCCAGCTTAGTTAGCTGGTTTTAGTTACGCACATAAACTAGGTTAGGGTCATGATCCATTGGCGGGCAACAGCCCTGATTCTTTCACTACGAGTCGAAGACTCGTCGCATGGGTGCGTCCGTCGTGCTTCACATTAGTAATTGCCTGCTGTTTTAAACAGTTCGGCCGGGAGGCCATACAGACTTAAGTTTGGATAAAGCTGTTCAAACATCTGTAGGTCGGGTGGAAAAAATTGTATTCAGATCCTCAGCACAGAATTCGTATCTCTTATCGTTTTCGCATTTTCAACACCGCAGGCTATGGTTTGACTTTTTCATCTTTTAGAATAGATTCGACCGCTTGTTTTTCGTGCCCACTCTTTTTTCGTCGGGGAAGTCGGTGTTCCTCTCTTCATATTTTTGTTTATGTAGAGGTCACGGGCTTCCCCCATAAAAGTTCTAGTCTGTAGCATGGTCTCATATATCTAGTACCTACCAAGAAATCATTGTTGGCTCTGCGGAAACGCACAGACATTAACGATTTTGGCATCAATTGCAACTTAATCAGTTAACCTATTGTTGATCTGGAGACAGCCTTGCAAATATTGCGGTATGTAGCAATCGAGTGCTTGAAATGATGGCATTTCATCCCATTTCGTAGTCGATGAGAGTCGATCTATCTTCCGAATGTCAAATCAAATATGCCATTCTTTTCAAGATTTGAGTTTAGGTCAACAAGGATAATCTTAATCGCAAGTAAACTTGGGGGAACGGAGCAATGTTATTCAGACGAAAATCAAATTAAGGCGAACATAAAATCTAAGTCTTCTCATCTTTGATTTGTACACATTGTACATTAACTATGCATACATAACAAACATATCACATACATCATGCATAATATGTACGTGTTTACTTTTTGATAAAGAAACTATGTCAACTTTAAATTTCTATGCTATGTTCACAAATTAGGAAGATATTTATCTTGTTTTCAATTTTGTTTCCAGAACCAATAACATGAAGATATAATAATAAATCACAACTTAAGATTTATTCTCGGATCATCGCATTTTGTCAACAAATAAATGATGCAATCACCTTGAAACCACATACGATTAAGTATGACGCAATGCAACACATTGGCATGGCAAAAGTAAAAGAAGTCCGACTATAGTATAAAACAAGTTGGGAAGTTATAGAAGCAGCATCTGTTGATGAGTAATTCAATTCCAATGTACACAAAATGCACGTCACTTAAATGCATAACATATATTTATGTAGTTTATTTAGAACAAAAAACACTTGGAAAGTGAAAAAATCTTCTGCTCGTTGCACATTTACGAGCACATCATTAAATTCTCAATTTTAAAATGCTGTCCAAAATGTTATCATTGCTTTCAAAAGCTCAATGGAAAATGCTTCCACCTTAGTCAATCTTAATTCTTAACCAATGTATACTCCAAATGATCAGGCCTTGAAATTAATTTAATCATAAATTAATGAAACATAAAATCTGTGGCAGAAAGGCAAAACAACGCAAATCCATTTTTCAAAAAAATGAGTTTTTGATAGATTGCGGGTTATCGTGAATAAGAATGTCATCTTCCTTCAAAATATGGTAACGTAAATGACATTCCTCTGGATTTATCTGTCATTTCATATTTTTTTCCTGGAACATGATTCCTTTAGTTAAATTCAAGATCGATTGGAAAAAAATCGGGGGGAGCAAAATATTTCCAGGGAAACGAAATTCCTCTATAGATTTCCGATAGGGCCCATTATGAATCTATAATGTGTACTCTTTTACATGAAAAACAAAATAATTTTTAGCTGTAATCAACACATTTCATAACGATACAACGCACGCCGACGACGCACAGTGGGATGAAATAGGACTCTAGCTCGCCAAAAGTCAATTTTAAAACAATTATTGTCGAAAATGCTTCATATATTCAGGAAACAATCTCAATACATGACCCATACAAAAGCAATTATTGGTTTTTATAAAACTTTATTTACTTTTCTGTTGCTCTTGGTTTTTTAGAGGCCTAAAGTTAATATAATAAATTTTCAAGTAAAATTACTGCTTAAACTTTTGATACTAATTTTATTAATGAAAATAAATGGATCAAAGTATTTTGTTCTTGTTAGTAAGAAGTGTATGTCCTAACAGTGATCAACAATAGTTATTTTTCATTGGTTGCTTATGATTCACATCATTTATTATAATCAATTTTTATCAATAATTTTTTTTTTTTTGAAAAGCTCACAAAGATCCCGCAACCTCACGCAATCTATTCTGCTTACAAATTTTAGGTTGGTCAATGCCTCTTTTAATATACCCCATCAAATTCTACGTACCACTCGTTTATATAGATATTCGAGTTTTTATGTTAAATCGTTAGTTAGCACCTTAGAAGGTGCAAAAACTATTTTCAAACAGTTCAAACAAAATCCCTTATTATTTTTTTGAAATTCTTTTAATGCCAATATTGGTGCTATCAAACGTTGACGTTACTTTGAAAAAAACGGTATAACAATTCTATGTAATATTCTAAGCGATTTGTGTTTTAAAGCGGTGTGATTATTGTAGGTTTTACTGTTATAATTAGCTATATTACTCAAGTTCAGCCAAAGGCGGACTTAGAGGCAGAGGCAGGACACTCATACACACCCTAAAAAAATCAACTTTATTCAAAATACAAAACCTTAGGTCGCATACAGCAGATATTGAACCGCTGACGCTCTTGTAACCCATTTTTTTTATGAGAATACCCTTACGCTGCTCCAAAAACGTAATACTTGAACGAGTGCTTCCCAAAGAGTGAACTCCAAAAAGAATAAGAATTCGCAAAATAGCGTAAACAAAGATTTTGAATTAATTTGCTGAATTAGTTTTTGAACTCCTGCATGAATATGTGAAACAGTCGCAGCATTATCATATCTCTGAGCCCAGGGCCCCCTCTTGGCCCTGGGACACCATATGTTTTGGGGCATTTAAACAAAAAATAAAAAAAAAAAGGGTTGAAAACATTTTCGCTATTTCAAGTTAAGCTATTCTTTTAAAATGTTCAATGAGTAATAAATATGAATTCCTTAAAAGCAACGAATAAGAGAATTTTGCACAGCGACGAGGCATATTTAATAATTTCTGGTAAAAGGGACAAAAGACGATTATTATCTAAAGAAGATGCTAAGTAAAATAATTCTTATATTTTAATAAACATACGGTTTAAGTATAAATGTATGGGCTAAGAATTCACTTTCGATAATAGTTCTTAAAGCTATATATTAAAATGATTTGTTGAATTTATGAATAATACATTAAGATGGTGACAACTCATAGCAAGAGAAATTCCAAAAGTCACGTTCCGCAATAAAAAAAAGAAAGAACAACAACAACAAGTAGTCTGCATGCATTCAATAGCCATTCGTCTGTGATGGTGTTCACATCAAGAGTCGGGAGACAAATATATATTCTAAACTACATATTAAGTGTACGAAATACCATAAATGCCCTGCCCTAGCTCCAACATCATGCAATCACGTAGCAAATGTGTCATGAGTGTGTGCTTAGTGGTCATAGATGACCATAAAACTAGAAAAGCTCGCAGTTTTATCGCAAATTTCGCACCATTCCATCCGCAACCACAATCTGCAAGACCGAGAGTTTCAACTTTTAAGTGCGTGTCTTGCAATTTGCAGATGTCCGTTCGTCTGTCCTCGATTTTTTTATCGTTTATATGGGATGTCCCACGCATTATAAAGAGGCATTTTGAGTTTGGAAACTAGAACCAGATAGATGTTACTGTATGTATGCATATATGGGCAGTAAAAGTGCAGTCAAAAGAAAAGCTACATACGAGTAAACTATACCTACATTCATGTATATGTATATCAAACTGCATCTAATTTTTTGTCTGAACATATTCATGCGCATATATGATGACGAAATTGGGACTCAACGGTTGGGACATTGACTGGGACACAAACTAAAAGTATCTTTGAAATTGTGTGACCCACTTGGCTGAAAAAGAAGTTTATTTTGCTACAGGGGAATCCCTAGTTTTGTTTTTGCATTGTCAAGCATACAAGAGGCAGGACCATCATCTATCTTCAGAATTTTGTGGTATCATCATGAGCATCTTAAATTATTTATTTATATCTGCATTAGTTTGCTGAGAAGGAATATTGTCGTTTTTTTTTTTATTTGTAAAATAACAAATATATATATTTTGTATGGCGAATGCAGACAAAACCATTGCGAAAACGCAGACTTCGGTCTGAATGACCGGTTTCCGAAGCCAAGTACTTTCGATTAAATGAAGTTGAAAGAACCTCCATTGGACGAATGATTTTATTTTTGTATGTAAAATGGGGTTTATTTTTAAGAAATGATATTTTTGTGGTCACTTGATATAAAGTTCTTTATTTTGTATTTGTTTAGGCTAAAAATAGATGAAGGATTTTAACATTTTCGGCAACTAATGGTTCTATTTATGGATTTCGTAATTGTTATTAGTACCTATGCATTTATTTGTTTGTTTTTTTAACATATATTGTTTGTGAGTACTAGTTTTCATGTATTCCAATTAAGTTTTTTTTTCTGGAGCCTTATTTCAAAAATATATGCATTTATTTTTTAAATATTAAATTGCTATTATTTTAAAACTACTTGCAGATGGATCGTTCTGGCCAAACAAATTCAAGTTGCGTTAAATTACCAAATATACTGAAACATTCCGTATCATGTTCAAGCATCTTTTACTAGAAATCGATACACTGTGCTTTGGAAGTAGCCTTTTCGAAAATGGTCAAAAGTACTTTCAGACTTCTCATGAGAAATTTATAGACCGAAAGTTTGGGCCGGATTTGTTGCATGAGAGGAAACTGAACCTTAAATACTAGGTCCCGGTTTTTATGATGAAATCAAGATTTTTCTGAAAATCAAACAAACAAATGTTATTAAACGTATAAAAAATAACGACGTTTGAGACTTTCAGATATATTTGATATAAATGCAACAAGAGTTTAAAATCTTTTGTAAGACTTTGGTTTTCACCGAAATCTGTAAATTGAATTTTGTGGTTTTCGTTATTGTTTTCTTCAAGGTCTCAAACAATGCATCAATCTGTATGCACAGGTCGGATTTGTTCTTTTTTTTATCAAGTAGAAGAACACAATTGTTGTCTTCCCTCTAATGTACAGTCAAAAGTAACCACAAAACCAAAGTCGATTCATTGAGTTCCGATAACGTTCAAAGTTCCAATTGCGGTTTATTGGTTACGAGTTGCATTTATTAGATGTTATAGTCCATGGGGTTACTGTTACAAAGAAAAGAAATCTTACAGCATTTTTGGAATGCATCTATAGTTTTGAAAAAAATATGTAGGTATACAAAAAAAAACCGTCAAATAATATTTTAGGCATTTTGCACTAAAATGTGATGGTTTTCCTATTAGATCGAGGGACCGCAGCAAAATTTTGGGTGTGAGTGATAGCATAAGTTGATTGATATTTTTGGAAAGGCCTTTGATTGTTTGTGATTGTAGAAGTCGAATTCTTGCAGTTCCTAGCTGAGGAGTATGAAAGTTATAGTGCAATAAAATGCCGTTTTCTCAATAACAATGAAATAATTATGATACCAAAAAAAATTAGTGCCACTAAGAGAGATCTTCCTTGTATGTTACCAAAAAGTTTGTTTCAAGACGGTTAACTTTTTTCTATCTGTCTGAAATATGCACACAAAGTATGAATTTCGAGTGCATCTTACGGGCAGATGGAAATATGAAAACTGACTTGAAACAGGGAAGATCTATCTTAGTGACAATAGGGTTATTCATCATGGAACCTGGTAAAATTTTCCATATGATAAAATGGGAAAGTTTAACACGCATGTTTATTAAACGCCCCTAAAATCAACTTGGGTAAATGTGTGTAAATGAGGCATTGATACTTGAATTATTATTGGTTCATTCTTTGTCTTCGTCAAACAGCTACATATTAGTGGCTGGTTATATCTAAAATGACCAAAATCAAACGTTTAAAGTTTTCCACAATTACCATCTCCAGATGGTGAATTTTTACCAAAAAAATTTGATTGGAAACGCTTACCATATTCTGGTGTAAAGATTTCCTTTAGAAAATTTGACGGTTCAATTACCAGATTTACCATTTTACTAGGTTTACTAGATTTCATGAATTCCACTATTATTTTTTTTTGCAGGACGCACTCGAAAAATGCAAAAAAAAATCAACTATAGGTTTATTGCTGATAGCAAGATAATTTTTTTTGCAGTCTCTTTTTATTGCAAGAACCCGGGTCCAAAATCTTCTACGCAATACGCAAAAAATTGATTATTGAAATAACTGTCATAGCCAGATAGGTAATTTATCTTTAGATACTGTATTAGGAAAATGTGTACACTACGGCGTATAAGTACTTTTGGCAAGGTCAGGTTTAGAGGAACTCACAGAAATTATCAACATCAATAGAAATGAGTAGTAAAAAAAAGTTAACTGTTGATTTTTGCTTTCATAACTACCTACGTCTTAAATCGTGATGCTGAAGATGCTCTTTTGTTAGAATGATTTCGAAATTCAATTTCTTGCATTTTTTGGGTGAATCTTGAAGTCAGAATGCAACATCTTAAGCGTCTTGGAATCTCCTTCCTCTAATAAGATGATACCATTCTATCATTGGGCTGAAGAATTATCTTGATATCGCAATTATTTTGAAATTTTATTTTTTACATTTTTTTGAAAGCGTCTTGCAGGCCGAATACACCAAACTGCTGTGGGCTCTTAGTGTAAGTGTATGTATATTTTTTTTAATGAAGCAAGATATCAAAAAATGTTATTTAATCTTTTCATTTTATCTCGTACAGTTTGGTTTGACAACTTTCCATTTACAAAACTAGCTTATCAACGATAAGGTAAGGCATCGATTTTTTCATTACTTTGAGAGCCTGTTGCACTATGAAGACTCCGGGTGAAAATGACAACTGCCAGATGATGATTTTTGAGACTTACGAACCAACTAAATATAAAAAAATTGGACTTGCCAGGAAACGTCTTCCTAAGAAATAAAATTTGTATTTTTTAAAACGAGATGAGAGGTTTAGTAACAATTCGTTTAACGAAATGCAGTAGGTATAGACATGATTGATATTGGAATCCGCAAAACAATAATTAATATACAAAATGTGAGTGCCCCTCATGTGGCGGTGGTCCGTTCGCTCTCTTTTTTTTTTCTCAAGTTTTTATTTACCCCTATTACAGAATCAGACAAATGCGATGCGGCGGGATTCGCACTTATTTCAGCCATATTTTTTTTCTTGTGAAAATCGCAGATGAAGAATTGTTTTAGTTAAAATGGTAAGGTAGTAGTTCCTCGTATTGATAACTTCAACTTCATAATTGCTTTAAATGTGAATGCGAATCCTGCGGATCCCGTTGAATCCCCGGGAGTAAAGCATTGCGAATTTCATAATAGACATGATTGTAATTTTTGTTCTCTGGCCTGATTTTCCTTTCCTAATTCCTTATCAGCGAGAACTGATTCGCAAACCTGCAAGCAAACCGCCAAGCAAACCACATTTTCCGGAAGTTACCAACCTACCAACCTATTTCCTACCTCATCTTTTTTCCAACCTAATCAACCGAACCGACGACGTGACACTTCCTCCCCTTATCCGTTTTTCTTTCCCGTAAAAATTTTGCAACCCGCTTTCGATATTACCTACCTACTTTATGTATTAGGTTTTGCGTTTTAACCTTTAAAAATTGTTTTTATTGCTGGCAATGCTCAAAGTGCAACTCTATCACCAAGACTTTAAGTAAAAGTGTACTTCTTGCTGTTTGAAGTTTTTTTTAATTTTGTTAACTTATTCAAGTAGACAGAGGTCTGTTAAAAGTGCTTAAAACATAGTTTTCACAATTATTTTAAAAATTAAATATTCGTAAGGAAACAAAAAAAATGATTTTTTTATTTAAATTATGACATTACATCAAAAAAAAAACACGAAAAAGTGAAAAAATTCTGAAGTGAATAAATTCAGGCGGCGCCTATTAGTTTATGGAGGTACTTACTAATCGTGTTTACCTATTATAAATAATCCCTTGTAAAGTAAGTTGTTAATATAAATTTGAAGTGGCCCACTTAGAGAATGAAGTGCTTGATCAATATTTAACTAAGTTAAGGTGCAATTATTTGTCATTGTATCTAGGTATTGGGATAAAAAGAATAAGTATTCTTCAGCTCTTGCAGATACCACTCTAAAAATATATTTGTGCTCTTTCTTTTAAAATATGTACCTGGGATAAAGTCTTCATGTTCATCACCCAAAATTTGTGTTTATCTGAAAACGTCTTTAAAACATTTTTGTAAATAAATTGGAAAATCGTTCCATGTAAATAAAATTAACTCTATTTCTAAAACACTAAAAATTAAAAAAAATCTTTTTTCTTTTAATGAAAACCTTTATACAACATTGTCTGTGCACATTGCATAATGCACAATTAATAAAGCAATCAAAACTCCATGAGCAGATACGTGCAACTCAGGCATGGATTTTTTATATTTATAATGCATATTTCCATGTGTGGAAAAAAATCTCAGTACAAGGTCAGCCAGCAGCAACATAAAACACAAATCCATCTGCTACCGGCAGTGAGGCATGATGCGGTTTAAAAAAGTGCTGCAGGAAACGAGGTAAACTGCATTTGAGAGATTAGCATCGTACAATGCATCTGAACAATTCAATGATGAGTGGTGTTTTCTGCTTGTTTCTCGTGGGAATTCCGCTTGTTCTTTTGTTTTTTACCCGTAAGTCATAAGATCTAATAAAAGTTAAATGAGTTAATAAAACAAACATTTGATTGAGTTTGAGGGTCTTCTTCTTTTTATAACAGCCAAAGTGAATGAGTGTGTGAGTTAGTTACTTTATGCATTAAATGACCGGACTATACTAGCAGTATCAGATATATTGCATTAACCTCTTTAGTGTGTCGGTGTCAAGGTTTTGTTGATGTTTTCAGTTGATCGATTGATATTAAGTGAATTGTTATGACTGTTATAGAGTGAGTGATTGGTTGAAGATGAATATTAAAATATAAAAAAAAAAACTTATTCGATGGTAAAAAATAGTCAGTTCGAAAAAATTATAAGTTAATTGTTTATGATGTAACAAAAATTAACTGAACTGTGAGGAAATGCAATAAAAAGAAACTAACACTATATTTATATTTTTGTATTGTTTTTCGGGTACAATATTAATTTATGTTCACTTCTTTTATAGAGTTCAATTTTAGATTTTTAGCTTTTAAGGAACTTCTTTTTTCATTTGGTGCAGCTGTTTCACATGGTTAATGTTTAAAGTCGTTTCGGTTTTATTACCAAAATCATTAAAAAGGTTGCATCCTTATATTTAATCTTAATTTTAAACGTGTTTGAAAGAAAAAATCTTGCATCTAGCTTTCTTTTGTTTATTTAATTAATAAAAATAGAACTATTTAAGGTATCAAAGAACTCGATGTCATGAAAATTTAAACTTAATTCCCAAAGTCCTGGCAAATACACCCTACATAAATATGGTTTGGTGCGTCAAAATTACACAACATCTAGAAGAATAGTACAGATCAAAAAAGAATCATAACATCTTCAAAATAATATAGACGCTTTAGCAAATTGCTTAACCATGACTCAACAATAATTTGAAAAAAACTTTCAATACGCGTTTTTAAATAACAAGAACTAAAACTCAAGTAAACTCTTTTTTTTGTATCAGAATGAAAAGCTTAGACGAAAACAATATTTGGAGTGCGTTTCCAAATTGACCTCGTTTCCGTCTGTAAACAACAAAGTTAAGAAAAATTTCATCACTGACATTGTCGTCGTGCGTCGTCGTCGTTGTCATCATCATTGTCAACATTTTAAGTACATTGTTGTTTGTCTATGTATATGTTTTCTATAGCAGCAGAATCAGGCTTCCAGATACAAAAGTTACCTATTCTTTCCTCTTGTCGTGAGTATGTCTTTTTTTAACAAAGGAAGTCCTAAAAATAAGTTTTCAAATCAAGGGAAGGACGAAATGGAAAAATCACTACCAGACGTAGTTCTTTTTGACGAGTGCATATGGTGCGATATCTGTACGTAGGAGTATGTATGATATCTAAGTGAAAATAAGACAACTTGAGGCAGCCAACATCACTTTCGTGTTAAGACATAACAACATCAATCTATATGCATGCACACTGCACATTCACACGTTATCTAGTATACAGAGATGTGCTAAAACTTCACTACTTTAGTTTTATTGCTCGATTTTATTATAATAATTTTTGAGTTCTAGAGGAGTTAAATATTACCCTTTATATGCAAAATATATGGAAGGGTTCGAAGAAGTTACCGATTAAATTTGGTTTTGGAGTTTACAAGCAAAACTAGACGCAGGTAATACGTTTCTCATTCGAGCTGTAGGAGAAACACAAGTTCTAGGTATTTAGAGTTTACTTTGAAAAGTAACTTATAATACAACGAAAAAGGAGTTCATTAATCATAAATGAAAGAAGAACTGCATGCATACATTGCAGTAAAACCACGTCCTATACCCGATCGCAATTAAGTTCTTACTTATTTAACAATTTATTTTCGTTTCACTTAGTTAAGTAACGTGTTGCAGATAATTTTTCAATGTAAGTAAGTGCTGATTTTAAAGTTGGTTTTATTTACTGCACAAAGTTGAAAAGTTTAGTTCTTCGCGCACTACATAAACTACTTTCGCTCAGAATTCTGTATTTATTCACGTTGCATTTACAAAAAGGTTGGTTCATATAAACTTAAGTAGATTTCTCTCATCTAATAAAAATTGTTTTTGATTCTAAGGCTAACTTACCCAGAATCAATTTGTTTTCTCTTTCTCTCTCTCTTAAATTATTATTTACATTTAGCAGCTTAATTATCGATGATTCGTTAAACGTTTTACCGGCCGCTAGCATTGCGGTGATGTCTTAGTTACAATATTCACTTCTGTTTCAGGTGTATTGCGTGTAAATAAAAGCTACAAAATTGGACCTAATACACTTTCCTGTTGTTTTCAACTATATTATGATATTTCTTTAAAATCTGAATGCACGTTTCGTGTCTAATGCGAAAAATTTTGTTCTCAAAATATTGTTCAAAAATTGTATAGAGTTCTTCAAGTACCTAAGGCTTGTCCTTATTTAAACTTGGTCAAGAACCAAATTCAAAAAGACCACGGAACTAATTTTCTTTTCTTCAAGAGCTTTCTCAAAAGCATCAGTGATTCTTTTAACTTGGAAAATTACTGTCGAGTGCTTGTTTCTAAATCAGAATTGGTGTTCAGTTATCAACTTTTTTCTTCTTTTATTGGATGGAGATGCTGAAGAAATTTTCTCTAACCAACTTTCGTTGGTTATTCACGATATTCCGTTGGCTCGGAACACACTCCAAGCTTCAGTGGAACTCAGTATATAAACGAGATTAGTTAATCATATTCAAGGGATCATTTTGACCATTTCGGTGGTTATTAAAATGTATCCCGGACTTACTTTTGCTTTAGCTTCTTAATTTTTATTGTTTAAAGGCTGACAACGGCAAAATTTATTTACACACCATCATATGAGAGCATCCACACCAAATGCAACAAAGTGCAAAGCGTTTTTCATACAAAAGTTCTTGTCGCACTGTCGCATTTTAGATAGAAGCTGAGTAGGGTCAAAGACGGTTGGTGAAAAAAACTGACAGCTAAAAGCCCTCCTCACCCCGACGGTTGAAAATGCTGAGTGCCATTCCCCCAGCATAGTTATTCTCTAATTGGCAGTTGACGTTAATGTTGACTGCCTTTCATTTCTATCTTTCGACAGTGTGACGTTCGCGTTGCCTGGCGTTCCTCACTACTTTCATTTTCCACTACTCTCCCCCTTCTTCTCAACTCCCCTTGTGCTAGACAAAGGTGTTATACGACTCGTGCCGATGATCAGCTTTGCTGAGCGCCCAATTTCAAAAATAGCTCAGTCGCTAACGGAGTATAAATAAAAAAAATACCTGCAACCTCCTGATCAGCTACCTATTTCTGCATATACGAATCTCTGTGCAGAATGACCTTCTTTCTTCGATACTCGTGGGACCAAATATGTCAAAACAAAATTTAAGGATTGATGTTACTGAGACCGGTTCTTCTTTTAAGCCGGCCGGCAGTTTGGCGTATTCGTTGCCTGCCGTGACTCCTGTGCTCTGCATCAGTGGGGAGGTTGGAGCATGTTCTGACCAACCATCTGGTTCAAAGCGCTGTGAGAGAAGGAATACCTATTTCAGGTAGTGGAAACGCTTACACTACTTAGAAGAGAAAAACTCCAAATACGTCTCGGGGGGCACTAACCTGGTCGTGGCAAGGTCATGGGACATGGCGTTGCTACTACTGGAGGGGGTTCCTTCCCCAACACGTCCCGGAAAAAAAGGCATCCAAATATCGCTATAAGTAGAGGCGGGGTGCTGAGGATTCTGAAAAACCCCGGTGATTCATGAAATTGGCGCTATCCAGCAGGATTCACTGGGCCAAGAACGTTTTAGCCAAGACCAGAGACGACTCCACGTCAAAGCGTAATAGGTCTCTAGAGGATACCACTCCGGTAAACGGCCCCGAGTGCATAACACTAGCACTCCCCAGAATCAGGAGATCAGTGATCAGTTAGGGCAACCGGAAATTTGATCTTAAAAACCTTTATAGCGCTCTAAAAAATGTGTTATATCACCTCATAGCGGTAAAATCGTGTAATAATTTATATAAGTTTAATTAAAAGAACACAATTAGCAGAAATACTGATCCCGCCGTCATACTTGACCTTAGAAAACAAAAACAACCACTTAAACATGAATATGCGCCATTGTACAAAAACAAAAACAACCACTTAAACAACATCTATGAATATGCGCCATTGTAAGAAAGTGTGATCGGATTACATAGGCCAATTTTTTTTGGTTCATTGACACGAAAAATTGATTAGATAAAGAATAACATTTTGACCGGTCGGCGGCGATACTAGTAAATATAATTTGCTTTTCAATTATTTATTAGAAATGTGAAACTTTCCGAGCATTATTTATAATGCTTTTGGACTAAAAAAGCTTATTTTCGGTTTCAATAAATTTAACAAAAAATATTATTTTTTTCCCCACAGCACCGTACATGATGACGACATAACATATTTCAAAAGCGTTGACAATCATCTTGCAAGAGCCTTTGGTTTAGGTCTAGCTAGCTGCATTATCTGAATTTCAGTTTACCCCGTGTCGTCGAGGGTGTGTTACATGAATAACTTTTTTTGCTTGCAGGACAAACATTTCACAATGCGTTTGCATTTGTATACTTTGTTTGTCAGGTTAGAGTATGAGGGGGAGTATGTTTTTGCTTGCAGAGGTCCGCTGCCTGCTTTTCTTATATATTATATAGCTCAGCAAAGTACTCCCCATGGAAAAGCAAACATTTTAGAATATTTCTAAATGTTTGTGTTAGTCTTCTAACTCTGAGTTGTGTCATCTGTGCAGCATACACTTTAATTAGAATAATTGCAGTTATTTAGAATTTCCTTTTACGAATTTTAATTAAAATATATAGAAATGCAAAGGAAGAAGGAGGAGAATGAAAAGCGTAGGAAGAGGCCTTAAAACATTTGGAGTAAAAGTCAAATTTATGTCGACGATGTTGGATGGTAATGATACATTAGTTTACATATTGTGTACACAGACGCCAAGCTTTATTTGTTTGCTTATTTGCATATGAATTCATGTAGTGTACATGTTTGTCCTCGCAGACATAGTTTTTGGGTTACTTTGATTGATTAACATTTTACTACTTGGAACGGATCCAAACGTTAGAGCTTGCGAATAAGAAATTAACAAACAATAATGTTGTTCGTTAACTTTTATGCAAGCCATGGTTAAAAATCTTTTCCTCTTATACAGCCATAGAGTACTTTTTGTTGTTGTAGTTGTATAGGTGTATAAAATTGAAGTTGTGAAACATGAATAAAATAGTATAAATTTTTATTTGGAAAAAATAAACCGCCAAATTTGAAGTGCGTTAATTTCGCCTGTAAGGATTCACCACAGTTATCGCAGAAAAAATCTACAAAAATAAACCCAAATAACCATTAATTTTATTTTGCTAAGATAGTTTTCGAGATATGATCATTTTAAAAATTTCGTCAAAAGCCAAAATATCCTTTATAATTGCTCCATAGGGAAAGTATTAGTTTCGTGACAATCAAAACCTCCATTACGATGCTGGAGAAGTCCGAAAAAGTGGTTTTCGTCATGCCGTCTATCGCGTCGGTACACATTTCCAATGCCCGAACGCGTAAACGGATTTTCTTCAAATTTGGTACAGATGGTTTTTTCGTGATTACGAAAGTTGTTTTTTTTTTTGTTTTTGAATATCTCGTCTAGAAGGAATACCTCCCATATAACGGTTTTGAGTTATTGGATTTTTCTCCAAAACGGCTCTACAGATTGTCTTCAAATTTGGTACACTTGGTTTTTACGTAGTTTCGAAAGTTGTTTTTTTTTTAATATCTCGTCTAGGACTAATACCTCTTATATAAAGGATTTGAGTTATTGGATTTTTCTAGAAAACTGTAACGTCTGTAACGATTTTGTTTAAAATTTATGATTGCATCAAAACTGCATTTTTAACTTTTCAACTCGAATAACGGAAAAAATAGCATTTCCGTTTTTTGGCAAAAAATGTTCTTCTTTTAACTTTCTTGTGAATATCTCGTAGACGGTTTAAGCGATTTTGATTAAAAATTTTGCACAGATATTTCAAATAATCTTATTAAATTAGAAAAATTAAATTGTATTTATTAAAAAAAGAAAAATAATTTTAATATTTTTAGACCTTAGGTATAACGTAACCAAAACAATACATTTTTTACATTTCCTACATCATCAAACTTTCTATAAGAGGCTTTAACGCCTACAGCAACTTTGACCGAAGAAGCAAGTACGTGAGACCCACTCTTGCATTTAATTTAATGACATTTGACCCTTAATAATTTTTGACGCAAACACGATCTTCTAATTGACTTTTCCAGGTGCATTTCTTAGACAAAAATGAAGATAATTGCATTGAAAAAACTTCACTTGGAATTTGTCGGCAGTAAATGTACAATTTACATACATATTGTCTGGGCTAAGTTATACAGTTGTACCACTGAAGTTAGGGTTTGATAAAAACTTTATGTTTTGTGGGTTCTTGTGTTCCTTAAAAAAATTTAAATATTGGAAAACATTAACTTTTTACTGTAATTAAAGACAGATGAAAATGTTAATGTAAATTTGCGGTAAGTAAACAGATAGAAAAGTGGCATTTTGGTTGGGTTTTTTTTTACATAAAATCTACTATAAGGCTTAATTGAATATACCTCAAATTTGAATATAACATAAGTATTAGAAGTCCTTAACTTTTGGAATTTACAGATTCCAATTCTCTTAATTCTAAGTTATCATGTTTAAAAACTTTCAACGCCAAAGCTAGTTCTGATGCCATTACAATTTGTTTTTATAAGTACCTTCTTCAAAAGGTACTTGCAAGTATAGCAAATAATCATAATTGAAACCTCAATAAGGTTAAATCTCTTCACAAACTATACGTCGCGTCGTCGGTAAACTATAAAAGTGCATTTTCTATGCAAACAAAAAATCAGTCTTTACTCGAGCCAGAAGATGATATTTAAGCACAATAAATTGGCATTCGCTTTATGATATTCATTTGCTAAAGTAATAGCATTACAGCAAAGAACTCGCGGAAGTCTATACAAATTCTTCCAATGTTATTGGTTTAAAATTGCCTTCTTTCGTGTGCAATATCTACTGTTTTTATTCTTGTTGGTTTTCTCTGATGAGAGTTATAAAATGGGAAAATTCATTTCTAATCCGATTAAGTGTAAAACTGCACGCTATTTTTTTTCCGGTATCCTTTTGCGTCATAGAAAAGAAGCCTTATAGAAAGTCTTGAGCAGATTGTTTACCTTTTTAAGTACTATTAAGAAGTGACATATCATTGAATTGTGGGATATATAATAGGAGAAAAGCTATAAGTCAAATGGTTAACAGGGATTTGAGGATGTATGCTAACATGAACAATTGTGTTCTTTATCAAACAGTCAAAAATATCATTAACCGTTTTGAATTTTTTTTTTAAAAGTTTAAAATTTTAAATATTGAACGCAAATGTTGACTCTTCTTTTGCAATTTTGTTCTATAGCTCTTAGAGTCCATATAGGATAACAGTAATCAAGAGTGCAACATTTTCCATTCCTGCGGGCTACGAAATGATTTTTCTATCAAATTCCTGGAAAGCTCGAATTTGGGTACTCTAAATACCCTTTTATTTGATTTAAAATATAGACACAGGTAGTTTAAGCTACTGTTCCTAATTTAGTGAATCAAAATAAGGTACATTTTGATTTTATGAACATTATTTGGTGTTAAGCCAGTTTTTTTAGAATTATAGTAACTTTAACAAAAATATGCCAGTTTGTGAGACTGAGTGTACTACATACAAGTTAAAACTTAAAAAGTAGAAATAAAATATAAAAATCTTTTTCTACAAGAACTAAAAAAAAGTCTCTATTAAACAACAATCAACACAAATAAATTTAAATAGCTGATGTACTTCGACAACAAACGATTCGTTGGAATAAACTGATCTCGAGAAACAATCAAACATTACGTTGATGGTTTGTAATTTATGCCCGTTCTGTTTTTTTTCACATATTTTTTTTTATTTTTTTTTTTTATCTTTCTAGAGTGATATATAATAACACAAAAAAACTTAAATATAATTGTCAACTTTAAGAATTTCAATTCCTTTACTGGTGAATGTGTAAATTACATCCGTTTTCTCTTTACAAAACCAACCCAAACATATTTCAAACTGACGTTTGACTACTTTGAAATCTATTTTTGTCATCCGTATAAGTTCATAATACAAAAAATGTATTAATTAATGTTGGTTCTGTGTGTTTATTTGTTGCAGTTTAGTTAACGCCAGAAGATAATTACAAGAAGGAAAAAAGGCCAAGAAAAAACCTACTTGGACTTGACTTTGAACGATTTGATTTTTTTTTCTTTGCATTTTTATGCATTCCATTTGCAACATCAGCAGAAGGCAAAGGTACCGACAACACTACAAGACGGGCTCTTTGAACTTACGCCATAAATCTTTGGAAGTATTTTTTTTTTCTTTGTCATCATCGGATAATATCTTGCATCAACATCCTTGGTGGATGAGATAGTTCAAGAAAATAACAACAAATAATTCAATCAGCATTTTTCAAAAGTATTCAATTTCCAGATAGTTAATAGTGCCTGACAATGACAACTAACCCATCCGAAGGTAGCCACACCTTGGATGTGGATGCGACACATGCAGCTTTATCACTCTGTCACGCATCGAGAAATTCAAGTTCAAGAAAAATAAAAAAAAAAAAAATAGACGATCGCATGTAAGATGTAACTATATCTTTTAGCATAAGAAAAATCTTCACATCAAAGACAAACAGAAGAGACTTTTCTTGTTTTAACCCAGATTGCAAAGACTATGAAGATGCAAAGAAATCTGCCGAAGCTAACCGATATGATGACATACAACGAGACAACGGGAGTAAATCTTTTACCTTTAACTATTTGCGCACACTCATTCATAGTTGTTGTTGACCATGACCGCACTTTTTGAACTTTAATTCACAACAAAGATGACCGATGATCATTATTGTGTGACAGAATCTGGTGTGTAAGAATGATATTTATGAATTTGCTGTCATTATAATTATAAACTTGGCTTTTCTAAAGATATTTTTATATATTTTTTCAAAGTGATTGCCGGTGATTGTAATGGTTTTTTTACTTAAAAAAAAATATCTCAACCAAACATACCACAAACCACACAATGTTTTTTTTTTCGTAAAAAACGTATGTTTTTTATTAGCATTTTAAAGCAGTCGGTGCTTTTTTATGTTGTGGAACTGAAAACAAATAAAACCTCAGGAAAAATAGAAATTCTATGATCCAAATTATGTTGGGATACATCATACTATAGGAAGGTGGTTGTTATTACAACAAAACTGTAATTACTTTTCTCCTAGAGGCTTATATGATTGGAAATAAATAAAAAAACACATTCTTCAATTTTCTGCCCTCTAACTTAATTCTAACCCGTCTCCAATCAGTTGAAGTTTCTTATGGAAATAGCATGGGGTTTTGCTCTTTGAACAGTTAATATTTAATTTCAGCTGAACTGTTAGTCTTAAAATTCTGAAACAATGGTAGACTTTAGCCTTATTTTTAGCTTTTATAGTTTTCGAGGAATAGCCAGGTTAAAAAAAACAATTTTTTCAGCTGTTTTTCATTTTATCCAAACGTTGTTTCGTTTTTAAGGTTACACAAAATTTTGTTAAAAAATTATGAAACTTGGTACATGCTGATTTAATATTAATAACTATTACTTGGATTTTGTACAGTTGTTTTTAGCTATTATAGTTTTTGAGTTACAGCAAGTTAAAATTAACGATTTTTTAAAATTTATTTTCCCAAAAAACAAAATGGAATTTGGCGTGGTCTATCTTGGCATTTTTCGACGTACCCAGATGACTTGACAACGTACAAATCTTAAAATACACAAATGTAGCAAATATAATGTTCTATAAAATATCTTCTATAAAATATCTTGAGAGTGTTTTAAATTCGAATGCCAATTAGATAGAGAAAAACTTCAAAATCTATTTTGACCTGCGGAAATTTGGCAGTTTTTCGAAAATTACTTTTTATTGGAAAGAGCTAAAGAAAGAGTTATTAAGACAAAAACATAAGAATGTTTTTTTTTCTATATAAAAGTGTAGGACTAGTCTAGGACTAATAATAGCCGAGAAAACCAAATAAACGTTTTTTAAAGCCTTTTTCAAAACGGCGGACGACGCAGAGGGTTCGAGTTCTGTTCGAGTGTTGTGGTTTTAGAATCTCCAAAAAAATACTCTTTAAGATAAAACAATAAAATTCTACTTAGCAATTTTTGTAGATATATTTTACTTATTTTATTGGAGTAAATAGCTATTATCAAAAGCAGCATACGATTGATGGATTTGTAAATACAAAGGTTGTAAACTGAGTTCCAAATCCAATCAGAAAAGGGTCCATACTGTCACCAATATTTTTTTTTATTTGATGTTGATAAACCATAAAATGTACTGCACATAGCCCTGACCATTTATGACCGGAAATGAAGGAATTCAATAGACTTTCCAATTTAAAAGAAAAAAAGGAAAGCTAGCAGCAGTCTAAGTAAGTATGCACGACCTATTCGTGGCCCAAATTTATTATTCAAAATGCAGCTAACATAACGCTGAGTTAACTTTGTATGAGCTACTCGTCAAAACCAGGCTAAAATTGAAAAAAAATGTGTATGTACATTGCAACTATGTGTGTTGACTTAGGGCGGCAAATTGATTTAATCTCTTATTAATAAAGTTTGAGAAACATGCGGAGAAAGGAAAGTTGAAAACCTACAACCGGAGGCAAAGCACAGTTTAAGAATTTTTAATGGTTTTTAACAGGAAAGTCATTTGGAAATGTAATTTTTTTTTCCCAGTTGTCCTAAATTAAAACAGACATTGATTAGCTTTATAATTTTACTTATATTTATGTACTTCACCTAAATTAGATAAGGTGGCAAATTATAATATGTCAACACTTCAAAATATTAAGTGCGCCGCCACCGTTTTAGTCAATCGATCTAATTTTAAAACAATACTTTGATTGAGAATGAAGTATAGTGAGGGCAATATTCCGCTAAGTGCTGTGATGAGTTAAAAGTACAGCAGCAAGAGGTTCGAACAATTTTTCACTTTAATGGAAATGCAAATGTAGACTTAAAGGACATGCTATGAACCATGAAAAGTGCACATTAATCATGGATGCAGTGGCAATGGGTGGGCCTGGGCATGAGCAAGTCAATTTAAGATGCACGTTTTCTTCTTCTTCTTATTCATTTTTTTTTTCGTTTTATGCTTATCGCCAGGGAATCGATCTTTCAATTGATTGATGGCGTTAATGGTTTAGTCGATTTGAAAGATGCTTGCATTGAAAAAAGAACAAAGTTTACTGAACCAATATTAACATTAAATGTGCAGTGCTTGGGTGGGAAGGTGGATGTTGGATACTACATGCATACATATTGGCAGTAAAGGTAACTCATCTATCAAGTCGTTGTAGGAGGAACTGAAGAGGTTTTTTAAGTACCTTATTATAGACTTTATTATAGAAAACTCTGAAAAGTAAAAGTTGCAAGCAAAAACGATATGTAATAGTAGGAATTGTTTACTGGGTGTTGTAATTATGAGAGCTTTAAAGCTGTTAGTTTTAAAAAAATGGAGCATTTTACATCTGGTTGAATCAACCACAAAAATGGTAATTGGATATGCAGTGCTGTTTGGGAGCGTGAACACTGACTGCGTGAACACCAATTGTTTTATACTGAGCAGTTTCCACCGTGAACAACAAAAACCTCCACAGCATAAACTATAAATTTATGCTCTCATTTTGGCGAGACATCGTAGTTTTATACACACGTTCAAAAAAATTTTTGCACCGCAAACTATGTTTTTGTTCATAAGCTCGCTTCTTTTCAGTGCAATTCGTTTTTTTGGCATATCAGGTTTATTTTTCGTCTGTGCAAATATGTGAACAAAAAACCAACGTTTTTATCGTTAAAATAAAAAGATGATGTTTCTCGATAGAAACTAGGAAGAGGAGTAGCCTCATTAATTTTATCACGCTAAGTCGGGTTTGCTTTAGAAGTTGTTGCCTCAAAAACGTTTGTAATCACAGGAGTAAAAACTGCTTCCGGTACACATAATTGCTTCAAAACTTTTAACATTCCTGTTGAAGAGAGAAGTGTGATAGGTAAAATATTGGACACTATCCAATATTTTACCTATCACAACAACCTGGTTACCATGGACAGTCTGTGCAATAATTAGTTCACGCGACCCAGACAGTATTGTAACATTTTGTACGAGCTATTAAGATTTCTGCAGTAATACTAAACTATCAATTTTCCAACCAGGCCATCATACAGATTGTTTATTAAAAAGCTAATTTATTCAATCCATGAAATGATGAAAGTTCTCAAGGATGTAGATCTGATATTAAGTGTTTTTTTTTAAACAAGATTTTCTCAACGTGAGGAGCGCCCGTATTCAACATGGTTCGTTCTTACCAATATCGTCATCTAGTTAAAAGGCAATGTTAGTGATAAACAGCTGTTGCGTTAATATCAGCAGCAGCATAGTAACGACTTGGCTTCCCTCATTGGCTATTAGGGGTGCCTTCTAACGATTCACAGAACTTCCACAGAGAAATTGTTGGCTTGATTTCGAATATGCTGAAGCAAAAATTAACTCAAACAGAAAAAAAAAAAAAACTAAGAGATGCACACCGTTGAGAGAAAATACGAGGAAATATGCTTGTTAAGAAAGAAGAATAAGCAACATGCACTGGGTGCACCCGGAGAAATTCAATTTGGCGATTTATCAAGAGCTAAGATCAAGCGACCAAGATCAAAATATAGTACATACCTATTGTGAGGTATAAATTAAACAATGCAGCCACAGCTGATGGTCTATCGGCAGATCTTTTAAGGAATGCTGGAGAGGATAACATAGCACATTATTGGAGTAACCGCCTCAATTTTTAAATACCTCAATTAGTCTACTGTGCAAAAATTTTAAAGTAAATAAACTGAAATTCGAGTCATCAGTAAAAAGTTTGGTCCATTTTTTTCTGAAAGAAAAACTTGATGTATAAAGTTTTGGAACCCTAGGACAGCATATAAGATACACAAAATTATAATGAAACTAATAACAATGAGTAACTTCTTAAACGAGGTTGTTCGCTTTTATTTAAAATTCTAAAACAGTAATAAAGCATTTTTTTGTCCTACCAGTATGTATTATAAAAATGTTTTCTTTAGAATGTACTAGGTATAGAGTTCAAAATTCAAATTAAATTTCTAATTAATTTTTCTTCATTTAAATCCTAGAAATTTTATAGAACCTCATTTAAAGTTTTGTTTAACCCTCAAATTATACAACATTTAGCCATTAATCTGCCAAGTCATTTTAAATCATTTATCTTTGCTATTCATTCGTATCAAACTAAGAACATTAATCAGACAATATTGTTAATTAATAATTTGCAACCAACAAAATTAACGGTTTCCTCAAAATCTAAAAAAATATATTCAATAAAGGTTAACGCAAATCATTAGCAATTAGTTTTCTGTCTTCAGAAATTATTCCTCGCATATCGTTCATAGCTTCATTATGTATGTGTGTCAAGCCAAGCTTCTGAAAAAGATTGAATTGTCAGAATGACAGGTGGGGCAAGTAGAGTTGAATATTGAAACAGCCAGATAACAATCATCATCAGCGTGTC
The DNA here is from genome assembly GCA_948107695.1 of Meliscaeva auricollis. Classification (NCBI taxonomy): domain Eukaryota; kingdom Metazoa; phylum Arthropoda; class Insecta; order Diptera; family Syrphidae; genus Meliscaeva; species Meliscaeva auricollis. Next base: position 15,958,744 of record OX403616.1, on the reverse strand, counting down.
GCCATTTTCCATCGTCAGACTTGGCTGGTTTGAAAAATTACCCCTTCATTAGTAACATTGTGACAATGATAATTCTGTCGTTCGTGTCGTCAGATTATGGGCGGCAAATAATAATAAAAGACAAAATAATCAATTTACAATAATTCCGTGTGCAAAAATGCCATCACAATATCCAGCATTCACCACAGTGATTTTTCTATACTTATACCTACCTATTTACAAGTCTTTGATTGTATCGTTAGTTTTACGATGAGATTGCATGACGAGGATATATGTAACTGTGGTAATCTGTATATGTTTATGTTTCCTACATTTGTATGGTTACGTAAGTATTAATGTGAAAAATTAATTGCCGTTTTTCTAAAAAGATTGAAACACACCACCATAGAGGTGGGAAATGAATAGATTTAAGGTTTCTTGTAGCAAACTCGAGGCTGTTATTTTTTTCTTATTGAGAAAAGAAAAACAAATTGTAGATATTTATTGGTGGCAATGTCCTTCACCAAATTCGTAATTTGTTTAATACCTTTTAGATTTTAACTTCAACACTTGCATTATTCAGTTACATAATAGTATTTGTTTATTTGTAGGTATTGACAGGAATTGAATATGAAAATCAACTTTTTTTGTTGAAGAAATAAGAAATTGTGTTTTTCATTCAATAAGCTCAAAACATTGATTTTTAGAAATTTGAAAAAAAATTCAAGCTCCTTATTTGCATTTTCTTTGTACTGTTTAACTAAGATTCACTTTACCAGCTTATACTTTTTTTAGGGAGAAGGTGCGACCCAGGCAAATGAATGATTTTAAAATGTACACCATTTAAATTCAGATTCATTGACCTATTATGAATGTAAGTATTTTTTCATCTGAACTCAGATTCATTGACCTATGTATAAATTACTTTATATTCACCATAAACAAATATCATAATATTGTGCTAATCAAGAAACTAAATATAAAATATTGACATTTTTATTATTGTATGATTATTGATTCATGAAATTATTTTATTTTTACAATCGATAAAACTAAATGGGGTTTTTACAATTTCTGATTGATATGGATTATGTTATTTTTTTTACTATTCCGCCTGAGACAGTTTGAATAATTTTGCATAAATATTTGAGCCTGGAGGCATTTTCTTTTTACACGTTTGAATATAAATGTTAAGCTTATAATTTGCACATAAAACTGCCATTTGCCACAAATTATTTTCTTTCTATAGTAATAACTTTTGTAAACTTAAACTTAATCGCAAAGAACTGTTCAAAATGATATTCATTTATGTATATTTCTCTAATTGCAAATGTTAATGGAATTATCGTTCCTATGTTAAAGTTTAAAAGGTCATCGAAAAAATATTTAAGTTCATATGAAAATTTAATTTCAAAGAAATATAGAAGTCTTTTAGAAGAAATGCACTTTCAGAAAAACAGACAAAAGTCTCGAACACACTTTGGTACCTACCTAAGTTTTTACTTGCGATAAAGGTACTACATATAATATATATTATATCAAGTTATGCATTCGTACAAAAAAAAAAGTTGAGATAATAATCAAACATGATATTACGATGATAGAGAATGAGAAAAAAGTGGGTCCGACAATTCTGTCTGTCTGTCTGTCTGTATGTATCAGAGACCACAGTCTAAACGGATGGGTCGATTTACTTCAAACTTGGTATGTGACGTTTTTTGGAGACTATCCCCAGCGGTTTTTTTTTTTTGACCAAAAATTACGGTACCTATGATATACCGGTTTTAGAAAAACTCATTTTTCTCAAAAATGGTTCCTACGATTTTGATTAAAGAAATCATGGTTAGTTTTTTGGATAAGGTCTATCTTTTAATGAAAACCCTTTTTTTCAAAAACCGATATAAACGTCCTTGCAAAATTTTATATAGAAAAAATAGTTTTTTTTTTAAAACGGCTGTAACGATATTCAAAATTTTTTTTCTAAAAATGTATCATTATAGAAGAAATCTAATTGCATACTTCGTTTTGAGGTTATATTAATATAAGAATCTGTTTTAGTCATTTCAAAATCGAATTTTATGCTTTTTTTAATTTATTTCTAAAACTGCATTTACAATTTTTTAATTAAAAAGGCTTACCATAAATAATAACTTTATCTATAAGAGCAAGTACGTGCGACCCAGTTGTGCATTTTATTTAAAGTGATTTTGAATTTGGATGCATGAGTTTAAGTTTTCTAAATAGACGAACAGTTAAAAGAATTTTAGTAAGGTAACTAAAGCACTATCACGAAACCAGTTTACTGTGGTCTGATTTGTATTTTGTGATTTTTTTTAATCTTGGTATTTTAAAATTTAAAAATATGGTTGACTCAGAATAAAATGCTAATGTTTTTAAGTGCGAACAAATTACGACTGGAATCAGTTCAGTATCTGCACAGAGATTTCGTCAGAGCCAAAAAAAGAAAAACGCAAATTGTTAAAGTCATTGCCTTTGTTGGGATTATGTTAATATTTAAATTTTATTTAGTGTTGAGAATAGAAAAAAAAAAACAATTTTCTTTTGAGGAATTAAAAGCATGGTTTGAAAAATATAGGAGAAATCCTGCAATCAGGCGCTAAAGTCCGAGCTCAAGAATTTCTCTTTAAAACACAGCGAGTAAAAACTTAAAAATATTATAGCATTTGCTTCTATTTATTTTGATTAATTTTAATTTTTAATTTTGGAATCATTAACACTCAAAAAGTATTTTTTTGTCTTGGACCTTACTTTATAAAATTGATTGAAATTTAGAAAATATTTTGTTCTTCGATCTGGGTCAACAAATCTTTTCATTTTTTTTTTTCACAAAAAAACCTTTAAGGTCAATGACTTGAATTTGTTATCATCATGTTCATATTTTAATTTCATAAGGTTCATAGGGCATAGACCTCTGTTCCCTATAGAATAGATTAATATTAATATTTTCGCACATTTTATGAATAATGTCAGGGTGTGTCGAATTAGATTTTTAAATATTTTAGAAAGGTTAATAGCAATAATTTTATGTTCCTAGACATTAACATAATTTTAAAATGGTTTTTTATATCTCTGCTTAAAATTCACCACAAGTTAAGGATTTAAAAGGTTTTTTTGTTTTTCTTAAAGAATTTATTAATCTATAAGTCAATTTGAATTTTATGATTATTAAATTACATGCTTTAATTCTTGTATAATGAGAAAGTATTAAAACAAAATTATATCTAGATACTTCTAATCCTTTGCTCGTTTTTTTCCGATTTTACTCTGACCTGAGTTCTTTTTTTTTGTTAAACATTGTTATATGATAAAGTTTTTTTTTATGTTTGAAGAACATTGCCCTCGAAATGAAACACAAATCTGAAAAAAATACAAGTCTTAGAGAAGTTTTCGACATAATTGGATATTTATTATGCAAATACATTACGACCTTCAGTTTCCGTCAACATTGAGTTTTTTTTGTCCATTTACGAGGATTTCGTGCACGAAGGTACTTCAGAACTCAAATTTTTCCCTCAACCCCCATCAAGTCCCACCTCATCGTTGAGATTCAAACTTCTCCATAGTATATGCAATGCATATAATATATGTACATAGGGTTGCAAAGTTGCTAGGTGACGATGACTAGAAGGAATACGACTTTTCAGAAAGTCAGCTTCATTATTTGATCAGAGACACAAAAAAAAAGACAAAACTATTGTCTTTCTAGAATTTTTCAAAAAAAAAAAATATCAAATATGTACATGACTGCATTATCAAGTAGGAATCCAAATAAATCCGGTCTATTGATTTCACTTGGTTATGAGAGTTGAACTGCTAACTTTTAGATTCATTACTTGCACCCTTTTGTCAATTTTTTTTTTTTTTTTAGTAGTTACCTACACAAACGAACGTTTTTATAGTGAGTTAATGCAGAAAGCAAGTAGCAAGAGCAAGCAATGTGCACCAGATTATTGGCTTGAACTCTGGATGGTAAAACTAGTTAAAAAAGAAATTTCTCAATGAAAGGTACACGCATAAATAATGCTCAAAAGTTTTAAACTAAAACTATTGACCTTGTACAGTTATTTGAAAATAAAATAAAAGAATATACATATTTCTGGGTTTAAAATAGTGGTATTCAAAAAAACTTTAACAGTTACCGGTTTAAAATTGCGGCTTTAATAGAATTTTTTTTTAATTTATTTTGTTAAAATTTTGTAAAATAAACTATGCCAAAGACTTTCCAGTTCTGTTTAAGGAAAACAACTAGTAAAAATAGGGGTCTATTTTCACCTGTTCAGATGGGAGGGAAAATTTTCTCAAAAGTTGACTTAAAGTAGAAAACAAATTACTTAAATACAATAGAGTTAAATACAAAATCAAATTATTTGTTTTTTGATAGCCACATACATTTTTTATTAACATTTTAATAAATTTAACCCAATTAATAGTTTAAGAACAAATTATTTTCAAACTTAGAATTTTGAAAAAAAAAATGTCAGTTTAAATTAAAAGTACTCACTGGGGTCATTCATAGCCTCTTTTTCACAGCATGTGCTTGGATGAAGCACGAAAAGTTGCAAATCGTATACAATTATAAGTGACGACCTAAGCCATAAATACCCATAGCAAGGGTTCTGTATGGTAATTTTTAAAAACTGTTCTTGAACATTTAAAGGCACAAATAAATATTGATCACATTGTGGATGTGTTTTCATGTGCATGTGCTGAACAATTCAAAAGTCTGTTTAACTTACTTAATGTTTGCATTGCTTCAAAAATTTTTTGAGTTTTTGTCACTTGGTCGTTTTTCCGCACTGTTCATTGAAAAGGGGCAGTAGATCGCATATAAGCGCTGGTGAAAAGAATTTATGGGTAGTAATAAAAGCTCGTCTGCTGTAACCAATTCTCCAATCGAATTCTACAACTTTTAATATAATAAAAACATCAATAAAGAAATTAAAGGCTTACCCAAACAACACTGTCGTCTCTTTGCTTGGAAAAGTCTTAAAACTATTTATGTGCTGAATTTAAAAAAAAATGAGAAATCTTTAAAGAAAATATTAATACTTTAAAGCTAACCATTTTAAAGACCCTTATGGATTCAACCGTCTTGCCGGTGGATTCACATTTGTGTCCAAACTAGAAATAAGTAAAAAATTAATTATTGCGTAATAGTACTTACATAACTCTTTGATGTTTGAATTTATTCCATTTATTTTTCAATTTTTCTATATTGTACACACATTTTTTTTAATACAATCTCAGACCAGTCACACAAATATGTCACACCCGTTACATTTTTGAGCTGTTGTAAGATCCCATGATAAACAGAAAACAAGGTATGCTCATTAGATTTTTGGCAGATTTTCTGTGACGTCATAGTCATCTTTCTCGTGGGCAGTTCACGCGAACGTCAGTTATGGATTTTGAGAAAAAAAATTTTTAATTGAAAACAACAACAATGAAACTGAAAAAAACTCGATTTGCAGCATCGGAGATGACTACTACGTCATCAGTTTTCCAATATGGCGACATGGCACTCATAATGAGCATACCTTGTTTTCTGTTTATCATGGTAATATCCTATCTTTATATCAATTTCTTTCAACCAAAACGTTTACTGCAATTTTAATAACATCTTCTTTCATGCTAAATACGAAATACATTACTTTTCTTTAAATTATTCTGGCTTCTATTAGTATCCGAATGAGTCTGAGCCGAATTTTTACGGCCACACCCATTACACGTAAAAACATAGGTTCAAGAAATTTAACTTAAGAAATATAGTAAACAAATACACAATTATACAACGTGTTAAAGCTTTTAAATATTTAATTAAGAGAATTGTAATATTGACATTTAACCTTACATAACTTTTGACGCTAATAAGACTTGTCAATTGAATTTTTTGGGAGTATCGTTGTCTTAATACAAACAGAATTGAATGTTCATTTTGTCAGGGCTATAACACACATATGTACATGTAAAATTATACGTATCGACGTATACAAATAAAACAGTATTTCCCTCATGAAACTTGACATAAACATTGCATTTCCCCACAGAAACAAAGAGTCCATAAAAATATCTTCAGCAGAAGCGCTATCTATAACATACAATAATCTAGATGCTTTTCTGAAAAAAGTGCACATTCATATAGACGTACTTAATAATTCCAACGGCCGGCAAGCAATGATTATACACTGTTCTCAAGCAGATAAACAAATAAGGCAAACAGTTTAAATCATTCAACAATTTCATTGGATGAATTCACCTTTCGATAATAACGACTTTAAAATGGACTACAGCAAAATAAATCTTTTTTTTTAAAGAAGTAAAGAAAAATAACACTTCAATTATGCCAATCGCACTGAGAAAAGTGCACCCCTCAAATTCAATTTTTTTTTATTTGTCTATAAGCAGACAAAAAAAAACCAAACAGACAGACACACATTTTTACACCGGGCATATTATTTTCAAAATTATACATTTCATTCTGTTGAAGATATCGCACAAAATGATTTCGTGGAAATAAAAGCAGCAACAGCGGCCATTACTAGTAATCCGTTTACTATGCTACAATTTTCAATGATTTCCTGGCAAAACGGATCGGAACCCTCTTGAGTGTATTTTGTTAATGGTGTTAGTGAGGTGTCTTTGTGGCGTACGCCGAAACTACTAACCATACTAGACACTGTGCCTCTTGCTCCCTGCAGCGTGTCTTCGCTTGCGGAGAGTATTACGTCAAACTTACTTCAAAGTGGTTGACCTCTAATGTTGTTCGGAGCGTCCATAGAAAAATATACTGTGGAACTGTGGTCTGGTCTCTGGGAAAGAGTTAAAAGTGCCTAAGATTGCTGTGTGAGCGTACACCAACTATGATTGAAGGTGGTCATACTTCTACATTTCCCCCAAAGGAGCTTAGCTTGAAGCTTATGGTATAGGAGAGAGGTGAAGATGGTAAGGCACCTTCCGTAGTCGTCATTGCTGGCTCATATAACGTCTAGGCAGACTTAGCTGCTACAATAAATGCAATTTAATGACTTTTTTTTACGGATTAAGTGTTTTGATTGTTGTATTGTCGTAGAAGGAATTGTTTAATGGTTTGCTGAGAGAATTTGAGAGAATAAAAACAATGTGTTCTGTTAAGCAAATTATTTTGTGTGAAATAATTTTTCATGAAGATTACGCGGAAGATCTTTATCTTTAGACAAATTATCGCCGAATTGTTTTAAGCTTTATGTGAGAAATGACTTTTGTATATATTTGGGGTGGAAGTGTTGTGGAATGCGGTGTTGTTTAAATATTATGACATTTTGTCAGTGTGTGAACAAGACAGCAAGGTTTTAAACTTTAAAAAGATTATGAGTATAATTTAAAACATTTTCACACAGCAAAAAAGAGGAAATTATTTTGAGTGCATACGCTTGAGAAATTAGGTAATGGATTTTTCTCACGAACATTTGGAATGGTAAGACATCCCGTCCAATCCGGATGCAATTTTAATCGACTTTATGTATCTATTGGATATGTTCTTTTTCTATTTGAAATTTTATCTTGTGCACCGCTCTGATAAATGTGTTTTTTTTTTAATATAGTGTTTAAAATTTTTTGTAGGTAGTTATTTGTTTATTTTGTTTATAATGTATATTGTTTTTTTTCGTTTCATGTGTATGTTGGTGACTAAACAGTGAAGTAAAACATTTATCATTTTTGTTGCTTTTATAAAATATAAGCACTCTATAAAATGACAAAGATAAAACCAAAAACATAATATTTAATCTCATTCGATTCGGTACTACAAAATACCTTTGAATTATTGTACTGCTTGAATAGTGTCAACACTAGTTTGTTTTTTTTTTACTAATACTTAACTTAATTATAGGGCAATGAAATAGTAGGTACCTCTATGTATAACACAAGTAAAAAGTGTTAAATTAAAACGTCGAAACAGAATCAAAGAGTTAATAATTAGCAGATCATTAAATCAAACGATTAGATTGATTTATTATAAAAATATATTTCCTAAAAATACGATTGTTTTGGGAGTATTAGGTTGACTAATACTTCATATAATAATTTTTCACTATTGTACTGTTTAAACTTTTTTTAACTTCCCATTGAAAGTTATTGAAAATTTTATATTTTATATCTCAATTTTGCTATTATATCAGCTACATTACATACAACAATGACTGCTTACTCACAAAATTTGTTTCATACTTTTAGTTTCCTGTCATACAATAACACTGTGACAGAAAAAAAGGGCAGAAAACGGTTTTTTTTCGACTTTCATTCATTGCAAAAAATCTAGCTTGTTGAAATTTTTACCTATTTTAGATTTGTTTAATGTTTTGGTAGACATTTCGACCTTTTTAAAAATGTAAATAACATGTGGGGTGGTTAGACTGTATAAGCTAAACAACTTCAATAATTCCATTTTTTTTGTCATTTACCCAATTTTGACATCAATTTAAAGCATACCTATGTTTCAAAAAAAAAAAAAACATGCTGTTTTAAAAATATATTTAAAACAATATTTATTATTACTTTCAAACCAAACGAGGTATTTTTCATAAAAATCGGTTGAAAATTATCTAAGAAAAAAAAAACAGATACAGAAGTTGGGTAAATGCCAATAAAAAATGAATTTTTGAAGTTGTTCAACTTATACAGACTAGGTGGTTTAACCAAAATACAAGTTTTTGTTGAAAAGGTCTAAATGTTATCTTTCAAAAACAGTAAAAAAATCTAAAATGGGTAAAAATTCGTGGAAGCTAATTTTTTTGCAATGAATGAATGCCGAAAAAACCGTATTTTGCCCCTAACTCCAGATTTTGAAGGTGTTACGGATTTTTACATACGGTTTTGTCTAATCAGCGCAACAAGCTGTACAAAATGTGATAGGTCTCTGCCCGCGTATATTTTGAGTGTCACACAAAGCAATGTATTTGACTAAAATATTTCTTGTAACAACCATGTTTATGTGGCCACAAAAATTATAGGACGTCACAATGTTTTTTTTTTCTTGATAGTTATTTTATTTTGTCGTAGTCTTTTAGTTTTAAATTTATTACCAAAAGTGTCACAAAATTTATGTTAAAAACGTTTGTTTAACTAATTTAGGAATTAGTTTATGAGAAATAGGCCCCAGATAGCACGTTGTTCGGTTACGTAACGTTACCGTAACGTAACGCTTTTAAGTTATAAGACGCTTCCCTAAAACGGCTTGAACGATTTTGATTACATTTTTGTTTAAAAACTATTTACGCCGTTTTTTTTTTTAATAATATCTCTTAATGGCATAAGGAAACAATTTATTCAAGTTGTCATATAGAAATTAAGTTAAAAATGGAGTAAAGAACAAAATTTTAAATTTAGGGTGTTTGAGTTATATACGAAAAACCTTTTTTTTATAATTCACTTTTTTAAGTGGTAGCAATATTTTTCTGATAGTTCATCTGAATTTTTTTTTAATGACAACTATATAATTTACAAGTTGTGTTTACAGTACTTTTCAATAGCTCTCATCGTTAAAAATTTATACGAGAAAAAATCAATACTTCTGACATTTGAAGAAAGACATATTATCACTCAGAATGGAAAAGCCAAAATTAACCTCCTTTTCCTTGGTTAGAGACACTCCAAGATTAATATTAAATCTATTTCCATAAATCTAGAAAACATTCCACATATCATTACAAAACGCTAAACTGTTTATTGAAGAAATCAAAAATCACTAAACAGCATTCGGTAAAATATACGTGAGAGAAAATAATTGCAAAAAAACTATACAAAATGAGTCGAAACATCTAGTTTAAGAGCAACGTTTTAAAAAGATTACCCCTCGCTTTCTGGATGTACATGTGGACAGCCGGGTTGGAATTTCCGCATGCGAATCTTCATGACGACATATATTGAGGTAACATTTATTTTATTTTGTTTATTAGCTGAACTGCCTTAGTTCTAATTCACATTCTTTTCAATTAATCACTTTATTAGTATTTATGTACATGAGGTAACATATATATTCAGAGATCAGCCAGAGTGCTTTTTCAACTTCGTATTAATCAGACAGATTCATAAGCTTTTGCTGAAAAGTCGAAAATTATCACATAAAATCCGAAAATCATTTTACTAGATTCAGCCATATTCGTAATGAAAATTTCCTGAGAATTGTTTTTGGAAGAAGGGCCTCAAATATAAAAATTCCTGGCTATTTCGCTCACTCTTCTGTTATTCTTGACAAAAAGGGAACAAAACTCAAACACATGTGCAAAGCGAATTATTACTGCCCCAATACGGTTCGTGTTTTAGTCAAATTTCACTTAAATTCTGTGAGAATTATACTAAATTTTTAATTCGTAACACCGTACCTCTGTGAATTCAAGATATCGGTCAATTATTCCAGTTGTTTGCCAACGTCAACGGTTTGAAAACCACATTACATTTTTTGCTCTATACGAGTATGTTAGTATATGAATACCTCAACATACCTACCACAGTAACCCAGTAAACAATAAAACTCCCAGCTTATTCAAACTGCATATAGCAGATCTAGAAACTAAGGCAAGCGTGTAGTGGAAAGGAAACACAAAACAAACAACAACAACAAAAAAAATGAAAAATACACCAACAGCTACAAAACTTTTATCTGACCCAATTCTTTCCGTTTCCGTAATCCGTCTTCCATAAAAAAAAAATCTTTAGTGACTTGAATTCAAATTGACATCTGTCTGTTATTTTTTATTTTTTTGCGACAGAAGAAAGCTATTTAATTCTAAAATGGGCGAGATAAAACCTTTTTTCTGTCATCTGTGTGTGAAAAACCAAAGAGAAATTGTAACAAAGGCAAACCTTCTTCTGTCATTTCTCTTCGGGAAAACTATTTTTCTCGTTTACTGTGTCGCATTCAATAAATTTGCACAACTGTTGCAGAAACATCATGATGTTGTGGCAGCAACCCATAATTACCTCCCAATATTAGCTCGAGAAGAAGCAGAAGGAAACTGTTATTGAACTAACAGCCAGTGTAAGAACCTTGCAATTTCCAGCACATATCGCGGGGTGTTGTGTATCTTTTATTTGTTTGAATACGGATATGTCTATATATAAGTTGTCTGTGTAGTTACGTTTTTCAGCAGTATTCTTGTTCTAAGAGCATTCAAGTCATTATCATTGGGTGGTGGTGTAGAAGTCTATTGTTCTATAAGCGCGCCTTGCCACAAAGCATTCATCCAGCCAAAGAACTTAAAGCAGTAATCAAAGCTAACCGCAACGGTGAATAACTACAATGAAGCTGCCCTCTATAGAGTTGCCAACATTCTCAAGTTTCTTAGAAGCAAATTGATTTCAAAATCTAGAAGAAGAACAAAAACGAAGAAGGAAATTTTTTTTTGAAATATTATTCGTTATTTTTAATTTACAATGTACCAAATATTCATGACTTGATTATTTGGAATACGAATAAGAACTAAATTAGGAAGTAAGAAGGTTGAAAACCTAAACGCAGCAATGGCAACCCTGACTGTGCCAATTCTATAGTTTAACGCATGAGGCAGTTAGAAGGAAAATAAAAGCCATAATTATCATCATCACTACCGTTACGCTGCGATGCGCTGGTGTTCGCGAAAAGTTTTAGCTATTCTGTCTATTCTTTCTTTGAATTATACAATTTGACTGCATGAATGAATAACTCCGCATATGAGTTAAAATTGTTTAAGAATAATTTTAGACGGAAATGTTTATAAGGCATATCGAAAGACTACAATGCTATTGTTCGGTTGACGCCAACATTTTTAAAAAACGTTTAACACTAAATTTAACGGCAATTAGGAGTCTAAAAATATTAAATATTTTAAGCTAGCTCACCGGAAATCATCCTGGGTGCTGTATTAATTTCACAAACTTGGTGTGATCAACTTTACTCAAACATAGAGACGTCTTGAAAACCTCTGAAACGCGTACAAGTCACCTGACTTGCTAAGTGTGGGATCCCATAGAAATAGATACATAAGTGATCCAAATACCATTGAAAAAAAACCATTGGAAAAGGGACAGTTGACTGGCCGACATAAGATTTTTCACTCGTTGTTAGAGTGTTTTTGGGAAACTCTGGTATTACTTGTTACATTGTATTAGCGCCAATGATTAGGTTTCACTTAAATTAATTTTTTTGTTTGGTTAATTCGTCTGCAATTTCGATTTCACAAAATCTTTTTTGAGTCATTTGTCACCGATTTTTGTTGTAGTTGTGTTTTAAAACGAGTGAAAACAACATAAAAAATTAATAAATTTTTTTTTATGGTCCAGTAAAATAAGGATTCAACTGCGGAATTAATGCTAACGGGCAGTTTTTTGCCATTCTATAACTTACCTCGAAAGTCACAATGAATCACATGCCCACGAGTCGCGGTTAAACCGGAAGTTGAATGTTTATAAAATTAAAGAAAAAACATTTCGGTATAAAATAAACATATGGCACATGATTTTAAGGAACTTTTTAATGCTGCATTCAACGAGACTAATATGAAGGTAATTTGACTACTTTCACAAAAATTATGGCCTCTTTTCATAAAGCGTCTTGTATTGTCAATATAACAGTTTAAATATCGGGTAAAAAGGTGTTTTTTGATGGGTACTGAAAATAGTAGAATGAGCACCAAAAATCATCATTGAAATACCTCGGAATGAATGCTAATAATTTTTTTTTTTATCAAAATCTGTGTCTTGGCATTCTACAGGGCGATTCAGGAGTAAAGTGCCTAAAAGCTAGAGCTTGTAGGTTAGTTTCAGATAAGAAAAAATCGTACGGGAGGGGGGGGGGTGTCTATTATCCCCGTTTAGCCGGGAGGGGCAATTTTCTAAAAACAAAATTTCAAAAAAAAAACGGTTGCATATCATTGGAAAGAAAACCGTCATGTTTTCAGCCTTTTTGCATAGACTTGCGAAGTTAACATCATATTTTGGCGAAATAATTTCCAAATTATTTTCAAATGAAAATTTCTGGAAGACCCAAAAAAGTGTTAGTAAAATACTAATATTGTTTTGAATAGAAAGTACAGTTCTTTGATACTATAACGGAAATGCAATGTTACATCGAATAAAGTAAAAAAAACGAAGTGCATTCAGATCAAAATATCTGTAAAGAAAGAAGACCGAATTCGGAATTAGAACATTAAAATCAATAAGATAAATATATTATTCATTGGGCACCACACATTTTTTTCTTGTTTTTATTTTGTCGGCCTGTGTAATAAGCCAAACTAAAACCTATAAATAAATAGATTCGAAAGATTAAATCAAGAGGGAAATATTGACAGAAGTCATTTCCTTCATAAGCTTAACATATCCTTTAAGATACATAGCAGAGTTTTTGGGATAAAGAAAAAAAAAAACACTTTTCGTCTTACTGGTATCGATTGTTGTGTCAGTAACAATCTCTTAGGAACCAGATAAAATACATTTCTAAATAAATGCCCTTCTGACCCTTTCCGAAAATAAGAAGCAAACAAAAAGTAAAACCTGTAAACTACTTACATTTCAGTGGAGCTTGCACACTTTTCTACAAAAATAATTCTGCCTTCCGGAGCTGAAAATTCCCAAAAATAGGATTTAAGTTGAAATGCATTTTCAAGCTCGTTGCACCCACAACCTCCACCATCTTAACATGCAAGTCATGTAAGAGACTCAGAGCGCAGTATAGTGACCTAGCTCACAAATTTTTCTCTGTTCTTCGGCAAGGGTGGTTACATACATATTTATGGAGCCTTAGGTTTCCCTTTCTCTGGCATGTGATACCATGTGTGTAGGTGAAATTTAACAATTCCACACTAAAAATACAAGAAAAAAACATACCTACACGAAAAAAAACTCTTCTCCCGGTGGAAGCACATAAAATGAAATGGAGAAATGAAGTTTTTTTCTAAAAATGTATATAGGTATATGAAATCGAAAATAAGTACCTAAGCAGGAAAAAAAACATGTTAGAATATTTGTTACCTGGCCCAGAGCCAACAAAATTGCGCCCCACAATCTCCTTTGGCCTTGTTTTTTTTTTTTAAATATACGCTTGAGTTGGTAAGGCTCTCTGTATATTTGAACATACAAAAATTACCTCCGTCTGAAATTTTGAGATTTTTTTTTTTTCGTTGTTGTTAGTTTTCTCTGTATTTTGGATTTGATCAATAACAAAATGCAATTCACTTTTCTAGCTGAAGAAAAATAAAATAAAATCAACATATTGACGTTGATCCAAGATGCTTTGATGCAAAGGAAACGTAAATTCGTCAAAAGAAAATAAATTAAATAGTTCATTGCTAAATTTTACACTTCCGATTCTTAAAGCAAAAGTTAAAATGTTAAGGTGTTTGGTTTTTGGGATCTTCTTGAAATAAATTTCACGATCATGTAATGAGGGTGATTATAATTAATGTCAAGTATCGTTTAAACAAAATCTTTTTCACTTATTAGTAATTAATTTTTCTTAAAATTTCTTGAATTTCTTGGATCAGTGATTATTTTGAAACTCGTTCCAAATTCTACATGACTTACGAAAAAATCTTCAAAATGTCAGTATATGCATTTTTTTAACATAAGAAAAACATTTTAAGTTTAATTAAATTTTACGAAACTCACCGCGTATTTATAAGAAATATTTAATTTTATTTCTTCGCCCCGACGTTTCGAAGAACTTTCAAACTTCGTGGTCACGAAGAAATAAAATTAAATATTTCTTATAAATACGCGGTGAGTTTCGTAAAATTTAATTAAACTTAAAATGATTGATACCCGCGAAAAGCATAACTTAAAATCTTATATAAGAAAAACAGTTCTTTTTTATGTAGGTAAGTAAAAATGTTCAAAAAGTAAACTAAATTATTATAGCATCAAAATTTTAATTGCTCATCGATATAATTTTTAATTTTAATTGTTCAGTTCAAACAGTTTCCCACGTCTATCTAACATTTTTATTTTGTTGGGCCTGGTCAACGTGGTGGTGTTTAATAGAGCCCCGTTTTATGTATCTACTTGTACAACTTCAAACTTTTGTAGGCAAAATTAGAAATGGTTACAATGTGGTTATTCATACAATTACTTGTCAGCTAAAGTGTGATTGTCAGGTCGAGATGGGAAAAGGGTCGCTTGTTTTTTTCGAACCTTAGCAATATTTTGGGAAATTTCGAGAAATTTCCAAAAGCGGAGAACCTACCTTACCTAAGTCAGAACTGTTTCGAACAATTCTGATATACATTTAACCTTTATGGCTTAAAAATTTGAGATGATTTTTTTTTAATTTGACGTTACAAAATATTAGATATTTATTTATATGATGAACTTTCTTACCCATTTTTATATTAAAAACTTAAGGCTCATCTGGTAACCCTTCGGCCCACGGCAACCTTGTAAGACCATGTTTTTTCTGCCTTAAATAGACACAAAATTTCAGCCTTGCGAAAAAAAAATAGTTTTGACATTTTTTTCGAAAATTTGCCCACGCCAACTCTGCCAAGCTTGTGTTTTTATTTATGACTAGTACCAAATCAACTATAAACAAAATTTCAGTCTTGCGACAAGTAGGTTTGTCAAAGGGGTTGCTATGTTCAACTATGTTCAACTTAGTTTTTATTCATATTCATGATCAGTATAAGCAAATTGGCATAAGTGAATTGTTTTTAATAAATCAATTTTTAAAATTACAATTTCAAAAATTGTATTTGAATAACTTAATTATTATTAAAAATAGCTACGCAGGGATATAGTGCAGCTGCCGCCTCATATCCCTGCGTAGCTATTTTTAATAATTATTAAATTATTCATCACATTTTCCGTACCTCGCCTATATCTTTCACACACAAAAATTTTAGTGTGGAACTCGATAAGGGTAGATGCATGGAAGGATTTTAGACTGTAGTTTAAATTGTAATATTTACTGATCTGAGCTTAGCATAATCCATTAGGGGAGAGTGGGTACAAAAGTAACAATTTGTATATTTTGTGCCATATTTTTAAAACCAAAATACATAGCCAAACAAAACAACGCGTATATTAATGAGTAGACGCTTGGCTATCGTTAGATACTAATTTGTTTTTTGACTTTCTATGTTCTACGAAACCATGCTATATAAAAGAGGTGAAAGTCGAATGTTACAATCGTCCTTTCCGTTGTACCAATTGTAACACGATGAAAGGGCGGTTGTAACACCATATAAATGTAATAGAATAAACGAGAAATTTTGGTTTAACTTCACATTTATTATACAATTCCAAAATAAAAAATGTTTTACTAGGTGTTCCTTTAGATTAATGAACTCCAATTGCATTCATTTTGATTTAAAAGCAGCTTCAATACTGACGATGGATCCTCCTTTTGTATTTCTGGATAAATGGCTCCGAATTGTTTTTATTTACGATTTTTGTGATGACCTTTGTTGGTTTAAGGATAGTAGTTGTAAGACTCGTTTAATCGATGTTAAATATATGTTGTGAATGAAATTAACTGATCCTGCTGATGCAGTTTTCGTTACAAACGTCCACATCCCTTTTTTTATATAAAAGATTCGATTGAAAAAAAAACTATTGAGTCGATAATAACGAGATTAACTCCATTAAGTTCAGAAGCCCAATTTAATAGTGCTAAGTCTTCTACTTCGCTGATTTATTTATTTATTTCAGTAGTATATAGAATTTGTATTATAAAACCTTCATTCAAAATCAACTTTAGTTAGACCGCTACCACTTTATTAAAAAATAATTGTTTGAAAAAAAAAAAAATGGCAAAATATTTAACTTTTTCATACAAATTTTACGTTTTAAACTTTATGTGGCACAATTCAGTACTTTGACATTTAAATTTTTTTGGGTGCATTCACGACTTAATTGCGAAGAATTCTACATTTAAAAATGAACCCATACGTTCCCAGGTTTTTGTTAAAACTCAATGTTACAACCGTTCCACGTTACTTTCGTACCCACTCTCCCCTACTTTGTATTCATGCTAGAGCCCATTTTTGGATTTTATGCGGATGTTAGTTGACGCTAACTGCTGGCTTTTTTGATTACGCATTGAGAATACGGTATTCTGTTCAACCACAGTTGCTATTTCAGTGGAAAAAATAATGTCTTTTATTCTTCTGCGTACAAAAATTCAATACAGTCAAGGCGGGAATATTTTTTTACTTTTGAACGGTTATCGTACTCTTGATCTAGCCAATTCTTAACTTCATCAAAAATGATGGGCTAACAAAAATGAACATTTTTTAAAAATTAATATCTGAGCAACCAAACAAGATATATATGCAGACTATTAAAATGCAGCTTCAAAGGGTAATATTTCTTCCTCTTAAACTCATTAGTTTCGGCTAATCTTTGAAGGATAATTATCTTACATATTTGGGAACAGTTTGAGTCAAGACACTGAAAAAGAAGAGTTTTTTTCTGGTCACTCTAAGTTTTTTACTTTAATGAATGAAACTTCTGTAGGCAGTAAAATGTTTCCCCATTAAAATTATGGACCAACTTTCCATTTCATTTAAAACAAGATTTCATTTTTTATATTGCTTAGAGAGTCCAAGGCATCTGAGGTGTATTTATATATTTTTATTTTGTTATTAAATTAACGATAGCCCAAGCAAACTGTCTGGAAGTTTGTAATCAGTATTCGCACTTTTTTCGTAGAATTTTCAAACAAATTATGGCAATAAAACAAGTCATAGATTCAATATTCCCCACAACCATTCGAATGCATTAAAAAATAAACATATACATCACTACATCAGCATAAACCGGTCTGGCTGGCCGGCAGCACACCTCTGAATCAACTAAAAGTACTTAAAAAAAAATTAAAAAGAAGTTTTTACAAGCTAAAAATATTTATCTATTTTTGCACCACCAAACCCATTATCAAGAGATTCAAAGTTTGATTTGTGTTTGAAAAAAAAAAAACATCACTTTTCAAGTTTTCTCTTATTTTTTTAAATGTTTAAGTGCCTCCGGTACTTGAGCAAAGCAAAAGCAATCTAACACCATCAAGCTCACAATACCTATCTAATGAAATGCGATTATTTAGTCGCATGCGAGTAGACTATTCCATGAAAGGCTTAAGATTCAAGAGAATCTCGAGAGATTGTCGCGGTACAATTTAGCGCAATTCAGTTAAAAGTTATATTCGCTACTCATGTTAATGGTTTTCGCTTTGATAAATTATACATATAAACAAATCTGTATAGCTTTGTTTTTTGCTAGATTTTATTCTAAATTACAAACAAACACAAAGCCTTGACCTTTTGAAAGATTTTAAAATATAACAAAACGTTTTTAAAGTAATTTAATGGACAAAAAAGAAGACACAATACTACCGAAAAATGGAAGAATGCTTTTTTGTATGAGTTTTAAATATATCATACAATATTGTTCCAGACGCATAAATGTTCAAAATATGAAATCAAGAAAGGCCAACTATTAAATTTAATCCTTGTCATTAAATTTGAATTTATTTCTTTTTTATTGGAAACTATAAGTATTGGGATTTTTATATTTTTTTTTTTCATAATTTTCCGCATATTTTCATCCCCGAGATAACAGAAATCCCCAGTAGTATTTTTCGAATAAACTAAAAACTAAAAAAAAAATTATAACTTTCTACCGTTAAAGATTTTTTTTTACTTTAGTTTATTTTTCACCGGTTTTATGGCAGGTGGCAACCACGTACCAAAAAGGTATTATACAGATAGAATGAATGGTGCCTCTGATGTATCCGGATACCAATAAGATTGTTTTGACGATATTAAGCGAACGTTAATTAGAAAGTTCCTCCTGTGTGGCTGGATAAATGATTCATGCAATTGAAAGTTGCAATGATGACGTTTTGTTTATTAATTCGGCTAATGGAATAAATTTTTATTGCGTTTTAGTCGGATAGATACGAGGGGAAGAGCGCAAGAGAACATTTGATGGAGAGTTCAAAATTTGATGTATAACATGATATTATGGACAGTGGACAACTAACAATTTACTAAGATTTTATTTTATTTTGAAGATACAAATTAAATCTAAATTTCTTTCCTTAAATTGTTTTGACAACTAAACAAAAGTAATATTTAAAAATACTCAAGCCTTGTTTGAAAAAAGTAGGTATGTTATTTTCAAGAAAATGTTAACGGACATCTAAAATAAAACTTCAAAAAAAATTATTAACTTATTTTCGAAAAATCGATTTTTCAAAAAAAAAAATGTTGAAGCTTTTATTAAAAATCAAAAAAAAAAATGTTTGGAAAATTTTGATATAAGATAATTTGAAAATTGCTAAGAACTTTTTGTGTAAAAACTTTCATTGAAATTTATTCAGTTTTTTCGAGAAAACCAGAAAAATGGAAAACATATCTATGGGAGGTACTATGTATTATCAGTGACTTAGGCTGCAGCTTGAGATAAGGATAGAGACAGATAGATAGACAGACAGAATTTCCAGACAAACTTTTTCGCATTCTCTATCATCGTAATGTGATGTTTGATTGTTGTCTCGAATTTCTGCAATAGCGAAATTCTAGTAAAGTGGTTAAAAACATTTATTTTACCTATTTCAGAAGGACCTCAGTTTTGAAAGAAATTCGGGTCATAAATAAATATGTATTTTGGTAATATACATAAATCTATAATTTTGAGTTACATATGTACATAAAACAAAATTTAAAAAAATTATCAGATGTAATTAAAAAAAAAATATCTCCATCTTTTCGGTCGTTCTAAAATTCTTTCTCCATTATTCAGGATTATTCAGGAAAATGGCACCCATTTTACCAATGTACATTTATAAAAAAGACAGTTTTTCACTCCATCCTACTGTGTATATTTGTCTGAAATAACATGAGGTAAATTTAAGTCAAAGGCCATATTCGCAATTTATTATTATTAATAAACATTTTTCGTCTTGTATCAATGTATGCATTTACTTACAGTAATTTTAGATGTATAGAAAAATTAACAAAATTTACCTGAAAATAAAAAAAAAAAAAATTATTGTCAGTTTTTAAAAAAATATGAGATAAATGACTAATTTTTTTTTTTGTGAACAATTTTTGTTTATTATAAAAAAAATGTTTTAATGTTTATACCTGTGACACACAAGTGATAGTTTTGTCAAGCAAGTGCTAAAATACTCAAACTTTTGGCAGCAAGTTATTTAACAGAGAATTATACAGAGTGGCGAATTGTGAATGGTTCCTGCGCTACAGCACACACATTTTAAATTCGTCGAGGAAGGTTTTTGGCTGCGAAACAACCAAATGTACCTGCTCATAAACCCTACTAGATTTCTTACGTTAAGCTAGATTTTTATTATGAATCAAAATCAGAAAAAACTTGCTATTGCTAAAAAACCTAAGTTTTTTTTTAACATACGCATGTATCATTAATGAATTTTGTATTTGAAAACCTTCCTGCATTACAGCGCAAACCGCGTAAAGTGCTCGTGCTTCTACATTAATTCATCATGCTTCTGCTTGTATACGTAAGCGTGGGTAAGAAGTATTTTTGTTCAACACAAGTTATTAGCAAATATAAGTTAATTTAAATTGTGATAAATAATAAGGAGTCGAACTGATCAAAAAATCCTATCGAATCGAAAAGCAGAATAGTGCTATTCAACATCCTTTTTTTTATAAAAAGTCTCAAAAAACGGGAAAATAGTCTAACACCCCAAATCTTAACTTATTGTAACGAAACACCTTGAGTTCGTGGCACCCTCCAAAATTGTTAGTTAGTCAACCCTTCGTTATCGAGAAATTCAAAAAATTAAATTTGCTCTTGCTAGATTTATGTGTTATAAAAACACTGTTTTGTTCATTGTTACCGTCCCAGAATTTCATTGCTAGTGGAATTTCTGGTTATGGGATATTTTGCTTCATTTTTAACTATGAAATCTAGGTTCAAGTTCGAGAAATAAGTCTTACAGACATATTTATGTATCACTGAGGAAAAAAAATATAGCATAAGAAAGAAACCCTTTAAATCAAAGTAAAATCTAAACAGTTTATGGCTAAACATGGAAATTTTATAATCCAAAGCCTTCCACTTATGTATAACACGCAAAAAAAAGGAAACAAAAATTATGACATCCACGAGTATACGAAGCAGCGTTGTTTGTACTAGTTGTGTAGGTACTAGACTGCTTTTTGTTCGCTAATAAAATAATGTTCTATACATTAAATGAAAATTTGCATGAAAACATAAGTTGACAAATGCTAAATGGATTATTTGTTAGAAATTTTAACAAACACATACATTTTAATCACTATCGTATTTATAGTGCAGGCACAACTTTATTACACACACAATGTGTAAATGCCAAAGAGCTGGTGCTCTTCGTGCTTCACAAACCTTCGTCTCCTTAAATAAATAAAATTAACTTTTTTATTTTTTTTTGTAAAACTTTTTTATTTAATACATTAAGGAGTCTTAATTATTATTCAAAACAGCACGTTTTTCGGAATAACTTCCGAAATTTCTGATATTATCTATCATAATGCCGCTACTTCTACTTTTGTTTATATCATATTCCCAAAATAGAAACTCAACTAAACCTAATCAGGACAAAAAACAACAAACAATGTAATATCACATATCATTGCGTGATAAATATGATTTAAGTGCGAGCGCATTCAGAATATAATTTGGATTTGTCAACAGAATAAAACGAAATATTAACAAAAAAAAAAATACTTTTGAACTTATAATAAGGATTATCAAAGATTGCTTGTTATAGCAAATGGAATAGGAAAAATTTAAGTTACTTTTTAGCTAACAATGGCGTGCAAAGACATTGTTTTGTGTCAAATTGTTAGAGTGCAAAATGTATGTATGTTCGTAGGTATGCATTTTACGTAATGGCCTTATAAATAAGTTTAATGATTTTGTGTAGATTTATTAGAAAATGGTATTAAATTTGTTATTCTTTTTAATTTGATTTAATACAAACTACACATCTAAAATACGGCATGTTAAATGAAACCCGTAAAAAATAGTGGATTATTTTAAATTAAAATAAATTCTGTTGGAGCAAGTTCTCTGATGCAGGCAAATAATATATGCGACTGCGACTACTTGTATCTTTGACCATAAGACCAAGTTACCGAAGTGCGACCCAGTCGTGGATTTTCCTTCATGTTTTTATTTTTGTTTTTTCTTATTTAAATATAGAAATCCCATACTTATGTTAAGTATATAACACCTCTTTCTAAGCGAAAACACATTATAAGTATTGTTTTCTTCGACTAAATAAAGCAGAATGTTGATAAGTCAGTTAATGAGCTAATACATACCAAAGAAATTAGAAAAAAAAACTCAACTACTTTAAACGTTATGGATTTTTGGGCACCCAAATGTGGGGCAAACTGCCTTACTACCTGGAAACAATTCGCTAAAAATATAGGCGTAAAATTTAATTCAGAGCTAGACGTTCAGTTCCAAGCAATTGTCTAACTTTGTCTCAGTTTTAAACACTTAAAATGACTTGTCTAACTAGAATGGACTTAAAGTATTACGTTAGCAAGTTTGTATTTGAACAAGACTATATTTGACAGATAACAATGTCAAATAAACCTAAAAAAAAAAAAAAAAAATATATAGCAATTTGAAAACAATTAATAAAATGTTTGTTTTGTAATAAGTTTTGTATTGTGGTAAAAACAAAATCTATGTTAAATCAAGAACAGCCTGGTTAGTTCATTTTGTTATTGTTGTTAGATAAAGAGCTGAATATTAAACCACGATACTGTAAACCAAAATTAAAAAAAAAAAACCACCGAAATAGTGGTGACCGAAATAGTGGTGACGTTGCAAGATAAAGAGCTGAATATTAAACCACGATACTGTAAACCAAAATTAATCCAAATCCTTCGAATGCATTGACGAGGATTAATTTCCTACGTCTTTGTCAATAGACATGTTTGGAGTACTTATTTTGTTATATTTAATAAAATAATCATTAATTAATAAAATATTGAGCTATACAATTTTGTTTCCACATTTCTAAAAATTTGTTTTCTTATTCAATGACCAACGCCAAGGAAATAAAGCATACTTTAAAAGTTAGACGACCTCTTTAACGTAAAAGTATACTCTAAGACTCGACACTCAATTTAAAATTTATTTTTAGAGTCGACTCACGTTTTAAAGTTTATTTGAAAAGTCTTTTCGTTTTCGAGAAAACTGATTTTAATGAGATCTAGATCACTATTTACAGGCCAACAACTTTGTTGTTTGAAAGTAGATCTCGTTATATTTATTGGAAAATTTAAAACTTATAACAAAATGGTACGAGATTATGCAAAATTTTTTTAAATAATAGTTTAAACCGAAAAAAAATAGAAAAATTTTTTTGCAAAATGCAGAGTTTGAAAATAAGTTGTTCAAAAACGGTCGGTTAAAATAACTTTAATATAAAATTCAAGAATAGGTTTTTGGCTCTAAGTTAAGCTGAAGGATTTTTTTTAAAGTGTTATCGTTGTCTTTCAATAGTTATTTCAAGATGTGAAGTCATTTTTTTTAGAAAATTGCACCTTCTGTCTGAACGAGGGGATATAGACACATTCGTCACATTTTTTCTGTTTTTGACCTAATCAACATTCAAGACGTTCTAATAGTTTGATTAATGTTATGGGTAACATTCACAATCTATTTATATACTTTTAATTTCTACTACTTTCTGCTATACATATTTTACTGATAAAAGCAGTGTCTTGTAAACAGTGAAATCTACAGAAATGATATTAGGCTCAAATTAAAGAAAATGTTGTAAGGGTGAAACCGTTAAACATAGTTTATAGTCAAAAACTCGCTTTTGAGAGCTAAAAATGCCATTTACCAAAAAAATAATTTTATTTTAGTTTTTTTTTGTTTTTTTATGTTGCGTTTTGCGCTCGAGGTCGAAAAATTGGATTTAACATCGGCTTAACATCATTAACAACTCAGCAAAAAATCAGAGCTACTAGATTTGACGCAAGGTCTGCTTGCTACGAAACGACAAGGTTACCTACTACACTTTGTTTTTAATTTTAAAATATTTGTATAGATCTACTGCTTATCTTTAAAAATAATAAAATTCCACTTTTCTATTTGAATATTTGCCAAAATCAATTTATTAGTCAGAAGTGGGATTTTCTTACTCTTTTCGTTTAATACAAACGATTTTTTGGCACTTTTGAAACCGTAATCACCTGAATGCGAAGCTTACGAAGAGGCCAAGTAAGGAAAAACTATTTTTTGAAGGTCTTGATTCCGAATATTTGAATTAAAAAAGGAATAGCTTACACAATGTGGCATTTTGAAATAATAATCAAAATATATCGGCATGTGCAAAATAAATATAATCTAGCTTTAGCTTAAAAAACTAAACCAAAAAGTTTTATTTATATAATTTATTTAATGTATGTTTTCAACACATCTTAAATTTATTTCTTTGAATGATTTATGAAAAATCACGCAACAAATAAGACTGTTAAACTGGAAAATGATCAATTGGAGGGTTAGACAACGGACCAATTGATTACTGTAGTTATGTCTCGCAATAATTTTCGATTTAATTCTGGCTTCGCTATATGCACGCCTCACTGCACGCTGACTGGGTAATAATAGCATTTATAGTTAAGTCAACGAGATTCATGCATCAGCTAGATAAATTCAAGAAAATCAGTGTTACTTTGTAAAAAAAATCCTATTTTGAGCAGGCTAGTTCTTATTTCAATACACCTTAGGGACATTTTTCAGAATGCTTGCGCTTAAATTCAGCAATTAGGAAACGAATCAAATCATTTCAACATTATATTTTTCTTAATTTAAGAATGTATGTTTTTTTGAGATTTTTACAATTAAGAGCAATGAGAATTATTTTAAGACTGAGAACGTTAAAATAAGAAAATCGTAAAAAAAAGTTCGATCATGATCATAGAGTACCTATCTATGAGTATCTAAAGCCGCGACTACCACAAATTTAATTTGAGGAGAGTACAGGACAACTCTTTAATTCAATTCAATTTTACTCCTTTTTTTCTATCCGTGAATATACGCGCGAGAGGTAAATAAAAAATAAAATGGCATTTCAAGCTCGAAATGATTAAGACAGAAAATTTGATTTATTAGAAAACGTATAGTTATATAAGTAAAAATCTTTCCATAGTGTACGTAAAATTTACTATATTTTGTATCTATTGGTGTATACAACAAGTTATTTATTTTGATTGTCATTTATCGAGCGAAAATTACAATGGCCATACTCATAAAGGACATTAGATACTATCGAAACTCCATTTACATTACACAAATCAATATTTACCATATCGTACACATGCACTAGTTATACTGTTTTCATGGACCGGGTAATGGTAATCGAAAGCTTATCTTTTAGACTGGCCCTTCCACATACCAAATGTATACCTTATGTTTTTTTGTAAAAGGTATGCCTTAGGCTTTTGTAAAATTAATCATAAATCAAATTTATTCGTTTATATAATTGACAGTAAAGTAAACTTTAACCTTGAGTTGTGTTTATTTTTTTTTTACAGGTGTCACGGAAATTAACATTAGTACCGAATTTTGTGGATACCATTTTGGTATTATTTCACTTTATTTTGAGTTTTGAAACATTTATAAGGGCGGACATATATTGCAGCGGCCTGCATGGCAGTGTTTAGTACGAGTATGTTAGTATATGTATGCAGTTGAATATGAATATTCGAAATCGAAACTAATCTATGGATAGATATTTTTATTTTCATATGCAAACAGTAGTGGCTAAAGAACCGCTCGAATAGAATGGGCAGTATTTACTCATGAATAATAATCTTTCAAAAAATAAACACAGCCATTCCAAAAAGAAGAGCTTAACGAAGAACGAAGTTAGAGAACCACCGCTGTGGAGTTGTGAAGGAGGTAATTACTTTCTTCAAATCTTATGTCACATTGTGTGCACTCACATCGCTTTGTATGAGCACGTTTTTAATATAACACGAAACTACAAGTGAAATCTTACAATTTTCCATACAAAATCAAGCAATTTCACTTGAAATACAAGTACTTATAGTTATGTGTTACAGGCGCCAGGTGGGTAGAGCGGTATAGAAGGTGTAGGTACTCCAATTTTCTGTAGACATCGTCAAGATTTTGCAAAATCTAGAAACAAATACGGAGTGCCGTGACCCGAGCACAGCGGCACAATTCATATTGTTAGAATTGTGTTTAAGTGATGTATTATCTCTAAAGGCAGCTCTATGTAGGTAAAGAACACAATTTCTGTTCTTGCTAGTCGCCGGGACAATATGGATGCCAGTTTTAACAACTCCTACCAGCGTGCAAGAAATTAAGCTGATCAACTGGATGTCGGGCTAAAAATTCCTCGAATCCTTCGTCATGGGGAACGTCAAATTTATAGCGCTAATCAGGAACATAAATAAATAACCTGCTATTTACTTGCGATATACATAGGTACTATAGGGCAAGTTTAGGATTCGAAAAAAAAAATCGAACTCGAGATAACAATCAGACTTGTCATTACGATGATAGAGAATGCGAAAAAAGTGGGTCTCGCGATTCTGTCTGTCCGTCCGTCTGTCTGTCTGTCTGTCTGTCTGTCTGTCTGTCTGTCTGTCTGTCTGTCTGTCTGTCTGTCTGTCTGTCTGTCTGTCTGTTTGTCTGTCTGTCTGTCTGTCTGTCTGTCTGTCTGTCTGTCTGTCTGTCTGTCTGTCTGTCTGTCTGTCTGTCTGTCTGTCTGTCTGTCTGTCTGTCTGTCTGTCTGTCTGTCTGTCTGTCTGTCTGTCTGTCTGTCTGTCTGTCTGTCTGTCTGTCTGTCTGTCTGTCTGTCTGTCTGTCTGTCTGTCTGTCTGTCTGTCTGTCTGTCTGTCTGTCTGCCTGTCTGTCTGTCTGTCTGTCTGTCTGTCTGTCTATCTGTCTGAGTTTCCTCGAGCTACAGCCTAATCCGCTGAACCGATTTTCTTGAAAGTTGGTGGTTAAGAGTCTTTGGTGATTCCCTAGAGGGTAAATTGAAATTTTTTTTAGGACCAAAACTAACGGTACCTGTCATATAACCATTAAGGAAAAGTTAACTTTTTTTAAAAAAACGGCTCTAACGATTTTGATTAAAATGTGTGTCTGCTTTTGTTAGTAGGGTCATACTTTTGAAATGAATGTAATGTTTGGAAAAATTCTACTAACGGTACCTCCCATAGAACCGTTTTTTTTTCATTTGTGACTTTCTCTTAAACGACTCAACCAATTTTGATCAATTTATGCGGAAGCTCCTTTAACGTATCAAAATTTTCAAAATGTTAATTTTGGATTTTTGAAAAAACTTTCAATTTTTTTTTTCGAAAAATCAATTTTTCGAAAATGGTTCATTGTATTTTTTTTAATTTTGGTTTTAGATGTGCAATAATACTATCCCTGAAAATGGCATACCAATTTTATTTTTAAACAAGGTTTGAGAAGTTTTATATATAAAAAAATATTTTTCTAAAAATTTATCTATCCTAATAAAATTAAATGGCATACTTTATTTGGACCTCAGAAGAAGTTTAAGAAGTCGTTTATGACATTTTAAAAATGAATTTATTTTTTTTTTTTTTTCATTTCTTATAAAATTATTTATTTTTAAAAACTTTATATAAGAAGCTTTAACGTCCACAGCAACTTTAACCCTTTGAGCAAGTACGTGCGACCTAGTCGCGCAAAAAATAATTAAAAAACCAGGAGCAGCGAAATGACATTCCTATAGGTTACTCTTCTGTGTATGTTTTAAATAAATGCAATAAGGAAGCAATCAAATTATGTATACAAAGAAAACGGAAAAATGTACAAAATTTGCAAAGGAGAACTTAATTTTTTTTGTGTACTTTGTTTTTAAGGACCAAATAAAAATTGTATCCCCTGATGAAGCCGGAAAATAACCGGAGAAACGTTGGGAAAAAAATTAATTGGTTTTTTTTAAAACATTGCATTATTTTCTAATGGTCATTAAGCCCAATTACACTAATATCAACAGAACTTAATTGTTTTATTTAAAATAGTATCTTTTGAGGATTAAAATCACAAATTTTGTTCTAATAAAAAGTTATTTTCGAAAAACTGTCAATTTCTTAGTTAAAATGGATTTTAAAGTTTATTTCGACCAATCTGCATCCGAACCGGAAACAACCCAAGACATTGAATTCCTTATTTTTATATTTCATGTACGGCAAAAACCTTATTAGATCGACCACGACAAAGTTTCTAATAATCTGTAGAAATGTGATAACTAGGAAATAAAGTGTACTTATTGTAGAAATTTTGGCCATAGGACCATTTATCCTCGTCGAAGGTACCGTAATTTAAAACAAGGCACTATCACTCCAAAGACATTGGGCCGCTTTAGCCATTCGTTAATTTTTGTAATTTTTCAAACCGAAGTACCGTTAAATTTTCTGTTTTCTAATATTCACGCATGATCGAGGTTGCCCCTTTCAAAAGCTAATGAACGAAAGGTAAGTAGGTATACCCTTTTTACAACCTTATAAAGAACGTAATGTACATTTCCAAATAGCTTTTAACATATAAAACAAAATAGTTCTTAGTCTTCTACTTGGCTGATTTACTCAGGTGTATATATAATTTGTATTATTAAACCTTCATTATAAAACAAAGACTCGTTTTACATTTTTTTTTTACTCCGTCGCAAAAGAGATATGATAAAAAAACTTGTTTTACCAAACAAACAAAAATTAAAAAATTGGAAAATTCGACGTACATAAAATCTAAATATACAAAAATGTAGCAAACTTAATGTTTTATAAAATTTATTGAGTGTGTTTTAAATTCTTCTTCCAATTATATAGAGATAAACTTCAAAATCCATTTGACCTATAAAAGTAAATAAAAACAACTAGTCTAGGACCAATAATGGCCTATAAAATCAAATAAACTATTTTTAAATCCCTTTTTAAAATGACGGACGACGCAGAGAGTTTTTTTTGTTCGTGTTTTGTGATTTTAGAATCTTCAAGAGATACTCTTTAAAATATAACAATAAAATTCTTCTTAGCAATTTGTGAAGATATGTTTTACTAATTTTATTGAACTAGCAGTTTTATGCTCATCCTAGGCTTCGCTTCCGGTGACAAATTTAACTGGTGAAGAGGTCTTTATCTACGCTGCG
Source organism: Meliscaeva auricollis (assembly GCA_948107695.1). Lineage (NCBI taxonomy): Eukaryota > Metazoa > Arthropoda > Insecta > Diptera > Syrphidae > Meliscaeva > Meliscaeva auricollis. Next base: position 15,929,586 of record OX403616.1, on the reverse strand, counting down.
GCTCGTACCTTAAAACGTATGTAAGGTCACCAATGACTTAAAAAACTGCCTCCGTGGTCTTGCTCTGATGCACATCCACAGAAAAAATCCCTATTAATGGCATAACAAGATTTAAAAAAAAAACGGTCACAAGAAAAGATTGGAATACAATATTCAAGAAGTGTTTTCTTTAGATTCTTTCTATAAGTACGAATAACTTTATTTGAATTTCCTATTTTTTGAGACAAACAAACGGAGCATTATTCGAAAAACATTTAACAGGCTTTAAAATTTTGTAATGTCGTGATTTGTTGGAACAAACGTAACTTAAAGGTTTAAGAGCCTTGTTGGACAATTTAAGGGGCTTTACGAAATCGGCAATTTTATTATTAAAATTGCCGGACAATGCAAAAAAGAAAAAAATGTAATTGATTTTTTTTTTATGTAAGGTAGATAAAATTTCTGATTCCGTCCCATATCTCCTCACGGGGACAGTATAGCCCGACTCATGCCAACTCAACTCAGGTGCAAAAAGTGAGATATGCTTCGGGGGGCATGCTGTCCCCTGCTTGGGGTCACAAAATGTACGCTCACCTGAGTTTATTTGTCGTGATTCTTGACAGCCGTTCTGTTTTTTGCGTTGTTTATTACCAAAGGCATCAATTTTTTAAAGAATGTTTTTTTTTCATTCCACTCAAAATTTTCCGTCCATTTTATATACTTTATCATTAAAACAAAAGTACCTACTCTGGTTCATAAACATAATGAAATCGTGAATTTCAATTTGTTTTGGAACAATTAAAAATAAAAAGATTACAATCAATAAATGTTCCTAGTAAATTCGGTTTGAAGTATATAATTGCGTTTGTTAAGTATTTTGTTGTTAATCGAAACAAAACACCTATTCAGCTGAATTATCAATGAAGATTTGATTCGCTCTAAGGAGCATGGTTTTGATGCTTATTGTTTCTTTTTTATTTCAATACATAGATGTAGACAAAAAATTGTTAGCAAACTGTTAAATTCAGTTAATTATGATACATTGAATATTTAGCTGTACAAATAGCCTTATTTCTGTCATTAATCAAATAGGTAAATGTTGACTTTGGATAAACAGACTTTGTGTGAAAATGTGTTCACTAAAAAAAATTTAGCAAGCTTACAATATAATGATGATGAATAATTATTATAATCGAACAAAACAAAACTTATGAAAATATACTGGCACATTTTGAACATAAATGAAAGAAAGTCTGCTTGAAAAAAAAAACATTAAATTAACAGATGCAGCTCTGAAAACTGATGGTCAAAATCTTAAAATAAATATTTGAGGGGCATCTGAACACTTTATACATTTTTAATGCATTCTCTCAAGATACAGAATATTATGATGTTTAAAAAATTGAAAACTACCTGCATTGTAAAGGTACATAGTTTGTTGTTGCATCTTATATGCTTGACTGTGTGAAATGATAAATCCAAAATATATACTTGGTTTGGAACCAGCTTAAAAAAACTTGCACGATGAAAATTTAATGATCAAAAATTACAAGTTAACACTACTGGGCTAATACTTCCTTAGGTAAGCTCAAATATTAATGAGATGACTTATGATATAAGTACCTTCATATATAGTTGGATTTAAATTAGGTGCGCTTTACAATAATGGATAAATTTGTGTGTATATGAAAAGAAAATGCTCGACGCTATCACTCGGATAATAAAGAAATTCATTAAAAACATCTGAAACAAATAGAAATAGGGGACCTCATACATGTTTCAGTCAGATTCGATCAGCATATCAGCGAAAATATGTAAAAGCGTATAAAAGAAGTATAAATGCAAAAGGGGTATACAAAGAAGGGAGCCTAACTTAAATGTAAACAAGAGACTATCTGATTTTAAGAATACTAGCTGATCTGATTTTTTTCAGAAAATCATCGATAGATGTCTGAACTGAAATTTGTATGGTGTAAATTATACGTTCTTTTCAGCAACAGTTTTCGCAAGTATGTGTGTATTATTTTTCGCTTTTTGCTAAAAGTGCCGATTGTAGTTAACGCCAAATGTTTCAAAATATTATTGTAAGACCTCAACTAGGTACTAAAAAAAACAACGCCTTATATTCTGAGTTGATTCTTCTTTTAGAGGGGTTCACATTCCATTATTAATGTGGACAAACCTCAATGTTTATCCACCTTAATGTTTTGGGTTCTGGTCTTGGGTTGAATTTGACATTCCCAATTGTTTTGACTTCCTCGCATCTTTTTGCAATTTTAATTGATTGTTTAAAATATGTCGGTGTAAAATATTAAAATTTATAGCCACTGCACATCTATGCAAAAAATGCTTTCGTTTGATTTGTAATGTCTGCCCCTTCGATTACGTAGTATCAAATTAGCATACGGTCCCGAAAGTGGGTAAAGGGATACACAAAAAGGGCGGAGAGGGTAGATAGGTCAATAAAAAAGTAAACAAGTTGTTTCAAAACATACATGAATAATGATTTATGAACATATTCATGTTGAAAACGGATAAAAGTTCTGCTAACCTTACTCGTTTATTTTAAAAATAAAACTTGGTGCTAAAATTAGGTTCTAATTAAGTGCTTTAGTAATCAAAAAAGTTGTTTTCAAAAAAAAAAAAATGTGTATATATATCATGCTCTGCTGACTTGAATTTCGATTTTCTCGAAAATATCAAGCTAAATAGCGAAATAATTTTGATTAATTAAGTGCTCGACTAATTTGAATTAATTAATAATTTCGGAAGAATTTTCCGACACGCTTCTATTTAAATTTTTTTTTTCGATTTTTTTAATTTTTGAAGGGTTTATTTTTATCTACGAAGACTAGCGGAAATAAATTGTATGCTATGCGGAGCAATCAAATAAAATTTATATTAAGATTACGAATATAACAGATAATGAGAATATATAAATATACAAATTTCTCAGAACTAAGTTGATTAAGAGATAGGAATGTTTGTTTTTTTTTTTTTTATTTTAGATAATCTAGATTCTAGAGAATTAAATAGCCTAGCATTGGAAAAAATTATATTTTTTTATAGATTTAACATTGACAAAATTTGTAACTTACGTACCCTATCTGCGTAAACCACAAAAAGGGGACGATATATGTATGTTAGGTCTTGATATAGTGGAACTTGAGATAACAATAAGGCATGACATTATGATGATGAAGAATGCCAACAAAGTGGAACGTGTCGGGTTTTCCGTTTGAATTTCTGACTATCTCTATCTCACCCTACAGCGATTTTCTTCAAACTTTGTAGTTAAGTGTTTTGGGTTTGGATTCCCTATAGGGGAGATTATAATTTCTTAGGACATGTAGAAAAGGATTAGAAATAAAAAGTATAGTAAGAAATTCATGTTTCCCGTGAGATTAATTGAGGCCGTCAGAACCAAACAAAATTGTAATAAATTAGTAAATATGGCTCTCACGGCCTCAATTAAGCTAGTAGAACATTGTTGATTGGGTCAAACAAATGCACATACAGTACGCCCTCGGTAAAAGCAACCCTCGATAAACTCAATACCTCGATTAAAGCAACACCCAAATGTGTACCATTGCTGACTGAGTAATTGCATCTTTTCAAAAAAGTGTGACTCAGTAAGCGTAACGTTCAATCTATGATCTCTTATTTTGTTTGATCTTTTATTCTATTTTTCGGTTTTAGTTTTCTTTTATTCTTTTTCGTCTTTCGGTGTTATTCTTTTTGTAACCGAAGAGTTTTTATTTTACAGTTACTTCTTAGAAATTCCTCACTCTTATTGTAGGTGCTTTGCATTAGGGTGGTCGTTATTTAAAAAAAAAAAAGTAATTTGTATGCTTCCAGAGGCTTATATGGTTGGAAATAAATTAAACAAAATATTCTCTAAGTTTCAGGTCTCTAATTCAATTCTAACCCGTGCCCCCAATAAGTTGAAGTTTTTTATGGAAATAGCATACGGTTTAGTCAATAAAATTCTGAAACTTGGTAGACCCTAACCTTATGATAACAGCTATTTTTATGGAAGCAACGTGAAAACAGCTATTTTTTCCAGCTGTTTTTCATTTTATCCAAACATTGTTTCGTTTTTAATTCTATAAAATAAATTTTGTTCAAAAACTATGAAACTGGGCACACGCTGACCTAAGATTAATGGATATTTTTACAGTTTTTTAGCTTTTATAGTTTTTGAGTTAAAGCTAGTTAGTAACGATTTCTTTCATGTTGTACAAAAATTGTTGAACAATTAATAGGAAATTATTCTTTCTTCGTTTATGGTCGGGGAACTGGTGAGCGTTTTGGAAACGTCATCTCGACAAGGAAATTTTTTGTACATGATGCTATGTCCGATTATAGTAGTTCTCAAAAATCTTCTGACGGTCTTCGCAGGAGGTCTTCTTGAAACACCAAGCACCCAAAGTTATTAAAATAAAAGAAACGTTTGAGTTGCAAAACAGATTTTGTAAATGGAAAGTTTTAGAACTTGACAAAATTAAACATAGACATAAAAACAAATGTTGATATCTCACTTCGTTTAAAAGATATAGAACATTCATGAATACCATTATAGCTCCACACAAAATGTGAAAAAAACTCATTATTTTTACCAAGCTTTAACTCAAAAAATATTACATTAATAATATTTTGTTTACTCTGGCTTTCACGTTAAATTCTTATTTAAAGCTTTTTTTATGACTTGGTTATTGCAACAACTTTATTCATTTATGGGAAACATTCTAAATTTCTTAGTATACTGTTTATTTGTACTACTTGCTTTACCTACTGGTTGTATATTTTTTATTTCTACATAATATTTTGAAAAACTTGTACTCAAAAAGTATCAATTTCAGGAAAAACGCAAACATGTCGCGCTTTTTTACTAATATTTCGTTTGGTTCTCGAGTTCGAAAACTGGGATTTAGCATCGACTTAACATCATAAGCTACAAAGGAGGGCATATTTTTTTTTTTTTCATTTTGGAAAAATATTAAGCTAATATTAATCTTATGATCTGTCATTAAAAAAATAACTTATTCCATAAAACGTTTTTCGTGATTTGATTTTTAATTAAAATATTTTCATGCCCAATAATATTGCTTCGTTTCGTATATTATAAGCGAATGATTTCAACTAATACGTACATTCATATTGTGTGCTACGCTATGCATGAAAGTAAACAAGTTAACCTATGATATGTTTGGCTTAAGCCTAAGTTAGGTAAAGAAAACCCAACTCACAATCTTTTCTGCACCCTCCAGGCACAACCGATAGACTAAATGATCAGCTTTCCACCCGGACAAGAAATAAAAAAAGTAATAACTTTCTCGCGTCGTTTTTACTTTACTCAGGTTACTTTTGTTTTTTTTTATTATCGATTCTCACTTGGAATTGGATTTGAATTGACTTTTACTTTGTTCGAGTCGACGAAGAACACTTGTAGAACATCACACTTCATGGCATGCGTTCCAAATTTAACATTACCATCATCATCATCACCGAAGACGTTGTGGCCATTCAAATGTATTCAATTGCCGCAAGAGAAATAAGGAATCAGGTGTTTAAGTCGGAGGCAATTTTATAGTTTTTTTTTTTTTTTTGTATAACTTATTGCATAAGAACAGGAATACGGGTTGTTTGTATCTTTAAGTGAAGCAATCGATGGAAGACTGAACGCTCAATGTATAGGTATTGATCGTAATAGAAGTGGAGAGTTAGTGAAACAAATAACAAATTATTTTTGAATACTCTATGCACCCTCATTTGAATAATATAGATAATTCGTTGTGCTGGGTTAGCACTAAAGGTAAAAAGGTATCAAAATATTGTTGAAGTGGTACAATGTTAAGCTGTGTCTGTATACGGGAAAAATTGCTGCACCACTTTTTGACATTATTATGGGATGTTGAATATAAGTGGTAGCACATGAGATTTCAATACTTAATTATTGAAATAACAACGCTACACTGATAACGTTGCGTATGTTTTTTTCATATTATTTCTTCTACTGGTTCTCATAAATTATTTTTTTTTAATATTATGGAAACAGTAAACTGCCTTCTTGGTGGAAAGCAACAATAAATTAACTTCGTCTGTTAGCATTGCCATTTCCATTACCAGCGTCTTCATTCTCACTTTTCAAAGCAATGGCAATGAAATGAAATTACAATACTGTTAATTGACTTCAAATGGTAAGCAAAAGGCTTTTCAGCTTAACATTTATATGCAGTTTTCACAGCAGCTTTACACCTTACTTGAACAAATTACATTAACAACACAATTGGAAAATCAATAGTAACTAAATTTTCTTAAAAGAAACTAAAAGTAAAGAAGATGAAAAAGTATAAATTGGGAATTTACATCAATTAATACGTTTTACAGTAGCTGCTATTTGAGAATGGAATTGTCTTCCTATCGATTTGCAGAGAATTATTTCACCAGCCATTTTTAAGAAGAATTTATTATTGTACATTTTAACTCACAATTAGTTTTTTTAATACTTTTTTATTTTTATACCCACATTAATTAATTAATTAATTAATTTTATTCTTATACTTTGTACATACTTCGTTTAGGTACTATTTTAATTTTGTATTATTAATTATTTGTTAAACTTATACACTTGGTAAGCTTTTCTACAGATACTATAAAAAGATTTAAGTCTTCCGGTATCATATCATTGAAAATAAAAATACAAATACAAATACAGTTAATTCGATTCATTTTAGTTCAATCCAATTATTTAATTTCGAGGAAAACTTAAATTTTGAGAAAAAACTAAACAAAATTTGCTATAACAAATACAAAAACACAAATATAAAATTAGAATAAAATTATTAATTAATTAATTATACAACTTTTTTTTAATTTTTTGTTTGAAAAATGTGGCGTCGGTTTGCACACATCGTAAACACAAGTATTTTGGTTCGATTTTCCCGGGTGCAATTAAATGTGCCAACATTTTAAAAAAATTTAAGAGAGATCTAGTGAACTGCGTAACTACAGGCCTATCTCCTGTAGCAAAAGATTTGAAAAAGCTGTGTATACAAAATACAATCGTAATTTTTGTTTTAAACTATAACGAGTTTTTTCTATAATGTTCAGTTTGGGTTTCAAAGTAATAAATCAACCGAAGATGCCTAGTTACAGTTTTGTTATCAATTTTATACAAAATACAAAAGATTTTATTTATTTTCCATAAGAAACTTAAAGTCCCTACAGGGGGTATCAGGCCAAAATAAAAATCTGAAAAATTAGGGCATTATTTTTTTAATTATTTGAACTTAGAACTTGATTCTAAATAAAAACTTAATTAACAAACGGTCTTATGCTCATAAGTATGTACTGTACAGTACGTATTGCATTAAAAGTTTTTAGTCTTTTTCATCATGAAACAAGATAAAATTAATTCTAAACGAACAAAGTTGAAACATAACTATTAAAGCTTATCAAACTATTACATTTATTTATACTCACAAATATATATTATTTTTTTAATCTAAACCATGTTATCAGTCAACACCAACTCATTGCAACAAGCATACTAGAACATATAGTAAGATAAGCCCGCTTCTACTAATAATTCTAGCTTAATAACTGAACGAACTGCTTTTTGGTTGCAGAGGATATTTGATTCACATATTGATAATGAAAATTTTATCTGTCACAAAAACCAAGAATAGAAACTGTTTGTTCTAAATTTTATCATAATATCATTATTTGCAGCGGATTGTCAACAAAAAAATTACAGAGCACTTAAGTAGCTACAGTAAATACACAGAAAGGATAATGACTTTATTTAGAGGCGTTTTGGGTTTTAGTCTTACTGATTTGAGTAGATAATAATAAGAAGGTACTACCACCAACATGGCCAGAGTTATAGCTATTTCGAGGGTGCCAATCCTTTTCTGTCAATTGTGTTTTTGTTATAACCTTAAGTTATTTTTTTAGACTTACGCATGTAACTCGATAATGAAAGGTCGATGTACGTATGTACACAATAACGATTTGTTAGATTTTTACGAACTGAACACTACAACACTTTATTATTTTGAGTCTTAATTTTTCAGTCAGTTTAAGCTGAGTTTAAAATAAATATTTTTTTAATATTGAGTTTATTTTTATGATATTGAAAAATCCAGACTTAAGGCCCAACTATAATAAACTTAAAAGAGCATAAGTGAGCTAAATTAACCGAGCAAATGCAAAACATATATGTCGTTAACCATAATAGTCGTTCTGCTCAGTTTCTTTAACTTTTGTGAAATTATGCAGGGGCCATCGAAATGGCTCTGAACTTACGTAAATGTCAAATTTGAAACTCATTTTAACCCAATCAAGGTATATGTACATGTTGCTGTTTCATATAATAATTTTTGAGCGCGTTGTCAAATTGTATTTTTCCCCGTTTTGATGGCAAAGAGATTTGTAAAAATGGTTCCACAGGCGGACGAACAAGAATCTTTATCCAATTTCATCGCAAAAAAGATCCTCTATATTTTAATAAATCTTTTAAACAAAAAGGCTGTAATGATAGTTCTATTAAAGTTTAAAAACTTAAAAACCATTCATGTCGAGTTTGAAATTTATTGACATTTGCTTAAGTTACCTCAAGCTATTATGGCCAATGTCCATTTAAATTATTTATTTTTCTGAGAATCTATAGTCTGAGTTAACCATGAATTATCAACCGATTGTAGTTGATTAGATCCATTTAACTAGAACCTCTGATAATTATGCAAAAAAAACTTAAAGAACTGTAAACAAACTAGCCCTTAATTTTATTTTATTTAATTTTGATGTTAATTTTAAGCAAGCCAAAAAATAAACAGAAATACTTAAAACTCTGGGATTCTTTTATGTATTTTGTTTTGACGAAAAATGGATTGCTACTGTTTCCTGGCTAATTTTTTAAAATGGCATTCACTGTTAAAGTAATTATTGTATATTTGTAGAAGAAGTTTGTGTTAAATTTGAAGACCTTTATCTTCAAGGTCCGGCTGTTAAAAATCGAGTTACAAACTTTTAAAGCTAACCAGGCCCATGCTTTTTTTTCGATTTCCAACGGGCAAAGGTTCTTTTTCTATTGATGACTCGTCTTAAGCAAACGATCAATGCACTTTCTGGTTTTCTATTTCTTACCGGCTTTTTATTTGTTGACAGAAATGAAAAACGAAATCAATTTTTTTTCTGTTCAGTTTCTGAGAGCTTATTTACTGAGGAATCCTGTTTAGGTTGCTGAGTGTACTAAGCGCTCAGAGATGTCAGAAACGTGAATTGGCTAATTTTTGCAGATCTGGATTTTTCGGCAGATTTAACTTCACTCTTCACTGCAGTACAAATGGCAGCTCTTAATTTGACATGTTTTTGTTTTCGTGAATACATGGTATGCAGATCAATACAATCACAAAAATAAATCATTTTTTTACGGAAATGAAAATATACCAAAAGCCCAATAGAGCCATAACTTCCCTCATGGTGGTCGGATTGTCTTTAAATTAGTCTCTTTTAATTGTACATTACAAAAAAAAGCTTAAAAATTCATAGTTAATTTTGGCCCAAAAATATATTTTAACTGGATTTTTTTCTACCATTTTACTCTGATAGTTGAAAAATTGCCAATTCTTACAGAGCTTCAATTGCACTTTAGTGTTAACAAATTATGACTTCTTCACCTCGTGTTTGGTAGTTTTTATTTGCGATATAGATACTATAGGGCAGGTTTAGGATTCGTAAAAAAAATCGAACTCGAGATAACAATCAGACATGTCATTAGAATGCGAAAAAAGTGGGTCTCGCAATTCTGCCTGTCCGTCTGTCTGTGTATACCTCAAACTACAGCCTAAATTACTCAACCGATTTTCTTGAAACTTGGTGGTTAAGGGTATTTGGTAATTCCCTAGAGGGGAAGTTGAAATTTTTTTTTAGTACCAAAACTAACAGTACCTGCCATATAACCATTAAGGAAAAGTTAACTTTTTTCAAAAACCGCACTAACGATTTGGATTCAAATTTTTGTGTCTGCTTTTGATAGTATATTTATACTTTTGGAATGAGAGATGTGTTTGTAAAAATTCTATTAACGCTACCTGCCATAGAACCATTTTCTTCATTTTTGACATTAAGTTGAACGACTAAACCAATATTGATGAATTTTTTTTACAGGGAAGTTCCTTAACAGTTTTAAGTTTTAAAAGTTTCAAAAAACTTTACATAAGAAGCTTTAACGTCCACAGTAACTTTAACTATTCACTTAAATATGTATCTTTCTTTAAACTTCAAAAATAATTCTCAATATTATAAAAAAAATATCAAAAAACGCAAAAAACCCCGTAGGAAAACACTTTTAGTATTACAATTTCAATTTATTTCCAATTTTTCTGAATCAATTAATTCAAAATTATTTTATAAATCCATACTAGGTAGGTAGGTTGGTACATAGAAAATAATTTTTACGAAATTTACTTGGTTTTCGTTTTTGGATATACTATGTATATGTACATACAAACATCGTATATCGTATCCGTTAAATATTGTAAAGTCCTAAAACGGCGAAAAGCCCACATTATAACTCCTGTGAAACCGGAAATCATAAACTACTCAAAATGTGTTAATTTTTTCATTCAGTGTATTTATTTTTTTAATTACTTTACGTTTTTTTGAATATCAAGGCCACAAATGGTTAAATTCCTTTAATTTTTTACTGCACCAATTTTCTACACTAATGGTACCGAAATATAATAGGTTTTTAAGAAAATAATAAAATTTGTTTTTTTTTTTATCCAAAATTGGAAAAAAAAAATAACATGGGTAGATTTTAAACACAATAATGGACTTACCTTTTATCCTCGAGTAGTTGCTCAGCTAGAGCCAACTGCAACCTCACCACTTTCATACTCTGCAGAGGAAACAGTTTACAAAAAGGTGTTAGGAACTTCGCCTTCCAACAAAATTGTGGATATTCTTTGCATTGAGTCCACAAACGTTCATTATGCTCAAAAAGATACTTGTGATCCCTTCCATACTCTAAATACCCTCCCATATCACTATAGTCACAGTGCAAGAGATTTTTTAACATTGTTAAAGCTTTTTTCTCATCCGGAGGACCACGAATTCTTCGAATATCGAAATTTAACAGTGGTTCATAATGATAGAAATTCCCTGGCATGGCATTAAGAATGTCACCGAGGAAAGTCGATCCTGAACGCCAAGTGGTAATGACAACACTTCGAACTGGCTGGCCCCCCATTTCAGGAACTAGATCTGACAACTTATCGGCATCGACACCAAATCGCCCCGAAGGATATTCAAAGTTCTCCATTTCGGTGGCGATTTTCGACCTCTGGTTGGCGAACACATCGGTCATGGTAACGGATTGATTGTAGGTCTCCGCCATGGTCGTCAGTTGATGATCCGTTGCCGGAAGCGGACGGTGCTGGGTCGTAGCTATCAGCAACAAAATGCAGAGGCTGCTGACCCCGCATATTCCGATTAAATTCGCTCGTCGTGACATTATTTTTCTACGGGTTTTCAATTTTTGCAAATTTTGCATTAATAGGTTGCGAAACTGGCAGAAAATACTTGGACGATAAAGAAGTGTAAATAGAAGGGGAAAGAATGTTAAATAAGTATCGATTTTTATTTTTTTTTTTCTTCAATTAAATTTACTATAACATTGCTTCAAGGATAGAATTAAATAATATGGGAGATAACACTCAAGGCGCACTTTCGACACATCATAATTCTGTTGGAAACAAATTCACAACTCACAAGTAAAATCGATTAATAAACAAATTAATTTTTTTTCCTATTCTGCCCTCACACTTTTTGTATCGGAATTTTGTCACTTGCGCTGAAATTTGGATACAATTTATCCATTTCGATGGAGGTACATACTTTAAGTATGTTTTAAACTACTTTTTATACTATGATTTCCAATAAGAAATTATTTTATTTGGAGAAGCTAACAGACACTGCCCGAGTCCATGGCTTGATTTTCGCACACAGATTTTTCTTTGGATTACCGTTCCTAGATTGTATTTGGTTGGTGTCATAAGCGAAACTGTCAAAAAAAATTCATGGCAGTTTTTTTTATGCACCGGAACGAGATAGATGGAAGATGCTGCAGTGGCAAGAAAATATACTTATCTCTTTTTAACTCATGCCTAACATAAGACAGAAAATTTGTTTATGTTTTTGTTTTCTTTCCCTATCTAAAAATGGGGGATGGCAACGAGAGAGAAATGTCAGTTGAGATTTTGTTATGAATTGATATTCGTGGATTTGATGTTGAATTTGTGGAATTTATTGGAAGTATGGTAGAGTTGAAAAAAATACCTCAAACAGGGTGATTGGATATTTGAATTATTTATGAGGTAAATCGAAATAAAATGGGATTGATTTTATAGGGCTTAGAAAAATAGCAATAAAAAGGTAAGTTTATTTTTTGTGTAAAAAGATAAGCTTACGCAAAATTCGCATGAACGACTTTTATTTATTTGGATAAATGCTGTGTAATAAACGTCAAATATGTGTGAAAGATAAGACGCTTTCAGATTTCGAAGTTACTTTTAAATGGGGAGCCAATATTAGGTGTGTTTTTTTGTACGCCCGGGGTAAGTTGGACGAAAAAACGCTATCGGGGCTAAGCAATTTACGTGTCAAATACAAAAACAACTTAGCCCGAGGGGCTTAGCTGCTAAGCCCCGATAATTCTCGGGGCTAAACTCTTTGAAGGGGTTAAAATCTGTGCTACCAACGCATTTTCTATGCATTTGTATGAAAAAAAAAACAAAATTATCGATTAATTTTGTGAACATAAAAACAGAGATGGCGTTTGGTGTAGAAATAAAATTAAATTGTTATTTCTCTTAAATCTTACAAATTATTTCATTTAAATTTTAAAGCGTGTGCATTCAATGCTCTTTAAATTCTTTAAAAATAGGTTATTGAATTTATTAAAACACAAAATGCAAACAATTCAACAAATCAGAAAAAGATTTTTGTTATTTATTTTTTGTTTATTTCATTTTGTATATTGGAAACATTTTTTGATTTTTTTTTTTATGTCATTTCATTCGCAATGCTGCACAGTGTTTTCAAAAAGCCCCGAGGCTTTTTTTTGTCCAACTTCGCCCGGGCGTACAAAAAAACAAACCTAATGGAACAACGCCTCCGAAAAATAAAAAAATGTTAGATGCAAGACAAGAGACGTTTATTAAGCATAAGTCATGTTTCAAGGTACCCGCGAGCTCAAGGCAGTGTTCAGCCGGAAATGAACAAAAACAAGAAATCATATGGCACACCCATATCTGTATGGTTTATTGCATTGCGATAGTCACAGAATACCGAAACAGTTTTTTTTAGTTCTCTGAACTCTGAGATGTTTCATATAATCATGACGTTCGGATAAGTGTTGCACTGCCGCACGACAAAGCGACAAGCGGGCTTTATGTAAAAAACACTCTCTGTCACTTGTCGTATTAGGTATGGTGACTCTTATATGACGTCCAAATGAACGTAAGAAACAACATCATGTGGACTGGAAACCAAACCTTTTTGATTTCTAGCGATACAATCTCGCAAACATGCTTGCCCTTGTGAACACCCCTATTTTATTTCGGTGGGTTAACTCTGGCTCAGTTACGTTTTTAAGAATTATTTACATGGCTATTTTAACATTTATATAAACCAATAAATATCTGAGCCCAGCTTAATTATTTGTACAACAGGCTTTCGCTGAACTGAGGTCTACAATAAATTCTGCTTTTGTAAGAATTCAGTAAAGTGAAGCAAAATATTTCCGGCAAATCAACCCAAGTTATTCTCACTGGGCCATCGCACACTGGGGTAATTGAACCGTGGTAAAATGAAGCTTGTCGGCGTATTTTAATATGCAAAAATAAAAGCATTTGTCTTAGCTTACTTTAACTGAAGTATTAGGTATAGAAACTCCCAGTAAGTTTTTGTTATTGAACTCTGTATGTTTTATTTTCACTGGCTGACCTGCGATGTCTCACAAAAACACCACTACTAGACGCAGCCGTTATTCATAGGGAATTAATAACCAACATTTAAAAAATCGCACTCCTTCGCACTAATTGAATTAAGAAAAAGAATTTTACTGCACGAAAAAAAAACTCAGTTTGAGTCAAGAATATCTTCACTCCTTTCCTAATCCCTCTTGCCTCCAAAAATACATTTAAGTTGTTGTTGTTCAAAGATTAATATTCAGCGTTTCATTTTATTCGCAAAAGAAAAACAAATAAGACTTCTCAACATTTTGTTGTGTTTATTGTTTTGCAAATAAAATGAAACCTGAGTAGCTACTCAGTGTTCAATAAAACACGGCTACTATTGTTTTATTATTTTTTTTTTTTTGCTCTTAAAAAACCCTGCCTGTATGAGTTACAATAGTAATATATTGTGGACCGACCTTATCTTTCAATATTTAAAAACTTTTTCGAAAATTGCACATGGTACAAGTATGTGAAAAAAATAAGCGGTTGTCGATCCATACGATGTTTTTATTAAAACTTTACTAAGCTCAATGGAGATGTATTGATATTGGTATCATCAATGGGCTCTATCTCTGGTCTCCGGTGAATAAGGGACTTGCATTATCTTTCATTTGAGATTTTGCATTTGCATTTTTTTTTATTAAATTCATTAAAATATAAGTACATATCTATCAAATCAGAAATCATCATTTCAACTATTGAATTACATTATTATCTTACAAATTATTATTATCATACTGCATAACATACCCTAATATTGAAAATAAAGTTGACAAGTAAAACTATATACATCAGATAGTGCACTACAATTACATACAAAATGCGGGAACACATGGAATTAGTGGAGACTTCCGGTTGAAAATTAAAACAAATAAAAAAAACAACCCTTGCCCATTTTATTGCTTTATTTTTTCTTTCTATCAGCTTATATACATAAAGAGTGTGGAACCCATGGTGAGTTTTATGTCTTGCAATTGTGTTTACCTCGGTTATGTACATTATGTGTAATAAAAAGTATCAATCGAATTAGATTAATCACTTAAATGGTATTATATCGTGAACCATAAATATTTTAAATAATTTAGTTGAAAGTAATGTGATTAGGATATTGCTTCTTGAGCGAAATTGTATGACGCTTCATCAATATTCGTTATGGTTATCAATTAAGTGCGGTTAAGAAATAAGTTTAGTGTTAGAAGAAGACATTGCATTTTTGTTTGCCACTTTGCCCGTCATATCGATCAAGTATGTATCTAACGCCACATTAAGGAATCTAAAGTGATGGTAATGGAAAAGTAAAAGGTAAGGGGAGTCTACTCCACCAAGGTGTCTTTTCTTTTTGTGGTCAGTTATTTTTTTTTTTTTTCATTTGAAAAAGAAAAGAAAAACGTTTACTTTGGTGTGGTGAAATATAAAACGTCGGATGTTGGCATGTGTACAGTTAACGGAAATAAGAAGTAACCGAGTGAAAAAAGTACTAAATGAGAGTTTGGACCAATTTTAAATATTTATTGTTGGTAGGTATGGTACCTATTTTGTGTTTTTATTTAAGCAAGTAAAAGAGATAATATACACTTACGGCCACACTATTCCTTCATTTAAGTCTGAATTAAAAGTGCACATGTACAGGTATAAATACCGACAATGCAATTTTTAAAAGATGTTTCGACCATTCAAACTTCTGACGACATAAAAAAGATTTTATAGCAGATTTTGTAAAAGATTATGGTATGCTAAATGTCAAATATGTAAATAAATGATAAAAGATTTTTTGACAGCTTTTAAGTAGAAAAACAGATCTTGCCGGATAGGTACAAATAACTGAATTAATCTATATGCATTTTCACTGCTCTTTTTTAATAGTTTATAAATCCAGTCATAATACTACTAGTATTTACACTATTCACTTTTTTTTCAAATATTTTCTCAGAAAGTTAAAACAGATCACAAATGAAAATATTGAACAAAATATTTGTTATGGGACAAGTGAAACGTCTTAGCTACCCTTTTTATTAAATAAACGGCGCTGTAAATGCCAAAAAGGCGAAATTGAATTATGTGAATCCAATGTGAATGTGTTAAAAATTTTCTTCCTTCAGAATACGTCTTTTTTATCTTGAAACATGACGAAAACCTAAAGCCCGTATGATATTCATTTTTTCTTATTTATATTATTTTAAGAAAGTAAACAAAGCAATACGGCATGTTTTAAATGAAAAGTCACATCAAGAGGGAGTGTGTAAAAAATATACACGAAAAGCCAAAACTGTCAAAAAATAAGTATTAAAAAAGTAAATTAGTTTCTTTTTTAAGCCATTCTTTACATTTTTCTGAAATTTCTCCTTTAAATATTGGAATATAATTGGTCTGTTTCCATTTGTGGGCTGAAACTCGCAATCTGGAAAATTTTAGGGAGTGGGAATGAAATGCTCTTAGAGAGGAAGAAGAGAGAACAAAATTTTCTGCCACTTTTTAAATGTAAACAAAAGAAAACTACCTCTAACTCTATCAAAGGCTGCATTCAACCTCCAATAAAATAAATAATTTAAAAAAAAAATTAAATTAAAAAATTACAACTACGCATTTGGTATTTTTATTTGTCTGAAAACCATTTATTTTGTTCCCTTTCTACAATAATATGCTT
This sequence comes from Meliscaeva auricollis, assembly GCA_948107695.1. NCBI lineage: Eukaryota > Metazoa > Arthropoda > Insecta > Diptera > Syrphidae > Meliscaeva > Meliscaeva auricollis. The sequence continues at coordinate 15,912,936 of OX403616.1, read as the reverse complement.
AACAATTCATTTAAATAAAATCCTTCTTTCTTTTATTAAATATTTTCTTAAAAAGGTAGACATTAAACTAAAGAAAATTAAAATAAATAAAATAAAATTTCTGGTTTTCTTGGGAGAGTGAGAGATCTTTTACTACCGATATACGAAAGCTTTCTTAATCTGAGAGGCAAATCTTTTATTGCCATAAGTTCAAGATATATAGATTTTTCGCAGTCGATGATTTTTGTTTTGGTGTGTGGTTGATGTAATTTTTTGCTCCGCGTTAAGTTTTCATATCATAAAAATAAAGGCTCAATTTTAATAATATTGTTTCTTATTTGCGTTTATATATTGTTTAATGTATGTTTTTACTATTTTCCTTTAATTTTATATAAATAAATAAGTATTTCTTACTACATACACCTATCGGGTAATGTGGATTAGGCACAGGCGGGTATAGAAGTCTGTGCTCCACATTACCCACCTATTTTTATTACAAGTCTAATCTTATGCATACAGTTTTAGTTTCATATGAAAACGCAGAATGCAAATGAGAGAAAGTGGGATCCCACTACGATGACAAAGGCACTTATTGCCATACAAAATAACAAAAACCACTACTCCAAATTACCCCCGCACCACTTTTGTAACAGGTCAGTTTTAGACCCTTGTCAAAATTTTTCCTCAGAGAAAAATTAAGCACAATTGTTAGGAGTATTTGCACTCTTGCAAATATTTCAATGAACGATACAACTTTTTTACTCATAAAAAAAACTTTACATACTTTAAAAATTAAGATAAAAACATTGAGGGTACTCCACATTGACCGATCTTACTCTAAACGAAATATATTCAAGGAGAAGCGATGACGTGGGACTTATCTCCGAATTTGACAATCGATTTTGTTTAGTTGGAAATTTATTTAAGATTTTAATATTTTGTGAATTTTCAGTCAATTAAAAAAAATTTAAAAAAATCTATATCTACCTTTGAGAAGAGATGAGAGGAGTATAAATACGAGATCGGAAAAGGAGATTGCGACAATTTAATTTTGACAGTGATAAGAATAAGTGTTTGTGAAATTGTAATTTGGAAGTGTTATTTCTTGTAAATAGTAAAAGTAATAGTGAAACAAATTCTAATAGATAAAAGTGTTTGTTAATTTGAGAGTAAATCAAAGTGAATTAGTAAAAGTGAAAATAAGTTTTATTCGAATCCAGAAAACATTACACTATAAAGGAATATAAATTATTTTACTTTTGCACTTTTGCAAAAAGTGTGCATTGTAGTTAAGCCTTAATTCTGTAGGAAGAAAAACTAATGAAAAAGACTTTTAAATATCACTATTTTCTTTTTATTAACAACAAATCATTTAAATAAATTATTTTTAACTGTCGATTGCACCAAGCTCTTTAAAAAATTTAACAGGCTTTTAAACCTTAAAATGACGTTTGTTCCATACAAAAAACTTTTAAAATTTAAAATCTTTTTAAATGTTCGTACAATTGGCCATAAGTAAAATAGAAAAATAATATAAAAAGTCGTACAAAAATAATTTAAATAAAATACTTCTTTTTGTAAAAATTATAATTAAGTAAATCTTATATCTACGAGCTTAAAAAGATATATGTAATATGTAAAACATTTTACAAATTTTCATAAAACAAACATACATAGAATAGAATACTTAATAATAATAAACAGCATTAGAAATTGAATTTGATTTGCAAATGGTTATATCAACACTTTTCTCCATCTGAAAGTTACAAGTTTTGTAGTCGAGAAAATAAGTTTGAAAATGTTGACTTTCTGTACATTTTTAAAAAAAATACCTTATTCGAGTTGAGCTAAGTCGTGAAATTTCATTCACAGGTATAGTTGTGATTGTGATTTGAATTTCACTGCGATTTTTAACAGTGAGTGCGAATTTTTCACAAAGTAAAACGAAAAAGTTGCATTTCAAGAACTTTTTGATAAATTTTATTAAAAGAAAAATGTAGATTTCTTAAGGGAATCTAAAAAAAATACTTAAACCAACCCCAAGATTCATCGGACAAGAATCACATCAAACCTAAATAAATGTTAAATCTCTTCCACTCAAACGTAGACAAAAACTAAACAAAAAAAATATCAAATTCAAATCAACACAGATACACATCTACTTCAAAGTTCGAACCTCACTCAAACCTAAAAGAAACCCAAAACAATACCATTCATTCAAACTATCATATTTAAAAATTCAAACCAAACTGTTAAAAAAATAAAAATGAAACTGGTTCTACTTCCTTCCTTCTCACTCCCAGACAAAAAGAAAAGAAATATAACTCAACCAAAACATAGTCGCACGCAGATCGGATACACACTTGCACTTGCGCATGCGCACTTGTTTATTTTATTCACCTCTTCGATTTCATTTAATCTCGTCATCGTCATCATCATCGTCTTCGTCGTGATCGTTGTCATCGTCGTCGCTCTCGTCCTCGTCTTCACCCTTTCATTTTTTTCCCAGTTTGCAGTTATTTCACAATCCACCCCTTTCTTGTTTAAAGTTGCAACTCAGAAAACATTCATCCTATTTATACCCAACAACAATTCAATTCAATTTTGTTTTATTGAACATAATATTTACAATTTGACTTAAACTTACAAATAATATAATACAGTGGCAAAATGTTTGAATTGTTAGGTTAAAATGAATATTTAGTTATATTTTACGTGTCAAAAAAAAAAAAAATCTTAATATTTAAAGTCGGTTGACTTGGTTCCTCTTAGGGTGTTCCTTCCCGGTTGTCAAATGACAGTGCTGCTTGGCGATGGTTGGGATGGTGTTGACGCTTAGCCACGATAATGGGCTGACCCAGGGTCAGAGTAGAAGTTAACTGCTTCGTCGTCGTTGATTGCTGGGACAATATCCTCGTTTAGAATTTTCATTGCGGACAGGTACCTTGGCTCGGATTGTCTTTGTTGAGTGGTCATCCTTCTCATCAGTTGGTTGGGATGGTTGGTGATATCCGACAAGTTTCTTTGCTAATAGTAGCAAATACTTGTCCAGTGGGATGATTTTGGCTTCTTCGTAGAGTCGTTGGTTGCTGTAATGTTTATGCCTCTGTTGGTTGATGAAAAGTCCGGTGCAGATCCTCAGTATTTTCCTTTCAAACAGTTGGACGTACTCATGGCTGTTTTTATACCCAACAACTTCACTCTTCACTTGTTTTTTTTCAGAATTCGCATTGTCGTTTTTATTTCTCTCATTGGCTTGGTAGTTGATTTCAAATCGTGAATTGTTTGAAATAGTGAAATTCGCAAAACCGCGAAATCGTGAAATGTGCGAAACCGTGATTTCACAGCTTATGTTGACAAACTTCACAGGAAGTGAAAGTGGCTTTTTCGTCACAGGTATGCAATCGCAGGTATACATTTTTCGCTCTTCTCTAACTAGTATTATTATTATTTTTTGAGTATAGTTCAAGAACATGCAAATGAATAATAATTGTACCTACTCGTAGAACAAAACGAATAAAGTTAATAAATGATTGTACAAAGGCAAATATTAAAAAAAAAATTAACAAAATTGAAGAAAATTAATGTCGCAATATGAAGGCATTAAAAAGTAATAAATAAAAAAGAATGTGTATTCACGTAACCCCGTAAACTTTTCCATCTGATAAAATAGAAAAGTTTACCACACATGTTTCATAAACGACCCTAAAATCAAATTGGGTTAATGTTTATAAATAATGTAAGTTACTTTAACTATTTGGAGAAAATAATGGTTCTTTCCTTGTCTTCGTCAACTAGCTACATATTAGTGGCTGGTTACAATCTAAATTGGTCAAAATTTAACGTCTTAAGCTTACTACATTTACCATTTCCAGATTGTAAACTTTTATCAAACAAATTTCAAATTTGTGTCCTATAATTATGTCCAATAATTGTGATAAACTAAATAAAAAATTTGTTAAATAAATTTGTAATAGGCATTTGAGAAATTTCGTACTACTTTACTTTAAAAAAAAAAAAACATTTCTGATTTATTCCACCATTCAACCATCCCTGTTCAATTCATATTTCTTCACCTTTCTCTTATCGCCCAATTCACCACATCACGCAACACAAATTCCACAAAACAAAAAATAAAATAAATGTATATAAAAAAATCTCAAAACACTCACACAAGTTCCAAACATAAATACGCTCATTTTTTTTTATTCTTTCTACACAATCAACCACTCAACAGCAAAAAAGAAAAAAAAAACAAAAAAAAAACGCGAAATGTCAAACAAAATTCTCCAATTACAAAAACATCGAACAAATTGTTCATTTTCTGAACAAAAAGAGAACAATTATCATTTTTTGTAGAGAAAGAAGTCGATCAAAAATTACTTCCATTCAAAGTCGGATAATAAAAAAATATCATTTTCTATTTCTACCGCCGCGACGCAGAAACAATTTTAGTTCAAGTTGCAGTTTGAAGAAGAAAAAACCCAGACCGCCGTTTTATTTTTTTTTTTGTGCTAAATTCTCCACACCACAAAAAATTGCATTATTTTTCCCCTAAAAAGTTTGCCAAACTGAAAAAAGAAATAAAAATCATTATTGGTGTTGAAAAATAATGAATTCCATTATTGTGTTGGATTCCTCCGATGAAGAGGTAATAAAATAAACCAAATAAATAAAGTGAAATATACTATATGTAATTTAGGACAACTATATTATGTACAAAGAGATAGAAGAATATATCCGCTGGAAAGTGAGAAGAACTCATATATTAAAAGTATATACTTCCCATAAAAATAGTGGATTGTAAATTTTAATTGTTTTTTTTTTCGCTATTTCTCTTGTCTTGTTGGAGTGATTAATATTTTTTGGTTACGCCATTTATTGTTGAATGGAATTCATTGAATTAATATTGTTTGTGATTAATTTTTTGTCCAGTGTTTGTATTTTGAAAATGTTTTAAAAATTCTTGATAAATAATTGTGCAAAGGGTATAGCTATCCTACATGTTATTTATTTTGTGAAGAGAAAAATTATTTGTATGTAAAGTTGTTCGGCTTTGGAGAAGTTATAGATTTCCCGCCTTTATGGTAACATTAACAATTTTGTTCAATTTTGTATAAATATTTTGGTGAATTCAGTTATAATTATTAAAATAATCTGTTCCGACAGGTTTATTATAACACATAATCTCCACTCTTGATGACTTGTGCTAAGACGGTACACAAGACTTGCTCCCATCTTCCCCCAATTCCAATATCAAATCACAGGGTATCGGTGGGATGTTTCTAGTACTAAAAATAAGAAAAAGACATATATAAATGGTATTGAGAAGTAATTCTACATTTTCTGCATTTCGATAGTTTACAGCTTGAAATTATAATTTTACCGTGATCCAATCGCGATCCTAAACAAAAGGAATAGTGTTATTGTTTCTACAACTAAAGCTAGCGAAGTCTGTAAATGGAACCTATCACATAGGTCTTGTTTCACCTAGGCCTTCATTTAAAAATGTTGGATGTACAAAAACTGTCCTTTAATTATTTATTTATTATATTAATAAATATAGGTACTATCACTTACAAATTATAACTATCGCTTATAGCATAGCCTAGTTCATGATTATTTCGTAGATAGGTAGGTAATTTGTTTTGAAGTTTTCAAGCTTGGCTTTTAACATTTTAAGCATAGCTTCGTAGACACCTGTTTGAGGAAGATTGAAATTAAGCGCCCGCATTTATCATTGATGTCTTTGAATATAATGTTACCAACTTGTTGTGTTTGCCCCTTTCTTAACTAACGATTGCCGTTCCCCTAGGCCTCTGCATATATGAAGGGTTTATTATTTTGAATTGCATTTTTTTTATTTTTTGAGTGGTGTTTTTAGAAAGGTTTTTTGGCTGAGCTGGGGCGTTTGGAAGTAACAGAGCAATAAAAATGCAGTTTTCTATATATCAATGAAAAAATTTTGATACCAACAAACATTGGTGCCACCAAGATAGGTAGATCTTCCTTGTATGTTAGCAGAAAGATTGTTTCAAGACGGTTTACCTGTCCAAAATATGCACATAAAGTATAAATTTTTAGTGCATCGGGCAAATGGAAACATATAAACTGGGTTGGAACAAACTTTTTGGTAACATATTCAACGAAGATCTATCTTAGTGGCAAACAATTTTTTTGGCATTATAATTATTCAAAATGTTATTGCACTTTAATTTCCAAACTCCCTAGCTACGGACTGCAAGAACCCGATATCTCATAGGTACATACAATCAAAACACGATTACAAAAATACCAATCTGCTATAGGCTCTTAGTCTATCAAGCGTGTAGGATGTATCAAAACCTAGTTATTCGCCTTACAAATTGTTATATTCTTGTCATGGTTTTTGTAAAAAGCTAGGTACTGTCACAAAATAAAAACTCCGTATCCTGAAAATAAGGTCATGTCAAAAAATAATGATAGTTCTGAACAAGGAAGGCATTACAAAACTCGGAAAAAAATAACACCCTCTGATGATCTCTTTTTGTGGACGCCAGGCAGGGACTGGACGTCCAGAAGCATCAATTTTCATGTACTCTGAAACTGTTTTATTATAGCAGAGGCTGATTCTCGAAACGATTTTGAGAGAAGCTATTGCAATACGTTGCTGTTTTTCAATTTAGTTGTTGTATGTTTTTTCGCTCGTAAAGGTTTTCATTTGGTTTAAATTTGAAAGCAATTAATATGATGGATTAAAAATTAATCCGTTATGAATATATGTATAAGCAAAAAGGTCGTAAAATATTTACATTTTGCTCTTTTTTGTGTTTTTGTAAAAGAAACATGATATTTTGAAGATCTTTTTTTCAGGGGTGTGACGGATAGCTAAATTTTTTCAGTAACGATGGTATGATCTGAAACCTATAATCCACCATCTGTAGAGGAATCTAAACTAGTCTGCGGATTCCCATGGTTGGGTGGGTTAAGAACAAACTGCACTTCTATGAGCCCTTGATGTTGATTTGATGATAGTCTGTCGCTGTCTCTTATGTCAGAAAATAGCGTTCTTTCCTCGCAATTTCGCACTTTCAAGATCCGTGACCAAAAGGGTGCTATGGGAATTAATTAGAAGTGTATGTACTAACAGTGATCAACATTAGTGTTTTTTTTTCATTGGTTGCTCCACCCATATAAAAATAATAATAATTGGTAATGTATTACCTGTCCGTCCACATTGTTTGCCACACAAAAGTATGAGTGGTACCTTTGCTTTTCTTATCTTCATTTGGTCTTTACTTTTGTTTTTGCCGATTTAATGATGGCATCACTACTGCACAAAATCCCAAGAAGAACAAACCAGCTTTGTTCAGACAAATGTTTGTAGGACTTTATAGAAAATAATTAAACAATAAATTACTACGATCATAAATAATAAAATTATATAATAGATTCAATTGAAACTGATTGTTCAGACACAAGTCGTAATAATTTATTTTGCATATTTCCTGTATACATATTTCGATTATTAAAAAAATAACTTCTATTAATTTTAGGGAGGTCCTACGAAAAAGAAGAGAGGTGCGAGGAACAATCAATCATCTCAACCTGCTCCGTTAACAGGTCAGCCACCAATGGCCAGAGTGAATCCTGTTAAGACTCCTAATTCCTCAGTAGCAGTGAAGAAAACCCAAGCACCTCTTCCAAATGACAACTTCAAGATCCAGCTGCCAAGTAAACGGCCTACTCAGCAAACTCCAAGTGATCTGGTGCCGCCACCGGAGAAGAGGGTTCGCCGAGTCAAACCAACAACAATTATGCGAAGTAATGATGAGGAATGGATAAAAAGGCAACCACCTGTCCAGTGGAATGGTGGTGAACGTCCCAAAGGGAATAGCCCAGCAATAACCAAGAACATTGTAAATGTAGTTAAAAACGCTCCAACCAGAGTTGTGAAAAGTCCGACGACAGTTGGATTAAACGCCACCCGTGGTGTTCAAAACAGTGTTAATCGAAACAACCCCATACAAGCTACTGATAAAAGCCCTTCAAACTTGGTTCGAATGGCATGGAATGGAAAGAATCCCAAACCATCATCGCCACCTGTAGTTAACAAAAACATTACTACAACATTGAAGGAACAATCCAAAGGCCTACCTATCCCGCCGGTGATTAATAAAAATATCATAGCCACAGCCAAGGATCCAAATATCCCTTCATCGCTCTCATCATCGCCGGTTTTTAACAAGAATTCTGTAACAATACGAAGAATTGTTGTAAATGATGATCGTCCGAAACCGGTTCCATTAGCTAAAAGCATCACAACACCCAAGCCACCCATCGTTAATCAAAACTCTCTGAATATAAAAAGAGCACCACCAGTTCCACTTAATGTAGTAGATCCCTTAAAAATTACCATGTCACCCAGTAAGAATCTCAACAATTCATCCATCAAAGTAACCCCAATTAATGTGACATCACCAGCAACTCCTGTTACTCGAGCATCGACTAGTTCTAGAAAAATTCAAACGACTGCTAGTGAATTAGTGAAGGGCTACCAACATCTGCCCACACTAAAACAAAATGAAAGCAATGCTAAGCTGGTGCATAAAGATCCTATTGCGGTTGTGAGTACATCGCCAACGATGCTGTATTCAACTCCTCCTACAGTAAAAAAGATGGTTAATGTAGAACTGCCTACAAAGCCTTTGCCTGCGTCGACAATGCCAGTAATAACAAAGGTTTTTAGTTCAGGTAATTATTAATTTAAGTTAAAAGCACAATCCTGTAAACAAAAAATTGCCAAATTAAACCTAGCAAAACCGTTTCTTTTACTTTTATGTAGACATGCATCGCCGTCGATATGTACACATACATCAGATTATTTTTTTTTTTTTTAATTTATGCATTCTCATCCAAATGTACAAAAAAAGCGTTATGTTGTTTTATTCAATGTTACATTACATGGCCGCAATATTTTTCAAAAAATCTTAATTTGAAACTAACTTCACGAGCTTATTCTAAAATGCTAAAAACAACGGTTTCCTCTGGAAAGATCTCGAAGATGATCGTGTATCGAACTAATAAAAGTACTGGCAAGTAGTTCAATACATTTTATAATTACATAATGCAGTGTTTTCTTCACTGTATCTCCAAAACTAGAGCTCATACAGAAAATCAAAGTACGGTAGACTCACTCAAAATCAGATCTTAAATCTACGATACCAAAAAAAACAGTGTTGTCTTGTGTAATTAAACAAGTGCATCGAAATTGTCATAGACGGATTTTGAAGTGTCAAACATACATATCGAGGAAATACAAATCAATTTTTTTATTTTTACGGCTTTGCACCACAAACAAAATGGAATTGACGAAAAAAGGAGTTAGGAGTTAGTACCACCATGTTGGTGGTACTACCTTCAAGTTGTTGTTCAAAGATTAATACAAAATTCAGACCATTTGACACTTACATTAAATTATATATTAAATAATCATGGTCCTCATAAAATCCATCTTATCACTGTAATTTAAACGGTGTTTTTTAATTCTTGACTCTAATAAATATCGCAATATTGTTACAGCGGTATTAAAAAAATTTGTTTTTTTTATATAACGTTCCCCTTAGGCCAGAAGCATGAATGTTCAAATTTTCGAGTTTCGATTTTATTCGTTGGTTGGATTACCCTTTAAGTGATCTATGATTTACCAAAACATAGAATACACAGTTAGTTTTTTTTTATAATTTCAATCTCATGAATGTAGAAAACTCTCTAATTTTACAACACTGACAAACCGTTTAACTCGATTTCCCAACATTTTCATTTTTGTACATTCATGTTTCTCAAACCATGTTTAAAAATTACAAAATTTCCAAAAAAAATACTCGTTTTCGAAAAATTAATTTTTGAGAAAAATAATTGAAAGTTTTTTTATTTGTTTTCTGAAAATGCTGATAGCAAATAATCTTAATAGGCTGGGAAAATTAAACAAAAAAGACCCTTACCCGGAAAAATACTTTACAGCATTTTTACTTGTGAAAATTGTTGGGATTAATGTCCTTTATCATATCCCTAAGTTTGTGGTTTGGCCACCATCTTCAAAAAACTGCATCAATAATGCAATTTTGGGTTAGACTACATATCTATTAAACTGATTGTCCTTGGGAGATCATTTAAATGTCAAAACAAGCTAATTTGTATGCTGAATATTGAGATCAAAACCAAGGCAGTACGGCGGAAACAAGTACGAATGAAAAAAAAAACCGTTCTATGGGATGTGTCGTTAGTAACATTTAAAAAAAAATATTTTTTCATTTCGAAAGTACGATCTTACTAACAAAAGTAGACAGCATTTTTAAATTCCCATTCGAAGGATTGGTGCGATTTGTCGAAGTGAAAATGTTGACATTTGTCGTTTTGAGGTCTCTAAGTCTCGTTTTAAGAAAGATACGTATGTGTACGTACGTGCACACTTCGGGTAAATTTTATTTTACAACTTTTTATCTCAAAAGGTGCTGAAAAGAGTTTCAAAAAATATAGCTATCTGTTGTTGTATTGCAACAACTTGAAAAAAGGTTTTTGTATTACTACAATTTGAAAAAAAGTTGAAAAATGACTTTCGTCTCAAATATCTTGAGATTTTGTTTAAAACCTTATGACTTAATAAAGATCTGATCATAATTAAAAAAAAAAATCAACGATCAGTTGTTTTCCTAAATAAAAAAAAAAAACGAAAAACTGTAGTTTTGGTCCTAAAAAATTTCAATTTCCTCTCTGAGGAATTACCCAAGACCCTTAACCACCAAATTTGAAAAAAAAATCGCTTCAGTAGTTATGGCTCTAGCTCGAGGTATACTACACAGACAGACAGATTTGCGAGACCCACATTTTTTTTGCAATCTCTATCACCGTAATGTCATGTTTGACTGCTATTTTGATATATTTATTATTTTCGCGAATGTAAAACTTGACAGAAAGAACCTACATTATTATGTATATCGCAAGTAAATATTTAGAATGCTCTTCGTCACTGACCTGAAACCTATCTCCTGTAATCTAACTGAATAAACCCGTCACCAAATACCTTAATAGTATACAATTTGAATTAATGTTTATATTTATCATAGGTAAGAAGAGTGTCAATGAGGAACAACCATTGATACACTTAGGAACATCAATGATAAAGAATCAAACCAAGCAACCTGAGCCAAAAATGTCACCAGCTGTAGTACATAGACCGCCACCGCCGCCGCCGCCAGCCATTATAAACCGCCCTTGTGGGCTTATAGTTACTCCAATTACCTGTGCAGTCGCCACAACTACAACAACAACGCCCACATACAATATGCCATCGAACTTAACGCCAAACTCTAGTCGCGGTACTTCGAAACAATCAAAAGCATCTATTAATCGTAATAGGGCTTTCCAAGCAGCGCAAGCTGAACAAGCATTGGCTTCAATGTTAAATATGTTTCCACCTGGCAATTTTATTGGAAATCCACAGATGATGTACGACATGGATCCATCAGGTGGTGCTTTTATTAATCCTGCTTGCATTCCTAATCGACCCATGCGCACAATGGAAGGACCTAGCTTTCCAACTGTTGGCTCGCCTGGGTTTCATATGAACTATCCAAATTTTTCGGGAGGTTCTATCACACCCGTAATGAGTCCTGGCCCAAGTGCAAGTCCAACTTACAACTCAGGGCGTTCTTCTAAAAGTCCCGTCACCAGTACGGTAACGAGATCTTCGAGTGCAACCAGAAGTCCCGCCAGTTATATGGGTATATCAATAGATGTTGATCAGCCGATGCCACCAATGTCGCCACCGGTGTACAATATGAATCATGCTCCCTTTAATGGAGAGCCGTTTAATTTCATGCGCAACCCACACAACATCCCAAGTCCATCATTCAGCCCAGTACGAACGACAAGGAGTCCCTTAAGTACAGGTCAAAAAACAAATAGCAAAGGTTTAGTGGAAAGTGCAAAACCCCAAGCGCCCTCAACAGTGTTTCACAAAGACTTGGATAGCTTTGTCAAAAATCCGTTTAGCTATCCCCAAACCCCAAACAACACAAAAACCATGCCTTCATTTAGCAATGGTCCCATAATATCGTTAGATAGTCCACCGAAAATCGACAATCCAGTCAAAAGTCCAACTCCGGTGGATTTATTTAAAAGTACTTCAATTAATCTGTCATCAAGTCCTGCTCAGAGCATCATTAGTGATGGATCATCCATATCGGAGGTATATTCTCATAACATACCTCCGAATGGGAAAGAGAAACCATCAATTTTGTATAGTAAGGGGGAGAAGGACAATAAGGAGAAGAAACCACAAAAAGAAAATGATGTCGATGAGGTGAAAGATGAAGAAGACGGCGAGGAGGAAAAGGAAGACGAAGAAGAAGAAGAGGAGAAAAAAGAACCGCTTATTCCAGAATTTGAAGCTCTCCTCCAATCTTGTCGAGACGCTGACTCCTCTGAAGATATGAATAGACTGATTGAATCTAAACTAGTTCGTTACTACTATTCAGTGCATCCTGACTTTGTTAAGTCCCGCGGCTTTAAAAAGGCTGTGATTGCAGCAACAGAAAGCATTTCAAAGAATGCTGAATTAGTTTATTATCATCTCAGACCGGTTGTGGAAGAACTAAAAGCTCGTAAAAAGTGTAGGGCTATTGTGATGACGAATGATGAAATATCAGCTGTAGCACTTGAAGCCGAACAAGAGGGCATAGAGGATAAGGTTCGGAATAGACAAATAAGGCGTCTGAACAAAGGGTTGTATATTTTGACAAGGAAAATTCATAAATTAGAAACAGATGAGGTCGACTTGGAAGACGAAAATTCAACGTATTTGATTGTTGAGCGATACAAAAAACGAGCTTGTGAGGTGAGTTATATTAATTTTTTTTGTTTTATACAAAGCATGTTAACGTTTTGTTTTTTTTTTGCCTTCATATCAAAATATACTTGTTGGTTTTGGCTCACTGAACTCTAGCACGTCACGTTTTCGAGATATGGCAATATAAACATGTCAAAAACCCGTTTTTTGGTACATTTCACTTCGAATTTCTTTACTGGCTAATAATTTATTACAAGACCATTAATGAGATGTGAAAGAACTGCATTTTATCTTTATAGATTTTAAACCTTTTTCAAATTCGTTTTCTGCGCAAAGATATTGCAAAGTGAGAATATTGAGTTGTCAAATATATTTTCTGTAGTCCAGTAAAAGCGTATTTAGAGGTGGAAACTTCTGCAGCAATAATTCTCAATGACTATAATGTTTTTTGGAGTGCTGAGCACGAATCTGAAGCTATCCATAAAAAATTACTGCGGCAAACATGAGAAATCATCGGATTACTCCAAATAATTGATTTTTATTGTTTTTGGTGCATAATCCAAAATATGAATATTGTTCGCTAAAACCGTAGAACAAATGTAGACAAAATTACTTGAAAATTTTTGTAGGATTTCTGGATTCTCACAAAAAAAAAAATGTTGAAAAAAACATACAAAAATCAGTCCTTTTGAAAAGTACAAGATATCATTTTTTATTGGTTTTCCTGGTGATTTTTCTAAAAAAAAAACGTTTAAAATGTGACTATATGAGTTTCAGGTCTTAGCTTATGGAATAAGTCCTCCAAATTTCAGCCGAATCGGCTCAATAGTTTTGAATATTTACCAGGTCAACCGAATCTAAGAGAGCTCTTTTCTACAAAACAATCACTTTTTTTTAAATCAATTAAATAAAACAACAAATTACGTGATAGAATTTTTCTGAAACCAGATTAAGATTTAAAAAAGTCAAAAATTCATAATTTCAAAAAAATTATATGAAGGACAAAAAACAGACCAGTGTAATTTGTCGACAATAAAACGCCTAACATTTTCTTGTGATTGCAAAAATTAAAAATAATATTTATCGATGAGAAATGCAATGAAGCAGTTAAAAGTTATAACAATTCAAACTCGACCTTAAGTAGTTAAGTAAAATTTGAATAAGAGTCTTTCACAACACAAGTTACATCAAAATGATATTTTTTGAAAAGGTTACATGGTAGAGTTCAGTCATTACAAAAGTTACAGACCAATATATTCAAAATTTAACTAGTTATGCACCGATATGGGTGTTTTTGGAATGGTGACAACGTTGAGATAATTTTTGCAAGTTATTGCATACAAATAACGCAATCTAGTCAAGTTTACCCGTTTAAAATATAATAATAATAATATTCTTAAATCGATTTTTTTTGGAAAAATTGGAATTTTTACTAAAATTATCTCGGCCTTGTAACCATTCCAAAAACACCCCATGAAAAAATATACAAAAGTTGTAAATATACCTAGTGATTTTTTTTTAATTGCAACAGTGCAATAGAAGAGAGAGTATTAAAATAAAGTGTCAGAACTTCTTGTCAAAGGGCTATATTATAACCGTCTGTAATAAATTTCAGTAATTTTTTTCACTCAAACAAAAAAACAGGCAAACATGGTGGTTGTTTTCTAGTTTATAATTGTGGAAGTATTTAATCATTGTTAATATTGAACTTGTTTTATAAAATGAATTTGTTTCTTTTTCTAGATATACGATAAAATCTGTGATTTGACTGGCGAGAGTAAACATGCTTTAAGACAAGTAAAAAAGCCAATCACTTTCAAAGAAACAGATTATCCAAAATTCAATAAAGTTGTTGAAACATTTGTTAATAAAACAAAAGAGTTTCCCGATTTCGTTGATGTTTTGCGAATGTTGGAGTTTTGCAATGACCGGTATAATTTTGGTTTACACAAAGAAGAAATGACTTCAATTGGTAAATAACACTTTTTTTTTAAATTTTTAAACCAATTTTTATTATTTTTTTTCTCAAGCTCAAGGTGCTTTCATAAAAATTGGAAAACTTTTGCAAAGTCGTCGAAAAGCTGATCTTTACGAGACTGTTTCACATTTTACATCAGATCTTGTAGACCCAGCCGAGAATGATCCGGTTCTTTTGGCCAAACTGACAGAAAATGAAAAAAATCAAACGTCTATTGGTTCTGTAATAGAAAAGTATGTACATCCATATGATTTATAGGTTTTTAATATGTATTTTTTTTTTTAATTTTATTATCTTATTTAAGATATGCACGCGAGCAGGTGAGAAGAAAGGCTGATTTAACCAGTGTATCTGATGATGAAGGAAATGATTCATCGGAGAGCTGCGGTTCTGAAGAAGAATCCCATAATATAAAACAATCAAAAATAAAAAAAAATAACAATAAAACTACTAACGATAAAAACAGTAAAGCTATAGAAAAAGAAAAAAACAAAGAAAAAGCTAAAGAAAAAGATAAAGAAAAAAGTAATGAAAAAGATAATAATAAAAGCGATGAAGTGTGTGAAAAACTAACAGAAACAACAACAAACGGTACTCATTCACCACCAACTGCAGCAATAGCAGTACCTATTACTAGTACTAATTCACCACCGCAAGCGGCAGTTGTAGTGTCACAATCCGTTCCATTGGCTAGCACATCGGCTGCATTTCATACATCACCCCCGCATGCATTTGAATCGCCAGAAGCATCACCACGTAAAAGGTCTTTATCTCCGTTGATGCCATCTTGTACAACAAGTTCGCTCAAAATTCTTTCGGTTACCAGTCTCAATGAAACTGCTGAGACCTCCTCTCCCAAAAAGAACAACGACATTATGAAGCCAGCAGCAGTTGTTGGTTCAGTGGATGAAATTGTCATCTCCGATGAAGATTTATAGTCTTAGATTAGCTATATCTAATATGTAATAAATTATGTGTTGTAAATTGTTTTTGTTTATTAAGTTTTTCACGATATACATTTATATTAAACAAAAAAACATCTAAAAAATTTAAGTTCCTTCTTTTTCCTAATGCCTGCTATTAAAAAAAAAACTGAAGGACATAAGATGTCACTAGTGTATACTGTACATAGCAAAAGAAATAATCTTAACATGTAATATAAATATTTTGTAACATCTAATTTAAGTTAACATACGAGTACATATATACAAATCACAATTTTCAAAAAAAAAATCCTTGTTTTTCTCAGGTTTGAAGCATTTCGAGGAAAATTTTTTTTTAAAGATTTTTGGCATGTTGACGTGTGGCAATTTTTCTGCTGTGCCTTTACTTCAGCTATGTGGACACCAATTTTCAGCTTCGTTACTCATCAGGTTATTTTTTTGTAAATTTAAAGAAGAAATTAAGTTATCAATGTTATCAAGTTGGTACAGTTGTCTATAAAAAACTTAAAGATTATGTGCTCCCATATAAAAATGTTTTTTTTTTTTACCGCTAACGAACTTGCGTCACCGCATAGTAGCTGATAAACCAAATTTACGTGTTGAAGAGAAAATTTGTCTTCTGATACACGGTGGCGCAAAAGTTGTAACTTTGTTTGAAGATCAATTAGTGCGAAAGGTATGCATACAATAAAAACGACTATACTTGCCTTTTGCACTCATTGATTTTCGAAAAGAGTCACGACTCTTGCGTCACTGTGTAATAGTTTTGATAGATCACTACTTTTTTGAAAACCCAATGCCGAGTTTTGCAATGGAACTAATCGCATTAGTCCTCAAATTAGAATGAAGTTCAGTTGATGAATAACTCATCAACAAAATTAATTATTTATGGATAACAATAATACCGATTTATCAACACAGTTAACAATGATCGTCAATTAATTATTTTAATATTTAATCGGTAATATAACCATATAATTCCTTTGAACGGAAAAAACATTATTTATAAACCGTTGAATATAGCGAACTAATTTGATTTTTATGTATGTATAATAATGTATCTCATAAACAAAATTTCACAAATTGTTGTTTTTTATGTAAATTGGCTTTTACAATATATCAGTGCGACATTTTCGATTTCTTTTCTTTTCGAGCAAGGACAATTCAGCTTCTTGTCGTAAGCGCTCTTCTTCTTCCATTGCTAAACGTATATTATCAGCTTCAAGCACTGCTTTTTTAGCGATTTCCTTAACCAACAAAACATGATTTAAGATTCCCTTCTTGATGCAATATGCAAAATTCATAGCAACCGAAAACTTTATATCTATACCAGACCGTTGAGCAAATTCTTGCCAATGCATTATAAGCCAATTTTCATTTTTGATACACTCAATTGTTTCGACAGTGGGATGAAATTTCTGAATTTGCTGTAAAAAGACAATTGCAACATTTTTAACTTCTTCTTTTTCTTTAAAAATTTCTATAGATTTCTCCAAAAGCCGAGTTAACTCCGTAATGTTTTCTATTATTTCATTTAAATCGATTGAAGCCAGTGGATTGCCAATAGTTATTTCTTCGAGCTTAATAAAATCGGAACACGTTGTCCACATTGTCCGGTAGGGGTTAAAGCTTTCAATTATACTCTCCAGATAGTCTAGGGATAGTTCATCGCCCTCAAAAAGAACTTGTCTATCTTGTAAAAGATTGCCAACTTTTTGTAAATCCGTTATGACTTTCCAGGTTTTCTTAGTCTATGAATGAGATAAGAAAATATGTTTGGTTTTAATTGCGTTGCATGTAATGCATTGAAATTATTTCGCATTTTGCCTATAATTAAAAGTAGGTAAAGTTTCTTTTTGTTAATAAAATATGGGTCAACATTTTAGAAGATTTTGTTGAGTACATACATTCATTTCATAATATATATTTGTCGAATTTTATTAAAATTAGCTTTCAATTTGGCAAAGGGGGCGGGGAGAGGTGTGCAACTTATACGGTATTAGTTAAAAAAAGAGAAATGGTTCTTGGATCAGAAAAGGTAGTTTCTTGGGTTAAAAATTAGTTCATTTTTGTTCAATATACATTATGATATCTGTATATAATTTTAAAGTAGGTACCTACTATTTAGTGCTGGATCCAAAGATACATAAACCATAAACAATCGTTAAGAATTAACGCTTTTCTTACGGCGAATTTTGCACCGGCTCAACCAACTGACAATCATCTTCTGTCAGAGAGTTTTGAATATAATATCATCAATAAACATAGTATGCACGGTTCGACTTTTCTGAGATTTCATAGTTTGAGTTGTTAATAATGGATTTAGTTAATCTACCAATTTTGGTATGACCCTACTAAAAAAATTAGACACACAAATTTAAATCAAATTTGTAAGAGCCGTTTTTGAAATATATGACAGTTACCGTTAGTTTTGGCCTAAAAAAAATTTTCATTTCCCCTCTAGGGAATCACCAAAAACCCTTAACCACCAAACTTGAAGAAAATCGCTTCAGTGGTTTAGGCTGTACCTCGTAGTATACGACAGACAGACAGATTTGCGAGACATACTTTTTTCGTATTCCCTATCATCGTAATAAGATGTCTGATTGTTATCTCAAGTTCAATTTTTTTTACGAATTCTTAACTTGCCCTATAGTACCTACATATATCGCAAGTAAAAGTATCTTTAAGTCATATCCTTTGAATAAGAAGTACAGGAATGGGTCTTCTCAAAAATAAGTGAAGCACTTTTCTACTAGTGTGAGTTGCACAAACACAATGACAAAGAGTCGGAGTTGGATAAAAAATAGGTGGGCCGACAAAAGAAATCTTATTTAGCATTCAATAAAAATAAAAGATTGTTTTAGATAGATAAATGAATAAAACTGTATTTGTGGAAAAATTATGTTTTCCGTCGGCTATTTTGGTCACATTAGTCGTTACAACGAATAAAAGTCTGTTAACATTTGCTTTTCCCGACGTTTCAACAGGGGCTATGTATAAATTTTATTTTATAAATTGCTTTCAAATACATTTCAGAAAATAATAATCTATATAGGTATCATGATTCTCAAGAAATCAAATGTTTAAAAATTGCTTGAACTTTTCGGGAATCCTTCTTTTTAAAATTGTAATAGTTCTAGCCATTTGCTATTATTTTTATCTTAATTTAAGTATGTGGCTCAAGGCTCATGATTCAAAATATAAGTTCAAATTTACCTCTACAGCAACTTCCAATGCCTTCTCTGGATCAAATTGCAAAGAGAATGTCATAATTTCCTCATTCAATGATTCCAGTCGTTCCTGAAATGAAGCCAGTTCTCTAATTTGTATTCGTTTGAAGTCTTCTATGTCAATTTTATGTTCTTCCTTCATAGCAAACAAACGTTTCATGATTTTATGTGGCCATCCGAATGCTTCCCATTTCATAGCGAATTGCTGATCACTCAGATTGTAGAAAAACAAATCCAGAATGTTGTATTCCAACATCATAATTTGAATACGTTCTCGCATAATAGTCAATTTATCTGGTACAAGCTCCATGAACGCCTTGATCTCAAAGAGATGTTCCACTGATAGTAATTTTTCATGTAATTTTCCATTAATTTCAAGCAGTTCTTGTAGAAGTTCTTCATTTATTTTGAACATGCGCTCCACATAATATAAAAATAATTTGCGTATTATTTCAATTCTCTTATTGACCAAATATCTTTTCAGCGGTTCGACGATTATCTGAAATGGTCCGATAACAATGTGATCGGGCAGAATCGTCTTTAAATGTTCCTTTTGTTCTTTCTGCCAGATGATTTCATTTTTTACTTCTTGTGAGGACTTTTCTGACTGGGAAAAATCTTGAATGTACTCATCAACCACCATTTCATGGAATTCAACGAAACATTTGTATTTCTCTAAATAGGCATTCAGAGGGATAACTGCTTTGGAATAAGAGGCATGAAGGCATTCGACATGTTTTATGTACATTTCTTCAATTAGTTCCACGGTAAAAATGTACAAATTCTTGGCAAAGGACAAGTTTAGTAAGCTATCCGGCTCAATTATCCGTATGCCACAAGTTGACATAAGTGTTGTGTATAAAAGTTTCGTTACCGTAGGTTCAAATTCCCTTGGATCAGTAGAGTAGAACGGCCCGTCACTACACATTTCCAGGACTAATTTAAAGACCGGTGGAAGACTCAACCTGTCGAAGGGCGTTGTTAGTAAATCATTGGTCCAAATGTACTCATTTTGAAGGTGTAGAAAGTCTAAACAGGGATTATTCAGCAAGTTACTGTAGCTCAATATAGATTTTTCCATGAGAATTTGCAAAGATTGCTGCATTCTAAATTTGGTCTGAAGAAAAAATCTGGAGATCTTTGCTACTTTGAAGACATTCCAATCAGAAACTGACAGATCTAGCCAACCTTTTCCAATACTTCGAAGACAGAGACAAATTTTGGCAGAGAGGTTTTCAGGCCATGAGTATTTTAAGTACTTGATCACCGTTGAGGAGGTCGATTCTTGAGTATTAACGAAATCCGAGAGGGCAACTGACTTTGTTAGGAGGTTTGTAAAAAGAGACAATGATTCAATGAGCACGCATTCGAACGATGCACTAAGCATAGCTTGAGTGGATTCTCCGTTATAAAAAAGGGTAAGAACACGGAAATATTTCTTTGATCTTTCGAATCGAATTCGTTCATTTTCTGTGGATTTATACGAAAGCACCTTAGGAGGGTTTAAATTTTTCTGGGGTACTTGGATGGATTGAAATTCTCCAGAATGATTTTGAAGAAAGTTTTGAAGCTCATATGATACCATGACTCGCTGATATTGAAATAGAATTTCATTTTTCATACTTTGTAAAATAGAATCTTCACATGTTTGTTCTTCTACCAAGGACAATTTGAGTATCCGATCGATTAAAGGTTGATTAATTTTTGTGGTTCCTTCATACAACGTGCAGTCCAGGAGAATTTGGTATCTTACGCTGGTTTCAAAATCATTTTTACGCACCAAGGCAGACTTGATTCGTTCTAGGAAGCCATATGGATTTTCGGCCATGAACATCAGATGAATTCTGTATGATTTGTGTATTTGGGCTTCTTCAAGATCAATTACAGTAAATTCATATGTTTCTTCATCGTAGCTATAAACTGCAACTATTTTCCAAGAATAAAATCCACTAGTGGATTTAATTAGAGCCCACGCTGGGAGAGGATGTCTCACGCCATCAATTAAACCCTTATCAAGCCATCCACTGATCGTATTTATATCTAAACTATCATCATCAAAAACATGTAAACTGAAGCGAATATCACGTGTGAATGCTTCTTTTTCTGATTTTTCATGCACCTCTTCAGGATCTATAAGTTGTGAATTGGTAATTCTTGCTTCGTGAAGAAGTTCAGAAATTTTTACTTTCGAATACTGCCTGCGACGTCGGTCGATTTCAACATCCCGAGGCAATTCTTTTAATGGAACTTGTCTAAGCAATTGAACTTTTGGTTGGATAGTTTGAACAGGAAATTGGACTTGATGCTCCCCAGGAAACGTTATCCATTTTTGAGCAAATTCTAATTTATAATCGGTCTCAAAGTTGAAGATCGTGTTACCAAATTTTTTGTGACATCCTTCCAATAAGGATTCGTAGGCATAGTGGGGTTTTGATGATGGAATTGCATTCGAATTCGAAGAAGATTCATGTGAATTGAGAATGCTTGAAGAAAAGAGTGAAAAATTTGACGAGTCTGACATAGGCAAAGCTTTTATGTATTTTTTTTTTTTATTTATGTTCCTATGAGAAGATTCTTTTGAAGATTTATGTAAGTAAAATATGAGAGTGTGAAATTCATTATTTTCATTCATGGCCAAATTTCCTTGTGTAAGAAAATCTGTTTCATATTGCCATCACCTTGAAATGTATATCGTCGGCGGAAAGCGAAATTACTCTAACTCCATAGAATTTTTGATTCTCAACACATTTTAACTGATAAGCGTCTACTCCGGAGAAACTAAAGTTTGATGCACTGTACTTTTTCTAATAAAAAAAGGGCAAGGGATAAGAGTATAAGCCCAAGTGCAGCAATAATGTCTGCCCCAGGTTTTCTGTTTTTGGTGTTTTTTTGTACGTTTGAAATATGTACATATACCTAAAAGTGCCTCCTCGCTCTTTTAAATGTATAAATACATCTCAAGTGTGAAAATAAAATTATGTCTTGATTTTTTCTTCACATTTTAGACACAATTGTGTTTATACTTTGTGAGATAGTGGGTATGGTTTTTTTCTAGAGTTGCATTAAAACACCCTGCTTTCTATAACAAAATATCTTTAGTTTAACACCCATTTTTAGTGTTTAAACTTTAAATGCATTCTTTGAAAATCTATTAGATTTTCAAATGGCGTTTTTGACCGAAATCATGTCATTTTTCCAAATATCGAATTTAAATTTTTATTAATATATCAATCGATAGTTAATAATCGCAATACCTAAGGGTGAGAGATTTTTTTTAAATTTAAATTTTGATTGTTTCAATCAGTTTTTTTTTACAGATAAGAGGAAATAAATAATTTATTGAAAGTAAAGACGTACCAGTGTTTTTATGCTATCAATCACACCCAAAAATTGCTGTGAGCTCTTAGGCTTCATATACACTCCTCGTCAACTGAATACGCACAAACATTTTTCAATACACTCGTAGTTTATACATTTTTTCCAAACATTGATAGTGCCATCCGTTGATGCTAATAATTCCCTTAAGATGTTAAGAAAAAAATTCCAAAAACAACCACCAGTTTTTCTTTCGTCCACTTGCAAAGCTTTCTGCTAGGATAGATTGAATTTTTTTTTGAGTCAGCTAAATAGGTACAAAAATAAAAATTTTATTGGAATGGATAAAACCAAGTTTTTTGTTTTAAGTTTAATAAAAAATAAATTCGATTCGGCATGAAATCGTACACCCTTTTAATGAAGTTAAACGATATTTCACTCTACGCTAACTTAATTGCAGAAATTGAGAATTATTTGTTTTTAAACTGGCGACTACTCCCATAAACTTTGCATACCGACCATCCCCAGACACTTTCAATGATGTTAAGATCTGGTGAGTACGTCGGCCATTGAAGCAACTGCATATTTTGCTCCTCTATCCAAGTTTTTATTATGCGCGTCGAGTTAATATTCACTTGTCATGTTGAGTTAATGTCATGTTGAGTTAATGTCATGTCCAGTTAATGGGCCCGAAGATGTTAGAAAATTTAGAAAAATTTGTTTCCAAAATTTCCTTATACCCAGCTGAAGTCATTAGAGTCTTGAAAACTCTAATCGCATTACTTTTTGTTTCTCGTCAAGTGGCGTTTTTCTTTTGTTGATTATTGATTACTCTTAAAACTGTTGAGTGACTTGCTTTGACGCCGAATTTTTGTTTTATTTTTGCCAAAGAATCAGCAGAACTTGATGCACACCATTAAATTTCTCAGCTGCAATTGTACGAGTCTTCATTTTTGAAGTAAGAATAAACTACGATAAAATTTCGATCAATTTTATCAGCTATTGCAGGTCCGGTTAAAACTTGGTATCTAAGCAAATAAATTTTGGCCTTTTCAACACTGTTTTTCTTTAGGTTTAAATCAAGAAGGGAATTTCACTAAAAACACTAAAATTGTTGATTTAAACTGTACAGAACATCAAAACATTCCACGAAGAAAATGGTGTTGTACCTATTCAGTTGACTCAAAAATAATTCTTACTTTGCATATGAAAAACTTTGAAAGTGGGCGAAAGAAAAAATCGAGGTTAGTTTTTCATAAATTCTTTTGGAATTCATCAACAGATGGCACAATAACCATCAATGTTTTGAATAAATGGACATGTATCTTCAAAAATGTTTGTGCGTATTCAGTTGACAAGGAGTGTATGTGTAACTCATTTGAATTGGAAAAATATAGTTGAAACGATATTGATTTTAAGTAATTTATTAAAAAAAAATATAAACTTTTCACTAGGTAACAATTTATTTTTGAAAAAACTAAGTCAAACTTACAACAATCCTAAAAACCGTGAACGACCCACATAATCGTTTCTGCCCAAATAACACTGGAACACTCCCACATTTCTCAACATTTTATGCATAACTCTCCAGTTATCCAAAATAATCATAGTTCCTGGTTCTAAATTTAAAACAATTTGATTTTTATTAGTTCTTATAATAGTCATGAATTGTTCCAGGCTGTGATAGAAACTGTCAATTCTGTTCTGTGGCAGCATATTGAGCGGGGCAAATCTTTGGGTATCCAATTGAATTTTAATGGTAACTCCAATTTCATTGTCTATTTCGATGATGGGTCCGGATTTCTCATGATAAATATAATTGTCCCGAATGTTCAGTGGAACCGGTGTACACGTGAGCATTTTAAAGGCATGGGAATCAGATTCTTTGAGAATTTCTGCAACATTCAGACCATCGACTAATATTATTTCGGATGTCTGTGTAGCAAAAAAGCATTTCAAACCACAATCGAAATTAGCGCATGTGAGATTTGTGCAGATATCTGAATGAATTTCATTGAATGGTTCAAAGTGGTAAGTCTGCAAATGTGGAAACAATCGTTCAATGACTAGTTTGGCCATTGAAGAGTTCTGTGTTGAAATTCCAGTCACACAAACGAACCCATGTAGAATGAGATTTTTAAAAATCTTCTTTATTCTATCATCAAAGGAAACCAAGTTAAAAAAGTCAATTTGTGGAGGATTTTTAAATGTATACGAGTTAAAGGGAAGTTTGTCCAAAAAATGCTTCTCTTTTGTGTCATCAATTTTAAAAAGAAATTCTATATCATACGTGGAATAGTGCCCATCCTCCCCTGTAAGTAAAATGTAGTTTATTAGCAAAATAAAACTAACAAATATTGTTATTTATTACATTCGACGTGAAAAAAATCTGTTGGGTCATCTTTTCGGATATCTTTTGGTTGGATATATTTGGGAATGTCCATGGGATTGATTTTTTTTCTTTGCGTTTCTGAATCGAAGCATTCTGGACAACTGCAATGGCATCGTAGCCAAAATGCGTTCAAATTCAATGGTTTTTCATATTTGGGATGTATAATCTCTAAAACTGTTGTGAAATCAATGACCTTAAATGGAATTTTGTCTCCAACAATATCCGATTGATTGTTTATGGAATCTGAGACTAAAGAATGTAAAAAAAATATAAAAATCTTCAAGCAAGCGTCTTACCTAGATCCATTTCTTCAGAAATAATTTCAATAAATTCTATTTTATCTGCGGAATCATGTTTTTCGTCTTCAATGTCAATGTTGATAGTCGGTGTATTTTCATTACATAAACTATTCGATGGGTCATATTCGATTTCGATCAACCCACTTTCAGCTTCATGGGGAGTCGTATCCTTATCTATATCCCTCTTATCAAGATTTTTCAAACTCAAAAGCGGGTTTTCAGTTTCTAGAGTAATTGAATCATTTTCAATGTGCGCCTGATTACAAATTTTCAAGCTTAAAGGCGGTTCATCAGTTTCACGAGGAGTTGAATCTCTAGCTAAGTGTAATTGATTTAAATTCGTCAGATTCAGAGATGGAACTGCTAATTTATTCAAACTTCTTGACTGTGGGTGCTTGTAATCTGAAATTTTAAAATGACGAGCACATACTAGGTAGGATTCGTTTAGTTTTTTCAAAGTTAAGCTCCTCAAATCTAGGTTGCCGATAGCTTGAAGCCAAGACTCTGCTGATTCCAGAGATCGGGGAAACTTATGAGCCAAGTCGAAACGTTCACCTTTGCATGTTGCAATGCAACAACGGTTTTTTCTTTCCATGTTTCTAATAAACTTGCAGTTTTATGTGAACCAAGAAAGTAAATAATGCTTTTGCTTTATCAAACAAAAAAAAAATCAAAATAAACATGAAAGAAAGTAAAAATAAACCGGACAAAAACAATTTTTATAATGAATGTTTGTTGGTTTATGTCTTATTATAGTGGAAAAGAAAAAGGAACATGCAATCAACTAGTGGGCTCTTTTCTCTAATGTCAAAAGTACAAAAACAATTATGCGGGAAGCACATGGAAGTTAGCATCCAGATACAGTATACATAATAGCTCTGTCTGGTAACTCAAACATTATACGACATCGCACAGTGGTTTAAAAGCGGCGAAAATACCTTCGGAACAATTATTTTTTAGCCATTTAAATTTTATGTCTAGGTATTGTTAAATAGCCCTGGCACATGATTATGTATAATTTTTTTTTATTTATATCATATGTACATATGTACAAGCCCTCAAAGTTGAAAAATATTTTATTCAAGTCGCGGGCCAAATTTTCAACGAACCTTAAGATGTGTTTTTCCGAAGTTCCTAAAAATATATTATAGAACTTCTTACATGATTTTATTGGTCTTCTCTTGAATATATAAAATTAAAAAAGAAAAAATTAAAATATAAAAAGAAGGCTTCTATAAATAGCCTCAAACATAGGTACTAAGAAAAAACGTGTTTTTTTAAACCTGTTGAGCTGTAAAAGCGTAGTCACATTTAGTCAAAAAATTTAGTATGCCAAGGTGTGCTCCATGCTTCCCAGAAGACAGGATTTACCGACAGATACCGACAGACCTAGAAGTTATGGTCAAATTAGTGTTGCAGGATCGGTTTTAAAAAAACTCGATTTTGATGGTGGTATATTCGAAAAAGTTTTAATTTCTCAGAAACTGTTTGTCAGAACAAAATTTTTGAGCCCTTTATTTTTAGGTAAAATGTGTACCTTTATTTTAAAAATAAAACAATATTCATGTGTTGGCTTAGGTCAGGGATATTCGATAAAAAAAATGCATTTCATTACTCTCGAATTTTTGAAAAATGTCAATAACTTTATTAAAAATTATTATTTCTTAATCAAATTTGAACCACGTATTATTACTATTAGCCGGATCTTAACGTGTGTGCCAAATTTCATTGAAATCCGTTCACTAGTTCAGATTTTACAATATTTTTCTTAGTTCAGTGTACTAAATTAAAAAAAAAAAATGTCAATAACTTCGTTAAAAATTATTATTTCTTAATCAAATTTAAACCACGTATGTATAAGCCGGATTTTAACATGGGTGCCAAATTTCATTGAAATCCGTTCACTAGTTCAGATTTTACAGAATTTCTGCCGCTCTCCCATAAAAGTTGAACCACTGTGCGTCGTGCTTTCTTTCTTAAAATTGCTGATTGACCTCTTTTATCGTAACAAAAAAACTTTTCCATTTTACCAGATGGAAAAGTTTACAAGTTTGAATGAATACCCCTAAAGTTTGCTTCAGAGTGAAACAAAGCGATTGTTGACTCTATAGCAGGGTTTTCTGTTTCTGAGAGATTTTTTCGCAATACTTTACTCTCGGGTAGTAAACGTAATTCGCAGGTGAACTTGAAGAGTGAACTATATTATCACTACGAGAAACACTTAATCATTTCCTCTAAGATACTTTCCTCACATGCGAGATCCACAATAGAAAATTTGACTAAAATAAGTTCGAATCCCGCAGCAAAGCATTTGTTGGATTCTGTAATAAGTGTGAATAAGTTATCAATCAGACCTAAAACAATTTGATAGTAGGTATACAAATTCCTCACATTTACAAATTCTCACATTTACCACATTTACCAAGAGTTTACCAGGTTTTATGAATACCCCTATTGAAAAATCCACATATCCAAACTGGATTAACCTAATGTTACATTATGTTTTTCTTATTTTTTTTTTTTAATCACTGAATGCTGCCCAAACTTCAAATCTGACAGATGGCGAACAAACGTATCTTATTTGATGACGTTTTCTTTTTCTTATTTTCTTATAGTTTCAGGAAACGTTGAAAATGGAAATAATTTGTAAGTTTTTATCTTCTTATTCAAAGCTTATATATAAATAATAATTTCACAACTAAAATTTCTCAATTATAAATAATATCCTTAGACAACCCCAAAAATGACTACCAAAATAAATTCTTTTGCCGTCTTCGATCTAGAAACAGCGGGTCTTCCAACCTTTAACTTCAATAAAACCAGCATAACCGAAATTTCAATTCATGGATTCAAAGCTGAAGATATTAGCAATGCAATAAATTGCAACGATCCTAGAATAAATCATAAATTGACGCTTTTATTCAATCCAAGTATGATGATTCATCCGGAAAGTGAAAAAATTACAGGTAAACACTTTTTCAAATTGCAACAAATTATATCTTGTTAATTCTCTTTTAAAAGGTTTAAATAACTATGTTTTAGAACATGAATCAACTTTTGATGAAAATGCAGCTAATGTGATTATTAGCTTCTTAAAACATCTGCGGCCCCCAGTCTGCCTAGTAGCCCACAATGGCAATGATTTTGACTTCCCAATTCTAAAGCATACTCTGTTTAAATTAGGATTGGTTTGTTAAAAAAAATTCAATAAAGAAAATTATGTATTAATGATTTGTTCTTGCAGGAACTTCCCATTGACATCTTGTGCATCGATTCCCTTCCAGCCAGCAAAGATCTCGATTTGGCTAAAGAAGCAAAAACAGCCGCTCATCTGGATTCATTCATTCCACTGTCGAGACTTGACTTAGAAGTCGAGAACCTAGAACCTTCTTCAAAGATTGAAGATAGTAGCAAGCAAATCGAAAAAGAATCTTTAATCACTCCACTGTGTGATTCAGTTAAAGACTTCGAAATTAATAAGCTCGCACCTAGCTCGAAAATTGACAAAAACAACGAACTAAGCGAAGAAACAAGTTTAATATCTCCAGACAGTGCAGGCAAAATTGAATCTTCAGATGATTGGCAAACATTTAATGAAACAACACCGAGAAGACCCCCAAATGTTATAAATATTGAAAGAAAGCGGAAAAGACAAAATGAAGAAGAATTATCAATCACTCCTACTATACCCAATTCTCGAAAATCTCTTAGCTTCACTTCGACCCCTACCAAAGCTAAAAATTATAAACTAACAACCATATATGATCGTTTGTTTGGCAGTCCACCAATGAATGCACATCATGCTGAGGCAGATGTAATCACGCTCAAGAAAATCATGCTGGCATATGGTAAATCTTTTGTCGATTATGCCGAGAAGAATGCAAAACCTTTCAGTGAGGTGAAGAAACTTGGAGCTAGATAATGCTTGGATTTTTGTTTCATATAGATAAATGTTTGATATATGTATATTTATAAATAGGTATTTGGTACTATTACTTAAAAATTTATAATCAAATTGTTTTATACACATGGAACAAATCCTACAATTTAAATTTATAAACAAATTTTAACTATTTCTATTTTTGACTAGGTA
The DNA here is from genome assembly GCA_948107695.1 of Meliscaeva auricollis. Classification (NCBI taxonomy): domain Eukaryota; kingdom Metazoa; phylum Arthropoda; class Insecta; order Diptera; family Syrphidae; genus Meliscaeva; species Meliscaeva auricollis. Next base: position 15,883,874 of record OX403616.1, on the reverse strand, counting down.
TACTCTATTTTTTTAAAATAAACAGCAAATACGTAGGTATTTTGAGTATATTTCTTAACTTTTCCAAAATAAAACATTCCTGAAGTCATTCCAGTCAGTCAGTTTTTGGGGAGAAAGGCTCCCAATCGAAATGTTCCCGGAATTTCATTCCGTTTTCGCTTGTGATTCGTTCCTCTTGTGTTCAGAATAACGTAAAAGTGAAAAGGGAACGAAATTGCTAGCAACCCGAGTACCCGAGTACCCGGAGACCCGTGTCCTATGTGTTTTCAGGGCTTGATTGCGATGTTGCTAGTTTCGGTTGCTATACATACATAGATACTTTTCTATTTCTAATTTTTTTATGAAATCGTTTATTATTTGACATTTGAATAAAATTTCCTATTAAGCTCAATAGAATTGGAATATTTCGGTAAGAGTATTTGCGAATAGACACTCGCAATAGGGCCCTCATTTTGTTCCCTCTTAATAATATGTATATCTAAACTTCGGGAAATTAAATTTTTTTTACAGTAAAAAGAAAATACTTGAGAATTGTAGATAGTCGCAGGCAAAACAAATTAAATTTTTCTTTTTCCTTACTATCCGGTAATTCTGATTTTTTGCTGAGTTGTTTATGATGTTAAGCCGATGTTTAATCCAATTTTTTTGCGCCGAAGGCAACAGTGGCAAAAATGCAAAAAACGCGATTTTCAGCGCTTAAATGCCATTTTTAGCTATGAAGGGCTAGTTTTTGACTAAAAACTATGTTCTACGGAAAATACTTTTTAATTTGAGCCCAATTCCATTTTTGTACATTCAACAGTTTCAAGATACAGCTTTTGAAAATATAGCAATAATAAATGTATAACAGAAAGTAGTAGAAATTAAAAGTATATTAAGAGATTCTGATTGTTAGGGGGAAGTCACGGTCACCCTTCGTACACGGTCACCCTTCATACAGAAGGCAAAAAACAAAAACTAAGCGGTATTCAAACACACACGTGCTTACTGTTGAGCATAGACATAATAGTCGCCGAGATGCTCAGTACGTTTTGAATCGTAAGTGCAACAGATTCGGTGGTGACAAGACATATTGTGTTTTTGGGTGCTCTGAGTATTTTTTTTTGTTTAAGTTCGATGTCATATTGTAAATAAGTTTTGTACGTGTTTCGGCTAAACAGTGATGAGGAATTGTTAAAAATAGTGTTAATTATGTATATGTTTCAATTATTTATAATTTAAAATCTTATTACACTTGTTATAGACATCGTTTTTTGTGTATTGTGCAAAGTTTGGGGAGCATTCATACAGTCAAAAATGATTTGAACTGAAAACAAAAGAAGAAAATTTGCTTTCATAATCCGTTCCAATTTTTGCTATAAAATTATACCTCACATTATAACATCGCAACAAAAATATTGAAAAATACCTTTTTTGTGATTTTGTAACGGGAATATCTCAAAAACAAAAGCCAATTTGAAAACTCTGACTACGGATTCGAGTTCAGAACATCGAAAACCTTTCGAAACGTTTATCAAAGTTTGGAAAACAACAAAAAAATAAATTTTGTTGACATGTGTTATATTTCTAAAATTAAGATCTGACAATTTCACTAATAATATTTAAAACATGGAGTTTACTTTTTGACAAATCATAAGGATGTCAAATTAACTTTTTAAATATCCTGTATGAATCCTCAACATGTCTTACGAATGTGCCCCATGTGCTGTACGAAGGTACGGGTGGGGCGGATTCGTACAAAAATCTTATCCCAGTAAAATGGCTATAACTATTTAAGCCTTTGAATTAGCAGTGCCAAGTTTTTTTTTGTAAAGTGTAATAACATATATATATGAAGTTTATTAAACTTGAAGCTGAAGTGAGTAAATAATTAACTAAAAATAAAAAGGAAAAAAGTGTACGAAGAGTGACCACTTCCCCTACTTATATCATTAATCAAACTATTAGAATGTGTTGATTAGGTTAAAAAAAAAATAAATTGTGAAGGTGCTTAGTGAAAAAAACCATAACTTTTATCATGGTAGTCGGATTGTTACGAAATTGGTCTCTCTGAATCCTGCATTAAAAAATAGACTTAATTGATTTGCTTTATATGTACATATGTTCATTTTACAGCAACAGTTCATTCTTTAATTTTATAAACCTTCAACTTCGGGTTTGACCTTGAATTGAAAAACGCTACTCGCGCACATATGATTTTCTGTGACTTTTGAGGTAAGTTACGAGTATAGAGCACCAACCTACTTTGAAAAAAAAATTGGCCGTTATTTAAATGGACTATTATTAAATAAAATTTCAGCAATTTTTTTTAATAATAAAAGTATTTATTCACAAAAATATTAATATTGATATTAAAAAAATATCCGACAAGAGTGGCAATTTTAAATCCGTTATGATTATTATAATTTTTAAATACAAACATTTGAAAAAAAATTCAAATCTTGATATTTCAATATAAAGTACTAAAAATGGATAAAAATCATTCAAAAAATAACGGTAATACTTACAATGAAGTATTATACCTGTTTTTAAAACCAAACTCTGTTCTATTAGCCATTTTTAAACTCAAACGAGTTTCAAAGTCAAAATTTTGGAAAAAAAACATAAAAATATATTTAAAGTACAATTTTTAAAAACTTAGATTTTATATTATTTTTCTTAAGAGTTTATTGCTCCTATTAATTCTTAATCAAAATTTGAAGACTAGATGATTTTATGTCTTCTAGTATCCGAGTAATTGAAAATTTACAAAACTACCATTTTAATTTAATTCTTTTTTTTTGCTTGAGTATCTAACGTTCTCTTGTTTTGTTTGTTATAATTGAATGTGGATTAAGATTAGTATGATCAATTTAAAGTTTATTTAAACCCATATTCTTTAAATGCAAAAGAAACTTTGCATATACACAACCTTGCAACTACCTCCAATCTTATAATAGGGGGGTTGCACGGCGGCAGCATGCCCCCCATACATACCTCACTGTTTATGCAACGTACGGACTTTAAAACATGGGAGGTTATCAATTCGACTGCATTTTTTTTGTGTATGTTTGTTAGCACATAGCTCAGTTAGCTATGTTTGACTGGGTGGATTGATTTTGAATTCTGATTTATAATTAATATAGTGGAGAAACTGAAGAAAATTATCTCGGAACCGGACAAAACCGCTCCGATCTAGATGACTTTTTTCAAAATTTTCTAGGGGTGTTTAAGGAAAATAACTAGTGAAATTAGGGGTATATTTTCAACCGTTCATATGGGAAGGGGAATTTTTTCAAAATTTGACTAAAAGCTGAAAAAAAATAATGAAATACAAAGTTAAATAAAAGATCAAATTATATGTTTTTAGAAAGCCAAAAAAACCCTTCTTTTATTAACATTTTAAACAAGGGTAATAGTAATAATACAAAATAATAATAATACAAAAATAGTTTAAAAAACATGATTTTCAAACTAAAAATTTTTCAATCAAAATGTTTGACTGATTCTGTTTCAAAGTTTACAGTTATAAAATATAGTTTTTTCTTATAAAATTAAATGGCATTACTTGAAGTCAAATGACTTAAGAAAAGTTAATGGTCTACGTTTTTAGTTTTTGAAAAGCTGTGATACAAACTCTAATTTTAGGAAAAAAATAATATTTAAAAAAAAAATCAAACTGATTTTACAACATTAATTACTTCTTGAGGTCCATTTTTCGACCAAAATTTAATGATTTAATTTTATATTAATTGAATACAAAAAGATTAATAGTAATATGTCTTCTAGTTTTGGCGAAATATAAAAAAATACAAATCTGAATGCTACTTTTATTTAAAATTTTCCTTAAAAATTAAGTAACTTTTTAGTTTTTTTTAAGAAAACTGTAATATATAAGACATTTTAATTTTCTGCATTGGTTGCTTAAAAATAAGGATATTGAATTTTGGAAGAAAAAGTTATGCTTTATAATGTAAAATTTTGAAAAATATTCAGTTTGAAAATCATTTTTTCTTAAACTATTCATATGATTAACTTTATTCAAAATGCTAATAAAAACGTTTTTTTGGTTATCAAAAAACATATACTTTAATCTTTTATTTATACCGTGCTATTTCAATAATTTTTGTCTGCGTTAAGTTAACTTCTGAGAACATTCCCTTTCCCATCTTAAAGGGTAATGCTGGCCTTACACGACACAATATTATTGCACAATACTCAGTATTATGCAATAATATTGACCGTGTAAGGGCTGTATTGCACAATATTTTCATTTTGCACAAAATTTTGAGTGGTATGAAATTTTACTCAATATTTTTCGTTTGCACAACGAAGCAAAGAGACATAGTAATATTGAGTCGTGTAAGGACGACCCTTTTTCGCACAATATTTGTGGACAATATTATTGCACATTAATATTGTGTCGTGTAAGGCCGGCATAAAACATAGATCCCTATTTTTACTAGTTCTTTTCCTTAACAGACCTGGAACTTTTTTTGCATAGTTTTTTTTATAAAATAAAATTATACAATTTTGTTCACAAAAATCTTAATGTTTAATTTGAAAAAATCATCTGATAAGAGGAGCTATTTTAAACCGGATACTGTTAAAGTATTTTTAATTAACAACATTTGCAGAAAAAAAAAATCATTCAAATCGGAGCGGTTTCGCCCTGCTCCGAGATAATGCTATATTTTGATATTTTTAGTTACTCCACTAATAAGAGCTTCGAATTCTAAGGAAAAGAAAGTAATGTAAGATCTCAAAGTATTGAAAAATTACACTTTGAAAATTTTTGTATGCCTTTTTTGAAACTATTATTTTTACTTTCACTTGACTTAAAACTGGCTAATAGAACAGAGTATTGGCTTTAAGAAAGAGAATAATACCTCATTGTACGTATTACCTACCGTTATTATTAATGATTTTTTTTTGTACTTTTTTTCATGAAATTGCCACTCCCGCCCAACCGGGGATCCCCTCTCCCATAGTAAAAAATGCAATTTTCGGGGGCCAAGTTATCGTACCCATGCCGTTATGGTTCTTAACCCCCCTACTGGCATACAGCTTCTCTTCTGACATATGAGGGTTCAGATGGAGACTGTCTGTTAAATGGAAATGCACTATTGTCGTCGTGGGTAGTAGGCGAGCAAAACCCCTTATAATATCATCACAGACCTTGGAGGACCCGCTTTGTTTTGCATCCTGTGCACTCTGTCTTAAATCGTTTTGACTTGTTGCTGTTTAAAGTTATTTATAGTGTATTTTAATATTTATTTTAAAATGCTCTTCTACAAAGTAAATAGAAATTAGTTAAAAAAGTAGGTACCTACCTAGTCAGACTTCCAAACATCCAAATCACCAGCCTTAAAAAAAAATGTTTTAAAAAAGCTGCTCCCTCTTGATATCTTTTCCCGGATAAGTAAACACAAATACATACACCCCATACATTTTTGAATTATGCCTAAGTATGATCACAAAGCACTTGTGCAAACCCTTTGTACGTACCTCCACCACCACCTCCATCAAATTGATATACGACACTTCACTGAGTTGTTATCTCTCTAAATCCCAATAGGACTTAATTTCCTCTCAACTTATTTAGTAAGAACTCAGCTCTAAAATGCAAAGTGTTCTGAAAAGAGTATCAACATGAAGGATATTTTACATCAAAAACAAAATCATATATCCCCTTTTTATAACATAGAAGAAAAAATATAAAAAAAAACTTGTAATCCCTCCCGAATTCATGTTTGTAATTTCCTTTTCTAAAAATTTTGATTTAATTCAGGAAGGTATTACAGAGCACTGTGCTGTTTTTCTCCCCGTGGATTGTATTGCTAGCTCAAAAGCTGCATGCAACATCCGCACGACAGCTTCATACGCAACAAAAGGATATTCGGTTTCATATTTAGACAACGAGAGTTCGAGTTTCGAGATACGATTTTATTTTAGAGGATTTGAATGTACCTACGTATTGGGGGGTGGTGGTGGAGAGTTGACAAAGGTAACACGACAAAACCCATATATGCATTCACCCATATGCTAATGCCAATGCCACAACGAAAAGGGATGAAAACGCTAACAACGAACAACGAACTTCCGTCCGTTGTCATTCGTCGTTTTTGTCCACGAGAGCTACGACACGGACGACGATGACGACGACGTCGATGAAAATGCACCCTCCATTTGTTGTTTTGACAAAATATTCACTCACCTGTCCTCGTCCTGTCGCCATGGCGCCAACCATGACCAAAACCAAAACAAATTCGATTTCCTGCTATAGTCCGTTCCTCATTTGGAATTCTGTCAGTAAGCGTTGTGAATCAAGTTGCAAACACACATTCACAGTCAGTCATCAGTTTTCAGTTTTCAGTTCCAAGTTTGCAGAATTTTTGGATGTGGAGAATTTATTGCATAAGCCACAACTTTGTGCAGTTATAGGAAATTGATGGCGGAGGTGCATATCGTCGGACAGATATTGAAGGCAGTCGATTTTGAAGAGTCTCATCTCTTCTGCAAGTGGAGCCTTCAAAGTGGTATGTATGCATGCGACGACTACGGTTAAATAACTTTTGTTCGTAGAGAGCACCTATAGTTGGGGACAGAAAGAGAGGAAACAAAGAAAGAGAGAGTGATGTATTAGGCTTTTATAAATGTTTTTTTTTTCGTTAAGGTTCCGCTTGGAAAGTTGTACAAGGCAGATCGGAAGGACGGAGCTTTGTTTGTTCGAATCCATTGGAGAAATCTTCGGAATTTTGTTGTCCATTGGACATACATTTGGCAACTGGTAGTGTGCAGGGTTGGCCAAAATTGCACTTGGAAATTTACGCAGTGAATTTTCTTAAGAATACCTGGCCCGTTGGGTATGATTTGATTACTCTACACCTCTGCTACATGGAAGTTATCTATTAAGTTTTTGAAATCCTTTTTCCAGATTCGGAGTCGTTTATATTCCTACGCGTCCCGGATTCCATCAAATAGAAGTGGATACTTGGAAAGTTGCACCGGTAACATTTTGGGATAGTGTAAAGGAGAAGTTTGGAGCAGGTGGGATTGCACTTAGTAAGGAGGATCTTATATTTTCTGGGGTAGAAAGGTGAATACTTATTTAATTTCAATTATTAAAGCACATTTAAATTTTGGTAAAATTATGCAACAAGCTGAGTGTTATATGTTGATGACCAAAAGTCAACAGTAATTTTCACGAGCAAATTAGGCCTGCCAAACTGTCTATAAGTAACGGGACAATACCGATATAAGTACCGATTGGCAACTTGGAGTTAGAGTGCTCATTGAAGTAAACAAAGAAATAAGGAATTTTATTAGTCGAATCGAATCGAAGTCCTCAGAAACATTTCAGATTTTGATGATTTATATTTTAAAAATCTCAAAGTTTAAGTGCCTTTGCGCAAAAAGTCAAATGACGGTAACACAACAGAAAAAAAAAAAGAATTTATTTAAATTTTTCTAAAAACCACGACTGATTAAGTTTAAATGGTTGTAACTTTTGATTTAGACGTTGCATTGGTAAGATTTATACTTGTTTGGAAAATCCGAAGACAGGGCAATTTTAAAAGTAAGCATCAGTACTGAGTAATTCAATTTTTTTCAGGATGCTTTTTCAAAGATTGAAGTTAATAAATAATTTTGATCAAACTATGACTTTATCTAGTAATTTTATAAAAATGAAGCATGAAACCAAAATTATTTGAATGCACAAAAAAAATCTTATTACTGGTTAATGATTAAGTGAAAAAATAAAATTAAAAATCCATTATAGACGGGGTGAGAAAAACAGGGGTCCAACAACAATGCAAGAATTTAATGTTTTAATTTTTCTAGTTTTGGAAAAACTGAAAAAATAATAACGGAAACAAAGTATTTTTTTCTGGCTTTTGATTTTAAAAAAAGTAATTAAAAACAATTAATGTTTCGTTTTACAATATTGAGCACTATTTTTGTCTTTCGTTCAATTAAAAATAGTAGTGCCTTTGGAAAAAATCTAGAAAAAAACGAGTTTTTTAAATATATAATATAACGATATTTTTAAATTTTTTTCAAAAATAATATTATTGTTTTTGGAATTTTCCAAACACTTAAAAAAACATTAAAGCATCAGGGCTTAAGATTTTGTGTAAAAAATAAAATACGTGTATTGAGTTCCTACTAAAACAAAAATATTGCTTAGTTAAACAAGTTTTTAAAAAAAAGATAAAAAAGATGAAAGATAAAAGATACAAAATAAAACAGAAAATTCTCATTTTGGTTTTAAAAATTTTGAGTTTGAAGATTATTTTGACAATTGTGACTTTAATAGAACAATTATCGTTCTGATGGAAAGAAATATGAAGTTAGGAGAGAATTGCAAAGCTTAGGTTTCATTAAACGTCAATAAGTTTTATTATAACGTAATAGGGGTGACTTGGCTAAGAGGCGATATTTCAATCATTAGTGGAACAATAGCCAGAGGAATATAGTTATCAGATTCTTAAATAATCAGATAGTAATACTGAATTTTCCAATCAATTATAAAGAATGGCAATATTTTGGCAGGTTTGAAATCTCTGAGCACTCAGCAACCTGTGGCCTAGTTCTCAGAATAAGTATTTTTAGCTTCAAATATTATACATTTCCAAAAAACTTGTTTTTGATGCTCAGATATTAGTTCTGCATCCGTTTTGATATTTAAAATTCAATATTCATTAGTTAACTATTTTTCTAAAAAAAAATTAAATGCAGTTGTATTATGAGAGTGATGTGGTCGTGGTCTTATAGTACGAAATTTATTTGTGAAAATATATATTTGAGTGAAATATATTATTTTATAACAAAAGTGTAATTAGTTGTGTGTTGAAAACGATTGTTGTAACTGGTGTAGGATTGGTACACTACGGCGCATACGTACTTTTAATAAACTTTCTATTTTTTGTTACAAAATAATTCTTTCTCCATGATAGAGTTTCCCAGCCGTTCACCAATATTATTGGCCTAGGACCGCCTAATATGCATGTTATAAATCACAGAAACTATAAGATCGAGAGAAATGAGTACCTATTAAAAAATATAATAATTATTGATTTTGCATTGTACATCTTGCAAGCAAAGGGCTTGGACCCTCGTTCTTGTAGTAAGAGACCACTCTATCATTATAAAAAAGAATTATCGTCTTGCAGACAGACAGCAAAAGGTCTTAAACCCACATATTCGTTATCCAGAATGAAGACTTCTTTATTCATTAAAATGTTTTTTTTTTTTTTTGCTATGGTTATAACTGAAATATCGGGTTTTTACTCCTCTTTGGGTGCGTTTTGTAGGCAAACGCCCCATGCAAAAGGTCTTAAACACCAATATTCATATTAAAGGCTTTTACTTCTTCTTTTTAAAACAACGATGACTTTGCTATACCTATTATCTTGAAAATTGCATTGCTCAAAAAACGATATTTGATTATAGAAACAGTACCAGTGATTTTATGCTATCAGTCCCACCCAAAAATCGCTGTCGAGTCTCGGTCTATATTTTCATTCTTATTGTTTTGTCTGCATTATTATAACTCAAGAAATAAGCTTTTAAAGCCACACATATCAGGTCTTTTTTTGGAGAGTTTGCAGATTAGAAAAACAAACAAAAAAAAAAAACAGAAATGTCTCCAAAAATATATCTTGAATTCTATTAATCGGATCGTCAAGATTGAGATCTCCAGACTTAGGAAAAATGACAGAGCATCATTTTCAATATTAAAAATATCAATTGAAGTGGATTTGTCTTTCTCAGATGACTTGGAATTATGGCGTTTATCAACCCTCCGAAAACCACAGAAGGCTGAAAAATAAACCTGCCAGACTTTCGAATTTGAAATCAGAGCCTATAAAACTGCATACACAGATTTTGGTTATCCCTCCACTCCCAAAATTTGCTGTTGGCTCTTGGTCTATAAGAGGGTTTTCGCTCAAGTAAAAAAATAATCAATTTGATTTCCATTCAGACAACTAACCTCTATTTTTACTTATACATATTAATGTAGTACAATTCACAACTGCTAGATTGGCATGGTTTTGTTTCGGGAAAACATGTCGTACATAAGTACATCTGTATTGGCAAAAGAAATCAATTTGAATACGTATTCTGTTTGTTCTGTTCTTTTGTTTTTTACGAAAATGCAATTGTACCAAACAAAACCTCATTAATAAACTTTATTAATATATTTTTTTGGGAACAATATTAGAAAAATATTAAAATATTTTTTCGATATTTTCTGTGATTAAAAAATAAATTTTTTTTCAGGTACAAACTTAGAACAAAAACATCGGGAAGTGTTGTAATAGAAGTTTCTTTAATATTTCGAAATTTTTCAAAATACGGGGTTGAGTTTTCTTAATAGAAAATTAAAAACACTATGACTCAAACAACAGTCCAGATTTTGGTTGCTTTATTGTTCTTCGCAGTTATCATTGAATCAGTTAAGATTGGAATTTCAAAACCAGTTACCATTGGTGGAAACGGTACAATGGAAGCAATCGAAACTACAACATCGGATCCAACGACAACAACTATTGCAACCACGACTGCTAAGAACATAGAAACAACAAAACTTTCGCAACCGATAACTAAATCAACCCCAACTTCAACAACAACTATGGCGACAACAGTTTCGTCAACTTCAACATCAATTTCTACCACAACACCTGCAACAATAATTGCACCACACAATAATAATTCCCAAAAAAGTGCTATCAGGAGCAAAAATATTAATCGGTCGGGATATTTTTGCTCATGTGATCTAAAAGCATACTTTTGTGATATAAATTGTTGCTGTGATATTGATTGCATAGCCCAAGAACTGAATTCATTTGACTGTCAAAGAGAAGAAAATCGATTGGAGGATTTCAACTATGAGCAGGGACTGCCACCATGTAGGATAAATGAAGGCTGGCTTTGTGTATTTCGGACGAATATCGATACTTCCAAAAATAAGGTGATTTTTTTTAATATTATAATTTAACTGACGAATTTTGTATAGACTCACGATTAATCATTTGATCATGTCTTTTTTTTTTTTTCTTTTCAAAATTAAAATAAACCTGTTATTCATTTTCGTAAAGTTTGTACCCCAGCTCTTTTGTTTCAGTGCAATTTTCAAATATGACAATTTTAAGTCATGATGTTTAACTTGATATATAAAAGCGTTTTTAGGATTTCAAAATACTTTTAAAATCTTTTAACTTTAATAGGTAAGTTCAATAAAAGGTTTTTAGGAATTTTTCCAAATAAATTTCACGTTTACTATTGAAGCGGGAGGCGGCCTTATCAAAATTAGCTTCCATTATTGATATGAAAAAAAATTACTTATGCATATGGCAAAGTGATTCGGTAAAGCTTTGTCGAACACCCCTTTCCCCCTTGGGCAGTTGCAAGTTATAGTCCAATACTAATGCAGTTTTTTTATGTTTATAAAAACAAATACAACTGTTGCCACTTGAATAGAAACGTTTGTTTCAAAACGGTTTAGTTTTGATGTCATAATTCCCTCAAAATGCACTCGAAACACACATATATTTTAGGTTTATATTGAAACAAAATTTTTGGTAACATTATGTATGTATTTATTTTCTCTCAATTATAAATTATAATTTTTAAAGTCCAAGAGCCGGCAGCACATTTTGGGAGTGTTATAAGTTATACGCGTCCTCATTTCAAATTCAAAAGTCTGACATGTTTATTTTTAAGCCTTCTATAGTTTTGGAGGGGTTAAAAAAAGAGATTTTTCGAATTCATCTGAGAACGACAAATTCACTTTATGAATTTACGAGATGAGAGTAAAAAATTCATAAATGGTTTCTTCCAGCTAGCGAAAGTGTTTTTTTTTGTCTCACAGTACGGACTTTTTTTCGGAATTTTAATATGAAACGACTTGTACGTATTATGATAACCTCATCGTAGTCTCAGAGGCCTCATAAACTTACAAGTGCTTAATTTATTCCAAATTGTACAAAAATAACAATTTAAATGGCAAAAAGAGTAAAATAAAGTGATGATAAAGAGAGAGTCACGGTGATTAAAAACAAGACAGAATTGACATTAATAAAGTGTAACAAGTAAATGCTCAAGTATACAATGCCTCAGAATATCGCTCAAATGGCCAAAAGTCTCCACAATCATACACTTGATGAAATTTTGAGTTGAGTGATAATTTTGAATTCCGCCCTTAATAGCCATATTTATTGAATAATCTCAAAACTATAGTTTTATACTTAAAAATAAGACAACATATCTTAATTGAAACGCAAAATCGATATTTTAAAGGTTGAGATAACATATAAAATAACTCAAACTTAAAAAGATTAATAATTACAAACGAAAATAAGCATCTATTAAAAATATTTTCTTGAATTTCAGCACCAAAATTACGTTCTTGACATATCAAGCTTTCACGAATGGCCACACCTCTTATTAGAAGAATATGATATAGCAAGGGATCGAAGCTTTTATAAAATTGGACAGTCAATTTTGATTTATAATTTTGAAATGAGTGAAATAATTGAATTTGGTAAGAAAAGAAAATTTAAAAGAAAAATACATTACATTCTTTATTACTTTTGCTTTATTTTTTCAGAACTTCCATTTTCTCTTAATGGCCATTGTTGTCAAATTCAAGAGTCTGTTCGTCATTTGAAATCAAAGAAAACATCTTGTCATCTTTCAATGGAAAAAGCAAAACATTTAGAGACCACGTTATTTCAAAAGCTTTGTACATCGTTTTTATTACAAGCACCAAATATAGAAATTCCGGTGGATGGAATTATTAAGGAAACACTAACAGAATTTATCCCAATAACACTTTTTCGTTGCAATCAAGAATATGATTGTGTTCCAGTATCAGTCAATAACTCTTTTTTCGATAATTTGGATGACACAGAATACAGCCACTTAATTGAAACAAGATTAACCCACAACATCACACACTTAATCAGCTGTGAAATATTTTTTGTTCAGTCCGAAGAAAAAACAACCAAAGATGTTTACCTACAATATGAAATTAATTTTGTACAAATCAATGAAACACAAAAAAGTTTATTGAATGTTAGTGGTCCTTTGGGTTACATTGTTGGAAATCCCCTAATAATCAGTCAAAAAGTTCTAGTAAACGAATCAGCAGAGAACGTGGAGTCAAATCGTATTCTGAGCTACTTTCATCCTAATAGAACACAAGAAATACGCATTCATATACCGAGGCGTAGTCATAAGCGATGTCAGGACAGCGAGTTGACTGTGAATTTTGGCGAAAGCATCTTAGTGCAGTGTTCGGTAGAACTCGATAACTCAACTGAACTAACGAGCGATACTAATTTTACCAAAATTTGTGAGGACTTGCAAAGGCGTTCCTTTAAACATTTGCAAGTCGAAAACATTCAAGAACTTCAAGAGGACTTTTTTATTTCCAAATTGGGGTATCCTGTAAACAAGACTAATTACTGGACTAAGATCGAAGTGAGAAACTATGAACGGTTGCCAGTTATAGGAGTATATTTAAACAAAGAAGATTCATTTATTTGCCAAAATATGATTCTGGGCTTAAAATATGAATTTTTAACTGCGAAAGACGACGTTAATGGTGTTATGCATCAAAATCTTGTGAAAACAGCAATCATAGAAATGGGAAAAAGACATGACTTGCAATTTCAATTAGATGAGGTGGTATCGATTCCGATAACATTTTCAACTATGTTTTACGATTTGCAAGAATTTAACGAAGCAGTTAAATGGTCTAATTTCTGCATTCATTGGCTTATAAGTTTTATAGTTATAATTTATTCTAGCTATTAGTATTGAAATACAGTTTCTATGTTTTTACACATAAAAAGAAAAACAAAACGAAATGCGTTTTTTTTATTTTCAATCCAACAAGGATAAATAGAAGTATGATCCTTTTACAGCCCAGCATGGACTACGGCCTCAACCAACATGCCTCTTGTGTTAGCTCTTTCTCTAGCTTAGCTAGCCGCTAACGTGAATTAAATATTATTGAATTTAATACTAGTTAATTGAGTGAATTTTCCTTAAGACAATCTATGTATGTTTGGAAATTTGGATCATTTCAAAAAGGATTTTTCCGAAACGATAGGCACTCGACGTAGGCTGGTCGATGGCCGGATGATTTTCCGGAATGTGCTGTGCCTTGAAAAAATTTACTTTTTAGAGGGGAAGAGTTGGAAGGGTTCACTTTTCGAAAAAATATACTTTAAAGGACAACTTCAACTACAAAAAACTCTGTATCCAAAAGTTATCCCAAAAAACTATAAATAATTCTGCATAAGATTTACCGTATTTATTTACGGTAGCAAAATTATTTAAAAAGAACGGTATATCTTCTAGTAAAAATCTGTACTTCATTTATGTTTTCAAATTGAGTTAACTTAATCAAGTGTTAAAAAAAAAAAATAATAAACTCAAAACTTAGGATATCATATTTTTTAACCATTGTATACTACTTTTTCATGATTTTCAGTATTAAATTCGATTGACATAACAAAAACTTTAACTTATTTATTACACATGTATCATAATTATGTAAAAGTAGTTTTTATTTTATAATTTTCCCGTTAATCATAGATTTTTAAAATAGAAAAAAAAAAACATTAACGGCCAATTGACGGCCATCAAAAATGGCTCCTACGATTTTGTTTATAAAAATCATGGTCACGTTTTGTTTTATGAATTGCTATTAACGTTACCTGCCAAAGAACCGTTTTTTTACTAGTTCGATTTCAACGATTATTTTACACGAAAGCTTATAAGTTGCTTTAGTAAAGTTTGATATCAAAATTTTCCAAAATCGATTTTTTGGATTTAAAAAAAATTTATCGTTTATTCGAAAATTGGTCAGTGAATTTTGTTCAAAATTTATTTAATGTCTTAAATATTGCATACCAAGCTTTTTTTTGAAAAATCTTTTTAAAATTTTATATAAAAAAAATTAGTTTTTTTTTTAACCGGCTCTAACGATTTTCAATTTTTTTTTTATAAGAATGTATCTTTATAAAAGAAGTAAAATTACATACGTACTTCGTTTACGTCAAATTCAAAATAAAAATAATTCTAATTCTATTGATTTTTATTAAAAAATGTATGAAACTTTCGATAGCTTTATTTTGTATTAGGAGATGTTTCAGTTGCATTGTTTATTTTTTTACCCGTAAACCAAGCATCTTCTTGTATTTGCGGTATTCTATATCGTATTTTAAGTGGTGCCAGTATGTGAAATATCAGTTGTTTGCATTCGTTACTTGCCTTAGGCGCTTTAGGAAAAACAAGGTGTGAATTAACTCGTTTAAGCAAAACATGCACATTTGATCCATCATATGGCAGTCGACCAAACACCATTGCATAGCAAACGACTCCTGTTGCCCAAATATCCGATAAAAAAGGATTATATGCAACTCCTGCTTAAAGTAAATGAAATTTGTTATTAAAATTATTAATAAGTTATAATAATTAAAATAATATAAATGTATAAAAATAAATTATGAACCTTTTAAAATTTCAGGACTTGCATAAGCATAGCTACCACAAAAAGTTTTTGAAAGAATCACCGAGTTATCGCTAGTAAGTGTGTCTTTGCGGGCGAATCCAAAATCAATGATTTTTAAATTGAACTCTGTATCGAGCAGCAAGTTTTCGCATTTGATATCTCTGTAAAATATAATTTATGTTTATTTTTTCACTTAAGTAATACAATTTTAATACCGATGTACAACTCCCTTCGAATGACAGTATGAAATTACACTTATTAACTGTCGAAAAAGTTTTCGCGCATTTGTTTCATCGAGATACCTTTTTTCACGTATGTAATCGAGCATCGTGCCATTTTCTGCAATCTGCATTACTAAATAAACTCTAAAAAAGAAATTTTCGAATAAAGTATGTTTATGGAATAAACAAAGGTAAAAAGGGGGGAGTTGACGCTGGAGAGCGGAACAATAACACGTCAAGAAAACCCTGTTAACAATTATTGTAATAATTTAACTATACTGAAGCGTTGAGTGCGAGCAACCTGAACTTAGTTCCAACGTCTTCAAAGCTGTGATTGCTTTGCTGTCGTGTTTAATACTAAATTTCAAAAATGATCTATATAGACAGGTGGCCAATCAGACCCTCTTAATATGTTGAAATTAATCTAAGATTTCTTGTATTGATCTAAGAACCCATGTTCATTATTTCTATTCAATAGCACACTCTTATTTAAATAGACTACTTACCTATGACTTGTCTCAATACTCTGATAGAATTGTATGAGATTTTCATGATGCAACCCCTTAACTGCATCAATTTCTCTAGGCAAGAATTTCTTGGTATATTCTGGTGGAGCTTTTAATTTTGAAATTATTTTAACAGCAACTTCTTTTTGCAGGTCTTCAGAGTAAGCAACCTTCACTTTGGCATAACTTCCACTGCCAATTATTTTACCAAGTAAAAGACCATGTTCTTCCAAAATAGATTTTCGGCTCCGCATAGGTTTTTCAGATTCTTCTTCAATTGGTGCATGAAGTATGCCATCTTCACTTGGCTGAAGACCTGTTCTTGATTCATTATTACGATGCATTGTTGTTTCTGTCTGTAAGGCTATGGCTGATCTAGAATGTCGAAGCAGTTGATTTTCTGCAGCTTCATTGCCAATTTTTGATTCTTCATTCCAAGGGTTATGACCTTACGATTTCGACTGTATTATTATAATTTTATTGAAAAAGAAGATATTTTTTTTACCAGAATAACTTGCATCAGCAGTTGCCATTAAATTAAAAAGAAATTTTGAAGAAATGTGGCCGAAAAGTGCTGAAAACTTAATAACTGCTTGTTTTTGCTCTGTTTAAATAATTATTATTTTTTGTAATGTCATTTTTTTCTGAAAGATATTTTAAGTAAACAAATATTTGCTAAGTTATTCCGAAAAAAAAAAAATTAATGGGTAGTTTAGAAAAAACGCTCTGCCAGAGACATATCGGTGAAAGTATCAAAGCCTTACAGTAGCTTTTATATAAGCTTTCCATGTTTAATTCTCCATTTTCTTGTAAACTTTACAAAAGGCTTGTAAGAAAATTTCACAGAAAAAATAATTTAATTTCGTCATTCATAAGCTTATTTGCGTAATATGCATTTAGCCTATTAATCTGGATTGAGTTTTGAATTTGAAATCAGGAAGCTTGACTGTATACTCAGTTTTTTGTCATCACTTCACTCTCAAAATTTGTTTGAAATATTTATAAATAAAGTAGCATTTCAAATTACTTAAAAATGTTTAGAATTACTTTCAAATTGATAAGTCAACACAAGCACCTACCCTACGGGAAATGTTCGTTATTTTCTTTTTGTTATGTTGGCTAAAAACCGAAAACTACAACCGTAAAAATATTAAGGTAGATTGCTCTTGAAAACTCCTTTAAAACGAGGTAACCGAATTCAAACTCTTATACATATGTGTAGTGCATAGAGGCAATCAATTGGAGCACAAAGTTTGCAAATACGTTCTTCACACTTCGATAGTCAGATGAAAACATTTTTTTTTTGCGTTGAAGCACTTGTCCCTCTCCACATCTCATGCATATGTCTCTTCTACCTACCCCGGCCACAAATAATTTTTTCAAGTCAAAATCCAACGTGCCTACCAACAAAAAAACTGAAAAAAAAACATATAGAGGAACCTTCTTTTCAGAGAATAAACCATGAAGTGTTTTAATTATTAATTTCCGGTCTTTCAAGCCAACATAGCTCTTAGTATGAGCAATGCATATGTGCACTGTGCATTTGTGAAATGCATGATGGCTGCTTACTCTGCTTCTAGCGAGTCGCAGAAGGGGTATCGAGGAATGATATTCAATGTGCAAATATCCGTCCGCCATGAATATTTCGTGAACATTTAAATCTGCCAGGAGCACATATTGCTGGGAGAATACCTACGTATTCATCCAAGCCGGAACACCGGGCCCGGTTAACAAAATAAAATAAATTCCCAGAATTTATTTCCGGTTATGTGAGAATTTATGCGGCGGGCTTCAACAGTGATAGCACTCACCACCGTACCTATAGAAGATACACTTAAAAAAATAACTTGTGCAATATAAACGCAGATAACCACTTTTAAATAAAATTATCAAAAAGATATGAAACATATTGCTCTTTACTCAATACAAAAATTTGCTTATTAGTTGACTTATTATGGTTTAAACATAGTTGGGGACTTTATTTTTTGAAGACTTTATGACTGCGTTTAAATAATCTCGATATCTTGTTTTGTTGCTCAGATAATTATTTTTCATTTTTCTTGCCCATTGTAATTTTTGACTTTAATTTAATTTTTCTTCGAAAAATGTCTAACAAATGTAACGGCTTATATTTTTTTTTATTTTGAAGGGACGCCCAGTCGTCAGTTGTGCATGACGACTGGGAGTCGTAAAAATTCCAAAATCAAACATATTTAACAACTTAATCTATTAAACTCTGCGGGCTTTACACGACACAATATTATTGTGCACTTGTATTGTCCAAAAATATTGTGCGAAAAAGGGTCGACCATACAAAACTCAATATATCTTTGTCTCTTTGCTTATTCTCGATCTGCCTCGTTGTGGAAACGCAAAATATTGAGTTAAATTTCAGAAATGAAATATTTTGCGTTTCACACAATATATTTTGCAAACCAAAGATATTGTACAATACAGCCCGTACACGGTCAGTATTATTGCACAATACTGAGTATTGTGCAATAATAATGTGTCGTGTAAGGCCGGAATAGGGCCGGCGTTATTCTGTATCTACCTCGTTGTGGCAGATACAGAATACAAATATTGTGCAAACCGAAAATATTGTGCAATATTACACGGTCAGTGTTATTGCACAATACTGAGTATTGCGCAGTAATATTGTGTCGTGTAAGGCCAGCACTATAATGCCATAACCTCAAAAGTAATCCCGCACATGAACAAATGTAGGTGAAAATAAAAAACAATTAAAGAACCGAACCGAGTTTTCTTCCAGATTCAATCGACGATGAAATCAAGATTACAGAACAGCGACCGCACCTTCGCGTGGCTAGGAGTAGACTGACTCAACATCCTTCCCCTTCCTGCCACTCGATCGCTGGCCCTTTTCTTCTATTTCTTCTTCTTACTTCTTCGGTGATGGCTGAGGGAAAGGATTATTTTCTTCCCTCTTCATTGTCGCTCAATATTCGGCCATCCTACTTTATCCACCGTCCCGGTGGAGTCTAGTCTATATCTCAAATTTTTACCCTGAATCTTTTTTGTTCACACAGGTTTAAGCCAACCATACAGGTAAGTTCTCCACACAGGAAAGGGACACACAGTCCTTGCGATGTTAGTTAAAAACCACACAGTCTTACCACACAGTATCCATCAAAATAAAATAGAACCACACAGGTAATTCTCCACACAGGAGGAGGTTGTTTTCACACAGTCTTTTAAACAGTAACCCCTTACCAAAAAGAACCACACAGGTAAATCTCCACATAAGAGCGACACACAGTGTTTGCTAGGGTAATTATCACACAGTCTTACCAAGCAGTAAGTTAGTTTTGCATATAAAAATAAAGATTCCATAGATATTCTACGCCTTCCTTTTCGTATAACTTACCCAATTTGCACTCGGCTACAACTGATTATATACCCCTTCTTGCCATTCTCCGACCATGATGGTCCTCTTACATGTTGTATCTTATCTGTATTTCCTGTACAACCCAACTGATCCGAATTGAGTAATAAGTCTAGTATTTAGAACCTTGCTATTTCATTAGTTTTATTGTAATCCAGTTCAATTTTTTTTGAATAATATTGTTAAAAAAAGCTACTTATTTTTAAACAGTTAATAAAAGGTAAACTAAAAATTTTTTTTTTTTTAAGACTTCTTGATCAATTCAATTAACTTAGTACAAAAAAGGTAAGCAACAAAATGTTAATGACTTATTATTCAATTCAATTAATTTAACAAAAAAGGTAAACACAAAAAAATTTTGACTTCTTGTTGATTTGATTACAATGTATGCGTTTAAGTAGATAAAAAAAATGGTTATATAAAATTAAATATATTTCACGCTGGAATTTATATAATGTGCTCTTGATTGGACTTATTCGATGTCTTCATCAGAGTCTTCGTCGTCGAAAACGAGGTCGGTAAAATCGCCCCAGGGTTTCATTTTATCTGCTGCATAGACTGATTGGAACGGTCTTTGAGTGACTCGGGTTTCTTCCGTATCCTGGATCTTGTATCTATCATTCGGAAACACCTCTGCAACTTTATACGGGCCTCGATATCTTGGTAATAATTTCCTCGAAGTTCCTGTAGCGGGGTGTTCTGCTTTAAGTAGCACCAAATCGCCTACTTTATATAGTTTAGGTGGCCTATGTTGTTTGTTAAATTCAGCCGATAATTTTTCCTGGTTTTGTTTCATACGTTGCTCTACAACCTTACGGAGTTCTTCGATATCAATGTCATCTTTGTGTTGACTGAGGTCACCCTGTAGTGCTAGACAGAGTTTACTGTGGACGTTGTTTGCCGGTTGATAAGCGAAAAGTAAATCGTGTGCAGTCTTCCCGGTGATTTCGTGTCGAATGTTATTTAACGCCCATTGTATCGATGAAACGCATTCGTCCCAGTCCTTCCCATCCTTGTGCTGAGACATACAAGATAATGCGGAGTTAAACGTACGGAAGTACCTCTCTATTTGTCCGTTCGCCCTAGGTGTTCTTACAGCCGTTTTGATGTGAAGAATATTGTTATTTGTAATATACTTGGCGAAAATATTTGAGGTGAACGCAGAGCCCCGATCGCTTACTATTCGGACTGGTAGGCCGAATATCTGAGATACTTCATCCAGAGTTCTAATCACGCCACTTGAATTGGTCGCCCGTAAAGGTCTCAGTATTACATATTTTGTAAATGAATCAATGATTCCGAGAACATAGGAGTTTTGACGGCGACTTTTAGGAAAGGGGCCTACATGGTCTATATGAATGGTATGGAATGGCACCGCAATTTTTTCAATAGGATGTAACTTAAACCGAGTCTCGTCCTGTCCTCTCTTATTGTATAGACAGTCCACGCAGCTGTCAATGTACTTCCTACATATAGTACGCATCTTGGCAAACCAATACGAACGCTTGATGAGAGAAACGGTGTTTTCTAATCCTAGATGACCCACGTCATCATGCAGAGATTTGATTACCCTCCATCTTGCTGGTCTTGGCACCACAAATTTAGGACCATCGATGGTCTTTTTGAAGAGCCTTCCGTGTTTCAACTCAAACTCCTGCTTCAAACTTCTGAGATAATTCCTGGTTCCAGTTCCGTCATTTAATGCTTCAATTATCTTAACTATTTCTGGATCTTGTCTCTGCAAAGTTGCCACCCAATCACTTTCTTCCATTCCAATGGCCATAATCTGCCTGTGTCCCACGATATTAGCATCCACTGATGCCTCAGCTGGTGATCTGCTTAGGGCATCAACATGTTCCATCAATTTTCCTGCTCGAAACTGCAATTCAAAATCATATTCTTGAATACGGAGCCACCAACGAGCGATCTTTGGTACTAAATCTCTTTTGGCTTGTGTGAGTTTCAACGAATTACAGTCAGTGAAAACGGTGAATCTCTTATTCAAGAGATAATACTTGAATCGCTCGAGACTTTCGACTACGGCCAGAGCTTCTAGTTCGTAGCTATGGGCAGTTGTCTCTGTCTTTGTTGTTGCGCGACTAAAAAACGCGACGGCTTGCTTGACTCCCCATACTCCAACCTGGATAAGTATTCCCGCAAGCCCATATTTTGACGCGTCTGTATGAAGTTCGTGCATAGCCTTGGGGTTGTACAATACTAGGACTGGTTCTGAACTTAGCCTTATCTTAAGTTCATCAAAAGCTCTTTCCTGCTCGTCACCCCAAACGAAATCTATGTTCTTGCCCAAAAGGTAGTGAAGAGGCCTTGCTATGATGGCATACCCATTTATAAATTTTCGAAAGAACCCACTTAGCCCTAAAAATCTTCTGACCTCAGTTAAGTTGATTGGAATGGGAAACTCCAGAATGGCAAGAATATTCTTGGTTCCGGGAGAAATTCCTCTTGAGCTAAGTTCATGGCCGAGGTATGTAACCGACTCTTGGAAGAACTCGCATTTGCCCAAATTTAGTGTAAGACCCCTTAACTGCAACTCGTTCAGAAACCGTTCTAATCTATCTAACCCATCTTTCACGGAGACTGATGCCAGCAAAATATCATCTACGTATATTTTGATGAGTCTACTATCTATCGATGAAATAACCTCTGCCATCATCTTCATAAATACTGCTGGGGCATCGGACAGTCCGAACGGCATTCTTTTGAATTGAAAGTGCCCAAAGGGCGTTACGAATGCTGTGAGGTGTCTTGACTGAACAGCAATTGGGACTTGATAATACCCACTCATAAGGTCCAGGACACAAAAAACCTTGCTGTTATGTAATGTCTGTAGCTGTTCCTCGATATTCGGTGTTGGAAATATTTTGCGCTTTGTGATGGAATTTAGTTTTCTGAAATCCACGCACATTCTTAAGGTTCCATTCTTTTTTTTCACTAGGAGCACCGGGCTAGCATATTCCGAGGTCGAGTCTTCAATAATGTCGTTGGCTTTAAGGTCTTTAATAATATTCTCCAGTTCTTCTTCCTGCCCAAACGGTACCCGATATGGCTTGTACCGAACGATCTCATCTGACTTAAGTTCTATTTCCATTTCACACGTTTTCGAGAGACCAAGTTCAGAAATATCCAGCGCGACCCCGTCTCTATACTTATTTAATATACTGACCAGCTGGCTCACCTCGTCTTTCGTGGCACAGTTGCCAATCGTTAGGTCGCTCTCTGTTAATGTCCTTTTGATTTTCATGACTTGTCTGGGACCGTAGTCTTCTGATATTTGAAAATTATTTTGACCGGGTTCTTCGTCGATCCTTGCAACTTCTAGGGTTCCTTTTTTTCTTGTGACAATCACACCTGGCTGATCAAAAAATGTCCTGCCTATAATTAATGACGTGTCTTGAGCTTCATCATCAACAACAATTATATTTGTTTTTAACTGAACCGTTCCCACCTTTATCTCCCGCATCATTTGCCCAGTTGCCCTACAGTTTCCCCCTCCAAAGCCTTGCAGAACCATGTCAGTCTCCGTATGAGACCAATTATATTTCTTTGCTATACTCGCTTTCATTGTAGTGCAGTCGCTTCCAAGGTCTAGGAAGCCATCCAAACTTTGTCCTTCTACAAGAACCTGTTGATAACACTCGTTGGCGTTCGTTCTCTGACTAATTTGTTTCATGCTGTTCTTTGAAAGTTTAAGGGTTGGTTCATTAGATCTGGAAACCTTTTGACATTGAAATGATAGGTGGCCGGGTTTACGGCATGTGTAGCACAATCGTTCTGTGGTAGAACGTGCAGGAACTCCGGTGTTAGGTGGTGGTGCCCTGTTAAACCCATCCCCGCGCCGCGGTTGGTCTCTGAAGTATGGCGAATAACGATTTATATTGCTATTTTCGTTGCCCTGAACTCTAAAATTACCAGCTGGTCTGTGGAATTCTTTTCTGGACTGTCTGTATGCGTTTTCATCTTCCTGAGTCTTAATTTCTTGAAGCAACTCATTAAGACTCCCAGGCTTCCTGGCGTCCAGCACCGCAATCAGAGTTACGTCCTTTAGTCCCGAAACTATATGTTGAATTGATTCCTTTTCACTAAGTCCTGCTCTATGAGCCATGGATGTCATATCATAAAAATAGTTTTCAATGGATTCATCCCTAGCCCTTTCCCTTCTTAGTATTTCGATCATTAGTTTATTTTTGTTTCCCGTTTCCGGAAACCCTTTTACAAATTCTGTCTTAAATTTTTCCCATGAGCTAATCTCGTTGCCCTTGCTCTCATGCCAATGCTTGGCTGCCCCCCTTAGCAGAGCCGAAGCAAAAAAAAGACTTTCGAGAGAACTCCAACCATAAATATTCGCCGACTTCTCTATGTTTTCCACCCACTGGACAGGAGTGAGAGCTGTCACTCCTGGCTCGAACTCTCTTACTAGAGCTCTTACTTCGTTGAGAGTCATTCTTATCGACTCCGGCCTTGGTGTTGAAGTGACACTTATAGCGTCCGGGACTTCTTCGCTTCTACTCGTATCTACCAGATTCCCCTTCCCGCTCTTAAGGCGAGAATTTTCCTCTCTAAGACGTTTTACCTCTTCTAAGAGCTCTTCCAAGCGAGACTCTTCATGTTGCCTCTTTCGGCCAAGTTTGGTTGGGCGACTCATTCCGAGATTAATTCCCGCACAAGAAAATAGCAATGAAACAATAAACAACTCACCTTGTAAGAGCAATGATTTTTCTTTTTTCTTTTTTTTTTTTTTTTTATTTTCTCTAGCTGCTAGAAAAAGAATAGCACAAGGATAAATAGAATACAATTATTTTTTTTTCTTTGTTTTAGTCTCTCTCTTTTTTTTCTCTTCTTTTTTCTTTTATTTTCGCCGTTTCGCCGTTTCGCACAAAAAACAATGAGAGCCCACTCTATCGCGTTAGTATGTGTGTATAAATAAAGAAAAACAATAAACGGTTTTCTTCTCTCTTTTATTTTTAAACAAAAACGATAAACGGTTTTCTTCTCTCTTTTATTTTTAAACAACTCACGACGAAGTTGAACTCACTGCGCATGCAAAGATGTTAATTTGTTTTTTTCTTTTTTTTTTAATATTCTCTAGCTACGAGAAAAGAATAGCACAAGGATAAATAGAATACACTTATTTTTTTTTCTTTGTTTTAGTCTCTCTTTTTTTTTTTTCTTTTATTTTCGCCGTTTCGCACAATAAACAAGGAGAGCCAACTCTATCGCGTTAGTATGTGTGTATAAATAAAAAAAGTAATAAACGGTTTTCTTCTCTCTTTTATTTTTAAACAACTCACGACGAAGTTGAACTCACTGCGCATGCAAAGATGTTAATTTGTTTTTTTTTTTTTTTTTTTTTTTTTTTTTTTATTCTCCAGCTACGAGAAAAAGAATAGCACAAGGACAAATAGAATACACTTATTATTTTCTCCCCCTGTTAGCCGATAGCCGACCGTGGATCCTTGATCCCACTTCTGAAAATAAAGAACCGAACCGAGTTTTCTTCCAGATTCAATCGACGATGAAATCAAGATTACAGAACAGCGACCGCACCTTCGCGTGGCTAGGAGTAGACTGACTCAACATCCTTCCCCTTCCTGCCACTCGATCGCTGGCCCTTTTCTTCTATTTCTTCTTCTTACTTCTTCGGTGATGGCTGAGGGAAAGGATTATTTTCTTCCCTCTTCATTGTCGCTCAATACAATTATATTTCCTTAAGACTTTTGTTCAACATCTCTTCACTAAAACAAATAGTGTTGGAGATAAAGATCGATTTGCGATTTCCAAAATGGTGGGTTTCGCGAAACAGTTGGGTGGCGTCCCGAAAATCATGACATAAGTATTTTAAAACCCTACTTTCAGATATGAAAAAAATCAGATTTTTGAACTATAAAATAATAATTGTGCTATAAAATAAAATGGATAAACACAATTGTATCCAAACTGAAGAAAACATTTTTGTATAGCTCCTTCTGAGAGATTTCTCTCGTCACTTTCAGATTACCGTTCTACTGATGACGAGCTCCTATCTTGTTGGATAATATAATAAAGTAAATAAAATTAATAAAATTTATCGACAATTGAGATTGGTTCCATGGATGAAAGTTCTACAGTTCTTTCTTCGACCAAATCTTGGAAACCAGCAAGCTTAGATCAGCTTCGAGAAAAATAAATCACATGATTATATTACATACTACTCGTACATTATCCTAACCTTCAAACATATGGATTTCTAGTTACTAGTTTTTTGTAATACTGAAATAATAGAATGAATAACGAGGTGACGGACACATCCCTCGTTCACAAACCATAATAGGCCGTATTTGTAGTCATATTCAAAACTCAAGTCTAACTTAACTTTACGCTTGCAAGCGTCGACCGACCAATTAAACTCCAATTCTGCTTAACAAACACATAGTCAAATCTTATAAAAGATCCATTTGATCAACATCATCTTAGTTAATGATTGATTACACGTTACTTTAACCCATTGTTTTCCTTCAATGTAGCTCTGTCCATGAGTCTCGAATCAGCTCAGCTCGCCTATCGGCTCTCTTGAAATGGGTTTAAATATTTTCACTGCACTTTTTGAGAGCTCACTAGTCTGGCATTCAATTGATATGTACCATATACAAATGTATTTTCATAAATATACCCATTTTTTTTTTCATTTTTCATCAGCATTTAAAAGAGACGTTCATGCGGTAGAGTGTAAACTAATGGAATGGCATTTTGAATGTCGAAATAAAACGATATATGAAACAGAGAGAGTGCACATATATTACAAATACACGCACGTGGTGTAAGTGGTAGTTGAATTTATGACAGCTACAGGTACATAAAATAGTTCTTGCAGTCAAAGGACCTATATCAGGTGAATGTGTTTTGAAAAATATTTCTATTTCTAAATTAACTTTGATATTAACACGAGTATACAGTTCTTAGTCTGAGTGCGGGTGTTTCTACAAAAAGGATTTGGTTCTAATTGCTGCTTGAAGCTCGGAAAGGGTCCTTTCCATTAAAGTGAATAAAGATTCTCTTAACGCAGAGGCACAAAGTAGTTGCAAATAGATTAGAGAATCTGAAATCACAAAAAAATACTGTTGAAATAAGAGATTACTATAGAAAGGTACAGAATGGTGCTGCAGATGGAGATATGAACAAGAGTATATCTAATAATACAGCCGTTTTCGAGATAGATCCAATAACTCGAAACCGTTATATGGGAAGTATACGTTCTAATCGAGATATGCAAAAAAAAACCTTGGAAATTACAAAAAAATAATCAATACTTGCCTCATAGATCCAGTAAAAAATAGAATAGGTTGGCGAGTGCAGTTTTTCAACAATAAGAACTAATAATAAGTACTTAAAATAAGTACTTATAATAAGTACTTAAAATAAGTACTAATAATAAGCAATAAGTACCGCCGACCGAGGGTTCAAAATCTGACCGCAGAATTATGAAATAAACTTATATTATTAATTGTAGGAGAAAGGCTGCCTATACCTTTCAAATAGGAACAAAATTAAACTTACAAAATTCGACCACTAAAACAGATGTATCGATGTTTCGACCGATTGCACTTATGTACGTCCCTTCTTTCCAAGGTCATGGAAACGCTGATTAATTTCCAGTTACAGAAATATCTCGAAGAACGGAAGCTTCTTAATGACCGGCAGTACGGTTTTCGTAGCAATAGGTCCACTGGTGATCTGATGGTATATCTCACCGAACAGTGGAACAAATCTTTATTGCGTTTGATATTTCAAAGGCATTTGATAGAGTTTGGCATCAAGCTCTCTTATCGAAAATGCATGCATTTGGTATCGATGATTCTCTTCTTCGTTGGATTAGAAATTACCTTTCGGACCGTTCAAAACAAGTCGTATTGGATGGATTCAAGTCTGAAACCCACAAAATAAACGTTACTATCATTAAAACGGAACCATACCCCTATGCCACTATCAATGAGTGGCACTTGCATCGAGGAAACTCACAAACTTTCCATTCTCGGTATGAGTGTAACAAACCCACCTTCTGTGGAATGAACACATATTCGATGTCGCTAAAAACGCTGCGAAATGTTTGGGTTTTCTCCGAAGGTGCAAGAAATTCTTCTCATCCTCTGATCTAGCCGTAATCTATAAAGCATACATTAGTCCGAAACTTGAGTATAATTGTCATATCTGGGCAGGCGCTCCGATATCGTATTTGAGTTTCTTGGATAGAATACAAAATCGTGCTTTTGAAATGATAGATGATACATCGATAACTGCGAAAATTGCGTCTCTCGACCACCGACGTAACGTCTCATGTCTCTCTTTGTTTTATCGCTATTTTTATAAACAATGTTCAGATGAAATAGCTAGTTGCAATTCTCTCCTGAAACAATTCAACCATAATACCCGCGCTTCTAGGAATGCTCATCAGTTTACCCTTGAGCTCAACTTCGGACGTACCGTCAAATATTGAGATTCTTTCTTTAGCCGCACCACATGAATGTGGAATATATTACCCACCTCTGGTTTTCCCTGCCATTTTAATGTCCAGAATTTCAAAACCAATGTGCATCGGTTTCTTCTTTTAAATCCCTCCCTATTTTCGTGAAACTCGCACTGTGTATAATATAAAAAAAAAAAAATGTTCATTGTCCGATTTTTTACTCGCTTTGTGTAGCTGAATTTTATTCTTCAAACAAAAAAAAAATGGAAAAAATGAAAGCACTCTTTTTGTAAAATCTTGAAGAAACAACTTTTCTTTTTGGCAACACCAATAAATTGTGTCTTTTAAAAGAAGGTCTGTGCATGGTTAACATTAATTATTAGATTTAATTTTTTTTTCATTGGTAGAAAATATTTTTTTAATTTTCAAGAATTTAAGCACTCACGACTTTGTGTGTGGAATATTTTTTTTATTGAAAAACATTTACGGTCACTATGGCATATGTGAAACTTGTTTTTACTGAGAAATATTAGTAGGAATATTCCGTCTGACCAATTAATAAAACCGGTGATATCGTTCTGCTAGAAAAAATGAAAAATCTAAAAGTGGTAAACCAATCGTTTGCCAAATTATCAAACGACTTTTTCGTTTGCTACACAATTTTTCGACTTTGTTTGCAACAAATTGGTAAATTCATTTGGGTTAAACATTTTTTGAGAAAGTTAAAAAAAAACAATTAACCAAAATTTTACCGCAACTGACACACGGCGCTAAATTTAATCAATTTTCTTAAACAAATGGCAAGGGACATAAATTTTGTCGCTGGAAGAAAAACACCACTGTGTTTGAGATTGTGCTATTTGAGAAACGAAACACAATAACAAAAATAATCTTGAACGTTTACCTGAATCTCATAAGATCATTAAGAAAATAGCCAAAAGCTATGCCAAAGTTTATTACATTAAAAATAAATTAGTATATCGTAACATCTATCTCAACCAATCAATCGAAAACTTTTACCCACAAAAGGTAAACTTTTACGCAAATTAAATAATCCAACATTCTGGACTTTCCATATCCAATGGTAAAGGTACATACCTAAATAAACTCGTATAAAAGCTTTCACTTATATTAAGGTTGTAACTCTGCCACCACTTCTACTTCGTCCACATTTAAGCATGTGGTAGCCCTAAGTCCTAATTTGCTTGCTAACCCATTTCTATGAACATAATTTTATCCCATAGGATTGTGGGCTTCACTCTGCGTAAGTATTACAAAAAAAAAGTAAAAAACTTTATTCCTCATTTAGTAGGGAGAAAGTTTATAAATAATTTATACACTCTCCCGGAAAAATATAAATTCATTTTTAATAGTTCCAAACAACGCCACTACCCCACCGAAGCCGGTTCAATTCGTTTGCTTTCCTTTGTCTAGTCTAAGCTCACCTCTCCCCCACACATACATGTTTGCCATAACCCCCACTGTCGCTGCATAGTAAATGAGTTGAATGCAAAGTGCTTTTTCTCCCCACAAATACCCTATCACCCTATATCTTCCTCTCGGGGATTCAATAGTTGCTCTACAATACTATCCAACCACCCCTCTTAATCGTTCGCGCGTCGTAATTATTCTGATACTAAAGTTACAAGCTGCCATCAGTTGGTGCGGCAATGATTGATGACCATTTTGATATTCTTTAGACGGAATTCTTTTTTTATTTTTTTCGGGGAGCTTCCTGCATCATCGACAAAAATAAGGAAGCAAAAAATTCTTCAACCGAAATCGATTAATCGCTTGATTTTTGCATAAACCGCACTTTTGTGTGTTTTGCTGATGAATATAGGGAAAACAGCTAGCGCCTTCTGGATAGTATATCTATTCGACTCGTGCTGACCCTTTCTCCCTGGCAGTCAAATATATGTAAATGCCATAAGTGCGCATATAAAAATAATGCGAATTTAATTGATTTTCGATCGGTTTGACTACTGGGGCTGGATGGGTGCTGGTGCTGGGTCTGGCGCACAGCAGTTTATTAAAAAGAAATTAATATTAATCCAGGAGTTCCTTTTTGGGTTTTGGTGTTTTTGGTTGCAAATGTAACAAGAGTCGCGGAATTAAATTAATGTAAATGACACTTATGCTTATCAATAATTGTTCTTTTTCATTCACATCAAAGCAGAAATAACTTTTTCTATGATTGCAATAATCGAATAAAAATGACGTTACACAAAATACTGCAACTATGCGTAGGTACTTATATTTGGGTTGGTCTGTACTGTAAGGTTTTTTCTCCTCCATCAACTACCAATCATGAGCATGAAGCAGTGAATTTTGTAACCTCAGGCGCATTCCGAATGCAACCGAATGAAAGAATTAATCAAGTCCAGCATCGCGTTCCATCAAATTCATTTTGTTTTGTGGTCAGTCAACCTCAAACTTGCGAGTTCAGGTGGTAGATGTGGGTTCTTGCAGTGGGATAATCCAGGGCTGGCCTAAAGGGTGTTATTTGAAAACGCAATTTCTATGGTTATGCGTTATATTTCGTCGACTATGGCTCGGGGAAACTTATTTACAGTGTGCAGGCCTTAGGAAGCAGAATCTCTAGAGAACCAGTTCCCTATGGGACAATTTTGGCCTTCTTCAATCGTGTGATGCCAAAACTATAAGGTGTATTAACTAAGCTTGAAAATTTTAGCTTTTGGTTATCTGATGTGTGTAGGTGTTAAGAGATATACAGAAATAAGCAAAAATAAATATTTATTTTTAAAAGGAAACACTTTTTGAATTTTGTTTGAATTTTTTTTTGAAAAATTATTTTTTTCGATATCGGGTCAATGATGTTAATAAATAATATCTCAAAAATGGCATACCAATTTTTTTTTGAATCGTTTGAAAATTTTTAATAAAAAAATATTTAAAGAAAACGGCTAGAAAGATTAAAAAAAAAAATTCTAAAAATTTATCGTTATAGATGAAATCATGTCAAAAAGTTTAATCAAAATCATTTATGCCGTTTTCGAGAAAACTCGAATAACTCAAAAATTTTGTATGAGAGGTACTCGTTCTAGGTGAGATATTCAAAAACAAAAACAAAATAACAAAGTTTCGAAAAAACATAAAATCATCTCTACCAAATTTGAATCCGTTCACGCATTTGGGCAGTGGATGCACGGACTCACAGACACACAGATGCACAGACCGACGGACGGCATGAAGAAAACCACTTGTTTAAACCTCAATTGTTTTTCTTGACACGAAACCAATACTTGCCCTATAGAGCAAGTAAAAATGTTCTTTCAGAAAAAAAAGAAGAAACCAGTTTTGCAATTTTTTGTATTAAATTGTATTACAGCATTTTAAACTAACCATTTCAGGTATCTTTATGAGATTTTTTTCGGATTTGAGGCAGTTTTTTTTTTTTTTTTGAAGAATCACTTTTTCGAAAACGAGTCAATGAATTCATTCAAAATACTGTTTTTGTATATGTTAATTAATACATTCCTTAAAAATGTCATAGTATAAAAATTTAATTTGCACACAATTTAGTTCTTCGTAGGAAGGAGACCTTGCGGCAAATCCGGTAGCTCTGATTTTTTTCTGAGGTGTTTATGGTGTTAAGCTGAAATTAAATCCAATTTTTCGACCTCGAGCGCCGAACACAATATGAGTAAAAACGCAATAAACAGGGATATTTGGTGTTTTTCAGTAAATGGTATTATTATCTGAGGGGCTAGTTTTAAGGCAAACTTACCAAATACAAATTACTTCACATGTTTAAATAATTAAAAGATAACGGTAACACATAGGAAAAAAACTCCTACATACATATCTTATCTTAGAGCCAAAATCCTATTCTTGAATTTTATTTTAAAATAAAGTTATTTTAGCCGATAGATTGCAAACAACTTTTTAAAACTCTGCATTTTGCAAAAAAAAATATTATTTTTTTTCGGTTTAAACTGTTATTTACAAAAATGTACATAATCTCGCACCCTTTTTGTTTCAAATGTTCCTATCAATTTGTAGTCCAATACTGAAAACCAGGTGCGAAAAAGTATTTTAGTTTTCGAGAAAACTAAAAATATCGAATCTAGATTTGGGGCTTAGAAAGGTGAATTTTTAGTTAAAAAAAAATTTTAAAATTATTAGTTACGTACAACCCTTGCAAAAATCTTGAACCTTGTTTTCAAAAAAAAGTTGGCATGCCATTTTTAAAGAAATATTCAAAAGACAACCAAAATTAAAAAAAAAACACTTACCCGTTTTTTAAACTTTTTTTAAAAAGCCTAATTTTTTTTTAGAAAATTTCAATGACGAAATGAAATTAAAATTAGTAAAAATCTTTTTTGTAAAAAGTTTAATCGAAATCCGAGAAAAAAAAGTTTAATCGAAATACGAGAACATCTGAAAAAAGATAACGTATATACCTATAAAAGGTACTGTTATCAACCGATAAAAAAATAATTTTTAATTTGAAAAGTACGAACTTATTTGCTGTAGTATAGATATATACCTACTCTACATAAAAGTTTTACTCAAAATTGTTCGTTTTTTAGAAAATTAACGTAGGTATATGACAGATTTCGTTAATTTTTGTCCTAAAAACAATTTCAATTTGTCCTCAAGAGTATTTAATAATGGGTTCCTTGTTCTCTCCAATCTTTCATACAAAATTGGTTTAATGTCACTACGATCACATTCCCCATGACAAGTTGCGCCAATATTTTTTTAGGACAACAATTTATTATCGCAAACTCCGAGGGCAACCGATGTTATCCTTTTATTTAGAGGAACTTCCTCCTTTCTCATATTTTAAGTTCACATTGTTTTTGCAGTGATTTAAAGTACCTAAGCTCACCGGCTCAATGCTAACTCAAATTTTTAAGTCAAATTTCAATTATCAATCAAGGAAATTCATACGTGGCATCGACTTGCAGGAAAATAATAAATGTATTGAAATAAATATTTATACAGACCAATCCGAATAGTGCAACAGTATCACACATTACAGTAACCACCTTCAGAACCGCCTCTGTTTCAGAAATAAACAAATGTTATAAGTAGAACTGAATAAAACCAAACTCACAGAGAGAAATTATTCGAAAAAAAAAAAATAAATTTAATTTGTACATTGTTGTGTAAATACAAACAAAATTGTCGATTTACATTATTAACGGTTTACCAAGTCGAAACCTATCGACCACCATCATCCATTGCTATACGCCGCGCGAGCTGCGCGCCGACCTTCTCATAGCCACCCATGACATTGTTTCGAATTTCAACACTGCCAACCACCCCCCCACCTGAATGCACAATCATCGCAATCGCATTCCCCTTCAACCCTCCCTTATACCGACAGTAAAGAGAAATAAATTAAATTTTCCCTTTACCGGTGTTGTATACGAAAACACGCAGGAAGATTTTCCTCATTGACAATCAGAAAGCAAGCACTGACAATTTTTGCCTATGACGGCACAGCAAAACACAGCCAAGGCATGGCTGTGGCTTCCATGTCAATATTAAATATTCTGTTTATGGCACCGCACGTTAAACCACTGCCGCCTCCGTATCAACGTCCGTATGGAGGAGCAAGGAGTGTGCTACTCCTAGTACTCCACAACAGATCCGCCATTCATTCACTTCGACATTTTCACGAAATCATGATGGCTTCCCTTTGTCTCTCACTATCAGGCCACTCATTCACTTACTGGCACTCTACGTGCACCACATAAGAACGCCCGGATAAACATTTTATTTCCGGACGTTTAATCTGAATTATCTCCTCGAAAAAGCTCCTTCTTTTCTCCCCCGCATACATCTGTACAAATATTTTACGGCTTTTCCCATTGGGTAGTAGAGCGCAGAGAAAAGTTCCTAGAAAAAAAGTAAGCCTATGCGTTTATTTGGTGACTTTAAATACTTGACAGCAAAAAAGTAAGGCCACGTGTCGTTTTGTGTCGTGTCGTGTCTAAAAGGCGTCGTATATTGCCGGACTCTAAATTTCAAAAACACAACTTCAAAAAACAGGGTTCCCGATATATGTAGGTTTAAGGATACAGTAGAAAGGTAACCAAAAATTATGCCCAAATAATGACGATGGGACAGCAAAACGGAATAGAATAAACCGTAAACGTTTATCTTTCAAATTGAAGATACACAGATACAAATGGACACTCAATGCCTCTACGTTTGGGAATAATGGATGTTCCGTGAAGTGGCACTTAATGGAATGGAATGGAATTATCATAGAGCTTGCTTGCTTTCGCTTAAGCTTTGCTCATCGTCGTCGTCGTCGTCGACATTGCGCGAGCTACAGATACAATTTTAACTGCAATAAGGTAACAAATTGCTGGAACACACAAAGCCAATTTAGCAGATAATCACGTTTATATACCAAAATGACGTTAAAGGTTGTTCGGAATGAGAGGGTGTCGCTTGTCTGCCGGATTCTATCAGTGTTGGCTATAGTGCTATGGCTACGTCTATACGTTTACGTCCCAGGTCCAGTGGTATGTCCTGGCTAAGGAAGGTAATTAAAATTTATTCCATCAATTAGAAGAGGCTGTTGAGAATATGCGAGACTTTTTAAGTGGTTTTTCGAATCTGTTTCGGGAGTTAGATTCGTATTTAGGTTGGTGGATGATGGGCCAGAGAGAGTAGATATTCATGTTGTTTTAAGGATAGCCTTCCCCAAATATGTATAGAATTTACAAAATGACGTTTTAAATTGAAAACAAATGACGATGAGTTAGGTACCTATAAAAACACTGCCGACACACTTTTCCCATGATTCTATAACATCGTTAATATCAAATGATTGTTTTGAAGTTGGTAATTCTCCAAAAATACTTAATGAAATACTCTTGGAACACTTGAAATACTTTTTGGATGAAATCTAAATTTCCGTTATTATTTAGGAGTTTGCCAAAAACAAGAACCCTTTAAATTTTTATTTTGCAAGTAAACAACTTTTAAATGAAATCAAATGAAATTTTGGGCCTTAAAAAGCTAAATCTGGTACACGATTTGTGAAAACACTCTAATTTTTGTACAAATTTGTGTATTGTTGCTGTCAAAATACACAAAATCATTTAAAGGACGAATTAGATGACAACAAATGACATACACACAAGCTTTGTAGGTCAATTTCTCTCATCCTAATAGTGATTTAGATTCTATTGAGTGTTTTATTGCAAAAATACTCAATTTTGTATTTCCCTCTATTCACTGATCGTTATTTATTGTTTGATTTTAAATAACTTCGGAGTTCTGAAATTTTCGGCTGATTTACCTTCTTTTTAAAACGCTTTTGTAGGCTTCATGTAATGTAATAGAAACTTCGAAGCCAAATTTGACTCCCTTCCAATAATTGTATCGTATCGAAGTGAAACTTTTTACATACATGTATGTTTGTAGTTCGGGTGACAACACAATATTTTGGTGGTGCGGACCCAGGGATGTTTGCATTAGGGGGTCAAAACATCCCAAATCAGTTTTATGCTAATTCGCATTAATATCGTATCGAAATGAAACTTTGCATATGTATGAAGAATAGGGTGGATTTGGACCATAACTTCCTTTTTTTTTATTTATGGGTTTCTATTGGAATTAAGGCCATCTGGATTCAAGAATACTGCCAGAATTTTTGCAGATTTTAAAAATTATATTTAGAGGTCGCGAGCATCGATTTTATACAAAATAGGTCTATTTTCGAGTTTTTAATTGTTTCAAAATATAAATAAAGTGTATTTAAATAATGTTATTTATATCAAAAATTTTATAGATAAACCGTTACAAAATAACATTTTTTGTTTATCAATCAAATTAAAATTGATAGTTTTTTAAATATATGAAAATTGGCTTATTCTTAAAATCGATACAAAAACTCTCAGAACTGCCCTTAAATATTTTTTCTAAGAGTTGAAAATATTTGTTGGCTAAATGCCTGATTAGCTAAGAAGACGTTTGTAATTTTTTATTTTAGGTTTCCCTCATCAGGAAATTAATTGTATTTAAAAAAAATAACAAACAAAACTGAACAGTGATTTTCTTGGAAATAGTTTAATATTTTCACTGTCAAAAAAAACAACAAATGCATAAAAAAGGGTTGTCAGATGAATTCGAAGTTCAATGTGGAGTCAGGCAGGGTCGCATACTATTACCAATACTTTTCATATTAGTGATAAGTGTTGTGCTGCGTGCAGCTTGCAGCCTTGTTGAATTAAAATGGTGGAATTCAATGGAATCTGACATCCCAACTAAAACATCTGGACTACGCGAACGAAGACGTATACTTACTCTTTCATAGAATCATGGATCTCCATCAAATGACAACAAGGGTGGAGGGAGAAGCAGAAATTGTGGGGTTGAAAATAAATACTGCAAAAACAAAAATGATCAGCCTCGGAAGTAACTCATCCGATCAAGTCATTATTCCTGGACAACCGGTAGAGAAAGTAAAGACTGTCAATATCTTGGGAGTTTTGTCTCTATCAAAGGTGGAACAGAACAAGACATCGACAGCTGTATTAAAAAGGCAAAGGCTGCACCAGCTGAGGAAGAGTTGAAGAGAACTGCGATATATTTCCAGAAACCGTACACGATAGCACGTAGGAGTAGTGGAATTTGGTTAAATCTTCAAATGGCCCTTGCATTATATTTTTAAAAAAAAGTTGATAGTTTCTCTATGAAACTCTTTCATGTTTGTTTGTTTTTAAAACTAAGAAATTGGACTTGTACTAACACTCATCTATTCAATTAGAATCTGAGTAATTTCACAAAATAAATATTATATTTATGTGTAGGTATAAAAAAATAAAGTTTTCAAATAACTTTAATTGATGGTATATTCACCTTCTTTCAACAGTTAAAGAACCATTTCTATCCTATTTCAATCTGATTCTCTGACATAAATTAACTTCTTAAGGCAATGTTAAGAACAAAGCATGTGATAGTATATTTATATGCAGCTCACGCCTTGTTGGAGAAAAGTCAAAGTAATTAGAAAACTCTTTGCAAGAAGTTCAGCTTTGGATCGAATAATCAGCTTTTTGCGTATCTTTAATTACATCTTTTCATCATCAGAGAAAAGAAAGAGCACTACCTCTCATTAGATTTGCATTCATCAGAATCGTTTTTCTTTTGAATGGAAAATGAAAGCCTAGGAAGGAACAGGAGTGAAAACTACATATATATAAACACAATCATGATGCCTGTTTTGATAGCCAGCCAGCCATCCAGCCACCTTGCAAAATGTGTCGGAAAACTATTCCACCTTCAGGTCTACCCCACCCCGTGTGTTCCTGCCCATGTCTCTCAAGTTGAGTTTGACATCTTTTTAATTAGAGAGTCAAAGCCTCGTCGGATTTTGTTTGTTACACTTAAATGTGGTATATGTGTCAAATGAAATTAATTTCCGCCTTTTGACATTTCTAAAAGCAAAGATGGCAGATGCCTTATGAAAAGGGTGTCAAGACCCAACGATAAGCATTCGCAATCTCCTTTCTGCGGTTTGCCTCCATCTTCTCGTACCGCCTCGCCTGCCCGTCCAATGGCCCAACTCAACTCATCAGCAACATCGTCAGTTCTCTTGTACCTACTTATAGCAAATCAAAACGACATTGCATTACTTTCCGGAAGAGATGTTGGACCCCGGAGTAGCATGCGGATCTGGCGAATTGAGGGGCAAAAGACGAAGACGATAGAATGTTACACTGAGATGTCTCGGAATGTCACAACAAGTCAAGGGAAATTAAGGAAATACAACATTTTCTTGAGGGCTTTTGTTGGCAAAATGTTAAATCAAAATATGATTCCCATTCACATCAGATTAGATAACTAGATACTATTTGGTTTGCGATTTGGATATTTAAAATGACACTATACAGACTACAGAGAAGTAAATAGAAGTAGGTACTTTTAGAAAATGTCACAACTTGAGTGCCTGAACGAATGCAAAAGGCTTGAGCCATTTGCAGAAGAATAGATGCATTATTAAGTGACCTTACAATAAAATAGTAAGCTATTATTACCAGAGTGATTGAGGAATTCCTAGGAAGAATTTTGATTGTTTCGAATAGAGAATGAAATGTTGAGTGATTCTTACTTGAAGTTGGTCATATAATATGGCAAAATTTAAACTAAAATTCGAAATGAAATGCACGACTTGATTCCTTGATTGCACGTACTTAACTACTTGTATTAAACCATTTTACGCCTTTTTCTCCAGAAATACTGTTAGCCAGTGTCCACTTTTACTCTCAATAGGATGGCAATTACGATTGCTTGTCATTTTAGTTAAAAGTGAAAAAAAGTAATGATTATGATGTTACCTTGATAAAACCATTAAATAACAATCTGTTTAAAAATGTAAGAAAATAAAAAAAAATAAAGATTGTAGTTTACGTACATTAATGTTTGATAAGTAAAAATTCGTTTTATATAGTATATAGGTTGAATACATCAGTATTATCAATTTTTTAAAAATAAGTTTTGTGGTGTTCATGCATGCATTAAGAACATATTTTTACTACTATTTAATAATATTGCATGTAAACCAAAATAATTGTTGACATTTTGGGTTTATTGTTTAAGTAATATAGTCAATTGTAATGCTCTAAAAGAGCATGTTTTAGAGGATAAATACATCTTAAAACTAAGATAAAAAAAAACTAAAAATTATTAAATTTTTCATTAAATTTTCTACTTTTTATGCATTCACTATGTGGCAATGTTTTCTAAAATAATTGTAAAATATTTTGTTTGGATAATTAAATTCCTACATTTTATCTAATGGAATCATTTATAATCATAAATATCGTGCAACTAAAAATAAAGTGACAGATTTTTATAATAATGAAACCGATTATTTTAGGTAAAAGGGTGTTAAATAAATTTTCAAAAACAAACCTAAAATTGCAATATTTATGCATTTTTTTCAATGTGGTGGCCTAATCTCAAATGGGATGCATTGCAACTTTTAGAATATGAGTATAGGCATTACTGCCAAGCAATTCCCACCAATTAAAATGCTATAAAATATTGCTTACCGCCCAAAACCAAGAGATAAGGTGTATTGCATATTTCGTTGACTAAAGAAAGCATAATAGCACTTTTCCCCTACCAGATACAAACTGGTGCCCATAGAAAACAATTAGGTACTAGTTGAGACCTTATATATAGTTATAGGTCATAATGTGTTACAACACCAGGGACGAAATCCCGAAGGAATAGTTACACCAATGGGACGGAACCGTCCATTCTCCTTTGAACTATTTAATCCATTTCTTAAAAATCCGACAGATAGAAAAAAAGTTATAAGTTTTTTAGCGAACCACCTCGATCCTTCCTTCCTCCACTGATGGCTCTTCGAGTTCCGATGACCAAAGCAGACATTCTTGCTAGGTTTGATACAACTCAATTTAAGATTGTGAAACTTTTATTACATTTGCGTTATGTGTGATATATCAAATTAAAGGTAATTTGATTGTGGTACTCAATAAATTTCAATGCTAATTTTGTATAGCTTAGGTAAAAAGTTATGACATGCCGTGTAAATAAAACTCTTGTTGCTGTTTACTCCACTTGCAGACTACAAGAAATTCTGAAAATAATATCTAATGTTTCTGTAAATTTCAAGTTCTAAAATGAGTAATAAAAATAAGTAACAAAAACCACTCAAGTTAATTTTTAAGAACGTATGCTGTTTTCAAAACTCAAAAACACCGTTATTTAACAAAAAGAATGTCCGTGTTACACAGTATAATTAATTAAAAAAAAAAATATTATTATAGGTAACCACAATTGCATCGGTTTGGAAAGGCTACGAAAAAATTTGATTTTCCAGAAAAAAATCATATTTTAAAAATATTTTTTCATTTCAATGTAGATATCCATCTATAGAAATTTATTTCATTATTTTATCCCTTTTACTTCTTGCGATGTATACAAATATTGTTTCCATATTATCCCACTTTACTCTAATTTCCCAGTTGGATTTATCTCACAACCTCGATAAAGAAGTAAAACTTCAAAAAATAAAATGCACGACTGGGTCGCACGTGCTTTCTCTTATATAAAATTTTCAAAAATAAATAATTTTATAAGAAATAAAAAAAAAAATTAAATTCATTACTATAACGGCATAAACAACTTCTTAGACTGTTTTGAGCTCCAAACAAAGTATGCCATTTTATTTGATTAAAAAAGATAATTTCTTAGAAAAAAAATTTTAAAAATCTTTAGAGCCGTTTAAGAAACAAAATATATTTTTATATACATATAGAAATGCTCAAAGCTTATTTAAAAATAAAATTGGTGTGCCATTCTCAAGATAATATTATTTTACAGTGACCCGTTTTCGAAAAATTCATTTTTCAAAAAAAAAAGAATTGAAAGATTTTTTAATTTTAATTTTAAAATTGTTCAGCTTATGTATAAAAAATCATCAAAATTGGTTCAGTCGTTTAAGTTTAAGAAAAAGCTTCTATGGGAGGTACGGTTAGTAGAATTTTTACAAACATTCCTTTCATTTTTACGAATTTTTACGATTTTCTACGAATCCTTAACTTGTCCTATAGTACCTATATCGCAAGTAAAAAGGAAGGTATATTCGAAATTACATGAAAATCATCTGTATGCAATTTGAAGAAAATGTGTTCACGCATTTAGGCAGTTTGGAGGTGTACGTTGGACACCACAGACCGATGCGATGGACCGTTTGATACCAAAAGATGAAATTAGGATTTTTTAAAACTTTGGTGCCCTCTAACTACATAGAATAAGAATAAAACCCCAAAAATAAAATGTTTAAAATGCCAAGCTGGATATTTGTCTCTTACATTTTTTTGTATTTATAACTGATATGTAGGAATTGAGATAAAACGATTTAAAAAATAAATTGAGGGATATGAGAGAGAAGCGCTGCTGGAGAGAGGAATGCGGCATTTTTTTTTTTATATTTTAGGCTTCAAAAAACAGTAATATGCAAAGAAAACCCTGTTCACATTTTATTTTATGTTAAATCCTAATTTAAATACTCCTACTATATAGTTCTTTAGTACCTATGTATGTCGCAATCAAAAAATATAGATTTACTTAGACCGATTAAGACCAAAATAAGAAGATGCAGCATAATTCATAACACTATCGCTTTTTCGTTTCATTAAACGTTTATAAATCTCTTGACACCTCTTCCAGAATTTTCTAATTCAAATTCCCAACGAATACATTCCCAACAATTCATCCAGAAAGCAATCTGCCAACTATCTGACATCCATTCGTCCATAACCATCCTTATATTCTCGACTTGGTCTGTCTTATTTGTTTTACCATCACGTTAGAGTCTGTTTAATGACTCGCAGTATTATTGATATGATGGAAATGAGGATTTCATTTTTATGACACGCTCTGATGATTAACAGAGTGGTAACTTCAACGTGGCGTCGTTGTGTCGGTCGGTCGCCTTGCAAACATCAAACATAGAATTGCAGAAGATGAAGAAGAATTTCTATGCATTCAGCATTGGCACTCCTCCTATATCACTACGTTTTATACCGCCCGCCGCGCCACGCCGTCTTTTTGTAGGACGTTGACTAAGAAGAAGAAAAAGAAATAGAACAACCATGCACAAACAAAATCACGTGAAATGGTTGACTTGTTTTGATCCAGCAGCATTTTGGTCTTTTGATTGATTCAAAAATAGCCCTTCTTTCCGGTTTTGTATGTCAGTTCGGTGATGTTGGGTTCCCGTTCCATCTTGTCCCGCATCCAGACGGTGATCATTGCAATACACTATGATGGCAAAGTGGAGGAGCACTTTCTCAAGCGCAAAAACTCATTTATTACTCGCTTACTCGTCCGAAAAGTTTAATTTCGTTAAAGCCATTACAGAACCAGACAAAGACACAGACAGAAGTGGAGGAGGACGACATGTCAGAACCTTTGATGGGGTTTTATTTATTTCACTCCTTACATTCGCCAGTTTATCACGTGAGTATGGCAGAAAAAAAATTAAATATAAATATCCACCTCTGGTAGATGTCGAAAACGGGTGCGACCGCCCGCTGAATGAATCTTATACACTGATCTGGTATAAGGTTTTTATACGAGTGGGCTGCCCTGTCCATCTAGTCCTCATTCGGTTACCATTATGCGTGTAAGTCAGAATGACGCGTCTGGTAGCGGACATGCATACATCAAACTAACGAGCATAAACAAACCGATTACTGTGGGTATAAGGCATTGTTTTAACTTTTTCCGCATCGAAAAGGGCTTAATGCGTTGCAATTAGTCAAAATGTAGAGGCCAGCTATAAGTGGAAGGATTCCGAGCCCAACAGTTGTGGCAGCACTGAACGCCAAGGAACGAAACCGGACGGCTGAAGGACAATGTTTCCTTGATTGCATTATCATCAGATACAGATAGACATGTTGACTTTTAACCAAACACAATAAATTGAGGGTAAAGAATTTGAAGATTGGTTGGTGGTATAGCCTCGGGTAGAAACATGTGGTTTTTGATGCAATGAAATATATTGGTGGAGTCAAGGTGGTTTGACTTTTGCTAAACGTCATTAACTGTTTTTGCAAAATTTTATCTGAGGCAGAATAAAAACAGTCCTTTTGAGGTTTTAAACGATGTCTAACGAACCTTTTCAATCAGTGTAATGTTATGGTCTTACCCAATTCTTTTCTCTATAGGGAAGGATTTAAGTCGTCAATTAATTATTATTTTTTGGTCTGTTAATAATTTTCGTAGGATTTAAAATATGTATAACGATGTTAACATTATTCACAAATATTGTTATTTTTATCACCTTATGTCATAAGACACTTTAAGTCTAGAAACAGTTTACTTGGAAACATTACCAAGTAGTCAGAAATGTCGGCTTCAAGACCACCTGCTCAGAAACCGAATTAACGCTAGTTAGCACCATTTTGAACTTAAATTCTTTGTGGAATGGTTTATGTGAGATTCTGCTTATGATGGACACAATGTTGGGACCAGTGATCATTGAGGTCATCGTGAAACATTGCTGATCACTAATTTACTTTGGTTTTAAATTGAGTGGTATGTTTGGTGATAGGTTAATTGGGCTGATTGAATGATGCCGTGCGTCGTGTCGTCGTGATTATTTCCACGGACCTTTTATATTACATCGTATTGGCGTACTGCTATTAGGTTTGGGTTTGCCGGTTCGGTTTTTCAGTTAGATTCATTGACCCAAAACTATCTGAACATGCCAGTTCTTAGAAACACTTGTCGTTCGTCTTGACAAGTGAATCATGGGCTGTCATCTGCAATTATCGTATATCCGTACTATCACCTACTACTGACGGATTTACTGGGATAGCTTTGGGGAGTTTTAATTTCATTCATACTGTATGTTTAAGGGATGCTGAATCCGAATATGAGATTTGCCAACAAAATTTCTTGACGCAACATGGTCAAAAATGCGAAAACCCTCTAAATATTCAACAATATTGCAGTTTTTGGAAAATTTTACCATGAAGCATTAGTTTTTGGTCACAACTATTTTCCTAAGAATTAAAGAAAGCTCAATTTTCCAAAATTTTAGCCCACAATCGTCTACGTAACCATAATAGTTTCCAATTTGCACGTCTTCAGACTTTATCAATTTTCAGTTTCAGACAATAATAATATAGTCCAGTTCAGTTTTATTTTGGTGTTGAAACATTTTTTTCGATCTGAAATTTGTCTTTAATGTTCACAACTATGCCATTAGTTATATGTGAAAAGCACCAACAAACATCTCACATGTATGGTCCACCATCTTAAAAAAACCGCGGCCATTGAAACAGGAGAACCAGTTTTGGTGGTTAAATTTAAACTTAAACTTATAAATTACAGTTGACTTAAAGTTTATGTCTTGGCCGACTTACATAGTTTTAGGTATTTAGATTTAAGTAGGGACAGTTACGGTGGCACCAAAAAAAAAAAAAAAAAAAAAAAAAAAAAAAAACTGCTTGCTGTGGCTGTTCTAGTTGTTAAGTAGTTTTAAGTAGATTTAATTAGTTTTAATTAGTTTTAATTAGTTTTAATTAGTTTTAAGTTTTATATAAAAAAAAAAAAATGATATGACACCAAGTTTTTTGTAACACCATTTCTTGGTTAAAAAATAAAAAACCATTGAAATATTTTAATTAAAATAGTTTTAAGGCCGAAAGGCATTAGTAATAAGATAATGGAGTGATTTAGAGCGTCCGTAAAGGGCCAGTAAGTTAGTTATTAGTTATTGATAAGTAGGCTAGTTTTATGAATTTTTGTCTAGCTGTAAGATAGTTTAAGATTG
Organism: Meliscaeva auricollis; assembly: GCA_948107695.1. Classification (NCBI taxonomy): domain Eukaryota; kingdom Metazoa; phylum Arthropoda; class Insecta; order Diptera; family Syrphidae; genus Meliscaeva; species Meliscaeva auricollis. Next base: position 15,839,460 of record OX403616.1, on the reverse strand, counting down.
AATTGAATAAAAATGAATTTAAAAAAAAAAAAAAAAAAAAAAAAAAAAAAAAAAACCGCGGCCATCTTGGTTTTTTTGCATTTTGGCTTTAACTTGGTAGGTTATTGTGCTAAAGATGGTGTTTTGGTGTCAAATTGATATTATGTAACTGCTTATCATAATAAAAAAAATATGGCATATGGCTATCAACAATAAATTTAAAGTAATTTTTTTGCCTAGTACTATATTTTTAATACAACAGGTAAAATATTACAGAAACACAAAGATATTTTGTGTGTACCACTATTTTCAAAAAGATATATGCTGATCTATTTTTCCCTCTAGGATCATTTTTGATTAAATTGACTGTATAATACGCGGTTAAAATGAAAATTTGAAAAAAAATAGATTTTTTTCACTAGTTTTTGAAAATAGGTTTTCCACCTTTGAGTCTGATCGAGTTTTTTAGCAGAAGGTCCTAAATGATAGTCTTTTTCTCAAAGGGTATTTGTGAGTTTAGCTCTCTAAAGTATTAAATCATTAACATTCGAATTAGAAAGCGCAATTGTGAAACGCATACCGACATAGTTAAAACAAAAACAAACAAAAATTGTGTGTAATATGTTTTTATGCATTTAGGGTTACGGATTTTGGCGTGTAGATTCCAAATCCGGTCTCAAAGCCGCTGTACCAACTCTTGTTTTCAAGAATATATATTTTGATCTGAATGTTCAAAACAGCGCTTTTTTGCTTAATTCACTGTTACATTTCATGGCCACATAATTTCTTATGAGCAAATCGTTATGGAATCTGAAATAACCGTTCTTTTTCTTTAAAATCCAATTAGAATTTTAATAATTACTTACTTCTTTTTCGAGAAATATTCATGCCTATTATGGGATTCGCAATACTTGATTCTCGAAGAGTAATTCGCAGGATAAGCATTCACATTTAAAGCAATCAAGTACTTGCCGGATGAACTATGTAATCACAACGAGGAACTACGTTACCATTTCCCCTAACACACATCCTCACCTACGAGTTCTACACTAGAAAATAAATGGCTGAAATAAGTGCGAATCCCACCGCAACACATTTGTCGGATTCTTGAATTGATTATTTGTCGTAAAAAAGGCTGAAACACAACAGGTTCCTTTCCAAAAATCGAGAAGAAAATTGTGTATTTATTTAATTCATAAAATTGCTGCCAAGTTTGAAATCCGTGCAATACATTTTACAAGACATATTGCAGGGTTTTCTTGGGAATTTCCTCCCTGTGTCTCCAAAACTAGAGCTGATACAGAAAATCAAAGCACGATTTTACAATAACAAACTAACATAAGACGAGGTCTTAAATTTCCGGCACCAAAATGAGTATTGGCCTGTGTAGTGTAATCAAGAAACGGAACAACAAATGCTAGTTGCTTGGACTGGTGCGCACGATAGCCATTTGCCCATTTCGGGGACGGTCATGCTATCGCTAAGTTCCTTGACTATTTCTAAGTTTTTCGAACACTTGACAATAGGTATATTAGCTGCTTGCTATTGAAGTATCCAGCAAACTTAAGAGTAGTCCAAGCAAGTTCGAAGTCATCAGTTTGTTGGTAATTAACGAGGGTCATCGGAAGATTTCAACGAAAGTGGTGTACGAACTTTCCTTTTTTGTACATAGGTAGGTACTATTGTTTGTATCGGTTGTGTTCGGCGAAATGATAAGGCCGATGATTAGGTATTCGCGAGCCGTTACTTTGTCCACAGATTAATATTGGGCAATGGCAATAGCACCTTCTCTTTTAAATTAACTGAAGAACCATATCTTCCCCCTCATTCCAGAAACCAGAATTAGCCAGAAACCAGAAGAAGCCAGGCTCTGTTTCTCTCGAGAAAATCAGCATTTTTTCAGACTTTCCAACTCTTTTTAAGTACTTTTGTAGACGATGATCAGATAAGAAACTCGAAGCTTTTCGTGGCTCTTGAGCTTGGTGTTTAAAATTTGAGTTTAAAATTTCTTTCTGTCGGATCATCTAACTTAGTTTCCATATTGGATATTCAAATACGAGCTTTCGGTAACTAACTGATTTTGTACACTTTTTTTATAAAGCCAAAAACTAATATAATGATTTTTCAACAGTTACAAAATATTACATGTTCCTAGAGATATCCGTTTCAAAAAATAACCAAATATTGTAAAAGTAAACATAAGTTTTCCTCTTTTTAAAAAAAAGTGAACAAAATCAGTTCAAAGCAATGTATTACCAAGAAAATCCTTCGAAAACTGGTCTTTGGCACTTGAGCACCCTATATACTCTTACGTTCTCGCTAGGTCCGCTTTACTAGAGTTAAATTGAGGTAATAATGACTTACAATTCGAGGATAGCTTTTTATCTAATTTGTATATAGCCTGTTCTGTTTTATTCTTGGGTGGTGCGGTTCTGGGTCGTTGGTCTTCTTGTTAGTTTGGTTTAAATCTTTTTGAGTCTAAGCAGATTCGTCTTCAGAATAATTGTGGTTCTTGGCAGTTTTCCACTTATTTCTCTGAGTATAACTTTAGTCTTTTAGTCTTTTTTTAGTCTTTTACGATCTTTGCGTACTTTTTCTTTTCCTTACAATCAAGGTCATAATCATCATTTACAAGTGTTAAGCATGAAGAGGTCATCGGTGCTTCTTAATTGTATTGTCCCACAATTGCTGTGAATGGCGTGTGGCTTCCATACAAATTTTAAGTAGTCTATGGACCTTTAATCTCAGTATTTCCTGGGGGTCTGTCTGATTCAAACGTGCTGTTATACATGCAATATCTTTTTTATATTGTTTCCTGGTATTAGCGAGCATTTTTTGATAAGCTACCCAAATTGATAAAAGCGTTAAAGTTTTTGTTGTTTGTTTTTGGTCCAACGAGTAGTACAGAGAAGAATGTCAATTCCGGCATATTCGATTTTTCGGGTTTATGAAAATGTGTACAACTTCAATCCAATGTGTCAGAAAGAGCTCGTTTGAGACTGGTTAATACTTCCACTTACGATTATAATCCCGCTTGTGTCATTTCCGATTCGAAACCATGGAAGAGTAAAGGTAAAACACTAAAGATACTAATGTGGGATATCATTATCGCCCGTCGCTAACTAGGTGGGTTTGATGCAAGTATTTTTGACGAGTTTTAAAAATCAAAAACACAACATAGAAATTGATTGAAAAATGTCGTGGGTTAATCCCACTCCAAAATATGACTATGGTGAAAAACATTGTGAATATCTGAATTAGATAATAAGAAAAGTGTAAGCATATATCTTTTTGTACGTAATTGGCTTGAAAAATAGCAGAGCCCTTGTTGAATTCTGAATTTATTATATACAAAATGTACACATTACAAAAGATATAGCAGGCAAGAAATATATTTTAAGTGTGTCTACTCTTGGATAACACTGACATAATTAGGTTCCTTTTCAATTATTGCCGATTCAATGAGTTTCCCGGCTACGCAAACTTAACCGAATTTTCGTATTATTGTTTTTTTTTTGCTTACTTGAATCAGATTCTTTATTTGCACGAGTGAATGCAGTGTTCCAGAAACCGAAAATTAGTTCAGTGGACAGAGGAAAATTAAATTTGCACGTAGGTTGTCTTGCCTTGACAGATGTTCCTCTGTTTCTGATCCTGTTTCTGATACGACACGGCTCTCGAAAATCATCATAATACGAATTAAACGGAGAGTGTAGGTAGGTATACTATTCTCGAATTTGTAATGAAATAGACAGAATATGCAGGTTTCTACGAATACAAAGTACGAGTTGGTAGAGTGAGTACATCTACATAATTTTATCCTCTGGTAGGATGAATCAACAATTATAATTGTAAATTTTCGAGATTTGTTCTGGGAATTAAATTACTGTCAAAAGATGAAGCAAGTTAGTGGATCATATTTTCATTTGGATGGAGAGATGGAGAGTAGTCAGTATAGTCAGTAAGGGTGGTGCTATAAGTGGCTCTCCTGATGGAGAGTGTATAGCAAGTGAATTAAAAATTTTCAGAGTTCAGTTTGCATAGATTTGCCGAATGAAAAACTAGAAGAAGAGCTGTCCTGTGCAGTAAATGCAGCTCATTTTAATATTTGTTCTTTTTTGTGTCTTCTTTTTGGTTTTCCATCATTTCCACACAACCACCAACACCCCCACCCATCTAGCTAATATTAGAGCTCGAAATTAATTTTCTACGTTTAACTGAACTGAAATTCAATAAAGATAAACATCGTGTGCTGAATATTTATCACAAGCTCACAAGTATTCGTATAGGAGCCCTTGAATTGCAACCTCCAACTTCGCACATCCTGGTGGTGCGTTTGCTTTTAAACGTTTACCTTATTGATACTACGTTGTTGTTTTGTTTTTGGTGGGCGTCGGGAAACTTTTAACTCTCATTTGGATACCACTTGTAGATACATTTCGCCCTATCCTCCATCTTACATCTCTCTCAACAGCATCTGTTATGTGGATTTTACGACTCAACCATACAAACTGTGAGAGCCTCAAAATGTAATTACCTTTGTAGTTGAGTCACCATCGCGACGGTAGCGTGGGAAGTTTTTGCAGAAGAGGATTTCTAAAGAAATTAGAATGCCTTATGCACCTTACAAAAGTTTTCTTTAAATAAAACAAAAACGGTTTTGGATATCAATGAGATTTTTTATTCCTGTGAAAGTACGTTCGATGCCATTATGTATGAATTTCTTTTGCATGGTCACCACGCTTGCACAAGTCCAGACGCTGAACCCAATTTTCGATGGTTTTCAAGCATAAATCGGCGGATACTGCTGCAATTTCACTTCGATATTCATACGAAGTTCATCAATCGTTGCTGGCTTATTGACATAGACTATTGACTTGAAGTAGCCCCACAGGAAATAGTCTAACGGCGTCCAATCGCACGACCGAGGCGGCCAAGCGACTGGACCATTTCGTGAGATAACACGTTCTCCAAACTTGGTTTCCAATAAATTGATTGTGACATTCGCTGTGTGGCTTGTGGTGCCGTCCTGTTGGAACCACATGTCCTCCAAGTCCATATCATCAAATTGGGGCCAAAAATATTCAGTTATCATCAAGGAAGAAGTACAGCCCAATGACGCCGCCGGCCGGCCGGCCCAAACCAAACCGTAATTTTTTCGGGATGCAATGATGATTTATGGAGTACGTGTGGATTGCTGCCTGACCAATACCGCATATTTTGTTTATTCACGAAGCCATTCAGCCAGAAAAGAGCCTCCTCGCTGAAGATGACTTTTCGAAGAAAATCCGAATCATTTTTAAGTTGTTGCTCAGCCCAATTCACTAACATACGACGCTTCTGATGGTCAAGCGGCTTCAGTTCTTGCGTCAATTTAATCTTGTAAGGATGTAGGCCAAGATCTTTTCGAAAAATTTGCAACAACGACGTCTTAGAGATGCCCATGCTTGAGACCGACGTGTGAAAGACACATTTGGGCTTTCTGCAACTGAAGCCTCAGCGGCAGCAATGTTCTCTACACTACGGAATTATGTACACATAGAACTCAGAGTTCTATATTTTATTTATTTTTTATTTGATGTTTTGTTTTGAAATGATTTATTTTTTGTTAAATAAATACATAAAAAAAACTACTTTAACCCCTTTATTTTTCAAATTGATTTATTTTGATTCCTATCGGTCGTAGATTAAAAGTTTGCACGAAACTAATATTCAGCTTGACATTATTTAAACATTTTATTTTATAAAAAGATAGAGGGCAGCAAAGTTCACTCGATATTGTAAGGTTAATACTGCCCCTGCCTATCAAAAACGTTAAAAATCAAGCTTTTGACTAACGTACATAAACTCGTCCACATTCTTTTTTGACAAGTGATGTTTGTTTATGCAAATGTTAATCTATTTTACCCCTTTTGAAGTCAACATTAGGAAAGCATACACATGAACTTAATCTTAACTGATTCTCTCTCAATGGCTTGCTCATACCATATCGGGTCTTGAAATTTACCAATATTTTTGCAAAATGAAATCAATAAAATCATCTTTTTCTGATAAATATATGAGTAGCACGTATATCAAATCAGAAAATTTATTCAAAAACATTGTCAATATTTTATGAAGGAAAGCCTACACTTTCCGGCCAGGTTTGGGGTACTGCTCGGGTATTATGTTACTCTCGCTTGTCAGTTGACAATTCAATTTCCTCCTTGACAACCAATTGATTCATTTTCATGCCCTTCGATATCTGGATTCAGGAATGAGGAGCGTCGTCGTGTCTTCGTCCGCATAGAGGGGCACCGATATGTATTGCTTCGCCATCACTGGCATATTGTAAAAAAGCTTGTCTGCTGGGAAACGCTTCTGAAACAGCAGCAGCAGTATATGTAGTAGTAGTAGCGCGGTGTACATTTCAAACGTACTTCACCTTTCTCAAATTTAATATTTAATTTCGCCAGGAGATGGAGTCACAAAAGTGCTCTCAACATGTCAATTATCCTTTATTGTAGACGTGAAGTGCCTTTGCTATGATTGCATGCACACGTAAGGATACGACTGGCAGTGAGGCAAACAATTGTTGTTGTCGTTGTTTTGTTGTTGTTGTTATTTAAAGGAAGGTAAGAGAGAATGGAGTTAAAACTTATATTTATGTACGAAAGAGAAGCAATTGTTTACTTGATGGAAAGTTTTTGGTTTGGCATCGATTGGAAGTTTCCTTTATTCGCCCAAAATTGTCTGTCAGTGTTATTGATCTGTTGTAAAGAGATTTACGATGGAGATTCTGATTCCGTGTTCGGTCGGCGGTAGCATGTCCCTCCTAACTTTCAATCTCTATTCGTTCCTTCCTGGTGGGACTGGGGCTACTCAATCCCCATCATGGCACAAGCACAACCTGCCGGTCGCTCTGTTCTTTACACAAAGTCAATACGCGATTAATAATTCATTTCGATTGGAAGTGAACATTCGTGTTTTTGTCGATGATGATGAAGTTGATGTCTGCGTGTTGCTGTTGGCCCTGGATGGCTGGGTTGTTGATTAAAGAAGGTTGTCACAATAGTTATTTTTGAATGACAATTGTTCGATGAAAATATATGACAGTTGATGGTTGTTTCCAACCATTGAATAATTAATCTTTTTATTTACTGTCTGTTTTATTTTGCAAGTATAAAGTAGGTTGCTGGATTACTTTGTAATGGTGTGGGAAACAAAAACGCTTATTGTCGTAAGCGGGATTAAAAGGGGGATGTGGAGTAGTTGTTCTCATAAAAAAAAACATATGTGAGCTAATGTTGTAAAATCGACTGACAAATCTTACTATTACAATATAAGAGACAAATAATAAAATAATAATCTTTTTACATTGTGGAAAAAATTGTCTTGGGTACAGGCAGAAATTTTATTAACATCATGCCAACTCTTATGGGAAATACTAATATCTTAAAAAATAAGTAGGTATACATTTTTTTGTAAAATACTTAGTCATTTGAAAAAAAAGAGCAAAAAAAACAGTTTTTTAGACTTTTGACCAGTTTACTTAAATATTTGTATGTTTTATATAATAGCTTTTATAAAAAATAAAACTATTGAACGGTGAGTTATGGAGAATTATATAAGCTACAAATAGCATACAAAAACATTATTACATTTATCGTTAATAATGTGCAAAACCCTAATTTTTTCGACATTTCATTTTTTTGAAGCAGCAATAATTGCAACTGCTAACTCATTAAAAAAAGTGGTTTGTTTCTTGTAGACAATATTACAATCTTTAAAGTGTAAATTATTTTTGGACAACTTCGTCTATTAAGTACATATAACATGCTAACACAGACATTCTTGGTATTTGACGAGTTTTTTTTTTAAATAATGATATCTTTAAAACTATTATTATAATATTATAAATTATTATTAAATATGGGAAAAAGGTGATAATAACGACCCAACTAAATTTATCGGGGCATATCTTTTCTGAGCTCAACAGTGAAAATATTCACTGGCGTGATTTTAGACAGGCTCACAGCCTGGGTAAAAAATAATAATTTGATTAGTGCGTTCCAAGCCGGCTTCAGGAAAAAATTTCGACAGTTGACAATATCTTTTCACTAACATGCATCGGTAGACCTTATCCGGATAAGGGAACGAAATTATATGCTTTCTTTACTGATTTGAAAGTAACTTTCGAAGCAGTCAACAGGAATGCTTTATTCTACAATCTCAGTTGTCTGGGAATATCCACACAAATAATATATCCAAAAAAATAATATATCCAAAAAATAAATGCGTAAAGGCATTTTAAAACAACAAAACGGCAATATGGGACTTTAACGAAGGTTCTCCGTGATTTCAAATAACATCTGGGGCTAAGCAAGGCTGTCCGCTTCAGTTTTCTATCTTCCTAGTTGATCTGACAACAGTTTTGCCAGGTGGAATTAATTTTGGCTTTTGTGGACATTAAAGCGTTGATATATGCTGACGATATCGTCATTTTTTCTGAAACTCCGGAAATGATGCAAATTATGATAAATAAAGTTCAAGCATATTGCCGCCTCTGGAGCTTAACGGTTTTTACTAATAAATCAAAAATCATGATCTTTAGAAATGGAACAGGCAGATTCGCAAGATATGAAAAGTGGAAAAGATATTTAGCACCGAGTGCCATAGCAACTACTTAATAAGAATTCGCAGTTGTCCAGAGAGTGGTTGCTCCTAGAACAGTCACATAATATTAAACTATTAGAAATTGAGACCGAAACTTGAAAATGTAACTTCGTTGCTGTGCTTGCAAGGATTGAACAAGATACATTTTCTAAGTTCATCGAGTTGGCTGAACGGAGCAACACGCGAAATATGTACAAGGTTTTGCAGCACAACCTTCTTGCCAAACAATTATTTCGATGACCGCTACACCTTAGAGACAATCTCTACAATCTTAAAAACTTGAGTTGAGTTACTACATCTGAATTATCGGCCATATTGTGCAGAAGGAAAACACAGGGTGTACCCTATGTAACCATAGAGTGAGAGAAGAAGTATTGTACTTATTAGGAACGTGCCCTATTCTTCTTGCAATCAAAAGAGGACCTCGAGGGACCTCGATTTTTTTTTTGACACAAAACTAATACCCATAATATATATAACCATTTAGAGCAAGTAAAAATTATATATGTAAGAAACTAATAAAATAAGACATTCGACCTTGAATAACTTCTGATACGGATACGATCCGTCAATTGACTTTCTCGTGACAAAACAATCATAACTGCATTGCAAAATATTGAGATGGAATTGCAATACCTCCGAGGTGTATGTATGTGAGTATATTGTGCATTTTTTATAAAATTTCTGTTGATTTATTTTCTTGAAAACAGTTAAATTCTTTTGTAAAACAAAGGCAGAATAATCAAGAAAGAAGACAACTTGGGTGGCTGCCAAGATACAAAGCGGAGCAATGAAGTATTCCTTTCGGATACTGCGGGGTTAGCATACACAGCATAAGGAGTAATTAGGTACATCAATAATCTCATGTAGAATATTTAAAACTGCTGTCATATTCGTCACATTTTAACTTGAAGCCTAGTACGCTGCTGATGCGGAACGAAATTTTTCGTTGGTCTTCACCAAGAGAAGCAAAAACAAAATTTTTCGTTTACTATTTCGTACTCTTCAGCAGCGTACTGGGCTTTAGAAAAAAAAGTTTCAAAAATTATTATTGAAAAATTTGACTTTGCTTTCCTTATATGTATGTTTTTCATTAATTTAAGAGCTCCTATACTGTTCTTTGATTAACATTCGATTCAATTTCAAACATTCTTAATACAACGTATTTGACAGCCTTTTATCTTCCAACAATTCTGGTTACTGATTGATGTTCATACAATTTCGACAGAATAACTACTGCTCTGCTATATATTTTATTACATTTTTTGTTGTTTGTAAATCTTCAAAGGAGACTTATTCATCGAGCTCTCAGCTCAAAGTTATGTAAAATAATTTTAAAATACATCAAAAATTTTCTTGAGAAAAATCATCACACTGTGAATTTCAAATTGTGATGGAATCCCCGCCCGAAGAAGACGCTGTCACTGCTACCTCACCGTATCATCACTTCATCTTTAGTCATTCGTCCAAAGAATAAAAAAATCGTCCTTCCTCATGCCTTATAACTATTCCGCTGGTGTTGCAGTACATCATGAACTCGTAACACATTCTGTTTGTCTCGTGTATGCGTTGACGCCCTGTGAAACACAAACGAAGTTAATCACCATGAATTCTGCATGAGTTGTCGTCATCGTCGTCGGAGTCGTCCTCCTGCTCTCATCCTTGTCGTCGTCGTATAGTCATCGCTACCCAAGTGGAAGGAGAATACTCCTTCGAACATACTATACCGTGACCTAGATATCCCGATCTGACAAAAAAAAACTTCAAGTTTTATATTGCGGCAAAACACTGCCTTCGCTGCACTTCATCACATGCAGAACAGTAAAGTGAGCGGAACAAATGGAACCAACAATTTTGAACACTGAAATCTACACTTCCAGGGCATATGTGTCGGTGTCGGTGTCGCCAAGCACCAGATGAATTTCAAAAAGATGAAGTTTTTAACTTTCTACATACACATATACCTAGGTTTTTTTTTTGTTGAGACGACACACGACGACGTAGACGTTGACGACAACGCACGGGAGGAGCAGGAGGTGATGCACCAATCTGCAGTGTAAACGAAATCAAGATTTTTCTATGAATGTGACTGGTGTCATGAATAGAGGCGCAAGCATGATATCCGTATCCACACATCATCACAGTTGAAGTGATTTCATTAAAAAATAACCTGAAAATTGTTATAAAGAATCCAAGAATCCTACTATTCATTCATCTACAATGTTTTGTATGGGTACACCAAACCCAGAACCGACTGAGACTTCTTTTGTTCTGATCCTCTCATTTGGGACGGGACCAAGAAAAGGATTTCTGAGTTGTTATGCTTCGGGATGTAGACATATTTCAATGTACCTTTACAAACTTTATCTTGTAATGAATTTGAGCAGAATGTGTTTTTGTATATGAAGTTTAAATATGTTTAGCTTTTGCAGGCATTTTTAGGTCACGAGATTTATGATTTTTTTATTATGAATTGTTCTATAGACATGGTAAGATCTATGTCACGGAAGTAAAATGGGTCGTGAGATGGATACCCGGCTAAGAATACAAACAAAAATTCTTTGTTTTAAATTAATCAAATCGGAAGGTGGTTATTCAGAAACGAAAACGGGTACCTCAGCATTCTATGCCTAAATTCCTGGAGCCTATAAGACAAAACTACACAAAAAAAAAAACACTTTAATTTAACTATTAAGAACATTTTATTCGAACAATTCATTCGAATTGTATTTCTGAAAAAAATAAAATGCATGACTGGATTGCACGAACTTGCGAATTTTCGATTATGATTCAGTGATTTTTTTCAAAATGTTGCTTTAAGATGTTGATAAATAATATATTAAAAATAGCATTCCAATTTTTTTTTAAAGTCGTTTGAATTTGATTTTTCAAAAAAAAAAATTCTTAAAATTTATGTTATAGAAAAAATAATTTCAGAAAGATTAATGAAAATCGTTAGAGCCGTTTTCAAGAAACTCGAATAACTCAAAAATGTTGTAATGGAGAGTACTCGTTCTAGATGAGATATTCAAAAACAAAAAAAACGAACTTTCGAAATTACATAAAAATCATCTCTACCAAATTTGAGGAAAATCCATTCACCCGTTTGGGTAGTGGAAATGTAAATTTTTATAGAAGAAGTAAGTGCCCTAGATATAAATATGAGGTCTAGGATCTTTTGCATGGAACCGAATGCCTGCAAGACAAACTCGAAAAAAAATGCAAAAAATTAAGTTTCTTTTTATTTCTAATAGCAAGATAATTCTTCTTTGCAACTATAGAACGTCTTTCGTCATATCAGGTACGAGGGTCCAAGACCTTTTACATGAGAATATTCTTCATGGAAGACGCATTAAAAATAATATGCACGACTGGATCGCGCGAGCTTGCTGTTGTAGCTTAAAGTAATAATATATTTGTTCATCATTGAACAATTCTGTTTTTGGTATATTTTATGCATTTAAAAAAAATTATCAAATCAAATATTTTTTTAATTTAAAACTTTTTTCTTAACAATATTTTTTTTTTTAATTAAACACTCAATACTTTTCGAAATCTTAAAAAGAACCTGTTGGCAACTCTTAAAAAAAATAGGTTGAGACAGAAGGTAATAATATATAAGTAAATATCTAAAATTATGCAAAATATTCGAAATCGTTAGAGCCGTTTTCGAGAAAAATCCAATAACTCTCTAAAACGTTGTATAGAAGGTAATCGTTCTTATTGAGATATTTAAAAAAACAAAAAAAAAAAAACAAACCTTCGAAATTAAAAAAAAGTAATCTGTACAAAATTTCAAGCAAATCCGTCAACCCGTTTAGGCTGTGACTCTCTGTACAGATGGACAAGCAGACGAACAGACGCACAGACCGACGGATGGCTTGACAAAAAACCACTTTTTCGGACTTCTCCATCATCGTAATGTTGGTTTTGATTAAAACCTCGACATTTTTTTTGACACGATACGAACATTTGCCCTATTAAGCAAGTAAAAATCCAAAAACTGGTATGTCGAAATAATTCTAACCAATATTTTTTATGATCCTTTAGTATCGTGTGGTGAGTGAAGGGTTGTTACTTGAGCCAAATGACAACAATTCATGGAAATTTCTTTCTGTACATGAAAGCGACCAACGAATGAGCGAATGAACGAAGAAATGAAATTTGATACATTTTTAAATCAAATTTTTAACTGTAAGAAACTAACTGAGATTATCCCTATGACACTACAAAATTTATTTTTATTGTTAAAATGAGAAATAATTGAAAAGACAATTTAAATATCGTAACCACTAGATTTCATTCGTAAAGACCAATTTGTTTTTTAAAGTTAATACAAAGTTTAGTGTCTTTGCGTTTATCTCAGTTGGGTTCTTACAATTTGGTATAGTTTTATTTAAAGAATTAGCTTCAGAAATGTATCAAATCTAATTTCTTCGTTCATTGGCAGGTAAAATCAGTTTTGGCCAAAATAACGACTATTACTGAAACAATGCGAATAGGAATTTCGGGCGATGTACGACTCAAACGTAGGACACCTGCAATTTTGTACAAATAATTTCTCATAGATCTTATGTTTGGACTTTTGTAATCCATAAGTTTTAGGCTTACTGGATTTTATTACAATCCCTCATTTTTATTTATCTATATGCACTTAAGACAATTTATTTTTTATCAAAAAGACGCACCAACAAAAAGTAGAACATTTTTGGACTTCTCGACTACAGTCGTATTAAATTAAAATTTTGTATTATATTAAATTATAATATAGCTCACCGCTCAAGTTTTATAAAAAATAAAATGCACGACTGGGTCGCACGTACTTGCTCTTAAGGTCAAAGTTGCTGTGGATGCTAAACCTTCATACATATATAAAGTTTTTAATTTTATAAGAAATTACTAGAAATTAAAAAATAAACAAAATTTATTACTAAAATGACTTAAACAACTTCTTAAATTGTTTTGATCTCAAACTAAGTATGCCATTTGATTTTGATAAAAAAGATAAATTTTTAGAAAAAAAATTTTTAAAATCATTAGAGCCGTTTTTAAATAAATTAATTTTGTATGTACAAAAATTCTAAAGCTTTGTTGAAAAAAAAGTTTGAATGCCAATTTTAGGAAAATATTAATGGACATGTAAAACCAAAATTTCAAAAAACATCATTCACGCGTTTTCGAAAAATTGATTTTTGAAAAAAAAATTTGAAACTTTTTTTCAAAATTTTGGTATGAAATAACTTGAGAGTCGTTGAGAACTTCTTGTAAAAAATTGTCATCGAAATCCGTGGTGTCGCTTACGAGAAAATCAGAAAAGAGAAAAACTGCTCTATGGGAGGTACCATTTTTAACCGATGAAAAAACATTTTTTTTTTATTTCAAAAGTACGACCTTGCCTGTAGTATTACATGTAAAAATTTTAATCAAAATCGTTAGAGCCGTTTTTGAGAAAATCAAGTTTTTCCATATTGGTTATATGGTAGGTACCGTTAATTTCGGTTCTGTATCTATCTTGAGCACTAGCTCAAAATAGATACAGACAGACTGACAGACAGACAGACAGAATTGCGAGACCCACTTTTTTCGCTTTCTCAATCATCGTAATGTCATGTCTAATTGTTATCTCGAGTTCGATTTTGTTTACGAATCCCCTATAGTACCTATGTATATCGCACGTAAAAATTAAAACAGACCTGAGCCGCAGAGCAGCACCGCACCACCGCTCTGCCGCTCAAGACTACCGCCCGCTGCTCAGGATCTGCGTAGCAACTCCCATACAATTTTATGTGTTTTAATTTTATTTTGCAGCTCAGAATCCGGACACTCTGCCGCTCACTGCGTGTGCTTGGAAACATTCAGAGATACACAAATTTACAAATAAAAAGGTCTCACTATTCGCACCTTTCATAGAGCTTTAGACTATTTAAACTAAATCCATGACATTTCATTTCTTACATTTACATTTAACTATTTTTTAATAATATGATGTTTTTTTTTAAATTTCAAATATCATGAATTTGTTTATTTTATTTTTAGTAATTGAGTCAATCTTCTGAATAAATGTAAACATTTTTCAATTAAATTATTTCATTTAAAGTCCTTCAAAGAAAGCCTTTAATGTTAATAATAAAATGTCTCCACTTATGAAATGTGACTGACATAAAAAAAAAACTAATCTTTAAAGCCCTCTAGGCTTTAATTTGTGCAACAGAGAAATTGTGTGGCTGGAATGATAAATAGACATTTTCTACTCTGCCGGAAGATTTTTCTCTTTCTCTTCTTTTTTTAAATTCCATTTGCCAACTTGACCTCTCTCCTCTCCCATAATAAGCTTGCCCTGGGATTGGAAGGACAACGAACAAGGTTCTATGAGATAGAATAAGAATCTTATTTATGAATCCTGTGAGCGCTTTAATAAATTTCACCTGAATTTTTTTTCCAAAGAATGCCAACGATTGGGAATTTAATTCTGTCAGTTGGCCCTCCGGTCCGGGTTGGTCTCTGAACATGACCTGTTGCATTCAATGTCGATAAATATTTACGCTTCTCTGAGTCTCACCATGTGTCCATAAAGTTCTCGCGCACATCTCAGGAAAGACACACCAAATGTGGCAAAGACACACTAACATCGGCGGATATGGCACTTAACACGCCCTGGCCCTACTGCCAGTGCGTCCTTGTTTTTGTTTGATGGGCAATTTTGTGTGTTTGCCTTGTAAGTGTTGCAAAAGTGTTAATAACCTTGCTCAACAGGCCATAAGTGACTCTTGGGAGCATCGTCACTACGTTCAGTTCGGTCGGGCTAGTGCTTGAGCGCCTTTCGTGTTCATGCAGATAGCTAATCATAAAACATTTTTTATATGTTTCTACTCTTCTACTCTTGCATCATGATATCTCATCCACTTGAAGCGCAAGTGGAGGAGTCAGAGCTACAGCGGAAACATTTCCAGAAAATCTTTCCAAATGAGAAATTCAACTCGTGATGATGGGCACATTCTTTTCGTCGGCTTTAGAGACTTGGACTTGGCGAAGAAAAGTTGTGGGTGGGTGATATGGTGATATGGATGGAGATGGCTTTGGAAGAATTCTACAGAGAGTTCATGGAATTTATGGGGCCTCTCGAAAGTGCTGGCAGGAATCATGACATTGAAAAATGCTTAATTGCTGGTGGTGTGTCAAGTGGCAAATGGACTGCAAAACGTTGTTCTGTTGAAGCGTCGTCGTCCGTCGTGTCGTGCCGCTCACACAAGAGTCTACAACTGAAACATTCAAAGTGGTTGTGGGCTGTCGACGGAGCATCTGTTTGGGTATGTTGTAAGTGTCAGAGAATAAGCTGGCAATGACATTGGCATTAATATGAATTCATGTATATCTCCCTTCGTATATTGAAGATCACTGGGTGTCGGGTTGAAGTTTCAAATTCTCTAATCTTTCACATGTTACGAGTACATCCAACATTATTTGTAAAGGAATGAGAAACGAGTATATGTTGGTACGGATTCTTGGCAGAATTTAAGTTGGAGAGATTACGCTCATCTATGTGCATGATTTTATCTGTAAGCAATGGGGACATTCATTATATAGTATGTGGTTAAATTCATTTAAAGCCTAGAATAGTATAACATTTTCCAAATGTCAATAAATAATTTCATAGACTGAACACTAACAAATTATTTTTATTTTAGAAATAAACCGAGTTCGTATAAAACTGCATGCCTACATGAGTATGCCTAGCCCTTATTAATTATTTTGTTTATACAAAATTTAAACAAAAACAAGGCTGCAACGAAATTGAATAAACGTTAAGAAATAAAAAATCACCAATACTCACAAAATGTATGATTGATGTGTCAAACGTAAGAACTTGCTTTTATGATCTTTGGTTTCTGTAATATTGTACTTGTTGTACTAAAAATACCAAATTCATTATACCTACAAATAAACATCAGAAAAAAAACGCAAGTGTAAAAAGAAAACCAAGTTCTCCTATAGAAACTGTATCCATTAAGTCTTGCTCAAAAAGGTTTGATATATAAAAGGATACCAAGTTCGTAATTCCTTTAAATTCATTAATTTTAGGTCTGTTTCTTTACTTTTTAGGGAAAAAGTTCGGCAAAATGTTTGGGCTCGAGCTTTTTGGCGTTGTTCTTGTAAAGTGGTTCTGGAAATGAAAAGTGAAGTAACGCATTTGTGATGTTTCTGTGTAAATGTCACATTTAACTGCAGAGACAAACAGTGCGGTTAACTTAGGTTAGATGCACTAGAACTATGTGCAAGATCTTAATTTTGCTCGCATTAGATAAATGAATATAATGAAATCTACCTGGCTTAAAGGCAAAACTTAATAAAGCCAATATAACTTTAATGAAAAAAAAAAACACATTAGGGTATTTTACTATCAATAAATATTGCTGATTAGAAAATTCATAACTTTTAGATTACTGCACTAGAGATATAGCAAAACTTCCATCGCACGTTTAAAGTTATTTATGTTTTACGCAGGATTAATTCTACGCCTACATTTTCAACCTACGAACAAAATATCAAGATCTAAAGTTTATATGTGACCCGTATTATTTTTATCAGAAGTAAGAAAAAATAATTCAATTTCACTTGCACTACTATTTTCGGCTCTATTAAAAGATTAAAGTGTGTCCATTTATTAATGTTATTGTCTTATTTGTTTCCATCTTTTCGATTTCTTTTTATTTTGAAACTCTTTATACAATTTGATAAATTTAAAATTTTGCTGTCAGCTGATTTTCGTATGACAAGCAAGAAAGTGTCGGAGCAAAATGTTCGGGTAAATTCTTACTGGATGGGAAATTAAAAAAAAATGTCAAAAGTTTTGGCATTTTTGTGCCAGAAAAAGGGTAGTTTTGGTATCCCACGGGCGAGTAAGGAAACAGACCTTTTGTTTGTCAATGGCAACTTGTGGGACGCTTCGGAAATTAATAACGGAATTATTATTAACATTTCGAACCAATACCTGCCTTAAGAAAAACTGATCTGAATCATAACTTATATAATTGGACTGAATTATTATAGAAAGCCGTTGCTTAAAAAATGGTAAATAGCTATATTTGGAAAGTATTATGTCTATGGAGTTTTTTTTTGCAGTTTTTTTCTTTTGACCCATGGGAGCTACAAAACTAATTTTTGCGCAACAAATTTAGTTTCGGAAAGCTACAGCTTTTTTGAAATTTTGACCATTACAAATCTTCTTATAGCGGAATCTTGAATAGCAAAAAAAATTAGTTGAGTTTCATCTAGTTCATGGCGACTTCAAATTTTTGCAAATAATTTTTTTTCTAATTTTTCATTTTTTTAGATTTTGGAAGGTCACTTTTAGCTAACTTTTTTTCAGCAAAAACTTAAATATTGCAAAAAGTGCTAAGGCTACGAAATTGATGTTTGAGCAATAAATTTTGGTTTGAAAAGCTACAATTACTGGAGTAACAATTTTCAAAGAACATTTTTTTTTAATTTTCTTCATGGGCTTCAGCGGACCGAAAGTACTACCTTAAAACTGAAAATTGGAATAGAAAATGACCCATGGAAGTTACAAAATTAATTTTTGTGCAACAAATTAATTGATAGAATTTTGGACATAAAAAAAATGATATATTTCTTACTTTCGTTTTATTTTAGCGGAATTTTAAATAATTAAAAACTATTGTACCTACAAAAACAAAGTTTATGCCACTTTAGAAAATTTAAGAAGCTACAAATTTGGATGCCAACCAAAATTATTTAACACTTTATCCGCTAGCTTCAGTTTTATTTTAGCGGAAAATTTAATAACTTAAAAACGATGCGAGCTATAAAAAAAAAAGCATTTAAGTAGCTACAAATTGTGAGAATAAAATTTTTTGAATCCGCCACAAAGTGTCTGCCAAAGTAAGAAACGTAGCTTCAGAAACACAAGAAAATCGATATTGTTAAGATACATACAGTAAACTTCAAGTCAATACTGTCACGAGGAGACTATATCTGGTTTCGTAAATTTTGATGAGTAAATTTATCTAATATCTTTACAAACGTGTAAGAGTTTAGTAAAAAAAATATACCTGGCAACCGTACAACTGCCCTAATTCTCAGACTCAGACGTAATCAAAATATGATTTTCTCTTTTTTTTTTCAATTTTGTATGAATTATGAATTTTATGTACTATTTTGTAATTTTTTTTCTTAGAACTTTCAAACTTTGAAGCTCATACGCGGGCTAAAGATGTCACTTAATTTAAATTTTCTTAGTTTAATTTTATTTGTTTGGACCTGAGATACATACAAGCATGACAGACCCTACTGGACAGTCCCTCAAAGGTTAAAACATCACTTTAGTGCTGCTACGAGTGGTTTCAAATAATTTCTGCAGGATTTGTATGGACAAAGAAGGAGAGTTAACAATTTCGGATCTTTATGCACACCCTGCTATCTCTCAAAGACACAAACTTTATTTAGGAGACTACTTCATGAACACTCTTCCACTTAATCAGACGACAACTACACTGTTGTCTCTTACAGTTAGTGGTATCCACAATTAACTAGTCTAACTGTGTCAATACAAATTTCGGAACTAAAGACACAAGATAATATAACTGTGTGCAAAATGGGCAGTGTCCTTCGCGTCCCTATGTTAGCTACGCCGATGACTTTACCTGAACTAGACTCTAGTAGTGATTTGTGATTTTTTTTTAAAGCTTATTGCCACCAAACTTTCTTTTTATAAACACCACATTCCTATGTATATTATTCGATAACAAACTTTTATGACCATTGCATGTGGTCAAAATAAAAAGTGAAATAGAATATCCCCTCGTCAAGTTAAGGCTCCTACACATTTTGGACAGCTCAATGTAATGTAATTGAAAACGAACTTTATAGATTTGGGACTAGAAAAGCGTTATAAGAGTACCACGTACGTACCTACCTATAGAAAATGGACGCTGACGATGATGAATACTAAACCACAAGAGAGAAATAAATAATTTAGCCAGTTCCGTATTAATTTCAATCTCCCTTGAGAGGTTTGCCTGCATAAGGGAAAAACTTTCAAAACTTTTTTGTGCGGTTTTAAAGTTTGACATAAATAAAAGCTTGCAAAATAACCCCCGGCTCGATCCTATAGAGTACATATACTTACACCCACTTTTTAGAATAACGACTCGGGCAAAACATGAATGCTGCTGGTGGAAAGCTGTATTTGACCCAGAAAAGCCATACAGAGTTCATAACTTTATGTGGGCTGGTGTGTAGCAGTGGCGGCGGTGGCAGCGGTAGCGGCAGCGGCGGGCGCTCTGAATGACCTTTTTAATAAATCAACCTAAGTGTGGCAAGGCAGGGCTGCCAACTGGGATATGTGCTCTAAATGAGGTCTACCTACCTATATTTTGTTTGTATATATTTTCTTTTTTTTTGTAATCATGAGGTATGATTTTTTTTTTTACAAAATGATATCACACCGTAACTGAAATGAAAAATTATTTCAAAAATGAAAAAGAAATTATACACAACATGAGAGCTACGCGGTGATGATGTAGTGCCCTTTCCGCCGCCAACATCGTCGACGTAGTCGCACACAAACCAATGTCATAGCTGTACATTTTCCATAAATCATATTTTAATTAACATAATTATTATGGATGAAGAGGAAGATGAAGGTGTTTAATGGCAGGTACCATAACATGGAAGGCATACAGCAACAGACCTGTGTTCTAATGAGAATCTCAGAATTAGATCTAAAGGTGTATACACCGTACACACATGCTTTTCATATTATACTCGTATGTATGTTATTTTATTATTTTTATACTTAAATTTTTAATAATGGTTGTTAATGCATTTTATGTTCTTGAGGGTTTGAAAGGGTGAGAGTCACTCTGTTATCCTTCCATTAAGACTTTCTTTTCTGCTTTACCAATGTACATAAATGTACTTTTGTGAAATAAGATTCTAAAAAGTTTATAGAGTTCACTTATATCTGCATGAAAACTTGAAGGTATATCCTTTTTCTTTGTCTATTTCTTTCAAAAATAATATTACATATCTAATTGAACGTAATATTGAGTAATGTGTAGTGGTTTAGTGGGTTTTCATATCTCCAAGGATGCATTCATTTTCTTACCTACTTAATGGATAAAAGCAAATACTTATTTTGATTTTTTTTTAAATTTTTGTTTTGAAATATTACCTTCAGAAAATAGAAATGTTTAGTGTGTTTATTACTTAAACTTTTCAGATTTTATAGTTATTTGGTCATATTAATGTTTTCATTGTATGGAATCAAATGAAAGCAAAATACAAAATTCGCATTATGGAGCGTTGGGTCGCAAAAAATTGCACTTTATTATACTTTTGGGATGTTGCGCCTTATATTTCAGTACATACAAACAAAAAGTAATTACCAAAAAATCCCTTACTTTCAACATTGTGTTTATACCATATAAGTCTCGGTAAATTATGTATTAAGAAATAATTTAATGAATCCTTTGTCATATCTCATATATATCAATTTTAAACCAACATGTTTTTTAACTAGAGTATTTTAGTAGAAACTCGTTTCGAGAAAGGTGTACGATAATTTCAAAATTTTTGAGAAAAATTGCAAATTTTTTCAGTGCTGTTTTTCAAGATCTTACACCCACAGACCTATAGTTGTACTTCAATTAACGATAATTTTATCTTGTTTTATGGTGATTTTTTCTTTAGGACGCATTTTTTAAAAGTAGGGGAAATATTTTCGTTTTTTTCCGTAGCTACCTGCGTATCTACTTCGCTTGCAGATCGCATTTCAGCAGAAGAACTTCTACGGTCAGTGATAAAAAAGCAGTTTTGTAACTTTTTTTCTTCTTCTTAATCTTAGTCTACCACTTCACTCTGAGGTAAGAAAGTTCCCAGTGTCTTTTGTTTCATGCCGGGGCAAAATGTAACACTTATCCGGGGTAAGTCGTAACATTTTTAAACCTACCCTGTCACCTTTTTGGAAATGAATGCAAAAACTAGGCAAAAAGGTAATAAAAGGATGCCTTATAAGTTGTTTTCCTTTTTATCTGAAGAATAAAAATTATTTTAACAGGATTTGCCGGGTAGAAAGGTCATTGAGCACAAATCCAGCAGGAATAGGACCAGCATACATTCAAAAAGAAATCCGTTAACGTACACCTTTTTAAGTGAAGTAAGCTGTGACTCACATGAATATTCTTATTCTTAATTTGTAATCATTTAACTTTATTCTGTTTTTAATCTTGTAAAATAAATACATTTTTGTGTTTTTTTAGAACTTATTTATTTTGTATTTAAACGAAGGTTTATAATATTTCAGAACAAGATTTTTTTGTTATTAAGTTGAGAGTTATGATTTTATTTTTCAATTGAAGATTTTTTAATCCAAAATTGCTTATTTTGAGAAAAGGAACAGGAATTCACTGAAAAATCGATTGTAAAATTAATGGTCAAATTGACGCTCTTGACCTATAAGCCTGCGTTAGCATTAATTATCCGGGAGGATCTCATCTGCTACAAAGATTTGAACCTCTATATGTTGACTTACAAAAAACAAATTACGATATGAATGAGCCTAAGTTGTATGAACATACTTTTTAATTTAAACCATTCAACTATTGATTTTAATATGAGTAAAAGTATTGTGACTGTCATTCATTTTTTAAAATAATTCATCTGTCTTATATTGTTTGTGTATGTTTTTTTTTTTATATATTGTGCATGTTGAAGGTTGTTTTATTTTATTTTCCTAACGCCTAACACATGAAATTATAATGAGCCTGTGATTGTAGACAACAGCTTGCTCTAAGCTCACTACATCAAAGAATATAAAGTGTAAAAAAAGTAGGTATTGGCTATTTGAAAATATTTTAGTTCAAAAAAACGTAAATCTACTAAAATTTCGGTTTTCCATAAATTATTGAAAAATGGTGAATGTACGCAGAGTTTGTACATTAGGTACTCATCATCTACAAACAAATATTTTTTTTTCTCAAAGTGATAGTTAAAAAAAAATCTTCATTATTTTTAAAAATTCGTCAAATACCAACATATTCAGGTTTTAGCTCGTTACTTTTTCTTAAACGACGAAGCTGCTAAAAAATATATTTTACTAAGCTGAAATATCATAATATTTTCTACATAAAAAAGGGAGTCAGTTTTTTCTTCATTCAAGCTATCAGTTTCAATACAGGATGGCCTGTATTGAAACTGTAACGATTATTTTTCTGCTTATAAAGGGTGATTTTTTAAGAGGCTTAGAACTTAAAAAAAAAAACACAAAAAATTCGAAAAAATTAATGAAATATTTATAGCCCATCCGCTAAATCCAATTTTGGCATACTCTTTCACACATATCGGCCGGTATCTCACGAATGAATGCATGGATGTTGGCTTCCAGTGCGTCAATCGAAGCGGGCTTGTCCCTAAAGACATTAGCTTTGACATACCCCCACAAAAAATAATTTAATGGTGTCAAATTGCACGATCTAGGCTGCCAATTGACCGGCCCGAAACGTGAAATTAACTGTTCACCAAACTCGCCTCGCAATTGCGCCATTGTTTCGCGTGCTGTGTGGCATGTGGCACCGTCTTGTTGAAACCACATATCATGCAAGTCAAGAACTTCCATTTCGGGCAAAAAAAAGTTTGTTATCATCGCTCGGTAGCGTTCACCATTGACAGTAACGCTGCGATTCACATCATTTTTGAAGAAATAGGGCCCAATAATGCCGCCGGCCCATAAACCGCACCAAACAGTGGCTTTTTCGGGATAGATTTGTAGCTGTTGCAATGCTTCTGGCTGATCTTCACTCCAAATGCGGCAATTTTGCTTATTTACGTACCCATTCAACCAAAAATGAGCCTCATCGCTGAACACAATTTTTCGATAAAAAAGCGGATCCTCGGCCAGCTTTCCAAGAGCCCATTCACCAAAAATTCGGCGTTGTGGTAGGTCGGCTGGATTTAGTTCTTGCACCAGCTGTATCTGTATCGCCCAATTCCTTCCGGAAAATTTTCCACGTAGTGCTGTAACAAAGGCCTAACTGCTGGGAACGGCGCAGAATCGACATTTCGCGGTCTTCTGTCACACTAGCTGATACGGCTGCAATATTTTCTTCACTACGCACAGTACGTAAATGTGTTGGTGGTTTAATGTCCAACAAAGTAAATTTGGTGCGGAATTTGGTCACAATCTTCCGAATAGACTGCTCAGAAGGTCGAGAATGCCGACCATAAAATGGAAGCAGCTCGCGATGAACATTTCGAAATGAGCACGAATTTTGATAGTAAAATTCAATAATTTGCAAGCGCTGTTTGTTTGTAAAACGATCCATGGTTAAATTGCAAACTAAACTGAAGCTGTTTGATAGTGACACAAGGTACTAAACACACGTCAGCTGTCAAAACCAGTGTTGCCAAAACCAAACCAGCTAAAAAATCACCCGTTACTAATGAAATGGTTAAACACTATAATTGAAGAAAAAAATACTCCTTGTACGTTTTTTTTCGGGTCAGATATTACTTTTAGAAGGATTCATTATTCCTGCCTGTGCTATTTTTATGAATTTGAGTTTAATTTTCATTAAAAAAGTCAATAAATTAATCTTTTTTTTGATAGATACAGTATCTCTGAAATAAAATATGTACATAGTTTAAAAACCCAAAAAAAAAAAACGCTTTTATCTGGCACTAAAAGTTATGAAATAATTTCATTGACTTATATATCAAATAGTTAAAAAACTATTTCAAAGTGCACACAACCAAAAAGCCCTCTATGGATTTGATATAAGTCGATGAAAATATTATATAAATTTTAAAAGCGTTTTTCTGGTATTTTAAACTACATATTTTATTTTTTACTTTTTATCATATTTGTTCACAATGTACAATGTTAAAAATTATCAACATGTTTCATACCCTTCCCCGCTTCCAAAATATATTGTTGCCATGTTACTACTTACATATAAAATATGTTCAAAGTTTTATTTTTATACGATAATTAGAAGCTTAAATATATTTGGGGTATTCCGACGCCCAATGTCCCTCCCCTGGGTCCGCACCACTTAATTATTGTGTTGTCACCCGGACTACATAGGTATATGAACAAAGTTTCTGACCGATACGATATTTGGAAGTGGATCAAAATTGTCTGCTAAGAATTAATAACAAAAATTACGTATACGCCCCAGTGCACCTACTTAAAATCGTTACAACTGTGAGGTTAAATTACTAAAATTTTATATTAAAAACAAACTTCATTGTTTAAATTATTTTTATAAATTGAAGTAAAACGCGAACCCAACTTTGACTTCATGTGCTTTGAACACAACATTGTTTTTTTGAAGTTATACTTCTTTCCCGGCGATTATAAAAATTTTAAACTTGTAATAACACAGGTTTTTTCAGCATATTATTACTGTTTTTTTCACACAGGCACTATAAGTAGGTTAAGAGTAACAACATATTTACATTTTATACTGGGTTTGTTTTTTTTTTAATTTTTTCATTTTGTGTGAAACACAATAAATTTATTTAATTACTGAAGTCAGCCATTGTTATTGATATTCTGACTGATTCATTTTCTACACTATAAGTGATAGAAAAAAAATAAATACACCAAAAGCTAGTTGGTACAATGAGAGGTTCTGGTACGACTGGATTTTTCCACCGGCAAGTTAGGGGAAAATGGGGCAAAAGACAAAACAAACTTTTTGTACATCTCAAAAAGTATAAAGGTTAGAATTATCAAATAAATTTAATTGAATAGATAAATTGAAATAATGATGAGTTTTCATCAAGAAAAAAATTCTAAAAAATCAATTTTTCAAGTTAAAAATGATGTTAAGATGAATAAAAATGCTCCATAATGGTTTTTTTGAGCTTAAAGAAAAAAAAAACAAATACGTTATTAAAAGTTTATAAGGGTGGTTTGATTATTTTTAAAAACACGGAAGAACGGGAAAAATATTTTGTCTAACGGCTTTTAGGTTCATGTGTTGTCTATAAACGTGTGAAGAAGTTATATTTTTAAACATTTTTTTCAATGAATGACAGTAAAAATAATA
Organism: Meliscaeva auricollis; assembly: GCA_948107695.1. Taxonomy (NCBI): domain Eukaryota; kingdom Metazoa; phylum Arthropoda; class Insecta; order Diptera; family Syrphidae; genus Meliscaeva; species Meliscaeva auricollis. The sequence goes on along the minus strand of OX403616.1, from coordinate 15,813,754 downwards.
TTTTTCAGTCCAAGTTTTTTGACCGTTTCCAACGGTATTTTATTTTTATCTTTTTTATTTTTACATTTTCAAACTTAAAATTTACACAGCCATTGGACGTTGAGTTATTTTGAATAGCCCGCTATTTCGGTAGCTGTCATTTTTGAAGCTGTCATTTTTTGACATTTGACAAGTAGAAACTACACTATTAATAAAAATGGAACGATACACGCTTCAACAACGCATTGAAATTATTAAAATTCACTATAAAAATGGTGAAAATTTGGCAGAGACGGTTCGTAAAACTAAAACATTTTTGGGTCGTCGTGAAGCACCTTGTCGGACCGCAATACAGAAATTGGTGGACAAATTCGAGCTGTTGGGACAAGTTAGTGATGTGAAGAATAAAACCCGTGCACGTCTCTTAAGAACAACTGAGAATATTGCTGTTGTAGCCCAAAGTGTTGAAGAAAACCCAGGTTTGTCCATTCCTCGTCGTTCTTTGGAATTAGGCATTCCACAAACGTCATTACACCGTATTTTGCATAAAGACTTGGGTCTTAAGGCTTATAAAGTTCAGTTAACACAAGAACTCAAGCCGGCTGATCATCAACAACGTCGTGTCTTTGCTGATTGGGTCCTTGAAATGCATGAAAATGAACCGGAATTTCATCGAAAAATCATCTTGACTGATGAGGCCCATTTCCACCTCGGAGGCTACGTCAACAAGCAAAACTGTCGCATCTGGGGCTCGGAAAACCGAAGAGTTATTGTTGAAAAGCCTCTCCATCCTCAACGCGTGACTGTTTGGTGCGGTTTATGGTCCCGCGGGGTCATTGGACCTTACTTTTTCGAAAATGAGGCTGGAGCAACAGTTACGGTCAATGGATTGCGCTATCGATAGATGATTAATGATTTTGTATGGCCTGAATTGGATAGTATTAATCTGGACAACGTTTACTTTCAACAAGACGGCGCTACGTGCCACACAAGCAATGAAACCATCGATCTTTTACGGGAAAAGTTTCCGGACCGTGTTATCTCTCGAAGAGGTGATCACAATTGGCCACCGAGATCTTGTTATTTAACACCTTGCGACTTCTTCCTTTGGGGCCACGTGAAAGATAAGGTCTACGCCAACAGCCCAGCGTCGATTCAAGACCTCAAAGATGAAATTCGTGAGGCTATCGAGGACATAAGGCAGCCACTTTGCGATTTGGTTATGGAAAATTTCATGAAAAGGATATGGTCCTGTAAGCGTGGTCTTGGCGGCCATTTGGCTGATGTTGTGTTCCATTATTAACGGCATACCTTCCTCTTTATAATGAAATAAACATCCGATCATTTATCTCCAAAAATGCCATTTTTGAATATCAAAATAACACCTCTTATTGGAAAACCCTTTAGAATTTTTCGCAACTAAATACACATCCAAAAAACTATACCAAAATAAATAATGATTGGAAGTACAATTTCTGTCGCACGTACATGAGTACACACACCTTTTTTTTATTTATTCTTTGATGGATTAAAGAAATATATTATAATTTTTGGTTTTGAAAACATTATTAGAACATGAATGTTATTTTTCTATGCTTACAATTTTTTTATTTTTCAGCACAAAATCGTTGTATGATAATATTAAGAAACAAAAATGTTATGAATTCTTGGGATGCGAATTTTCCAATTTATGTGGTAATAATAAATTCATTATACTTATTTTTCCTATATTTATATAACTTTAAAATGACGAAACGCTTAAAAGGAAGTGTCAGTCTTTAATAAACTAAATTTAATTTTTCTTAAGCAAAAATTGTTGACCTAAATCTATTATAAATTATAATATTTTAAGAACAAAATGAAATTTCTTCACAGTTAACTGGTTTTATTTTGACAAATTTTCACCTCAGATTATTAACTTTTTCCAGTTATTTTTGTTGTTCCTTTTATTGTCTCATATTCAAACCGAAAAAATATAAGGTACGTTAAATCCATGTTTTATATGAAGCAAATACTAAAAGGTAGATAGCTAGTGTTTCTTAAAGCGGAGAAAATTTAGTAGCCAATTCCAGATAAAGGAAAAATAACGTAGAACATAAAGGAAAGCTACACAAACACAACTTACATGCCAGCCGTCCTACCCCATCTCAAATCCTACCTATGGTGTTCGAAATAAGTTTAACGAAGGTATCCCAGGGAGGGCCTTGAGTGAAGCTACAAATGAATGAAGATGACACATCATTACATCGTTCCCCACTAAGATGTCCTTTTTATACCTTTTCTGTTTTTTTTCTTCCTTTTTTTTTTGTTGCAGAAGCAAAATATTGAACGAGTTTTTGTTCGGCTTTCGCTCCATCCAGAAAACGAGAAAAGTATAAAAACGGTGTACATTCTCGTAATTATAAGGACTCTACCTACAAATATATATGTACATATGTATACCTGCTCGTTCATATCCTTCCTTCGATACGTTTTATTAATTATGTAGACGTTCATACATGTATCAACTCAGGTAGGTAAACCTATGTACTTTCCTCTGCATATACAATTCCAGGTATGGTAGGGAAAGCTTCAGCATCAGCATATATAAGGATGTAAAAAAAATTCAGGAACTTGGTTTATGTTCTACTGAAGTTTTTGTGTGTTTCAATAAAAGATAAAAAAAAGAAGAAAAAAAAAAAACAAAGTAATGTTGGCTACCATTTCGAAAATTGCCGCGAGGCAGAAACTCGAATATTTTGTTAAAGGTTTACCGCCCCCACCCGTCTTCACCACGCGATCTAGCACATTCTCCTCTCAACTGCCAGTTAAGGTTACAAGAAACGAAATTGAATATTCCATCAGAGATATCTGAGGTTTTTTGATAGTCAAACTTTATCTTCCTTCACTTCTCCTGTATGGTAGACTGGTATCTTTTTGTTTTTTATTTTTTTTTTATTTTTGTATTCTTATCCTGTCAAACTGACATCAACCCAACATGAGACTTAAAAGGCAGCACTTGATGGCCAATAAGAGTTGCAGGTTGCGTGCCGGAGAGGAGAGGGAGTGAAAAAGTATCTATAAATTGTAAGGAAACGAAAATGTTGTTAATTTTGAATATAATATTTTAATTTGCAAATATGCTGGAGGCAAGAAGAAAACAATGTTGAAAGGTTCTTATAACATATTTGAAACAAGGAGAAATACACTAAAGATGTTCCATGGAAAGTATATATGCAAGGCATATGGAGAACCCCACTCAACACGGATTTGTGGTTTGTTGTTTTTATAAGAGGTTTATTTTATGAAATTGAAGACTGGAAAAAGGTGCTTGTTAAAAGCACTCAAAGAAAAGTTCTATTTCAAATAAATGAGCTTTTGTTCGTGTTTACATTGGATACAACCCATGTTACTGATAAATTGGAAGAATAATCTCTTAATGTGATGTGTGTTTCTAGATATTTTCAAGTTTAAAAATACAATTTTCTCAAACGAAAGTTTACCATTTGGTAACATACTTATTTGAACATAACAAATTGTATATTTATAATATTAGATATTTGATTTGTAAGGAAAGAAAAGTTATTACACAAATTCTACTAGACTATCTATATTTTAAACTACCTACTCACAGCACAGTCCTTTCACTGGCAAAGTCGTTTACTTCAAAAGCTGGAGTTTTTCAGAAAAGCAATTTTAAGTCTTTTTTGTTTGTTCTTAAAAGAATGGATATAAAATTGAGTTTAATAAAGGGTCGAATTCACCCTCATGCCATTAATTTAAAAAGTATTTTTGTGGCAGTTTAACATTTTTGTGATGTTTTCTGTGTAGTGAACTCAAAATTCTGCTTAGGACAGTATCTATATTTCCACGTTTGTGCATAGCAAATTTTGTTTAGCTCTTTAAATTAATTTAGTTTTTCTGAAAATTGAATATTTGGGTTGAAAACAAAAAATCGAAATAACTGGAAACACATTAATAGAGTTATTTCTTAATTTATACTTTGCGATGTTAATGTGAAACAAGATCGTTTAAAAAAATTTAATACATGGTTTACCCAGAAACGGAACAATATAAATTATGAAAAATATAAATGGGCAAGAGATCTTAACTGAATGCAGTGAATGTCAGGTCATACAATGTTTTTATGAAAACATTACTATAAGTACTTAGTAAAGGCATATTAGTGCATTCCTATCCTATCCCTATCTCTGATCTTCGGTGTTTTTCCCACATATTTTTAAATCAAGTACTAGTAATAAGCTATGAGATATATCTCAATTCTGTCTGACCTACAGCCGTACAGCCCGGGAAAATCATCATCCTTTATGTGAAAACAAAAATGAATAGTTGTGTCCAAATGATATAAACCATTACTTTAATACTCATTTTTGGTTATTAATTAAATATTTTGAATTATGAACATAATCATAAAATCATAATATATTACAAAGTGGAACAAAAGATTAACCAGACCAAAAATTGAATACTATCATCTCAGTCCGAGTTAATGATTAACAATCTAATGATTTCTGAAGAGTTTTGTCCTTTGAGATTTTTAAATGTTAATAAGTTCTTACATTCCCTAGGGAAGAAATTATTTTGTTTCTGTGAGTAGGCACAAACTCCTACGATAATTTACTAGACCCAACGCCACTATGAGGATGTCTGTACTTGGGGGCAAAGATAGTCACACATAATATTTAAGTAGAGTTTAGACCAAAGACTATATTAAAGTTTTCTATTTTATAATTCAAATCAAATTAAAAAAAAAAAAATTACGCCGAAACTTTTCAAATTTCAAGAAAAGAATCTTAATTTTGTATTTTAAAAGTGAGACTACTTTAACTACCTGTACCTTCAGAAAGCTGAACATTTCGATGTTCTCCGGTTAAGATTTTAATACTTCAACCAAAATAGTTAAAAAAGGCTTTCAAGTTTTTATATTTCGTAAGCACGCATTTACTAACCGTAAGGCTAAATGAGTTAAAAATACATAATAAAATAACTAAAAAGAATATAAGCACGCCATAATTTTTTTTAGAAAATAGTCCGATGTCAGAAAAACTCTTTTAAGCTTAAAATTTATGTTATATTTTCAGCTTTTGTATTAAGACAAAACTTAATAAAATTGTTAAGATTTTGTAAAAATTTAAAAAGGCGTATTGAAATATATTGTTGAGATCAAGCGATAGACATTAAGACGAAGCGATAGTTGTAAACAGTTTTTTGATGCTCTTCCACTTCAACAACTTAAGTGACAACAGAGTCCATAAGGCAATTGTATTCCTCCGAGGATTCATATATTTTTATTTATCATAACCTAACCACCCTATTGGCGCCATGTGGTCTTTTCCTTTTAAGAACATACACAAGTATTTAACGTTCCTTTTCTCAGTAGAGTCACCATATCTCTTCATTATCACATCACATCCTTCAATGAATATAACTCCTAATATGACATCATTATAATCCTAAAACTAAAACCTAAATGCGGATTCAGTGACCCACATTCTTGGAATTAGATATACTTGTACATTATGAATTATTCGTAGAAGAGTGGAAGTAAGCCCATATCATTAAATCAGCAGAAAAAGAAGAGTTCCTTTGCTTCTAAGTATTATTATTGTATATTCATCAAGAAGCATGTACTTGTATAAACAATTTATGAAATTCATTTCCTTATAATTCATTTAAATAGACGAGAGGAAGAAAAAAAATTGTATACCAGGATACAGTACAGCAATGGAAATCGTAATAGGTAAGTTCTTCCTACCTAATACTACCTAAGCCAGTTGTTGCCTTTTACACCTGATGCTCTCTCATCCGACATTTTTGTCATTTCGAAGCAATTAAATTATAGAAGACTCTCTTCCTCTCAAAAGAACATAATTTATTATTCACTCAGATAAATCCTCTTCACTCCATTAATAATAATTTCATGTATTCAAATTTAAACATTGAGGGTTGCCGAATATTCTATGATTTTTTTCAAAAAATCGAAAAAAAAATAAAACATTTCCATCTGTAATATAGAACCATGCTTTGGATACACACATCACTGAATGAATATAATACGCTGCATTCAATCGATTGCCAATGATTAAATATTTCGAGTTCTGGAATGGCTAAACTTTAGACACATTACAGTCTCCATTTGATATTTTTTTTTGTTGTTGGTCCTTTTGTAATTCTATGAAAACGGTAATTAATTGCAAATGGAAATGCTAATTAGCTTGGGAATCGAAATGCCCCATGTGTCTATATCTACGTCGGATTAATACCAAATGCGTCCCCTGAAAACACACAGATACAACAAACAGATATGCACACACAGTGTTTTGCGAACAAAATTGTAGAAAAAAATAATGGCATACGCAAGATTTTCGCCAAAATTATGACTTGCTGTTGCTATAGATTTTTCGCTTATTGGACAGATTGTTCATCCCAGTAGATAGCTTTGTTCTGCATAATAGGCGTTTTTCAGTTTGGATAAGTATGATTCCCAAAATCTGAGCACTGCTTTGGATCTCATTCTAACTTTTCATTCTCGTCTCAGGCTTCTTGTTGCAGGCTTCAGTTCTGGGCTGTTAGCCTTACGTTTATAATTTTCGAACATTACCTCGCTCATAGCAACCTTCGATTGGTCCTACTAATGCATTTTGTGAAAGCTCTTCTTCCGCCTGTGGAGTCAGTTTTTCTCTCTGTTTCCATCTGATTCTATGTTGGCTGGAAAAACGTTGAAAACATCTAAGATGGTGAATGTTCGGCTTTTATCGCAACACCATGAGTTTGGTTGACAGTAGGTAGTTTGTTGACCTAGAGACCGCCAAATCTCCTTGTGAATGACATATCATTCCGCCTGTCACCTTAAAATCGAACAAGTCAATCTTCGGAGGTGTTTTCGTGGAGGCCATTCATTATACGTCTTCTCGACAAAGTCGTAAAACGCTAACTTCGTGTTTGTCCTCTTTTAGGGCTTGGGCTTAGATCAGAGTGATGTTCCTAAACTAAGCCGGAGCTTTCTTTGACTTCAGCGTTTTAATTACTTTGTTTAACTTGGGGAGTGTAAAATTTACCTTTGAAAAGAGGCTTGACACGGAAAAATACTTTAAAGCATTTTTATTGGTGGACATGACATTGTTGGGAGCAATGCCCCTACTCATTTCCCAAAAGTCCCAACGAATCTAATATTCTTGACAATTAAGTTCTTAATATGGAAGAGTAGGTACCACCGTTACCGTTTCCCGAAACAAAAATTGGAGTAGATTTGAGAAAAAAATGTAGTAGCTGGGAAAAATCGGAGTTGATTGAAAAATTAACTTTTTTTTAAACAAATATATCTATTATGAAAATAAACATTTTTAAATAAAACCTTCAAATCAAATAGGAAAAAAAAACAAAAGTTTAAATTCCTTAAGACGTCATATTTGTAAAATATAAACATATATTTCAATGTATTGTTAAATAACCATTTTTTAATTAAGTAAACAAAGAAAAGAAAATGCACGACTGAATCTCACGAACTTGCTCATGTGGTCCAAAGCTGTTATATGTATTAACTTAGTTGGAAAATTTTAGCTTTTTGTTATCTGATGTGTTTAGGTATTGAGAGATATACACCAATAAGCAAAAAAAATATTTATTTTGAAAACGCACACAAGAAAATAATTGGCGCATATAACTAAAAATTTCGTTTATTCTACGAAACTTTCGTGGTGCAAGACCACGAATCTTTTTCGTACATTGTACAAAATTATTTTGTAAATTGCACGAATATCATACCGAAGAAAATTTAATACATTTAGTATACAACGAATGATTTGTATTTTTGGTAAATATTGCAAAAAAAATGTAACGTATAATGAGAACTTTTTGAATATTTTATCGCGATTTTTAATAGCTTGTAAGAGTTTCTCTTTATTGTTGTTGTTATTCCTCATCAGTACTCTTGTCTCTGCATTTTTTTTTTCCTTTTACCTCTGAAATGTAGGTAGAATCCTATTTTTTCTTTAAATTGAGAAATGACTTACTTTGGCCGGGATTCGAACCTTGACTTTTTGGGTCTCCGAGAAACCTACTTAACGTTCGAAAATAATTGTTTCCATTTTGGTTTCATTCTAAAATGACATTTCGTCAAATGTTGCAAACATAATGTGCAGGTACACTAGGGCTAGATTAGGATTCGTGAATCAATTTGGTATGTTTTGATAAGATCAAAAGTGAAAAAACGATGATAAAGAATGTCTATAAAATGATTCCATAATTATAATGTTTGCTTGTCTGATTTTAATCAAGCTACAGTCTAAACTGTTCATGAGATTTTTTCTATACTTGGAATTTTACCGTTTTTTTGGTAGATTTACTATGAACTTTAGTTGAAGTTAGTTGAGTTTTTTCTCTTAAAATTTGTTGTTGTTTATGTCAAAGATACATAAAGAAATTTCATATATTTCACGAATGGTTTCTTAAAATTTCAGAAAAATTGTTAATTCGTAAATTTTAAGAAATTTCTTCGATAAATTTACAATTTTTGTTTGTAATTTTACGAAAGCATTCGAAAAAAATATATAAAAATTAAGATCGACGAATTTAGTAATATGTACGATTTTTTTCGTTCAATATACTAAAAATTCGTGAAAAAATAATAAAAATTTACGAAAGTGCTTTCGTGAATTTTACAAAACTTTAGTAACGCAATTGTTTTTATATTTTGCTTTCACTACGAAAGATTCGTTTTATTAACAAAATTTCGAAAAAAAGATTTACGAAAATGTGTCGTTATAGAAGAAATAATATCAAAAATGTTAATCAAAATCGTTAAAGCCGTTTTCGAAAAACTCAAAAATGTTGTATGGGAGGTACTCGTTCTAGCTGAGATATTCAAAAAAAAAAAAAAAACTAAGTTGCTAAATTACATAAAAATCATCTCGAGCAAATTTGAATTTTATGTATTTGTTTAACATTAATTGCTTTAACATTTATAGCAACTTTGACCATAAGAGGAAGATCATGTTACCCAGCCGTGCAATTTTTTTCTTTTTCTGATCTAAAATTCAACTGTGTTTTACTTCTTAGCTCTGATTTAAAACTTAAAATAACTTTAAATTGAGAGCAAGAAAATATTACACAGTATAGCCACAGTCAAACCCAATAATGGAAACTAGTCAACCCAGCACTCGAAATTATTTTTTATTTTATTTTTTTTTCGGAAAATCACCGATAGGGATGTCTTAACTGAAATTAATATTTTGAGTTGATTCTTCATTTAGGGGGGTTCACATTCAACAACATGTTATTCAACATCTGTCTTGTTGGCGGATTTTTTTTAATGTGAACAAACCTTAATGTGAATCCACCTTAATGGTTTGGATTCTGGTCTTGGGTGTAAGTATTTGACATTTCATATGTCAGTGGATTTGACATTTCCAATTGTTTTTGTTTCCTCGCATTGTTTTTCAATTTTAATTCATTGTGTTAAACAATTTCGGTGTAAAATATTTAAATAATTTAAAGCCACTGCACATCTAGGCAAAAATGCTTTCGCTTGGATATGTAATTTATGCCCTATCATCGGTTTCTGTGGGCCGCGTAAAGTGTACCACAAAAATAGTGGCTGCGTGAGTTTTAATATATGATTTGTATTTTTTATTCCATTTTCTATAAAATACTCTGATATAGTCAAGTATTTTTGCACAACACTCTACATTCTACCTATACACACACACACTTGCTTGCAGCATGGCAATCAATTTTAAATTAGAAATTTTCTGCATTGATATTGGTGCTTATACCTAGCCAGATATGTACGTGTGGTTGTGTACATGCATCCTGCCAGCGGGATATCTGTCATCATTTGGATGGAACTAACTACCCTTTTCGTAATTAAAAAAAAAAACCAGCAACAGTATGCCATATTGGTATCACAATGGATGGAAGCTACAGAGTAGTTATAGGGCTTTAAACTTTGCGGGCGTTTTGTCATCTAATACCAATACAGTAAACGTAAAGTATAGGTATTACAATTATAATTATGTTTAAATCTGAAAAGGTTATTATTATTATTATTATTGACCAATCCAATTAACCACATCTCAAATTTCAGGAGTTAAAGGTAAAACAACAAATGAATGGAAAGATGGGGCATATGAATCTTACAGTGAGTGTTCTTCTTGTAAATTTGAATATCAACAAGATAAATATAATTTTGTTGGACTCCGGAAGATGAACTGGCAACACACAACATCCTCCATCGTCCTTTTGTATTTGTTCAGTGGTACGTGTCTCATTAATGTTATAAACTTTTGACATTTAATGAAATCAATCAGATGATTGTAAATGAAACGAACATTAAAATACGTCTGAGTGAATAAGAAAGATATATTTTTGTTGATGTCGTTTTCATTTTAATGATGAAGTAGAAGTCAGGATTTCATATTTATTTTAATGATGGCATCGTGGGTTAGGTTAGATGATTAAAATTTGGGATAGAAATTTAAATAAAGTGCACGAATTGGTTGCACGTGGTTGCTCTTGTAGTTGTAGGCTTTAATATATTGGGTTAGCATTGCAAATGTAGGCTTTTGGTTGAGGGATTTACTCCACTACTTGTTTATTTTTTAAAAATAGAAAAAAAAATCGTAAATAATTTATGTTATTGGATATGTTGAAATGTGAACAGGTGGGAGCAACGGCAAACAGACGCAGAAATTGACGGTACAGAGGCACATTTCTTGTGAAGTTCTTCTCTCTCTTCTTCTATTTTACCTTTTTTTCCAAGTCAATATTGCAACGCTAAATAAAATACAAAAATAATTTTCTAAGTCATTACTGTTAATGGCTTACATTGCTTAGTTATAACAATTTCTTCAGCAATTGTGCAATAATGATGAGGCATTTAGTTTGATATATTTCGTCAACAAGCGGTTAGCTGATTTCAGCAGCGCTATTTACCAAGAATTGCTTAAAAAACATTTGCATGATGGTCTGTGAAGAAATTAACTTTGTCTTCCGGTTTCCGACCCATTTTCCGGCGGTAGATTTTAAGGAAGGGTTTTGTAACTACGGTCTTTCAAGACGCTAGATTAAACAAACAAAAATCCCCCTAAAAAGCCAAAAAAAAAAAATGAGAGCAGACACAATGGAGAAATGCAGATTACTGATATCACCACTGAATAAGTTACGTTTACTTCACTACAACGTATAGGCCAAAATCATGGAGGTACGAAATTTCACTGTCTATTTTATTATTTTTAAATTTATCGGAAAATATTCAAATTTGAGTGTGGATTCATGTAAAAAAAGCATTTAGTATTACTGGCACATAAATATAATGTTGAATTACCTACTTCTGAGGAATTTAAGATTTTGCTTTTGAAAATACATTAAACAGCGTTATCGGAAATGATCGAGCCATCAGAATATATTGGATGTTTCCAAAGCGACTGTGGTGTTCTAAAAACTATGTCAATCTGAATTATATAAATTATTTTATAATTTTTTTTAATAAAATATGACTGGATTTAGATTTTTATGGATATATTCCTATCATAAAACTCAATATTCAAGCCATATCTGCAATAGATTCTTACCTTAGGATACCAAAAATATACAGATTTGTTTCAAAAATACTAAATAACTCATTCATAGCCCAAAAGCGTTCCCGAAAATGACGTTTTGATCAATATTATTGTATATTTTCTTTATTCATACCAAAGCAGGCGTTTGACATCGAATGTAATTTCAACGATAAACCAATTCCATGACATACCGGAAAGACCCTTTTGTAGCGCTATCTGCACGTTGAATAAATAAAAAAATGATATTTTGTCATTTAAACTACTGTCAGACATATTCCTTCGGAACAACTTTTATTTCAATAGAAATAATAAATGTTCTCATTTTTACTTGCTCTATAGGGCAAGTATTGGTTTAAAAAAAAAATTAAGGTTTTAATCAAAACCAATGTTACCATGATGGAGACGGGATGTCCGTCTGAAAATATAAAGAAAGAAAAGTTAAAAATACAGGTGACTAAATTTTATTGATTTAAGTTTTTTTTATTTGTCACTTGAATTTCAGTTTTTGATTTATGGAAGCGTTCCCGGAGTGATTTTTCGGCTATATTAAATGGAATAAAACAGAAACTAACTCTGTTTAAAACAAAGTAAATATATTCGGAGATTCATCTTATTTATTTTAACCGGTACGTCAGAAATAAAATTTAATTTAATGTAATTTTTAATTTAAAAAAGACTGGACATCAAATTTTCCACCTTCATGATTTTGGCACATTACTTGCGGAATACTTCAGAAATCTATTTCGAGAGCCAATGGGTCATGCTGATTGAAACACTTCTTACATCGTTGCAAAAGGAGAAAACACTGTGGAGCCTGAAAACTATATGCCAACTACAATTAGGTACTTATATATCGAAAACAATTCAGTTTAGCAAGCCATTAAAGAAAAAAAAAAAAATGCGGTCTTTTTTGTTTATAGCAGCTTAATAAATTTCCAAGATACACAAAGTTCTTTCACAGTAATAGACAGTCCGCCTTCGCAGACAGTGATGATGTTTTTAACCATCAGCCTAAATACAGCTACTTCCATGAAAATTGTAAAAACCCTGGCGATTTCTAAAAAAGGATTAAGGAACTCCCACTCCCAGGCGGAACAAGATTGCCAGTTAAACGTAACGCCAAGTATATAGGCATCAACTTCAATGAGCTGAAATGATGCAACTAGCATTCAAGGAATGTGATGAACAAAGCCATCTTAGCATTCCATATGGCGCGTACCTACCCCTTTATAAAAAGAAAAACCAGACCCGCCAAGTAAACTCTTAGTCTAAAACCAGCTCCATAGGCCAGCTGTGTGGTACACTAGTTCAAATATAGATCTGAAAAATAAAATTTTTTTTTTTGAAAAATCAATTTTTCGAAAACTGCTCAATATTTTTTTTTCAAAATTTAGTTTTAAGATGTTGATAAATTTTATATAGAAAAAATTGTTTGTTTTTAAAAACGGCTTTAACGATTTTCATTTTTTTTTCTAAAAATGTATCATTTTAGAAAAAATCAAATTGCATACTTCGTTTTTAGGTTAAATTCATTTAAGAAGCTGTTTTAGTCATTTGAAAATACAATTTTTTCCTTTTTTAATTTTTTTCTAAAACTCCATTTACAAATTTTTAATCAATAAGGCTTAGGATAAATAGTAACTTTATCTATAAGAGCAAATACGTGCGTGCATATTATTTGTGAAGAATTCAGAAGTGATACAAAAAATTGATCAAGACCTAAATTTGGTAATTTTGTCTACTTACATTTGTTCTATATAAACGGTTTTAACGAACAATTTTCATATTTTGGATTATGTACCAAAAATATACAAAAAACAAGTGCTTGTAAGTTTTTCAATGATTTCTCATGTTTCCCGTGATAAATTTTGTTGGATAACTTCAGATTCATTCTCATCATCAAAAAAAAAAAACATAAAGTTAGTCACTGAAAATTATTACTTCAGAATTTTCCATAAAGAAAAACGTATATATTGGATTAAAGAGAATGTGAAATTTGGTGAAGATGATTTTTATGTAATTTCGAAAGATATTTTTTTTTTGTTTTTGAATATCTCATCTAACGAGTAGGTACCTCTCAAACATCAAATTTGAGTGATTCGAGTTTTCTCGAAAACGGCTCGAAGGATTTTGATTAAACTTTTTTAAAATGATCTCCTTCCATGAGCAAGTTTACGCGATATAGTCGTTCATTTTATTTTTAATGATTTAAATTGATTAAGGCAGACGAAACGCTTTTTATTCACACCCCATTAATAATTTTGAAATTTAGTACTGGCAAAAAAAATGGGTTTCTGACATGTTCATATATATATATCTCGAAAACGTGAAGTGCTAGGATAGTTTTGACTTCAGATTCAGGTTCAGCGTGCCTTTTCCTTTTGATTTAAAGGCGATTTTCGTTGCAGATCAGTGTAATCGGCCTCGAATCTTAAACCACATCAACTAATTAATAAGCAATAAGCAAAGACATCCCAAGTCGAGGTACCTTACCGCAATAAGAATGCTGGAGAATGTTTTTCCAGCATAATCAATGAAAAAGCAGAGAACTTCTTGATTCACCATGGGTCAGTCCACTATCATGGCTAAGCGTCAACACCATTCTAACCATCTCTAAACATCTCTGTTATTTGACCAATGGGAAGGAGTCTTAAAGGTTAAAGCGTTAGAAAAGCATCATAGTTCATAATAGTATTTCCTTATTTTGTCGTTGCTCCAAATTCATACCTAGATTAAAATGAGGAAGTTTGTGTTGGTGCAAGCTCCAAGATATCACAAATACTCGAGAAGTGTTTGTCTTGTTTCGATCACAATAGGATCCATCAGATTGATAATTAATTGATCCGGTGATCCACTTGTTGATATTCAGTAATTGCGTACTAACCAAAGTTGGCATCAAAACTGCCCAATACAATTTTAATGTTAGATCACAGTTTGCAATCAGTAAATTCGTTTGTCCCCACTCGTTCATATTCCATGGCAGTGCAAGAATCCCTATTTCTGGGGAATTATCTTCTTAAACAAGGACGAGAGTTCATGAAAACAACTCCTTATTGGCCTTAGCTCTCAATATGTATAGGGAACCCAAAGCCGTTAAAAATGCATTTCGCCCAGGCAGCAGCTTTGATTTGATCTGGAAAGTTCTTGCACTACCACCTGAAGTCCTTCAAGAGAAGTACCTCAGTGGAAAAAATTCTTCCCTCTCTCTCATTTGCCCCTATACAACCTCCCGAATTTAACTCGAATCTTCACTATCGGAAGTAGTAACTCGATATTTGCCATGTGAAATATCAAGTAGCATAATAAAATGTATCTCCGATTACTACGTGATTTTTAATTTCTATCACAATGTGCACAATTGTGTCATATTTTATCCATAGTTTGCTTCTAATTCTACCCACATAGAAATACCAACGGTAATATTTTTAAGAACTTACCAACTTATCGAGGAAAATAAATCTATTCCATAGATATAGCTTCACATAGTGACTTTTAGATGATTTTTGAATTTAATTTTTAACACCGACCTGCCCCACAGAATAAGCAAAATTTGAATCCATTCGACTTGAATAAACTTCACACTTTAAAAACGTTCCTGCTTTTACTCCTGATTGATGGTAATGAAGACGAGCATAAAACTTTCAAAACTAATTGCTAATAAAAATTCGTTTCCCAAAGTTAGTCCCTTAACGTTTTGGATTTTCGTCTCCGTCATCGTCATCGTAGTCGTATAGTTGTCGAGTACGTTCGTGTTGGCGTCGTCATCATCATCATCGTCGTCGTCGTCAACGTCGTCACCGTCGTCGTGAGTTCACTTAGTTAACCAATAAACAAAGTCAAATCTCTACAAAGTTGATAGTCAACATTTCACCACACTATGTGCTTGCATCGCCTCGCCGAATTGAGTGGAATACATTAGTGCGGAACATCAAACTAAGTTTTCCTGCTCGAGTGTGAGCTGCAGCAAACTTTATACTTTATATATATAGTATATCCTGCCCATCAGCATCAGTAGCACTGCCACTAAAAGCCAAAAACGCCCGCAACAACATCAGAAGCAATACAGCAAGAGCTGCTTCCAAAAAAGCAGCCACCTCCAATTGAATAAAATTTTAACAACATACATACACACATTTTGGCCCCTAGGCAACTAACAAGCAAGGAGCTACGTTATATGTACATAAAAGCCACTGACATCGTCACCGTCAACGCAAACGATGTTTGGCTATACCACCCCATCAATTTGGACACACTTGCATCGGGCAGCCAACTAAGGTATAAAAGACCGATCGTCCTTTTGGAGTCCTTTACTGCGGTCTCTGTGCACAAAATCAAAAGTCTTTGTAGACGGAGCGCTTATTTCACCCTTATTGAATCATAAAAGGCTCCCGCATCCCAGCCAAGTCGGCTGGGGTTCACCACATATTTCTCATACCAAGAGAGTTTAAGAGAACCGTAAACAGTAGTGTGATGCCCGCAGGGATTCTATTGTACAATGTGCACTACCCTATTTTTCTTTCCCAAAAATCAACATGCCATATTAAAGCATGAGTACTCTTGAGAATACTCTAACCCAACTCGAAATTGACTTTACCCATTTTTCAAAATTTGCTGGAAAAAATATAAGTTTGCAAATTCGATTTGACAGGTTGCTTCATTTCCTTAATAGTAGGTAGACTTAATGTCTGATATTAAAGATATCACACTTTGTTTTTATTATTTCAAGTTAAGATTTAGCAACTCAGTTCAATATGTTTTTTCCACAATTTTACTTCCGGACAATGTTAACGCACCCTACATAGAGGCTAGTGTATATGAAAACCCACTTTTCCTAATGCTTCCGAGGCCACACAAAGATTAACTATTTGTGATATTGACATAATGTCCTTCCGGTTATAGAAAAACCATGAAGTGCATTGTGTGCTTTCATGTTCATCGCGTCTTCGTTGTCATCATCATCATCGTCGTCTTTGGAAGGTTGTATCCTTCTGCCATTTTGTCCCGCATTGTTGTGCGAGGCTATATATTTTTCGATAAAGAAGATGGCTGAGTACCATGTGTGCCCTCTGTAATGCTCTATCTATCTTTTCAAGTTTATCAAAAGCTTACAGCTGCTAGTGTGGGGTACATAGAACTTCTATGTCCTTATTTCAATGGTTTCGTCAATTTCATAACTGTTGATGTGAATCTAAGTAGCCGTTTAATGGTGTCATGTCTGTGGGCGGCAGCGGCGGAGGCGGTGGGTTGTACTGTCAGCCTTGGTGTTCATATTTGGTATTGGCCGATTTTCTCACATACTTTTCTAATCAATTCTTTGTCACTTGAGGCTCTATGTCGTGGGTGGAACCTTTATTCGTTCAAAGGAAAAAAGGTTTCATTTTGACCTTGGGAATGTTGATATAAGATTTTCCTACTAATAATATCTGTGAACAAAAAATAAAATGCAAGCCAAGTAGTCGAGAAAAGACAAAATCGTTTATTGACAAAAAAAAAAAACGAAAATTGATGGTGTAAAGTTTTAAGCTACACATATAGAATTTCTTTTAAGTGCTATTGAGTTTTTAAAGGTCTCATAAAAAGCAGAATATTAATTAATCTAATGGAATAAAATACGATGACTATAGCAAATAATTTGTAACTCATTTGAGTAATATTTATTTTTTACATGATTTGATTACAGCAGCGTGATATGAAATTCTGCTGGGAAATTTTGGGAAATTATCACTTCACGTTTATGGTACAAATTTTGATACAAATTGATGGGCGAGAAAATTGTTTAGGAAACTTGTTTTAGATGATTTTTGTATGAAAAACACAAGAAGGTTTTAATCAAAATGGTTGAATTTCGAACTTAAGCTAAGAATAACTAATCCTCAACTATTGGCGTTTAAATATTCCAATTATCGTTATTCTAACATAAGTTATAGTGCTTAAAAATTTATAATGCCAACGACGCAAAGACGCTGACACTGACGTTGCCGACACCGACGCCGACGACAACCGCTCACGCACATAAAAATGTCCCGAAAACGTGTTTTCTATACGTTTCATGGTGTTTCACGATGAAATAGACTAATTCTGGAAAAAAAATTTTGCAAATTGCTAAACTTATCCTTTGCTCAACGTGTACGGAAAAGTAAAAAAAAACTGGTATTTAATCCAAAATTATAAAAATAAATCACTGACCCGAATTTTTTTTTATTAAACAAAAATATTTTTTTAAGAAATTTTTTTTTGAAAAACAATATATAGGATCATTTGGAGGTGGGTTAAATCTTCAAATGCCCTTTCCATTATTTTTCAAAAAAGTTTGATAGTTTTCCTATAAAACTCTTCTAAGCTCTTCTTCTTGCTACTGGTATTAAAAAAAATTATGTTAAGAAAATACTTTTTTGGAGAACATTTGTGGTCTAAAGATTTTTTGTTGGAATATATTGTAATGTTTTCTGGATTCTAAATAAAACTTATTTTCACTTTTTACTATACACTTTTATTTACTTTCCAAATAAACAAACACTTTTATCTATAACAAACTGTTTCACTATTACTTTTTACAATTTACAAGAATTAACACTTCCAAATTACACTTTCAGAAACACTTTCTTTTCACTGGCAAAATCAAACTATCCGATCTCCTTCCCCGACTTAGTATTTATACTCCTCTCATTTCTTCTCGAAGGATCCAGAGATCACCAGTTTTGTTAAGCAAAAGAGGCAAATACACACAGATAGATAGAGACAGATATAGACAGATTTCATTCCGTTCCATTTCGTTTCGTTCGAAGTTCGAAAGTTCGAAGTTCGGATGAAAGCGTTCAGAGCTTTAGTCATTCATCATAACCAAAGACCTACATGTGTCATTTCGTCTGGGTGTGTTCGGTCCTACATTCGTAACAATATTGTGAAAAAGTAGACGTATATTGTTATGAAATGTGTTGATCACAGCTAAATTATAACGATTTGGTTCAAGTTATGTAACTCATGCAATAGTAGGTACACATATAGGATTCATAATTTTTCAAAAACTCATTTTTGCGAAAAATAGATTCTGTTAACTCAAAAATGCTTTATAATGTATACATCAATCAAATGCAATTCAATATTAACGGTTTTGGTAATTCATAAATCTAAAATAAAGTCAGATGGTTATCCCAATATACCTTTAAGTTTTTAGATTATTCTTCTAATGATCGATTCTCAGATTATTACTAATTTATTTGCAATGCCATGGAGTTGTCCACCAAATTGGCGTAACAGAATAACCAATGAGATCATATCATAGATCAGTACTCCAATTTCATCTCAAAATTGATTACGGCAGAAATGAACTAGTAACAAGGATGTAAAGTAGAGTAAATGATAATTCAATTATTTTTGATTAGAGCCAGTTTACAGACTACAGAAAGATTCCACAAAAGAATCGTTTATACAGTAATTCTTAGCCTTGTACTAAGCAGTCCCAAACTCTAATCTACTAATGATATTCTATTGTCATAACTTTTTTAATTTTTCATCTTCAAAAAACTTAATTAGAGCAATAGTTTTCTCTTACTCCTTTTTAGATAATACCTTTCAAAAGAAAACCAGGGACTTAAAATTTTAGACTTTTGATATTTTCTAATCGATGCCATTGTCAAAAATAGACCAAGTTAAAATGGTATGAAGACCATCAGCTTTTAAAAAGAAACATTTAAAAAAAAAAAATTGAAAATCGTTATAGCCGTTTGAAAAAAAATTATCTCTGCTAAGAACAAAAGTTGGTTTGCCATTCTTAAGAAAATATTAATTCACATTTAAATCCAAAAAAAAAAATACAGTGACCAGTTTTCGAAAAATTGATTTTTCAAAAAAAAAAAAAAAAAAATTGAAAGATGTTTTAAAAACTCAAAAATTATTCGTTGAAAACTTGTATATCAAATAAGGTTGTTAAGGAGCTTCCGTATAAAAAAAATCATCAAAATTGGTTTAGTCGTTTAAGTGTAAGTCAAAAGGAAAGGAAAAGATGGTTCTATGGGAGGTAGGTAAATATCGTTAGTAGAATTTTTACAAACATTTCATTCATTTCAAAAGTATGACCTACTAAAAAAGAAGATACAAAATTTTTTGAAAAATGTTAACTTTTCCTTAATGGTTATATGGCAGGTATACACATATGATAGACAGACAGACGGACAGACAGAATTTCGAGACCCACTTTTTCGCATTCTCTATCATCGTAATGTCTGCTTTTTTGGTACATCATGCATCTTTTTATTCAATTTTTATAAACACGAAGAAATCGGGTTCAAAAAATATATGTTTGCTTTATTTAAAGAGAAATTGCATCATTTACGTTTAGCTCAATTTATCAGTCAGTCACTGACAGTTTGACAAAAATTAAAAATACAACACAATTAAAGTCTTTAAACCCTTACTAACTACAGAACATCCCTACTCACATTTATTATTCAATTTAAAATTCACAAAACCACAAAAAACCTTCCAAAACCCTGCCTTTTTGCTTTGATTTAGTTGTTGTTGTTTTATTTAAGGATTATCTCCTTAAACCTTAATCAGTCCATTCTTCTTTCTTTCTCTTTCACTGCTAAAGTTTTAAATAACTTTAGAATAAGGAAAAAAAAAAACAGGTACATTGCTCGTTGCGTTGTACGAAGAAAACAACAAAACACTCCTCTGCTTTCCCCTTGAAGTAATTAATAAATGAGCCTTTTAGGCCTTCCGATGCTCAATGAGCCAATGTTCAACATTCAGCAGGGTAAAAAGGTAGTACAGAAACAGAAATAGCAACAGCAACCCCCATCAATGTTACCCGGATCATCGGACTTCTTGACGTGCTGATGAATAATACAGCAGATTGTATTGACAAATGACAAGATGGATCTGCTTCGTAGGCAGCCAAACTGCCTATATAGACGGAGGCAGGCAGCAGAACTGAGGCACTTGTGTGCATGGAGCCTCAATTATGCAAAACATTAGTCGTCCATTACGAACGCTGCCTTCCCCTGCCCTCGCACAGCTGCCTCTACCACCCGCCAAACAATGAAAATGCTTTAAGCCTGCTTTACCTATATATACCATCCCCATTGGCCCCCCCTAGTAACAAGGCTAACATCAGACAGTGCATTCGGTAGATATAGATATTCCAGAAGTCATAGAGAAGCGGAGGTGGATTTGCAAAACTAATTCGATTCCATTGTTCGATTTAAAATTGATGACAGTGCAACATGTTTATAAAGGCTACGCACGGTCCTTCCAACTACAATCGTAGTCGCACAGAATATGTGTGAAATCCTGATTTCCTAACTTGGAAATTGTTATTGCTATTGGGTGACAGTAATTCCCGTAATGTGCAATCAGACCGAAGCGAGAGGGTAAGAGGAAAGAGAATAGTAATTTTATTCAGGAATGAGGTTTTGTGAAAACGTTTAGGAAGCTTAAAGCCTAAAACGCATATTGAAATAGCCTGGAAGTGTGAATCTGCAACGTGTATCCTTTAATGGAGGCTCTCTGGCTTTGCTGATGGTTATGGTTGGGAAATTTTCTGGCCGAGAGCTAAATGCTTATTGAATGTTAAGGCGGGTTATATTTGTTGACAACAGGGGCTTGATAAGCAAATTTGGAAACTGCATACCTACGCACGGCAGGGAATTATGGGCGAAACTAATTAATTTAAATAGGGGAAGGAAAAGGACCTTTAATAGCATCCCCGTATCCTGCATCCTGATGCGTACCATAAAGTCCAACCTGACAATAACTATCGGAATATTATAGTACAAAGCAGTTTGCCTAGCAAACGCATTCAGTGCACCAAACATACATAGAAAAAAAGTCGGGGTATTAAATATTTGTGTTGGCATAAATTCTGTCTTAATCCTGTCATAATTCATTTCATGTCACATTGGAAAGCTGGCGCATGGAACAGTAAAAATACATTAAAATGGATAATTGAGTTAAGGGATTTGAAAGTGCAACAGACAGAAGGACAGACACTTTGAAAGCTATAGCGATTTGATTAATATTTCATTTGGAGAAAATGAAAAATGAGTAATGGGATGCGAAGATGGAGCAAAGTCTTCTTTCCCTTCTTTCCGATTTGATGGAATATTTAATTGAATAATAATGGGTTGTGTAATATTGAATTTCTTAAATAGTTCTTTACGGATCAATGGATTTCCATTTTCATTTCAATTTTGATGAGATGATCTATTTTGTTGGAGTACGGGTGATTTAATAAATTATGTTTCTAATTGAATTTAAATTTTACAATTTGTTGGAAAAATTAACAAAGTGAAAACTCTTCGTTCGTGTAAATTTTTTGTTTTTAATAATATATACTAATTTTATTTATTTAAATATTAATGAAGAATATCTGAAAGTCCCCTTAAGTTCTTCAACTATTTGTTGTGGAAGTATAATCCTCGCAAAGGAAGCCAGAGAGTTTTTGTTCAATTATATGACTTTTTTAGGCTTCTTCTTGTTAAAACGCGGTCATAATTTCTTGTTTTGATTTTGTTGTTGCTTTTTGTGACATATTTTATCTTTCATTATTTTTGCCTGATTTAAATTAAGTATTGATCCTGTCCTTGTCAGTTTTTCAGTATTTTAATAATCTGTGACACTATTGTGACCAGGAACCCAAGAGAGTGTAATGTTGTAGTGGAACTTGAAGCTCTTTACTACAACAAGTTACAAGCCTCAATTTGATTTCAATGGCAGAATTTCTTCTTTTCCCACATGCATGGCTGTCAATGAAAAAAGAGGTTGGGTGTGACCCACACTGGTAACTTTCCATTGGTACCCAAGGTGCCTTAGTCACTATAAGAGATGTCAAATTTTAAGATCTTCAGTAAGAGTTCAGTTTTAAATGAAGCAAATCCGTTTGTTGTTGACCTATTTCAGTTTTGAACAGTTTTGGGGTGGGTTGGGTATAGCCCAACTCAAGACAACTCGACTCCGGTGAAAAGTTAAGATATGTTTGGGGGAGCAATACTGACCCCATGCAACCCAAGTACTTGGGATCACTATAGGGTTTCGGGTAGAAGATAATTTGGGTGTGTGCGCAATCCGGTTAAGAACATTTTTTTCAAGAAAACAGTACATTATTCATTGACGAAATAACAACTTTCGCTAGATTTTTAATACTTTAATAATCCCGCACTAAGCAAGTAGATATTTTTTCAGGGGGAGCAATTTGAGATGTTTGTAAAGAGTTTAATAGTAGAACATATTCTGAAAATGAAAAGGAAACATAACAGTTTTTTAAAAATTTAGTTCGAAATCAAAACAAAAAAATTGCCTATTTAAAAGAACTTTATAAATAAGCAATTGTAAGCCATTGCCTAGATCTTTCTTCTTGTTCCAAATAAGGGCATTCATGACCAAAGTTGATTTTAACATATATATAGCTTCAAACAAGAAAAAAAACAACAAAATTATGATCTCAAAAAAACACTATTGGGCAGATTCATAAATGTTGTT
This sequence comes from Meliscaeva auricollis, assembly GCA_948107695.1. Taxonomy (NCBI): domain Eukaryota; kingdom Metazoa; phylum Arthropoda; class Insecta; order Diptera; family Syrphidae; genus Meliscaeva; species Meliscaeva auricollis. The sequence goes on along the minus strand of OX403616.1, from coordinate 15,790,739 downwards.
TGAGTTCTAAGATAAACTGGATCTTACCCTATACAAATAACAATAGATTAACCCCAGTGTAAGATAAACGGGACTATGAATACGCTCCTATGAATTCTAAACGAAAAACAACTTGCGTCTCAACAAAAGTAAAATCCATCCAATACTTCTTATGCGGATTACGGGTGCGTTTATACGGTTGACAAATTTCATTATTTTTGTCATGAACTCTATTTTAATGACAAAATAAAATAAAAATTAAAGAACTTCATTCCAAAAAGTTTATAAAAAAAAATCGAAACAAAAACCCACTTTAATTGAAACCAATTCTTGACCAGTGTCAACCTCTTTCCACTCATCTCCCTCCTCATAATGTTCAACGAAATGTTGGCTTATGAAAGAGTATGGAGAAAAAGAGAAAGAAACCGAATAAACAACAACAAATCTATGTGGGCTAGTAAAAATGCTAGTCGGTTCAATACACTTTGATAAACAATGAAACTCGATCTGGGTTTAGATTTATCATGTGGTAGCTTGGCGTAATGCGTAGTGCATGTGCTTTGCAATCGCTAGGTCGATGGTTCGAGCCCAGTTCGGGCATCAGTTTTTCAAATAATTTAAACATACATCGACTTAGCACCACTAATAGAAGGAATCTGATGATCGGGTGTGAAATAGCTATAATTCCAGCCTATGAACTTTGTGGAAGCCCACACAGGTTGTGTTGTTGTTTCATTCAAACCTTTAATGTTAAATGACGGAAAAAGCAGCATAACTGCGAGTATTGTAAGCTATAGGTACAAAAACCCACTTTAATCGAAACAAAATATGTTTTTTAAGTTTTTACTTTCTTTTCAATTTTCTTTTTGAGTTTCATTGTTTTAATAACTTTACCTGAAGCATACATGTAAAGTGTTTAACTAGCATTTTACAGCTTCCACAATAGGAAGTACGTATGTACCAAAGGCGCATTTTATTTGCATTCTTTTTCTAAAACTTTTTTTTCAATTTTTATATGGAGATAAAATTTTTTAAAAACTACATTCATGTGTGATGAAGTCATGCTTATGTCGTGTTACTTCAGTCTTGAAAAATTAATTATTTCCAACATCATTGAACTTCAGTTAAGATGGGAGACTCTGTGAAGGAATTGGCTGTAAGTTTGGTAATTTCACAAATAAATACGATTATGGAACCGATATAAAGGACTATCATCGGAGTTTGATGGCTTGTTGTCTTGCCATAGCTTATCTCTACTAGAAAAAGTGGTCGTACAGGACACCCTATGGTACTTAATGTAACTAGAGACTTTGTGTGCACTTCTTTCTTGCATTTCTTGAATCTGGTGTTTTTTTATTATTAACTCGCAAACAGAACCCAGTTCTCGTTTTCCGGATTGACCTTTCCTATTTGGTGTAGCTAAAATTAGAGGGAAGCCTTTCTTTTCGAATTTTAATTTCAGTTTCTTTGAAAATTTATTAGAATTTACGAAAAATATAAAATGTTTTACAAATTTCTGCACTAAATATTTTGTTTAGCATAAAAATGTATACCAAATACGTACATTTAAATAATGTTTCATATATCTAACTTTCGCAAAACATATAAAGTTCTTCAACTCTCTCGTTTTATACTACATATAGTCGCATCATAACATAACATTCTCCAGTTTAAGAGCTTAAATAAAAACAACTTTGTATTTTGCTACTAACTGTCTCTTATTAATAATTAAGCTTGTACAAAAAATAGCTCAACTATGAAGCTATCTTCTCTTTCAACGTCAATGATAATAATTATTCTCATTAAAATTAACAAACAACAACAAGAAAAAAAAAATTGCATAACTCCCTTGATTATCTAGCGAAAAAGTTTTAATTGATTTAAATTGTTCAAGGTATACCTGAGAGAAATTCATTTTACGGTGAGAGACTAAAACTAATTGCAACTTAGCCTTGGAAAGTTAAAAATCCAAACTATTCAATCAGTATGAATTTTAAACTAGGAACATGGTTATTTTTTTTTTGTAAGAAAAAAAAAACAAATTATGAAACACAAAATGTAGGTTTTTATACGTTACAAAATGTAATTTTAAGTTAAGAAAAATTATACAAATATCGACATATCTATAAAATTGAACGAAAGAGCTCTGGTAGGCATTTCGGTTTACGTGTAGGAGAGTTTATAATGACAAATTCTGAGGTTTTTATTTTAATAAAATTTAAGGCACCATAGACTGATATATTATTATTGTATCCTTACTGATGGATCTATAGACGAAATGTTCCAATTTATTCGATTAAAAATCAATATAAGTCTTAAATTTGCATTAAGTCGGTTGAAGTTGTATTTTTCTTCGTTCTATTGCAGATTTTGAAACATGTCAAGATTGTTGAAGCTGAAAGTTTTCCCTGTACCAGAAAAACAATGATACAAACGAGACTTGTTTATCTGTTAACCAGGAAGGAAACGTGTATGATTCAGTTTCGACGAGCTAGTTTTTGATATGCATATGACTGCAGAATCACAATCCTGGTCACTTAAACCAAGCAAAAGACAACTAAAGTTAAACAGCGCAAAATAAAATGCACGACTGGGTCGCACGTACCTGCTCTTATAGATAAAGTTACTATTTATGCTAAGCCTTTTTCCTTGCGATATGGGTACCATATATCAAGTTATGCATTCGTACTGTCTGTCTGTCTGTCTGTCTGTACGTATCAGAGACCACAGCCTAAACGGATGGGTCGATTTACTTCAAACTTGGTATGTGGTGTTTTTTGTTTCCAAAAATAACGGTACCTGTCATATACCGGTTTAAGATAAACTTATTTTTCTCAAAAACGGTTCTTACGATTTTGATTTAAAAAATCATGTTCATTTTTTTGGATAAGGTCTATCTTTGAATGAGAACCATTTTTGTCAAAAACCGTTATTAACTGTACCTGCCATAGAACCTTTTTTTTAATTCTGATTATCTCCTTCATAAATCAATCTATTTCAACCATTTTTTTTACAAGAAAGCTTTTAAGTTGCCGTAGTAATGTTTAGTAAAAAAAATTTCGAAAATAATTTTTCTGGATTTTTAAAAAAAGTTTGAATTTTTTTTTTTTGAAAAATAATTTTTTCGAAAACTACTCTATATTTTTTTTTTTTAATTATTTTTTTAGATGTTTAATGTGAAAGTCCTTGCAAATTTTATATAGAAAAAAAAGTTTTTTTTAAAAGCGGCTATAACGATTTTCAAATTTATTTTTCTAAGAATGTATCATCATAGAAGAAACCAAATTGCATACTTCGTTTTGAGGTTGAATTGATTTAAAAAGTCGTTTAAGTCATTTTAAAATCGAATTTTATGTTTGTTTCTGGTAGTAGATATTTCTAACAAAATTACCGGTGGAAATGTCTTTATAGAGTCATTCATTTTAGATATCACTATCTAGCCAAGTTCTTAAATATCGAAATATGTATTATTATTCTGATGGTTTATGTTCTGCGCCTTTTCAGAGATTTTCGTTTGGAAATTAAATTATGCGTTTAAAAAAAACATTATTATTGGGAAACACCGAACAATAAAATGGATCCTCTTAAAAAATTTATACCGCAAGCTGGAAGAAGATTTTGTGTCTGCAATAACAAAACTATTGATGCTTATTGAGGGATAATTATTGAACTTCATGAAGACATATATTCCGCTATTTTAAATCAACATCATTTGAAAAACATCGAACGATGTAATCAAGAAAGACATAACCCTCTGCACAGAATCATCGATGCTCTAGATGTCATAAAAGGACCTCAATGGACATTCTCCACAGGAAATCTGGCAACATTTGAGTGTTTTATGAAATGAAATCATGCTGTGTGTTTTTCATTGACACAAGCTCAACTGCAAGCATTATATGCGTAAAAATGAAAAAAAAAATTCGACCAGCGAATATGAGATGATCCCACAATCGGTTGGAGTAATGAAGAGCTGAGGTACGCGCGTCAAGAAGTTCTAGATATTAAACTCAAAAATAACATGAAACCCAACTGAAAGGGTGCATTCAATCGAGGGAAACGAGTTTGAGAGCAGTAAAGATATAGGAATGAAATGGAATGAAACAGGCAAAAATGTCATAAATTTTTTTGAGTGAAATATGAATGTAACCAAGATGGCACATTGAAAATAACTAAGATCATGTTTTCATCTAAAATGATACTGCAATACATTGTGACAAATGAAATTATGACTATAAATGAAGTATTGTCTTGGCTACAGAAAAACGTGATATTCAGTTTGGATATCCACATCTTCTTAGATAGATAAATTGGTCCATCGAATTAGTCACATCAAACTCCATCAAATTCCAAGAACGTCGATCGTTTCTAATGGAGATGGACGAACAGCGTGTCTATGCTGCGTGTCAGAACGCTTTTTCTATAATAAACCATGCAATCGCATGAACACGACATTAATAGTCTCCTTCGCTTCATCAGAAGCTCCAAATGGTTTTAACTAAGTAGAGAACTTTATGTTCCCCTTAAAATAGGTAGGCATTAAATATTAACCTCTATTTATCTCAATATGTCAAATGCTTTAAATGACAGCCACTTTAACCTAAACTTAATATATTTTGTTTTTTAATAATATCTCTATCCTGTTCCTTTAATTAAAACATATCATGGATTTTCCGATTATTTAAGTTACGTATACGCCACAGTGACCCAGTGTCCCTTGTAAATTGCACATAAGATATATAACTGAGGTGGAAAATGAAAGACATAAATATATGTATTAAACGATTGATCGTGAGTCACATTTCTTAAAGCCAATCCAGAAGTTGAAGGTTTAAATTAAAATAAACATATGACATTTAAAAGTATTTTGTAATGCTAAATTTCAAGACCTTCAAAGTCAAAATAAAGATTTTAAAAACAAAATTTGCCCGGCTGCGTGTATACTGTAGTTTTTTCTCCTTATTTGACTGTACTCAAACTAGATGAAAAGCATGTTGGAAATACAACAATCCAACGTGATTTTCTTTACATTTTACGATTCTTCAAACTCAAAAACATAAATACATAATATTTACATCAACTTCATATTTTTAAAAAGCTATATTTTGAAAACACGTAACTTAGCGATAAAATACAATGTTAAGAAAATGGGATGGAAATTTAAAAATGATATGAAAGTTGCACGAATATGATTTAGAAATTAATTTGCTTTTTCGAGGACACGGTCTGCTTTCTTATGTTCATAAAACAAGACATACGTTAAATAAGAAAAAGGGTTGTGTTTTTTTTTCTACTAGCATATAAATGAACTGTTGTAGCCTATAAATAAAAATTAAATAAATTTTAATCCTCTAACAATCAATAAAGTTCTAAAATGAATTTTGATTTCGTAAGTGACAAGTCAACATAAAAAAGTTAAAAAGGAAAACAATAAATAGAAAAAAATATTTCAAGGAATAACTGAATCACAGAATATTTAAAACCAGTGAGCAAAAACCAGGTTATGAACCGTATACTTGCACACATACCTACACACATACATTAAAAAAAAGAATATCCTTTATTTCTTTCCGCTGGTTCTGGCATATTCTTTAGTTCTTGTGCTGTTTGTTTTTATTTTTGTTTTGTTCATTTCCACTTTCCACCATCCAAATGCTCATTTCCACTTCTCTTCTCTCTGACAACTAGAAACGGAAGCATAGCAAGCAGTGCGCCATCATCAAAGTGAATTACTTCAAATGGAACCACAGTGTACAGTTCAGTACTACAGTCTGGATGGATGAATGTTGGGACTTGGCGGAGGCAGAGGAATTCCTTGTATGTATGTGGATGATCCTGCAAAAGCGAAAGAATAATATTTATGCAGGAATTGTGTATGTCTAGCGTGTGTGCCTTTCAGGGCCGCATTGCTTGAGGGTTAAAACAATAAAATGTCTTAATTTTCCAGTAGGAGTGCAAATCAGTTATCCAACGAATCACTGGAACATTTTGAGTCCAGGTTGAGGGTCATAGCCACTGTGGATGTTAAGGCTTCTTAAATTTTTTTAAAATAAAAAAATTAAAAGAAATGTAAAAAAAATTACTAAAATGACATAAACAACTTCTTAAATTATTATTGTTTTTATTGTACTATTCGTACTAGAATGTCAGCTTATTGGACTTGACCATTCTTTATTCCGTCAATTTCATTTAATGTTTGAACAACAACAACAACTTAAAGGCGCTACCACACTTGTTTGGCTGGAGATATAGCTATTTCGTGCTTTGCCACTTATGCACTCATCAGTCTCCTTTTTGTGGTGCTGAGCTTTAATCCAATTTTATTATGAAAAACTTTCTATGCACACCATGGGAATCGAACCCACGCTATCAGATCTTAGCTCAGTCTTAGAAGTTGTGTGCACTACTTAAATTGTTTTGAGCCCCAAACAAAGTAAATTTGTTATTTGATTTTATTAGGTAACATACATTTTTAGAAGAAACAAAAATTGACAATCTTTAGAGCTAATTAAAAAAAAATATTTTTTATATAAAAAAATTCTCAAACCTTGTTTAAAAAAAAGTTGGTAAGCCATTTTCAAGAAAATATTAATGCACATCAAAAACCAAAATTTAAAACAAAATATAAAAAAACAAAAATTGAAAGATATAGATATATGTAGATAGAATTCAAAAATTATGTTTTTAAATCTCAGTCTTCGTTTGTTAGTCAAGCCGCGCACATCGTTATTCTTGCTCGAGATAATTTTCTCTTGTGTTTATTCTAACTGCGCTTGATTATTTTGCTAAATCGCAAACGGTTACGGGACTCGTCATCTTTTGATGAGAATTCCCCAACTGTAAAAATGAACCGACATAAAAAATTGAAAAATAATCCGGGAAGCTCCCAAAATAATTTATCCTCTTTTAATCGCTTCAGTGATCTTTCTGACTTATCTGATAATGAAGAATTAATGAACGAACATGATGAGCAGCCTCCACTTGAAGTACCTAATAAAATTGATTTACCTCCTATTCACTTGATAGGAAAAAATAGTGTCTTTGTTACTGAATGCATGAAAGATAACGGCATAGCCAAATTTGATTGCAAAAACACTTCCATTGGTTGCCGCTTTAATCTTTACACCGAAGCTGAATTAAATAAAATTAAATCTGCCCTTCGCGAAAAAGAACTCCAATTTTTCACACATAATGTTAAAAACTTGAAACCATTTAAAGTAGTGCTATATGGATTACATAAAATGGGTACCGACGACCTCAAAACTGAATCTTAATTTAGAAGTTCTTCAAATCTCTATAATGAACATTAAAAATCCTAAATACAAGGATCAGTGTAATTATTTAGTTTACCTTAACAATAAAAGCATTAAAATGAATGAACTAAGAAGACAAGCTAAGTTTGTAGACCACGTTTCGGTATATTGGGACTTTTATCGAAAGAATCCACACTTTGTGCCCCAGTGTCATCAATGCCTAATGTTTGGACATGGGTCTTCTTTTTGTAATGTCAAAAAGGCATGCTCCCACTGCTCTGAAACACATAATTCTCAAGAATGCACCAACAAAGAAAAATCACCTAAATGTGTTAACTGTGGTGAACAACACACAGCCACCGACGCCTCATGTAAAAAGAGGTTAGAATTCATCGAAATACAAAATCGACTCAAAGCCAGGAATCGGAGAAGAAAATTTGGATCAGATCATGTCATTCATGATCCACTCCCAAGTAAACACACCAGCTTTAATCTCAACACCTCTGACTTTAATGGCTTAGTTCAGAAAAAACAACAACATTCCAACAACATTCGTCCCGTGTCTGCACCGCGAAGCTTTCCAGCAACACCCACCAGTAGCAGTTTACAGACGACAACAACTACACGACCACCAAACCAAAACATTAACTTATTTAGTTTTGATGAACTTATTTCTCTTAAGAATGAAATGTTAAGTAAATTATCATTATGTAAAAGTAGCGAAGATCAATTTAACGTCATAGCTGATCTTAGCATTAAATATCTTTATACTAACAATGGCCAATAAATTAAAAATGCTTTTGTGGAATGCTAAAAGTTTAAAAAACAAAGAAATAGAATACTTTAATTTCTTGATTGAAAACAAAATTGATATCGCAATGATAACAGAGACGTGGCTTAAGCCAAATATAAGTATACATAACAGAAATTTCTATTGTTACAGATTGGACAGATTATCGGAGAAGGGTGGAGGTGTATGCATTTTCGTAAACAAGTCTGTGAAACATAAATTAGTTCCAATTACTAAAACTTATTTAATAGAAACATTATCAATTGAAGTCGAATGTAGTCCCACAAAACTATTCAAAATTATAGCTGCCTATTTTATTGGCGGTAGTAGAATTACTAATGAAAAAAAAACAAAAATTTAAATCTGACATCTTGAAATTAATAAGAACAAACGAAAATTATCTCTTATGTGGAGACTTTAACTGCCGCCATTCCTCTTGGGGCTGTGTTCGCGCAAATGCGTGGGGGAACATTTTGTCAGATCTTAAGGTCTTCGAAGATTTCGATATTGCTTTTCCTTCTCAGCCAACTTTTTATCCTTCCAATGGTAGAGGTCATCCGTCGACCTAAGATCTGGTACTTTCAAATACAATTGACAATATTTCTCGTCCAATTGTTATAAATGATCTCTCATCCGATCACAAACCTGTTGTTTTCTATCTTAATGAATCATTCACCACTGCAGCTCCAGTTGAAAATTATCATTTCAATCGGGCTAATTGGAAAAAATTTAAACGTTGCGTAAACGAGTCTCTTTCTGACTTTTCTCAACCCTCTACCTTCACGTTAGAGGAAATCGATGATAAAGTTAATGCATTTGAATGTTCCATTAACGAGGGAGTTAAGGCGTCTGTCCCTTTGCTCTCTGCCTCTCATAAGAACAATAGTGAAATTTCATTGTTAACTAATGATGTACGAAAGACGATAACATTTAGGAACTTAATTCGTAGACGTTACCAAAGATCAAGAGATTTATTTCTTAAATTTCAATTGAACTTACTCAACAAACTAGTTATAAAAAAATGCAGGTAATTCATAATAAAGACTGGAATCAAATGTTATCCCAAATTGACAAACATGACCAAAAAATATGGAAGCTTTCGAAGATTTTTAAGAAAAAAAATAAAAGAATCCCATACCTCGAATGTAATGGACAAATTCTTCATACAAATGAAGAGAAGGCCACTGAATTCAGTAAATATTTCCTTTCTAGTCACTCAATAACAGATGGCTTTAGTGACACTCAAACCAAACAATTAGTACAAAACAGTATTAACTCTATTAATCTATCTTCAATAAAAATAAATAATATTAATATACCAGTATCTCTTGTTAAAGACACTATTTCTTCTATTCGCATAAAAAAAGCAGCTGGTAATGATAAAATTTCAAACAGGGTCATTAAAAACATACCAAAAAACGCTGTTCAGTTTATAACATCCCTATTTGAAAGTTGTTTACATCACGGATATTTTCCAACAAGATGGAAGATTGCGGAGATCATTTCCATAGCTAAACCTACCCAACAATTGACTCAGGCGTCTAGTTATCGCCCAATAAGCTTACTCAGCTGTATAGGCAAACTTTTTGAAAAAATTATCTTTTTAAAGATGAATGACTTTGTTGAATCAAACAGCCTTGTTCCTATCGAACAGTTTGGCTTTAGAAGGGAACACTCTACGACTCACCAACTGAAGAGAATCACAAATATAGTTAAAGAATCACTTTCCAATAAAAAATCCCTAGGTATGGTTTCTTTTGACATTCAAAAGGCATTTGATAGTGTTTGGCACGATGGCTTGCTGCACAAACTATTTACTCAAAATTTTCCTACTTACATTCTTAAAATTATCCAAAGCTTTCTAACTGATAGGTTTTTTTATGTCAAAATTTCTTCTGATTCATCTTCCCTGTTCCCTATAAAAGCGGGCGTTCCACAAGGCTCAACCTTATCGCCCCTTTTGTATAATTTATATATCGCTGATTTTCCAAGAGATTTACACTGTGAAAATGCCTTTTTTGCTGATGATACAGCTATATTCTGTAAATCAAATGATTATCAAAGTATATTAACGAATTTACAAAATGCTTTATTTAACATCGAAAAGTTTTTTCACAGGTGGAAAATTAAAATAAATCCATCGAAATCTCAAGCAATATTTTTCTCACGAAAGTGAAAAGCCTCAAATCTACCTCAATATAATCTGTCAATCTGCAACACTCCAATTGAATGGACAACAACAATAAAATACCTTGGTATCACTCTCGACAAGACGCTAACATTTTCAAATCATATTACTACTTCTATCAAAAAAGTAAATGTTTTAATTAAAATTCTATATCCACTTTTAAATAAAAACTCATATCTAAGTAAAGATAATAAACTCCTTCTTTACAAAGTCGTTATACTACCTTCTTTAGTATATGCTTCTCCTTGCTGGTATAAGTGTGCCGAATGTCACCTGAAAAAACTTCAAATCTGTCAAAACAAAACTTTAAAAATGATTATGCATCTTCCCTGGCATTTTTCCACACTAGCACTGCATGATATAACTAAAATTTCAACAATAAAGTCTAAGATTACAACTCTTTCAAATAATTTTGAGAATAAATGTTTGAGCCATGAAAATATGCACTTGTATAATCAAAAACATCCAATTTTGTTTTAGTTATTATTAAGTTAGTTTATAAGATTATTTTATTTTATTCATAGTTTTTTTTTTTTTTTTGTATCTATTGAGTTTTTTTTCGAAATTTTTCTCATAATAAGCTTCACTTTCATGAAATCTCTATATTATAAAATCTTTAGTTGCTAAGAATCATTGTAATTCTAATCTCTATATGTTAAAAATTTACTACCATGTAACTCGAATTCACTGAAGAAGAAATAAATTTGAAATTTGAAATGTTTTTAAAAATTTGAAAGTTGTTAAGGAGCTTTGCAAAAAATGAAAAAAAAAACGGTTTTATGGGAGGTACTGTTAGTAGAACTTTTACAAACATTTCTTTCATTTTAAAAATATGACCTTAATAAGAAAAATTGACACTCAAATTTTGATCATAATCCTTAGAGCCGTTTTTGAAAAAAGTTAACTTTTTCTAAATTGTTATATGGCAGGTACCATTAGTTTTGCCTCTAAAAAAAAATTTCAATTTTACCTCTAGGGAATCACCAAAGACTCTTATAATCACCAAATTTGAAGGAAACCGTTTCAGCGGTTAATGCTCTAGCTCAAGGTATACACAGACAGACAGACGGACCAACTTTTTTTTAAACATGGTTTGAGAATTTTTTCATTTAAAAAATTATTTTATTAAAAACGGCTGGTTTTCAATTTTTTTTAAGAATGCTTGGAGCTCAAAACAATTTAAGCAGTTGCTTATATCATTTTAGTGAGGAATTTAATTTTTTACTTGTATTGGTTTCGTGTCAAAAAAAATTTGAGGTTTTAATCAAAACCAACATTACGATGATGGAGAAGTCCAAAAAAGTGGTTTTCGTCATGCCGTGCGTCCGTGCGTCGGTCTGTGCGTCTGTGCGTCTGTACGTGTGTGCGTCCTCTGCCCAAACGCGTGGACGAATTTTCTTCAAATTTAGTACAGATGATTTGTACGTGATTTTGAATGTTGTTTTTTTTTTCGTTTTTGAATATCTCTTCTAAAACTAATACCTCCCATATAACGGTTTTGAGTTATTTGATTTTTCTCGAAAATGGCTCTAACGATTTTGTTTAAAATATGTATGTGTATGTATTGTGTTCAGTGAGTGCAACAAAACTGCATTTTTAGTTTTTCTCAAAAAACTCGAACAGCGGAGTAACAGCGTTGCCGTTTTTTTCAAAAATGTTTTTTTATTTGTTTTTTTTTTGTGAATATCTCGTAAGCGGCTTAAGCGATTTCGACTAGAACTTGTGCAAAGATATTTCATATAACCTTAAACAATCTAATTAAGTTTTAAAAAAAACTGTAATTAATTAATTAAAAAAACTAAATAAAAAAGTTAAAATTAGTTTTATTCTTTTTAAAAATGTTCCACTTTCTTTTAAATAAATATACAACTTAAGAAAACCCCTTTATTTTTTTAATTTCTAGTATAATTATTTATTTTTATTAACTTTATATAAGAGGCTTTAACGTCTATAGCAACTTTAACCGAAAGAGCAAGTATGTGCGATCCAGTCGTGCATTTTATTTCCGTGTATATCATTATTGGCTCAAAACTTGTCACCAGGTTGTACTCATCATTTCAAAAAGAATTGTGTATTAAGTTTAAAAAAAAAAAATGGAAAAAATATTTAACAACAAATGATTTTCTTCGATATTTTTTTTTTTGCAAGATACATACAATGCATACAATAACTTTGAACTACAAGAGCAAGTTCGTGTTATCCAGTCGTGCATTTTATTTTCCCTGGAAAAGTTCAAATACGTCCCTGTCCTGTTATTGTTGTAGGTGTATGAAGGTAAATGGTAATTTTTGTGCTAGTCGTTGTCATCGTCGTCGTCGTAGTCTGGTGCCTATAAGTGCGTTGTCTCCAAACCCTTTTGTTTCACCTTCGAGAAGGATTTTGACTGAGCGCTGGTGGTCGTGGATGGAGTTGGAACGGGGGGGTTAACACAAGAAAGTGTCTCCTCCTGTCGCTATCAGCTCGGAAACAACCAGGTAGGGGGTGTACATAGTATAGTGTGCCTGTGTATGGTAATTTCTACATATAAAATATTTATACTTGTGTAGTGTGTGTATGTCATTCCAACCAGCATCACCATAAAAGTCATCAAAAGAAACATAACAGCAGTAACAAATTTTTATGCGTTTTCTTGTGTGCCAGCCGAGGGCAAGGGGTTGGGTTGTGCCTTTCTGTTGATCCTTGGCATTCTTGGTGGTAAAAAAATAAGCAAGCAGGTACTACTATATGTACTGCATTCCCTTGCTCTCAGAGTTCCTACCCCTTTACAAGAAATAAAAAAGTTAACCATTTAAAATAAATTACAGCACCCCAGTGCTGTGTATGGTGTGACTGAAGAAGGTGGAATGCTTGCTTAGTACTCTGTTTTGCTCATAAAATCTGTGGAATAAGGTCCCGGCACACAACAAGGATATAGCATCGTTTGGCGTCGTCGTTGGTCGTACAAAACCAGACCCACCTTCCACGTCGCCCTTTACTTTGTCCTCACCACCGTAGTCTTCGTCGGTCGTTCTGCTATATGACTGAACTGACTTGAGTGAGTGAGTTAGCTTTGTGTGTACCCAGCGCATGAGGGGACAAGAGGAGTTAGAAACAGAATTGAAGCTGGTGCCGGATCCTGTGTGCACACGTATGTTCTTTTTGTTGCCGAGAAAGCATAAAATTAGGCATTTGCCTCTACTAAGGAATGAGGTGGATACGGATAAGACATGTAGAATAGATTTGGAGCTAGGGACGGGCAACCATATTGACGGAGTCGCACTCTTGAGTGATTGTAAATTATTTTTTTGCTGGTGGCAGTACTTTTTCGCGCGCTATTAGCGCTGCGGGGTGGTATCTGGTGCTGGTAATATATATATTGTATCCTTGTACATATGCGTTAAATAGTCAGGATAATGAGGTTGCATAGGATCTGGTAATTTTGCTTTTTAAGACAAAAGCAAACCACCAGGAAGCCAAGAATGAAATGAAATGAGATTTTTTGTGCCGTTCATGGAGTTGGGAGAGAAACGATTTTCATATTTTTTTAAATGTCTGTAAATGAAGGTTTTCGAAAAGCATGTGATATATGTATATACGAGCGGAGTTGAGATTTCCATTTTGGATTAATGTGTTAAATGGGCGGAAAAACGCCGTCGTTTAGATGGCATGAACTGCGATACTAATCGCGCTAGGTAGGTAGGAACATGGGAACGAACGCGTTTCTTGATATTGTTATTGGAGGAAGGTAATCATGTGTCTTATGGATTGCTATTTTAAATATTATTTATTGCATGAAAATAACATATCGGTGTATGTGTAAGGCAGAGAGTGTGGTTTATTAAAATCAATTATACTTAAATGAAAAAAAAATTCTTAAATGCTTCTATTTTTAAGGTGATTTGAAAAAAAAAGATTAACAGCAGTTTTGTTTTAGTATGTACTCAATGCACTTATTAAATTTAAGTCAAAATCTAAAAAGTAGATGCTTAAATGTTTTTTAGCTTTTGAAAAAAAAATAAATAAATATTTTTTAAGCTGGTTTTATTCTAAATCATATGTTATAAGGCACCTTTTTATTTCAACACAGAATAAAAATAGTGCTGAGTATTGTAAAATAAGTAATATAAAGTTTTTAGTAACATAAAGCTTTGAAAAAAAAAAATCAAAACAAAAAAAATATTATTTTTTTACTAATATTACTGTTTTTGAAGTTTTTTTTACAAACTAAGACCAATGTAAGAATAAAGTTTTCTTTATTTTTACTAAAAACTGATAAATTCGTTAATTTTTATGACCAAAATTGTGTTCTTAACACAAAAAATGGAGAAAGATGAGCTTCTGGCTATAAATTTGGATTTATTCTTCAAAATTTTGATTTTATTAATTATTAATGCCAAAATTTTTTGTAGAGCCAAATTTCTTGATAAGAATAAGAATAAGAAAATAATGTTGGTTTTAAAAAAAGTTATAACATTATTTTGTAAATATTTCCGTTGTCTTTAATTAGGGGATAGACCACCGCTCCTATTGGTTGTTTTTTTCTGGTATTTACAGAAGATACACTTTTGTCATATCATAAATAAGTATTTCTGATTTTAATGTGGTTTTGAGGACTTTCGCGTGAAGAATGCTTTATTGACTCGACTATTTCACTTTTATTTATTTACAAAATCAACAAACGCTTTTATTTAACACAAACGATTTCACACCTCTTTTTTTAAATTTACAAGTAATAAAACTTGCAGTTTACATTTCCACTACGAATTATCCTTAGAACTTTTAAAATTAAACTGTTGATTTCTTTCTATAACCTCGTATGTTTTTATACGAAAACATGGCCTTCTTGAAAACTCTAGAGGTTTCTTTGTTTCGTTAAAAAAGAATGTTCCAGATAAGTTCGGCTTCGTTCCATTCGGAGAACGCTTTCGTTAAAAGCTTCCGTAAGAACTATCGTAGAAAATGGGGTTGCATTAGTTAATGGGAATTAAGGGTTCGTTCATCTCTGTTATTAAAGTTTTGGGTGTGTTCAGTCGTATATTTCGTCACCTCAGTATTGGAGTGATCTAAACGCTTAAAACCTAGTCTTCATTCGAACAAGTTTTAAAAAAAAGTTCATAAAATAAAGTGGGTATTGAATTCTATGGTATGGTATGAGGTGTTTTCAACAAACCTTGAGGCATATAAATTTGGAATAAGATTGCATTTTTTTTTCTTGGTGCGTATAGGGCATATTTTCATACAAAATTCAAAGAGATGGACTTTTTAAAACGACCTTTACTTCTTATATAGCTAATATCTGAAGCAATTATAGAGAGTGGAAATCTAAAAGATCACTAATAGAAATATCTTGCTTTTGTCTTTAAGCCACATTGAACTTAAAAATAATGAAAATTTCGTTAAGATCACCCCATGAAAAAAAATCAACCTATTCGATTTTCATTCCGCGGGGGTCTTATTGTGAGGATTATGCTACATGCGGTGAAAGAAGTTTTTTGATCTTGAGTACTCATTTACTACTTCCAATAAGTGTAGGAACTTCTATGACCACATAGAAAACCGTGAAAGTCGGTTTTAGGTGAAATTTTTCAAGACAGCTTCAATTTTTGTTCACAAAAATTTAAAGGTTCTATATGTAAGTTAAAGGGGTGTCACAAACAAAGAACTTTAGTAGACAACCACAAATACAATGACCTAAAAAACTTGAAGAAACGGTATTCAAATTTTTGAATCCTCGAATAGCTACAATAACAAATACTACAAATGGGTAGAACAAATTTGTGTAGCGGAACTACAAATGGGTAGAACAAAATTGTGTAGCGGAAATTTGAGAGGAAAGAAAAATGTAGCAACTTTAACTTTTGACGAAGAGTAAATCATAGAATTTATTCTAACTGCTTGAATAAAACAAAGCATAAATATAAAAGTATTAATACTTAAGGTTCAGCTGTTGGGCTTTTTTAACTAATCTTACTTATTTTCTTTCCAAAAAAAATCTAATTATTGCTCTTGTTAACACGTTCCATACGTAACCTTTACGTCTTTGCATTTTGTTTTCTGACTTATCTGTGATCTTTTATCCAATTTGAAATGCAAACACTAATTTCATTTTTTGCTCCCAAAAGCAAAAACCTAATACCAAACTTAAACATCTAAGAAAAACATTAAAAACCCCAAGGAAAATATTACACAACCCATTTGTGTGTCTCTTCAAGATTTAAACCCACATCATACTTCAATCTATACAAAGAGACATAAAAACAAAAATAACAAATGGCTCTGTAGGTATGTGTGACTCATATATATGTTCACATGTAAGCCCGCTGGCTTCTTCATGCTCATTTAAACCATATGAATAATTCTTAAAGCAAGTCATATTCTTAATTAAATTAGCATTACAAAATGAAACGGCGCAACACACAACAAAAATGCCCTATAAGAGTGTGGGAGTACCCTTAAGGTTCTCTTCAAAATGCCTCGAATAACCAGTTGTAAGAGTGAGACAGTCACATGGCTAGTGAAACAAAAAAAAAAAATAAAGAAAAGTGTAAAATTTAATAGGATAACAGACTTTTCTCGGAATTTACCGTCATTTAAAATGAACATTGCCAAGAAAAGGAGCAAAATGACGAGTGGGAACACTAAAAGCTTGAAAGTGCAAAAAAAACCCCTTCAGGTTTCGGCTTACCTTCAGGAGTACACTTTTCTAATAAATCTTTCGCCGAGTGAAATGGAAAACGACTACTACAACAACAACGACGAACGACAACAAGGACGCCTAGGATGACGACGATGTCTATGGCGGGAATGGCAACGGCAGTAGTGGTGGCAGCAGTAGCGGCAAAGGCATCAGCATCGCGGCAGCGGTTGTAGCTACGTCTCATAAAAATTATTAGAACGGAAAGTGGATGCTTATCGGAGAGATGTTTTAATTAAAAGTTCCAGGGTGCTGCCTGTTTTAAACGAGAAAGGCCAAAAGGAGCCACAGCGTTTACGTTACACGTCACAAAGTTTTAACCTTCAGTTATCCGATGTGATATGTATCCTTGTATTTGTATATAAACATCCATAACATAATATGGGAGTTTCAAAAATTTGTGTCAACGAGTATAATATGGAAGAATGGCAAAATGTTGCACAGAAAAAAGGGTATTCTAAGTATTTCATAGCTTTGAAGCCTTAGAGAGGATTATAAAATATATTTGACGCCCTGTGGCATATGGATTTTCATGATACGACTTTTGCACAAGAATTCGTTCCACTAGAAAAGCACAACATTGTTGGTTTAACAACCTCTGTATAATAAATTATTAAAAGAGTTGTTGGTCGTAAAAAAAAAATAAGGACTTACTAAATTAGCTAACAATAATTAAAAAAAATCAATATTTTTGGTATATGTCCATTACTTGTCTTGTTTTAATCGATTATTTCTAAATATCTTTTAAATTAATGGATTTTCCAATCCAAACTTGATAAATTATCTGATAATGTACCTCCATACGGTTATATTTTTGTATAGTGCTTATAATGAATTGTTAGCACTCATACTCCATTTTTTGGTCAAAGCATTTTCCAAAAAATTACCTCTTTGTGTCTGCTGTAATAAATTAATTTTGCTGAAAAAACAAAATTCACCACAGAATGTTTATTTAGCTGTTAGATAATGCATGCTCTGTCAATTCATACCGAGGCAAATGTTGACGGATTTGAAAATGAGCCTCATTTCACGTTCTGAATTAAAAATAAGCTAGAATTCTAGTCCGGCAACAGGGTACCATCTTTTGATAAAAAGAACATAGTATACCCTAATATAATAATAGGATGGAACTTGTGTGAGTTCCAATGCAAAGAACCTGCAAAGCAGAACAATTACGGAAATGTTAAATCAGAGAACTGAAGACTTTGGGTTTTAAGCTGTCTTGCTCTGAATTAGTTAATTCATCAGACAGGTCCCTATGTTGTCATTTTATTTTAATGTCATAGATTTTTTCTATATGATTTTTTCAGATACGAATTCTGCTTTCTGTAGTAACTTAGGGAAGAATATTTTGATGCCACGTAAAAAAGTGTACTCAGTTATTTTGTCGCGTTTTTGAGTCGTTTATTTAAAAGTTAGTTGGGAACACTAAAACTTCAAATTATTCAATTTCTTAAATCACAGTTAAATCGAAATTGCTTATGAAACACAAAAATCAAAGTAATAGGTAGTGCAAAAAATTATAGAAGTCAGTAGTAAATATTTAAGGGTCTTTTTTACATAAAATAAGCAAAAATTCTAACTAAGAGAATGACTTGTTTTCAGTTTTTCATTTTCATTGATTTGCCTTTTTGGAGCCGCCATTTTATAAATATGTTATAAAATGTTATAATATCAAAATTCGTCAAGCCATAGACACGAAAATGCATTTTGTCGCTGAAACTCATAAAAACCCTAACTGTGCGGTTCTTCCTGGATTATTTTAAGAGAATTAAATAATTTTCAATCAGAATCAGAACACATCAACATGCATAAGTGGAAATCACGAAATAGCTATATCTCCAGCCAAACAAGAGTGGTAGCGCCTTTAAGTTGTTGTTGTTGTTGTTGTTCAAACATTCAATGAAATTGACGGAATATGTAGGAAACGGTCTAATAACCTTTTTTTTTGCGTTACCAGATGTACTTTTTCCAAGTACAAACCCATATAAAAGAGCAAAAATTCAAGATATCAGCTTCACGAAATGATTTATATTTTATTGCATGAAATATAAAAAAAATTTACATTTCATTGAATAAGAAATGAAAAATCAGATAAAAGTCATTTCTCTCGGTTTAAACTCTATTATTCGCATGCTTGCGCATTAAGCTTAAAAAACTATTGTGGCAATGGTACAAAGTACAATAATTGACGCGTTCGAGAATGTTAAGCCAATGTTCTAAGCCGTCCCGTACCAATCTGCCATTAACATCCGCTTTCGTTTCTATTCCTAATGTTCTACTGCAGGAATGCACGCCCTCATGCAGCAAAAGTTCAATCAGCAAATTCTTTTAACTTCGAGACGTCAACCAAAAAGGTATTCTCTGCTATCCAGTACAAGCCCTATAAAACTAAAGAGAAGAAAAGTAAAACGAAAAAAAAGTAAAGCAAAAGATAAAAAGTAAAACAAAATATAAAAAGAAAACAAAATACAAAAAGTAAAACAAAAGCTAAAGAAAAACGAATAAGAAATTATAAGGAATCATAAAAAGGTAAATCATCCCCTATTTAACAAAAAAAAAAGTGCATAACTCAACATGCGACATATTGGTTTTTTTTTATATAGAAAACGAATTCGCATTTGAGCTCGGGATCGAGAAGCGGGTGGAAAAACTAGTGACCCTGTCGTCAGGGACACGAACTTTCCATTTTCCTCTTCAGAACTCTGAAGAAGGAATCAATTTGTCCTTGTCCATCCACGACAACGAGATCTATCTGGATTAAGAACTCCAGATGGAAATAGCTCCTTGCAAGCAAGAATCCCAATCGAAACCATTTTTCCAATTAGGTAAGTTTCCCTCCATCGAAGTGAGTTGAAATATAAAACAAATTATCTCCATTAGGCAAAGAGACAACCGGTATCTGGTTTTCCCAAAAGAGATCTCGATCTTTTTTTTTGTCTTCACATTCAAGACATCTGCGAAGAAAATCCAAACATTCGAAGAAAACCGAAAACTTCTGTGTTCTGGCTACCCTGAAGATATACGACCATTAGAGGTAAAAATCTTGAAGGAAAAATCCTGTCAAGGTCCAGAAGCAACTCTGTTTCTCGGAAAAGAGAAACAGGTTCATTTTGTTCCTATAGGTAAGATCCCAGATACGTCAAAAATCTAGGTAACGACTAACGAAAAATTTCATCCCTCAGGGATTTACCTATTCTAAACGAAGAATCACTCCCAGCTGATCTTCGAGCCATCATATGGCCTCAACGTGGAAGCATCTCTTCGGGGGAGTAACTTCTTAAATGGGATATCAGTGTACAGAAAAATAAGTGTTAAAGGAAAAACAAAAAAAGTCTAAATCATAAAGAAAATTAAAAAAAATTTCAGTGCTATAAAAAAAAAAAGAAAGAAAGGAAAATCGGTGTAAAAGTAACAAAAAGAACATTAAAGTAACTGCAACAAGAAAGGACCTAGAAGAAAAATTAAAGAAATGAAAATTAGTTAAAAAAAAGTTAAAGCTGTGAAAGAATTTTAGTTTGTTTGCTTACCTGTACCTAAAGAAAAAGAAATTAAAGGAAAGAAAAAAAAAGAAATGAGAAATTAGATTAAAGAAGTAAGGATGAGAAAAGATAGAAAATTTAACATAGGAGTGAGTAAGAAAAAAAATTAAGCTGAAAAGTGAAATTAAAGAATGTCGAAAATATAGTTAACTGTAAAAAAAAAGAAGAAAGAATATGAAAGTTAAAGTAAAATATCGACAAGTGAATAGAATCAAATAAAATGAAGTTCAAAAGTAGTTAGATAAAATAAGAAAATAGAAATTAAGTTCTTAACTTACCTTAAGTGTAACATCTCATCTATCGTGAAGGATACCTAAATTAATTTTTTTTTAAATCTATAAAAAAAAAAGAAGTGAGAATAGGTAAATTTTTTTTTATTCTCGATGCTCTTCAGTGTAACCTTACCTATTTAAATGCAATCATAATCGTCGTTTAGCAAATCAACAAACTCCAGTCCAAAATGCTGTGCACAGCATTCGGGATTATCTGGTGAGTGAATTTTGATTTTTTTTTATTACTTTTGATAAACATGAATTATTATTTATGAAATTTACCTACAATATATAAAAAATATATATAAAAAAAAATACAAGTAGAAGGTAAATAGGGTAGACACGGGTTTCGCTCGGTTCATTTCGGGAATATCAAGAGTAATGATGATTGAATAAATCTATGAAAAGAAACAAAAAGTATTTAAATTTAATTAATTTTTTTTGAGTAATGTTTTGATTACTTACCTGGTCTCAACGATGAATGATGATGAAATACATTTTTTTTTATATAATATAATATAAGTAAATCACAAAACTATCGAAACGGAATAAAATGAATTATTCGTGAAGAATTAAATGAAAAATAAACTTATGATTTTTTTGAATATGTGGTTCGATCAATTGAAATGAGATTAATTTCGTTTTGGTTTATAATTTTTGGTTATGTGGTCACTTCAAAAATCATTTTTTTTAGATAAACTGAAAGATCTTAGTATGGAAATTTAGAAAAAAAAAATATTGGGAAGTGGATGTGTGGAAAGTGAAGAGGGGTAGATTGAAGTTCTTTAAGATGTGAGGGAGAGTCAATGACTTTCCCCTTTTCGATCAAGGGCCTTTACAAATTCGATGGAGCGCGTAAAAGCGTAGGAGTATTTCAAGGATTTGTGTCTTTGGAATATTTTATAGGGTGGGTTATGAAAAGCTCCGAGGACACGAACACCTATGTCCTCCTCTGAAAAAAAAGAGGTCGTTGAAAAATTAAAGTTTTTAAATATCGGTCGTTATAATTCGGGTCCCCCGTCTTTAAAAGATGGAAATATTTACAATCAACTACCAACGAAGATTAAGGCTTGAAAAAAAGGTAACTTCGTCCCTAGCGAGTAACAAGATCCCCCCCATCGACGAGCTAAGCATGGCAACCAGCAAGCCTAAGGTTACCACCGCTATGGGACACCACTAGCGACGCCTGCCTGGACGGGCCGATGGGTCTGTAGACATCGGTCCTATAGGTAGGGGAAGTCATCAGTGGAAAAAAAACTTTAGGGGAAAGAAGAGCACGGCAAATTCAGTTTCTTTTGTTTTGGGATCGGTCATGATTTCGAATCGAGTTAAAATTCGGTCTCACATGTTCTTTTGGGTTTTAAGAACTGAATACAGGGCTCTCTTTTCTTTCATAAGTGTATAGGGTAGATATGGTAATGGGCATATAAAAATATAACGTGCGAGCTTCAATAACGTTTTTTTTTGTTCTTACATATTATATATAATTTTATAAGAACAAGAAGAACTACACCGTTACAAATAAAGAATGGTCAAGTCTAATAAGCTGACATTCTAGTACGAAAAGTACAATAATAACAATAATAATCAATTAATTTAATTTATAATCGGTTTTCGATATAAAACGTGTTTATATGACAGAAAATCGAAGAAAAATATGAGGTGTTTTGCAATATAGATCAAAAACAAGAACCTAGTCTGAAATTATGGCTTATCAACAACTTGGTTTCGATGTTTCCTTCTTCAAGTATTGTTATTTTGCAGAACACACATTATTTAAACACAATGCAGGCTCTAATTTACTACTTTATTCTTCTTCTATTCATGTAACTCAATTTTTTATCAAAATAAAAAATGTTACTCATACACCCCAGTGCCTTACCTTTGTATAATTATATTTACATGACAATTCTTCTTGGATCTTTAAGATTGAGGTATCAAATGAAAGAAGAAACAATAACAAATTTTTGCAAATAAAATTTATGAATACTCTAACAATTTATTAATAAAATATAATTAATATTATATTATGTGTTTTATTTTTAATGAAGTGAATATTAGTATTTATTGGATGCTCCTACCTAGCCATGAAAATATAAGCGTTAAATTCAAGCCCTCGAAGAATGGCTATTATTTGAAGAAAAAAAACACAAACGACCTAATACAGAAAAACGCAATTTGAATTGTTTGAAGAACCAAAAAAGGTACCTTCAGTCCTGCTTTTTTTCGATATACAAACGACCATATAACTAATTTTAAAACTAGTTTTATGTTGAAATTAGTTTTGTAAGGTTAAAAATTTGCACATTTTCTACAAATTATTATTATTTTCTATTGCTTGGACATTAAAGACTCCAACTAAGAAATTAGTTAATTTTAGTACTACGAATTCCTTGAATTATTGCAACATTTATGCTTCATAAAACTATAGTTTTGCTATGAAACAAAGTTTTAAATTAGTCAATATTATAGGTTTTAAACTTTTAACCCAAATTGAATCAATTGCATCAATTAAGGGTCTTTTTTCGTTAACATGTGGGCTCGTCATATGTTTTTTGTTTTCACTCATTTTTGTACGACCACTGCCGTGAATTTGTGGCTATTTTTATTGTTCCAAGACATTCGGTTCGCAGTTCGCATTGATTCGGGACAGATTTATCCACTTACAGATAAATTTATGTCTGAACTAATCTAATCTGTCACATATATTTGACGTTTAATGAAACCAAATGAATTAAAATGTCCTCCATGCTAACTTATGCTTAAACTCATCATTTTACGAAATTGGTAAACTTAACTCGTTGCATGAATATCCTACTTTTATTATGTGTAACATTTAGGGTTACAAAGTTAGGGTACCAGTCTAAATATAAAATATTCCCGCATGTTAATATGTTTGTATGTATTTTCCTTATTTTATTAAATTTTTGCAAACAGACACCGATCCAAAGTTATACCCATACATCCTCAGAAAAATTTCAATTATAAAGATCAACAATGCTTTTATGGCAGAGACACATCCAATTTCTTATCTTCCACACCTTCAATAAATTTTATTCCACGTGTACATAAACTCAATAGAATTTACGCCAAACCGCCCCCAAAGTCATTTCGAAAATAGACGCTACCAACAGTTTTAAGAAGGAAAAAAAAACACATCATCCCGTCCCCATTTGTTATTAATATTTAAAGATAACGATGCAATTTGAACTTTTTTGGCCAAAAAGACACGCAAACCCAGACCCAGACCAATTCCCTGGCTGTAAATATTTCTCCGGTTAACCTCATCTCTAGTCCAAGGATATCAATAACCTCACACATGTATTCACATTTAGTGTGTGGTGGTGGTGTTAGTGGTGTTTGTAGCTTTTCGTCCATCAAGCATACCAAAAGCTAAGAATGACTGCCACCAGCCAGCAGCCAGCAGCCAGCCAACCCAAGCCAGTTCTCGACCCAGGACTTCCTTTTGGTTTGGTGTTGTGTTCATATATCCTGGGCAAATTTCGAAGAGGATATGTGAATGACTTCCGAGGATAAGGATGGATATCATTGTCCACTGGATCGTAAAGTTTATTATAGCACAAAACGACCAGTTTGTCTACCCCTATACGTATGCCTCAAACCCCAAATTACTTTTCGTAATTTAACTGACGAAACTTTTGCCATCAGCAAAGTGGTAGAGGGTGGTGAAAGTGGTGGTGGCATACTGTATTTGTACCAAACTCCAAGGAAACTCTCTAAAGGTAAAGAATGTTCTAAGAGTGCAAGGAGCTATTGTACAATGTGCCATTGGAATGCATTAAATATTCATTTCTTGGGTTCAAGGAATTTTAGATTTAACTTCCCAAGCATTGCTGCCTTTTCAAATAGCTTTTTGGAGAAACTTCAAATCGAAAGCCGCCACAATACTGTATAAAACATATTCCCACATGAGAAGAAGGGGATAAGGCGGTGGAGTATGAAGGCTTTCCTCAATCAAATATACATGAAAAATCGTCGGAACTTGTATGTTCTTAAAGTTTCTAACAACAAATTACTGTTTTTTATGAAAACAGAAAGTTTGGCGAAAACGTTAAAAATTAATGCCGCCGAAGTGGAAAAATTGTTTACCTACAATAATAATTATTAGTTTGTAGTTTCTTTATTGGCGATTTTATTTGTTTTTTTTTTACACTTTTAATTGGGATGCACTGAGATTTAAGCTGGAAATCTATTGATCGAAATGGACATTACACACGACCATGGGAGAGGCAAAAGGAGGTTTTTTTTGTGAATTTCTGAGACACACATATGAATGTACATGTACATAATATTAGACTGCTTCTTTTTAAAACAAATTTTATGGATTCTAAGTGA
Source organism: Meliscaeva auricollis (assembly GCA_948107695.1). Classification (NCBI taxonomy): domain Eukaryota; kingdom Metazoa; phylum Arthropoda; class Insecta; order Diptera; family Syrphidae; genus Meliscaeva; species Meliscaeva auricollis. The sequence goes on along the minus strand of OX403616.1, from coordinate 15,765,686 downwards.
ACAGACGGAATATTGTTAAAAGTTTCTCACCAAAATTGAGCTAACGGTTTGTTTTTACATAGTTTTTTCCATTTTTCTCGACAGTAATAAGCGAACAGTTAAAATTCCGTAAAAATTTTTTTTAGAAACCCAGTTTTTCTATTAAACAACAGCATAAACTTTTGCTGTACCTATTGTCAATAGTATCTGAGAAAATGCTCGAACTTGAAAAATCTATGTGTTATCTTGGTTCCTTTTAATTAAAATTTATTCTTCGATTGCTAAAAATACAACATTATATGTATTATTTTGTTGAAAAAGATTGATTTCAAATAATCCATAAAACAGAGCAATTGAAGATTAAAATTTGAGGAAGAATCACCCCAGATAACACATACGTAGGTATTTAAAGTTGAAGCATTTTCAATTCCATATATCTTAAAAACTGTACAGAAAAAGTTAAAATCTACGAAATTAATGCAAAACTTTTCGATGAGCCACGAAATTGATGTTTTTTTCAGGAAGAATACAAAAAGTAAAAACAATGAGATGAGGCATAATTGGGAAATAAGACTGGCCTCTAAAGGTGCCTGGACATTTGAGAGTAGTAAACTTTCGACAATTATTCTCGGGTGCCTGCCCATATGAGATTAACATTTTTTAATTAATCTGCCACAAGCTCTCAGTTAGAATTTAGAAAGTACTTTCATTTCATTTTATTTTGCACACACAATAAATTTATTAAAATACAGAAGTCAGCCAATACAAAAAGATAGGTGGTATAATGTAGTGTAATACTGTAATGTATAATGATTCCGGTCAAATGGCATTTTTTGAAATGCCATCAGAAAGTTAGGGTAAAGTGGGGTAATGTTTAAAAAAAAACCTTTTTGTAAATGTCGGAAAGTATGAGGCTTAGAATTTTGAAATTAATTTTGGTAGATAGATTAATCGACAAGATGAATATTTTTTATTAACCATGAAATTCTAAAATCTGTAGCTTTCGTTTTAGTTGCAGGAGTTTTATGTTTGAGATAATTTAATAAATTTGAATTCTCTCTATAGTTGTTTCATGATGATTTGTCATCTAAAACATTAAATTAAATTAATAAAAAAGACACAATTAATGTATTACAGATACATTTATAAAAAAAAAAAATACAATTTGTATGCTCTTTTGGAGAATTGAACCATTATTACTTACATTTGACCATTTTACTTAAATAATTTTAAATTTCGAAAAAAACTATACGAAAATAAACAATGATATGTGAAAAGGAAGTATTACTTGTGGCGTGCGTTAATGAATATACTTTAGACACAACTTTTTTTTAAAACGCTATTATTATCTTCACTTGACAAACTAGCACACTAACTTACAATGTAATAAAATCTTACAAGTCAATTTTGACCCACTTCCAATTATTGTATCGAACTGAAACCTTGTACTTAAATATATGTAGTTCCGGTGACAAAACAATATTTTGGTAGTGCGGACCCTGGGGAATAGCATTGAGGGATATTACACAGAAAACCGTACGATCTGAAAAAAAATTGTATTTCTTTCTGTAAAATCAGCAAAAATATTGTGGTTTTCAATGGTACATTATGAAAAAAAAGACTTAAAAGTAAAAAAAAATATGTATAGTTTTAACATTAAAAAACGCTTTTTTCAAGCACTAAAAATTATAAAATAATTTCAGTGACTTATATGAAATGGTAAGATAAAAAAGCCTTGAGTGCTTTGTTCAAACTATTTGAAGGTGGCTTAAACCTTACATTTGCAGTCATTGCATTGTTTTTAATTTCAACAGCAAGTCCAGGCGACCCAAACGTTTTTTTAATTTCTATTTGTTCAATGAAGGTGTCAAATTCATTACTATAAAATACTACCCATAGTTGTTTTTAAAATTATCAACTCTTCGAATTGCATTTTGTTATTTATTTTCTGGCAACAATAATTCTAAATCGAAGCAATTAAATCAGCTTACCGAAATAAAACAAGTAGAGCATAGAATGACGAAAATAAGCTACAACGGACTTTGTTCCCCCGAATAATATAGCAAATTCATTGACTTTCACCCTTGACTTTCGAACCCCTTCGACAAACAGTATTAATCGTAAAAAAAGACAAAACCCACATTTATGTCCAATCAAAAACCCATAAACGAGTATAGCAGAAGCAGTATCCTACAAATGTCTGATGATCCCCGGGACAAGGATCAAGGAAGTCACCATATCGGAAAGCTGGATTGACTTTTTTCCTCCCACACCCCCAGAACTTTCTTTTCATCATCCCCTACTGTGCTGAAAAACATTGAGGCTGTAGAGGTATACTCGTATGTGGTGGGTATACGGGTTTATTGTTTCTAGTAAGAGATGTGAAAAAAATTAACTTTTTTTCTATGAGGGCATCTGATAAAGGAAGAGGTAGGTATTGCTGTATGCTGTATTCAATAGAGAGGAATGGGAATCCGGAGGGTGAAACTCTGCGGTGAGTTTCCGTGATTTGTTTTGAGATAAATTGATTTGTTTTTTTGTTGGACAGCTTCCTGTCTGTCAGATTATAGCGAAAAAAAAAACGAAAAAAAAACAGGGAAAGAATAGAAAATCTGTCGTGACCGCCTTCGTTACGAATTGACGACTTATAATGGCTTAACCGCAGAGAAACTTTTTTTTGGATTACCAATGGTTTGTGGTAGAGGGTTTTTGAGGATTTGAAAAATTGCAAAAATGCACAGCTGGAATGGTTTTCAATAACATATAAAATATGTAACAAAACTTTGGTATCGGATTCAAAAGTCAACTCGATATTGAAATAAGGAATGAAGGAGGTGGTTTGATGAGAGTAGGGTAGCAAATAGTGATGCTTTGGAATGCAGAATATCTAAACTCTGCATTTGATGACTATGTTATGAATTGTGGTTACAAGAATATTTAATAGAAAATTCTTTTGCATTGAGAGAAAAATAATTTATACGATAAAAGATTTGGGTTATGTAAATTTAGACATACTCAAATACCTTGTAGTTGTTATGAAGATTGGATTCATCTTGATTGATACCACAGGATTTTGATAAAACGCTCCAAAGAGTAATTGCAAATAATTTATTGTTTGCATGGCTTACAATTCTAAATTTGTAAAGTTTAAATAAGATTATTATTATGTCATGTAGTTGATGAAGCAGAAAAATAAACACATAGAGCGGGTGGCCACTGCAAGAATGCTTTACTCATCGAGTTTAAGAAAATAGCAAACGAGAAGTGAAAGAAGACTATTAGTAGGTATGGCCAAGGTTTGCCTTGAAGTACCTCTGAATTTCAGAAAAGAATGTTTCAGCCTTTAATATAATACCAATTTCTTTCTTTAACTCGATGAGTACACTAATCCTTTTGTCGAATTTTCCTATTTTGTAGCTGATCTTGGACAAACTTTGGTTCTGTCTAAGGAAACTATCCAACTGTCACATACAAAAGTGTATATATTTAGAAATTGCTTTGTCTTAACTTTGATTTGACATCAAAAAATGTCCATAAATTCTTGAGCAACACTAATTAAACTTTAAATTAAAAAAAAAACTCGCCTAAATTGCATCTAACCTTAAAACAGCCAATGTGGCGAAACTGTTATGTTTTGACGAGGAAGACATCTGCATTTTAAAAGTGGACGACGTTGCTTTTAATTTGACACCAATATCAACCACATCTTAGAAATGGTGCCGAATGCATTTTACCACGCCAATTGTGCCAGGATGCGGACGGAAGCATTTTAATAAAGGCTTTTTTCTAGCAGTTAGGTTCTATATTTCACTTTCACACGATATAAAATTGAAATCGATCAAAAATTAATTTGTGTGCTCTACAATTCACTATTATCGATTTTGATTCATTTTTTTCTAAATTAAAACGAACCCTAATTATCGTGCTCTTCGATTTTATCGATTTCCAAGTAGTTTAAAATCGATCTTGGTTTTTGATGTGAAATAGAATAAATCAAAAAATATAAAAATAAAATGCATTTCCACCAAATTAAGTTTATTTCAATACAAATGCATTTTAGACATCAGCATCTTTTCTAATTTATCTTTTGAAATTATCCTTTTATAGGAATCCAAGATTTTTCATCAATTTGCAGCACCATTAGAATTGAAATTATTATTTTTTTTGTTTTAAATTGAAGCAATCAGGCGAAACTTATAAAAGCTTTTCAAATTCGGGGTGAGCAAAAATATTTCACAAGAACAGTTTTCCGGGCGAAACTCACAATAGGGCTTTATTATAAAACCTATTAAATTAATTTATTTATCTTCAAGAAACACGTGAACAACAAAATTATAATTATTATTATTACCAAGAACAATTTGCAATACTTTAACATTCTTTACCCATGTAATAGATTTCAGCTGTTTTCAATTTCACAAAAAGTGATTTCGAAAAAAAATCGTAATTCACAAATCGGTCGATTTGCAGAACACTGAAAGCTATTTCCCCATATTTGCAATTTTGATTTCGATTTGTTTTCGCTCGGTTTTTGGAACCTATCTGTATTTTTATTGTATTTTTTGTTTGTTCACTTTTTTGTAAATATGTACCTGCATACCACATTGAATAACCAAAAGCTTGAATTTCAAGCAAAGTTGAGGGTTTATTCTTTTCAAAAAACAGTACTGAAAATCTAAAAGAATCATTACAAAATAACGACAATACTTACAATATAACTTTTAACTATTTTTTTAAAGTCAGAATTTTTCAGTTTTGTTGTCAATTAAACAGTTTTGAAAAAAAATAAACTTCAAACTGAAAATTTTGAAAAAAATCTGCAAATTTTCCTTTTTATTATTTTTATGATTTGTTTCAAAAAATTGTGTCGCTAAGCACTATTATGGTTTTTAATTGTTTAGTTTTTGAAAAAGCCCAAAAATAATAGTGTTAGCTTAAGAAAAAAAATATTTTTGTTGTACATTATGGTTTTTTTTTAAGTTTTATGATTAAGTTAAAGTTGTTTATGATTACCAATATGAGTATATATTTAAAAAATCCTCAGTAAAATGATTTACTAGCTTTTATGCATACCTACCACTCCCCCATAATCCAATTTGTCAACGAATTAAACGAAAATGTTTCCTTTTCAGTTTTTGAAGGCTAAACATGTTATAACTAAGGATTTCAGGTAGGTACACAAATGAAAGTAAATTAGCTTAAGGAACAAAAAAAAAAAAAAAAAAAATAGGATATTTAAAGCAGCTTATAATGCTTTTCTACAACACGCATGTCCTTTTTCTTACACGAACTTCATTAATGAAATACAAACCTTCAAAACTTTTGTGCCTACAATAAGTTTTTTTATAATACCTTTTACATATACATACATACAATATTGTGTGTATGTAATATTTTTTTTTATTGAAATGGGACACCACATTCTTGAAGTCCTCTCAGACGCCACTTGAATCCTTTGTCAGCTTAAATTAGCAAAATAAGCAATATTTCTTAAAACCACTTAGGGAAATAAGAATGCAGACAAAAACTGCCACCACAAGAGAGGGTGAAACACGTGTCCCAACAAAAGGTTTTATTCACAGTCTCCGCATCTGGAATATCTAGATTTCAGTTCTTTCCTTTTATAGGTAACCACATCACAACCACCATCGAAATCATAATGCGATTTATTTTTGGTTACATTTAAGAAACTCTAAAGAAAATATAAGCGCTATATGCAGAGCATATTGAGTCCTGTTGTTGTTTTTTTTTTTTTTTATTCTTTTTTTGTGGTGAATGGACGTTTTATGAAAAGTTTTATGATGAAAAGGGTACATATCCTTCTTTCCTTCATGAATTTTATTTCCTTATTATTTCTTTATTTTTTTTTGTTGCAAGCAACACGACGAGCATCACATATAACTTTATAATGTGTCCCTTTCCCCGGCCTGAGAGAAGAGACCTAGGCCAGAAAAAGTCCCATAAAGTATTCCAATCGCATATTTTTGTGTGTATAAAAGTTTTTGTTGTTGTTGTTGTTGTTGTTTCCTTAAAACCACAAATCAATATACCTATACCTTAAAGGTTTTGCGATAACTCAGGCCTATTCATAAAATGGAGAAATAATAATAATAAAAAAAATGGGGGATGGTGCCACCTTGTCAATACTTGAGATTGCTTCTCAGTGTTTTTGACGACGACGACGAGGACGAGCAGAAACGGAGAGAAGGAGTACCTAGTAAATGCGCTTAGGAAGCAATGTAAAAGTAAAGCTAGACGAAGAAACCAAAAAGAAGAGCAGATTTACCATTTACCTTTATTCGTCATGCTAAAGGAAACTGTAAGCCATCGTCGAGAAGGTTGCGAATAATGGTGTGTATCCTTTTGAAACGGCTTTCCCTCCTCTTGGTTGGAGCTGTAGCAGAGAAGAATTCTCGTACACTCTTTGGTATTTGAAATGGTTTCCTTGGAAATACTTTATTATAATATTATAAGTGTTTTGTGGTTACCTCTATAGGAACTATATAAAATGTTTTTAAGAATCGAAGAACTTTGAAAATTGTCATAGCAAAGTCAATATTTATTCAACCTAAAGGAATGCAGACGCAGTTTTTTTAAATCACGCTCTAAATATAAATTTAAGCTTGTATATCGGTGGTTTAGTAACGATTGACCATAGCAGGATTAGATATCTTGGTGATTTAATATACAATATTGAAAAAATGCGTCTATAACAATATGATCAAAACATTTGCATAAAACTTTCAATTATGAGAGAGACTATTGAAAATATATCTAGATCTAGGTTTATTAGAGTGTTTTTTGTATCATTGAAGGCCGCCAATTTTTGGGATACAGCAATAACCGCTAAAGCGATTTTCTTCAAACTTGGAAGACAGGCGTTTTGGTTGCTTCCCTTGGGGGTAAATATATATTTTTATTTAGGACCAAAATTTACGATAAAGCTGATGTATCCAATACAGAATAGCTTGTTTCTCCCATAAATGGCTCATAATTTTAATTTTTATTCGTTAAGTCTGAAAATGGCCATTGGCCGTAAAAAAACACCGAACCGCGAAATGGCATTTCACAAAACAATCCAATCCGAAATCTGGGGTTTGGTCAATTCTAAAACAAACAAATGGCGAATTGGCATGTCACAATTAATCACCAAAATCCATAATTTGGTAGTTTGATGAATCGACTAAAGTACTGCTGTTGACCTGCTTCGCTGGTTCCCATGATTTTAAATCACTTTTTGAAGGTCAGGCGACTACATTGTCAGTTTTCTTGAACAAACAATAATCTAAGAGGCAATAAAAACAATAATTTAGAGGTCAGCAACGTTTTCGCAACTTCGGTCCTCAACACAATTACAATTACAATGGAAGAATTTTGCTGGTATTTTTCAGATGTATCAGTAAGGCCATTGTTGTGAACATTTTCAATGTCAAATTCAAATTGCACTGACTTATATTAAAACGTAGTACTAAATATTTTAGGGAAATCAAAATATGTCTGCTTAGACAATTTTTGGACGAAATGTTGGCAAATTTAGTTTTCTTTACCACGTAGGAAATATAGCTATATCAAAAAAATAATCCTTCAGTGAAAAATTTGCTAAAAACTGCAAAAACATTGAAAATTTCTCGGTTTTTATCATTATTTTTTTTTTCAGCACCCCATAAAACATAAAGTAGGAAAGAAATTCAAAACTACCCCAAAATATTCCTAGTAAAAACACAATATGACAGGATCTTAAAACCGACTTAGTTTTCAAAAACATAATTAGTTTTCATCAAACTTAATATTAGAAATCGCTTTGATTTTTTTTTTGTCAATCATGCCAAAATAACGAATTCCAGGACTAATCCTATTTGAAATGTTTTACTGGATTTCTTAAACAAAGTGGGACCAGAAAATACCGTTAACTTTAAGAAATCCAGTAAAACATCTCCAAATCCGAGTTATAGTACCTAGTTATCAAAGAGGTATCAAAGAGGTACTAAAATCTATTATTTTACAATGTGCTATAAGTGAGGCGATTCAATTGTTACGGCGGCGCGCGTTGAAATATTTCAAATTATTGGAAAACAAAGAAACGCTAAATGGAAGAACTGTGTTAGTATAGACATAGATAGTACCAATAGACTTTAATTTTTAATTGAAACCATACTTAATAATTAAAAAGAAAATATTGTATTATAATAATGTCTTGTAATACAATCAAGGCAAAATTGAACAAATCCCAATACTTTTATGGAATGTCAAAAGTACATTTCGATCTTAAAATATCCTTATGTAACCACTATTCAACCGCTAAACGCGTTTAGTTTATTATGTCTATATTCAACGTTGCATTAATACACATGAATAAGGTTTTCGCATTCAGAGGCATTACCTATGAGGAGTGCATATCTTTATGCCCTTACTATAATGTATTTATGAATAAGGATGTATGTGTAAAATAAATTAGTAATGGAATATTAATAATCAAAGTTTATAATTCAAAATGTTATCTTCTATATTACGTTAGCTTAAGTAAATTAAAACGATTTATCGAACGCTACCAAAAATTTCCTTAATTCATTTCAAATTCATGATATTGCATCACTTCTAAGTGCCAAATATATCGCAGATACAGGTTTTTTTTCTTTATTTTCAAAATAAATAGTAAATTAATTATGTATCCATCATCAGTTCAAACGAAACCAAACTACAAACAAAACATTCATTCCTCGAAAGTCCACTAAAAAAAGTATTTTTTTCTAAACAAACTTCGGAGACGAAATATTATTTCTGCCAAAACTATGTTTGTGTATGAATATGAATCCTCATCAAACTTTATGATAACCTTTCCCAAATGCTCTACTCTCCACTTAATATTTGCATGGCCGCAAGGACTAACTTTTTCCCTCACATCGTATGATGTATGTAAGTATACGTACCTACTTCTGAATAAATGAATCATCTATCATTTTTATGGATTTTTAAATTTCAATCGCAATGCAACATTAAAGAGGACCCAGGACTTTTATTTTCAATTTGTTTTTTCTCATATTTTTTTTTGTAATTTTTTGTCTCAAAGGTTCACATTGAATAACAAACAAAAGGACACAAAAAAGTTCCCCTTTTCACATCAAGACCAAGAGTGAAAGGATATAAAAATGTACACACTCTCACAATGGTATTGTTTCCTTCAGAGGAAAGAAAATTTATATATTTTCAGTTCGGGCCTCGGGAGAAGAAGTACGTGAAGGACGAATATATATGTATACATAGTCGGTCGGCGATGATGGTAGGATTTCACCTAAAGATAGAGGGAGAGTGAATTTTTTTATACACAGGGCCACAGGACTCCACGTCATTGTCATCGTGTCGTTGTCGTCCTGCCTCGCGTTGGTCGGTCTCTTGATAGAACAATAGACACACATAAAAGTCATCGTCACAGCCACTTGTTACGCATGTAGGAAAAGTCCTCCCTTTGTCCTTGCATGGGGTACAACAATGGTAGGTAGACATGAGGGGGAGCAATATAAGAAGAGCCAAATGAAATATGGAAGCTTAGGAATTATTTCTTTTTAATGGAAGTAGAGATTACAGTTGTTGTTGTTGTTTTCCGATGCTGGTAATGGTGATGCGGATTGTATTATGAAGATCCATAATATCCTGTGTGTGTCTGGCCAGAAAGTGTTGGAGCGGTTGAGTGGAATGTACATGTGTGTGTGTGCGAGTTTGGATAAAACGACTGGGTATTATTGCAAAAATGCCTCTGTCGTATGTCGTTTCTGTTCTGTTTCAGGAGATGGAGCAATAACTAAATGGGGGATTTTAGGCAACATTTTGAAAGGACAATGACTTCTTTGTCATTAATGTTACTGCTATTTTGTGGCCATTCACACATATGGCAACATTGTTTGCTGATGGGAAAAGAGATAATATCTATAAATGAAAATTTACTTAAATTGAAAAGCATTTTCTGTAAAGAAATTAATTCATTAGGTCCTAAAAACTTACATACAATGTGGGTGGAAACTTTAAAGCTATAGAATTATCGACTTTAATAAAATTAACACGGCAGGAAATTATTACAAAATCATTTTTGATTGTTCAAATTAAGATCTTATTTCAATTAAAAGTTTACCTTCCAATTCACACATTTTGCCTCGAAAAAACCCAAAGCGCCTCAAAAATTTATTTGCTATTTAAATCAATTATATCAGGCTATGGTAGCATTCAAAGTATACTTTGACATTTCGTTTGTACTTAACAATGCATGGCTAAATAACAAAATATTATCTACATTTCTTTTTATTGACCCAAGAAATAAGTAATTCTTATGCCAATTTTTTTTTTCTTGATAGAAATTGTTACTTTAGAACGAATTTTGGAATACAAATCACATTACGAAAGGATTTATTGACTGCAAAAATACTTCACATACCCTACATAACAATTTAACTCTTGGGCTAGCAATTTTTCGGCTTTTAAAATTGAATTGTTATACAAAATGGTATAAGTCGCACTTGGCATTATTTTCAGAAGAAATCAATTTAACAAAACAAAAATAGATACAATTCAAAAGATTTCTTGATCAAAACTAAAAAAGGTGACATCAACACACAATGAAAAAGGCTAAAGTATAGATATATATTCTAAAACTATGATCATTCGGCTTTAATATACGAAGATGTGTTCTGCTACCTTCTTACTTCTGTAAAGCCCAGTAAATTCTACCAAAACGTGTAGGTATTGTCTAAATTACATAAAAGATGATGTGAGTGACTCGTAGAATAACTAAGTACAATATATTTTATATCGGTGTTGCTCTCGAACTAAGAAATTTGTTTCAATTTGCTGTGTTTCATTCGGCAGAGCTGTTTGACGAACGTATCCAGGCGCCTAGGCTTAATTGACCCCGCTCAAGGCATTGTTTTTATTTTATATCATCATTGTAGTGTTGTGCGATTCTAGTCATGAACAGGCTTCAAAAAGTTGACCCTTCTATTTGAATTAAGAAAAGCCAAAGAATTGTATCTTTTTCTATGGTCTTATTCACCTACATAATACTCATGCGAGAACCTATAGTTTTCTTAATCAACGGGCAGTCAACCATTTAAGCTATCCACACAGTGTAACCAATCTTTCACACCACATTGACATCATGACTACTATGGATCAGACCAAAATCTACCTCTAGCAGCGCACCCAAGAGAAGAAAGAGATATACCTTCACCGGACTGTTAAAATGTTACCCCTTAATTATTCTCTGACACAACCACATCTTAATTTGTCAAACAAACAATTTTCTGTTCGTCTTCCTTCGTATTCTTTTCTGTGTATCTTGGCAGTCCAGAGGGTATACAGATGAAGAAAAAACTCAAAGAGTGTCGTAGACAGCAGAAGGCAAAGCCAGAAGCAAAGGCGTCTGCATAAATAAATCGAATTAGGGCAATGTATACGCATATTAGCCAAGCCACCCCCGGCTCGCCTCACTTTCTGTATACAGCACTCTTGCCATCATCTGCCACCCAATCAATTTCAATACGGACAACATTTCGACTTACTAACACCTCACTAAATAGTCAGGTCCGCTATTGGAATCATCATTACCACAGAAACCCACCCCAACCCCCAACATCAAGAAACGAAAATAAATTATGCAACTGCAAACTGATTACAAATTGAAATTCGAATTGAATGGAATCCCAAGTGAACCCTAAGAGCAGTGCGGTTAGACTTAATCGAATCGGTTAAGCCACCTCGCTCATTCCGATTCCACCCTCTCATTGGAGTACCATAACTTCTCCACCCCAAAAATCGAAGTAGACGAGACGAGTACGGTACGAATACGAATACGAGTAGGACAACCATGGCGACGCTGATGGTGATGGTGACGGCAACGAGTTGCCTTTGCCACCCCACACACTTTTCTCAAAAACTTAAGTCCCGTTCCACGTTTCTTGTCATGAATAGATAATGATTCAATTACAACGCCCAAAGGGTCGTTATAAATTGAAATTTCCAAGCAAAAGTTGCACATAGAACTGAATGGCGCCCGGGTTAGGCCTACATATTTCATTTTGGTAATGTTGGGAGTGGTTCCTTTTCAGTTGCTGTGGCCTATTTGTAAAACACAAGGCCCCTTGCACACAGATATAGACGGTTCTGCTGTTCACTGTTCTATCAAACGGGACTTGCTTTTGGCTACCTGCATGCGACGACGGCGACGGGATCCCATTTCTTTTTTGTTACTTTAATTCGTTTGTTTGCTTATCCAAAAGAAAAACACAAGTATAAACCGTTGAGTTTATTCCGAGAGCGTTAATTTAGGTCGAGATTTTGTAAAAGGGAGGAAGCTTTGAATGTTCCGTTTTTTTTTTTTTTTTGTAAGGATCCGATTGATTATGTTTGTCGATTGGAATGGAAAGGACGCTCATGGTATTGGATAGATTTGTAATACGAGTCAGTAGAGAAAAAGAAAGGGAAAATGTACAAGTCGAGTAGTCTGTTAAATAGTCGGTCATTTAAATGTTTGAATTCAATTTGCAATTCTATTTAAAAATTAGATTCCACGAGCATTTTATTCATGAAGTGTTTTCTTTATGGCGGAGTTCAAATGGGAAATAGAATTGACATTCAATGGTTTTTGATAAAGATTTCAGAAAAGAGGAAATATACTTTTACTTAAAAAAAAATCGAAGAAATATTTTCTTGTGAAGCGAAAATTATGAGTTTTTAAATGTATGCATATTTAAAATGTTAACAGAGATTGAGATTCGACAAAGGATTTTTTTTGTTAAAATATGTGGAAATTGTCAAACTTTTATAGAAGCTATCTCTTAACGAGATTTTTTGTATTTAGTTATTAGTTATCATGTTTCTACCAAACACCACTGAAATGTTCTAAAATCGCGTCAAAATAATGTAGTGGGCTAACGCTATGAACGTTACTAGCCTTAAATTAGATGTCAATTTGAGTGCAAATATTCTGCAGACAGCTTTTAAGCTTCCTGAGAGATAAATTATTCAACCATCACCTAACACTCCGGAAGCTTTAGCCCCGTCCCCAGCACATTTACACTCGAAACCAGAGCGTAGCTAAGGGAGTGCAGAAGGCGTGGTCCATCTCAAGTTTCGCCCGTTGTGAAAAAATAGAAGATCTACGCAATTCCAACAGATAGATTAATGTGTCGTAAGAAACGAGTGCACAAGAAGACATATACTCGTAGGTATGGCTTTTGATTTTCCGATTAACGGTATTACACAACTGCTACCAGAAAACTAACGTTTTGATCATTTAGCATAGTTAATTTGTTACTCCTAAATAATATAAGTGGAAGACTTTGCAGTGGACCAATAATAAATGGACACATTCCGTAACAGCAGAAATAACAAATTATTAATGCAAATATTACTGCAAGTACATTAAATACAGAATAAATTTGTGCTTGAAGGAGGATCGCTACCCTCATATCGCAACCAGCCATATATGGAAAAAGTTAAGTTACTTGGAAAATATGTAACTGCACAAGCAGCCATATCCATATGTGGTTACTTGTGCAAAAGTTAATATTATACAAATTATTTAAAAATTTGTTTCTGACTGTAGTCTTTTAATTGTACAAAATGAGTAATAATTTTAAAACAATAATTTTATTTTTTTGGTTCATTCGATCATAGTGCGTGCAGAAGATGCTTAAAATAAAGTTTATATAAAAGAAAGATTAATTAAAATAGTACGTATACACCACAGTGAACAATTTTTCTTTTGTTTCTTTAATTCATTGTTTTGTTTTTTAGGAAGCCCTGAATGAATTTCAGAAGTGATAATTGTTATTCAATTAGTCAAAAACATACAAAAGTGTTGGAGAGGATTATTTTTCCTATAACGTACAGTCGAAAACCACGTGGCAAAATGAAGAAGCAGTTTATTTTGCACGCATCAGAAACACCATCTGGTTTTTATGATCAAATATCAGATACAAAACTTCTTGAAGACATTTAAAATCGACCAATTTGACAATTTCTCAATGGATATCTCTAGACATTAAAATTGAATTTTTTAGTTATACTGTGTCAAAGTGTCAAACCATAATTTTAAAGCATTTTTTAAAATAAAATAACAGTGTTGAATTCTTTATTGAGGCAGCCATCTACTTTAACATCGTTACTATCGTTGGTTTGCTTTTCAAGATTGAACAAAATCTTGTTAAAGAAAATATTTTTCCTCTTTAATCTTATAGCAATATTTAACCAAGTTCTCGCCACACTTTGGTTGATAAATAAAATTAAATTCACACAATTTCATATGGCACTGCATTTTCTTGCAGAATAAATGAGTTCACATTCATCTTATTACATGATGCTAGTGTATGAAAGAACTTATACATAGCTGAGAGAAAATTCCCAGCATTATTTCTTGCGTGCATAAGCTAAAGGATCTTGTGTAGAAAATGTCCTGGCCATGTGAGAAGCTTAAACGATGTAAATGCAATTTGCTTGTTTTATTCTCTGTGAAATATTATCTACATTATTATGTTGCAAAGTTATTTAAAGCAAAGGCAAAAGGATAAACACTGTTAAGGTTGGAAGAGATGTAAGAAATGTTATAAGAAAATATAGGTAATAGGTAAAATTCATCGTATTACCATGAAAATGAAAGCTTTGGAAATATGAGAAAGTTAAAAAATTGAAACATCTTTAAGTTAGTGTTAAAGAATAATATAATTTACTTACAAAGGGACTTTTGTTGATGCTGGATAAGAAATTGAATTCGAGTCCCAACGATAAAGAAAGAGACACGAACCTGGGGCAAAGTTTAAAAAGAAGTACGTATAGCAGATCACTGCAATAGTTAGATCTGTACGGCAGTTGGTAGCTGTAAACACAGTTCCATAGGGCATAAGTAGGGCACATTTTTCAGAAATACATCTTTAACATTCAACTTTCCTAGAAGAGAGGACTGGAACTGAATCAAGTCATCGAGTTGTGCATCAAATAACAATCAATTAAGCCATCAGTATAGGGCATAGGCATAGGCATAGGGCCTCCACTTCTTCTACGTACTGTTTCTGTCATTTGAAAATGATCAAAATTATATGAAAGATTATAGGGCAAGTTTAGGATTCGTAAAAAAAATCGAACTCGAGATAACAATCATGACATGACGATAATAGAGAAAGCGAAAAAAGTGGGTCTCGCCTGGTTTCCCGCCTGTTTTCCCGCCCGGTTTCCCGCCTGTTTTCCCGCCTATTTTCCCGCCCGGTTTCCCGCCTGGTTTCCCGCCTGTTTTCCCGCCCGGTTTCTGTCTGTCTATGTGTCAGTCACTCCGTCTGTCAGTCTGTCAGTCTGTCTGTCTGTATCTATGTTGAGCTAGAGCCTAAAGTAATAAAGCGATTATTTTCAAACTTGGAAGTTAAGTGTTTTTGGTGATTCAATAGAGGGGAAATTGAGATTTCTTTTTGGGACCAAAATTAACGGGAACTGCCATACAAACAATATGGAAAAACTTGAATTTCTCAAAAACGGCTCAAACGAACTTCAGCAGGAAAGGTTGTACTTTTGAAATAAAAAAAATATTTCTTCATCGGTTAAAAATGGTACCTCTCATAGAGCCGTTTTTCTCTTTTCTGGTTTTCTCGTAAAAGACACAACGGATTTCGATGACAATTTTTAACACAGGATGTCCTCAACAATTTTCAAGTTATTTCATATCAAAACTTTCAAACAAAATTTATTTGGATTTTAAAAAAAGTTTTTTTTTTCAAAAATCAGTTTTTCGAATACGTGTGAATAATTTTTTGAAATTTTGGTTTTAGGTGTCTTTTAATATTTTCATGTAATTGGCATTCAACTGTTTTTTGAAACAAAGCCTGAGAAATGTTACATATGTAAAATTAATTTTTTATTTTAAACGGCTGCAACGATTTTCATTTTTTTTTTTCTAAAAATTAAATTTTTTTAACAAAATCAAATGACATACTTAGTTTGGCGATCAAAAAAATTTAAGAAAGTGTTTAAGTCAATTTAGAAATACATTTTATGTTAATTTTTAATTTCTTATAAAAGTATTTACTTGTAAAAACTTTATGTATGAAGCTGCAGCATCCACAGCAATTTTCACCCTAAGAGCAAGTACGTGCGACCCAGTTGCGCATTTTATTTTTAATATATCCGTAGAAAAACTGAAATGAAGTTGTAAAAAAGTTACATAGCTAATAATGTATAATTCCGACTGACATAGTTTTTAGAACAACACAGTCGTTTTGGACATATAAGTTTTGTTCCGATTTTTTCAAAACAAAACAAAAATACTTTATTTTGTTAGTGTACGAGTGATATGAATAACTCATGTAATCGAATTTTGAACAAAATTGGTCCAGCTTTAAATGATTTACAAAATGTAATGTTAATAATATTACTCATGGCATTGCTTTTCTAATCAAATCGATAGAGACGTTTTGAAGAATATTTGAGCAACTCAAAAATGTTATTATAACCTCGATTTTCTTGGACATGAAACTAATAAATATGCCCTATAGTTTCTCTATAGGGCAATTATTAGTTTAATAAAAAGAAAACTTGAATAAAAAGTTAAGAAGAAAAATATAAGAACGAACATTTCTTTATCCTTATTATTAGCTTTGTCTTTATGATTAGCTTATCTTTGTCTCATTGTGTGTGAATGTGACACTAAGTAAAATTTTTCAAACAATTCGTTTTCTCTTAAGTGCTTTGCAGTTAGAATATCATAAATATTCCAGAACAAATATCAACCAGTTAAGGTTAAAGTTCATTTTATTGTATCAAGGCAACATGTGCCTCACTAATTATTCTTACTAACAGCGAAATAATTTCAAATCGCGTGTAATACTCTTGCTATAGCCTTATACCTGTTCTAACAGCAGATTTATCCCGGTAAATTGAGTACTCACTTCACAAACTCATCTTTTACCAACCCCTTAACGATGATGGAACAAATTTTGCTCCATTACTCTTCTTCCTTCGAGTTTTAGTGAGGTAAATTTGGGTTTGCTTGGGTTCGTGTTGGTTGGTGGGAAAATATACATTAATAGTCGTGGGGTTGTTTTCTTGCTTTGGCTTTTTTTGTTGCCTTTAATTCTAAATTAATTATTTATAAACTCTGAGAACATAATTCCATCTCTTCCCCAACCACATCAAAGAAACTTTCACCGTCCCTCTGGCTATTGGATTTTAATTATTCTTCGTCTTCCATCCATAAAGCCGAAGTAATTTCCATATTCATCTTATTTTTACTTCCATCAAATAGCTTTAGCTCCCAGCTTTAGCCATCAAGTAACAGCTTGGAATTTTTGAATAATTAATATGGAATTTTTAACTAGCAGTATAGCGACACAGAAAATTAGACTTTATCACAGCCAGTGATCCGACGACAAATTTTATTGACAGATAGACAATATATTCCTACCATAGTGTACATACCTACCTATTTTCATACTCGATTTGAGCACCTTGCTGCAAGGATATGGAGTTATTCTTGAGTGGAGATGTAATAAGTTTTATTCAAATGCCATCAATTTCAGTGTGATTCACCCATCAATTTATTATCAATTCAAGCAAGGACATACCACATACCTCTGAGCAATAAGCAAAGTCAAATTATTTCTCTCAAGAAGATCTTTAATACATCGCTGTATATCATGCAAATTACTGTAATCTTCCATTTGCGGCTTGGCAATGGCAATGTGTAGTATATGTAATGCTGAGCTGATTATTGTATGTATATTCTGTTTCTGTCCCATCAAATGGACAAGACGTCAGAAAGGATGACAACGATGATGGCGTGCAATATCTTCATCTTTAAATGAGCAGAAGGACTGCGAGCAATATATAGCAAGCAGCACTACAAACATTGCTTATGCCAAACTTGACTGTAATGAATGCTATTTTGACAGCACTCTCACTCCCTGCTCACTCTCTTGGTGTTTACAAGTGCAAAAATTACACAGTTAATTGGGATCCAAGCGACCTACCCTTCAAGTGAGCACAATGGAATCGCACAAAGCTGAAAGCTGAAGCACGACAGGATAAGGATTTGTTGGGAATGTATAAAACGAGTCCTAACCATGTCACTACAGAAGTTAGTCCTTTTTTTTTTTGTTTTTTTTTTTTTTTTTTATTCTATTCAGAGAACATTGTGCCACTTTTGAGTTTGAATTTAATTTAAAATATAAAAAACATAGAAGATGAAAAAAAAAACTTTATTCAATGGTAGATAGATTCAGAGCTGCGAAACCTTTTAGCTACGAAACAAATCGGAAAATATTTTTAGAGATGTATATGATGTACGGATCAATGACACACTCACTAAATTTAGTTTAGTAGGTATGAGCACAGGTAACTTTTTTCCCATAAGAACAATAAACTGTTTTATATTTAGTTAGACAAATAAATATTACAAAATGAGTCACTACATCATACAAAAATCATTTTTAAACAAAAAAAATTATAAAAATAGCTTTCGGTGTAAAACATGAAATCAATCGCCATAAAATTAGCATTTCCTATAAACATGTGTAAATGAAATTATTGTTAAATTTTAAAATTTATTTTCGAATTCACCGGTTCGGTGATATTGTGATTTTCAACTTAATAGTTTTTTTCTTATAACCATGTTACAAATAGATGGCTTAGAATTGAATTTAGAAATAGTAACGTGACATTCAAAATTAATTTTTGAGAAAATCGCGCGATTTTTTAAATTTTTATTTAATCAAATTCTCAAAAATTTAATGTTAAATGTCATGTTACTATTTTTGCTGAGCTCTGCCATGAATTTAAAATTTTAAGCTCATAATTTCCATTATAACTTTGACATTCCATTTTCAAGAAACAAACTTGTGGCCATTACTTGGCGTAATGCGTAGTGCATGTGCTTTGCAATCGCAAGGTCGATGGTTCGAACCCATTTCGGGCATCAGTTTTTTAAATAATTCGAACATACATCGACTTAGCACTACTAACGTGAACTGTGAAATAGCTATAATTCCAGCCTATGAACTTATAGGTAACACACGCAAGTTGTTGTTGTTTTATTCAATTCTTTAATGTTTAAAAACAATTATGTTTCCTAAATCTTTCGTCCGTCAATCTATCCACTAATAAAGTTTCGGAGATATAAAAATAAATTCGGGTTTTTTAAAATGGTGAATTTCGCAAAGGGGTTGGCACCCAAAAATCAGGACTGAAGCATTTCTAATATTCTTCTTTCAGTTATAAAAAAAATAAGCCTTCCTGTATTTCGTTCCAAAAAAATGTATGATTTTTGACTATCTTTACAGTACATAATGCTAAAAATAAAAAAAAAACATCGAAAACTAGAAAAGAAACCTCTGAAAATACCTACAACGTACAAAATTTCAAAACGCAAAAACGATTTACCAAAACCAAACCTAAAGTATAGATACCTTGTTTTAAAAACTGAAAATAAAATGTTAACACTAATAGATTTTGATATCTTTTTCACACACGTACCTAAAAGGTACACCTTGCTCCATAAAATTAAACAAACTCTGAGATACAACTTTTTGGGAAAGTAACGCAGGTCAATTAAAAAATTGTTCAGTGACACCTCCAGCAACTCGTTTATTTTGGCACAAATTCAGGCTTTCAAAATATCTCAACCGAATTTTAAGAATAGAACAGCCATCCTTTGAATACCTACAAAAAAATCACATTGCTTTTATTTTTGTCAGCGGAACAATATATACGAAGAGGACATTTACAAATTGACACCATCTGGGTGAGCAAGACCTGCAGCAACACAAAGAAGTGGGTGTTTGGTGGTTACACTGACATCCTTTTTTTTTTGTTCTTTTAATTGGATGAGAGTCTCTGGGCTGAATTACATGCGACATTTTAATGCGCAACATTTGAATGGTGCTGGTGTCCTTTTCACGTATTCATGGAAATATTATATCCTTCAGGGTCCACCGACTCGTGGCAGTTAGTGTAGTGCATGCAAACCTTACTTATCATCGTCATCATCGTCAACTTAATCATCATTGCTGTCACACTTTGTTAGTTAGTTTTTTTTGTTGTTGTTAATGTTGTTGTAATGCAACATAACGTAGCAATATCAAAAGAAATCTTGACTTGGGAATCCGTTTTGTAGGGCGCATTTTAGTCAGAGAGCAGTAAGATACCTGTACCAAAACTTATTGTGAAATGTGATGATGTTTTCATGAAATCTTCAACTTTTTTATTTATATTTTCTCTTTATGTCCTGAGTCATGAGAAGAAGAGAGAACCATTTCGCAAGAGGTCCGCATGGATGGATGGATGATGATGATATCTTCCTGTAACCAATTGTAAGTTTGTTGACATCGTCTCAAAGACAAGTACTTGATCCTGGAGCATTACTCATTTGCAGAGACATTATTATTATTCTCTTTCTAATTTAATTTCTTCCAAGAAGCCAAGTAGTGCCTTCTATAGAGTATATGTACGGCAGCACTTAAAATTAATTTAACTTGATAATCCTTTGCTCATTAATGCGATAAAATGGAACGAGACGTATATGCTACTATACTCCTTGCATTTAAGCTATCAAACGCCATTGAGTAAAACATATAAACATAAAGTGTGCTCGGCTGAAGTCCTTCCTGTTGATGTTGGAAATATTTCATTGCAAAATAATAATTACTTATACCAACGTGGATCTGGATATTATATCTTTGAATTTATTCATAAAGTCTGGCGATATGAACCTATACAAAAAAAAATCACTTGATCCTTATATGGTTTCTTGATGAATGGGAAAATTCCAACAGAAAAGGGAAAATAACGAGACCAATGTCGACATTGGAGAAAAGCTAATGAACTTTTAACAAGGCAACACAGTCGCCAGTCTGCAATTGAAGGGTTGCCTTTTTAGCATTAGTACTGGGTTTATGTTGTAGACAAGAAAAAAGCATCAGCAAATATGATAAAAAAGTGTCAAAATCCTGATTGGAAAACTGGATACCGCTTGCAGAACTGATTGACAAGTTAAGATCTTTTTTTCTTTACCAGCAATTTAATTTTTTTCCATAACATTTATTAAAAGATTTTGCCTCCCTTATTTCGGTATTATTTTTTTTTGTTAGAATTTTTTAAAAGAATGCGATTGAGATTTTTTTACTTTCAGTATTTTTATAATAGTGATGATGAAATGGACAGGCCATTCTAGAAACTGGACCCATAGAAATTTGAATGGTCACGCAACGATATACACGGCCTGTGGACTATAAGTCCCATTGATTGCTTCTTTAAATTTGGATGGTTCTGCACACTGAATGTGGTCAAAAAAGTTATTTGTTTGTATTGGTACCGACTCAGAATGTCACCCTCTATAACAGTATCAAAGTGCCCCAAAATCCCCCTATTGGGGGCAATGGATTAGCGTAGAAAGGAGGCAGGTACAGGCGGATGGCACTTCACTTTTCAAAATAAACTATGCCAACATTGACGTTACTTAAAATGATATTTGTTTTTCTGTACACAATTTTCAGAAGTAATTAATCTTAAAATTACATTGAATAACACGATAACTTATTTATTATGTAAGAATCAAAATAATTTTAATATGTAAACGTTAAAAGGGTTTAGAAACTGTTTTTGCATTTCAATTTGTTCTAACTGAGTTTCGAAGTCTTACGAAAATTCCACTAAATCGGAATTTCCTTATTGACGTGACGACGAAGGCGTAAACCAAAATTGTTCTAAGTCCTTTTTAAATCAATGGAGTTAGAACAATTTTACTTTCCCGCCGACCGACGACGTTATGTTAAATATATGTTAAATAGGCAGACAAATAAAACCAAATGTGCAGATATGTAGCATCCATAGGGAGATTGCAATAAAAACTTAGTGCCATATATATTAATGATTTTTTATCCTGAAATCAAATGATTCAAACTGTATTAGTCATTGAAAAAAATTAATGCTATTATGGTCAAAGTTGTTGTGGGTGTTAATGCCTCCCATATAATTTTTTTTTAAATATATAATTTAATAAGAAAATGTAAAAACATATAAAATTCAATACTAAAATGACTTCATACATGATTTATTTTAATTCATTAAAAAAAAAAAAATGAAAATTGTTAGAATGGTAATTATAATATAATATTTTTTAATATACCTACAAGCAACGCATATAAAAATACTCAAACCATATTAAAAAAAAAATCGATATGCAATTTGCAAGAAAATATAAATTAACATCTGAAACTAAAGTTTTTAATAAATATACCGGTGTTCGATGACTTGATTTTCCAAATTTTTAAAGATTTTTTTAAAATCCAAAAATTTAACTGTTTCAAAATTTTTAATTCATCTCCATTAAAAAAACTAATTTTTTGAAAATCTTTAAATGAAACAATCTCAGAACTGATAAGAAAAAAAAAAACAATTTGAAAAAAATGTAGTCACCGGTTTTCGAAAAAAATGATTTTCCAAATTTTTAAATTTTTTTTTAAACCCAATAATTTTGTTTTAAAATTTTTAAAATCAAATAAATAATCTTTAGACTATTAAGAAGCTTCTGTGTAAAAATTTTCATAAAAATTCAAAAAACAATTCTATGGGAGGTAGGTACCTACCGCTATTAACATTTTTTAAAATATTTCTTTCTATTGAAAAGGACAACCTTACAAACAAAAGTAGGTAGGTACAATTTTTTTGTATCAAAATCGTCTTCAATAAAAAACCCACTTTTCCTTGATGGCTACAGGGAGGTACCGTGGCATGGTAGGTACCGTTAATTTTGACTACTAAGTTTGAAAAAAATCAAAAGTAGAAATAAATTCAATTTCAAAGGGATGTGCAAAATTTCAATTTTTAACCACTTTAGAAAGCTTAGTTCTTGAATTTTTTTTTTGTTCATACATATTTTCCAAAGTTAAACATTTTCAAAAGAGTTTTAACAAAAACCTTCACTTCAAGAGCATGCACGTCCTTTTGTTCTTTTCTTCTTATCTGTTCCTACCCATCGTATCACCAGGATTCAAGCATACAAATTTATTCAATATTAATTAGAATCAACATTTTCAAAACTGAGCTGATATTTTACTAAAAACAAAAGCACCAATGAAATCTAAATAAAAAACCTCCAAAGGTTTTTACAGCAAACAACCAAAACGTGTATAGTATATCCCTTTATTCACAAAAAACACAAAAACGAAAATAGAAACACACAAAAACAAAGTTTCCAAATGACCCATGAGGCGAAAATTCTCTTTAATTAGCATTAGTTGTGAAATCACATTCAGCTTTGTCCACTCCATTAGGTACAATTAATTGCGAACTTAATGAACGTTGCGGTAATGGTAGCTTCATGTACTTGTAGGTAAAGAATAATATTATGTACAGGGAAAACTGTAGCTTTGCAGTTTGCACACACGTTTATCAAAAAGGACCATAATTCCATGTAATAGCCTGTGCTGTTGACTCAATATATCGCTTTGAAGGTAGATAGATCCTGCTGCTGCACTCTTACTTACAAAAAGCTTTTTTGAGAATGAATACAATTTTAGATGCTTATGTTAATCCCTCTGTTCGAAAAAGTGCTTTTAAAGTGAACCCAAATGCGACTTAAAATATAATGTGTACGCAAGTACACACATACATTAAAAAAAAAAAATAACAAAGACATCAACTGCTGGTGCGGACCAGCTCACAACTTTAATTTAAAATTTTAATAAAAGAAACTTTTAGAAACAGCAGAAGACACACATAAACATATTCTTCTAAAATCTAAAGTATATATTTTAAGAGGCTTAAAATAAATTGGGGAACGTAAAAGCTAGGTAAGAAATAATGTTATTGTGTTTTTATACGTTCAGTTGTTTAGTGTTGAGGCTGCATTTAGTGTCAAAGCATATCTACTGAGGAACTATTAAAAATACTGTCATTATGTATTTACCGACAATGCGAAATGACACCATCCGCTTGAACTTTGTTTTAGACATATTACTTACGAGTATTTCCTACGATAACGTTTTTAAAAATCTTATTTTCTTCCCTCTTATAAATTGGCCGACACAATAAAATAAAAAGTGGTAAAAAGTGTATAACCTTAAAACACCAAATAGCTGACGGTCATGCGTCAAAAAAATAAATAAATAATTCTATCCACAGTAATAGTTATCCCAAGTTACACCTTCGACAAATAGACTCATATCATAACCACCTAGTGTTTGCCAGATGTAATAATCTCACCACAGAATATATTCTTGTACGATGTCAAGGCGGTGATCAGCTAAGGTCAGGTCGAATTGTTGAAACGTTCCTTTACTTCCCAGTAGTTCAACTCTCAACTATGCGATTCGACCATTGATACGAGGTATCCAATTTTTAGAAGTAGTGTGAGTCTTTTAAAGTCCTGCCGAATATATGGAAAACTGGGGAATAAGCCAGTAGTTTATGAGTTATTTCCGATGCCTTGACAGAATCCGTCATATACCTAGCCTTACCCCGACAATCGGCTTCGTCCGGGTGGACCATTTCTTCCCGACCTACTCGTGTGAGCCAAATATATTATGAAAATCTCTAGGGCAGCGCTAAATGAGGCAAAAAACCGAATCCGCTTAAGGTTTTGGAAAGCTTCCTACAAGATTACCAAGAATGCGGAAGCAGGAAAGGTTCATTACAGGGACCTTGCGGACAAAATAAAATACGAAAAAATTGTTGACGAGTACCACAGTCTTCTTTTTTCGTTTGCCTCAATCGATTTGTTCTCTAATCGTTTGCAGCAAATTGGTAAACACGTTTATAAATATAAAAAAAAGTTCAGCGTTATACCTGTGGTTTAACCGGCGACCTCTCGCTTACGAAGCGAGTGACTTGTCATTCCACTACGAACTGTATAATTTATGAGTAGCGTAATAATAATCAAAATGAGAAAGCGCATCGTTTGCGTCAAAAGAATTTTCGTTTAAATTTGTTTCTGTAAAATAATTTATGCAAGCGAATAAATAAAAAATAAAATGCACGACTTGCTCTCAAGGTCAGAGTTGCTGTGGACGTTAAAGCTTCTTACATAAAAATTTTAAAATTTTATAAGAAATACATAAACATACATACATACATAAACCTCAATATAATTCGTTTTTGAATGATTTTTCCCCCCTTCCCCCCTGATCAAAATCATGCGTACGTCATCGTCCTTCACTTACCTATATCTTAATTTGAAAAACAAATTACACGGCCAACAAAATAGTCGGGAAGGAAAATATTGATAAACTACCAAAATCAAAAACAAGGCCAAAAATTAATAAAACTATTCGATTGTTGTCTTTACTAAACCTGAAAAGCCAAAATACAAAATTTCAAGAAAAAGTAAAGCAATGCTACTATTGCGTCTAATCTCATTAAACTAACATACTCGTACACTCGTACAAGAGTAACAGATTAATGGGAGCTTATAGCACTGATATTTATTACCATTCCAAATCAATGGTCCACATGTTCCGCAGTTCCATGCAGCTGGTGAGCTTAAATTTTATTTAGTGTGTTCAATGCGTTCATGTTCATGTTTCTCCATCAATGTTCGAAGCATTAAATAGGCAAATCTTTCCCGAAACCACCTTCAAATTTACAACTTCACTGCTCTTTGCCTTTTGAGTGTTGTGTCTTTCAAGAGCTCCTATCGTCATACAACTCACAACTCCAAGGCGGCATTGCGTCTGCTATCAGATTGCGCACCCTAAAGTACCTCGTAAAACATTTTCACTGATATCGTTGAATTGAGTGCACGTCTATAATCTGCACGCAAAATGTCTGCAAATGTGTTTATGGTCCAATATAACTCAAATTCCTATAAATTTGTCCAAACAGAACAATACTTTATTCAATGTGACAATAAAAAGTGTAATAAATAATAAAAAAAAAAAAAAAAAAACAAAATGAAAACATTCCGATTCGTAGGCGTTGAGTGTACCCTTCCACAAACACAAACAACAATATACTACTACTTGGACCCCCTCTTTACTTTCCCAAGACCGTTCCGTTAAATGCTTTTCACAAAATGTCTCGAATTAAGACCGATGTTCGTTCGAGAGAAACCGAAAGATAAATAATTCCCTGTAATTCTGTTGAGTTATTTTCGATATTATTTGGATGATAATGTGAAATCGATGTCCCCACTTGTGAAAAGTGAAATATAAAATTCAGGACCTTGGCTTTGGAACGACGAAAGTTGTCATTCCCTTGCCACTTCAACAGTAGTTCTACCTTACCGGTGCCGGTTTGGGTTTTTGCCACTCGAATAAGTTTACGTTTCGATTTTGGAATTTCTATTCGCCTTTTCTACCAAAAATGGTGGCGACGACAAAGGGTGGAATCAAAAGTCTCATTCTCCACAAAGAATATAAGAAAACAGAGAAAAGGGCATAAATTGAAGGGTGGAGGATTGTAAATCAAAGTTCTCCATTCAATTTGATGTTGAAAAATTCGCTTTCATTTTCTCCGGCTCCGGAACAAAGGAACTATCGATCCGAAAAGTGAAGAATCTGAAAGCTGAAACCGTCGAAGGCAGTCGCGGTGGACACGGAAGAAGACGAACGCATACACAACTAAACTATGATGAATCATGCCATACCACCTTTGGTACCATTTCGTTTCAAAAAGGAGCAAAAGGATCTAGAAGGAAATTGATTTGATAGAGAAAGCAAAGGAACAAGCAGCAAAGGCATTCTCCTCTGTTTTCCTTTCGCAGTATACATTTCAATATTTGCCCCTTTGTTTGGATATCAAAACTTTGATACCTGCCTACTGTGCTTTATACCTTCATACCTTTTTGCCTATACCTACCATCCATCCGAGTTTGAAGAGGAAAGTGTGACATGAAGTGGATTCGCATTCAAAGAAGATGAAATTTCAGCACAAAAGGCAAAGACGAAGACGAAAAAGAAGATGGAGTCGGTTGGTTCAATTGTGTATTTTTGAAAAGCGGTTGATTATTTTTGTCAAAATTTATCTAAGAATTAAGAGAATGAATGATGATTGTTCATTTTAGCGAAAGAATGCAATTTGTGAAAGATAGATGAACAAGAATAATAATTCAGTATTTTTTGTTTTGTTAACAAATTTTAAGTTCACCAAGGGTTTAAAAAGGGTTGTCGTTGTCGTTTGTGCAAATTTCACCTCCACCTTATCTTGGGCTATCCATTTACCTGTTTGAAAAAATGGTAACCAGTTACCACCCTGGTAACGCTCTTTAATCTGAGCATTTGCCACCGAACAACTTAGGGTCATTCGATTTTTACTATTTTCGGAATTATTTAGCTTTGAAATGAACATTTTAAAATCTAAGTTGGAACGAAGTAACTTAAAAGTGTTTTTCTTTAAGAAAATAGTTGGACTGAGGTCATTTATCTTCAAAATTAATAGCTTTTAACTTCAATGGACCAGCAAAAAACATGAATCCACCGAGGTTCGATATAGCACAGAGCGTGGCGTCGCTTGACTTATCGGTCAAATTAGTATTTTTCTTTCTGTGCGCCCGCACCGTCGCCGCCTGCCGCCACCGGTGACAAGAGGATTGAAACCATAAGAAAAAAGGAATGCGGGCTTTTAATTTGAAATTAGTGGATGGATCTTAATTATCTTTAACTTTTTTACTTGCTCTATACGGCAAGTATTGTGGTTTTAATCAAAACCAACTAATCAAGCCCATCTTTACTGAAAGCCTAAACGGGTTCAAGGATTTGCTTTGAATTTGGTACAGATTACCATGAATATACCTGAATACCAGTTTATTGACTGGTTGCATTACCTAAGCTTTAGTTTATCTATGATTTAACAAAATTTAGAAAACACATACAGCAAGGAAGCCGCATTTTTTGTATAATGTCAATCACATGAATGTAGACATTATCTCTAATTATCATCATCATCATCGGCTCGACAACCGGGGTCCGGTCCTGGCCTCTTTCAACAAGTCTCTCCACCTATCCCGGTCTCGAGCCAACGCCATCCAGTTGCGCACCCCAAGGCTTTGGGCGTCCTGGTCTACGCCATCTCTCCAGCGCAAGCATGGTCTACCACGCTGCCGTCTACCATAGAATGTACCGCAAAAGACTTTCCGAGCAGGTTCCTCTTCGCTCATACGAGCTAGGTGCCCTCCCCACCGGAGTCTACCGAGCTTAATTTTTGTCACTATGTCTGCTTCAAGGTAGATTGCGTACAACTCATGATTGTACCGTCTCCGGAATCGTCCTTCCTCACATATGGGGCCAACAATTCTCCGTAAGACTTTTCTCTCGAACGCGGCTAAGAGGTCACAGTGCCTTTTGCTAAGCACCCAAGTCTCGGATCCATACATGAGTACTGGCAGGACCATGGTCCTGTACAGCAGCAGTTTTGAAGTTATGGTTAGATTTCTGGATTTGAATAGCTTTGACAGACTGTAGTAGGCTCTGTTGGATTTGAGAAGCCGCCCGCGTATTTCTTCTTCTATGTTGTTATCGGCTGCTACTGTTGACCCAAGGTATTTAAAGGATTGCACCACTTCAAATTCGTGCTCCGCTACCTTGATTGTTTGACCAACTGTTCTTCTCGCATTCGACACCACCATGTACTTTGTTTTACCTTCACTAATGTGCAGCCCCAGATTTTGTGCCGCCTGCTCGATCTGGATGAAGGAATCGTGTACAGCTTGTTCGGTTCTTCCGATGATGTCGATGTCGTCTGCGTAAGCCAGTATCTGGCTGGACCTGTTGACGATGGTCCCTCTTGTTGCCGTGCCAGAGTCACGAATTGCTTTCTCCAACGCCAGGTTGAAGAGGAGGAAGCCCAAACCATCCCCTTGTGGGAGTCCATTAAAGATGTTGATTGGTCTGGATAGCAATCCGGCTATTTTAACTTGGCTTGTTACGTTGGTCATGGTCAACCTACATAGTCGTGTCAATTTATTTGGGATGCCAAATTCTCTCATGGCTTTGTAAAGTTCTACACTGGCTATGCTATCATAGGCGGCTTTAAAGTCTATAAACAGATGGTATGTTGGGATGTTAAATTCTAGACATTTTTCCATCGCCTGCCTAAGGGTAAAAATCTCTAATTATACGACACTGAAAAACCTTCTAACACAAGTTCCCAACATTTTCATCTTTGCACATTCATGTTTTTGGCATAAGGGGTACAATATAAGAAAAGCAAAAAAAAAAAAACAAAAAAACTCAATACTAAAATGGCTTAAAAAAAGGTGAGTGTACAAATGTACGCGCGTCAGAAGTTATACTCCCTATCATTATTTATTTTTGTATAGTTTTTCTTGGATGTGTACAATTATTTAGTTGCGAAAAGTTCTAGAAGGGAAATTTTTTTCAAAGAAGCATAATGTGCTTTCTTGTTAAATTAATTCAAATATTTCATATATGCATGTAATTGATATTTTATCGACCAAACCCTCGTAATTTGGTTTATTTTTGCGTTCGGCCATTTTTTGAATGGTTTTTGATAAATTAATATTTGATACTTCAAAATGATCAGCGGTCTTTTATTATAATATATTAAAATCAAAAATATAAATTAAAAAATGTAAAAATTATGATAGATAATTTTAAAATATCATGTTTTCCTTGGCTTGACATTTTATAAGAACATTTAAATTACAACTAAAACTTAAGTAAAAGATTTTAATATCCAATGAAATCAACTTTGTATGTGTTTTTTTTTTTAATTTTTCTCTCTAAAATCTGTAAATATGCATTTTTATGTTTTTAAAAATGTTAATTGCTTATCAAGAACACTTGTACCAACAATATTGTAGTAAATCGTTTTATGAAACTCAAACAAATTTCATACCATATTGCAAAAAGAATAAGAAAACGAACATTTATTTTGCTCTTCATCACCTTTTACTCATTATTTTTATATGTTACTGTACCACGACGTGTAGCGTGATATCTTAGCTAAAATAAGACACCTCAACCACTAAAATGCTACAAGAAACAAAAAATTTACAAATTTTAAAAGCGAACCATCTCGAGTCATTTCTGTGCCAAAGGTACCGTTCTCCACTGGTGGCTGGTAGAGTCTGACGACCAAAGCTGACAATTTTGTTGAATTTCGATAAAAATCTTTTTCCAGTTTGTGAAAATTTCAAGTTCAAAAATATAAAAATAAAAAAGATAAAAATAAAATACAGTTGGAAACTTGAAAAAAATGTTTAAAAATCTAATTTTTTCACACTTTTATAGACAACACACAAGCCTAAAAGTCATTGTGACAAAATATTTTTCCTGTTATTCCAAAAACGTATTTGTTTTTTTTAAAGCTAAAAAAAACCGTTATGGAGCATTTTATATGAAATCCGTATTAGACACATAATTTTTTTTTATTATCTTTCAATGTGCATGATTAGTTTTTCAGTTTTTATCAACTGTATCCATAATTACATCATATTCAAACGTCTTAATCTTTGGTATTGGAAAATAATATTTAACTTGAAAAGTTGAATTTTTAGAATTTTTTTATGGCAAGAGCTCGTCATTATTTCAATTTATCTATTCAATTAAATTTATTTCATAATTCGAACCCTTATACTTTTCGAGATGCACAAACAAAAATGTTTGTCTTTTACCATTTTACCTTAACTTGCCTGTGGAATTTCGAAAAATTCCGTCGTATCAGAACCTTTTGGTTTATTTATTTTTTTCCTATCACTTATAGTGTAGAAAATGTCAGAATACCAATAACAATGGCTGACACCTGTAATTTAATAAATTTATTGTGTTTCACACAAAATGAAAAATAAAAAAAAAAAACCAATATAAAATGTAAGTGTGTGTTTACTCTTTGCTTACTTATAGTATCTGTTTGGAAAAAAATAGTAATAATGGGCTGAACAAATCTATGTGTTATAACTACATATTTTAATATTTTTATAATCGCCGCCGGTAAAGAAGTATAACTTCAAAAAACATGTGGTTTGGTTCAAACCGATTCAACGGATTGTGGTTGATTAGCGCCATTTAACTAGTGCCTCTGAAAATTATGCTTAGAACTAAACCCGCTGTGAACAAACAAGCCCTAAAATGCTGCCAAGCAAATAAGATTATTCCGATTATTTGTGATGTTCATTTTTTTGTAACTCAAACAACATACCTATTATTAGCAAGGCAAGAAGACAAGAATTATTGTTGTGATTATTGCAAAGCTTCAATGTGTTTTAAGAAATGGCTTTAAATATTTATTTTAATTTAATTTAATTTAATTTAATTTTATTTTATCGAGAAGTACTTGTTTAAACTTTTTTATAGGAAATTTTATTAACAACAACTTTGTCATAAGTTGTTTAGTAATTAAATTCAGATATTCTTTTAAATAGTTGCATCCAAAAACTATACAAATCTGTGATTTAAAAATTGATGTCCAAAATTGTGTGTAGCGGGATCGCCCGGCACACACTATTCTTTTGTCTTAATAACATAGGTACTTCCCGTTTAAAAGGTAGGAGAAAAACTCCCTCGTTGTAATTCAAAATAGATGTGTTTAGACACTTAAAAAAACATTATTTATTATTTTTCAGTGCAAAATCCTTCAAATATATAATGAATTTGCAGTTATATAGTAAGTAACACAAAATACATGAAACTAAATAAAATACAAATTGAATTTAATAATCGAAGCTGAAACATGATTTTGGTTTTGCAGGGAGATTGAAGACTACATCTGTAAATAATCTATCCCTTTTTTTAATTAATCAAAAAACTGTTACATTCTGAGATACAATTTTAAATATGTTACTCCCTATATTCCTTAGATTTTCAATTTGCAACGAGAATTTTCAATTTAAAACATTTTCCATTTTCAAAAAAAAAAAAAAAACATTCGTTACCACAAGCACGTGCTCGGTTTCATCAAATTCGTTTGATAGCATAATGGACTCCTTATCTCCCTATCGCATAAAAAATATAATATCGTACATTAAAAAAAAAAAAAAAAAATAGGAAGAGCAGTTTTAAAAATTCCATTTAGAATCCGTCCTCAAGACCGAGAAACATTTGGTTTCAAAGTCTTTATTAGAGAAAAATCTCCCTTTGAATCAAATGAAACTTCATATCCTGTAACCACACCAACACAACAACAACCAGCACACGGTCTAACTTCCGTCAACTAACTCACACAAACAGACAGTTACATTTCAAAGTTTTGTTTATAATTTTTTTTTTCTAGTTTTGAACATTTTTCTCACTTTGCAAAAACTAACTGTAGATAAGGAACCACCATCACGTTACTTTGTGATATAAAATCTGTACTCGCAAAAATCAAAGGGACTCCTAGGTCCTTCCACTCTTCTCTGCCAATGCAAAGCAGCTTACAATTACAAACAGGAAGATGGAGGAAGGAAGGTGCAAAAAACCCGCAAATTAAAAAGTGCACAGTGCTGAAAGATAGCTAGAACTATAGAGGACCTGGGACATTGGTAAGGAAAACAAAAAAAAAATAAAATAAAAAATTTAAAAAAAAACAGGAGAAACCTTTTGAAAGCTCGTCACTGTTATCTCGAGTATCAGAGTTTTCACCATAGTGATGGTGTGAATTGAAGTAGTTGTTGTGTTTGCAGCCATTGACGGGAAATATAGAAACTTTCTAGATAATTCTGCTTTATTTGCTTGGTTTCTTTTTTTGTTGTCTCTATTTATTTCCGATTTTCTATTACAACCTCTATTAATTTTTGTTTTCTGTTTTATTTTTTGTTTGTTTGTGTAATGGACAGGTAAAATAAGGTATGGATAGAAAATGAAAACTTTTTTTCGATCTCAGATAATAAATTACTTTATAGGTTAAAAATGAGAATTTAATAGGAAGTATTTAAAGGGATTTCATCTAAAATTTTTTATAATAGAAAACTACGAAAACTTTAATTATACCCGCTAAGAAGTCCTTTTCTTGGTTGAGCCAGACCTAGATAAATTTTTAAATCGATTTTCTTCCAAATATATTCCGATAAAAATGTTGGGTATTAGACCATGATGCCTATCTAGGTTTCAGAAGGCAAAAGTTGAAATAATAATGAGCAGTGTGGTGAAGGGAAAATATGTATAAATAGGTACATAGATTAGGTATATTAAAGAACAAATTACAACAGATTGGTGGAAAAAGGGTGGGTGAG
Organism: Meliscaeva auricollis; assembly: GCA_948107695.1. NCBI lineage: Eukaryota > Metazoa > Arthropoda > Insecta > Diptera > Syrphidae > Meliscaeva > Meliscaeva auricollis. Next base: position 15,732,580 of record OX403616.1, on the reverse strand, counting down.
CAAAAAATTCGCGTGTTTTTAGAAGTTCTGTTAAAAATAAACCTCTTCGCAAAAACAAAATACATGCAAAATGATAGAGAGTAAAGAAGTCTACAACTAATATTTCAATCAATTTTTTACTAAACATTAAAAATAACGGGAAGAATGGTAAAACTAGCCAAACTGGCAAAATATTAATATTGGGAATTTTGACGAACTTAAATTTAAAATATAGCGTGTATACTTTTCAATCAAAAGAGTTTACGAAGAAAATTCTAATGGTTTTAGATGGTATTTCTTTTTGGTTGAAACCTTTTATTATAGATTATGAAAACAAAATTCTATTAATATTATTGTATGTAAATACGTTAAAAAAAGCGCTTTTTTAAGATCTAATTTTCGTGGATGACAGTTTATTATACTCAACGATAGAAACCGAATTATACTTTTCCAGAAAAAATTGCCCCTCCAAACTAAAATCACTGTTTTTGTGATGTTTTGTGCAAAGTAAGATTTTATTTTTTTTTATTTTTCTATCATTTTCTTTTTTGTTTAAATTTTTTTAAAAGAATTTCGTCAAAAATCTGAAAATTAATAAATATATTATGTATGTATTTTGCTGGGCAAAACTATAAGTAGGACCACAAAAATGAACATTGTTTCTATAATACTAACATATAAAATATATATTTTACCAATGTTTTGAGATGAAGATTGTAAATCTGTTAACTGTCTAGTGTCTACATTATTTTTTTTAGTTTCTAATTTATAGTAATAATTGTACCTACTAGACACGATTTTCGAGAGGCATCCCACTTTTTCACCCACCCAACTACTTGCACCCAATCTGTTGGTGGGCAATTTAACCACTAAAACCTCTTTTTCATCTGATACTCTTCGAAATATTTTTTTTTTACTTTACACCCGATCAACTCGGGACTTCCTTCAGATCATTTTCATTTTCGAGCAACGCAATATAATGCACGACTGAATCGCACGAACTTTTTTTTCGATATTGGGTCAGTGATTTTTTTCAAAACTTAGTTTTTAGATGTTGATAAATAATAAATTAAAAATTGCATACCAATTTTTTTTTCAGACATATCGTTTGAAAATTTTTGAATTTTTTTTTTTAACAAAAAGCACTTGAGGCAGCGCAGCATTGCGATTTTCTTAGTCATTTCGTGACGACTAATTTATCATATACAAAATGCAATGTAGCTGTTTGTGCTTTGGTGGGTGTGGTCGTGAGAGGGCGTTGTATAAAAATTAAGTCATTTCATGAAGGCTCAAACTTTCCGTTCCTTACATCTTCCAGGTCTTAAAAACACCATTCGCCTTAAAGTTCGGGAGCGCACATCGTATATGAGGCTCTCGCAATCCAAATTAATGTCTAAATGACGATTATTCCAGCACTGTTTGTAAAGTTTGTTTTCTGCTTTTCTATAGTACATACTTCAAGCTACTCGAAGACACCAAACATTTTTGGGTTAAAATCAATTGTTTTTAGACTCTATAGTACCTTTTTACATACTTAGTGTTGGTTTTATTCAAAAGTTTCGTAACTTTTTGATTATTTCAGTACTATATTTTTTACTTTGATTATTTTCATATTAAATACACTTCAAGCTACTCGAATGCATCAAAAATTTTTGGGTAAAAATCAGTTTTGAGGATCAAAAGTACTTTTAAACTACTTTTCACATATTGAGTCGGTCTACTTTGATCGGCCTAGCTGACAATCATCACACCACTACCTATTGATCTTCTGATTATTTTAATTTTAAATACAACCTAAGCTATTCGAAAACACCAATAATACGTGGGATAAAATCAGTGGTTCCCTAAGTCTTTAGGCTAAAAAGTACCTTTTTACTACTTTTCATTAACTAAGTGTTGGTCTTTCATAAAATACAGCAGCTTACGACCATTCTCCCACTACTTGAGCAGCTGACTCCTGTCAAATTTTTTTTGCAACACAAATAAATCGTCACGAAATGATTTAGTAATATTATTTAATCTCAAATAGCATATCATCCAGATCTTCTATAGAGCGTTGGCATTTGTGAAAGACGAATCGGTTCATTTTTATACTGACGGATCAATTTTGATGAACTCGCTTCATATAAAATAATTGTGGGGTGACAAAATAGGTTTCGAAATTTAAGAAGGCATTTTTTAAGAAATGTTAATCGCCTTGTGACTGATGCCAGTTGTGATAAACTCAGGTATCTACTTTAGGAACAAAGAAACATTTACAACGTGACACCCTGTGAGCAGCAACTTGTTTTAAACACTATGTATAGACTCATATCCAAACAACCACCCCCAAACCAAAGTCTATCTATAGATAATATATGATGAATATACTGATGGAACAGCTATGCAACCCCACTCTACCCCCCCTCCCGCGCGTTTTTGTACTTTGCCCATTGCACTCACATACACAAACTAACATAGTAGGCAGATAAAATATTTATTTTAAAGGCTTTTGCAGCAGACACAAGCACGGCACACCCAAGTTCTTCCCATTTGAATCCACACAACCTGTGGATAAAATGACAACCACCTTTGTACCGTTGTACACCCCCTTTAATTTTCCATAACCGAGTACATACCAGTCTGATTTGCCCGCTTTGCTGTGGTGGCATCCAGTATCCACTGAAGCCAGCACTACCATGCAGCATAGCAGGTTGCAGGATCGATTTTTGGGAAGATGCATGCTGCCATACATTCATACACACATTCAAAATCATGAGTAATTTCTTTTGTGTATATGTGAGTGCGAAACGGGCCTCCTGGTTCTTTTTTTTATTTCGATGTTGGACCCTGCTGTCATAATAACATAGCAGGTCCTGCAGAGCTGAGCTGTGGGTGGCCGTGGCCGTAAGGTCGGCAATTGAAAAAGCAAATATGTACGAACACACCCACAACCTGGGGTTTACCATGACCAACGGTAAGCGGAGCAAACGGGATAGGGTTACAGTTTACAGTTTTACATTCCTTCCGGGTGGATGCCTGATGATGTCCGTGGTACATGCAGGCTTACAGTTTACAGAATACAAAACCACCATACACCCAACCTGCAAGCCATGCCAGTTGCAGCCCCAGTAGGACCTTATACCATATCCTTTGGCCGAACTCTTCTCATATTACGAGAAGCAGCTTCATACACATACTTGCATATAACGGTGCCTATAGCTTTGCCTGTACATCGCACAAATGCAATATTGGATGTGGTGACGACAATGAAGTGGAGAATTTCTTCAGCGTTTTTCTATCTCCCGGAAGGCATAGAGTAGCCCACAGTAGGTATGAAGGTACACAAGATCGGCCTAGCTGAGAACATATGATATATTATAAGGTAACATTTTTGGTTGAGGTGGGTTTACAGTTACGACTTGTGCCAAGAGTGTTGTGTATATTCATTTAATGACACTCATTCGTTTTGAATGGTATATGACTTAAGTCTCCTTTGTCTTGCTTCGAAGCTGAGACTGTGCGCTTTCTATATTGAGCTTGTTAATTTATTTTCAAAAGTTTTCCCCTCAGTAATTTTGATACTTTCGAAGACGAAACTATTAAGTGCTGACTTAACTTTTAGTATGCCTTTACAGTTGTTACAGAAGTCAGTCCTTTTCCATCTCATAGAGAATTCCTCTTCACAGTAGGTACCTTCACACATAATTTTTCTTATTCGTATCTTGGATATGCCATCTGGTTGGCAAACACTCTTGTGCCCTTAACTGGTATAAGCAAATCTCTCAATCTAATGGAGACGAAAGGTTTCTCCATTTGCCTATTATGTTTATGGAGGACTTTTGCATTCTTGAAAGAAAGATCATGTATACATTTGTATATGCAGATGATGATGCACCTAACAATGCAATACATCCTTGAAATATTTTTGTTTGAAGAGACAACACATGATTGTCTATTTGATTGTTGGGAGAGAGATGACATAGATTTAAAGTTAGGGCACTGGTAGCAGAATGACCGAATTCATGCGCCTCTTTGTCCATCTGTACACATTTGCACTTTCAAATTTCGGTGATAGACTTTCTTTATGTTCGGTGCATATGAATTTTTAGTAATTTCGTAAGTTATTTTTTTTTTTTTTGGGAAAATACCATTTCCAACGGGTACAACGGCCATCCATGTAACATTTTTAAGTTACAAAAATTATCTCGATAATAACTTTAACGATTTTGATTAAAATTGATGTACCTAGGCATTAAAGTTTCAGTTTGGATTTTTCTCAACGAAAATAAACTCATGTACAGAGTACCCCACAGTAACAGCTGCAGACTAAAAACATGGGTGTCTGAGGCATATCTAAAGTAAAAAACTTACCAAATAATTTAATCATTTTTGCTTTTTCCCCAGAGAATAACCCCTTAAATTTTCCTCGATTAATATCGGGAAACCGAAGTGTAATTATGGTATTAGGGCTGCCATTAGTTTTAATGACTTTGAATGATACAAGATTCAGTTTTGTGTGTTGTTTTTGCTATACATGCAATTTTGAAAGAAAATTTAATCCGGATCAGATATGAAGTAAAACAAAATACAGCTCATTTTTCTTCTGTCAGATTTAAAGACTTTAATTAAAATCGACAAGTAGTGGATAACATTTATTATAAACTTTTTTAAATGTATTGAATCGAATTCTATGGTACACTCGGGCGTATACGTACCTTTTTTTGTAATTCATTGAATTTCAAGTCTTCTTTTAAGAGCTCAAAGTAGGATTATAGCGAATTACAATATAACTGCAGTTAATCAAAATCTGTTATGATTTGTGATAAATAAGTTATTACATGCTAAGAGTTATACACATGGAGCCTTAACATTTTAATTTTACTTTTAGCTTAATTATATAAGCTTATACATCACCAGCTCCCTATGTTTTACATGACCCAACCAGGAGCACTGAAATGTTGAGCTTTCATTAGAATATAATAAAAGAGAGGACATGTTTTGCATTTAAATTTTCGAAATTGGCATCGATCAAGGATACAATTTTCAAAACGTTTTAAAAACAAAAAGACAAATTAAACTGGCTAGACCTTTCATTAGTTTATTGAATTTATTATATTTGTGTTAAATTAATTATTGTTATTCTTTTAGAACCTATGTTGATTGTTTAAATACAAAATATATTAATTATTGTAACATTTTGATTATTTTATATCTCATAAAACCAGTTTTTGAATTACCAATAAATAAACTAATCTTAGAGGTCTAGAACATCACTAAGCTTGAACATATTTTGGTAAAATATGAATTGCATTCTGAATATTATGTGAATATGGCATCGTTTACTTTCTTTAAAATAATATAACATAATGTTTGAATATACAACGGGTTTCATATTTATTGGCCACCAACTTAGCCGTATTGACAAAACAATTTTGATGGTTTAATCCTACAACCCACAAAATAATCCTACAACCCACAGTTTAAAATCAAAACTGTTTGCAAATAAATAAAAAAAATCTTATCTAAGGTATACTTGCACCATACAAATATTTAATCCGTGAATACTTTCATTATATGTAATTCATGATTTATTTCTGCAAAGAAAATTCTGTCTGCGGTAGCCAAGATAGCAGCAAAAATTATATTAGAGCGAATTAAGGAACATCTAGAAGACACACTCGACGCCAAACAAGCAGGTTTCCGCACTGGTTCATCCTGTGTTGGCCACATTAACACCTTGCGGATCATTATTGAACAGTGCGTCGAATATTGATCACCACTTCACCTGCTGTTCATTGATTTTGAAAAAGCGTTTGATAGTGTTAACAGAGAATTTATTTGGATTGCCTTACGCAGGAGAGGCATTCCAGATAAGTTAATCGCTATTATTAAAGCAGCCTACGATGAATGCAAATGTCACGTTTTACATAGAGGAAGGTTGTAGGATGAATTCGAAGTCCAGACGGGGTTACATACCATCGCCAATACTTTTCCTGTTAGTGATAAGTGATGTGCTACGTGCAGCCCTGTTAAACGGAAATAGTGGAGCCTGACATCCCAACTCAAACATCTGGACTACGCGGGCGACGTATGCTTACTCTCTCATAGGATCATGGATCTCCATCAAATGACAACAAGGGTGGAGGGAGAAGCAGAAATCGTGGGGCTGAAAATTAACACGGCAAAAACAAAAATGATCAGCCTCGGAAGTAACTCATCCGTTCAAGTCAATGTTTCTGGACAACCGGTAGAGAAAGTAGAAGACTTTCAATATCTTGGGAGTTTTGTCTCTACCAAAGGCGGAACCGAACGAGATGTCGACAGCCGTATCAAAAAAGCAAAGGCTGCTTTCGGAATGCTGTCCAAAATATGGAGAAACAACGCTATAAGCTTAAAGACCAAGCTGAGACTGTTCCGCTCCAATGTTGAATCCGTGCTTCTGTATGGGTGCAGTACTTGGAAAATCTTAACAACTGTCACAAGCAAGCTGCAATCGTTCGTGAATAGGTGTCTACGAAACATCCTACGGATTTTTTGGCCCAACCGTTTTTCCAATGAAGAACTTTATAGAAGAACGGGTCGAGAATCCATTGACAGTACTATTCGCAGACGTAAGTGGCAGTGGATTGGTCATACGCTTCGAAAAGGCAACGATTGCATTGCTGGCCAAGCGATGCAATGGAACCCACTCACACAGGCAGGTAGAGGGTCGGGTCGGCCGAGAAGCACATGGCGCAGGACAGTCGAAAGTGAATCTGCACAGCTGGGGAAGAGTTCGAGAGAACTACGTTATATTTCCAGAAACCGTACACGATGGCGCGTAGGAGTAGTGGAGGCCCTAAGGGGATCACAACGGACTTTTTAAGGTCTGAGGACCTAAGTAAGTAAGTAAGTAAAGAAAATTGTGCATAAGACATAATGTAGGCCCTTGTTTGTAGAATCAATCAAAATGTCTGTAAACTTAGAAATGGTTCCAACAGTTAACCTACCATTTTACTAGCAATTCATAAAAATTGAATAAAAATTAAAAAAAGGTATTAAACCAATAATTTAACAAGTCCAATTAAATAGTCTTGGCTGATTTATTAATATATTTCCGTAGTATAGAATTTGTATTATAAAACCTTCATTAAAGAAAAATGTTTGGTTCTGCGCAATTATAAAAAGTGCCGCCAAACAAAAATGCCATCTCATTCAAGCTTGAAAAAACTGGAGCAATAATAAATCTTCTTAAGCTGAAAATTCTTTTCAATTAATGGTAGTTACATTATATACTAGTGGACAAAAATTAAAGGATGAAGAAAATCAAAATTTTTGTTTGATTTTTAACAGACCGTAACTACGAGAAAAATGGTCGAACCGTGAAATAAAAAAAATTTTAGCTCCAAGCATATAGTTTTTAATTCTTAACTTAAATTTGTTGTTTACGGCAGTGATTTTCGAGTGATCCTAAGAAAATAACAGAAAAAAATTATCAAATTTTTGGTCTCTGAATAAAAAAGGATCACTTTGTGATTGATTATCAATGTCTCAGCAACTAATGATTGCACAAAAACTTTAAGCTTTGTTTCGTAAACTTTAATAGAAGCTCTCTAAAATAATTAACTAGGTATTGATTTTGCAGAAACAAAAATTCTAGCTATTGCATAAAGTTGAAAAAGCTTTCAGTGTTTGGTAAATAAAGCGCTAAATTAAAAACTACTTGTATTGAATGTGTTTACTGTAAACAGATTAATATACCTACAAAAACCCCTCTGCATAAATTGAATTCAATCCAGTTAGCATATTTTTGTTTTAATCAATTTAATATTAAAAAAAAAACTTATAAATCTAGGGCAACTGCTGTTGTCTTCTTTAATTAGAAGCACTACACGGGTCCAGTTAACACCATCTTACCATGATTTTAAATCAAAAACTTAGACAAAATCGGTGTATTCTTTTAATATTACTCGATAACCGATAATTTAAAAAAAATAGAAGTTTAGATCCGAAAATTCCAAATTTTATAAATACTTCGAACTACAATTTTTTTTTTGAAAATCACCTTAAGACTTTTTATTTTTGTATAGGTATCCTTTATATTTTTATACAGTGTAATCTAGATTCAAAGTGTTTGAAAACACTGAAGAAACGATAGACTAATAAAAAATAGCAAATAAATTTTATAAGTCATTAGAATCAAGAATAAAGAAAAGAGATCACAAGCATATTATGGTTAAAATCAGAATGAAAAAAAAAGAAAATATTCTAGTTTGTATTTAATAAATGGTACCTACCTACTGAATGTTAATATTTAATTAACAAATATTTCCAACAGTACCTAGTCTAATTTGCTCCCAAAATATTATACACAACAATCGCACTCAAATAGATTACGGATTTTAATTCTAAACTTAATTTAAAAAAAAAAAATAACAATATCGTGCATATAGAGTGACATTTACCGGAAGGGTTCATTTGAAACTATTTATGTGGAAATTTACTAACCAAATAAATGTTGGAGTATGCATGTTGCCGTATCTACGCAAGTTCAAATCCCTCCCATCAAATGGAACTATCTATTCCCTTAAGGACACATTAATATACTACCTTTACCTTCCTACTATTATGCAACACACCCCAATTCTTGGTGGGCTTTCATTAATGAACCACAAGTAATGCGGTTGGGATTCATTAACAATTTAAGCTTCAATTCACGTATCACTCCCCCCAAGCGCTGGCCAATTAATCCATCGCCCCCACCAACAACTGACTGACACACCATACTGTCATAAACGCGCATCTGTTTAAAATTTAAGCAATATACTCGTAAATACATCATCGGTTGTTTTAATATCCTTTAAAAGCCTTTTATATAGTGGAAAAGTCTTTCAAAATCAGGTTCTTGTTAACAAATCAAAATGGACACCCTTCAGTAAATAAACAATTCCACCGCAATTCTGAGTCATTTCGTCAAAATTGCCATTTGAACCACTTCAGCTATAAGTCTACTCTCCTGCCATATCCTTCCTATCCACCAGGTAACCGCAAATAACCCTGCAAATGGAATTTTAAATTAACGACCGCACTGTGAGGCAGAAGCAGAGACATAGAACAGAGAGCACATACCCGTCCCCTTTTCTTGGCCATCTCGACTCGACTCGACCATTGCGAATGTCGATTCATTTCAAATTGACATACAAAATGGGTTACTTAGGGGGAGAAGTTGCTTTGGGTCAAAGGATGTCCATAAATTCAGCTCGAAGGACGAGAAAAGGGTTGATGATGAAAGCTGATGTTAATACTACTCGTACTCTCTACTTTCTCAACTCACAAATCCCTGAAATGGAAGCAGTTACAAATTTAGTTAGACCTTGTTGATGAAAGTTATTTGAATCCCTATGTATTACTCATATCAAGAGAAATTTGCGTAAAATTAATGAAGGCCCATTGCCATGCCATTCGTTTAGCATTCTCATTCATTGACCTCAAATTGATGAGCTCATGTCCGATGAAACGGATTATAATGCCTTCAACTTCATTCAATGTAAACCGCAAATTTCGGAGCCATGTACAAGTCGATGAATACCAGTTATCCTCATCACAATGAAAGAGTACGGGGCATGGTAAGGGAAAAGAATTTGCCTGTAGGTTTAAACAAACAACAGAAAGGATAGGAGCTGTTGCCCCAACAACAACTGATAAGCTGGAGATGGAGGAGTCTTTCTGAAAATAATTGTAACAAAATAAATCTCCGTATTCAGAAATTGCTTGTATGATCTACAGTTCCGTGATAACTATGCGATAAGAAATAAAACAAAGATTTTACAATGTATTTTCATGTATAGTTTAAAATCCAAAAGTTAGACCCATTTTTTAACTATTGTTTGAAGCTCTCGGTTTTCCTTAGTTTTGAGCCTAAAAACTTTTTACAGCTAATGAATTTCTTCACATCCTTTGAACTCGATATAAAATAATTTTTGAGTTTTGGGGTGAGGAGCTTAGATCTCGTTTTAATGAAACGGAGTTCTTCTGCTGTAGTGGGTGCGTAACTTAGTATTTCTGCAATTAAAATGAATTTTTTTTCGGCAGTCAAGATAATGTACCTACATACATGGCAAATCAATCATTTAAAAACAAGAGGTGGTTGTGATATGTTGAGTACAAACGTTTTGCATAGGGACTTTTGTCTGCAAGACAATCCCAAAGAAAGAAGAACAAAAACTAACTTTTTAATTAATTGTGATAACACATATGCAAATGGGTGGCAGACGGAATAATAGATAGCCATGACCGTATTCTGAAATCCTAACTTGTAGAAAATTAAATTCAAAGAATAAAGAATAATAATTAAAATATAATAATAATAACAATAATAATACAAATATAAAAAAAACTTGGAACTTGTTCTTATGAAAAAGAATCTGGCGGTTCAACTTTCAAGACATTTTGCATGGGATCGTCTGCTTCACAAGTATGGACCCCAAAATAACAGAGGGTGACTCTTGAAATTCTCATTGCAATGCTTAAGAATTAATCACTTCTTGAGAAACTGAAATTCGTCTTGTAAACTTTACATGGTTGTCAGTTGTGACAGTTGACAATTAACACAAATCAATAGAGAAGTCCTGAGGATAATAAGTTGATACAAAACCCAATGAGGTTTGTCAGATAGGCTCTGCTTTAGGATATTTCGAAAAGTTTTATTAGTGTATATATGTACATAACCCATCACCAACCATGCAGCTTGCCTAACAACCATACATAGTCTGAGATTTATCAGTAAAACACTCTGCACTGGCGTACATAGCACTTCGTACATATATGAAGTTCGGATGACAACATAATATTTTTGTGGGGCGGATCCTGGGGAGGGTTCGAAACACCCTGTCAAGACAGAATCTGTAAACGCCAAAAGGTGGAGATTAGCTTAACTTAGACATAGTTCGAAATTCAGCCATTTTGAATAAACTCTTCTTGTACTTTTTATACAAAAACCTTCCAAATTTGCCAATTTTGTATGGGGAGTACCATAAATTTGCATTAATTAATTCCCAAAAGTTTTAGTAAAAATCAATATTATAAAAATAAGCAAAAATATTTTTTTTTTACGGGAACACTTTTTGGATTTTTTTTTTTGAAAAATTATTTTTTTTTCGATGATTTTTGTTTCTTCAAAACTTAATTCTTAGATGTTGATAAATAATAGGTATCTTAAAAATGGCAAACCAATTTTTTTTCGACAAACGGCTCGATAGATTTTTTTGAATTTTTTTTTTAAAATTATCGTTATTGAAGGAATCATGTCAAAAAGTTTAATCAAAATCGTTAGAGACGTTTTCGAGAAAACTCGAATAACTCAAAAGTGTTGTATGGGAGATACTCGTTCTAGATGATATTCAAAAACGAACTTTCAAATTCACATAAAAACCATCTCTAAAAAATATAAAGAAAATTCTTCCACGCGTTTGGGCAGTGGAAATCTGTACAGATGGACGCACGGACGCACTGACACACAGACGCAAAGACTGACGGACGGCATGTCGAAAACCACTTTTTTGGTCTTCTCCATCATTGTAATGTTGGCCCGAAACCAATACTTGCCCTTTAGAGCAAGTAAAATAAATTGCACCACTGGATCGCACGTACTTACTCTTATAGATAAAGTTGCTATATTTCCTAAGCTTTTTTTAATTAAAAATTTGTATATGCACTTTTAGAAAAAAAATTACAAGAACATAAAACTCGATTTTCAAACGACTAAAACCTTAAATGAATTCAACCTCAAAACGAAGTATGCAATTTGATTTCATTTATAATGATACATTTTTAGACAAAAACATTTTAAAAATCTTTAGAGCGGTTTTTTTTTTTAAACTATTTTTTTCTACATAAAATTTAGCAAGGACGCCATTTTCAAAATATTATTAATCAACACATAAAAACTAAATTTTGAAACAAATATATTTAGTAGTTTTTGAGTCGTTTTGACAAAGTATTTTTCCCGTTATTCCCTGATTTTTAAAATCAATTAAACCATTCACATAAACTTTCAAAAACTTATTTGTTTTTCAAATCTCAAAAAAACGTTATTGAACTTTACATTATACCACCTATCTTTTGGTGTGTTTAGTTTTTTTTCTATCACTTATGGTGTTGAAAATTAATCAGTCAGAATATCAATTACAATGGCTGATTTCTGTTTCTAATATATTTAATGCGTTTCATACAAAATGAAAAATAAAAAAAAAAAAAAACAAATCCAGTATAAAATGTAAATGTATTGTTACTCTTTCCCTGCTTATAGTGTCTGTGTGAAAAAACCAGTAATAATGGGCTGAAAAAATCTATGTGTTATTACTGGTTTAATATTTTTATAGATGCCGGTAAAGAAGTATAACTTCAGAAAGGCTTAGCAAATACAGTCACTTTATCTATAAGAGCAAGTACATGTGATCCAGTCGTGCAATTTATTTTTATTAGACCTGGAATTTTCTTACATTACATGTGCATCATTACATTGTTTAAAAATTGAATTTTCTGGGTTACCTGACATTCGATCTACAGCGACGATATTACGATATATTCTTGAACACTCAGAAAAAAAAACACTTAGAAGAAACAAGCTAAAATAAAGAATATCGGTGTCAAATCCAGCCGGTTTAAGATCTAAAATTCTTAATCCAACCCCCAAATTTTGATTTAAGCCTGTTATTTTATAAGCAACAAAAATATAAAAATCTTCAGTCTTGATAAATTGTCAGGACATGATTCTTCTGCCTCATTTCAGTTATTGTGCCTCGTAAGTATTTTTAATTAATTTTAGCTGAATCTCCTCTGACATGATGCAACTGATACTGATACTTCTTTAACAGACTCGGTTCTATTTCAGAGTTCAACAATAAATCTGACAAGCCATTCAAGCATATCTTTTCGTAGTTCAGTCCTTAAAAAAAGTCCTGCATCTGTGGCAAACTATCCGGCCATTCGTTTCTTACGACGAATTCTTCTATCTATTGCAGAGTCGTATTCCTTCGGTTTTTTCACCATGAAGTCAATTGAGTCGTCTACAATGTTAGCCTTCCAGCTGGTTTACAATGCTGCCATTTATTTGCGATACACTGAGATAACCCACTTAGCAATTTCAATCACAAAGTTTTTCTATTCGATAAAAGTCGCTCAAATCGGCAAATTCCTTTTTAGGTATTGTGTAACTCCTTCTAAAAAGATATCTGTTTTGAGCATAACTAATGTGGTTTTCGTGAATAAAACATATGCAAAACGAACGATACTTTGGTAGCTATCGGGTGTTATCCTCGAATAGGTGACAACCATCCCCCCCCCCACCTCCTCCTTCGCTACGCCACTGACACTGCGGTATATCAGGCCTAATAATGTGAAATATTACATTCTAGCTGAATACTCAAAAACTCTTTTGTCTTTACGATGAGAAAGCATCTTTCTAAATCAAATCTTCAACCCTCAAAAGGCTATAATTTGATTTAAAGTCTTATAATCCTCTAAACTATTTATAATTGCAGAGTGACAACGTAGCTAATAAATATTTAAAACTTCGTAAATATATGATCCAAACAAACCAACTAATAATCATATTCTGTCGAGCCAGCTAAAATTTTACGAATAAAGCAAATGTACCATATCATATTGCGAATACAACACACAACTATACATTATAATATACATATACGTAGAGAATGAAATATCTCCCGCTCTATTAAACATGTCATTTCTTCTCACCTCTGAACCTAAATTGGCATAAGTGACAAACAGGTGGAGTCGAATGTCATCCTCTCACAGTCTCACCTGAAACCAACTCGGTGGTACCAAAGCTGGGATCTCACTTCATACACTTCGTTAGTGAAGTTGCAAGGATAACAATATCTATATACTATATATGAAATACAAAATTCAAAATACGTACGAAACACAACATTCACCGACTTTCACTGTGGGAATAAAATAAACCATCATCCAACCAATGAACAGAGACAAACTTGCTGTCCCTGTGTGTTTTGTAACTGTACATGATAAAGTAATGCGAGTGCTATACATTAATTAAAACAAATTAAGGCCAGCCACAGGCGCATCCATATACAGTTATGCTATACAGGATTCTGCATAACCAGCAAACTACTATACCCGAACCCGACCCGTCCCTATGTATATATAGTCCTTTGAATGAATGAAGGTTGCACATGGGAATAAACGGGTAATCTGTGGTGGCATTTTGTCCTTTTTGGTCCTTTTAAACTGGAACTTTTGTTTGTTTTTTTTTTATTTTTTTTTTTTGGGAAAACTTTCCACATACAACAACGAAAAAAAACTCAGCTTCATAGTGTATAGTTGGGTCCTTTGTTTCAATTATTTCACTCGTACCCGTCGTTCGTGTTGTTTCAAACTTTCAGTTTGTTGGAACTCACAACAAAGCTAAAGAGGGGTGCCACACAAGGATGTGAAGGTGTCAGGGGGAGTTCGAGGAGAGGGCTTTGATAAATTGATATAAATTATTGAAGAAAATAGTTATTTTTGGAAAGTCGATACATCCTTTGGCGTCACGTTCACGTACGAGTATTTGCTCTGAATAACACACAATACTACTTTTGATTCGATTTTTCTTTGCTCTCTACACGCGACTTGTCGGCAATAACTGTCTTCTAAATCAAAACTTCTTTGGGGAATTTTCGGGAGTTGTTTCTACGAAACAGCGAATAAGTTGAAATTTTACTACACTATCGCCAACTATGTACCTATATATTTTTAGGAGAGCGTGCAGCACTTTCTTTCTGTTGTTTCACTAAAGAAATATAAATATAATCTAAGGTCTTATCTTAGGACATGGTATGTGCTCGGTAAAAAAAACTTTTCCTTTAAAAATGGAATCCAGAAAACTATGGTCGCTAAGTTCCTGTATGTTCTTGAATATATACCAGAATTTGGATTTTTTTGTAAATAAATATTTGTCCCATCTTTTGTTGTGGTACTAAACTTGTCCTTGTTAAAAAAGAGATATTTGAGCAAGTACGTTCGACCTAGTCGTGCAATGAATTTTTTTTTTAATTTTTCAAAAGAAAATACTTCAAGTTAATTTCAAGTCACGTAATTTTGTGAACGATACGCATTTCGATGTTAAAACATTAAGAGGGTATATAGGAGGATGAAATCCACAATTGATGGGTTGGTTTTATTTTTAATTTTTATATACCTGTCGTGTGTACCTTACCTACTACTATCACCTTTTACCCGTAACATATGGGCGGTAGGAAAACGTGAGGTTCTTTATAAAATATTGCACTCAATTTCCTGTGGGTTGTCTATGTGCTGGTTGATGCTGGTAGTGCGGTCGGAACGAAATGTCGAGAGAAGGACGAAAATGCATAATTTAATTTAAACATTTTTGCAAGCGAAGGTACAAGTAAGTACATATAATTGTGTTCAGTTAAGGTTACATACAAAAAAATATGAACAAAAATTACGGCTATGTAAGTGGTGATGTATAGGTAGCGTACAACGCCCTTTATATTATTTTCACTACTTACTCTTGATGTCATAAAGTATAATCTGATTTTTTTTTCTTCACCTGTAAAATGGTATAAATAATTATTATTAAAAATATATTGCAGGCATGATACGAACAAGAGTGCTGCTACAGAACATTATACTGGTGATTTTATCAGAGGAGAAAGGCTGATGAAAATGATTGTAAATATATATTTAAGCGTATGAAAAAAAGACTCTTAATGGGTTGAAAACTTTTAATTATGGATATAATTTTTGGTATTAAAATCACTTTGGTGGTATTCAAGAGCATTTCTTAGACCACAAAACTCTCGGAATGGTCTTAGATCTAGATTAGGCTTTGCATTACAGGACAAGGACCTCGTAAGAACTGTTTGTGTGTGTTTGCAGAACCACCTATACAAAAAGTTGGTTTTTGATGTTTTCTTCTTTAGGTTTTTTTTTCTAAAACCAACATTTACCCAAACCTCGGCTCCAACCAAATTGACCACTTTGCGATCATTAGTCTTCCGTATGTCAGGAACAGAAGGGGGCAGATATTTGGATGGTCTGGGACCATAACCTTATAGTATATACCGTAAAATTGCGCAAAGCTACAGTTCGGTGATCCACAGCAAACATCCGAATAATAAAGATTAATACCGACAGGCTAAAGGATCCCTCAGTGTGAAAACAATAAAGGACCATATTTCTAAAGGAATGAGAACAAACAGGAGTATTGACATGGAAAACCAATGATGTGCTGTGAAAATTTTGTTCATAACTCATGCTGAAGGAATAGTTCGTCGGGCACAAGAAAAAGTTGTACTGCTTGTCTGTCCGCATCGCAGCTACTCGACCAGCAGAGAGTCTACGCATCGCATGAAGATAAGATAAGTGTACTGTAGCACAGGTCTACAAATTTCAAAAGTGTATCCGGTGAAATATGTAGATGTATAGATGGTTGTCTGCATTATGATGAGGACCAGCTCAGAAGGTGGAATGAATACTTCGCTTTTGTCTTTAACCATGCGTTTTGCAGGAATACGCACCCAATACCTGATAACCAGTGGCTTATCTAGAAAAAAATTGGAGGGCTAGATTATCTGAGTTCCCTCTAAACCTCTAAGATTTACAAAAAAGTTTCCAGTTAATCATGTAAATTATGATGAAATCACATAAAAATGATTGCATGATCTTGAATGCTGCGCGAAGAGGGGGGGGGGGGGGGAGAGGGCTTGATCGAAAATTGATCACCACTTCACCTGCTGGTCATTGATTTATCATCGAAAAAGCATTCTATAGTATCAACAGAGAATTTATTTGGATTGCCTTACGCAGGAGGGGTAATCCAGATAAGTTAATGGCTATTATTAAAGAAATTTACGTTGGACACAATTATCACGTTCTGCATAAAGGAAGGTTGTTCGATGCACTTGAAGTCCATTGCAGAGTCAGGCAGAGTTGCATACTTTTGCCAATTATATTTTTGTTAGTGATAATGGTAAATCATGTTCTGCGCCCAGCCCTCTGTTAAACGAAAACGAAGGAGTTCAGTATTCTCTGATATCCCAATTAAAACTTCTGGGACTACGCAAACGACGACTTATACACTTTTAAATGATGATGGATCTCAAATCGTGGCAACTAGCCTAAGTCACAAATACTAAGTTTTGCAGGAGAGCAATTTGAAATTTTTAAATTGGTACTATTCCAATGCAAATTATTATTTTGTACTTAACATACTGACAAAACGATTGGAGTTTTGGAAGACCGTCTGGACACTGGGATGCGCGGAATACAACTGGTATTATGCTAGAATAAAAATCCCAATTTTGAGAATTTTTGGACTTAGGTTAGTTCTGCCCTGTAGCAACGAAATAACAAAAAAGGGGGTAGGAAAAAGCAGAAATGAACCTCAGAAGTAACTCATCCGTTCAAGACAATATATTTGGAATTATAGTTTATCTATCAGGAAGTAGGGACACTCTAAAAAGGGACAGAAAAAAAGTGCATTAGCAAAAGAGAGAAAGTTTCGTTTTGCTTTTAAAAACTTAGTGTACACAAAATTCATTACTATCTTATTATCTTACTACTATCTTATTATCAAAGTTATGCATGCATACATAAAAGTCAATTTACTTCAATCTTGGTATGTGGCTATGTTTTTTTTTGACTATTCCGCGACGTTTTTGAAATTTATTTGTTTGGACCAAAAACAATGATACCTGCCTTTAGAAAAATCTTTTTTTTCTCAAAAATGGCTCCTACGGTTTCCAATACCGATTTTAGGGACAATTCCCAGAGGGAAGAGAAAAGTTAGGATTTATATTCGTATAACGATAAACAGCTTCAAAATGCTGAGCAGAGAGCCTGATAGTGGTAAATATTTATATCTAGACCATTGAAAGATAGGGTCTAAAGTAAAAAAAATTAATTCATGAATTTTTTTGATTCGACGCAGAATGTGACTCACTAAAGATGGTCCAAAGTCCCCCGAAATCCGCCTATTGGCTTTTTTTTTAAACTGCATTTAAAGAGGAGGAGTAGTAGGAGATGTGAAGGTTTGAAAAGCTCATGAATTTATGTTAATACAATCTAGACATATGAGGCATGATTTTAATGCTGGATCGATATGGATGGATAAATGTGACAATAACTTCTCTTAACGTGGTCATATCAAGTTAAGATTGGTCTTATACCAATGATGAATATATTTTCGATGCAACGAGTAAAACATCAGCGTAAAACTTTATAAAATAATGAAGTACTAATTAAATTTTGTATGAAGCTTTTAATTGTCACGAGAATCCAGTACCAGAAGAGTCCATTCAATTATTTTTGGTGAACGGGTATTTTATAAGTGGTAAAAAACAAGTGTCAAAACACCCTGTAAAATAATATTAAGTTGATAAAAATTCTTACAAATAATTTGAATACATGCGCATCATGGGTGGAAGAGTGTTTTTTTATTTTTAGAAGTTTTTATCAAGAAAAACATTTAACCTTTAAAAAAAAAGTCAATTAAAGGTATTTTGGAGGACTTTGTACCAGCTATAGAGGATGAAAATCTGCATTGATAACAATCCAAAAAATTCATGAATTCTGTATAATAAATTTCGTATCTTTCCTAGTCCTATCTGGTCCTATCCAATGAGGCGTATTCAAAGTCGTTTTTAAACTCGGGTTTATCTTAAACTGAGGTTTATATTATAATATTTGAATATGTTGTTGTTAGAAATGGCTTAAAATAAGTCTATGAATTTTCCCCAATGTCTGTAAATTTTATGAAGTTTTCTATTTTAAGAGATTTTCGTTAATTAATACAGGAGCAGAAAGGTTTTGGACCAATCGATATTTAAGAGATGATTTCTGTGCGAGAATCTTCTAAGAACATTAGAAGAACATAAAATTTGTAAGCCGTCATTCAACAAATTTCACCAAACACAATACTTCCAATTGGGAGATAAACTACTTCCTTGATAACAGCAACAGCGTTCTCGTTATCAGTCTCTTTGGGGCTTCCCATCCGACTTTTTTACTTTATTCTAAATTTTCGTGAGAGCACCTAGAAGTTTTGAATTCTGAAAGTACCCATCCATTTGTTCCTATTCCCTTCTAGTTAAAGTTCCGTTTTTGTTTTTTTCACTTATTTAGACAGTGTTCTTTCTAGTTATACAAAATTTATGGTGCAGCAGTTTTCTGCTTTCGCTCCAACATTTTTCATTTTCATTGTATTATTGCATTTGTCTAATCTCTCAAACGCGTTGATGAAAGGCTTGCACGAAATAGGTGTAATAGATTCTGTAAGCACAAAAAGTATTAAATAATATCGTGATGCACTTGTTACGAGTATTTCTCAGCAGTTTGTTAAGGTAAAATCCGTTTGAATATTTTACCATATCGGCAAGGTAAGCTATTTTTGGGGACAAAACAACCATACAAATTTAAATAGATTTCGTTCCAATTTGTCATTTATCTTACCCTTTCTGAATCAAATCTTTTTCACCAAATAATTTGTTAAATTAATTTTTTTTTTTAAATTAAACATTAAATTTATTTTAAATTATTCAGAAAAAAATGAAATACATTATTTATTTAAGCGCATGTAATAAGAAATCAGTCTTATAGTATTTTCCCCGAAGATATGATAGTGTGGATGCTTTATATTTTGGAACTTGATAGAAACACAAAAATCAGCTCGTTGTCAATATATAGTAGGTAAAATCTGAAAACAAAAAAAAAACAAATATGCAGAAAACGTAAGTTTAAAACTATGATTTGTTTTTGATATAGCAAAAACTAAAACAAACTTCTCATCACTCAAACTCACCTCTAAATTCTCCTCAGAATAGCCTAGACGTTGCCTCCCAGTCGAAATCCCTTCCGCAACATATTAAAAATTATAGATTTTCCGGAAACTTCTTGAAATTGTAAATCCTTGAAGTTGGCTGAAAATATATTGACATCTCTGGTATCGTTGAGTTAGAATCAAGGGTTCCAGTTGGAGTGGAAAATCCAGTAACATTGCCATTTCCCCCGATACTCCCATTGCCACTGCCATTCGAAATCGGCCGATAGATGGCAGTAGCTGCATAGTAGCTCTCGGTTGGTCGCGCCGGGACCGGTGGTGGCTTGGGGAATATATTATTCAAAGACTGCGGTGGTCGTGTGCGAACATTCACATAACCACCCGAAGTTTTCGGGATAAAATTTTGCATATGCGGTGCGATGTACTCTTGACAAACAGCATCGGATACTTCTGGAAATAAATTTCAACATTTGTTATCACAGGACATACAGTTTGAACAGTGTCTCCCATTTTACCTGTGTAATCTGGCGCAATGTGATGATGTCGCATGTCATTCATGGAGCATGCACTTGCAGCACTCGTGTACATGTTCACGTTAAAAGGCTCATGATACATGCTGTTCTTGTCCATGGAATCGCTGTCATCCATACCGACCTGGGAGAGAGAGAGAGGGATAGAAAAAGGAGAACATAAAACACAATAACAATGAAATGCATACAATTAGGACTTCTCTTCAAATCAAGAGCGTTGATGTTGATGCATAGGAAGGTTTTGAATTGCGAGAAGGTACCTGTATTCTACCCTCTGGCACTTTTGGGGCTAACTAACATCATTTCGCCCAAAAATTTGCATAAATATTCGATTGACCTACCTTCATGTTACTGCTGCCATGATGCATACGCTTAACCCCGCCAACGCTACCCAGCGCATCAGAATGGAAATTGTGTTGGAACACGTCCAAGACGTTGCTGCCACGGGCCGCTTTCCGTTTATTTCTGGCAATTATCAGGAGAATAACAGCCACCAGGAGCAGAATAATTGTAGTCAACACGCCTATTATCACACCAACGAAGCCCTCTTCGGGTTCTTGGTCGATAGGTTTTGGTGCAATAACTGTTTGGTGGAGAAAAAACACCGATTAATTTTAATCTTTTCAATTGTGTTTTTCTTGCGAACAATTTTCATAACTAGGACAATATCTAGTATCAAGGAAAGTGCTGGTATAATCACTTTTAAAGTAGGCTAATTGCTTTTAGATTTTTTGCTTACCTTTAGGTATACGATTGTCCTTGTCGTATTTGGACTGTGTGCCGTCGCGTTGATAGGGGATTTCCTGCGGAGGTGTTGTTTCAGGAATTTCTTCTTCGGTGAAATTTCCTATAACTGGAGCTGAAATAACAAAAATGCAAATTCACTACAAATTCAATTTCAAAACAAAAAGTAAAATTTTTGCCTACGATTTCTTATGTTTTTCTATTTCGAGTTTGAATTTTAAGTAAATTACAAAATAAGACATTTTTGTTTGTTCAATATAAATTAAATTTTTCTCAAAAAGTAAGCTAAAGGCGCACTAAATTTCGCCAAATTTTGATTGATATGGTAACTTCTGAAAGTGGCACAAACAAATTTGAACAGATGTAATAAGCTTAGGAGCAGGTTATCAACCCAATTATATAAACTTCAGTTGAACTTGATATGTTAATTTCATTCAAAAGATCCGGATTTGGTTTCGACAACGACCAACTCGAAGATATCAATTCAATCTAGAGATATCATAATCTCGTTAGCTCCGGATCTGAGAAAGACTTAAGACACTATTGATTCGTCATTGGAAATTTTTGAAATAGCAAAAGCGCTAAACTTTCGAGTTTAATCAACAATTTCTTGCTTTTGCTGAAGCTAAGGAATACCCTTTTACTTAAATGAAAATCAATTGCTAGAAAGTTAATACAATCCCAGCAAAAGTTTTACATTCGTACCAAACACCACAACACACAAAACAACCCATTTGTTTGTAGCCCATTTTTGTTGATTGCGGCAAATAAAAATGCTTCCCTCACCTAAACACCTTTTCATTTAATAGTAAAATCTATTGATTGCAGCAAACGAATAAATTGTTTGCATTTCTGGAATATCGTAAAGTAGTTTGTGCCAAGAAAACTTCAAGTGATTGCAAGAAAAAAAATTTCCTAGTAATTTACTCCATGTTTTTGCCAGCTATTTACATATTTCGTGACGCAATGTCAACAGACTTGCTTTGGAAGCGAGTGGTCGCAGGTTAAATCACCGGTATTACGCTAAACATTTTTTGTTTATTTAGTCATTCGCATAAAGTGTTTGACTGAAACGAATTAAAGGGTTTGCTACAAACGAATTGAAATCGAAAAATTATTGCATAACAAATGAAAAGTCGTTAGACGCAAACAATTCGCTGTCTCATTTTATTCATATGCATTCTACGCTAATCATTCATTATACAGCCCGTAGCGAAATAACAAGATACTCGCTTCATAAACGAAATTACCTATTAGCTGCAAACGAAGTCGAATGATCGTCTAGCAAACGAAAAAGTCGTTTGGGCAATTTTTTTTTGTTTTGCCGCAAACGATTTGTTCTCTCAATAAAGGTACTTTTGAATGATCGGTCTGAATCTTATTTTTTAATTGAAATCTCATTCTCCTCTCAACTTCATTATTATCGCTGCTGGCATACTGACATTGGTAAAAAACAAAGACAAAAAGAAATTGCCAAAGAAAACCCCAACAGTAGGTACCTACGATTTTGTTCTCTATTTTAATTTTTGCAAATATATAAAAATCGTTCGTCTTGTTTTTTTATGGAAAACTTTTAAACAAGTAGATATCCATCTACACTTTTCTAAAGAACACTTTTTTTTCATAATAAATGATTGAAATGGGACACCCTTTACACCCATTTCTATTATACATTTATTTGCCCTTCTCGAACTCCACTCCAACTTTTTATTAGCTTTATTTTTGCATTTGTGCATGGAACGTGGTCATTTCAAACTCACCCTCATTTTTTATATTTTACGTCTACAAAATTCATATTCATCTTCAATGGTTTAACTTTTATAAGTTCAAGTACAAAAAAAAAACTATCCCCATAACCAAGTAGTTAACCATGAGTACCTCATTGCAAGTCATTGCCCGCATCAAACCATCAACATTGCCCATGCATACAAATGCGCTTATTATATAAATATTTTCTCTCAAGATGGTTCCCACAATGACGTGATTTATTCAATTATAAATAATTAGCTTAACTTCGGTTTTATTTTTTTGCTCGCTTGCATGAATAATCAAAGTGGTGGCAATTTTATGAGATTTACATCATCTTCATTCATCAAGTGAAGAGATTTTCTTAGAAAGGTCAAAAATACGGGCGCTCACACAGACTGCATTGTTTTATGATTTATCCCGTATAATAAAATATCACTGCAACTTCCTCTTTTCAGTGCAATACAACATATTAACTCACCAAAACAAAACAAACACAAAAAAAAAAGATAAAAACTTACCCGACACAAAAGATATTTCGCTCAGCATAATCCACCGCAATGCGAAATACAACCGAACTCGTAAAAATCGTCCTAGCCCATGATGCAATTTAATAGTGACATCTCTTGCATGATCCAATACAGTGTCTGGCATATAAGAAAATAGTACTGGCTGTCCGGTATAGTGACGTCCGCCCATACTGAAGTAAACTTTCGCATGAACAAATACCTAAAAAAAAAAAAATAGATAATAAAATATAGATAAAATGGATAAAAATTAGAGCACAATTTAAATTATATTTTCCCACACAGGGTGGCGTAGTTTTAATAAGACATTCGTTAATAAGAGTCAACATTCATTACAGGGACCTGGTCAAAAAATTACTATGAATAGGCATAACTCAAGGTGGTTAAGGACTTTGTCTACGTGGTGAGCAGATTTGTAAGCTTGGAGACCATATCAAAACAAATATCTTGCTAATTGAATTTTTGTTTTGTTAAAGAGTAATTGAGCCTGACCAGGACGAAACAAGTTCAGAAACTACAAAACGAGTTGTTATAACTGCAGTCTTTTCGGTACTGCAGTAAATTGACTTCAAAGACTAAATTCCTCAGGTCTTTTTATTTACAAAAGTACTTTGACTGTAAGATTACATTCAGCAGTCCGTACTAAAATACTGACTATACGTCTAAAGGTTACACATTGCATGTTGCATGCAACATTAAATATGCCAAATTACACATGCCACTTATATTAGTACTGACTGCTAACTGCTTATTTTGCAGTTAAGGTTCTAAGTAGCAGCGCTTACTTGCAGTTAAAATGAATTTCAATTAACTGGGACTGAATTGACTGCAGTTTCTTACAGCTCTGGTAATTAGTGCTATTGTCAAATTGAAAAAGACGTCCATATCTTCACATTTTGAGGTTTCTAAAATCAATATCCGTTGTTTAAACAAATTTGTATGTATGTACCCAACTATGTAAGTTTGTAACCATTATCTCAACAACAAATCAACTTCGGAAGAATTTTTATTTTCATACGAATAACTTAAAAAAAAAAATAACAACGGAAATTTAAAAAAAAGATGTCTAATGATCTCTTAATATTTTGAGAAAAAATAATGATAAAAATTTCGAGGAAATTTTATTTGATAATGAATGAATTAATATGAATTAAAAAAAAAAAAACTACTGACAACTTTTTGTTTAACCCGGATAAAACGCCGAAATGGAAACATTTTATTTGTGTCAAATACAATTTTTTTACTGGAAGGTTTTTCTTTTGCAGTAAAAATTGTTAAGATTTATTAAAATAAGTATTTGTTTTTTTCTTTTTAAGCAGGAAATTCCAAAAAACTGCTAAAAATCAAAATCTCACAACTTTATAGTTGGGAGAAATTTAATCTTGAATACTTTTGTTACTAACCGGTTTAGCGAAAATCATTTGAGACAATTTTTGTAGATCATCCAATTCTCGACAGATATATGTTAACATATTTCTAGTATACTGATGACCTTAATACTAAACTGTGTTTTGTCTTCAGTGATATTAAGAAAACGCGTGTTCCCCATCATAATTAAACCAACTCTGTACTCGAACGTAACGAAACGATTCCGATCCAATTTCGTTTTTTTTAAAGAGCTACAAACAAACTATGTAAACTAAAATAAAATGCACGACTGGGTCGCACGTACTTGCTCTTAGGGTCAAAGTTGCTGTGGGCGTTCAAGCTTCTTATATAAAGTTTTCAAAAATAAATAATTTTATAAGAAATAAAAAAAAAACATTAAATTTTTTTAATTGTTTTGATCTCTGAACAAAGTATGCCATAGCATTTGATTAGGGAAAATAAATTTTTAGAAAAAAAAAATCTAAAAACCAAAATTTAAAAAAAAAACAATGACTCGTTTTCGAAAAATTGATATTTCAAAAATAAATTTTGAAAGATTTTTTAAAAATTTTAAAATTATATTTTTGAAAATTTTGATATTAAATATTTTTTAAATTTTTGAGGAGCTTCCGCATGAAATCATTAAAGTTGTTTGAGTCGTGTACGAGAAATTCAAAAATGTAAAAAACGGTTCTAAGGAAGGTACCAGCAGAATTTTTACAAACATTTCTTTTATTTCAGAATTATAACCCTACTAACAAAAGGAGACACATAAATTTGAATCAAAATCGTTAGAGCCGTTTTTGAAAAAATTAATTTTTCCTTAATGGTTATATGACAGCTACCGTTAGTTTTGGTCCTAACAAAATTTCAATTTTTTGAAGAGAATCGGTTGAGCGGTTTAGGCTGTAGCTCGAGGTATACACAGACAGACAGTCAGGCAGACAGACAGACAGACAGAGGGAGAGACAGAATTGCGAGACCCACTTTTTTGAATTCTCTATCATCGTAATGGCATGTCTGATTGTTGTCTCGAGTTCGATTTTTTTTACGAATCCTAAACTCGCAAGTAAAATATAAGTTTTGGAGATGTTGTAGAACAACCACGATATGACTTTGAGTGATTAGAAATTGAAAACATCAAATATGTTTGAATATCAATTTTGTATCCAGAGGATCTTCTGCAAAAAAGGATACTTTTGAATAATAATTGATTGCAAACATCCTGGAGTTGTCGATATTTATTACATCACCCTGTATCTCACAGAAATAACAGCCAAAAAGGATAAAGTTTCCTGCTCTCTGACAAGAACATAGCCAACACATCATCCCTAACCCTACTTGACTAGAATTCCTATCACGTACGCGGCGGGAATATTGATTGAATCAACGAGCGACACACGAGAAAAGTTTTAGCACAACTTTTGCTCCCATAAGAAAGAGGTCGTCCTAGCATATTAGTCCTTGTCTGAGTAAAAAAGGACCCTTATATAGACTATTATACAATATTATACACACAGTTCACCATATACAAACTACTCAAGTCGTTTATTATTTATTAGAAAATTGATTCCCAGTGATTCGCAGTTTGATTAGTTAATTTACGTATCGGTAACGCTTGAATGCTCTGCCCATTGCTCTCGCTTTAATTCAATCAATATTCGAGTTTCTAAAAATATAGGCCAGCGCACAGGACCATATCCAGGAGAACGATGATGATGATGATGATGACGATGATGACGATGACGACAATGATGATGTGATGGCAAAGGCCCGGTCTTGTGAAGTAAGTAAGAACTTTTAACGAGATTTTGATGTCTGGCAATAAATAAGCTTGAATGGTTGAATGACCCATCAAAGTTCAGTGTTAGAAATGCCTGCGTGCCTCCATTTGGCAGAGCAGGAGCGGATAGAAATATTTTATATATAAAGGATTTCCGAATATCCCCAATCATTTTGATTTTGGTGTCAGTACAAAACAAAATACATTAACAAAGACGAACGAGAAGGAGAGATTCGAAAATAGAATTCTTCTCGTTTGATTCACAATTGCAAATAATACAAAACGGAGATAACCAAGCTATGAGAACACGACAATAAAATGTAATAACCTGCGTTATCACATTACTCGAGTTATATTGGTTATAGAAGGGAAATATTTTGATTTTGTTTCTGGATCATCAGGGAGTTTTATTGATAAAAATATGCAAAAAAAAAAAAGTTTAGTTAGGGGAGCAACCATCATCAGACTGTGTAGAAGGATATGAGGGCGATTCTTTATATTGTAATCATTTTATCTTTAACGTGTAGCTTTGTGTATGATTTTTGTTTTCAAACTTTTTTTGAATTCAAACAAACGATAAAACAAACCATTTGCAAGTATAAACTATTGAATGAGAGGGGAGGCGGAGGATATACATAAATGTAGAATGTAGTTGGGTAAAAGGAGGAGATTTCTTACTGTTGCCATAAAGCAAAGTTTTGATGCAGTAAAAAAAGTTGAAATACCGAATTCGAAGCTCTAGTAAACTTACAAAAAGTACAAAATGTCGGATTTATTTTCAAGAAGGGACAAGTGGCCAATACAACAGGACATAATGTACATATATGAAAAAAAAAAAAAATTCAAAATTAAAGAGAGCTGACTTAAATCTTAAAAATAATAATACAAACAAATGAAAATTTGTTCGTCTGTTTTTGTAGAGGATTGGGGCGTAAAATAGGTACTTACCTAATTTAAATATCGAGATGTATATGTAAGTTTGGGTGCAATAAAGACATAGGTTATTATTTATTTATTTTTCAGGTTTCAGTTTCTTAAAAAAAATTAACTCGAGATAACGATCCGGGTCCGCAATTCTGTCCGTCTGTCTGTCTGTCTCTATCTTAAGCTTTAGCCTAAGTCGCTAAAGCGATTTTCTTCAAACTTGGTATAGTTAAGGGTTTTTGGTGATTCCCTAGAGGGGGAATTTAATTTTTTGTTTTAAGACCAAAATTAACGGTAGGTACCTACCTACCACACCTATGACGACAAACTTATTTTTTTCAAAAACGACTCTAACGATTTTGATTAAGAATTTTATGTGTACCTACTTCAACTATAAATGCCGTACTTTTAGAAAAACTCATTTTTCTCAAAAATGGTTCCTTCGATTTTGATTTAACAAATTATGGTAATTTTTTTGGATAAGGTCTATCTTTAAATGAAAACCATTTTTTTTTTAAAACCTTTATTAACGGTACCGTTTTTTTAAATTCTGATTTTCTCCTTCAAAACTCAATTAATTTGAACCATTTTTTTACATGATAGCTCTTAAGTTTCCGTAGTAATTTTTAGTAAAGAAATTTTCGAAAATAATTTTTTTTAATTTGTTTAATCTGGTAATAACAGTACCTCCCATAGATCCGTTTTTCTCGTAAGCGACTGAATGAATTACATTTTTGTTTCTTATTTGATTTTAAAAATATGTGATTGTTTTGTAGAAAAGAGCTCTCTTAGATTCAGTTGACCTGATTATATTCAAAACTATTTAGCCGATTCGGCTGAAATTTGGATATATCCCACATAGCATAAGACCTGAAACCAGATTTCTTTTTATTTATCAATGTATAGTCACATTTAAAAAAAAAATCACCATAAATTTCTAATTTCCGTAGTTTTTGGGATGTAAACATTCAAAAATTTGTGGGACTTAGCACTATTTTTTTAATTTTTAGTCAAAGTGAAGATATCGCGTCTTATGTAATGATAGCTCTACTAATAGTTTTGTCACAAATATCTTAAACATATATCTTCATTTCGAATACAGACCACATTCAAATAACACATACACAAAACACATATTGTAGGATTTTTCATTTGGTTCGAAGAGCATCCAAATTTTCTCATTTGTTCTACATGCTTTAAAATTTATTTATTCATAAAGACTTACCTGAACATCTTTTGAAAACATATTGTTCGTATGCAAAACTATAGAACTAAAGTTTCTCACAGTTTCGAATTCAAATACTATTTCAACTGGTTTTCCCAACAGATTTGGCGTATCATTTCTCCAGCCTACCCATTCGTAACCTGGAAAATACAAAAAAAATATAAGTATTGAAGTTTATAGTTCAAGTTACATGATATAAATAATTTGGTGGTTTAAACGGATTCATATGATTATAGAAAAAGAAAGTAATAAAAGATTTTAAAATGTTTTGTATTATGTAGATCTTCCTCCATTTTTTTGTGAATACAGATTCTTACACCATATTTTTGAAGCCCTGAAAGTTAAGCATTTTACTGTGTACTGTTTGACTGAAGCAGCTTTCCCCGCTTTTTAATAGTGCTTAATAGTACCTACAAGAGTGGGAAAAAGAACCTCAAAAACTATAAAATAGGTCAATAAAAAAAAAACGCCACCAAAACTTTTTTTTTTTTTTCGGACTAAATGATTGGACTCTATACCATGTTTCATATTTATCGCTTTTCTACAAAAGTGCATAACTTTTTTTTAACACGTTTGCATTTTTATTATGTTGCACAAACTAAAGTTGTGATACATTGATTTAAACGATTCCTATTTGTCAAACTTTAGGACTTAACTCGTGTACATGAACATAAGTCTTTTGGCTTTTTTTTTAAGCCCTGAATATATTTCAAAATATATCATATCTCTCACTTATTCATGCGAATCTAGGTTTTTTGTATCTCTATCTATAGGTATCTCTACACCTACACACTCATTGAAGAATAAAAAAAATTATGATTTATGTATTATCATCTATTATAAACTTGCGTTTATTTTTTGTAACTTTCACATTCTTCAGACATCTTTTTCTCTTGTTTTTTTTTTTTTTTGAATTCCCTGATTGTTTTTCTCCATTTTTTTCTCATTTTTTTTTTTTTGATAAGTTGAAAACTTTTTCGCTACTTTATATCATCTGCGGATTTTCAAAATAGAGTTGCGATAGTTAAATAACTTTCCACTCTTTTATAGACTAAGTTTTGCTAAATTCAACAGGACACCAGGAGAGGAGATAGACAAAACAAAAATAACAAAAAAAAAAACTTCCTCTGGAACTTTTATTTTATTTCCTTTTTTCGTTGTTGTTTGCATCCCTCTTTTTTGTTTTGTTTTGTTTCCCTTTTTTCCTCTGTTTTTGTTGAACGAAAATAGAAAGAAAAAAATATATATACGTAGCTACCGACATATAATAACTTTTCCTGCGATAATCGATTGTTTTGGGAACTTTGGCCTTCGAGCAGATGGAGTTTTCGGATACACCAACCATCGAACACAAAAGTTAGTCCATGTGGACATGGACACTGTGTCTATTAGGAAACAGGTCGAAATTTATGATATAAATACTAATTAGTGTGTCAATATTATTGTTTTGGAATTTAATTATCACTTGGTTTTCATTATCGGGAAAGGATGGGTGGTATTTGTTCCGCTATGTTGCGAAATTCACTATATTATATTGAGCAGCCATGTCCCAGGATCTAGGACCCTCTGGTTGAGGGTGTAGGTAGTTGGTGTTATGAAATATTTCATGAAACCCTGAAAGATAGACGACGACATTGTGTATAGCAATTTTGTTGTGACCCAAAACTTAAACAACAAAGGATAACGTTATCCCATTTTTGGCAGTGTGGTGGGTGCAATAGCTATTTTGTGCAAGATAAACAATGTTTAAGCTTCCCCAAGGGGGTGAAAGTTCGGCCGGGGGGAGGTTGAAAATTATAATAGAAAACTTTTCACTTTGGCATTAACTTTAGACTGAACAGAGAAATGGAAATTGTGAGTTGAGTTTGTGCTTTGGATGGAATGTGTACGGCGAATTTTGAACTGTTGGATGAAGATTTAACGTTTTCATTAACGAGTTATTTACTAAGCTTCCTTTAAACTTTTCAAACGGAGAAGGGAATTCTAGAAACGATTACCTTTTCATATTTCTTGGATGAATTTAATGCGTTGATTTTCTTTGCTTAAGTGAGATTGACTTTGAGTAGTTAAACCTTAGTTGAACGTTGATCTTTTATTTATTTTTTTCTTTCACTTATCAAAATTTCGCACATCAGACATGTCCCTTGGAACTTTCTCTTTAAAATATTAAATCCCCAGTCAAAAAAAAATAAAAAAATAAAAAATAAAATAAACAAAATTTACCTTTGCCAAAGCCATGAATATCCGTTCGGAAGTTATCTTTTCCTTTTTGTCCATCGACTAACTGACCAAGACCACCAACGTATTTATCATCTTCTTCGTGGCCATCATAAGTTTTATCTGATAAATCGATTTCAATTCCACGTTGAACACCTTTGGGTAAAGTGTAGGATACAATTCCCTCTGCAAGAAGAAAAAAATAAGCAAAAAATATAAGCAAACATAGCTTTTAGATGATGACGATGAGGATACAAATATTTTTGTGTGTGTGTGTGTTTGTTTGTGTTTTCAGAGAAAAAAAAGGAACAGTTACTATTAAATAAAATTTTCTTGATAGCAGAATTGGTTACAATAAAAACGTAACAAAACTGATTTCTGTTGAAGATATTGATCTTTTATTTTGTGAATTTGTTGCTGGAAATAGAAATGTATGTATTTTGAAAGCATTTATGATTGGAAAATGATTTTTATGTTCCATGGAAATCGCTGTTACATATAAAATAGTTGTTTTTTAAAAGTATCTATCCTTTGGCGTTGGATAAACCGATGGAAAGTTGGATTAAAATTATAATGTAACCGATGATTGATGTAAACAATGTTTTTTTCTTCAAAATAAACCCACAGTAATAATTAATAATTATCCCAGACATCGACCCTTATCCCACAAAAAGGAAAGTAGTTATAATTGTTTAATGTGTTGTATTGACCCTTATAAAAACTGCAAAAAAAAGAGCATTGCCCTAAAAACTCAACTATTAATGAAGGGAAGAAGGACCACTTGGACTCTGCCGATATAAGTATAGGGATTTGTATGAGGAATTTCCACCAAATTGGGAGCTCTGCTCATGAATTATCACCATGTCTTCTTTTATACTGGCAGGTTGCCTCGCTAGGCGTTAAAAGGTTCAACAATCTTCACGAATTATCAGCCATTGCGCACATTGTGATTGACTTGCAAGCTTACCACCAATTCCCAAAACGTTCACTAGTAGTCGTGCCACTAAAACTTTCTGAGCTTTTCGATTCTTACTAATTGTGAATGTGAAACCAACTCTACTTCAAATCTTAGTCCCCAAACGATATATTTAAGTTCAAAAAGTTAAGGCCTACAAATGGGGTATTCAGATCAACTCCAAATCAGAACTATTGTGCCAACGTAAAGTACCTATGTATATATCTATCAGGCATCAACTTCAACGAGCTGAACTAAAGAAAGTGCTGAGGAAGCCATTTTGAGATTTTATTTCGTGCACCTCTGAGCTGAGACAGCAGACAAGCAACCATATCTTCTTTTGCAACTTTCCAGTAAGTCACTTAGTTCCACTTTCTCCAAAACATCCATGAAGGAAGTTCATAGCCGTTGAAAGCAGAATCCTGAGGGTCTTCAACTGAATTCAAACTACAGCGGCAGAAACAATGCAGCAACGACGTACTTTATTAAGAAGTTGAAATCATCCCACTGGACAAGTAGTATTCTCTACTATTGTGTAAGAAACTTGTCGGAAGCCGAGGTACCTGCCCGCAATTTAAATTCTGACTGAAGGTATAGTTGAAGCAATCAACAATGAAGCAGCAAACTTCTAGCCTATGTCAGCTTGTTATCATAGCTTATTTTTTGATTTCCTTCTTTAGTGAATCTTGAAAGAATTTTTTTTCAACTTGGTAACATTTTTGTTTTGAAGACCGTATCACTGTCACTGTAAACGCTAAACGTAATACGCTGATCGTAATTGCATCGTTTAATGTTACCTTATATTGAAAAGTTGATAGAAAACAAGCAACTATTTCAGGTTCCAGAATATAGATAATTGAATACAAGGAGCATACTGTCTCTTCGCCTTCTTCCAACCTCTTAACTTCAATATTTCTTTTGTTTTCGTTTATATTTTATAATGATACTCCCCGTAAATGTCAAGTCGCACAGGCTACCACCTTAATTATTCAACAGCTCTCAATTCATTATGCCAGTTAAAATCACATTTCCTTTAACCTTTATCTTTATAAAACACACAGTAGACTAGATAACCAAGCCAATGACCTATCTTAAAAAGAAATGACGACAAGGAACAACGACACTATCCCCGCAAACGCAAACCAACATCAGCAACAATTTCAAAGGAAATTCTAACAAAAACCCAAAGAATTTTCTCTTCTTTTCACTTCTATACATTTATACTAACTATATACAATCTCTGGTTGAAAGCACACAGAAGATATATTAAATGCGTCATCTTTCCTTAAAAGGCTGAAGACATTGTCAAAACATCTTCCTATCTCTCCCACCATTGTTCCTTTTAGTCATCCACAGGCGATCCGCACTTGTGAACTGTCCTTTCTTTGGAAATTATTATAATGAAGCAAGTTAATTGCTTGTGCATATGAAACTGACATCAAATCTTCGGTCTTGCTCGTTCCCTGTCCTATTCGTGTCTCAAGAAAAGCTTATGATAATCCATTTTGAAGCAGCTTGAATGGTTTAAACGTTTCCCACAATAAACCATTCCCCGATACACAATGCCGGCATCTATTGTTCGGTCCCACTCATTCGAAAGTAATATCCACTGTGTCAAGGCTTTTGTCATCATCTGTGTTTTGGATTTCGTTGGGTTTGTGTCCCTCGGCCTCGGCCTCGGCTGAATCGATTTGATATAAATTAATTTTCCTATTTTAATTAAATTCTAATACCTTTTATTGTGTGCTAGCACAGCAGTGCTAAGATATCACACAATGACACAACACGAGAAGAATTGAAGAAAAGAATCACAAGTTGTGACATTTAACGGTTGACATCTGGTACCGTGTTTTCTATGGAAGGGGAAATGAACATCGCACAAAAAGACGACGCACATAAAAAACGATCATTAAAAATAAAACCCAAACACATTTTCTTTAAAATTCAAAAAAAAAAAAAAAAAAAAAAATGTGAATAAAGCAAAACACAGCAATGAAATTGAAATAAAATCTCAAAACTTACGATTTTATTGCACTTGTAACATGAAAAGAAGACAGGGCAACATGCGTGGAGTTGAAATTGGACTTGGGATTGAAAAACGGCTGTGATAACATGTAAGTATACTCAGAACCAAACTAATAAACTGTTGCTTTCCGCCCGCTTGTGCCCTTGATACTTGACTTTTTTTTTGCTCTTTAGATGCGATACGATGTCTCATTTTCTTTGACATGACATTTTATGGTTTTTGAATCAATTAAGTGGTTTTTTTCAGTTTAAAAATATTTAAAATTCCAATTAAGGATAGGAGTCAGTTTGTTTTCGTACGATATTTTTTGTTGGTTAAGTGTTTTCTTCTTCATTGTTTTGTTTTTAATAAAGAGGACAAGCTTCTTTTGAGATATAAAATAGCCGTAAAATCCAATTGGCTCAGTACAAAATCTTTTACATAAAAAAGCAACAAAACATGTAACTATTAAATAAATGAACTTGTGATAGAAATTATGTTTATTAAAAGAACCGGACGTCATATTCAAAATTACTCAAACATTATAAAAAAAAACTATTTTTTTTAAGGAAAAATACGTCTACCTTGGTTGACGTAATATTTTCAAATCTTAAAATCACATATTAACAAAGTGATTTTTAATAAAATCCGCGAATGGGTCGCACGTGCTTGCTTTTATGTTTTAACATTTTTTTAAGTAATTACATACCATAGTCTTAGAATTTTTTTTTTAAATCACATAAGTTTTGAAAAAACAAAAAAATCGTTAAAAAGAAAATGCTTGAGAGCATTCATTCGGAATAGGACTAAGAGTTTATTTTTTAGTAATGGAAACTGTTGACAACAACTCATTTACTCATATTCAAAAAGTAGATACCAATTAGTATTGTGTTTGCGGTTCGGCCAAGAACTGCGAAAAACTCATGTAAAATTGCATTTTTTTCTTATTATTATTACATATATCTAAAACAAAAAATATGAATTACTTTGGCAGTCCCAAACTTTTCCGTATCGTTGCAAGAATTTGTTTTTACATAAAAGTGTAAAATATTTATTTTTACAAAAACTTTTGAGAAATAAGTGGTATTCCGGTTTTTGGATACCTTCATTATTTTGAAAATCAGTACCATTGTTCGAAACAATTAAAAAAAAAATAGTCCATACGATTATTAGTAATGGGCTAAAAGTGATTTGAAGTGTTTCGACCCCTCAATCACCTTCGTCTCTGGGTCAACACAGCCAAAATATTGTGTTGTCATCCGAACTACATATATGCAAGAAGTTTCAGTTCGATACGATAATTGTAAGTAGGCTTAAATAGATTTGGGGTGTTTTAACCCCTCAAGGCCCCTCCCCAGGGTCAGCACCACCGAAATATTGTGTTGTCATTCGAACTTCATTAATTTACGAAGTTTCACTTCGATAGGATAATTGTAAGTAGGCTAAAATCGATTTGGGGTTTTTCGACAATTTTAGAGGGTTTTTGTATAAAAGTAACAAACAAGTTTTATTCAAATTGACTGAATTTCGAATTTAACCTAAGATTAGGTAATGCTCATCATTTATCAATTATCTTGATTCCAACAAAAGTTATCGTTTTTACAAATTTCCAACGCCAACGACGCCAACACCGACACTCACGCCGACGACAACCCACACACATAAAAATGTCTCGAAAACGTGTTTTCTATACCTACGCCTCATGGTGTTTCCAGATGAAATAGACTAATTCTGAGAAAAAAAAAATTGTGGCAATCGCTATTATTTATCCTTTACACTACGTGTACGGAAAAGTAATGTAATTTACTTTTATGAGAAGAAGCTGATATTCATATACTGAATCTATTGAGATGAAAACAATTCTAGATCAATTCTAAGTAGCTTATAGTCTTTTAAGTTTAGATCCTACTTTTAAAAATAACAAATACATTGTTTTTTGAAGATGAATCTTGTCTGATTTATTGAAAAATAAAATCTACATCTAGACTGTAAAAATGAAAAAGTACAAATCAGCTTCTAATCGGCAAGTCTGACATTGACTGTTTGTCCGGTAGTAAAAATAAACACCTAAACACAATTTTTTGAAAAACAATCTTTCATTTCTTTGTTTATCCAACACAACAGCACCATAGCTGACAATATAAGCCTAGAAGGTTGAATATATTTATAAAAATTTCGATAATTCGCTGCCTTTTCGAGACAACCAAATATATAAATAGTTACAAAAAATTCTCAGGTTCCCGAAACATCTGAAATAAAAAAAAAGAATTTATCTTAAAGAAAACGAAACACAGTGATATTTTCGTGCATAAATTCTTCTATATCTTTCAAAAATAGGCTCCATAATTCATTATTAGTAGCGTATTTCCCGAAAATAAGAAATCCTGGAAATATGAAATGAAGCAATTTTCTTTGAAATTCGCACAAAAATGAAATTTTGGTCCGTCTACTTTTACTAACTACTAAACTCAAATTAAACAACATCAAATTCAAATTATGCCTTATAGGGGCATTTTGTTTCCTTGGGAATATTTTTTCCCCCGGATTTTTTTCAGCGATCGTGAATCTTCCCAAAAATTATTTTCTAGGCAACAAACAATGTATAAAATGACAAATAAATTTCTCTGGAAGTTATGTCCCCGATATCAATGAATTCCGAGGAAATATTCCCTTGGTATTTACGTTACCAAATTTTTTGAGAGAGAAATATTCCTATTTTCGAAAGAAAGGGAACTTTTTATTCACCAAAACGCCCATTATATTCTTACCACTAATTCTTTATAATATGGCTAGTTAATTAGGCAATAAGTATTTTTAGTAAAATAAAAAAAATAGGACGTCATATTGAATGTTTTTATACCACCACCGTGCCACAAGGAAATTGTCTTTGCAAAAAAGCCTATCGTGCTTTTTTGAACATCGGTAACGCCGATGCTACCGCATAAATAATGTTAGAATGTTTAACGAAAAAGCATTTGTGCCCATTGTTATTTTTGTAAGATTTCCATGCTACAGTAGACGGCCACCCAATTATGACCGGTTAGTATGTTAATATTTAAACATGGAGTTTAATGTAATAAAAAGAGTACAAAACAAGCATTAGATGTGACAAAAATTGCTAGGCGGTGCGTAAAAGGTCACTCCAAGGAAATAACAATAAGACAGAGGGTATCCCTTCACTCTTTTAGATGGGAGGGGCGATTTTCTGATTTGAATTCAAATTTGACTTAAAATGGGAAATTAAATTATTAAAAATCAATGAAAGCACATAAAATGTTGGGTTTTTGTTTTATATTAAAAAACCATTCGTAAATTTGGTGTTTGAATTATATTGTTTTATTGAATAGTTTTTCATAAACTGCACTTCAAATCGGGATTAAAAAGTAAAATTACACATCAATTTCCTTTTTTTATTTTAATTTTGCATTATAAGGTGCTTTCTTCACTATTGTGCATGTTTAAATGCTAGGTGTTTAACATTATGTTAAATCCTAAAATGCCCGGTGTTTAAATGCATCATGTTTACTGAGAAAAATTTATTTTTGTTTTTTGGTTCCGATTTAAAAGCGCAATTTCCAGGAAACCATTCAGTAAAACAATTAAATTCAAACACCTAATAAAAAAAAAATTGTTAACTATTCCTGAATTGTATGTATGAGATGTGAAAATCTTGCAGACCATATTGGGCGCAATTTGAAGTTAAAGTGCAACAAAAATGTAGTTTTAAAAATAATAACCTTACCAAAAAATAGCAAACAAATATCGCTACATCGAAGCAGAGGGTTTCCAAAATTGAAACCATTAAAGAAAAATGCATCACTTAAACTGCTTATAAGAAATATATATACATAATTACTCATTATACAATATTATGTTTAATAACAATAAGACTCCAGAACTTCTGTTTACCACATAAACGTAAACTTCAAAACAAAAATAAATAGCAACGAGTGGATTTTATAATAAGTTGAATTCGGCAAAGATATCTATCCCCAGCCCCAAATCCAAGCTTGCTTTATGATTTCTACTTTGTTGTTCATTTGAATATGTCAAATTTAATCAGTTAAAGGTCGTCACAACTAATTAGAACAAAATTGAGGTTTCCTGTTTTATCTCCCTCGATATTATTCAAAGTAAAACGATAACA
The DNA here is from genome assembly GCA_948107695.1 of Meliscaeva auricollis. NCBI lineage: Eukaryota > Metazoa > Arthropoda > Insecta > Diptera > Syrphidae > Meliscaeva > Meliscaeva auricollis. The sequence goes on along the minus strand of OX403616.1, from coordinate 15,694,641 downwards.
CATGTTCATGGCTATACCTACGGCATTATACTAACTCTCTGGTGTTCATATAAATTCGCTTATGCTTATCTAATTAACTTGAATGCCTCTTCTCCTTTTTTGAAGTTTAAAATATTCATTTCTTCGTTTATTCCCCCTCAATTCAAATTTTAAACGAAAATAATTTCTGTAATAATTCGAGAATCACTAGCAACACGCGTTAAAGACCTCAATTTGATTTAATATTGTTACAACAACAAAAACAACTACAACAAGAACAACATCAGTTCACATAAAACTTACACTTTATACAACATCCGCTTCTAATTTTACAATTCCACCACCAAAATACTATTCCAAAGGCAATGTCCTTGCTTTAAGGAAAATTTAAATGATTTTCTGCTCCTGGTGTTGCCCTCACCATTATTACCTTCCGTCGCATTGCGTCGTCTTCGTCGTCGTGAGTCGTCTCGTCTTGATCTTTTGTGTTTTCGTCAAAAATTTAAGAACTTTGGAAGAGACCCACCGCCAACAGATGTAACAGATGACTGAGTGACTATGCAATAACACTCTTGGCGAATCCCCGCACATGTAACGCCACCACCATCGCCGCCGCGGAATACACTGTGGCTGACATCGAGGGGGGAAATTACATATTTATTTCCAAGTCAAAACAGTGACATGTTTTTAATTAAGAGGCGTGATAAATGGCAGCAGTAAATTTCAAAATGAAAATGGTATCCTTTGGAGCGCGTCACATCAGTCAAGGGCGCATTTCTAAAGTTGTGTAGAGATATGGAAGAAAGGAGAACCTATTTTCTTTGAATTTCCAATGTCAGAACCACCAACCACTTCTTCATTACCCAGGAGCGTAGTCATAATTTGGGACGGGCAACGTCTTCATGTTTTCTTGTTGGGATATTCAAACTTCAAAGGGCATAATTTCACAATTCATAAGAAAAACAAATAACAACTATTGCAGAAATTAAAATATTTAAAAAATTGAAATTTGTTGAAACTGTTGACGTTTTTTTCTTGTTTAAATCATAGCGCACGAAGACTTCTGGAAGAATTTCAGTAAAGGCCTTAAACGACAATGGTTTATGTATGAAGGCTTTGTCTCATCTGTAGCGAAACCATCTACAAGACTTTACTTATTCAGCCAAGATTATTGAAGAGGACAATGGTTGAATAAGTTTCTCACTTTTATAGTAGAAAGCAAGTAGAAGCAAGTTGTTTCCAACAAAAAGTCAATAGTTAAGACTGTCGGTAACTCAAATACCACTGGTTCGTATACTGGTGGTGGCCATGTTTTTTTTGCGTTTTGGTATTCGGAGTGGAAACGTTTTTGATTTTAAATTTCCGTAATTGAACCAAATTGTTAACGTTTTACTTTAATTTAAAGTGTTTCTTTTTTTTTTTTGATTCTACGTCGTTTTTTCCCTCAGTGTATCATATCAAAACAGAATCATTTTTTTCTATTAAAAATCGTTAAAAGGAAACACTTATTTTTTAGTTTTTATTATACCTACGCTGCCGTACAGTGGTGTTTTTTATGGGTTTTAGCGGAATAATTACTTATCGCGGCCATTTTTTGACGAAAATTGTTAAAATTTGGTACACTCATAGAGAATAGAAAACATCTGCTAACTTTTTTAGTTTACAAAATGGCGGCCAGAACAAGCAATGAAAATGATAAATTGAAAACTATGATTGAAATTGAATTCTATGATAGAATTTTTGCGTAAGGAGAATGGGCACTTTTGTATGGGCAGCGTCGTGACCTATATCGTTGGAAAGGTTTCAATTAGTGCATCAATTTTTTGTATGGGCATAAGTCCGTATCTCGTGGGAGAAAAAAGGTTTTGCGCCTTCTCTGCCAAAATAAAAGTGCAATTTATTAATTTTACATGTTAATAGTAAAAAACTTAAAGACGTCAATAAAATCAAGTGGAACATGCTAGGGGGTCAATAAGGCGAATTCGGGATTTAGTAACTGGTGTTGTAACACATTATGACCTCTATCGTTGAAAATGTCTCAACTAGTACTTCATTGTTTTCTATGGGGACCAGTTTGTATCTGGTGGGGGAAAAGTGCTATTATGCTTTCTTTAGTCAACGAAATATGCAATACAACTTTATCTCTTGGTTTTGAGCGGTAAGCAAAAGTTGCAATGAATCCCATTTGAAATGACGCCACCATTTTAGGATTGACTATATCTGTTAAACTAATTTGTTTTGAAAATTAATTTAAATATACAAAAAATTGATGCACTAATTGAGACCTTTCCAACGATATAGGAACGGAACCGCAGATTCTCCTTTATCTAAAATGATCACCAAATATTGACTATATCGTTATTATGCATATTTCAGTAACAACAATAAGTAAAAACTAACGAACTTACAAAAACAAGAACGTTTTGGCCCCCAATAATGTACACATATCTTAGCGTACACATTTAGGTTTATTCTTTGACTATTACTTTCATTTTGAAGTCTTCCTATTTTGACTATTTTGATGTTATAGTGTTGCCAGTTAGCTTTTAAGTCAAAGACTCAAAAATGCGAAATAATACTAAATAACAATGTTCAATAAAACTTGTCTAAAGGATTTTGAACTGCTGAATTCGAATCTGAAGTCAGAAAAATCTATGACGTCACTTTTTTGAGATAAAGTGGTGGTATCGTTACAAATGAGCAAATACGGCATTTCCAATATAAATTTGTTTAATATGACACAACAGGTCTAATAGCGGGTTGGCAGTATGCAATCTTATACACCTAAAACGATCAATTATATATTTTTTGGTGATATGCTCTTAAATGGAAGTTTTTGAAAAATAATTTTTATTCCTATTATATTATATGTATTAGTATAAGAGATTTGTTGACATTTTTTTGGTGCGAGCTATCAGCTACTTATATTACATAATTTAAATATTATATTTTGTTGTTATTTGAGCTTTTAAATTTGTATCTTCTTATTTCAATCCTATTATGATCCAATATTTTTTAAATACTGTTTTAGAATGAATTTGATATAGCAAAGTTTGGAGATATTCGGCAAGCTGTTTTTCACTCAATTTTCTGACTTAGAGTTGAGTTATAAAAAAAAAAACTTTCAGAACCTTAAGTTTAACTTAATTTTTCGATAGAAACACTTACTAAGAAAACTTGCTGCCACTTTTTGACTTTTTGTGTTTTAGAGAGTTTTAATTGAAGAATAATTTTTTTTTATTTTTGACTTGAGAAGATTCTTCAAGAACAATACCCTGCAAAAATGATAATGTTGTTATAACTTACCGAGAGATTTCAATAAATCTATAGTTTTTATTTATTTTTTTGTGTGTTTCTTTGGCTATCTATAGTTCAGTTAAATCTATCTTGTATTACACTAACAACAATACAATAGGCTTTCCCCCTAAATTCTGTAAGTTCACACAATTTTGGTTTTGATAACAATGAAGACTTTTAATTAATACGTGAAAAACAGACAATTTCGATTTAACGTTTTTTTGTAAAAAGAGTAAAAATAAAATGCACGGCTGGGTCGCACGCACTTGCTCTTATAGATAAAGTCACTATTTATGCTAAGCCTTTTTAATTAAAAAATTGTAAATGCAGTTTTAGAAAATAAATTAAGAAAACACAAAATTCGATTTTCAAATTGCTTACACAGCTTCTTAAATTTATTTAACCTGAAAACGAAGTATGCAATCTGATTTCTTTTATAATGATACATTTAAAAAAAAAAAAAAATTGAAAATCGTTAGAGCCGTTTTCTAAAAAAACTAATTTTCTATATAAAATTTGGAAAGGACTTTTACAAAAAAAAATTGCTACGCCATTTTTTTTTTGTTTTTTAAACGGCTCGTTAGATTTTTTTGACAAAAATTCTAAAAATTTATTATTATTGAAGAAATCAAATCTTTAGAGCCGTTTTCGATAAAATTCGAATAACTCAAGAATGTACTCGTTCTAGATGAGATATTCAAAAAAAAAAAAAAAACAACTTTCGAAATTACGTAAAAATCATCTGTACCAAATTTGAAGAAAATCCGTCCACGCGTTTGGGCAGTGGAAAAGTGTACAGATGGACGCACAGACGCACAGACCGACGGACGGCATGACGAAAACCACTTTTTCGGACTTCTCCATCATCGTAATGTTGGTTTTGATTAAAACCTCATTTTTTTTTTGACACGAAACCAATACTTGCCCTATAGAGCAAGTAAAAGTGTCAGAATCATTTCCTTAGAAAACAGAATGATCCACACATTTTTTTTAACATTATGATATTTCTCACTGCAAATGTTTTATTTGGAGAACCAATATTTTTGACATTTTGTCTTTAATAACTTTTGAAGCTAACACAGTTTGTAAATTGGCCTTTTTTTGTACCTACATTTGTCCTGGATTATAAGACATAAAATGAATGATTGACATGACAAATAAGTTCAAGTAAAAAATTCTTTTTTATTCTCTTTAACGGCCCTGCTTTTCCAACATTTTAGTGACATTCGAAGTTGCATTGGCATCATATGAACTTGATTACCAAGAAATTGTACGATGCTTACTGCTTTCGACATAATTAATGTGGAACATTTGAAAATGAAGAAAAGCCACAATTAACAGGAGGACGCGTCTAGAAGATGTGCGCATCCAAGATGCAAGTCGAATTTCATATGCATCCGCAGTCTAGACACCTGTTTTACGACTGCGATGTAGTGGTTAGAAGTTTCTTTGTTTAGATGAGATACGATCCGAGAAATTTATTGCCCCAACCCAATGTCTGTAAGATGCACCAAAAGTATATACGAGGACATCTATTAGGCATCAGCATCCATTTTAATCCGATTGATTAAATTAAATTTTCTGAAAAAAAAAATAAAACACGAAAACACCAGAACCTTGGGGTGCATAATTTATAACCTCATTAGCGATTAAAAGTGACATCAACCGACACTTAGGCACAGGCATCAGACATCATTTTCAGATGCATTATGCCTTCTGCAAAGCTACACGAGGAGCATCTCTGAATCTCGATACTGTGCGGTGATGGTGATGGTGCATCGCCTTGGCATCTCCAGCTGTGTTGCGGGAGGAGATGTTTACGAGTAATAGCTCGGTTCGATTTTTCTCTATATTATCTTCGCGCATCGTTGGTTACATATTGGGTAATACGATACTAGAGTACATCAGATATCCGCTGAAAGTAGAGGATTACATATTTTGAAGGCGTTCCATTGAGAATAGGTTTGATGCGGAGGAGGCCTATAAGATGATTTCAATGACAACGATGAAGAGAAGACTCTATTCCATACATATATTGATAAGTCAGGCAGCTTAAATGTAATTGAATATTTTGTATAGCCGCTGTATTTAAGCGTGTTTGTACAGCTTATACATATATACGAAATTGATGCGAGTACGTATTAGTATACAAAGAATACATATGTATACATCTCTGTAGGATCTTATGAATAATTTCGTATCTAGGAAGTTCTCTTCGGATTTCTATATTATGTGATATTTAGTTACACATGAATGTTTATTGTGCAAAAGATGTTACGAGCAGTAGGTATGTGAATGTGTTGGGGACGGAAAGTGAACAGCAGATTGTCATGTTCTATTAAATGCGAAATTGTATTTTATAACAATTGTTTGTAGGTATAGGATAGGTATACAAAAAATGTCAACCCTTTTTTCAACTGGAAGAATATCCGTATACCAGTAGGTAAGTGTCTTTAAATTTAAGTGTTATTACATGTTTTGTTGTTGAGGGAGATTGACATTGTTGTCAACTGTAACGTAATATAATCGGAAGTCGTTTAAATTTAGAAAAAAAAACATGTAGAACCCAAAAAATCTGAAATTTAAATAATGAAAAAGAAAATATTCAAGTACCTACACACTCGTAATGGTCTGAAGGGCTTCACTCTTTTGCACAAACATATTTTTTTTAGCTATGCTGTATGCGAAAGACATTAGAAATAAACATTTATTTTCCAATTTGGTGATTTTTAGAATGTTGATACTTTGGCATTTTTAAGTTAGGCATATTCCAGGAATATCCTTGTATAAAATAGAAGGTGCGATTGAAATACCTATTAGAAAAGAAATTGGGTCTATTGGAAATAACATTTTTCTGTAAATTGTCACTGTTTCAAAAATCGGGAACATTAATTAAACTCAATAGTTTCAATTGGAAATCATTCGTATCGGAAAATAGTCTTGCTCACGGGAAAAAGCCTGTAAGTTAATTTGTTTTTGAGGAAATGTTATCTATAGTGATAAGGTAAAAGACTCTCATATAAGAAAGTGTATACTATGCATATTCCCAAAAACACTGTATTATACTCAGTGGTGGCAAAAAAAGTTATCTGATTACTAATTAACAATCAGTATTCCGTAATCGATCACTGAATACATTTTTTTTTTAATATTTTTTGGAACTATCAGAAACCGTTTAAAAAATTAGAAATATGTTTATAGGTTTGCAAGTTTATTCAAAATAAAAAAATAACATAAAAAGAATAAAAAATAATTCATTATTAGTATATGAAATCAAATCAAACAGTGTTTTTTGAAAGTTAAAAATTATATATCTCAAAAATTTTGCGTGATACAGCAATTCTAATATTAGATTCAAATTTAGAGGGTCAAAATTCTTTTTGCAAAAGTATAATATGATATCTATAGCCAAACCTGGCTGGTTAAAATTACTGTAATATACGATGAAATATCGATGAAAAAAATGAAACTAGTGAGACCCACCTGGACGAAACGCCAAATTTTTGTATGGACTAAAGGCCGTAAAAAAGCTATTTTAAATCAATTTTTGTCTATTTTCAATTTTTGACAATATTTTTCAAAATAACTGCACCGTTGTTTTGCTCAATCTTAAAAAAAAAATATTTAACCAAAAAAATAAAATCTTAAAGTCGTCAGCTATTTTAAAATTAAATTCGCCAAAAAGTCAAAAACTAATATTTTGCTCCAAAACAAATTGTTATGAGTAAAAAGACATACATGTACATAGAAATGTGAAAGATAAGCGTAGAAAAAAAAAACATGATCTTTTTCAGCTTTCATCTGGCTTGTTCAAAACTTTTTGAGAAACCAAAAACTAAACTGAAATGTATTAGCTGACTTAATAAAAGCAAATCTTCAAAAGCTCGTTTTTTTTCCGGTGACTTGTTCGAAGAAAAAAAATTCAACATCCTGAAATCAAATTTACTTTCAGCATCCTTCGAGAATGCAACACTAATGTCAACTACGCTTCAATTTTGTAACTTTTTTGTTAAATTTCTATAAAAATACATCTTGATAATATTTATCTCTTATTTCATAAAAGGTTCTACATATCTTTTTTTCTTATTTGAGAAACAGAATAGGGTACTCTTCAATACCTTTCATTCATAGTGCAGCTACCCTTCATGGATTGCAATTTTTGTTCCTTCACTCCTTCGCTAATGACAAACACCTCCTCCTGTTTCCGCATGCACGCTATTTGCATGGTGCACGAATGTTTTTAATCTAAAGAACATAAAATGAATAAATTAAAATGGCATGAGTGTGCCATTCCATATGTATTTGTATATACCTTCCCTCCATAGCTAGACATAGAATCTAGACTCTCTATAGTCTAAACTCTTATAGAAGGTTATGGTATAGATATACATAGACTATAGAGTAGATATTCAAAGAGAAGTTACGACTTGAATGCAGATTGTCCTTAGTTTTTGTTTGTTTTTTTTTTTTCTTATGGCTGTCGATGTCGTATACTTAGTCTGCAACAACTTGAACCACGTTGTGGTTTGCAATCATGCGTGATGTAATATTTTCGTTAAAAGGAAATTAAATCATGCAATTAGCAGGACTGATTGGAAGTGCATTATAATTGGAAGTGGGAGATTGCTTAATGGAAAATTTACTTTTATCGCGAAAATTGTCGTCGTGGATGTTCTTTCTATTTTTTGTTTTTGTTCTGTTCTGTTAACGACGACAACGGCTACAAAGGTGCTGGATACTCATACTATGAGAGATCAAACATCGTTATTCGTTGAGATTTACGACCTAAGAAAGTAGATGTCGTGCGCGTTGGTGTATATGGGCTAAGATATAGGTAACATACGTAATGTCTTTTTGATACAATGTCTTCTGCCTGACTTGGCACAACTAAGTGATATTTAATTGAATGTACATTTTACATCTAAAATGTCAATTAGCTGTTATCAAATTAAAAAAAAAAAAAATATTTATTGGTAAGAAATAGTTCGACCAACCAATATTTCTTAATTGCAAGAATTGTTGGACAAGTTGAGCAAATTATATGTGTTATTTTTAGATCAAGCTCTAAGGTGGAAACTTATTTCCAAATAATTAAAAAAAAAGTCTTCCAATTTTTTTTCAGATTTTTGTTTATTTATTTACAAGGGGTGTATGCGCTTAAAATTTCATATAGGAAGTACGTAATAGTATTTTTCGTATGTTTCAGAATGTTATTATTGTATGCCCCAAAAATAATTGGGGATGGTGGGAACTTTTTTCCCGTCATAACCTTGATTTTATTGAAGAAGTCAAGTTTTTTAGATATTAATTGTTGAAAAATTCTGAAGATAGTTTTCTTCTAAAAAAAAATACAGTTTTTTGACAACTATTTTGACAACAAAATGTTAAGAAAAAAAATATTTTTACAGTTTTTTATCAATTAATATCTGAAAAACTTATAGAGATTTAACATCCTGGAAGATCATGAAATTTTCTGATCCAATCCAGAATTATCTACAAAAGGTTTATTCCAAAGGGGTGCATACGAACCGTTTTAATATTTCTCCTCGAGTTTTTTGAAGTTGTTTTACTTGACTGCCTTATCATTCATTTACTTGTTTTTTCTCACTAGATCTATGATTTCTTTATATCTTGAGGCAATGGAAGTAATATATAAACTAATCCATAAACTTTACAAATATCAATTTCATCATCAAAATACCTAACAATTTATTTTTATCCCAGACATATTTATTTATCAACGACAGAGACTATAAAAGCCTGGAGTGTACAAGGATTCAATGTACATATGTTGGTAGTTTTTTTTTTTTTGCGAAACACAACTGATTCATTTATTCTCCTGAGTAAAAAAATCTTTTTTTTGGAAGCATAGTGACATTTCTTGCTTCGATAATTTAACTCTTATATGAAGAACATTTTAAGAGTCTTATCTTTTTGCTCTTTGAATAAGTGCGTTAAAAGGTTTTGATATTATTCAAACTCTATCTATCTGCTGCTTCGTTATAACTTATAAGAAACACGATTAAGAACATGGAGTGTTTAATTTTTATAATGAGACGCTTATGAGAGTTTAACATATCAAATTGGATCTAAATACTTATACGACTAGAGATCTTTTCTAATTGACAAACTCGCTCCAAGACAAGCGATCCAAGAGAGCTAAAAGATTTTTCTACAAATTCCAAGAATTTACCTTTGGAGCGATAGTTAGTTGGTAGAAGACGTCTAGACACTCCTATGAATGTCTAGGAATTCAGTTCAGCTCAAGTCGATGGTAAATATCTGGTAGCCAAATTCAAGGAGATGTTACTGTTCAACCTTTATGCAGCAGGCGTTTGAAAGGAGAAGTTTGAAGAAAGAAAACATCGCCCTTGACCGTATACATCTATTGATGCGAAACGGAAATGGTTCACAAGAGGAAGAAACGGTTACCTTAAAAGCAGTTTATAAATTATATTATTACATACAATGCTTTGAAAGACTTTATGATCGTCGATTTCTAGTAGCTATAATCTATGAATCTACTAGGTAATACAACTGACAAAGAGAGTATCCAATTTTGCGCTGACCCTAGATATTCATTTATTTTTGGTAAGAAACAAACATTCCAACACAACATACCCTATTTTGAACCCAGCAAAAGCTAGAAAACAAAAATGCTTGCGCGGAGTTTTCACAAAAGCCGCTAAAGTATGTAAGATATTTACAAGAGTTGCATGTTGCATAGAAATTTCACAATTTACAAAATACATTGCCATGCCACAGTAATTCGAGTTCACCATCGACAACCGGACCGACGAACGTTAAATTTTTTTTTTTAATGTTGTCGCGACGACGACGATGGCGGCGGCGGCTACGACGACTGACAACGAAAAACACAGCACGACAAGAAAATACCTTCGTTAGCCTTTAAGTTTAGGATTTGTGTTGGGTTTCGTGCGATGATGGTCTAGCTGCTAACGTTCATATCATGTTTTCCTAAAACCCAACCCAAAGAACACACAAAACAGCAAATAAACGTCATGCAATGATGGGCAAACGATTGCGTCTGGCTTATAGTTTAACAAAATAAAAATACAAAATTACAAACCCACCTCCTCCTCCCCCATGTTATACACTCAGAGTATGCGATTGCAGCCATATAATATAAACAACCATTAAAAGGAAATTAATGAAACTCACCTTCCCAGGGACATCCAACCACTTCGGCCCTCATGCAGACAGTTCGGTCATATTGGCTGTATGGATAGATGCGAACTTTCGATGCGAAAATGATCGGTTGCAGGAGGTTCTCCACCTCGCTGTAGGTGTTGATGTTGCCAGACAGAACCTGAAATCGAGAGTGTTTTTGTTATACTTGCTAGGCACTTTTATTCTTCGACAAAAACTACAACAACAAAACAGAAAGGATACAAATATTTTATATTTTCCCACCACTTCGGTATAACACCCGAATGCAGTAAACGGAAATTGCCGCTATAAATCAGGACGGCTTTAGCTAAGCACACATCCCCAGTCACATTATACTTATATAGATGTACCTACGAATAGTGGCCGAGTGTCACTCACCTCCTTTCCTTGGATACTTTTCCAACGAATCCATTTAGTCATGCCTGGACGCCAGTATTCCAAAACGTAGGACTCTGTGTACTCCTGCCCTTGACCCTTACCAAAGCGGCCCTGAGTGCGGACTGCCGTGATGACGTGAACCTTTAGCAGATCGATTTGCAGATACTCCTTTAAGCCACGCGATACCATATGCTTGGGACACCATGCTCCACCATTGTTGTCGATTTTAAGCCTGCAATCAGACAGAAAAGAATTTTTAAGTTAAGCATCATACTAGGTATAATAAAAGTATAAGAGTTAAGGTGCTTCAGGATCAGGATACAAAAAAAAAATTCACAGAAAAAATATGTGAGCGTCTATAGTAATTAAAAGTCGTGCGGGTCGGTGGACACGGCTCTTTCGCTTCGTTAAAATCGTGATTAAAATAATTATAAATATATCCGAGCTTTATTAACGTCATAAAGTCAGATATCGGATAAGCGAAAGGACATCCCAATTTCAATTTGTGGCTATGGCTACCGTAAATGGAAACTCTTCAGACAGTGGGGTCGAATTATTTCTTTTTAATATAATAAATTCGGTGTAAGGCTGCACTGGCTGGCTTGGAAGATAGCAGATGGGGCGAGTAGGTATTATGTAAAAGCACTGAAACTTCTGGATGGTAGCAATTTGAAGTGTGATTTCGAAGTAATCGATTTTGACTATGAGTAATTAATTGGATATCGTATATAAGCACTTTAGTCGCTTTTTTTAAGATCGAAGGAGGAGTATCAATCAAAAGGGACACATAGCGCAGCCAGCCTCTAGATCTCTGAGCAAAATTAGCTTTGTTTAAAAAATAATTATAGAATTCTAACAGCAAATTCTAGTTACCCTTTGGCTACCTTTGGCCAGCGATCGACTATTTTTCGGAGGTTTGGGTTCGATTCCCAACCTTTACGTTTATTCTTTTCAGAGGTCCTGCAGCTTGTGAGAAACTAAGAATATTGTTACGAAAAGTGCATCTCAACTAGACGTTGGGAAACGGAAACGAAAATTGTAGGTGCCCTGTTACCTACACGCACACAGAAAATGGTTTTTTGACCTTTGGTTCTACGTGAGCTAGTGAGGCACCAGTAATGCGAAAATGATTGGAGGGCAAAGTGTTATAGTTTGGACAAACCAAGAAACCAAGAAGAGTTGAAAAAAAAAACAACAAAACCCTAGAGATATGCTCCACAAAACACCAGGTACCTACCGAGTATGAAGTAACATAGAGAAATCTTTTCTATAATTTTTAAGAAAACTTATTAAAAATGTCACTGTGACAAGTGGTTATTAATTATTGCATCGTGAAAATAAGATATTAAAAAAAGAAATGAATAGCCTTGCTCTTTTCGAAAGATTCTTAAAAGCAAATGGAAAAATTCACCGACGATTGTTATGGTCACAACTCTCCTTTTCACTACTTTGCCCTAAGGGTTTATCTTTTTGCCTTAAAAAAAAGGATAACAACTTAAAAACATCAAAAACAAGTATTTTAATAATTTGTCTGTTTGAAATGTAAATTTAAAAAGAGTATGGCGACAGACTAACTAATGTAAGTAATTGAATTAATGAAAAAGAGTAAAATTCAAAAGAACCTTGGAACGAAAAATAAAAAATAAAACCCTCCTCGGCAAACCTTCTTTTAACAAAATAAAAGTCATAATCAAATGAACATGGTGTTTTTGTTTTTTTTTTTTTTTTTTTTGCTTTTTAGGAAATACTGCGACATATATAAATGGACGATGACGAGGAAGTATGCCACGGTCGTGTTTTAAATTAAGGATTACTTAGTATTCATTTAAATTTATTTTTTTATGTTTTATTCGAAGAATTAATTTGCAGAAAATCGATTCTTTTTCTCGAAACATAATATTTGACAAATTTTGAATGCTGAAAATTAATATTGCGGGTGATTTTTTTAAAGTGAATCCATTCTGGTTTGATTGATTATATCATTTGTGTCATGCGATATAATTCACAAAGAATCACAGGTGTAAAAAGAAACCAATATTTTCTATGACAACAGCACTGCTTTTATTAAAAATCCAGTCAAATTGTTTTTTTCCAGGAAAGTTTTGGGGTAATTTTTTTATGTTATGTTTTAGGAGGTTCTAAATCCGAATCTGAGGTTTGTCAACAAAATTTTGTGAAGCAACAAAAATGAAAAAAAACTGCAAAATTTTCATAGTTTCCTAAAAGGAAATTTTACCCTGAAGGATAAGTTTTTGGTTAGGTACAACTGTCATGCATCTATGAACACAGAGAAATATGAACCAACTACCAAATAAAAAGATTACCTTATTGAGTTGTTTTACTAAGAAATCGAAACTGTCGCTATAACTGCTATTAATGGCACACATATCTTCAGAACAAATAATGAAACCGACTTCGGGCTAATTTTATTTTACACCTTAGGTTGTTATGAAAAACTAATACGAGTTTCAAAATAAAAATAACCACTAGTATTTTTTTAATACAAACAACTACGAAAAATTATAAAAAACGAATATTCGATCAAATATATTGAGAACGGGCAATGACTCCAGACAATTTGTATCGTTCGCGAAATACCGTTATTATGAAATGGTAGGATTTAGAAGAAAATCTCATTGAAAGTTAAAAAAAAATATAACATAAATAGCTGAAAATGGGTTTTGTCTCAAATAATTCAAGAATAAATAAGGATATCATTTCCGGGTGAATTTTATTCTGCACATAAGCTGGTAATTAAGAATTTTTGAGGTTTTAAAGAATATTTAATTAAAAATTTTTGCTAGCGAAAGAACTTAGATTAATTTTATTCTAAACACAATACATTAGACTTTTTTTTTTCATTCGAACAAATAATATTAAAAAAATAAATACAAATATCTTTGAAATCGGGTTTGCTGTTTAGAAAAATGTCAGAAATAAGCAAAACAGGCTTATATGGCCATAGAAAAGATTTTTGAAAAATATATTTAAGAAGAACTGCTCATGATTTTTAAATTGAGAAAAATGTGTTTTTTTTCTTAAATCGGTGTGGTCCTAATACAAAATTCAAAATGCAAAGTATGCATCTACCACAACCCCACATACAATGAATGTAAGTTCTCATTTCTTTACTTCGAACCGAAAACTTATTCGAATAACCAAATACAAGGCTCTGTTAAATCGAATCAAGGATTTGTTTCCTCTGATTCGTAACTATACAGTCAAGGCCCAAGACAATGGTTTGTTAAGGTGAAATTGCTCAAACAAGTAGAAAATATAGAGGATTTAAAAAGTTTTGGCTGAGTGATTAAAAAAAAAAAATATTTTCAAAATTTAACAAACATATAATTGAAATAACAAACTTTGTATTTGTTTTTCAAATCACTCAGCCAAAAACAAAATATATAATTTGGAAGGCACAATTAAAATAGTTTTTTCACCATTTTCTAAAATCACTCCAATTCTACTATGAAACTATGAATATCTACAAATCCCGTAATCCCGGCTTGCATATAGTGTAGCAACCCTATGCCTTGGAGGGATATCGCTAGACAACCCCAACGCAATTTTTTTTCGTACACCACTTACAACTCCGGATCTCAGACCATAATAATTGAATAACAAAAAATGTACATTTAAAAAAAAATCACAGTCATTCCAAATATCTAAAAAACCAGAATATTCTTTTTTTAAATAAAATTTTCTCTGATATCATATTTTTTGTACACCTCTAAGACCTGTTGTATGGTCTGGGTCAGGTATTTAAAAAAAAGTCAAACATTTAACTTTAACGCATGGCAACCCTATGTACTGACACGCTCGGCAACCCATGTGCAAACTGTTTCCTTAATAACAGGGGTAGGTATGGCGGTATTTTAGACTACTAGCTCATATACATAAGGTTCAACATTTAATTTGGTGCCAAATTAAAGATGCAAATAAAAACTTTGGGTTTCCACTTTGAAAATGTTGGCATCAAAGTAATAATTTTGTTTGAATGAAAAAACACTACTTTACTTTAACCGTGATAACTTTTTAGCTTATTAAAAAAGGGAAATATTGATTATGCCGACCAAAAGTAAAAAAAAAATGAAAAAATTAAAAGAATTCAGCTAGAAGTGTCTCAGAATGTGGTAAACCGGTTCAAATGAAAATAACACTCAAATAATTCTAAGGTATTTAAACAAAATAGTATTAATTTTGGTAGTGCTAAAAGCTAAAACATAACTCCAATTTGAGCCAAAACATCACGCGTCCGTGACATTCAGTAAACTTGCTCGGTCCCACTGTCCCGTACCTCATCTCTCTAAAATCACTTGGCTCGTGGAATTTTTTTTTAGTCTATGCATAGATGAAAAACTGAAAGAAGGTATGATGATGACTTTTAGGATAAAGCCAATGTCATTAGCATTTTAAATGAGTTTTTATGGGGCGGACATTTGAACCGATGGACGATGACCAGATGCTTTCGATAAAGGTGTGGGGAAGTTGGAGGGAATGGGCCTGTTTCTAGATAGCAAAAGCAACAAGTTGCAACTAGAGGTTGCTCCCTCTTTTATGTATTTATATGCAAAGGAATAATTACAGTCAGACAGAATATGTGATATCAAAAGAGGCCGCAGAATTGTTTTGATTGTAAAGGAATTACGAACATTAAATGTTGTGACATTGAGACGACAGTGAAGTATTAAAAAAAAAAATCTTTTTTAATATTAAGAAAATTTCAGTTCGATGAAAGGAATTGGCAATCATTATAATGTGTAGTAGGTTTCTTCATTTTATTGTTGCTACTATTTTAGCCGAATATAACAGCAGCTGCTGAACAAAAATTAAAATGTGACTGCATATATATATATTGGTTCTTTAGCTTACAGCAAACAATGAAAATACGGGGAATGAGCATCCATAAAAAAAAAAGAAAACTCAGAGAAAAAAACACACCATAAAAAATAAAATCGCTCTAACTAAATTCAAACAGTAACAGTAAGTATAGCACAATAGGTTAGACTGTCAACTAATAACACAAGCACCACTGGTTCGTATATTGGTGGTGGCCATCATTTTTTTTGTTTTTGTTTGCCTTTATAAATTTAAAAAAAAAATTAAAATTTTCGTGTTTGGACCCAAATTGTTAACATTGTACTTTGATTTGAATTATTTTTTTTTCTAAGTAATATTTTCCTAGTAAGAGCTATCACAGACGTAGGAAGTGCATATTATACATAGGTTTAGTGTCTAGATTCTAGAACGTTGTAGTTGATAAATTAATTTAAAAAAAAAAATAGTTTTTCAATCCTATTCAACCTAATACAACCTTCTTTACGTACATACCAGGGACGGGTATGCTTCATCCACCTAGTTTCTAGATACTCAGAGAGAAATTTTCAGTTTCAAACAAAATTAATTAATTCTCTAGAATTATTCATACTATAATGTTATTATCAATTAAAGGGGTTTCTTTGAAGTTTTGACTGCACATGTTTAGAAACTATTGAAATATCTTAAATAATAGGTACTGACCAATCTCAGCAGTATAATTTTTGTTCAGTTATTTGTTCACAGAATCTTGTTTGTATCTATTTAAGCAATACATTTTTGAGTTATTCGAAATAAGAAAGGAAACCAGATGATTTCGTAGAAACTGTTTATTAAGAGATTTGTTGTGAGTTATTTCATACCAGGGTTGATTTCCAAGAATAAAAGCCATTAACTGCATCTGAATTTTTTAAGGTTTACTAAAAAAACAATCTCATTGCTTTTTTTGTAATGAAGCATAAAACATGGCACATGTAATTTATTGATATTGATTTGTAATTTGTTGATATTTTTGAGAATTTTTGTTAAGCCTTGTTTATATTTAATACCCGGGAAGTAAAATTGAAACCCATGCGAAGGGTTATCAAAACAAAATGGGCAAAAATATCCTGGATCTCGTCCAAATGTTCACCCTAAAAAATCGACTGAAGATGAAATAATTTTAACTAAGAATTTAGAATAAAAATAAAAATCATACGTCCCTTACTTTAGCGAACTTTTTGTGACAGAATCACAAAAATCTACAATTGGTAATTCTTATTTCAAATTTAAGTTTAAAAAGTGCACATCCAAGTGCCTGAAGCTATTGGAGAAATTTTTGAAAAATGGCTCTTTTTATTCTACCAGAAATTGGAGCTTCTTTAAGTAATTGTTGCGCAATATCTAATTTAATAGCTCATAGTCTGTTGAATAAACCTTTTAGTAAGGAAAAATTTCATTCACAGTTTTTATTATTGAATATGTTTTTGTGATATCTAAACAAAACATTTCTAAAATCTCAAAATAAAAAAAAAGTAAAAAAATGGATTAGTAATTTTTTTATAAGAAACAAAATATTTTTTAGAATCACTAAAATTTAGAAAAAAGAACAAAATCTTGTTTCTTTAATTCTTTGGGGCTAGTGTAGACAATTTTGTGTGTCTGCTTAATCACTTTTGTACTCACGATCCCATTCATTTAGCAAAAATCCCACTTTTAGACACAAACAGATAAGTTCGTAGATTGAAAAGCAGAACATATTTAACCACATTTCTAGTTTAGTTTATTCAGTATCAAATTTCATTTCCTTGATGTCCCCATTAAAATACAACAATCTCCATTAATTCTCCTTTCACAAGTTGTAACACCTCATTAACTCGGTCAGTAAATTTTTTGAAACACTGCATTGTCGATAATTATTTCCATTTGCCAACCGCTTAATGGAATGGGCAGCAGCAAACCAGCCGGGGCCATTATAGATGTAGACATAGTGAACTAAAGGTAGCACCAGCTTAGGGTATAACCACTTTTAGTTTTAAACAAGCCGCCACAACATTCCGTCTTCCACTTTCGATATAATCGTTTGTGTGGTTAAACTGTTTGCACAGATAGTTTGTGAATTCCCCCAGGTGCTGATATTTGCACCGCAACTTAATCCTTTGGATTTGAACACACTCTCACACAATAGCAAAGCATCTAGCCAGCCTTTCAATTATTTCCATCATTTTTCAATATAACTTTAAAGTATGTATGTATGTCGGATGGATATCCATGGTCTATAGTTGAGTGTATACTACATATATTAGTCCACCTTGGGGGTATTTGAAAATGTTCACTCTTTAATTAGTCGCTTGTTCAATTGTAGCCAACCAAAACCACCCAGGGGGCAGGCAACATTAAGCAGAGAATGGTATTAACATCAGCAACGAGAACAACTGCCGTTGACGTTGACAGTTTTTATATTTTTTATTTTTGTTGTTGTGTTTGTCTGTTTGACCTGAGCAAAAATGTCTATAATGCCGTAAAAATATTCTGTTATAATAATTAATTTTCCAGCTTTTCTCTTTGAAGAATAACCTCCGGTGTGAGAAAGGTGAGAATCACATTAATCACTTTTGCATTTCAAGGCTCTCACTGTCGGCCCTGCAATATGGCATAAAATTTGACATTTTCCAAAGTTTGTATACTTATGTAGGTGGTTTTTTTTTTTTTTTGAAAAGTTAGGAACCACAGTGTATTGCTATGCTGTCAATTTCAAAATGTCAGATGTCCCTAATCACAAATGAATTCATTTCATTGTCAAATGTCACCCAGAATAAAGTATAGGTACCTATACCTACTCGTATTTCGTATAACAGATATAACAGCAAAGAGCAGCATCAGAAGGTGTAAGATGGACAAGGGTGGGAGTGGGGTGGGGGGTGGCGGAGAGCAAAACAACCCCCAGTGCTTATTAGTTAAGTGGATACAAGCAACAAGATAAAAGATACATTTTTTTTGTTCTTTACGTTGTTTGACATAGGAAACACTATTACAGGAAATGTTTTGTAAAACTGACACCGCCCCAAGGGCTGGACTCTTCCTGGATTTTTTTTTTTTTTTAATGTTTTTTTTTTTTATCTCGCGTACGCTACTCCTGCTACTGCTTGTTCCACTTTTTGTTTATTACTTTTTTTATGAGTTCAACAAAACTTTTATGAGTTGTATATGGAAAACGACGAGTGCATAAAGTGTGTGAGATGAAACAAACAAAAAACTACGCCGTACAGCAAAAAAATTCGACTTTTTATGCTCGGGATGTTTTGTGTGTGTGTTTTTTTTTTGTTAGATATTTACATACCTACAAGCATGGT
Source organism: Meliscaeva auricollis (assembly GCA_948107695.1). Classification (NCBI taxonomy): domain Eukaryota; kingdom Metazoa; phylum Arthropoda; class Insecta; order Diptera; family Syrphidae; genus Meliscaeva; species Meliscaeva auricollis. Next base: position 15,675,649 of record OX403616.1, on the reverse strand, counting down.
GCTGTGCAAAAAAATATGAATGAAACTGTATAAAAACAATGACTGATTTGTGACACAATAATTAAATGAAGATAAAAGTGATGCACTTCGGCTGCTACACAAAATCGACTGTTCAATTTTGATTTGTCGACTCAAAATTTTTAGAATTTCGTTGACCAATAAAACATTTCAAAAGAAAAACAACCGATTTCAAATTAAAGACTTGTCAAAACTGGAATGGTAACACATGGAGATGGTATAATCAAAATCGATTCACCCAGTCGAAAGTTCTGAGGAAAGAAACATACAAAATAAGAACAAACACAGACGGATTGAGAACCTCCTCATTTTTTGAAGTCAGTGATCATATTTTGTCCACAGCACTGTAGGTATGTGAATTTGTGAATTTTTGTGTCAAGCAGGACAGTATCGGCTGTAGTATTTTATCATAACGTTCTGAAATTGGAAAATGTTGGATTTTTTTTCTACTAAATATTACTTCTGTTGGTTTTGGGATGAACAAAAAATTAAACAACGTTGAATAAAAAATTACATAAACTTCGATTTTGAATTCATACGGAAAAAAGAAAACATCAAACGAATAACATTTAAAAACCAAAAAAAAATATTTATTTATTTTGTATTCAATGACAGGGCATCCACGATATGATGGTTCTTTATTTCATTTTTTAATTTTTTAAAATTGAGTTCATTTTGTATTTATGAAATTATTTGTTTTTTTTTTTTATTTCTGTTGTGTATATATTTTTTTAAATAATGAACTTCAGGTAAAAGAACTCAATAAAAAGTTCACATGAAAAATAATTATGTTAAATAACAGTTTTTGTTTTTTATTTTTCTTTATGAAAAGAAACAAAAACAACAAATTTGTTGATTGTCAACAAATTGTTTTCATATCAATAACTTCGATGTGCGGCTTAAATATTTAAATATTGAATATTTAAATAATGTGGTAGCTTTTTAATGCAACACACGCAGCTATGCGTACTTGGATATGTGTGCGAAACGGTAGAGTTTTTAAAAAAATGTTATTTTGGGTATCGGTTTATTTTGAACATGTACATAGGTGACGTGACGAAAATTTCTCTTTATTAATTAAACGTTACATCATGAACAAAATACAGCGTGAGCAATTTTTTTTTTTGCTCAATTCGAAATTGAAGTCAAAAACACTCTAACACGTCAAGTTTTTGAGATATGCCCGTTCTTTTGTGGTACATTTAACGTCGAATTACTTAAACTGGTAAACAATTTGTTAGAAAACTATTTAAAAAATGTAAAAGAACTGTATTTCATAGTTCTAAATCATTTTAAATCTTTTTAAAATTCGTTTTCCGCGCAAAGATATTGCAAAGTGAAAATCAAGAGTTGTCCAATATATTCCCTGCAATCCAGTAAACGCGTATTTAGAGGCGAAAAATCTGTACAAATTTTCAATGACTAACTGTGTGTTTTTTTGGGTGCTGAGCACGAATTTGAAGCGATCCACAAAAAAAATATCGGGTAAACATGAGAAATCATCGAATAACTTCCAATTAATTGTTTTTTATTGTTTTTGGTGTATTTTCAAAAATGTGAACATTTATCGTTAAAAGTTTTTTGCAGAATTAAAGAGTCAATAACTACAAAATAACTTTTCTATTTTTCACAAAAAAATGTTGAAAAATCCATAAAAATCAATTCTTAAAAAAAAAACAGAACAAAAATACATTTTAGTTGATATTCCTTGCAAGCAAAAATTATCTGTCATGTCTGTTCACAAATAAGACAGCCGAAATAAGAATTTGATAAGTTTATTTCTCTGGCAGCCAACTGTTTTCTTAACTGAAGAGTGAAAAATCGGCTCTAATATTATTATATAATAGAATATTACAAAAATCTCTTTTATAAATAAAAAAATACAAAAATTCTTCATTTTGTCAGTATTAAAGTTTTTTTTTTTAATTTTTGGAAATGTCAAGGCAAACATAAAATTCATAATCGCCCATCAGAAAGTCGAGGTTAAGGTATTACCTATTAGATTATTACTTTCTATGATAACTTACAAAATATATGAATCACAATTTTAGTTTCAAGAGCAAATTTTTGATTAAATAACTTCGATTTTCATTACAAAAGAAAAATAACTCTTAAAATAAATCTTCCTGACCAACCTCATTTTATAATTAAACAAAATTCATCTCAGTAAACACCCCCTGCCAAGCGATTCTTTCATGAAACATGATAACGTAATCTCGCATCCAAAACGACACCCTTCATTCAAAAATGTTTCAAAGTCAATTAAATGACTGACTGGAACTAATTCGTCCATAATCGAAAATAATCAATAAAAATGTCACTCTTTCTTTAACAAATTATGTGGAACGACCACAAAATACACAAACACTGTTTATCACCCCTTTTTGTGAGGTTTTCCTTTTTTTTGGTGGACAAAGAAAAACAAAAAAAAAGAAAAAAATGTTACCAAAACATTTGATTATCTTAATGCTCCTTCATCGATAGAGATGACCTAACATGAAAAATTGATCTTCTAATTAGCTAATGCTGGTGCAACTTTCCTCCTATACCTATGCGAGAGCAAACAAATTTCATCAGGCAGAGCGCAAAGGACACATATGGTCTGTTTGTTTGCCTGGGTTTGGGTCATGCTGATGGTGAAGGTCCTTTAATCGATTTCGAACATGAAAGCAATTAGTTATGCTCGGTGCCTCATATATGTGCCACATCCAGATTCAGTTGTACATTAATCGTGTTATTTATTGAAGTACTGTGATAACGAATTGGTCAAGGGATGTAATCAGTTTTACTTGGTGCTATCTTTAATAATGTTTATCGAATGTAGTAGCAGCAGGAGCAGAAAATGCTTCATCGAAATGCATATCACTTTAATGGACTGGTAATTTTGTTTTCTTTTTTTTCCTTCTAGTCCAACTTTTTTTTTCGATTTTAAATTCCAGAAGTTCCGGCTATAAATTCCCAAAATCAGCATGAGAGAGGTGGAGTATGTGCTTGCATCACTCAAGCTGAGATGTTAATTTGTTTTTCGATTCAAATTCTGATTCAGCTTTGCTGCATAGGCAAACGATGAATGCCGGGCAGTAGAATCATGTGTCTGTTTTGGTCAAAGCGATGACGTGAGCCCACAGATATGCTTGCAATATACATACATCTATAAGACTAAAGATAGATGTGACGATTCGATTCTGTTTTGATTCGATGGCCACATATTGGTTGGAAGGAGTCATGTGAACATGATGCAGAGGTATGCATCTCCACAAACATTAATCGAATTTGAGCTAACTCTTGTCTTGATCAAAGCAATTTCTGTCATCGAATATGGAAAATGGAATGCTCTATCGATAAAGAGTAAACAACAGGTTAGCATAAAATTTAGATCAAAACGGGATTAAGGCCAAATCATGTGCATTGTGCAGTCGAGTAAAAATAAGAAGCAATGTAGACGATTTATGGAGTAAATAATGAACTTCACAAAACAATCAACTTTACATTAAGAATCAAACTTTACATGATGAACGAAATGAATAACCTACCTTGCGATAAACATGAATGTTTGAGAAATTTTTTTTTTCTTGAACGCAACTTACAACTTTGACCCACAATATATTTCTTATTTGTTGATAATAAGCTATAGTTTTGCAAAAGAATTTTAATTGTTTCTGTAAGACTTGGGTACATTTAACTTATTTTTTTTTAGGAAATTGTCAACCAAACAAAGCTGAGATTGAAAATTATTTGGTAGGTTTATAACTATTTTCTTCTATGATCATATACATTCTATGGATGCTTCACGTTGATTAAATAATGAAAAAAAATCTCGGTTTGAAGTCACTCCCGCTCATACAACTTTTATGTTATGAATTTTTGGACTTCTTTATCATCTTAATTTGATTTTTACCTGGAAGTTTCTTCATAAATTTTTTTTTTAATATTTGCCCAATAGATTCGGTGACCATCCGTCATCTTTAAAACAGTATTCTTTTTCAATATCGTGTATTTTCTGTTTTTTTTTTAAGAGAAGGTTCTTTTTAAGTAGGAACTTAAATATGAAATGTAGAGCACAAAAATCTATTGGTCCACAACAAAATACGCTTTGCAGTGAGCACGATTTTAATTTTTAGTTCCAAAAATCATAACATTTGAAACTAACATTTGAACTAGGTACGTTATCGCTCTCTAAAGCTTGGTGCGGCGAAACGTTTGAACTATTATATGCCAAAATAGTAATAAATTCCAATTCGCTTGATTCAAACTAAAACATAAAAAAAAAATTCAAAAACAGTTTTCGAAAAATATTAAAATTTATTTAAAAAAAAGAAACGTGCAAATTAACGACCGCTTCCATATCCAATATTGTTTAAGAACAAATTGATTGCCATGAAAAACTCAAAAATAATTACTCATCTTCAGAAAAAGCGCGGTGCTGCAAGAAACAGAATAAATTTGTTCCAGTAATTATACAAAAATAATCGCAAATTCTAATTCCTTGAAGGAAATGCCAATGTAGTTTTAGGGAAATTTTATAGCTTAACTCAAAATAAGAGGTCAAAACAGCATTAAAAACATCTTAAAAATTTCGAATACAACACATGAAAAAACTAAAATTCTTGATGGTTTTCTTTTTTAACAATATTTTTAGGCTAAACACTAAACAGCCTAAACTTCTGAAAATTTTCAAAAATATGTGAACTTTGACAGACTGTATCTGTCAAATGGTTCGACTGATCTCGATATTCTTCCTCTGTATTAACGCTTCCTAATTCAGTAAAATAATAAATTTAGAAATACGAAAAATGATTTATGCAGAATTTAATAAAAATTTGTTTTTCGTGCGGTGCGTTGGCTGACATTGTTTCCTTATATTTTTTAAGAGCGAATATAAAAAAATTCCATTTTCATTTTTAGAAACCAAAAATATTTCAATGACATGAGCTGTTCATAAGAACAATAATTTAAAAGACCTTTTAAATTCAATTAATTCAAGCTGATTCAAAGAAAGTTTAAAACTTGAGTTTGAAGGAAAAATGCCGATTGAATCAATCAACACAGGTAATTGATTTAACAAGGCTGTATTGATTGTTTAAGTTAATGAGATCCATCAGCTTTTACATTATCATTTTCTAAGGATACCAATTATTTTGAATGAAAACTTTTGAAAAGAATTCTAATGAATTTGAATTTCGAGAATTTGATTTGTGCATACCTCAGGAAAGTCTTATAACGATTTTGAAAACTGCTGACAAGTAAAAAGTTTGTGAAAAGACAATCCAGTGTCGACTCAAATAATTTTGTTGATGATGTTGGTCTCGCAGTAGTTTTTAGGAAAATGATTGCATCATCAGTATAGTTAAAAAAAATTGTAGGTAAATACAATTATTTAAGGTATTAACTCAATATTACAAAAAATAATTATGGACCGGGAAGCAAAAACTCGTTCAAACGAGGGTGTTTTTTTTCGAGATTTCGCAAATCGTATACAAAATACTAATTTCTGGGCTGTCTCCATTTTAAGATCCGACTATTACTTCTGAGAAACAATTTCAAACCTAATTATTTCCGACGATCCTTAAATAGTTTCACCCACATAGCAAACTCTGTGTAGCCTTTGATTTGATACCAAGCACGTTCGTCTACACCGTGGACCAGAAACAATAAATGGGCTTCTAGCGTTTTTTGTACAAGAATAAAGTTCTTTGTAATTTCTAAAGAGCATTTAATTGGAAAATCATATTTGAAATGCAATCCTAATGACAGAATCTTAGTAATTAAACTCTGTATGATTGAATGCTTGTTTGATTAAAATCAAAATCTTATAATGGCACTTATTAAAAAAGTAAAGAGAATTGGTCTTCCAAAGTGGTTTTCAAGTAAGAATTAGACTATCGAAGCAAAAAATGGAGGAACAAATAAATAAATCTGTTAATTACAACGCAAGTTATTTCACGAGAAAAAACAATGCATTTTTTTAATTACGTTTTTTGACGTTTCTTAATGTGACAAACACACAAATTTTGTTCTGGTTCATCAATATTATTATAATAAACACTACTATATTTGTTAGTCAAGCACTTTTGCTACAAGAGGAATTATTCTTCTTTGAGACAAAGGATATTCTAACAAGCGTGAATTTGCTCCAAAAAATAATATAATTATAAAAAAGGTTGAATTCGCATTAAATAATTAATCTTGAAAGATACTTCGAGCATCTTTTAACAGAAAAAATATTATATTAAAAACCTCGAAAGAAAACAATTGCACCTATATAAAGGTAAAGCGATGTGTATTTCCAAATGTATTTCAATGTTATTATCCTTTCACATTATTTCCCTTTGCCCGCGACGAATTTTTCGATGGTTTCAAGATCCTGTTTTATGAAATTCTATAGGTTTACTCCAAAAATTTAACAAAAATTAAACGTTTCTCAAAAAAAAAACTTTAAATTGTAATACCTAACGTTGATTTTTATGGAAAGATGCAAACAAAAAACACCTTTGCGAATTTCACTCTTATTCACATTCATTCTAATCTAATGAAATAATGAGAAACAAAATTCTCATCTTATATTTGCTTGGCTCAAAACAAACAAAAAAATGTACTGCTCCAATTAAAGAATAAACACACAAACAGTTTGTGCGTGTGTCTATTTGCACAATCAATAATATAAACACAATATAAAATAAAGAACTAAAGCTTTGTGTTTACCATCACTTAAACTCATAAGTAAATTAAAAGGATAAATATTTGTTCTCTTTGCACTTGCATCTGAATTGAATTGATTGGGGTTAGTATAGAAATACTTGCCTTTAATTTCATTTATCATGAATTGTATTTGTCACTCTGTTTTATTTATTTATGCAAATTTTGAAATAATAAACACATTTTACGAAGCAAACTTTGTGTGTGATAGAGAAAAAAATTATTTTAAATCTAATTATTTTTGTATATCTTATTGATCCTATAGATTCTTTCAAACCTTGCTTTGTTTGTTTTATATTTCTAAATTTTATATTGCTATTGGACTAAGAGCTCACTGCAGATTTTGGGTGTGAGTGATAGCATAAATAGATTGGTATTTTTGAAAAAGTCCTTTGATTGTATGTATAAGATGTCGAGTTCTTACAATCCGTAGTTGGGTCGTTTGAAAGTTAAAGTGCAATAATATTGCAGTTTTTAAATAATTATGATACAAAAAAACAATGTTTTGTCCTTGTCTGCTAACAAAAAATTTGTATCAAGTCAATTAAATATTCCTATTTATCCGAAAGATGCACAAAAAATGCATACATACTTTGTGTGCATATTTCGGACAGATGGAAACACGTAACCCGTCCTGAAAAATACTTTTTAGTAACATACAAGAAAGATCTATCTTGATAGCACCCATTTTTGTTGGTATCAAAATAATTTCACTGTTATTTAGAAAACTGCATTTTTATGCAAACGTTAACTTCTAAATGCCCCCGCTACGAACTGCAAGAACTCGACATCTCATACATACAATCAAAAGAACTTTCCAAAAATACTAATAATTTTATGATATCACTCACACCCAAAATCTACTTTGAGCTCTCAGTCTATATTCCTTTAAGAATTATCCTTTAAGAATATTATTAAATTTGAAATACATTTGTTTTCAGTACATTTTTCGTTCATACAGAAACAACTACACAAATCCTGTTAAAGATCAGAGACAATCTGAGGTCAATAAATCGAAACACGTTCTGATGCATACACAAAGAAACATAACATAGATGTTGGTAAATAAAGGTTTCCAATCTGCAACTACTCTCTACTTCCGACAAATTTTTATTTAATGCCTATTTTGTGTACGAATATACGAGTACTCGAATGTATATGAACGATGAACAAAGTTATTTCGCTTCAGTACACATCAAAAGACTGCATAGCTTTATCATTCAGTGCAAAGGACAAGGAGTCTTCCGATGAGAATGTCTTTGAAAATTAACTCATAAACGTTGCCTATGTGCAACACAAACAAGTCTATGATGATAATAAAGACTAGACTAGGGTACCTACATCCAACAGGGTTAAAAGTCGGATGAAATGCATTCTGTTCTTTTGGAATATGAGAAGCTTTTGTTCCAAATATGAGACCAAAAATACTATAGCATCGAAGAACTACGACTTTAGACTACATTATTGGAAACATGTGAATTAAAAAATTGTTGTTTTGATAACTGATGGTTAACTGGTCAAAAGAACAGCGTTTACGTTCAGTGTTTGAAATTAAAGTTTATTTCAATTGCACGTAGCTTTGTTTTATATTGCTATAAGGTATACAGGTTGATTTAGATTTTGCATGAGGGACCGACACAAAGCTATAGAGCATGTAGTTTAATGCAAAACAAGAAATGAATCGTGTGAAATGTCCAACATTCCACATTAAAAGGGGAGCGAAATTTTTGAAGTTATACTTCTTTACCAAGACTTTTTCAGCCCATTATTTCTGGTTTTTTTTTCACACAAACACTATTTGTAGGATAAGAGTTACAACACACTTACATTCTATACTGGGTTTATTTTTTTATTTTGCAAACGCAATAAATTTATTAAATTACATACATAAGTCAGCCATAATTTTTGATAAAAATCTTACTGATTCATTTTGTACACTATAATTAATAGAAAAAAAACTATAAACAACAAAAGCTAGGTGGTATAATGTAAGGTTCTGATACGGAGGAGTTTTTCGAAATTCCACCGGCAAGTTAGGGTACAATGGGGCAAATGAAAAAAAAAACTTTTTGTACATCTCGAAAAGTATAAGGGCTAGAATTACGAAATAAATTTTATTGAATAGATAAATTGAAAAAATATTCAGTTTCAATTAATAAAAAAATTCTAAAAAATCAACTTTTCAAGTTAAAAATAATTTTCCAAAATCAAATGTTTTTTTAGATCTTTGAAAATAATGTTGGTGTGAGAGTTGATGTTTTATTGAAAAACTAACTGCGCACATTGATAGATAATGAAAAAAAAATAAACCTTTACAACGGTATGTATTCAAAATGCTCAGCAACGGTTTTTTGGAGTTTCAAAAAACAAATACCTTTTTGGAAGTTTATGTGGGTGGTTTAATTGATTAAAAAAATCAGCGAATAACAGAAAAAAGATTTCGTCAAAAAAACTTTTTGATTTATTTGTTGTCTATTCAAATTACATTTTTAAACATTTTTTTTTTGAACGTATTTAACATAGCCATTAGATATTGGGTAAATACATTTTTGTACAAAATTTCACAAATTTTCTGTAGTCTATGAGGAGAGATAATGGTAAAAAGAGTTTTTTTACGCGGCGCTAAATAACTATTTACCCAAGCCTCATTAAATTTTAATTCAACTTTATTGAGGATCACGATTAAATTACCTTTAATTTGATATACCACACATAACTGTTCAGTACATGCCATAAAAGCTTCAAAAACTTAAAAACAGTTTCATCGAAGTTCAACAAAATTGTCTACTTTGGTCGTCGGAACTCGACCAGCCACCAGTGGGGAACGGTGCCGTTGGCTCACAAATGGATTCGAGATGGTTCTCTTATAAAAAATTGTAACTTTGTTGTTTACTGTCTGATTTGAAAGATTGAGGTGTCTAAATTCAGCTAAATTAAGCTTTTACATTTTGTATTTTTTCTATACAGTTACACATAAACATAAGAAATATGTAATGGAACGCATAATCAATTTTTGTTTTCTTTGTCTTTAACAAAATGAAATATTTTTGAATTTCATAAAACAATGTATTACAATATTTTTGGTACAAGTATCCTCGATAGGCAATAAACATTCTTAAGCATATAAGTGCATTTTGATGGATTTTAGAGAAAAAATAATAAAGAACACAACAAAAGTTGTGCGATTTTATTGAATATTAAAATCTATAACTTTAGCTTTAGTTGCAGGATTTTACAAAATTGAACAGGTTCTTGTAGATAAAATGTTCGACTATTGGACAATTATTTTATAAACATTGCCACAGAGGTCGTTAAATAAAAATATGTTTTTAATAAATGCGCTAAAATTACAAAATTTAATGAAAAATTTGATAATTTTGAATATATTTTTAGCTCAATTTCAAGATGAAACTGTTTTCTTAAACAATGCATTTCAAAGTTTTCTGATTAAACTACAAAACAAAAACTGTAAATAATATATTTCATAAAAAAACATCGAACAAAATGCACTTGTTATGCTCCTTTGACAAATTGTACCATTCACAACATCTGACTATGTTTACTTAAATAATTTTAAATTTCTATCAAACTGCACCTAAAATGTGAACAATTATTTTGATACACAATTTGTTTCAATAAGACACTCACCTAAATCTGTTAACAAATTCAAGATATACTTTTCACGTAAACAAAATAGCTTAACCTTAACCAATTTTTAAAGTTGAGGTATCAATGGGAAGATTAAAGTAGTAAGTAAAATACAAAAATAAAATCCTATACAATTGTTTATTAAATTGTGTAAATATGGGCTCCACAAGGAAAAAAATATCAATTTTCACCTAATCTACCGTAATATTTACGTTTTAAATATATTATTTTGATTTAAATCAACTACAAGCTTCAAAAAGACCATTTGTAAATTTCTGAACGCAAAAATAAACAAATAACAGGGGTTTGGTTTCACAAAAAAGCACGTTATTCTTTTTTGAGAAAAATTCCCTTCTAAAACTTTTGACTACATTTCTTAAATAATTTTGCATATATTAAAAAAAAAACTTGAAAAAAAAAATAAATAATGATAGGAAGTTTAACTTCTGGCGCGCGTACATGTGTACACACACCTTTTTTTTAAATAGAAACATGCCCTAAGGCATATATGTATTTGAAAGAATGAGGTGACTTAAATAAACTAATTAGGTACAAGTTTAAGCTAACGATTTGAGGTCGGGGATTTAATTAAAAAAAATATTCTAAGCATTTGATTTAATAGAATTGAGTGGAAGAGTATGTAATCGTAAGATCGTTAGTTAAATGTACAATTACATACATAAATCTAGTCCCTTCATAATGAAATCAATTACAATGATTTGGTGGAAAAATCTTAAAATTATACTTAACTTTTTTTGTGCAGGATGAAATCAAAATGAAATTTAAATAAGTTACCAAGGGAAAGCGAAATACCAATACACAACCATTTATCCTCAAACCAATAATCAAACCATTTAACATTTTTCATCCACGAAATATAAGTCCTTTTCGTTAAGGACTCTAATGCCAGTTCAAAGAAAGCTTATAAAATAACTCCATTTTTTTTGTTGTTGTTTCTTTGTAGTAACCAACTCAGTCTTGATATATAAATGTAGTAAGTATGTATATTATTTTGTAATAAATAAACCTCAGCCATCTCTATATCAGTTTACCGCGCCTTGGCTCTTCTTCAAGATCAATACACATTTAAATATCTAAACATCCTCTCGAAATCACGACGCAGGTAAATGTACTTATTCCAAAATATTGACTCTGAAAAGCCCTATTAAATCCCTCTCGCCGGGAATTACCATCGAACTGGTTTTTTTTTTTTTGTTTTTGTTTTATTTTCCTTTGGAGTACTATAGTATATCATTAAAATCAATAAACCTTCTTTCGGGGAAAGGGGAAGCTTTGGAGACGACGATGACGATGGCGACGAGGACGACGACGACGACGATAACGAAGGACGAAGGGCACAAAGTTGTATAAAATTGCGCATGACATTACTTGGAAGTGGGTGGTGGATGGGTGTGCCGCCTGATGCTATAGAGAGCATTCGTTCAAGTTCCCACGGTTCGTTTCATCATGAGGTTCCTCCATGGCAATATATACAGGTATTTTCTACTTCTTGGGGGCAACAAATTACAACGGGGTGGCATTCGTTTGGCGTTCGGCATAGCAATGGCTAAAAAATAAACCTTTACGAGTGCCGTTGCCATTGCCGTTGCCGTTGCCGTTGCCGGAGTTCCTCTTTCTACCTATACCTTCGACTTCGATGTCCTCTATATTTTTAAGCTTTGGTGTGTGCTCTTCTCCTTTTGTTAAGAAATGGTTTATAACCCTTTAACGATAAACTACCCCATATACATATATTTAAACTCTTCTGCATTGTGCACAACAGAAATGGGTATACTAAATGTACAGTGAGTATAGTAGTATACCAATTGGGTGTAATACCTTTTTCTCAAGGCTACTTGTAGACTATTTTTATACTATACGACGACGTATACTCGTACCGTATACCTACTTCTTCTTTTCGACAAAATGGTTGTTCGTGCAGCAATAAGTCGTAGAACGTGTGCTGCAGTTCGTATTCAGTATACTAGGTAAGGTATAGAGTCCTTAAGTGGCACTTGAACTGGCGAAAATGTTTATGACACACAACACAATACCTCTACATCAGTGGATATAGTTTGTGTATATGTTCCAACAAAAGCTTAAAACTGAAGTGGTCACTTAAATCATCCACTTTAAGTATGTTTGTTAAAGGAACGACAAAGTGTGGGTGCGACACGCTGCCAATGTAGCCCCCACCCATAATATGCTGCTCGTACACATGGCTATGGCTAAAGCTGGTGCTGTTTACTTAAGTAATCGAGGGCATACAGCTTAATGTATTATATGTCGTTCAATTAGTGTTTGATATAAAGTTGAAGAGTTCATGAATAATGCCAAACTAATGGTGATGCAAGGTATCTACACTTTGGAACATAAAAAAATCAAAAACAGGTCCAGTCCAGTTGTAAGGTAACAAAAAAGGACTTCAATGTTTCATAGCCACTAACTTTTTTACAAAAATATATATCGTTTTGAACAGAGCTAAACAATTTGAAGTGAAAAATCTCCATTTTAAAAGGCTTTAATTGAGCTTGACCAAAACACAAGTTAGTATAAAGGTAAAAACTAAAAGTTTGCCAGCCCTGAGTGTGTCGAAAAGTATACTCGTAGTTCCTATCTAATCACAAAGTTAATGATGTGGTTTATTTTTTCTGTGCAGTATGGACTAGATGAAACGCTTAATTTAAAAAGTGTTGTTATAAGGGAATGCGGTTCTTTTGTAATACAAAGGTTAAGCTTAGTCGAAAAAGTTGGTGATTACCTTTTAGCTCTAAGCTCATTGATTTATTTACTTTTGGGGAAGAGCCCTGGCAGGAAACATGCTTACGATCAAAAACAACCTTAGGAAAGGAAGTTTTCAAGCTACATAAGGACTGCTGACAATACTAGCCAAGCCTCTATACAAAATTTCAGTTGTTTAATGCACTACTCAAAGTAAATCAAAGTAAGATCCCGCAAGAGCAAAGTTAATTATTATTCTGGAAGACCAGCTGGTGGCACTCGCACATTTTTCAAGAAATCAATTGTGTACCCCGAAACACCCTAGAAATCAATCAGTGAAAAGATAATGGCGGTCAGATTCCGGAAAAAAGTAGCCCAGCCCTTTTTTCTGACTGTATAATGTGGTAGAAAAAAGACGTGTTTTACAAGCTTCTTAGTGCAGTTTGTCATGTGGTGAGAGATAGCACAGTTAGCACGTTGTAAATGGAAACTATGCCAAGGACACTCCATAAGGAATATGGAGGTTTTCTGGAAGAAAATGGATGTGACTGACTTCTAAGATTTGATTAAAATTTAAAGATCTTTTGGAGCCAATTAAGCAGCCTTTTGAAGCTTTTTTATTTTTCAAGAAGTAAAAAACACAATTACCCCTATTCTAAGCAAAAATTCCCGGGGAAATGTTTTCGGAAAAAAGGCTCCCAACCGAAATATTCAAGGAATTTCATTCCGTTTGCGATTATAATTTGTTCCTCGTGTAATCTTAATAACGTAAACCTAAAAAGGTAACGGAATTGCCTGCAACTTTTTGATTAGAAGCATTTTTCCCAAAACCATTCCATCAGGAGTTTTCATTCACAATAGAGCTGAAGATGTACTTATTTAATATAAAAAAAAGAAAAACTAATATATGGTGAAGTGCCAAAAGGAACAAACTCTGATAAAAAAGTCAATATTACTCTTCGACAAGATGAATATTTTTATATATGTAAAAAAAGACTGCGTCTATCTGCTGTCAACTAGCAATCAATCCTTTAAAAAAAATAACACACACACAAAACTAACTTAAAACTGTAAAAAAAAAAATTTTTTTTCAATGTTGGCCACAATGTCGATTCAAAATAAAATCAACAATCATCCATCCCATTAAGTTCAATAAAAGTGTTTTTTGTTTGTTTGCTTTTGAAACAATACTGAAAGCGTTTGTATTTTTATTTATATTTTTGCGATGTAACAAATAACTTTTGGGTTAGATTATTATGTGACTTCCACACAACATAACGCCACCGCATCCATAATACGTGGGAGTGTGGCAGGAGTGGGAATGAGGGAGCCAACGAAAAAGGACCTCACTCTGTAATGTGACTGTGATGACATAAAAACCGGAAAAACTAAAGAATAAAAAAAAAAAAATTATTTGGAAAGAATGTATTTCTTTTGGCCCAGGACGATGACATGCTTTATATTTATGACTTTTTTGGTCATAAAAAAAGAAACGGAATGTAAAATGAAATTTATTACAAAACACACCGAAACGGGTAGAGATGAAGCGGAACGAAACAGTGCCGGAGTGAGAGACGGAGACGAGTTCTCGTGTCAGTTAAAATGACTTATTTTTTTATTTTTGTCATCAAGGATTCTTGGTTTTTGTGTTTTTTTGTTGTTCTTACCTTCTGTCTATGTTTTTTTTTTTTTTGAATGCTTTTTGTTAGAGTTGAATAAAATTCATAAAATTACTTACTTCAATTTGTATAGATATGTATAATATACAAAACGGTACGTAAAGCACACATAGTGAAAAGGGAGGGAGTAGGTAGGTACAGCAAACGAAAACTTACCTTGCATGTTGGGGACCGACATTTCCCATGTCATGTGCTGAACTTGCTGTTATTTGAAAATCAGCAATAGATCCGGATTCCATGCCCAGAGGATTTTTGCATGTTTCTGGAATGAAAGGAATTTTCAAATTAATTAAGAAAAGTCAAATTTAGAGCTCAGTTGGTGTGTGTGTTTGTCAGTGTGTATAATATGTACAAGTACATACACTGATATATGTATGGATACGAAGAAAGAAACAAGGAATCTATGCTTTCATCCATAAACATACATATATGAATGGTTTGTATATCAGCATGAGTGGGTGGGAGAATTTGACTGAATGTCGAAATAACATCATTCACATTCAACAACATTTCATAATTTTAATTGAATCGGGAAAAGGATCAAGCTTGTGAGTTAGCAGGATATCTTTGTATGTGTTTGGGTAAGAGTGTACTTCTGACGTATATTTGTTTTATTATATGATGTATTTTGTTGGATAGTATACGTTCTGTTTATAGCTATAAATGGCATTTATGATAATTTATGCTCTTGAGGGCGACTTGAATTAAATTATTAGATTGGTCTTTTGAGAGAAATTTATTTTAATGGTTTTTGATGACGAAAAACTTGTCAGGCATTTTGGGTTTAAGTGCCTGTATTTTTTTTTTTTTTTTGACATTCTTAGGAAGAGAACATTTTTTAAAATATTTTGAAATAATTAGTTAAAAATAGAAAAGTGAAAATAAAATTTGTAATGAAGAATGCCTACAAATCCATTATGTAAACGGACACCAACATATATTACTAACAAAAAAAAAACAAGCTCTGGTCTGAAATCGAAGTATGATTTCCTTAGATTTTCAAGTCTGTGGTTTATGTCACCAAAGCACAAATAAACTTATTTGTAGTTATAACATTTTTTAACAATATTTTAATTTTTCTAATGCATTTTGAAATTTGTGCAACCAATATTATTATTTCAAAATTTCAATAAAAAAGTAATTTTATATTTTTTTTTGAAATTGACCCACTTTTTTCGCATTCTCTATCATTGTTATTATCATGTTTGATTGTTAACTCAACTTTTGTTTGCACAAATATATATATGCGGTACCCTTATCGCAAGTAAAAATAGTTTTATGTGTCAAAGGTTCTAAAAAAAATTTATTTTCTGTATGTGAAGAGATGGAGGAGGGGCAGACCTGATAACTCAAGATGACTTCCCCTAAAAAAATTAGAATCACTTTTATACAGTGATGAATGTGTTTTCTATACAACAAGTAAAATATTAGTGTAAGCTTATTTAAAATAATACTACGTTGTGAAAAAATTTGGTATGAAGATTCCAATTTTCCATTAGAATGAAGAAGCAGAAGAGTCCATTAAAATTTATTGGGTAAAAGGGTGTTTTTAGTGTCAAATAATCTTGTGTGACCCATACTGTACAACAGCTCCAGCTACGGACTGCAAGAATTTGACATCTCATACAATCAAAAGACTCCCAAAATCTGCTGCGGGCTACCATTTACGCAATTGCCAAAATTTCCCAAGCTATAGCTAGGACCTAGCTCTTAGATTCAAGTCCTAGGCTTATAATTAAGTATAATTTAAACCATTGCTGTGTGCATGTGCGCGTGCAGGTATTATGTCTGCAGGAATTGAAGGGACCTACAAATTTATCCTGCGTTCGAAGTTGAAGTATCTTTAATATAGGAAGTCATACATGTGTTTGGCCCAATTTCCAAAATTCCAAACTTGAATATCCAAGTTTGTTGAAAGTTCAAAACTAATGTTTTTGGAGTTTTTTTTTTAGATTGTTGTTAGATGGCTTAAATTATTGTTAGATAGCTTCTTCAAACTATGGACAAATTATTTGATGTCTACGAAATGAGTTCATACTCTTTTTTAAAACAGACAATAAAAACTTCGTTTTAATTTTATTTGTTCAAAAAATAAAACCACATTGAAAAACAATATGGCTCAAAAATAAAGAATTAATAGCCCAGCTGGTCCCATCCATTATAAGTCACACCAAGCATAATTTGAAATTCAATCCAACACAATGTGCTTCTTGTCAATAGAGTGTCATCTCATTGGGAATCATTTCTGTTGATATTCTGATCTTCAATGACAAGTCATTTAATTATTGCAAATGAGTCGTGCTCTGCCATCATGACGATGATTTCTATTCCCAGACAAAGTCATCAGCATAAGTACCACCACACCACCGTACTATAGCGTCATATATCTTTCCAAGGACAGTGACTCGAAGTTTTCCCCATGCAATAAGTGTATCTGATGTTTTCTTTTTATTACTTGTATCTTTTAGTTTCGAACTCCAATACAACAGAGGGTGGCGATGGTGGTGCACTCTACTATGCCATTCAATATCAGATTTCAATAAAAATAAAAGCGCCTTCAAGTTGTCAGTTGTCGTCAACTGGGACTGGGACTGGGACTGGGACTGGTACTGGGACCAGTACCGGGACCTGTCACTTGCAAAGTGCGATATGATGCATATTGGACTCTTAGACATTGCAAGAGAGGTGTTTGACACTTGATATTTTTATATTCTTTCTTATTTCCGAATAACAAAGGTATATGCAAAGGATATTTCAAACAGCACACTGCGCTTGCTGTACAGATCTATTTTGCTTACGGTAATGCTCTGATGTATATGTACGACGTACGTGTATCTGCTGTTCCCCAAGGGCTTCAATTACTTATGATGAAAACATAGTAATTGGTTTTGTGTCAACGAAATGATTTTATTAGATTGCCAGCGTGTCGACACACTACTGAATATCAAAAGGAATTTGAATATCGATGATACTTTATATACTTTTTAGCTAGCAGTAGGTTTGTATTTCATTCAGTTCATACAGAAAATATGCTGGTAGTCAAGTAGTATATTTTTAATATGGTATACCTAGGTACCTAGATGGGAATCAAGTTTCTTTGAATGTATTTGAGGGAGCTATTTCTTACTTATAAGAGCTGCGCATGAATCTAGTTCCATTGGTTTCTCTGAGTTAAGAAGAAATTACATTTTTTTATATCGGCTAGTAACGGTATTTCTTTAATTTGTGACATTTCTTAAGAGGCTGACCGATTTCAACGTTTTGAAGCTTTGAAATAGACTTATAACCTATTGCACTTTAGAATATTCAAAAAGGGGTTAATAAAATGGGTGTTTTTTTTTTGGAAAAGCTATTCGCAGTACAGCAGCATCTAACACGCTGCAAATAATATTGTACTGCCGATAAAAGGAAAAGTTAAATCCAAAAATCTCAAAAATCTATAGAAACTTTTCCCTTTATCGGCACTATGAAATTGTTTGTGTAATACGTGTAAGATGCTACTGCAATGCGGATAGCTTTACCTTTAGGTAGACATCACCTATAATTATTTCCTTAAAAACGGTTCTTTGGTTTTTTTTTCTCAAATTCATTTATTTAGAAGAAATCTAATGACTTTCTTTGTTTGCAGATTTTAAAGTAATTCAAGAAGTTAAAGTTATTTGTAAAAAGAATGTTTTGGTTGCAATAAGTACATTAATTATAAACATTAAACTTAAAAATGATTAAATTATTGGATACTGGGATCAAAAATTAGGCTTGGTAAAATTTCGAAAAAAAAAGAAGTCAGTTTGAAAAAAATTAAAATCATGTCCTTAGTCTCCTACGTCACAGGTAAATTAATGAGTTATGGCATCTTATGGTCTTAGGAAATTTGCAGCAGACTATTTTAAAGAAGTTAAGCTTTCTTAGAAAACGAAGAAGGAAACAATTATTTGTCAACGAAGCATAGTAAAAATATTGCAAGTCAATTTCCTTGCAGTCCAATACCTAAACAAACCTGAATATTCATACATAAATAATTTTGGAACGACTAGTTCACAAAGAACGAAATCTAAGTGACAGTCACTCTTAACTATTTCATGTTAATAAGTTAATTAAATTGTGTGCCACGACCAGCTCACGAAGACAGACTCTCTCAAATGTGCGTGTAGTATGCAGGAAGAGGGGGGGGGGGGGGAATCTGCAATTGTCTGCCCTGAACGTCTAGCTTAGATGTAATTCTCGTGACAAACAGTAGGTACTCTTGTAGGCTTTGTGAATTCTTTACAGAGGCAGAACCCCAAAAAAAATATCGAACCCAGACCTCCGCACTGGCCAACAAAAACTTTTAGAAATGTTGTGAATAATAAATGATTTTGGTCCTAATTTTTGCCTCATAGTTTGTCATTTATTTTGTAATGCTTCTTTAGCGTTAAATATAATTAAAGGCCACAATTTGAGTTAGGACATGATATTACGAAAATTGTTAAAAAATTACATTCATTAAAGTTTTAACACTTCAATTACTAGTGTTAGTCCAAGAAAAAGGCATATATTGTTATACATATTTGGAAATTGTGTACATTTATAAACAGTTCCTATTATTACATTTAAAGATTTATTCAATGACACCGTAAAGTTAAAGCAATATAATACTCGAAAATTCTGGATGTTTTAATTTTGACTTAATTTTTGAGGATTAGCTTGCTTTGCCTAGATTCTTAAATTTATTTTATTATGTATGCAAGGTATTTCTATAACATATTATGTATGCATATGAAAAATGTCTGATGATATTTGCAATTCTCTCAATTACTGTTTGAATAAATTTGTTTAAATGAACGGGTTTTTAAAAATCAGATTTCAAAGTTAAAAATCAACAAAACTGTTTTTCTTATTGTTATTATTGTACTATTCGTACTAGAATGTCAGCTTATTAGACTTGACCATTCTTTATTCCGTCAATTTCATTGAATGTTTGAACAACAACAACAGCTTAAAGGCGCTACCACTCTTGTTTGGCTGGAGATATAGCTATTTCGTGTTTTGCCACTTATGCACTCATCAGTCTCCTTTTTGTGGTGCTAAGCTTTAATCCAATTTTATTATGAAAAACTTTCTATGCACACCATGGAAATCGAACCCACGCTATCAGATCTAAGCTCAGTCTTAGAAGTCGTGTGCACTACTCAATCCACCACTTTAGACCACTGACGTCACAGGTTGAGATGTGTTTCTTGTTTATCCAATGCATTTGGAGTCACAGCATTTTTATTAGCGCCTTTAAGTATGCTGTCTTGTTCCGCCTCCATTTTTCTCTTATTATTTCGTTTTTTTTTCAAAATCAAAAAGTTAACGAATATTTTACTTCAGAAGTATATAATAGAATTGATTTTTATATATAAACTTTATACCTACAAATTTTCATGTTAATATCTTGAAAACTTAAAATTTCCCACCTAGTCCGAACAGCTAAGGTAAGATCCAGTATTTCATGACACGAGTACTCTTGGAGGTTTGTCATTTGTCGCAAAAGGAAAAACGGTTGACAGAAAAAACAAGGGGGAAACTTAGACACCAATCTCACGGAATCGGTTACTACCAATTCTTAACTGCTTCTTTATTCAAAAAATTGCTTTTGAAGAATGATTACCAAAAATAAAAACTATTTGACAATTATTTGATAGTTTCTACGTTTTTCTGCGACACCACCTGAACTTCTTAAGGTAATAGATTTTCATTATTTCTCTTTGGTTATATGAATTTGGCTAACCCTCAACGCAAAAAATTTCCAATTCTTATTAGAGTCCTCAACAAAATAATTTTCAACGTATAGTCAACTTTTACCCACTTAAGCAAGTTGAATAAAAAAAAAACTAAATTAAAGTTCCCTTAGGCCCAAAACTCTGACAAAAGCATTCCCATAACCGAGTAGCGTCATCTGGCTCCCAAACAATAAACACAAATTAGATACTCGTACTTCCTATCTGTCACTCAAGACTTCCGTCAAATTATGAAACCCGAAATTAATAAGGGATGACCGTCTGACTCGACTAACTGCTGCTGGTTGCCTCCTCCTCCTATACCTAAATTATATGTATGTGTCCTCTGGTTCCATCAAAATGATGAAGCATCGCTCGCCAAGACGAGTCAATATCGTACAAAAAAAAAGTTCCAAAAGAGACCGAAGCATGTTGCGGCGCGGTGCGGTGGTAATGGCAACTGGCTTCATATTGAGGGGAACTCCAATTAGGAAACAAAGTATTTGGTAGGTTTTAATTTGGTGCCATAACCTCATTGTCGGGATTCAGGATCGGGAACAAAGTAAAAGAAGCAAGAAGCAGCAGGTGTGTCTGTGTGCTTGGAATATTCCCTCCTGCATAATCAAGAGATGAATTATTCGCACAGCTACTGATCTGCCAGATAGATAGGAAGATAGATGAATTACCTTCATCTGCGGGCTGACGTAAGTGGTGATGGATCAATTTGGTCACAGATGATATTTTGATTGATGGTATTCTTAGTTTTTCTTCCAATCAGGTTTCGGTTGTTGTTATCTAAGGATATACTTTGATGGATGTATTTTTATGCGTTATTTTGTTTTTGTTTTCTTTTTTTTTTTGTATCTTGTTGTTGTTCGTGAGAGGGAGGGTACCTCATCTACCAACCGTTGCGATGGGTAAGGAAACTGTATGGATGGGTAGTTAAATCGGGTAGTGGTGTGATTTTTTCAAGCAGTATTATGAAGCCAATTTATGCACAATTACTTTGAATGGGTTTTATGAAACATCTGCGCTATGTATTTTTATAAACCGACAAATTTAGGGCAATTTATTATTTATTGACTTTTAAAATTGATTACATTTCAATTTGGTGTTTAAAATATATTTCAATTTTGGTTGGTTATTTCTAACAACAATGATCGAATAAATGTTGGTATTTAGCCAGATACTTTTTAGTTCATACAAAAACACCGCAACACTACCCCTCTAACGTCATGAAACAAAACACTAATGACAGAATTTATAAGAACTACCACCAAAGCAAACCCTCGCATTGGGCGCCAGCTGATTTGAAATAAATTTGATTAAAACTTCTAAATAAATTGATAGATGACTTCCAAATATTGAACATTTATAAGAAATATGCACGAAACAGCATGAGAACTCAATAAATCAACTTGGCAAATGACATCAATAATACTCTAATAAAATTAAAGCTATCCCATTTTGTTCAAAGAAACTTTTGTTAAATCTGCTTGAAGAACTAATTAAAATCATTTAATTGAGTTCCACTCATAAACACCATTTTTACGTTCTGCTCATAAAATAATTCTATTAAGCAGATACGCGTACACGTACGCCCGTCGTCATCTTATCGAGAAGTATTCTTTTTTTTTCTATTTTATGTTTGAATCTCGATACGTACTAGGTGCATGCGTCAGTATACTTCAAGAGTTATAAGAACCTAATTAGATTTTAATTCTGCCCTTACATAAAAAGCAAATAGCTTTTTGATCTTCGAGGGGGAACAAAAAAAAAATCAATCAAATGTTATGTTCATCTTTTAATGTCTCTTTGGGAAAAAGATTAAGCTAATTTTGGAGGGAAAAAAAGTTCAAGTTTCTTAGATGTAAAAGTCAAGATACAATATTTTTTTATAGCATTTTTGTGTCTTTTTTAAGTATAATTTTGTTTCCTCTATGTTTTGATAATATTGAGAATATAACTCTTCATGAGGGGCTCAGAGAAATTCTGTAGGGAATTCCACAAAATTAATTACTGATTTTATGTAAAAATTATTAAACATAATAAAATCAACAAAATTATATCGTTCTGAAAAATAGGTTAATGCTTATCAGATTTGTTTTTCGCTTTTATATAGTTTTTCCATTGTTTTTTCATTGTGTAAGAAAATTCGATTGCAAATGTTAGTGAAATTATTTCACAAAATCTTAAGACGTATTTTTCAATTTCCACGACACAAGGTCGAAAATCCAAATTAGAAAATTAGCCAATATCACCGTTTTCCCTTAGTTAAATCGTTGTTTTTGTATATTCTTAGAGAAGTTTTTTTTATTATGTTTTTTTTACTTGCATTTAGGAGAGAGTTTAGGATTCGTAAACAAAATCAAACCCGAAATAAAAATTAAACATGACACCACCATGATAGTGTGTCTCCACACCACTTAATAAATGTTGAAATGTTAAAAGGTGATTTTCAAATTGAAATTAAATTTTAAGTAAAAGGAACGGATAAAACATTAATATTTAAAGTAGCTGCAAAAATTTAAGCAAAATTTTTTGATTCATAAAAAAAAAAATTTATATGTAGTTTTGCTGTAAATAAGTTTATTGTTTTTTTAAAAAAAATGTAAACAAAATTGACACAAATTAATAAAAAATGCTGAAAATTGTTATAATTTTTTTTTAATTGAAATCACCATCAAAACATTATTTTTAAGATAACGATCTCCTCTAAAGTTTATCTTCATATTTCTTAATTTCCCACATTAAATGTATGGACAAATTAATCAATTAGGGAGTCCAAGAGATTGAAATAAAAGGTTCAACTTTGGTGAGAAAATTTTGTTTTTTTCTTAGAATCCAATTTTTTTTCAAAAATGCAGTCTAATCTAATTATCGATCGAACTGGTTTCTTAATTTGGCCAGCCATAGACATTTTTCATTATTTCCTGAAATTTAAATTAATTGGTCACTGTGGCGTATGTGCAACTTTTGTGTACCGATCATTTTAGAATTGACATTTTTTTGAAGTGACAAATTGTAAACATAGGGCATTAGAATCTCGAAATAGCCTAGGTAATTATTGCTTCTAATTTAGGTAGTGATACAAATAGTTAATACAAGAACCATCAGAGATAATTTTCTCAAAACTGGCCAGTTTGTTCACATTTGATCATCTTTAATCTATAATTATTTTTTTTTTCTGGAATCCAGGCAAAGATGACTTGGCTAAGATTTTGATACTAAAATTCAAAAATTTAGTTCTAAATTAAATACATAACAAATATTAAAGTTATTGGAAACAGACTTTGAAACTCCAAAATCAATCAATTTTGAATACCTGTTCCGTCTTCTTTTATAATTGAAAATTCTTCCCTTTACATTAAACTTACTAAGAGCTTAATTTCAGACATTTTGCCTAAGCTTGAACTAACGATAACAAATATCTTAACTAAATATCTTTAATATGTACAAACAAGAACGAGGCTATGAGGTCGAGGAACGACTTAGGTCAGTTCTTTAATTAATCAATTTTATCTAGAAAACAAAATATTTTCCAACCAATCCCACTTGATAGAGAAATAAAGATTCTTTTAACTGCTTCCAGTTGGATTATCATGGCCTTAATGGAATTGCTTCGCATTAATCTACTTTAAGTGCCACTCAAATCAATATGTTGTAGATAAATGTGAGTGTGTGTAGTTTGAACGGACTTAAATGTGCGTATATGTAATATGCGTACATATATTGATAGCCTTACCACAAGAATAATAAATGTGTAACTATTTAACGACCATTCCAAAAAGGATATCATTTAAGAGCTTAATATGCGGTAGATCTAATCTCCACTTTACTAATCTGTGAACTAAATATACCTGCATTTGTACCTTATAGGTGGGTGGTATAACTATATATATATAAAATGGTCGTTTGTATTTATAAAGTAAGAAAAAAAAATAATCCAACTTACCAATATCGAGCGACTGAACCACCTGCAGCAGAGCCATAAACCAAAGAACGATGCCAATCAAATATTTGTCATTGTTTTTGAAATCCATTCCGGATCCGGAATAACTTCGTAGTGCGCACATTTTCAGATTTCTATCAAACAATTTTCCTTTCATTTGCTAGCTAATACACCCACCTACACACTTCGCATTCCCCGACACAGTGGTAACGAACGAACGGCCGACGACAACGAGACACACACACACACACACGTCTATAGGTTAATCTCTGTCCTCATCCGCAGCGGCGACAACAACGAATGCGATACGACTACGGTTATGTAGACGTTACCGTTATGTATGCGTGTTTTTTTGCGTGCCGTGAATGTAAATGTTGTTATAATCCTTTTTTTTTGTTTTTTTTTTGTTTATTCCCCGATGGTTGAAATAATTTTACGTAGCATGCGATATTCCAAACGGTAACGTTTTATGTGAGTGGAGTCTGAGTTGAATGTATGCATGCACCACCTTTCTACTCAAAACGCTATGTTGTATAACCTGGAAAGAACATAAACACACAATTTTAACTCGGGGCGATATGTAAATTTATTATGAAAATTAATTGTTTGTCGTTAAAATATGTAGCACACCCTTAATCAAAATGAAGATACACATATGGATAGAGGGCAAAGTGAGAGGGTTGCCAGAGACATTTTTTTTTTTTTGAATTTTATGTTTTTTACTAGTCAAAGAGTCATACCAAAAAGATTGTTGAACTCAAATTAGAATGAAAAAAATTATATGATCAAAGTGTGTATTCAAAAATGTGTTATAGTTGTAGTAAAGGAGTAACAAAATAATATTTTTTTTACAGAGGAATGTTAGCAAAAATACTAAGGAAAAATACCTTAATCTGAGTAAAAAAAAATTGGGTAACAGACATAAGAAACTAAAAATTCTCATTTAAAAAAAGTTAAGATCTATTATATCGTCACTTTCAAAGAAACTCTCTCTCTAATGTGAATTTAAGTTTAAGAATCTCTTTTTTTATTTATTCATTGTACCTATTGACTCGAAATGCAGAAAATTTTAGTGAAAGTCACTGTTTCCTTGTGAACTAGAAATGCAGGGTGTCTAAGGAAAAATAATGAAACCTAAAAGAGCACAATAAATGTCATCAATGCAAAACTAACAATATTTTACCAAAACAAAGAAAACTTGTCACATCCGCATTAAAACAAATGCGATCGTAGGGGACTGAAATATTTAGCAAAACTTTTTCATTCCTAAAATTTTGCTTTTTTTCTGTGGTTTCTATTTGCTGACTGAACCTTACTCAGCAACAGAATATTAGTTAAAATTTGAATCACCTAATACCGCAATGTTAATGAAAAGAGCTTATAATAACAGGAAACCCGCATCGCGATCATGGGATCAAGCAATATCAACTTTCACGTAACACGGAACAGTTGCCAGGAAAGCATTTTTTGGGGGTGACGCTTTGATACTCACATTATGCTAAATGGCGGGCAATAGTGACACTTCGGAAGTTTCAAAGCTGATGATAAGTCCGCAGAATTAAACTTAAATGTGTATCCTTTCCAACAAGACACCTATCAATATGTATATATAAACATAAACTGAAAGATAAGGGAAAAGAAGGGTGGGTGAAAAAGTGGGGTAGGTGTCGAAAATCGTCTATTTTTACAATTTTCTAGACCTCGTAGCAAAAAAAAATCAACGCAAGAGTTGTTCACATAATTTTTCTTCATAACCTCAAAAATATTGTGAAAAATGCAAATAACATTTTTTTTTTGTTTTATATTTTTATCTTTTTCAAAAATATATTGATATATTTTTTACTTATACAAATTCTTTTCAGCTAAATATAAAATTTTGTGTTTTTGACGAATTTATTTAAATTTTTTTTTTTTTTATTTTTGAATTTTGAATTCCCAGAGAGAAAGAAAAATTCCATTTAAAGATTCCATTCCATTTTGTGTTTTTGGCTACTGGTGAGAATCTGTATTAAGGAAAAGATCCCCCTCATCTGGCGAGTTCTGCTGTGTCCAGTGTACCGCAAGCAGGGCGCGTATCCCGAACTAGCAATTTCTTTAAAAAAAAAAACGGACTGTAATGGCCACTCCGTTTTTTTTTTAGATCCTGTCTTTTTCTCTTTTCGTTCCTAAGCCTTGAAGGTCCTTTCCTCTTTCCAACTCCTAGCCGCTCCTTTCCTCTTACTCGCATAAT
Organism: Meliscaeva auricollis; assembly: GCA_948107695.1. NCBI lineage: Eukaryota > Metazoa > Arthropoda > Insecta > Diptera > Syrphidae > Meliscaeva > Meliscaeva auricollis. The sequence continues at coordinate 15,648,964 of OX403616.1, read as the reverse complement.
ATTGGCCTCTTCTCAACTCGACTCTCGATTACACTAATCAGTAACAAAATTAAGATTGTCAGTGAAAACTTAAAGAAAATATTACTTAATATTTGTTTTTACTTTAATACTTACAAACACACCTCCATTTGTCAAAACTTAAAATGTCATGTCATCAATCATCAAAAACCAAAAACCGACGAATTCCTATAGCGATGTACCTATACTAATCCGAAATAGACAAAAAAAAAACTGAAATATAAATGTAAAATTCTACAATTGGCATGTCACGAAGTGAGCCACATTCATGATGCCTTCAAGCCGTCCGATGAAGCAATTATCCAAGTCAATTGAATATAAATCAAGGGTGGTGCCCCTGTAGCACTCGCAGAATCACTGAGGCCAACAAGAAACACTGCGCCGGCTGGCGCTAAAGAGATCGGATAAAAGATTCTTATAACAGGTCCGGATGTTTTTTTTTTTGGCCACATGGGGTCCAACGTTGTCGTCGTCGTCGTCATTGTTGTTGTCGTTGTTGTATCCTCATCGTCATCAACGTGTGGCGGAGGGTTCATCACTTCGAAATCAGCACTAGCAGTCAGGCTAGACCTTCTGTCACACTTCTGTTTTTGTTTCTATCTTTGATCTCATCAGAGGGTGTTCCATGCTGGTGTTGGTGTGTTTTCTTGGTCGTCGTGTCGTTTCCTTTTTTATTTTTATTATTCTGTTTTTTTTTTTTTTTTTTTTGTAAAATTAAAATCTCTTTTCGTAGATTTATCTTTCTTATAGAGACTGGTTTGACTGTTGAAGTACGATACCGTAGCAAAAATGCCTGAAGCGGTTGTCGAAACAGATGAATGACAGCTTTAACCACAGACATACAAATGCTAATGAAGCAAAATGGTTTGATTTTTGTTTTGTTTTTCTTTTTGGTTGTTGTTGTTGTTGATGTTAAAAATCGGGTGCAAACGATTTGTGAAAGGATATTTTATAGATTGCTGAAGGAGATACGAAATGGGTTGAATAAAACAAAACAAAAAAAAAACATAAAATAAAGGCTCATTTAATAATCGTTTAATGAATTTGCATCACAATTTATTGAATAATGTTATCGGCGATTTAATTTAAAATAATTGGCAATATGGGTTTATTGTCTTTGGATGCCAAATAAATTGATTGTATAATTCAATGACTTGAGGAGATTTGATTTAAATCTGTGGTTCGGATGGGGTTAAAGAACCCTAAGCAGATGCGGATGGCTTGAAGTTTGATTGTGGCGAGGAATTGCGTATTTCGCAAGAAAAATTGTGCTTTTGTCGAATTTAAAAGCAACAAAATAAAATCGGACAAAGCGTTCCGTAAAATTTTGTACAGTTGAGCGTTTACAGCATTTTCTACCAAATATTTTTATTTGCAATAAAATTATTATTATTTTCAATCCAGAATTGCAATACATTTTTTTTTTAAGCAAAATATTTACGATTCGAAAAAAATTTAACTCGAGATAACAATCAAACATGACATTACGATGAAAACGAATGCGAAGAAATTGGGTCCGGCAAATTCGTTGTCTGATTGTGCATCTGTTTGCCTGTCTGTCTCTATCTCGAGCTACAGTCGCTGAAGCGATTTTTTTTAAACTTGGTTATTAAGAATTTTTGGTGATTTCCTAGAAGAAGAAATTTAATTTTTTAGGGCCAACATTAACGGTAGCTGTCATATGTCGAAAATGAAAAAAACGACTCAACGGATTTCGATGAATTTTTACAAAAAAAGTTTCTAAGTAATTTACAAATTATTCATATCAAAAGTTTCGAATTTTTTTACTTTAAATTAAAAAAAAATAGTTTCAAATCTTTTTTTTTTCCAAAAATCGATTTTTCGATAAAGTGTAAGCGATTCTTTTTTTTAATTTTGGTCTAAAATGTCCATTAATATTTTCTTGAAAATAGCATACCAATTTTGTTTTAAACAAGGAACCATGGCAGGTTTAAAGAAGACAAAGTATGCTCTATTATGAGATGAAATGTAGCCATTTTTATTTTATTGACGGCACATGGGGTGACATCCAATTGTGTTGTTATTGTTTTGGTTGATTTCGTTCATCTGGCAAATTGAGGTTTTTCATTCCCGATGACGTCACGAAGCAGTGGAATGAACTGTCAAGCATACCTTGTCTTATTTATACCTCGATATATACTTACAAAATATTTTCTTTCAAAACGGCTCTAACGATTTTCAATTTCTTTTTCTAAAAATTAATTTTCATCAACGATATTAAATGGCACATCTAGTTTGGAGCTCAAAACACTTCAAGAAGTTTCTTAAGTTATTTTAGCAATGAATTAAGTTTTTTTTAATTTTGTTTTAAATTATTTATTTTTAAGAACTTTAAATAAGAAACTTTAAGCATCCACGCAACTTTGACCCTCAAGCCCCTTTCACATGAAAGCGACAAATGAGTTGTTACGAATGAAATCTATTTTATGTTCGCTAAGACCACATTGTTTTCTCAATTATTTCTTATTTTAACAACTGAAATGAAAATTTTAGTGTCTTAACGTTAATTTCAGTTAGTTTCTTACCATTAAGCATAATTTTAATAAAAAAAAAGGTCAGGAAATGTATCAAATATCATTTATTCGTTCATTGGCTCATTCGTTGGTCGCTCTCATGTGCACGGTGCTTAAGAGCAAGTACGTGCGACACAGCCATGCATTTTAATTTGTTTTTTATTACTGAAACCATTTTCTTCGTGCAATACCTACATATTTTTAATGCAAGAAATTTCTGATTTTGCAATAAGTATTTGCAAAATTTTAATTTTTGCAACAAATAATAATTTTTTTTTTTAATATTGATATTTCTACATACCTGGGTCATACTTCGATGTTCAATAAAATTTCTATCAAATAAAACTTATTTTTAGTCCTGGAAATCAGTGCATTTGTGATTGACAATTTCAGGATAATTTTGAAGTAAGAATTATTGAATTAATTGGGACCTACTTTCCTGGAAATTAATTTCGAAGTTCGCAAAGCCTCATATTGTCTGATTATTATACACTGTTCAGTGTTCACTGCCCATAGTAACCCGAAACTATTTTGTACTCATATTCAACTAAATTCTTGAAATTGTTTTATCTTAATTTAACATCAGCAAGTAGCCAATTATATTTCCAAAATATAATGCATTTCAACTTGAAAAAAAAAAAACAAATAATATTCAAATTTATGCGGGTTCTTTTGTTAATTTAATTTAGTTATGCGTTTTGCACTGCTGTTAAAATTTACTGATTGCATTCTCATTCGCCATAAATTTCAATTCAATCTAATTGAAATGTTTACTCTGCTTGCAGTTAGCCGACCAGTCGACCACTATTGTGGATGTTTATTGTTCACTCTTTATTTTAGTTCAAATTGTTATTTGAAAGGATTTTTAAAATGAAAACAGAATTTTGTGGTGTAATTTTTGTTTTTGTTTGCCAATTTTGCAGAAATAAAAAAATAAAAGGATAAAAGTTGGATGAAAATTATATTGAAAGAATTGGAATCTCACTAAGAAAAATAATAAATGGTTTTCATTTCTAAAACCTAGATTGTGGGTCCTCACATTCTGACATGTGGATCCTTACCCACATAGGTATTAGTTATTAAAAGTTCCCGGCAAATGTATGAAGTAAAATTCTCATGATTTCTATGCTCTAGATTTATTTCCTCATTGATTACAAATTTATCATTATGCTGTTATGTTACAAATGATAATTATAATTAGAACTTGCTTTAGCTCTTATAGGTTTACATCTATAATGACCCCTGAGCTCGAATCAAACAATACAAAATCCAAACACCATCAGAATACACCTTGTTTTGATGTATACCAATACATCTAACATTATAATCTAACATCTCCCTCTATCATCAAAATAATGTAACGATACAATTCAATCACAGTCAAGTGGTTTGGATGATGGTAGCTGAGCTGCCGTTTTCTCCTGTATCCCTAAATAGCTCCTAGAAATGAAAGCACAATTTATAACATGAAATTATAGACTAAACCATAGCCAGTAACGGAACCAGGAACACGAAACATTAGGTATATGCGCGTATGTAGGAACATTGGTACATGTACGTAAAACACGCATATCCAGTTATTTACAGAATAATTTCATATCTTGTTGCGTAACCAACAGACTCTGGGAGAATTGGATGAGTACCTTTAGGCACACCCTACACTACACTATATGTATATACACATGCAGACATTGCAGTCTATCCATCCATCCATCCTTCGTTATATTCAGCTATTCAGCTAATTTTATGACTTTCGCGTATTATTTGCTGCAATCTAGTTTCAGGAACGATGACGGTGCTGAAGCTGATGCTAACGCTGACGTCAACACCAACACAAACAGTGGGATAACATGGATTTAAAACTGAAAATAAGTTCACTAATACAGCTGTCTTTAGCTGTTTGCGCTAGATTAAAGTTAAACCCGAGTTAACTCGCCAAAATGTATGAGTTGACTCTGGATCTTATTGAGATGTGAGTTTGATGGTTTTATTTACCGAGTTTGTAAGGACTTTCCGAATGCATTCTCAACAAAAAATATATCTTATGGTGTAAATTGTGGTAAAATAACTTTCAGTTAGCTCAGCGATGAAAAGTTTTTTTATTCACCGAGTACCGAAATTATATATATTATTGTAAAGCTCAATTGTTATTCGTAAAATTTTTTTTTCACATCATAAATATTGTTTTTATTTTCATAAATTCACTTCTAAAAAATTTATCTGACCCCACTGTTTGTAGCTTCGCCAGTGGACGCCAAGCCCGGCCTGACCCTATCAAACAAACCTCAAAAAGGAGCATCGCAGAGTGCGAAAAAAACAAACATTTTGAATAGACTGGTACATGTTAAACCAAGAGTACGAAATGAACTGCTATACTGTTACTGTTACTATTACGATAATGAGGTTATGAAGGATCACTGGCAATTTCCAATGAAATTTTCATCACAAATTATGTAAATGGACGGGAAAAAATAAATTTTACACTCCAACGCCTCGAAATGGCAGAGAGCTCACAGTACAAAGTAGAAGTTCTCAAATTTGACACACAATGTTGATGTGCGATGCAGTACAGTAGGTAGCACCTTCTCAGTCTCAGTCTGTATGTCATGTTATTTTTCTTTTATTAAACTTGGGCAATGGAGTTTGAGATTTTTATTTGGATTATCGCTTCAAAATTGGCAGAAAATGGCTACTATACTGTTTTGCTTTAATGGGCTTAAGAAGATGTCTCGGCGTAGTGTCTTGCATTGTGGTATAACGTGGCGCTGCTGTCGCACGCCCGTCTAGTTAACAAAGAAAAGTGTGCTGCACTGACAGTGCGAGACTGAGTCCTTTTAATAATTTTTTTTTGTTGATCCTTCCCTCCTTTCTGTGTGTAAATAAATTCATATTTGATTTTGCTAATGGAGTTCTCTTAGTTGCACAGCACAACCACACGCAGCAGTGCCCGGATTCAGAATAAAATATGCGAACCTCTTTATTAAAACGTGAGTACTGATTTTTGTGTCTTTTTTTTCTTTCTAATAACGACGACGATGAGGAGGAGGAAAAAGATGTTTTTTGAAACGATGAGCTAGGATGGAACATGGAAGACTTGGAAGTTAATTGAAATCGAATAGATTTAGCGACTCAGCGGGTGACAGCTTATGGTGGAATATTAAATTGACTGTGTAGGTGTTATTCTTATGCCTTATGGCAGGTTAATGGGTGTCAGATACATTTTTCGAAAAATTGTTTTTCTTTTGAATATTTTTTTTTTTTTGTCAAATTGAGCAAATTTAGTCGAAAAGAAGACAAACAAATTGACACCGAAAAAAAAATGTTTTGTCAGTTGAGTGTTACCGTTTAGCGATTCTAAATTTTTGAGAAATCAGGGAAGCATTGTTTAATTTATAGGTCTATTTGAGCTCTTCCTTCTATGTGGTTTTTGAATTATATAGGCAAATTCAGAGGTGTTTTCTATAAGTCCTTCCTTGCCTTTAAGTGCTTGCAATAGCGGCATTCTAATATTTACGAAAGATTAGAAAATTTTCTAGACTTTTAAGTCTCCGCCTTCTTTTACAATCACAATTCAATAATATTGATAGCTGTGCTATTTGATGTAAGAAGAACAGACTCTTAAGCAAACTAAATGTCAGACGAAGGCATTCTCTAAGAAAATAAGTCCTACTTCTATTAATAATCCAATTTCAGAACTTACGTTACCTCGTGTTTGGAACTTCAGGGACCTTGAAAAATAAGGTATAGGTACCTATTACTTGAATACTACCTCTTCCAAACGAAAATTCATTTCACTATAATAATTTTGTATATTTATTCTGTTTCATGGTGAAAAATAAAAACCAGCTTGGCGTCATGAGAAGAAGAAATAATATAAATTTACTTTTTTAGCTTTGTGCTATTATTTGATACAAAAAAGGAGTTTGGTTTGCAAAAATTGCACCAACATATAGTTTCTGGCAACATCAAGTTTCTTATTCTTTGGGTTTATCTGAACAAATCGTCACCTCAGTATTGAAAATTATCTAACTGACAAAAACCTATAGTTTCAAGGAAAACCCGCTTTAAGTTTTGATTTGTAATAATTTAAAAATCTTTAGTCAAAAAACTTTTTAAAATATCATTAAATAGTGGCAATTGAATTCTGCTTACGCTTAAATTTTTTTTTTTGGATCTCTCTAATTAAAAATATTTAGCATTTTTTCAAAAGAGCGCGAATTTGTATCGTATGAGGCATTTTCAACCAACCTGTGACACATTTAAATTTGCAATCAGATTGCGCTTTTTACATAGAGCATATTTCATACAAAAGTAAAAAAAATGGAATTTTTAAAACGACCTTTACTTCTTATAACGCTGATATCTTTTGCAATACTTGAGATAGGACATAATATCTAAAGTGACGAAATATTAATTGAAAAAATGGAATAAGTACCTACTCTTATTTTTTTACTCAATTCTCAATTCAAAATTAGTTGTTAAGTATAATTTATGATTTGCTGTTCATTTTAAAGATTTCGTAAATGATACATTCTTAATGCATCCATTCTGTGCATGCTCTTGATTTGTTGAAATTGCTTAGAACTGTTTTTTTTTTTATTTTATAACATTTATGTACTCTACTATTTACTCATAAAACCATCTGTTTCTTCTTAAATATATTTTCGATCGCAATAAATCCATATTTTTTTAATGTAATTTTTTAACAGTCCGTTCTATTAGGCAGACTACAAATTTTGTACGCAGAACAATACCAGCATAGGTTGGTATTTGCGAGCAAGTTATCGCTCATCGGAGAATAGCTACAAAACTAATGTTGTTTTTTGTTTATTAAATCAAAAATAGATGGTGTAAGTGTGAATAAAGTTTGTTATTTCAATTACATACAATGAATGCATAAGACAACACAAGAACTTGTGCGTGAAATGATCTTTACATTTCTGTGAATTCAACGAGAAATCCAACTTTTAAAAATATTTTTTGAAAAATTTTATTTTGAACAAAAACAAAATAAGACTACATTCTGTGATAACTACGTCATCAGATGGTAAGAAATACAAAAATATGGAATTTAAATTCCTCTGTTGGGCGTGGTAAAATTTGTGTATAAATACAAAAGTTAGTTAGTAAGTAGGTACCACTTATATTGCATTCATCAAGAGAATTTAATGGAGTTAGAAGTTTGTTTTTTTTTAGTTTCGTTTTCGTGCAATCAAATTTTACCAACATTACTAAGTTCAGATTACTGTTAATTTCTCCCATCATGCAAAATCTTCATAAAAAAAACCATACAAATTCCATTCACTATTTGCTTGGTTTGTTAGTCAATCAAATTTGTCGGCCATGTTTAATTTGTGTTTATATCGTTTTTAATCAACAAAAAAATGAAAAGTAAATAATAAGGTTTGACAGCAGATACCTAGAATATAATAATTAAAAATGTTCGTATAATCATAGTCGACTATATTGAATTATTTGATTTTTTTTTTTTCAAAATTACACATTTTGGCTCATTGGATTTCAGTCGAAGATAATTGAATTATAATTATTTGGTTTGGTATAGGAAAATAAATAGCAATAATCAAAAACATATCTTCAAATCACCCGCCTCTAAACTGTACATATCTATATACCATCACACTGAACATTCCTAGCACCCAGGTTAAGCTGACGAAAATAATTTTCAGTTTAATTGTTTTTTAAGGCCCAAGGCCATCTAACTGATTCACCCTAATGAACGAAGCAGTCATTGGTCAATACCATGATGGATGGTTGATGTTTCCTTTTTTCAATCCATGCTAACTTCATATGCAATTCTGAAAAAAACACAATATTTACAAATGTTTTTTGACCAGCCCTCTTCGGTATAATATGTTAACACCATTTGCTGGACAGAAAGTACCACCTATTTTTCCAAGCGAATTCAGAACGCATGCTTAGATGATAATATTTCGTTTCAGAATCTCCATTCCTAACCCGGTCAATCAACAAGAAATATAATTTGAATAATGTTATAAATTTTCTCCATTTTTTTTTTGTTTTTTCGTTGCTTCTAGAAAATTTCATTCGAAGTCTTTGGAACACCAGCACATGCTTGCTATACATCTACATCAGAGGCGGAAATTGCAATTTGAAATGTAAAAGGGTCGTCGTTTTCGTCATCAGAGACACACCGCCAGGCGTCCCCGTCATCTTATAACGTGTAACAAGCTCCTAAGCTACAATGACAGCGCACCCCAATACCGGAAGGCTTAGTCTGCCTTCTGCCTTTTTGCGTTTCTGTTTCGCAAAAGTGTATAGGCCAGGCAAAATTATATATATATTTCTGGGCTATGGGCACATTGAAGGAGTTCTACTCCATTTGATGCGAACGATATTAATCATCATTAGGAGCGTGTAATAGAAAGAAAGAAAAAAAAACACGAAATAGAATAAAAATAACAGGAACTACCGCAAAAAAAACCTTAATCGAAAAAAATACATCCAAGTCTTCCGACGAACCAAAAAAAAAATAAATAAATAAATAAAAAGGTTGCGAAGTATTGAACTGTAATGGGCTATTTTTTTGTAATACTTTGTGAATCTACTTCTTTGGCCTATTAAATCGACTAAATTTAGGTTTTTGTGGGCCTTCTTTCTCTCCCCGTCTTCCGTCGGTTGGTGGCGGCAAGTCGAAAGGTTCTGCTCCAATTTTCACTAAAAGTTATCGAACGCCACATGGTAAATGTGGTTTTCGATATACTCAGCATTATGTGGCGAAAGCTTTTGTGGATTTAGGTCCTCACATTCACACATCCAAAGATGCCAGACCATAAATCAACCATGAAATTGTTTTGCTGCATATGCCATGTGAATAGGTGTTTAGGTCGTTGTCGTCGTATATTCGTTTGGTCGACGTAAGCCTTCAGCCCCCACTCTACACAGATATTAAGGCCGAGAAAGCCTAGAAAGCCGACAAAACCCCCAATACATAACCACCGTTACCTTTGTTTTATGGGGAATTGAGGGAAATTTTCTAAAGGCCCTCACCACGATTTGACTCAATATATACAACAGAGAGGGAGAGATAGAGAGAGAGAGAAAGAGAATGATAGGGAGGAGATACGAGTAGGGAAAGGGATTATGATTTACTGGCAGTTCAATTTTCAGCACAAAATTATTATTATACTCTATACGAAATATTGTGCACAACCATTCCCACAAGGACCACCCCGGGTGAAACTTGATCTATGACATGGTCTATTAGGCACAACTGGAAAACAATTTCAGGTCCAATTATCCTTTCTTCGAGATATGTTGTTGTCGTCATCGTCGTCGGTCGTCGTCGTCGTCGTCGTGGTGATGCTGGAAATTAAAATCAAATTTCTTCACATCTTCACCAATCTTTTCAAGCATAATACAGGAGTCCTGCAAAGTTTGTTCAAATGTGTGATTTATGAGCTCTGCAGGAATCAGTTATAGGAATTGTTTTATATTATTCTCATGCCCACACGTTATTATTATACTCTTCAGTTTTGGTTAAGGATCATAACCTTTATTGGCTTCGTGAGCTGAGTATGGTTATCTTATTTTTCGGAAATAAATCATAAAGGAAACCATCAAATTTTTTTGCTTTGCAAAAAGTATTTTGCACGATACAATGGACCATTTTAAATGCTACTTACTTCTGAAATAATAATACTTAGTATCTATGTATATGATCATAAATGCAGGTTCTTTTAAAAACGTACACGAAAAAGTTAAAAAAAAAGATTAGTAGCCGGTTACTAGGGTAATTTTTGGCGGATCTTTGTTAAGGTATAAGTCGCAGACTTGACTTGAAAACAAAATTTGTTTCTTAAGCTTACACACAGCTTCTTTTATGATTCTTTAATACTGGTGAAGTGGACTCTCTTCTATCCCTATCTCTGCAAGATCTATATCAAGAAGCTGCTGCTGTTCTTTTATTTGTCTAGTCTTAGAACCAACACCTAATTTAATCTTTTGTTAAAACTTTCTTTGTGCCCCTTGTGTTTCGGGTAAAGGCATTCATTGACATGTCAAGAAATCAAGTAATTTGTAGCCTACTCTGGTTTTGACTCCTTCCTTTATAATGTCGGGGTATCATGGAAACGCTAATTTGTTTTGGGGGGCTAGTGGGTTGGGTACTTAATTACACGAAATAAAATCCAGCTGCACAAAATCACCCCGTTTCAATACTTTTCTATTGTTTAGTCACTCGATTTCATGAGAATCAACAAGAACGAAGATTTCTACTATGTTTTGTTTTTCTATTCTCACCCTGCTTAGTTTTTATTTTGGAAACACTAATCCATGATAATCAACTGGAACGAAGTATGACACAAACTCTTCCTTCAAACTTATTAAACCAGTGGCAGTGGGTTCTTCAGTTCCGTCTTCCGTGTCGGTCAACGGGTAAGGTGGTCGCTGCAATGTAATTTGTTTTTTGAAGAACATAAATATCGTTTCCCGAAACGAAAGTGAATATATATTTTGTTTTTAGGAAAAAATCTGAAAAAAATTCTTCAGGATCGTTTCGGATATCAATGATGGTCTACCGAGTTTAGCAAAAATTCACGTTTGAAGTTAACAACCATGGATTTGAAGAGTTTACCCGAAAATCAAGTTTAAAGCTAATCTTTTTTTGTTTCAGAGGATTTTTCGATTAAAAGATATCACTAACTAGATCCCTTCCTAAGGATCAATATAAGATTTGAGTTAGGTGCTAGGTGCAAGGAGTGGCTGGTGATTGACGGTGAAGAATATCTCAATGAACGAGCCCATTGTAGACTCTATCAGCAGCGCAGCAAGTTATTTGTGTGTATCCTTTACCAATAGGCAATCATCACTATTTTAGGACATGCTGCAAGCTGTCAAAGTCCCGTATTAATCATTTTTGGTCATTTTGTGGAGGCTCTGCTCTGAAGTTTTTATTTCCGATTTTAGCCGTGTCGGGAGTTCATTATCCAAAGATTTATTGGTCCAAAACTAGGAACTAATTATGAAATCATAACAATCCTTCAGGCGAACGTGATGATGACCTTCAATATTTACTAGGAATGAAAAATAACTTTTCAACACTTTAAACATTTAAATCCTGCAAATTCTCTAGGCAGAAGTCTCTCATTGTATGTGACTGTAACCTCAAAGAAACGTCACATGAATCAAATTCGACAACCATAAGAAAATAAGAGTTAAAAGCATTAGAGTTGATGGCTGATGCTGGATACCCTAATGGGTTCCATCATCCAAGCTTGCACAAACAAAAAAACTTACACAAACCTAAAAGCACAAAAAAGAAAACGACCCCCTGACTGACAGACCATTAATTTAATTCAATCCCACGGTCTTCTCTGCTCATTCATATTTTTTTTTATTTTTTTTTTTTTTTTGTATTTTCCTTTGCAGAAGAAATTGAAAAATTGCACTTTGAAAACTGCGATGTGTACAGAGTAGCAAAAGAGCTTCCTTCTTGCACCCAAATTGAGTCAAAAAATGACAGATCTAACACTGTGAGACATGTCATCGTGGTGTTCAGTCTCAGCCTTCTGCATCAGCTATACAGTGGAAAGAGTGACCATGAAAGAAAACCAAAATACAAGAAAATAAAAAAAAATACGAAATCCGACATTTCCTCGTCGTGTCATCTAAGTGAAGAAGCAAAGCCAAAAGAAGACTTTTTTTTATGTATTTCACTCTCAAGCAATCGCGCACAATTTTCGCGTTTATTCTTTCGCTGTAAAGCGCCAGCAATTAACATTTGCCAACTGTCAAAATTCCAACACTTTTCAACAACTATTCACAATTCCATATCTGAGTTTGAGTATACCGTGAGTGCTGTGTCGGAGTTGGAGTAGAAATCGGTCTCGATGTCTGAATGAGTGTGTATGTTATGTTAAGTGTGACTGCGCTGACTTGCTTCGTTGAATGAATACCTACTACGACTGGTGTGCTTCTGCCATACCGCAAAATCCACTTGAAACGAAACGAATGACGACAACGATGCGCTTCTAAGTGCAACACAACACCGACACCAACAATAATACAACAACAAAAAAACAAAGCAAACACAACAACAGCATACGACCATTTCTTCGCGAATCGTTCCCATTCTTGGAGCAAGGAAAAATCCCCTTCGGTATTTCAGTTTCTTCCTCCGGGCAGTCTTCTTTTTCTGCTGCTCTTGGTGCTGTCGGTCGGTTCTGTCAGAGTGTTTCCTCAGGAGGCAACTGAGAAAAGTGTTGATATATTAACACTTTGGCTCTTCCGATGCTACAAACATGCCACTGCACCACAAAATGGACATCCACTTCATATGCCCCTGCAACTGTCTACCCCAACCCCAGCCCAGCAGTTCAAGACGAAAACAAAAACAAAAACAACAACAATAACAGAAGAAAATAATGGGAATTTCGCGGGATTAGCAAAGCAACGCGTAGCGTAGGTATACCCCATTTTGCTCATTTCACCGTTTGATGAAGATGGCGACCGACGGGGCGCAAAGACATTCTGCACAACACATAAATATTTATTGACCCAACACAGTTTGTATAGTGGAGTTAAAGAGTTGGAGTGATGTACGCGGAGTGGAGTGCTTTTATTTTATTTTGTGAAAAGAAATTGAATAGACTCCGGACAGACAGATAGACAGCAGCGGCTTCTTAGTTCTTGGTGCTTGGCTTGGGGGATCAAAGGAGTTTCTTTAGCGCGTGGTGTTCCCTTTTAGTAATTAGATTCTCGTTGAAGTTTTCAAAGAAAAATGTGCGCCACCACCGTCATCTAGTAGTAGGCTGGATGGCTCCCATTATAGTTGCAAGTATTTATACTCTATGCGCTAGAGGAGATGATGGGCAGAGGTACAAATATAAACAAGTCAGAACTTTCGGCGGAACTGATGGAAACGTTGTTCCTTTTTGTGTTTTTTGACTGACAGTGGTCTCTCTTTATATCTATGGCAAACATTTGCTTTATTTTTGAAAGTTCATTACACTTGAGTTTTGAAGTGAAAATGATGAAGTTGGTAAAAGGAATAGGTATATCCAGGTGAATATTCTGAATAGGCTTCTACGTACTTGAGCGCTGAAATATAAGCAAGTCCTTTTGAAAAAATGAGTGTCATTATAATTTTCTATTCAGCTTGAGGTTCAAGGAGGCTTGAAATTGATCAACTACGTTGAGGGTTGGAGCAGTTGATTTGTTTTTCTATATTAATTAAAACAGTCTTTAACCTTTTGCTGGGCTTTAAGTTTAAACGGATTCATTCATGTAATGTATTTTAAAACCGAATTCAAGCTCACTAGTTTAACGATAAAAAGTTAAAAAGGTTTAATATTAGTCTTTGGTGGGAAAACGAGTAGGTAGCAGAACAGAAACATAGAAGCTACGGCATATTTACCTACCTCTTCTTTATCGTTCATAAAACTTCCATCAGAAATCAATTGAGAAACCTGCGGGTGGAATTCATAGTCGTTACTGAAGTCGAGATTTTTCTCAACACCAGTAAGCTAATAAAAATCTTAAGCATTGACTTAACCGAAGTTCGTATTCATAGATTAAATGGAGGATTTTGAGGTTATCTCGATTATGAACAGCTAAAGTGACCAGAAGTCTCTCTTTCTACGTGTCACCTTAATTACTCTTCTACATCTATTGTGAGGCTAATACCCGATCTGTAAGATGCGACAAACAATTATAACGTGACATTTCGGAGTCAGTATTGGCCAGATCTGTTTCGATTACTCGGCACCTGGTTCATCTGATGAATGTCAGAGCATCTTAGGAGGTAACTTACTTTAGCACTGGTTAACACGTAGCGAGGGGTATTGCAATAATCACATTGTCAGGTAGGAATGGAGTGATGCCAGTGGTCAGGAAGTCAAATGGAGTGATTAAGATTAAGTCTTCATATTCGGCTTTTGTTCGTTCAGTGCAAATATCAATTGTTTTATCGCTCTTTTTTTCATCAGTCCCAAGTGGATTTTGATAAAATGGTGACTTTAAAATTTTCTAAGAAATCAGCTTAGTTCGGAGTACTTTGCAATTGATTTGAATGAATCCAGAATGACTGTTTGGTCAGTAGAGATATTGGACCATGCTAAGTCTATTGGCTATGCTCGCAATCACTTGTTTTCTTTATTTATCAAGGGGTGTGAGTGCAAGCAGTGTGTCTTAGCTTGTCCAACTAACTTACTTACTTATTTAAGGCTATTCAATTACTGTTAGGTACACCATTAGTAAGTATCGCTGATGTGTATAGCAAATGGGAGCTTGTTCACAAAAGCTTTTTGGTAAGAGAACATTATCACTGAAGGCTTTCTGACTCTTTCATTTTATCTATTATAAAGTCCTGAAGTTTCAAGATTCTTTTAACGAAGATATTCAAAACATGAGTTTACCTTATAAACATAAATCTTCAATATTTTAAGTTTAATTGACAGCGGTTTCATAGACACTGGAAAACTAAAAATAAAAAAAATAATAATACAAGTCCGCTAGTTGGAAACATAAATCACTAACCACCGATATAATCATTAAAAAAATATCATTATCAGTCAAATACTGTCGAGTGCATAGGACCACATTTCCATTTTTCTTCTAGTTTTTGTGTTTTCGACTTGAATTTTTGCCAATGAAAATTGCCAAACCTCTAGGCCACAAAAGTGATTGTTAACTCCTTAACTCCTTTAAATGGACACAAGTAAATAGTTAAACAAACTATAATTTCGCCTAAATTCTTCAAACTTCAATTGCAACCCTGTTGAGACAAAACAAACCTTCACAAGACACAACGCATATCTCTTGCATTAGCTCCGATTTTATCTGTACACAAAAATGTGTAAAGATACAGCGAGAAAGAGAGGTTGAAGGTTGAGGTTCAAATACAAATTTATGATATTTCGTGCGTGTCTGCTGCTATGAGTTGTTCGAGTACAGCACATTCCAATCATATATCATTCAATTTTACTGCCGATTTCAAATTTAAGTGCTAACCACTTTGTACTGCGCACAGTGATGGTGATAAATGAGATTTGTCGTAATTGCGGACAATGGGGTCTCGCATTAGAAAAAAAAAATAAAAATCCAAAAAGAGAAAAAAATATGTATTTATGTCCGAGTCGAATTGAAAATTTTCCTTGCTTCTTTCTCTCGAATCTTTATAGCTGTCATAGCTAGGCTATAGCTGCCATTCAAGTCAAAATCTTTGTTTTGCAAGAGATGGCGCCTTTCTCCTTTGTGATACTCTGCCTTCTTCGGTTGAGAACATTGCTATACATAAAATCTACAACATGAAATAAAAAAAAAAAAAAATACAAAACTCCTGCAGCGTCATATTAATCTTTGTCACTTGTATAGAAGAATAATGCCTTCGTGGGTTGGTTAGGTATAGAGAGAGATACACCTTAACTTAAGAAGAAACACAATGTGTCTGTGGATATAACTCTTTGTGGCTCATTTTGGGTTACCTGATGGGCATTCATTAATTGCTCATGTAGCTGTATTAATTAATGTTTGGCCCTTTTTCGACCGCACACACATTATAGTTGTTTTTTTTTATTTTTCTTCATACATATTCAAAGATTTAAACCATCTAAATGCATCTAAATCTTAAAGATAGAATATATTTTCAGAGAAACGCCCTTTTGTCAATTTAGTAATTTCTTTTTTTTTAAGGCACTTTAAAGATAAAATATTGGATTTGAGGTTTTAATAAAAAATATAAAACTAAAGCAAGATCCTTCCACAAAATAAAATGGTCCAAAATTAACATTTTTCCAAACAGTATTAACAGTATGACAGTATGAAATTTTTTCCAAACAGTATAACAGTATGACAGTAGTATGACAAAAAACAACATATTTTTAATATAATTATTAGGAACTCAGTTTTGAAAATATTGAATTGATACCTTAAAGATTTTCCACAAAATACTTAAATAAATAAATTTAAAAAAACGTTCTATGGTTGGTACCGATAGTAATAATTTCAAAAAAAAAACGTTTTTCATTTAAGTAAAGATAGATCTTACTTGCAAAATCGTATTGATTTTGTACCGATATCGTAACAGCCGGTTTTCAGAAAAATAAATTTTTTCCAAAATCAGAAAATGCCAAACAAAACACCCAACCCCAACGTAGAACTTTCTAGATTTCTTGGCTGCGATTTTTGCATTCCTTATTTTTTTTGAGGTAAAATTCTTAAGAGAGAGTGTAAACTGTGATGTGAAATGTAATTTTTTTCTTTTTTACTCAGTTGAAAAATTATTTAGTAACAAGATTTTTATAAACCATTAATTTGTATTAACTATAGCTTTCAGCAGGTGCGTTCGACCAATTCACACGTTTTATTTTATATGGCGCCCGGGCGTGCCTCAGAAGATTATACCTACCATTGATTTCTACAAGGAATTTATGTGAATAGGTGATTCCCACAAGAAAATGAATTCCACAGCCACAGTCGCATGTCGCATCTCATCATAATACAGGTGCATTTGTATGTAATAATTTATACGAACGGCCCTTCGATTTAAAAGCTGAGTGAATCACAGCTGGGTAACAAGTGGAAAGATAAAAGTTATGTATTTTACAGATGTTCGAGTATACATTTAGGTATTTTGAATTTTGAGTTTTGAACAAAATAAATAAATAAAATTAAGGCAGAGAAGCCGATTAATGAGATATGGCTTAAAGGTATTGCTGATAATCATCATTAGGAAGATAGATACAAGCGACAATCAAAACCAACGGTTTTTATGTGACTACATAATATATTTTTGTTATTCAAAAAAATTACAATTATTGTGTTCATTTTAATTTGATTGGGTGGAAATTTAAAATAAGACATATAAATGAGAAGTAGAATTGATTTAAATTGGTTTAAAATGTAGGTCAGTGCGCGAGCTGTGTTTTGGCTTTGATCTTATAATAGTTTGTACAAGAAATGTTGGGTCTGAAGGCATTTATCATGGCGTGTGGGCTTTTTGTTGTTGTTGTTGTTGTTGATGAAGAAATAAATTTATGTACTGAAAGTATAACATTTATATGATGATTATCAGGAGAAAACTTTTAGACATTTGTCTTTTCTTTGACTTTTGGAACATGTTTTTGTGAGCTTTATAAGTTTTTAATTGAAGCGATTTATATTCTGATTAAACTTAATGCACAACATATACTTTGATTGAATTTATTGTGGTTTTTTGAAAGTTACATTTAAATAAACAAAATTTCAATTTTGTGGTGCTTTTAGGTATGTAAACGGATAAGAGATAGGTAATTTGTGGGGTCATAAATTTACTAGATGATGTCGTCTATTGTTGTGTTTTTTGATTTTTTTTTTTTTTTAATGTTTTCAAAACGTTCCAAATTATATCGAATGGCCACTGGGAATGACCAATTGATAAAGGTTACAGTTTTTGCTCAAAACTCAAAGGTTAGTTAAAAGTTTAACTAGGGAATAGGATTTTCAGTAATTTGATTTAAGCTCTGCAAACGAGAGAAGCAAAGAGAGCAGCTAAAATCGAGTGAATTTTTAGAAAAAAAATAATGCAAAAATGAAATGAAGTCCAAAGATGAAGAAGTACAGAGATAAGAAGGTTAGGAAAAAACACAACAGTTTTACCATTTTAAGCTGATCTTAAATTGTTAGCAAAGTGTTTACTTAAGATCATTATGTGATCTTGATGTTTTAGAGTAGGTGCGAGGTTGGATGTACGCAAAGTTTTTCTTGATTGAAAGTGGGTACGTTCCATAAAATATCACATTTAAAGACAGGCGTTATGCATCTACAGATAAGCGTTACCATCGTGTGCTATCAAAGGGGGGAACTGATTGTGATAACAATTTCTTTGGATATTGCTTAACTTTGTTCAAACCTATTTGTAGGCGTGTGGTGTTTGACACAACCTTGTCATTGTGGTCACCTATAGATTCTGCGTCTCGTTCGAAGTCATCCGTTTAATGGAGGAACACATCAGCATTTGCTTGCACAGACATTCATGTGCCGATGTTTAACGATTTAAAAAAACGCTGAGTTCTTCTTCCATGTAATCTAAATTATATGAATCTATTTCATTTTTAACTTGAGCTTCATTCGATTTAATAAACTGGCTCGCACTTTTACCGATCTTAGTTTATCGATCGTATTAGACCACGTGTTATTTCGGTCATTTGTGTTTCTTTCCGGGTTTCTGTATCATGCGTCACGTGATGTATGAAGCGAAAATCATCGAATTAGTGATTCTGGGTCACTCTTTGCTAACTATTTCTGACAAATTTCTTGTAATCGCAATATTTGAGATAATAACACTGATTGTGAGGTTAGCTCTTTCCGTTTTCTTTTAAATTTAATTTAGGTACCTAATTTTAGTTTTGTTTTATATTAAAGTATCAGTTTAGTTCATCTACTGATTTTGATTTCATTCTAACATTGTAAACATTCCTATTTGAAAACTTTAAAATTATTGACTAATTTAAGACCTTAATTCACCCATCGAATTATCATGAATGTTCAAATTATCACACCTTGAAGTTAAACAAACAACTTAATAGCCAAATTATCAACAATCACTAAGAAATTATTTATTTAGACTCGTCAAACTTGTTAAACTGTCCGCTTTAATTAGTAAGCCCTTGTGGCTGGCATAAAAATTCGTCAAAGGCAAAATACTCAAAGGGTGGCTATAATCTTTTGAAATCCAAAACGTGTTACATTACAATACCTATGCCTCTTAAAGCGTTGAAAATGTTGTAACATCATAATTATAATTTGCACAGACACCTTAATATATGCCACCACGTCCCTTTTAGATGTTTAATGGATACAAAGTGCATACGCTCTCTTAACATTCCCGAACTCGATACCAAAATTCAATTTCGATAAAGGATTATACTATATAGAAATTCAATTCGCCACAAATCATAATAATGCCATCATCTACTTATAAACAATACATATATATTGAACTCAAGGACCATTGAATTGATTGCAATTGCAATATTGCTGTCGCATTGTCTAGCATGTCCAATTATCTGCCAATACAAACTAATTATTATTAATTCTGAACGGATATTAATTATAATCACTCAATAAATTCCCTAACTACTCTCTTTTGGTTGTCATCTAATATATTAAGTTATTAAGCGCTTGTTTCATTCATATTGGATGTAGATGTAGAGGCAATGGAAGCAACTCTAAAATTGAGAGACTATATGGATGCGATGTGCATCGTCCTTTTGTGATATTATGTTATATGCGAATTGAGAATGTGTATGTTGTTTGGACGCTTTACTTTACTCTATACGATACGAACGTTCGTTGTGTGCCTTGGCTGCCACAAATTTTAATTTTCCAAAATTAAATATTTATATGGCAACGAGCAGCAATGACGGCAACGACAACGGCGACGGCGGCGACGACGACTATGATGATCACAGCGACGACGACGACGAAAACGGATGGATGTGATAATCCTTAAAAGCGGCAGCAAAAGCTGTGAGTGATGTTAGAGTGCTTCATCTTCTTCCTTTTCCACTTAAACTACCAAGCCAATTTATTATGTATCGTTATACTTGTATAATATACATACGTATATGGATTTATGAAGTTATACATAAACATATGCACATATACTTCAAGATATACTGTTAAGTTTGGGCAAACAAATATGCGTCAACATGGATTGGCAACTTCCATATAGGCTATATTTTCATATCCTTCCGTTTCTGCTGTTGGTTGAGGTTTAATTTGTGCTCTTAGAGGACATGTATTGGAATATTGAAAGTTTAATGTTATGACCTTGGAAAATAAAAGATCATGAATATGAATTTCTGTTAACTTAAATGTAAGTAAATGGATCCTTTTGTTCTTGAACATGTTGAACTGGTTGAATGAACTGTTTTCGGCAATTTTTTTTTTTTTTTTAGTTTTCGAAACATTGAATTCCAAGAGGTTTGTAAATCCTAATTGGACAATGTTCAAAAGATCAGAATCTAATAAGCCAATCATATGCTGCCGCTATTGATTCACATACAAAAAGAAGCTGGGTGCGACCCACACTGGTAATTTTCATTTGGTACTCGTATCTACCCTTAGAAACTAGGTGCCTTAGTTACTACAGAGATCTCAAAATCAAGAGGGTTGGGTATAGCTCGACTCAAGACAACTCGACTCTGGTACAAAGTTGAGATGTGTTTTCTCCCAAACGCATGCTGACCGAGGTCGGGTGTATGCAAAGTTTTATCTATCATAATTCTTAATTCACGCTCACCTGAGTTGAGTTGTCGTGAGTCGGGATATCTTGACCCACCGAAGTTTATATTCTGATTCGTTTTAGAGTTATGGTGAACGAAAAAAAACGAACTTACATATACACACACACACACACTTCAGACAACACTCATTCATTAATGAATGTAAGAAAAAGGTCCGGGAACAAAACGGAGCCCTGGGGCACACTAACATTTATTTTGTGAATATGAGACTTAAATATATCCAAAATAGAACTACTTGTAATGAACAGTTTATCCAACGAAGCAAAAAATCATCGATAAGAGGGTTTGATTACAAACTCCAAAATGATGAAAACATTTATTCCACTCCTCAATATAAAAGGTACCAATAGATAAATAATGAAACTTTTTCTACGAAAAAAGTACTGCCTGTCTTCGAGATTCTTCATAATAATTGATGGGCGGCGGCGTTTGAATGAACTTGGAAATAAAAACTGTAAGTGCAATTCGACAGTAGTTAGATGGTGAAGAAGATTCGTTATTTTTATGGATTGCCTAGAACAACTCGGAAAAAAGACCAGTAGGATAGCACAGATGGAAAAGTTAGCGCTGTTGTTCTTTAGCGGGGAAAGACATCTATGCAAAACAATCACAACTATAATGTCTGGACCAGCAGATTTGTTTGTCAAGATAAAAAGATTTATCCATAAAATCATTTACGCGCAAGAGTAGGTTCATGAGCAAAAGGTGTTATGACACTTTTTGGAAGCGTGGAATTGTTCTTGAATGAAGGCTAAATTTCTCCAGCGAGCTAACCACAGGGGTATCATCGAAATTGAATGATTGAATTGTACAGAAAACTGGGTTGCCTTTAATATGTTTTTTTTACGTAGGTATGACCAAAAATTTGTTCATGTCAGGCCAGAGTTTTAGGTCATACAAAATTTGGTTCGTCGAATATGGACATTGTGCAGGTCTACTTATCCTGCTTACATTTTTTTGGTTTTATTCAGTGGGGTTGGCTTCATAACATCGTTAGCTAACTTCTCTAACCCCGACAATGAAACTAGGGTTTTTTTTTCCAGTTTGATATGGGTTTAATCATTCCGAATAAAGTTCAAATTTATTCCACAAAAAAAAAAAAATTGTTGTCATATTAGTACTGAAGTCAACTGTAAATACAAGACTGTAGCTTACCAGTGGAATGTACTGGTGGACGGGGACACTCCTTTTTCAATATATTGATCCACAATACAAACTATAACTAACTTTTCTACTCTTCTTCTTTTCAACTTGTCTGTCTCTGTTCTTCCACCTACCTATCCTAGGAGTAAGTTTAAAAATATATAAAACAAATATTCTGTAAAACTATCCACTAACACAAACTAAAGCAAACCCTCAACATCAACCAGCAAGTTCACATGACCAAGCCGTGGATTAATTTTTTTTTTTTAGTATTTTCCAACCACAACACGATAATCGCCTATGTTTGCCATTAGCACACAAGGCAAAATCCAGCCAACAAAAAAAAAAATTAAAAAAACACATCCATCGGGTTAAATTATGAAAATTCTGTTCCGTTGATAAGAAACTAAAACACGAGTGAGCAACGAAACAAAAAAAAATTGAAAATAACCATCGATTGCCACAGCAAATAAATAAAACATCCTTTCATGCGAAAGGATGTATCTCTCCAGTCCTTCTCTCGTTGCAATAAAACATCGTTTTCATCGAAACAAACAAAAAAAAAAATTAAATCGAAAACAGCATTCGAACATATTTTCTCTGTCATCGATTTATATTTTTTTTCTTTGTTTTTTTTTTTTTTTTTGTTCTTGGCAAACAACAACGAATGTAGGATAGGGAACCAGCTGGAGCGGCACAGAGCAATAGCAATTAGGAGAGCTGATGCACACACAAGATCCGAATATCTGAGATGAGATCCCTCAGCCAAATGTAGTCGGACGTCCACAGAGAGAGAGATACACTTTTAGGTATCCGCCCATCTGTGTGCAAATGCACATACAAATCGAATCAATGTTCCAGATAATGGTCAGTCATCGTTATGCTGATAATAATGACCCAGAGAGAGACCATGACGATGAGGCTGAGAATGACTATGACGATGACGACAACGACGACGACTGTTAGTCGGAGTCGCAGTTATCCCACCACCACCCTGGTGCAATAAATAACCATCTCGAAACCGATGGTTTGTAATATTCGGACGTCCTGCCTTTATATTTGTCGTATTGTGGGTATACCTATAGCCTGCCTATACCTGATGCCTGTCTATGTCCAGATCTGGCCTCAAAAGGCAGACGACTCAATTTTTTTGTTGCATCTTTCAGTTTTTTTTTTAGCAGTTTATAGGTTTTTTCCTGTCGATTCTCAGAGAAGAGATACAAAAAAAAAAAGCAACAAAGTATAACCTTTATCAGAAGGAAACAAGGAGACACAAAAGTCGAAGCCGACCATGTCAGCACTTGAACTAAATTGGGTTAGGTATACAAAGAAATGAATTTTTTACAACAAAATATCTACACACAAAAAAAATGTATCTCTATCTTCAATACACTTGAGAAGATGAAGAAAATTTCAAGTGAAGCACAGCAAGAGCATTAGCAAGCTATAGCAAGTAGTGGTGGTAAGGTTTTTTTTTCGTTTTGCTGCGCCAGAGAGACAAGTGACAAAACTGCAATTAAGTTGAAGATGAATTGAATGTGTTCACTGCACAGTGTGTTAATCAAGAGTGGGTTGGGTTGCTGCTTTTTAAGAGATAAAACAAAGTAAAATGAGAAGAAGAAATAAAAGACATTGATCGATCAGGGACAGTGTCACTAATTAGTTTTCAACTGGGTCGTCTTTCCTTCGTTCGTTGAAGTTAGCTATAAAATATATGTACATATATTATATTTTAGGTACATTGCACTTGAAGAAGAAGATAATGTAGATATAAACGACAAGACTGAGACAAATTTTTCAAGTAATTGCAAAATCGGCCTTGGTCTAGGGCGATCATAATTAGTTTATTGAGGTCAATTACTGACATTTTATGCATAGAAATTTTTAGAGACACTTTTCGTGGCTTTAAGAGACTAAAGAAATGCTAGACCTTAAATTTCGACCATAACAGGCTGAAGATTGTGGCAATGATATCCAAATTCCGAATTCGCAACAACTTCTGTAGGGTTAATCAACCAACTTAATAGAAACCGAAACTATTTTTAAGTTCTCGGTTCTAGATTTAGAACTGGAAGTAAAATATTCACAATTTATCTCCCAGAAGCACAATATTTCGTTTAAGGATCGCTTGTTTAAACTTTAAAGGCATTTAAATTGCCCAATATACCATTTAATTTCATTTTTTTCGTAAACGTTTGACAAAGAGTTGCTAATCCGGAAGTGCTAATCCCGCTACTTGCTACTATTATTATATCCTAGTACATACTTGTATTTTAGTTCATCGGTGAACCTACTCGTAAAGCTTTGTGGAGAAATCAAATGGAGATTTTTTCTTCACGAGCGGTGAACTAGTTCGCTTGCAAAACACAGGAAACTCTCTAACACAATTGAAGCCATAACAATTTGAACATTTAGCAGATGTGTCTATGCCTATACCAAGTTTTTTTTTTTTATTTATTTACTTGGACAAAACTAAAAAAAAACTTCTTAATTGATCTCAACTGGAAACGATGTGTCTCTGTTCAATTTACCTGAAGTATGTACTAAGCTTTTGGAAGAACTTCTTCACGGATGGCAGAAAACATTCTTCAGCGGAAACAACATAACTCTTGCCGTTTGGATTCCAGGAAAAGTACTCCACTCTCCATCCTCTATCAAGACCCCTACATGATGTGACTCTCTTGCTGAACTCTTTTCAGGTCACTGTTATTGTATGCTTTCTGAATATCGAAAAAGCATACAAATTCTATGAAATTTAGACATAAGCATTATCAACTTGAATATCTTGAATTTAAAATTGTTTTATCAGTCCAGATCCTTTAAGATCCGGATAAGAATCTGATATTCATGTCAACAACAACACAGCATCTTCACTTCAGACAAACATCGTCCCGAAAACGCAGAAAATGCCAGGAGCAAAACTACTCAAAAACGACAAAATCTCCTCCGCTCTGATATGTCTTCAAAATCTGGAAAAAGCATCCGAATCCACTGATAGAAAGTACAATTATCAGCCAAAAATATTTAGCTCTTCGATACCTATTAGCTGCTCGATGAGGTAGTTACTGATCAACACACTTATTCTGATAAAAAATAACCTTTTTTGTTTCAGAAGCATCTTTTGTCTCAGAGAAACTTAGTCATAATTCATTTTACAGGTTTATATATATGCATTTGTGTGCTAGCGTCTAAAATTCATCTAACGACCATCAATGCTGATCGCATTATTCCTTTGTTTATGCCACATTATTCCTCAAATGTCCTATTTTAACACGCTCTGACACTTTACCATGCGCTAACGTCCGATTATGATAATGCCAGCTTAACTCCTGATCCTCACTCAAGATACCCAAATTATTCACTCATATGCCAACCCCTCAAACGACTAGTTTCTTGTCCTACCTACTACAACAACCAACAAGAAGCCTTGCTTCGTATAAAATCAATTTATTAATATCATTATGGTTTCTAGTGACAAATGCCCATAACACAGTGGGTGATTACAATTACAAAGGATCAGAGACCGACCGATGTCCCTTTTTAGGTATAAACTATATAGAATATAAGGTACCTACCTTCTCTGATGTGCATGACAGTTGCTTTCATGTAAAAGGCCCTGGAAAGCCCCCGAAACGATGATGATAGGCACACTCGGCAGCATGGTAACATGATTTATGTGTCATTCTGTCTCCGCTCGATTTGTCATTATGCACGGCATCCTTTCGTGTATGGCCCAAGGACCGGAACTAGGGGCACACTCGCACTACCTACAACGACTCTATACTATAAAGGTAACTTCCATGCTCGGAACACCTCCAGCTCTTCAGCACAGGTGATCTAGCCATTTTTCCTCTTAACATAAAAATCAAATAAAAAACACACAGAAAACCCGGCAACACATTTGTCGTCGTCGGCTTGGGAATCGGGACTTTGGGTGCTGCTTGCCATTAGTAGAGGATGATGAGGGCCTGCTGCAGGGGTAAGTAACACAGCACGTAAGCGGTGCGATGACGATAATGAACAACAAAACCGAGGGCCACATCATCGTTGCATATATCCCATCGAGGAATGTCATCGTTTATAGCCTTTATGGTGCGCGTGTGGTGTGTGCCGGTGTCATCCGATTAAGTTTCATTATTCCCACGAATAAAAAGTTTTTTTTTTCAATTTTTTTTTTTTTTGTTACTCCTTGTCATTTTATTATCTTTGTGCTGTTCTGGGTGCATGTAGTAGATATGTATATGTAGTTCGTAATCACGTTGGCCAGGCTCCTCTCTACGTGACTTGAAATCAATTTTTGGGATTGCTCCTGATGGTTGTTGGCAGCCCAGAGGAGCAGCAAGAGAAGAGAAGTGGATTTCGAAAAAGGAGTTTGTGTGGATAAAGGTTTTTGGGGGAAAAAGGATGTTTTTTTTTTTTTTTTTTTGTTAAGGGCACGCGCTTTGGAATAAGTTACGATTATAGACAGGCAGATGGATATAAGGCACAGGACTATACAATATTATAAAGGTTTTATCATTGCTTTGATTTACAAAACGAGAAAGGTTTTGACATTTATTATAACGTTAAGCACGCTGTTATTGGAAAATGTAATAGAAGCGTTTTGTACTGATTTTAAGGAAGATTTTGTGTATTTTTCCTCGAATATGATAAATTGTTTTGTTTAAATAAACGGTCTTTTAGACAGTTTTTGAAACTTTTGTGTAAGAATTCACTTATTTGACTACAAAATATTGGCAAGAAATGGCAATGAAATCAAAATGGTTGGATCATTTGTCGCCTTGCAAAATATTCTTTACAAGAAGGCAGATATGCCATTCCTTAGAAAACCAACATTTAACTTTAATACAAACCCAATCTTAATTCTGATTCTGCTAAATTCACCCAAATCTCATAATTGTTATCCCTTTTAAACAAAATCCAATGTGTCACTGGCACAATATTATCCAATCTCCCAACTATAATACTTTACATCAATAATCCTTTAGTGACTTTCTCTATCCTTTTTCAAAGTGATTCAAGTACTTAAAAAGTTTAGATAAAAAGTTAAAAAAAAAAATGAAATAATAAAACATTATGCTTTTCCTCCAAGGGTGGCCGAAAAATGATAAAAAGAAAAAAAAAAAACTTTTCTTCAAAACTGTGCGAAGTTTGTGTATAGTTAAACTACCCGATTTCACTTTCGCCAATTACGGATATACATATACCATACCATGGGTCTGATGGTGCTATCGCAAGCAAACTTTCTGAACTCTTCTCGATGGGATTAAAATAAAGCTGGGCCCCTCTGGAGGATTTGAATATTTTGTTTGGCATTGACCATGATTTGTATTCTGTGCTCAATCACTTGGCAGTTTTGCTTTGTATTTTTGTATTCTTTTTTGTTTGACAAAGAAAGAAAAAAAACACAAAAATCTACTCTCAAAATGACAGAATATCTGTTTTCATTTGTTTTAGGTATTTCAAGTAGATGATAAAGTTGGGAGAGAGGACAAAACAAAACAAAACAATTCTTCAGAGAATAATTTGTCACTCTTAGTTTTAGTTTTTTGCTTAATGTTATCCCAATGGGGTGTCGTATTTTATAATTTTTCGTTTTTCTTGCGGAAATAACCCTTATTTGTCAGAGTTAGTTAGCGATAATTTGAGTTGAAAATTTCTTAACAAAGACAGATATTTGACTGTCTTTGGCGTATTACTTATAATTATATCTTTTCCATGATTTTGGCAATGTTTTTTTTTAATTAATCACTGATTTCCTAAGCTTTCTCAGCGACGAAAAAAGTTGTTTAATTTTTCCAAGACTTTATTTTTGTTGCTGGGTGAACAGGTTGAAATGTAGATATAGTTAAAGCTAAGTTTCCGCTTGTTTTCATTCGAACTTAACTTAACTTAATGTTAAAATGTTTGGATATGAGTAGAGTAACTTCTTGTAAAACGCAATACTTGGGAAAAGGGTTGTTATTTAGTAAATACGAGATTTATTCTCACAGGGCCCTCGCAATAATCAAATCTAGAGTCACAAATAATATTCCGCGAATTTGTTTGCTATAAAAATATAAATGGCTTATTATTAAGAGTCAAAACAAATTTTAAATGTAAGGCAAAATACATTAAAAAAAAATAAACAAATAAAAACTTGCATCTCTTTGCTGAAGTAGGATTAGGAAATAGTGACATATTATGTATTAATGTTGGATACATTTTAGAGAACCAATTCACGTCCAGAACAAGATTGGTATATAAATTTGAAAAACTCCCATAATATTTCGATAAAAACTCATGATTTATTTTAATAATTGAGAAAAAGAAGTGATAGTTTGAAAAAAATACTATGCAATTAATGAAAAAAAAGTTTTCACAAAATTGTTCATAATTTTGTTCTGGAACTCAAGTGTGCAGGTTAATACACACACTGTCATAATTTTGAATTTTTCCACTAAGTAATATCCAAAATCTACCCTGGGTAAAATAAGTGCTATCCTATTATTATTAAATCTTTACAAATACAATTTTTTTTTGGTAAGCAGTCAATACCTTTATAAATAAAATTTATCACAAAGAAATTCAGTTCCATTTTGAATAAATTCAGTCAAATGGTTTCAAGTGCGGCGCAAATTTAAATTCGATTCGTTCTTAACGGACCGAGTCTAATGGTATAAATATTTGATTGAAACAGTGGATATACGCAAACTTGTGACTTGTAAAAAAACGTGCTGTTAATTTTTTATACTAACGATATTCGTATTCTTACTTCGAAGTATAGTTTTGCAAATGGTAGACGAACTTGTGCGGACTATTTTACAAATATCTGGTTACAATATGTTTTAACAAAATATATATTTTTCTTCAAAACTACGCTGAGTTCTTTTACTTTTGGTTTCATCTTTTAAATTCATTTTTTTTTAGCTTCTCTAACCAGAAATCAATAAAAAAGTGCAAAAAATTTTATTACCGAATAATAAATCATTGAATTTTACAGTTGCTTACATACTTTAGGTAATGTCAATATTTTACGGTAATTTTTGCTCACTACATACAACAGTGCTACGTATAATTTTTACATATGGTCAAGAACTACTATTTTTTCTGTTAAAATAGAATCAAAAAAGAAATTTTCAAAAAAGGTGTTAAATTAATATATTTTCACATTTGATGTAGGGACTTCTCATGCTGGTATCTACATTTTCGACCACTTCTTCACTTTTCCAGTGATCAAAAAGGAAATTTAATGAGCTTAAGTTTATTCATGTTTTGTAAATAGGAAAAAATTGTATATATAGGTACATATAGCTCATTTGCTGCAACACCGTCATATCTCAAAAATTTTCAAACACAGGAAAAAGAGTTTACAGATTTGTATAGTATTCCCGTATAAGCTCCATAGAAGAACCTGTTTTCAATAATGTTTTATGACTACAATTTACAAGTTACAGACATGAAATTGATGCAGTTTGAAGATTATGAATTAAACTTTCTGGTAGTACCAATAACTCAAATTTGATTTTTTTGTTTTTAGATATGACGGTGTTGCAGCAAATGAGCGATATGTAGTTAGTAGTATTTTTTACTTATTATTTTTACAATAATTATGTATTTCGTTTCAGAAGGAACCCTTCTTTATTTTTTTTTTTTTTAATGAGCGATAAATGTTATAAATCTATTCAAGTATTTTGGTTAATTGCTTAAATAAAATATCTACTTAAGTATAGATATTGGTTTATTGCTAAAAACAAAAGAAAAACAAACAATATTGTTTTTTCTTTGCAAATATTTAAATTAATATGAGTGGTTTAAAGGCATTATTTATGTTGTAAAGAACAGTTTATTATATTTTTTTTTTTATTTATTCATAACGCTTCATTTTATAATAAACACCCTTGCACTTTCTTTAAATCTTTCCATAATCACAAACAGCTACAAATAACAGTTTGAGTATGCAACATTTTTATTAATTTATAGGTTGAAATGCAATACAAACTCATGATTTGTATAATTAATATCCATGAAAACATAAATATGCCTTTTATAATCATAAAAATAAAAATGAAATTCGAAATGATTAAATAATATTTGCACCCTTCATATTTCAAGCATGAAATTTTAATTTCATTCAGGTAATTATCAAAATGGATAAATTTTCCTTTTATATCCGTGAAATAATTTATGAAAGCCAAAACGAATCATTGAACGTATGTTATGCAAATGTTTTTTTTTTTTGAAAGACATACATGTACCTACTGTATACACACTTATACCAACATGAAAATACTGTTGCATTTTCCATGAAAAAACTCCATTTTGAATTAAAAAAACGAAAAAAAAATTCCACCTTTTTCCTTTAGTCAATGAAAATGTTTAACCACGAATTAAAATCAGTTAAGGAACATTTTCAAAAATTACAAAATTAAATCAAAATTAATCTTCAAATATATAACGTCTTTATTAATTTTACGGTTGATTAAATATGGAAAATTTAATTTGATATGTATTTTAAATTTCATTTATTTTACATATTTAATAATAATTTATGTGTGTTCATTGGTAAGTTTAGTTAGGTAGTGATGGTATAGCATTCGGGAGAGAGAAATAAAGCTAATGATGCTTATCTAATTTGGATTAGCTAATACAAAATTTGTTTTTTAAAAACATAGAAAATTTAAGATAAATAAAAACAGAAGTTAACAAATTGAAATAAAATTAATGTATTCATTTAATGAAGATTTAAGAGTGATTTTATTTTGGAGTGATAAATATATTGTATAAACAACAATTGGTAGTTATGAAATGAATTTCATTTATTTGAAGTTTTTTGTAGCTATACTTAAAAGAATTAAAATAAACCAAGTTTGTAGCTGTAAAGATTCTTACAGTGATTTAGGTAAACAGATTTTTTTATTGAAACAAACATTTGTATCTTGTGTACATTAAGAAGGTTCCTATTTTCATTTTTGTATCAGTGCAACGCCTGCTAAGAAATTGACTCGAAATAATAAACAAATATATTTTACTTAATAAAAAATTATTTATAAATCTTGCTGTTAAAACGGTGTACAGAAAACACCGTTTAAACAAGAATATTATTTACTTGGCCTATAAGATTTTATTTTTGGCTGAAATTTGTGAACTTGTTAAATAAGGAAATCGTGATCTTTGATGTTGGATTGCTTGCAAAATATGTAATCTACAATAATGTTTGAGATGTCATTTTATAGATAATTGAAAGAACTTTAACTGAATTTCCAAGCATTTTTCACATGCAAGATGTCGGCAAAAATGTCGTTTTGGCCTCACTACACGAAGCATTGGTTAATTTTGACCAAATATAAGTTAGAACTTAGTCCACTCACAGAGTTTGTACCCAAGTATCAAGTTTTTTTTAGATAATTTTATGTTTAATAAGCTTGAACTTGTTTTTTTTTTTATGATAAAATCAAAGGTGATGGAAATTTAAAAAAAATGGAACCAACCTCTTTTTAAAAATATCGGGTTCCCTGATAAACAATACAATGGAAGCCGAGGCGGTTAAGTCTTTTACTGGAAACCAAACTGAAGAAAGAACAAAAAAAGAACAAAGCAAACTTTATCAAGGACCAAAGAAAATACATATATTACGGCCAGTGGCGTATTGAGAGTGCTCATGCCGCCCTCCCCCCCCCCCAAGACTACAAAATCATGTTGCTTTTAAGGTGATTTCCTCATAAAGCTCATGATTAACTGAACCTTTTTCGTAAATCATCGAGTTTTAGAGGGAGCTCAGATACTCGAGCCCCCCCCCCACAATTTTTTTATGGAAACGCCACTGATCACGGCTTGATATATCGGCATTAAAAAAAAACTACAATACTACCGGACATATTATTGACTAATTTCAATACTAATTTTACTCCAATTTTAAAATTAGTTACCTTTAATATTACCAATTTGTCGAAATATTCCAACATTTATACTCCATAAAACTAGTTTTGCTATGAAACAGTTTTGACAGTAGTTAATAATATGTGCGTATATAAAGAGACAAGAATTCTTTCAAACAACCATTTCTGAGAATTTGCTAGTTGCTTTGAAAACAACAAACAACGTAGGTAATAGAAAAATAGAAGTACGATTGGATCTTGGAAAGCTATAAGACAGAAGGAAAGAAGCCACCGAAGCAGCCTTATCGCTCGGCCACTTAAGTGTCAATTTACCCCTTTTTTTTAAGCTGTGCCAACATTTGCCTGTCGATACCAATTTTTTAGAATTCCTAACAAAAGCATGCAATTAACCACACCTAATTGCTAATTCCATGTCCCTGCTACGTTATTTGTTCCAATGAAACTGCGGTAACACTGCACCGAAGTAAATAATACTCTATTGAAGCTAAGTAATAACCCTAGGTTTGTCTTGGGTAAAGCTTTGAAGAAGTACGAGATTATAACAATTTTTGAGACAAATTGCTGAAAAATGACGATGGACATCAGAATTCTCTGAGTCAGAACATTTTTTAGCAGAAGATGATTTTGCAAGAGAATAGCGAATCCAGGACAACATCAGACCAATCGTTACGTTTATTGTGTTCCTAAATCAAGTATTTGTTAGTGTTTTGCGCATAGAAGACACAAAAAACGAGGCAGTTCCCACAGAAATAATGAGAGCATAGAATTTGCCACACTCACTTCTATTAGAAGCTATTGTATTTTAAATGTATGTACCTACCTACCTTTTTTATGTTTCTTCCACAACTGTCTAAAATTAGACTAAAATCCTTTTTGCTGGAACTTATATTCAATTTTCACATAATTTCACATGAAAACATAAGATACCTACCATTCTTTATCATTCATCACGATTTTTCTTTTTGAAGTAAATACCTATGTTTGTTTGATTAATTGAGCTCATTTTGAGCCGATTAGTTCTAGCTTCTAGAATTAAAGCCTCACCAAAGTTCTGTTTAGAGCCAAATCGGGTTAAATTTCAGATTTCATCAAGTAGGTATGTATCCTTTTAAAATCATTGAGCTGGGATCGAGCAAACTTTTTTCAGAGAAAGGTATGTGGCTAATTTCTAAATATGGATATCTATTTTGGTAGGTCTGATGTATGTTCAGGGCACATAAAGCAAATCATAAACTGAATACTGTACTGAGTACCTAAATATTAAACTACACCTTCATATATTTACCTACCTACCTATATACTTACCTACATGTCTACACAAGTTCAAAGAATACTTTTAATTTAATACCTATTATTTATTTGCAAGACATTTTAATCAGTTTCTGTTTCTGTCCCCCAGGGGACTTTTAAGTTCATTAGTCAATGAAAATTGACATCTATGTTTTAGTCATTATAAATACCCAACTGGCTCTCCAGTTATTTTCAAAATGTCTGGATTTGGTGCCTTGAGTAATCAGAATCTTTTCATTTGTAAAAAGGTAAGTTCTATGGGTATGTAACCTGCCTAAATGTCCTTACCTACAAGCTCACAATCAACTCCGCCTACATTCAACATTATTCGTAGGCAGATATACCTACCTAAAATCCAATAGATCTCTTAACATTCATTTCAACACTTCTTCTACACTCTACATAACATCTTATCTTATAACAAACTCATTTAATCAAATGAACTCACAACAATATAATCCAACTTAGTTTCGCATTTATTGTTATGCTGACACACGAAACACACCCAAATTTTATCCTTCTGCCCAGACCGCCCGCCCCCGTCCCCCTTAAACGGAACTTCATGAAATCCCAACTCAATAATGCACAAGCAAAACTCTAATCAATCTTTCAGAAAAAGTGCTTGAAGCAACAGAGTATACGAGATTTTCTTCCTCTAACAAACCCATAGAATTGAAGGAAAAGTCCACCCTCCCTCCTTCCATCCCCCCTCCATATACCCACATACCTATAACTATTCAAGAAACGATAACACAACCCAAAACACCCATTTAAAATGGTAATCTTCCGTAGTTTTCTTTATATTAGGGATTCCTGATCCTGACACATATGTATTATACGAACGAAGAAAAAAAAATCACACAAAATGTATCCCAAAGAAGGCGACATACGTGCCACCAAAATCTAACAATGTGCCCCGCAAATAAAATAAAATGTAACAAGTGGCTGATGCTACTACAAGTACTCATTCAAGGAGTAGTTGTTGGATTTATCTCGGTGATGTGTCGTCTTTGTCGTGAAATAATAAAAATAAAAAAAAAAAAATAAACAAAAAGAAAAACATACATCACATAAGAAAAAGATTTATTTTCTTTGCATTTTCTGCTTCATCCCCCAAATAGAAAAGAATAAGCAAAACAAACTCCTAAGAAAAAGTTCAACATGTGAAATTGCGAATGTGAACCATCCCCAAAATGACGAGGGTGGATAGAAACACCCCCTTCAACTATAATACACGACATGGTGGCAAATCTCCTTATTTAAAATGCAAATTAGAGTTTTATTGGTGCAACTCTAAAATTTATTCGAGACACAATTGAAATTATAAGAGATAGCTGGGTACTAGGTACATAAATTAATTCATAATAACCAAGAAAACTCACCTCCTTAAGATGATGTTCTTTTCCGTATCCAAATTATGTCTCGAAGAACAAATATTTTGTATTCACAAGTTTTTGTTTTTTCTTTCACAATTTCTTGTTAATTTTTTATTTTTGCACAACAATGCGCAACAAAAACAAAATACGCAGCAAAACACAATAACTTCACTGAAATATTTGCAACAAATGCGACGACAAATTCGTATACACCCACCACCGGTTACAATCTACACAAACTAATTATTGTTTAAAATTGTTTATTATTTTTTAGTTTATGTTTACAAACAAATAATTAAATCTTAACTTTATAGTTGTAATCAAAAATTACGTTTTTAAGTACACAAACACCAGTTTAAACATTCAAAACACAATACAAATTGTAGGTATTTTACCAAATTTTACTCAAAAAAGGACAACGGTAGATAGGCAATAAATTAGAATATCCAAGATCCAACCCGCGCCGCAACAAACAGGAAACAAATTTTATTTCCTGAACCCTTATTGCAGGTGAAAGAAAAAAATAAGTGAATCTTTTTTTTTTTTGTCGAAAGAAGATTTACCAACGATGATGAAGATGAACTACAACGACGACAAATACAAAACAACAACCGCACTGAAAAAAAGCAACGTTATTCCGACGAAAGTCTCCGTATAACTGTTTGATTGGATTTTGGTGTTTTCCCATCCATCCGGGGTTCTGTGCTGGCTCTGGGCCGGGGATGATTTTTATTTTTGTTTTACTTTATCGTATGTTTTGTGGGAATCACACTGCACATGTGTGTTTGCAACAACAAACAACAAAAAGAAGACAACATTTTTGTTGTAATAATTGTAAAGTTAAAGTTACCCGACCGCGCTACACAACAACACAACACTGCAGTTGTAGACAAGTTGTGAATGGTTTTTCTTACAGATTTTTGTTACAACAAGTTACAACCAAAGAGAGAGTGATGACAATTATGGTTTTGCTGCGCTTAAAAGCCGCAAAATGAACGGGAATTCCTTCAAAAGTGGTGTTATTTTGAAACGGGAGTTCATTGGAAATGAATTTTGAAGAGACAATTTCGAATCATTTTTTCAAATTGCTGCAAATTGCAGACAAATTAATTCTCTCTTTAGATGAAAATTTGATTTCTCTTAGTTTGCAGAAAGTACTTAATACGTTACTTTTTGCGTATGTTGATACTATTTTGGTACTTTTTCATATGAAAGTATTATTATAAGTAGTAAGTTTAAGCTAGCATCAGTAGATGATAACATAAATAAGATTATAAAAGTGATGTACCTACTTTTATTTTGTTTCAGTAAAAAATCGACTTATTTTATTGATATGAGATTTTTAGCTGAAATTTTGCGAAGTTTAAGAATTTAGAACAACTAGACTCAATGAACGGTTAAACCAAGTTTTATTCAAAATCTTTTTTCCAAATATTATTT
Organism: Meliscaeva auricollis; assembly: GCA_948107695.1. NCBI lineage: Eukaryota > Metazoa > Arthropoda > Insecta > Diptera > Syrphidae > Meliscaeva > Meliscaeva auricollis. Next base: position 15,613,019 of record OX403616.1, on the reverse strand, counting down.
AGTTTATACAGAAAAAATATCTGAGCAAAAGTTGTAGATCATTTTAACCATCTACAACTCTGGAGGTCTACTTTTGATAGAAATCGTAAAAAATCACGATTTTCCACGCCCACCTCACTTTTTCGCACACCTACCCCCTTTTCACCAATCTGTTTATGGTTTTTGGATAACTTATATATCCCCCTTCTTCCAACATTTATCCTTAATTATCCTGCTACTATATTTTTTTTTACTTTTGCCCTTTAATAACCGGATTGGCACCTGTACTAATAGATTACAGTTTTCATTGAATTGCTAATTTTGGGTTTACTTACTTGTTCCCAGATTTAAGATGTTTAATTACGTCTCCCAACTTGTGTTTATTTTTGTAATTTCAATGTTACGAGAGAACAAAACCATGGGCATATTTTTTCTCAAGCTTTAAACTTAAAAAGACTTTAAAAAATGTAATAAATATATCTCTGAAGTTTAATACAAACACGATTACTCCAACCAAAAAATGTCGTTTAAAGACAGCTTCCACGATGCCTTTCACCTATGTTTCGATGATTATTATTAACTAGCTGACCCAGTATACGTTGTCCTCCCTTGAACATTGATTTTTATTTTGTAATTACATTTAATCTCTTATTGCACGATCTTTTTTAAATTGAAAAAATGTGAAATCGCTAAAAAGCTCGTTGTTTTAAGATTCGTGCATCAGTATTCAGTATTTTTGTATCCACAGTATTTCGCGATATTTACCGTGCTAGTCTTCGATATTTCGCAAATTTCCATGACGTTTCACGCAGTATTCCTCATTTTGTTATAAGGTATTCCGCGATTTTTACCACGGTATGTCTCATATTTTTCCGCGAATTGTCTTATTCTCTTCCTCGACTCCACGCGTTTCTCTGTGACCTTGTTTGTTTATTTCCAAAGTTTTTTACGCTTTTTCTCGCGGTAGTAAGTGCTTTTTTCGTGAGTTCCCGTGCGGTATTTTGCGATGATTGACGTGGTGTTCAAAATTTCTTTCACAACTTCAACATTATTCCTCGCTTTTATCCTAGATATTCCGCGTTTTTTGTCGGAGTTTTTTTACGACATTTTACTCGTCTTATTTAACGCTTTTTTCGTGACCTATCTTTTTATTCTTCGAAATTTTCAATGATCTTTCACCAGTATCCCGCGATTTTTTCCATGGTATTCCTCACTTGTTGATAGTGTAGGCTGTTGTGGTAGTTCACATATTTTTACGCGACTTTTCACACTTTTTTCTATGACTTGTTTGTATTTTACGCTTTTCTCTCGGTTGTAATCTCTTTTTTCATGACCTACCCTGTGCAGGAATCTCACACTCGTATTTCAATTGAATTCAAATGAAAAAAAATAACTTTATCGAAAACTCAAAAAAAAAATGTAAATGGTGATCAATGAAAGGACTTTGGAACTGAATTCACTCTCGCAGTTCAAAGTATAAGGACGCCACCTGCCGGCATTTTCCAACGCAGCATTCCGTTTTCTGTTTCTATCGGGTATCAGAAATTGTGTTGTGCAGGGATTTAATTTTTTTATAATTTTTTTTTTCAATGCATGATGGGGAAACTTCTCGAGTCAATGATTTTCGGAAGTTTAAAATGCTATTCAGCTATTTTTAAAGAAGGCGAATCCAAGTAATCAGAGATCATTAAAATCGGTCCAGCAGTTCTTGAGTTATAAATTGTGTAACTAACCTGGCTTTGTTTCATATATTTATACATTGAAATTTTTCCCAGCATTAAAAGTGAATGTTATTATTTGGTCAAATGCTTTCAAACGCTTTTTTACCATGTTTTAAAAAACATTTGTATGTTTTGAATGGAAAAAGTTCAAAAATGGAGTTATCATGTTTCTACCAAAAACCACAGATATTTTTTAAAATGTTACATCTGTTAATGTTTTAGTTTGGGTTATCCATTTGCTTTTTTATTTAAAGTATTTTTTCGGTCAACAAACAAAAAGTAAATAATAATTAAACTTCCAATTCCATTTTTAAAACCAAGCAAAAAGTGAACTTTTCAAAATATCACAAAAGTTCAAATCATTTTGTTTTGGCTCTCTTCCTGGGACAAAAAATATTATGAAAACAAGTTAAAAAACATTTGCATCCCAGAATATGCAGACTTTTACACAACACCGGTGTGCGGGATTACCATGCAATTCTTTTTTTGTTGTTGTTTTTTTTTATTTTTATTTTTACTAACCAAATCGATTATTTGCTATTATTCTGTAGTAAAACCAGGCAGCTCTGACTGAGTGGTCGTTTTAACTTCTGAGCCACGGAATCAATTTGGTTTAAAACTTATTTTAAATGTGTCCATTTTTTAGCCCATAGGAAGTACCGGTACACACCGCCCACTCAACCTATGGTAATAAACAGTAGAGAGGGTGTAAAACTGTTTATTTTTTCTACACGTTTTGTAGCGTTTTAAAAAATGGGAAGATAAATTGAATAGTCTGATGTGTGGTGAGTGATGAAATTCATGGGATTTTTTCGTGACAGAACACTAACTAATGTTCGGAAAAAGTTGCAGATGCTAAAAAATTAAAATTCATGATAGTAAATAGTGATTTGCATATTTATGAATAGCTAGTATAAAATTGTAATGAAAATTACAAAACAAAAAAAATTTACGTGATGGAAAAAGCATATTCCAATATGCCTATCATGGAGTTTGTCTCATAAATTATTTTCGTGGACCGGACCATTAAAAAATGTGATGATAAAAAATAGTCAATTTAAGAGTCTGGCTCTGGTTTGGTTCGGTTTGGTTTGGTGGTCTCAATATCTATTTATGTTGACAATTTGAATTGAAATCAAAGCTCTAGGCTTTGTAAAGCTAAATAGTAGATGTAGAGGAAATGGAAAGGTAGATGTCTAGGTGCAGCAGGCCCGTAGCAACTCTGTTTTCCGTGGGGGGAGATAAATGCTTTATATACCTATGTATAGTAATTCTATATATAAATTTACGTTATCAGTTATTGTCATACCGTGTCATTTTTGAGTTGAATTTTCGATATTCTATTTTTTTTTCGGATTCTTACTCTTCTTTTTACGTTTATGTTCACCTTATAAAAAGGTTATGACGGAAAAATATAGAAATATAGGATTTCTATTGCTCCTTTTTTGACTTAATGGCAATGGATTTGTTTTATTTGAAAGAAGCAGTCTCCCTACTACAATTTAAATAAATGTGTATTACTGTGATTTTTTGTAAAATTTTTACCGCTTATCTGTACTAGCAACAATAAATGTGTAAAACATCTTCAGATGCAGTATTAACTATACACAAATAGTTTTTCGTATGCTTATGTTTTCGATATTTTTTCATTTGTATTCCTTCTTTTTCTAGTACCGATTTCATTCCTATAAATATAAGAAGAACGAGTGCGGAAGGCGACGCAATGGTTTTGGAGACTAAGCTCGCCTCTCCTTGGGGTTTCTACAGACCTGAGGTGCAGACTCCAGGAATACATTCATCACATAATTAAAAGTATTAAAACTTTAGTGCATCATACACTATAATATACACTCATAAAATTTTGTAAAGATAAGCTAATTAAACTATTGGGTTCACACCTCACTTATAAATCTTAATCCTTTTCTTTTTAATTTTTAATATAATTCGTCTAAAATTTTATTTATTTTAATTTTAGCAGGAATAGGTATCTATCTTTGTTTTTTCCTTTATGTCCTTGATTCATTAACCTTATGAAGATAGTACTTTCAGCTATTTTTTAAAACTATACTTACTTGTTTTAGCACGAACTCACCTTTAAGTGTAAAATTAGTTTATATTCAATTTTGATCTTGAAACAGGAATTCACTCATAGATAGAAACTTGAACCTTTTGGAATATATTAATAAGCCTATTAATATATTTTGTTACATATCGGCACTTAGGGCACGCCCATTTAGGGGGCGGAAAATAGTTTTTTTTAACAACTTCTTTGTTTTTTAAGCAAATTTGATGAAATTTAGTTTAAAGATATTTAAGTGCTTGTTTATTCAAAACTCATTAAGAAATAAAAAAAAATTCAATATGGATGCCACAAAATGGCGGATCAAAGAAGAAAAATAAAAGTTATGCCGTTCCTGTTGGGCTTAGAGAAAAAATGTTTTAAATGCCATTTAACATCATATTGGATAGACATATACCTTTCTACTTGTATATGTGTTTGCATGTGTATGTGCTGCACAATTCAAAAGTTGGCTTAACTTACTGATTATATGCATTGATCCAAAAGATTTTGGAGTTTATGTCACTTTCCGCACTGCTCATTGAAAGGGGGCAGTAGATCGCATAAAAGCGGTGGTGAAAAGAGTTAATGGGTAGTACTAAAAGCTCGACTGTTGTGTAACCAATTCCTCCAATCGAATTACACGATTTTTAATAAGCATTAAAAACTTCAAAGAAATTAAAGCATTTATGTACTGAAATTTAAAAAAAATGAGGAATATTTGAATAAAATATTAATACTTCAAAGCTTACATTATTTTAAAGACAACTTTCTTGACGGTGGACTCATATTTGTGTCCAAACTAGAAAAAAGTTTAAAAAAGATATCCAGTCTATTGCTCTGATGTATACACATATTCCGACCGAAATTAATTAATCACTGCGGTATACTACCTGACTCTCTGAAATTTGAATTTATTCCGGCTTTACTTTCAATTTTTCTATATTATACTCACAGTTCTTAATGCAATGTCACACCCGTTACAAAAAAAATATGTCACACCCGTTATATTTTTGAAATGTTGTAAAATCAATTTTTATCAATTCCGTTCAAACAAAAGGCTTACTAAAATCGTAATAAAATCTTCTTTCATATTAAATACGATATCCATTATGTTTCTTTCAAAAACTTACAATCTGGCTTCTATAAGTATCCGAACGAGTCTTAGCCGTGTTTTTAACGTCACACCCGTAACATCTTATATTTAGAAATTGCGACGTAAGAATATGGGTTCAAGAAATTTCACTTAATAAATATAATAAACAACTAATTATTTTAGATGTTGAAGCTTTTATGTAAATATTTAATTAAGAGAATAGTAAAAAAATATGAACAAGAAATGTTGTAACAAACAATCGTATCTGATCTGAGTCGATTTTTTTAATTATTGATATCTTGAAAAAATAAAAATGAAACCGTGAATAATAATGTGTTTATTATTAAACTAAATCTTTCTATTATTGTAAAAGACATCAGCGTTACAAGAAGTGAAGAAGTAAAGGTTGTTTTAAAAATTCCATCTCTTGACTTTAAAAATATGCTCTATACGCACATAGAAAATCGAAAAAATCACAATCTGATTCGAAATTCAAAGTCTTTAAAAGTTGGTTGATGCCTCATGCCACATAAATTCACGCTATGTTTTTGAAAGTTATTTGATTGAAGTTTTTGAAATATTACTAATCAAAAATTCAAACGTGTTTTTTCTCAAAAACTAGGTTTTTGTCGTTTAGATCACTCCAATACTGAGGTGACGAAACGAATGCGAGGTAATTTTAATCTCAACATCATAGTTTCTAGAATTTCCAAAGTGGAATCAAACATTTTAAACTGTTTTTTTACCAATTTCGTACCTCGTCGAAAAGAATTTGGGTGTAGCTGCAGGGGTCACTTGATTTTTTTTTAATGGAAATGGAATAAAACGATACTTAATACAATAATTGTTATTGTTATTGTTTTTTTTTTAATGACAAAATCTTAAAGTGCCAATTGGAAAGGAATCAGATTAAAAAGAAAGAGTTAAAAATAGAATTGCAGAAAATCGTTACCTTCCCGTAAGAATGTACCTATTAAGCGACAATGCTCTGGAAAATAAATTTTTGATCTTTACCTACTTACATATATTTTGAACTGAGCGCAAATAAAATAATGAACAAGAAGTTTTCCTCGGGTCCTCTTCGATGTTTGAAATGTCGTTTAATACATTTTTACCGGAAGGTATCGACATATACCTTACTACATCTGTCACGTTATCCTTATTCAACAATAACAAAAAAGTGCTACAAATTCTCAAAATCCCATACTCGATGGTATCGAAGTCATTATGTTTGTAAGCAATATGAAACCAATCTTAAACTAATATTTATGCATCTGACAAGAATGAGATATAATGCACAAATAATGTATGCCCATAAAATTGTTCAAATAAAAAAAACTCTCAGGTAGGCTTTCTTAAGTAGGTACAAACTTATTCAGGTAAACCATAACATAGATAGGTACCATGATGTGTATCTGTCAAATATTAGCCCAATGAGGTACGTCCACATTTCCGATAAACTTATCGATAGCTAAACAAAAAATTCCAACATTTTTAATGCCCGCAATAAAAATAGAAAAATTACTTCAGATTTGTATTGGCTTGGGATGGAACTACTCCGATTGCAACTCGAAAGAGTCGGGGCCGACCTCAATGAATCTTATCAATCAACAAATAAAACTTGAAAAAAAGGGGTTGCGTTCGTTGTATTGCATTCAATCAATTGCTGCGAAGTCTTGTCAGACTTTTGATCTTTGAAGCAAATAGAATTTTTTTTTTGTTTATTACAAAATTTCTATCGAACTGATCTCATTCATAAACTCAACACCCTATTCCAAGTGGAGAGGCATCACGCTAATAGATAAATAGACAAATGAATGGGCATTCAATTGTAATGCTCGTCGATCAAGCGATAAATCAATCAATATAACTGGATTGGAGATCAAATCTATTAATGAATATGTCACTGATATATCAAACTTTGAAGTAAGCTTTATGTTCTTTCAAATAGGCCACATGCATGTTGTAGTCTGGGATGTAGTGTTGCCAATTCAACTAGCACTACAGTTATTTTGACATCCGGTTTTTTGTGTTTGATCAAAAATAAATAAGAGCATTGAAAATAACCCAGAAAAATACTACTTAATAACGTAAAATTTTGAAAAAAAATGGTTTAAATAAAAAAATTTATGTTTTTTTCTCAAAATTTTGACTTTGAAAATTAATATTTCAAAAACTATTCATTTGAACAACTTACTTTAAAATTTAAATTAATGCATAGGTTTTTGGCTTTTCAAAATGCTATAGCACAACTCTGTAGGTATAACCGTTATTTTTAAATAAAATTTTTTCCGTTTTAAGTGATTTTTTCTTAAATTGCCCCTCCCGCCTAAACGGGGGAAAATGGACCCCCCCCTTCCATACGATTTTTTTCTTGTCTAAGTCCAACCTACACACCCTATCTTTTTGTCACACCTTATGCAAATCACCCTGTATAGCTATGATAATAGAATTTTGACTTTGATCAAAAATCAAATGGTAGCTGGATTTAACATATACTTTTATCCGCAACTTGTTTGTTCGTGTTGTTTTTGTAATATATAATTGATTCTATTGCGCTGCGGATATATTTGCCAAAAAAAATCCTGCCTAGTGATATAAGTTTTTCTATTTCCCCTCAGTACGAAATCCGTTTTGGGTTCCATTTTTTTTCCAACACAACCTCTCCGAATATTACGGGAGTAGAGACTTAAAGTATACATGATATCAGATTGGGCATGTGTCACGTATTTACTCCAATGACACTGATGTGACAATAATAATCTATACTTTATGAGTGAGCAAACACAGAGGAACCCCCAGAAGTGTACTTAGTGTTTTAAGATAAAGATGAGAGTGCAACGATGACGTTGCGTTGTTTGCTTGAGTGCATTGCGCTTTAACAGAACTAACCGCCAAACACTGCATATTTTTTTACTTGAATTTAATGAAATAGCACAATTGAGATAACTCTTAATATATTCAATTGGACCAGACGACCATTATTTCAATTTGCATATTGGACATTTGACAGAAAAGTTTTCTAATTTGGCTGCAAACAAATATTTTATAATAAAAAAACGATATTGAAAAATACGACCATTCAGTCAGACCAACGATTGCTATAGGTATAGAAGCCATTACAATAGTCGAGTTGCAACTTCAGTTAAAGTAGACACTTAACATTAACATATAACTGATTCCGACTTAGATGACATTTAAAACATGGGTTATTTTAATTCATAACAAAATAATAGAAAAGACTCTTCATCAATCCGAAATCTCAATATTCAAGGTCAAGACTCTCGAAAATATCATTTTTTGCTATTGTAAATGTACCTAGTGCAAAGCAGTTAGATTTTGACCCTAACTTAACAGTCTTTATATTGCGGTTGATTTGCATGATTAGGTACTTAACAGAATGTTTTTTTTTTTTTATTTTTTCTTTCATTCCTCAATTTTTACATAAATCAAGAATATTTAAATTTTTGTTAACTTGTCAACACAATACAAAGAATAAATATAAATAAATTAAGAATCTCATAAACCAACCATATGCAGTGTGCAAAAGCTTATTCAATATTATATTAACTAAGTCATGTACATTTTCGTTGAAACAAAAAAATTTAATATCTATCTAAATACATGCATGCTTATATGCCTATAGGGTTTATTATGGAAAAAATCCCGAAAGTTTTTTCATCATATTTCCGTTATTCGAATTTTATGAGAAAAACTAAAAACGCAGGATTGTTGCAATCACTTATTACATAGCACACTCTAAGTTTAATCAATATCGTTAGAGCCGTTTTCTAGAAAAATCCAATAACTCGAAACCGTAATATGGTAGGTATTCGTTCTAATCGAAATATTCAAAAACAAATTGGAAATTACAAAAAAGTTATCTGTACCAAATATTATGCAAATCCGTCAACCCGTTTAGGCTGTGGCTCTCTGTACACATGGACGCACAGACGAACAGACGAACAGACGCACTACGCACAGACCGACACGGGCGGCATGACGAAAACCACTTTTTTGGACATCTCCATCATCGTAATGTTGGTTTTGATAAAAACCTCGATTTTTTTTGCACGAAACCAATACTGGCAAGTAAAAATATATAAAAAAAAACGAAAAATTGTTCTTAAAATTGGAACACTGGAAAACCGAAACACCTTTTTAAATGGGTTTCATCTGCAATTGAAGTGTGGCATTTGATTTTATCTCTAAAGATGAATTTTTAAAAAAATTTTTGAAAATCTTCAGACCCGATAAAAAATTGGTATGCCATTTTTTAGATATTATTTATCAGCATCTAAAAACTAGATTTTGAAAAACGGTAAGAATAATTTTTCAAAAAAAAAAAAAAAAATCAATTTTTGTATCCGAACAAACATTTTTCAAAAATTTTGTTACCAATCTTTATTACGGCAACTTAAAAGCTTTCATGTAAAAAAATCGTTGAAATTCAGTGAGTCATGAAGGGGAGAATTAGAATCAGGGTCGTCTTAGGTCATGTGGGGGCCTCCGGGCCCGACAAAACTTGAATCCTATCGAAAAATATATTTTTTCTAAAATACTTGTTTTTTCAATAAAAGTTTTGTTTATGCTGTTACACCTGCTAAGTCTTTTTAATTAAAAATTTGTAAATTCAGTTTTAGAAAAAAAAATAAAAAAGTAAAAAATTCGAATTAAATGACTAAAACAGCTTCTTAAATGAATTTAACCTCAAAACGAATTTAACCTCAAAACGAATTTAACCTCAAAACGAAGAATGAATTAAATTTCTTCTCTTCATTTTTAGAAAAAAAAAATTTGGCATTCGTTAGAGCCGTTTAAAAAAAAAAACAAGTAAAAATATTTATTCTATATAAAATTTTGCAGAATTTTATAAAAAAAAATTGTAAGCCATTTTTAAGATATTATTTATCAATATCTGAAAACTAAATTTTGAAAAAAAATATTGGGTAGTTTTCAAAAAAAAAAAATCAATTTTTCTTTATAACGGCAACTTAAATATTTCATGTAAAAAAATGGTTAAAATTAAGTGAGTCATGAAGGAGAAAATTAGAATTAAAAAAACGGTTCTATGGCAGGTACCGTTAATACCGGTTTTTGAAAAAAAAGATTTTCATTTAAAAAAAGACCTTATCCAAAAACATGACCAAGATTTTTTAATCAAAATCATAGATACCATTTTCAAAAAAATATTACTATAAATGAAAAAAAATCATTTAAATACAACGGTCACTTTACATTTACAATATCAAATGTCAGATGTCTAGTCTTCAGTTTTATTTAAAAAAAAGGTTGCTTATGCCAAGTTGTTGAAGAAATAAACTTCAATTCTCCAAACTATGAAAAATACAAAAAATAAAAAGCGCGCTATTTTTATATAACTATTTTATATGTTTTTCAAAATAAAATATATAATCATACTTGCTCAATACATGTTTTTTTTTTAATTTCAAAGATACAATTTTTATTCAGCACATGTATTCAGCAAGTATGAGTCTTTGATATTTTGAAATACTGATAAAATAATGATTTTTTAATAATTTTCTAACCAGTTTTTCAAAATTTCAAAACTCATATTTGCTAAACACATGTTTTTCAAAACTTTAAAAGACTCATTTTTATTCAGCACTTGTGAGACTTTTGAAATTTTGAAAAACTGATAAAATAATAATTAAAAAATCACCCGATTTTTTAATCAGTTTTTCAAAATTATATTTGCTAAATACATGTGTTGAATAAAAATACTTGTTCGAGCTTACACTTCGTTGTTTTGGTGCCAAAAACCCACATTATACATGTTTGATTTTTGTCTTAAAAGTTCATTAAGTTCATTTTGACATTATGACTATTCCGAATGGATTTTCTGTATGTTATTAAAGGAAACAATGTCTAATATGTCTAATTTGTCAACTAAAAACAGATTGTAGGTCCAAATAAAACATAATATGCCTTAATTGAACAGATATAATGTCTAAATGGACGGAATGTCTTTTTAAAAGTGACATAAAATCCAATTGCATTTGGTCTAATGTCCATGGCCATTATGACTGATTCATGTTCGACGTAATGTCTGGAGATTGAGTCCTTGGACTTAATGTCCGTTTAGAACAGAAAAAACCACCATGGACCCTATGTCCGTGAACAGTGTGTCATCCCACCTGGAACAATATCTGAACGAAAGGTCACAGTTGGTAAAAACTAAGACAACTTTTGTGTAAGCTCTTCATAAATAACCTTCCGCCCATGTACAATTTTCAGTTGATTTTTGCGGTTGATTTTAAGATTTTTAAACAAATGTATCTAGTGTTTACTTGATTGTAATCTTTTGCAAAAACATCTCAATAGTATTTTGGAGTCGTGAAGATAACTACCTTCATCTTAATATATCGAAGTGCCAGAGGAGTACGTTGAGCTGATGGGGCCCCGGGGCAAGACCAAATTTGGGGGCCCCTTTCCCCATATTATATTTCCTTACCACTTTTTTTTTTTTGCTTAATACTGAAAATTTCCAATTTCAATAGGTGTACCTTATTTAAAATATAGAAATAAAAGAAAAGTTGCTTTTAAGATAAAAAAAGCAACAAAAATTAGTTGAAAATTCTATCGTAAAATGGTATAACTCTACATATATAATTTACAGCTTGCAGCTGATCTTGTGACTAAGGTCATAAGGGTAGAAAAGGGTGATAAGATGCCGGCGCAGTGGAATCGGCTTTTTAATATAATACTTGTTTTACATGTATTCGATTTCATTCGGTCTGTTGTTTTTTCGTATTCAATCAAACCGAATACGTATGAAAAAGCCTTACATACTGATTCAGATCGGTGACGTTAGTTGCAGGCTTGCTGTATAGATAAAGTGGCATGAAGTAAAGCGGAGCCGACTGTGTATTCACAAATTATATTTGTTTGGCAACTACACTTTATTTATTTTTTGGGGCCCCTGAACGAAAATGGTCTTGCAAAATCATCTGCCAGTCATGTAGTACCTAGTAGTTACCCACTAACAGAATATCATTCTTTTAGGCATCGAAGCAACACCTTATTTATTTTGTTTTTTGGGGGTCATACAAAATCGTCTACCAGATGTGTGGTAATTACACTCTACTGAAACAATATCGGTTTAGCTTGTACATTTGTACCGTGTACACAAACACGGGGGATTATTTGTTCGCCGTTAACAAACTAGTTTATATTTTGGGGCCCCTAAATGGAAGAAGTCACAGAAAATTGTCTGCCTAACCTAAAACAGTTATCTACTCACTCTAGTTTTATTTTCTTTGGGGCCCCTTGAAGTAATTTTAATAGACTGTTTTTTACCAGCCGTGCAAATTAAATATCTGCCTATTTGGAACTTTCACAAAACACAGTCTTATATATTTTTCTGGGGGAACATGATGGTTACAAATATAAATCTATTTTACTTTTCTATGCAGTTTCTAGTTGCGACAGACTTTTCCTCTACATAATCTCCAGTATGGGCCCTATAGACGGTCGGGGGCCCCGGGGCAGAACCCCAGTTGCCCCAATGGTATGTACGCCCCTGCGAAGTGCAAACAAATGTTTTACACTAGATCCCATAATCCTTTCGATTCGGATATAAGATAAACAATAAAATAAATAATGATGTTTCTATTTTCAAGGATTTAGGTGCAATTTTTGATAAAAAATTAGTTTTTAATGACCACAATGATCATTATGATTTTGAAGTCCAGTAAAATATTCTGTTTTGATTTTTTTTTTTTAAGAAACGCGAAAGAAGTTACAGTTCCACATACTTCAAAAGCGTTATACACCTGATTGTTGAGGTCTTCGTTAGTATATGCCTGCTCCATTTGGTCTCCAATAAATGCAGTAAGCATTAATAGGATAAAAGGGGTTCAGAGGATATTTACCAAGAATACTCTTCGTAAATTTAACTGGATTGAAGGTAATATATGCCCTCATATCACCAAAGGTAGTTGCTTTTAGGTGTTAAAAGCCTTAAATTTAGAAGAAAACTTAGTTTAATTCTGCTAGCCAGAGATGTTTTATGTAACAATATTGATTGTTCTATGCTCCTTGCACTTTACCCAATTTATGCTTCTTTTACACCGTCATGCATTTTATTTAACTCTGTTTGTGATGTTATCAAGTTATATTGGAGTAGAGTAAAGTTTAAAAATGCTTTAAATGATATAATTTTATAACATTTGTGTATTATTTTATTTCATTACTTAACCATAAGGTTACATTTATTGTTATATTGTTAATATTTCACTATTTAATATGTGTGCTAGTCTAAAAAAGTTTCTACTTGTTAGGTGGAAGTAAATAAATAAATTAAAAAAAAAAAAAAAAACAGAAAAAACAGCCACACGTGGCTAAGATGTAATTTTTCTTAAATTCTAAGCATAAACATTTTGAATTCTGTTATATATTATTTAACAATCATCAAAAATTTGAATGATAATGCTTGCTTTTTGGCTTTTTTTTATGAATTTAAAAATAACTCTGTTAGTTTAAGTTATATAGATGGTCTAAAAGATCTTAATCTTAATGCGTCATTGTTAAGTATATACTTTCTGAAAATAAAATGAAAATAGAATAAATAAAATAAATAAACCTCAGAACTCAGCTATCAATAATTCATTTTAAAATAAAAAAAGAAATCAGACTCTCGTGAACGCCATTGTCAGAGCTGGACCAAATTAAAATGGGACCACATTAGACACCTGGCTTTCAAATAAAAAAAGAATCATCAAAATCTGTTCACCCAATTCGAAGTTCTGAAATAATAAACATAAAAAAATGCAATTTTTTTCAAGTCTAGTCAGTTAAAAACAAAATAATTTATCTATGATTTCTGTTTTAAAAATCCGAAATAAAATTTCTTCCAGTTCTATCACACTCCTTAAATTTCTTTGGTAAAAAAAAGCTGACCATGCTCATTATCCCTTTGGTTCAAACAATGTTTACCTTTACCCAGATAAGGTTCACCAACCGACAGCTGCAGAAAATTTTCAAATAAAACAAAATTATTCACATCAAAGTATATATTGCGATGTCGTTGAATTTAGAAATAACCAACCATCCAGCCTTTGTACATTTTTTTTTTTTTTTTTATATTATTTTTCGTTTGAACATTTTTAATCTCCACTGTTAAACGAACCAAATGTGCTACCACAAAGTGTTTAGTTTTTTTTTTGTTTATTATTGTTTTTCTGCTGCCTCTGCTGCCGGCCGGCTGCAAAAAAGGCCTTCTTTAAAACCCTTTGGAACTTTGGAACGTTGCTCGTCATTTACCTGGGTGCGCACATTGCTGATTGAAAATCATCTTATTCAAATATTCCAATAAAACGGCACTGGTGCACTGCTAAATTCCCCCGCTGCTGCCACCAACAAAAACAACAACAACTCAAAGTCAATTTATTTATAGAGACCAAGCAAGACATGGAAAAGGGGTTTGCTCTACTGGTGATGTTGCTGGCTGCTCCAAGCTCCAAGCTGCTGATTTTGACTAGGACTATGCCAATGAATATGGTGCGGGTGGCAGCGGGTCCTGGTAGATGACGGTAGAAGGGTTAATATAGTCATAAAACACCCAGACAGGCGGACGCAAACATGTCGCAGGTGCTGGAGCCCCAGCAGTGTGCAAAATTCAATATAACAACTCTTTCATGGGTTGTTAGAGCAAGGGTTGAGAGTCGGTGGAGCTAGGAGGCAGCCAAACGGCATATGCCTATACGAACGGAGGAGTAGGAGTAGGAGCCCGAAGTTCCCACCTCGATACCTTGACTCTGTGTATTCCTGTAGGTTAAAATTCTTATCATGATGCTAGCTAGATGGCAGTGGTGAAGGCGGTGGTGCTGCTGACGATGATGGTAGGTACCTAAAGTAACATTGGTATTTGGGATTCCAGAATTTGTTACTTTATTGTGGGCCGTTGCAGTAATCAGGGTGAAGGTATTTTATTTTTATTGTGTTCAAAGGAAGAAAATGAAGGCTCTACTCTCTACAACGGCCGTACCAATGATTTATATGCAAAATATTATCGTCGGCGGCAGTAGAAAAGACATAATGACGAACGTTTCCAATGGATGAATTAGGAGGGTTGAGTTAAAGAGAAACGAAGGATGAGGAGTAGAAGAAACATGTAGGTACACGAGGTGAGGTACCCTCCTATACTTTATTTGGAATTGATTACCTTGCAATTTATTGAAATTCATTTGCTCCTAATGCCATATGGTATGGCGGCAATGGCAATAGATCTTTATGTTCATTATATTATTTCGGAATAATATTTTCTTCTCTTTTGTGTAATGTGTAATTTGTCCAAAAGGATAAAATGCCAATGAATTATTGAAAGTGCAAAGTGATTTTTTTATCGTAAAGGAGAAAGAATACTGACTTACACAGGTACAATTAAGTATTGATGGGTTGGTTTACCTGCCATGGCAAAATTGTTACAACAATGCTGATATTCGAACTTGTTTTACTCGTTGCCTTAAATAATTAATCAGTTCATATAATAAAATTTCATCCATTATTACCATTGCATCATTAGCTTAAGCCATCAAAATCGTCTAATTAAATTCATATGAAAAGTCTGGCGTTCGTCGCACAATAATAACGGATGGTTATAAGGTCACTAAATACAAGTATTTTTTTTATTTTGCGATTTTATATTATGTATCTCCCCCACTTTTGAAAGCTGTAATAAAAAGTGATTTAAAATGACAAAAAAAAATCTATTTAAACAACTGCAACAACAATAATATTCGGGAAACCTTAAATGATGATATGATTCTAATCTTGGTCGAATGAATAATTCAAGTTTTCCGCCAAGAGTACCGAACGCAACATTTTCAAAAATGCGAAAAATATTCATAAATAGCCATTTTTTGACGATTTAAGAAATTAAAGACTATACTTTGTACGCGAAAAATGTTCACTAAAAGAAATAAAGGACATTCTTAGTTTGGTTGCTGCTTGGGCAGTTTAGTTCAATTGAGTGATCGATCAATTTAGTTCAAATCACACTACTAAACTAATCGTTCATTTTAGTTCATAGCCTATTTCACAGAAAATTGAGAAAAACAAATTGTTTAAAATTTTGAGTTCAATTGAAACAAAGAAACACCATTTTAATAATAAAAAAAAATATTTTATTTATTATAAACAAAAAAAGAAGTCTTATTTCACTACAAATTATCTTATTGGAGATGTTGAAGAGAAGCAGGATTTTTAAATCTTTTTAAAAATGTGTAGTTATTTATCGACATTTGCTATTTTGACATTTTTTAATTCCTATGTTCGTTTAAGGTTTGAACAAGAAGAAATATCGAAGTTATACAAATCTGTTTTGTTTCAATGCTACCAGGGGAAATAAATAAAAAAATGTTTGCTGAAGTTTCAAGTCTCACTTAATTCTAACCTATGTCTCTTTTCAATTGAAGTTTCTTATAATCTGGGCAAAATAGATATTCAACACAGAAATATTTCCCATACAGCTGAAAATTAGTGCCTACAAACAAAGAGCATTGAAACATCGATATAAGTAAAATGCTAAAAGTCACCAACGTCCCATATATGTATGCGTAAAAGGTTTAGCTTAAATGTCGAAAATGTTGGTTTATCGTATTTAACTTCGAAACGGGAGAACCTCTCAAAAAATGTACATGTGTATGTAGTTTTTGTGATTCCCTAAAAACATGTTATGACATGTTTTTTACTCGCGATATTATGTACTATATATCAAGTTATGCATTCGTACAAAAAACAAAAACGATTTGAATTAAAAAAAATCATGGTAATTTTTTTTGGATAAGGTCTATCTTTTAATGAAAACTTATTTTTTTCAAAACCGGTATTAACGGTACCTGCCTGTCATAAAACCGTTTTTTTTTTTAATTCTAATTTTCTCCTTCATGACTCAATGAATTTCAACCACTTTTTTTACATGAAAGCATTTAAATTGCCGTAATAATTTTTAGTAAACAAAATTTCGAAATTTACTTTTTTGGATCAAAAAGAAAAAATTGTAATTTTTTTGAAAAAGCATTTTGTCGAAAACAGCTTAATATTTTTTTTAAATTTTAGTTTTTAGGTGTTAATAAATAATATCTTAAAAATGGCGTACCAATTTTTTTTATAAAAGAGATCAGATTGCATACTTCGTTTTGAGGTTAAATTCATTTAAGAAGCTGTTTTAGGCATTTGAAAATCGAATCTTATGTTTCTTTTATTTTTTTTTTTTCTAAAACTGCATTTAAATTTTTTTTAATTAAAAAGGCTTAGCATATATTGTCACTTTATCTATAAAGCGGCCCATATACAAAACCGGTGTGGCATTCCGCCATACACACGACACCAATCGAGACACCGATACTTAAAATCAAAGAAGTTTGATTTTACGAACACCGTGTTTGACACCGAAATCAGTGTGCATACCAGCCCATACACACAACACATTTCAGTATACGAACACCGGTGCATGCACAAGTGCCGTGTGTATGGGCCGCTTAAGAGCAAGTACGTGCGACCCAGTCGTGCATTTCATTTCTAAGAGCAATCGTTTATAATCCAGTAACCTTGTCGTTTTGTAGGAGATATTGGTTCAAATCTAATAGTTCTGATTTTATGCTGAGTTGTTTATGTTATTAAGGCGATGTTAAATCCAATTTTTGGGCCTCAAGCGCTGAACGCTACATTGGTAAAAATGCAAAAAAAACACTATTTTTCAGTAAATGGCGTTTGAAGCTCTGAAGGGCTAGTTTTAAACTGTTAACTATTGAACGGTCTTACCCTTACAAAATTTGAGCTTAGCCCTATTTCTGTAGATTGAACGGTTTCCAAAACTCAGCTTTTTTAAATACAGGGTGATTGGCATAAGGTGTGACAAAAAGATAGGGTGTGTAGGTTGGACTTAGACAAGCAAAAAATCGTATTGGAGGGGGGGTCCATTTTCCCCCGTTTAGGCGGGAGGGGCAATTTAAGAAAAAAATCACTTAAAACGGAAAAAATATTATTTAAAAATAACGGTTATACCTACAGAGTCGTGCTATAGCATTTTGAAAAGCCAAAAACCTATACATTAATTTAAATTTTAAAATTAGTTGTTCAAATGAATAGTTTTTGAAATATTAATTTTCAAAGTCAAAATTTTGAGAAAAAAACATAATTTTTTTTATTTAAACCATTTTTTTACGTTATTAAGTAGTATTTTTCTGGCTTGTTTTCAATGCTCTTATTTATTTTTGATCAAACACAAAAAACGGAATGTCAAAATAACCTGTAGTTTTTGAGATAACCAAAAATGAGCAAAACTACTTTTTTCTGAGAAAAACCTTTTCTTTTAGTTTTTACGTTATTGGATAATTAGATAAACTGACGAAAGAAATGATTAACTTTATCTTTTTCATTTTTTTATTATTAGTCTTCAAAATATACAATAAAGTGACAAAGTACTCAATTAACCACATTTCACACATTTTTTCATTGAGAACACCTGGGTGAGAGCATTGGGTTGAAATTGACCTGCCAACTTGTTTTTATTACGGTGGGGTTTTTACATTATTTAATTCTTGGTTAATTTATGAAAGTAAGGACTAACTTTCTATTTTTTTACTATCAGTCTTTGTTGGGGTTTGTGGATTAACCATATTTCACCCTTTTTTCAATGAAAAAACCTGCGTGAGAGCATTGAATTGACATTGACCTGCCAACTTGTTTTTATTGCGGTGGGGTCGGTTTGGCGAGCGAGGTCTGCCTGTTGAGTTCAAGAACAAAACGTCGCATAATTTTGTACAATAAAATAAAAATATGTCTAACCTAAGGACATATAAAATGCAAGAATGTTTTGTTGAACAAATTAATTCTAATTTGAATGTCAAGTCGTCAACATATTTTTATCTGAATATTTTTTGCATTTTTCTTCCACTGGCTAGGTAGCGCGTGGTGTTGCATGATTAAAAAAACAATCACAAGCTAATTATAACCCTTAGTTCTGCAGGTGTTTTCAATAAAAAAATGAAAGAGAAAATTCATACTTTATTTTGTAAATTCACTTAAGAATCCAATAACGAAAAAAAAAATTGAAAAAAGTAGTTTCTGTAATTTTTGATTTTCTCAAAAACTACAGGTTATTTTGACATTCCGTTTTTTGTGTTTGATCAAAAATAAATAAGAGCATTGAAAATAAGCCAGAAAATACTACTTAATAACGTAAAATTTTGAAAAAAAATGGTTTAAATAAAAAAAATTATGTTTTTTTCTCAAAATTTTGACTTTGAAAATTAATATTTCAAAAACTATTCATTTGAACAACTTACTTTAAAATTTAAATTAATGTATAGGTTTTTGGCTTTTCAAAATGCTATAGCACGACTCTGTAGGTATAACCGTTATTTTTAAATAATATTTTTTCCGTTTTAAGTGATTTTTTTCTTAAATTGCCCCTCCCGCCTAAACGGGGGAAAATGGACCCCCCCCTCCTATACGATTTTTTGCTTGTCTAAGTCCAACCTACACACCCTATCTTTTTGACACACCTTATGCCAATCACCCTGTATAACAATAAAAAATGTATAAAATACTTCCTCCGATTGAATACAATTTATTTGATTTTTTTGTTTGCTTTGAAATTGTTATCAGCTGGAAAATTATCGTTAATAATACTGAATAAACAAACTATACAAAATTGGAATTATTTTGCAAGGTTTTGGTAATGTTGTTTCAAAATATGAAATGTGCAATTCAAAATCTAGAAAAAATAAGTCAAATTTTGAGTGTAACTTTCTAATTTTCAAGGCAGATTTTGTATACAAATCACTTGAGGAAAAAAATATATTTTGTCCAGTACTTTTTTTTTATGAGGGAGTTTTAGTTAATGCAGTGCATTTAAATCCCCTTTATCCCTGATTTACACAGCAAGAATGTGATTAAACCTTAAAAATTAATCGTTTTAGAAAATTTAATTAAAATTTAAACGCAATTTACACACGGAGACGCAAAATTTCCTCATAAGTTGACTTAAAACAAAAACCAAAAACTTTAAATACAACAAAAGTACCTTTGACAGCTGACTTAGTGTTAAGGGATAATGGGAAATTATTTTTTGTGAGGGATTTTTTAATTCGAGACCGAAATAAAAAACTCATATTTTCGTTTTCGTTTTCTATTTGAAACATATACATATATCAATTTTTCGTGGTTCATGGATTATGAATGGAGGCTGGACATTTGCTTTCGAAATTCAGATTTTATTTTTTAAATTAGGCAATGCTTTATTCGATTCCATTTGGATTTTGTGAATGCTTTTTTTTGGGGTTCGTAGCGGAATAATCCATTCGGGGATTTTCCACGATGGAATTTCTGATAGGCCTGAATAACAATGCAATTTAATGTTCTCATAAATATCAAAATAAAATAAAATAGGTTGGCATAGGTACTACATTTTATTAATGTACGAGTACATAACTGCTTACATTTATATTTACAAACTATAAATAAAATATATTACAGAAAAAATATTAAATATCTTAATTGTATTTACTCTAATCTAAAATAGTATCGATCATAGTCAAAACTTTTAGTCTAAATCGACGGTTTTGGTAGCTTGTCATTTCATCAACAAATGGAAGTAAACTTTCAAGAAACATTGTGTTTGAGCTGCGTTCATTTGATTTCTTTGGCAGATCCTGTATAATTTGTTCATTAACTCGGTCAATTTGATCTTTATTTAAGGGAACTGGTTTGGAGTCCGGTTCTTTATTTCTTTTTCCTTTATTCACAACAGTAATTTGTTCGGTATCAGTTGAATTATCCGAGAGAATCTCTACGACAAGGTCTTCATGTTGAATGTTATCATTGTCATTTTGCGAAGCGTTATGGCTGCTTTTTCCTCCTAGTTGGCAACAAGTTTTACTTCGACAGCATGATCTTATAAATGGACGAATAAAGTCAAGATAAGGCTCCAAATAATATTTAGGTTTAGTTTTCAAGTCAGGATGTGTATTTTTTCCGAACATATTTCGAATTGTTCTCCAACGGTGTTGAGTTTTTTTTGCTAAAATAAATAAACCAGAAATTATAAAACATAATTTTATACGAATATTTGTTTGAGTAACTGTACGTGTATCGTTCACTTCCTCTGCTATACTCTTCCATGCTTCCTCCACATATGCTTTTTTGAAGTATTTCCAATGCTTACAATTCCATAGGCACTCGTTTTCTTGAACTAGTTTAATTAATTTCACATTATCTTCTTTTGAGTAATTTCTCATAAAAATCTTTTTTTTCTTTTGCTGAAGTAAAGACATTTTTCGGAGAAAAAAAATATTTTAATGTTTACGATTTTAAAACTGCACAGTTTAAAGTGTGAAGCGAACAGAATACAGAAGTAAGTATTTGGAACTGCAGAGTGTGTGTGCTGTGAAGCTGTCAAAACGAAATTTTCTTGCTCTCTTCTTCTGAGTGTTTTTGATTTGAAAAGAAGAAAGAGAAAGAGAGGCTTCGATGTGAGAACGACTATATTGAGCATGAGCACATTAATGGTTGCGTTAATTCGACATCGAACTCAAACGTAAAGAGACCTCAGGCAGGGTTAAATGCTGATATAGGGATAACTCACGCACACATTGAAGATCTTAAACTCATTATATCGTTATAATGTGATGTGAAATACAAATGTGTGTTTCGAATGCAAGGTAGGTAGGTATGATATGATCGGTATCTTTTTTTTTTTAATTTCCAACACTGTAGATTGATTATGTAGATGTGGAGTAGATACATAGGTACATCAGCAAGTATTCCATCAGGTGTCGAATTACCGCACACGAAAACGATCAACATATAGATGATTGATGTCTCTAGCTCTGTACAAAAAGATAGAAAAACAAATAACAAATACGTTTACTTTCGTTCATTTTCGTAGGTATCCATACAATAATTCGAACCCAGTTTTATTTCAATCGTAATTAATTGGTCGTATATAAATGCTTTTATTTTTGTTTGACAAAAATATCAAATTGTACACAATTTTTTTGGAAGAAAAGTTGACGTTGAAGGTTTTTATAATGCAACAATCCAGAACTTTTCCGCATCTTTCTTGGTAGATAATAATTTTAAGGAAAAAATTATTAAGGGCTTTTTTGAAGTAAATTCATTTAGCTTTCATTTTGTAGTGATACCTACAATTAATTTGCAAAATATTTACTAAAATCCAGAAATGGGAGTTTTCGCTAGGATCCACCTTCTGAAATTCACGCACCTCGTCCCAGTTTGGGGACTTTGGCCTTGTTATATCTGGCGATCACCTCTACCAAAAAATAACAATATATAATACACAATTACACAAGACTGGACTATTGCGTAAGGAAGTATGGCTAAAGTCTACAAGAAAAAATCAATGTTCTAGAACAAACGGTATTAGTGCTATTTATTAATCTCTGAACATTAAAAAATGTTGAAAATGTCCTGCGATTATATCGATCTAAGACCATAAATAATTTATTAGTTTTTTTAAAAAGTGGCTTTACTTCTTTGAATTTGTTTAAGCATTTCGATTACGTACCACTAACGTACCTATTAATTACTTTTTATTTTTATATCCCTTATCTTATTTTTAGCCTCATCTTATATTGTGCCTTCAAACCGATACAAATTTTACATGTATAGTAATCAAGGACATTCATCTTCCATATTGTGCCTAAATCTGTTTCTGTTTTTTTTACCTACTTTAACGCGCACGCTGTCTGAAGGCTGATTTGAGTCATAAATTTAGTATCTGAAAACCACTCAATTCACTTTGTTAGTTGTTCTTTATTATTCGTTGTGTGCGGAAGTTGAGTTGCTTAAAGTGTGAGATGCCGTCGTTTATAACAACTGAAATGGAAAAAGCTAATCTTAAATTCGTTGATTTAGTGAAGAAATATGAATGCATTTGGAATAGACATGCAGAAACTTACAATCAAAAATTAGAAATGGATAAAGCGTGGAATGAAATTGCAACAGAAATGGGCGACACAAGTAAGTAAAATTGTCAAAATAGTATCTAAACATAAAAACAAGTTCGCTGTTAAGATGGAATGAGTGTATCTGTGTTTGTGTATGTGTTGCTTTTTAGAAATCGTGTTGAGAATTGAGATTGCATCGTCTACCTACTTGTTTCCTTTTGACAGCTTACTGTCGAGTTAGTTAGAAAGAGAAAATGCCGAATCAAAAAAATTTTAAATCCTGTAGGTACATAATATCACTCAAGTTTGATGGTTTTGTGTATCTGCCTTATTCAAACACAACTTTTCTCAAAATATTTTGACGAAAAAAAAACATAATTATACACTCCGGCGTCTTACAATATATTTTTTTTTTATTTAATTTATATAAATCAAGGATTGTAAGTCGACCAAAATGAAATAAGCGTTAAGGACTTTGTATTATTTTATTAAAAATTTAATTTTGTATTTCTTTGTTTTAAGTTCTTCAGACTAATGCAGATGCATTTCAAACAAACAAAATTATATAAAATATTAATAAAGACAAATATTTTTGTTTTATTTTCAGGTAAAACATGTCTTTTGCACTGGCAAAAAATTCGAAGGGCATACTCAAGGTCTTTTAGATTGAATAATAATGGAACTTATCAAAAAAGCGAATATTATATGTCTAGTGCTCTCGAATTTGTTCGTCCACATCTAAAGTTAGGATGTACTCTTAAAGTTAACAAAATTAACAATGACACAGATGATTCACATACCTCTATTACCGAAACGGAAATCAAAGAGGAACCTATTGATTCTGATGGTTGTACGGCAACCGCATCTGATAATAATGTCGAGCAGATTCTATTCGACATCATCAAAAGTGAAGAAGATTCTGAAAACAAACATAAGCTCGAACTAAACACAACGGAATCTTCCTGCAACAAACGAAAAAAAGAAGATGATACAAATGAAGGAGAAAAACCCAAAGAAGAAATTGAAGCCGAAAGGGATGTTCATCCAAACTCAGGTTTAATTGAAGCAAATAGGAAATTTTTTGAAAGTTTAATTCCTTTCATTAATGATATGAATACCCAACAAAACCGACGTTTTAGACGTGAAATAATGTGCCTCATTGATGATGTTTTGGATGATAGAGATCTTGATGATAATAATGGTAGTTCGTAGATGAATAAAAGAAATAAAAGTAATTTAATTACCAATTCTAGTTTTTATTTTCTCAAACTGCGCCAACTATGACTTGTGAACCAATGTATTTAAACTAATTAGCAAATTGTTAAATTCACTTAAATCTTACAATTAGTTTATTTTTACAACGAATGAGATTAATTTTGAATTCCTGAGAACTTCTGCAGGTAAAGTTGATATTATAATATACACAGGTATCTAGTTATATTACTAAATGTATTCTCAATTCTTTGGAAAATCGCTTATTTCCTTTGAAAATATTTTGTTTATTATTTTCTCATATTTTGTAAGCTAAACTACAACTACGGCTCACAATTTAAAAAGTTTTAAAACAATTATTTATTATTAAACGCACACACTGTATTAATAAAAATCAAAAACTTCTAATCGAAAGTACAGCAGTGTAGTTTTGTTAGACCTCACTCGATTGTTCTCGGGTAAATATTTTGTCCTCTTTCCAAGAAGTGTCTGGTTTGAGTGAAATTCTAGGTGCCCTCAAGCTGCATTCTTCTAACGAAAGAGCAGATAAACAAATCCACTTTAAGTTTAATAAAGTTGTAACTCAAACCGAGCATCACGAATTCATGCAGCTGTGAAACGTACCAAAAACCAAACCCATTGTCTCGCTCCTTTTCATGGTTTGGCTTATGCCTTGAGTATTGAAAATATATACCTACTTCATTCTCATTTAATTTTTATTTTCAACTCAACTGTGAGCGCCTCACATCTCCCCTGTTAGTGTTTTTTTTTTTTTTTTTTTTTTAAACTCATGTGTACGGAATTGAGTTTAGTGCGCGTTTGTTTTCGATGTGCTGCAGCCCCTGTTTATTGATTGAATTAGTTTGTTTTGTTAGTGTATTATACGGTTGTGTTTTCCTTAAATTCACGATATGGCAGAAAAACCACTTGTGTTATTAGACGATCTTAAAACAAATATAGAATTCCTTAAATTGATCGAAAAACATGATTGTTTGTGGAATCACGATTCAACACACTATACAAATATCTCAGTAAAAGTCAAAGCATGGAAAGAAATAGCAAAAGCTGTCCACGGCACAGGTACATTGACTCAGAAAATGTTTAATACAATTTGTCTTATATTTTTACTTGCGATGTTGTTTGTTTAAAATATTTTTTTTTTCGAATAAGTGAAAAAAAAAATAAAAACAAAGCTCAAAGTAATTTTAAATCCATCTTTTGCATCATTTTCAAACATATTTTTAAGTGAATATCTCCAAATCACAGTTACCAACGTAACCAACACATATGTAAATTGCCTTTGTTTCCTATACATATATACAAGAGACTATAAGGCCGTGTGTGAATTGCGTTAAAATGTATGTTAAATATTTTGATTTTGAAAATGTGTGGAAAAATTTAGAAAATCTAAGATTGAAATGAAGAAAATCAATATTGAGAGAAAATTGTATTTTATTTCTTATTTTTTGCGAACCAAAACTGTGAACCAAAGATCTGCAAGAAATGCAAAGCTTATAAAAAATGTAAATTAGGATTTATTCAATTGAAAAATATAATTATTATGTATATTTTGTATTTGTTTTGCTTTCACAGTGTTGTCAGCTGTGAAAACTATTGTTCATATACTGAACGAACTAGCTATCCATGATGCGAATATTTTGCAAAGATTTGGGTACTGTTATTTCCAAATATGAAATTAAGGATGCATAAAAATCATGTGAAACTGAGGTTTTAATACATTTTTTGGGTTGAACTTTAAATTTTGTAATTTTCAAGCTAAATTTTGTATATAAAATTAATTGACTGGAACAAAGAAAAATATTTTGTCCAGGGATTTTTTTAAAATCATGAGGGAATTTCAGACAAAGAAGTGCATTAAAAAATCCCTTTTTATCCAATTTACACAGCAAAAAGCTGAATTTGATCCCTTTATTAATAAAACGTCAAAATTGTATCGTGGTAGAAGTTTTATTTAACCAACATTTTAACACAATTCACACACGGCCTAAATGCAATTTTATTTATTTTGCAGGCAAAAAAATGTTTTCATGCATACAAAAAATAAAATAAATTGCATTCTTAGTTCTTTGCTTTGATTAAATACAAGAAAAAAAAGTATTCGTGTTCCCTGGGGTGACAATAAAGTTAGCTTTTGTCAATAGCAAAAACAATGAACAGGAAAGACAGAAAACCATCTTGATTTTTTGTCGTGCTGTACAGTTCAGGCTTTAATCTTAAGAGTTCACCACGCAAGAAAACAAACATTTTCGAAACTATTCTCTGGCTATTCTGCCACATATTTTTTTGTCACAACCCGGACCCGGAACAAACTTCTCTGACTCATCCCAGACAACACAAGCCTGCATTCTCTGTGTTTTAATAAGGCAAGGCGTACCACGATTAAATCTTCGGTAGTTTTATTGCAATAAAATATTCCACTTGATTCTCAGAGGAATTACAAGTCTTACAATTTACAATCATTCAAGAGAAGTGAAAGGATTTTTTTCTTTTTTGAAGATTTTTCTAAAACATTGTGCAAGTTTTTGAAAAAAATTAACCAGTGGACACATATGGGTGCATTCAATGGACTCTATCTCTGGTCTCCGGAGTTTGTGTGCCTTGTCCATATATTAGAAATTGAGTACTATTAATAAGCTTTCATTTGAGATATTTTTCAATTCTGTTAGACCTACACCCATTTTTTTTTTTTTTTTTAATTACAGAAGATATTAGCTCCTAGGTAAAAACTACACCATTCTGTCCCGTGTTTTCCTACTGATATATTTTTTTTCATTTGAAGACATATCTGACTAAGAAAAAATCGTAGAGCGAACAAACAAAAATAAAACTAGAGCTCAAAAAATTTGCTTACTGAAATTTGAATTGTATTCAACCACAAAAAAAATTGTTTTGACACAAAATAACAAGAAATTAAAATTGGTTCCTCTGTACCTATTTTTATGGTGGCGACAAATTTGTAGCTCAAAAAAATAATTTGTCAAACGATTTGAAAACTTAAAGAAAAAGATTTTCAAATGCATATTTATTCATCTCAATCCGACCATTTTTTTTTAATAAGATACAATTTTTCAAAAATCACTAAAATTTTAGGAACAAAATGTTGTTCCCTTAATTTTTGGGCTAGTAATAGTACCCACAATTTGATGCACAAGAGACAAAAATTCGCTTAAAGTTTCGTTTTTTTTGCACGCTGAACTGTTAAATACACTTAAGTTAACAAATATTGTAGCAGGTAGTATTTAAATTTTTAATATATATAAATTTGAAGCTAACCAAAAATATGTTTTTTTTTTGAATGTTTGTTTTATTATTTTTAGAACAAAGATGTACTAGACGTTGGAGATATATTCGACAAGCATATTCACAGTATGTTAGGGCAAGTTTAAAAGAGGGTGCGAAAGTACAAAAGTACTATTTGTCACCACACGTTGACTTTGTTCGTCCATATATTAAATTACCTGCTTGTCATTCTAAAAATGTTCCGGATAAATTGTCAATACCGAAAGAAACAAAAATCGAAACAGAAAAACTTTTGGAACAACAATTTTTAGAACTAATTGAAGGTACTGGAGAGAAAGACACAACAACTGTAATTCAAGCAAAAAATGCAGATGCAGCTTCAAGCAGTACCAGTCTTAAACGAAACGTGGAGATTAATGTTAGTGAACAACCGACGGCAAAACATACAAAGACTGATCTTCAACTAAGCTGCGATAATAAGAATTGGATGTTTTTCGAAAGCACTCTTACGTTTGTAGATGAAATGAGTAAAAAACAAGTTCGACGATTTAGGCGAAAAGTAATGATGCTGATCAATGAACTTTTGGAAAACAAAAACATCGATACACCAAAACTAAGTGGAATAGATACTAAAAAATTAAATATTCAATAAAAAATAAAACAAAGAAGTTATTATTTTAAAATTCATTTTTTTGGTAAAACTAAGACTTAATGTTTTTTTTGTATGTAAGTATCTTTCAAAAACAAAACAAAAATTTGTAGGACTTTTTAATAAAACGAATGGCAGTTTTATTATTATTTTTTTTTAATGTGTGCTCAAAATCTAGATTTAGGGGTTTTCAATAGGTTGGTGGAAATATTACACAAATAAACAGTTTTTTCTTTATATTATAAATGATAAATTTAGTTAGAGAAAAAGAAAAACAGATCTTTATAGCGGTCTTTCATTTCATTTCATTTTACAACGGCATTTATTTAAACAAAACTAAAAACTGATTTGTAGTAGCATAAACAACCATGAGATTTCTAAAATTTACAGAAGACAACTATCTGCGATGTCACTTACTTGAAAAACTCGGAATCGCAAACTTTAATTTCACGGTTTGTTTCGCCTTTGATTACCCAATTCATCGCAGAGATCATTTTTATTTTTAGCCGAGATCAATTTTTTCAAGTCTTAATTTTAAGCGTACACCTACTTGCACAAGAAAACAAAAACAATGTGTTTCACATTTTTTTGTAAGCATTTGTTTTTTTTTTATTTTTCAGTAAAAATAATTAAATGTCAGACCAAAATTTCAAAAATAACTTTCAAAATGAAATCGACATTAGATCCATTCGTATTCATTAGATTTTTTTTAAGTTGTTGTGCTAATTAGTCAATACTTAAAAAAATCGAATACCTATTCATGCTCTATTTAAACTTTTGTTTAACGTTCCTTTTATAGACATTTTTTAACCATTTTGGTCTAAGTCTTATCACTCGTTCGAAACAAAAATATTAACTATTATAAACACACGAATATAAAGATTTTTAAGTACAGAAACACGTACCTACTGAATACAAAACGTCAAAATCACTGAGTGTCCGTGATGAAGATGCGTAGACGGACACAAAAATTAAAACGCAAGCTATCTGTTTTAGTTAAGTATATCATTCTCTAAGACTAAAACTATTTATTTTAAAGACAAGAAATGTTTTTGTACATTATTTCAATTTTAAAAATTTTATTGACTTGAAAAACAACATAATGTGGCAGTGGCAGGTATTTTATCTTTAAACTAGCTGAAACTGAAATATAAACGGCTTTATCATGAATTCCATTCGTATCCTAGAATTGTTATGAATCCCTTAAATACAATCACAGAATCCGATTTTAATGCAAATTTGTATGAGATTTTTCATTTTGCCCGGGGCTCGTTACAAATCTACAATATGAATGGAATTCAAAGGTAATACGCCCGTAAAGTACTTTTTTATTCACTTTTAATCTAAAAGATAATCGATCATAGTCAATACTTTAAGTCGGAATCGAAGAACTTGGTCCTTAGTCATCTCATCTACAAATGGAAGCAAACTTTCCAAAAACATCTTGTTTTCATGTGATTTGCTCGTTCCTTGTTTATCTGCAATATTATCTGACTTGGTTTTGTTAATTTTGTCCTGTACGGAGTCATCGTCTCTAATCTGTGTGGTTAAAACACCACAATCATGGTCTGATGTCATTTTATGAGGTGCTATTTTTCTAACTTCATCACAATGTTTACTTTTACAGCATGCTTTGTAAAACGGACGAAGAAACTCAAGATACGGGGCTAAATAATAAGGCTTGCATTTATTTTTCCTTTTCGATGGGTGCACATTTTGTCCGTACATATCTCGAATAGTTTTCCATCGATTTTGAATTATTGAAGCTAAAACATAAACAACACAAAAAATAAATAGTGTATGATAATTTCTTTTACTCATTGTACCTGTATCATTTAATGTTTCTGCTATTTCTTTCCACGCATGTTCCACTTCTGCTCTATTAAAATACTGAAGCTTCTTACAGTTCCACAGACATTCGTGTTCTTTCACTAAACGAATCAACTCCAATTTTTTTGTTTTTGGATATCTCTCCATAAATAAGTTCTAATTTATTCTAAAATTGTGTCGACAAAATGATTTCAATTGTAAACAAAAATTTAGTTGTAGTCTACCGCAAGAAACAAAATAAACATTAAGCAACCAATCGAGAAAACTAAAAAGTAGTTGTCTCTGTTGAGTAGATAATGTTGCTTTGATATTTGAGTTTTGAGTGTACAAAAATTGAAGGAAAGAAGGTGACAGCTATAGGAATGCAAACATTACGGAATACTAATACACATTCATGTCGATACAAGTTCTTATGAAAGAAATAACACATCCATGTGAATGAATCTGTAGCAGAAGAAGGCTAGCGCTAGGCTTTAGAAATGAGATACAATGATGTTTTTACTCATGCAGGTAGAACTACGTATGTGTTTACCTACGAACTCGAACTTATGATTCAAACAATACAGCAACTCACAGAAGTACTGGTGCGCGTGCCAACAAAAACCTATCTTGTGATAATGAACTTTTCACAAACTATACCTAATGAAATCAAAGAATTATGATTTATGTGTGGTAGATATGGTAGGAGTTAAGATTTTTTGGGAAACATCGGATACCTACATCGGTGGAGGTGTTTGAAATGTCTTATACCCTACTTGTTAGGGTTAGCTAATCACTTTTTTAAAGTTCTTTATTATACACTGCTAGTCAATAAAATAGGTTCACAACATTTACAATAAACAGGAGCTATTTTTTCTTCAATTGCTCATGATTTCTGATTTTTTTGTTGTTGTGATTTTTGAAACTTTCACCGAGCGGTCAAAATTTGACCCCAGAATCACAGATAACTGCAACACCTATAAAATATTGTGACGAGAATTCAATTACTATACTATATATTCATTATTTTAAATACTTTGCGATTTTTCACTTTTCATTCTAAAAATTTAATAATCACGTCTTCTTATTACTTGCGAGAAAGGTACTGGCCAAGTTTAGGATTCTTAAAAAAAAATTAAACTCGGGATAACAATCAGACATGTCATTACAATGATAGGTAAAGAATGCGAACAAAATGGGTTTTGCAATACTGTCTGTCTGTCTCGCGAAATCGGAAACGAAGGTCTCGGAAATATAAAAACCAAGGCAAGGCAAGGCAGCACGGAAACAAGGGCCTTCATAAGGAAAACGCTTTGTCGTGTTTGGTAATGCCATGTTTTTTTTTTGTGTCAATATCAACATGCAATAATTAGATACATTATACGTACACAGTTTGTTTTAGTTCTCTGAACCCTGAGTTATTATAGTAAAACCATAAATCTGAACAATGAACATGCCTAATTGTAATAAAGCCACAATGACGTTTGGATAAGTTTACACAAATTAATTTCCATGGATGAGTTTATCCAATTTGTGTAAACAATTTCCATAAAAGAATGACAGTTTAGATTAAATTATCTTAAATATAAACTTAGTGTTTTACGAAGATGCATGAATACCCTTAGTCTCTTATCAAGATATTTATACAGAACATGAGGTATCTAATATACACCCGCCATTTGGATGACATCACCTGAATCCCAATATTTGGCGGCTCTTATTTTCATTCTTATTAGCTATTGACAGTTCCTATTAAGATAATTCAAAGGCAAAAGAAATAATTTATTAAATAGCAAATAAATAGTGACACTTTTTAAAAATTCCTTTTCAATGGCCGGGTTCAAGACAAACCAACTCAACTTAAGTTCAGTTCAGTTGGTCGTTGAACTGAAAATAATTTGACATTTCAGTTAAAATATTTTTAAGCATCTACCTTTTTTGTATTAACATTGTACTGTGTTTGAAATAGAACTTTTATGTTTCAAAGCTATGCAAAATGAATCTATTGATTGTAAAAACGAAATTATTCATTAAAATTTCCATTGAGTTTACTTCAGTGGGTATTTTTGTTAAGAAATATGTATTTAGACTCATAAAAATTGTCACCACCTGTCTTCATTTATACTTTGGTTTTTAATTTTACATAATTATTTTTCTTTGAACTTTTATTTTCGTCATTATGTCTAATTTATTTTGTTTATCCATTTATGAACCTACACACACGGAGAATAAAAACAAAACTTTTGTCGTAGAATATTCCCTTCTTGCTTATATAATTTTTGAAAACTGGACCAAAACAATTTCAAACACAGAATTATTAAAAACACATCAAGGAAAACATAGTTCTTGAACCCGGCCAATATCTTTTGATTTGACATTCCTTTTATTCAGACAGAAATATCAAAAGTCGAACTGCGAATAAAAAGAAAGAATTTATTTATTTTCTTCGTCGTTGGATTTAGGTGACGTCATGAAAAAGAGAGAAATATAGTATGACGAAAATCTACGTACAATTTGTTCTATTTTAATTAAATAAAAAGTTATTGTTTTTTGTATTTGGCTGGACTCTTATTAATTTGTATTATCGTTTCATCAACATGTTTTTTTAAGTTTGTTTTTTCGATGTTGGAGTAAAGACAAATATTCCAACAACAAAAGCCACAATATAAAAATTGAATTTTAGAAGGATAACTGCTTGAACGAGTACCTTTCAAACAAAATAAAAATTCTTAAAATCCGTTGCCGTAAAGTTACTCAAAAACGGGAGCAAAAGAGCAATAAAACCTTCATTCCATATAGATTATTTTGAACTAGCGATTAAAATCGAAATAATAGTTGCAACTAAATAATATTTTACAGTAACGTACCTAATACTCAGATATACTATACAGATACACTATATAACTTTTTAGTTAATTTCTTTGTATCTTATTCACATCACTTAAAAAAATAAAATAGGTACACTAACAACAAATAACACTTAAATCACTATTTGGACTCTTGAAACATTGCGGTTATCTGCGCTGGACTTGAATATTTTTATAGACAGAAGTGTTCAAAAGGACATAGGGATGTATGTATAGTATACCCACTTCACATTTGCAAGTGAGTGCAGGTATTGGTACGTGCCCATATATTTAAATTCATCCAAAAACGAGAATGAGAAACAATTTTGTTTAAACCTGTGCAGTGTTGCCGCAATATGCATAAAAGCCCACTTCAAGGTATCGCTATAGATTTGCTTAGGTTTCAAATACCAGGATTCACTTACCTAGGACTTAGGCAGGCGAGTAGAGCTGGTAGCGTTTGTTTGTGTTTGTGTATCTCTACACAAAATAGCCGACTAGCAGAGTTACTAGCATCCATTTTTTTGCCTGCGGGTTGGCTGCCAATTATTCTGCTACTTATTTGAAGTTTGAATATTTTTGGTTTATAAATCTAGTGTCTACGTAGTCGAAAATCGACTAGCTTTTGGAATGCAAAATTTGCACTACTAACTGTCAAAAAAAAGCACCGAGTTATACATACAATGAAAAAACTAGCACAATAATACAAATCCTGCTAGTTCTACTGGCCTATCTAAACCCTGGGTTAAAGTCACAAGAAAAAACAAAGATCATAAAAATAATTTTGATACTTTTTTTTGAGCAAGTACCTACCTAATATTAAATCTGCAAAATTGTAAAAAAAACAGACTGCAAAAAGTAGGTAAAAGAACAAAAAATAGTTTGAATACAAAATAATTAATATGCACTTATGTATGTCACAGGAGTTAACCCATAAGGAAAAGTAGAACTTCAGCGTTTATGTGCCTTAGAGGTTTTTGATAAACTTTTTGTTATTCATATACTTTTTTAATTAGTATTAAGATTTATTATTTAAGCTTAATTATATATAAATAAATAAACCTAATCCAAACCAAACAATCTAAGATTTAAATGATCTTATTGAGATCAAATTAAAAGCATTTTAAGACTTCATCTTTTATTGAGATCTTTTGACACAAATTTGACTTAAAGGTCCGGTATTCTAAAGTAGCTGTCAAAAGAAGCTGCAAACTGACATAAATGAGAAATCATACTCGTATACAGCTTACTAATAGTATAAAATGCATTATAACGGCAACATTGTGCAAAACCCATCATCCATTGCTATACGTACCGTGTACCTTTTAGAATGTAGATGTTAGTCAATCCAGTACGCTCATCAAGTATCATCACTTTAATATGTACCCATCAACCATAATAGTTTTGCTCAGCTAGTTCAAAAATGTGTTTTTTTTTTTTTTGTAATGTAGATATAGAAAAAGATACTACTTCACAAAACAATCAATATTTGTGCACCTGCATGCCTGTGATTGTACCTATCATAGTTAGAGTTCCCCTCACCAGCTTTAAACAAGTTCGAATAGTTGAACCTATTGGCATTCATTGAATTTAGATTTTATTAATTCTACTTATTTAACTGTTTTGTTTGTTGAAGAGCTCACTCACATGAGGATTGAGGGGTCCATTTCAACATTTCTATTGAAAATGCACAATACTGTAATAGGTGCATGCAACCGTAAAACTAATACAGATGATAATTGGGAATCCTATTCACTATAACCATTAACAACAAGGGACGTTTATCGAATTCTCAATAGATTTATACAAACTCATAGGATGTAATGGTATGTGTAACTACATTCCTATAGTATTCAACTTAAGTTCGTACTTGAAACGAGATAGGTAATTTATTGTTGTAAATAATGATACAAAATATCTAGTTATCAAAAAGCCTATTAGTTACGCAAATATTTACGAGTAGGTATATTATTACTAAATCCTACAAATTGATAACGGTTTTAACAGTTAACAGTTTTTTGAGCAGTGGTTTGGAGTTTTTATTCATAGCTAGGGAACCTAGGAAACACACAGCTTATAAAAGGCTACAAAAAGAAATCTTAATTGGGTTTTTGTATTTCGGTTGAAGAATACATATTTCGAATTCCTAATAGCTCCGGCAACAATGTTTTGACACAGAAAAAAATAAATTAACAGTATTTTACTGGTGGAATTTTTCGGCAGCGATTCTTTTACTCATATCCTTAAAGTCTATACGATTCCCATTTGAAGCTTGTCTACGAGTACCATCAAAGCTGCAATTTTAGGCTTCGCAATATCTACACTCCTCGTCAACGTATTCGCACACATTTTTTTGGAGATACTTTGTCCATTTTTTCGAAAGAACAACTGGTGGTTTTTTTTTTGGAAAACTATTTTCGAATTATTTTCTTAACATCTTAAGGGAATTGTTAACACAAACAGATGGCACAGTAACTATCAGTGCTTGAAAAAATTAGATAAAGTACACACGTATATCGAAAAATGTTTGTGCGTATTCAGTTGACGAGGAGTGTATTTAACTAATTGTCTTTGGGAGATCATTTAAATGTTAAAACAAACTATTTGTATGATGCATGTAACCTAAGGCCAAGGTAATACGACTATTTTTTTAAGTGACTATAAATGTAGTCATGTAATTCCTATTTTTAGTGCAACAGGGATTTTTCGCAGAAAACTCCCTTCCAATAATGGTACAGCGATTAAATTTAGTATGAAAATTTCGTTTGGAATAAGAATCCATAAACTGAAGAGTGCATCGAAAAATATTTTGTGTGATAGTGTTCTTAGAACGAAGTTCTTTATTACGTGTTTTCGATGGTGGCTGGCAGCAACAATCACGAAATGCTTTCACTGACTGATTCATACTCATCGCACAGCTTAAACTATTATAGATAGAAAAAAACTTGCCCCTTCAAATGATTAGCAATAATTTTAAAGTGAGCATTTCGTAGGGTTTTTTTTAAATTCGATCAGGAAGTTAAGGTAAAGTGGGGTAGTGTTAAAAATAAAAATTTTTGTACATCTCAAAAAGTAAGTGGGTTAGGATAATAAAATCAATTTATATAGACAGATAAATCAAAATGATGAAAATTTTTATAAAGCAATAAGATTCTTAAAAATCACGTTTTCGATACATGATTTTTTGTCGAAAGATCTTCCAAAATGATGTAAGTTTGGTTGCAATATATGTATTTTCTATTGAAAAACTAATAAGGTCATTTGTTAGATACAATTAGGGGTCTAATACGGATTTTCTTTTCAAATGCTCAATAACTGTGTTTAAGAATATTAAAAAGCATACTTTTTTGAAGTTTTACTTGAATGGTTTCAATGGTTTTAAAATCGACGAGTAACGGGAAAAATATTAAATCAAAACGACTTTTAGATAATTATAATGTTAACACAAATTAGCAACAAATTACGTTTTTATATTTTTTTTTTTTCAACAAGTTAAAATAAAAACAAATGTTTTCGGTCAAAGTTTTGTGGCCATGAAAAATTATTATCATTCAACTTATTGAGCATCAAAATCCGTTTACTCGTTTGAACTGTACAGTATACAGTACAGCACCAGTACAGACGAACAGACTCATAGACCAGCTGATGTCATAAAACGAAATAATAAACGCAGCTAATTGCAAATCGTGCTATAGACAATAAAAGTTGAAAGTAAACAAATCAATTTTAGAATTCTCATAAAAACATTTGCTTTAGTTAAATTTTCTTTTATGGATACCCAACTTTTGTATTATCAATGCAAAAGTCACGATATTTGTTCGTTTAAGTTATAATTTTTTAACACATTTTCCAATATAAATGGTTCTCAGTTGCATTTCAAATAATTTGAGAATAAAAACGAATCTTGTTAAAAAAAACTTCAAATTCTTTCAATCTAGGATCTAACAATGAAACAAATCTTTGTTGCTTCATTTCTCCTTGTAGCCTTTTGTGGTAAGCGCGTACAACTTTAATAAAAATAAAATCAATTTGCATTTGAGTAATTCAGTGCTAAATTAGATGTAATGGAGTTCGTATTTTGTTAAGCATTTGCATATGGAATATAAAATTAAAAATATTTTGTCCGTTATTTTTTTTTCTTTTAGCTATTTCATTAGTGCAAAGTTTGCCTATGCCTCAACTTATCTATTATGTTCCGGGAGTGGGATATATTACTCCATTAGCTGTGCAGGACAGTAAGTTTTCTGAAAAAATATCTGCTTTTACATTAACATTAAATATTTTTATTTATTTAGCTGGTGATGCAATCATTCTCGACGCTGCTCCAGTAGTGACACTTATATAATAGCTTAAGTTTAAAGTATTTAAATTGGTTTTAATAAATAGAAACATTTTTTCTATAGCCAATCAATGTTTTATTTTGGAAATTTAACGAAGATTCATCGTTAACAACCGTTTTTCCAGAAAGAACCAAAGAGGTATGATCAGCCCAGGCCAAGTTTATTGTAAAGGACAGAGGCATGGCCAGGTCATTGTCAAGAAAGGGTGGAAACCTGCTTCTTTCTGGCTTTGAGAAACAAAATATCCAAACATGTACAAACATGCTATTTACTTTCATCTAAAAATATCAGTTCTTATAAACATTTTTTTCTAAAACTTAGAGCCTTTTTTTTTGTGATTGAGTTTAATATCCTGTTTTTTAGTCTTTAATGTTTTTTTTTTGATCAAAATATTTTAATATCCCGCCATTTTAAATTACGTCTCTTATGATCCCGTTTTTAAATATACCGGTTTGGTACAGAACGACGACATGACGAAAACCAATTTTTTTGGGATTCTCCATCATCATAATGGTGGTTTTGATTAAAAGCTCAAATTTTTCTTTGACACAAAATCAATACTTGCCCTTTGGAGCAAGTAAAAAGTCAGAATTACATTTGGTTAAGTTTACCCAATCGATTTACGCAGCGAATTCTTTGGGGAATTTTATCCAATTTGTGTAATTCATATCCTATAGAATTTTTTAAAGTTCATTTACCAAGTTTGAAAAAGTACACAAATGGTAATTTTACTCAGTGGTTTACATCGTTTTATGAATAACCTTAATATAAAAATAAAACAAATCCAGTAATTCAACGATTCACAAATTATTGTAGCTTTTGATAAAAGGATTTCGTCCGTACAATTTTTCCTAAATTTAATTCAAGTCTCAAGAGGTTTTGGACTCTGTTTTAGAACTGCAGTAGCGAAAGTAGAAAGTATTATTTGAGATGAATAACAAACCCAAAATTACGTATGGTGTATGTGCCTCTTTCGATATTGCTGTCTGAAATTCTGGTTAGAGGGCCATAAAAGTTTGGTTGGTTTTTCCTAGCAAAAAAACAAACTTTTTGGTTTTTCAAAATTTCAAATTATTTATTTATCACGACGGCGACGGTTAAACTTCATAGATCAAAAAATTCGAAAAAATATTATTAATGCAAAAAATAAAAAAACTGAGAGCCATCTTTTGGTATTTTTAGATCAACAACATTGTTGTGAACATTTTTAGGAATGACCAAATTGAAAAACTCGTATTATATATCCAATATAAAACTAGGCAGTAAGTCTTCTAGAGCCCAAGTTATCGCTTTGCGTCGGGCTAAACTGTTTGTGTTTTCAATTGCATGAGTGGTGTTATTTTTCATAAAAACGTTTAAATTGGTAATATTTATTGTTAAATGTAATACTAAAACACAAAATATTATAGTATCTTAATGTTATTTATTATTTATTAGGGATTTCAATTCAACAAATAAATACGAGGTTCTGCTTAGGCTTTTTTAAAGAAAAAAAATATACTTACGAGGTTCTGCATAAAATAACTTTTTGATTTCTGAAAAACTTGCAAAAACGACTTACTAGGTTATGAAGTTTTATTATATGATACAATATCTTATAAGCATCAAAATAGATTACAGTTAATTATTTAATATTTTTTTTTGATTTTTTAAAACAAATTCTAGTGACTTCAAACCAATCATTTGAATTAAATGAAAGAGTTCAATAACTGAAAAATGCTAACTGACCGATGAAATACATATTATTGAGGATCATTTTTCTTTCAAATTGCATTTATTTTCAAGAACTTTGATAAGTTTTAGTGATTTGACAACAAAATTAAAGATGTGTTCATTTCTTTTTTCTGGTAAAATGGAAACCCATTAAGAATGAAATTCTTAAAGTAATATTAAAAGTTTAAAATCTCAGGTATCCTTTATGAAGGCCCCCTCCTCCTCACTAAGGCCTTAAAATGAGGTTACTAATTTGGAACTCATAAAAGACGAATTTCTTACTATATTTTTTTTTTTTTTTTTTTAAATTACGTAGGTATATTTTACATATTTAACAATTTGGTTTAGAAAACTCTTTTAAATGTATTTTAACCCATAAAAGAAACAACAGGCGATCCAATCATTTATTTTATTTTTGCTGTCATGATGAGAATCGAGGTTAAAATGCTTTGTGTTTTATTGATAGCACCTACATACATTTGAGTTACCTTGAACTCTAAAAATATATGAATGCATGAATACGTCTACGGCTTACTTTTTCCAACACATTTTTGAATAAAATTTATTCGGAAAAACTTTCTTTGACTTTCAATTGATTTCTTTGTTCAAACAGAAAGCAACAAAAATAAAAAACCCCATCAATTTCATATTATATAATAAAAACAAAAGTAAAAATCGAATTCCATAAATTGCGGTTTGTACTATTTTGGAACCACATCATACAGAGAGGGAAGTTTTCTATTCAATTTGCTTTGCTGCCTTTACGCCATTGAAATGTTCCTCTTTATTTTTCCAAACAAATGATTTATCGATCCGATATACCCATATAGTCATAAGGATAAGAGGTGTATGAAACAGGAAAAAGCATTATTTCATATAGAAAAACTCCGCTTGAGATCACATAAAGTTCAGCCGGCAGGAGAGTGTAGTCAAAGTCACAATCAAAGCAAAAAGGTGGAATAATAGGGTATTGGCCAGAGAGCTACACAAAAAAAAGGGTAGTGTTGATATTGAGGTTTACCTACCTACCATCACGACCATCATATCCATACGACCCAAAATCGCCCCCAAAATTTTAAATTTCTTCTATTTTCTTTACCTTTGTAGTAATGCTAAGGAGAATACACTCGGAGAGCACAGTAAGCAGAAACAAAAATCTAAAGCTCCTTCTAAAAGGGTTAAGTCGAATTGGTATAAGAATGTGTACCCAAGGATAAAGGATTTGTATTACTGCAAAAGGGAAATATAAATACCTATTGGACCTGGACCGCATCTGGTTACAGATTATAATTGCTACCGTAACATGCA
Source organism: Meliscaeva auricollis (assembly GCA_948107695.1). NCBI lineage: Eukaryota > Metazoa > Arthropoda > Insecta > Diptera > Syrphidae > Meliscaeva > Meliscaeva auricollis. The sequence goes on along the minus strand of OX403616.1, from coordinate 15,573,090 downwards.
TTTTTTCTTAATTAAAAAGCGACAGAAATATATTTTCAGAAATAAAGAACAAAAATTAATGAGAGGAAATATGGACTTTAATTGGGTCACGAAATCAATATCGTCCTGGCAAATATAATATTAAACAGATTTTTCAATATAAACTGAAGAGAGTCCTGTGATTTACAATGTTGGTTTAATATTTCCAACGAAAGATGAAATGTTTGTGAAGGTCTGTTGTAGGACATTTTTGTCCTGCCTATGAAACTTCATATAAATTCGACACTGGTAATAATTAACATAGCAATCTCATAAATAATAATCTAGCGAATTCATAATGAGGTCACTAATTATAACTTGTGAAGTGTATATGCACACATGGTCCTGGAGTTGTGTTTTTACATTTAAATAATTGCAATCCTTTATGCCAGTTCATGTGTCATTTTGAAAACAGAGAATATCGAAGGAAATAAGGAATTTAAGTTATAAGGACGATGATGTTTTTTTAACAAGCATAATTATATTATTGTTTTGTGCTCCATTTCCACTCAGAATTATTTATCAAGCAAAATAGTGGTGGTCGAAATTATTTCGTTTTTATACAGAGGATGCTAATGCTAAATTGAAGCAAGTGCAGTATACCCAGATTTTGATTGCAATACCTAACACACATTTTCTGGAAACCGTAGTCGTTCCTTCTTTTCTACATACTACAAGAATATAAAATGAACACACTCCGGTGTATTACATTTTTTAAAATGAATATGTACTTTTACCAGCACTGGTCAAATTAACTATACATCAGAAGACAGCAGTGTTCAAATGATAATTACAATATGATTGCAGTTTTTTTTTTTTTTTTTGAAAGAATAATTCAGATTTTCTTAAGAAGAGATATTTATAAAATATCATGAAGATTCCAATACAAATGGAATGGAGTTCTGTCTGAATTGTTAGAGTGTCAAGCAAGAGTTGTAAGACACTTGTGCCAACCTATTTAACCCATTAATGTAGCAACGATGAGAGTTAAAACAGATATTGAAAACAAGGCTTAACGTTTACACCTTTGTGAGCCAAGAAAACTTTTTTCAATTGAAACATTGAAAACGAATTCGCAATAATCACACCAGTGGTGCTATTGCGGAAATAAATTTTAAAAATGAAGTTTGGAATATGGATTTGTTTCATTTATTTTTATGGGAAATTTATATCACAGCACTCTTAAGTTACCCTATCTTTGAGTTTTGAAAGTTAGGTAATTGCTTGCATTAATTTTTTTTCATGTAGAATAGCAATAAGTAAGAGCAATTTTACAAAAAAAAAACTATTTTTTATAAATAAAATAAACACGTTTTTTAAATGCCTTAAAAAAAATTGGTTTGCTATTTTTAGATATTGTTTATCAACATCTAAAAATAATTAAAAAAAAAAAACAAAAAATGTATTCGAAAAAACGATATTAAAAAAAAAAATATTTTTTTTAAATAAAAAAAAAAAAATTAAAAATTTTGTTTTTAAACTTTATAACGGAAATTCACAACTCAAAAGAAATTGAAATTGAAATTGATTGAGTAATTCCAGAAAAAAACCGTTCTATTGCAAGTATCTACCGTTAACAATAATTTTTTTTGTAACCAAATTTTGTGGAAATATGTGTAATCCCAGTCCAAACATGTGTGCAAGATTTCATTTAATTCTGTTACATAGTTTAGATTTTACGGATTTTTTCCGCTCTCCCATACAAATGGCACCACAGTGTGGTGCTCGGAGGCGGTGTAGTGGCGGTATGAATGAACGTCAGGTATTATTATGTAATAAACATTTTCTTGTTGGGCTCAGTAAATATGAGAAATGCTTTCCCCGGATCAATTTTTTTCTCACATAATTTTTTGAGAAGAGGATTTTCAATAAATTACTAATATTAGCAAAAACTATTTTCAGATTTCAAATTTCAAGTTTTAAAACCCTCGTAAACAATGCCAATTTTTAAAGAATTTGCCGGCTCTTGGCAATAGACCAAGAGCCGACAGCAAATTTTGGGAGTGGAGGTAAAACCAAAGTTCGTATACGGGTATGTAAAGATAAGCACGATAAAATATCAAATCCGAAACTCTAGTAAATATACTTTTCAGCCGGGGCCGTAGGCGGCCGTTAGAAAACTTAAATTTTTACCGTTTTTTTTCGGGGGCTTAACCACTTCCATTCATATGTAGACGATAGAGAATTTTGCACTGATTTCAAATACCTAGCTTCTAGATGTTTTACATCAGAATGATACTCTTGATTAAAAAAAAGTATGTGCCAGACGTTTTGTTTTCAGCCTTCACCCTGCCAGACGCCCCTAAAGAATGCATACATTTTTTATAACAGACATCATTAAACTCTTTTCTTTTGATATGCAACCATATGCTGGTCATACGAAAATATTCTCTACGTTTTCCTGATTTTAAATGTGTGAGTCTCACACAGATTGCACTCAGCCTTCACTCTGAAAGTCGACCTAAAAGATCCTGAAATATATTAAAAAAACTACAAAAAAACTCTTTCTATTTTAATATATAACCCATAGCAGATATATATAGCTTCGATTTCACCTATTGAGGATTGCAACTCATCCAAAGAAATAAACATTGGTTTCTAGTTCGAAGGATTCTAATAAAACTCCGAACTAGCTAAGCTCTGTCGAATAAGAACAGAGTTTTTTTAAGGAAGACACAATTGTACAGAAATCCTTCAAATAAGTTTGTAAGGTTGCAATAGTTCCATTCCATTTTTACCATTCTCTTACACAATCGCCTTCTTATTTTTGAAGCAGGTATGATTTTATAAAAAGTCTTATCAACTTCCAAATCTTCATTTCGAACAAGGTACGTCCAATTTTTTATCATTTACTTTTGTGGTTTCTCGTTATGTTCAAAACTGTTTAGATATTATAAATACTATTGTATTTACTATATAAATATCAACAAATCTAATGTTTTTTTCACAACTAACCTTTCATTTGCAAAGTGCTTGAAATTTAAATTTGAAAAAACTTTAATTTTCATTGAATAACTCATAATATCCCTTTTGCCTTAAAAAAAAACTCTTTTATTCTGAAATTTAATTTATTTTTGTCTGATCAACAAAAAAATCTAACACCAACCACCAATTCAAAAGATCAGAAAACACGCTTTCCCAGGTCATCACATCACACAGCCCATAATGTTAATGAGAAATCCAATTTCTCAAGTTGTCACAAATTTTCTGGTATTTTTCTGGCATAAAGAATTTGCAGGCTGAATCGTCATCAATTAAACGGCTCGGTCCATTCAACCGTTTACAGCGCGCAAGCATAAAGGAACATAGTCTACTAAACCATGCCGCTGGAATCCTATGTAGAAAGCTGGAGCAGAGGAGCTAATTTCCTTGATTTGTGACCGGGGAATGATAATCACCAGCACATGTGTCGTGTTGTACCAAAGAAGACGAAAACAAAAAATTACGATGACGACGCTTTGCGTTAGCATTTCATTTTCAAAATTATTTCATGTTGCATTGTCGTCGCCCCGAATTAAAATCGCACAAACATAAAAAAAAATACAGTTGATGTACAAAGGCCGTAGTCTTAAAAAAAAAAAAAAAAAAAAATAGAAAATTGTTGGGGCTCCATAAAATTAGAATATTGATTGGTCACCTAATAATACATAATTTCAAAGGTTATAGCACTTTTGTTTGGTATTCCGGAAGAACTATTTTCTTTTACAATACATCCACAATCAAACAAAGTGGTGCCAATTGTACGTTTGCAATTCTGAATTGTTTGGAGAGTTCTACTAAATTACAAAATTAATTTGAATGTTTTAAATTAAACGTTCACTGTGGCGTATGCGTAACATTTTGTTTCTATTAAAAAAAATTCAATGATAAATATACATTTTTATCTTAACCCAAATAATGAAACTAGTTATCTTGTTCCAACTAATAATTGCCTTTAAAAATTATATATGTATGTAGTTCCTCATTCGCTGGCGTCACCACTGCTAGCATTTTTAAAGTCTACATATTATACCATCAATACGTCATCATCAATCGACGCCGTTGAAACTAAGAGCCAATATATTCCTAATCTTCCTTCCTTATTCCTAAAATTGCTGTTATACAAGCCCCCAATGACCACCCTAAGATACGGTCTTGTCTACATGCGGATTTAAGAAAAAAAGTACTTTAATGTGCGATCGGGTGTGTCATGCGAGTTCTTTTGATCTGCGGAATGGAGGAAGTTCTTTCGAGACTCAAAGGAAGATCGTGTCAGAATTATTTATATACATATGCGCTTTCGTGTTTGCAATTAAAGAAGCGAGAAAGTGCTCTCTGCATTATTTCTGCAGATGTTTCAAAACACTTGAGGGGTTACCCATCATTCTCGAAGTTAAAATTGACTTTCTCGATTTTTACTTATTCTGATATTGGAGATACGGTACAAGTAACTTTATGAAGCAGAACATGTTAGTTTTTTTTTGTTTTGTTTTATTTCAAAGCAAAACAGACAAAAAGTACTTAAAGCTTGTAAAATAACAATTTGGTGCTAATTGGAATTAAATTGGTTGAAATTTGTTCAATGGGATCGCAATGTATTCAAACAATGGAATGAGTAAGGTTGAATAATTAAGACTTTTTTAAATTTTATTGCTTTGATATATTGGTTTTTGTTTTATTTGAAATGACTATACTGAGGGAAGAAAGAAAGTCAATAAACTTTTGATGATACAAAGCTCAATGTATGAAATGAGATTTCTAATGGTTTTTTTTTTAGCCTGACCGCAATTAAAGAAAGGTTTTGCTGACAGAAGTGGGGAAATCGTGTTAGGTTTTAGTAGTCGAAGTGAAGGTTTTAGTAAAATTTATTTTGTTTGGACTTGGAAAATTGTGGAGTTTGAGTTTTTAAACTACCATCATTCAAGGTATAGTAAAATATCATAAGGTCTTAAAGCATTTTCACTCCTAGATTGAAATTTTATATCAGAATGAAAACGTAAGACCGGATTTTATAAAAGGATAATTAAAAAAAAAATTTAATTTAGTAAATTTACCTTACTAAACTGTGCTTGCGACATTTTTTTTAGTTATGAATAACAAATTTCAACTGCTTATAAGCAACTACTGGTAGGTGAAATTTCATGTACAAAGACATTTCTCCCTTAGTAATTTGTATGTAAGCAATTTTTGTATGCAAATATGAATGAACGCATTCCAAAACCTCACCTCACCTTCTGAGATGGAAATAAACTCAAACTCCGATACCAATTGTGCGAAGATTACTCCAGAGCTTGCGAAATCATTTTGTTGTTTAAAGCTTTGAAATAAAAACCATTCTTATGCCCTTCGGTTCACATGTAGCGTATGAAGCATTATTTTTTGTATGGCAGGATTATTACCAGTTTTCAGTGTAAGGGTCAAGTTACCATTTCACATAAGTCTTTCTACGGTTTTTTTATTGATCTTCCAACTTCAGAAGTAAACCAGGGACAAATATTGTAACGAATTGACACCGTTTCAATAGGAATATGTTTTTTTTTATAGTTCGTCAAAAACCAATAATTGAAAATAGTTTACTTTATACGTGGAATAAACGAAATTTCGAAATGCATGTCAAATCAATTTCTTTACATCCGCCTGAAGAGAAAAATTATCAGCTTAACCACACCACATGTTTTTTTAAAAAATTGTTGAAAAGATCTAAATGTCTTCTTTCCAAAACAGTAAAAAAATCTAAAATGGGTGAAAATTTGAAGAAGCTAGATTTTTACAGTGAATAAAAGTCGAAAAAACCCTTCTTTGTCCTTAACTCCAGATTTTGGGGGTGTTTCGGAATTTTTACATACCGTTTTGTGATAAGTTTAACAAGCTCTTCAAAACGTGATAGGTTTTTGCCTGTCATACAGTGTTATTATTTTATACTTTTTTTATCCTTCTGTTTTGGCTTTGTTGAAAGGTCAGTTTTTAAAGGGAAAAGACCCTTTAAAAAATATTCTTTCAACCAAAATATTTCGATGCACACTTTTGGTTTTGTTTCTCATTGCAAATAAAAATTCCATCTCAAATTTTATCGCTGCACCATTATACTAAAGTACTTTTTTCCGAAAAATTACTCTGTGGCTCTAAAAATAGGAACTAACATACACAGGACTATTATATATATATCTCAAAACAACAACAATAGGTGCAACATTAAAACAAGCTTTTTTGAATATTTAAATGATCATCCAAGGACTATTAAATCAATTTATATAGAAACCTAAAATTGTGATACTGACACAGTTTTTTGAAAACAGTGGTCAAACTACTTATGGGATTCAATGGGACTTTTGGGAAATGAACAAGATGATCGCTCCCACTAATTCCCACCAATAAAATTGCTGTACAGTATGTTGTCCGGGTTATGCCTCTTTTTTGTCTTATTTCTCTGACCTCAAATACATACCTAGACAGGCAATAATTTATAAGACAAAATGTTTTGAAAATAATCAAGAAAAATCGACGCATTTATTTGATTAATTGCAATGAATTCAAAGTTGCGTTTGAAAAATTTAGTTTGGAAAAGAAGTGTTTAAGATGAGTTTTTTGAAACTCAGTTTCTTATATTTTTATTTTGGACTGGTTTGTAAATAACGTACTAGAAATCTCGCATTTTTTTTTTGTTGTAAGCCTTTCCAGAAGCTGATTTATTTGAATATGTTTTTGAAAACTTTGATACCAAAAATTAGTATAAGTTTTAAAGTTGAGTTTTCGAAAAATTTATTTTGTAAAATTAAGTTGCATATTATTTTTACTTTTTAAATGTGTGAAAACCGACCCCAGCTGGAAGGGGCCTCATTTCTAAAATGTATACAACTTTCTATAAAAAAAATTTGTTTCATGAACTGATAAGATAACTGTATTTACAATATGACAATTATAATTCTATTCCTATGCATTTTACGTATGGAAAATTAAAAAAAATTGCTAGTGACTTTTTTTTAAATCAAAGAATAGAGAAACAAAACAAAAATCATTATGTTAATTACTTTAGTCACCGTGGATAGCTGTATTGTGTTTTTTTTTTGATATAACAAATGAGGGTAAATTGTATCATTTTTAAAGTTACAGCACACAGAATTCCTTGAGAATGTTATGTTACCAAAAATGTTAGACACATTTCTCATCGCAAGAACCCAAGCGTTGCCTCGCACGGTGCTGGTTATAATAAATGATAGGGTGTTACTCGCACTTAATCAAAGTCCTTTATCTTAACAATCATCAGATCCAAATCCGACCCAGTCAGTTGATGATAAATGCAGGGTACATAAACGAGCACAATGTTAAATGCTCATCAAAAGGGTATAATTTGCAACAATTTAACCCCCCGATTTCTTCGATTGATTGTTTTTTTTTATATTTTTTATTTTGTTGTTGTTGTTTTGTACTTTTGCTGTTCTTGTCGAAATCAAACCTTTTTCCTTCGATTGCTAGGACTCGCGCCCTTTGACCATCACAGCGTTTTTTTTTTCTCATATCTTTTTGTTATTTTGCCAAAGTCATTGGAAATTTATGAAATCCCTCCTTTAGCCCATAAATCGTGTATTTTTCTGCTGTGCTCCATCCAATCCAATACACTTCACTCCACATCCCAATCCTTACTACAGAATCTCTGTTTCTTTTCGGTTCAGCGGAAGGAATTCAATCCAACAATTCAACATTGGAATGGCAATCGATTTATTCGATTAAAACACACGACTCGATGTTGTCCGTCGTCGGTCGTTGTCCATCCGTTGGATGGTATACGACGTTTAGGTAGAGACCCTCTCTGTACTGGCCTCTCATGATGGAACTATGGCAATATTGACGGTCGTGGTCAAGTCGTAGATGGACACAGAACGGATGGTAAAAGATAATTTTCATGCCAACAGACAGAGAGACACACGTGGATATTTCGGGAAGCTTAGGAAAAAGGTAACTTGTGTGTTACTCCTTTCGTACTGGTTGTTTGTGTTTTTGTTTTTCTTGTTATGGTCCAGAATGGAACTCCTCTATCCCTATCCGCATATTATATGAATACCTATAACCTACCTAGCTATATAATGCTTGGGACTCCAAGGAGGAAAGGTTAGATACATTTGCTTTGGGTATCGAAGCATATCATTGTGTATACTTTTAGATTTCCCATGAGAACGGATTAATTCTTGTACGTAAATCTTACATGCTTCGATCTTTGAACATAAATAACGTTTCTGAAGTTGCATGCTGCTCTCTCGCACTGTCAATGGCTGTATTTCGAATCTCATATCTCGAATCGAAGACACAAAAACATATTTCTGTTGTTTTGCCGATATGAATAATCTAAGAACAAGCTTTTCGGGATTTCACAAACCCTTAGTATAGATTTGTATTGCATTGAGCTATCCACATATTAACAAATACATATTCTTCACAACAACTAAGAAGGGGAGATTAAGATTCAAAAAGCAAAGTATTGATATAGGTTTAGAGGCATACATGTACATATAGACACTTATAGATATTTTGTGTTTACCTTTATATATTTTTGGGAATATTTAACCATTCGTTAGCTTTTATTATATACATATATGTCTAATATCTGGGGCAGATCACAATAGGATTTAAGGACTTTCACTGTTTCTGTACGACGACGTTGAGTTGAAGTAAGTCTTGAGTGCTTAACATGTTGTGGAAATAATATGCCTGAGATTATGTCAAAATAAAAATGCGTCAGCTCTTGGGTTTTTATTTTGAAAACGGGTTAAGATAGTAAATTAACTAAGATAAAAGTGGGTATTAACAGATACAAATAAGGATGCTGGAAAGAAATCAATTCAAATAGAAAAATCGCAAAGAATATATTAGCTGTCATAGAAAGGTTCTGGGTTTGAGTACTGAATCTTTTTGAACAGAGAAATAAATGGGCTACTTGAATTTATGATTTTGTGACAACTTAAAAATAATAAAAAAAACGTGTCCCATTGGGAGTTGAGTATGGTCGCATTTGGTTGGTAAGCTATATACCTATCGCAGTAATACAATTCACAATAAAATGAAAGTCAATAACTTTAATAACTTCTGTTTTGCGACAATAATCCAATTCCCTTGGCCTCTCTTGCTGACCGGGTTCCTATTTCTAGCTAGCATTCAGTTACACATACTTCAGATGATTTATTTTTTCGTCATAGAGGTTGATTTCGATCTCATTTGGTTCGCTGCACTCATTTCATTTAACGATTCAGTAGTGTCCATCGATGACACTTTGTCCCAGTCCATGTGTTGTTAACGGTGACGTGAAATAAGGCCCAACGAAATGAGAACAAATTTCAAATTTGGCCTTATTTTGCTTTTGAAATGGAAATAAGACCAAATTGGCTTTATTTCCATTTCAAAAGCGAAATAAGGCCAAATTAAATTTGGAAATAAAGACAAATTGTTTTTTTTTGGTCAGAAACTCGGCCTCATATTAACAACTATAATAAAGGATTTTCCAATAAGAGGTGTTATTTTGATATTCAAAGAAAAATGGCATTTTTGGAGATAAATGATCGGATGTTTATTTCATTATAAAGAAGAAGGCATGCCGTTAATAATGGAACGCAACATCAGCCAAATGGCCGCCAAGACCACGCTTACAGGACCATATCCTTTTCATGAAATTTTCCATAACCAAATCGCAAAGTGGCTGCCCTATGTCCTCGATAGCCTCACGAATTTCATCTTTGAGGTCTTGAATCGAAGCTGGGCTGTTGGCGTAGACCTTATCTTTCACGTGGCCTCAAAGGAAGAAGTCGCAAGGTGTTAAATCACAAGATCTCGGTGGCCAATTGTGATCACCTCTTCGAGAGATAACACGGTCCGGAAACTTTTCCCGTAAAAGATCGATGGTTTCATTGCTTGTGTGGCACGTAGCGCCGTCTTGTTGAAAGTAAACGTTGTCCAGATCAATACCATCCAATTCAGGCCATAAAAAATCATTAATCATCTCTCGATAGCGCAATCCATTGACCGTAACTGTTGCTCCAAGCCTCATTTTCGAAAAAGTAAGGTCCAATGACCCCGCGGGACCATAAACCGCACCAAACAGTCACGCGTTGAGGATGGAGAGGCTTTTCAACAATAACTCTTGGGTTTTCCGAGCCCCAGATGCGACAGTTTTGCTTGTTGACGTAGCCTCCGAGGTGGAAATGGGCCTCATCAGTCAAGATGATTTTTCGATGAAATTCCGGTTCATTTTCATGCATTTCAAGGACCCAATCAGCAAAGACACGACGTTGTTGATGATCAGCCGGCTTGAGTTCTTGTGTTAACTGAACTTTATAAGCCTTAAGACCCAAGTCTTTATGCAAAATACGGTGTAATGACGTTTGTGGAATGCCTAATTCCAAAGAACGACGAGGAATGGACAAACCTGGGTTTTCTTCAACACTTTGGGCTACAACAGCAATATTCTCAGTTGTTCTTGAGCGACGTGCACGGGTTTTATTCTTCAAATCACTAACTTGTCCCAACAGCTCGAATTTGTCCACCAATTTCTGTATTGCGGTCCGACAAGGTGCTTCACGACGACCCAAAAATGTTTTAGTTTTACGAACCGTCTCTGCCAAATTTTCACCATTTTTATAGTGAATTTTAATAATTTCAATGCGTTGTTAAAGCGTGTATCGTTCCATTTTTATTAATAGCGTAGTTTCTACTTGTCAAATGTCAAAAAATAACAGCTTCAAAAGTGACAGCTACCGAAATAGCGGGCTATTCAAAATAACACCTCTTATTGGAAAACCCTTTACAATTAAGAGTTTTTACAAGTGCCTTGCCATATGGCCGCAGGTCCAGGGCTCCACCCCAAGCAGGGGGGTAACATGACCCCCTCAAACATACCTCACTGTTTACACGCTCATGGGTGGGGTCCTGGGTTAAAAGAAAATTTATATATTTAAAAAAAATTCCCTGTTTATTAAAAAAAAATCACTTTTCTTCCCCACTTTAATTGTGAGTATTTTCCCACTCAAAAGTGATAGAATTTCTCTCTCACTCAGATTCCCGTGGAGCAATTTTCCTACACCGGTTTTAACAATAGAGCAAAAAATATAAACTTATGCCCCATGTTATTGAAAAAATGTTATGGATTTATGTCCCAATTTCTTTAAAATACAAAATTTTCCAGATACTTTTGGCAGTCAAATATTGAACATGTTTAAATAAATAAAAAACAAGAAAACGAAATAAAGCCAAATTGGCCTTATTTCGATTTCCTAACCGAAATAAAGCCAAATCGAAAATTTGGAGTTATTTCCATATTGAAAACGAAATAAGGCCAAATTTTGTACTTTTAGCCTTATTTCGTTGGGCCTTATTTCACGTCACCGTTGTTAACATCCAAATCCATTTTCACTGCAGCCATTTGAGCTCACTCTGATCTCTTGGTGATGTCAATAACATTAATACAAGGAAGTAGTTGAACGAATCTTTTACAAAAATGTACTTCTGGTGTTGACTTCTAAGTTTTCCACTATTGCTTCAAGTACGGTGATTATTAGAATTACTGTGGAATACGGAGAAAGCTTATAAGAATCTGACACAAAATCAGCTATTTGATAGATCTCTCTGAAGATACAAACAAATGTTTAAAAAGCAATTTTTCTTTACTTTGAGGTTTTATATTACGTATTAACATCCCATTGGAAGTTATTATGATTGGTCTCGACGTGTTGAGGTCTCTAGAGTTAGAATCTATCGTTTTTAGAAAGATGTCGGTGTGTGTATTCCGTACGTTCGTGACACTTGTTTTCTGTTCACCATATCTCGAGAAATAATCATGATATTAACTTTAAATGTATTGTATTTAAAACATATAACCCCAAAACATGCAGAAAAGAGTTTAACAATTTAGTAGTTATATTAGGTATTACTGAAATTTGAAAAAAACGTTTTAAAATGGCGTTCGTGTCAAATATCTCCAGAACAAGTTAAATATCGACTTCGGGCTAATTTGATTGTACACCTTATTACGTAATAAAAAAACATGAACAATGAAATTGACTCCCGGAAATTTGTATTTTTCGCAAACTAACGTTGTTATTATTGGTAGGATTTAGAACATTTTAAGCAAAAACAACTGCAGAAAAATATCAAAAATTGCTAAAAAAAATTAGTCTCAAATTGTATCTCAAGAAACAATAAAAATAATAGTTCCAGGTGAAATTTCTGACTACTAAAAATTGTTCAAATATATCAACGACAAATGGCCTAACTTAAGTCTTCACTTAATTTAATATTCAATCGGGTCTTTTTATTTTTCAAGGGCACCAATGGGAAGTTACCAGTGTAGGTCGCATCCACCCTCTTTTTTGTTAGTCATACTTAATTGAATGTGGATTAAGAATAGTAGGATAAATTTAAAGTTTCTACCCAGATTTTAAAAATGAAAAAGAATCTTTGCATACACCAAACCTTGTACCTGCCCCAAATCCTACAGTTACCCCAAGAAGGGTGGTTCCAGAGGACAGCATGCCTCTTATAAATACCTCTCTGTTTATATGCCGCTTGGTGCGGTCTATTTTTACTATCAAAATTAGACCACAAAAATACTCAAGCAAAACAAAATTAATTACATAAATTAAAATAGTAGTTTTGGTAATTTTCAATTATCTCGAAAAATAGAAGATAAAAAATCATCTGTTTTTTGGATATTAAGAATTAATAGCAGCAGCAAATTCACAGAAAAAAAGCAATATAAGATCTCAAAGTTTTGAAAAATTGCACTTTTAAAATTTAAAAAAAAAATCCCAAATTTTGAGTTTGAAACTCGGTTTTTTCAAAAACTATGCATTGATTTAACTTGATATAAAAACTGGCTAACAGAACAGAGTATTGGCTTTAAGAAAGGTATAATACTAAATTCCATTTTAAGTAGATACTTTTTTCATGAAATTGCCCCAAGTTATTGCGGTGCCCAAGTTATCGTACTCGTCCCAAGACTTTGATTCTTGAAACTAGCTTTTTGTCGTTTAGATCACTCCAATACTAAAGTGAAGTCTGCACACCTCGCCCCTAGTTAAGTTTTCACAGTCGACTTTAAAGTCGATAAAAAGGTTGATGTACACCACCTTGATCTTCTCAAAATCTCAATTATTAACTCTTCTGCGAATGGATACTTACAAATTTTAGGTGATTATAGCTCTTTTAAGCCTTTTCGGGAGCTCAAAAAGTTTATTTGGTGTACGAAGAAAAAACTGCCCAGTTTCAAATTCAATAAAATGTTTTTTTTTCTAAAAAAAAAAAACAACATAACTCTTTGACTTGAAGGAACGTTAAATTTTTGGCTCTTTTGTCCATAAAAAGTAGCTGGACAAAAACATAGATTTTACGTCCTACTTAAATTTGGTAAATTTGATTTGAAAACTTCTATCTATCACATGTGACAGCAACTCAAATACATTTGCAACTTTTGAAGGTGTTTCAAATAAAAGAAACAATCTTTCTCATTTCGAATATGACAATTTGTAATACTCTGAAGGATTCTGAGGGATTTCTTTCTAATTGCAAAACGGTATCTATAACGAGAAATAAAAAAAATCGAAATCCTAGAAAGCTATTCCATTTTTTTGTTCTATAATGGCTTCAGACTCTTCAGCAAATTGCGCTCTATTCCTTTATCTTTCAGTCACTATCATCATCATTTTTCTATATTCCATTGGGTATTGGTTTTCATTCATCGATCTATTCAAGAACTTTTCAATCAATAAAAAAAGAGGAAAAAAAACAGAACTGATTTAAACTTTCTTTTCAAACCGGTAATGACTTTCGCCTGGGCTGGTGTTCCCTCTTTTGAATCAAAATCCTTATGAGGGATAGAATGTAGAGCTGTTTTTCTGTGCTTTTCCAATTTCAATGACTATATCCTAAGAATCACATCAAGCAAAGGGAGGCTTTCAAGTGATGTACTAGTACATATAAATATATATACCTATAACTGGACCGTTCATACACTGTAGAGGTACGTCATTAATACTCAAACAGCAAGGGCCAACCATTCCTCATTCCCGTATGCAATCACAGTATAGGTATACATCTAATACTTGGCGCGAGAAACTTACCACACCAAAGGTTTCACTTTAAGGACACTCAATACGAAAAGGATTGCTACTCCAACCAGAAGTCATTTCTTCATTCAGCACATTCTAAGGATTCACCATGCTCCACTAAGTTAAGTATATCTGTATACCTTACCTATACCTAAATAATTCTGTAGACATACAAAAAAGAACTCCTTTTGCAATATATCATTGCCATGCCAACCCCTTTAACACCCATCATTCGAATGAGAGTTCTTCATTTCTTCATGATGAACTGTGCCTGCTTTTCAAGAGTCAAAGTCTAAAGCTGATTCCGAAATGGAAATCAACAGTGAAAAACAAAAGTTTGAGGAGTTATCTCCTCATGAAGAAGAAAAGTTTTCTTTTTCTATTTTCTTTATTTTTTTTAAATTTTTTTTTTCTCGTTTTTATTTTGAAGTTGTGGTTCTGTCTTCTGTCCCTGAACCGGACAAAGTTCATCGAAAGAAATATTCATTCACTTTTGGCACACCCCGAGGAATGGATGAAATTCACCAGCATACGATATTAAAAATCTTAGAAAAAATATTTTGTTTATCTTTTTCTTCTGAAAATTGACACCTCTAAAACTGAAAGAAAGCAGATCTATTTTGCGTGAAGTAAATGAGAACAAAGACCTTAATTTATCAATAAAAAAAATTACCAATCTTGGTAAATATCTCCATGTTCATAGCATAACTATAACTTAAGGATTTTACCTTTTTCAGAGTCAACTCCACAAATGACAGTTTAGTAGAATATTTTTGAAGAACTATCTTGAAAACCATGATACTTCTTACTCTTTTATATGCGATACAGGTTTTTCATTTTTAATTCACCCTTTTGCAAATTATTTGAATTTATTATTTTACAATTTTAGAAATATTTTTAAAAATGTTAAAAAACGATACCAACAATAGAACGGTTTTTTTACTTGCTCAGTATGTATCGCTCTGAAGACTGTCATAATTATAAAAAAAACTTGATTTCCCAAAAAACTTGTTTAAAGTTTTCAAATTGCTTCTTTTTCAATGAAATAACGGCCTATGCTCGATTCCAACGGGAACTGTAACAAGATTTAACAAGATTATTACTAGGAATTTTTTTCGAAATATGAAAAAAAACGAATAATTCTGCATCATTAGCTCAAACATTTCGTTGGTGTATTATTCACTTGAAACAAAACTGCGTTTTTTTTTCAAAAATCTCGGATAAGGAAATACAATGTTGCCGTTTGTTTAGTTTTGTTTTGTTATTGTTAATGTGTATATGTATGTATACCTTGTAAGTGGTTCAACCGATTTTGAATAAAACTTGTTTACAGATATTTTATATAGCTCTAAGCAATATTAATAAATTAAAAAAAATTGTTAGTTTTTAAAGAAAAAAAAAAACAACAAAAACTTTTTGAAAATTTTGATCTAGGCTGTCTATATGCTTTTTGATTTTACTACACTAGAGATGGTTAAACTTTTTCAATATTTTATATTTTATTTTTTTCAAATTTTTTTTTTTATAAAAAGAGTCCAAGAGTTATTAAAATTTTCAGCCAATTATGTTTAGGCACCAATAGTGTAGAAAATCGCTGCAAAAGAAAACTGATGGAATTTATCACTTTAATGTCGAGGTATTCACAAACGTAGAGCAAGTGAAAAAAAATACACTGAACGAAAAAATGTTTTGAAGCGCCTCTTAATTTTTTATTTTTAAATTTTTCGAAACGGGTAGCTATATTTATTTTGTGTTTTTTCTTATAGTATTTTTGAAAACCTTTTATATGTAAGAGGCTTGAAAGTCCACAGCAACTTTGATCAGAAAAGCAAAAGAAAGTTTTAAACATAATCGTTAAAGCCGTTTTTGAGAAAAATCCAATAACTCAAAACCATTATATGGGAGGTATTAGTTCCAGACGTGATATTCAAAAACAAAAATAAAAAACAGCTTTCGAAATTACGTTAAAATCATCTGTACCAAATTTGAAGAAAATCCGTCCATGCGTTCGGGCAGTGCAGACGGAAGCACAGACGTACAGATGCACAGACCGAAGGACAGCATGACGAAAACCACTTTGTTGGGCTTCTTCATCATCGTTATGTTGGAATTGATTAAAACCTCAATTTTTTTCTGACACGAAACCAATATTTGCCATATAGAGCAAGTAAAAAATAGATTAAGTGGGCATTCGACGATTTAGTTGGCAATAATCATGGATTCAAGATGATGAAAGGTGAACAAATTAGTCCAAAGAATCTTTGCCCCTCCATGCAACTCAGTTGGTTTTCATCCAATTCTACACCACATACAGGAGGACCTAGATGATTATGGTTTTATAATGATACTTCAGTTTTTCGGAAAAAATTAACCAAAAACTTTTAAACTGTAACTCTTAGTAACCTCCAATAACAGAGAATTTTAAACTTTATTCCAAAATGACCGATAAGCTAATCTGAACCGCAATAATTCTGCAATTTAGGAAGGAAGCTTTGAAAAGAAGGCTATTAAAATATACCTTACCCTTATTGCTTTTGACAGGTTTCCTTCGAATTTTTTGACATTAAAATCATCAAAATTACATAAAAGGACATGCATCAACAAACCATATCAGCTTTTCAACCAAAAGCAAAGATTCCTTGTGAAATTCAACCTTCAACAAGAAGTTTTAAATTTAACTGCGCTGGAGGAACTTGCTGACGATATGATTATTATTGAAAGGGTGGTGACCTTTAGCCGCTATTTTTTGGTACGGGTCAACTGCTGGGCCGTTTGCACGTCGTCGTCTACGTCTTCGTCGTTTGTTAAACGGAGACACAAGCTTTTCCTTTTCTCGTATATACAGTTCCAACAGCAGCAGCGAGCGGTGGCTAGAGGAACTTGTTTACTATTACGACTTTGAGTCGGTAGTTATTTTTTTTTTTATTTTTGGAAAATTGCCAAAGTCTGGAATGTGAATTATGTACTCATTTTGCTGTGAATTTTCCATCACATTTATTTTATGTGTTGTGTGCATGATGGTGTTTTGCTTTTGTAAAAAAGGAAAAGGCCGAGCTGAGAAAATGAAGAAAATTGCACAGAAAATATACAAAATTTAACAAATGTGATGGGGCGGCATGTGGATATGGATTGTGGAGTGCCTTAGCATTTGGTAAGCAAAACTAAGAAAAAAAGTGAAAATATATATTATTTGAATTTTACAATGGACACTTGGGCAGTTCAGAGTCGGATAATTATTTAAAAAAAAAAAATTACACAAAGAAAAATGAGTTAGAACTGAACGAACGTGGGAGGCTCAGGACACAGTCTTAAAATTAAAACAACTTGCAATCAGTTATGTGAGTTGTTCAATGTTTAATCCTTTTACTTTGTGAGAAAGTTGGGATTTTTTGAAGAAAAGCAAAATAAAACACGACAAAATAATGAAGTAGAAGAGTCTGGTTGTGAGTCATTATTTTAAATGTTAGCTCTTGAATGAATAATAGAAGAGGAATGTTTGTTCTCACAAAGAGTTCTTTGTGATTATAAAGCCGGGATAATTATTTTTTGAACTATTTGTGTCAGATTCTGGTAAAAGAAACAAAACCGATTTGTGTTTTAACAGCTTTTTATGATCACTTTTTGTACGTGTATGTGTGTAGTACTTTTGCACATTTAACCCTTTTTGCCTAGACAAACAGGAAAACAGGATGTGTTGCTAAGGTAAGAGATAACACTTAATGTTCAAAACTTGAAGGGACAGCATTCGTTACTCCTTTTTTATGGTATTTTACCACTTAAAAATCATTTTTTTTAATATTTTAATTGGTAATCACAGAAGGATCAGACTACATTTGTTCTCAGTTGTTCAAAAGTCCAAGATGCAAATTTGAACACAAAACCATTAAAATATTGCTGTTATATTCTAAATCGATTTATAGGTACTGTCCGCTGATTCTTTGGAAATGCTTAATATTTGATTCAGTCTATTGAAATCCTTGAGTGCACAAAATTTCCTATTCTCATCAAGAATTAGTTCAGAACTTTCACTGAAGTTTACAAAAAGTTATAGTTGATACGGCCGTTCTTACGTCCCTGTATATGGTATTATAACTTTGTAGGTATAGGATGTTTCATCATGCATGTGTTTGATTACATTTAAAACTTTGTTAGTTTTGAATTTTTATGAAGGTGAATGTTTGTATAGCTTATTATATGACTGCTAAAAATGCAGAAATGAATCATATCATATAGCAACAGTTTATGTGGTATATGAAAATTTAAGTATGTAAGAATTACGCGATCTGCGGTAAACTCCTACCGGGCTTAACTATCCCTTATGTAAGGCAATGTACAATTTTGACGATCAGTGAAGGGGCACCCCTTATATTAAGTATGTAATATACAATTTTAAAGATCAGTGAATAGTTACCAAAGGTCGATTAGTTTCTTTATTTGGTTTAAAATAATGGGTCACTAGGGCATATGCGTAACTTTGTTAGGCTTTAGGTCAAAATTGTAGAAAAAACTGTAGAAAAAATTAACTTCTTCCTCACACTTGGAGATTTTCTGCTTCCAAGACTACCATCACTTTAAGATAGTGAGCTTTTCCCTTTCTGACTTCTCCCTAGTCACTATCTGAGATTTTCGGATTTCCGATCATTAGTTCCTTACAACTAGGTAGTTTTCAGATTGTGGGCCTACCGACCATTTTGACTTCCGAGTTCGTTTACTAACTATGAGATTACTCCTGGCCTTCGAAAATTTGGTTTGAACATTTTATACATAATAGAATCATTTTAGAAAGTTTTTTTAAGACTTGTATTAAATAAAGAATATAAAACCGATGTGATTAATAAAGAACTTCATCAGTAATTGGACAGAATTTATGATTTTATGTATCTTCTGTGCTTTTGAGCAAAACACTGGGAACCGAAGACTTTACACCAGTTTCGTGAAATAATCACCACAGTGATCGCACTTCGTATATAAAAGAATAAATGTTGGCGGGTTTTTATATAAAAGGTACGAGAATGGTTTATTTGAAGTTTGAAATTATACAAACTTAACTCATACAAAACTTTTGGCGTTTACAGATTTTAATTTTTTTCACTCCTATAAAAACTAAGGTGCTTACAATTTTGCAATGTCTACGGCAACGCTAACAACCACCGGCTACTGTTCGTAAACAGGACTCTAAACTATATTTTATTTTCTTTGCGTATATGACTTTTCATGATAAAGTTAGATTAAAAGACTTAAAAGGTAAATTTTGCTTTTTATTCTTTCTATAGTGCCCTTTATTTGCGGGAAAGAGCACAAAAAAAACAAGGTTTTTCATTCAGGAAAATAAGTTTTAAAATTATTACTTTAGACTCTTTTGAAAATAGAAGCTAATGAATGCAAATAATGTGTAAATAATGCAGAAAAAATAAGTTTTTAACAAACGCTATACACTGTGTGTACGGAAAATTAAAATAATATCTTTCACATCTCGGTTGAAAAGAATTTATTTCACAGTTTTTCCAAACAATAAAATAGCTCTTCAAATCAAAGATATGTCATGTCATAAAACCAAACATCAAGATAATTCATTAAATTATTTTTAAACTTTATGAAAAGTTAGTAATGCGTTACATTTAACTGTGACAAAAGTCAAACTAACGTTTCCAAAATGATACTTGTGACGTTATTTCAATAGTATTTTCCATCAAAACTGGCACCCCTTTGATTTCTTTGACCACAAAGCACACAATTCAAGAGTACAATAAAACAGGGGGAAACGACTTTTGTCAGAAATCCTTGACTGAAACTAATATCTGCCACTTGAATTCAACCGCACAACGTAGCTTAATAGCGCCATTTAACTTCTTTTATACCAAAATCAAAAAGAAGCCACACAGAAGTCACGTGTCTCTGAACTCTACGCCTTGCCTGCCCATCCCCCAACATTCTGGCTATAATAGCCGACAACAATAAACTAGAGTGGCTGTGCCACTTAGAACTCCATTATACGCTTTCTAAACCTTATTTCAACAATTTTGACAATAATTACCACCCACTTGGATGCCATGTTGTGGAGGCGAAGAAGAGTGTCAGTCTGACAGTGACACTTACAATTAAAACTGACAAGTTAAATTTGAAGATATGGTTCGCGGTGCGTCGTGCTTTGACGGTGGTGTTACATTCGTAGTGGGGGCTTATTTTCTATACCTACAACTCGAAATAAATTCCACAGAAATTATAATCAATTTAAATAGACTTGCACTCACTCGCTCATCTGTTTTTATGTCCTACTTCTAATGCTCCACTCAGGTACATCAAGGTGATTCCTTCTTTTTCGGGTCTGACATAATAGCACATCATTTATTCCTGGGTTGCTGTCAAACAACCAATGTTCGTCGCGTCATTGGGGTGAAAGAAATTTTGTATCAATTTGAAATTAGGTTTCTGTGTCCCAGCGAGAGTACGTTCCCTGAATGAAAAGTAGACTCTTGGTCCTTTTTTCGTCCGTCCTAACTTCAGTCTTTACAGCCATCGATGTCGTAGTTTGTTGAAATATTGAGGTAGCTTTTTTTGGATCCTTGTTTTGTTTACTCAATGCCTCACTCGAAATTCAAATCACGTCCGGGCAGTTATTGAATACTGCTCATCGTATAGCGTCTTCGTTTGATACACTTCGGTCCCATTTTCGCTTCATTTTATTTGTCGATTTCTATTTGGGATCAACAAAAGTTGAGAGCTATCTTATCCTGTACCCCCAGCCAGTGCCAGCCCCGACACCGACAACTTCAACTCTAGAATCGATGGGGAGTGTCGATAAAATGTTTTTTTCTTTTTCAGTTAATGTTTTCCAATCATTTCAAGTTGATATACTACACAAAAAGTGCACACAGGGCAGCAAAGTGCAAGAAGAGGACTTTTCAAAGTTTTTTGTTCGTCTTGTTTTTTTGTTTGTTTGTTGTTTTTTTTTTTTGTCTTCACAAAAGGTCCCTCGTTTTGACTAAGTGTCATGTAAATGTATTCAAGAATTTGAATTATAACGATTGTAGGTATCAGACGAAATAATGCTAGAATATCAATTTTAATTAAAGTTTTTAATTTTTCACGATTTCGAGAGACGGATAAAGTTTGAGGATAAAGATAAGTCAGTAGAATTTGAATGCAAATTTCAAAAAGGTGCTTTTGTAAAGTGAAATTCATTTACTTAAGCTTACAGGGAAATGAAAAGTAACCAAGGAAAGGGCAAGTGCTAAACTCGCGAAAAAAACTTGATTTATTTTCAAGAGTTAAACATTTTCTATTTGTTTGCAATGGTTGTAAAATGCAAAGAAAGTGGGATTAATTTAAAATTAAAAGGTCAGAGAGGTGTTTCTCCTAGAAACTGACAACATCGAGTACTAGTTATAAAACTAAGTGGAAGTAAGATTAGGTTTATCAAGCTTACTCATCATCATATTGGAGTCTAGGAAAACTTAATTAATGTTCAGCCAAGGTGGGGTGTACACAAAAATTAAAACATTTGCTCGTCATACCGATAAAACTATATTCATAGTAACTAAGAGAGTGAAGAAGAAACAATGTTTTTTGTAGATTTATCATAAAAGTATACTTATTGCATATTTAGAAAAGACTTTAAACAAAAGGATTTGAAATACATCGATTCGAAAAATTAAAGGGGGAAATGGGGGGAAGCGCTGGAACACGCCATTTTGTTTTTTTTTATGCAAAAAGGCTTCAAGAAACAATAAATACAAACAAAACCCATTTAATAATTTTTGGGATGTCAAATGCTAATTTGTATGTATTAGTTACATTTTGTTAATTAATTTAATTCTGTTTATTGCACACAATTTGTTATTTAGCTATTTATTATACATGCTAAAATGTATGAGCAGTTTTCAGCCTTCTTCGGAGAATTACTTATTTATTTATATATGTACATATATTTATTTACTCTTAAATATGTTTATTATATTTATATCATCAACAGTTATTGAATAGTGGTAATCTTTGTTAAAATCCGTAAAAAGATCTTTTTTTGTGACTTTTTTGTGACTTTTGTAAATTAAAATGAAATCCAAAAGTTAATTTTGTTTATCAAAGTTTACCACGTATATGTATGTAGAAAATTGCCTGAAGTTTGTATGATCTTTTTGTATGACGAATGGTTACTGTGCTATCGTCATAATAAAAAGAATTGAAGAGAAGGCAAACACAAGCATTCCTGAAGGCTTCATTGAATGGGAAATTTTGAAAAGGGGACAAGTCCATTTTATACATTTTTTTTTTCAGGAGAAACAAAAAACCAGTTCAATTGTTTTGTATTGCAAGTGACCTAAAAGACACACAATATTATTTTCATTTTAGTCAATTTAATAAAATTTTCGATTTGTGAGAGAAATTTTAAATTTTTATACGCCATGCAAGTTTATAATTTTTTTTTTTTTAATAAAACAATGAACATATCATAGAAATCTTATTTAACTCCTTATAAGCATTTTAATCAAAAAGAAATATAAAGAACTCTGTAGTGTAATTTTATGTATATGTGCTTTGTAAACTATTAATGAAGAATCATATATGCTGGAAATATAAGCAAAACCATTTTTTGGCCAGAATACTTCAATTGAACTGATGTCTATTTAACACCATGCATGCATATAGTATGCTTATAGTACATCTGCTGTGTTAATTTTGAAAAGAGGATAAGTCTAGAACGTTTTCAATGTCAATAGAAAACAAATCTAATCATAACTTTTGAAGAAAAAATAGAAATAACATTGGTAATCCCAAACTTTTCCGTACCGTTACAAGAATTAAAAAAAAAATATGTATTTTTGCCAAAACTGTTTAGAATTAATAATTACGGTTTTTGGATACCTCCATTATATCGAAAATCAGTTTCATTTTTTATTGAAATAATTAAAAAAAAAAAAAACTTATTTGTAGTAGCTACTCCCAATACAAAAGTGACCTTTCTCGAAGGTTTTTGTATGTTAAGTACATTCAAAATGGCTGAAATTAACCTAAGTATAATTACGAATTTCCATCGCCAACGACAACGGCGGCGCACGCTCATAAAAATGTCTCGAAGACGTGTTTTCTATACGTTTCAAGGCTAACAAACCTATTGCGATTGTCAACCATCAATTGATAATAATTGATAAAAATAGAAAATCGATATCTTATTATTCAATTAATAAATAATTACTGAGAATACTACTTAATGTATTTAATTGAAATAAAGGTAATAAATATTATTGAAAAGTTACTTAACTTTTAAATTAATTAGGTTCTGAAGTGGCAAATTAAAATATTTATCAATGATCAATTGAAAGTTGACAATCGCATTAGAAAAATTGTGCCAATTGCTAAAATTATCCTTTACACTACGTGTACGTTACAGTGCCAAAAAGTTTACTTACCCATTTCAAAATTTACGCATCAATTAATTTGCTTACTAATATTTGTAATACAAATAATAATAATACAAATTTTGTATTCATTTAACGGAAAAAAACTGTCCACTTTTTTTTGGAACAAAAAAACAAGTACGTATGACAAAGGACCCAGTCATGTATTTTATTTTGTAATACGTGAAGTTAACATAAAATATGAAGCTTGGTCACATTTTCCATTAGAATAAAGCTTATTTATTAAAAAGTGTCGAATTATTATAACCATCAAAATGATTGATTGAACGATTGTAGAAAAATTAAGTGATTTGGGCGGTGTAACTCTCGCATAGAGAAATGTTATCGAGAAGCATTATGAATTGGCAAAATTGTAATTTTTTGAACGAGAATTGTACAAAATTTGCTGAAAAACAAGGTCATTTGTTACTTCCTAAGCTTCAAAGTTCTATCCAAAAATAATATTAGTTCAACTTATTCTTTCCATACCTTAATAAACTCAGAGGTACATGTATTTTAATATCTTGAACCGTATTGAACACTCAATTAATTATTCCCAAGTAATTATCCACTTAAGCATTCTTATCTACGCCTATTTTGGGAAAATATGTCTTCCCACGAAATTATCCATCAATCAAAAAAGGCCCTAAATCAATATGTGATGTCACACACAATCTCCATTTCATGTTTCAAAAACAAAACAAAAAAAAAACATCATAATGACAAATGTGAAATTTAATGCCGACCCAATATAATTAGGAAAGCACGTGTACGATTTCCAAAATATTTTCGGTGGCTGCCGCACAAGCATTAAATTTATGATAGAACATGAAAACTGGTGAACAATAAAAATTGCTACATACTCATGAACAGGAAAATCAAAATACTTACGTAAGTACGTATACTCGTACATATGTACTATATCTCCTTCTGCATAATGTACAATATATCCATACATCTACATACTTATACCAACAAAACAAAAAAAAAAGAGAAAAATGTTCCTTACCATCAACCAGCTGGGACTCCTTAACATCTGCAGTATTATAGGTGAATTGGGGACACTAAATGACTTGGAAATAAATCAGAGCAATGTTTGGAACATTATTTTATTCGAAGCGCTTTCGTGTTTCCTTTTTTTGTTTGTTTATTTTTTTATATTTTTTTCTGAGTGACACTCAAAAACACATAAAAATGATTTCAGGCGCCATCGAATATTTCGTTTATGAAATTCTCCTCTTTTTTTATGGTTATGATGGAAATGACCTTAATTTCAATAAATTCGGCTATGTCTGGGCATGTGGAAGAATTGGGTTTTGTTCATTTTTCAATTTTCAATATAAATTTAATTTCAATATGAGGTGCATCTTAATAAAGTGCGAATTACCAATTTTATTTTGTAAGTTGTTTTTCGTTTTTATTAAGGTGTACCTACACCAACAGTTTAAGAGTTTTGAAAAAGGAGTAGATTTTTTTCGGATTGTTGGAAAGGAATTTTTAGTGTCGGCCTTGAATTTTTCAAATTGACTCATTCCGCAAAACAATGTTACACCTTTCTTAATAATGCCATCAGATGATAGACAATAATTGAATGAAATTAATGTTTTAAAAATATCCTTAAAATTTTCATGAAGGCGTATTTATTTTACACAATTGAAATAAGAGCACTTCATTCCTTTTTTTTTTTTTGTGAAAGTTTCAAGTATTCCATTTCAACAAAAAGAATAATACAGTTTGCCAAAGAAGTGCGTGATTTAAACTCATTTTCTTTAAAAATCATAGAACTTTTCTGTACAACTACTTCATGTCATCAACAGTATAGGGTCAAAGTATATCAAAAGCATCATCATCATCAGCATCACCCAGGAAATGGCATTGTTGTAAAGATACACCCAACTATACAAATAGACAGAGACCAAAGTTTGTGCGAAGGAATTTTGAAACTTCTCTCGTAAATTTCGTCAATGGGTTCCCTCGTTCCATTGTCAAGCAAAGAGTAATTTCCTTTTGTTGCCATGAACTTTCATGTAATATTTATGTATATATCTCCAAGCTCAAACTGCATATATGTACATACTTACATACACAAACCTACATAAAAAACACACAGTTCATGCAAAGGATTAAAAACGGTAATATACCAGCCGAGTTATTTGTTTTCGGTTTTTATTATTCTCCGGTTTCTTTATTGGGACACCGCACCATTTCGATTTTTTTCTGTGCAAACAGGAATAATCTTCTTACATAACTATTTATCCTTATCCTCACGAAAACTCTCGAGATGTATTTTTATTTTGAAATTGCGTGAGATGTCTCTTGGTCTTGGCCCATGCAAACTGTATTATACAACACAGAGGACATTCTTTTAAATTGATTACCAAATTTGTGAGTGTAGCGTGTGGAATAATTTCGATGTCGTTTTCCGCAAGATCTACCTTCTCTTCTTATCGAGGATTATAAAAATAAATAAAATACATAAATTTGTCGTCGGTACCAGAATTTTTTTAAGAACCAAATGTCTTGGCATCCATCTGTACACTTCTCTACTGCCCGAACGCTTGGACGGATTTTCTTCAAATTTGGTACAGATGATTTTTACGTAATTTCGCGTTGTTTTTTTTTTTTTGAATATCTCGTCTAGAACTAATACCTCCCATATAACGGTTTTGAGTTATTGTGTTTTTCTTGAAAACGGCTGCAACGATTTTGTTAAAAATGTGTGTATGTATTAGGTTCAGTGATAACAACAAAACTGCATTTTTAAAAAACTAAAACTAAAACTTTTGCACAGATATTTCATATAACCTTAAAGAATCTAATTAAGTTTTAAAAAATATATGTATTAATCAAAAAACTAAAAAGTTAAAATTAGTCTTATTCTTTCTACACATATTAATCTTTTCTTTTAAAAATATATATCTCAAGCAAAACCCTATATTTTGTTTATTTCTAACATAGTTATTTATTTTTATAAACTTTATGTAAGAGGCTTTAACGACTATAGTAACTTTAACCCAAAGAGCAAGTACGTGCGATTCAATCGTGCATTTTATTTTTTAAGGTTCTATTTCCCAGTTTTTACTTTGTCACCTCGTTACTGTGACGCATTAGTCGATATTTGGAATAATGGAAGCCAAAATCAATTTTAAATTAAAATGAATGCCTTCACATCAAATTAAATATAGAATACATTTATCCGATTTAATTTATTAATTTTTATACGGTTACGTTTTAAGCGTCAGTAAATTTTGGCTTGCACAGTGTTTCAAGTTGTATAAAGAAACGGTTTTGAAAGTATGTAATCTATATTGAAGGTAAATCGTGATATTTTAAGGCGTAATATAAAATTACAAAACTATCATGCAATAATATGTAAAAAGTGGTCAAATCATCAAATTTTGTATTAATAATAATGAGTATTATTCAATTCCCCACTTTTAACAGTTTTTTTTTTTGTTGATGTTTGTAAATTATGTTTTATCATTTATTTGTAGAAAATGATAAAATAATCAATCTACTTTAAAACTCTGTCACATCAAAATTTATACTCAATTAAAGTTTTCTGGACATCTTATTTCAGAAAATCATTTTTGTTATAAAAAATGGTTCAAAAAGCACCAATTGAGCCAAACAACCCACAGTAAGAGTGGTTACTACTTGTATAGTTTTTAATGTTTCCATCTGAGTATGATGATAAATAAATGAAATGTATGATAAACATGTATTTGTTTGAGTGCCTCTTTTACTTGAAGTTAATAGAAAAATAGTCGCAAAAAAGGACCATAGTGATGTAACCCATTTTCGAACAAAATGATTTTTCAATATAAAAAAATATGAAAGTTTTTTTAAAAATCCAAAAATTAACTTCTTGCAATTTCATCAAAATCAGTAATGTCGTTGAACCCCCAATTACTCAGATCAAAATGCAAAAAAATAACCTCTATAACACAATTTATTTGTTGTTGTTTCGCATGTTATTTTCCTCAAAGAGAGAATGAGAAGACAAGAAAAGATAGATGAAAAACATGAAAAAGTGACAACAACAAACAATGCTGCCAACTAATTTTCATAAAATTGGACTGAAATTCAGATTTCACTCTGAAATTGGAAAAGTAAACCAAAAACTTAAACTCCGTTTAATGTTCAGGTGAACTTATAAACGTCTACTGTGAAACTGGGTAAGAGAAATAAAATGAAAAAAATGGCTATATAGTTTTTTCTCCAAAAAAATCCAATTTGCCCTAGAGAATCACCAAAGACCCTTAACTACCAAATTTGAAGGAAATTACTTCAGCAGTTTATGCTGTAGCTCGAGGTATACTGTATGTAATGTAGAGACAGAAAGACAAACAGAATTTAATTTTTTTTTTGCATTCTGTATCATCGAAAAACCCATCAAATTTGACACTATTTTCAGTTTCATGTCCACAACTTCCTTTTAGTGGATTTTATTGGAAAAAAAAATCACAAGCGAACCTATAGAAAACTAAAATGAAACAAAAATGATACATGAGTAGCACATCCATTAATAACTAAGCCATT
Source organism: Meliscaeva auricollis (assembly GCA_948107695.1). Lineage (NCBI taxonomy): Eukaryota > Metazoa > Arthropoda > Insecta > Diptera > Syrphidae > Meliscaeva > Meliscaeva auricollis. The sequence goes on along the minus strand of OX403616.1, from coordinate 15,545,069 downwards.
AATATGAAGCTTCCAAAAAAATGCAAAATTGTGGATTTTGCTAGATTTTCACTTAACAGTGCTAAACTTCTTACCAAGTGACTTTTTTTTAAAAGTCTTTATTATCAATTTAATAATTTAATAAGTAAAATTTGAACAGCTTTGATATTGTGACTAAAATAATCGAGTTAGTGTTAAGATAGTAAAACTATTTAATGATCTTTTGAATATCTAGTGTAAATGATGAATTTATTTCCTTCAAACTGTCGGATAGTTATAAGATGTTGATAATTTGGTAGATTATAAAATAAATTTAAACAACGGGCTCCAGCCCGTTAAATATACTTGAAAAACCAGCGAAATTCTACATTTTTTTTTCAGTTTTATGTCCATTTGGTGCATTTTATAGAAAAAAAAACTAAAACTAAATTTTCTACAAAAAATGACTTCCGACACGGAAATACTACCCGTACCAACATAACAAATTTATAAACTCATAACTTTTAAATAGAAACAAAGGAGAATGGACATTTTGGTCTATCAGTTTAACGTCATTGAGAAATACATCAAATCAAAGGTGAGGATGGGTGTACTTTTTTTACTTAGGGCAAGTATTAGTTTCGTGTCAAAAAATTTTAAATTTGAGGATGTAGGATTCCAAAAAAGATGATTTTCGTATGCCGTCCGTCTCTTCGGTCTGTGTGTCTGTGTCTAAACCACTGTCCAAACTCGTGAACGTATTTTGTTCAAATTAAGTGTAGATGATTTTTATGTATTTTCAAAAGTTTTCTTTTTTTTTTGGATTTTTAATATCTCGTCTAGAACAAGCACTTCCCATATAACATTTTGGGGGTATTCGAATATGTATTCTCGAAAATCGCTCTAACGGCACTAAAATTTTTGTGTGTATTATGTAAAGTGATTGTAACAAAAAAACATTTGCCATATACTTATGTTTCACCTTCATATATTTCTTTCTCTTTCTTTAAATGTTTTCTGTTGTTTAAGTAGAGGTTGAATAAACTTCTAAGTAAGAAGTGCTTAAATTTTAATTAATAACTTAACAATGTAAATTCAATTTTTAAGTGTAAGCTTATCATGGCTAACGTATTGTACCTTCACATTATGTATAAATGTTTTTTCATATTTACTTTTTGATTTTCGTTTCATGATTAATAAAGTGCCCCTGAAGAAGACTGAAAACTCAGTCGAAACGTTGGGAAAAAATAATGAAAATCTTTCATTAATAAATTATTGAGACCAAAAAAGCCGAATAAGAGAAATCTTAAAAAATTAAACTAAATAATTATTTGGTCAAAAAATTCTACAATTATATAATATAATAATAGCCTTGGAATACATATAAGCAAGATCGTAAGTCTGTATCTCGTGCGGGAAGATTGCAGTGTTTCATTTTATATTTAAAACTGTGTACCTAAAGTGAAATTAAGAAAAGTAAGCATTCTTACTATCTATTCAATAAAATTGATTAAAAAGCGTCTATTGTTAATACTTCGACTTTGCCTTCAAAAAGGAAATCATTCTGACCTAGAATATTGGATTACTTGCTGCGGTTTTTTTTTTTTTTCCAAATCATCGTGTGCCGTTGTTTTTAAGAAAATCGAAGGAGATACATTTATAGAAATTTGCATAGAAAGGATAACAACTTCAATTTTGAGAAGGCATGCCAAGTGTTCCGTATACGTAGCTAAATGTACACAACGCAACTTTAGCTGTCATTTATTGTTTTATGGGTCAAACACGTGTCACAAATACGTAATAAGAAAAATTCTATATTCATTTGCATACATATATAGAGATATGCAAAGGAATTCCTGTACTTACCCATTTTTTGTCGCAGAACTTATAGGCCTGTGGGGCTTAAGGCTTAAGACTTAGGGTCGTTCCCCTCAAAATCTATCACTCTATAGACAAAGGCTTTGTCCTACACGATATTCTTTGGGTTTAATTTTAAAAAAATGACACTTTCACGTCACACACCCTCACTAGTGGTTAGTATTTGTATATCTACCCTCATGATGCGTATTGCGTATCCTTAAAAAAAAATACAAAAACACAAATGAAAAAATAAAAAAAACATGTCAAATGTCGACTTTAGGTGTAATCTTTGAATTTTAACATGAACAAAACTGGTCTTTCGAATATTTTGTTGCTGGTTTTCTTGTTTTAAGGTTCCTGCGAGTGGGAAATGAAAACTCATTTGGTTGGTGATTAATGGTTGTTGTGTCTGGTGTTTTTTTTTTTCTTATTGGATACATTAAACGAATGAAAAAAAAAAATCAAGGTGAGGGCTTGTTTCTTTTTCAATAGGTTTTTTTTTTAGTCATTCGAAGACATTTATAAAAAAGTGTCCCTTTGAATATTGTTATGTGTGTCATCGACTTTACATATATTTTCGGGTAGGTATAGGTAAAGTATTTTGGTTGCTCTAAATTGCTAATGAGTTTTTAAATTATGCGCTCAAGTTTAAATTGGGAAAAACCCAGAAGCCGATTTTAATCGATAAAATTAAAAGGCTATTTACATGGGTGTAGACTGCAGATCGAAGAATTCAATGCATACCTAATGATGGTTTTATTAGGTTGACCCATCACACTTTAAATTGTGGGGTTTTGTAATTTGTGGGAAAGTTTAAGGTTATTATGCATGCATTTTTGGGACAACTGTGGAACTACCTTCCTACGACTGTATGTAGACCTACCCAATATAATTTATGCTTATGAAAAGGCAATTTAGTTTAATCGTTATGGAACCACAGTGACGAGGAAGTGTTTGCAGATTTGTGAGAAATTTAAATGTTGAAATGTATTAAATTTATTTTGTTGCAGGGAATAAGTTGCTTATGGCTTACCTACCGTAATCCGTTTTCGTCCTTTTCAAAAATTCCTACAAAATACTTTTTCAAGTTCTTTTCTTCACTACCGTTATGATAAGACTCTATATTAAACGCATATTTGCATTGGATTCATACTTTCGAGAATACTGTTTCAAGAATACTGTACCTACACTGAGGGAAAAAACAAAGTGGAATAAAAAAGGACTTTAAATCAAAGTAAAATGTTAACAATTTGGGTCAAAAATATATATATGAAATATACTTCAACGTGAAAATAATCATAACAAAACAACCTTGAATTTAATATGAGCGATTTTCATTTTACGTTTCGTTTTTTCCCTGAGTGTATAACTCATTCAGCCCAGAAGCGTTACCGGAAATGCCGGTCCTGAAAATGAAATTTTGATCACTATTATCATGTCCTTTCGTACAATGTCAAACGAAATATTTTTGATGTTCTGTTGTTGTGGTATCGGTTCTGCATCATAATATTCACACAACATTATAATTTTAATCTTTATTCATAGCAAAAAAAGAGTCCCCGTAATGACGTATAATTGATGTACGCTCCTTTTTTTAATAAATTGAATTCCAATTATTACTTTAATTTTTACAGAACAATCCAACCGGTATGTCCATTTTTAGCACCATCTGCACGACAGATGATTAAAAAAATTGATATTTTGGCACTGTAATTACATTCAGATAAACATATGCAATATACAATGTACCTTCACACATACTAGCATATCTCGGACAACTTATATTACTTTTCGTACACGTATTGTAAAGTTGACGACTACGTTAACTTGAATTAAGTTCCAAATTCAAGAAAAAATTCTTATTTATTACATAGAAATAACGATTCTTCGAAATTGTTGTTAGGCACGTAAGAGTTCTTGCAGACAATTTTATTTAATCGGTTTTATTGTATTTCACTTTTTTGAGTTATGAAAGCGTTCCCGGAATGATTTTTCGGTTGTTAATACAGAATAAAATATAAATTAAAATGTTTAATACAAAGTTAGTACACTGTGATTATTTAACTGCATATCGATTATTTTAATCAGTAGATAAAACATTAAATTTAATTTAATGGACTTTAGTTTGAAAAAACTGTTCATCAAATATTCAACCTCAATGATATTGGGCCATATACCAGAAGGGAATCCCACCTTAACAAAATTTGAAGACTTGTCATTTTCAGCAGTTCTTGAATAGAATATACCTACCTGGATATTCAATTCATGCAACCGTATGTAAGTGCGGTAAAATGTTAAATGGTGTAATTGAACAGACAAATATTGTATGGCAAATCTTTACCAAAAATAGCAAATCATATACCACAAAAATTCGTTTGATAAGGTTTAATATCTGGAAATGGCAAATGGTTCGTTAATTAATTACTTTGTTTTTAATGCACCTTTCGCCTGAACAAGGCGGTATTTCATGAAAGGTTTAATCGGGAAAATTATGCCACGAGAATTTTGAAGGCTTCCTACTGAAACAATTTTTACTTAATTCTTCGCTCAAGTCAAAATAATGTTTAAAAACTCTTTAGCTTGAGTGTAGTAATTAGAACCAAGATCTATCTTAATTTTTAACTTCAATTTAATAGTTTGTTTTATCTTTCGTTTTTTCTCTATTTGTACTTTGTTAATAAGATAAAAATGAATTCCCCCAATTTAAACCGACAAAAGAAACCATTCATGTTGACGTTTAAAATCAATTCTACGATTTCTTTGTCGTTTCAACTGGTAGCTGAGGGAAGATGGTTAAAGAAGGTACACAAGATGTGGGTAGAAGAAGTTTAAGGTAAGTGGAAACTAGAACGTGCTTCGGTATACGAATTGGAATAAATATATTCAACTCCAACGAAAGAGAAGTCGCAGCTCGCATGTTAAAGAAATTCATTTAATTTCACTAAGCAGCTTAAATTGCCACCATTTAACTTGGCATTTCAGTGTAGAGAGTTGTTAACGTCTATTTTCCTAAACAAAAGCTAAAATTTGAGTCGATGCAGAGAACACAAAAACAGAACAGAAGAGCTATAGGGAGTAATTAAAAAAGATTTCCCTTCTAAATGAACAAAGACAACAGCAGTGTATCGCATTACACGGAACAACCGTAAAAGATATCATAAAATGGTCATAAAAATGGAAAACGAACTGTAAAAAGCATCGTTTCATTGTGTGTTGACAGTTGAGAGAGAGAGATGATAGTGACACAAGCATAACACTGACGACGAGAACGACACAATAAGATCTGGGAAGATTCGATAACCAAGATGAAGTCCCAAAACCAGGACTCAGCTGACGACCGACCGACGACGACAACGGAGATATCTTTATCTTTGGAATTTAATTCGATATATCTCTCCTGGGAATTTGGAAAAGTAAACAGAAGGTAATTGGAAAAGGACCCGACAGGGCATCAGCAATGGCATAAATGCCTGGCAGCAGAATAATCGAATTATAATCACTAACATATGAGAGAGGGTGATTTAGGATTTCTTGTGCTATCTGTTTCTTCTCAGAGTCTTTACTGAGATACCCTCATACCTATTCACACAAAATAAACAACAAACCACAACAACAACAACAAAAAAGATCAAAACGTAAAAGGGAAAAAGAAAAACAAATTTTCTAACAAATCAGGACAATGTCTTTGAATTGGAAGGACTCTTCAGTCTTCAGTCTTCATTCTTCAAACGGAACCATCCTTGATATTCCATCGTTTATTTGTTTAATTTTCTAAGAGAGCTTGCCCCGAAGGCAAAGATAGCACTCGAGTAAAATTGGTCACACTATTCAAGTGCCACCACCATCACTACCGCACCGGGGGCGGATTGATTACAGGATGCATTTTTTCTAAGAAAATGGGGCTCTTAAGTGCACATACATAAGAGAATTTTAGCAGGAGGAAGAAAATTCTAATGAAATTACTGTGTATGTGTGGGGTAAACAAAATAATTCATAGCATATTGCAGATAAGAGGTAAACAAGGGTAGCCAAACAAAAAAGATGAAAAGTATCAACTGATTGCCTTCTGACAATATCTAGGTATGAGACGAGAAAATAAAGAACGACAAAATGAATAAGAAAATTCAATGAAATGAAAATATTGAGGCATAATAGATGGTTTGGGTAGAAGACACACAAGTACAACTACTGGGTACTCGAATGAGAACATCATGCTGTTTGGAATTCAGATTCATTCAAAAATATTGTGAAGTATAGCGTTGGTTACCTACATGAATATCAGGTGGTCTTCATTTTAAGGGAATAAAAACAACTGACAGTTTATGCACCTACCCTACCTTGTAATTTAATTTGTTTGAGTGGGACTGACCCCAAAAAATTCTAAGAACCCGCGAACCAGGCCACATAAAATAGTGTTTGTGCAAGAAAACTGACAACCATACAATGCGACTTCAAGTGGAACAACGAAGAAATCTAAAATGGAGTAAAATAGTGAGAACTTACCAAGCCAATCCACAATTTAAAATTTTGGTCGTTTGTGAAATGCAACTTTATTCGTTTATTTCCGCCACATGCCTTTGTTGCGATTTGAGCTTAAATGAACAAATTTGGCTAATATAGCAATGAAGACCGTTGAGTTACAAAGGAATATTGTTTGAGACATTTTTCTTTAAATGTTCTTCTTAAAATATTTTTTTCCAATAACATTATTAAGAATTGACAGTAATTTACCCTGGAGAAAAGTATTTGCCGGGACAGTTTTAAATTTTAATGAAATAAAAAAGTGAGTAGTAGGTAGTTACTCCCCGGACCCCGAAAAACCATTAATCAATCTCTTATTGGTCCTAAGTGTACAAAGCCAACTTGCAACTAAGAAGAGTCGCGTGTTCTTATAGGCTGACAGCCCTTTGTAAAGAGGTACTCCAAGAAAAGAAACTCGTATGCAATCTGAATAAAATTCTGTTGAGAACTTTCTGGACCAATATCCAGAAAGGCCCTTGAAGAAAAACTTTTAGGAAAAGCCTGTATTATTCGAAAAGAAAAACCCTCATTTTCATAGGATATAAGCTGGAGAAATGTCTGCCCAGAACTCACAACGGCAAACTATTTCCAGAGAGATTCTTTAAAAGAAACTGTTTAGTTCAAGGCCCGTACAAACCCTAAGACCCCGGAACGCGTTTGTATTGTCTTGCAAGCGTTTAACTAATATATGTAATGAAATCGATACTAAAAGGAAGGAACACAAATTAAAGGACTGTCGAAAACAAAAATACAAAAAAAAAATATTCTTAAGATTACAGGGTTAAAAAAATGTTGGCTTACTTTCTAATACAGCCTTTGTATTACAGCCGCATGCAATACACTAAATCTATTTTTATACTCATAAAAAGTTAAACTAAATACAAAATTTCTTCTTCTTAATAAAATAAAAAAATCGAAGTTGTTTCATTTCGTTTCACAAAATTTGCATGTGGTAAACCTTTACCTGATAAAATTTTAAAAACCAATAATCTAAATTTGCAGTTTCTTGAAGTTGCTTTCGGTTTTTTTTGAAGTAAAATGTATGAATTACTGATAAAATTTAAATAGCTACAAGATTTGACTTCACATAATTTGGGAACAAAATAATAAAGATAATAATATTCCCATATATTATTAAATATTACCAAATATTGCACGTTGTGCTTCATTTTTAAGAATTTGGAGAGAAGATAGAAAAAGAAAGAATAATATTATATATTTTTTTTAATAAAACTTTATTCAAAAGTAATACAATTGATTTATAAAATATTCTTCCAATGTATTAAATTTTAATATAATTTGTATTAATTGAAAAAATTTAATATTTGTCGTGTATTAAATTTTAATAAATTTCTATATGCAACCCAAAAAATATTAAAAAGTACCCCAACATTTTTAACAATGTAAAGGACATAGGTAGGTAGGTGGACACACGAGTATGCAATTGAACTAAATTAATTCAATTTAATTTAATTTAATAGACGAAACGTTGCAAAGGATAAAAAAAAGTTTTTGTATTGGCATCATCTAAGCTGATCAGAAATACTCAGTGAAATGATTTTAAAAAAATGTTTATACTGTATTAATGCTAGCCCAAACCAAATCACGGTAAATTTTCTAATTTTTTCAATCGTTGTGACGGCCGGCGGCGGCGCAGCGGTGGTACTGGCTGGCGTTGACTCTGCGTAAACGTGGTAAATGTGATAAAGGGCAGTCAAAATATGTATGTATGGGAAAACAAGTGTTTTTCAGAACACGTTTAATCAAAGTTTTGTTTTTCTCTGAATCTGAAATCCTCATCAATCAAGATCCAACCAAGTCAAAATCTGCTTTGACACTTAAATGAAAATTTCAGAAATAAATAGGTATGTAGGTATGTATGCAAAGACTCGAAAAATCCAATGTAAGGTCAGTTTAACAGCTCATGCCATATTTTATCGGTGCATGTTTGAAGGGGGTTTTCTGAAAAAAATGTGGTGCATTGAATAGAGGAACTTACACAAAAAGGACTACTAAAAGCACCTAAAGCAGTCGTGTAACCTTGGTTTTGATCTCAATAGATTTTGCACACGAAATAAGCTTGTTTTAGATATTTAAATGACCCTCAAGGACAATGGGTCGTATTCAAAGACTTTGGCTAACATGTTTCTAAAAAAAGAACGGAGTTTATCCTATTTAAATAAACTCTCGACCTCTTTTTTGTTTAATTGCTCTGAGGTATAAGTAATTTTTTTGACCGATTTTCAGGCCTGTTTAAATTATAAATTTGAAAATTCAACTACAAAAGCAAGTAAGAACTACGACGATTTAAGAAAAATATGTTATACCTTATTAGTTATGTTCCATTGCACTCCTTTGAAGTTTTTAAAATTTCTTCGAACCACTTTTACCATTAAGTTCAAGTAGTTGAATGCACTTAAAAGTAGCAGAAGTTACTGTATCGCAGAGGAGTTCGTAATTAATGTTTAATAAAGTGAATTTACTTTCGTTTAAGGTCTTAAGTACATTAATTTCTTAGCCCGAGTAGGTACTTATAAGTTTGAGTATCAAAAAACGTAAATTCAAAACTTGGCTAACATTTGACTATTTTAACATGACCTCCCTTCTTCGTTGTTGGTATTCACGATTTTCAAAGGATTATAATTTTGTGTATTTGCTTAAGATTCAAAATATGATAAAACATTATTTTTTTTTTTTTAAATAGTCACAACTGTAGTATTTTTTGTTTTTCTTTAAAAAAACAAACTTTATCTATGCCCATCAATTCCTAATTCGTATCCATAATCTTTCATTAATATAAATCAACTCCAACTCTAGTCTCCATTATTCTAACTCTTACAATATCGTCTTCATTACAACAAAACATCATACTTATGTACCTACTTTTTTAATTTCAAGTTTATTATGATCTCAGTTCTGTTATCTGACGATGCCATGTTGTAGATTCTGTAGTTATTAGCATTTCGCTCCATAAATCACCGAATTTAAGTCCTTGTTTCACTTAAACACCTGATGCAACATTTCTCGTTTGTATAGTTGTTTGTGGTGTGTCTTTGTGTGTGTGCCTGTGTGTGTTTGCATTTGGTTGGGTTTTGGGTATGACAATACCATAAGCATAACCATCAGGTCCAAGGGACTCAAGTCTAGAGGTATAGAGTATAGAGAGCAGAGAAAGAGTAGGTAATAAACTTTCATCTAATCCTAAAGCAAGTTAAGGTGTGTTCTGTACCTTTTTTTTTTTTTTTGAAGTAAAGCTCTACCTTCCTGGTCCTGGTCCTGATTATGTGGCCTTGCCTCCTCTGGAAAATATTTGATAAACGTAAGTTGAAATTTGTTTTCATCTTGTGTGCCAACCTCTCTCTACATATAATTTTTGAACCAAACAGCATTTTAATGCCATAGGGGGTACTAATTTTAATCTGCAACTTGTAGGTTATAACTGTGTGAAAATATTAGAGATGGATATATTTTAGGTTTTGATATATTTTGTGTCGAAATTCGGTTGGAAGGATTTATGGCAATAAAATAGACTTGTGACAATGTTTGGGGTTATTGTGTTATTTATCAATCGTATATTATGTAATTTGATGATCACTTTATGAAAGTTTGTGGTTCGAGAGAAGTTTTGATTGGCCGTCTCTCTGTATAGATAAGTTATAGCTCCATGAAGTCAACAGGAGTTGATGAACACGAAACTTTTTAGGGTAAGAAATGGTATAGGAAGCTTATATGTTATCCCTGAAAATCAATATACATGGTTTGCCTTTAGTTACACAAGCAATTATGATTATTCGTAACATTTTTTACAGACCAGTCACCTAAAGACAACAAAATGTACGTAACCTAAGGTCGCCAAAAAATTTACTGTATTTTCTAATATTTTGGGATTCTGTTTATCCTCGAAATATTCGAACTTTTTTTTCAGTCTTTAAATAATATATTCAAAAAGTGTATCCTATAGAAAAATGGCTAGGCACCATGTAAGAAAAAAAAAAAACAAACCAATTTTAAAAATTTGTTTGTGCGTGGTTTTCATAGGATTACTCGAAAACATATAACAAGATAATTAGAGATACAATCATTTTTTTTTAATTTTCAATGAGACCATTTCTCGCGATTTCCATTTTTAGTGGCAAAAACCCTTTTTTGAATGAGTTGATTTTTTTTAATTGAATAAATTTTTTTTTTTATATTATTTAAAATCAGAAACATTTGGAAATAACTATTTATAGTGCATTCAATATGCAAGTTACATATATGTATACTGTGTTATTTGCATAAGATGTGACGAAAGGCTAGATCATGTAGCTTGTGTCTAAACCTGAAATAAACCCGTACCTATGGGAGTGAGGGTCTATTTCCCCCGTTTAGGTAGTAGGGACAATTTTCTAAAAATATTTCTAAATATTGAAAAAAATCTTTTAAAAACATCGGCAACACTTACAATATCAAATTATAACTTTTTCTAAACAAAGATATATTTTCTTTAATTTTGTTGTCAAATAAAGTTGCTATCACCAAGAGTTTTTGAAAAAAATAACTTAAAACTCAAAATTTTGAAAAAAATAATGAAAATTTTCCTTTTTAATCTGATTTTTTTTTTTTTTCAAAAAATTGTGTTATAAAGCACTACATATTTTCTTTTTTAATATTCAACGCATTTATAATGATTAGTCAAAATGTAAAAAACTAGCTTAAATGTTTATGATTTTTTGTTAACGAGAAAATGTACATTCTAAAATACCGAACATATTACATTCAACTTAAGATTTTTTGGAAAATAAAAGAGCTATCACAAGGACTTAAACTGAGGCTGGGAGAAAAAAGGTAGCCAATCATCTCGCGTTAAAACTTTGCTTCGAAAACCCGTGTTTTTTAACTTTCAAACAGGAATATCTCAAAAACTGTAATGCGATACAAAAATTCGAGCTCAGCACACAAAATAACTTTATAAAAAGTATTGTTTAGTTTTTTGAACAAATATAAAAAAAAAAATAATTGACCTGTGTTATAATAGCTCAATCGTTATTATTTAGTAAGAAACTGCCAATAATCATACAATTTTCATCACTAATGAAAATGTAACTATCTACTTTGTTTCTAATTCTCCTTAATGGATTTTGGGTTGAGTTAGTTAAAAATGAAATAATAGAGATCCGTAATTTTACAAATTGATTTCACCGATGCGATGACTCGTGCATTTTTCGAGGGCATCCGTGTTTTCACCGGGACATCTGTGATTATACGGAGGATTCTCATGATTTTACTGAAGTGAAGTGAGACCCGTGATTATATCGGGGAAATCTGTGAAACTATTAGTGATTTTATCAGGTGACCAGTGATTTAACCGAAGAAACATGTGACTGTCCCGAAGTGATCCGTTATTTTATAGAAATCGAACCTGGAGTTCAACGGGAAAACACCTGATTTTACCGAGGAAACCCATGATTTTACCGGAGCGATCTATGCTTTAACCTGGGAAATCCGTGATTTTAAGAAAAGTGCACTGTTTAAAAATGTGGGGTACTTTTTAATACTTTTTGGTTGCATATAGGTCCACACCAAAAATTTATTAGAATTTAATACACCACAAACAGTAAAATTTTTCAGTTAATACCAAATATATTAAAAAAATAAATTTAATTTATGGAAGAATATTTTATTTTCCCACACAAGTTTTATTAAAAGATTTTTGTATTATTCTTTCCTTTGCTCTCTTTATTATTCTACCTTCTCTCTTATTTTTTTAAATTGAAGCACAACATGCATTACTTTTTAATATTAAAATGGTGATATTATTATCTTTATTATTTAAATTCTATCAGTATTCATACATTGTTCTTGGAAAAAACCAAAAGCGCCTTCAAAATAGTGCAAATTCACATCATTTGTTCTTAAAATTTTATTAGGTCAAGGGTACCTGAAATCATACATAAGACATTTTTAAAAATGGCTTCTCTTATCGTCTACGTCTGGCTTGCTCTTTTAATACAGCTTGATTAAAATAAATTTAATTAAATTAAAATAATAGATTTTAATCCTTTGGATTACATTCTAATCTTCTTCATATTGAAAATATCAATCTTTATACAAAACTATTAGAATGTTATACAAAATAGTTTAAATAAAATCTAATATTTATAGAATATTAAAAAGTAATATTCACTGTATTTTATTTTAATTTTTTTTTTTTTTTTAATTTTTAAAAGTGTGTAAGAATAGTACAGGTCAAATCTCTTGATTTTAAAAACAAACAAATATATAAGAGTTTTATAGATAAAATTATTAGCTTTTTTAGAAGCTAATGTATTGGTTATTTGAAGATTTAATTCACCTCCAGATCATGCCATACACCTTTTCAAAAGTTTGTTAGTTTTTCTGTAAAACACTCTCATATTTGTTTTTTTTTTTCTCAAAAATTAAATATGGCCTTGTACTGTTCTTACACTCACCGGTTTAATTAATACAAAAAATATTGTTGTTTAATTATTCATTCAAGTGACTAAATAAATTAAGCCTTTACTTAATTAATTTAATATTTATCTTGGAATCTGGCTAACGAAACCTCAGTCTTTTAAAACACAGTCCACCCAAGCTGTTTAGAATACTCATTGAGGTATGTGATGGTGTTAATCCAAATGCATTAGCAGTTGTTACCTTTTAAAATAATATAGTTTTTATAAAGTCTTGTGGGAAGCTATTCGCAGTTTATCTTTTTGTATAATCCTATTTTGAAAGTTCTGGATTTTGAAAATTTAAACCATCTTACCCGACAAAAGAGTACTCATAATATCTTTACCGGTATGGCCGTTATGTAGTTACTTACAATACCAATGTAGATGTGTATGTGTAATCAAGCTTAAATTTTGTTTTTATTTTATATCTACTCAGCAGACGTTTGCAGGTAAGAGATAAGTATTTAATATTGAAATAAAATCTTCAAAAAATAAACAAACAAAACCCAAGAAAAAAACTAATCTATTTGTCCCAACGTATACTCCAGCCATTTACCGTTCCATTTTTATTCTTTGGTAAACACTTTAATACAAAACCTAACTGACAGGTTGAGAGCACTTTGCTCCCTTTGAAATTAAATACCAATAAAAAATATATACACAATATCCCAAAACAAAAAGGGACAAGGATTAAGAGTGGACAGAAAATTCGGATTGATGAACACATTTGGCCAACAAAAAAAAAAAAATCCGATTCTTATATCCATCTCTGAGAAACTCTTCTCAAGAAGACAAAAACTAAATTGAAAAGATTTGTCTTTATACCCTCCCCATTGGAAAAGTGGCTGGAAACAAAAATGGAAAACTGTCTCTGATTGACTTGGAATCGTGTACATCTTTATATCAAATTCTTACATTACACAAAAATCGTATGAAGTTAAATAAAAATCAATACCGAGAAACAAATAGAAAAAAAAAAATACAAAACAAAATTTGGAAGAAACCTTAAGGACTTATGTGCTAAGAACCCATTACAGCGATGTATATCCAACGCGGATTATAGTTTGTTTTCAGCCCGGGACAGACGTCATCCCTCTTCATTTTTTCCAATATCTTCATTTACCTTAACCGACAGCTAAATGACGGCTTCGGATATTTCTTTCACAAACGGATATCGACGACTTTGTTTTATATACATAGACACGGCTATAGTACTCTTTTTTATCCCTATACTTTACACAAAAAAAAAAAAAAAACAGAACAAAACTGCCGACCGCGCGTGAATCAAATACATTTTTAAGATGTTTTTTTCCGTCTGTAGTAGTTAGTAAAAAAGAAAAAAAAAAGTGTAAAAGGGCTTTAAAAGGGGATTAGAAAAGGCAAGAACTTTGAGGGTCAGCTGAAGTTTCCAAAAGATGTCAGGTGTTTTGTTGGAGGAGAACATTTTTCTCCAAATTAATTATTTAACTTGGAAAAATACTTAAATTACTCGACTAGACGTTGAAACTTTTTACCAGGCGAAACCCAAAGATGTTTCACAAAGTGGCAAAAAAATTCAATTATAAATACATGAATAAGACAAAAATTTCCTTCCATTATTTACTAGGTATTGAAAACTTTCTTGGAAATAATTTTTGTGAAACTTTGGTAGGTCGTAATTAAAATTTACACGTGAATTCCTCGACTACAAGGAGGCAATCTTATTTTCTGGTTAAAGATTCAGTGGCATTCGATGGGATGGGATTGTTAAAAACGGATTAGACACTAATCGGAATCAACGACATCCAGTGACTGCAACTTTTCATACAAATTTTTTGTGCCGCGTATTAACACAAAACTACTTGTACATTTACTTGTATTACGAGTGAAATAGCTCAATTTTGTATGGAAAATTGTAAGAACTAACTTGTTATACAAGTACTTGTAGATTTATGTTATGGGCTTGAAGTGCAAGTGTGAACAGAAAGAAACTACTAAAATTTTGAAGTCACACTTTCTATATCTAGCTTTCTAAAATTGGTAACGCAGTTTAGTTCTTTGTGGCTAATGAAAACTTGAGAATAATCCTTGAACATCGGCCGAGAGCGAAGTGATCAATTTGTTTTGGAGTAGATTGTTTGTCTGCACTCCAAAATTGAACACACAACTTTTTTAGCATGGCAACGTCATCGATGCGAGGCTGAAAATGTGGGATAACATAGTTTTTATGATTCTTTTGCGGGAAAAAAATTGGCAGAAGCTCAAGTGGAGACAAAGGGTTGCCAGGAGAAGTCATCAAACACAAAGACAAAAAAAGTTTTTGAAAATAAACCTGATAATATACAAAGCTGAAAATTGGTCCCATAATTAGTTTTGTTGACGAAATGTTATCAAATCGGCAGAAGGGTGGTTTGTGCAAAAGGGTTGCTAGAGCTCATATATCAAAAACAACAAATTGAAAAAGATAATTAAAAAAAAACTTAAAATGATAAAGGTCTGAAAATTAATAGAAATGTAGTTGTCACCTGTATAATTAAAACAAAAATTGGCAGAAGCAAAATCGGATGTAAAAGGATAGCCAAAAGTCAGCAAAGTACAAAAATTAAAAACCATCATAACAATCATGCCTGATGAGATACAAGGTTGAAAAGAAGTGCCATTATAGGCTTTACTAACTTTATTAAGAAACGAGATCAGCAGAAACGTAAGTTGGTTAATAGAGTTGCCAAAGTAATCAAACCTACACTAAAAAAAAAAATTGATAAAACTGAAAGTTGGTGTCAACCATATCTAATATCAATATTGATAAGGGATCAAAATAATATAAATGCAGACACAGCACAAATGTTGCCAGACGTCAACATAAAAAAAATATTAAAACAATTATAATAAAATAACGGTGAAAGATAAAAAGTTGCAAACTGATACGAAAATAGCCTCTAAAAGTATGTTAATGAGAAAAAATCGGCGGAGGTGTAAATGAGTTTTAGGGTTGCGAGATGTTGTTTGAATATGGCAGCCCTACAATTCAATTTACACTTTTGCCGATATTTCCCCACCAACAAGCTCACAAATGCTATTATGGTACTCATTCTGAAGCTCAGAGGCTAAAGCCCCATCCCCCCCTAAGCCTTCAAAATCATGTTATTATTTAGGTAATTTCATCACAATGAACGTGATAAGCTGAAACTTTTGAGCTACTTTTTAGATACTCGAGCTCTTTCCCCAATTTTTACTTGCGAAAGGTAGGTACTCTAAGGCAAGTTTAGGATTCGTAAAAAAATCGAACTCGAGATAACAATGTCATTACGTTGATAGAGAATATGAAAAAAGTGGGTCTGTCTGTCCGTCTGTCTGTCTGTGTATACCTCGAACGGGCTAAGCCGCTGAATCAATTTCCTTGAAATTTGATAGTTTTTGTTTTTTTAGGACCAAAACTAACGGTACCTGCCATATTATTCAAAAGAAATTTGGGCGCAGGGATAAAAGTCCATTGGACAAAAGTCCATAATGGACTTATGTCAAACTATAGTGGGACATAATTCCATATTTCGATTATGGACTTATATCCCACCTGGTTGGGATATAAGTTCATTAAAAAAAAAAAATTGGGTTTATGCCCCACCTAGTTTTTTAGCTTTCTTTACCCCAACCCATTATGGTATAAACAGTGAGGTATGTTTGGGGGGGCATGCTGCCTCCCTGCAACCCCCCTGCCTGGGGTCACTGTAGGATTTAGGGTAGGTGCGAGGTTGGGTGGAAGTTAAGAAGTTGTTTGTGTTTTCGTAATGAATTTAATTTTTTTAATTTTTTTATAAAATTATTTATTTTTAATAACTTTATATAAGAAGTTTTAAAGTCCACAGCAACTTTGAAGAGCACGTGCAACCTAGACGTGCATTTTATTTTTTTCTAAATTTTTGTATCAGGATGAAAAAAAATACATTATTAACAAAAAACTAATTATTTAATTGCAAAATTTTATTTCACAATTATAGATTCTTGGAGTCACTTGTCATCGTTTTTTGTTGTTCTTGTACTTCAAAACGACAGATAAGAACATTCAAAATCAATTTGAAAATTTTATCTTGATTCCTTTTACTGATCACTATAACTGGCCCCTTACTTGATATTTTTGTGATTATTGATGCATATTTCATGTAAAGACAATTTAAATTAAGGCTATTAAGGCTTTCGAATTTAACTATACCGATTTCTTATTTAGCTCTAATAGTTTAGTTAAAATGTGTATCGTTAAAGTATTCCGACAACCTTAAACTCCCCATAAAACGTTATCATGCAGGCATGATTAAATCTCATTATATGGAATTATGCATCCGAGAAACCAAAAAAAAAACGTAATCTTTTTCAAAACTTGATTACTAAAATGGCTTCCATTAAAATCAGGCACACGATACAGTCCTTCGTAATTTATTCAAATACATAGTTCAAAAGAAAACGAAATTACCTTCCTTCTTTTGCCTAATAAACCTTCACCTATATAACTTCTTGCTTAAATTGAATACTCTTAAGAAAAAAGGGTTTTATTCAGGGCTACTGTGGCATTCATTCAATTCAATGTTTTCCTATACAACGAACGACCATTAAAGCTTAATAGCTCTTCATAAATCTATAGAAAATAATTTGTTTTTATTTTTCGAGATTATTGAACGTAAACTTAAACAATATGCTGGCTATAAGATTTTTTGTTTTATTTGAAATTAAGCATCAAGATTCTTTACCCTTTTGTTGAAGATATAAATGCACTTACCACCCATGTTCCTGATGATGTTTTTAATCTCTTTAACACACCGTCGTCGTCGTCGTGCGTTAACTCCAAACTTACCACATTTAAAAGGGACTTTAGATACATATACTACTTTTTCTGCTCCATGGAGCTTCTTAACGAGAACAAAAAGTGTGTATAGGTAAGGATTTGTGTCTTGTTCTTCATGATGTGTAACGTCGTCGTTTTCGTCATCATGTCGTTTCCTAAGCTCTTGCTTCGTCATCTTCTTAGCGCAATTAAGAAGCTCTGCGTAATTTCCCCCATCAGGATAAATAGAGTCTATAAACAGGGTGGTTTCGGTATTATACGTACTACTTATCTACTCGAGTGGATAAATATGGCATTTTTTTAAGAATACCTGATGAAGGCATCGGTTGTAGTGGTAAAATTATAAAAAAGAATCATTTTTCAACTTGTGCAGTCTCAACACATTCACTATCAAAAAATCAGCTGTTAAAATTAGTGTTAAGTACACGTGCAATTGGATTGGGATTTTTTTTCTTATGTACACTTATATACTTGTTTTTTTTTTTAAATACTGTAATAGGTAACCTGGTCAAAGTAGACATAAATCGCATAGAGCTGAAAATTGGTACAGAGCATTAAAGTGAAATAACAAAAGTCCCTTAGACTCCCATGTATGCATAAAGAGTTATTCATACTTAAATGTCGAAAATATTCGTTTTTCGTATTTAACTTTGAAACGGGAGATTTTTATAAATGTATATATTTTAAATATTTGTCGACTTTGTGATTAATTTGGTTAGGTATATCAGCTATCATGATAAAACTTATACTATAAATCGTTGGGAGTTAGAAAACATACCACCTGAAAGATATTTCTGTGTAGTTTGTTATGCAGAAAGAATTTGTGGGAATACGAGTTCTAAGTAGGGTAAAAAGGGGTTAATTAGACAAAGCCTCGAAAAACTAACTTCTTCATCCACGATAGAAGAAGAAAAAACCGCTGTTCTTCAGGCGGAGGGACCTGCAGAAAAAAAATGTGCATATACATATACGATGCAGCTCATATGACGTGCATTTTATGCTGCGATGCCGCGAATGTCTAACAGAAACAGGAAAAGAGATCCGGCGTACTGGTGGACAGACGAGATTGCCAACATTCGTAGAAGGCACCTGCATGTGAGGTGCAATGTCACAAGGGGTAGAAGCAGACACGCTGAGCCAACAAAGATTGATATAGTGTTGTTCTGTAACAAAAGATCCGAGCTCAAAAGGGGCATAAATCAGAGCAAAGAACAAAAGAAGATCTCCGCGAAGATGTCAACGGTGACCCTTGTGGACTAGGCTACAGAGTAGTTACGCTGAAACTTGGAGCTCAGATGACAAACCCTCGCTTCAACCAATACATGATAGAGCGTATAGTAAACACCCTTTTTCCAACTCATCTTGCGAGGCCCCCCAAAACCATATCGGCAGATACCTATTATTGTTTAGCGAAGAAGAGTAAGATTTAGCTGTGAAAACCTTACGAAGCAAAAGAGCCCCCAGACTCAATGGAATACCAGTAGAAGTACTAAGGGTGATAGCCCGAACATGCCCCATACTTCTATTGAAAAGCGTCTTTCCGCGGAGCTGAAAGGTGCAACGTGTTGTATACTAAACTGATCAGCAAAGGAAAAAAAGGCCCGATTCAACATCTGCGTACCAGCCCCAATGTATGCTACAGACACTGTTGGGGGAAATGTTGAAATCCACGACTCATCGCTGCAGTCCAAAGAGCAGATGATTTATCGGAAAGACATTTTGGTTTGAGCAAAGGCTGCTCTAGGATCGGAGCGATTGAAGAAGTGGTCAAGTCAAGTAACTAGTGGAGAAAGAACCGTAATCAAAGAAAAACTTTAACTTGGTTAGATTGAAAAAGTATTGGCTTTTGTGCACAGAGAAATAAGTGCAATAGGGTATAAGGATGCCGCTAATAAGTTAAGATTAAATTTAAATGCATTTGAGGCCATCGATTTTTTATTACTTGAATTATTTTTGAAGTCAAATGTTATTCACAGCTTCACTTTTCCATTTTTCTTCTATTACAGTTTTGTTGATTATAAACTTTCATTTCAATTGGTTACTAAATTGTTGGAAAAAGTTGAAAGTGCCTAACTTTGTCAATCGCTGACAAAATGGTTTTTGGTTTACCGTTTACTGACGCAATTTTGTGATAACACCAAGCTTATCAGGTAGGCGTGAGTGTGACCCATGCTTTAAATATGAACTAAAATTAAACAAAACTCACTGAAAGCAAAATTCACGAAGCATTTTCTATGAATTTTGGGATAGTTTAATTTGTGATCCACAAAATTATTCGAGGCGGAAATCGAACTTGGCAAAGATGAAGTTTCTAAAAAGTAACAGCTTTCCGATTGATAGTTCAAGTTATCAAAAATTAATTTTTAATATTTTCATGTGTAACTCAGGGAGTAGGTTAGTTTAATGGTTATAAGTTATTACTATGAACTATCACACCGCATATCTGAGTTTTATACCACCTTGATTTGGGGTACTACCCTTTTTAAGAAATTTGGAAACAATAATATTGCCATAAAAAGTGCATCTTAGCATGGCACAAAATTGTAGGTCCCTTTTATTCCTTCCAACTATCTACACGCACATGCGAATGGTAGGAAGCTCGTATCAGACACTAGACCCCCATTCTATTTGGGTTAGTTAAGAAATAAAATTATAAATTTTGTTTACTTACAAGAAATGGGATGATATTTCTTTAAATTTTACATTCTCAAGCTGATTAAATGTTTGATGTATAGCAGTTAGCCTGAAACACCCGGTATCAGTCAATATTATATGTATTTGTTTGTTATCGCTGCTTTTCCGTCCCCCTGCTAAGTAACTTTGAAAACATTAAACGAACATAAGGATAAGGAACGCATTTTATATCACACAAAACATCAAACACTTAAAACATACGTTCTTTCGCCTACACAAAAATATACTCACACACACACACACACACACACACATTTTCAAATACCTCTACGCTTTGTTGACACACAAAAATATTGTCACTCACATACATAATGTATAATATGTCCTTAACATTAACTTCCTTTAATGACCAAATGACCTAAAGTTCTATTAGTTGTTTGCCCCAACTCCCAAATCCTTATTCCCAACCATCAACATCCAATATCCCTCGCATCAACCTACATCTACTATTCATAATTTAGATATGTCTGTAATGAGTTCTTCTTATCCCCCCGACTCTGACCCCAGTCCTTATAGGATGGTTCAGGTCAGGCACCCCCTCAACCATCAAAATTCAGTGGATCAAATAATAAACTTAACGGTCATGAGGCAGCATATTAGAAGCAAACAATGCGGGCCCGGCCGCATGATGTCTGCCTTTGTAGCAGGAAGCTCGAGCCAAGCATAAAAGGAACGGGCAGAATATCATAAAAATCCATTCCACGCAACCAGAGAATCCCAAAAACACAGAAGCTAAGGATGAGGGGGAAGTAGACGACTACTATACTGGCAATGGCAAATGAAAACAGGAACGGGAATTATGTTGTTTGCCTTTGAAGCTTCCACTGAGCAGAGGAGTATAGCGTCGGCATCGTATCTGTGAGAGGAAAGGAAGTTAGAGAGGCACGTGCAAAAGCGAGCGTTTCCAAAACCATCACCATAAAGCTTCCCTGAGTGTAATGTTCGGGTTGTGCCTTATCAGTCACATCGTGTATAAATCTTTGAAAAGGTGAGCAGAAATGTGTTGGCCAACTTCAGAAAATGTTTATCTCGGTGTTTTTTTTTAGTGATATTAAACAACCGTTGCTTTGCTTTTTTTCTGTTTCTTTTTTAAATATTATTATATTTTTAAGGGTTGGGGTTTACTTTGCATGGGAAGTGCGTTGGCACAAAAAATAACCAAACACAGAAAAACTCATAAAATAAAAAAATTATTATGAGTGTGTGTTGAAATTTAAGGTAGAAAATATTATGGCTCTTGGTTCTTGTTTGTTTTGTGTTTTTTTTTTGTGTTATTTAGGCGAACAAAACACAATGACAGCGAATTTTTGCTGTTTTTCATTTTCACATTTCATCTTTTGACAGTTAAGTATACCAAGGGTAAATGATTGAATGACTTGTTGTGCAAAAACAAGCTGTAAAACAAAACCCTACCGGAGATGGAATATGCTTAACCCATCAACCTAATGGTACCCGCTATATTTTTTTTGTCTCCTAGGACACAGTTTTTGAGTTTTTGAAAATTTATGAAAAAATTTCTAGTCACTGAAGGTGTCTTTTGCGACAGCAAATCTCATTTAAATATTTATCTTGGAGAAATAAGTTTAAATGAGATCAGCTATTCTGTATACATAAACAAGCAAAGAAGAATTAGGTTGGCATTAAAAGATCCTGGTGAAGTTTCCTAACAAGTAACAGAATACGTACAGGGTTTGTTCTAGGATGATTGCGTTCTTATTGATTTTTATATTATGATTAAATTCGATCGCTTCTTACAGTGCTTTTATTGTGATTTCTATATTCTTTCTCAAATAAATTATCAGTGCTAGCTTATGGGGGAGCTGTTTTTAAATAGTGCTATAAATCCGTTGCAAATTTGAAAATCACTCAAAAAGCCAGCTTTCTCTAGTTTTATGCGTCAACTTGAGTGTGTTACCTTAACCAAGGCCTTCACCTTTTGCCCCGTACCAAGGTTTGTGTCATTGTATATTATGTACAGTATAGTATTTTTTATCTCTACTTAATATTTATGCCCAAGATATAAAAATCACTCAAAGAAATTGAAGTTCAAGAAATCTAAGGGGTTCGCATACCCTCGAAAAAGTCCTTGCCTCGTCAAATACAGCAGCACTAAGACCAAACGCATATAACGGGTGATTTTTTAGCTGGTTTGGTTTTGGCAACAGTGGTTTTGACAGCTGACGTGTGTTTAGTACCTTGTGTCACTGTCAAACAGCTTCAGTTTGGTTTGCAATTTAACCATGGATCGTCTTACAAATGAACAGCGCTTGCAAATTATTGAATTTTACTATCAAAATTCGTGCTCGGTTCGAAATGTTCATCGCACGCTGCTTCCATTTTATGGTCGGCATTCACGACCTTCTGAGCAGTCTATTCGGAAGATTGTGACCAAATTTCGCACCAAATTTACTTTGTTGGACATTAAAAGACCAACACGTTTACGTACTGTGCGTAGTGAAGAAAATATTGCGGCCGTATCAGCTAGTGTGACAGAAGACCGCGAAATGTCGATTCGGCGCCGTTCCCAGCAGTTAGGCCTTTGTTACAGCACTACGTGGAAAATTTTGCGGAAGGATTTGGGCGTAAAGCCTTTTAAGATACAGCTGGTGCAAGAACTAAAGCCAGCCCAACTACCACAACGCCGAATTTTTGGTGAATGGGCTCTTGGAAAGCTGGCCGAGGATCCGCTTTTTTATCGAAAAATTGTGTTCAACGATGAGGCTCATTTTTAGTTGATTGGGTACGTAAATAAGCAAAATTGCCGCATTTGGAGTAAAGATCTGCAAGAAGCATTGCAACAGCTACCAATGCATCCCGAAAAAGCCACTGTTTGGTGCGGTTTATGGGCCGGCGGCATTATTGGGCCATATTTCTTCAAAGATGATGCGAATCGCAGCGTTACTGTCAATGGTGAACGCTACCGAGCGATGATAACAAACTTTTTTTTTTGCCCGAAATGGAAGTTCTTGACTTGCTTGATATGTGGTTTCAACAAGACGGTGCCACATGCCACACAGCACGCGAAACAATTGCGCAATTGCGAGGCGAGTTTGGTGAACAGTTAATTTCACGTTTCGGGCCGGTCAATTGGCCGCCTAGATCGTGCGATTTGACACCATTAGATTATTTTTTGTGGGGGTATGTCAAGGCTAATGTCTATAGGGACAAGTCCGCTTCGATTGACGCACTGGAAGCCAACATCCATGCATTCATTCGTATTTTTGATTTAAAAGTACGACGTAGTAGTACACATGCAAATTTTAATCAAAAACGTTTGCGTCGGTTTTGAAAAAAAAAAAACACTTTTTTCATTTTCACCACATGGCAGAGACCGTTAATTTTGGTAATAAAAAAAATCTATCTCCCCTATAAGAAATCACAGAAAACCCTTAATTTAAACGTTTAAACGTTCGAGCTGTAGCTCGAAATAGAGATGACAGACCGACAAATAGATGGTCGGACCTATTTTTTTCGTATTCTTTATCATCGAGGTGTCATGTTTGATTCTTATGTCGAATTCAATTGATTTTAAGAAAGCCAAACTTGCCTATAACAGCTAGCAATTAAAAAAAAAAAAAAACAATTTAATTAGGAGCAAAAAGCAGAAGTATATGTTAATAAAGTTTAAAAATGAAAATAAATCACCGGTTTCTAAAAATGCGAATGCGAACGATAATTCCCACACTTGGTAGTAGAGCAAAGTAAAGTCATAAGAGTAAGACGATGTAGTGCATTCAAATACAGTACGTTCTCGATTGACGCAACTCTCGATTTTCGCAACAGATGAATTTTTAACATTGTTGACGCAGTAATCGCAACTGTTACCCCAAAATTGACTCGATAAGTGCAACTTTTGTTCTATGCTATGTATAAAGAGAACTTAACTTATGAATTTATGACCCTATATCTTAATGAATTAACTTATTTTTGTTTTGTTTCTTATTATTTAAACGTTTTTGAATACAAAATTGTTGCTTTAATTATATTATATAAGTGCTGGTTTTCTGATTTTTGCTTTAGATCTCAAATTGAGAATAAAAATGTTTTACTCGGTTATTGCAACAACCTCAGTAGGTGCAACCACCCTTGTTTTAATTATTTGCTATAATCGAGAATGTACTGTACATGATTCTGACATTATTTGCACTTCCCTATTATGTAAGTTTAAATCTGTCAATTTGATACTTATATAAACTATCTATCACAATTTCCCGAAATTTCCCAAGATATAATAAGGACGACAGAATTGATTATAATATAAGGTCAGTTTAATTGAAAAAGGTCACCCTCTTACCCATGATATGCATGTAGTTTATTTTATTTTTGACTCTATTGAACATCGTAATGTTGCTATCAACTTTTCATATATATCATTGTTTTTTCAGGGTGGTTTGGTACTTGTAGCACAACGTTTTTTCTCCCTTAAAAAAAAACTTTTTTTTACCCAAAATACTACGATGTATACTCTTTTGTTTCTTGGTTTTGAGGCCAAATAACAAAACCAAATCATTATTTGCAATATTGATGCAGTTTTTCAAAATATTGGTTATCAGTATTTGGGATGTTGCGACTTTAAGAATATCAGTAAGGGCATTGCTGTCAACAATTTCTACCAATAAAAATGCTGTTAAGCATTTTGTCTGGGCCACGCCTTGATTTTTTAGAATTTTTTTTTTTTAACAAAATATTTTGGTTTTAAAGGCCTCTCGCATTATATTTTAAAACTTTCATATACAGTTTATCTGGAAAAGAATGGATGACCTTGAAACACCATATAGCTGACTTTATGACCCTGGAAAATAAAAAAATTGAAAAAAATCCTATTCGATATAATAGCTTACATATGAGCTTTTTAGTATAAAGTGTGTTGTTACTGTTTACCTACTAAAAGTGTCTGTGTGAAATAAAACTAGTATTAAATGGGTGAAAAGAAGTGTGTTATTACTGGATGAATTTTTATGCAAACAGCGGCCGGTGAAGAAGTATAACTTCAAAAACAAGACTACCA
Source organism: Meliscaeva auricollis (assembly GCA_948107695.1). Classification (NCBI taxonomy): domain Eukaryota; kingdom Metazoa; phylum Arthropoda; class Insecta; order Diptera; family Syrphidae; genus Meliscaeva; species Meliscaeva auricollis. The sequence goes on along the minus strand of OX403616.1, from coordinate 15,519,757 downwards.
CATACGATATCAACTACATCGGGCATCAAGTGTAGTTTCAATGCAAGTGTTAGAGAGCTCAACGGCAGATTAGTTTAAAATCAATTCCAAAATTCAAAAAAAAAAAAAACATTTATGTATATCAAAGTTTTAAACTGGTATGCTATCAGTCATTGAGTATTACCACCTAGTCATAAAACCCAAACCATTGTGTCCATCATGTTGTCGTTTCCTTTATTTCTTGAATCCTACCTATGAGTCTAAAAAAGTTTTAATTTTTTTTAAGTAAAAACCGATTACTTTTCAATAACAATAAAATGACAACCTAGAAGATAGGTAGATAAAAGTATTTAAATGTTTTATAATAATCTTTGTTGAACTTTTATACTGTACTAAAAATTTTATTGTTAAATAATAATATAAGACTTTTAAATAAATTTTAAATAAATAATTTCACGATCAAAGAGTTTTTAAATGTTACAACATTAAAAGAAATCTTTTATTTGAAACAGGAATTAAAATAATAAAAAAAACTATTAAAAAAACACGAACCTTTGGAACACACCCTTCCCATTCGAGAAGACATGAAAATATTTGTAATCATCAAGATTTTTATTTATTACACCATAAAGAATCTCTTTTTCCAAAGGTACCCAAATAAGTTAACACACAGAAGCTAACCTTTCTAGCGTTTGCTTCCTTTTAACTTTTTTACTTGTTTTTCATTCAATGTTATTTAAAAACATTCTAACACAGAACTCTCCGAAGAGAGCTGAGCTGGACAAATAAATGTCATCTAAATCAAATTGTAATTTGTGAATAGGAGACAAATGGCTGACACGCGCCATCAAATGCCCAATTCGGATCCAGGGCATGAGTGTAGATGTAGATACGGATGGTAAGGTAAATGTAAGGTTGGTAAATTTTCAAGTCTGTTTCATGTCACGTAATCCAAACAAAGAAGTGACTCTCCATAACATGGCATCCGTTCGTCGGTCGTCGTCGTCGTCGTCGTCGGCGGCGTTCTCGGCATCAGCCGGTCCTTTTATGGGAAAGCAACTTTGGCTCTGGGCACTTCACGGAGCCAGAGGTGTAAACAGATGCAAACAAATATTATTCATTATTTATGTATTTGCTTTTTGTGCTCAAAATTCATAAAATCTACTTCAATGTCTTTATTGGAAAGCGTGCTTAGAGACAACAGGTGTTGAACAAAAGGCATTCAAAAATTGCATCATTGTCATATTTAAAAAAAAATACTGGTAGCTTAAAAGGTATTAATATAAACTCACAATAAAAAGGTGTGTAGGTATTAAAATTGTCATAAATGACAGTAAATATAAATTGTCTTAAAGTCTGTCAAAATTTGTTGTGTGTACAATACCGACACACAAAAATGCAGGTAGGTGATGATTCTAGGTAGTTTAAGTTTTTGCTTAAAAATTACCTTAAAGAAATGACCTTCTAACTCTTTTAGGCAAAAAATTGAATAAGTATTTCAAAAAGCGTTCAAACTCACTCAGGGAAAAAGCAAGGTAAAATAAAAAATAAAAACAATTTACAATTTGGGTCAAAACACACACATTTTATGTTCAAAGTCGTTTCCAGTTTAAATACGAACAAAAAACTAACAAAAAATAATCATAGCCATCACCAGTATACGAACCATTGGTGCTTGAGTTACCAGTCGACAGTCTTACCTTTTGTGCTATACTCTCAGTCAAAAAAAAAACTATTATTTTAACCGTCGTGAAAATAAAGATAAGTAGACAACCTTGAATTAAATATCCGTGATTTGCGTTTTTTTCCAACCTAGTTGAGGTTTCCGCAACCACTTTTGATTTACGAAGCTACAATAACTGACAAAAAAATATTTTAAAAATGTAATTTTTAAAAATATTTTCCATTGGCTACAAGGTTAATTATTTTATAATTTTCGCTCGCTAATAATTCAAAACAATGTGAGCTACAAATTTTTGGGCTGCGCAACAAATAAGCAACAAATAATTCATATCTCGAGTTATAAATTTTTCGCATTTTCTGTATTTAAAAACTTAATCGGTTTTTATATGTATGAGTTATTCATCATTCCTCAGTTATAATTTTTGTTCGACCTTTTCTTCCCCATTTACCCTACTGAGCTATGGATCCCGTAATTCCAATTTTTTTAATTGAATATTCTTAAATGTAATATTGTTTTTATATCTGTAAGGGTTGCCATTTAGGAGGATAAGGAAATTGGGGAAAAAAATTGCGTATACGCTGATTCGGGTAATTTAATAATCCTAAACATTAAACTCAAATGAGTGGCAACTCTATGCCTTGGCAGGATATTGTTTAGCAACTCATGCGTGCAAGCTGTTTCTTTACACTCCGCCTGTACGAAAATAAAAGTCGCAACCGGTATAGCGATGAGGATGGTGGGGTCTAAGATTTAAGAAGTGATTTAGATTCTAGATATCTTATATCCAATTGAAGAATTTATTATCCCCTAATCCATTCATTGCCCGATTCTCCTACTTTTTTTTTTTACAAAAGTTCATTTTTCACTTGAGCAGATGCATCATAAATTAAAAAATAACTACTTCTTCTTAAATACTCGAAGTTAAAATAATTGCACCTCAATAGTATATTGATACACTTAAATGTGATGGTATCGTTCTTTTAAATGAAACAAAAAATATAAAATTAATTACAACATTACTCGTCCCAATTATTGCCAAATCTCCACTCAACTCTTAACAGTGCGACAAAAAACGTTCAAAATCTTTTATCTAACTTTTCCTTTTTCCGTTGAAAAAGTCAACTGCTCCAAAGTAGATATCAAAATTGATACTGTCTCCACATTTTTCCGAACTTAAAAACAGCAGTTATGACCTGACTTCTTTGCACTTACTATATATAGAGAACTGGATACTTATACCAGATACTATAGCTCTTCTCAGATCTCCCAGAACTCAGGTGCAAATTCACAGTTCAACGAATCTTCGAAAATTAACTTAAATTTGAAAGTTGCTCGTTAAACTTGCTGCAATGGATACCAAGAGTGTTTTGCTCGTGGAATCAAAGTCGGTGGGAAAAAGAGTATAATAGTAGATATTATATAGAGGTAAGGTATGGAGCTGGAACGGAACCTCGATTCCAATTCATGCAGAAAAGTTCTGTTTCAAATTAGCACTCCCTGATTTTGGCACACAAAGGGGGGTTTGAATTATGATGGGGTGGGTGATGCAGGCGCCGCCGCCGCCGTCGCTGGAGTAAGTCCTCTTCACCCATAACTACTACAACTCATTGCGATAAAAGTAAGTTTCACAGTTAAAGGCACTCGAGTATGAAGTTAAAGAGAGATTTTGTAAATTTTTCACGTCACTTCACTTTAATTAAATTTCTTTCTGCAGCAAGCAATAGCAGTGAAAATAAAAGAAAAATAAAAAAAAAAAAACAAAAAAACAAAAAAAACATAAAACAAAAACAAAAACAAAAATTGGGGTAAAACCACTCAAAAAAGTCGGACGTGTAAAGCTGCTGCCAACTCAAGTGCAATATTGCACTAGGGCTGCACCGGAAATGGTTACAATTAAAAGCTTCTTGTGCAGTGGACTTTTAATTTGGCATTCATATTTAATTTGTATATTTTATTGCGGTTGAAGTGTGTTGACAGAGCGGGGTGGTTGTTGTATACATACTTTACTTATATACACACGATTATGAAGGCTTTTCAGTTATTAAAATCTATAAAGTTGTTTTATTATTGACAGTTTATTATTTATTTTTGGTGAAATACAAAGTGGTTCACCACTGGTCAATTAATACTCGTATAACTAGTTGCTGTTAGTTGGATGTTATTATTATTTTTTTTTTCTTTTTTTTTTCAAATTTAATTATACTGATGGGAGTCTCTTCAGTTGCGCAATTTCACTCGGTAACAATTGCATCACAAATAAAATCGAATTAAAAGGGCTCTTTGAATAAACTCAACAAACAAAAGCAGTTTGAAGGGTTTCTGTGAAAAGCACAATCGATTAGATAATGATAAAATATTTGAGTAAGGGCATTTGTGAAGCCGCCATATTTATTAGGTCGTCCTTAGCCTTCAACTCTATCTTTTAGATCAAGGCTCTAAACATGGATTTTAAGCTGTTTTTGCAACAACTTTCACGCTGAATAATACTTTTTTCTTACTTTTAAATTATTTTTTTTGGACAATTGTCACGTCCTTGATACGCTCTTTAAGTCCTAGTCACCTTTGCAACTATATTTTCAGCTTTCGATGTCACTAAAATGTCTTCTTTGAGTCTTTCCCTTCTCTCTACCGATATACACTTGACCAAACACTGCTCGAAGAATCTCTATCTGTCCAGTTTATTTTCGTACGATTTTAAGAAACAAAGGTTGGTTAGGGTGATTCTTCGATTGATATTTACTAAATAGTCGATCCCAGGTTTTCAAATTTTCTGGGATTAATTGAATCGTTGAGTGTAAGAACCGTAAAATTCGAAATTTTATTTTTAAGAAAAAAAACAAAAACAGCATATTTTGTCATTCGAATGACATCTCTAGGACAATTACTTATCAAGGACAATTACTTAAAAGCGAGAAAAATCCAATACTCCAGTGTTTTTAAGATGGTGGACCATACATAGGAGATGTACATATGTTGGTGCTTTATAGATATCATTAAGGGCATTTCAGATTGAAAAAAAATGTTTCTGGTTAAAAATAAAACTATATTATTTCATCCTACTATTTTTCAGGTCTCAAAAATTGATAAAGTTTGAAGAGGTGCCAAATGGAAACTATTATGACTACGTTGAGAGAACAAAATTTAGAAAATTAAGTTTTCTATAACTCTTAAGTACATTATTGTAACTAAAAACTAATTCTTCATTGTAAAATTTACCAAAAACTCCAAAATCGTTGAAAATTTTCAGTTTTTTTTTTTTTTGATATTTTGACCATATTGCATCACGAAATTTTGTTGGCAAACCTCATATTCGGATTCAGCAACCCCAAAAACATAAAACATCAAAGAAATTAAAACTACCCCAAAGCTTTCCTGGCTAAAAACACAATTATTTAAACACTTTAATAAAATTCTGCAAAAAGATATTCACAAAAAAATTATATTCATGACCTTTGACTTTCAAGGACATTTCAGAAAATATATTATTAATTCTTATTATTAAAGATAATTTTGTTGAAGAAAGTCTATTCGGATTTTTTCACAGGAAATGACCATTTTTTATCTGCTGATCTAAAAGTTTTTTTTCTCTTACAAATAATTCTTCCTTTTCATGGAAAAGCCGCTTATTTTATTGACTCTTACAGATCGATTTAAATCTACAAGAAGTTTCAATTTAATGCGCTCATTGTGATGTGGTTTTTGGTCAAATCAGATTTTACACGAGTTCCTTTTTTTATTTCTTTAGTCTACAACCGAATATACAAACTACGGAACGTATCTCAAAAATCTTTCTATGCGTATCTCTTGAAATATTTCCGTTTTTGTTTCTAAACTACAGTTTTTAAGACGAGAAAAGATGAAGTAAGAGTGCAAAATTTTCTTAAGAAAGATTTGACTGAATGAATTGATAAGCTTATCAGAATAATTGGACTTAGATTAATGCCCTCTGTCCTTCAAAGCCAAATAAAAACATTTTTGTGTCTATTGGATTATTTTTTTGCTTCGAATAAAAGACGAAGACCCTTTTCAATTCAATCCACGAATTTCTACAAATCAATTAATTATCTAATTAAAAAATAATTCCTTCGCTTTGATGAATGTGGGTGGGCAGTATCTAAGAGCATACCAGCGACGCCGGCTAAAGTATTAGCGTGGGTTTTGTTTGTTTGTTTTAGATTTTTTTACTTTTAAACTTCTAAAAGCGACGACTGACTATACAACGTTTATCCCATTTCAAAATGAAACTTTGCTAAATTCTATGGAAAACAATGTTTTGATGTAAAGATATCAATTAAGGAAAAAATAGAGAAATGTTAAACTTCTATCTGTGCCATGATAACAACAACAAAAACCATCCCGAATTTGAAAGAAAAAAATAAAAATAAAGAAAAAAACATGATAAACAGTTTTCAATAGGCACGTGCTTGGTTCTTGGTCTTTTAATATTTTAGACTTGGTTAAAAATAAATGATGAAAATGTAGATAAAATAGTCTCATTAATCATTCAAAGGCGAAGAATATAAGCAAAAATACTTCTCACTGATAGACATAGTATTTCTCTATCTTTCTTTTTCTCTCAAAAGTGGACTTTGTAAATTGAAATTTTTGCGCTCGTTAGAAGTTCCCTTAGACAAGATTTATGATGTTTTCTTTAATAATCAAATAATTTGTTATGGATTTGTTTATATCAGCGTTCATCATTATCATTGAATCATCAATATATATATTATAAAGGCGAAAGGCGAAAGACCTACCTATTGTTATGACAACACGATTCGTCTTTTTGCGCACAATATTGTGAGGCAGTAGCAGACTTGAAAAACTAAAACCTAAACAATGCAAATTTTTTAGCTTACTTCATTTTCCTGATTTTTTGATAACTCTGTCAATGTATCAGTTTATAGCAGACATAACAATATAGTTCGCCCAAATAAAATTAATGTTTCTAAGAGTTGTCTAAGGCCGAGTCCAACCCATTTGTTGCATTTATATACCAGTCTAAGAGCCGATAACCAAAATCCGAAGGTGTATGGGCGATATAGTAACGGTTTTGATATCAAATTCACAAGACTATTATTGCCAGGGGTTGTGCTATAGAATTGAAATGGTGATTTTTTAGATTTTTGTATCGGTGGCAGGTAAGCTAATTTAGCATAATTATAACGTTGAGAATTTCGTTTCAGACGTTTTTTTAATGTAGCCATACTCCATCAAAAAGTTTGAGCATAATTTTTTGGTACATTAACCATAAAGTTAACAAAATCATATTTTTTATACTTTGGATGCATCTGGTTGGGAGTGGCGATATTTAAATCAGCTGAAACTCATTTACGTATTTGAAATTAAGTGATTTTTCCGAAATTTTTGATATACCACACCAAAACCAAAATATGGTTTACTCCTTTTGGGGCGTCTTGCTAGGATCGGCGATATTTAAAAACGACTGGTGACCACGAATTCATAATCACAACGTAAAGATTACTTTACGTTTACCGTTTTTAACTCCCCATCCCGGTGAGGAATAATATAACTCATATCATTCATGTTCGCTTAGGTTTTGGTTACATGTATCTCCATCTCCAGAGTGTAACAACCCAAATTTGCAATTGGCTTTTGGTTTATCTAATCTTACACAAAAAATCAAAAACCGATTTTCCAAAATATTTAAACGTCCTGCTGGTTTCACACTCACAAAAAAATTAAAGGTACAAGGTATTTTTTTTGATATTTTTAGTTATTTCCTCAGTGACTTCTTTTTCTGGTTTACAAATATTTCCACACATTATATATCAATGTGATTTCAAAATTTCCGTGTTTGGGCTCAAATTGTAAGCGTTAACTTTGATTTAAAGTGTTTTTTCCCTCAGTGTAAGAAATACAGAGAGACGGATTTTAAGACGGACGGATTGTAAGTAGAAATGCTGCATCTACATTATCTCAGCAAATGTATTATCTACATTTGAAAATCCTGGTTTTAACATGATTAGACTTGATAGACCACTATGAAAAAGTATAATTATTATATTTGAAAATGTAATTCATGTAAAACATGAAAATATTATAAGGCATACTATATACATGCACATTGCACATAATTGAGAAATTTTTCTATGGCAAGGCCTTAATAAATTGCCATTTTTAATATTATAAATAATCCGCCCATGTTTCTGGCATATAATAGCATTAAGAATGATTTACCCATTTAGTGGTATAAATCAGGGAATTGTGTTCTACTTAACCCTTTGGATAGGAAGGTCGGGGACATTTTGAAATCGCGACGACAACACTGTTGTTGGGGTATTTGTTGTTCAATTCTTGTTTTCTTCTCTATATACAAGAATTATTTCTCAACAAAGCGATCTAAGAACCAATTCATTTCAATTATTCAATTAGGAATAGAAGGGATGTTCTTTAGCGCGCACACCAAGGCCTAGAATATAGTCTTTCGTCTCTCAGATAGAATCTGATAAATCAATTTGTGAAGAAGGATTTGGTTTTGCACTGCAAATTTCGAATATAGATATAACAGTCGTCATAGTTATTTCCGTTTCTATTTTTTTTTTGTTTTTTAATAATAATTAGCAAGGTCACTAAACGTGTAGGCTCGTGTAAACGAATGTTTTTTCATAGCATTCTTAATACAATCAAATAAAGCATCTATCCATGCAATTCTAAAATATAATGCATTAAATAATCATTTTGTATTATTATTTTTGTAAGTGTTTACCAGGAGATAAAAATTAATAAGATTAAAAACTTTTTTATGGTTTTGTCATCAACTTTGTCATGACTTTTTTAGCAGAGACTTACACCAATTTTATAATTAAGGGCACATATTATGCAAACGTAAAAAAATAGATCGAGATTACAATCTCATTAGAGGGGAGAGGGTGCTTGCCACACCCAGCTCTCCTTGAATAAGTTTTATCTTTCTTCAGTTCCTGCCATCATTTTATTTTCAGTGCTGGTTTTCTTCTAAATTATTTGTGTGAATTCAATTTTTTTTTATACAGAAGTTTTAAAGTAACCTGATTATGTTTTTGTAGAACAAAATTTGTAAAAAATATGTTTTGATTTGAAAAATTATTTCATTTTATTGAAAACGGGTAACTGATCTTTTTCGAAACTACGTTCTTAAATGTAAAAATAATATTTTATATAATATTCGAAATTCACCTATTTTGAATTAAACCTTCTTCTGCTTTTCATACAAAAACCTTCCAAAAATGTCACTTTTATATATATTATGTATACAATTTGCATGGTACAATGGTACTAATTTTCAATATAATGGAGGTATCGAAAAACCGTGATAGATACTTAATTTTTCAAATGTTTTGGTAAAAATCGATATTTTAAACTTAAAAAAAATCTTGCTACGGAAAAGATTGAAGTAAAAGTAGGATGCCAAAAGTTCAGGATTAGCTAAACTTAGGTTAAGTTCAAATATCAGACATATCCAATAATATATTCTCGTAATTTTCCTATAAACACCCCCAAACACCCGTCTTTTGTATGTCAAATTTGCATTTTTAGTAAATTTTCTAATGAAGAATAGTATTGACTTTCAAAATAATGGAAGTATCCAAAGACTAGAATACTGAATTCTCCAAAGTTTTAGTCAACATCAATATTGAAATTTTTGTGAGTAGGTACATAAGGACTTGTAAAAAATTACAATTTGTTTAAGAAAATTTCTGGTAACGATAGCTTGGGATTACCAATGTAATTCATATTTTTTTGAATAAGAAACTATTTAATGAAATAGTATTTGGATAGGCACAAAAATTAAAACATCCACAAATATCTTTCTATCAGGTTGGTTAAAAAGCCCCCATACCATACAAATTTTTGATAAAAGATTAAAAATTAACCAACGCAACGGGCCGATCAAAAATTAAAGTGTATGTACCTATAAAGTCAATAGCCAATATTTTATGAATATTTTTTAAAGTTGTTCGACTGAAGATTTTGAAATATTCCAAATCAAAATTTCTTGAAACTAGGTATTTGCTGTTTAGATCACTCCAATACTGAGGTGACGATATTAGTCCAGACTATCACTTTAGTGGTAACAAACACTTCAGGAACATATCCATTTGGAACAAAAAAAGTATAATAAAGCTAATTTACAAATAAAAACAAAACCATACTCTGTACTTCCCAACTTCTATCAAACATTTCCAATTCTTCAACAATTCATTATGTTCATAAAACAATGCTTCAAGTTTTTGTAGGTATAATCCTTGAATTTATTTATAAGTAGGTACCTACAGAATATAATGAAAAAGAGCACCTTTCTGCCAAGTCAACCATATATAAAATTCATGCTGAGTTGCCACTTCCACATCACCTTATCATGAGGTGATGTTCAATATTCAAGCCAATTACACACCCCAATTATACTTCAGCGTCATCGAATCGCGCCCTCTTAACGATGATTTAAATCCCTTTAAGCCTTCTTTATAATTACACATAAAACAAATTTCCGTTACCAATATTGCAATTTTTTTAATTAAAAAAAACTGCTTTTGTTACTCATTTATGTCCCTCATGGTACTAATCAAAATACAAAAAAAAAACAGAACGAAAAACTCCATCACAAACCGATTAACATAATCAATCAATTAATAATAAATACTCTACTGATCATCTCCTTTCGATCTGGATCTGGGCTGGGGTAAAAAATAATATAAAGGTTTGTTTGTTTTTTTTTTTGTTTTTCGTGGGAAATGTGCCGGTTCAGCCCTCTTCATAAACTTTAACCCACCCTTGCTGGCTTCACATTGACAGCATACGGTTACCACTATGGTTGAATCGAAGAAAACATTATTTTCATTTTAAATTTAACTGTGCAAATTTTATTGAATTAACTAAATTCTCTATTTTGCCATGAGACTCATATATAAATTATACGTTTATACATACAAGAAATACAATAATAAATTAAACATTGATGGTTATATTGATTTTCCCAAGGTATGGTAGTGGATTCTTTTTATTTTTTTTGTATTTAATTTTTTTTTTAAATTAAATTGGCAACCACGTGCGCATCATACTCGTCACAGCACAGCACGCCACAATGGACGCTGCCTCATTTAATCACAATTTAAATTAAAAACTCTATCTAGATAATGCAATCGAATGTATCTCTTAACGGGGCATGGGGTTCTTTTTATACCTCGTTCCCGGGCTCTTATCACCAATATTCCCAGTGCCAATAAAGATAATTCAATATACCGGTCGGTGGTTGGGTTTTGTATATTTTTTTGTTTTTTTTTTTCAACTTTTTTGAAATTTTTTTAAACGAACAAAACACGGCATGAACCGCACATCAATACACTTTCGTGAAAAAATAATGCTGGCACACGGTGATTGGAAAGGGTTTTGGGCTGGTGATGGTGGTGGTGGTGTTGGTGATGCTGCCGCTGAGGAGCTGAAAGCTGAAGCTATGGAGCACACTCCTCTTCTGCAATGAAACTGATGGCAGGTTCGTTAATTTAAATTGGCTCGTCCATGTTCATTTCCCATGGAAAAGGTATAGAGAGGACGGTTGTTGGCTGCAGCAGCCAGCAACCTTGCCTCCCGTCATCATCATCGTTATGTCTTCGTAAGGTTGACGGTTGGATGGTCCTATATATCGGGCAACTATAAAGCCCGTGCCATCCTGGTGCAGCCCATCTCAGCCTCTGCCTCTCCACCAACAACACTGTGTATCCATTCGTTTTTCAATAAATTTTTAATTTGTAAATTAAATTCTCCGGGACAGCAGTGAAGTGGCAGGCAGTTTGCTTGCATTTTAATTACAGTCAACATCCATAGTCGTATTAAGTTAATTATGCTGCTGATAACGTCGCACGTAGGTTGTTGGTGAAGATAGAGCGGCAGGAGAGTGGGAAGCTTTTGTGGTTTTTATGTGTGGCGAACACTTGAAGATACCAATTCTCTCTATTGGTATGTTTTTTGCTAATGGAATGTGAAAGCCTAGGCAGTAGTGCGGTATCTAGTTATGATATTTTGTTTCCAACTTTGATGGCAATCAAAAATATTTTAATTAAACATTTCAAACAAAAATGTATTGAGGTTTATATTCCAAAATTAGATTTCCAAGGATATATCTCTGTATTTTTATGTTCATAATGGTCTCATTTCAGGAATTTACACCGTACAATGCAGGGTAAAGGCACAGGTATTAAACATGTATAGTATAATAAACTATGTATCTGTTTTAAAAATATCCATGTATGCATTCAGATACATATATACATACAACAGTATACAATACATATATAAAAAGTAAAAAAATGAGATTTGCAATTTTTAGTAGGTACTCGTACATTTAAATAAGGATCAAGCATCACAAAAATTGTTAACATGGTTTTCTTTGCATAGGTACTTATTATTGTACTTCAAAGTCCTTCCTCAGTGCTTCTCCCCCCATAATTTTTTTAAATTAATTTGTAACAATTTCTCAAACATCGATTCTTCAATGCAAGACAAAATTGTTTCGATTACAAGAAATAATCAGCTTCAAATTGCAAAAATTTTATTTCATGCACTCGACTTTCGGACTTTCTGTGAATAGCATAAAAAAGATAGATTGCAACAAAGTTTAATTTGTTTTGCTGCCTTCTATTTTTGTTTTTTAAACGTTGTTTTTATTTTTGAAAACTATCCCTCCCTGCTAAACGGGAGAGACATACATACATACACCCTCTTTAATAGTTAGAAATGCTCCTGTAAACTCTTCTAAAAAAATCTTCGTTATCAATTTGTATCCTTCAACTGTAGCAGTGCTATTATATACTGTAACTGCCTTATTTTGTTGGTCGTGAAAGAATCCAGCCATTCAATTTGTATGACTGGGTGCATATTAATCGAGTAATGTAAAATGTAAAGCCTCCTTGGCTTCAAATTGGGTTGTGGTCAAATTGATACTGTTCTCAAAATACTGTTTATCAAAATGCTTTATTTTGAAATTCTGTATGTTTGACTTAGTGAAATAAATCTGCGCTTTCTGAAGATAGCATGAATTTTTCTTCGTTTGTAGTAAGGTCTCCATATAAAAGTGAAGATATGTACAAGAGTTTTTCTATCTTGCAAATTTTAAAATTTGCAAATTGTTTGATGTTTGCAGATGATTTGAAACTATATTTTCAGATATCATCAATTGAAGATTGTTTTAGTTTTCAAACTGACATAAATACTCTATTTCAGTGGTGTAAATATAATCGTCTTGAGTTAAATATATCTAAGTGTAAAATTTTTAGAGCTTTTCGTTCAACACCTAAAGTGCTATTTAACTACAGACTGGGAAATGAATTTCTGTCAACTGTAAGTGAAATAAAGGACCTTGGTGTTATTTTTGATGCGAGGTTGTCCTTTTCATCACATATTAACTACGTTATATCAAAAGCAAATTCACTTCTTGGTTTTCTAAAACGAAACGCAGTAGTATTTAGGGATAGTTATACTCTTAAATCTATTTATATAACTTTATTTATACCTATATTGGAATATTGTAGCGTTATTTGGTCTCCTTTTTATGAAAACTCTTCGGCTAGGATTGAAAATATTCAAAAAAGATTCACTCGCTTTGCTTTGCGGAATTTGGGGTGGACAGAAGGTTTACCTTCATACAAATCAAGATGCGCATTAATAGATTTGAAATCTTTGAAAAGTCGCAGAGAAACCCTGGGAGTACTCTTTGTAAAAGAGTTTCAATGGAATAATAAAGTCTCCGGAACTACTAGCTCTTATGCCTTTTTATGTTCCTGAGAGAAATTTAAGAAACAGAGACACTCTTTTTAAGATTCCTAGTCATAGGACGAACTACGGACTTAATGAACCCATTACCCGTTCTTTATCACTTTTTAATTCCATTCAGCATGAAGTCGACCTTCAAATGAATAGAAATATGTTTAAAAGTATTGTTCTAAATTTATTTTTTAATGATCTATTATTGTAAATACTATTGCTAATTGTAGTCAACAGATAAATATCCAATGATGAATAAATAAATAAATAAATAAATATTTTGAATTTCAAAGTGCAAGAAATGATACTTATGATTTTTTCGCAAAACTACTCAGCTCTTGGCCAGCATTTACAGTTAACATAAATATGTTTGTTTAAGTAATCTCTTGTGCGTTTGTTTTTCCTTTGAATTTTTCAACCATTATTACTTTTTACCTCAACTCGAATCAACATGATTGATTATAAAATCATCTTTTTTATTTAACTAAAAATAAATGTTACATGATTTTGGGTTATTTTTAACCGACTTAAAAAAAGAAGGAGATTCTGAATTCGAATGTATTTTTTTTTACCTCAGAATTTTCGATTTTAATGCTTCTTTTTTTTCAAAAGCTGGTGGTCCACATTCTGACAATGGCATCCATGCGATGAACACATAAGTCTTAAATTTGCATTTAAGTCGGATGGAATCGGTTTATTTTTTGTTAAATTTCTTACTTATTTAACGCTTGATCTAACGCAACCTAACAATACTAAGCAATTCACCTACTCGAAACTTCTGAGGTAACAAGCATACACAAAAAAAATTCAAAAAAATACAGTCGAATTGAGAACCTCCTCCTATTTTTTTGAGGTCGGTTAATAAAATGGGTGTTTTGTTTTCTCAGAAAAAAGGACACTTAAGAAATGGTACCATACTCCATGTGTGTAAAATGTGTTAATTTTTTTTTTCAAATTTGGTATAGATGTTAATAAAAAACAGAAATAAAAACAATTTATGATTATATTTGGCATGTGATATTTATTATTTTTTAAAAGAATATTTTTTTCATTCGCATTTATTTTTTAATGAAGTGAGGCGGCTATGAACATAACTTTCTAGCTGATTTTTATTTGTGAGCCGTGAACTACAAAATATGTACCTATAGTTAATTTCAGAAACCATTTTATCCATTTATGTATGTATATCGATTTGTATTTTGTTGTTTCAAAAACCGTTTTATCGATGTCATTTTCAAAACGTGCGTCGTTTTAAAAAACCTTTCTAACCGTGGTACCTAAGTACTCAGAATTTACTGTCAATTTATTCGTCATTTTACTCGAAATCTCCAAAAGTGGATATAATGGGTTTTGATTTATTGCAGGATCCTACAATGATTTCTTTTTATCCTCTGAAAAAACACGATTTTCCCTAGAAATTCTGTATGCACACATCTAATTTTTAACTTCCATAGTAAATATATGGTTTAAAATTTAATTTTACTGTGCCATTTGCATACTTACCGTTTTCTGTACCATTTGCGTAAATACTTACATTTTTCCCAAAAAAGAACCTTCCACCCAAAATATTTGAGTGGACTGTACATAACCTGGATTCTCTTTACAGTTACAAATTGTATACCAAATTTTAATAGTGTATCAGTACTTTCCAATTTTCGATCTGTCAGGGGGAATTAGTATCCGTGAATTAGTATATACCTATGCCTGCTATAATGCATCATCTACATATGCATAAGCTCTAAATAAATGTTTGGATAGAATAGAATTAAATACTATGCCTATTATTTTGCCATGTTGCTACAACTACAAATTATTTTGTTTTGCTATTCATTAAAATATTGGATATTAAATATTCAAAGTGTTCTTTTCTTTCATTTTTAACAAAAAGTCAGTTTACCAGATAATTTCCATAGATTTTGAAGTTATTTGCTAAATCACTTTTCCAAATTGATTATTTCCATTAAAATGCGTTTTAAATCAAAAATATTTTAAATTACGTTTCTGCCAGAGTAGATTTCTCCAAAACTGTGTTTTTGCATCAATAGTTCCATATCCCTAAAAGTATACACCATCATAATTCATATTCACAAAAAATATGAAACATTTTTATATTAAATTCCCAAAAAACCATAATCTGTGAGTGTATTTGAAAGGTATGTAGGTATTCATTTACAGTTCAATGACTCACCTGTCAATCGATTCCAAGTCACTTGCTTGTGGGTTAATAGTCGTAGCAGCGGAGAGCAGTGGTAGCAGCAGCAATTGATATGAGAACTCGAGCTCGCATATTACACTCACAGAAGTTTCCTTGTTTTTTTTTTTGTGTCTGTTTTGTACTCAGTATCGCTACTACTCGGTTGTGTAACTCGAGTTTTTGACTTTCGAATATCTGCAGATGATAAGCATATTGTGGAGCGTGTTCAAAGCACACAAAAGTTAATAAGTTTCCCTGCACATTACAACCATCATTCTCTTCAAACTATACAAGCACTTCAGCCGATTTCAGCGGTTTATAATGCCCTCCCTTTCTGTTACGCACGAATTCACAATACCTACGAGTACTCGTGTAGTCGTAGTATACCTGTTTTTAATGTAATAACTCTCCCGAAAATCCACCAAACCCCCTGCAGCCCCCCACTACTTCTTCTCTCCAAATCGTTCTCCCCCTGCACATCTGCTTTCTCTTGTTGGTCATATTCAAGGGAAAAACATTCAAAATTGTTCGTTTATATACATTTTGCACTTTATTTACAATATCTCCAGTGTTTCACGTCAAAATCAATATCGGAGAACCTATCCACATTACGGCGCATGGCATATTAACCTCCTCCATACAAATTGGTCCTTCATTTGTCGTTGTTCGTTCGTCGTGTTGCTCGTCCTTCTCATCGTCATCGTCATCGTCATTCTCGTCACAGTCGTCGTTTCTCATACTAGCCCTTGAGTTTGAGTCCTCGTTCTCATCCTTGTGCCTTTGCCTTGTATTGCATACTCAAAGAAGAAGAGAAAAACACCTCTTTATGCTCTTGTGCAAACTTTCCCCATTGTTATATTCAAAAAGTAAAGTGGTTTTTGAATATGAGGCTTGCCCAAGCCCAAATTGGAGCTTATGATGCGTTCTTTCCGTCGTCGTTGTGGCAAATTATATTCGAAACATTGATGATCGTAGAAAGCTTCCAATTCTGTTGTTGTTCTAAGTACTCATTCTTCAGAAGTAAAGACAGGAACGTGGAGTGTGGAGCGTTGTGTCTTGTGGACCGGTATAAGAACATAATAACAAACTTAAAATTTTGTTTCTGGTGTTTGGCACCTGTGTCGTTAGAAATTGTTCAAATGAACGCGTTTTTGTGTTTATGTGTTCTTGTATGAGTTTTAAGTTTTTAGATGGAAATAAATTGTACCTAAGTGGGAATGGGAAATGGGATACTATGTGGAAATGATACGAGTAGATATTTTGACTCAAAGTTATTGCTACGTTGACCACAATATGAAAGGAGGAAATTTTACTGCGGCAAAATAATTCGAGTTTGAATACAGAAGAAAATTTGTATTTGACTACACAAACTTAAACAAAGTCAGTTTTTAAGCCTGTCTGCAGCGGTTAAAAAAATTGGTATATTTAGCAAAGCCTTTGGAGTCTATGATCCCGCGATAAGTGCGTCGACCTACCTTCCATCGAGTTCATTGGTGTACAGTTATACCCAATTCCCCGGCATTTTTTTTTTTTAAA
The DNA here is from genome assembly GCA_948107695.1 of Meliscaeva auricollis. Classification (NCBI taxonomy): domain Eukaryota; kingdom Metazoa; phylum Arthropoda; class Insecta; order Diptera; family Syrphidae; genus Meliscaeva; species Meliscaeva auricollis. Next base: position 15,502,607 of record OX403616.1, on the reverse strand, counting down.
TTAATAATTGTTCAATTACATTTTTCATAATTTCAGGTTTGGCAATTATTTTTTAAAAAACTTTTCGGTGAAGGATCGATATGGGTATTTTTAGAATGTTGATCACGTCCAGATGAATTTTTCCCATTTATAGTATATTAGTTTGCAATTGAGCCAAAATTTACAACATTTTTGAACTCATATTTCCTTACGGGCGGCGTTTAAGATTAGTGCAACCAATAATAACAAACCGACATTTTCAGGCCCTTAATACTGGTTTAATTTCACACATATACTATGAGTAGGTAAGCAATAAAAACACACTGATATTTAATACTGAATTTTTTTTAATTTTTTATTTTGCACAAACAATAAATATTTACTAATTTGGTATTTTTAATTGATAAATCTGACTGATTCATTTTCTATACTATAAGTGCTAGAAATAAACTAAATACACTAAAAGATAGGCGATAGGTTAGGTTTTGTAAAAACAGGATTTTTTGAATTTCTACCTGGAAGTTAGGGTAAGATGTGGTAATGTTAGAAAAAAGTATTTGTATAGATAAATCGAAATGATTTAAATTTGTCTCGGAACAAAAAAAAAAAATTAAAAAAACATTTTTTCGAGATATAATTTTATTTTATACATGGTGTCCGGTGAAAATTGGACGTAAGGCCCATCTAATGACTGCTCTGAAACCAGAAATAAAAAGGGGCTATGGCAAAGGGTACTCAAAATCAGTGCATTTTTGCGTCCACTGTATTTTTATTTTACTGACTTTACGTTTTTTAATACCACTACTAAAAATGAATGAATTCAATAAATTTGTATTGGCAGCAATTTTTTACGCTATTGGTGCCAAAACAATGTTGGTTACAAAATTTAATAACTAATGACCTTAAAAAAAAATAGTTTTTAACCCAAAATTCAAAGGAAATAAAGTATTGGAAAAGTTATAGCATCTCTAGCATAAAAAGTATCCTATGGTAACCATTGTGCAAACTTTTTAATAATAAGTTTCCATGCACAATCACGCAACAAATGCAAAGTTCAAAATGGTAACATTTTTACTGTATCTAAAGTGAATATTTTATAAAAAGTGCCAAAGCAAAAAAAGCGAGTTAAAGAAAATAATTAACTTCGTTGCATTGTTTTGTGTTTGTTTTGAATATTACTGCTAAAAATGGTAGAACTTGATCTTTTGTTTTTGTTAACTTAAACTTCATAAGTGTACCAAGACACAGGTAGTTAAAATCATTTTTTAACCGACCATAAGTTGAAACAAAGAAAAATATTCGGTAATTTGTAATTTTTCTTATTTATTTAAATTTTCAAAGCATATGCTCAAATTGGTTTCCACCCACGGTGACATTAACTTCATATACAAATTATTGTTCGACTCAGAATCCTAGTCCAATAATTAAATATTCAATTTTTTCATTTTTTTCACAGAGTTTTGAATTCAAAATCAGGACGCTTAATGGTACAAAACTGCATTATATATTATCACATTTTGGTTATCACTCTACTTCCAAAATTTTCTGTCAGCTCTCGGTCAAGTAGCATGTTATTGAATAAATTGAAATTAATTCATCATCCAATTTATTTATTTATAGAATAAAGTATAGTATTAAAAAACATTGTTAAGAAAATTTCAGTTGTAATGCCGGACTTACACAACACAATATTACTGGGCAATACTCAGTATTGCGCTAAAATATTGACAGTATAATGGCTTTTTTGCACAATAATTGTGGTTTGCGAATATATTGATTGATGTTAAAAAAGTTTAATATTTTTTTTAAATTTTACTCAATATTTTTCGATTCCACAACGAGACATATACAAAATAAGAAAAGAGACATAGAAATACTGCGTGGTAATATTTAGTCGTGTAAGGTCCATATCTTTTACCAAGTAAATTGTACCATATAGGATAAATGGAAAAATATAAATAATCTAGCAACAATAAATGATCTATCTAAATTGAATTGATATTCAAAACATCACATGATGGATATAGTTTTCTATTTAAAGAAATTAACTTAAGTTTTATTTGAAATTTTGTTTATTTGAATGGGCCATCTGTGACGTTATTTTTAATTTCTTTTAAGCTTTCTATCAACAGCGTGACATTTAGAGACATGTGATTTTGATAAAACGCTGAGTGGAACTTTCATTATGAAGTTGAATTTAGTGTGATGATGTTTCGATGAGTGTGATGCAAGTGAATGATATACGAACTGTATTTAAGAAAACTTTCACTGAATTGATGCACAGCTGAAATATTGTAATGTGAGAATATAATAAGTGAATATCTTTTTTCTTTATTTAACAAAACCAAGAAAATTAAGGAAAATTGATTCTAGGAAATTAGATTGAAATTTTTGAACGAAACTAATTTTTCTAAATTGCATTATAAAAATAATATCGAGTTGGTGTAACATTACATTTGCGTGGAGTACAGATTTTCTGTCGGTAGATAGTTAAGTGAGCTCCTAATCAATATACAAATCTAAGAAAGTCTTAACTAGTGCAGGAGCAGGTTCATAAGTCCTGTCACAAAAAGGACATCTCAGCTAGCTATTCAGAATCGATAGAAAATTATAGGTCCCATTAATTCCAGCTAACTAAACGCACATGGAAAATGGTAGAGGCTGCCAGTCTCTAGGCTTTGGTTCTTCTTGAGCTAGTCGTCTCAAAAAAATTTAATACTAATATACGTTAAGACACGTTTTTGTTTTTTTGCAGGTGGCGTCTTAGCATAAGCAACCCAGACCATATCTACTGTTTTTTTTTTTAAGATTCTGTTGAGGAACGCAGCTGCTATTATTTTTATTTATTTACTGTTTATTTTGTCAATTTCTATTGATTTCATAATTTAAATAATTTTGCTTTAATTGCTTTACAATATTTAAAATGTTAATTTTGTCATTACATTGCCAAACATTTCTGGCAATACCCCGCTTCGAACAATTTTTTGATTAAATCATTTTTGTTATTATCGTAATCAGCATCTGCATTTGGCTCTTGTGTTTGCACTTGTATTGCTCTAATGATATGAAACCAAACCGTAAGCGTTTTATTCTTAAGAAAGACAACAACGTCAACGGTCAATGCAGACGGTCAATTGACGAGAGAAAAAAAAAGTTGAATACAGTCGCCAATAGAATTTTGACATTGATTCGAAAAATCTCAAAATTGTATTGGCAGTAGGATTTAACTTTTCCTTTTATCGGCAGTACGATGTTGTTTGTGTAATACGTGTTAGAAGCTACTGTACTGCCGATTGCTTTCCCAAACTAACACATCACATATTAATATATTATTGTTTTAATTTAAATATGATTGCTAATCAATTAAAATAAAGTTTATAACGTGGTGTAAAATGTTTTCGTTTATATTTTGCAGTGGCAATTTATAATCTGGTTCTATTCTCTTGTATTTTCACTTCCAATTTCTCTAGGTTTTATTTAATTTATAAACACCTTCTTTTGCAACATCATGACACAGTCAAACACAACGTTTATACATCTGGTGTTAAGTCATATGACTTCACATTAACAAGTCCTCCTTACACCATTCGATCGATATTGCAACTGTGTACACATTTAAAACGCACCTTTAAGTGCAATGTACCTACTTTAACAATTTTCTTTTTCCAATACCTTCACATAGCCTCAATATGGAGTGTCGTGTAATGTTTGAATAAAGTCCTCATCCTCAACCCCATGTGTAAACTATGAACCTTTAATATAGGACAATTACCTCCACAGCACCTTCATGAGTTCAAGCTAACTATATTATAGCCCCATAGCCGATGATTATGTTGCTGCGTCCATGACAAAGACACGTAGACGTAGAATTATAAAAGACGCCTTTCTCTCTGGATGGATGTTGCGCCGGCACAAGTGGCAATTACTTTTTTATTCACCGACCATATTAAGTTCTTTTCTAATATTGCGACTGGAAATTTGTATACGCTAAGCCAGTGTACAAATATAGAGCGGAGATTCCTTCTTCACTTTCATTATATGCAATTGAAAAAGAGTTGAGGAACCTTTTGCAATATCTACCTATCGTCATAAAGTATGGAACTTGGTTGTAAGTTCTTACTCAAAAAAAAAAAATTAAAATATGAAATAGAATTGCATAAAGATTAGCCTTGAAACATAACCACGATTGTCAATTTAAAATTCAACTAGTGTGAATTAAATTTACTGTTTTTGTAAGGGCTAGAACCTAAGGGTATAAAAACATTACCTTTTTATAAAGACAGGGTAAACATCCGTCATTACCTTGATTTTTAACGAGTCCGTAACATGCATTTACACATCCAAGTGAAAACGAATGTTTACAAACCCATGACACGTATTCGGCAAAGTGTAAACAACAACAACTTAAATACAATAAAAACAAAAATATACCTACATTAATACACCTACCCTCTTTTGTCTAGACATTTGAAAGTTTGTTAAGTTGCGAAACGAACGATGAAGCCTTGTTTTGCTTTTAAATTGCTGCAAACCATTTGCATTTCAATTAAAAATTCTATCTTAAGAAACATATTATCACTCATGGTTTTCATTGCTTTTTCACGTTCTTTTTCACGAAAAAGAATATGAAATGGAAAAGTCAGTCAGATTGGATATACAAAATTGGAGACGAATGACTATTAAGTGTGGTTTCCTTTAATCCTGGCGGAAATAATATTCATATCGTATAAGTTTTCTATACGAAATTTTCTTCCTCGACTTCTGAGTGAATGATACCTTGAGGTATTCACTCGAAGAATGTGATAAAATAAATCCCTATTCCGGTTGGGGGGAAAGAGGCAATTAACTCCATAAATGATGAAAACAAAAAATTTATAAATCTTTAGTCGCGAAGTTAAAGTGCTGTGCTCTCCTCTAGTCACATTGAGGAGGTTAAAAATGAAGCTTTTCAAATGATTATGTTCCATTTTCTTGAAGATGTAATACTATATCCTGTCAATATATGCAAATTTGTTTTATTTTAAATGTAAGAAATCAAAATCCAATAATTGAAACAGGTAGTACTGTAACCGTACTGTAATTTACATTAGGGTGGAGCGTTTTATGAGTTTTCTTTTAAATCACTGCATGCAACTAATGGTTAATGCGTTGTGGTTTTCTCAACTTTTCTGATGATTTTTTTTATTCGACTATGGGAAAATAAATAATCGGGAAGCGACCCAAGGAGGAAGTATTTTTACGAAAATTGACATCCTTCGAGTTCAGAAATCCTATTTAAAATTACTTTATTTAACTCACTCCGTACAACTAATGGTGGTAGCTTATTGGTCTAATGAACAAAATCTCATCATTTATTTTGAGTCACCTTTGAGAAAAAAACAACCGAAATCCACCGAAGTATGCACTCATTTTCAAACAAAATCAGATTTATTAATATCAAGAAAATCGACTTAGATTAAGTGGATGTTTCAAATCCGAAGAGTATATTATATTTAAAACAACCGTTAGGCCTGGCAGAATAATGAATACATACATATGTTTGCATATATGAGCATTTATTGTTATACATACGAGCAATACTGTTCACTTAAAGCATGAGTACAAATACAAGTACTTTTACTTGGAACTTGAAACTTTTTTAGTAAAAGAATAATAATTCTTTAGTTATTGTACTTTAAAACTCTAAATACATGCACCGTTATTAGTACTTGTACTTAAAACTTCCAAAAAAGTATTTATAAATGAGGAATTAATTACTTTAGTATTTAAAATCTGTACTTAAGTATTATTTAGTTCCTTTTCAATTCTTTAAGTACTATAAAATACTTTTAAGTACTCTACTATACTTTTTGTGTGCCTAAAATACTACTGCGCTTGCAGAAAAATTAAAGAAGTCAGGAATTTAATAAAAGCTTATTATCTCGAAGAATATCAATAATAGCGAGTAGCGAGACTACACACAAAGGTTTTGGGTCGAAACTCTTTGAGGATACGGAGGCAAGTTGAAGTTGCCACTATCGTTTTGCATTTTCCAGTAAATATTTATAAAAGATTGCAGAAAAAAATCTACAACAAACTTTACGAAAAAATGATATAGTGTTTAAAATTGGGCAAATGGTAGTTCATTTAAATTTTGGTCAGTGTGCATTTTTGATCAAGTTGAAACGAAGTCATTTCTTAACACGGAATTCAAAAGCCATTGTGTGTAATTGCTCTCTGTTTCGCTGGAAAATCTGGAATTTAAATTGTAAGAGCAGCCAAGTTTTTTTTCTTTTCAACATTGCGTAGCTACTTGGTTTTTTTTGTTTAATTCTCAGAACAAAAACCAAACAAATGCAAATAAAATGAAAATTTGAGTAGCTACTCAGTGTTGAAGTATCGCCAAGCTTATGGAAAATGGTCGTGAGGTGATGTTAAAAATGGTTCCTTTTGGATTGCAAGAAATCTACGTCCAGTGACGAAAAGATATCTGCTAAGCTTAACATATAAAAAAATAAGATGGATGAAGCTTACAGGAACAGGACTTTGAGGTCTCATACAGCTCCAGCCCACTGATCTCTATATATAACTGGATAGTGTATTCAAACAAAACCTTGACAAAACAAAAATTTGAAGAATTTTATAACAGTGACAATGCCTACTTTCTGTATAACATATAACACGATGTATTTTGTCTGGTCTTACTCAGCGTTGAACCTGATGTTGCAGTGTTTTTGCTATTTTTTGTTTTCTCGAAGTGAAATAAGGAAGTACATATATTTTAGTTTATTGTTCATCTCAAATAATACTATCTACTTTCGCTACTGCAGTTCTTAAACAAAGTCCAAAACCTCTTGAGACTTGCGCTAAATTTAGAAAAAAATGATACATTAAGGAGAACGAATGCTATGACTTCTATTTTTAATAATTTAACAAACTAGAATAGATATGCCCCATTTTGTATATTTTTGTTAGATCTATTTTTTTTTTAAATTAATACATCATATTTTTGTTTAATTTCTACTTTTATTAAATTAACAATTTCAAAGAGAACTTTTCGACGAAAGTTAAATTTTAGGATACAAATTAAATGACTTTTTTCGCTTAATCAAAAGCTAAAATAACTTATGTGGTTGAATCATTTGATTTGTTTCATTTTTATATAAAGTCAAAGAATTCTTTGAATGCTTTGATGCTAGATAATCAACCAGCGAGAGGGCAACACTTGTGGTTACAGATGCGGAAATACACCATTTTTTTATAGTTTCAAATAAATTTAGATGGAAGATTGTATCAATGAGTGTGAAGGAGATGTAAGGAGTGCAAAATGTGAATATACATACTAAATGTTATATTCAATTTGAATCACAAGAACTGTTATATTTTGTATGGAATAGACTTTCCAGTGTATTAAAGAGATCAGTGCACTAGCACTTGCGTATTCTTCAGATATAAACCTGACGGAATACCGTATTTCGGGAATTTTAAACAGTAATGTTGGTACCAAACAAATATTCAAGTGGTGATGCGCTGTAGGTAGCTCTTTGCCGAAAATAGCAGCCCTGCTTGCAATTGCTTAAAACAAAAGGAGACCATATAGAGAAAAAGTGAATTTTTATCTATCGTTTTATATTATTTTTTTTTTTGATCAAAATGCAACATTAAATGAAAAATTCAATATAGGATCGAAAATTCAATAAAATTAAAAAAAAAAATAAAATTTACGTTGTGAATTAAGTTGTTTTTTAGGTCCACCAAAAATATGCATGTACATATATACGTCATGCTGCTGTTCTTCCACATTAGAACCTTTATGATATAGTTAATTATTCACTCTAGATAAGAATTTGACCAGGATATCAGATTTTTTATCTTCATTGAAAAAGAATAGACTGATATTTGTTTCAACGCAATTATATTCACAGCACTGTCGATATCACGCATCAAATTGCAATTTATTTCGCAAAACAGGACGATGATGTGACAGAGTGTGGCGTTGTAGGCGTTAAGCGAACGATATGGTTCCTATCACGTAGCAATCATTTGCACAGCCAATTGAAATTTCATTTATAGATGAATCTCTTGGGGCAATTAAATACACCGCGCTACTGCCGCAGTCGCTGTAACGATACGTTATAACGGTAGGTATGTGCGCGGTTGAATTATTGACAGATCCAGAACCTATGACACAGTTTGTTATATAGGCAAACCAAACACTCACATTGGTTTTGGCATCGATATTGAAAGAGAAGATTGCGGATATTTGAAGGCAGAAAGAGGTAAAAGCCCTCACTACACTTGTTGAACCAAATGTTTTAAGATGTTTTGTATGATTAACAAAAGAAAATCTATATATATTGGATGGGATGGTGTCGCATGAAATTGAAATTCAATTTCGACAAGTTTACTCAGTAGAATAGCTATGCAAACTTTTAGATAATAAATTGAAGGTATTGTAAAATAATTGGAAAACAAAGATGGATCATTTAATTAAATTTGCAATTAAATGAGCAAACAATCTTGTGTCAACCTAGTTTTAAGAAGGTTACGAAAACGAGAATAATGAAATATTTTCTTTTGATGTTTTCCAAGAATGAAATGTTAGTTTAATAGAATTAAGAATACATAATAAATAGTTTTTTGGTAGAATTAAAATATGAAAAATTATACAGTCACCGTCAAAGAGTCACGAAGAGTAAAATTTGTTTTTGATTAAAATTGACAACACATTCAGTGTACTAGGTGGGCGGGTCAAAATTTCACAATGTATCTGTCGGATTGAGAAGCGTTTTGCAAAAGTCTACAAACGTCAAAACACTGAAAATGAGATATGGATAACAAAATATTGGGCTGGTGCACAAGATGGTGAAATACAAATGTTAAACAAATTAAAATGTCCGTTGTAAGTTAATTTTTAAGCTCAAATATTTACGATTATTTTAGATTATTTTATTCTCAATTATCCGACTCTATATGGCAAAATTTGATTTAAAAATTTGGATACTCGGGATTTTTTAAAATTTGGAATTCCAGTAAAATAAATATAGAATAAGATCGAAAAGCTGTTATCTGTAAGGCTTGCCTATGGGTGGTTCACGTGGTAATATCGCTATGCAACCCCAGCGCAATTAGGCCCAAGGATTTAAGGTTCCAAAAAAAAAATGAAATAAGGTCCAAAATTGGGGTATTTTTTCATAATGAAATTATGGCTCAAGGAAAGAAGGACCCACCCAAATGAAAAATTGCCCCAAAAATTTATGAAAAAAGGACTCAACTTGCTGTGTCTTTTTTTTTTTGTTGCAAAAACGAAATAAAGCCCAAATTTTTCATTTTCAAATTGAACTTTATTTTAGACAATGAAACATCACTCCAAACTGTTAAACAAATTCTTGAATTGTATCCTGCACAAGTTCCTTTTTAAAAGTGATCCTCAAGGGTGCTTACATTTAAAAGCCATAATAACGCTGAAGACATCAGGGACTAAAACAATAGCTGCAAAAAATCACGCGGTTTTTTGGCAGGTATTCTGTTACTCCCGGATGGTTTGCAGCACGATCAATGAGTAACAGAAAACCTGCAAAAATTGCAGCTTTTCTGTTGTAGTTTAATTGATCTACCCATTAAATCAAAACGATCGGAAAAAATGCTGTTTACCCATCTTATATTTATTTATGTATTCCGGAATTTTTAATCTGAGGAGAAATTGTGAGAAATTCAAAAAATCCTATAACCAAGGTCTTAATTTCTACTTTGTATTATAGGTAGTCTTACGTATAATAATTTTATTTAATTTATTTGTGAGCTTTTATTATGAAACCTCAACAAATATCGATTTTAAAGTGCACTAAGCCTCGAAACCATTCTTTTTGGTTACAAACGTAATTTCAATGACATTTAATTAAAAAAAAAAACAACACGGAAAACTCTCTCTCGCTCTCTCTCTCTCTCTCTATTGCTCGTCGTCAAACCTGTCCCTTGGCTTTATTCGTTAATTAAAATTAATTATTATTAATCTTCTTGGTTATTCCCATTTGTGCTGAGACACTGAGCAGCAGCGGCCAGACCACCACCAACTCAAACTCCATACCCCGAAGCCTTAACGAATATAACGAAAAATAATAAAAACCCAAAACAAAAAAAAAGGATTCTTACATCTTACTACGTTTTTGTTGCATGCAATGAACTGTGTTGTTGTAATTTTTTGTAAATCAATAGCAACTGAGAATTCAGTCATAGCGCATGATCCTGAAAGTTCTTTAGCTTTGCATTCTCCCCCACTACATCATCATCATCAGGACACTCACTACCTGAACCTGAAAAGGTAATGTAGCTTGGGGGTTGGTGAAGTGATGGGTGGATGGATGGGTTGGGTAGGTTGTTGGTTGTGGGGGATTTGATGGCTTGGCTGGAGCTGGAAGGCAGATTGGTTGTTTTTGTTGCCGTTGCTGTTTTGTCGTTGCTCGTTGTCCCGCGCGTTCTTTAATATTTAAACACAACCGATGGCTTTTGTATGTGCAACTGGAGTGCTTTTTTCAGGGCCCCAGTCCTCATTCCTTTGGCATTTTTCATATGCTAGCAGAGACAGAAGAACTCCAACTCTCCAACTCCAGCCCGAGGATTGAATAAGTAAAAATTTCTTTATTCAACAGTACACAAGAATGTAGATACTGCAAAGAGCAAAGAATTTTATTGCTACCTGTTGTATATGATTACTGCATTAAAATCCGTTTGTGTTCATTTTGCACACACGGCTAAGATAAGTAGTAGGTACTGTTATAAGTTACCTATAACTTATAACTGCAAATGTTTATCTATACTCTGTCTGTCGTTTGATAAATGCGAATGAGCCAAAGCAAAGCACAGTAATTATCTTGATTATAGCGATCCTCACAAATTGATATGGGAAAGTGCAATATACCTTTGATGGGTTTTAATTGGGACCTTGCTGCGACTACAAGGATATTATAGAATATGATGGATTGTTGGTTTAAAACTTCTGCGAAAAGTTCTTCATTAAATACTGTTTTTTTTTATTATTCATTCGGTAGCCACTTTAGGTGCAAAAAAATGGAGGAAACCAGATATCATAATAATTGGAGAGAGTATAGGTGGCTCGGTGTAAGGTACTATTTTATGGAACATGTGTTCAATATTTATTTGTTTTAGACCTTTTCTGGTTTTCTAAGAAGTTTTTAAATGAACAGAAGTATTTATTTATGCTAAGAGGTTTTCTGTCAGGCGCCATTTGTGCAAGTATATGAATTTACTTTTCTTTTTCACATTTATTTATGTATTCATTTATTAAACATATGTTCCCATAAGCTATGATTGCCTTTGTAGTTTTAAAGTTGCTTTTGTATTACAGAAATTTAGAACGAATTAAAAAAGGGGCACTGAAGGATAAAAAAAAAATATCAATCAGAAATGTAATTGCCATGATAGAGAATACGAAAAAAGTGGGTCACGCAATTCTGTATGTATGTCTTTCTACCTGTATGTCTGTCTGTGCATACCTACAGCCTAAGCCGCTGAAGTGATTTTCTTCAAACTTGGTGGTTAAGGGTTTTTGGTGATTGCCCAGAGGAAAAATTGAATTTTTTTTTTGAGGACCAAAACTAACGATTCCTGCCAAATAACCTTTATGGAAAAGTTAACATTTTTCAACAACGACTCTAACGAGGCTACTTTTGTTTCTAAGGTCTAAGAAATGTTTGTAAAAATTCTACTAACGGTAGCTTATTTTGATGGCTATACGAAGCAATGGTTCGTGAACCGATGAAAATTTGAAATTGAGTGCTTAGAGATTGTAATAAGTGCGAAATACAGAGAGCTTGGTAAAGTTTTCGGCACACCTTCTAAAGAACAAATCTCTGATTTTTTTTTTCAATTGACATAAGTAGCGGTTTTCCTAATGTGGAAGATCACCTCATCAAAACAAGATAGACATTATTATCTGTATCAGCGGATTTGTTTTTGTTCAGACCTTTAAGTACTCAAGTGGCATTATGCTTATGGTAAAAAAAATTTTTCCAACAGTTGGATGGATTATTTTGTAGAGGTTTTAATGTTTTTTTAACGAAATCATTCTTCCTTTGGGACATAAAAGACATAACACCGTTCTTACTTTTCTATAAGGCAAAAGTTAGGAATATAACTCGTCGACTTCCTGGCTTTTCGGTACAAAATGATATTTAGTACCTACCATAATAGCTTATTTAAAGGTCGAGCCGTACCATGACATTTGAGTAGGTACCGTAGTTCACTTAACAGAAACTATAAAATGAAACATCAAGTACATAGAATACATCTTTCTAAACTTTGTAAACAACTTAATTTTTTTTTTATAAAAAACCAGTAAAAAAGAAATTACAAGAAAAGATGAAAATTCAACAAGAGGATAACGATAAACCTATACAATTGAAAAGGCATTGAATTAAAAGCACAATGTCCCCGCAATAACAATCTCGAGATACTATTTTACTACATTCGCGAACAATAACTCGGAATTTTGTGTCCACATTCCTTCCCAGACCTTTTATTGGAAATTTATTTGCCTACTCTGTCCAAAATCCTATTGAAAAGGAGCACCACAAAGGAAGAAGATACTCCACGTCCTCTAACACCACATTATGACTGTGCCAGAAGCAATGCCAATATCCTACAAGGAGGCTCAATATACGAACAGGACATGAGAACTAGAAGAAGTTACCATCGATTTGGTTGTTTTGTTGTTGTTGTTGTTCAAGTCATATTTTGAGTTGGGATTGGGATGCCGAATGCTGAAAGCAGTTTCGCATTTTATGACCCAAGGTAGATATTCCACTTTCCACATGCCCAAAACTTCTCATTCTCCTATTATATTGTATCGTCATCGTCATCGTCATTGTCATTGTCGTCGTCGTTTTTCGATGTTTATCATTTGTGAAAGTATCTTTCGGTTATTATTGTGGAACGCTATCGACCGGAACGGCAACGGATCGCCGGATATTGGGTACCGAATGAATAGGAATACACTCCTCGAATAATACAATGTTCGCATTTTTATCAATAACCAATTATTATTTTTGTTGTTCTCTATTGTATATCGATATCGATTGATATTACATTATTTTGTCTGTCTATAGAAAGACGACCGACGACGACGCATGGCGCGAGGTGGCATATACTGGAATTAGGGTTGTGTGTAGGTATGGGACTTGGGAATATTGTCTGTGCGTCTTGTAATAGAATAATATCTTCAAATATTTACCCAGGGCCCGAAGAGACCGCTGAATATTAAAGGGAACCGGTAATGAAACCTTGAACACATGACATGTCAAATTTGATTCGAATGTGAAAATGAACCAGCCTGGGGAGTCAGAGTCGTCATACTCGAGTCGTTTTAGGTAGGTATTGCAGAGTGATTCAATTATTATTATTATCATTTCTTTTTTTGTTGAGACGAAGGTACCTACCTTTATTGAAGAATTTTGTTGTTTCTTTTCTTGTGTTGTCATTCATCGGAATTTTTGATGTTCGAGTACCGAAATTGGTAATAATATTACAAATCGAAAGGAAATTAGTATCCCAAGCGAACAAATGGAGAAAAAAACTAATTTTGATAGGCAATAGATTATGGTATTGAATATAGAATTCCCCCGTCATCAAGTTGTTTTCCTATTGACAGCAACAAAGTGAAGAGATAAGTAAATTGATTAAAATACATAGCAGAGTTTGGGTGGTTTGAGTTTTTGGACAGCTAAATTATAAATTAATATAATAACTATTGATAATAATATATTTTACAATAATCTAACGTTTAGAACCCTACATATAAATTGGACCCAGAAGACTCCTACCGTCACAAAGGTGGAAGCACCTTTGTGAAACGTGCACCCAGAAGACTAGAAAACAGAGCGGACAATCCCAGATGTAACATTCACGGAATTCATAACCACCAAAATAAAAAACTGTGGGGTTATCGAATATTTTACGGATAGTGATCGATGATACGTTGTCTTCGACTTAGATGCAAACCGAAGAGCTATTATAGAGGATGCGCTAGCAAAGTTCAGAACAAAGGAAGAAAGATAAACGGGAGATTCTCCACAAAAATCATAAAACAGCTGTCTCGCGGAAGGAACCTTCCCCAGGGTATGGAAAACAACGACTTGTTCTCATTAGCAAAGAAACAGAAGACCCGGATTCCCAATCCGCATACAAACATCTATGTATACTGAAAACTGAAAGCAACCTCCTCGCGAAGATGTTTAAACTTCGTCAATCAGCTACAGTACAAATGCAGAACGTCGAGTTCTTAGGGCAGACCTCTCGATTAGAGCTACGGAGAAAGTAGTGAAGGCTTCCCAAATTGTACATCAGGCTCTGGATGTACAAAATTCCTTTAACTACTAGGTTAGTTGGAGGTGGAGTGACATGCTGAGAGCGCTTAAGACAAGACCCAATACCTTCTGCGGATGATGAAGAATTAACTCATTGACCGGGTATTAACCTATGATACCACATCATTTGGTCACAAAGAAGGCCTAAGGAGAAAGACAATCACCTCCGGAAAAGCGCCAGCATCCATTTTGTGACCTGACACTTGGAACGTCTCCTGCGCATGGAAATGCTGGATGACACCTCCCTGGTAGGGTTCGCAGACGACATTTCTTACTGCAAGAAACACCGAAAGTGTGCAACGATCAAACTGAGATAGATCTCCTAACGCAGAGGAGGATTCCAAAACTAATAGACTTCCCAGTTAGACACAAAGTCATAAAAAAGCAATGATGGTTTGAAGTATCTTGGAATCATGCTCAATAAAATTAAGAGCAACAGAGGAACGAGCATCGGAGGACTACAAGTAAGGACTTCTGATGTCAACCACACATGCCTTTCTCTTATATGGATCCGATAGCCAGGCCACTGAGACAAGAGAAGTACCGGAAACCAGATGTTACCAGTACAGTGCCTTGAAGCCTTACGAATAGCAAGCTTTTGATCAGTGTCAAAACAATTTTTAGACAAAAAGGCGGATAATTTGTAGTAGAAGCCGTAATTACGTAATCAAAGGCGCTTTCACAACTGAAGTAGCAAGAATGGTGGGAGTCTGAAAGCAGAGGGAACTTGACTGCAAGGCTACTAGGAGTCGTTGCTGAATGGGTGACCAGTGACAGGGTGAAGTGAATTATAATGTCATGCATTCTTTTCCGGACTCGGGTATTTAAATGCCTCCATACACAAAATAGGTAAGGCAATACGTTCTTCTTGCCAGTAAGGAGACTCAAATTTAGATGACGCCTACTGCACCATCTTTGAGTACAGAACTTGCAAAGAATCATCGGCGAAATAAGTCTAAGATGCCAGAGAACGTACCTGACCCAGGTACGTTCTACAACCAAGCAAAGAGAAGAGCCATTTCACGAAAAGACAGAACCCGCTATTTAAAAAAGCACCCCCACCGCCCGCCATCCCTGATACAAATACGAAAGTGGTCCCGAGGTGGGTGATCATCGATTACTTTTGGATTTATAGCCAGTATGCCAAGTTTGAAGTCCCAAGAAGATCCTGGCACTCGGGGAAGTATGATACCTTCTTAATGCATTCCTCCAAAGGTAAAAAAATGAATATTTTCAAATGGAATTAATAGGTCAAAAAGCTTGAATCATATAAAACATTCCCCAAAAACAATTTTTTTTTTCAGTTTCTGTTGGTCACAGAGAACCTTGTTTAAACAAAAATTGGTATGTAATTTTCAAAGAAATATTAATATATGTAGTTTTGGAAAAATTAGCTTCTTTCCTGAAAAAACGATTGAAAATAATCAAATATCATGACGCCTTGATATTCTAAATGATTCGAACAAAGTCCAAAAACAACTCTTGACAGTGCAAAAAAAATAGCATATTGCATATCACACATTTGGCAGTTACATGTCACTGCCACAAGACCTTCGAACGTAGGCTGGCAATGCTTGGCCAAAGCTTATTGATGTTTGGGACACATCTGACAGGTATTTCATCTGTCGAAAACTATCTATAAGTAAAAGTAATATCAAGTTTGCAGATGGGGAAGTATCTTACATAATAAGAACTACCCACACCTACCCCCTTAGCAAAAAACAAGAAACTCCCCTTAAATTTTTTTTTTATTTTGATGACGCATTGGAAATTAAATTTCATTCAAAGTCAAAACTTCTTTCTGTAAACATCACTTATAGAAAGAACCACATAAACGATGACATCTGTTCGAAATTAGGTAAAAGAAAAAATAAGTAATTACATACACAAAAACGAAAACGAAAAGGCAAAATCATTTACAACAACAACAAAGAAAGAAAACAAAAACATTTCAATCTCGGATTACATTCCGAAAAATTAATCATAAACAAAACAGGGGGAAGCAATAAACATCAGAATACGACACCACATAAATACTCATAGTATGCGACGAGAGTTGACTCTTGTCTCCTGTGGAGAAGACGGGCTTGACATAGCCTAAATAGTTTCAATGTCGCAGGACGTATCTACAGACGTACGACAACAATGACGACAACGACGAATACGGAGACACGATGGTGGTGGTGGTGTCCGCAGTCGGAGTGTGTTATAGACTTATTTTATAGACGAACTGCTTCCAGACGACCAAAAAGATAAATTCTATATTACGAGTATTTCTACGGAGACACAAACAATTCTAATGTTTATGGGTTGGGTTTTGGGAAACATACCAGTTCAAGGAGTTAAACTCTGCAGGATAATAATACATACTGCTCGCACTCGCAGTCATTCTTAAAGTTAGAAGAACAAACACAAAAAAACTACTGAACACAGCACAGAGAATAAGAAACCGGAACTCATTGTATATGTTTTGCTGCGGCAAGGGTGACAAATCACTGCAATTTATAAATGAAAACAATCGACCTGGCATAACAGTTGCTGGTATGTTGAAATAAGAAATAATGTTTGTACAATCAAGAAAGACATCGATTCATTGATGAGCCGATAAACTGTTTATGTTTCATGATAAAAGAAGATATCGATCTCAGATATATGAGAATAATTGAACTAAATTATTGAGATCTATTTATATCTTTTCTTATTATAGAGAAAGTTGAGATTTGATTTTTGAAATATAATTTACATGTTTTCCAAGTTTAGTGTGTTTTTCTGATTCTGAGTGGGAAAAAAAGAATCTCAAGAAACTTTGGGATTCCAAAAACTAAGGGCTTAACCAAGCACATTTTAGAATAATTCAAAAAAAATCTGCCCTCATACTTGGTTCCTAGACACTATTAACATTTCAAAGAGGTATTTTCATATGACGCTGTGTAAATAAATTTTGCCGTTGTCGTGTCGCACTGTCGCACTTTGGTTTGGTCAAACCTCAATTCGGGGAAAACAGTTTGATCAAAATGTATTGCATCAACTCAAATACATAGAAGCATCTTCAAAAAAAGCTTGCTTTGCATGTATGCACTCCGATAAGATATGGAGGAAACACGTCAGCAACACAACAAGACTATATAAAGAAGTAAATTTTGTACAAATTGACTTTATCCAATATAAACGAAACCAGAAGAAACTCATGAACAGAAATTCTTATTATGTATTTAGATTTTTTATTATATTACTTATTGAAACCGGAATAAATAATTTAGTGCAATAGTTTAGCTAGTTTTACATGATTTGTGTAAACACCAAAATTTGTGTAAACATTTGTTTATTTTTGACATAAATATGCACAAAATTTTCATAAATTGGATGACCGAAAATGATATTATAAACACTATTTGCACTACATTCGGGTCATCCATGTGAGTTTCAGATGATATTGTGTATTTTTATTAAAAATACACATTTTTTTGTAGATGTAGATACTTTATTCTAACTAGAATAAAAATTATCCCCCAGCTTTGACTGGAAGCAAACCATGGGATTTTATGACAATCTTATTCCAAATCTGTGCCAAAATGAATTCTTTGTAATCTTTCCAAGGTCTTACAGGGGCATAAAGTTAAATTTTTGTTGTTATTAAATAACATTTTTGTACAAAATTAAAATAATTTGAAAGTGGTTATTGAAGCACAGTTCAAAGAAACTAATATTAAGATAACCGTAACCCTAACCTTAATCCAAAACCAAAATATAAGAATACGTGAAAAAAAGATAATTTGCTTTCTACGACCAGGCCTTGCTGGCTTATATACATAAATAAAGTCATTTATGGAAAAATCGATTTAAAAAAAGCTTTTTTTTTCAATTTTCGACAGTATTTTCCACAATAATTGTAACACAATAACTTAAAAAAGAGGTGATTTTTCCAAATGAAATTTGTTAAAAATATTATATGCCTTGCTTTATTCAACACTGAGTAGCTACTCAGTGTTTTATTTTATTCGCAAAATATATACTATTCAGAATTTTTTTGTTTTTGTTTTGCGAATAAAATGAAACACTAGCTACTCCTCAGTGTTGAATAAAACACTGCTAAAATTAATATTTTTCGTGCAAATAATAAAAAAATAACAATTGAATATTATTTCGTTTAGGTGGGAGAGGCAGTTAAAAAAAATAATTAAAATTGAAGAAAATCATTAAAAATAACGGCATTAGGTACTTACAATATTAAATTATAATTTTTTCTAAAGCCATCAGGTATCTATTCTTCAGTTTTGTTGCCTAGCAAAGTTTCTGTGAACTGTTTTTAAAATAAAATAACTTCAAACTCAAAATTATGAAAGAAAAATATGCAAATTTTCTTTTTTTATCTAAATTATTTGAAATAATATCTCATTAATGACTTTTTTTGTTCTTAATAATGCATTTTTTTAATTTTTAGTGTTTGTATTTATTCAATGGTCAGAATGTAAAAAAATAAAATGCACTACTGTATCGCACGAACTTGCTCTAATGCAATACTCAGTATTGCGCGTGTAGGGGCTATATTGCACAATACATTCAGTTTGCACAATATATTGAGTGATATTAAAAAAGTTTAATATTTTCTCAATATTTTTCGATTCCAGAACGAAACAGATGCAGAATAAGCAAAGACAGATAGATATATTGCGCAGTAATATTGAGTCTTGTAAGGACGACCCTTTTTCCCTCAATATTTTTGGACAATATTATTGCACAATAATATTGTGTCGTATAAGGCCCGCATAAGTGTCAAAGTTTCTGAAGATGCTAAAGCTTCATACATAAAGTTCTTAAAAGTAAATACTTTTATAAGAAATTAAAAAAAAAAAACAACGTAAAATTCATTACTAAAATGACTTAAACATGTTCTGTAAGCGTTCATTTAAATTAAATTAAATTCATAAGCAAGCAAAACTAAATTAAATTAAAACGTGCAAAACTAAAATACTGCGTGCAAAAATAAGCATTGATAAAAAGTCAAACTTCTTTTTATGGATGCTTTATTAAGACTGACTTAAAAACTAACATGAGAAACAAAAGAGATGCTTAGAAGAAGCATGATACGATACGGTAAAACCTATACAGCAAAATTATGTACATAGAAACTGTTTTAATAATCATAAGATAATTCTGTTAAATTTAAGAGAAACATCTAGTTGAATACATATATTCATATGCCTTAAACTAATTTATAATTATTTTGACAGAATAGAAATGTTCTCTTCTCTAAATACATGAGATCGTAAAAGGGTTGCCATGTGTATTATTAGATAACTTAAATAATTAAATTGTATATTGTAAGAAATGAAGACGCTTACAGTTCTTAAATTGTTTTGACCTCCAAACTAAGTATGCCATTTGATTTCGTTAAAAACATCACTTTTAAAAAAATTGAAAATCGTTGGAGCCTTGTTTTAAAAAAAAGTTTGAATGACAATTTTAAGAAAAAATTAACATAGACATTTATTTAAAATCCAAATTTCAAAAATAAATCATACACCCATTTTCAAACAATGAACAAAAAATTTAAGGTTTTTTTAAAAATCAAAATTTTGATACAAAATAATTTGAAAATTATTAAGGACATCTTGTGTAAAAATTGTAATCGAAATCCGTGATAATGATAGAAGCTATAGGTAATATTGAGTTGGATATAAAAAACCTTCGTGTTTTGTTTAATAAACATTCAAGTTAATTCGAAAGAGTCTCTTTTCAATTCTAAATTTTTAACCTGCAACTGGAGAAGTGAAGCATTATTATTAGTCTGTAAAAAAAAATTAAATTCTCTTTTTTAACCCGATTAATAGTTGTTTAACTAATCTGCTTTGTTTTTTTAAGTTTTATTATTAATATTCTACAGTACCGAATTTAATTTTAAGATGTTTTTCAAGTATAACCTGTTGTTCATAATCGTATAAGAAAAACATTTAAGTTCAAGTGATAGAGAGTACCTAAGGTGTATTTTTACTTTTCTCTCTATCTCTTTTTGAAAGATTTATATTTACTTTTTGTAGGAACTAACTTGTTTAAATATCCTGTGACCCTGTGAATCTAGTTTAAATACCCATTTTGCAAGTAATCAATATTGCGACTCCAATAAAATGTTTGTACCTGGTAAAAAGATGTGAAGTACGATGTTCAATGGCTATGGCTTTCAAAACAAAATTACAATTCACTACGATTTGCAGAAAAAAGACGTGCTGTAAAAACTATTTCTAACATCTGCCATTTCTGAGAACTTGGTATTATAGCTCGTACTACCCACAACTTCAACCAAATTATTGATCCGTTTTTTCCTATGTATTGAAAACTGATATTTTTGAAATGTGAGCAAAAAGAAGAAGAGTTCTTCTCTGTATGCTTGTACCTAAGGAAGTCCTGCAGAATGCAAGAATAGAGAAACCAAGGCAAGGAAGAAGCATCCTTTTATTTCAAAAAAGCACTACCATCAGTACCAGAACTCGCAATGTAAGTACAGAGAGAAAATATAATTCCCTAAGTTCCTGTGTGTAAAACGAAAAGGACAGACTTTATTAGTGTTTGTGTGTGTAACATTACTCTGCTACGACTGTGCTTTTTGCATTTCATACTGCAAGGTACTTGCAAGGATATCGAACTCAGTGCCGGTTTACGAATGACTATGGATCGCGGGGTGGTTCACTTTGTAGAATTGTACAAACTATTTAAAATAAATAGGTAGTGTATCTACAATTTAATGTAAATCAACAGAAAGGAAAAATATTGCTTCTGAAAAAATAAAAACAAAATGATATACGAGGATTTAAAAATAAAAAGGAAACGGAAATGAAAATGATATTAAAGAGTAAGTATAAATGTGCGTTGGGTGGAATGCACATCTGCAAAATGAGAAAGCTTTAACCAGATAAAAACCAGTTGTGGAAAATATTTATATTAGCAATATAGTACACGTAAGTATTAGGATAACAGATTTTATACTACTTGTACAACCAGGAAGGAGCTTTTTATGAGCAAAGATATCAATAAAACTATATTGGCACGTTTTGCAATTTGTACTTGAATATCAATTTCAGATTGAGATAAATTATGGAAGGTACATGGACGGTTTCTATTAAGATATTATGTAGAGGATACCGTATTATTTGCTGAAAGTGTATTCTTACCGAATTAACTAATACATCTAGATTTTATCGATATTTCTCACAAATATTGTAAGTGAAGACCTTCAAAACCAATTTAAGTCCGAAATATAAAGAAGGTGAACCTGCAATAGAAACATATTTAATAATCATTTTTACGTGAAAGTGAGATAGATTTAAATGAGGGAAAAGGGTATATAAGTTAAAGCAGAATAAATCATGAAAAGGTATGGTAACGTAATCAGTCGATTCTAAAAATGGAAAATCAATTTTAGGGTTCATAGGGGTAACACAATAATAAGAAATCAAACATGGTTCATTCATGACAGTAAAATTAACTTTTCACCTTTTGTAATTGAACATATTCGAAGTTAATTTATGCCAGATTGTAATACGAGCAAAGCAGGATTATGAAACCTTCTGAGAAAAAATAAAATGTACGACTGGGTCGCACGTACTTGCTCTTAGGGTCAAAGTTGCTGTGGATGCTAAAGCTTCACATATAAAGTTTTTAATTTTATAAGAAATTAAAAAACTTTTTAAATTTAAACTTTTTAAAAATAAAAACAATCAAGAGATATTTTCAATTTTAATTTTTGAATTAATGCCAGCTTTTAGGGCATTCTGCCCCATTGTGCCACATAAGATTTTAGTTTAAAAATGAGAACAAAAATAACAACAAAATCGATTTTTTAATGACAGATTCTACAAACGGTAATTTCTCATAGGAAACAAAAAAATAGAACGATTTTCATAGAAATATAGATCTTGTCGAAAAAAATTTTCTTGAATTTGTTCATCGAAACCAAAATTAACTGCAGCTATGTATGTACCTGCCACGTAACTTCCCTAAAACAGCTCTTACGATTATTATTAAAATTTTGTTTAATGCATAAAAAAGTGTTATAAATCGGAAAAATGCACTGTGTTGCGAATGTAAATGGATGGTGGAATATCTCAATTGAATTTTCAACACTGATGAGTAACATTTTTCAGTAAATTTTATCGAGTAGATAGATAAAATATACACTTTTATTAGACTCGTTACATATAGGTTACATTTTTTAGCATAAAACAAACCACTCTACTTTCCAGCACTAGATATCGACTTTTGTCCACTTCAAAAAAATAATAAACTCATCGAGATCTTTGATATCGTCGGCGTAGGATCTAAAAGAAAAACTCACTAATTTTTCGGAAATTTGACCTCACGCTTAGAATTTACGTTATCTAAGCTTTCTTAATATCAAATATGTTATAATTAAATAAAAAAAAAAGAGTTATGTGGCAAAGCCTCCCTGGTAGGGATGGTTTGCCAAGGGGTGGGCGAGGTATGGCCAAGCTCCTAAATGTCAATTCCAATACAGGTAAAACTATAAACATTTAGAACACGTAACAAAAAAAAATTATTTATTCAATTTTATACTAAAAATAACTTATTTTTATAATTCAGACTTCACCATTTGCAAAAGTTACCCATGATAAGCACCCAACGAAGTGGTTTTGCTTATTGCAAAGGCACTCCAAGAAGCAGTTTTGGCTCTGGTAAAGGCAATCCGTGAAGTGGCTGTGCCAATGGCAAAAGCACCTCACAAAGTGGATTTGCCAGACAAAGCATCCCCACGTAGTAAATGGCAAATGCAGATTTTTCTAATTTATTGATAACTTTTTCTCTGATAAAATTTAAAAAATCACTTCTACATATTATTGAAAATATAATTTACAAACGATTTTAGTAACACTTATTTTAAAAGAAAAGCACTACACATTTACGACAATTTTTTAACTTGCTGTTCTAGATACGGAAACAAAAACAAAATACATGTCCAACTTGGCTTGTGTCCACTGAAAAACTGTCAAACTTCTTGGGAAGTTTGTGCAACCAAAACCAATTTTGCGATATTTTACAATGTCTTGGTTTGACTAAAAAATCGATTTGCCCACTAAAAAATGATCGCCCTCCTATCCTACATACAACTTCAATATCACTTTTAGGCCGGTCGGTGCAGAAATTAAATAGGACATTTTTATTTCCCCAATTGGTTCATAAGCAATGTAAAACTCGTATTCTTAGGTCTTCTGCTCTGGTCGCCATCTTGAATTTTATGAAAATCGATTTTTTCTTGATTATCTTCCGCATTTTCAACTTAACAATAAAGCTTCGTTTACAAAAGTTGTTTTAAATTTAATTCTCTTTAACTTTTATCATAACAATTTTTTCGTTACCCTCGATATTTTTCGAATAATCGAAAAAATAAAAATCTTGATTATACTTACATTTTCAACTTTACGCTCAAAATTTGAATACGAAATTTAAGTTTCTATAACTTTGACCCCAATAATTTTTTGCACAGATCAAAATTTTTTATTTTAATGCCAACTTTTTTTAAAGTTTTTTATTTTTGTTTTAAATATTTTTTTTTAATTTGTCTTTTGTTATATTTTTATTTTATTTTATTTTTTAAATTTTTGTTTATGTTTTCGTTTTTACTTGCGATATAGGTACTATATAAGTATATAAACCGCAATTATAAATTTTTAATTAAAAAGGCATAGCGTATGTATTAACTTTATCAATAAGAGCAAGTACGTGCGACCCAGTCGTGCATTTATTAAATATAGACTGAGAGCGAGATCCGACTGCGAATTATGGGAGTGAAGTGGTAAGTGAAAAATAAAATCTGAGTAAGTATGCAGTCTTATCGTTTAAGTGTATCCTGATTTCCTAATAGTTGAAAATTTCAAGATTTGTCGTTAAAAAGTAATTCAATTTTTTAAAGAAAAGGCGTTCTTTGGGAAACCCTATCGGTACATAAGGCTATAAGAACGGTTTTCAATTTAACTTGAATGTGCAGGCTGGGTAGGGTATGCATTGAACAAAAACCAAACCAATGCTCGCTTAAGAATCCTATTCAAGGTAGTTCAAGGTTTTGAATCTCAGCTGTTAGGTATCTCCCATGCGTATTTGAAATATGTATTTAAGATTTAAAGAAAACAAGCTCTGGTAAATCACGTCTCATTTAACATGATTATACTTACGTTCTGTATTATAGCTGTGAAATGGAATAGGAAGGTGTCTTAGTCGCGATCAAGAGTAGCCGCATCAGTCACCACCATCAGTGCCTCAGCACGATTTGAGACAACTTGTTATATTAAAATCCATCTGTCAGCAGAAATCCCTTACAAGCCTTCCAAATGTGCTCAGATAACAAATAAAATACATTAAATCCAACCCACACGCGTATATGAATGTAAACACCGCAGCGCAATACTGCTGCTAATAAGCCAACTTTCCAAATCCCTAAATCCCTATTCCATTAGCGTCCAGGTGGACCAATTACTCCAGTAATCCTTTCATTTGCCATATATGTAGGACGTAGGTAAGTTAGGTACCTAAATAGACATAGCTATACATTCAACATAATGTGTGTATGTATGGCTGGCTGGATGGCGTCTCCTTTTTGATCAAACAAACACACTTACATAAATGCCATTCGTGTGGGTAGAATCATCTATCTTTCTACCCATAAATGTAAATAAAGAGTAAAAAATGCAAAAGAAAAATCCTTTTGGTTCTTTGCACACCAGTAGGTTCCAAAAATTACCAAATACAAGAGGACTCTGAATCAGAGTATAGAATTCAGAACTCACATGGTTAAGAAGAAAAGAGAGGGGAGATGAGAGAAAGATCTATTATCAGAAACCAAAATTGAATTGAGGAGATAATCTCATACGGCCTGAAATTTAATCCTCGCATTTGTAAATATTTCTTTCAAAAGGATTCATTTCTCTTATAAAGGAGTTTACCTAGCTTCCTGCTTGTCATCTACCTACCTACCTTCATAACTGAGTCCTGACCAATGGCTTATAATCTGGAGAGGATAACTTACTTGTCCAATTGAGCGTTCTTTGGTTACACAAAAACGAACCAAAGATAATCATGCAGGCGGCAGGAGCAGCAGCACACTACGACTCAGTCAGGACTCAGAATACAGTACAGGAGAAGCAAAAAGGATATGTGTATCTATAAAGGAAAAGAAAAAGGCAAAGGCTCCTCGCATCACACACAGAACTCAGTTCTGAGTTCTCCATCTCAGGCAGAATTGCAGAGATATCAAGGTAAATACAGGATAAGACTTGATGAAAAGGCAAAGCGCACAGGAAGGTACTCACTCGCATCCCATATGTAAAGCAGTTCCCAAAAATAAAGGATGGAAAAAAAAAAGGAAAAACTCAAAACAGATTGCATATGTGCTGCTCTCATGTTGCCACCGATGCTGTGCTCTGTAGCTGTATATAAAGAGTAATCCAGTCAGAATGGAATTACAGAATGTCACTGTGAATTTCTATAGATAATCCTGGTACTTTTAACAAACATGACACAAGTGCATCCCTATCTAGCAATAGCTACAGAGCTATTCCTTCGTTAATGTGGGACGATGTCCTGACAAAATGAGGACCAGGTGAGTTCAGCAGAGAGCTTAACAACTCTCGCTCCTGATGCTCTGTCTCTCTGATGTCGAGTTGGAGTATAGTGCTACTAGCAGGAACAATCTGTATACCTATGTGCTGCGAGGACAAATAATAACGGGTTATAACTGGGACTGGGGGAGTAAGTCTGTTTAACGACTTTATCATCATCAAACCGATGGCCAAGTGCAGATGTGTTGTTTAATTTGTGGAATAAAATTTTGACACAATAATCCACACGGTAAATGTGACGAGTTCATTATCGTACTGACCAGCTCCAGATGTCCACTTAAACCGACAGACCAAACAAAATAATTGGTTCTGTAAAAAAAAACAAAATACTTGCAAGCGCAAACGTGGACCAGTACAATAATTCATTAGAATATTATGGTTTTCGCATAAAATAATTATAGCGGTCCGTAAACAATTGGTATTGTATAGACACAACAATTATTTCACTCCCCGACCTAGGCGAAGTGAAAGAAACAATTTCGAAACTGAACTCCAATAAATCTCCTGGGACTGTCGCCTTGGTGCCATAATATGAAAACTAGAAGGCAGTAGTCTGATTTAGAGTAATATGCAAAAAATCATCTCCAAAATATTGAGAGCAGAATCGAACCCTTACCAATTTTTGTCTGATACTTTAAACGAAACTTAGAAAGTTTCCTTCCCATTTAAAGACTCTGGATTTAAAGAAACTTTGCATCCACCCAACCTCGCACCTACCCCGAATCCTATAGTGACCCCAAGTAGAAGGGTTGCAGATACTGTTTATACGATAATGGGTTGGGGTACAGAAAACTAAAAAAATAGGTTGGACATAAAACCATAATTTTTACTTGCGATATAGGTAATAAAAGTCAAGTTAAGGATTCGTAAAAAACTCGAGATAACAATCAGACATGCCGTTACGATGATAGAGAATGCAAAAAAATTGGGTCCCACAATTCTGTCTGTCCGTCTGTCTTTGTATACCTCGAGCTACACCAACGAGCCGCTCAACCGATTTTCTTGAAACTTGGTGGTTAAAGGTCTTACGTGATTCCTTAGAAGGGAAATTGAAATTTTTTTTTAGGACCAAAACTAACGGTACCTGCCATGTAATCATTAAGGAAAAGTTAACTTTATTCGAAAACGGCTCTAACTATTTTGATTAAAATTTTTGTGTCTGCTTTTGTTAGTAGGGTCATACTTTTGAAATGAATGAAAAAGTTCTACTAAAGGCACCTCCCATAAAACTGTTTTTTAATTTTTGACTTTCCCTTAAACGACTCAAACAATTTTAATGATTTTTTTTATACGGAAGCTCTTTTTTAATTTCAAAATTATTTGAAATCAAAATTTTCAAAAACCTAATTTTTGGATATTTAAAAAATCTTAAAATTTTTTTTTTTGAAAAATCAATTTTTGGAAAACGGGCCACTGTATTTTTTTGAAATTTTGGTTTTAGATGTGTAATAATATTATCTTAAAAATGGCGTACTTACTTTATTTTTAAACAAGGTTTGAGAATTTGTATACATAAAAAAATTATTTTTTTTAAAAAACGACTCTCAAAACGGCTCTAAATTTTTTTTTTATAAAAATGTATCTTTCCAAATCAAATTGAATGGCACACTTTGTTTCGAGCACAAAACAGTTTAAGAAGTTGGTTATGTCATTTTAGTAATGAATTTAATTTTTATTTATTTCTTATACAATTATTTATTTTTAAAAACTTTATGTAAGAAGCTTTAACGTCCAAAGCAACTTTGACCTTTAGAGCAAGTCCGTGCTACCCAGTCGTGCATTTTATTTTTAATGAACTTATGTCTCAACCAGGTGGGATATAAGTTAATAATTGAATAATTGAATTATGTTCCACAATGTCCCACTATGATGGGACAAAAGTCCATCATGGACTTATGTCCTATGGACTTATGTCCTATAGACTTATGTCCTATGGACTTATGTAATATAGACTTATGTCCTATGGACTTATGTAATATGGACTTATGTCCCTGCGCTGAACTTTCTAACTTGCAAATTGTGTTGTTCTGAACAATAATATCAAAAATATCCATGTGGCAAAAAGTCACAAATAAATATGGCCATTTGACTCTTTAGTAAAGCGTCAAGTGGCCATATGTTCGAATATGGCCATATGACACTTTCAAATTTAAACAGCTCGATTTTCTAATTTTTCCACGTATGATGATATGGCTTGTTTTGAGGAACTGATAAGGTTATTTTATAGTTTTCATTTGAATTTATTAGAAGATTCTTTTTTGGTTTGACGTAAAATTGATCTTTCAACTCGTTTTGATTCGGTAAACGGTTCTAGAATTTTATAAGATTAATACCACGAAAAAGAAATAAGACTTACCTGATGGTAAACTAGTCGGTGAGGTTATTTTCTTTTACACGTAGCCCATTAGGCTTATGAAATTAAAAGTATATATCAATAGTTACGTATACGCCACCCTAAATCAAAATTAAGAAAATTTTATAAAATCAATACAATAAATAAGAGAATAAAATAGTAAATCTAACATTGTCGAGGTAGGAACATTAGTAAATTTTTTCTTTTCAGCAAAGAAAAAATAATGTCTTCCTATATGACTTCATATGCGAAATGGTTTAAATGGTGCAAGACTGCATACAATGACGATTGATTTCACAAAGCAAGTTTAATTGTTGCCGAGCACCCTCGACGCTGTACAAGCATGACCAAAATGTGTTGGCTATTGTAGTGATAAATAAATAATATGAAAATTTGAAATATGAAAAAAAAAGGTATTAAAAATCTCGTTTTGGTGTTTTTAAATTTTGAATTTAAGAAATGCGAATTTAATTTGTTGGATTCCAAATTAACTTCAATGCTAACTAAATCCAGAGCGAATAATATGACCGTTAGAGATGAATACTAATTTTCGAAGTCCATTTTTTCCAAATTCTTTTCACACCATATGGAGCATTTTATTAAAACTTAAATCAAATATAAAATTCTTATTTCATTTCCAAAACAAGAGAACCTTCTTCAAAAATATCTCTTTCCATGGTATAATATGCGGCCTAAGGCAATCGAAATTGACATTTTTATCTGCTTCGAAGATCTTTTAAAACTTAATTATGCACAAAAATGCATAATAAACAACGATTTATTGGATTGTGAGAAAGAGGACGTCATCTAATCTCATATCAATAATAAGCATAAAAACAGGGACGTAGCTGTGAAATTTAAGCAACGAATAATAGTTGCCAACCCACTTCACTTCTTTCGATATCTGTTTTAAATTGGTGAAGTTTTTCCGTACAAACAATACGTTATTTTTCTCCTTTTTGTATAGTTAACAATGCTTACAATGGTAATCTGTAAAATAAAATGAATTTAGTATTTCAAGATTACTCTTTTATTAGACTTCCTTGTGTCTCGAGGTAAAAAGGAAAATTAAGGAAGAAGTTACAACTTTTATTGTTGTCTGAAAAAGAAGACGATTGATGAAGTTAACAGCATGTCATCTAAGACATAAAAACAATGCTCTTAAGATATCAACATATTCAACAAATATGATCGTTTAGATTATTATAAATGATTATAGTTTAAGTTAACAAAAACTCAGCAACCAGTATTAGATCCTTTGACCATATTGTCATAAATGTAACCGGGCCTACAAGCTCTCCACTCTAAATTTGTTACGTCTCTGTACTAAAACTTACAACAGCCATCGATGAAATCGAAAAATAAATAAAACTCTTATAGAAACATACATAAGTGCGCCAAGATAAACCAAATTCAGGGATTTGTAGTCAATGAAATTGTTGTCTTCATCAATGCTAAAATTCGCTTTTCGTTCGAAATTCAATTCTTAAGAATTTCAATCCATAATAGAAATTTAATCCACGATGGTGTCGCATGTAGTTGTATATATTTGATTGCACTTCTACTATTTCTTCTACTATTTTCAAACAACAAAGCGATACAATTTATTTTATGAAAATGGCCTTACATAAAGTAAAGTTCTAGTACGTTTGAGCTCAAGATTCAGAACATCAGTTTTGGTTACTTAGGTCTTAATCATCCTTTTATACAATTCTCTGGAGCTCTTTTTGTCCCACTAGTCAAATCCCTTAAGCAGGAGGTACAACAATCTTAAATCATCTTACGCATTAACTGAAATATTGCTATTCACATCAATTGAATTGAAAGACTTCGCTTCTAAAAATAAATTCAAAAAGAATTTTATCGCAAATGCATATAACTTGCCCTTAGAGCATTACGTACCTGCTAATATCGTAGCTCGTAAGTAAAAAAAAGTTTATTGCCTGCAAATCTTATAATTCAATATGAGTTTTGAGATTCCTTATATCTGCCTGTTCACAAAAATATACTAACGTTTAAATGACTGGCTGTCTGTTGTTTGTTGGATCTCTGCATGTGTCTCATGTCTTGTGACCGTCTGACTGTCTACTTTCGCATGACTTTATTAGTTCTTCAACCATCTGTGTTATGAATACAAACTTTTAAATCAAACAAAATTTGTTGTTGTTGTTTTTGTTAAGGCTGCATTGTCTGACAGTTTATTAGTCTTTTAATAATGATTTCCTTTTGCCCTTGGGTAACCATAGGACTTAAGATAGGACATTGCGATAGTCAATAAATGATTTATAGAATCTCTGACAATGATATTGAATTTTACTTTTTGTAAGGTTTTGTTTATTGAAATATTATATAGGCATACCTACTGCTTGCTATAGTTATAGTAAAAGAAGATTTTCATTCATGACTAAGCAAATAAAAATGTAAGCACTCAATTCGAAATTCTTCATTCTTTTTTAAGTATTGTTAGGATAACGATATAGATAAATAATAATTAATATAATTTTACCTGTGATATACATATTTATATGTGCGTACCTATTATATGTGAACAAAGGTTTAGAATGCGGAAAAAGTGGGTCCCACTAAATAGACAGTTTGATTTACCTAAATCTTTGTAAAAATTTATCGTTTAGCGATTATCGTTAAATCGGCATAGACGATTTTTTTATATTCCAGACTTTATCTGAAATAACCGAACTGATTTCAATACTAAAGCAAAAAATAAGAGCTCTACACATTTTTAAAATAAGCGTTTACTAAGAAAATCCCCTTTTGAGTTATGACAGCCTTCAAGTAAATGTTTTCGAAGGTGCATTATAAAAATAAATACTATCGCAGGTCCTATGACTTATTGTTGAACAGCTCTTGTAAGGACTTGCTCGCTGGCAGTTTCTCTGTGAACATGCTTATTGAAATTACGCTAAACGTTCTGAGAGAGTACTCGCTAAATCTTTATTATTACAACGGGGCTTTTCCGAAAACTATGAAAATATAAACAACCACGAAAATCTAAAAAGTCATAAATATTAGTTATTTATAAACGTTAAAAGAAGAACAAAAAGGAATTTTTGTTTGTACTTTTGACGTTTTCAACTCTTCTTGTAAATATGTACATATGACAACCTAATAACTTAACCAAGACCGTATATTTTCGAGGTATGCGGAAAAAATTGATTAACTTACAGGAGTCACCCATTTTTATTGATAATCTTACTGGTCACAAATTGTCCACAGAATCATGAAATAAAAACTGAATTGTAGGAGGAAGGCTGCCTGTACCTTTCGAATAAGACCAAAATTATTAGAAACGGTGCCCAGGAATTAAGTAAAAAAGAAGAAATAGAATTCGTGCTTAAGTATTAATATAATGATGATGATGATGCTGTAAGTGATAGAAAAAAAAATAATTGCACCAAAAGATAGTTGGTATAGTGTCAGGTTCCACCTACAAGTTAAGTGGTAATGTCAAAAAAACGTTTTTTACATATATAATATAATAATAATGAAATGAATTTGAGTGAATAGATTGATCGAAATGATGAAAATTGGTTCCCTAACAAAAATTAAAAAAAAATCACATTTTCGAGACATACATTTTTTCGTAAAATTAATTTTTTTAACAGATCTTTGAAAACAATGCTGGTGTGGTATAGTAATTTTTTTTAAGAAAAATAAGTTATACACATCGATAGGACAATGGAAAAAAAATTAGGCATCTAATACGGATTTTTAAAAAATCCTCCATAATGGATTTTTTGAGCTTTGAAAAATACATACGATTTTAAACGTTTACTTGTGTTTTTTTTTATTTAAAAAATCGGGGAATAACGTTATTTTCGTTATTCCCTTTATATAAACTGAAAATGGCTTTTATAATTATGTGTTGTCTACACATGTGTAAAAGAATTATATGTATTAAAACAAATCTCTGCCAGTAACTGTGTCTTTCAAATTACGCTTTTATTAGCTTCACTTGTAACTGACAAACTAACTAACCAACATTGTAATAAAATTTTATAGGTAAGTCAATTTTGACCCACTTCCAATTATTATCGTATCAAACTGAAATTTTGTACATAATTTATGTAGTTCGGGTGACTACACAATATTTTGGTGTTGCGGACCCAGAGGAGGGACAAAAAGGGTCGAAACACCCCAAATCTATTTAAGCTTACTTCTAATTATCGTATCGAAATAAAGCTTTGCACAAAATTTATATGAGGAGTGACTTTTCAAAAGGGGATAAAACAAAAAGCAAAATTGTAATTTTCCATTGGATTTCAGGTTTTCACCTGTTTGCCGAGTCCGATTTATAAGGCAATTTTTATGTTTTGACCTTTCCTAAACCCCACTAAATTAAGCATTGGAGTAAAGAGGACAAAACTGCATATCTACTTTGTTAAAAAAAACTGAAAACTGATTTTATCCCCTTTTGAAAAGTCACATCCAGTAACATGGCATCCAGACGAGAGGTATAAAACAAAAAACCGGATTATCTCAAAAAAATTGTCGTAAAATTAGCATAAATATTTTGGATTTTAGTCTTAATGTATTACCTACCATTTGTTAATGAAAGAAATTCGAAATAGATGATGAATGAAATATTAAATAAATATGTATTTAAAATAAGACACAACTTTAGTGCGAATTATATATTAATATTTTGGACAATTGAAGCGAAAATTCAAGGACAAACGAAAGAACAATAAATACTCATACCCCATTCCAATTTCGTCAGAAATTCTAGAAAGCCTTAAGAAATCAAATAAAATAAAACTAAAATGGTAATTTGTATTGAAAGTATACCAATTTAAATTGCCTTTGTCGTTAATCACATAATTAAATTATAACCGAGAGAGAGATCGACAATACCTACTCTATTTGTTGCAACTTTAATGAAGACATGTTTTATAGAAGTCAATGCTGGAATGTCACATTTAATACTCTTAGTTCTTACAGTTTACTTCTGTCATGTTTCGATTTTTTTCAACAATCACTGTTCCATCCATCCTTATTTTCTGTGGACTGCAGCAATGGAGTCGGAGTGCGGGTTATTCACTGGGAGGCAAATTGAAAGCAATAATTCCATTTGTAACCTCCACAAAAGATAGAAACCGTTCCAAGAGTTATTGCATTTTCTAATTACGAAACGAAGGACCAGCACGCAAAAAAAAGTTATTAATAGCATGACATGCATATATGCTTGTGTATGCAAGGGGGCTGCATAGCATATGTGTTGTAACTATGTATGTTTGTGCATCTAAAATGCACGACGTAGTGGCATGAAATGAATCTGAAAATTGGTAAAGTGGATTCAAAAAAAAAAAAGGAACAAAAAGAAAAAAAAGAAGAGTTTGTCTTTGGGATGGATTTTTGTCGTTTGGTTCGTTTGTAGTTCGATAGCGCTACTCTCTCGCTCTCGACGTTCTACGAGATATTCAATAAATTCTTAAAAAGGTATGCGGTATTGATTCGTTATGCACACGTGATGAGAATTCTGGCGGCACAATGTCTGGAGTGGTAGGCACTGAACAGTACCGCCTTCACTCTTCTACCACCTCGGTCCTCGATATACCTTTGGCATATTCATTTGATGGAATCGACAATGCCATGCGAAGTAATCCCCTTGTCAGTTTTATTACCTCGTGATATGAAATCATTTTGTAGAGAAGTTGCTTTATTCTTCCGTTCAATATGCAGGTGTTTCGTATTGGCATATAGATACTCGTCGTATAGTTCCGTTTTGGGAGTTTTTCTTTTTGCCTCACAATTCACAAATGAAAAGAGGAAATTTCGTCTCATTTGTGACGTAGCTTACTTCCTGAATGCCCCTGAATATATCAAACAAAATATATACCTATACATATAATACACACAAAGGACGGACGTGGGACGGGAAACAACAAAGGTAGGTATAAAAATATTGAAAATTTGAGGAACAATTGGCTTGTCTGGTGTAATTTTTAATTAAAAAATGCCAAGCATGTTCGAAAATGTTGTCAAACGTGCATTTAGCTTTGGTTTGTTTTGAGTGGTAATGGGACTTAAGTGGTTACGAGACATGGTTGCTAAAAGTCTATGTTTGCGGCAATAGGATTCAGGAAGAATCATTACAAAATTATTCTCAAGTGCTACTTACCTGGCGAATTTTATATTGATATCGCTACTTTACAAGTCTCTTCAACTGTGTTGCTTAAAAATTTGTAAAAAAAAAAGAAATGGATGTAAGGGTGTCTCAAATTTTCAATTTAAATACGCATACGGGTTCAAAAATTCCTTCGTTTATCCGTCCATATTCAATCCTTGGGTAGGCGTTTCAGTTTATCATATAAATTATGGATGCTTGGGGAGGAGGGGCTTCAGCCCCCTAAGCCCTCTCCCCCATTTTTCAATACTCCACCGCTTGTTTAGAAAATAAATATGAAACGACTCCCTGTAGTTAGCCCTTAAGAAAATTATAATTGAAAAAACACAATTTAAGGTTTAAAAAGCCATCTTTTGTTCGCACTTTCGATTTCTAGGAACGCAATACATTGCAAAGGAAACGTAATTAATAATTTTTGTTATGTTACAACCGATTTTTGTCTATTTTGACTGTACTAATAATTGAGTCAGATGTTACACAAAACGTTAAACGTAGGACAGAAAGGATATCGGAATGAAATGGAATTAAACAAACTTCGTATCTGCCCGAAATTTTCGATTGTCTCTCATGGAGATTTCAGATGGCAACAAAGTTCACAGCTCATACACCCTGCTATTTCCCAAAGACGTTAACTACACTTCAATGAATGTTTCTGCGTGGATCCCAGTGATATAATTAAAACAGACATCTACAATCTGCATGGCTTTTTTAAATGCTCTCATTGCTACAGTTAGTGAGGATCTAGCCTAAGTTAGGTGTGTCAATAGTTTTCCTGACAATCACCGCCTGTGCTAAGAACAGATGGACTTGAAGAGTGCTAAAATTAAATCGCGAAGCTATCACGAGTTGGAAATAATTAAGAATCCTGATCAAATTTCATAAATTGGATGTACTGATTCAATTTAAGGCATCAGACTTTACAATTACACATATTTATTTCATTGCCATAATCAACCACATAGTTTATTTTATCATTGAGCGATTCTGTACAATATCCGGTGCACAAGTGCATCTCATAGGTAATTCATTTAGCTTGTAAGTTTCGAGCAATTGAAGGGCAAACCTGTAGGTAGGCCCCAGATATATGAACATATTCCGAGTGAAAATTTATTCCAAATATACGAAACACACTTTCTAAGAACCTGTATCAAAAACTGGCATGTTCCTCATTAAAAAAATTATTCAAAATTATTCACTTATTAGCCAATATCAATTCATTTTCAAGAATACACCAATTATAATATAAAATGTCTCCTATCCAATCAAAATATAATTGCGGTGTCCCTCAGTGTGTGGCCTTACGATTAGTTTCTTTTTTTTTTCGTCTATAAAATAAAATCAAACCTCAGATTTAACATTCAGAAAATCCAATGAATAAATTTAGTGAATTTTATTTTATTGAGCTTATCATTGTTATGGGCTCAATTTATTTGATGATTTTACAACTTGAGATTGAGTTTAGGGTTATTTTTGTTTGTATCTTTTAAATGGTCACATAATAATGATACAATAATGTTGATGATTGTCTAAATATTTGAGTGACACTATCTCATCTAAATTGTTTTATATACAAAACTTTGATAATATAATAAAATATTTAAATAATTTTGATTTCATGTTCTTATCTTTTCTGAACAATAAAATGAATACGATTTTCCAATTGCCCACAGTTTTACGGTGGGCTATGAAATAAAGAAAACCATTTATTTTTTTTTTGAAAATGCATTTAGAACACCATTTTCAAAATGCTGTCGATCATTATATCACATATCTACGAAGAACTTAAAATGTATGGTTACCAAGGTGTTACGTGGTACGTTGAGAAGTTTTTTTTTTCGTTGAATCGGACTGGGGTATATTTGTTAAGTTCGGAAACTTAATCAGAATGAATAAACGGTATTGAATCACTCAAAAAGTTGAGTGATTCAATACCGCAACAAAATATAGTTTTCACGTCTTGTTGTTATGTGTTATTGCAACACTTAGTAATTCTTTTTTTTTTTGAACCCACCATCAAGGGCCCATTGTACCTATTTAGAATCAGACTAACAAAGAGAAAAGAACCAACCGTTTTGTCATTTTTTTCAGCCGAAGGTGCCCGCATTGACAGTTGTTGTATACGGAAGAAAAAAGAATCTAGCGAAAACCTGTACCTATGTCAAATACAAAATACAAATATTCCTCTTCTTAAGCTTCCCGAATGATGGCAAATTCTTCCAAGGACATTTAAGACGTAACATTTGGATCAACGATATGATTAATTTAGGTACATACATCGCCAAGTGTACCACCAAGCTGTAGTTTTGTTGACAATTATTATTTTATTCAATAATTTTTTGACGTTTGAAAACAAAAATAAACAAAAATTTCTAATATTTCCGGAAGTTGGGCATATCCAAAGTTCACTAACTTTGACTTTTCTAAACTTCATTATATTAGAAGTTGAGCAACTCAACTTCTAGTGAATAAAACCATATTTTTAATTTGAAAATAAAAATCCTCAAGTTGTTTTCCACTTTGAGTGAATAAAATCAGCTTAAGAGTACAAAAAAGAAAAAAATAATCATTATAAATAATTAATTATATTATAAGTTCTTATTTTTAGTTTTCCACCTTTGGGATTCCCTGACCCCCGCAACCACCAGCTGAGGCTAAGCATACTTACATATTCATGTTTAGGATCATTAGGGAAGTGTAAAAAAAATACATCCCTTCTTTCTTTATAAAATAACGTTACTTTACTCACTTTGTTGCAAGACTTGTAGATTTATACTCAGGAGCATCACATAAGTGCGAACAATATATAAAAATTATTATAAGATGACGTTAATTTACTCAGTTTTTGCATCCTTTTGGAGGTCCCTTTGCTTAGCCTTCCACTCGGGGCTTAGCAGACTTACGAATCCATTTGTAGTTTTCAAATACTATCAGTTTTTGAGAAAAAGTACTTAAAAAAGATACATTTTTAATCACTTGGTTTTTATATATTTTTTGAATTATGCTAAAAGATTATCCCCCGAGTTTGAGAGAAAAATTTATTAATAATGAATGGTTGACCAAAGGCATTTTTTATAATTTAATACATCAAATAAAATATTCAAAAAAAATTGCAGAAACTCAACTTAAAAACATGATACCTACCTTTTGGAAAAAATCTTGAATTTATTTCTTTGTTTAAAGCTCCGAAATTAGATTTGTTCAAGTGGTAACCGTGATCACAAATTTCCGATCGTTTTCATAGAAACAAAATAAACAATATAAGTGTCATCGATAGAATATATTTTTTTGATTTAACTCCTTTTCGAACGAACAAGAGGGGGGATCATCGATTCCTCTTTGTTGTCGTGAGTGTAATCAAATATCACTATCTTA
Source organism: Meliscaeva auricollis (assembly GCA_948107695.1). Taxonomy (NCBI): domain Eukaryota; kingdom Metazoa; phylum Arthropoda; class Insecta; order Diptera; family Syrphidae; genus Meliscaeva; species Meliscaeva auricollis. The sequence goes on along the minus strand of OX403616.1, from coordinate 15,464,774 downwards.
AGATGTTCCCTTTAAAAAAAAAATTCAAATGCAAATAAATTGTTTCTCTGGAAGACGAAGAAACACCGCATAATTAGATTCTTTATTTTGGAAATAAATACCACAAAACAGCGCCGTATAATTGTCACATTTCGAGTAATTTATGTTTGACTGGAGAAGTTTTCCTCTTTCTTATTTTGTATGTATTTTATGGCTGCGCATCTATTTTTGGGTATATTTCCCAGCTTTCAATGCAGATGTTGACAAGAGACTTGAGGGACCTCAGGAAAAAAAAAAGAATGTTTGACAAATAATTGGAGCGTATGGTTTGTGGTTGTGGTACATATGGTAGTTTGTGTCCTAGTGCCACTAGCACTGCTGTCACTGTGCATCCCGCCACCATACACGTGTTCGTCCAATTACTATCCTTGACAATGAAGTGCAAAGATTTACAACCATGTTATTAGCCGATGCGTAAACATATTATATACGAACGAACCTGCCTTAAAATTATAGACCGATTTCTTTGTTTTCTGGGCGAGCATCACGCAACAAAGATACTCTTTACTATCATGAGGCTTTATATTTTTTTGTGTCTGCAAGATTCGGGGGCATATAATAATAAATTTGGGCATAATTACAATGGCATAGCATGGCTGCAGTTTGAAGAGGGAAGTGAATTATAGTGTTGTTCGATTTTATAATTATTGATATTGATGAGACATAAAAACGACAACCAAATGCAGGCAGGTCTTTGTGTGTTTTGGGCAAAGGGATGGGTTTTCTGCTTAACGAAAATTTTCGGATATCACGATGAGAGTGGAAATGTTTTTTTGAATACAGGAAATAGATTGGGTTTTTCGATTTTGGATTGATTGTGGTAAAGAAGCATTAACCAATATGTATTGGTATATTAATTTTTGAAATACTGTTTGTTCCTCATCTCTGAACTCTAAACTTTATACATACCTATGTGCATGTAGAACATCGCGTGGATAAAACCTAAACTAAAGATTCCGGTTAAACCCCCGTGGGAAGTTTTGTTGGTAGCAGAAAACGGTAGATGGGAAAGGAGTTTTCCCAATAAGGAACCTTTGCTTTCGAGGCAGCTGACAAATATCTCCCATTACTTGGTAACCATTATACCTACAATAGGCTTCTTCCAACGTCGACATATTCAGAACTAAGGCTTATGAGGAGCAGTTTAACCAGTTTCTTGTCCATGGAGTTATTGAATAATCTGACCTACTGCGTTGGAAATCTTGCCGTTTCGTCGATCCATCCGGCATTTAAAGGTAGTGATGAACCGACAAGACGAAAGACTCGAATACCGATGAGTGAATGATAAAGAACCTTCCAATGATGTAAACACAAGGGACTTTGGATTAGTACATAGAAATTTAGGTCCCTTAAAATGGGGCAAGGTGCAGCCGAATACGTAATGGAGATAGAAAATGTTCTGATAAACTCTAAGTTAAAACAAACGAGTTGGTTTCTAACTACGATATTACAATTGTCTTGTTCGCACGGTACATTTTTCAACAATTAACCCATTTTAGTGAGATATTGTCTCAGCTAGGACGTAGTTGGCAGGTCTCAACATTCGGAAGGATACCTTCATAGTGATATCAGAATCAATCAACCAACCAGATTGAAAACATTGCCATCCACACAAGACACCCCAAGTAACGATTTAGCTTGTATAAGGTTCAATTTTCGTCTATTCGGCAAGCTATAGCTTGCATAAAGTAAATGTAAAGCTTTTTAATGCAAGTCATCCAATTTGAAAAAAAAAAATATATTTTTAGGGCCTCCTAGAAGAGTTCCAAGGAAGCCTGGAGTGGGTAAGACCTGTTTGAAGAGGGATATCTTTGACACAAATCATTATATCCATACTTTTCTTAGAGAAGCTACACCTTGGACCAAATAGCACAACGTCTGGTAACAAGCTATTCATTATTTCCCACTACTCAATAACATAGGGTTTTTTCTAGTGGTTGAGTGCTTGGTTGATATGCGTAGATGCCTTGGATCGAATCCCACACAGGCCAAGTGCCAAGGTAAATTGAGTTCAAATTAAATTAATTTAAAGGAGTGAAATGCACACAGGATACAGACTCTGAACTGAAGCTCATAAAGACGATCAAGAGACCATCGTAGTGATAAAGTTCTTGTCGATGCTGAGGATTTGAAAAAATCATTCCTGCAAACCGTGTACCTGTGTTGACTGATGATGAACCAGACAGATTGATTGACTCTGCTAAGACCATGTAGGATCTGGACCAACAATTTTGTGTCTAGACAGGGGTTAAGTGCAAGAAATCATTTTTTAAGTGAAGACCAGTAAATCGACCAGAAGTGGTGGTCGTGCTCAGAACCACATTTTTTTCCAAAATGTATCACAAGCGTACAAAAAATACACTTTTTACTCTTAGTTTTCATTATCATAGAAACCCTTCTCATAAATTCAACAACAATTTTATCTTTCCAAGAAACCTAGCTTTCTTCGACAGATTTCAATGTTATTGTTTTGGACTCTCTAGGAATAAACTCTGAACAAGAATCCAAATGCATATAAGAAATAAAAAATATCTTAAACTCAGCAGAAACTACATTTTTTTTGTTGTTGCTTTCAATCTTCCTGACAGCATGCTGTTCGAGTGTTCTTCTTGTATTCCATTCCCAGCATGCTCAAGTTCTCCAGTTCAACTTATAAACAAACATTTAAAAGGAACTAATTTAATCAACTCTTCTCTATTAACCTTCTCTCGCGTTGCACCTTGAGAAAGTTTATTAATTCAGGTGATGATGCCTAGAATAGAAATTGAAGAACAACAAAAAAAAAATCTATAAATGTTCCATTGACTTGTCGATAGAAATCTAATTAATTTTACTTTTTCATCGTCGAATTTTTCCTGCTACGAACATAACTTCTTCCACTTAAACAATCAGGATAAGTTAATTCGAAATTTGGGTCGCTACCCCGTGGACAATGTTTATAACAAAAACCAACACAACAACAAAAAAGAATACATAAAAGCAAGATAATATTGAAAATTCTTTGTTCGCTTGTCGAACATGCGTGTATCTGACGCCTGCCTGTCTACCACAATCAGATTGCAGATTGCTCTCCTGAGTTAATGGAAAAAATTCATGCCTCACGTTGATTCTGGAATTAAAAGTAACGTGTGAAGAATTTATTTATTTCTTTTAAACTGATCGTTAATGCTGCTGCTGCATCATGAGTAAAATTCACGAATATGTCGCTCGAACTTGTTCTCACTCCTGAGCACTAACATTTTGACAAATAAGTTTTTTGATTATCTGAAGTTAAAAAAAATGATGGGAAAACATAATTCTTTATTGCTTATAACTCCTTCAGTTATCTTACGTCAAAAATCTTATTAGAAGTTTTGGTTAGAGTCTTGAACCCCATACCTAACCCTTATCTAATATGTATTTATATCGTGATTAAATTTATATAATTTAATGTACAAAGTTCTAATTCGCCCTTAAATTGATTTTTAAGCCTAAAATAAGCACTCTGTGACTAGGGCATGAAAAAATGAAAACAAACACTTATAGGGTGCTCCAAAAGTCATTAAAAAAAAAGTGTCACACTAGTTGTGGTGTTTCGGAATAATTGATTGTGATGGCGAATTATATTTGGGTGTGTGCTACTTGGAATTATCGTAGGTACTTTAATGTCCATTAGCATGTTGTATGAAAGCAATTTTGATAAAAAAAAACGTGATTTGTTTTGTTTTGTGAGTATTATTATAATTGCGCAAATTCACGCAACTTTCCCAGCTTAGAATTTCTATGCACAGAAATATTTTCAAAGGAGAAATCGATTAAACCGGAACCTATAGTTTAATTTGGTATTTCCTTTTATACAATTAAATGGATAAATTCTAGCATGTTTTTGTTTTTAAATTGAATTTTCATGCTTTTTTTATCAGATTGGTCTAGTAACCTCATTTGTTTAAGCAAAACGTAGGACCCATTGATTAAATACTAGCTTGTTAATTTCCTTTTCAATTGAAATTGGGTCAGTCAGTTTAGATAAGATGATTATTCGTAGTTTATGGATAACAATTAATTATGCCTTAATTTTAAATAAAAAAATATACTTAAAATAATTATAATGTCAGAAATATTATCTACATTTTTCATTGTAATATTTTTTTAAAGTATGCAGTAATTCTAACTTGGTAGTTGGAGAATTTGGGTATGCTTCCCTATAGGGGAGATTATTTTTTATGAGCAAAATCAACGGTACCTGCCATATAAAGAATATAATTTTTTTTTTCAAAACGGTTTTAACGATTAAAACCTATAACTAATTGTTTTGTGTGTTGTACCACAAAAATAATTTTTAAAAGGGTAGTTAGGTATAAAGAGTAACGGTACCTACTATAGAACTATTTTATAATTTCTTGTAATGAACTCAACAGATTTGAATCAACATTTTGGCTTAAAATGTTTTTTTTTTCAGTGATTTTAATGTCCATTACTAAATATGGAAATGGCATACCTACCAAATCTAAGAATTTTTATTCTTATAAATGTATAAAAAAATATTTATTTTAAAACGGCTCTAACAATTTTCAAGTGGATTTTTTTATTTTTAAATTAAAACGAAATGGCATTATTAGTTTGAAGCTCAAAACATTTAAGGAATATGTTTAAGTCATTTTAGTTCCTCGTAAATTTACGGGTTTTTTTTTTCTTTAATTTTAAACGTCCAAAGCAACTCTTACTCTGCGTAGGTACGTGTTACTCAGCCGTGTTTTTCTTTTGTTTGTGATTTATGGTTGATTTTTCTCAGTCCAAGGCTATCGCCTAAAAAAAAGTAAAAATAAAAATTATTGAAATTTGGCATTTACGCAGTTTTGATCATTTTTTTTTTTTTTATTTTGCAAGAAGTTGGTACCTCATTATCCGTCCCCTTTATTGCAGAAGCATGTTATGCTGAATTAAGTTTAAATAAAACTGAGTTTTTGAAGATATTTGGATGTTTAAAATGTTGAACGCATGGAAAATATTTATTATCCTGGGATTTTACACAGGCTTGCCAGATTGGGCTATTTATCGGATATTGGGCAGTTTTTTTTTCAAAATTGCCTACAGTTCAGTATGACAGCCCAATCATAATTGGGTTATATATAGTCCAAATCTAATCAATAGTCCTTTTTACAAAAAAAAAAAAAAAAAAAAAATGTAACCATCAAAATCCTTACTTTGATGACACTGACATCTGTCTATCTTTCGAAAACAAAGTACAGGAATATTTTTTAGTGTTTTATTATGAAAAACAGTTAATTAAATAAATTTTTTTTTAAACAGCCGGACACTGGGAGATAATAGTTTAGTAAAAACAAATTATTAAAACGCCAGATTTTATTTTCATTCTATCGTCACAGCTGTCGGTCGGTATCGTCAAAGTGGTAGCTGTCATTCTGGGTGTGGGACATGGCAACCCTTCGACTAACAACACACTCATCCAGTGGTGATGAAAATTTTCTCCCAGAGAGAAGAACCTGAAATTAAAAATGTTTTTCCAACCACATGGAAGTTCTCGTCCAATTATTATTGAATAGGATTGCCTTGACACCTTCGGTCATTGCTTTGATAAAATTTGGCCGGCCAATTATTGTTTTCCATTGCATCCTTGGTGTGTTTTAAGGAGCCGACTTTTTTCCACATAATACAGGGAAAACAATTGTGAATTAAGTTAACTAAATAATACCATAATTTTAAAAAGAGGTATACGCTAATACTTTACTCATTTTACTAAAAATATATTCATCATTGCATAAATATGATAATAAATTTTGTTAGTGTGGTGATATCGAGTCATCTTTAGGGTAATTCGATCGAACATTGAAAAATGCTCTTAAATAATTAAATGTTATATTGAAACTTCTAATCTCATCTTTAATTTTTGGAGTTGCTAGCTATCTAGCGAACTTAAAAAAAAAAAATATTATAACAAAAAATTTAAATTTTTAAATATCTATACTTCAGGATTAAGTAAAGCATAATGTATGTATGTCCAAAATACCATTTTTAAATGCTAAAAAGCCAAACATCTTATAAACGTAAGATACACATAACAAGCAATATCTTAAGATTAGATTTCGAAAAGAATCACAACAACTTCAGGCAATCCGATTATGGCATCGTAAATCATAATTGCTTTCAATTGAAAATGTTTTTTTTTTTTTTTTTTTCTTAAATCAAATTCGATGACATTCACAAAATTGATGAATAATGAATCGTGTCAGGGATAAAAATGTTAACTAAGTCCCCTATTGAATTAAAATATAAAAAAAAAGAATCCATTGTGACACTAACCCGATGTAAATCACCGCTTAAGACCTAATAACACGCAGAGATTGACAAAGACTTGTTAAATCAAAACTGAGTTCGGATTTTTCCCATCACACTTTTTACTTATACTATTTCAGTTTTATTATTTTACTGTCAGATTCGAAACTAAAAGTCAAAGATAAAAAATCAAACAATAAACGGATTTTTTTTTTTTGAATAAACAGAGAATTTGCACCGCAAAGGAAGTTCCCTAAATAGAATTTCTTTTAAAATTTACATAAAACCACACAAAGCTGCTGCTGCTGCATTCAGCACGCTGCGCTGCGCTGTGCTGTAAATTGCATTTAGAGAGGGCGTTCTCTACTCGTCATATAGGGATTTAAATACGGTACAGTGGTACAGTACTGAGTGCAATGCATTTTACTCAAACTTTGTTTTATTTAAGTTTTGTTCGTAACTGAGCACAGAACATCAATGTATTCTAAAATACCAGTCCTATAATATGTTAAAACAGTCCCACCTCAGCCATAGGGGCACTAAAGAGGTGTAGGATACTGCACTGATAGGGACCTCGAAAAGGTAAATACCAGGCAGTATATCTATTGTTTATAGACTTTTTATTCCCGGAGTTTTGACTATCAGAAGATAGAGTGCGGCGAAGTTGCCAAAAATCATGTTTTTTCTTTATGTTTTTTAATCAATGCAGTTAATTTTACATGCATATTATAATTTTATTCGAAAATAAATTCTTCTTTTTACATATAAGAATTTAACGCATACAAATTGTTATTTCGATTTGTTAAATAAAGAATGAATTTATCCCAAAAACGAAATTTGAAAGAAATGTTTTGATTCGAACCAAGCTCACTGCGTAGTATAGTACGTACCTTGTTCTTGTAAACTTAATTTTTTCTAACCTTTTTTAAAAATAGTTAATACTTGGATAATTTACAAAACAAAATTTAAAAAAACTCGGTGTGATTTATGAAACAATATTGGTAACTTTGCACAGCACTGCGGCGGATATCTACGTTAGCTAAGGATATTCAAAGTGAAATCTAATTTATCAAAATGCCACATTTTTTTTTGCGATCTTCCGAAATTCCAAGTAGCATGTATATAGTCTTTAAACAAATCAACAGCTCTTCATATATACTAAAGATGAAGAGTGAATTTTTGTTTTTAGTTATGTTAGCGCATATAATTTGGAGACATGGGTGTTGGATTTTTAATTGGGCATGGCAAATAAGAAAATTCAAATGGGGAATGATATTTTTAGTGCTATTGTATGCCTTTAAGCAAATTTGCGGAGCCGAAAGCAGCAAACACTTAAGAAAAATTATCATCAACATAAGAAACCATCACATGAAAATTAGGGAAGAGTGGGTACGAAAGTAACGTGGGACAGTTGTAACACTGAATTTTAACAAAAACATGGTTTAAAATTTTTAATTGCAAATTCTTCGCAATTTAGTCGTGAATGCACCCACAAAAATTCAAATGTCAAAGTACTTAATTATGCCACATAGAGCTTAAAACGTAAAATTTGTATGAAAAAGTTATATTTTTTTGTGTTTTTGCGAAGTTTTGCAATTTATTTTTTAAACAAATATTTGTTAATAAAGTGCCAGCGGTCTTACTAAAGTTGATTTTGTTCTGAACTTTATGTTGTTCATCTTCCTATTATTGACTCAATAGTTTTTTTTTATCGTATTTTTAAATAAAAAAAGGGATGTGGACGTATGTAACATTTTTTGAGTGGACGTTTGTAACGAAAATTGCATCAGCGGGAACTGAATTTCAGCCACAAGTTAGAAAAATCGGGTCTTACATCTACTGTCCATAAACCAACAAAGGTCATTACAAAAATCGTAAAAAAAAACAAGTCAGAGAAATTTATTCGGAAATACAATAAATCAAAATTGATGGAGTTCATTTCCCTTATCGAACACCTCGTAAAACATTTATAATTTGGGAACTGTACAATAAATTTGAAGTTAAACCAATATTTATCGTTTATTCTATTACATTTGTATGATGTTACAACCGTCCTTCTATCGTGTTACAATTGCTACAACGGGAAGGACGATTTAAACATTCGACTTTCACCTTTTTTAGATAGCATAGCATGGTTTCGTAGAAAATAGAAAGTCAAAAGCCAAATTAGTATTTAACTATAGCCAAATGTCCACTTATCACTATACACGCGTTGTTCAATTTTCTATGAAACAAAATATGCCTACACAAATTGTAACTTTTGTACCCACTCTCCTCTACGTTGTAAAATATAAAATGTGTTTTTTATTTTGCTTAACGAAACAATATGATAGTTTCATCCAATTTTGTCCTACAATATTATTAAAATTAGAGATTTGAATACTTTGGTAGAAATACTACCACAAACATATGTATATAAATACGTCTTAATAATACATTTAACTAAAGCAAGTTTTTGTTGAACTAAGAAAATAAAAATCCATGAAACCTGTACCGAAAAGTAATAAATCAATAAATTCAAAAATTTCATTGAATGAACATTTCAATCTTAAAACACTTTTTAATCATCATTCTGCATTTTTTTCAATTTTAAACAAGGTTGAAATAAAATCCAAAATCGTTTGGTACCTTATTGCACTTTCAAGAGTCAAGTTAAAATTTTCGTTTTGGACTGTATTACATAGGACTTGTTTTTATGGCACCAAAAAATTTATGTTTTTTTGATCTCTTCGAAATAAATTGTCAATTTTTTTTTATAAAGATACATATATACATATTTAACAATTTAATTCAATTCATAAATTTGATAAAAAAAATTGGTACAACCAGATTTTTTTCTGATATTTTTGGTGGTTTTCGATAGAAGGATAGAAGGACTTTGTTTTGGAATTTTTGGATGATTTCAGTATTGGTATTCCTTGAACAGCCACATAATTGGATTCCATAGCGGTATACTTGGTTAAAAAGCATTATTTTGTTTTGAATAGATACATCAGAATTGTTAGTACCAGAACCAGTAGTTGCCAGTACATTTTTCTTTGCATCCAAATTCAAACCAAGTTATTTGGCCATATTGGCGTAAAGGACAGCTTGATTGTTAATGCAAATTTTAATTCATTGAGTTTGTTGGTCCAATCTCTTCTGTGTTGCATTTGTCGGGTACCAAAATTACAGTATCATCCGCAAACGTAGCTGTAATGGCGTTATTATTGCCATAGCCGAACATATTTACTTGTTTCTCTTCTAGTGCTCTTTTAATGCATCTCATCGATAAATTGGAGGACAGCCAATGACATACAAACAAGATTTGTGTATCATTTGGTGTCTTTCAAAGTGTGGTTACGATGGTAAGCTTTGTGTATACACAAGTCACGTGATCTAAGCTTTATTTTTTATTTATTTAAGTGACTTGTATTGAAATATTATCCAGCTTTTTTTCTTAAAATATAGGTACCAAAATATCAAGAATCACGCCTTAAATTTTCCTAGCACTTTTACGGAACAAACTGTATAGTAACACCGACACCTATAGGCCTTTTTGCAAAACATGGTTCAAACGATCAGCTTTTGATATTGATTTCAATTTAACTAGAAATTGTTCGAGAAACTCTTTTATGTTCAATAAAGTTTGTTGCTGAAAGTTTTAACTTTTACCCATAGCTAATACGACAGAACAGACTGCATTTTTGTTCTAACAATTGAAAATGTATTGATATTAAGTGCTATACTCTGTCCAACAAAGATTGTCAGTACACATTTTATGGAAAGCTTTTTTTAAGCTATTTACATGCGATAGACTTATGTAATTCGCTGCAACCTAACTGCGATGCAAACGTCCTGTTTTCTCTGTTACTAACAATCTTTGTTGGATATAGTATAGATGAACTTTTAAGCTTAATCGTGCCTTCGGCCCAATATCAGTCATCCTAATTTTGTTTCCCACACATCGTGGAACTTAATGGGACCAATTTTTTCCTATTTTATTAAAAAAATTATATTACCCAACAAAATAAAATTTTGTTTATCTGATATGGTAGGATTTGAAATCGAATAACATCAACCAAATAAATTAAACTCAGTATTACCCTCAAATAATTGTTTAATTTTCGAATACCTTGCAGAATATTTCCATGCCATTGGCAACTCACTTTCGTATCAATATCTGCAAAGTAACTACACTCTTTTATATTTTCCTCATTTCTCTTAAATAATTCATTTTGTGTTCATTTTCGTTTGCACCAAGTAGAAAAGCAACGGCAAGTATACCAAGTTGTGCTGCGCATAACACCAAACCATCTCGCCTACTTTGTCACAAAACAATCGAAAATGTCTACCTTCTTGGTTCTCTTCGAGGTCACTATAACACTACTTCGCTCTCACTTTTCCCGTTTTTCTGTAATACAATAATTTTTGTATCCCCCAAAAATAACTGTGTGTATATTTGGGTCTCATTGGTTGTAGTGTAGGTATAGGCTGTAGGCTGCAGCAGCAGGCAGGCAGGCTATCGAACACAGTAGCTCCACCACACACAATCCAACTCGACTGTAATCAAGCATGAACCAACGAAAGCGAAAAATCATCCCCGAGAACGACAACGACACACAACCAGACAACAACCTTTGGATAACGGAAATCGAACTTCCAAACAGTCACAGTGGAACTCTTGTCGAAGTAACGTCGCGTGGTACCGTTGTAGAATTTTTGTTGGAGCATAGAACCAGGAAAACCAAAGCAAAAACTCGGTTTTGCAATATAGCACTCCACAGACAGCTAGCCCCCAAGCCCCTTCACATACTGGCAACCCCCTCCCTTGATTAACTCATACAAACTCAACCCCAAAGTTCAGGATTCAGGTTCATTGTGTGTAGTAAGAGACACATTTTGGATGTTTTTGTTTTGTATAGGATGAATAATTCATTCCTCCGGGAAACCAGAATAGGTAAATAGTTAAGTTCGGATAGATTCGTTGTGATCGTTCGTCGGTCGTTCGCTCGCTCGCTCGCTTGGTCGGTCGGACATAGCGATACGTGCCGCGCGGTCATACCTCCTAACACATTCACACACTAATTTAGACACATTCCGTCACACAGATAGACACACACACTCGCACACATATAAAACCACCCCTCTGCCACCCACTGCTGGTGAAGGTTGAAAACATTATCCCGTTACCTGTAATCAAATGTGAAAACAAGCAAACAGAAAAAAAAGGAATCATTTCCAAGGACTTTCGCTCCTTCTTGTATCTTAAGGATTAAATTGTCTGCGAAGCTCAGTCGAATTGTTAGCAATTTGTTGCAAACTTTACGACTTTCACAAGGAGTTTTACTCGCAAATTTGTGTGTGTGTTTTTGTTCGAATTACTCTGCTTTTGTTTGTGTGTTCTTTCTTCGAGGAAAAATGGTCTTTCGAGCCGGAATTTCCCTTTAGTCGAAATTACATTCGTTGTTTTTTTGATATAAAATCAAAAATTTATTGTGAACAAGTTTGTGTGTTCCAACAAAGAAATAAAAAAAAAGGGCAAGTCATTAGTATCAATTTATAATGAAATGAAATATTATGATGCCCAAGTGGTGGTGAATAGAATAAGATAGAAGATACTTAAAGAGATACAAAGAATTAAAGAAGAAGAAAAAAACGTTATTCAATATTGGATTAAGCTGTTGGATACATTTATGCCCTGGGGATTTATCGAGAGTTTATAACATTATAAGTCTTGTAAGTGTGTGTTTTTCTATATTTTCTTTTACTATTATTACCATCGTTTGCTATTAAAATGCTCTCATAAATGACCTTGAACCCGTTAGCATCATCTCATTGGAAGTGCTCGTATATCTTTTAGTTCAAGTGCAGCTTCTTTTCCTTTTCATATCTAATGTGTATCTTTTGAATTATCTTTACAAACAAATTTTCCTTTGCCGATGGAAAATAACCCAAATCTAGTATGTGACATGGAATATTTGTGTCTGTGCAACCCCCTAACCCGCTTCCCCTATAAACCGAATGTAAGGGATGGTTGGGGATGGTTGGAGGATAAACGACGATAAAAGGGGAGTTAAAGTCACATTATTTCTTGTATCAGAGAGAAGGTTCCTTTCGTTTTGTGTGCCAACATACCGTTGCCACTTGTTACGCACCGCACCATGCAAAAGAATAAGGAGTCCTTTTTTAGAGAGTTGAAAGGATCCCATGAATGGTTGTTGTTAAGGGTTGTTCGTTCAGTGGGTTGGTGGGTTGGTGGGTTGGTGGAGATGGAGAGGAAAGACCAGTGAAGGTGATAAGTAAAATATGGGACTGGCTTTCAAATTTGAGTTTAATGGATGTAGGGGATTTTGTTATTAAGGAAAACGGTTGGGTGATTTTTGAAGAAGTGGTAAGAGAGTGAGACGGATTTTCCTTTTTATTTTTCTTTCACATTTGCGTGTGCGTTTTTGGGGTTTTGCAATAATAATTATTAATTCAAAGTGTTGCTTGGCTTTTTGAAGGAAGAACCTACATACTATATGTATGTGTGTGTAGGAAAAAGGGTATTCCTATACGAAAATCTACATAAACGAAAGCATTAATAAATTGGAAAATTTCCCTATTTTCTAAAAGAGGATATTTGATACTTCTATTTCCGTTTAGGGTTCCATTGGTTTATTTTACTCGTTTTGATGAAAGAACAACGATGTAGACAAAATCATTATATGTATGTGTGTGTTGTTCTATGATTAACTTTATGTTCTTTTTCGTATAAAACAAATTTATATGAAAAGCCGATTAAGTAAGTGTTTGGTAAGCCGAACGTATGGGATGTGTTATGTTTGCGCCTACTTAATTTAATGATAACAACGACCTTGGGGTATGGGATATCGATTCGAGCTTAAAAACACAAGCAACTGGTGAAGAAAGTATATATAAATTAGGAATAGCATTTTGTATAGGTATTGGATTAGATTGCTGATACAAATTGGCTTTGGTTTTTTTCCAACCATCAAAAAGAAATTATTAATTAATGAGACAATTTAATGAAGGCTTTGACACGAACTGTACACAATATTATAAAATCAAATTTTGGTCATACATTGTACATATGTACATATAAGGGTTTTTTAACAACAAATTGAACAAACCATATCAAAGGGTTTTAATAATGATTGATATCGGTTCAATTTTTAGACCTGACATGTGTGTTCCTTAAATTAGGTTATAAGATTTTCAAATAGTTGGATTATAGTCTTTCGGAAATTCAAGAAAGATTCACTGAGGGAAAAAACGCAAAATAAAACTTAATACGGTCATATTTAACTGTCGGTTGTAACAAATTAACTCAAAAATATTTGATTTCAAATTGAAACTTATTTGATTTAAATATGCAGTATCATTTCAAATATGGTCAACTTATTTTCTAAGCTTTTTATATCTACTAATTTTTAAGTTGAAATCAACTTTATTCGCAATCAAAGTTCACTCAGGGAAGTATCCACGTGCACTTCGCGTTGTTTTAAATAAAAACATTTTAATAATGGAGAAAATGTAGTTTCAAAGTATAATCCACCTATTTTCAAAGTTTTTAAACCCGATTTTAAAATTATTTCGAATTTGAAGGTTCAAGATTAGCATGATGGGTAAGGCACGATTGTTCAAGGGACACAAGTTCGTATCCTGGAGGATGCGCCTATTTTTTTTTTTTTCTTTTTTCTTGAATTCACATTGAAGATAAATGACTTTGATTTAATTATGTGTTTTTAAGAGAAAGTAATTTAAATTCACGTCTTTCAGCTTGGATTTTAAAATTTCCATTTTCGAAGCTAAATCACTCCGAAAAATAGTGTAATTAAAGTGAATTTCTTTGGTTTTACGTTGGTTTTCCAAATACATATTTTAAGTGATTGTTGAAAAAGTTTCACCACCAACAAACGTTCCTGTGATATTTTATAAAAGCTATTGTGATACTTATTCCAAGTTTGCCTCAAAATATCATGGTATGTCACATGACAATAATTTTCATTATTAGATTATGCAAAGCATCGATATTTTCACAAAAACTGGTTTTTGAGGAAGTTACGTAAAAAAACATTAAAAAAACACTTATGTATGAAAAACAATAATGTTTTGACACATATCAGTTTTGCCAGAAGCTCACGAAATAAATAAAATTATGTTCTCCTTTATATTCCCGGAATATCGAGGCTTAACCGCTTTTGTATACTACTGGTTCTATGAAAATTACCTATTTCTAGTTTAAAATCCTATATCCATGGTATACCTTGCGTTTGATAGCGACAAAGAAATTTTTATTCTTTGTATCCTGGTTTGAAATCATTTTTGACAATTTAAAGATTTCTATGGCCACTTCTTGCTGGTAAATATTACTGTCAAGAGTAACTTTCATTCTCTCTAAGGCATTGAAACAATAATCATATATGTATGTAGGTTCGTTTATAATTTAAGCCTAAGAACTCGTGCTCTATTAAGTATAGGTATTAATATGTGAAATAAATATAATAATTAGAAAGAACAGAACTACTTTCAAACATGCAATAATTGGAAACACCACCCGATGAATAATATATGAAATATATTCTGTATCTTTCTCGTAAATGAATGAGCGGATTATTGTTAAAAAATCCGTGGATAAAAGCGCAGTGTTTCCTCATTTTGTACACGGTATTCCCGCTTTTTACAGAGATGGTCCACGGTATTTCGCAGTATTTTCGACTTTTCAGGCTAATTCCGTCCCTTGGATTTTTTTCAAAATCGGTTGAGCCGTTGATAACATTAAAGAAAATACTCAAAAACGATTGTAATTGTCAGAAAAAAACCTTTATACTGCTGTTTCTTTATTAATATTTTCTTATATATATATTTGAAATGCAGTTTATTTATGACCCAGTTTAAATTGAAGCACGCAGACGTTCTGACATAATTTTAAAAGATTGTAATCTTACTTTATTAACACTTTAACGAAAGTACTAAGCCAGTAGTAGTCATGTGTTTCGAACGTTAGTTAAAGTAACACTAAGTTCAGAAAGAAATTCTTTCTTTTTTTCAATAATAAATGTCACATACCTACATAATGTTTAAACTATTTACCTATCTTACCAAAAAAATATTTGGTACGCCTGAGAATCGGTTGTAAACTATTTTCTATTCGCAGACTGCCACGCCCACTTTTATTGGTTTTTGATTTTTCGAAACGCAAGGATTGAGATGAAATTTTAAAAGTTTATTTTTATGAACGAGAAATCAACTAAAACAAAAAATCCTCTAATTTAACTCTTGTTTGATGTCTAGTTTTTCAAGAAGAGAAAATAAAAATTCTATAAAAAAATAACAAACAATTTGAATGCGTACACAGTGCACAATCACAAAAATATTTATTTTATTTTAAATGCATTTTGCAATATTTTCAGCCACAAACACCAAAAAAAAACAATGCAAATTTTCATTTTTGAAGGCCTGATGACATTTCAATCACAGTTTGGGAAGTGTGTCGCTCTCAAAAAACGAGACGATAGTGATAGAGTTACGTAGAGCAAATCTGCGACGATCCCGTTCACGACTTATGTTTCTACGATTATCGTTTTCAAATTTACGGAATGGCACTCAGCACAGAAATAATGTACATACATGGCAAAACAACGTTTGCTGGGTCAGCTAGTGTGTTTATATTATTTTTTAATTTTCAATTGAAAAACTACTTCGGAAAAGAAAAAAAACAAAAATTGTTCATGGTCGCCCACCCACCGACGGGAGTCGCAATTCTGATTTAATGGTGTACGTGTAACAAATAAAAACAAATTAAATTTACTATAAACAAGTGTAATATATTCCTTCGTTACTAACCTATGCACATACATAGTAGGTATCTATTGAATGTAAAGCATGAAAGGATAAATTGACATCATAAAGTATTTATGAGTCCTTAATCAAAACTTATATCGTCGAAGTATACACAAACTCTTGCAAAATTATTACAATCTCAGGAAGTTTTGAATTTCAGTTTTCTTATTAAATACTTACCCTACACAATATCCGTATTTGTTTCTTCGAGTTCAACAAAAACTTTAGAAAATTATGCTCCATTTCATAATTTATGTGTGTGTCCTTTCAAATATGTAATTTATTATGCGCCAATAAAAACGTCCTGTTTTTCATGAGTCTAGCCAAAGGTAAGTTATATTGTAAAGAGAAAATATATTGGCAGAACACAGACAACAAAAAAAACTGCTGATGTGAAACAGATTTATGTGTCTTTGGTCGAATAAATATGGCTTAATGCCAGACCCCAAGCATCTCAATGATCTCCACATATTATACCTCCACTAAACATTGCTTGGAGGGCATTTAGACATTAAGGAATATTTTTTTAGCTCAATCTTTAATACACAATAACCCATTGGATCTCAGACAAAAAGAAAAGATATCTACAATTTAAGGTAAAATAATAAAATTGAATAATTCGAGAATCCGACATAATAATGGAGACGTGATTTGGTGAAAGTCGGAAATAAGAAAACAACTCTGCAGGATATACAAAAAAGTAAAAGTTAAAACTTATCTTGATTTAAAAGCTTACAAAATGTTTTATTAAAATCGTTTTAGTCGTTTTCGGGAGATTTGATTTTATTAATTGCTATTCAATCGGCCCTAGTGCGGTATCCGTCGCATGCGTCAGTAAGTGTGGAAAGTTAACCGTTCTCATACGAATATGAGAATTTTTGCTTTGAGATATTCTTCCGAAGAACACACTTATTTTCGCCCGCCAAATTTTTTGATTGGCCTTCAGGATCAAATTTTCAAATTTCTGCTATACGTGTCGTACAAATGGACAGAAAACTTGAAACATTTTTTAAAAGTGTTTGTTAAGAAATAATTGAAAAAACTATAAGTTATTTTCGTACATTCCGGGAAAAAAACGCCACGTAAAATGTAGATCTATCGCATTAAATTCAAAAATGTTTCATTATGTTTATTTTCACGTTGAAGGAAAACTTGGTTATTTGATTTTTTTTCAACAGAGAATTGAGCACAATAGATAAAAATGTTAGTTGGTAACACCGAAGGTTCGTATATTGGTGGTAATTTTTCGTATTCAAAGTGGAAACTTTTTGATTTTAAAATTTCTGTGTTTTGACCCAAATTGTTAACGATTTACTTTTATTTAAATTGATTCTTCATTGTTTTTTCTGATTTTCTCAAAAGAATTTTAAAATCCTATTTCGATATGTAGTATACGTGCCGCAAACGTTGACTTAATGAACATAATTTACTTTTTAGATAGTTTTAAGAAAATTCTTTCGTCGTAGAAATGAAAACATTTTTTTTCCAGTAAAGCTTAAATATAATTTTTTACGACAATCGTGATATCTTCCTGACAGCCACTGGTTAACTATACTTAATTTGCAAAATCAATTTGTGGCAAAATGGTTTTCCCTATAGAGCAAGTAGGGAAATTGAATATTTTCCTTTGGGAGCTCTTGTTCGCCACTCGCAATGTCTTATGCATGAGTAATTTGTTAATCTTTACTTTCTTGGCGATGATGTTTTGTTTTTGTTTTATTTTTGGAATCTTGAAATCATTTACAAAGAAACCCAAACTTGAGTTGACACAGATTTTCCATTTGTTTTGTTCAGAGACTTCTAAAAGTTCTTGTTATTGCAAGTCTCTTAGGTAATCAGAGATTTGCCTTTTCATCTGGTAGGAAGCTATCTTCCAAACAATTGCTTATTTTCTTAACAGGTCACGTGCGATATAAATGGAACATGTTTTCTTATTTTGTTTGAGAATTATTTGAAAATTCAATTTAATAATAATTGTCAACATGCTTTGTGGTTAAAATTAATAAAAATGTAAGTAGGTTTTTTTTTTGGGTTAAAAACATAAACATTACTTTTAAATAATTATTAAAATTGTCGTTTTAGAAAATTTTTGTTTACTCTTTTATTAAAAAAAAAAATTACAGGCTGTTTTATTATTTTATAAGCTATAGGGTTGCCCCCTGTATTATGTATGTAAGTATTGTATGTGTGAACATACTCAAAGTCTCCACGCCACGCTTACGCCTACTTAAGTTTTAGGCTGGAGAGAGAACAACAAATATGCCCCTTTTTGTTTTTAGGGAAATATTTTGAAAATTAATCATATTAGGTACAAAAAAAAAAATTTAAAAATTTCCTCAGTTTCCAGAGGGAAATTAAAGGGGAAAAATATATTGCCCACCAACAAATTGGGGAAAGCGGTTTTTTTTACAATTTCTTTCAAAACTAGACCTCCCAACGAAAAAAAATTCCTAAGAAAATTGTTGATGGTAAAAAGGTCAACAACTTTTGTTCAGATAATTTTTTTTGTGTAATGTAACTTAAAAAATATTTTAAAAAATGCCAAAACCAAAATTTGTGTGTTTTTTTATTTTTAATAAATAAAAATAGTCAAATAGTTAAATGTACTTGCATTGATATGGTTTCTACTCATTTTAACTTTTTTTTGTCGCAAAATAGATTTTTTTTATTTTTTGACGAGTTTTAAATAAAAAATATGTTGATTATCAGTGAAAAAAAAACCATATCATGTTTTATGTGATTTTACAAATATTTTTCTTACGACCAAAACTAACGGGTCCCACCATTAACAATTATAGAAAACCCTAATTTCTTCAACAAAAGCTGTGAAGATTTTGATTCAAAGGAGGAGACCCAGTGTGTTCACTAATGAAATTGGTATTGAAAGCTGAAGTTGAGCACATTATGTGTGTAAAATGTTTTCAAAATCGTTGGTGAGGTTTTCGAGACATTTGTCTTTCACTTCTTTTTTTGACAAAAGTGTTTATTTCTTGTGATATAAAGCTCGTATCAAATGAAATGTATTTTCTTTGTCTTTCAAATATATTTAAAGTTTCTAAATTTTCAAACATTTAGTATTTACTTTTTGAAAATCAAGTTTTTTCACAAACCTTTTGAAAACCTTTATCTTAATAAAATCAGCGAAGACATACACTTTTTTTTGCATTATTTCAAAGATTAATTTTTCGCCTTTAATTATATTTATAATTAAGTACCCTTTATCACAAAAAAATCTAATTTTTTACATACTTACTCTAAAAAGCACCTTAACATATTACAGGGTTATATAAAGTTTGTCGTTAAGCTCTTTCTTTTCTTTAACAGCTGACAACAGGTCATGCTTGATAACAAACTAAATGTAAAAAATAAAAGCTTTTGGATTTTGAAAGAAAGTTTAATTTTTGTTTTCAATCATTTTTTTTGGTGTAGTCAAATTGAGAATTATAACAAAAGAAAATTAAATTATTTAAGAAAATTATTTTTATCGTTCATCGCTTTGACTTCGTTTGTTTTATATAAGAGTTTTTTTTTACATAATTAAAAAATAGGCGAAAAATTGACAGTATTTTTTCATTTACATTACACACATTTGCAAAGTTGTGTGAAAGCCAAGAAACAAATAAAACTACTTTTTTGGATCGAATAAGCACCTATCTGAAACTATCTGATTTAATCTCAACCGAATTAAAATATTTACATAATTAATCGATATCCACTTACAACATCGCCATCGTTTGTTTTATTTTGCCACTGTGTCGCGTATGATAACAATCTCAACAAATTGAAGATACAAATTTTCCCATATCATCCGAAACCAACTTAATCGTTGCTTTTCTGTATGAATATTATTTAAATTAAATCAATGTGTCTTTTGTCGGAATAAGTTCAAAAATTATAGAAACATACCAATATCAAGAATACATTAATAAATATTCACTAAAAATATAATTTCTGAAAATATTTGGAAAAACTTAGTCGATGTTTTGGTTTTATTAAAAGACAAAAAAAAAAAGAAAAAAACTAACAAATACCAGAATAATCTTTTTTAATTTGAATAACAACGTTAACAACCGATTGTTTTTGCCTATAAATTCAATCTCTAATAAAATAAATCAAAACTATACTCTACTCAGAAAAGTGATAGTTTGCATATTTTTTTTTTTTTAATTTGATTGTTTTATTTTTGAATAAATTTGCAATACAATAACAATGAAATCTATTATAAATTTTATATGTTTGTTTTTTGTTTTTATTTATGTGAAAATCTATGTTATAGTTTTAATTGGGATAGAAACCACGAACGATATTGATATAACTACATTCCTGCCTGGTATACATCAATTAATTATAATTTGAAACAATATGTTTTTATGTTTCTAGTTAGGGCACAATAATTTGGATTAATTTGAATGTCATTAACTAATCAATTTATTAATTATTTATTTTTGTGTTGTTAATATTATTTTTAAACTAGGTTTTCATGTTTTTTTTTCGAAAACATTTGACGCCAATTTGTTGAGGAAATGGTTTTAATTTGTTGTTATGGGAATGACAGGTTTAAAGTCATAAATTTCAATACCTTCTATACCTACCTGATAAAACACCAAAACTAAGACAATTGTAATGAGATTTGTCTAAAGGAACAATGAAGGTTATTTTGTTTGTATGTCCTTGCCCATAATTTATGGTGTCATGGGTGGTTTTTGACATTTAAATTAAATATGATTAACTGCACATAATATTTCAATTATTATTTTTGACAGCAACAACAATTATGCTTAGCTAATGTACTGATTTATGATTATTTTTGTAAGTATTTTGATTTCAATTTTATACATGAACAATTGAAAAATGCATAATAGAAATTTGTGTGTCAAAGTAGATAAATACATATGTATATTAAATCGGTGCCAGTAAAAAAAAATCATTAGCAGGGTGGTCGGAAAAATTAGGAAAAATTGTGTATGAAAGGGGGAAATTAAATTGCCTACCAACAGATTGAGGGAAAGAGGTTGGGTGGTACATACAGCTGCGGTAAAAAAATAGCACCATAACGAGAACCAAATTTTGTTTTAAAATAAAGTTTTTGCCAATATGTTGGGGGAAATTTGGAATATGGTAAAAGCTTACATCAAATGAAAACACCATATTTGAAAAAAAAATTCAACTTTTATTAATCAACTTTTTAAAAAAACTTAAATTTTCTTCTTAAACTCAAATAAAGAAGCGGTAAAAAAATAGCACCATTGCTTTATCACACAACTTAAAACTAAAACATCGTGAATATCCAACTTTTTTTCCTATAATTTTATTATTTAGGGGTAGTCCAACAAAATCAGTACTTCGTTGCATAGCCTTTGTTGGCTATTACTGCTTCACAACGTCTGGTCATTGAATTTACCAAATTTAGGCACCTTTCAGCCGGAATGTTCTCCCAGGAAACCTTGACTGCAGCCCAGAGTGCTGCATTATTGTTTGGTTTAGTTTCAGAGACCGCTTTCTTAACATCAGCCCACAGATTTTCAATTGGATTTAGGTCAGGTGATTGTGCTGGCCATTCCATCACATTAATTGAGTGATCCGAAAACCATTTCTTTGCCTTCTTACTGGTGTGCTTGGGGTCATTATCCTGTTGGAAGACCAACAAAAGCGGCATCTCTTCCTCTGCATAAGGGAGCATAACATGTTCCAGTATATCAACGTTAACGTGTTGGTCCATGATGGTTTTAATCCAATATATGGGCCCAACTCCATAGTAGGAAAAACAGGCCCACACCATTATGCTTGAACCTCTGTGCTTAACTACTTTAGTAGTGTATTTAGGCTTATATTCAGCTTTTGGAGGTCTTCTTACGTAAGAACGGGATCCTTTACTGCCAAACAATACTATCTTGCTTTCATCTGTCCATAGAACATTACGCCATTTCTCTGCTCGGCAATTCAAATGCTGTCTTGCAAATAATAAACGCTTTTTAGCATGTTTTGCAGTTAATAGAGGGACTTTTCTTGGGCTACAAGCTGATAAATTATGTTCCCTCAATCTGTGGCGAACGGTTTCCACGCAAGCTGTAATATTCAGGTCTTTTTTGAGCTCAGTTGAAGGCTTAAAGGAATTTTTGTGGCTTTCTCGAACAAGGCGCCTGATTAGAGTTGTCGTCATAACTGGAATTTCGAATCACTTTGTTGGAACAGCCAACAAAACGTCGAACTTCTGCATAAGTTTTACCTTCCAAGATCATATTTTTGATAATTTCACGTTTTTCGTTGGTACAATGCTTTCCACGACCCATTGTCTTTAAAAAACTGTAAATTTTATGTTTTAAATGAGGAAACCAATTAAACCTAAGCAAATTCCAACATTTGACCGCCTTACCTTGAAATATGCACAACAAAAAATGATTTTTGTAACGAAATCTGCAATCAGTGCTATTATTTTTACCGCAGAATAAATGTGATTTTCACCAATATGGCCTCGTAGAAAAAGAACCGTTATCATTTTATTGATAGAGGTACACAAAAGAAAGAGGTGACAGTTCAAGCAATAATATATTACAGTAGAGGCTGTAAATATTTTTCTATTCACTCGTTTAAAGAAGTTTAAATGAAATTGTACCAGTGGTGCTTTTTTTTACCGGCACTGTAGGTGTCAAAAATAGTTTTTCTTACGAGTTCTATCAAAAATAGATCTGCCATGGAAAAAATATTGATACAATAGATGTAGGTGGTAAGAAGATCAACAACATGCAAAGTTTTTGAGATATCGAACTTAGAACTTCCAGAAAAAAATTGTTTTTATGATGTTTCGGGTGAAGATAGGTTTCACTTTAAGAAACAAGATCGTGTTTTTCGCAATGTTTTTTAAAGCTCCAATAATTAATTACACTTTAAACAAATTCAAAATAGTGTTCATCGCAACGAAAAAATTGAAAATAAAATCTATCTTTACCCAAAACAAGACAAGAAAAAAATGTTTTTGGTAAGTTCAAAAATCGATATCTCAAAAACTTTGCTTGGGAGAGCAATTCTTATACCAAATTCGAATTCAGAAAAAAATCAGCAACTTATTGTTTTTTTTTTAATAAATTCGTCAAAAATACAAAAATGAATTTTTAAAGCAAATATAATATTTATGAGTAACAAACATAACAAAGGAAATTACAGCCAAATTTAATCAAAATCTTACTATTTTTTTAAATATAAAAATAAATAATTAATAAATCTTTTCCCCAATCTGTTGCTAGACAATTTATTATTCGCCTTTCATGTATACCATTTATCCTTAATTTTCCCACCACCTTTATCCTGGTAATAATTTTGTTCAACTTTTGCTCTCTGAAAACTGAATTGGCACTGAACTAGAACCTAAATTGTTTTATATCTCACTCCTATTAGTGCCAGACTTTTAACAAACTTTTGTTTTCATAGAAGAACTATTGTTATTTTATGATCCTGTTTTTGTTTAGATTTCATTATTTTTTGCAAAGTTCATATTTTCAGTAGCTAAATTAGTGGATACACTGAGAGAGCATTACGATTACTGCAAACGAAAAAAAAATGCCCAAATGACTTTTTCGTTTTCTGGACAATTTGTCGGCTATGTTTGCAGGAAATTGGTAAATTCGTTTGGGTTGAACACTTTCTGCGAACGATAAAAAACGAGTTTAGCTAACACCGGAGACTGAACTGGCGACCTCTTGCTTACGAGGCTTCTATCTTGTCATTCTGCCACGGACTTTATATTTTATGATTGGCGTAGAATGCATATAAGCAAAATGAGAGAACAAATCGTTTGCTTCAAACGACTTTTCGTTTGTTGGACGGTTATTTATCGAATTGAACTTGCTTGCAGCAAAGTTTTTCTATTCGTTTCGTTGAAACAATTTATGCAAAACAAAAGTTCAGCGTAACACCGGCGATTTAACCTGAGACGTCTCGATTTCAAACCAAGGCTGTTGCCATTGTGCCACGATTTAAATAACTTTCGTGTAGCATAGAATGCATATAAACACCACAAACATCTAGTCAATTATTAGGAATTTTTTTCCTGCTATCATTTGTTGTAAATGAGTTTAATATTTTCACCAAAAGTGAAGTTCTTTGCAACAAAATACTTTCTAAAGTGGTTCTTCACGAACTATTCATTCGTAAACAACAGAATATTCAATATTTTTTTTAGATATAGGAAGCACTTTCTTTTTTCGCAATGTCTGTCAAGTTAGCACTACCACTTTCAAATTTCAAAAAAGTAATGATGCAATTAATTGTCGTGAATTTGTCGTAAATTTGTCGTGAAAAAAAAAAATTTGTCGCGCCTCGTTAGCACTACCACCCCTGGAAAAGTGTTAAAACGATGATAAATACAAAAACTAGGTATGCAATTAATTGTCGTGAATTTGTCGCTGAAAAGTGGCATACTCAAAAAAATTCTAAAATTTTTTTTTTTTAAAATAACCCCTGGTAGTGCTAACTTGACAAACAAGTTAGCACTACCACCCCTCGAAAACTGTTGAAACAAGCTTAAATTTGAAAAAAAGAACGTCATTAATTGTCGTGATTTTGTCGTAGATAGATGGCGCTATCAAAAATTTTGTCCCGCCCATATTTTGGAAAATACGCCCCCTAAACTGAATAATCTAAAATTAACACTACCAAACGTACAATTCTGCTTTAAATTATCAATTTCCTATAAATTTTGCTATAATCGATTGGTCCTACATAATTTATAGCACGCTATGCTATAACAAAAATTTGTCGCGCCTTTATTTAAGAAATAACCCCCATATAGGTGCATTTAAGAAACCTAGCACTACCATATGAAATTTTTTTGTTTGTTTCGTTTTTTGCTATAAATTTGCTATAAACAATTGTCGGTCGACGTCTAAAACAAAGTTGCATCATAAACTCAACTGAATTACCTTAAAAAAACACCATCAAACATTATCATATCGAAAAATTTTCTTCTAATTGCGTTTTTGCTATAAATTTTGCCATAACTAATTGTCACTAAATGACTTTTAGCAATTTAGGCCGAAAAAAAATTTGTCGCGCCTTTATTTTAGAAATAACCCCCATATAGGTGCATTTAAGAAACCTAGCACTACCATATGAAATTTTTTTGTTTGTTTCGTTTTTTGCTATAAATTTGCTATAAACAATTGTCGCTCGACGTCTAGAACAAAGTTGCATCATAAAATAATTTGTCGCAACCTTACTTTAGATATGATAGTGTTTGATGGTGTTTTTTTAAGGTAATTCAGTTGAGGGGGCGTTGTTTCTAAAGTAAGGGCGCGACAAATTATTTTATGATGCAACTTTGTTTTAGACGTCGAGCGACAATTGTTTATAGCAAATTTATAGCAAAAAACGAAACAAACAAAAAAATTTCATATGGTAGTGCTAGGTTTCTTAAATGCACCTATATGGGGGTTATTTCTTAAATAAAGGCGCGACAAATTTTTGTTATAGCATAGCGTGCTATAAATTATGTAGGACCAATCGATTATAGCAAAATTTATAGGAAATTGGTAATTTAAAGCAGAATTGTACGTTTGGTAGTGTTAATTTTAGATTATTCAGTTTAGGGGGCGTATTTTCCAAAATATGGGCGGGACAAAATTTTTGATAGCGCCATCTATCTACGACAAAATCACTACAATTAATGACGTTCTTTTTTTTCAAATTTAAGCTTGTTTCAACAGTTTTCGAGGGGTGGTAGTGCTAACTTGTGTGTCAAGTTAGCACTACCAGGGGTTATTTTAAAAAAAAAAAATTTTAGAATTTTTTTGAGTATGCCACTTTTCAGCGACAAATTCACGACAATTAATTGCATACCTAGTTTTTGTATTTATCATCGTTTTAACACTTTTCCAGGGGTGGTAGTGCTAACTTGACCGTCAAGTTAGCACTACCAGGGGTTAGTTTTAAAAAACGAGGCGCGACAAATTTACGACAAATTTACGACAAATTCACGACAATTAATTGCATCATTACTTTTTTGAAATTTGAAAGTGGTAGTGCTAACTTGACAGACATTTTTTCGCAATCCACTCATAAAAATGAGCTCCAAACGAATGGCTTATTTTGCATAATGTTGGCTGTAATAGAACTACAATTTAGGTCAAATATAATCCAGTTGCTTCTTATGAAAAACTTCGCGGGGATTGTATTAACTGAACAGCAAATGATTTTCATTTAATTCAAAAGATATTCACTAGCCGCAAACGAAAAAAAAAATATATTATTTGTCCTTGAGTGTAACTATCACGCTCCCTTTTGATTAAAACAAAAAAATCATATAAGTTCCAGGGGATTTTCTCTAATTTTTGTCTTAGATGTAAGATGGGTCGGAAAGAAGATATTGTCAAAAAACTGCTTTTGGGCGACATTTTTCCAATATGGTGGCAAAGTTGAAATTCACATCGAAATCTACAAAACAAAACCAATTTTCAAAACGCCCGAAAAATTCGAGGGAAGACTTTCAAAATATTTTTCATTTTTTGTCCCGTTTTGTATTCCCAAAAATGTGATCCAAGTCAATATAAGATAGAAGATGAGAACTGTGATAACAATGGAAAATTTTTGGCATAGTTTTATAAAATTTTAACAAAAAATTTCATAATAAAATTTATGTTTGTTCACAAAAATTCTAATACTAACCTAAAAAAATCCGACAGGAGCGGCAATTTTTCACCCATAAAATGTATTTTTGAATAGCAACATTTGGAGAAAAAAAATTGTTTATCTTGGTGTTGTTCGGACTGGATCCAAGATAATGCCTTTTTTGAGTTTTAGTTAATCCATCATGATGGTTTCACAGATTTGTTGAAAAGTGTGCAATACTATACGATCACGAGTTATTGAATTTTTCTTGAAAACGGCTCTCACGATTTCGATTAGACTTGGTGTATGGGTGATTGCACATAGCATTGTTGATTTTATAGTAATATGCTCATTGACACATCTGATTTTGTTCTCCACTTGTCAACAGGTTGTTTTGTGTATTAAATTTATAAAAAAAAAATTGGAAGAAAAAAATGTTTTTCTTTATTATTTTTTTTTTCATTATACAAAAACTGAATGACTAAAAAATAATTTATATTATTACTTTGAACTACTAGAACAATTTCTTGCGACCCAGTCGTGCATTTTATTTAGCTTGCAATACAAGAGCATGTTCGTGCGACCCAGCCGTGCATATAATTGAAAAAAATTTGTTTACTCGTACCTTGCAGATTCTTAAAAGATTATTAAAAATTAATCAACAAAAGTTTTCTTAATATAGATCGATATTATGTATCGGTTTATAATTTACCTAACTCAAAAATATAGACACCAAATATCTATTTATAATTATATGCTTCACAAAATATTTTAAATCATAATAATATGGAATGCCAACCTTTTTCTCCTTCTTACAAAAACCAAAAAAAAAAGAAAAACAAAAAAAACATAAAAGAGCTTACACAACATCTAAAAACTAAATCACAAAAATAAATATCTTAACTCCTTTATTCATTCTCTTTATGCAAATAACCCTTCTTCATATTTACTCAAGAATTTCAGCCAACGAAATAGTTTTGAAAACATGCAGGCATGCATGCGGAAAGGGCACCTATGTATGTACGAGTATGTATGTAAGGAAATATAGAAATCGCATGTCGATTTCCTGAGGCATCACATCCACATACTTTACATAAACAATTTGCCTTAAGGACTATATAGGAGAGACCACCAAACTATACTGTCCTGGAATTTTAAACATATGCAACTAATTGAAATTCCTATCGTTTACTTGTGTATAGTATGAATGAATGTAGGTATGTGTGGTATGGTAACATAACGACAAACTCTAACATCCTTACAACCAAACCTCTGGAACATCCTGTGCTCTTCCCTTTTCATAACTAAACTTCCTCGTAGGTCGTAGATACGAATAGACTCTATCATCCCAATGCCATATGTACCTACATTACAAACATATCCAATCTTGAGGAGTATCCTTCTGATTGAGGTAATTATTGAATATTAGGGGTAATTAGGAACACACACGTTTAACGATTTCAGATTCCTTCTGGAAGGTTTTTTTTTCATGTTTTCCTTTCTCATTCCTTTCTTCTTACTACTTGATCGCTCCTATCATCATCATCTGTCTGAATCAAATCAATTTTCCGCACCATAATCACTTGTCTGTGTTTGGTGTATTCTCATAATGACCCCATGGGAGTGCAATCGAAAAGGTAGTTCAACGACAAAAGAATATATAATAATCGAGATGGGTGCAGCTGATAGGCCCAACAGATACAGACCCGACTCGATTTGAACCTGACCGCTGGCTGCGATGAAAGAAAGGCTGTAAAACATGGTAATTCTATGTCTTTATCATAAATTATTGCCAGGTTACCAGGTAGACGAAGGAGACTAGTAGAACAAAGAAACTGACCTTTAATGCGTTTTTGGATGTCTTCGACTTCATAAATTAGTTGCCACCTACCGTGAAACGTAATTTAATTTCAAGTTTTTTGTAGGAATTTCAAAAAAATGTGCTTCCTTTAAACAAAATAAAAAAAAATAACTCGTAATAAATTCATCAAAGTTACAACTCCGTGTATAAGGGATAAAGTTTATTATAAAACAAAACAAAAAAAAAAACAACTAAAAATAAATAAATAAAAGAAAAAGCAGAAGGAAAGGGTTTTCCGTATTTCGAAAAATAAGAAATAATTAACCCTAATGCTCGTCGCGGCGTAAATTGTGTGGGAATGAAACAAATGGTGTGCGCCTTAAAATATTTTCTTCTTCTGTTTTTTTTTTTGTTTCAATTCAATTTAAACTTGAACTTTGATTAACCTTTTCTGGGTTGTTGCATGTGAATTAAGTTAGGTAGTACTTTGATTTTTTTTTACCGGAAGGAAGGAGCAGTTTATAGGGAAAGAAGTTTGTATCTTTGGAGTTTTGTTTTTTTAATTTTTTTGATGTAAAACACGAAGATTTTTATTTTTTTTTTAATTTTGGTCCGTATCTTTTTTAAGTGCAAAATTTGTTACCATTCAACATTCAGAAATGTTTTTTTTTGTTTCTACGTGAACTTTAGTATAAACATCACAGAATTAAATTTTATCATTTAGACTAATTTCGCAGTACAAATATCGAAACATAGTTCTTGGTAAATATTCCATAAAACTTTATATAGTTTTTAATTTAATAACTGGCAGCCAACTTAACCTAACCTGACCTAATTTCATAACAAGTTTTTGTCGGTTTCTAACTGATAGCAATGAATATCAGCTGTATGTCAAAGAACTTACTTTTTATTAATTTATCGAAGTTTTTTTTTAATTTTCTAAAATTTACAAATATGAGTTTTAACTTACCATACCACTATCAATAACGATTACTATAAAAGCTTTCGAAAAAAAAATTTTAACGTACAAACTCTATTAAATCATTTTGTTTAACGTAGTGTAATTCCACTTTTCCTTGTAAGTATAGTTTAAACAAATGTTAACTATCAGTTATTATTGGTTGCATTTGATTCAGTTGGCACTATAGGCATCAGTTTGTGCTTTGTAGAACATCATAGATAAGCTAATTCTATTTATGGTTTGGAAATTGCAATTAGAACGAATTGTACTTCTTTTGTTTTGTGTTCTTTTGCAAGCTAATGAATTTCTAACATTTGGTATTACGCGAGGGACATTAAGGAATAAATTTGTGTGCCGATTACCCACAGTAAATTCAACCTTAGTAATAACAAGATAACACTTCTTTTCTCTATTTTCAAGAAGACTAATCTAAAACCCTTAACTTATAAGCGTGCATTCTTCGTTTTAAACCCAAAGAGAATGTATATGAAGCTCAGAGCAAAAAAAATTACGCCAAAAACTAAAGGGAGCCCAAAAGTTCATACACCGCAATACATCACTATAGCGTAAATTAAACTATGCTTTGACACTCTTTGCAGAACTTTGAGCCAAGGGAGAAAACCAGGTCGCAAACAATCCTTGAAACAAAAATTAAATCAAAAATTGAATGAAAACCCTTTTAACTGACGAATTTTACTAGGTATTTGAGGTTAGTATGGTTTTTTCATTGGGGAAACAAGTTGCAGAATTAGCCATAAAATGATAAGGGTTAGACATATTTTAAATCTTCATCCAGGTAAATTGGAAAAATCACTTAAAATGTTCACTTTATTTTTTGAAGCGTTCTTATAATTTTGTCCACCAAACAAGAATTTTTTTTATTTTCTTATAAAGGAAAATAGATTAAAATAAATGAAAATAAGTTTTTAGTGAATTCATTTTTATTTTTTATACTTGAAAAATCTAATTAGTAAAACATTGACTTTTATGTACCTGTATCTATAAAAAAAAGGAATTTGATTTTCACAATTTCAATTTTTTTAATTTTGTTGTTATACTCTTAATCCAGGAAGAATCTACAAAAATAAGACCAATCTGCAGAAAAAAATTTAAAAATTTTCACATGGAATTTTTCGGCAGTAAATGTATATTTTTCCTGGCTATATTCAACAAAGATTGTCAGTACACATCTTATGGGAAAGCTTTTAACAAGCTTTTTACATGTGATTGACTTATGTATATGTAATACCCTGCAACCAAGCTGAAATGCAGACTTTCTATTTTTTCTGTTTCTGAAAGATTTTCAGAGTATAATTCGTAAAAGTCCATTCGCGATGAATTTTATTAAATTTTGAAATTCAGTTATTAACTACCTAAAATGCATTACATAAACTCTGTAACACTACCCTATATTTTTGGCTCAGTAATTGCCGTATAATTGCCGCATTTATGCCGTGAAGTCAAAAAATTGCCGCGTTCTTAGTTTGGTCAGATGATTGGAAGTGTTTGTCATGCTATCTTTATATAAAGTTAGCATGGCACTTTTTAATTTTTGGTCAAATCAAATTTTTTTTCCCTCATTAATTGCCGAATAATTGCCGTATTTATGCGGTGAAATAAAAAAATATTGGGCTCTTGTTTTTTTTTTCAGAAAAAAATAAAAACTTTTTCAAATTCTGACCAAACTAAGAACGCAGCAATTTTTTTGACTTCACGGCATAAATGCGGCAATTATACGGCAATTACTGAGCCAAAAAAAAATAACTTTTCAAAAGTTGTCATGCTAAGTTTATACGGGCCAAAAACTTACTTATACCACTTATATTAAGTTCGGAAAAATTAACACTGGAGATTTTGTAATGCAATTCAGATTGTTTTCGAAGAAGAATACTTTCAGACAAGTCAATTGACAGATCTAGTCAGCGTCAAAAGTTATTCAAGGTCAAATGTCAGAAGTATTGGATTTTCTCATAATAACGTTTCAACGGTTAAGGCTATTGAAATATATAACGTAAACTGGCGAAAATTTTAATTTTTCAAGAATAACTCAAAAACGTTGCATGAAATTGGCATTATTTGCAAGCAAAGTTTGTACAGTGTATAATCATCTGCATGAAACCATATTTTCTTTTTTTCTCAAAGTGAGAGAACGTCAAATACAAAAAAAAAACTGAGTTTTAATTATTACTCTTAAATAATGACGAAGTATTTAGTTAAGAAATATTGTATGCTTATTTTATAGATTATAAGTAAGTCTACAAAATACGGGTGTCAATTTTTGTTCAAACCAGCTATCATTAGAAATTAAAATGTAGAAAAACGGGTTTTTGCGTATAGTTCAAAACACCTGAACTTAAATATTTAGCTGCACTACACGAATGAGTAGTAGAACGCTTAGTTTTTCAATCCCGTTTTAATACTCTAAAATATTTTGATCTATATTCTAGGGCGCCAGAGCGGTAGTGATATTAATTATGTCTTATTGTGGTAGTTTATGGTGATAGTATAAAACAACTCAATACCACCTAAATACAAGCAAACTTAAAAGGAATACATAATTTCTTGAATGAATGTGTAGGTTTTTTTTCAATGACTCAATGACATTAATATTGCATAGTTTGCATTTTTGTAATGATTTTTAAAAAAGATACGCCTCAATAAGTTGCATGTAGATAAATTAAAAAACACACATAGCGTGACAAGAATATTCGCTATACCAAGAGACCAAAGTGTCCCTATGGCGGCGCCTAACCTACTTTCCATGTAAAAACGTCTCGTCATAAAAACCAATTGAGAAGTTTTATTTCATTATTTTTTTCTTTTTTTTGCTTGCTCTTGCCGTCAACTTTAATAGCAAGCCATTAAAAAAAAAGGAACTTTCTTTCCTCTCCCGCCTATGGGCGTTAAGTGATTGACACATTCAATGTTGAAAGAAATTAAATTGAGAAAATAAAAAAAAAAAAGAAGTTGAAAAAATCGAAAATGATATTTAAGATATTAAAACGCGCCATGTGTGGTTTTAAATTTGTTTAGAAAGAAGAAAGATGACAAAATGAAAACAAACTTTGTAAAAAGTTAAAAACACAAGAAGTTGTTAATTTAATTTCTTCGATTTTTTCCTCTTTTTTTTTTATTGACAAACTCTCAAAGTTGCTCTAGCTACAGGTTCATTTAGGTATGGGTATGTTATAAAGTTTCCGGTTGGTTGAAATTTTTTTTATTTTTGATAAAAAAAAAAATAAATGCAATCAAGCCGAGTATTTCAACAAATTAATTGTTTTTTATTTTTCTGTCTGCATTTGAATATTAAAGACATGCATTAGGCTCGAAAAGATAGTTATTACACGACTTTAATGGCTTAATTCACGAACTCGTATACACGTAGGTATAAATAAAAAGATACAAAAGACCAACGCTAATTATATCAATTTAGAAAGGAATTCGATGTGAGAGTGTTATTCACCTGGCCATATGTTTGGGAAATATAGAATCATAAATGTTTTGTTTTTCTTCTTCTTTAATTACAAAGAAGCAACAAGGCGCCTGCTGCATAGGGTATATTTTGAAGACTTTTACCACCACCAGAGTTAATGCGTGTGATTGAACCAGTGCCGGATCAATTGTCATGAAGTTAAATGGGTATCTTCTTTGGATGGCCCGAATTATGTATTATGCTTCAGTTGAATGCACCATAAAGAAGTCCAGGCGTTGACACAGTTTGACTATGCCTGTTTGTCGGGATCACTCGGTATGCTTAATCTCTTGTATACTGACCAAAACTACTTCTAAACCCTTTTATTTAGCTTCTAAAACACCACCCCCACCTTCAGGCGGCTGTTGGCATTACTTTAAGGGAGTTGTTTTCCTTGCGGAATCAACTTGCGGGTTTAACCTTTTCACGATTATTTTCTTTTTCTTTTTTCCTCCTTTTGAGAATATGTTCTTATACTACTTTTTGGCAGTTTTGGTCACTGAGTAGCATCTTCTAGATTGTGTTAGCTCTCTGATTGGGACAATAATCTTATGCAGGTTTTGGCAGGGTGGTTCCAATCTGACGCATACGAGGATGGTGAGGAAAACATCGTTTATTAGGAAGTATCCGTACTGGTGGGACGCTGTACTTGATCTTACTGAGGAAAGCGTTGAAATATACTTCTCCGGTGAAGAACTGGGTGACTTAGTGTTTCTTTCGTGTTTCTCTTCGTTTCACTGAGCAACATTTTCGATCAATCTCGCGGTTTAGCGTCCCCTCCTTTCAGAGCACAGCGTTGTTTCCTGCGTCGCCTAGGTTGCTGTTTCTACTCCAATATTCACCTTTTTGCAGTAGACGTGCTTTTATTCTAGCGCCCGCCAAGCCATTAATGGGAGTCACTCCAGCAATAACAAGAACGGATGGTTTCGAAACCGTTCGGTAAGCGCCGGCCAGAAAGTGAGTTTCGTCTTAATGGCTTATCCCAGATATTTCAAGGATTCTTTGTTTCTTATGACTTAGGGGCCCACGTGAAAGTCTATGATTGTGGGCCAACTCTCTCGCTCTCGTAGATATCGTTGAAATTTGATCTAACAACAACAGGCTTAAATTTGTTTTGAATATTGTGCACAAGCCTATTAAGCTAGGATTGGATCTTAAACTCTTTGAAATAATAGAATTCTTATGTCATACATAAAATTAAAATTTTACAAAACAAGTATCTACTCGATACTTGTTTTTATTTTACGCACAAGGGCCTTTTTAAATCATGATCCCTCCCTGAATTGCTCAACCAAAACAAACGACCCACGGAACCCGCACTCTTCAACACAAAATCTAATGAATGCCATTAGTTATATGATGCAATAAAGGCACAAGCAAAACACGCCAAGTATGAATCTACTGCAGCAGTCCGGGCCGGGTTAATTAAGGAGTTTTAAATGGCTTAACCCATGCTAATTGGTTTTGAGAAGGAAAAACTTGATATTTTCAAAAAAAAAAAAATATATATCAAAGAAAATTCGAGGGGGAAACTCTTATAATTGTTGCTATAAAATTGGATTATTATACTCGTTTTGTCGAAGAGATTCTTTTTTTATGACCAAATTTATAATCTTCAAAAGAAGAAAAAGAATACTAATCATTTTAAAGGATTTATATTGATTTTTAACATTTTTTTTTGAGATGAGTTTATTTGAAATAAAAATGTTTGGTATGATATTTTTCTATGATAAAAAAATTTTCAAACGTTTGGGGATTGAGGTTTGTGTGTCAATAATTTTACGTTTTCATTAAATTTTTTATCAGTCAGAAATTGAATTTAAAAATTAAAATTTAAGCATTTTTGTCCAGTAAAAAGTGGTATTGTGGAGTACAGATTGGTTTTAAATGTCTGAATCTCGCAATATAGGATTGAAAATTGAGCATTTTATATGATTATATATTTTATATTGGTGTAAGTCGGCTGAAGAAATAATGTTCTTTTTTTATGTGCTTAAAAGGACGGCCGCAGCTCGGATCAAATATAAATTGATGAACTGCACTGTCCTGAAGCAAGAATAAATCGGTGGAATTGATTCAGCGTAGAAATTCTGTCAAGCATTATTTGTAAGAGAGACAGGTATCGGGCGAATTCCACAGATGAAATTATCGGTGGTATCTTCGGTACCTTATAGTATGTAAGCAATTTAAAATCTGAATGTTGAAGTTTTGAATGTAACAAGTAAAACATGAATGTAACAATTGTAAACATAATGTTCCAAAGTTATGGTCTAGATTTAAAAATGGTGACAGCCTAGACACTAATTACTCAAATATATTAACTTTCCCATCCTGACTTGTTTTTAAGTTAACTGGTAAGTTTTTTTTTTGTAATCTAATAAACAAAAAAACACTTTGTAGCGGTATTTTGGAGAAATCATTTTTTTTTCTTAAGCATTAGTTAATAATGTTGTTGCAAAAAACAGTTTATTTCTTTTATCAATGAAATATTTATGATCCTGAACTTTGCAGACAACTTTTCCGCTAAAGTTTGAATAGCCATCAAAGCCGTAAAAGTTGTTCGATTAAAAAAAAAAAAACGAACTAAACTGCAATCGCTTTGTCTCGACAAAATCTAGGAACCAATTAAGACTACATCAGTTTCCAAGATACAGCTTTTCAAAATAAAGCAATCAAAAATGTTTTACAGAACATAGTACAAATTAAAAGTACCTAGATATATTAAGAAAAAGGACGTATAACGTGTTGATCAGGCAAAAAAAAAAGAAAAAAAATTAAAGTGTGGGTGTCTATATCCCCTCGTTCAAACAGGAGGTTTATAGTTCATTAACAACTATCTCTTTAAAGCTCAAAATGCTAATTACAGCAGCTTTTTGCATTTTTATGAAGGTTGTGCTCGATGTTTGAGGTTGAAAAATTAGATCGTCTTAACATCATAAACAACTAAGCAAAAAATCAGAACTACTGGATTTGCCCCAAGGTCACCTTCCCACGAAACGACAAGGTTACTGGACTATTTATTTTATGCTTAATTTGTTAATTGAAGGAAATGGTTATTTTTGTACTTGGTTTTTATGTTAAAAAAAAAACCTTATTAGATTCTTTTCAGATAACTAAATTTTTCAGCTTGATAAACCTTAACCTCCCCCTACCCTCCTCTTTTAAATGTGGGAAGAAAGAAACATTTGGAGGACTTTGGCTTTGCTATAGAGGTTGACATTCTTCGTCGATACCAATCAATAATTCATGGATTAATTTTTTTGACCATCTCGGTGCTTAATTTCCTGGATTTACAAGACTATTTGGGAAAATTTTTACCAATTTTTACATTTACTTTGACCTGCTCAAGAAGCTGAAAATATTGTATAGACTACAAAGCACCAGCCCGAAGAGTCTTCGAATCCAACCCTGATGGTGTACGCAGAGACAAAGACAACGTTACAGGTGGCACACACAAGTCGAGGATGACCTCAACGAACTTGGTGTACGTAACTAAAGAAGGGTAGCTAGGAACAGAGCTGGCTGGAGAGGCTGTAGTCCATCCTAGGTTGTAAGTGCCATCGATAGTAAAGATAAGTAAATTCTGCGAAATTTAATGCAAGCCAAGTTGAATGAGGGAAAACGTTGTACACATCGTCTGTACACTTCTGTCTTTTTTTAATACTTCCAGGTCAGAAAATGCTTTCTTATTTGAAACCAAAATGAGTAACAAATTACTTTTTCGGACAACTGAAACGGCTCTGTAAAGGACCTTTACCATGGTGTGCTGTAAAATTGTTTTCGTCATTATGTTAAAATTAAATGTACCTAAACTGCATCAAAATAGGTCATTGTTTTAGCCAAACAAAATTATTTTAACATATTCGTTGAACTTTTACTATCATATCATATTAAAATAATGAATTTAAATTCACAACAATATTCCAACAAAAAAAAACATTAAACTTTTAAAACTTAACTGTGTTTGCATTTTAGAACAATAAACCTGCATGTTTAATATTTTCCGCATATAATAGTTAATACACGACAATATGGATATGACAAGGATATGATAATAGTTAAAAATACAATTTCACTATTATTATGAGTTGGGTTTTGTAAAATGTGCTGGCATTATGTATGTATGTGTATATTTTTTAAATTAAAACTTTTTAGTATGGTATACAAGTAGTAGATAGACACCTATACAACATACCTACTCAGTAATATCCAAAAGCCTATCTACAGGGATATAGATGATAGCGAAATGACATCCTTTTTCCCGCAGGCAAAAGTGGAAATAATTGAAAAACATTATAACCCAGCTCCGTGACTGGCTGCATGTAGCATATCTAGGACTGTATAGCTTTTCCACCGTCTGATGGTATCTTTCTATATAGTTTTATCTCATCTGGCAAGTGCACAATTATATGAATAGCTCTTTAAACATTTATTACATCACACTAACGGTAAAACGTACATTTTACACATACATATATACAGCAACATAAGGGAAGTATATAATATGCCATCCTGATGGTTGGTTATATCTACACCAGCAAAAATACTCCATTTCCAGATTCTCGCATTCATACACTGCTACTTCTATACTGCTGCTGCTTTCGTTCCCAAAGTATATAACCTGCTTTCGACAACGCATTTAGCTCCCGCTGTACAATACTCCAGCTTCAGCATACTCCAGCCACCGAGAACTATAGCTGCAGCTGATTAAGCCTTAGAAGGAGAATCCAACATACAAAAAGC
This sequence comes from Meliscaeva auricollis, assembly GCA_948107695.1. Taxonomy (NCBI): domain Eukaryota; kingdom Metazoa; phylum Arthropoda; class Insecta; order Diptera; family Syrphidae; genus Meliscaeva; species Meliscaeva auricollis. The sequence goes on along the minus strand of OX403616.1, from coordinate 15,427,058 downwards.
AAAAAAAGAAACACAAAGCACAAAAAATATCCTTTAACCATCATCATCGTTCTTGTTGAACTCCCTCGCACTGTATGGCACTGTACTTGCTTAAAATTACACTTTTGTCTTTTGGAGCCATACTCGGGCATACCTATTCTCACTCGCTCGGGTATCATTTTACAGGGTGTGTTTGGAGAGCGTATACTCGGAAAACTTCACCCAAGCGGCCTGGTCTCGTTCTCGTTTTCAAAGTTCGAGTTGGTAATGAACGTGTTAAATTTGTAATTTCTCCTAACAGTGAACCAGAAATATAAAATGTACACAGAGCTATATGTACATATGTATGTACTCATTCATATAATCCTACTAAAAAGAATTTCTGGAGCTGGCCCAAGTCATCTAACCAAGCCAGGTATAGTACAAAAAATCCATTGTGCTGTTATTATTTTTGCAACGAAATTGGAGCGTTCCATGAGCGGCTGCAAACTTCCATGTCCTACCTATACTAGCTACGTCTTTCTCTCTGTGTCAGACGCCACAGCTTCGACTTTGACTTCAGTTTCCTAGTATAGTAGATTCTCGGCAAAAGAAATGAAATATTTATTTTAAATATACACACCCTCGCATCACCCACCTCTTACCCCTGCATCATATATAGAGAGAGAGCAATTGTATGTGTATCATTAAAGTCGCTCAATGTTCTTTCTCAAACCGGAGGCGGTGGCGGCGGCGAAGGCAGCAACAGCGCCCATCATGCCCATAACCCTGCTAGAGGGAGTTCTCGGAATTCCCAGTAAGACCCTCTTTTCTAGGAACAAAACAAAAAAAAAAAAAAAACATAGAAAAAAATCCTTCATCCGGCATCGTTAGGAAGAATCGTGTGCATGCAATATTCGTGTATCCTTTTGTGTATCTGAATAAGTGGATCGATATTCCTTGCTGTAATAGTGCTGTAGCTTGTGGCAACATCCAGTGCAGCAGCGTCTGTTCTTCAATATGTATGGTATGGAGCTTAGTGTGCAGGGGCGAATTCATGCACTACAGGGAATATTCTGTAAATTTTATGTGAATTCTCAGCAAAAGAGTTATGTACTTTATTACTTTCGGTGCAATAGCAATAAATATCAACAATTTTAATGAAATAGTCCTTGATATATTTTATGTAGCCCAAATTATAAAGTTTTTTTTTTTTTTTTGTTTAAAATTATAGTTTTGAAAAGAACTCATAAATATACTATGTGGGATTAAGTAAGTACCTACTTATATTTCTACTAGAACATAGATTAAACTACCAAAGGCAATGTTTTTGTAGCAAAAGGTGGATTTTGGGTTAAGGTCGTGAGCTCAATAATTAGCAGTATAGAAGCAAGGTGGTGTGTTGTAAAAAAAATCTACTGTACGAAAATAATTTTAATTTACCTTGACGAATTGTATGGATCTACAAAATAATGTCTTTTCTTTTTTTTATTTTCGTCAGTTTATACTACGATTTTTCAGAATCACACCTGAATAGTGGCGATGAAATTATTTTAGAGAAAAGCAAGTAAAATGCAAACTTTACTTATCACCATGAACGCAGCACCTTTTGTTAATCCGCTGGTTGGAAAGCAATAATTTTTTTTTACTATTAAAAAGAAATTTTTTTTTTTAATTATTGAAAAATGTAAACATTTCGGATACCAGTTTTTGACTTTATTTTATTACTTTGAACTCAGTAAGAAAAAAAATTTTATCTGAGACTTTTTAAGAAATCCCGCTGTCGTTTTAGACCTTTTAAACGTTTTTATGGGAACACATTGCTTTTTACTTTTAAGCATTAATACAGCATAATTCATAAACACATTATAAAATCATATCGCTGTACTCTTTTTAAAGCCTTTACCAGAACATACTTATTCATGGAAGTTATTCAACGTTAAACGGGCTTAGTGGTTAAATAGCGGCTATATAAAAATATTTTAGTGTCAAATGTTTTTTTTCATTTGACATTTCATTTATAAGAATTGCAAATATCGAGAAAGTTAAAATAAAATAGTATTTATATACCTGGCCAGTTACAAGTGGTCAAATCAAGTTAAATTTTAAATACAATTTAAAAAAAATATCAAAATAAAAATGTTTTTCGATTTATTTATTTTTAAATGATTGAAATCCTGTTTCTTTATTTCATTTTTCAATGTTTTTTTTTTTCTTGAATTTAATCGGTCCCTGCAATTTCTTTACTTGCGGTATCTATAGGAACAGTACTAAAAAAATATGTACAAAAATCGAACTCGAGATGATAATCAGGCATGATTGTCTGTCTGTCACACCCTAAACGGATTTGTCGATTTACTTCAAATTTTGTTTGTGGTTTTTTTTCAGAGACTTTCCCGAAATGTTATTTGAATTAATTTTCTTGGACCAAAAATAAAGTTACCTGCCATATACCAATTTTAGATTTTTTTTCTCAAAATGGTAAATATGATTTCGAGTAAAATAAAATGCACAACTGGATCGCACGTACTTGCTCTTATAGATAAAGTTACTAAATATGCTTTGCCTTTTTATTAAAAATTTGTAAATGCAGTTTCAGAAAAAAATTAAAATAGCATAAAATTCGATTTTCAATGACTAAAACAGCTTCTTGATTTCAATTTGATTTCTTCTAATGATTTTTTAGAAAAAAAAATATTGAAGATCATAAGAGAAAAACGTTACAATCGAGTCAATCATAAAGAAGAAAAAAGAGTTAAAAAAACAACTGTTCTTTAGCAAGCACCGTTAATAACAATTGAAAAGAAAAAAATTGTTTCCATAAAAAAAAAATTGAAGTTTCAATCAAAGCCAACATAACGACGATGGAGAAGACCAAAAAAACTTTCTTTCGTTCCTTCCGTCGGTCTGTGCGTCCGTGCGTCCATCTGTACACATTTCCACTGCACAAACACGTGAACGGATTGTCTCCAAATTTAATAATGCTTTTCAAACTATATTCTTTTTTGTTTTTGGATATCTTACCTAGAACGAGTACCTCAGATACAACATTTTTGAGTTATTCGAGTTTTCTCGAAAACGGTTCTCACGACCTTATTTAAACTTTTTGATATGACTTCTTCTATAACGATAAAAATATAATGCACGACTGGATCGCACGTACTTGCTCTTTGGGTTAAGGTTGCTATAGACGTTAAAGCCTCTTGTATAAAGTTTATAAAAATAAATAACTATGTTAGTTTTATATTTTAACAAGAAAAGTTGAATATGTGTAAAAACAAAAAATATATTACTTTTTAGTTTTTTTTAATTAATAAATGCATTTTTTAAACTTAATTAGATTCTTTGGATCTGTGTAAAAGTTTTAGTCAAAATCGCTTTAACCGCTTACGAGATATTCTTAAAAAAAACGGCAACGCTGTTTTTCTGATGTTCGAGTTTTTTGAGAAAAACTAAAAATGCAGTTTTGTTGCAATCACTAAACATAGTACATACACAACATCGTAATAATATATTAACAAAATCGTTAGAGCCATTTTCGAGAAAAACCCAATAACTCAAAAGCGTTATATGGGAGGTATTAGTTCTAGACGAGATATTCAAAAACAAAAAAAAAAAAAAAAAAACAACTTTCGAAATTACGTAAAAATCATCTGTACCAAATTTGAAGAAAATCCGTCCACGCGTATGGGCAGTGGAGAAGTGTTAAGATGGACGCACAGACCGACGGACGGCAAGACGAAAACCAATTTTTTAGTCTTCTCCATCATCGTAATGTTGATTTTAATTAAAACCTCGATTTTTTTGCCACCAAACCAATACTTGCCCTACAGAGCAAGTAAAAATATTATTGAAAAACCGTTTTTAAAATTTTTTTTCAGATATTGAAAAGTCCTTCGATTTTATTTAACGGGTTTTTTTTTCTAAAATTGTATTTTTATAAAATAAATCAGATCAAATAGAATTCAAGTTCATTGAAGAATCTGTTTTAGTCATTTGAAAATCGATTTTTGTTTCCTTTTTTGTAAAACTGCATTTAATAAAATGCACGACTTGGTGGCACGTACTTGCTCTTAAGGTGAAAGTTGCTGTGGATGGTAAAGCTTCATATATAAACTTTTTACAGGTAAATACTTTTATAAGAAATTAAAAATTTACTACTAAAATGACTTAAACAACTTCTTAAATTGTTTTGAACTCCAAGCTAAGTATGCCATTTGAATTCTCAAGCTTTGTTTAAAAAACAAGTTTGAATGCCAATTTCAAGACAATATTAATAGACATCTAATACCAAAATTTAAAAAAAATCATTTACTCGTATTCGAAAAATTGATTTTTGAAAAAAAAATTGAAACTTTTTTAAGAATCCAAAATTTTTTGAAAAAATTCAATTTCCGTCTAGGGAATCACCAAAACCACTTAACTTCCAAGTTTGAAGATAATCGCTTAAGTACTTTAGGCTCTAGCTCAAGATAGATACTGAAAGATTGACAGACTGACAGACTGACAGACAGACAGACATAATTGCGAGACCCACTTTTTCCGGTTTTTCTACCATCGTAATGTCATGTCTGATTGTTATCATGATTTCGATTTTTTCAAAGAATCCTAAACTTGCCCTATAGATAGTAAAAAACTTAATGTACTTAATAAAAAGCCTTAGTAACCTTAATTACTTTTGCAACTTATTTTTAACAGTTATAAATAATTTTTGAAAACATAGATTTTTAAATTTTAAATATATAGACAAAAAATGTGATATGGTTTTCCAAAATTTTACGTCATAAGATTTTTTTTTTAATTCATAACAAACAAACCCGGCAGAAGTTATTCCGCCCTGCAAAATTACTTTCTTTAATTACACGATTGTTTATGATATAAGGACCAGTTTTTCAATAGTCAGATAAGCATTCAGTTAGTACTCATTCATTAGATAGAGCAAAAATCTATTTTTAAAAAAATAAGATATTACGTATTCTTTGTAATAATTATATTAGAGTAGTCGAATAAACTTATCTGCTAATTTCAGCAAAAATCATCTGTCATACCGGTTCACAAAACCGACAGCTTTGACCGATATAACATGCCGTATGTTTAGCCATGCATGTATTCTGTTTTATAACCTATAAAACAGAATAAAGCAGAAATAGAGCATTATCTACGATTTATCAATAAATACAAAAAATAATTTAGATCTTGTTTCGTATTAACGAGTATTTAGTTAAAAAAAGAATTTTAGTTAGTTTTTAAGTCTTATTTGATGAACCACTGAATGTTTTTGTTTACTATCAGAATGTATAATAAAAGAAAACTATCCCAATAATGCGCAACTAAAACATGCTTAGTGTAAAAGTTTGCACATTACCAAAAAATATCCAAGTATTGCGCATTAAAATCTTGTGCCATGTAATACAGGTCTATTCTATATAATAAATAACTGAGTGATCGAAAAATTTGTTCTTACTATCGGGGGCCCATTGCACAGGTACAAAATAATAATTTAGAAACACTTTTTCATAAAAATTGTAATAAAATTTCCGAATTCTATTGCACCAAATTATAAATTTATACAAAAAATTACAAATTTGTTGAATAAAACACAAATTCAAATTTGTAAATTGGTGCAATAAGGCCCTGATGGTTTATAAGCCTGATATATTTTTTTCCGCGACTTTTCAAGATATTCTTTTCCTTTGGCCGGGATGCATTTTTCCGTGGTATGTTACAATAATTCTCAACCGACTTCTAAAAATGGGGAGGTTCTAATTCGACTGTTTTTTTAATAAGTTTGTAACCTCCGACCTTTTGATTGGATGGAGCGATTTTGATAATTGTTTCTTTCAATACTGGTGGTCCCCGTTAGTCCAGTTCTGATAGTGCCAACCATGAGAAAACTACATAAATCACGCTTTTTTCGTGGCATTCCGCGATCTTTCACCGGTTTTCATCCGAATCGAATTCATATAAAGTGCAATATCTGGTAAAACTGCCATTTCCATAAAAAATTAACCCCGAACCAGCATTCCGTTTATGTATGTATATATTTTTCAGAAGCAGCGTTGTACTTTTTGTGATTTTTTTTCACTGCGTGAGGAAACTTCCCGAGACCTTGATTTTTCCCAATGTGTTAATCGTTATTCTGCCATTCGGATCGGACACACATCTGGAAATCAAAGATCATTAATATCGGTCCAATCTTTCTTGAACTATTATGTGATAGAATTAACCCGACTTTATTTAATACTTTTATCAATCTTCAGAAAATCTACAGTACTAAGTTACCCCTTGTATTTGACAACGTGAGATTCAAAATTAAGTATATTGCTCAATGCACCACCTTACGAATTGTTGGAGTTAACGTATATATTAGTTGCATTGAATAGAAAGGCATTTTTAGAAACTAATCCAAGTATAGGTATACATCTTATTAAATTAAAGTGGGTCACTGTGGCGTATACGTAACATTTTTTTTTTATAAACTAAAACTCTCACTTGATTACTATTAGGCATTATTAAGTTATACTTCTTTACCGGCGATTTTTCTTTTGTTTTTGAAACCTTATTAATATGCATAATATACTGGTTATTGGTATTACTTTCGTTGATTCTTATCAGCTAATTAAATCCGCTCCTGAAATTGTGCAGATGAAATTGGATCTTCATCCATAAGGTGAACGCTGCGGAATGGAAAGGGGCTGGTGTTTCAAAAAAAGTGGGCCTTCAATATGCCACCCAGCAAAAGCACACTGTGTCCGGGGCCATTGCAAGCGTTATGCAGAGTCAGGCCAATATTAAGAAAACACACTTTGTGTTCATATTACGAAACTCTTGTCAGAAAGGAGTTTCCTTTCTGTTTTTTTTTTTTTTTACATATTTTTCGTCCTGCCGCTATTTCTTTTTATATTTTGTGCCTGGTTCTCCTTTCTATGGTTTTTGTTTCAAGCTCTCTATATGTGCTGTTGTAAGCTTGTGTGTCGAATGAAGGATAAGAATGCAGGCACAATATCCTACAATATTTTTAGAATGTTGCTTCATGCATCAATGTACGGTGTGGTGCAAGCTCTAAGTTGAAGGACTTTTTTTCATTTTTTTTTCAAGTCTTTGTATTTTTTAAATAACTTTATGGGTTTTGTGATTAATATGAAGACGAGGCTATGCAGAGCCCTTTTAAGTTTGCTCCCCAGCGATGCTGGGGGATGATGTGTTTGCTTTAAAAAAGTTTCAGGTTATGTGGGCTGCTTGCCAAAAAATAATATTGAGTTTTTCAATTATATGTATATGATCTTAGGTTCAAACGTTTTACAAAATTTTCTAACAACTTTATTCAAATGTGCATCAGTGAGAGTTGGAAGGTGGATGGGCAATTCTGAAGAGATGCTTGAATTTGAAGTATTATACATGAGCTTAGTTGCAATCTTCGACAAGGAAGGCAGATGGTCAGGATACGATGTACGTTACGTACACCATATTGGTTCTTGGCGATTGAAATCAAATAAAGCAGAATTGATTTTGGAAATCCAAGCATGTTTGCTAAGGAGTTTGTATTTTGATTTTCGTTTTAAAGAGTGGATTTAGTTTGAAGGAGCATGGAATATAAAATCAAGGACCTACATTTTTGCTGACATTAAAATTTAAAAAAAAGTTTTATTTTTTATTCTTTGTTTGACAATGAAATGCATGTATGTTGTAATAAAACGATACACACATAACTAAATTAAATTGTTGCGAAAACTAGATGTTACTGTGGCATTTTAATCAATAATCTCTGAAAATTGACTGTAATTTATTAAATATTCAACATTTATCGATATAAATAAGGTATCGAAAATGTTGTTCAATCTTTTTGGGTCGACCTTTTTGACAAGAATCCATCATTCGAATGTACCTAATTGCAGACCAACCGCTCAATTATTCCTTAGTGTTGTGCGAATTTTACAGTTTTCGTTTCCAGCAAATGGAATTTCAGGAATCTAACGATGGATTCTTGTCAGCAAGATTATCGTCAATGCCCTCCTATTTTCTTGAATGCAAATTCTTATTCTTCACTGGACTTTCTACTAAAAAAACGTTTAGTAATACTTTATTGTTAGTAGTTTGGTCAGATATCAAAGCATGGGAATATTCTAAAGTTCTAGCATTATGTGAGTGGAATATCAATCTGAATGTAAGAAAAAAAAACTTAGGACTATTTTTTACCTGAAAGCTGCTTCTAATAAGGATTTGGCTTAAAGGCGTACCTAATTAGCATAAAAGCAAATTCTTTTCTCTTTTTGAATTCAAAATTTGCAACATGTTTATGTATTTAAATGAAGTGTTTTTAGATCACTGAACTGACACCTTCACAAAAAAAAAATACTTCTGTTTTGCTTTTATCGACTCCAGAGTATATTAACGTCCCCGAAGGTAAATTAAAAATCGTTTACTCTGCCTTCCATTTTATATCTCATCGCTCATCCAACCCCTGCTAATGGGAGTTTTGAATTTGGATTCTGCAGAATAGACCCTTTTTACAAAAAAAAAAAAAACAACAACAAATAGATTTATATTGTATCTACCTAAAGGGAGTCAAGAATCACTTAGTGATTTAGACATTCATCTCTTTTCTTCATCATCATGTTTTTTTTTTTGTTTTTTTTTTGGGTTTGGGGGTTTTGATATGTGGAACGAAATTCGTCTACTATATGCAATACACGTGGCATGAGAATGAATTTCCTGTTACCACCATAAGCACTTTGCTAGGAAATTGTCATGTTTTGTGTTTGCAAGGATTTTCTCTCTGTGTTTTCATCTCTCTAGGCTATGCATAAGAGTCTAGGACGTCTATGAGTATTATTGTGAAAATGATACCTTAATACTCTCTCATACCTATTTCGTCCTTTATAGATAGATTTAAACACCATGCCATGCCACATGAAAAGAAAAGAAAAGTAAAAACACTACAAAACCATTGATGGCATGATTTCAGTCCCCCAAAGGCATTATATATCCACAATCTATAAAGAGATTCTTTAACATACTCACATACACATATATATAATATTCAAATTGCATACACTGTTTATCTATAAATTCGGGGGCAACACCTTTAAATAAAAAGCATCTCACGTGAGAAGATTGAATTCAATATAAAATATAATATCTAAATATTTTATCGATATTTATTTTGTTGAATGAAAAAGGACGAGACAAAAGGTAAAAATCAATAACGCACATAAAAGGATGTGTATTTTTTTTTTTTTGAAAGGGGAAGGGTAAGGAGCCCACAAGGATGATAAAGGATATTTTATCAAACCATAGCATGTCGCGCGTTTATCTTTAAGAGAAATTCAATTTCCTACGAAAAAGGATGTGAATAGAATTGAAGGAGTTTTCTCATTTGTCAAGGAGTCAATGATGAAGGTGGTCGGTATGGTGGCGGCATTACGAGTGATGAGATGAAATGGATTGGCGTATTTGGTTGATGAGGCAGGGGTAGGGTGCTGGTGTACAAATCAAAGCAATCAGCATAAAAGTTAACGCAACTTTATTTGAAAATGTCATAAAGTTTTTTTTTTTTTTTTTTTTTGTTACTTTCTCAAGACACGATGATGATGAATAATATTTTCCAGAAAGGTTGGTAGTTAATATTCAATAAGAGAGTTAAAGATGGACAATAGAATCTTCGTAAGGATCCATTAAGGAAAAGAAAAACCAAGAAAAGCTTTCAGGCGGCTTGCAATGGCTTTCAAGTTTTTTTTTTCTCCATAAATCGGTTGCCGTAAAAGATTTGAAAGGCATCAATAAATTCAATTTTTCAATTGGATGTTGGTATTATCATTAATAGAAAATAATTTTTTTTTTGTGTGCGTTTAATTTATCATCTTTATCATTCTTGATGTCCATTGAAACGTAATGAATAATTTCTTTTATTTTAAGCAACATCATGGCAATTATTTTGAATATAAAACTATTGTACATACCATTTTCTTATGCCTGTCCGTCTGTGTTATCCTGGGACAATAATTATGTCCATCAAGTGCTTAAGTTTTAAAATTGACATTTAACTGACATTGGCGCCACCATAAATCGCATTGCAAAAATAACACAGTTCCGGAATCATGGAACATGAGCTTCAACTGCCTACAGTCACGAATGACACGACACGACAACGACAACGATGAAACAAAGTCCTTCATGAACATCCTTTTTAAGTGTGCTCTGCTGTTGGTTGTTGTTCGCGTCGCGTGACTTGTGCAAATGTCAACAAAATATCCTAGCAACTCATTATATATGAAAAGACTTACACAAAAACAATAAAAAAAAATACAAATAAAAGTAGATATGGGAAAAGAAGAGAAACAAACGAAGACTTGTCAGGATGTGCTAAAGTAACAAATAGCTTTGTTTATTTGCCTCACAGTGATAAGCTATTTTTTTTATAGTTAAAATGGCATTTTGGGAATACAACAATAGATACAAATTGGTTATTCTCCTCATATAATACATACATTCCTACACATATGTATTGTGAGCATGAACTGTCTTTATTTGACAGTTTTGTTAACTGAAAAAACATTCTTGGAAATTGCAATTTTAGAAAACAACTTATGTCACAGCTCAGTATACATTATATAACATTTTCGTGCATTAGTTAAGGTTTCCAAGTAAAATGAAAATGACAGTTTCAGGTTAGTCAACTAATACTTAATGGTCGATAGATAATAACATTTTTGACTCAATAAAACTTTTGGAGGTTTGCCAATTCTCGCAAGGTTACATATGATGGGATGGGATTGCATCTAGACCTCATCTCACATCACATGTCACTAGTCACTAGCCGTTACTCCAAAGGTACTCTTACTACAGATTGATTATTGTTTAGCATACATTATGTTTTTTTTTCTCCATAGCGTGTTATTCCAAAATTGTAAAGGTAGTGTAAGTACCTACGTATGCAACACGATTACTATTACCAGTTATTTTATAAAACCATTTGAGTCCAGACCTAATCTTTGTGGAATTAATATGGTTTTTATGGTGAACTCAAAACCGTACCTGATTATATTTTTTGCATTACCTCTAGTTTTGCAAATACAGTGGAGGAAATTCCCAAGAAAACACTGCATTACGTCACATAAAATATATTGTCTAGTTCCAAACTTCGCAGCAGTTTTATTTATTGGGTACAATAATTCGAGAAGTAAAAGAACATTTTAATTAAATTTTAAGGAGAAAAACTGTAATTTTAGTTGCTGTTGCAGCAATTTTGACTCGGACTCAGCACAACAAATTCCACAAATAAACCCATACTACAAATACTTACATTCGGATTCAAAGTACAGTTTTTTTTCTAAATTTCAAAGAAACTACATTGAATCGAAAACCACAAGGGATCAGGATACACAATTTGGACCATAGCCTGTAATATTCAGGGCTTATCCAGAAAAAAAATCCCTGACCTGAAAATTTCTTCAATAATTTTTTTCGCTTTTAATTTTTTGTAGCCCTTTTAAGTCAATAAAATAAGTGAATACAACATTTTTTGTCCTCTAAGAAACCTTAACTTAGTTGGGGAATTTTTTGTACCGAAATTAGCTAAAAAGGAGTTCTTATTATTTTTTATTATTTTTTACTTCAAATTTTAACTCCTTGTTAGCTAATTTAGGTAAACAAAATTCCCCAACTTAGCTAAAGAGGAGCTTTTATTTATTTTTAAGAATTTTTAACAATTTTTTAAATAAAATTTCAATTTATTTTTAATATCACATAGCTAATTTTTCATGTTAATTAAGAATATTGATCTTTTTTATGAAATTAAATTTTGGTTGTCTTAAAAAAATAAACTAGGGTTTCATAATTTATTTATTTATTTATTTGATTTTTGTATAAAATTATACAAAAGTGAAAAAAACAGCTTTAAAAAACAATCAAAATTGGGTTTGATAAAATATTGCGGAAAAACCGTTCAATGCACAAAACATAATTGCAGGTCAAAGTATAATAGTTTTATATTCTTCAACCGTGGTTTGGCAAAGATAAGGCCAGTTGAAGGAAAATAGAGCCAAAATCATAAAAACTGTTATAACTTGAAAACGGAGCCAAAACGAGAAAATTATCTATTAGGTTTTTCGACTTAGAATGACCTCAGGATCGTCTGCGGCAGTGACTGTGGGGCACCCTGTATATGTATTAGTATTTACAAAATTGGTGATTTTAAAAATCGTTGTTGTTAACTAATGCAATTTGTTGTATCAAAACCTTATTTAAAATGACAATTTTTTAACTTGTTGTAAAAGTGTCTTATGAAAAGGATAATGATTACTTTTGTATTGGCTATGTCCCATTGGTGTAATACATAATGAACTATGTCGTTGAAACGGTCTTGACAAGTGCATTATTTTTTTTTTCTTCGTCTGTATATCGTAGGGGAAAGCAATTATGGGAGGTTCTTTGTAAAAATTAAATAGCATTGTTTTTTTTTTTTCTTAATAATCAAAAACATAAAAATGAGATACAAACATTTGAATAGAGAAACCAATTATGTACTATGGTGGAGACCCTTTTCAACGATATAGGTCACAAAGTGTAACAACACCAGAGACGAGATCTCGAAATAATAGTAAAAAAATGTTCTTTTTCTGGGGGAATTAGGGGAATTTATTTTCTTAACTTTTTTAAGTTTTTCATGATCGATGAGATACGGAGTTATGTCTATGCAACAAAAAAAAATGTACTAATCGCTACCTCTCCGTCGATTTACATAGGTCACTATTTGTTACATCAGTGGCACCTAACAGCCAATTATTCTTTCTTTAAAAAAAGTAGTAAATTGCCTAGATTTCCAACTAAAAAAACGAAGCTCACGTAAAATAAAATCTGATATCTAGGGTTTTGAATGTTCCCCTCTTATTGCTATTAGACAGCCTTTTTTTATTTTTCTCGTAACTGGCAATCACGGTACCTTTTTTAAGAAAATTATTATTTATACTGTTCCACAAGTCATAAAAGGATTAAACGATTTAGGTATATTGCCCGTTTATCTTGATTGCATCGTTTCGTTTGGTTGCTCCTAAAAATATAAATAGAAATAAACCTCTATATGTTTTATGTGGATGCAATTTTATTCGATGCAAAGTCTGACGTTTTTTTTTTCTCAAAATTAAATTGAATTATTTTTTTTTATTTTCTTTTTTTTAATCAAACTCGTTAACCCTTAAACTATTAAGTTGATTGCAGAGTATGCGCGGCAGTGATCTTTATACCAAGACCAAACAACTGTTTGTGTCGAATTGTAGTTGATCGCTGGCGATAAAACAAAATTATCCAATGGTTTCGAGTGATTTAGGCGCGTTGTGCACACAAAAAAAAACAACAACAAAAGTATCTAGACATTTTTTTTGTGAGCACAAAATTGAATTTAATAGCGCATTAGATTGCTCGGGATGGGAGTCGTTCGGGAGGCTGATGGGAGAATGTCGGACAATAGAATTTAAATTGGTTTAACCAGCAGCTTCTATCTGATCGTTTGTTTCTCTTCTCCTATGGGTTGTCCCGATAAATTTGTGTGAAAATGGGAAGTTTTATGGGGAGGATTTGAGGTTTGTATGAATGTTAAGAGTAGATGCCGTCGTAAGTTATTAAGTTAAACTGAGTTTGTTTTTGTATTTTCTTTATTTTTAAATTATTTATTGGATTTGTTGACGACTTTGAATCGTTTAAGATTTTATTATTTTTTTTTTAATTTAATTTGTTTTCAGCTTGTCAATTTTTTTTAGTGGGTATGAGGGTTCGTGGATGAAAAGACAATATAAAAAAGAAGTAGTTATTTTTCTATGTAGGATGCTTAATCATTATTTCTATTCTGATAGCAAACCAAAATAAATCAGATTTAAATTACTATTTATTGTGACTAGAAAGAGATAAGCTTAGGCTGGAGATATACATTAGTTCATTGAAATTAAATTGAGATTTTTCAAAAATTGCGACCAAGCTGGATATTTGTGTAAGTATCGTTTTTGATTTCTTCAACATATCCGATACAATTCTTTTAATTTGAACAACGGATTCTTGTAAGAATGCTTAAAGGTTTATTTTGAAAAATTCAATGAAGTAAATCGACAATAAGTTATAGGTACATATAAGTTAACAATTTTTGTTAATTATGTGAAAGATCCAAATACCTTGAATCTTCCAATGAACGATAAATCAAGGAATACTTAATCATACTGGATTGCTTTATAAAATAAAATTCCCTCCTTTCGATACAACGTACAAATGGCCTTTTAACGTAGCAATGTTCTATCTATCGGTTACTTAAGCTCCTGGAAAATATTTCAGCTATTGTTTTTCAGCAGTAATTCTGATTTACTCCGATGGTGCTTGAATTTTTTGAACGGTAATATTATGTTAGGTGAAAAATGTAAATGGGTCCAAAATGGCACGAGTCAACTGAAAAGCGGTTCTTCAATCCAATGAACTTTGCGGAAGTATCAGAAAATTTTCCATTTTTTTTTCAATCGATGGTGGACCACACACGTCGTGTGAAATGTTTTCAAAACAAATGCACATTTTTGGGTATATTCAACGAAAACCGCTACTAACCTAAAACAAAAAGCAGTGGATGGCACACGAAAAAGTTTCATTTTATCATGTGAATTAGATGAAATCACGTAAATAATAACATGATCTTGGAGGCTTGGGGAGAAGTGGTTTACGTAACTTTTAAAATCACTATCGTCTAGACTTTAGACGATTTCATTTCAACGCTTGAAAATTTGCTTTCCGTAACTCGATTACCATCAAAGCGCTGTCGTCAAAATTTTGGAATTTGGACGATAGCTAAAAAGGCATCGTCTGGAATTTATTTTCTTAGTAAAATGTACTCAAAAAGATAAAACTAGATTTTTAAGGGACTGTTAATTGAATAAAAGTAACTATCAGACACAAATAAAACAATTTAATTTATCATTTTCGATAGCCCGATGATATTTCAAACATCGTTTGAGAGTATCTATTGCTCTCAATAGAGCAAATCAATGACGCTCGCTCCTCAAATTTTGAATTAACACCTCTCTTTCTCCAAAATAGGATTAAAACTGTCACCTTAGTTGCTTACAGAATTTTTAATTAATGGATTTGAAATTTGAATAACTCTGTTATTTTTCAATATTTTTTTTTCTTCAAACTAATTTTGTTTCACGTAAAATAGAATAGCCTACCAGAAAAATAGAAAATGTTATAAAATATTAAAATGTTGTTAAAATTGCCGAAACGAGAAAAAAATCTGAATTTCGAAATGCATTTGACTTAAAGACCATGATTTTCTTTCTTGACAAGACATGCAGTATATAGTTGAAAAGGTATAATTCTCTTCTTTTTACAGAAGTTTAAATAAAATTAAATCGGCACAGAAATGGCAGAGTCTTGGACTTGTATATTCAAAATTTACAAAATAACGATTTTCAAGAAAAAAATTATTTTTATGAAGGACAATAAAAAAAACTTTTTTTTTAATTTTACCTGTTCAACGTTTTCCGATTTATCATAAAATTTACAGGTGTTATGGCAAATTTCTGTCAAATTGCAATCTTCTTCTTTAAAGTCAAAGCAATATTCCAATGAGAATCTAACATAAGCATTGGATCGAACCCTGACAGTAAGAAAATTCGTGAACAACTCCTTTTGAGTAACGAGTAATGAATTCTAACATAAATAGAGCAAGCTTAAGAAACACAGGACAGCAATGTCAGTTTAGGAGACTCCAATATCTTTTAAAGTTCCATACTTTAAGTAGAATACTGGAAAACAGAAAGATGAAAAGGGCATGTGATACACTTATTATAATAAAGCGCTGGTTTGCTGAACACCATCCAGATGAGTTCCATCGTTCACTTCGGAGTAAAACGTAATCATTTAAATTTTTAATACAATGGATTAATATCTTGATGTTATATCAAACAAGAAGCAGTATTAAAAAAAAAACGATATCATTGATCAGTGGCATGAACATAAAAAGGTCCCAAGTGACTTCCTTGTGGTTCTCAAAATGTAATATTCATAACATCTTATAGCAAGTCAAATATACACACAAACTATTTTTGGCCATTAACCTAGGGTTCAAACTTCAAACTTCAAATGGCGAGGCGTTAAAATATTGTCGTTTAAGAAGATTTTTTGTTGTGAGGTAGGTTGTTTCTGGTCTACCAATAACAAATGAATATTAGAATGATGTAGTAATTTCTTTGAAAATAAAAGGAAGCTTACTTTACATAATTTGTAACTGGGCAATAATAAGAAACCTCTATTTATAAACGTGTATTTAAAACGTGAAATCAGAAATACCCCTGGTGTTACAAATGGGTAGCTGTGTAGCCTTCCTAATTTAGAAATAAATGCGGCCTTGTATTAAACTTGCTATTATGCTTTAAGTCAAGCTGCATCCTCTCTTTTAACTCGTCCTTCAAATCCTATTCAATTATCAACATCCATTAAAGAGATTTATTTTGTTAATTCCATTTTGCTTTATAATTTTTTTGTATATTTAGCCCAAGAGTATGCAACGTAATTTTTTTTTACATAACCCAGTAGAAAGCAAAATGTATATATTTATGTTAGGTATCTATAGTATAAAAGTACGTATTTCATCGTTTTTGATTCATTACTACATTTCAGCAGAAGTTCGTGTTATTCTTTTTTTTATATTCGTTGTTGATGGTTTTTCATCTTCTTTTCGTATAGTTGTTCTATCCAATTAAGAGACTTTTCCCGAATTGCCCTATTCATTGAAGCATAAAAAAGGTGCATGAAACTCGACCAAGATTTTTTTTTTCTTTCTTTCTTTTTTCTATGAGACTGCTCTATTCTAAGCTGTTCAGTGTTCATACTTTTTTTTTTCATTCGTCTTTTCTTCTTGGTACGAGTTCGTTATGTTAAAAACGTTTTAGTCCAATCATAAGTAATTAGTCCAGTTTATAATGGTATTCAGGATTCCGGAATGAAAATCGCATTTTTACGTACTTTCGACCGTCAAATTTGAAAGAGAATGAGTTTTGCCACGGGAGTGATTTCAATAAAATGATGTATTTGAAAGGTTTTTACTTTTATTTTAGTTTTATTCTTTTTATTTTTTTTATAATTCTTGGGATGACCAAATAGAATATATTTCAACATCGTTTTGAATTTCCGAAGTTTGTCATAGTGACTGACTACCTTAAAATTGTATTCAAATGCTGACCCTCTTGGCCACAATTAGTGAAAAGATAATTTTCCCAGTTTTATATCTTCTGCACACAATTTAGGGTTGAAGGTTATTAACGATACGATTTCGACGACGACGTCGACCAACACAGGGAGCAAATATTGTTTAGAAATTGAAGAACAGAGAAAAAAATGTAGGGTGAAGGTGCTCAGCACAGTTTAAATATATCACGAAATTTGATCAGACCCGTCACTAAAGGGTGTATCTTAAGAAACATTCCCCGTTAAATACTATATCCACTGCCTTAAGTCATAATATTCTCGTTGTCATATTCATAGATTTGCACCAATCGCAATTTAATAAGAGGAGCGTTTTTGCAATACCTACTCAAGCAAGTGTTTTTTTAATTTTTTTTAGTATGGAAGAAACATGCTAAAAAAATTATGATTAAAATGTGTTTTTGACTGCACAACCCATCGAAAATTCATATTTATTTAAAAAATTGTATGTGTAGTGTACGCCTAAATAATGACTTCGAAAAAATACTCTTATTTCAATATAAAAAGAGACATTTTGCGTTATATTTGTCCGAGACAAAAAAAAAGTCTCAATGCCCACATCTTAAAATTTATCGAAGCTAACGCACAGAAAAATTCAGCGCTTGGATCTGAAGGTATTCTTGTAGACGTCTGAGTTTGTTGTTCAAAAACTTTAGTTGTAAAGCTTCCGCAAAAGAAGATCTAAACCAGTTAGAAAATAAAAGCATCTGGCACGAAATGTCTTGACTTGCCTTCGTCGGCAAGTCGATTACTAAGCATTATTATGGAAGCATTTTCAGATGGATCAAAATGTCATGTTAATGGCTCTCGCTCAAGAGGTAAGTGCAAAAAGTCTCTGATTTCGATCGCTCCTTAAAAATTAAAACCTGACTACGAACCTGATTTTTATCCTTAGTTTCGTCGCCGTCGTCTTCTATTTCTCTTTTTGTGGTTGTTGGGGGTCTATTAAAAAAACATGTCTTATACAACATGTTCTTGCTGTTTCTTCATTTTTCTTCCTTCTTCTAGTTTATATATTTGTCCTTCCTTTGCTTGTTTTAGTTATGTGAGACGTTAAAATTTAGTCAGAGGAAACATTAAACAAGTAATTATCATAAAAAATTGAAAAAAAAAAATAAATAAATAAAAACAACACTTTAACAAGGGTAATAATATAATGAAGCACTCATTTTCTTGGTGGATGCTCTGGTTGCTTGATGATGATGCGATAGTAGGATGAATGAGTGAATGGATGGAAGAAAGGATGCATGTAGCGTTGCACAAGAAATTATAAAAGCAATCTCAGTTTTCCATAAAAAAAAAAAAAAAATATTAAGGCACCTAAGTAAGTTAGTAAAAAAGTATATGGAAAAGAGGTAAGGAAAATATGATTTCTTAAAATATTGCAAAAAATTGTTGGGAACATTTTAAAATTGAAAACATTTGAAAAATTTAGCTAGAAAGCCTAACATATAAATAAAATAAATAATGTCTCGTGAAGAACTATATGTATATTAGGGTGGACCACAATTCCAATTTTTTGGTATTTCTTGGACTTCTCTGAGCTAAAGAATATTGCCACAATTTGGTTCAGATTTTCAAAATTATATTTACAGGTCGCTAGCATCGATTTTGTGCAAAACGGGTCAATTTTCCAGTTTGTAGTTGTTTAAAAAAATCAAAATTTAAAAAAATTATTTTTAGAAACTCGGTATACAAATAACGAGTTTCTAAAAATAATTTTTTAAAATTTTGAACAAAATTTTTTTCTGGTGTTCTTCTGCACGAGATAGATTTTAATATTTTATGCCTTCAGAAAAAGAAACAACTCATGGAGACTCCTCAAATTATAAATGTATGTCACTATGAGTTTTAACCCGTATGCTAAATATATTAGATGTTGGTTAAAATTAATGATATTTTATAGGATATAGCTTCTAGATAATTTTTTTTTATTGAAACAATAAATTTTATACCCACTTAATCCCCAATGAAATGAATTAAGTTCTTAATATTAAAAGTGTGTAAAAAAATGAAGAAAATATGAGGTTATTTTGCTTCATCAAAATGATAATTTTAGATCTTCGTTAAACTGAAATTCTACTGGAAAAAATATGTATTTGATCAATTTACGTCGATATAAAAATAATTAACACAAAATTTTGATTGTCGGTTTTTTTTAACCAGAGCAGTGAAATTTAAAAAATTCACAGTTTTGTTTTTTTAGTAGTTTTTTAATATTAGTTCTTGATGAAAGCAACCTAAAATCAAAGTTAACAGTACAGATCTCTTCTTAGGTAATCAACTCTTAAAAAAATATTTTAGGGTAGTTTTGAGGGTTAATGTATCGATTTTAACAATAAGCCAACTTTCAAAAATTTTAAAAACTTTAAATATAAGTTTGTATGAGAAATTAAAACTGCTATTTAATAACGGTTTCTCTAACATTTTTGGAAACCCGTTATTTATATTTTTAAACAATTAAAATCTCGAAAATGAATCCATTTTGCATAAAATCGATACTCGCGAACTCGAACAATATTAGAATTTATTTATCATTGTTAAATTACAACTTTTCACAACAATTACCACGGTTGCCAATTGACCATGAGAGTATATATGCAATAGTAATCATCTGACATGATGACGGATCTGACATGTAAAACTCTGATTTTTATATCTATTTTTTTAGCTTGTTGACATCGCAGAAACAAATAAATATTTTTTTTTTCTTCTAACAGAGTACCTACTTACTTAAAAATGCTAAAAAATATTGTTACCCTCTCGAAGGATCATAAATTAAAAAAAAAAAAAAATAATAAAATCAATGACAATTGTACTTAGTTTGGATTTTCGCTATATTACACAGATGGATATACAAATATTTAAACTTTTCTGTATGAACACAACTAGCAGAAGCACCTACAAAAAGCTTCACTACGGATGTTAACTTTAATTGATAGTGATTATTATTTCAAGCACTTTTGTCTTAAATACAAAAAAAAAAATATTGAATAAAAATACTGTATTTATCGTAATTCTACACCAAACGCACTTAATAATTATTTTACTCAAAAATAAAAACTACTTGTACGAAGTATACTTCGTTGCGAAAGTAATAAGCATTAATAATAAATATTGCTCTTGATGTTGCATCATATAATTAAAAAAAACAACGATTGCAAAATTAAATGATATCCTTATTTCATTTTGTAATTATAGCTTTCCCTTTGAATTCACCTGTTTTTGTTTCTATAGGACGTCCTTAACGAACACCGTTCCGTCATATACGCTACGCAGAGATATGATTGCAGATACCCTATCTTTATTGGAGATACTTAAGTCTGTATACTCCAGAATGAGGGAAAGGAAACCTGCCACTCGCCATCATTATCAAACAGATATGGAAGGTGGCCATCAGAGCAGAGCATCAGAGGATGAGGCACAATTCAGTGGAATCCAACTGCTGCAGCTAGTACATAGTTGCTGCTAAAAAAAGGGCCATCAAAGAAAAATGGAGCAGCCAGCTTCGCTCATCAAAGATAAATCAGTGGGGCAGATTCACCGATAGATACTTATGGTACAGTAGTGTGTCATTGCATCCGCTGCCCACTGCCGCTGCCCGCCACCACTACAATACACCTTCTGTCATCATCATCTAGCATCCAGTATCCAGACCAGAGTATAGCAATAGCAACTCGATCCTTTGATGTTGTTGCTATAGTGCTATGCACTTGCACAGCATGAATCTCTCCGTTCCGTCTTACTTCGAGATTGCGAGTACTCGACTGTCGACTCCGGAAAAAGGAGAAGCGCACGTCGCGCTCGTCATGATTCATTTACAGTTTAAATTAATAATATCTCCTTTGCTTTATGCAATATAAAGCAATACACAGCAATCACTGTATCTATATATTTTGTGAATAGTGGTGGCAGCGATGGTGGCAGCAATCACCAGCTCTAGCGAGCTCTAGCACATTAGCTCCATCTTTGATGAACGTCCATAGTTGTTATGTGCTGTGGTGAAGAGGGGTTGAGGCTGAGGGTAGGCCCACACGAGGTGAAGCCAGTGTTCAATGGGGCTTTACAGCTCACAGTCAGTAGATTAATGCGAGTGAGTTCGGTGTGTTTTTTTTTTCTCATTTCTCTCTATTGAACGGTAGCCGGTTGTTTACTATTTGTCCATGTCCAGTCCGCCTACACAACCTGCGGGCATCTTCTTATTTGCTCTGGCATACAGAGTGTGACTATGGTGCAGAATGAAACCAGAAGCATTCGGGGAGAAGATTAAAATTACGTTACTTTGTGCTAGGCGTTTGAGTATTTAGATTGATTTTTCCTCGATGCAATTTGTGATTCCCTTTTAAGCTGTACCCGCTCACTCTCCTCCGTGACGCTCATCAAATTAAGTTGACTACACGGCTAAAAATAAAAGATATATTCTAAATTTCATTTCATGTGTCTGCTTGATTGTTTATGGAGGGTGAAATTTCTGCATCATAATGCTTCAGTTTTCATTAGCTACCTTTCTGATTAGTCTTTTTGTCCATTTTTTTTACTTAAAGCCTAATTTACAGTTCAGCGCAATAAAAAAATTATAAAACTGTTTTCTGTCTTTTTTTCCATTGTTTTTATTATATTACAAAGCAAACTTGTTTGTTATACCTCTGATAACACGTATATTACGGGGACGTGAAATAAGGCCAAAAATACAAAATTTGGCCTTATTTCGTTTTCAATATGGAAATAACGCCAAATTTTCGATTTGACTTTATTTCGGTTTTGAAAACGAAATAAGGCCAATTTGGCTTTCGTGTTTTTTATTTATTTAAAAAGGTTCAATTTTTGACTGCTAAAAGTACCTATTTGGAATTTTTTTTTTTTAAGATATTGGGACATAAATCCATAGTATTTTTTCAATAATATGAGACGTAAGTTTATATTTTTTGCTATATTGTTAAAACCGGTGCAGGGAAATTACTCCACGGGAATCTGAGTGAGAGAGAAATTCTATCACTTTTGAGTGGGAAAATAATCACAATTAAAGTGGGGAATAATAGTGAATTTTTTAAATATACAGCGAATTTTTTTTAAATACATTAAATTTTTTTTGTTTAACCCAGGACCCCCACCCACGAGCGTGTGGGGTATGTTGTGAGGTATGTTTGATTTTAAGAAACTTTGATTCTTTATATGCGAAAGAGATGAAATGCAGTAAAACGCCTATGGTGAGAAATAACTTCAAGTTACAGATCTTTAATTTGACACCAATTTCATAAATGGCCGCTCAACGTCCAAAATGCCCATTCTCTTTTGGCGGGACTGTAATTGCTTGTTTTAACCACCATTTCAAAATCACGTTTTAATAAAAACAAAATCCAAACAAAATTTTCAAAAATGATTTAAAAAAAATATTCAAACTCAATTTTGTAACTTTTAAAGCTGAAATAAAGTCCACAACTGTTTTGGACTCTATTGCATTTTCTAGAGTGCAATAAAGTTCAGGGTATTTAGATTTTGACCCGGACAAAATAATTTACATCATTTTTACTGGTGGAATTTATTGGCAGCAATGCCCATACTCATGTCCCAAAAGTCCCAACGAATCCCATTTGGGGTTTGAAAAAACTGCATCAATATTGCATTTTTAGGTTTAGCTATATATGTATTTTCAACTAATGGTCCTTGGGTGACCATTTAAAGGACAAAAAAGCTAGTTTCAATGATAAACCTACTGAGATAAAAACAAAGGTAAGACTTCTAAGTAAGACGCTAAGCGGATACAATAGTCCTTTTATGTACATACATTTTATTTTAAGTGCAACAGGGATAGTTTTTTTTTAGAAAACACCACTTCAAAAGTGGTAAAGTGATAAAATTTGACATGTACGTTTCATTTATAATATTTTGGTTAAAACGGTGTTTTTTTTAAGGGAAAAGGAACGTTGTGCAACGAGTTCTAAAAGACCCTGTGAAAATAATGGTAAATTTTTAAAATTGTAAGATATATTTCAGTTTTGTTATCAAAAAAGAATAAGAAAAGTGTACTATAAAAAACCAAAACCAACAACATGTTTGAGGCTTCTTTTGGTGGCATTTCTGACATTTAACACAAAATAAAATCTGATTAAGATTGTTAAAACATAGGGTACACTAAAATAATCAATTATCTTGCAATATAACATCGGTATATGCCCAAATAAATGATACCTACAAGTAATCGGCTGTCGTCAACCAAACCACAACTTGTCTTGAAATCTTTTCCCTTTTCTTCTTTCAAACTTACATTCGAATTCATCAATTATCCTTTTGGTTGGAACTACAACCGTAATTTAATTTGTCGCATGAGATGTCCTCGTTTTCTGTTTTGCTTTTCCAACTTTCTTTTGGCATAAGGAAGTGTTTTCAGAGGATTTTCCCTTTTTTCTCAAAAAACACACACAAAAAAAACTTATTAACTTAAATAAAGAATTAAAGCAATTTTTTAACAGTGCACAGCTTAGCTTGCCAACATCGATAGCAAAATTATTCATTTTGCCTTTTCCATTTCTTCTTTCATTTTTAGGTCACTTCGACACCAAGTAAACGGACAACGACGCAGAATACAAAATTCTTTTTGCTTCAATATCATGTACAAGAGTACTAGACACTGCTGCCACCACCAATGCCGCCATGTTGATGTGTCCAATGCTTTTAGCAGTTAACCCATTGAATTAAAAAAAAAAAAAAAAAAACGAAAAAATAAAAAGTAGTTAAAAAATAAAGCAGGCCAACCGCACATTGTGGGATTTGCTGGCCTACTTTGAACATAAACAAAAAGAAACAAAATCCCCAGTTCCACGCATAAGTTCTCTTTATAGCTAGTCGCTTTGCTTTGGGATCAATAAAACACTAGAACTGCTGTGAGCCAGAGACCGGCAGCAAAGAGGACACCAAAATCACCTCGAAGCTTGAAACCAGTGATAGGAACGAGGCAATGGTTGTGGTGGTAGCAGTCTTATAGACCAGAGACTTATTTTTTCTCTCGTCCATCCGTCAGCGAGAAAATGATTCCACCAACAATAAGGACGAAAGCGCCATCACCAGTAGGAGCAGCAATTGGATCGTCGACAGCAGCTATAACAATTCTGCTAGGAAAACATTTTTATAATCGAATTGATGGCGGCACCAGTGGCAGTGGAAACGGCAGCGGCAGCGACAACATCAGCAAAAGCAAAAACGGCATCAACAACGTCATTCATCAGAGCAGTAGACCTAGTGCGAGGACGAGGGCGTGGAGCAATAGCAACAGCAACAGCAGCAGAAATCGCTTTGTCCAGGTGCTTTTGTTAACATGGGCTGGTGCCTTGCTTCACGTTGGGCCAGCAGGAGCCCTGGATATCGGTAAGGATGAGCAGTTGGAATATTCCAGAGTTACCTTGGTTGAATGTTAAATTATTTTGTGTATATTTTATCCTCCTTTTTTTATAATTTATGTCTTTTTGTTTTGTATTTTTATTATTGCGTGACTACATGAAAGACTGTACGTCTACACCATCACCCATCAGAGAGAAACTTAGGGTTCAAGTCACGCTAACATGGCCTTGTACCTGCCTCTCGAGGTGGATTGCGTTTTGGTTGCGATTAATTCGGTTGCTTTAGTTTATTGCACAGAACATGTAAATAATCTGTAAATCTTTCTTCTAAGTCTATAGTGAATTAATCAAATGAAAGAAGGGTCGCGAAATCCATGCTGAAGGAGTAACCAACCGCATGTTTTATTTTGATATAGCAACCAATCATTCCACACACGCACCTAGGTTCGCATAGATATATAGACTTTCAAGGACATGAAATGCATGTTGAAAGCGTGTAGAAGAAATGAAAAAAACGACGGATTAACTTATGTGATTATCGAATAATCATGCCTGAAGTTAGGAACCGGAAACTTTAAAAGTGAACAAAGTTTTCGTGAAGAATTAAATAACTTTAACAAATAATTCTATTTACTAATGACCTCATTTGGATAAAATAAAATGACCCTGAACTTTGTAGTAACTTCACGGTTCTGTTCTTATTTGGTTCTGACATAGTTATCTATGTAACTCCTTTTTGTTTGCATGTATTTGTATTCTATTCTTTCAACAAAATGCGCAAATAAGTTTTTAAAAAAAAGATTCGATTAGTTACTCATAGTAAAACTGTATGTAAGTACTAGCAACAAGAAGACACGTCGCCAGGGGGGGGGGGGTTACCCAACAAAATTTATCACGGAAAAAATATCATTGAAAAGAGACATTTTGCGGAACATTTTGCGCAAAGACCGTTAATGTAGAACAAATGAAGACAAAATTAACAAATTTATATCTTGACCAAATTTTGTATGACTTCTGGATTCTTCACAAGATAATGTTGTAAAATCCATAAAAATCAGTCCTTTTGAAAAGCACAGAATATCGTTTTTATTCTATTTTCTCTGATTATAAAATAGATCGAATAGTCCAGGTCAACCGAATCTAAGAGAGCTCTTTTCTACAAAACAATCACATTATTTTACTTGCTCTATAGGGCAAGTATTGGTTTCGTGTCAAAAAAAAATTTGAGGTTTTAATCAAAACCAACATTACGATGATGGAGAAGTCCGAAAAAGTGGTTTTCGTCATGCCGTCCGTTGGTCTGCGCGTCTGTGCGTCCATCTGTCCACTTCTCCACTGCCCAAACCGCTCTAACGATTTTGATTAAACGTTTTGATATGATTTCTTCAATAACGATAAATTTTTAGAATTTTTTTCAAAAAAATCTATCAAGCGGTTTTTTTTTTGTTTTAATTTTTTTTATTAAAAAAATTTCAAACGGTTAAAAAAAAAATTGGTATGCCAAGATGATGGCTAATATTTATCAACATCTAAAAATAAAATTTTAAAAAAACACAAATCATTGACCCAATTTGTAAAAAAAATTATTTTTCAAAAAAAAAAATCCAAAAAGTGTTCCCGTTTTAAAAAAATATTTATTTTTGCTTATTTGTGCATATCTCTCAATACCTACACACATCAGATGACAAAAAGTGAACATTTTCAAGCTAAGTTAATACATAAAATAGTTTGCACTACATGAGCAAGTTCATGCGATCCAGTCGTCCATTTTATTTTAAATCAATTCAAGAAAATGTACGAAACTGATTTTTTCTGAAAGCAGATTTAGATACAGAAAATTCCAATCTTACATAATTTAAAACAATTATATGAAGGACAAAGAAAAACTTAATTTTTGCAGACCAGTGTTATCTTAGAGCCAGAAACTTAGTGTTGAATTTTCTTTAAGAAAAATATGGAAACAAATTTCTTTTAAGCTTTAACATTTTAACAATTTTTCTCTCGAATTATTTCGTGGACTGTTTCACATCTTTAGTTGTAAATGGCAAATAGAGCCATGGCATGGCGGCGGGCGCACCTTCATGGCAATAAAATTAAAGGGCCCATGCCCTAACAACTTTAAAAAAATATTTGTTTCCGACGAAATTAGCAATTTTTGAAAAGCAATATATTTTAAACTACGCTTCACGAAGACATTTCCTGTATCTATATGTAAAAAAAAAACATTTTGATTTAAAAGTCCTTCTTTTAAAAACTAAAAACCAAATTACTTTTTATGAATTTTAGAAAATGTCGCGTTCAAAACTTTAAAACTGTCAACAAAATATTCATTTGATTAGAATTTTTCACGGTCTATAGAATCGAAAAGGGGTATAAACATTTCAAAAGTAAACAGTTCAAAAGTAAAAATTTTCAAAAAATAACTCATTTTCCTAACTATTTATCTTAGAAACAAATTCAAAAACGTGCCATAAACCTAAAATTTTGTGTTCTTAAGCAAGTGTTGGGCTTTTTTTCGCAAAAAGATGGTCCTAGTAAGAAAAAAAAATCATTTTACCTCTGTACTTAAGCAGAAAAAAGGTGAAAAACCGTCATTTTTTCAAGTTTATATGAGTTTTTGAAAATTTTGCGTTCAACTTTGGAAAACTGTCAGAAAAAAAATATTGATTTGAATATCTATTTAACCGAAATCCGATCCATTGCATTGGACGCACTTCGCACGGTCTTCTTCTACCTACAAAGTTTTCCCAGGTATGAATTTATGTGTTTTGTTTAAAAAAAATAATCGATAAATTTTAAATTAAGCTCCCCCCGAAACGAAATCCTGGCTACGGGCCTGCATGTATATGTATACAAAACTAAAATTAAAGAACAATTTTGACCCTGAAGTACAAGTTACTGATCCTAGCTATGCCACATAATAACAATTTTGACCCATAAAACGTATGTACCAGCTGAACAAATTATAGTTTCCAAAGCAAAACTCATGTGTTTTTCGGACTCTAACATTTTATGCAATTATAATGCAAACAAGACAGAATCTGCTTCTTCTGTGCCGACAAAAAGAGTTACATTAGGAAAAAATAGTTCTTGACTTTCCGAGAGAAGCTTTTCGAGCAGAAAAGAGCCAGAGTATGATCGTATGTATAATGTATGAACGAGTATATAGAATAAGTGCCGCAACATTGCTAGACATAAGGAAGAAGATAATAAGGCATGCGTTTTGAAAAGGCAACGATTATTTTGCAAACCAAGCAGTCACACAGGCAGGTAGCAGAGTGAGTTATTTAAGAAGCTTATGGAGTAGCGAAGGCAGAAAAGTTGAAGAGGCATATAAACCATCTGGGAAGAATTGGAGAGCGCTTAGATACATAAAAATAGTAGTGATCCTGACCGCTTAACCCACTCGAACAGAGTCTCGAAATTCAAAGTTCAGAAATAATAATATCCGTAACTTTGATTTTCTATTCACCCTTGTACCAAATCAGGTTAATTTGATAACATACTGCGCTTTGTTATGGCAAAAAACTAGTCCATTTGGCTTAAATTCACAAAAAACTACAAAGGTCAAGGATTTCGGATTTTTAGTTGATTTTTCTTTCTTTTGGATTTTTGTCATGTTGCGTCCGGCACTGAAAGCCGATTATGTGACCATTTATAACAACTCGTTCAGAAAAAAAAAAAAAAACAGAACTTCCCAATCCGCCCTAAATTCTGTTGTATTATATTTCCTGGACCAATTCGAATTTTTATATTATTCCATTGGTATTTACTGCTTGACAGAACATCACAAAAAAAAATAATAACAATATCCTATTTATCATTGAGCATTTATACCATATGAATAAAATCTGAATTTTTTGTCTTGAAAAATCACAAATTGTTCTGCAACTCATCAAAAATACTCCCTCTGGACATGCCATGTTTTAAATACTATCGATTCAAGTAATATTTATCATCCGGCTATCAGCGAAAAACCTCATGTAATACCCCAACGATTAATAACGTTGTCCGCATATATTACACACACATTCATTCTTTATTAAATAGAATATTTTTTATCTTTAAATCGCATCTGCACATTATTATGTATTTGTTTTAGAATTGTGTATTCCCATCAGCAATTCCAGGAGTATAAACCAAAAGAAAAAAAATTCCATTCCACATATACCAAGCTTTTTGTAACACTTTTTGAAAATAACTAAATAGTCCTTTGGTAATATAATCCTCATGTACCTACTCTCTAACAAAAAAAATAAAACCTTTGTTTTATATGTAGATAGAATCCAAATCCTTTTCCATGACAACTTTTCGCTGTTAGTGTTCACAATGAACTCAATGCAATAACGAAGTAGCACAGAGTAGTTAAAGCAGTTAATTTTCCTGGTATTCCATTTTTTTTTTCGTGTCATTCCTTTTTTTTTTTTTTTTAATAATCCCGCACATGTTGTAATCCATTGATCCTTCCATTTGTTATAGATTACATCCACCTCTCCAACCTCCAATTACCTTTCATGCACAATATAGCACAACCACACATCGTAATACAAAATATAATAAAAAAATATCTCGAAACCAATTTTTATCATTTTTTTATTTTTTTGTAATTTCTTTTATTTCAGCGACATGCAAAAATCCCCTCGGTATGGAATCCGGTGCAATTGCGGATTTTCAAATCACAGCCAGCTCAGCACATGACATGGGCAACGTTGGCCCCCAACACGCAAGGTAAGTTATTTTTGCTTCCCCCAAATCATATCATCCACTTTTAGGTTGGGTGCGGTATAGGTAAGGTATACGGAAGTAGATACCCATATCTGTGGTACCTGCACTAAAAAGTTGAAAGTATTTTTCACTCCGAGAACAACTATTCGAAAACCGCATGGAATTTTCATTGTCTCCGCACGATATGATTTTTATTATTAAAATGCAGGACATATTTTACACAATCACCATGGCTGATGGTGTAGTAGCCGAGAAAACATTGGGAATTTTCGTTCGTCCAAAAGGACCATATCGTCGGCATCATAACTTGGCATATCTGAGGATTTGTATCCATGAGATACCCTAATGGAATGTGGACGATAACATTTTTCACTTTTTTTTACGAAACCAAGCCAAACGAAGCAGCAGCAACGGAATGAAATCAATTTTGAAGTTTTCACTTTGATATATGTATAAGAAGATTGATTTCCAACCTACAAAAATTGAGTTGTTGTCCTTGATGGTCCCTCGTTCCGTTTCCGTGTGGGCGCCTCCTACCTGTATCCTTAAGGAAATTGAATGTTTTACCATTTTTTTTTTTTAGTTCTTTTGTTCCATTGGGTTTTTTGTATTTTTTCTTCTTATTTGAGGAGATACAAAATAAAATTGCTAATTTTAAAAATTGATAAGCACTTTTACAACTTTAGGCCATTTGTGATGGTTCCGAGATATACACAGGATCATAACATCACATTGTAACAGATTTTATTTATTTTTTGTTTTTCTCGTTGAACTGTTCATGCGATGGAAGGAAAAAGCATTCATTATTCATGGATATGGTCTTTTCATGTTGGAGTATAATACGAATACGGCTACACCACCGCCAGCTCTCTTGAGTGTCTGTTTGTGATTGTGTGTATATGATATGCCTGAGGCATATTAATTATGCCATTTCTTTTTCTTTTTTTTTTTTTTGTTGAAAACAAAAAAAAATATACAACAGTAAACTGACAAAACAGCAAAAATAAAATCTCAACGACCTCCTCCCCGCATCGTACTCTGTATAAAGTGAAAATATCCCCAGAGTAGAATAATGCTTTTTCTTCGTATACAATTGAAATAAAAGAGAAGCAGAACAAAAAAAAAATCAAAGAAAATTCTATAAACATTACAATTCACTTAAATCGCAACACAATTTTGTGCCTCATCAAAATCAATATCCTTGGTAACTTAACCAAGTCGAAGCGCATGACTGACGGCACAACACGGAGGCAAAGAGAATCCACATCTCGAACTTATACTCACATTCCGTTAGAAATTCAAAAACAGGTAGAAAAGTTATGCAAGTTCAGGGCCGTATTAGGAAAAAAAGCGGAAGTGATTCCATTGTAGCAGCTCAATTACCTGATTCCGTAAAACGATCGAACGATATGGTTTCGACAATAGCTGTCTCTGTTTTTTTCTTCAAATGCGATTGTCAAAACGATATCGTGCGATCGTTTTCGTTTTGTGGAATCAGACCCCAGGTTCTCATTATTTAAGTGCGGTTAATGACCCGCTTCGCAAGTTCATAATTTTTTAAGGGAGGTAATTTTTTAAGAGGTAATTTTCTCGTTTTCACTTCGATTTCGAGTTACAACGGTTTTTTATGATTTTTGCTCTATTTTCCTTTAACTGGCCTTATCTTTGCCAAAAGACGCCCAATTCGGAAAATGTTTGATTGTTGACAGGAACCCATGGTTATCGTCTGTGGCGGTGACTGCGGGGCACTCTGTACCTATATCGGAATCAAAATTTAGATACGTTTGTCCACAAAATAAGACAAACCACGGGTTTTTGTTTCTGGTAGATAAAATTTTATCTTAAGAATTTAAAACAGAGTCGAGTTAGTAACACTAGCATATAATTATTATAATCTCCGCTCCGGAAAGCAGAACCTAAATTATTAATACGTAAACACGAATTCTATTGCCCCCAAATGGGATCGGATATCAATAATTTTGGTCTTATTTATAAATTAACAAGCAGTCTTCACTCTGTAATTCATTTTAAAGATTATAAAGCTTTGCTTTCCGTAATTCTACGGTTGATTTTTGACCCCTAAATAAGAAAATAATTAAACAATAATCTCTATACATAGCCAAGTGTGAAACATGATAGAAACAAAACACGGAATGCTGGTTTGGGTGATGCCAGTAGATGGCGTTGCAGTTCTTTTCTTCCAGCAAAGAAAGTCGCGGAAAAAAGCGTGAAAAGTCGCAAAAAATGACAGGTCTACTCACTCGGGCAACTGCAAACCGGCTGCAAACAGCGAAGACTTCTAAGCATTCTGGTAAAAATTAAAGGGAGAGCGGAAGCATGAGGAACCAACTCACCCAGCTAAAGTGGGGGCAAAAGAAATGTAATGGGTCGCAATGCAATACTACACCCATAAAATAAATCAATATTCCATAGAACTATGCATCGATCGAGTGAAGATGTTAGAGATTTTTACCCTGGGTCGACATTAAGTGCACTGCATAGTAAATGCAGTAACTCAATTCAGGAAAATTTGATCCAAAAATGTTTTGAAAATGCTAAAGTATTAGTCAGTTATAACTAAAAACGATTGCTTCCGTTTTCACTGTTGGTTTCGGAAAAAAGGCTTGCGATGTACACAACGGAGTGAGTACAGACCGACTCATGAAAACCAAACTCAGGTGCAAAAAGTTAGATCTATGTTTGCAACCGCCCTGCAGAAATAGTGAGTGTGAAATTGGGTGTAAGTTTTAGCCTTCATAATTCCAACAACAACCCAACAAATTTACTCTCACCAGAGACTAGTTGTCGTGAGTCGGGCTGTATTGACACCGTACCCAACAGTTCCTAATCCTTGAAACGTGCTCCAAAGTTTTACGTATTTTGCTTTGAATTTTCCAACAGCTTCCCTTCTTATCAAAACGAGTATCGCACTTTCAACAGTATTTTTCATTTTTTAGGCGTTTGCGTTTCAGTGCTAAGTTTTCCATTCCGATGGTATTAAAACAAATATGTCTGTATCCATCTGAATTTGTAATTCCAACAACAACCCAAGTTGTTCAAGTTCATCGCTAAGAAACATTGAACTCATTGCATGGCATTTCAAATGTCGGTGATTCTGGACAGAGGGATGCTATGTTTCGTCCCTTAGCTTTGGGTTTACGAACTGGTAAACTTGAAAAACGTTTTGAGTGTTCGGTGAAAACATCTTGTTGCATAATTATAATCACTCCTATAACCTCTACCAACTGAGGAATTGGTCTTGCGTCTCCAATTTGCAAGTTTGGTGGAGGCAATATTTTGCAGCTTATCTTTGGCTAAGGCTGCTACCCTGCCAGTGAGCCTAAGTTGATATTGAGAAGATTTGATAATAGGGATTGGCCTTCATAAAGATAGATTGTTTTTAGCTTCAACAGCATTTCGCAGTATCATTGATTTTTTTATATTTTAGACAAAGATTCGTGTTGCCTGATTATTTTTTCCTTTTTAGATTTCTTATGGTTTGATGGTAAGAATTCGTACCATGGAACATGATGTTTATTGGTAATACAAGTGACTTTCTGACGATGATGTTTTGAGAAGATTGCCAAGATTGCTCCACCACCACCATGAGTTAATAGATGGTTTCAAATGCACCTTTGAATTTTGTCCAAACGAATACTTCTTTAAACCTCTACTGCACACGCAGCCACATATGGCTTTTGATTGTTAAACTCTTACGGAATTACGCAATTACCACTGGAAAATTGACGTTTTGATCATTTAGAATAGTTATTTGTTAATGTGTTTTTGTGTACTTGGTTTTTATTTTTCTTTGCGCAATAGTATAAAACTGCAACCAAATTAGACAGCGCATATAGCAAGAGTGTAGTGGAAAAATACAGAGTCAAAAGTTGATTTATTATTAGGTCTTGAATAATCTAAAGGCTGTTATACTTCTATTTAATCAGATTTAATATTTGTTTGTATAGTTTAATTGTTAAATGTTAAATTATGTCTGTAGATTTCCAGACATTTCATGTTTTTAAAATATTATGATAAGCTTTATATGCTTGTGCATTCACAACAAAATGGTATTCCAACTCTTTATTGTTTTTGGAATGTAAAACAACCATCTCGTCATATTATTTTTACAAAAAAAAATGTTTGTGCTGCCGAGTAAGTATGAAATCCTCGATTTGGAGGATTAGAGACCCCCGCTGACTTCTTTGCTTTAGTTTTCTCTTAGCTGAAAAGCATGATTTTAAAATAATTCAACAAAAAAAATCAATGCAACATTAATCGAAATAAAATGAAACTATTCGATAGTATTTCTTTCACGTTTTTTATCAAATTGCCTTCTGCAAGACGGTATCGAAAGTCTTTTGTAAACGAGACTATGCCATGTAGGTGTTGAGAAGAAATAAAAAGATGCCTCGATTTTGTGAAATTTTACCACTCTGGACACGACAACAATTTTATAGTCAGGCCACTCCTAAGTAATATAAGGGAAAGACCTTTCAATGGACTAATAATAAAACGGAAACATTCCGGAATGGCAAAAACAAATCAGCAATGCAAGTGCAGGTCATTAAATGCAGAATAAATCTGTGCTTGAAGGAGGATCGCTAACCTCCATTCATGCGTAACTGCACTACCAGCCATTTATGACAAAAGTTAAGTTTCTTGGAAAATATGTAACTGCACCAGGAGCCATATATGGCAAAAGTTAATAACTTTTAATAAAAAATTGTTTGAACAATATTTTTTTGTTGCAGTCTCTTAATTGTAGAAAATGTATAATATATTTTTTATTATTTTGTTGATTGTGTCAAGAGGGTTAGTGCCAGATTAAGAGCTAAAGATTTTTCGCTGCCATAAACAATTAGAATTTCCACATTTTAGTCACTATTTAAGAACTTGCGGTAATATAGGTGCCTACATATGTCAATGCATGGTCTTAAAATAAGTCGAACTAAATGATGCACTGTTTAGATAATATATGTATCTGCTAACAGAAATAGATGTGAAAGATCCAATTCTGACAACCGAATCTTCAGAAAAACTTCTGCGTTGCAAGCGCTAGTTATCATCGTCAACAGCTCTCTGTGCACGATGGAGGGCGTGCCATTAAAACAATACATCATAATATTATGCAAATACAACTAAATCCATCCCTGGTATTTCCTTGTTCTCATATTAAGCATAAGACCACTTGGAAACACCGAGCGAAGTCAATTTTCTTCTTGCTGCTTATAACTTCTGCAGCCTTGTTTTGTGTAGGTAAATACATTCTCTAACTCCAAGGATCTCCTGCAGGGCTCATTCGAAATTCTTTGAAATTTTTATGACAAAAAAGCTTTTATCCTCGCACATAGCCTTTTTATGCCAAACTTTATGGACTATATATTTTTGTTTGTTGGTACAAGAGGGGAAGGAAGGTAAGTTTGGTAGTTTAAATGCGCCCGTAGGGTTAATTGTAATGTGTATATACAAATAATTATGACCATAAACGTGTTGTGACCTTATTTTCTGTCCTATACCTTTACCTGGTTTTATCCTTTTTTTTTGTCATGTTTCATACATATTCAGCTCGAGTGTGTTTGTAGGTTTTTATATGTTATTTTGTTGTTGTTGTTTTATTTTGCAATAAGTTATTTGCTAGCGCAACAGCAAGTCCCTGGAGTGGAAACTGATATGCGAAGCCATATCTGAGAGGGTAGTAAATTTTCAGTTCGACAGGACGAAAAAAAAATAAAAATAAATATGTCCTTTGGCTTGATTCATGCTGCGCGAGAGAAAATATGGCGGATATAATTTATGATGATGGTCCACCTTCAGAATTATGGTGCATAACTAATAAAAAGTTGAGTTGATATCTTCGGAAGGAAGCACCACTATGGGAAATCCTTTGACCTGGTGACACCTGAAGAAAAAAAAATTATAATAAAGAAAACCAACTACGTGCTCTCATAAAATCATATGCTCTGTTTGTATTTTTGTTGTAGCTTGCTCTTTACGAAGACGTTGTTGGCTGGAACGTTCGAGGCTATATTTTTATATCTACCCTTGCTCCATGCTTATGTATATAGGTTTATGAAGTTGTTTTAGAAATTATTCATAGCTAGTTTTTGAAACGTTGGTCTTTTGGCACGTGCCATAAGCTTTAGTCATCTTTATTCAGTTTTCTTCTTTATTATTTCTTTTTATATTCTTCATTCCCACTATTGATCCTTATCTTTGAGAGCATGTACCAACAACACATCACATCTATGTAAAGGTTAGGTATTCCTTCGTGCACTGCTATAAGAAGGACACATTGTTTACGAACCACAAGTGGATTCTTTGTGATATTCTTCAAGAAATTGCTTGCTTGGGGCCTTCTTTGGTGCAAATAGTTTTTAAGGACCTACTCATTTCCACAGCTTGTTTGCTTGTTGTCAGAAGAATGAACAAAATATGAATTTATTTTGGTGATGTCGATGTGGAACCGAGAGATTATTTCAATGAAGTCCTCTTGAATGTTTCTGGATCTCTTTTTATCTACACCTACTTGAACAAAAGTCGTAATAACTTTAATGGAGTGTTTTGTTTTATTTTATTTTGGATGAACATTGAGGTAGAGAGAAGTTTATTTATAATGAAAGTATCTGGGAAAAGAGAGGGGTATTGGTAACAATACAATGTTGCTTCATTATGAAATGTGCACTCCAAGGAAGGCAGAGAAGGAGTTTTAGTATAAAAGTGGTATTCAAGGCCAACCAGGTGATGCTTTGTTTCGTCTATAAACTCTCTACGTGATCCTGTACCTAGTGACACGTTTTGGCAGGGCCGTGTCTATTGATGTGGTAGTGGCCCTAAGAAACGACCGATGACCTAACACGCAGGCATAATGAGTGTGCTGGATGGTAGGAGTGATTTTTTAAGCGACTGACCGGAAATGAAAAATCTGCTGACTATGGAGACTTAAGAATGTTTTTGTCTAGCTTTGCTCGATTCCAAAATAATTAAAACTTAACAAACCATAACCGCCTAAGTGAATTTAAGAATAACTCGGATTTCTACTGACGGAAGATTTAGAAACGTGAAGCATAGTGATACTACCACTTTCTTCCTTCCTCTACCTAGACATAGCTTGTGGCCACAGAATTATCAATGCAATATGTATTTTTATACGATATTCAAATATTTTGACAAAAACACATTATCTTATCAATTATCAATTTTGTCGATGCAAACTCAGCTATCAGAAGTACTGTGAAAAATTTTATTTAAGAGTTTTTTTTTTATAAATTTTCACTCAATTCAAAATTCCTTGTTTTGAGCTCATTATAATTAAAAAAAAAAAATTCATTTCGAAAACTTGACTTTTAAATCTATATTTCGAGTTTAACCAAAAGTGGACTTTATCATGTTTTCAGTCTGTGCATCAGTAACGTCTCACATGGGAATTCTTCAACCAAAAAGTCCAGAATAAAAATTGAAGGATGACATTAAAATGTTACCATCAAATCATAGAGAAATATGCAGTTTTCCATTTGACGCTCATATACTCATATGTTGTGCCTTTCGCTTAAAAGTGATTTTAGTGTAGCTTGATTTGCTCATTCTTTTAATTTCCCAGGAGTTTTGTTTTTTATTAAAGGTATTAACTTAATTTTTAGCATTTATTTCTAACATTTAAGGCATCTCCTTTTTTTAATTTTGATCACTCTAGATGAGCGATCAAAATGTTTTTTTTTTATTAGAGTTGAAAAAGAAAAATTAATCAAAAACTATATAGCGACCCTGTGTATCTCAAAGCCTAGCAGTACACAATTTTTACCTAGCCGGCAAAGGAATACAAAGTTCAACCAACTTCCGTCATTTTGTTTTTGTATTGTACAAGGGTTTGTGGGTATGTGCACAATATATTTTTGCTTGCGATATAGGTACGAGTACTTTAGGTCTTTAAGATCTAATCACCTAATATGTAACATAAAATCTATGTTCATGGCCAAAGGAAATCAAATGGTGCCTCAATTTAGTTAGTAATTGACATTTTCATTTAAGGTTTAGCTTAAAGGGTCACCGTGGCGTATGTGTAACGTCAATAAAGTTTTATATGAGGCTATGAGAACAATAGTGGCGTAACCCACTTCGACAATTTTCTGTAGTCTGTGTGCCGACATAAAGGTAAAAAGAGTTTTGTCTACGCGGTGCTTAATTACTATTCACATAAGCCTCATAAAACTATGATTCAACTGTGTTGAGCATCATAATCAAATTACCTTTAATTTGATATATCACACACAACTGTACATGCTATAAAAGCTTCACAAACTTGATAAGAGTTTTACCGAAATTTAACAAATTTGTCTGCTCTGGTCGTCGGGCTCGACCAGCCACCAGTGGAAAACGGTACCGTTGGCTCACAAATGGATTCGAGATGGTTCGCTTTATAAAATTTGTAACTTTTTTGTTTGTTGTCGGATTGTAAAGATTGAGGTGCTGAAATATTCGGCTACAACATGGTGTAATTTTCTCCATACAATTACATATAAAAATAATAAGAAAAAGAGCAAAACAAATTTTATTTTTCTTATTCTTTTTGCAATATGGTATAAAATTTGTTTGAATTTTATAAAATGATGTACTACAATATTGTTGGTACAAGTGTTCTTGATAAACATTTGTTAGCATAAAAATCCATATTTACAGATTTTAGAGAGAATAATTAAACAAAACACATAAAAAGTTGATTTCATTGGATATTAAAATCTGTAACTTGAATTTTAGTTGCAGGATTTTAACAAATTAAACAGATTCTATTAGATTAAAATGTTGGTCTATATTTCTGCATAAGGATACTTATTTTATTAAACATTATCACAGACGTCGTTCAGTGAAAATATGCCTTAAATGAATGCTATAAAATTACAAAATTTAATAAAAAATTTGATAATTTTGATAATATTTTTAGCTCAGTTTCAACTGTTCTCTTAAACAATGCTATACAAAAATAATAATTAAATTAAAAACAAAGACTGTTATTGATATATTACAGAAAAAACATCGAACAAAATGCACTTTGTATGCTCTTTTGAGCAACTGTACCATTCATAACATCTGACTATGTTTGCTTAAATAATTTTAATTTTCGTATAAAATGTCAACAATTATTTTGATATACAATTTGTTTCAATAAGACACTCACAAGCTTCGCAATATCATTAAATAATATCAAAAACAGTACAAATTCGATCTCTCACAAATCTGTTAAAAAATTCAAAATATCCCTTTCACGTAAAAAAAATAGCTTTTAACTTTAGTAAAACTTAACCGATTTTTTTAGTTGAGGTATCAATAGAATGATTAAAATGTCAGTAATTAATAATTTGCATAACTAACAGAAGTGACCAAAAAAGCCCGTTGCAACTATACAAAATATATATTACAACTCAAAGAATTGGTCAAATTACTAAATAATAAAATCAAATACATTTTTTACTTGAATTGTGGAAATATACAAAAATAAATAATGATATGAAATAAAACTTTGAAAAACAATAGGGGGTTTTATGCTCTCACTTTCTCGTTAAATGATACCGTCAGCTTACGTAGTTAATAAGGTTCACATCTTTCGCAAAAAAAACACTGTCTACTGAACTGCTGTCTTCCTCTCAGCATAAAGTTACAAAATTATTTTCTTTACAAGCAAAACTTAACGCAAACTCCATAATAATGGTTATGTTATGTTTGAACTTTCAAATTAAGGTTTTGAGCCTCTGTTTTTTTAATATCTGAAAATGTCCTACACGTATGGATCGATACATCAACTAAGTTAAACAAATAATATGTGTGCCATATTTTTTTAATTTTAAAATATTATTTTTTAATGAAGATATTCAATCAAAAACATTTAAATTAAAAAAAAATCATTTCTAGATCTAAAATTGTAATATCCATTAACAGAAAAACTACAATATCTTGCATAAGAAACCGCAAGAAGCACCATCATTATACTACACTTCAAAACAAATAAAGATGTTTTAACATTTAGCATAAATTATCCCCGCTATAGAAAATGGCACATGTTTGCGAATACAAATTTCAAATAATGTTCTTGCCACATATCAATGCACACATAAATATCACAGTTAAGAAATGCAAATTGCTATTATATGCAACATTCAAATATAAAATTGAAAATAGCAAAAAAAAATAATGTTTGGAAAAACAACAAGCATCGCACCATCTACGATAGTACATCCATGATAGAACAAAGAAATACATTGACGAGTAAAATAGTTTCCGTTTCGTTTTCTCATAAATTGCAAATGCAAATTTTTGAAAACTCATGACATAAATAAAATCTGAGTTTTTTTTTAAATTTTTTTTTATAGAAAATTCATGTAGAGATTGCATCTAGTAGGTATTTTTTTGTAGGTACATATATCTAGGAAGGGAAGCGTATAGCAGCAGCAGCAGCAGCAGCACCTACTTCAGAGATCCAATGGAGCTTTTTGAAGTATCCAGTGGATGCATATACCATCATATAGTATAAATGCGCTGCATTGGATATGTCACACATGTGTTTCTGAGGGATGCGGTTTAATCCTTTACGTTTTAGTTTTTTTTTTTTTTGAAATGGTACCCTCAGGATATTGTGATAAAGAAGAAGTAGGTCATATTTTCTCTCTATTGGAAGAATAAATTTATAGCGGTTTGTATATAATTTTCCTCTTACCCTTAACGTCCTGTTCTTTGGGAAAATTTCTTAAAATATGGGAAATGGAGTGCTCAACCAGCAATTTATTTTTCATACATATAACTCTTATATGTGATTGAAAAGTAAAAAAAAAAAAACAGAGAAAAAAAAACAGATTTCAAATCTTTTACTTTGTAGGTGTTGTTTATTTTGCGAATTTCCCATATGAGTAAATACACTGAAGGGGATAAAATAGAACAGAAAGTATGACAACAATAGACAAACTGCGGAGGTCCATGATTTACTTATTCTCTTTAAGATTATTGAAGATAATGGATTATTTCGTTTTTATATTCTGTACGAATATAAATAATGAATGAATATTAAGTCATACAAAGTACGAAGAACAAGACTTACGCGCAAGACTTTTACGGCTAAAAACACCCGAAGGTTTAAAAAAAGAGCACCGCTGTCCTGTACTGTTTTTGGAAATGCACCTCAGTTCTTTCCAACTCTTTTCGGGCTGTACAGATTCCTATTCGACTGTCCTGCGACATTTGTTTCTCAGTCAACCCGCTCTTTTTTTGTCGTGTTAGCTCTCAGGACTACGATTTCTGCTTCTTCCTCCACCCTTGTTTTCATTTGGTGAAGATCCATGATTTGGTAAGAGAAAGTCAACAAACATTGCCCACATAGTGCAGGAGCAAAGTTAAGCCTTCATTACCGTTAATCACGCAGCACATCGCTTATTACTAACCAGAAAAGAATCGGCAACAGTATGCAGCCCTGCCAAGTTTTCTTTATGTAGAACGTGAAATTTGCATTATTTTGTCTGGAATGCCCCTCTTGTGTAAGACAAGCCAACTAAATTCTCTTTTAACATTATCGAACTCTTGTTTAAAATCAATAAATAGCAGGTGAAATGGTAATCGATATTTGACGCACTGTTTAATAAAAATCCCCAAGGTTACTAATGTGGTTATTACAGTATGATCCAGCGCAAAGATCTCTTTGTTCAGCGTCTAGTATACCTTCTGATTTGAATGGAGCAGAGCACCGTTTAGATCTTTATTGGAGTTTGTATTTAGTTTTGTACTCCTGTATAGGCTTCTTATTGTTTATAGAAACAGTTCTGTCGCATCGATTTGGGACTTCTTTTGCTTCTCCAGCTAATTCGTTGATGTAATTACATACGATTATCGCGTGGGCGTCGCACGCCGCGGTAAAGTAAACTTTTTCCATCTTCATGAGATACGTAGACTATTTTTTGATTTTCTCTGCTGATCGAATAGCTGTGATACGACCGTACGAGCTTTAGTTTTCTTCGGACAACCAAAAACAATTTTTCACCTGTATCCGATCGACTATATTCTTTAAGTACACCATTGGTTTTCTTTTCAGACACGTTCAGTGCTGGTGATTTTTCTCAGTATTTTAGAAAGGTTGTCTCTTTGTTGTTGGGGACTAATGGATGTTTGCTTGGATCTCCGAACTGCAGATGTGAGTAATATTACGGTAGCTACCATCAGAAGGTCCCCCCCAGGAAATCCCTGTATTTCGAAGGTATCATTGCTAAATCTTACTTAAACATTATAAAACCTTAGGTGCCTCTGACATTGCAACCTTAAATAGATGGCTTGCTTTTCGTTCTTCATCTTTTTTTGACTAAGGAGTCCGTGTACCTGTCTTCTTTTTTGATCGTAGACTTTGTTTTTGTGTACATCAGATGTTGTTTGACTGCATTCCGACCGTTTCTCTACACTATGTAGTGGGTTCTTTGAGAGATTGATTGACACGGTCGCTAAAATTGAGAGATATCTTTATCCTAATTTTGATGACACGGATTTTAACGAGGCACTTGCTTAAATTTCTAAAGCGAATGACATGACTTCTTGCAAAGCCTTCTCCAAGTGACAAAAACTGATCACCTTAATTCTTGATCCTGCTCTTTGCAGTACTCGCTGAAATCTTCGTCAGACATGCCCTCCTGCCCTCTTATATGCCCTCTTCATCCTATCATTGCAGCCTATATGGTATATTCACTATATATTATAATAAAATAGTTCAGCCGTATTATGTAAGTCTTTACCTAGCAGAAACTCTCAACCTTTTAAATTAATTAAATGAAAATTATTGAAAACTTCTACAAAAAATAGACACTTGTTCAAGCTTAAGTGTTGTAATTCTCAATTTGGTCCAAATTATCGATTTACTTTAGTATTTGTTCGAACTCAGTAATAAATTATCAAAGCACGTGCAAGAAAACAAAACTCAATTATAACAACAACAAAAAATTTCTAAAAGTTACAGACTGAACTACTTAACGCCCTACCAGCTAACCACTCATCAACATTACTGCCCTTTAAACAAATCATGTACTTGAACCTATAATCTGCCAACAAAATAACTAACTTTTGTTTGCTTTGAAATTATTTCAGACTGAAAATCGATAACAATGGCGGAGCCTGGTGTCCGAAACACATGGTTTCGCGTGGCCTCAAAGAATATCTACAAATCGATCTACTTCAAGTTCACGTGATAACGTCAATTCGCACCCAGGGACGATTTGGCAAGGGTCAAGGACAAGAGTACACCGAGGCTTATGTATTGGAATATTGGCGTCCTGGATTCACGAATTGGATCCGATGGAAGAATATCCAAGGCAAGGAGGTAAATATACTTATCGAAATCGAAGCATAAATGGAATCCTTAGATACATAATATTTCTATTGTGCGGTAAAATGTTATCCACAGCTATATTGAATGTGTATTGTTCTGTGTTTTATAGATATTGCCAGGCAACATCAATACATACAGCGAAGTTGAGAATGTTCTACAGCCAATTATTTTTGCCTCGAAAATTCGCATCTATCCTTATAGTCAATATGATAGGACGGTGTGTCTGAGAGCCGAGGTTGTCGGATGTCCTTGGGAAGGTAAGTTATTGTATATTTTTTGTGAAAACTGTGTCTGTCCAAGTTCGAAGAATAAAAATGCGAGAATTAAGGATTCTTCTCTTTGAATAGCAGCTTAAGTAGTCGTATA
The DNA here is from genome assembly GCA_948107695.1 of Meliscaeva auricollis. NCBI lineage: Eukaryota > Metazoa > Arthropoda > Insecta > Diptera > Syrphidae > Meliscaeva > Meliscaeva auricollis. The sequence goes on along the minus strand of OX403616.1, from coordinate 15,384,095 downwards.
AATCGTCTTTTCTGTTGCCGGATTATGTGGAACAATTCTTTACTCGATATGGTTGTGGGCTTGTAGCTGTGGGTGCTTTCTGTATCTATAGATTTCACTTTCACCTTGAAGTCTACTAAGCACACACTCTTACTCTCTGGCATTATATTGTTTCCAATAAATCCGTCATGGAACTGTGTCAGGTATCTTGTTGTTTTTTTTTTTTAATTGGTCGATGTCTACAATGCCAGACATCAGTTTATTCTATGTGATTGGTTATAGACAAGCTAGTATAGATGAATGAACGCAAAATAAATGTGTAGGTATAAGTTATTGGGTTATTATGTCGGGCTCTCGGTCTATGTAGGAACTTCAAACTTTAAAGATTCAATCAGATATTGGTTTCTTGTGTAGTTTATGGTTGCCATTGTTGAAAGACTTAAAATGTTTTGTTTGTAAAGATGTCTTTTGTAGATTGATAAGCAATGGAACTTGAAATGTATGTATGTACGTAAAAGCTGTTGGTTCTGAAAACTACAAAAAAGACAATAATCGGCTTAAATTGTTAGAAATTTATTGTTTCTACAAATAAGGCAATGGAATGAAAGGACATGCTGCCATCTAAAAAATACAAAAAATAAATACCTACCATGAACATGGAACAATCAATAGATTTAAAAAAAAAATAAAAAGTACAATAAGTAAAGCAACAAGAGTTATGAAAAATTACTTGCCGTCTCCAATTTCACACCTCAGATCATTGGAAACCACCTTCAACCATTTTATCATAGATGAGGTATTCCTCTGTTTCTGTTTTTCGCAATCTCATAGGCGTTAAAAACTTTACGGGCTGGAGTTGGAGCATCATTGTTCATGTGTCCCATAAAAAACACCACATGGATATCATTGATAAAAAAGTAATTTTTTTTTAATTAAACTAATTCTACATTCGATTTTACAGGGTCAAGCGAGATTTTATGGGTCTAAAGAGATTTGGGAAATAGCTTAAGACGTTGTTTTAAGTTTCAAATCGTTTTATTTGGCATTATTTTTACTTCCCTCATATGTTAGTCAGTTTCATGACAACTAATTTATGCCTGTCGCGACAGTTTAGCTTAAGTCATATACAAATATGCAAGTCAGCTGTTTGCGTATTGGTGGGTGTGGCCGTGAGAGGCGTCGAAAGTGTTAAAATGAAGTCACTTCGAGACGACTCAAATTTTAACAGCACGTTCCTTACATCCCACAGGTTTCAAAAACACCATAGTAAGCTGTAAAGCCATTGGTGGTATAGTCGTCAGCTGGCACGTTAAATTTCAGGGTTTACATTGAATATGAGGCTCTGGTCATGGCCACACCCACCACTACCAGATCAGCTGACTAGCAGATCCTTAAATGACTCCTGGAAAACTATAATTTGCATCACAAATGAATCGTATCGAAATGATTTAGTGAAATAAACGTTGCCTCCCAGGCCATAATGAATATCGAAATATATCTACCAATTTGTTTTTGCAATCTAACATTAAATTCACAGGTTGTTTTGGTACTTGTTGCTCAACGATTTTTCTCCCTTTCAAAAAGCACCCTCTAAACCAAAATATATCGACACACTCTTTAGTATATTGGTTTTCATGGCAAATTAAACGTTCATGTCAAACTGCATTACCGGCCACTATTGGTAGGGGTTTTTTTACTCCTGTTGCACTGCCTTGCCTTGTTTTGACATTTAAATAATCTCCCAAGAACATTCACCTTAATAGAAATAGCTTTACCGCAAATTGCAATATCACAAATCCTGTAAAGTATTTTGTCCAGTTCAGGGGTCTATTTTGTCTAATTTACCGTCCTATAATAGTTAAAAAGGTATTAACGAAATACAAATTAACAGTTTTCGACCAGCTTAAAAATGTTAAGATTTAATAGTTTCGTTCGATGGCAATTTTCCAAAGTTTCTTAATAAACCATAACAAACGAAATGAAAATCGAACTCTCCCCTTTTTTTGGCTCCGCTCGTATTTTCGCCTTATTGACTGGACTATAGGTATGTACCACTTTCAAAATAAAACTGTCTGAATCTACATATATCTGCAAGATGTTTCGTTCGAAAGCTATTAAAGAGGTCTCAATATTCGTTAAGACAGAATGTTTAGTTTCTGTTTCATTGCTAACATTAAACTCTTTCTTAAAAATCTTTCACGTTCAAGATGACATTTCAGCTATTAAGGGTCTGTTTAGATCTGTAACGTTTGTCGTGGGTGTATATGCTCGTACATTTGACAATCTACGCCGCTTAATGTTCTTCCTGTTTGATTTGGGTTCAAAATGAGTGCTTTTGTTGAGGTAGCTGTGTAAGACCAAAGAGCTCAGAGACTTGTTATGCATATGTTTCTCCCCGCATGGCTGTTTTTATTCTTTCCTTCCGCTATCACTATCTATTACGAGAGTGCTATGGTGATATTAACTTAATAATTCAGGGTTCATATAGCTAGCAAACTTAACTTCGACCATGGGTCATCCTTCCACGAAAACGAGATCCGCAATCGCATACTTTTTTAACGGGCGGCGACGCACGCCCGTAAACAGCACAGTTACGTCTAGGTTTATGAAACCTACAAAATGTACCTACCCTTTTCCACAAGGAGTTTAAAAGAATATCACAAAACTGTATATGAAATCTTGATTAGACAGCTGCATATATTTTCTCTTCTGTGAAAGTGTGTTACAAATTGTCTGCAACCCATTCGTTTAAAACTCACTTCCGGTTTGTCTTTGCAACAAACAATTCAAAAGTTAACACTTATCATCGAAAAGGCATGACTCTACTACCTACTACAAAAAAAAAAATAAGATTATAACTGGCCCAAAATCAATCTGCTCTACTTAAGTCCAGCTAATAAATAAACCATAACCAGTATCCCGAAACAATAGGCACACAAAGCGGTTATCTATCCGCTTAGGGATGCGACACACATTTTGTAATTGATACATCGCATTACAATTATAATATTTATCCTGGAAAATGACAGATGAACACACTGCCATTGTTGTGAATGAACGAACGAACATCATCTATTATTCCCTTTTGAATCAATTTAAATAAAAATCATCCCCAGTGAGGGTATACGAATGTATGGAATAGGGTTGAGAATATGCCAAACAATGCCAAAAAAGGGGTTAACAAACACTGAACAATCTATCTGATGGATGGATGACATTCCCTAATAAAAGAATAAAAAAAAAGAACTCAAAGATGCTTAATCGGATTAAAATTTAACAACGCTGAGTGTAGAGTTCCCATTTGACGGTAGCCTCATCCAAAAGTCCCAGTCCCGTATCTTTATAGTCTCGGCTTTTGTGTCACACATTCCCTGTAAACAATAACAAACATTCAACCGGAATGCGTAAGCTGGATGTCATTCCAGTTACACTCGATATCATCACACATGGAATATTCTCGGAATCGCTTTTGATTGTCGGCTGTCTGGTACTCCTGCTGGTTCTATAGCTGACAATACTCTGGATAACAGTGGACGCGGTGTTCATATGGTTTGGTTGGTAGAATATGCTTCTGGATTCCTGCATGAAATTGGGTTCATGTCGTAATTCAAGTGAAGAATTTCAATTGTCATTTGCTATCGTGTACCTTTCGGGCTTTTCAACACACGATGACGATTGTGATATCCTAGAGTGAAATCTCAATGCATAACAAATGCCTTGAGTGTATCAACAACAAATCGATGTTTAAATTTTTAAAATTCTGTGGAATTCTATAAAACTTTACAAAATTCAATGAAAAGAGGGGTTTCAGCGATTAAATTCTACTGTAATCTATACAATGCAGTGCAGATCATTCAATAAATCCTTTCTGTTTTTCAACTAAGCATGCCATAACTACTTTTTTATATTTTTATTCGTAATATGCACTTTTATTTTTTTTTATTAGGTATGCACTTGTCGAGTAAAGCTTTCAAGTTAATACAAAAAAAGAAGTGTGTTTGCTCATGTACTCGTGCCACAAGTTAAACTTCCTGATCACATATCATTATTTATTATTGAAAAGGTTTTTTTGCAAATGAAAAATTATTTAAGAAATAAAGTCAGAAGTTCTAGAAGGGAAATTTTTTCATGTACCTACGCATTTTTTGTGAAATTAATTTATATGTTATCGTATAAATTTAAATTTATCGACCAAACTTAGCTAAATTTTGCATTGTAGTTGACGCACATAAATGTTTGACAAGTCAAAATTCTTTTTCTGTAGTAGATTGAATACATCTTGTAATTAAGGAAAATTAAAAATTGATTTTTTTCAATAGATTTAGCATGACAAAAATATTTTTACTAAGGACCTCTGTAGAAACTTTATTTATATAAATTATCCAATATTTGTATACAAAGAATCATATACATTTTTTTTATTTTTTTTTTTTTTGTTTTTACTGAAATTTTAGCCTTTCTATTTATACCTTCAAACGTCGTATACCTTCAATGATCGGTTTTGTTTTACTTAAGTTTCGAGCAGCTTTGTTCACGTGAAATCGTAACCAAATGTATGATATTTTTGATACTAGTTAATGATATTTCGAAATTTTTGAGTATCATATTGCAATAAATTGCTTACCAAAATAATTTTATATATTTATGGTTTCGTTTTTTTTTTTAGAAATTTTAAATTATAAGCTTACATAATCAGAAGTTATGAATGGCACAATTCGTTAAAGTGGCATAAAAAGTGCATTTTATTCTATGTTTTTTCTGTAATATATTATTTACAGACTATCAAAAACACTTGTACCAATAATATTGCAGAATATTGTCTTATGAAATTCAAACAAATTTCATACCATTTTGTAACAAGAAATATAATATAGAAAATAGATTTTGTCTTGCAACACCTTTTATTTGTTTTTTTTTATATGTAAGTGCATAACAAAAATTAAACCATCTTGTAGTCCGAATTAATTTTCCTAAGCAAACCACCTCGATCATTGTTTGAGTCTACGGTACCTTCAACCACTGTTGGCTGTTCGAGTTCCGTCGACCAAAGCAGACATTCTTCCTAGATTTTGATGAAACTCAACTTAATATTGTGAAACTTTAATACTATGTAGCGTTATGTGTGATACATCAAATTAAATTGATAAATTGATTGTGGTGCTTAATAAAGTCGAATCATAATCACGCGCCGTGTAAAACAAACATTTTTTCATTTATCTCCGCTCATAGACTACACAAAAATCCTGTACAAAAAATTAATTATCTAGTGGCTGTGTTAATTCTGTATGATAAAAATTTGTTTGGTCAAAATACTGTAAGACCATAATTCTGTATGTCATTATATTGTAAATACAAAATTCTGTATGTCAAAATACTTTATTTTCAATACAGTATTTTTCTCCTCTGATAAAAAACACATAATACTAGTTTTGAATATAATTGTGTTGTTTTTATTGAGAATGAACGTGTAATTTTGTACACAAATAATTATTAAAGTAAGAAAATAAATAAATTCTAGGAGAAAAAAATCTAACTTTTCTTGTACCGAGATACAAAATACATTTTACAAAAATGTCAAAATCAATATAATTTTTTTTTTTTTTTTGGCAATTCGTTATAGGTATGCAAAGTGGTTTGATTCAGATTGTTTTTTAATAACCCGTTCAATTTGTTTTTATAAATAGTTTTTTTTTCCTTTTTTGAATGTGCTCCCTGTTCTTAACTCTTTCTATTTGAGATTTTAAACATAAAAGTTCACTTTTTAAGCTACTTATTAGTTTGTACAAAGTAAGAAAGATTTAACAAAAAATTACTATAATGCATTTATAACAATTTAAATTTATCAAAAAAGACTAGGGAACTCAATAAATTGTTTAAGAAGAAAAATTAAGTGAACGAAAAATAATTAAATAAGTGTAGAGTTTTGTTTTCTCTCTCCTTTCCCCGTAGGTCCTAATAAGGTACCTATGTACATCAACATTAGAAACTTAATTAAGTTGATCTTTTAGGAAATCATAATAAAACTTCTAATAAATAAATCTGTATTTTAAAGTTCTATAAAAAAAATATCGTTTTGATAATATAAAAAAGTGCGCGCGCACTTATCTAAACTATATTTTTTTACAGCATTTTTGTAGAATTTTGATGTACAGAATTTTGACGTACAGAATTTTGAAATACAGTATTTTGACCAACCAGAATTTTGCTATACAGAATTTTGACTAACAGTATTTTGCTCGTACAGCATTTTGCACATACATTCGCATTCTCTATCACCGTAATGACATGTCTGACTCTTATATAGAGTTCGACTTTTTTTACAAACCCTCAACTTGCCCTATAGTACCTATATCGCATGTAAAAATATTTAGTACGAATGTGCGATACAAACATATAACTTTCTACGATGAGGCACTTTGTATGCAGAAGACCTTATTATACTTTTTTGCCTGTAAATGGAGTAACATAATTTTAGTTAACTGACTGATTTTTTTTACACTCTTTGTACCTCTTTCATTCCACTTTCAAAATTGTTTATATTTTCACCTATAATGATGCAAGCGGTGCAGTGCTACTCCTTTTGAAATGATAATTCAAAATGCATACATTTTGAATTTTAGAATTTCTATGAAACGAATATGTGTGCCTCTGCCTTTGCATCTAAGTTTGCATTGAAATTTTAAATGGCAAAGCCCCTTATAGAAACTCAAAAACAAGTTTTATTTAACCCGTTTTTTTTTTTTGTTTCTTCTGAAACCGACTGTAATTAAATCAAAAAAGAGAAAAAACAAAAAAAGAAGCCCCCAGTCCTTCACTTAGTCTTTTCAATTAAAATCAAAAACAAAAACTCCATGGCAAGTATGAAATTTATAAATTCAAAGAAACACAAAAAAGGCTTTCGAATATTTCAACATAACATATTCTATGAAATACGAATAACAACAACAACAACAACAACAACAACAACATGAATCATCAGCGCAGAGTGTGAGTGGTGGATGAATCCTTTGACAAATGGATCCCTGTCATCACTCACACTCTCTGTCTTCATCCCAAAGAGGACTCTATACGACAGAATCCTCAAATATTTTTTTGTTTTATCGTTGCGGGATGGCAGCAGAGCTCGCGGTATTGAAAATTGTTTGAATTCCATTCAAGGTTCATGTTGTGTTTATCTTTACAAAAAAATATATGAAAAAAAATATATATTCCTTGGATACGCATTACAAGAGCTGTTGACAAATTGAATCTTAAAGATGTAATAAGCAAATATTATCCCTCTCGAACAGATATACCCGTTGCTTTGATCACAGTGGGGTACCCACTTTGTGCGCCGAAATTCGAGCCAAATAAAAATAATAATATACATTTTTTTAGAAATATAAACAAAGGAAAATCGTGGAATTCAATATTCTGTTTTCGGGAAAAAACAACGAAAATAAATATCTTTTCTTTGACAAACTCAATCATCGAGTTTGCTCCCCAATTTTTGTTCAATTTTTTATATCATTTGTACTTTTTTAAAAGTCATGCTGTATCTCTGCATCTCTCTCTCCTTATATACGAATAGAAAAACACTTGAATTAAATTTTCTTGTTTTTAATATCTTTTTTTTTTTTTGTATTTCAGAAGGAATTGTATCTTATAGTATACCGAAGGGTGTTCAGCGTGGTATGGAAATCGATTTGTCCGATAAAACCTATGATGGCCACGAGGAAGGCGACAGATTTGTAGATGGCTTGGGTCAGTTGGTCGATGGCCAAAAGGGGAAGGATAATTTTCGAACGGATATTCACGGATTTGGAAAGGGTAAGTAAAAAAGTACAACACATCAAAAAAGGGTTTTTTCCTGTGTTTTGGGACAGTTTGTCTATTTTTTTTTTGTGTTTTGTGCTCACTCTTACTTGATGATGAAGATTTAGTCCTGAGTGGGATTTATATGTTTTTTTTGTTTTGTTTTTAAACTGAAATAGGATATGGCTTTTGTTTTTCGAAACTTTACTTTTAAGGATGAGAAAATTAACCGACTTAACAGTATCGACCCGAAGGGCTAATGGCTAATGGGACAGGCTTGTTCTTTTTAACATTTTTTTTTTTCTTTTGCGGGTGGGATAAAAATGGAAGCTTAAATGTACTTCTAATTGAATACTTCCTACCCTTCAATTTGCTTTAGGGGTAGGGTTAATGTTAGTTTGGAGAAGTGGCATTTTTGAAAGAGATTGGTTAAGCTGTCCTTATTTAACTAAATTGTGAGGATTCAACTGTAAGTTGAAGAGGCTTTAATTTTATACCTACTATTTAATTTTAAAATATTTTTTAAAGAATCAAAACATAATTTGGATTGGATTTTTATTTAATTTTCTAATAATTTTTATAACTACTCCAATAAATTTTGTTGTTCGTATATAATCTTGGGATGACTTTATTGATCCTATTTTAGTTGGATGGTTCAAAGAACAACTCTGTTAGTTAAAAAACAGATTGACTCCATGCAGTTGTTCAATAAAAGATAACCAAAAATATGCTGGGTTAAAGTTATTTCTTCAGATCCCACTATCGTTTTACTCAAGGAGCTAGGACAAAATCGGAAATCAATAAGATTATAACGCTATAGATTAAATCGCCTACAACTCGCCGCAATGGGGGTTCTTGTTTCTAGTTTTAAACCTAATCCCCCAACATCAGAACTACAAGAAAATGTACACTCAGAAAAAAAACGGACTCATTACGCCAGGAAAGGGGGCTGCACTTGCCTCCTCCCTTTCCACCATTTTAATTTTTTTTCTATTTTCGTTCTATAAATTTGTTTTACAATGAGTCGGCCCTCCCTGATTAAAATCCTTCGTACGCCCTTGGCCGGTAGCACAAGACATTCTAGGTCGCAAATTTCACATCGCTGATCTGCAACGAAAATCGCTTTCAAACCAAAATATACTTTTCTATAGGATTTTGGCTGAATTCAAAAATACTTTAGCACGTTACGTTTTCGAGATATGCTAATATAAACATGTCAAAAACATGTTTTTGGAACATTCAACGCAGAATTTATTTGATGGTTAGTAAATTTGTTACAAAACTATTAGTCAGATATAAAAAAAAGGCATTTTATCTTTTTTAAATAATTTTTAAATTCGTTATCCGCGCCAAGATAATACAAAGTGAAAATTATGAGTTCTCTAATATATTCTCTGTAGTCCAGTAAAAGCATATTCAGGGGCGGAATATTCTGACGTAATACTTTTCAATGACTAACTTTATGCGTTTGGCGCTAAGCACGAATCTGAAGCTATCCACAAAAAATTATTGCGGAAAACATGAGAAATCATCGAAAAACTTCCAAATATGTAATTGTTTTTTTATTGTCTTTAGTGCAAATTCAAAGATGTGAAAATTGTTCGTTTAAACGGTTTAGGTATGCAGAATATGAGTAGAGAAAATTACAAATAATTTATGTCTTCATCAATTTTTTGTACGACCACCAAATCCATAAAAATCTAATCTTTTAAAAAAACAGAAAAATTAAATTTTAATTGATTTTCCTCTAATTAATGCCCTTTTTTCATCATAAGTAACTTGGCCAATATCAAACAGTATAGAAATTCCCACTATCCTGATAATTACAGGTTATTTTTGCTGTTTAGATTCCAAAAACTACGGAATTTTTAAAATTAAAGTGATCTTGTTTTAAATAACGGTTAAACGAGTAAACGAATATAAATAAACACAAAACAGCTTCTTGCTCTAAGCTTATATTATAAGTGGAAGTAATATTGCGTGAGCTGAGTCGGCTTAGCAGTTTAAAATTTATACCAGGACAAGAGAGTTCATTTCTACAAAAGAATGACATTCTTTAAAAATCAATAAAAAAAAACTGTACGTGGTAGAATTTTTCTGATACCAGATTTAGATTTAGAAAAGTCCAATCTTACATAATTTCAAAAAATTGTATGAAGGACAAAAAATTTTTTAAATTGATTTTTGTAGAAGGTTCAAATACAAACATTTTTTAACAACAGATGGGAAGTCTATCTCTCCCCGTTTGAGTAGGCGGGGCAATTTTGTGAGGAAAAACCTAAAAATGAAAAACAAATCAATAAAAGATAACGGTAATACCTACCTTTAAGTATAATTTTAAATCAAATAATCTGTTCTATTAGCCAGCTTTCAAATCAAATGATATCTATGCTCAATTTTTGAAAAAAAAACTAGCTTCAAACCCCAAATTTGAAAAAAAATATGACAAAAATGTTTAAAGAGTAATTTTTCAAAAACTTAAGATTTCATATTACTTTTTTTTTAGAATTCTTTACTCTTATTAATCTTTAATCAGAAAACGAAACACATTTACTTTTTTCGTATTTACGTTTTAAAAATTATATAAATTGAATTATAAATGCTATTTGATAAAAAAAAGCAAGTCCTATAAATTAATATAGGTATACTGAATTAATTATACTGAACAAATATTGGTATTTTGCGTTTGGAGATATTAAAATATTCTGCATATTTAAAATTAGACTCTAACATATGTTTCATAATGCAATGACCTTATAACAAAATATATGTGTACCTATTGTATACTTTAACAAAATCATCATGAATTTAAGCCCAGATTTACAATGTACAAAAATTAAATGAGTGACAAATTAGTAGCAGGAATATTGATTACTGACGCAAACTGTGGAGCTTGGCCTAATTCAAATTTGTTTTTGTCTTTTCCTTTAGGTTACGAATGGGTTGGTTGGAGAAACGATACCCCAGGTCTTCTAGAGAAACACGTCGAAATAGTTTTTGAATTCGATTCGGTTCGTAATTTTAGTGCAATTGTTTTACACACGAACAACATGTTCTCAAAAGATGTTCAGGTAAGTTCTTAAATTTTTTCTTAGAAAAAAAATTAAGATTTAATAGGTACAGTAAACCGGGATGACGTTGTGTTCACCTATCCAGTAATTTTACAACAATTGGAACATATTGTAACAAATTTTAAGTATTTATGTGAAAAAAAAACCAATAAGGGGGGATTTAATACAAACAATAGGTCTTGCACAAAGTTGTCGGGATGTTTAAAATGTTCCTTAGTCTACTGTACCTACTTGTTATGTATACTTATTTAAATTTTTATAAAATTTTCTATAATGCAGTTATATGTACATAGTTCCAGACTAAAAATATGCTTTAATTTTTCTATGTTCTTCAAAGGTGTTTGTTCATGCTAAAGTTTTCTTTAGCATTGGTGGTCGTCATTTCACCGGTGAGCCAGTTCAATTTTCCTACATGCCAGACACAATTCTGGATCATGCCAGAGATGTGACAATCAAATTACACCACCGAATCGGTCGATATTTACAAGTGCATCTATATTTTGCCCTAAGGTGGATAATGCTTAGCGAAATATCATTCATATCAGGTAAGGTTATCAATGTCCAAAAGAATATTGAGATAGGTATTGACTGTTTTCAGCTAAAAAAAATGCTTAATTCCAGTCATACAAAACAAATAAATCGCTTAAGGTCGCAACAAAATTGTTAAGGATACATATATGCCAGCAGTGTAAGACCAAGTTTACAGCTTAGAGAATAGAGATATCTATGCTAACTGCATAGGTACCTAAAACCTCGAAATTTTCTGATTTGGTTAAAATTTGGTACATTTTACTTTTTTGTGATTTCTAAGGTTGTTTTGGTTTTGTTTTTGAATAGCTCGTTAAAAACGAATACCTCCCATATAACGGTGTCAAGTTATTGGATTTTGCTTGAAAGCGGCTCCAACGATTTCGATTAAACTCAGTGTATGTTTTGTTATGCGCGATTGCAGAAAAACACATTTTTGGTTTTGCTCAAAAAATTTTAATAATGGAAATATGATGGACCCGGTTTTTGCAATATTTCCATAATTTTTAGTTATCTCCTTATAAATCATTACTGGCAGAACCGATTTCGTTCAAAAATTGTAAACAGGTTTTTTTTATCATTTAGAAAAGTATTGAGTATTTAGTTTTCCAAACCTTACCTATTACAAGTCTTTCGAAGCTCCAAACTAAGTCTTACACCACTGATATATTTCCCAACAATATCCAAAAAACTCAGCGAAAGCAATTTTTTGAGAAATAGAATTTCTTGTATGACTGCCCCATTACCAAACTTATGTATAGACATTACACTGAATCTGAAAATAAGATTCAAAGGGAAATTTGTATTTTAACAGAAAATGCAAACTTTTGTTATTGAAAATTCGAAGATGGTAGGCAGAACCAAATTCAAAATAAGCAATCAGTAGAATCGATCCCCAAAAAGAAAAAAAAATCCAATTAGATTTTATGAAATTAAGTTCGACTCCACAAAGTCAACATACAAACTAAAGTGATTGACAACCCATCAGAAAATGTGCTTGCCTTTCTAAGAATCCACTGACCGACAACGACGACGTTAGAACACACTGCATATGAAACTATAAAACAACTTCTATTTTATAGTTAAAGTCAATCAAATAGTAAACTTTGAGAGTAAAGCCTTAGTTCCCACGACTGGCGACTGTCTGACTGCCACTCACTTCTTTTGCTATTTATAGATCTGTTCAAAGCTTCACTCTTCGTCATCCATTCATGTGCAGTGCAGCAGGAAGTTTGATGTTTGCCTAATTTCACCCAACTTTATCCTACATAAACTCCTTTTTCCTCTATCTTCATCTGCTCCTCTTTCGTTCTTTCTTCTGCATCACAGTAACTACTAGCGCTATTGTGTATTCACTAGTTTCTTTATAAAAAGGATCATATTTCCCAAACGGCAAAATGATTTCTATGTCCTCATACCTTTCCCCCTAAAAACCTGGAATGGTTTAGTGATGGAACTCTACTTGAACTCCGAATAACATTTTTACCGAAATATCCTTTTTAGATTTTTCCATTTTTCATTGCCAAAACTCCGCAAGTAAAACTTTTTTAACAATGAATTCAAAAGAAAAATCCTTAAAAAAGTTTTTTTTTCTGTTTTTTTTTTCTTATGAAAACTTCTGTATAGGATTTCTTCTTCTCACGGGACACACATGAATTCATCTCCTGAAGGATATGTTGGAGTATAATTTTTCTACACCGCACTAGTTCTTTTTTTATTTTATTTTTTTTTTTTGAATAGTCATTCGTGTAAGACGACATTTTGAAATCACGTCTGCAGAATAAAATTCACCCTTACATAAAAATGACGAAACAGGACGAACCATCGGACCAGCACACGAAGCGAATAAATAGGAAAATAAAAATAAAAAATAAAAAAAAAACAGCTGCATTCAGAAAACCTCATGATTTATATAACGAAAGTGCATTCGCGCATCACTGGGCTCACATTAGAGATGTGCAGGAGGAGCAGATCTCGCCCTCTTCTCGCACTGAAATAACATACGCTCCAAGGACATGCACTCACAATCACAACATCAAAATCAAAAATGATGATGATGATGGTGAATATATGTAGATTGTGGGTATAGTAGTGAATGAATGGTTGAATGTTTGTGATGGGACGAAATCCGCACTATGACACTTAAGCATTTTACGCTCCATTCAATTTTACCAATGGGTACAAAGTACTTTCCATCCATCTATCTATATCTATCTATCCATCCATCCGTTCCGTTTGTCCTTATACCCTGGCAGGGTGTATTTCTCATGTTGGTATACCTTTGTGGTGGAAGGACAACGACGACGACGACGACGACGTTGAGAACAAAAACAACGACAACTATACTAGAATGCGGCACTGAGCTGTTGAGCTGAGCTGAGACACGAGATGATGCAACATTATTTTACATTTTCGGTGTTTTTGGGCGAAATACTTCCGGCAATGGGAAACAGAAACATCAGAGAGACAGAAAACTCCCATTCCAAAAGCGGGTTTTAACACGACAGTCGACAGTCGACATTCAACAAACCCCTACTCCAACTCCAGTTCCCTTTTACAACACAGTTCTCAATTATGCGTGAATGTTTTTCAGTGATGGAGTAGATTGGAGGGGGAAAGGGGCTTAAAATAATCCTTCCTTGGGCCAAAGTTGCCTGTGCGGAAAGTCATCGGATCATGTCGCAAACCATTATCACCTACCCTCCAGTAATTTATCTAGGAACACTTTATTTGATACTCGGGTTGGAGTCAGTGGTTTGTGGCAAAAAGAAATTGATAGGATGGGTGACCCTTTTTATGTATTTTTTTTTTTTTTTTTTTTTATTGAGTTAACAAGTTGTTTTATTTTCATGCCCAAAACAGTGACAACGGTGGTTGGTTTGTTGGTTCAGCGTGTCGGTCGGTTAGTTGCATGTCCTTAGGCAGTGAACAAGTGAGAGCGAGATGAATAATGATACTCGAACTTAATAAATAAAATTACGAAGGAAAAATAGATTTATAAGGGTTGGTATTTTACAAAGTCACAGGTCATTGTGTAAAAGCAAATCGTTGGTTTTTATAAATTTATTACTTAAACCATGTTATGGAAGGAAATTATTTTTTTTTTTAGTTTAAAAAAAAATGCCAGAAGAGTTTATATATTTTTAATTGAGCTTGTTTTTTGTGTGTTGTAGATGTGTATGTTAGTATTACATGTTTTAATTCTGTTCTTTTTCCACAACACACTCTTCATAAAAATCATTATTATCTGTAGTAACAGCAGTTATTGAAGCGAAAATGAATAATAGTGGACCATAATGGTTACCTTGAGGGACCCTAATTGAGTATTGCGCCTAAAAGAAGGTTATCGAATTGAATGACTTTATATTTGATATTTTAAATAGACTTTCTCATTTGATTTTCTATCCGCATATGATGCCAAAAGGAGGAAAAGAACACGGGGCAGAATTGGGTTGTTTTTACTTCTGAATTGATATCTTCTGCAATTTAAAAAAATAAAATTCCAAATAACAGCTTGACCTTTTATTTATATTTATTAAAAAAACTAATTACAAATTACAAAAACACCCCACGGGGTGTTAATGTAATAAGCAGGGCAACCAAAAATTTATTCTTAAAACTAGCTTTAAGCAATTATAATGTGCTCTGAAAAGGATATTATAATACGTTAAAAAAAATAACGAATAAATTCTGAAAATCCTCATGCGTTGTTCAAATCCGGTAGTTCTAATTATCTGACTGTGTTGTTGATGATGTTAGTCGAATTAATAACACAAGTTTTTCACTCAAAGGCAACATTGTCAGAAATGCAAAACAATGTCATTAACATTTTCCATACATATGCAATAATAAAGGAAGTCATGAAAATCCTCCGGTAAGAATCCGACAGCGAAGTCTCCTTAAACATCTTCAACGACCAATATTTTTGAAACCTAACTTCACAGAAGTAAGTACAGAAGAACTAATATTGTAGGAAATTTAATTGGCTTTAAGATCGTCGTGCAATGTTTTGTATCAAAAACTAGTCTTTAGTAAATAAAATCGTCAAAAAAGGACATATTTTTGGTTGACCTTATTTCATCATAAGAAAACAGCTTCGATTTCGTTCCGAAATCTTGTTTTCACAATAAAATCCCACAGCATGCTCTTGTTTACAATTTTTACAATGAATATCCCAACGGTCGATTTCCAATTCCTGGACTCTTTAAGCTGTCCCTCGGAAATAGTGCACTTAGCTCATACCTTGTTATGGGTTGAGGATTCATATTTACCCAATTCCAATCAACGTACTAGCAGTGTGTCCCAAACTGTCATAGCGTATGTATTTTTTCTCCAGTTAATCAACTTTAAGTCAATTAACTGCTCTCATTAACTGTACAGTCAGTATTTATTTTAGTACTGACTGCTCACTGCTTATTTTGCACTTAAAGTACTTTGTAGCAGTACTAGCTTGCAGGTTACATTAAAGTTAATTTACAGCTCTGCAGAGTAGTACCCATTTTCTTCCAGAACATCCACTCATACATTAAGTGCTCGTGATTCGTACACATTTGATAAATCAGTTAAAGAAGATGTACAAATATTATAGACAATTCTTTTACATATGCTGCTATGAGAATCTATTAAAAGAAGATCATGCAATCTCTTTATCTTAAAAATAAACGTAGTACCTACGTAAAAAGATGAATGAAATGCCACTAACTTAGCGTTTCTAAACTCCAAATTAAAAATTAAAAAAAGAATATGTCCTCTCTTAATTTTTAACAATATTTTCATTAAAAGCTGTTAAGAGTTTTGTGTGAAATAAACTTGTTTGCTAAATATGTACAGAAAACTTATTGCCCAAAAAACAATTTCCATCTTCTATCTTGACCTGCATCTTGTTGAAGATATCTTCCTCCTTAAAAAAAATAAGAATAAACTCTTAAAAAAAAACCACTTCCTCCCAAGGGTGATAATAACACACCATAAAAGAAAAACTTCCAGTACCCTCTTGACAAAGAGGTTTTATATTTTTCCCCTCAAGCAACACCCAAGTACCTTGCGCCCAACCATTCTGTCTATCCTACTAAAATCTAATTATGTACTCATAGCCGCAAAGCGTTAAAGTGAAATAAAACTGACGCTTCTTCCTTTTTTTTGTGTTACAAGAAGATATACCTACTCTACTTCGGCCTTATTCAATCAATTTTTCGCGCCCTATCTGGACGAAGGATACGTTTTCTTAAAAAAAAAAAAACACCAACTTAAACTTCCTTTGTGATGCAACCCTTTTTTACTATACATTCAGTACCTACGTTGTACCTCCTTCCAGCTTCCCTTCTTCTACTCAGTGAACAAAATATAGGTGTACGTTAAACTTCTTTTGAAAAGTAGTAGAAGAAGTTCCAACAAAAAAAAAAAACTTTGCCGCCCATTCCAACGCCCATCATCTGAGAAACTTCATAATGCTTCGCTTGATTTGAAAATATCTTAAAATTTAATATTGCCAAACTGTGAAAAGTTTCGCCACACAATAGCTGTTCATAATTTTTCATAATGTTACTATGGCGCGCAGGATACGCTTCCTGAGTTTGCTTCTTCCCAAGACCCCACCACTATACAATATCTACTGTCTGTGGGGATGGCAGGTTGGTGCTGAAAAGAGCCATGAGACGGGAATTCATTTTAGAAACTTTTTTCTTTCACTTTTTTTAGTCCTTATTTTTAGTTTTTATTGTCTCCATCCTTAATGTTAGAGGCAAGAAGATTTTTCTTCCAATTTTTCATTCTTCGGTCCGTTCGTTCGTCCTTCTATTCTCATCTTTATATCTGCTTTATAGAGATGGTAGCGTTTGGATGGTGTCTTCAAACTACTCATATTTTAGAAATGTTCTTCCTCCCAAGATCGCGTGTTTCTTTATATTTTTAGCTGAAAACTTCTTTTTGCCTTATTTTATAACCAAGAAACATATTTTTTATTCTTCTTCTTTTTTTCCATGTAACTGTTCCTGCAACCACCAAAAATGAATTCTTTTCAAAAAAACGTAAATATCCTCGACACTCGACGTCGTTTTTCCCATAATAGTGCCAGTAGTGGGAAATTTCACGGACGAAGAAATAAGCGGAAGTACGTCGCCCCAAGATACACCAGAGTACCCACTACAGAGGGATGAAGTTCAAACGAACCCCAGCAAAGGAGAACGCAGCCACGTACCACAAAGTAAGAATTTCAGTTTTTTTTTCTGTTTTATTATATACCTACATATTCTTCCCTTACATGCCGAAGTCCCTCGTTTACCTATAGGATACTCATATTCTGTTCCTACCCCATCCCACCCTCCAAACTTCAAAAAAAGAACTAACTCGTTTTTCTATTGTTGCACGCCATCATCGTTGCTGTAACCGGCTCCCGAACACATCCGTTATCTTCCCACTTCTTCTTATCACCATCCTCTTTTGTTGAGCTTCATAATGATGCACAGCACATACACCAACCAAAAAACCCACTAAAAGAATAAAAAAAGGACCAACAACACAATAATAAAAAAAAAAAGATGTCCTAAAAGGAATTCCATTTAGAGCGGTTTTTTGTCTTCTTCAACCTTACACTCTTTCCTCGGATGCTGCTTTATTTTCACTTACTTTATACATTTCTGCGGTCTTCCATCATCACTTCCTCGGTTTTACACTGGGTTCTTTCTACTTTTTCTGTCTTCAATTTAACTTCTTTTTTTGTTGTTGTTGTATTCTTCTTTAGTTTGCACTTTATACTGTAAATGCGTTTGTGTGTATATTATCCTTTATAATTTTTGTTTTGCTCTTCTTTTTGTAGTAATTTCACCGAAACCTATCGACCAGGAACCGGAACCGAATTTTGTTGGAGCGATAATAGCCATACTGACTACAATCATCCTTTTACTAGTGGCTGCTATCCTGTTGATAATTGCCAAGAATAAGCGTGCGAGAGGTAGCAATGTCCTTGATGCATTCCAGCATACTTTCAATCCGGATTCGTTAGGGGCAGACAAAAGGCTAAATATAAACATGAAGGTGAGTTTTATCTTAATTAAAGGGGACCATGTATAGAATGGAGTGGTTTTAGTGTGAGAAATAAGTGTCTAAAGGACTAGACCAGACCAGAGTCATCTGGCAATGATTAATTTTTAGTACTCAAAGCCATCAGGGATACAAGTGGGAGGTGTGAAAACAAAATTATATGTCACCTGAGGGCAGCCTTTTTCTCAGAAAAATGTTAAACGAAACAAGATAAGCAGAAGAAAAGTATTGACCATTTGCTGACACAGAGTGTTTTTGTTAAAATCAAATTTTATCAAAA
This sequence comes from Meliscaeva auricollis, assembly GCA_948107695.1. Lineage (NCBI taxonomy): Eukaryota > Metazoa > Arthropoda > Insecta > Diptera > Syrphidae > Meliscaeva > Meliscaeva auricollis. The sequence continues at coordinate 15,365,405 of OX403616.1, read as the reverse complement.
AAGGCAATTAGGCAAATTTTTTTTGTTGTCAGGCATACAAAATAGAATCTATCTAAATAGTTTTGTTTCGCCAGAAATATTGAAATGTTTGTACTGTCAAAATATCATGACATCCCAAGTAAGAGATCTCCGATGCCAAATGCCATTTCATAATTTTTGAATACTAATAAATTCTAAGAAAAAACTTCCCTATTTTTGAAGTAAGAGAAACTTCACTCGTGATAGCCTGAAAACAAACAATTTAGGTTTCTAATATCTTAGCATTCTCATTTTCTCAGTAACTTGATCAGAAGGTAAATATGTAGAGTAGTTAGGTACTCAGACAACACATCATTTTAAAACAGTTAGTTTACAGAATTGTATAAGTATCATGATAATGATTAGTAATCAAATCATGTACGTCGCGAGAAACTAATGTTCAGTTTACCTGCTACATTCGCTTCGTGATGAAATGCTTCATTTGTGACGTATGATTAAAAGCTCGTCCCAAATGTACGAAAGAAAAGTAAGACTGACCAATGATAAAATAGTTTGTCAGATTATTTTTATTTCACACATGACTCTTTAAAAATCGTTTTATCTTAATAAAAAGTTACGTTTACGCCACCTTACACCAAAATTAAGAAAATTTATTTATTCAATACATATAATAAATTATGTGATAGAAAGATTCTGGTAAAACACAAATGTTCAACTTAAATAATTGATGTTGTCAGAACTGGACCAAAGTGAAATAGAACCCAATGGAGACCACCAGCTTTCAAATACAAAATCATCAAACTCGATCTACCAAGTCAAAAGTTCGCAGCTAACAAACATAAAAAATAGTCCAAGAGGAGGTTATCACTCCTCCTTTTTTGGAGACGGTTAACAACGTCAAATGTACATTACCTTTTCAGTAAAGATTTAATTCTTTCATTAGAGAATACAGGGTGCTAAGGTAAGAAACAGAAAAGCGTCTAAGCTGGAATATGGCTTGATATTTGCAGAGGGTGACTCTTTTGATAGTTCTTTTTACTTGCGATATGGGTACCATATATCAAGTTATGCATTCGTACAAAAAAAAAGTTGAGATATGACATTACGATGATACAGAATGAGAAAAAAGTGGGTCCGACAATTCTGTCTGTCTGTCTGTATGTATCAGAGACCACAGCCTAAACGAATGGGTCGATTTACTTCAAACTTGGTGTGTGGCGTTTTTTGGAGAATATCCCCAGACTTTTTCTTGAATTTTTTTCTTTTGACCTCAAATAACGGTACCTGTCATATACCGGTTTTAGAAAAACTCATTTTTCTCAAAAACGGTGCCTACGATTTTGATTAAAAAAATAATGGTCATTTCTTTAGGTAAGGTCTATCTTTAAATGAGAACAATTCCTTTAAAAAACCATCATTAACGGTACCTGCCATAGAACCGTTTTTTTTTTTAATTCTGATTTTCTCCTTCATGATGCTTCCAAGTTGCCGTAATAATATTTAGTAAAAATAATTTCGAAAATTATTTTTTTGGGTTTTTAAAAAAAGTTTGAAATTTTTTTTTTTTGTTTAGTTTTTAGATGTTGATAAATAATATCTTAAAAATGGCGTACCAATTTTTTTTACAAAAGTCCTTTCAAAATTTTATATGGAAAAAATAGTTTTTTAAAAAAACGGCTCTAACGATTTTCAAAATTTTTTTTTCTAAAAATGTATAGAAGAAATCATATTGCATACTTTGTTTTGAGGTTAAATTCATTTAAGAAGCTGTTTTAGTCATTTGAAAATTGAATTTTATGCTTCTTTCATTTTTTTTTTTCTAAAACTGCATTTACAAATTTTTAATTAAATAGTAACTTTATCTACAAGAGCATGTACGTGCGACCCAGTCGTGCATTTAATTTTTATTTGGAAGCTAGTGGTGCCAATAGGATGGCATTTCAATTTCGTCCAGTTCTGACAATTGCATCAATTAGAAAATATTAAAAGTCTTAAATTTGAAGTCGTCCAGTGCTCTGGTGCGTATAGCTATTACCCTGTCTATGTCAAACCTGTATGATGCTACATTTAACATGGCCGGCGTTTTATTTTTTTTTTTATGTTACGAATACTACCATGTTTAAAGTTTCATGTTATGTTTTATTATATATAAGATTTTTCAATTATCCACATGTTGTATAGATGCGCTCTTGCAATGTTGTTAAATATGATTTATTCAATGAAAAGTAAATGTGAAAACTACATGTCAAAAGAAGTCAGTTGCAAAGGTGTTTTTTAACTTGAAAAATCTTCCTCTTTACAGGTTTTATAATTTAGAATTGTATCTGCAGTCAAAGTACATGTAATAGATTTATGGAAAATGGTAAAATAAAACACTTTTGTTTTTAGAGTTTTATTTTAATAATAATATAATTCGTGAGCTACACTACAAGCCGAACGAGTGAGAGTGAGCTACACTACCGTCACTTTCAATTGTAGAATCATACTGTTATTTCGAAGAAAATCTAAATACTTAAACTACAGAATATAACATAGCAACTTAAAAACTACTAGTTTTATGAAAAATACTTTAAATGTTCTTCAAGTACTTAATAATTCCTCATATTTTTCGATTACAACGAGTCTTCTGATGAGAAGTAGATCCTGACATAGTATTACCTTAATGTTTACGAAACAAAAAGAAATGCTAGTTCACTTAAAAAATGTAAGAGATTCTTGTTTGTTTTGATAGTAAAACTTTTGTGACTAACACCATCTCTGATCGACAAGTCTTTGACTTTACCAAGTGCACCGGAAGTTTTCTATTAAGATTGAGGCGAATCATTGATACTGTAAGTTTTATTAAACGTCGATGTTTATTTAACGCGGGCACGCGAAGAGGAATATAAAGAGCTCAGAAGAATAGAAAAACGGCTTCACAGACAGAAAAAATCAGCCTGGGAGAAGAACCTAATCTGTGAAATAGAGAGCAGCCGAGAGCGAGGTCCGCACCAGGCGCGGAAGTTCTACCAATCCGTCCGAAACATGACGCAGTACACGCAGTACCACGCTGCACATACTGCAAGGACGGAGAGGGAAATCTGATCACCGATCCACAAAGCATACTGGAGCGATGGGAAGTGTACTTTAATGAATTGCTAAATGGTCAGCTCACAGCAGAAGTGGAGGCTCCACTACTTCAAGATGAACACCCTATGCTACCGCCACCAAGCATAGAAGACGTTGAGAAGGCTATAGGACGGCTCAAGAAAAACAAAGCCCCGGGAGCCGATGGCATACCAGCCGAATTATTCCACCACGGCGGGCCAGCCTTACGACAAGCAATTCATGACATCATAGTGCACGTATGGGAGCATGAAGAAATGCCAGAAGATTGGCGAAAAGGTATTATATGCCCCATACATAAGAAGGGAGATGTCACAACGTGCAGCAATTATAGAGGTATCACGTTGTTGAGTACCGCCTATAAGATACTCTCCTCTATCCTACAAGACCGGATAGCCCCATACGCTAAAACCATCATCGGAAACTATCAGTGTGGTTTCATTCCAGGCAAATCAACAACTGATCAGATTTTTACCCTTAGGCAGGCGATGGAAAAATGTCTAGAATTTAACATCCCAACATACCATCTGTTTATAGACTTTAAAGCCGCCTATGATAGCATAGCCAGGGTAGAACTTTACAAAGCCATGAGAGAATTCGGCATCCCAAATAAATTGACACGACTATGTAGGTTGACCATGACCAACGTAACAAGCCAAGTTAAAATAGCCGGATTGCTATCCAGACCAATCAACATCTTTAATGGACTCCGACAAGGGGATGGTTTGGCCTGCCTCCTCTTCAACCTGGCGTTGGAGAAAGCAATCCGTGACTCTGGCACGGCAACAAGAGGGACCATCGTCAACAGGTCCAGCCAGATACTGGCTTACGCAGACGACATCGACATCATCGGAAGAACCGAACAAGCTGTACACGATTCCTTCATCCAGATCGAGCAGGCGGCACAAAATCTGGGGCTGCACATTAGTGAAGGTAAAACAAAGTACATGGTGGCGTCGAATGCGAGAAGAACAGTTGGTCAAACAATCAAGGTAGCGGAGCACGAATTTGAAGTGGTGCAATCCTTTAAATACCTTGGGTCGACAGTAGCAGCCGATAACAACATAGAAGAAGAAATACGCGGGCGGCTTCTCAAATCCAACAGAGCCTACTACAGTCTGTCAAAGCTATTCAAATCCAGAAATCTAACCATAACTTCAAAACTGCTGCTGTACAGGACCATGGTCCTGCCAGTACTCATGTATGGATCCGAGACTTGGGTGCTTAGCAAAAGGCACTGTGACCTCTTAGCCGCGTTCGAGAGAAAAGTCTTACGGAGAATTGTTGGCCCCATATGTGAGGAAGGACGATTCCGGAGACGGTACAATCATGAGTTGTACGCAATCTACCTTGAAGCAGACATAGTGACAAAAATTAAGCTCGGTAGACTCCGGTGGGGAGGGCACCTAGCTCGTATGAGCGAAGAGGAACCTGCTCGGAAAGTCTTTTGCGGTACATTCTATGGTAGACGGCAGCGTGGTAGACCATGCTTGCGCTGGAGAGATGGCGTAGACCAGGACGCCCAAAGCCTTGGGGTGCGCAACTGGATGGCGTTGGCTCGAGACCGGGATAGGTGGAGAGACTTGTTGAAAGAGGCCAGGACCGGACCCCGGTTGTCGAGCCGATGATGATGATGATGTTTATTTCAGTTTTTCCCTCAAATTTTTTGTTTTTCAACAAATAATTTAATCAATTTTCTATCCAGAATATGCTTTCTTTTTGCTAATATTTTAACCATATGCAAGAAAAAAGCACAAAAATAAACATTACAGGCCGTGACAGAATATGTTTTTTTAAGTGACTTGCTCTTCTTCTACAAGAATGTCAAAGGCAATTTTAGAATTATTAATAAAGATTGTAAATATTTCGGTAAAGTTAGAGAAACAATTCTGTTTATTTTGTGAGCTACATTTACTACAAGAAATTTTAGTGTTATTAATTGAATATTTCTTAGTAACGTAATGCTTATATAACTTACTAAGTATAATGTACCAAAATGATAATAATAATTCAAAATACTAACTCGTTAAAATTAAATTAAAATCCTCCTAAAAATTTACTTTCTTTAGATGCTCGCGAACCCATTTTTAAAACGACGGTATTGAAAAAGAAAACAATTAAATTGTGTTGCTATTGTGGATACTTAAGACTAATAGGCAGATCACGCTAAATTTTAGCTTTCATACAAAAATTTAGTGGAACTAAAATTCTGCTTAGGATTTTAGTTGAGAGGTACGCAGTTCCAGCTAAAAAATCAAATATTCGCGATAGCGATAGCGAACGAAATAAATGCTCGGCACATTGTTCTCGAGCTAAATTTTTCATTCTTGTTTGTTATTGGACTTTATATAATTTTTTTACGGAAATATAATGTTGCAAGATAAATGGGCAAACGCAATATATTTAACTACAAAAAAAAAAAGGTAAAAAGTGCAAACAGGAAAAAAAGAGCGACTCTTATATATCAAAATTAAGCTAGGATTTTTGCTGATGTTTGGAGAGAAAAGTGCTGGCTAAAATTTAGAGCGAATATATTTTATATATTTTAATAAATAGTCTCATGTAGACATCAGTGTATTAAGAAATAATAAGTCCTTTTTGTATTCAAATAAATTAAACGTAAATTTTATTTTGAAAAGAGATATATTTTTGTTAATTTATTTTATATTCAATACAAAAGAATCATATTAAAAAAAAGAAACTCCAACTGTGCAAAAGTTTTTGCAACCTAATACTTTAAGCCATATTCATTGAAATTTTATTATATTTCAAAATTATGAATTCAAAACACACACAAAAAAATTTATACAAATTCCGTACTAATCCTAGTTGAATCAGAATTGCCATCTATTTCAGGTTGCAATGGACGACAGCGAATCAATCGATAAGAACAGCCTTTACCATGAACCCTTCAATGTAAATATGTACACGAGTGCGGCAAGCGGATGTTCCATGAACGATTTGCAACGGCATCATGTTACACCCGACTATACAGGTATGCGGTGTTTTTTAAATTGACATATATACAAAAATATTTCTATGGTATGTGTGAGTAATTTTATTTTTTTAATAACTAATTACTTCCAAAGAGAATAAGTGGTTGACAAAAAATTAATTTAATTATATTATATCAAAATGCATTCAATTAGTAATTATTACATAGATGTATGTAGATCGTTCAGCATCATATACAACAGATGATTTTGCTGCCAACACCAACAATTGTTGTAATTCCATAGAATTGTTCTGATTTAATTAATGTGGTTTATTGTTACACGTATAGATACTGCTGGTGTATATATACATTTTAATTGAAGGTTTAGGAACAATGATTGTGTGTTTCATACAAGAGTTTGAATTTATGCATAGCTAAAGTTTTTTGTCTCCCACACTTTCAGCTCCCCATAAATAGTTTTATTCTATGAAATACTGATGAGATACTCTGATAGACTATTGGGTACTTAGAATTATATATTATAATTAATCTTTTATTGAATTTTAAGTCTAATACAAATAAAACAATAAGCTATTTAAGCTCTTGATTTTTTTATTGAATAAAACGCGAAAAATTCAATTGGAAAATAGTTTATAATACTATGGTCTAATAAAAGGAATTCATTACTAAAAATTCATTCGAAGGCTTACTTTAAAAATAAAAGTTATGTTCGTTTATTTAAAGTTCCGTTTAAAATTGAGTTCTGTGAAGTGTGAATGAATAAATTTATTATACTTGCATAATGTATTTCTACGACTTCTTATCCCTTTAATTAAAGTTTGTATTTAACAAAATATCATTCTACTAGGTAAGTTTATTGTTCATATTCAAAAGCTTAAGGATAACAATGTAAAACATCGATAGTATATAAAATGTAAATGCTTCTCTGAAAAGTGAATTTTAATTTTGTGTAGGTTCATTCATTGCACAATGCAAAGCAAAAGTATCCTATTGTCAGAGTTTTTTTTTAAGAATAAGTCTATTATATTATAAAACATATTTTTAATGGTGCTATAGGGTTGCAGAAAAAGAGAAATTATCAAATCATGGGTTAAAAATAGCAATGACAAAAGTTGAAACTCTTAAAATTCTTCACAAATTACAATAAATAACATATTATTAATGTTCTAGCACTGTTAGAAAAGACTATAGTAAGCACAAAATGTCTATTGCACCTTGGAAAATAGTTTTCGATTGAAAAATTCTCGGGGAGAAAATGGCAACTTTAAATTAACTTTGATTATATTTGATTTAAATATGACACATATTTGATTTATATTATTACCTGTGTATGTATATGGTTCAAGTTATACATGTTATTTTCGACAAAAAGGTAACAAGATCTGGTAACTGAAACAACACTGGTTTGAACCAAGGTTGTTGAGGTCGTTGAATTTTTTGCTGTTACTTTTGATTCATTAAAAATGAGCATCTTCTTTAAGAAATATAAAAATTACATAAGTAATCCCAAACTTTTCCGTATTGTTGCAAGAATTTTTTTTACAAAAAAAAAGTGTAAAACATTGATTTTTACCAAAACTTTTTGAATAACTTCAATGTTTTGAAAATAAGTATTGTTCAGTGGAAATAAAAAACATAAAAAAAATGCAAATTTGTAGTACATACTCCCCATACGAAAATGACATTTTTGGAAGGTTTTTGTATGAAAAGAACAAGACGTTTTTTTTTTAAATGGCTAAATTTTGAACTTAACCTAAGTTTGGGCGCTATGGCGTTTACAGATTCAAAGTACCTGAATTCTATCAGAAGTTATCGTGTTTGCAAATTTCCAACGCCAACGACGACGACGATGCCAACAACGGCACACGCACATTAATATGTCTCGAAAACTTTTTTCCTTTACGTTTCATGATGTTTCATGATAAAATAGATTAATTTTGAAAAAAAATGTTGTGCCAATCGCTATACATATCCTTTACACTACGTGAACGGAAGAGTAATACATGCCTTTTATGGACCTCGCAATGTTTTTCTCCCGGGGAGTCAACGTAATGCGCAGAGTTATTCGTTTTTAAAGCAACTATGAACTTGCCAGGTGAACTATATTATCACCACGAGGAATTACCTTACCATTGCCACTAACACACTTCCTCACCTGCAATTTCCGCAATAGAAAACATGGCTGAAATAAATGCAAATCTAGGCAAACTGCATTAGTCGGATTCTGTAATAGGGGTGATAATCCTTTTTTGGAATACACAACCCAGAAAATCCTTAAGATGCTTCGCAGAAACCCATTCAAGAACTATTTCAGGTTTCTTGAAATGATTTTCCAAGTGCTACATTCCTATAGAATCACGTATTCCACATTAAAGCGGAACAGTCTCAGCTTGGTCTTGAAGCTGATAGTATTTTTATACCATATTTTGGACAGCATTTCAAACGCAGCCTTTTGCCTTCTTAATACAAAAGTCGATGTCTTGTTCAGTTCTGCGTGTGGTTAAGACAAAATTCCGTAGTTATTTAAATTCTTCTCTTTTCTCTACCGATTACCGAGTAATATTGACTTTACCGTATGAGTTATTTCCGAGGTTGATAATTTCTGTTTTTAACGTGTTAATTTACAGCCCCACGTTTTCTGCTTTTCCCTATACCCTTGTTGTCGTTGGATGAAGATACATAATCCTGTGAGAGAATATATATGAGTCGTCCGCGTGCAGATGTTTTATGTGGGATGTCAGAGCAGAGTCCATTGAATTCCTCCATTTTCATTCAATACGGCAAAATTAATTTCGCCTCTAGGAATTACTAAAAACTCATAACTACTCAGTTGAATGAAATCGCTTTGGTTCTTTAGGATGTAGCTCAAAATAGAAACAGACTGACCGGAGTTCCCGAGCTTCATAGATTAACTCAAGGATTTACAAATTGTTGAATAATAAATGTAAAATAATCAGATATAAAACAGTAGTTTAACAGGTATAAAGTAAGAAGTGTTTCAAAATTTTGGACATGTGTAGAGTATTAAGCATTAAACTTGGCCAATATATTGTTGTTGTATGCTCAAAATTATTAACGTCTTTTTAGGACTTAGTGTATTGCGTTAAAAAAATACGTATTTAGCTGAATTTTTAAATGAAGATCTTGAAGCATTTTGGAAACATTGTATTCTCTTAGATATCCTTATATTGTGGGTAGCTAGCAGCATTCATTTGATATACCTAATTACTCGCATAAATATGCAGAAAAAAACCCTAGAAATGCCCATCTAAGCTAATAATTTTGCAATTTCCATTAATTATGCATTTCACAAACCACTGTACCTCATTATCCTCTATACATAACCCTCTTTCAGTTTTTTTTTTAACAAACCATTCTATAGGGGAAGTGATAACTCTTCGGGTATGTGGTTAATTAAAAAATAAATTATTTCAATGCGATAAATATTCGCAATAAACATTCGAAATATGTTTAATTATATTTCCCTAGTTAACCTCGAAAACTCATCAACTTAAATATAAGGACTTTATAAGGTTTAATCCTTCTTTCAGAACTCAATCAAATATAATTAAATACAAAAATATAAATCTAATCCCTGCAGAATGTTCTTCTTCGTAAATTTATAATAAACTTATCGAAAACTTAAAAGCCCCCAACTTTCCATTATACAAATTACGTTCCACAGTAAAATTACAACCTGTCCTAATTCTCCTCTCCTATACCAAATTCTATTGTAAGGGCACAAATTGGCAAACAAAAACTCCAGGTAATGAAAAATATTAACCGCATACAAATGGCGAACCCACTTGAGTCCTTTTTACATTTGAATATAAATTGCATTTGCCTCACCTCATGAATATTTTCTTCTGATTGCTGCTGCCCTAGCAGGAAAATTTTCTTGATATATACGAATATATATTTTTTTTGTCTCTTTATTCTTATAAAATGCAATACAAGCTAAATCCGTTTTCCCTCTCTTTGTATCTTTGGATATATAAAGAAACTTCTTAGTCAGGACATTTCATGTTAGTCATGGAAACTATACAACACTACACTTCTTGTTTCCAGTTGCCAGTCGTTGTAGCTTTGGCAAACGCTAAAACTAAATAAATATTATATTCCAAGGTCTCTATTTAAGTCAAGCCCAGGTTAAAAGGGAAGGCATCCAGGCACAGGTATATATTGAGGCCAAGTCAGGCAGGTACAGCGAACAGAATAGAGCACCCTCTGGCAGAGCACAGAACTCATGCAATGTCATTGGTCCTTTTTGGCCAAATTAAATTCATTGTTTCATTCAAAAGCCTTAAGGAACAGAGAACAAAATAGGAGAAACAAAGAACAAAAAATGATAAAAAAAGTCCTCGGCAGAAAACGGAAAACAAATTTGCAGAAACTTTTCCCATTTCAAGTATCTTTCTCATCTCAGGCTTAGTACTCTTTTGCTCTGTCTCGATTCGATTCCGAGGAGATCCTTTGTGTGTCTTTTACTGTATAACGAAACCAAACCAAGTCTAAGCCTTCCCCACACAAACTCCTCCTTCATCTTCTTGTTTTACTAGCTAAATCTGCTCAAGCACACGAAGGGTAGTTTTATTCATGCAATGACCCAGATTGCCTCGCGAAAATAATATTAACAGCAAATAACAAAAGGATCCTTTGGCGAAAATAAAATGTGGTATTAGGCAAATTCATTCTGTGAAAAGAACTATACTATACATATCTACCCACAATACATACGATTCAGATCCACCACAATACTACTTATGTGGCAATAGTAAACACGCCATACAGTCATATACGGCGGCGGCGGCGGCGAGTAGAGGAAAATCTTTTTCATTACTTCTTGCCAATGATATAGGGAATACTTTTAGTTCTACACGAGCCCAATAGTGCGGGGAAAAGTTTTTCGATTTACTCGCCACGGAACCCACACTCCTTAACTCAGCCCAGAAACATGTCCTTGGAATAATTTTTGTGTCACAAAATGTGGAAACGACAAAACTTTGGGCGCCCAGAATTGTCTCATTTTTCTTGTTCAATATTAAATTCCATTAAATATTAACTTTAACTGTGTGGGTTAATGTATGAGTATGTGGATGTCATATGTTTCTGAATGAATTGAACCTGGAAGACAGGACTTACCAAAAACTCACAAAATTCCATCTGCATGGACAGAACTGTGAAATAGTAAAAATAAAAGTACACAGAGAAAAATCGACCACATAAACGATTTTATACAAGAAAATTATTTTGTAAGTTTTAGTAGGAAAACCTTATTAAAAAAAATTATATTATGCCGGAGATTGAACCTGAAAATAGAGATTACTCGAGGCGACGGGTAGGTACCTGACCACAAGGCTAGCCTGCTATATGAAATGACAACGACAATTTTGGTTTAAGTGCCAAGTGCTAAATTATATGATAATCTTATTGAAATTTTAATGAAATCAAGAAGGTTTCTATGGGAATATCTTTTTATTCCTTCATTTTAATAAGGGAATCTTCTTGTTTTTAGGTGGTACTATTTTTCTGTGTATAAATTAGTTTCTCAATAATTCTGTTTCCAAGAGAACTTAACAAAAGAACCTCAAAATTTATGAGGGCGGAGACCTATCACGTTATGTAGAGCTTGTTGCACAGATTACAAAAACGTCATATATAAATTCCGTAACACCCGCAAAATCTGGATTTTGGGTCAAAAAATGGTTTTTGAACCCTTCTCCATTGCAAAAAAATTAGCCATTTTGGATTTTTTTATAAAAAAAAAATTCATCGGGTTAAAAACGGTAGGTAGGTAGGTACCATAGAACCGTTTTTCTCTTTTATGATTTTCTCGTTACCGATTAAACGGATTTCGATGAAAATTATTACAAAAGAGGTTCTTAACATTTTTTTATTATTTTATATCAAAATTTTCGAAAAAAATTTTTTTGGATTTTTAAAAAAGGGTTAAATTTTTCGATTTCTTTTTTTTTTAATTTTTGGTTTTAGATGTCTATTAGTATTTTCTTGAAATTTGCATTTAAACTTTATTTTTTCAACAAGGCTGCAACGATTTTCAAATTCTGTTTTCCAAAAAATTAATCGTTTTTAACGAAATTAAATGGAATACTTTGTTTGGAAGTCAAAACAATGTGAGAAGTTGTTTAAGTGATTTAAGTAATAAATTTTATGTTTATTTTTGAATTTCTTATAACAGTATTTACTTTGAAAAACTTTATGTGAGAAGCTTTAGCATCGAACTACTTTGACCCTAAGAGCAAGTACGTGAGACCCAGTCGAGCATTTTTTTATAATATTCCAGAAATAATTCGTATAAAACTGAAAATAGAGCATTTAAACATCGATAGAAGTATAATGTCAAAAGTCCCCAAAAGTCAAATGAATGCACAAAAAGTAATTCAAGGTTGAATGTTGGTTTTTCGTATTTAACTTTGAAATGGGAGAATCTATTACAAAAAATTATTTGTGATTCCTTTAAAACATTTTATGACTTTTTTCTACGGTTTTAAGATGTGTCCAATGATTTGGTAAAAGTTATAGATTATGTGCTTTTAAATTAAATCTCATTAAATCTGTAATTTATAAAAAAAATATTTTTTTTAATTTGATCAAAAACTTCGAGTTGAACTCGTAAAAACTGAGATTTTTAAGATATATTTTGAATACACTCTATGCACTTTAATATTTTACACAAAAAGTTTAGGATATGCTTTCGTAATAGTTATCATTTGTAAGGAAGGGAGCTTAAAAGAGAGGGTTATATCGAAAACATCGGTTTTTTGCCTGTTTTCATCAAATGGTCAATGCTATTTAAATAATTTGTTTTAAGCATTTGTAGATTATACGTTTCCCTACACAATAAAACTTAGTTGAAAAATTTAATTTGGTCAAAAGTCAAAAATTACGGTTTTGGACGGAATTTTTACATACCGTTTTGTAATCAGTGCAACAAGCTCTACATAACGTAATAGATTGTTGTCGCATAGTGTTATATCTGATGAAAATTATGGAAATTTGGTACACTTAAGGATTTCAACAGGTGTCTTAAATTCAGTTTGAATGTGAACTTAGATTTTCAAAATGGCAATCATGAAATGATTGAAAAACAAATAAAATGCATGACTGAATCGCACGTACTTGCTTTAACATATAAAACTTTATTGTAACAAATTCAAATCCATTAATTTTAAAGAAAAAATGAATATAATTTAGAATTTTGTCTAAGAAAATCAAGTAAAATTTTGGCTCCGACAAAACTTCTTCTTTTTCTTAGAAGTTCAAGTCTATTTTGATTATAAATTGTTTGGAAATCTTCCAACAAGGAGTTTGTGTTTTAAAAAACTACACTCAAGAACGACCTGAGTTTGATTTTCGAGCATTTTATTAATTGACATACTCGTATCTCATATGATATGGTGTAGAAAACTTTATATTTTAAATGTTATTTTTTGCAAAATCCATAGTCTATAAGTAAAAATATACATTCATATGTCGCTGGATCAGTCAAAAACCACAAACAAAAATAGGAAAAAAGTACTGAATTGACCCAACAGTAATTTTATTAAGTGAGTGCTAAATTCCATTTGTTCAATTAAATAGTTCTTTTACAATGTGCATTTTTTTTTAAATTGATAAATATCTAATTTTACTAAAAAAAAAACTTTAAAACTATTTTTGAACATTTATATACACACAGCATTGTTTTATACTCAAATATACTAAAATGCACTTTCTTTCTCTCTGTTTTATTATTTTCATTTAGATGTTCCGGATATTGTATGCCAGGAATATGCCGTCCCACATATGCAGGACCTCATACCGAAAATACCGGGTGGCTATGTTGGGGTACGCATGACACCGCCACCACCACCATTGAATAATATATTCCCAAAACCGCCACCACCAGTCCCACCGCCACCCACAGAGAAATATTATGCAGCCACAGCGATTTGTAAGCCAATACCGAATGGCAATAGCAACACTGGTACTGGTATTGCATCCAATACTGGTACCGGCACCAGCAGTCTGATGGGGGTTGGTGGTCCAGCTGGAAATGGAGTTGGAGGAACGGGGGTCAACACGGCAGCCACAACTCCAACCGGGACGATAAATTCAACCCCAACAGCTCCACCGATGAATCCTTATGGTGATGTCGATGCAATTTCCACCGACGAGGATCTAATACAGCTGCAAGAATTTCCAAGGCAATCCTTAGTTATTGTCGAGAAATTAGGCTGTGGTATCTTTGGTGAATTACATTTATGCGAAACCAAAGGATTAAGGTAAGGACTTTCCACACACATACCATCACACATTCATGCATGCATGTGAATACATAAATATTCATATCCTGTAAATTTGCTATACTTTGGAGAGATAAAAGTTTCCTCTTAGTGGGTACACTTGACATGTCTACGTATCTTTCCACTGCCTTATTCCTCCTCATCCCCTTTCCATCATATTATTTTGTTGAAAAGGACTTTGAAGGATTTTGTTGTGTAGGATTTTTAAATTTAATACACACAAAGGTCCTTTTAAATAAGAGGAGAGTGATTGCGGTTATTGAATACCAAAGATGAAGTCAATTCCTAAATTGACAGCACACAGTGGGACCAAATGGCCGATGGATGCTGTGATGCTCCGACCATGGTCAACACATAACTTTTAATTTATTCTATGACTTTGGCTTCGGACATATTAAACTTGAACAAGGATATGTCAGATTTGTTATTGGAAGAAGGTAACAATTAAGACAGACACACAAGGATTGGTCGTTTGTTGGCTTCGGCCTCGGTCAAGATGTCATTTCTTGTAATATTCTGTCGTGACATATTGCGGGTTTTAAATATTTTATGTCACAAGTAAGGTTCATAAATCAAACAAAAAGTATCGTATACTCATGGATTTGTAGCTTTTGACAGATTTGATAAGCTTAATTATTAATTATATATTGGCCCCTACTGAATAGTGCTTCATTTTTTTTTAATTAGTTAGATGGGTTATTATGAATGATTAATGAAACTGTTGGTTGATTTATTGGGTATGGTAATATTATAACTCGTTCGAAATAAAATCTTTTTATTAATTAAACAGATACTACAGTGCTATGCGAAACAAATTTGTTGAAAAATTCGTTGCAATAGTAATATAACTGGACACTTTTCATAAGTAAAACTTTTGAATTTAAAAATATATTTTTTAGCTTTTTTTATTAAAAATATATATGATAAATGATTTTGGAGTATTTTATTAACGCCTAATCTAATAAATTCAAAACCAATGTCATCGGACAATCAAGTAAATATATGCAGTTTGAATTAGGCTTGTAATCAGCTAATTTTGATATTTTAATAACCGATCTTTTTTGATACTTAAAGAGTTTATTTTGTTTACTTTTTTTTCCTATTTACACTTCTTGTCCTGTTCTGTAAGTTCTTTGATAAACAAAACTGTGAATGTTTATTAATTTCAAAATAATTTTAATATTTTATAAATTTTCTTACAATAATTGGTTAAAAATTGAACAAAATAATTAGAACACTAGTGTTATTAGAATTCATAAATTATGATGCTATTAATTGAAAATAATTCTGAAATATAATAATTAATTTTAATAATATTCACTTACTTGTCGATATATTTATTTAATATACTTTTTGCCGAAAATTATGGCCAAAACACAAAATAATACAATTATATTTACACAATTGAAAAAAAAACAGTTATTTAATGTCATTACTTTCATCTATTAAAATTGGTAAATTTTTCAGAAAAAACTTTTAAATAATTTCTCACAAGCAATTTGACAGCAAAACTTTATGAACAAACTTATATGTTTTAAATTTTGTAACAATATTTGAACAACTTGCCTGTTTAAAAATCTTGATTATGACCGCGTAAAGATCCAAATAAAAATCTTTTTTTCTTTCTTCGAAAAGTGACATTAAAAGTCATTTCCAATATTATCCAATTTGTTTCGGTATACCTACTGAGCATAGGGAAAATTGAAATTCTGATATATACAAGAATTTTTTTAAGTTAGTTTATTCCTCCAATCGTAAGTATGCTCAAAAAAAGGAGATTGTTCAAAGTGAGCTTATATCAAATTTTCTGCACAAAAGAAGTTATCAAATTGGTGTCAACTCATTTCCTCACCTGAATAGACAATAACTTAGGCGCGTTTTTTCACTCACCACAACATAACTTGAGGGTTTTTATTTTCAACTTGTGAATTTGCTTTTGTTCATCTAAATTTTACGTTTTCAACTCTCAAGTTGATCAACTTTAGATTTTCAACTTGAGAGTTGACAAACAGAAACTATTTTTTTCTTTAAAAAACACATAAGACATCACTTTCAGAAGTTGTTTATTGTTGCTTTATTGTTTCGGAGAAACTATTTTTAGAAAAATAAGCCATCAAATTCTACAGGCACTAAAAGTGAAGATGATGCTACTTATTGGCCAATGTAATTGACAGAAGACTTTGGATTAGAAAAGGGGAACGACTTAATTTATGGCGTTCGTCTTTCAAAAATGACATCAATGATGTTGGTCAAGCTTGATTAATGATGCACTGACGCTATTCTTGTCGCGTTTACAGCCAAAAAAATAACTTGCATCTTTATTTTGTCTAGTTATTATATTTTTTTATTTTTATTTCCAAAGCACAATTACTATTTTACACAAATTATCACACAAAATTTGAAAAATTCAATTTGATTGACTCAAATTTATTCGAGTTTGAGTTGAGGTCAACTCTCAAATTGGTCAAATTGAGAGTTTGCTTCGAGTTGAGCAATTGGAAAATAAACCGGACTTAGTTTCGAGTAAAACTAAGGACTTGGTACTATTAAGGTCTTCAAAATCAGCTGGTACATTGTTATTTTACGAATTTCTAGAACTCAAATCGTTACCAAGTGATATTTGGCTGACGTGCGTCGAGGGAATAGAGTCCATATATATATAGCCTTATTAAGAAGTAATAAGGCTTTATATTATATATGTACTCTATTCCCTCGACGCACGTCATCCATAAAGTAGGATTTTTTGGAAAGTTTTTCTGGCAAAGCACAATGCATGTTTATTCTATTTTTTTTTTCTCAGCTTTTTATATAAAACTTTGTTGGTGAACCTGGAATTCAATGACCTAGAAGTTAATTCTCTTTTTCCCTTATCATTTTCTCAATATATTTTAAGCATCGGCTTCATCTTTGTTTATTGATATAATTGTCTCGATGTATCAAAAAAATTGTGTACATGTCTAAAAATCAGATATTGGATGAATTTCAATTAGAAACTTTTCGCTTTAAGAACTCACTCACGTTACTCTGACTATGTTTTATCTGAAATTATAAGCAAGGTTATTCTAGATAGAAGAAAAAACACTATGCACACGAGAAGAACTACATATACCCACCCAGTATGAAGTATTACAAACAAAAGAGCTGATCATCGAACTTTAAATCCTTGATGAATTTTAGATATCAAGATCAAGATATCAGATAGATTCATCAATTATTGCAAAATTAAATAAAGCTATAAAAAACAATCTATGTAATTCTTAAAAAGAACGGCAATGTTATTCTCCCTTGCGACAAGGGTCATTATCCTCAAACTTTTAGAAACAAAATAGGAATAACTTCGTTTTGTTTTAAATAAGAGAGGTACCTTGTATTGCATACATTTTCTCCACCGAATCTCATTCAGAACAATGTCCAAAAAATCTCCACTTTTTAAGAAATTTACAAAAATAATGTAAACCGTTTATAGCATGATGAATTAAAATCAAAAGAATTATTTAATTAACACCAAATTCTTGCCACTATTAAACAAAACACAAAGCCTGGTTGGCTACCAACTGGTTTTCAAAATAAATGAAACATCTATTCTGCTTGTTTATAGCTCTCCGTAACCACGCTGATGCCCCAATGTGCCATTGCTCTAAGCACAAATATCACTAGTCAAAGTTTACTTCCCATTTTGGCCTTTATTTAACACACCCGCATCCATGTCATGACCCTTTTATAAAGTTTAACTCAAACAATATACAACACAAGTCCCTAAATCTCTAAAAGTCGAGTTCAAATCTATTCTAACCGCGAATACGCTCAAATAGACCATACACTCTGTCCGTGTTCACCACATTTAAAATGATCCTCCAAAGTCAGCATTAGCAACCAAATGCCAACACACATACTCCATACTCACATTCACAGTATCCTAATGTATCGTCCCATATCCCATTCTTAACAATCCCCACACTAACCCCAAACTCCTTTCTCGTATTTAATTAACAAATATGTACTGAGATTCAGTCATGTAAATAAATTTGCTTAATGATGAAAATTCTCAAATCTATCTCTATATTCGTATCTATATTCATATTATGTATGTACATGCATATATGTGTGGAATATTCCCTCTCTAAGGACTCATCATCCATCTATCTATTCATTTCATCGCATTTATCCATCTATCTATCTCGTATACAGCTCGAATCTAGTTGCGGTTGCAACTTTACGTCCTGGTGCTCCAGACCACATGCGAAAGGAATTCCGTTCGAAGGCCAGGCACTTGGCACATCTTAATGATCCAAATGTGGCCAAAATACTGGGCGCCTGTCTGCGGGACGAGCCAATTTGTATGGTTCTCGATTATAGCAATTGTCTGGGCGATTTGAATCAATTCCTTCAGGAGCATATAGCCGAAACCGGTCTAAAGGGTGTGCCCAACAAAAGTTTGAGGTAAGTTTTATTTTTTTTTTTTTTAAGTGTGAGTCAGTCTAGGAGATATAAAAAATTTATAAAAATATCCCATAAGAAGAAAAAAATACTATCCCCTGATGAATAAAATAGATAAAGAAAAACAAAGAGAGTAGGGTATGGATATACAATTTGGACCTAACCAAACACAGTGCTGTCGTGTGGTTCTATTTTATAGTACTCATTTGTAGACGAAGACGTTTCGTATTAAGTTAAAAAAAAATCGGTTTTCGGAGCTTCTTAATTTTACATATGCATAGTAGGGAGTTTTTTTTTCAAAATTTGTTTCTTCTTTGTTGGCACAGACTGATTTGTTATTAAACATTTCTTAAAATTTTACTTTTTATTTTTTTTTTATATTAAATATCCTTGACTTGATACATCTAATTACTTTTTCGTTACACGTAGTGAAAACGATAAGTATAGCGATTTGCATAATTTTTTTTCAGAATTATTCTATTTCATCACGTAAAGAAAACATGTTTTTGAGACATTTGTATGTGCTTGTGCCATTGGCGCTGTTGGCACCAGCGTCGGCTTCGTAAATTCGAATGAAATAAATCAAATGCAACCTGTGCATTTACCTGCATAAGGTAAGCAGCCTGGCAATAGAGCTATTTCACATGCCGGCAAAACGCACGACTGGGTCGCAGGTACTTGGTTATAGGGTCAAAGTTGCTGCCCAACATTTTACCGAAAATGTTAAAATAACATAAAATTCGTTACTAAAATGACTTAAACAACTTCTTAAATTATTTTAGGCTCTGAACTAGGTATGCCATTTGATTCCGTTAAAAAAGATATATTTTTGGAAAAAAAAAATGAAAATAGTTACTTCCTTTTTTAAAAAATATATTTTTTATACATAAAAATCCTCAAACAAAGAAAAAAGTTGGTAGGTATGCTTTTTTCAAGAAAATGTTAATGGAAAACCAAATTTAAAAAAAAACTTACCAGTTTTTGGAAAATTTTGATATGAAATAATTATAAAGTTGTTATGTAAAAATTTCGAAAATCGTCAAGTCGCTTACTAGTTCAGTTAAAGCGTTCTGCTTGACCTTGCGTGGATCGATAAAAGTTATTTGAAGAGCTTAAAACCAAATTTGCACCACCTGACAACTCGTTTTACCAAAGTTATGCACAATAATGCGTTTATGCTCACTTTTTCATTTTTGCTAGTATCTCAGTATCATTTTTCAAGTCAATTCTTTGTTTAAAAAAAAACACTTATTTCTTAATTATTTCGAAAAAAGCTCATATTTTGGGAGACATTGTTTTTACTTGTTTTTCTAGCTATAAGGTAGCTCTTTTCACTCCCCGCAATTAGAAGACCAAACTATCTCTTTACGATTAATAGAAGTCGAGGTATTCAAGATTGAACACAGGCATGTCGTGGCGAAAACACAAGCAAAATTTCGTTTTTGGCGAATATCTCGCTCCAACGTGTTGCATTGGCAAAAATAAAAACACAAATTGTTTGTTACAATTTGCTGTAATTTCAGTGCATTTTTTTTGTTTAAACAATTCAATAATAAACTACAGTTAGTTAAAACCAATTTTTTTCTTCACTTTGGTTGTTATTATTTTGCAAATGACGCACTTAACGGTTATTAAAATTAAAGTAAGTTTGGAACCCTTAATATTCCCTACTAATAAAAAAAAAAATCTATTTACCACTAACGAGTGTTAAGTAATTCATGTTTGAAGAAAAGTCTAATTCACACATAAATTAATTAAGCATTCTTTTTGTTTGTTATTTTTGTTGTTTTGTATGAAATTCGTTTCGCATTTCAAACTTTGTTAATAAATTAATTACTCGGTTGGCCTTGGTCGTAAAGATATAATTTTTTTTTTAATTTGTTAGGAATATTAGAGCCTTAAAAATTAATTTAATTTAAATCTAAAAGAGGTATGCTATTTTCAACAAAATTAAAAAAAAAAGTGAAGCAAAAAAACTACTTTACCTAACAGTTGTTTATTTGTGTTTGGACAAAAGGAAAATGCACTCAAATTATATAAAACAATTTGCCAATGCAACATGTTGGAGCCGAGATATTTGCCAAAAAACTTAATTTTGCTTGTGTTTTTCGATGCGGCATGCTTCTGTACCTTGACTTTTATTAGTCGTGAAGAGTTAGTTTTTTCTTCAAATTATGGGGATTGAATAGAGCTAATAAATTAGTACAAACAATGCATACAATATTAGATTTTGTTGATATAATTACAAAAAATGTGTAATTTAAAGACAAGGAACTGACTTTAACAAGCTGCATTTTTGTACGGATGTATTTGAACCAAAAGAAGATTTTTATTTTTTTTGCGTCATGGCATACTGGAACTGAAATATTAGCAAAAATTTAAAAAAAATGCATTTTTGTGCATTACTTTGGTAAGAAGAGATGTCAGGTGGTGCATAGTTGGGTTTAATCTTTTCAAACCTTTATCGATCCATGAAAAAATATTTTTTTTTAGTTCAAAAGTACGATTTTGTGTGTTGTAGTACACATAAAAATTGTTATTAAAATCGTTAAATCCGTTTTTAAGAAAATAAATTTTCTCCATATTGGTTGTATGACAGGTACCAGAAATTTCAATTTTCCTTCTTTTGTTTTTTCGAACAAAACAAATACAATGAATAAATTAAAATTATTTTCTTGTTTAGTACATTTTTAGTACTTATTTTTTGACAATAAATTTTTACACACTCACTATTGAAATATTCACTTTTATTACCGATGTCATTCTAAAACGACGGGAAAACTAAACGCTCTAGAAGCGACAATTGGTGTTTTAGTACAAATTTAACTTCTGCATTCTCTTTGCTTTTTTTCACTTGTCTTCCCAAAACTGTTGTTGCTGTGAAATGTTTTACTAAACCGTCATTTGTGGCCTCTAGATCAAGTCGTTTCTTGTCGTTTTAGTACAAACGACATCGGTAATAGGGGTGATTATGATTTTTCATTTGAAACATGTCTTGTTATTTTTTGTAAATATTTTTTTTTCCTTATACCTATTTAGTTCAACATAAAACTCAATGAATGAAACAAAATTCGGATAACTATTAGTATAAAATAAACCTAACAAAAACTGAAATAAAATACTCATATGGCAGCACTGCAAAATAAGACTTTCATCATGATGCGCCGCCACCGCAAAAACGAAAACAGTCTGAAAAATAAAAGAAAATAACAAAAATAAACCCGGATGTTATCGAAAATAAAATTGTATATCTAAATTCCCCATCTCTATGTTGTATAAGTATCTCCTTTACCAATATGCGAGGACAAAGTTTTATTGGAAATGTTAAACATAAAGTTTTCTTTTTTCTATTTTTGTTTTTCTATTTTTTTAATCTATGGCTTTGCGCAAAATACAAAACTTGGACTCCATCATATTTCCTGCAACAACAACACAACAATCTCTTTTCTCTTCAAAATGGACGGTCATATCCCTAAAGCTATGGATGCTTAGTTTATATAGCAACACAAATTGCATCAGGAATGAAGCATTTAGAGCAAATGAATTTTGTTCATCGGGACCTTGCAACAAGGTAAGCTTAAACTGTTTTTCCTTTAACTTCTCCTTTATATTTTAGGTACCTATACTTTGGTTTCCCTGCTTACCCTTTGCGAGGGATTTATCTGCTCGAAGCTCCTACAGGGATATATTATTTATATGGAGATTGTGTTTTTTGGGGATGCTATTTTGTGTGAAATGGATACCGGAAGTAGGAAGTGTATCTCGAAATGGTTTTATTCTTTTTTTTTTCCTATGTTTTATGATCTATTGATTCATATACGATTTTCTAAAGAGTGTATGCTGAAATGGTTGTATTGTTTTGGAATGAGAATGGAAATTTAATTGAAAGAGCAGTCGTCTTTGGTCGATGTCGATGTCTCTGTCGATGGATGATGGACATACCCACCAGCTATATGAAAATGTAATTTTATAAGGTTTAACTATCAAATTCGATTGATGATGGTTTTAATTATCAAATGTGATTTTTTAGTAGGGAGGAGAGAGAGAGAGGGAGTATGAGTGTTTTGTATCAAAAGACATTCTAGAGAAAAATATGTAAGGACGAAATGAATGATGTAGATTGAATTTCAGAAAGTCTCTTTGTGTCCCAGGAAAGGGAATTCAATTTATGTTTTTCAAAAGTCAATTCAAGAATGAAAATTTGATCAATAAATTATAAGAACAAAATAATTTGCTTACATTTATGCATTTGGAAAGTATAAAGCTTTTGGTGTATATGATGTTAAAATTAAATGAAAATTATTTTGTATTTAATGCTTTGGCAAAATTTCAAAAATTGATGAAGTCATAAAATTCAGCATAAACTTTTCAGCTTTCTAAAGTCTTAGTATGTTGGAATGTAACAGTATTTCGGGAGCCGTTTGTATCAACGGTATTTGAGTTTGTTTGAGTAAATCGCCAGAAAAAAAACAAGGTTAAATACTTATAAGATATTATTTCAAAGTTTTTGTTTATTCTTTTCATAAATATTGAATTAGAAAAATGAAAAACTAAATTGCACTAGATTGACGTTTTATTTTATTTTGAAAATGCAGTTTCGGAATTGTATCTGGTGTTATTGTGTCTTAGATGTTTTTATCGAATGATATAAGTCTTTAAAGATATATTGTCAAAAAACTGCTTTTAGGTGCTTTTTTTCTAATATGGCTGCAAGAGCGTACAAGATACGAGGTGGCCAAGTTGTAAATCGGAAAAAGCAAATCGAAATCTATAAAATCACCACCACTCCCGGAAAACTTTCCAGATATACTCTTTTCTTAGAACAAAATGATTGTACTATTTATGTAATGATTAATATATTTTGGGACTAATAATAGTATACTTGTAAAATTTGGAATGAAGTTTAAAATTATCATAAGAATCCTGGGTCAAAAGAGTGCATTTAAACATTTTGGGTAAAGGGTGTTTTTTAGTGGCAAAGAAGAAATGCCTGTGAAAATAATGGTGGGTCTAAGAAACTCTTAAAAATATTCCTATGTTCATATGAATCAGAAATACAAATAAATATCACAAGCATATCATAGGAAAAACATAAAAGGGTGTTTTATTCACATTACACTAATCTTATTTTCGTTTTTTGGAGCCATAGCTTTCTCTTGGTAAATTTCAGTAATTTCAATAGGCAGTTTATTTAAGTGAGATTTTGACTTGATGTGTACTTCATTGATGTGTTAGTCTAAATTCCTCAATTTGATTTGATATTGAATTAAAGCTTGCCCAAACCAAAGTGTCGCTCTGTCGCTCGACAGTGCGATAACGGCTTTCACAAGAAAAACTTTTTGTCGCTCTGTCGCGTTCAGTGTGGGTAATCTCATATGTTGCTATGTTAATAAATTTTTTTTTCGTCGGATGGCATAGTCGTGCGACAGAGTGTGTTGGGATAGCCTTTACACCTAAAAAAAACTCTCGCTGTTTTTGGTAAGCTTATAATCGAGAAAGAGTACCTACTTCAGGAGTATTTTACATCCGAAAAATGATTTAAGGAAAAGTGAGTGCAACTAACGTTTTTCAGTGGCATTTGAAGGAAATCAAGTCTTTCGAGTGAGATACATCTCAAATAGTCGCTAGATTTTTAGAAATCCATACGTTCGTTTCATTTATTTCATTGCTTTCATGATTATAGGACTATTTTTTATTCAATTTAATCAATTTATTATTCAACTACATATAATATATAACTCATTGATAAAGATTGATTTCTTGAAGTCTTGATTTAAGACACAACAAAAACTTCTCTGACTATTAGCTAGTGAGTGTTAACAAAAATTCTTTCTATACATTCTTAAATCCAGATAAAACTTCCTACACTAACTGTTCTCAACATTTAACCAAATAGCTAAACTTTTACCCAAAACTTTTACCAAAAAGACCAAAACAAAACTAAGAAAAACCTATGCAACTCTACAAGTCGGATAGAAAATCGACAAAGAAACCTTCATTTTACCTTCACACCGAACGTCATTAGCTATCACAAAAATAAAGTTCTAAAGCTTCTTTTGACTGGTTACTGGAATGCCAGACGGTCCTCTGGTTTCTTTTAAAATTACGAAATCAAGGACATCTGCACAATACCCGGACGGACATTAACAGCTTTATTTGGCGATAAAAAGTTCTTTTTGCTGATGAAGCAAAATACCTTTCCTCCTAAAAGTGTGCTTCAAAACAATTGTTTTCTCAAAACCTCCTGTCTACCCTACCCTCCTATCATGGTCATGTGTCCACATTTACAATCGAAAAGGAAAAGCAGCAGCAAACCCTTTCTTGAAGTTTCATTGAAAATTAAATCTTCCCAAAGTGTCCAAGGAGAATGTGATGTCTGCAAACTTTTCGTCGCTTTATCCCGAACCTCCCAGAAATATACATACATGCAACCATCATCACCCCCTCCACCATCGTTGTGCTTTGGAAAACCTCTTGTTGCTCCTGCAGTTGGATGCTGATGCTGATGCTACTCTTCTCCTCCCACAAATTTTTGACTCTCTCAATGAAAATAACTGAGCATCGGGTTTTTATAGTGCATTCCCCGTGTCCACCCGGCATGGAATAACATTTACTGCCCAGACCATCAGCTCAGTTCAGTTTCAGTTCGCCTTCGCACTCCTCCACCCGAAATGGCACTGGCAGCATAGTCGTTTTAGTGTTGTCGGCTTCATAGTCGTCGACGTCGTCGTCGTCGTCGGCAGTAAAATGGTTCCTGATCCTGGGTTTCTCTTATAAACTAAAACCAAGCAAAATCAGGAGCCAGGAGGACGAAGGAAGAAGCATTCCAGAGTAATTTTTACAAACATTTTTAAAATTCATTTGTTTGCCCACAGGATATTTGAATTTGCCAGCGAGGGCGAAGCAGGGGCAAAATGGTTGGATTCGAATTTATTCAACCAGAATAATTCTGTCGACAGAGAACATTAAACATTTACATTTCCTTTTAGCCCCCAACTTCAATTCCAACTCCATAGTTCCAGTTCCCGGATGTGTGTGTATGCGAAATGACAGTGTTTTCTTCCACCCCGTCTGGCTGTCCATCCATTTGCCACATTAATACACTCCCAAACAAACACACAATTTCATTTACTTTACGGCCTAGACCCCAGTCAAAACTGTGCATGTACAGTGCTGATCTATCTGTGCATGTATTGTGCAATGTGCAGGAACTGAAAATGTCAAAATGATTTCAAAATTCGAGACATTTTGGAGTTGGATTTCATTTATGTGGTTAAACTCGGTTTTGTCTGTCTTAAGCTTTAAGTAGGAAGTTGAGTAAGGGGGAGGGGGGAGCAGCGACGGCGGCGTCGTATAATAAAGTGAACAGATTTTTCCTTTTGTTTTTGTCACGCAAGGAGACACTGCAGTCATGCACTCTGACACAGTATTGCCAGTTTGCTTTTTACTTCATGTTAAAATTCATTTTGTGTTTTTGTTGTTTAATTTTCTTTTTTTTTTTTTTGATGAGAAGGAATCATATTATTTGGGGGCGACTTTTCAGGGTTCTAAGGACGAATTTTCTATGGCATGTTGAGCAACTCATACCTATGTCATTTCGAAATTAGCAGTATGAGTGTTTAAGGTTTCTTTGTATGAAAGTTTTTTCCACCCCTAAATGGTATTGTTTTTAGATGAAAACTTCAGTAGAGTGTCATTTACAAGTACCTACCTTGTGTTTCGAATGTCAGTAACAGAATTGCGGTTTCTTTGATTTGGCTGAGTTGAAGTTAAAAATCAAACAATGGTAGGTCTATCCGTTTAGGAATTCCTAAATATTCTTATAAAATAAACTAAGTATAATGGGGTGATACAAAAAACCATGCCTAACTAAAAATTCACCTGAAAATGGTGTAGGTTTCTGAGCTGAGTTAAAAAACAAGTTGTAAAATCTGTATTCTAACTACTTACACTAAGTATCATTTTTTTGTGATGTCACTGGTTCCCTTGGCAAAAAATACAATTTTAGTGGTTTCCAAAACATCTCGGATCACAATGCAGAATTTTTTCAAATAATGATTTTATTTCCATCTATACCAATAATAACAAAGAGAAATGCTAGGCACAAACGTCGAAAACAATTGAAGTATTTTGAAAACTAAAGGTGTATTTAGTCTGAACTTGTAATTGTGGAGTTTTTTTTCAAAATTAGGTAATTGCCATAAAGACATACTAGTATATACTCATACTCTTACATGAATAATTGTAGGATCTGTCAATCTGAAAATATGATAGTTGGAGGTCCTACCCTGTGACTTATGAAACCCTTCCAACTTTAGTACTGTTTGTTAAAGAAAACTGAGTTAAGATCCCGCGGAGTGGGTCACTTGCAGTACTATTTGTTCAAGAAAACTGACAATGTAAGCGCCTGCTTGACGACATTACATACCCTAAGCGGAGCAAAGAAGTTATTTGAGCGTCACGATTTGGTCGTTCTAAGAATGAACAAACAACGAATGCAAAGGTTTTGTCGTTTTTGAAATGCTTTTTCGCGGCCTGGTCTATCTTTTCCCGCAAAAAAAAACTATCGCTGTGTTTAGTTTAGTTTAGTTTAGTTTTATTTTGCCAATATTAAACAGCAAAGAAGTATTTACCTGGATTAAAAGTTATAGAACGAAAAGAGCCGATTAATAAAAATAAAATAAGAAAAATGTCATAAAGAAAATGCAGTCATCAACTTTTGCGTAATTCTTTTCTCAGAAGTTTCTCTGCTGATATTAACTGAAAATAATTCAAAGTCATTATTGAATATTTTCGAGCATCGATCGAAAGTTTCATGAGAAGCATAATTAGTCCTTGATTTCTATTCGTTTAAAAATTTTAAGTGTCGCAAATTGTGTGAATTTGAATTAACAGATATTTTAGAGCATAAAAGAGGTGAATCTATGTATCTTACTTTTGAAAAGATCAAACGCAAATGAGGCCTCAGACAGTTCTCTACGATTATGAAGACTACACATATCGATATGTTTTAAACGATGAGAACACAGAGACAACACAAAACTGTCAGGGCTCCACACAAGATCTTTTAATGCAAAGAGTAAAAATTATTTTGTCGATATGGTGTTTGAGAGTGAGTTTATTGGCAACAATAATCCCAAGGTCCTTTATTACGTTCTTACGAACCAATATTTGTATCGTCAATGTTGTAGTCAAAATTAAAAAGAAAAGAATAATTCTTTTAAGAAAATGAAATGATATTGCACTTATCCACAAATAGCTTCATTCCGTTTTACACAAATTTACAATGCGTTTAAGCATTGTTTTAATGACTATCCGTCAAGTGTACTATTAACATTTTGAAATAATTCAAGGTCATCTGCATACAAAAGATATCTGCACCTTCTGAACAACAAGGGTAAGTCATTAATAAATAATAAAAATAAGAGGGGGCCAAGATGACCTTGGGGTACCCCAGAGGTGACAAAAATTTGACGAGAAATATTATCACGAAACACACTGAGTACGATTAGACAAATATGACTCAATGCACTTTAGAAAGTTTCCATGAATTCCATACTTTTTTAGTTCAAACAGAAGAAGACCATGGTCAATTTTATCGAAGGCTTTTCTAAAATCAAAATCAGTGTATATACCATCAAGTCTCGCAAAATTTCAAGAACGTCTGGAACGATTTTTTGATTTGTTTGTCTTAACATCTGAAGTCATTTTTTTAGAAAATTTTTGAGAAATTTTTTTGGTGTATCTTATTGTCCGGTGATTTTCATCATACTCTTTCTGTATTCCAAGTTCAACTACAGCTGACAAACTAAATTCGTGTCAAATTAAATCATAAGGGCTGACATGTGAGTGGTTATGCAACAACAAAGAAGTTCAGATATATTGCCGTAGCAGTTATTAATGTCTCTCTGGGTTTTATTACATTACAGTGTCGCACATTAAAATAATTCCAGTGAACCTAAAATTCGAGTTCCAATTGTTGCAATTCCCTGTGCGCTTGCCTTGAGGTGAAGGTTAAGTTTATAAGGGTCATGATAAGGTTTGCAATTAAATCGTTGCATTTTTAAAGCGTGCGACCAATCCACTGCCACTTACATCTAATGATTCTTGACCCATTCTCCTATGAAGTTCTTTATTTGATAAACGATTGGGCTAGAAAATCCTTTGTTTCGTGTTTCGTAGAAACCAATTCACAAACGTAAGTTTGCAAATTTCTGGTGACATTAGGCCACATTTACTAAGTGCTACAGCCATAGAAGCACGGATTCTATATTAGTGATAAGAAATAAAAGTGTTTATCAAAATAAAAATGTAAAATTTATCCTACGTTTTTCGTAACATTTTTCTGTCAGTAAAAGCCTGGTCTTACAACAACATCTTAAGATTCCAACTTCGAAAATTCGTTGGGAATTTTCTTGAAAATAAACAAGTAGTATAGGAACTTTTACTGGATGAATTACCTTCTTGGAAAGAATGAATATAATATATATAGAATGAATATAAGCGTTTCTAGGCCATTTCCCCATAAATGTATTTAAATTGCTTCCAACTTTAACTTTACTGCGAAACTCATCAATCAATAACTTTTAAATGTATTTTAAACACATGTATAACTCAAATTTACTAACGTTACAATCGCATGAAAGAAAACACGAAAAAAAACATTCACACTCATTTTTAAATAGCTGACTAAATTATTTTTTTTTTTTTTTTCTGTATGTCGTTGGGAAACCATCACTCACAAAAGTCATGCACACGACACGCAATTCTATATTCTGGCCAATTAGAGTAATGCATGTTCTCCCACCTTCATCGCCCTTAAACCATTTAACTTCAATGTTGAATAAGTTAAAACCTAGGTGACAATTTTAATAATGTCACTACCACACACAGTCAGAGCAGCCAAAAATAAAAAAAAATGAAAAAAAAAAATAATAAAATTCTTACAAATTTCTTTTATGTCCTTTTTCCAATGAATGTATGTTTCAGCAGATACGAAAGGAGGTTGGTTCTTTAAAGCACGCCACGTGTCGCCTTCGAAATTCCCATGAATATAATTAATGAGATTTTGAAAAATGCCTTTTACGGGTATATGTGTGTTTTGTCGTCGTCGTTTTCGTACACTAAGGTACAACTTTTTTTTTTCTTAAAGTCAGCGGGATGTCTATCACCCTACAGGACACTCAGTCGCTCGGCAAGGGGGATAAATATATGAAGAAAAATAAAAAAACTTTCTCCTTGGAAAAGTAAGTTCCTGTGTTGGGCGCCATTTAACGCAACTGGTATAATATTGCTGCTGTGGCAAACGAGCCATGAAATTTTTATCTTATTCTCTCTGTGTATCCTGGCTTTCGGTTTCATGGTGGCGGAATCATGTGAATTTATATAATATCTCATAGAGATATTGCAAGATTCTACAGCTATTACATAGCAAATTAAGCCCTGTCATGTGTGGGTGTCAATTTATTAATGCAGTTGGAGGGTTTCCAGTTTATTTTTTTTTTCGAAATATAAGACGACGCGGCTAGAAGTCAGCTTTAATTCTTTAAGTTCATAAGAACGAAAAAAAAACTCCTTTTTCTTACACCATCATCGTCCACAAGCAAAAAAAAGACATAAAAGAGCATACACACGCTGGGGATACTCAAGGATTCAGCATTTTTTCTGTTGTGTCTTTGCCTATTTCTGTTCACTGCTTTGGCTCTTTTCTTCTTTTTTTCAATTTCACTTAACCTCTGAAGGATCTTCGGTTCAACAAACACCAACTGGCAGTTTTGACCGGGATCGACCTTACTTTTAACCAAAATACAAATATACTCTTAGTTTTTTTAGCCGCCTCCGCTCTCCAGCTAAAAGTAAACACTTACGGTCAACAGGCATACATTATTCAATCGATTGGAATTAAAACTGAAGGCAGCCGAGAGCAAAAAGTCGGGTTTTACTCCACATCGCATATAACCCTTCAGCCTGTCCCGTCGATAGATGTGGGATTGGGTTTGGTTATTTTTTTGTTGTCCTTCCAGCGTTTGTTGATCAAAAGAGTGCGGATGGAGCAGAAACAGCAATTTTTTTTCTTGTGCTACAGCTTGCTTCGAAGCAGAAGCAGTGCCTGTGATGTGAAGGACAAACGACGTGGTCGACGATAGCAGAAAATTTTTGCGAATTTATTGTTTAGTGTGTCCTTATGACTTCCCTGCATATCGGCGCCTTTGTGGCCCACAAGCCCCCAAGAGTCAATAGGGTAGGGACAGGATAGGAGGAGTAAGAAAATCCACATAAAATAAAATCCCT
Organism: Meliscaeva auricollis; assembly: GCA_948107695.1. Classification (NCBI taxonomy): domain Eukaryota; kingdom Metazoa; phylum Arthropoda; class Insecta; order Diptera; family Syrphidae; genus Meliscaeva; species Meliscaeva auricollis. The sequence goes on along the minus strand of OX403616.1, from coordinate 15,334,331 downwards.
TAGCTAATTTCTGTTTTTTTTTTTTTTTTTTTTTTTTATTATTGTGATTTGCTTTCGTTTTTGCTTTTGGCGTGCCACAAAAATAGAGTTGACGTCAGTTTCCCTAATGGAAATCCTTGAATGCGTTTGATTGTTGGAAGGATAAGAGGACTAAACGAGAGTTATTTTTAAGTGGAAGGATGAGGTTTTTTTTTTTAGTTTTATTTTTGTTGGCATTTATAGTAAATGTGAAATAAAACTCTGCGAAAAATCATGATGTTTTATTTATATTTACCAGAAAAGTTTGTATATTGTTTTATTTTTATAGGTTTGATTTTAATGGATAGAATTTTCTATAGTTTTGTATACTTTTTGAATAGTTTAATTGACAATTCAACTAAGAGACAGGAAAGAATAAATAAAAGTAATAAGTATAATTTTTGGGGACCTTATGAGTTTTATAGGTACTATCCTCTTCATACAGAAACACGAATTGTATTTATATAACAGTAAACGAAAAAAAATTTATTTAAATAAAACTAACAAAACAAAAATCAAAATGAAATAAATGAAAATTTAAAGTTCAACTTCGTTGAACAAATTTTAAGTTAAATATTTAAATAATTCAAGAGAACTGGTGTTAGTAAACAGAAACGTGTTAATTGGTTTTCCTCAAGACTTGTGTTGTAATATTTCTCGAGTCCAGAAAGAAACTTCGCACAACGAAATATCAAACAAAAATGATTTTATTCGAATCAAGCTCTGCCTTTGATTTTTAATAGCTCTGTTTAGATTTAAATCAGAGCTTATTATATTTCTTTTTAAAGACGCTAAGTCTATGGTCTCACATTTAAATTATTTTCAAAGTTTACAAAATATTAAATTGAAATGAATGAATATAATTTCATAATATTTACAACACTAAATTTAAATTGAATATTGAAACGAATATTATATGAAACCAGAAAAAATTAATACAAAATCTATTAATTTTTTTAATATTATCGTTAATGGACATCTTATAAAATTATCATTGGTATTGAAAAAAAAATATTATCAAAAAAAACTATTTTTTGTTTAACTTTATTTTAAAAAGTTGTATTTGTTTGAAAAAAAACTGAATTCACAATACAGTTTGCGATCACAAAAAAAACCCTTTTGACAAGTTTTTATGGAACTCAGTGTAGCCAGTACCAACACTGAGGAAAAAAACAACGTAAAATCAAAACAAAATACTTTAAATCCAAGTAGAAGTTCAAAAATTTGAGTCCAAACAGGAACATTTTAAAATCACAAACGATTTTACTTTGAATACGAAAACAAAAAAAAAAAACAATCATGACAACATTTCGAAAAGTAAAAGGGTTAGAATTATGAATTTTAATTCAAAAATATATATAAAATTAAATATATTATAAAATTGAAAACTAGTATAATACTCGTATATAATAAAAAAAAATTACACGTCCAAAACGGATTATACAAAAAATGCTCCATAACGGTTTTTTTAGCTTTAAAAACACATTTGTTTTTGAAAGCTTGGGTGGGTGGTTTAATTGACTTTAAAAATCAGGGAATTATGGGAAAAATATTTTCTTAAAACGGCTTTTAGATTTATGTGTTTTCTATACATGTGTGAAGAAATTAGATTTATAAACATTTTTTTCAATGAATAACAGTCAAAACAAGATTTAACATCAGTCCAAGTTTTTTGACCGTTTCCAATGGTAGGTATTTTATTTGATCTTTTTTTATTTTAAAATTTTTAAACTTTAAACAGAGCAAATGCATTTTTGTATAAAATTTCACAATTTTGTATTGTATGTGAGCCGAGACGGTAAACAGTAAAAAAAAGATTCGAAACCGTTTCTTATCAGTATGCACCTCCCTCTCTTTCATAAAAAAAATACCTTCTACTTCTACCCCAGATATTTTTATGGGAACTTATTTTATTTTTTTTAATTCCGTAAGTACAATGCTCATGCAAAGTTTCTGCTCTTACCTGTAGTACTCTTTTTCACACAATTTAGGGTGAAAACAAAAAACTTATTAAGTTTCAAAGAGAATAAGTCTTATAAATGTGCACATATCTTAATTTCTTGCACTACACTCAGAGAAATAATATTTTTGTTTTCGTTTGCGGCTAATGAATATACTTTGAATTCAATGAAAATCAATTGCTGGAATGTTAATAAAATCCACGCAAAAGTTTTTCATTCATAGCAACTGTATTACATTTGACCGAAATTCTAGTTTTATAACGGCAAACATAATGCAAAACAACCCATTCGTTTGGAGCTGATTTTCATGAGTTAACACCTTTTCGTTAACTAGAAAATTTCATTGTTTGCAGCAAACGAATGAAAAGTTTGCGAAGAACCTCTGTAGAAAGTAGTTTGTTGCAAAGTACTTCACTTTTGGTGTAAGTACACAATTTATTTACAGCAAATGACTGCAGTAAACAAATTTTCTTAATAATTTGATCTATGTTTGTGGTGTTCATATGGATTCTGTGCTACACGAAAGTTAATTAGTTCGTGGCATAATAGCAATAGCCTTTGTTCGAAATCGAGAGGTCCCAGGTTCAATCACCGGTTTATTCTAAACTTTTTGTTTGTTTATTCCTCCGCGTAAATTGTTTCATTTAAACGAATTTAAAGTTTGTAGAAAACGGAGATGAAAGCGAAAAATTACTATCCAACACGCGAAAAGTCGTTCGACGGCAAGGATTCATTCTCTCATTTTGTTTATGTACATATTCTACGCCAATCATAAATTATACAATCCGTAGTGGAATGATAAGATACTTGCTTCGTAAGCGAGGGGTCACCGGTTCAATCACAGGTGTAACGCGAAACTTCTTTTATATCATTCGCAGAAAGTGTTTAAGCCAAACGAATTTTCCAGTTTGCTGCAAACTAAGCCGAACAATTGTCCTTTAAACGATAATCGTTTGCCGCAATCCATTTGTTCTCTCAGTGTATTGGGTAAATGAAATAAATGGAAGGGGGGACTATCCTGAGACTGCACCATAATAGTTTCTGCCTAGTTTCTCAATATTGGCTTTTTTGATCAAAACCAAATTAGCAGAGTAAACCCCTCATATTGTTCACACTCAATTCCTTCCAGCCAACGGCAACGCAACGGTCTAATTCAGATTATTTAATAATGTGATATAAATTTTGAAATCAATTGGAAACACGTATTTGATACTCTAAATGTTTTTCATCTCTACGCAATAAATATTGGATAGCCGTGCACAATATGCATTCAGCGCATGTATGCATAACAGGTGTCCTTAAAAATGCAGATAGCAACATCCCAAGGCATTATATTCTTAAAAAACTGTATCTATAGATAGTACTATGTACCTAAAAACAGAAACTTTTAAAATAAACGTTTAAAAAAAACAACATGAATATCTGCATATATGAGCAAAGAGCATGTATGACAATGGAAGCACTCACGCTGCTCTTTATTCTCCATCTCACGATACATTTGGGTACCTACTACATATGTTTGTGATTGTTTAAAGAACCCCGTATATACATCCATATAAAATAGCGGTTGCAAGTTGCACGTTTTGCACTTTATCTCAAAACAGAAAGCTTGCATTTAAGTTCTTATCGAAGGCACTTTATAGAAAAATATATTTCCTTCCATACACTCCAGCTCCGGCCATGTTTCCTGCTCCACTTTGCAAAGTATACATACACTTAGTCTACTCCAAGTTGCATAGAGCACGGTACACATATTGCACTGCTGCACAGTGTACAACAAATATCTACACGTATACATATTTCTATGTGTGTTTGTGTGTAGTTTATTTTTATTCCCGCCAAATTGTTTACACAGGACCAAACGAAACCATCTTCATCATCAACACCACCCATAGCAGCCGCCATTCAACACTCTCTCCAAGTAATAGGGAACGTGACTAAGGGTGCGATAAGCGTTATTTGCTTATCTTCTTATTATACCATCACAACACTTTTCCCTTAAAGTCTGCTATTGCTATTGCTATTGCTCCTGCTCTAGCTCCAGCTCTGATAGCTGAGCTCAGTCAAACTCCAGAAATATAAACTCACCACGAAGAGTGTGTTTTTCCTTAAGTCCCATCAGAGGGTGGTTGGTTTGGCAACCAACGCACGGTGGGCTAAGTACTCGACATATCCTCTTCTACCAGGATACCCTCTCCCGTCTTCGTCGTTGTCGTCTGTTGTATCTCCTGATCATGATCAACAAAACCAACGACGACGGCAACGACTATAGTCGACGACAAAACGAACAGAGAACGAGAAACAACTTTTAGACCAACCGGAAAGAAAAGATGTTCCGGCAGCGGAAACAATATTTTTGGCTTTAAGCGTTATCCGTTACTCGTACCGTGGTAAACTTGGGGTCTGTTCATGGCTGTACTTTTTTTTCGATATAGGGTGATGGCAAAAATGTCATCAAGTTTGAAGATGCCATCTATGTGTCGTTCCGGTTTCAGTCTCCTGCTTCCATGATACACTACAATGACTTTCATTGGCCGATAATAAACTTAAAGCTAGGTATGTCTTTTTATTTTTACTTTCTGATCGTTCAGCAGTCCCTTTTTGCACACCACTCTGACTCTGGGTTCTGGTAGATAGCAAATTGGGTATATGCTCTTCCCAGACCATACTCTTTGCTTCATCCTTTGGTAAATATACTCGACGATTGAAACCGTGCATATTTTAAGGAATAAATGCAAGAATACTATCAGCTAGGCAGGCAGTATGGCGGAGAATTGAAAATTAGCCCAACATATGCTCTATAGACAAGGACACAAAAATACGTACATAAACATATACGACGTGCTGATGATTGAATTTGTAAAAGAGATTGACATTATTGGATGCTTGTTATCACATTTTGTGGTTTGGTGATTCCAGTTGGGGGTGAAAGTGCTCAGTTCATACATGGGTTCTCTCCTTTATTGGAGTAACATCCAATCACGTACTGAAAAAGGGGCGAAGAATGCAACTTATAATCTTTGAAAACTTGAAATTATGGACTCTGACATTGAGTTTAATAATATATCGAAGTAATAAACAAACAAACAACAGTTTGTTAGGTTAGGTTAAACCATACAAACTATAATATTGTATTAGGTAAAGAAATTATGTTTCCTTGCATAAAACGTATTGAAAATTATCAACCCATAATTAAAATTTTATTTAACCTAAAGATGAAGGGATTGACCTGAAATTGAAAATTGAATTTTGTGGAATAATTCAGTAAGATTTTTGAAGAATGTTTCAGTTTTCACATTAACTATGTCATCCGAATTTTGAAAAAGTTTCTTTTGGTTCAAGGTACTTCAATGGCACCTGTCACTTGATAAAGTCAGCATAGGACTTCAGGCTATCCTTGTGCTTATCTCAAGCTTAGAATATTCTATTTCAGCCTTAGAAAGTAGGTATACCCTTAAGCTTGAGGACATAAAAAATAATTTCCTGAGAATTCACAATTAGTTCAAAGAAAGATAATTCAAGATGCAGACAAACAAACATACCAACGCACATACACAGAAACAAAAACGACGTAGTATCGGAGGCCCTTTGCCCCTTGAGGGGATTACAGCGGACTAATCAAGGTCTGAGGACCTGAGTAAGTAAGTAAGTAAAAGAACCGATTCGGATTCTTGAGACCCCAAAACGTGAAGATATGTCGAAAATTTAAATTTAACAAATCGCAGTAATTACAATAGCTTTCATTGTTTTTTCTGGAAATAATTCAGTTAAAGAATCTCTTATGTACTTTACTTTAGACGGAGCTTACAATCTTTCTGTCCATAGCTAGCCTCCTCCAGTAGCGCACCTTAATTTGTTTAAGGTGGTTCTCGGCTAGTGTGCGCCAACTGTTATACGTATTCCTACCGACTTTGACTTTGTAAAAGAAGCTTTAAATTTTCGCTTTGATACCTCTTATAGATCAAGAAAAATTATGAAATTTAGTATGAAGAAGATTAAAAAAAAATTAATTAGATTGGTATTAGCGCAGAATGTCACCCTCTATAACAGGTTCAAAACATATGAAAATCCCCCTTTTGACTTTTTTTAAACTACATTAGAAGGGGAGAAGTGGTGGATGTGGAGCTATAGCAAGCTGAAGAATTTATGTTAATACAATAATACATGATTTAAAGGTATTTTTTGTAATGCTGAGACAAATAAAACCAACGCTAATCTCCATACTACCACGTTAAGAAAAATGGTTGTCATTCTTATGCAAAGTTAAACATAAATTCGTTGCAAAAAGCTAAATATTAGCGTAAACCTCTTTAAAATAGTGGTACACTAATAAAATTTGATATGAATAAGTCACCAATTGCCATGAGAATTAAGGATCAGAAGAGTTCATTTAAATAATTTAGACGAAAAGGTGTCATGCCAAAACACCCTTTAAAAAGATATCTTAACAAAAATTGGAATTGATAGAGTTCTTATATATGAAACATGGAAGTTGCACATACGACCAAAAATTGAAAAATCTACAACTCGAGCTACGACTGTTTGGAAGTGTAAAATGGCTAAATAGATGTTTGAGAAATAAATCACCTTAACTTAGATTTAAAATTTCGTAGACAAATCACTTATTTACTTGATTACTGTCATAATTCAAAAAAATCGATTTTCCAAAAGTTTTTTAAAGTTTTTAAATTGGTACAAAATCAATGAATTAACGTCATATTTTCGCTTCCAACGGGGATGGTAGACAAAATTATTATTTAGAATCTTTTTCCCAATATAAAGGATGGTAAAAAGAATAATTTTACTTCATTAACTCAAACCCGTGCATTCGAAAGAAACTTCTTTGGCAAATGCAAATGCTTAATATGTCTTGATATGCTCCTAAGATTACGGATTAGTTCATCATGTCCATTTTTGTGAGTTAGTTCTATCTTTCAAGAAAAAAAAAACTTTTTTCCCGAAAATCCCTGGTAGGTATATCTGTAAGCTACCCGATTAAAGGCTTGCCCAAACCAAAGTGCGACAGTACAAGTCCAAAATTTTATTTTATAGTAAAAACAAACAAATTTTATAGAAAAACTATCAACTTTTTTGAAAAACAATGTAGGTATGAGGCATTTAAAAATTTAAATTATCCTATGCATAATTTTTCAAAAAAGTTGTTAGTTTTTGTGTAAAATTCTTTTATATTGTTTTTTTCTCTACAATAAAATTTTGGACTTGTGCTGTTCTTACACTCAACGATTCAACTTTACTTAAATCAAGATTTTTCTCCACTCAAGTAAGAGAGCCTCCATTATGTTTATGAATACGGATTTCGTTGGAAGATTCAGATTTTTTTTTTTTAACTTACGGGAGTTGAGAAAATCTTGACTTCAGTAACGACTATATTCCACCCTTAGTTTCTGTTGATCACAATGCAATAAATGCAGGAAATTAAATTTGTACCTTCATTTGACAAAATGTTTCAAATAGGTCAATATTTAGCCAGTAGTTTACGTTTCAGCGCTCAGAAATTTGAATATCTGCAAACTCAGTTAAATTTCTTGCTTGAAAAACTACCTACTAGGTAAGGTAGTGCATATCAGAAGCCCCTGCAAACGAAAAAAAAATAATCTCATGGAATTTGGTAAAAATGTTTGATTTTTCATGAAAACCAAAAATATAAAGAGTCCATAAAAAGTCTGCAATATTGCTTTCTTTTTCAAAGAAATTTAAATTTTACTTTGGAGCAATTGATCTAACATTAATAACTTTTGAATTTTGATACATTCAGGATCAACAAAATACCTTTAAAATCTGTTGCAGGGCGTCAAATTGTCAAAACATGGCACTGGACACACATTTTAATTATTTTTTTTTGAAATTTGATTGATCAGGAGCCAATTTTGTTTTCAAATATTAATGTCAAGACCCCTCCAAAACAATATCCTGCTTACGGATCTGGTCAGAAAGAACTTTTATTGAAAGAAAAAAAATGCCCCTCCTTCTTTCCGAATGACAATGACAAGTGACGTGGTATTTTCGATTGTAGTCACCTTACTTCTCCTACTAACACTGCGCTTGATATCCTCTTTAGGGTGTTCTGTTTGACTGTTGAGGAAACAGAGCCAAAGCATCCACCCACTTAGTGTCACGATAGAATTCAGTCTAGCTGATGATTTTGACATGAACGGGATGCCGCCATCTATGTACCTTATGGTGGAATGAATGTGGACCGATTAATATGGACATTGGCAGAGATTGATGACGTTAAATCGATTGATGTGCACAGCACTATGTGTGTGGTAAACCGGGATATCTGCAGTGAATTTGTAATTTAAATGTCAAATTGAAGGTGAATGGTTTTGGCGGATGATGGTGGCGGTGTTAGCGGCAGGAGCGGCGGCAGCAATAGCGTTGGCGTCGGCATCGGCAGCAACGGTGACAGGGAAAACAGAGTGCAGAGGGATATGTGATAATCTATTTTGAAGGAGAGGGTAAAGTTTTTCGATCATCACTCTTGATGAGATCCTGAAAATGAAGCAAGCGGTAGCGCGGTGTGAATGATTGAATATTCCTCACCTACCTTTATGCTGTACGAGTATATGGACTGGACATATGGACCGATTTATAAATCAGATATGATTGGACGGTTTTTGTTGTTTTTTTGCTTTTTTTTTTGTGTTGTCTATAAGTTTGCATGTGATAAGGGGTTTAGTTTAATTAATATAAATTATAATGTATTGTAGTTTTGGAGCATAAAAGTCGATATTGATTTCAATCTATGGCATGGGGTTTTGAGAATGGATTTATAAACTAACAATGGAAGCGTATTTGCTGAACGTGGAATTAGTGCTTGATGAGGTGTTTCAATTATACCGAGATGCAGAGGGAAACTAAAAGTTTTATATGTATTATATTTGAATGACAGGAAAAGTACACATGAGTTGAATGCGTAATGAGGTGAAATTATTTCAATTTGTGTGTATTGTGTGTATCAACTCTATGAATTGACAAGGAATAGCCATACTTGCTCGCATATCTACATATACGGGATGTATGTAAATCTGTGATGGAAACTAAAGCTGAGGTTATGACTGCAAATTAGTTTAAATTTAATGATTATTTGGACATATGGCAAAGTGGAATTTGTTGAGCTTGGGAATTATTGTGACATAGGTAATACTGCATTGAATGTTTTCACAGCATTAAATATTTTAACCAGAGGTTATCAATTACCATAAAAACTTATATGCTAGTGTCTAGTGTCATAGAATTTAAAGTGAAATTTTTAAGGTACGCAATATGCGTTGAGTTAAAATAATAAAAAGGCATCTTGGAAAATGAATTTAGAGTCGAGAAAAAATTGAATCAAGGTTATTTTAAAAAAAACTGTAATACTGGTGAATGACTGTGGTCCACATGTTTTGTGAATTCAACTTGCAGAAGGAAATAAAACAATTGATGAATTTTTAATAAACTGCCGCTGTATTGAAAATGTATGCGTACCCCACTTTAAGGTCAAATACTTTACGCGCCTTGTCTTTATAGAATTACCAAAAATGTCAGTAAGTTACAGAGGAACGAGCAAAGGATTTCGTATCACTTAAGTCTACTAAGCTCACACTTGACAAGTGGATCTATGTACATACAATCCACGTCACGCTCAAAGTCATTAGAGTCGCTAAACTAACAGCTTTTTAACAAGGTTATTGTTGCTGAAAAGCTATTCGTCGAATCGTTCTTCAACTTTTAACTAAAACCTAGAGTTAGTCGTAAGCTTTTTTGAAGTTTATATCTGTCTAAGCAAATGGTATTGAGTCTCTTTCGATGACAGTATACTTTATGTTCATTGTTTAAGTTTCTATGTTACAGAATGCAGGCACCCACTAATAGCATAAATAAACAGTTTAACTTTTGAAAAACGATAACTCTGGAAAGAACTTATGAGTAGTTATTTGGTTGAGGTCGTTCAACACTAACTTGATTATTCCCTTCTATGCCACGTTGCCCATCGGAATAACTGGTGCATCGATATTCATATGCTCCATGTATCCTAGCCACTCCAGTCGCTGTATTTTAGTTCTTTAAATAGGTGAAGCACGGAGTTTGTGATTGAATCTTCTCTACAATGTACAATGATGAACACACAAGACTTTCATCAATCATCACTCAAAACATATTTTTTTTTTTCAAAAACAACCCAGATGGTTTTCATTCGATCTTGCCTCTGGGCTAAGTAAGATCAGATACAGGTTCTTTAAGAGAAGATTTGCTTGTTAAACGGCTTCTAATCCTGAAGAAACAACAAGGATAATTTTTCGTTTAATCTCTTCATTGAAGTCGTTAAGCGATGTGGATTTCAGGTAAACAAAAAGTCTTTGACTACGTTGTTTTGGACATCTTCTCTCAATGCCACCATATACTCAAACCCATATTCGCCACCCCGTTGTAATATTTCCAAATGCTTCACAGCTCTACAATTTATTCTTCTGATGCTGTTAATGTCTTGAGCATAAGAGAGGAGTTGAACGGGAGAAGTATGAGAACTATACATTAAGGCGACAAAGATACAGACTCTGAGCGGACTTTTGAAAGATGATGCCCCAGGTGTTGACTTCTAAGTAGCGAACAATTGCTCCAAGTATGAAATTAAGAAGGTGGCATGATTGAGTATCACCCTGTTTTAAACCTTTCTCACTAACAAAGGGGTCTTTGAATTCTGGCGAACATCAACGAAGAACTAGGATTCCTTCTTTGTCCCCTTACACAATCAGACGAATTTGACAGGGATTCCAGATGTAACATCGCTCTGTATAGCTCGTTCCTATCAACGCTGTTATAGGTGACTTTAAAGTCGATAAGATGATGTGAATCGATTTGGTAGTCTTGGGCCTTTTCAGTATCTGCCCATGTATGAAATAAATCTGATCGTTAGTTGGTTTTCCTCGATTATAAAGTGACACTGATATGGTCCGATCACGTTGCCAACGGCCTGAAGGTTCTAAGTGTGCATGCCAAATGTCCGTCGATAAGGAGATTAGCACTTCTGCAGTTGGCGAAGTTCAAAGCGTCGCATTGTCACTTTTCTTGTACCTAGGGCCGACTGTGCCGATCTTCCATGCATTGGACATAGTTTCTTCTTACCAAATCAACAGAATAATAATGATGACAATACTTCTTCTAGGTGGCCACGTCCTATCTTCCAAGTTGAATGGGTTGTTCTGCATAGCAGCTGATGGGGTTCTGAACTCAGCAGATATCTTTGGGTGGGCCACTTTATATTTTGATAGTACTTTCCAGATTACCCCTGCGTTCGATAGATTAAGGAACACGCGGTCAGCAAGAGTTCTGTTCCTTTTTTGTTGCACGTGCGTCGCATTTTCTAATCATGGTGTTTTTGTTTTGTTTGTTAGGGTCTTAAACGTCGAGCAGTTACACTAGCAGCAGCAGTTTCCAACCTGATCATGCCTGATCATTTAATAACTCCAAGGATGTAAGGCTGGATTAACGGCTCTTTATAAGCATATGGTCGTATTACGTCTTAGTTGCTTCTATAAGGTGTTCGATAAGTAGTTACACCTGACTTTGGAACAAGTCATATCTCTTCGAAATGCCTTTTAAGAGGATTGTATTAATGGCAACATGGGAGTAACTTTTTCAGTTGTGATGCAGAATAATTCCTTCAATATGTTTTCAAAGAAATACTTTTTATTTTACTTTCTAATATCTAAACCCAATCTTGGTGCTAAACAAAACACCATATTTATCGACACTATACAGCTTTAATATATATATCTAGGCAAGGCATACGGACATTCGAGACATCATTTTTTTTTCAGTTTTTTTTTTTTAGTTTTATTACTTTTCGTAATTCATTTTTCGTTTTTTTTTTTGTAGTCCTTGTCTGTCCCGCCATATAGCAAAAAACTTTGAAATTGCAATGTTTTGCCTGAGCTCAGCCAAAGCAATATACATATTTTGCCTCCCATTTGGTCCATGAATTCGTTTCGTATGCATGCTCCTGTGTGTGTATGAGTGTGAGCCCAGATGGATAAAAATTACTCACACCTCTGTACAGCTTTTTCACCCGGGCTTCCGGGAAAAGATTACATTGAAGTCCTCACAGTTCTTTAGCCCTTGCTTCGCTTGGTGATATTCCGTTCGTTGGTTGCTTCGGTCGAGTCGACGAACCATCATCGACGAGTTGCTATGGGAACATTGATGCTGATGAGGCTGCAGATACTTTTTGCTTAGATAGACTTTTAGAATTCATCTATGGACAAACATACCAGAACACCATCAAATGTAGGAGCATGAGTTCCCTTGGCAACTCATACCCAAGTGCATCCAGGCAGCTTCGAGTATATATTTACCTCCACCGCGCGAACCAGAATACGAGGATTTCCCTCTGCCAGCCAACTGGGAGTAGTTAGCTGCTGGTTTGGGACCTGGACCATTCACCATCCACAGTGTAAAAATAGATAAGGCCAGGAAACAGAGCTCTTCCCAGGCCGTAGGACTTTTGATGTCCTTTCTTGCCACCTATGCACCTTTTTGCATGTCATATGTGTTTTCATTTTTCCTTATAGTTTGGTTGTTGTTCTTTTTTGTCTGTTTTTTTTTTTTTTTTTTTTTTTTTTTTTGAAAATGGTCTACTTTTTCAATGCAGGACCTCATCGCCGTTGGTTTTGGTCCTGATGGCTGAGGAAAGACCACTGCAAATGTTGATCCAAAAACACGATATCCTTGCGTTACAGGTTTACTCGGCCATTTTTTGTCCTAGTGATAACAAAAAAAAATATCCTACCAACCATATACACTTCATCTCTGGTTCACATCTCATGTGTCGTTATTCTTTCTCCCGAAATATTACTCCGGTCGAATCGGAGTATATCCTTGGAACAGGCAGCAGGAACAACATTCAAGGCTCTAGCCGGATATGTATGGAGTAAAAGTGTTTTACATCACTGCAGGACATGGATAAAACAGGACATAAGATTAATTTCGAACAGTTGTTCATCTTTCCTTTCACGATGAGTTTATAGTGTGGACAAAATTCAGCAGGAGGCTCGAGAGTTTATAAGGACTAGGGACATGTAGTGTTGGTTTTTTTTTTTCTTCTTTTCATTCTACTGTGAGTTTAGGCGTTAACAAATGTGCATGTGGGAATTTATTCTGGCTTTGGGCCAAATTCCAATGCACATACACAATACACAAAGTTCATATGGTGTAAGTTTTTTTTGCTGTGTTGTTTTCTTTGCTATCACAAGGATATTCCCGGAGAGGTTACCATGTTTACCTTCAGGTTGTCCTTCCCCTTTGTCAAATAGTGTGCAAAAATAGAGGAAATACTCGTATATAGGAACCTGGAGCATAGTTGCAATTGATTTGAATCAATATTTTCATTTCCTATTATTGGAATGGCAATCCTGTGTGTCGTGTTAACGTTGTACGGTTCTTCTATGTCATTGCTTCTTTAAGGATCAAAAGTGAAGTCAAGCGAATGATTCAATAAAATCTAAAGAGTCTTTTTTTTACGGCAGAGCAGACGGTGTTTACGTGAGGTACACTGTACACTGAAGACGATAAAGAAGAACAAACTCCTGTGGAATAACTTTACTTTACTTTACACAAATGACATTGAAATTTGAAAATTTCTTCATCCCTATCGAAAACCTGCATCGCGTATCCTGGCAGCATTTTATGTGAAAACTAATATTAACATCAAAAGGAATTTGTTTTCTTTTTCCTTTTTTTTCTGCTCAATTGTTTTTATTGCGGAACGAAAAATATTTGACATAATCTTTTCCTTAAAATCTGTGTGTTCTGTCGCATGGTGTCACATTTTGGTTTAAAGGACTTTCAACTTACAAATTAAATTATCGTCCTTGTTTTGGAAAATATTCGACCCCCTTTATTGTTTTTTTTTTTTCTTTTTTGCTCTGGATAATTTCTAGCAGCAGTTATTTTGTCCTCTTCCGAAAAGTAATCAAATCCATTCGCATAAACACTATAAGGACATTATACTGAGAAGGATATACTATGTATAGTGTATATACTTGGAGGCAAGGACTCTTGAGCATAGGGTGAAAACCGTTCAACGAATTATCAACCATCTGTTAAACCATCAAGGGATCAGACTTTTTGAATTTAATTCTTTCGCCCATAAGGACCCCGAGGGATTTAGTGAGTAGTCGATGGTGTAGTGTTGTGATGAAGAGAACGCGCACGACACAAACATTGATTTTCCTTTTTGGACTCGAAAGCAAACACACATACACAGATATACGCACTCACAGGTATACAGCCAGCAGGAGAGCGGTAGGATAAAATCAAAGGACGACGCGACGCGACGAACGAGAATATAGCACCTCTCAGTTTAGGAAAATTTCATTGATTTTGAATACATATTGCGCGCGCTAAAATGAATGTCATTATGTGACACGATGATGGGTGGCCATGGCCATGCCGAGCACGAGAAGGTATCTACCTCTACTACACACAGGTTGCAGGAGCAAAAGTCACCACCAGGCACGTTGTCGCGTCCTTGTTGCGCTGGCTCCTGGTTGGTTTTTGAACTAAATTGTTTTTTGGGGTCTATTAATGGAAAATGGTTTGAAAATTGAAAAAAAAAAATTCTTGGCTATATATTAATCATAATTTTCATGTGCTAACGGTGAAATTGAGGGTAAACTTGCCAGCCAAAGTTTGTCGTAGAAAAGTTATTATAACTACACCAGATTATGACGATGGGGTTAGATTTCATTGGCCAATAAGATGTGACTTGAGTGTGGGAAATTCATGTGGGGTTCCGATATGAACATAAGGTTAAGGTGGGTTTATCAATTAATTGAGATTTTTGAACAATTTTAAATAGTTAAATTTACTGCGGGAATTTTTTTGAGAGAGTTTTTAAAAATTTGAGAGTGGTGAAAATTGATTTTGCAGGTATAAATGAGCATACTATTTTGGTATGCAATTACTATAAATTTTGAATTTTTATTCTAATCATTAAAAAAGGTTATAGCAAAGATGATATAACTAGTAAAGATGTCGCACGTAGAATAAATTTGTGTGCCCGAAAATTTTAACTTCTAGTTATATCATCTTTGGTTATAGTCTCCTATTATAAGGAAATATAAAAATTACTGGTCATACCGTAGTGCAAATATTTTGGGTCTACCGGTGAACTATTGTATTCTTGAAAAAACTGTTGAAGGAAGGTAGGTTGGAAACGTTAATTGACATGCACTCGTATCTTCGATATTAGTAACATATTATGTACATATGCATAAACATTTGTCGGTTAAACGAGTGTTTGTTTAAGGCAAATCCAAAGGCAAATAAATGCATGGTGATAGTCCTACTTTTCTAAGAACAATGCTTGATTACGAGTAAAATTTTAACAGCTTGTTGAAGATGATACCAACGATGTTACTTAAAGTTATACATTTAAGGATTACATTTCTGCATTTTGCTGCCGAAGGAGTGCGGTTAGGGCTTTTCTGGTTGTATTGTTCCGGATTAACAATTTTGTACAGCAGACGAACATTTTGGTCATGTGAGCCTCTGTTCTTTGCCCTTCTAGGACTAGCATTTTCGTTTAGATGACAGAACCGTATGCAATGAGTAGCTACTGGCACTCAGCTGACACAGATTGATTACACATCACTACCGACTTTGGTGGATTCAATTTTAGACTTCCAAGAGATAAGATTACTACAGTCAAATAAGACGGAAATGGGGGTTAGTGCCTACATCACACAAATTTTATTAAATGGATTTTATAAGCATATTACTGATCTTCGAAGTGTAAAAACTAAGAATAAAAAGGCAGGTTTCCTCATCTCAGTATTGTTTCTAATGATGAATTTTTCCTGCAAGTCTGTTTATTTGCTTAAAGGCATTCGGTTTCGTTCCGGTAATTTCCATTGCGGGCAAAATGTCTTTGTTGAGTAGCAACCCTCTCTTTAAGTTGTTGGAGTAGTTAAAGATGATTTCGATAAGTTTCTTTGCCAATAGTAACAAATACTTTGCTACAGTACCAGCCGACTTCGTAGAGTCGCTGATTTCTGTAATGTTTTTGCACTTATCGTTTGAAGAAAAGGATTTTGCTTTCAAATAATTAGAGGCTGCTTTTGAGATTGTGTATCACACTGTAGCTTATGACTGGTCAAGTTTTCTGTAAAACTAATGTGGTGCTTAGGTAGCTCTACTGACAGGAAAACTGTCTTTTTAAGGTTAATGAGGAGCCAGAATGATGAGTGGTCTGAGCCACAGGAAACTTTTGTACTGGTATAGTTGCAAAATTTTGGAATTCAATGTTCGAGATTAGAGGTTTGCCAAAAATAAATCTAAGGAAAATGGTGTCTTCTAGAAGTTTGGTTTTGGTTGTGGGATAAAAACTTGCGAATATTGTGGCCAGAGGTCGTATCTCACATTGAAATCCTCATGGATCAGTCTGTATGACGATTTTAAGCTCTATGTGGGTAGAATTCCCTACCTTAAGCAATTCAATTGTTCGCAATCATGGGTTCACTTAGCCTCGTTCTTCCTAAAGTTCTTCCTATAATTTAACTACGTCTATCCATTTTGATAAGTAAGAGGTGCAATTAAGTGCAAATATGAGGAATTTTTTAATACCTAGTCTAAATTGTTAAAGAAAAAAAAGTCTTCCTTTATCCTTTTTATTTATCAACGAACAATATTCTAGGACTTCTGTTATAATGGATGATAAATTCTATTCTCAACTCAACTCCTAATTAACCCCTGAGGAAGATATTCTTTCACTTTTTATTTACCTAGTACTTAGCTAAAATGATTGTCCCCCTTAATTCAGTTTCCATTCAAATCAGTTCAAAGACATCTGCTATCGCAAAAACCCTTTCGCAGACCCTCATACTTCTTACAGCAAAAAAAAAATATCTTTTTTACCACTTACAGATTAAATGTAATTATTTCGCAAAAAAAAAACCCAAACCTCCATTCTCACTCATTTAACTCATCATAAATACCTTCAAGAAGAAATGCAAGGAAAAAAACGAAAATATAAAAAGGTCGTCAAAATATTTATAACCAGCGAAAGGACACGCAACAAAAATAAGTACGAAAAAAAACATAATAAAAGATAGCGAGTACCTAGCAAATCTGAATGCATAATGATGAACGAACGGACAGGACATCAGGCAGGCAGGCAGGCTTATTCATTCATTTCCATTACAATGATGATTATAAATCCTTTTTAAGGATTTCTTTTTTTTTTCGGTCGTCTTATATACTGTTGCAAAGTTGATGCTTCTGCTATGGCAGCTTTCGTCCTTTTGCTCATCAAATGTGGGTCGCAAATGAGTTTGTCCTTTTTGTCATTTTTCATAAAAGATGAAAACTTCAAAAGGATGTCCCATCATAGTATGGGATACCATCCATTCACCCATCCACCCACCAAGCCATTATCATCACTCCCTTTTTTTTGAAGTAAATCCACCTCGCCTCGCACCTCGCATAACCTAATGCAATAATAATGATAAATGAACCATAATGAGTTTGTGGACAACTGAGCGACACATTGGCCTTTTTATAACACAATAAGAACAGTGCCAGGATTTTCCAAACATCACCATCATTGTCATTGTCGTCATTGTTGTCAGAGTTTTCGTTTTCGTCCTTGTTGGAAACTGTGCCGCCAACCCAACATGCCTTGACTGACCCGTTCGCCCAATTTTAATCGCATTTTCGTTGCCCATTGTCATTGGGGACATTCATACTAATTACGCATTAAAAATGTTCCGTTATTTGTTTCTCGTCCTTCGTCCTTTTCAAGTCGGGAAATTTTATTTTATTATTGTGTGTGCTGCGGGGATCTATTGTTATTGTACAGTTATTATTGTCTCTTGGAGTACTCGCTCCTGGTCATGATTAATTATTCAATTTGTGTGTGCCAGGACCTTTTTTTTTACTGTTGGCTTGGGTTTGCCATTGAATAAGTAGGCAGGTTGGTACACCTTCAAAGCTCAAAGGTGACTTACAACAAGGAATTTGATTAAGATCCCCCAAGGTGGGGCTTGTTTTATTATTTACTTATTTTTTTCTACTTGTTCATTTTCATTCCTCCAAAAAAAAGTGCGTATTAAAGTTTTACCTCATAATTAATTTTTTTTTCCAGTACATGTATTGATTACTTTGTATAAATAAAATTTTGAAGCACAGCGAAATAATGGGTCAAAGACACGACAATCAGAAAACATTGAAAATTAGAGGGCATGGCCATTTTATTTTTCTCATTTACCTACACTCGTTAATGTCAATTTTTTATTGTGAATCAAGGACAAGAACTGTCATTAACCTTCTTTACTTGGACTTTTTCTTTTTTGCTTGACCTCGATTGGGTATTTTTATGTGGACTTGATTCACTTGACTTGGCATTTAGAGTTTATTCGAGCCCCGCCTATGTCATTATGTTTTTTTTTTTTTTCTAACCTTTTGTCTAACCTTATGACATGTCAATGTCTATTCTGAACATACATAAACATTGGATAAATTAATAATTAGTTGTTGTTTTTTTCTGGTGACAGACTTATAATAAGGTCACATCACACATTTGTTCTGCGTGGGTGTTGATTTAGTGAGTGTAGACAAAGTCAAGTCAAAACTTTTTATTTGTCCATTGTTTGGGAAGACGAAAATTGTTTTCGTATTTGTTGAAAATTCTCGAAAATCAGTAAGAATATTTTTCGACTTAAAAGTGAAGAAAACATCTTAATTTTTTTTTCTCTAAAGAAAAACGGATAATCATTGAAAATTTGATGTTATTATCCTTAGTTTCTTTTTTTGTATTTCTTCATTGATAAGCTTGGTTCCACAATTGAAATCTTCTTAGTTAGAAGAAGAATTTCATACCATTAAAAAAATCTTCTTTTTTTTTTTTTCTTTTAGTAAACAAATCAATGGCGTAATCCTTTAAGCCATTTAGTATAGCAAAAGAAAAAGAATCAAAGTAAACGACAAAATCCACTTTTGTATACGTACACAGTCCAAGAAAATCTATTCACTTTGCTATTCTTGCAAACTACGCATATATTTACACAGGGTGACACAAGATTCACTAATAGATTTAAAAAATAAAAACAACTTAAGATTCTTTAAGTTTCTCCTATTTTTAATTACGATACACTGCGCACCTCAAGCGATTGAGGGGACCCATAAACATTAAGAGAAATGATTTATTTGTAAGCTCAATACTTATCAGCAAACAAAACACTACAATTATATTTCAAGTTCTTGTTTTGCTGAACTTGAATATTTAATTTTTGATTGAACTTTTTAAAGCAATACAAATATTAAATATAAAAACAGTACAAATTTAAATTTACCAAGCCACTTCCTGACTTTTGTGAAATAAGCATTAAATGTCAATAAGTGTGTTCTATTATCTTCTATCGGGATCAGGATATGCACTTAATACACGTAAAACAAAAACAATTTTGAAAATTTCCCACTATTTTGTTTTTGTATTATACGTTAAATTGATCTGGGTACAGAACCGTATAGATTATAAAACACATACTATTATATCAGCCGTGTTTTATTTGTAAAATATCAGTACTCAACTAATATCAGTACTCAACTAAAATGTAAGCTTTAAAGACAGAGGGCGCATTGATGAAATTGTTGGTTTACTATTTTTGAACAATAAAGAGTGTATTTTAAACCAAATTCACACATATGTGACGAGCGGTGTTGGTTTTTTTCTGCTACTTACAAACATAAATGCCTTCCCTGTATTTTTTTAAGTGAAACCTTTCGAAACTATTCTCGCCCCTTGTGAATTCAGCCTAATCAAAATATAAGTTTCTTCGGACACATCCTTCAGAAAATAGAAAGTGAGGGTCACCCTCTTGTCGTTCACCCCATCAAAGTTCAATCGACAGCACTTTTACTGACTCAAATAGTTCCAAAATTTAATATCTTACTTATTAATAATAAAATATCTACCATATACATATTTGTTTAAAGATTAAATATTTCACATCCTTTTCTGCCTCAGTTTCTAACGATTTGAAGCAAGTGCACTGTGGCGTATACGTAATATTTGTTTGTATACATTATCAAAACGTAACAGGGAGATTCAAAAAGAAGAAATTGCCACAGAAATTAAAATCAAAATATGGAAGAAGAGAAAGTTAAATACAAACAAAAAATTAAAACAAAATAATAAAATAAATATTAAGTTATTTATAGGAACAAGGTAAAGTTTCCATAAAGAGGATTTTTTTGGAAATTCTAAGATCCCGCTGTCTGCGATCTACTCTCATTATTGAGGAAATATTTTGCCGATGAGTAGTAAACAAGTCAAGGCTTAGGGTTGCCACGCTTTAATGTAAGATTCAAGTTTTATTTTTTTAATTAGCTGACCCAACTTATGAGACAAATTTGAGCGAGATAGTAAAAAATGCTTTAGTAGCGAAAATTTCATTTTAAAATTTCGACAATCAAATTTAATAATTATTGTTTCATTAGGGTAAATAAGGATGAACTTAGAAAAAAATCTTCTATTATTTTCAACCAACAGTACCTATTGGGGACATGGGCGATACTGAAATTAATATTTTGTTGAAATTAACAAAGAATGACTAAGTTTAAAGCTGCTGTTTCTGTTTCTTCTAAAAAGTTTTTATAAATAAATAATTTATATGAAATTAAAAAAAAACGTAAAATTCATTACAAAAACCACTTTTACAACTTCTCAGATTGTTCCCAAATAAATAAGCCATTTGGTTTAATTAAAAAAGATACATTTTTACAAAAAAAGTTAAATGTACGACTTGGTCGCACGTACTTGCTCTTAGGGTCAAAATTGCTGAAGACCTTTAAGATTCTTACATAAAACTTTTAAAAATAAATAATTTCTTAAGAAATGTAGAAACAAAAAAATAAATTCATTACTTAAATGACATAAACTACTTCTTTACCTGTTTTGAGCTTCGAACTAAGTATGCCATTTAATAAATATAAAAAAAAGATACATTTTTAGAAAAAAAAATTGCAAATCGTTAGAGCCGTTTTAAAAAAAAAAATAATTTTTTATATATAAAAATTCTCGAACCTTGTTTATGTATGCCATTTTCAAGAAAATATTAATGCTCACATAAAACGTAAATTTCACAAAAATTCAATGACCCGTTTTCGATATATTGATTTTTGAAAAAAAAAATTGAAAGATTGAAATCCAAAACATATTTTTTGGACAATTTTGATATAAAATAATTTTTTGGAGGTTGTTAAGGACCTTCAGTATAAAAAAGTTCATCAAAATTGGTTTAGTGGTTTAAGAGAAAGTCAAAAATGAAAAGAAAACGGTTCTGTGGGAGATAAGGTTAGTAGAATTCTTGCAAACATTTCATTCATATCAAAAGTATGACCCTACAAACAAAAGCAGACACAAAAATTTTAATCAAAATCGTTATAGCCGTTTTTGAAAAAAGTTAACTTTTCCTAAATGGTTTTATGGCAGGTACCGTTATTTTTGGTCCTAAACAAAAAAATTCATTTTCCCCTCTAGGGAATCACAAAAGACCCTTAACTACCAAATTTAAAGAAAATTGGATCAGTGGTTTAGGCTGTAGCTTGAGGTATACACAGACAGACAGACAGACGGACAGACAGAATTGCGAGACTCACTTTTTTCTCCATCATCGTAATGACATGTTCTATGTTCGAGTTCGATTTTTTTTTACGAATCCTAAACTTGTAATTAGTACCTATATCGCCATTTTAAGAAAATATAAATAAAATTTTTAAAAAATCACTGATCAGTCTTCGAAAAATTAATAAAAAAAAAAAAAATTAAGAACACCTTGCCCGTTGTATCTGTTGTAGTACACACACAAATTTTAATCAAAATCCTTAAAGTCGTTAGTCGTTTTAGAAAAAAAAATAAGGTTTTCATTTTCGTCTTATGGCAGGTTCTATTCATTTTGTTTCAAAAGCGTGTAGCGTGAGATTTGGACACGACAGCAATAGACAGATAGAATTGCCGGACCCACTTTTCCGCATTCTCTATCATCTTAATGTCATGTTTAATTGTTATCTCGAATTATTTTTTTTTTTAATCCTAAGCTTAGGTACCCTGTGTCTCTAGTAAAATGTGAAAAATCTAAGAATCAAAACATGATTGTTTGAAAGTCAAACACGATGAAATAGATGTTTGGGAAATAAATTCATCATAATAAAAAGAAATTGATAATTTTGTTTCTGAAATTTCTGTAATTATAAAATTATTATAATTCTACTAATACAGAACAATCAATTGATTTGGTTCAGTTTTTTTAGGTCAATCAAACCAAGTATTTATATAAACAATGTATATTAAAACTAGGGTTCATTAAAATCCAACTGTATTTGTAAAAGATACAAAAAAAAAACAGAAAAACTTTTTTTGGAATTTACCACAATATTTTTTTAAGGTTTTATAAATAATTATCAGTATAAGAGTTATAGATTTTTTACTATCTACAACTTTTATATCAATTTATTTCGGTGGGAGGTCTACTTTTTTGCCCACATATCCTCTATCTGCCAAGCCATCGTTGCAAAATTAAGTTTTCCCTTTGCAGATACTATGTATCCTAAATTTTCTCACCATTCATATCCTGCTAGTAATTTTTTTTGTTTTTCAAAAACATTTTGGCACCGGCATTTAAATCTAATTTCGTTTCCCTTTTTTTCTACGATTTTTGGGTAATACCGCCCTTGAAATTCAGGGAACCCAATCAATTGAGATAATTCTGGCACTCTGTTTTATTTAGAAAATGCGCTTTTCAACACCCGTGCAACCATCGAAACCTGCAAACTTGAACACTTTTGAATTCTTTAAAAGGACGATCATATCTAAGCACCTACACGCTTACGTATACACCTTTTTCAGTTATTACTAGACTCCAAAAATATGCTGTCAGCTTTTGGACTATTAGAATTAAGACTATTGAATGTTAAAAAATATATATTTTGTATTCTATTTTAGCCTTTGTGAGTATTCATATTCCATTTTTTTGTTTTAGAATAACCACCCTAATAAATATATATTTAATATGATTTATAAATAAATGCACACTTTTGACTTTTTTATGGTAGTAATTCTAGCTATATATAGTATATAATAATAATCCCAAGCAAAACCCAGAAATAGCTCTTGTTCTGCTCCAATTATAACACCAACTAGGACATTATTCAAATCGTTACCCTTTTTTGTCAACGATTTTATAGTCGACAGCAATTAGATTATAACCTGGCATGCTGACATAAAACCCAAACACAAAGAACAAAGTGACGAGGTCGACCAATGAGCGTCGCCATCGTTTCGCCATTGTATTACTCGCGCGCGTTTGACGCGCGCAAGGAAAAAAATCGTAATTTTTGTATTATATACAATACCAACACTACATATTACATAGTAGTGTACCCTAATTATACGTGCTAAAGTAGCCAAGGAGAAAAAAAATATTGTCCTGTTGTAAATTGTATAGAGAAACGTTCCCCATTAACAAGGATCCATGGAAAAGTTTTGTTCTTATTGTTCCGTTCGTCATAATTACCATAATGGAATATGCGAATTACTCATGAGAATTATTACTATTTTTTTACTTGTTTTTTTTTTCTGAAGTAGTGTTAGTCCTTGGGTTCTTTCTTTCTTCTTTTTATGATCACACGATAGAGTTAAGCTCTCTAAACATACTGAGTAATAGCCATAAAAATAAATGTGTGGTTTTTTTCGCCGTTTCACGTTGATCATAAATCGAATGTTGTGGGCCATAAGGCGAGGCTCCTTGAAGCTTTATTCTTTAAAAGGTAATGATTGCAATCATAAAGGACAAAACAATTTCCTCCCCCTGGCCTGGTCCTAGCCTAAACTTATATGTCCTTTTAAAAGTTTTTTTTTTTTGTTTGTCTTCTTTTTTGTCTATTTCATCTCATCTCTTCTTTTGTTACATCCTTTTTATAAAGAGCAAAGGTATCTGAGGATGTTAATCTCTTTATAGTTTTCTAAGGGCGCTTGGTGTGTGATGTGTGCCATAAAAAAGGACTTCTCTCTATAACGATTCAATAAAGTGTAGCCCACATGTTGCCGTTGCCGGACTTCCTGTATTCATATATAAATATGTTTGTGAACTTTTGTGTGAGTGTGTAGTTGTGTAGGCGAAGGGTGTGTATATTTGCCTCATTTAATGGAAACTTAAAAGCATTTTAGCCCGAAGTAGCAAACCATCATCATCATCCGCAACATGAACATCATCATGGTTGTCGTCGTTGTCGTCGTCGTCATCGTCATTGACGTCGCTGGCGTCGTCGTCCGTTCTGTTCCGTTTCGTTGTCCTTGTCAATGCCCTGATAGTGTCCTGTCCATTCAACTGTGTGGCTAAAAAAAAATGGTATTTCTAAGAGGATCTTTACTTCCGATGTCCTGCCGTCAGCACAATTCATGTGGTTTATGGTGGCAATGGGGCGTACTCAATCTACGGATATATACGGGTGCGAGGCTAATTTTAGTTCGTATAATATGACTCAATTCGTTTGAAGAGAGCGCTTCTGGGGTAGTGATGGGGCCCCTATAACTGTGACGACCTTTTTGCACCTGATACGACTTCTAATGCGACGACGACCGAGAGAATCGAGCACGCCGAGACCGACCATCTCAAAAGTGAGTGTGGGAGCCATTTGTGAGCGCCCTCTCCTGGCGAGAAGTAATTCAATTGATTTTTGTGGTTTAATTTTCGATCGGTTTCCTCTCTGTATAGCAGTATATTGATGTGTCAGATAAGTAAATGGGGGAGGGAATGAAGTGAAATCCTTTTATTTTGTTGTGGCAAGGACGGGTTTGTGCGGCGGTGGCGACGACGACGGCAGCAGCATTGCCGACGGCGGCGAATGGTAATGTTGGAGTGGATTTCTCTATTTTTTGTGTCCGCTTCGGCTTCCCAGATCCCAGATATCCAACAGCCAACTCGTTTTCAGTTTTAATTAATTTTTGTGAATGGACCAGGTAAAGTGTGGTTAGGGTTAACCTCGGTGCACAATAATGCCTGTTGGTTTTAGAATTTTATTTTAGAAATTCATTGCAATTTTTTTTTTTACTTTTTTGAAATATTTTTGAAATTAAAACATCTATAGAAATATTTTTTTTTTCTTTTTTTGTATTATTTCTCAACTGCGAAAAACAGTAGGGGTGCAATTTACATTTGGGTCAAGTGTTTTTGTGCTGCATGGTAGCGCGTTTTCTAAAACATTTTGAGGTTACAAACGAGTGCAGAGGCCATCAGAGAGTACCTATATACCATGTAGAGGTAGTTTTTGCGGATTAATTATATATGTAAAAGCTATACGCCCTTTTGGAGGTGTTTTGAAATTCGTGCGGTTTGATTGTTTACATATGGGAGGCTAATTATTGGGATATTTTGAAGTTAAATGGCGCATTATGTTTGTATGCTTATACTCGTAAGTGGATGAGTTTAACACATATAACAATACCTATGCGAAATGTTTTTTGAGTACCTATACAAGGGTAAGTTTTGGCTTTGAAAAATTGATTTAGCTTTTGTGTATGTAATGTGTTGCAATTAAGGGAATTTATTTGAAAGGTATATTATAGAAAAGAGAGGTAAGTTAGTAGGTATAATATTCAAAAATGTATAAATTCAAATTAAAATTAACTTGTTGAAAGTAATTAACATCTAATAATAGGGTCAGTGTTTGTTGTTGATCGGCAGTTAAATTCTGGTTTTGCTTTTACAATATTTAGAAAAATATATGTATTTACATTAGGGTGGACCACAATATCAATTTTTTTTTTTTTTTTGGTATTTCTTGGGCTTCTTTTGGAATTAAGGTTCGCTGAGCTAAAGAATATTTCCAGATTTTTTTTAAGTTTTACTTAAACGTCGCGTTTAAGTATGATTTCATGCAAAAATGGGTTCATTTCCGAGTTTTTAATTGTTTAAAAATAAAAATAACGGGTTTCAAAAAATGTGTGTAAATGTGCTTTTGAAACTTGCTTACCAGGTGGCTGCACAAAAACCCACTTTGAGTGCCAGTATGCCATTTTACCTAGACAATTTTGATCAGTGGAATTTAAAGACGTTTTGAAAATTAAAAATTTTTAAATGCTTTTTAGAACTTTTTAAACTTGTAAAGCTAAAAACTGTAATCGTTATTGACTAAACTTTGATAAAAATATAAAATTTAAAGAGAAATGTCTTTTTTTAACGAGAGATGGGACATTTTCCTTAGGGAGCCATTTTAGGCCACTCTCCCTTACCTGCCTCATATTTAGGGATAAGAAAAAAATGCATAATTGGTGCAGTGTTTTGATTTTTGTTTATTGCTTCTCAAAATCATTCTCAAACTAATCAATGTTTTATTGCACCTTCATTTGGTTTTATTACAGCTCCACATCGGCAAGACATAGATTCAGACAGGTTTTTTAATGTGGATGCAGTTATGGGTGTTACAGGTTCGAATGATTTAATGTTTTACATTCATTTCGATTCTAGGAAGACCATTCTACCTTTTTCCTCCGGAGAAGCATCCGCAGACTAATACACCTTCAGTTTTTGGCAAAATATGATTTGATAGAAAGAAAACATAGAAGCGACCGATCGAACGATTGTAAAAATTTTACATGATTTGGGCTTAGCTTTTACGAGCCCTTTCATTACCCAGTTTGATGAAATATTCTTTCCTGTAGCCTACATAGGTCGTTTTTAAGATCCACCGAAGTTTTGAACACATGCCGTCGAAATTACAGCACCAAAAAATGATCTTCCCTGGGGTCGACTTTTTAGGGCTACGCTTCCTTTCTTTTGATAGTCCAGAACTTATCATATTTTTTAAACTCCATGCCACAGTTTGTTTCATGTTGTGTCAAATTGAGACGTGACAGTCACAAAATATTAGCCTTGCGCCCCAAACTACTTTTTTTCTAACAGTACTCTATATTTGAGGAGTTTCTTTCTACTGCGCCTCCTTCCTCAAAAAGTAACTTATTCGCACCAGTTTTATGTTCAATATTCAAACATTTTTCATGGGTTCCCTTTGTCCATCCCACAGTTTCGAATAAAATTTGAAACATACTTTTATATAACAGTAGAAAATGGTGTTCTCATTTCTCAGCTAACACCTATAGTTAACAAGTTCACGCATTTAAGCAGGCTATCCTCCACTTGAACTAAATATTTCTACTTTCACGAAAAGGCACACCATAAAAATAATGACTTAAAAAATACCTCTGATGGCAATAATTTTTCGGCTTCATCAAGAATACATTAGAATAACTTTGTTTCAACAAAACAACAACAAAATAAACTTTATTTGAAAATGAAACCATCTTTCAAAATGGAACCTTTTTGCCAAAACCTCAACCAAAAGTTCAACTCGCAGTATAGCGCATGGGACAAGAAAACACAGCCCTGTTGGCAATATAAATATCAGTATGATGCTATCCAATGTTGTGTAAGTGTAAATGTAAGGTTCAGGCTCACAAATTATTTCTAAAAAGCACAATCAATCATTCTTACCATTTTCCCTCTTAAAAGTCGGCAAAGCAAGACAAAGAATCTTCTGATAGGAGGACGATGGCTATGGAATTTTTCACCTCCCCCGATATCCTCCATTCTTGAAACACCTTTTTCTTTTTGTATTCCCGAAAACAACCGATATTTTTATAAGATGTTTGTTGAATTTTCCACAACAAAAAATGTTTTTTTTTTTCTTTTTTCTTTTTTTTTTTGTTATTTTTAAGAGGAAAAGCGAATGAACATCTTCTTTTTTCTTGTTGTTGTTTTTATTTTGTTTCTTTTGTACCTGAGAAACTTTAGACTGCTAATGGCGTAAGAAAACATTGAGAGGGCGTAAAGGTGGTTTTGAAAATGGTGGAAGATAAAATTTACCATAGGAGCAGATATTTTGAGTGAACATTGAGTTATCTACAAGAGTGTTTAAGACAGGGACGGATTGTTCATAAATGCGAAAGGGGTTAATTATTCCAAGTTAAAATTCATTTTTAAGGTCGGGTTAGGATTTATTTTTAAATATGTGAAATGTGTGCGAAAAAGTTGTATTCAAGTTATTCGTTCCGTGCAACTCTGATATGGGGTTCCTAACCCACAATGGTGCCTTGACACGGCGGGTTTCCATAACTTACCTAGCTTGCTGCCAGCAGTCATATAGATAAAGTGGTCTGTTCTTTTTTTGTATTAAATAAGGTTTTGAAGAAAGCTTATAAGCGATCGTAGATGTGACATTAAGCTGACGCTAGTTCTTGATCCAAACCAAACGGATCACATTTCTTGTAGATGGATCATAAGAACTCAGCACATCCATGCGCCATACCAAACTATAACATCCGTTATTGAAGTGTTCCTAGGGTAAATCATTGGAGCCGGTGTCTGAGTTCTTAAGATTTTATATGAAACCCATTAAACACCTGCTCAAAATGCTCTGCTTGAATACTTTTCTTTTCCTTGTACTCCGATGGCTGCGCATTTCGGCCTTAAACCAGTTAGTTTCTGAACACTTAGAAAAATTCTTTTGGTTGTTGTTTTAATCGTAAAAACTATCATGGTTCTTCTCGAGATGGTAGTCTGCACCACTTTTCTTTCTACTTCTTCTTCCTTTTTGCTGGGTCGATACTCTTCTTTTGCTGCTTTTGTCTTCAAGAGTTTTATAAATTCAAAGTATGATGATGCATACGGGAACAAGTCATTTGTTCCCGTATGCATCATTTGCCATTACGCTAAGTGTACCTACTAGACATCAGCGAAGATGTGAAACCTAGAATAACTCTTGTAAAGAGCACAATAAATCTATTTACAAGAGAAATTCTACGATTAATTACGTCACTGATACCCTTTATTTGTTAAACGCACAAACTTTTAGGTATGGATCATTTCTACTAGATATGGATGCTTAAGACTCACGGAGGTGTACTCTTTCTACTGACGGGAGAGACTCTATGAACGACTAAGTCCGGCTCTTTCGCTTACCGAAAAGTTTTTCTCTCTTCATGAAAAACAGATATAATTTTTTTTTATTTTTACATATATTTTGTTTTTGTTGTATTGTTTTCTATTGCTGCTTCTTTTCGAACAAAAGAGAAATGCATGACGCAATAAAAATGTAAAATATTAATTTTTTGGACAACAAAGGAAACAAAGTCGAAAGTGAACAAGAATACAAAAAAAAAAAAAAAACAATAACAAGAAGAGAGAAAATAGAAAAGGAAAACAGGCAATATAAAGAATGAAAAGTTTACATTCTGTAAATTTTCGGACTCAAATCTTATTATTAAGTTTTCCTTCGCCAGGTTGCATGAAATGAAGAGTAGTATATCTACCTATTTGAGAAAGAAGGAGGTGTTATAGGAAGGCTTGGAAGGATATTTACATCAATTTACTTTGAAGACCGATTTCTGGTTTTTTTTTTTTTTTTTTGTTTGAAGTCTGAGCTTTTTTTGGAATATAAGAAGCTAAATGAAAATATTTTCATTGTTTTTTTCTCTCAAGGCAAAAAGTTTTATTATTGCATGCAACGATTCATAAAACTTCAATGAATAGTATAAACACACAGGCTTAAGAGGTCGGAATATGATGTTTTTTTTTTTCTTTTTATTGTATTTTATTTGCTTACATCATTTGTATTTGTAAAAGTCATCTTTAGAAAAGAAAATTTGCCAGCAGGGAAGTTTTTCTATTGTACTAGTTGGAATTCGGTCCAGAGTTTTGGTTTTGCCTTGATTGTCTTGAACATCAATCTTTTT
The DNA here is from genome assembly GCA_948107695.1 of Meliscaeva auricollis. Lineage (NCBI taxonomy): Eukaryota > Metazoa > Arthropoda > Insecta > Diptera > Syrphidae > Meliscaeva > Meliscaeva auricollis. The sequence goes on along the minus strand of OX403616.1, from coordinate 15,304,562 downwards.
TACTTTATTGCTGTCAGCGTGAGAGCATTTTTTGCTAGAACCATATGGTTCACAGCGACTCTTTTTTTTATTTAGTTTGGTTTTGTGGGAAAGAAAGAAGTATCTTTTAAATTTAAGTTGTGTTCCCTGTGATTTATAAGGAAGGAAATTATATTAAATTGTTAACGGCCTTAACTTCTAACGGAAATTCTTTAAGATTAGCTTTATAGTATTCGGTTTTTATTGCTTTTTAACCGTAAAAATTGACGAGGAACGCCTTAAAATTGTCCTAAGTCAATATCCGTATAGAGAAGGAGAGAGTATTAAAAGCATTTTGGTTTCAGGACAGGTTGTATAATATCGATAATTTAAAGAGAATAAATAGTTGTTGCTGATGATGAATAGAAACAATTTCATGTCTTTCCGGTACCAACCTAATGTTTCCTAGGTACAATCTATTTTTGTACCACCGCCATGTTTACATACCTTGAACAGTATTAGCTAGTTGCAATTCTTCCTTCAAACTATTCCACCGAAATAGTTGTGCTTCTATTAATGGTCATCAGGTTACTATTAAGTTTGAATTATTGCGTTCTTACTTGCATTGCAAGATTGTGGAATCCATTACCAATGTCTGTTTTTTTATTCAAATCGTCAAAACCAACGAGCATTGTTATCTCCTTTAGTAGGCACAAATAATAAATAATATATATTTCAACAGTAAATAATAGCTTGGGGGAGAAAAGTCATGGCCCCGCCCGATCCCGGTTATGCGATGTTATAGAGAAAGATTCAATATTAACTCACATTGGGCGCCAACTTACACTTTTACCCCATTAAAACTCTGAAAAAAAAACTATGTAACACACATACGTATGTGCAATTCAATTAATAACTTATGTCATCATCATCAAAAAGATTATTATCGAGACCAATTTCCTTGGCCAAAACATTTTGTTGGTAGGTACTTAAAATGTTTGCTTTTGTTGACTTGATTTTTTGTCCTCTTAAAAGTCATTAATATAATTTAGCTAATTAAAAGGAGAAAAAAAGCATCAAATGCCATGAAATCAACATTTAACTTGGTCATCAGCAACTGTATACCTACAATATCTAAAAATAATGTAACAAATTTCTTTGAATTAAAATAATCAGTCAGAAAAATAGAGGAAATAATTATTTTCCAATGAAGCATGAGTTTATATAAGTAGAAAAGAAAAAGTAATACAAAGAAAAAAAATACATACAAAAAAAGTTTTCTCTCTCTTTGTTTCTGTTGCTTTTGTGTGTGTAGGTATAGTGGTAATCAATTTCAATTTATTTGGCCGCTCTTCTTCCCTCTGACCTCTGAGTCCTTTGTCGTTTATCATTATTTTATTTCTGTCAAAAAAGTTTTGCTGCCCCATCATTGGTACTAATTATGTCGAATACCTATGACCTACGAGAAGTTGAAATAAAAAATCAATACCCAACACACTCTCAATAAAAGCAGATTACCTAACGTCTGGGTTTGTCCTTCTCGACCATAGAAAAAGAAAAAAACAAAAGTAACAACAACTTTTCTTTACTTGTCCACTTTACTAATCAAACTTTGAAATTTCTCATTTCTAAGTTTTGTGCGTTTGCCATGACATAGTACCAAAAATAAGAAAAAAAAAAACATAAACACAAAACAAAAGACATGAAATGAGAAAATCCATTTGAGTCCTTGGTATTATCATTGTATCTATGTTTTTCGTTATAATTTTGTGTTGTAAGTAAAAGACAACACAGATACCCACCCAACACAACACAACATATAACTGACACACAAACACAAAATACATAAAAAAAAAAAAAACTCAATTCAAAGGAAATATTTCTAAAACGCTTCTTTGCTTTTGTGTGATAGCCTCTATTTTCATTGGTAAAGGTATTTTCTAAGATCTGATGGATGAATGGATCAAAGATTAGATGCGGGAAAGTCTTTTTTTTTTTAGGAAGAGTCCTTCACCCCTTTTTTGTTTAGGTATATATAATTCTCTAAGTTATCTCTATCCTTTATGTAGTTGTCGTCATCATTATAGTTGGTTGAACACTAACAACTTTGGAATGTTTTTGATGATGCCCCCGTACCACCCTTAAGAGGTCCTTAAAATAGCCTTTTATTTAGCTTAATTCAAAATTAGGTTATAATCTTATTAATTATCGTCATCAAAATGATAGAGGCAACAGAGGAAGTTTTGAGACGGATTTGATTAAAAGGATATAAACAAATATTTTTAGAAGAAATTAGTGTTTAGGAGGACACTCATGAAATATTTATCACTTTTGGACAGGAAGGTAAGTTTTTGTTTTTGGGTATTTTCAGGTAGGTACTTTTTTTGTAAAATCTGATATGATGAAACTCTATAAACTGACAGCAAAAGTGTTATTTTAGAAGTCAAGAGAGGATTTTACATGGACATCAATTCCTGCAAAAACTCTTACTTGATTCGATATCCTCTTTTGAGAATTAAATGTACCTGTTTCTACTTTAATATTGAATACGTTGGACATCGTCAAGATAAAATGTCGAGAAACAAGTTGAGTTGGAATGAAATCCATATGCATATAAAATGACATGTGTAGATTGTGTAGGTACCAATTCACAATGTTTCTTGACAATTTTTCTCTGTGCTAGAATTAGAGAATGTAAGCACTTGAAGATTCGATTTCATAAAAAATTAATGGAAAGAAGTTTTTTAAGATTATTTAAGAATGTTAAATATTATTTTTAATGGCATTGTTTTATTATAAAATAAAAAAAATATAATGGGTGGTTTCAGCAAAATGAGCTTTTCATCATGTTGTTAAAATGCTTGCATCTGAAAATCAAGGCACTAAATTTTCAAGGTTATAGTATGAAATTATAGCCATTAGAGTAATGAAGTGGGGGTTATAATTTTGTTTTACGAAATAATTAAAATAAGCGTGTAAAATCACTCACACGAATTCGACGTTCAATTAAAAAATAAAAGAAATATTTCTCATCAGTGTTTTGTGAAATGTTTAATAATGCTTTGATTAATGGTCTGAAAATGTTGACATTGAAGATAACTAAGTATTTTTATATAATAGTTTGTTAAACTATATAAAATTGCCAGAAAATACCACAATAAATAGCATTCTCTAGGGTTGTAATTGCTATAATGTTTTTTTCTTAGATAACCAGTAGGTTGGTACCAAGAGGATCTTAACTCTTGTTTTTTTGTGTCTCAAGCATGTTCACTAGTTTCGTGGATGCCTTACTCTTAGAAACTACATTTAAAAAAAACTACTGTCGTCAGTTTTTTAGATAATAGTACAAACTGTAGTTCCACGTTTTGCAGGTTTTCACAATGTTTTATTTTTGTTTTGTCTCAGATGTTACTGACTAACACTTCAAACAAAAGTTTTGAAAAGTATGGAAACCTTTTATCTGGTATATCTTTTCCGTACTATGTGTACGTGTATAGCAGGGTTAGCGGTTGTCCCAATTTTACTTTCAGAATTAGTCTATTTCTATCATAAAACGCAAAGAAAACACTTTTCTGAAACATTTTTCTGTGCGTGCGCTTTAGTCGTTGGTGGTGAAAAACATGATAATTTTTGGCAGAAACAAGTTAACGAAATAACTTGGTACAAATCCATTTTTGTCCATAAATTACGCTTCATTGTAGAAATTTTCTAGCAAAATTCTTATTTATCCGTCGGAAAATTTTGGATTTCAGAAAATTCAGAATATCCAAATTTGTTCTCTGATTCTTTTTACATCTCTCCCTAATAGCCTAATAGGTGATTTCTTCACATAGTCCTAGAAACGCCAGGACCGAAACCAGTCCTAAAGATGGTTGCCCATTTGAGCGTAAATATTCTGCGGACAGTCCTCAAGTTTCCTAAGAGTTGAATAATGATGGAAATAGTTCAACTCTCATGTACGATTTTTACCTTCAAACGGAAACTTATTTTCAAGACTAGTACCGGTCCTTGGGTTAGGGCTATGTGCTGTCACATAAGCTGCTTCGGGTAGTTGAAAAATAACACACAAAAATTGAACCATGAAGCGTTGTAACACAATGCCTTATACGAAATTGCTATGCAATCCACGTGCAAACTGATTTTTTTTTTTTTTGACACTACCTCATCGAAAACTTTCAACCGGTAAACTGATGAGATTATGGCGGCGATATATGTGGCCTAAATGGAGAATTCAGAAACTACTTATGTTTTTAAATGTAATTTGCTGAGGTTCTTATTCTTGGTCAGCTTAGCAATTATAGTGTAGTTAGAATATCGCAAAGGTGCCTGGGCCCCTTAATTAATTAAAAATAGTAAACCTCCCATTTTTATCTAAAAGCTCACCTTTATTAAATAAAGAATAAAAGCATAATTTCTTAACAGCTGAAAAACAAAGACCCAAGTGTGCGTTTTAATTTTACGAGTGTTAAGAAAGTAATTCTACATTTTTTTTACCTTCCATCTACGAGAATTTTAAAGCATAACTGTTCGCAATTGTATAAAATTCCCAGAAATTTAGATCGCTCTTCGCTTTTTCGTAATTCTCAACGAAAAAATAAAGAAATTCCTAGAAATTTTCCTTCAAAAATATTTCCACGGGAGTTCTCTTTCTGAATTGATCTTACAAATAATAAATCAGTCTAATGAGTAGGTCATTCGAGCTTAAAAAATTACAAAAATATGATGCTAGTTCCAAAACTCATTTCGTAGATTTTTCTTTTAAAAATTGAGAAAATTAACTAAGGCAATCCATATTAAGCTTTTGTTACCCGATGTTAGATTTAAAAAAAAAATATTCCTATATAAATCTTTAGAAAAGTCTAAAATTAAATAGGTAGTGCACAAATGGAGTAAAACGAACGACTTGAAAAATTCCTCTTTTATATAAATGAGAGTAAAGACTATGAGAGTATAGAAGAAAACTTGTTTGTCGAAAATGTTTTCAAAAAGATTATTACACAAAAGAATTGCCATCATGTCTCCACAACCTTGAGTAATTTTTTGGCTTTCATATTAATGGAAAACCCATACTTTAACTTCAACGAAAGGTTGGTTTGTTTGGGTAGGTAGGTATAGCTCTATAAATTTTACAAAAATAAACCTAACCTCCCATAATAATAATAATAATAATGCTTCACCATTACAAGAAAACTTTTCAAATTTTGTATCATTATTTTTTTTTGGTATTTGAAAAAGGTAGGTATATAATATTATGCTTCAATAATTTGTGTTGTTATTATTACTTTGGTGGTATTAACAACGGGATCTACTGCCTGGAGTGCTTTGTGCATTTTTAATGACTTCAAAAATATTTCCTGTGGGCTTGAAGAAGAAACTTTCAAGCAAGAAACATCAGCACACTTAGTTTGCTTCTTCATCTCTATAGAAAAACACATTTTCTTTTTATTATTTTTAATACATAATATACATTTTTTCTTCTTCTTAAATAAACAAATGATTATTATTTTTTCTTGTTAAGTTCATTTTATTTTTAAGACGTGTTCTGAGAATAGAGGAGGTAAGAGTTTTTCATCAAAGGAAACAAAATAGGAATGAAAGGCCGAGGAGTTGTATGAGGAAGTGGAGAATGCTTAAACGAAACATTAAAGTGAATAATTAACAGATATTAATAATGACAAGGACAGCTGCTGCTACTGCTACTGCTACTGCTACTGCTACTGTTACTGTTTATTCTGTTCCGCAAAACGGCAGCGGCCATGTCTGAAATTTTTATTAAATTCTGTCCTTCTTATGAGTTTGATTTTAATCCTGCTGCCGCTATCGCCATCGCCATTGCCACCGCCGCCGCCAATAACAATAACAATAAATCAGAATGATTTTACTTTGAAATCAGAGAGGGTGCAAGCAGAAAAGCAGGAAGCAGGATGTTGAATGGCGGATGAATGTATATGAAGAATGTCAGTTTTGCCTTTTGTCTAGGATCCAAGATCCAAAGTGTTATTTCATTTACAACTTTTTTTTTTCTCCTCATTTTTTCCAATGGGGATTAATTTTTGCCTCGAACCGCAATTTTTAATACTTTATTTCTTTTTATTTCTTCCCGGTCCCGCTTATGATGATTCCTTTATTTTTTTTTTTTCCTCTCTGAAAAGGGTCATCTGTCGTTTTTGTTTCATATTTTGTTGAGAGGGATTTTTTGCATGATTGTTGGAAAAATTAATATTTTGTGGCTGTGTTGATAGTCATTAAATATTGTATAATGTTGATTTGAAAGGAGTCCTTGTAATTAGTTTGGAAATTAGACATGGATGGATTAGTTATGGTTGAATGTTGCGGATTTGGGGTTGTAGACTATGTTGTGGTTTTAAGCCAAGCTGGCAAAAGTAAGTCCACGGATTATTACAAACCAGACGAAACTAATATACAAAAAAGTGGAATATTTAAATTCTGGGATTTTAGTCTGACGACTTCATGTTCATCAGTTTGTTTTATAACACCGAATGCCTAGTTCCCCTACTGATGAATTGGGTTAGGAACTAGTGGGAAGTTATTACTTATTTACTTGTGATCTCCTTTAGGGGACATAGGGCATCCACTACTCCTACGCGCCATCGTATACGTTTTTGGGAGATATAGCGCAGTTCTCTCCAACCATTACCCATGGTTTTTGGCGGTAGCAAACGACGGAGGGACAGGAGTGTTTCTACTAAGAAACTTCAGCTTGTATCAGGCGCCAATTGAAGAATATTTTGTGATGAACAACCAGCTAAACGCAATGTATAAGGATCTTACACGTATTAAAAATAAACACCAAGCTGCCGAATAGAATAAAGTACGATCGATAGATTCTTGCCATTTTTCGCATAAATATCGAAAATCTATCGGGAGCTGTATAATTTAATTTCTGCTTTTATCGGCCGCTTCTGTGCTCGTGTTACTACTGTACCTTTCCATGGTTTGACTGTCTGCAGAGAAAAAACAGTACTGTCCATAAGCTATGGTCACCATTCGTTCACGAGTCGGTACCAATCGCTGCTTTTCTGATAAATGTCAAAAGACATGACTTGGTTACTTGGTTACCACTTTCGTTTACCATTTCGGTCGCTGTTCGGTAACCATTCAGTTACCACTTTCATAATTCTGTCAACACTGTGTCATTATTCAATCGGCACTCGAGATCCATTTGGTCACTTTTCTGACACTACTCAAAAACTATTTTCGCAATATATAACGGTGGATGACGAAACGAATACCACTGCAACGCTGACCGAACAATGTATACCCAGTACAATAAAACTGCTGCAGCTAATAGAATCGCTGCCCATCTGCTTAAAGCAACCTGTTTAGGAGCAGCACCAACTCATTTACAAAATATGATCGGAGGGAAATTCGTGCGTTTGTGCAGGATGGAAGCATGTTGCTTCGTCCAGTATGCTGGTTGAGACCTCAACCATGCACTTCATGTAAAAACATAGGTTTACAAGCCGATCAGTGCTGCCGAAAGTACTATATACCTGACTGGGAAAAGTTTGAAGCTTAAAACCACAAGAGTTTGTAAGGTGCTAGTCATAATAGGAGAGTTAGATAAGTTAGGCTAAAGTGCATGTTATTAAAAGGGTCTAAAACACAAAGAGCAAATAAAGGCTCATTGTGATAACACAAACTAAAGGGATCAAGAAATTCCCAATAAATCAAAGTAGGGTTAACTGGAACATGGTTCACTTAACTTTAATTTTCAACTACTTTACTACGGACAACATTTTGTAATTCAGTCAAAGATATTTATTAAATTTGTAAAAAGCGATACATACATTAGATACTCTATTGATTTCAATAAATGTCATTCTTTGTATACCTTGGTCATGATGTTAAGGTTAGTAAATTTATCCACAAGACAACGTTGCATGAGCTTGGATATATTTTTGATTAAATTAAGTTTTGATAAAATTTCATATAGGTACTCAAAATCTCATTTCTGATATGAATGTCTTTTCAAAATACATCTTTATCTAAAGTTGTCCGATAAAACCATATTCATAAACTAAACATGACAAAACTCTATGCCTTAATAATTCAAACAATTTCTTCTCATAATTCTAAATTATCATCATCAAAGAAAACTCAAGCTTCGAGACACATTTTGTCTTCCCAATAAACCAACCAACCAACACAACTTAATCTTGAAGATAAGTTGTCAACAGCACCATTTCAATCAGATGTTATCAATATTTACCTCATTTCAAAGCCTTGTTGCGTCCTTTAAAATTTATATTTTATTAAATTCACCCACCCTCCCCTTGTGTCCTGTTTTACTTCCATCATTCCCATCACTTCTTCCTCCTTGGAACTGCGAAACTAGATTTGATCATCTTTTCGTCTTCGTGTCCTTTTCTGTGTGTTTGTTAAAAAAAAAAAAAAAAAAAAACATTATTAATTTCCTTGGTAAACGTTTTCTCTTGCGCTCAACACTCCTCGGGGCGAGCTGAGCTGAGCCGAGCAGAGCCGAGCAGAGCTGCTTGGGTTTTGGACTTCTTGGACAAAACAAAGTAATCACTCTTCTGGTACATGTCTCTCTTTGTTTGCATTTCCCAAGTGGCATCTTCTTCACCCATGCCCATGCCCCTCGCTAAACAAAAAAGCGTATGCAAATAAAAGCATGGTTTTCGTTTCTTTCCATCTGTCTGTCCATTTCGTCCCATAATAATAAAACCAAGGACTAAATATACATATCTAGAACGAGAAGCAAAAATCAGCATCTTATTAACATTTGTGCTCTAGAAAATTAACAATGGACGTACGGAAATGAGATGAAGGATGAAGGATAACTCCATTCTTCTTCATGTTGTTGTGGGTGGAGCTGGAGCACTGTGGATCTGGGCTGGGCAGCCCTCCTAATAATAAGGAGACTTGCTGTAATGACCCTGAACGCAATATGTCTGCAAACGACAGAGTTAGAAGTACGTATACGGATACACTGCCACACAGTGTAGTTAAGGATCCATGATGCGGCAATGGTAACGGCAACCGGCAACCAAACCATCAACATTCCAACGAAGCGAACCAAGAAGATGAGCACCAGATTAGGTTTACTGTTGTGTTATAATTGTTTAAACAATGAATAAAATGAATAAATGGAACGAAAATTTCCGTAATTATCTTTCTGCTATGCGCTTAGATAGATAGATGTAGATAGATACGCGGTATTGTGTGTTAGGGCAACAGGGGTGTCCTTTTTAATTTGCTTCACTCCATCTACTGTTGGTATTCGGAATCTCTGGGTGTCCTTTTATTCTCTGGGTTTAGTTGTTTCTTCTTTTTATTTATATATTTTTTTTTTTTCTTTTTGTTATTTTTGGTTTGTGCTTTTATAAATGGTTTTTTCCGTGCACACGCTAAATGGTAATTACGCCGCTAAGGACTCGGATCCTTTCCCCCCGATGCAGTATGGATGACGGAACGGTCGTTGGCCACGCTAGGACCCTTAGAGGTATCTTTTCACAGGGTTCGGGGAAATGTTTTTTGGGGGAAATTATCTGTTGTGCGGTTAAGCTTATGCTGCTTTTTTTGGTAGGACAAGGCTTGGGGTATATGAAGAAAAAGATTTTTTTCTGTGCGGTTATTGTGGAAGTCCTTTATTTGTTAGATACTTTTTTAGCTTGGTTATGTTGTGGGATTATAATTGTCGCAAAGATTTGTTTTTGTGATGATTTTTTTTTTTTTCTTATTTTAGTTTTTTTTTTTTTTGCTCGAAAAATTTGTTTATGCTGCGGGATTCGAGAACACAAGCTTGTTTATATTATTTGTGCGAAAGTCATGGGTTTTTAATTTTTAATGAATTTATAGGAAGAGTATGAAGTTCGCAATGAAGTTTCAGTTTTTTTTTTTTTTTTAATTACAGTCAGAAATGGAAAGGGTTTCAGGTACACATACTAATTGCTAATGCAAACTCGGTATTCTTTTTATAATGATTTCAGTCAATAGGAGTGGGTTTTGTTGTTTTAAATTGAGTGGAACTTGGGAGTGAGATTGATATTCAAGAATTAAAAATGCTGGAATTGCAAAACTTAAACACAGAAAACAGATAATCAGCCTTACGACAAGAGAGAACACATTCAGATTTTCACATTCTATCTATATAACCGGTTTGTTGAGTTTTATTCTTGTTGATTTTCAATATTTTGGATTAAAAATTTCTATTCTATGGCAGCCGGATCGAGCAATGAAGACCATATTTGTTGAAAATCAAAAAAATTAGGACGACATTTTGAAATTTAGGTCTAGAAATTATTGACAACGTCTGCTTTAGCTAATACAAGTTGAAACTATATCATTAACTAACTGATGTTTTTGGTGATGGTTTGGAAGTGAATTCTCTTATTACAAAAGATAGTAAAAAATTCGAAAGACACTCTAGGCGACTAACTAGTGCACTTCGATGAGCTCCTGAAAACAAATGTGGCTCTAAAACATGCACTTCGGTAAACTATTGTAATATTTTTCTGGGTTCAATATTATTTCATTTTTATTTATTTATTATTAAATCAACAGTATTTTGTACAAACAGTCGTCCAGTATGGACGTGTTTTCTTTTCGCTCCATTATAATATTAAAATTTATTAAATATTTTAAACCTCTCCGCCCCTGACCTTAATTTTATTTGGTAAAAACTGTCTTTTTTTAAACCTTTTCTGCACCTTATTCGTATTCTCAACAAGAGAAAAAAAAAATAAATAAACAAATACATAAGTCAAAGTGCTACTCTTGCAAAAATGAAACTAGTGCAGATCGTATTTTGTGCGGCGGTCTCTGTGGGAAAGCATTCCACCCATCATGTATCGGGGTAGGCAAACGATCGCTTAATTATATTCTATTACGTAATTACGTTCATATACATAATTGGGAATTAAAAGTGGGTAGATATCCTAACTTTAATAATATCCACCCCATCCTTTTAAAAAACTCTTTTAAAATAACTCCCCCTCCTTTGTCCACTACTCCTGCCTTTAAAACTTCATCCTCCCCAAGCTACACAACTCCTAAATTGAAATACTCAAACTCTCATGTTTTGAATCCCGCCAGTACATACCTACTTCCTCCACTGTCGCCGAGGTCACTGAAGCTCCTAAACGTCATATCCAAAACCGGGTCTCATTTGATTTAACTCCTCCCAATATTCCTTCATTCCCACCACCAGTCATTGATCTTTCATCCAACAAATCAACAGTTTCTCTTCCATCCATTTAAAAATTTTGAAATCTGTTCTGAAGAAATGTTTTATAGCTTTGATAAAAGGTTGGAATTGAATGTCTCATATAAAAAGAATTTTGTTCTTTAATGCAATAACTAAAAGCTTCTGCAAGAGATATTGGTTTCATTGCTCTTACTGTAGATCCAAGCGGTTCTTTGAGACCAATAAGAAAGGTGTTTAGACACATTTCGGAGTAAAGATTAGTTTCTGAATTCAAAACGTTAGAGTCTTTTTCGTGAATGTGAATATGATTATTTAAAGTTGATAAAATTTTAACAATTTTAGAGTAAAATACTTCAATTGAATCATTATACTGTTTTAAGTTATGTAAATCGAGTATAAGAGAAGTTTCGTTTCTCTTATCAGAATAATGTAAGATAAGGTTTGTTTTTATTTGAAGCCAATCCAATGGAGTTCCAAACATATTCAAAACTTCATTGACTTGACAAATGATTTTATTTCTAATAGCTCTCAAGATAATACCAGCATAGGGTGTTTTATCTATGGTAGTCATCACTTTTAAAATTTCCTCAAAAAAATCATGCAAAAATCTATGATTACCATCAAAATGTGGCAAATCTTTAAATGGAATTTTTAATGAATTCATGACTAAATTAATATTTGCATAATTTAATGCTCCTGCTGCGGCAGTTTGGTTCGTATTTTCGGTTCGAAAATTTGAACAGAAATTTGTGTTTGCTTCAGTATTGAAGCTGACTTATATCAGCTAATTCTTCAGTTAAGTTATTAGATGTGCCGGTATTCATTTTAAAATTCGTATTGTAAACTAAATCTTCCTCAACAATTTCTAATTTAATATTATTGTTTTCTTTAACTTTTTTTTACTTTTGGCATATGATTGTAAATTTAATAACAATTTGAAAATAAGCTTAAAGAGTAATTTTGTAATATTCAATTTGAAGACTTACATGCATACATATATATTTTCTTTTTTTTTTTCTTGTTTTTACTCTTGAGTATAGTACAATATTGACTGCGCCAGTTATGGTTTATTCTTTTGGAAATAAAAATGTATATGTTTTCTTTTGGAATTAATAATTTAATATGAAAACTATTTACAAAAATTAAAATTAAATATCAATCAAATCTGAATTTTAACAAAAATATTAAATTAAGAAGTAAATAATTAATAGATAATAAAATAAACAAAGTAATACATTAATTAAACTATCTATAAGATATTTGAATGAGGTGGATAATAAATTAAATGTTGTGGAAGTTATGCATCCATAACTCACGCCTTCGGGAGGTTAAAACCTATGAAAACGTCCGGAGGTACTTGACCTATCTACACGATAAACCAGAACACGTCTGTGTGGACGGTAAAACAAAAACCAACCTTGAACTTCTTATTTCTAAAGATGGACATTTGACACATTTTAAAATCGCGATATTTTCTAAACGATTTCTAATAGAAAAAATTAATAACATGTTTTTTAAGGAATCACAAGACCTACAAGTCTCACGAATACTTTTTTTGATAGCTTCTTCCGTTTACCAACATTTTCGACATTTAACCTTGAATAAATTTTTATGCGTACATGGGAATTTTGGGGACTTTTGACTTTATACTTCTATCGATGTTTCAATGCTCTGTACCAATTTTCAGCTCTGTGCAAATTATTTCTGGGTCGAATGTCCATTTCGCCAAGACTAAGTGTGGAGAATCGAAAAACATAAAATTGATATTTTTTTGCTTTGCAGTTTTTTTTTATTTCAAATTTTTATTTTAAATTTGATTTTATGCAAATCAAAATTTGAAATTAATTAATGAACTCTGAATGAATTTATGACATTTATAGTGAATTCATCGTAAATACATATATTCTAAATGTATATGGGAAGCACTTTTTCATATGCGCTTTAGTCATAAGTGGGGTTCACATTGACTAACTTACCGGACGACAAAATGACAGCTGTCTCCTGGGAAAATTTCAAAATCATTTGAAAATGATCCAACCGATTCCCATCCGGTCATTTTGACAGCTCGTCGTCTGGTAAGTTAGTCTATGTGAACCCCCCTACATTTGAGGAAATTGATGAAGGATATCGTTGTTATTATTTTTACATGCTATTTTTTAGCATATATGTTAAAATGATTAATGACACAAATATAGAAAATTATTGGAAAATGGTTGCTATGAACCCGATTATTACAAAACCATTCAACGAAAACTGAAAGTTAATATAATTTCAATTTCCCACATAACTTAATCCTTCAATTTTTCATTATCCTGCATTTTCCTATATATGTATAACAAATCTACTGACAGAATTTTTCGACCAACGCCTAATGCTTGATTGAAAAATTTTAAATTCATAATTATTTTCAACTTTTCTATAGAAATCTTACCTACATACATATGGTTCTCTAATTGCAGTAATTTAACTAATATTTAATCTGATTGAGTTTATCTCAACTCATTAATCAAATTATATTAAATTTTCCAACATAGCCCATCAGTCCCGGCATCGTCCTTTGCAATTCCCCCCTGCGAGTGAGTTGCATGGGTTCATGTGCAGCGTTGAAGTATAGAACTTTTAAAGAGAAACCCTAATTTCTAATAAATAATAATTTCAAGCTCTTTGATGATAATAATTTATACCACGCGATCTGATCCAATTATTATTTTGTTCGCCTGCAACAAAAAAAAAATTCCCAAGTGTAATTACCGGAAAATTTTTGCAGTATTAAACTCATTCACACAGACATTTATAAGTAGTACGGCAACAGCAATGGCAACCGAAAATTGTTGCTGCCTCCTGCAAAAATGAAAAGAAAAAAAATTAATATAAATGTCCATTTCCCAGGACATGGTACAGCAGCGGTAGCGGCCGACGACGACGTTGCACGTGCAAAACATCATTCAATCATAAAAACACGCACTCGTTGGTCCTTACAACTATAACATCACTGCAAGCGGTCCATCAACCGTCACACGACTGCAGCAGGACAGGAACACAGCCTCATCATTTTCCACACAACCACCACCACCATCGTGAATTGGCATCATTGCAATCATCTCCGAGTACTGAGTCCTTTTTCGTTCCCTGGCCAATATGTTGATCTGTCTCCCTGCTATTACCCAGATCAGAATAGTTTTTTTTTCTCGTGCAGTGAACACAATACAATGCATTACCATCAATGCCAATGCCGTTGTCGTTTTACCACCCTCTTCAATGTACAGAGTCTACCTATTAGTATATATGGAATATCCTTTCGTGTCCTGGGAATACAAGGAATGACGAATTACCCACTATTGCCATTGCCATTGCCACATCGCCATCGCTCCAAAAACCGACACTTCTGTTCGGTATTCTTTTGCTCGTCACTCTCGACGTCTGCCTTTTGTTGATTGTATATTTAATTAAATAAACTATAAAGGCGCGATAGAGAGGTACAGAAAAGGGAAAAGCTGGAGTAATATTCGCCTGGTGATGGGAGAAAAGGGCTCAGACATACGTTTCAAATAATAACAATGCGTCTCGGTCTGTACTGACTATGCTTCAGGACCGCATTTCAAAATATAAGAAAATATTACAAGAAAAGGTAAGGAAGTGCCGATAAAACTTTAGTAAGAGAAAGCAAACAATATTTTATGTCGAAGGTTTCTGAGGAACTGAGCGTGAGATTTAAGGTCCCGACCGTGACCCATATAATCCGTCAAATACGTTGCGGCAACGTATCCATTGACGTCAACGGAAAGAGGTTTTCCGTACAACAAGTTGCGTTCACGGATTGTCTTTGGCAGCCGAAAAAAAAGCAAAATCTTAAATTAATAAGTTTGTTCGATATTTCCCCGCCAAATGCACATACTCGGGAATCTCAGATCAGAACTCACACCTGTTTTCTTTGGTTCTCTGATGTTAACAATTTTTAACTTTCACTTTTTTCTGTTAAAATTCAAAAAAAGTGTAGGTGCAAATAAAAGACAAATATATTTTCTACAATGTCTTACAACTTCTCCACTAAAACTAATAGTTTTGGAGAAAAGTATCGATTCGCATTTTTCAAAATGATAGGTTTTGCTAAGAGGGTGGCGGGCGTCCCGATAATCATAACTTAAGCATTTGAAAAAATACAGCCTTCCTGTACCTTGTTCCACTAAACAAATCTATCTTTACTGTACTAATAAACAAAACCTGAATTCGTTATTTTTTGCTCTATTATTAATTGTAATAGCTCGTTGAAAGCAGCAATAAATAGACTCAAATTTTTATAAAAATATATAATATTATTGAACAAGTCGTTACACAAAATTCTGCGTTAAAGTTGGAAAATTTGTGAAACGAAACTTATACCTTGAGTGCATATTTCGGACAGATGAAAACAAGTTAACCGTCTTGCAAACTTTTTGCCAATATAGCTCTGAGGCAACCAATAATTTGAGAATCATTTATATATAAAATGCAATGTTATTGCACTTTGAATTCCAAACGCTTCACCTGTGGTCTGCAAGAACTGAACATCGGATTCATGCAAGATCTCGAAACCTCCCAGAATTACAAAGAAAAATCTTAACCACGTGCTGCCAGTCAGCTCAACGACAAACTTGGTGTCTAATTGTACATATTTTGGGTCAAGGAATAACACTGCATGGTTTCCAAATGTATAAGGGGCTGGGGTCTTGGGGAACTTATTGCGTACTTTTGAAGAAAATTGGCAAGTATTGAATGTCCCGAAAGTAAAGTTATTTTGGGCACAATTGATGCCAAAGTGATCCTCCAGGGAAGTAATAGAACCATGTTATCATGAGATCATGAGGGGAGACCAGACTGAATTATTTAGCAGCAAGATGCAAATTTGAACGGTTGTTTATTAACTGTATGTTCTGAACGATTGACACGAAAGTAGTGGTCACCCTTATTTGCAAGTTCCATCATCTTATAACCTTGTGTGCAGGTTTCAAAATTTGTGCAGATTTTGGTACAGTCAGAACATTTACTAACTTAAACATCAATGTTGCCTACGAGAAGCTGGGTAAAGGGAAATCCCTCGTAATCCACGTATTCCACAGTTTTACGGGATTTGATATACTTTCGATTTGACCATGAGATTATACAATACTAATCTAAATACCCACATTGCGAAAACTAAGATACTTTGGTAACTTTAAAAATAGGCAGATAAAAATATAGGCTGGAAAAAATATTGGTGCTTTTGTCCAGCAGGTTGACATAAACCCCAACTTCAGAGCTAACAGACCGGGTTATATAGCCAGTTTATGAAACACTACTACTGTTGCCTTTTGAAATTGCAGACAAACCTGCTAAATTCTGTCCAATATTTTGGGAATTTTCTATAAGTTACAAGAAACAACGTAATCAAAAGTCACAAATAGAAAGTCAACTGATTTGTTTAGTCAAATAATGAAGGTTTTCAAATAGAAACTCTTAATAATGAAACCAACTTTGTATTCTTATCAGGGCATTTTTTCTTCAGTTAGTATAAAATACATCCATCCGCGGATGGATGGTTGGTGGACCAATGGAAAATACGTTTTATAAGTTTATGTTGGTTTTCTACTCTTTATCATCTACAACTACTCTTTCCCCAAAGGACTAATTACTTTTTTGCGCCTTCAACATTTCTACCATAACAAATACAACCTTGAGTTAAAAACTCTTCCCCTGGGATTCATTAATAGTTGAATGCGCCTTAAGCTTCCTCTAGCACAAATGCAACCGTGAATTTTGTGGAACCATCCCTTCCTTCGCCCGTCAGCCATTATAATGCAAAAGCGCACTATGTTTTTGTCGGTTTTGGGTGTTGGTACAATTACGCTGATGGAATCCTTCCTTCCTTCCCAAACCCAAACACACAATGTTGAACAATGCCACGGAAACCAATAGAATTTTGATCTCACATGTAAGTTGGTTTTGGCTTTGGCGTGCCTTTTCCCAAGGTGAGAGCGCAGCCTGAAAGAACACGAGTCTTCCTCGTATTAAATGAATTCGACGACGATGACGACGAAGTCGACAATGACAACAACGCATGGTTTGACGCCAATGGGGGTTTAGACGCTTTGCTTTTACGTTAGGCTGCACTCCTGTGGTCCTGGTCCTGGGTTCTATACCCTGATCCTGTTTCTGCTCCCTCCTCCATTGTGTTGTGTGTTTCATAAAAACACTATGAAACACTGGATGATGGAACAATGAGCTATTGTAGTTTTGTGCTGTCAGAATGATTCGAAAATATAAAAACGGAATTGGATTGGTGTTTTTGTGTTTTGTTTCTCACCCCATGAGGCAAGGTGAATACTAAAGACCTGGACAGATCCAGGATACATATATATATTCGTATAGTGTAGGTATGCGAACAGTGGAGCGACTGACTCCACGCTCTGGGGTGAGTCACATACATTAAAACAATCATATATAATATCCAGACAATGTCATGCAGGAATTGATGTCTTTTGGGGTACCAGGACATGCATGTTCGAATACCGCGGTACCACCATGTGGAATAGAGGTGCATTTATAATTTGAGTTTTACACAACTCCAACCCAAACATATACAGTCATGGAATGAGATGAAGCCATTAATAAGTTGCTGACATGACAGAACGATGTCATTAAATTTTGGACAGTAAACTTTTTTGTGATATAAAAAAAGGACCTTCGATATTATCCAGGGATCGCTTGTGCTGAATATGAGAGTTTAATTTGGATATGGTTCTCTTTATTGAACTTTGTCGTCATTTGACAGAGACAAACGATTAATGGTCGATATAATAAAATTGAAGGAATGGAAAGACCATTGACATCATAATAGGTAGTCTGTCAAAACTGCTGGCGTCCTGGCGACTGTTAATATGTTTGCAAATTAAATTGCTTAGATTGTATCTACACAAATTAAATGTAATAAGAAAGTAGCTAAAGTGATTAAAATGAATGATTCGTGAAATTCCTGGTTCACAATGAAGAAAAACTCCTTAACTACGCAGACTTTTAAAATATGAATCTTCTGAACTTTGCACACATTTATGTAAGATTTTGTATGTCTTGTTGTCTGAAGGCCTGAAGCCTTTCATAAACAACCGCATTAGTTCTAATCTATTTTATCTATTTAATTTTAAGCCACCATCGAACAAATATGTGCACACAAATATGAAACATGGAAAACAGTTCTTAATTAAATCGATAGTCACCCATTTCATGCAAAAATTTCATGCAAATCCGTCCACACGTTTAGGCTGTGGCTCTCTGTACAGATGGACGCACAGACGAACAGACGAACAGACGAACAGATGAACAGGCGAACAGACGAGCAGACGAACACACGAACGGACGAACAGACGCACAGACCGACGGACGACGCGACGGCATGACGGAAACCACTTTTTTGGACTTCTCCATCATCGTAATGTTGGTTTTGATAAAAACTTCGATTTTCTTGACACGAAACCAATACTTGCCCTTAGAGCAAGAGAAAATAGAGTGAGATTTCGAAAAATTATCGAATATTCTTTCTTCAAATACACAAAACTCACTGCACAAAAACTCACAAAACAAACTACAAAAAATGATAATTTGGTGGTGATGTAACCTGAAAAGCAAGAAAAAAAGTTCATTCAAATTATACGAAATATAGGGGGTACATCACAATAAATAACACTGGTCAACAAGGGTTTTTGTTGACCAAACAATGATAACGATTTGTAAAGGTTTTTGACGTGCAGAACTCGAATCCGAAATCGGAATTTTCAAGCTCTAGTTTTTGAGATATTCCCGTTACAAAATTGTAAGAAAATCATTTTTCAATATTTTTGAAGCGATGTTATAATTTAAGGTAACCCCTAACAGCAAAAATTGTAACGGATTATGGAAGAAGATTATTTTAAATCACTTCGATGTCTCTTTTCTCCTCCGAGAAATCTTAAGTGGAAATTAATGTATTTTTCTTGTTGCCGAAACAAAACTATACTTTGCATTTTAACTAAGTGTATTGTTTTTTTTTTTTTTACTTTTAATAAGCTATGGCTTGAGATCTTATCTTGTACAAAACCCGGCTTTGGTTTTGCAAAACTGTACAAAACTTGTACAAAATTATAGATTTGTTTTTAAATTTTGCGCAATTGCCGTTTTCTAAAAAATTTGTGGTTTTAATAAATCAGCAGGCAGTTTTAATCTTTAAATAAGTTTATAATGCGATTTGGAACAAAAACTGTTTTCGACCCCCATTATCCAAAACGATGACTTATCGGTAATGGCAAAGTGAAAATTTAAGAGCACCTCAAAAATTATAAAATGGACTAATAAAAAAAACTCAACCAAATCTTTCCAGATAAAAGTACCAACTTAATGTCTAAAAGTACTCAATATGGAGGTATTGAAGGACTTTTAATTGGATGTTGTAGGTATACGGTCAAATTTCCTATCTTTGCTTTGCTATATGCGGAACAGAACAGAGTCATGACCATAGACTTTCCTTATTTATAAATTGTTATCTTGTTCATGTTTAAAAAAAACTTTGAAAACAACAAAAACACAAAATATTTGTTAGTTTCCAGCGTTTTTGTGCTTCAAAAAAATTACAACGACGCATAAAAAGGAACTGCTGCTTGTGTTCATAAAGGGCAGTTAAACCCCGCTTAGTTAAACTGACCTTCACTTAAGAATAAGAGAATGATCCCCGTAAAAACAAATTAAAAATCATTTGAACTTGAGTTTAAACTGCTTTAAATCCCTTGTAGGAGGTTTTCCACTTTTGTATTAATTTTCAATCGACGTTTGAGTTTCAACTTTTGCTATAAAACTGGACATAAGGTTCTATTTTAATAGCTGAAACTCATTTCGATAAGCTCATATTCATTTTTTTTTGGAAATAACAAGGAGATAATTGTTATTTTTTTACAACATCAATTTGGAAACTTTTATCCTGAAGGTTTTAATTAAAATGCATAGAATATCATTCTACTTTTCAATTCAGTCAATTTCCAACCAAACGGCAAAATCTTAGTTTTTGAAACGGTAACTGAATCTCAGTATTATAATTTTTAAGTACACAAAATCGTTATAAAAAGTCATAACTACAATAATTCAACTACGAAACCACATTCTTCAAACATATGAATCACTAAAAATATTCAATATACCAAACTTGTCCCCTTTAATCACCCTATTTAACTTTTAAGAACCGCACATTTTGGGCTCATTGTGAAAGTGAAGGATGTTTGGTTCGTAGTTAAAACGAACCCAAAACATCCTGTCGTAATCTAAATCCGGTTAAGAAGACTTTGCAAAACCTCATACCAATATCATTTTTATTCTGCTTTGGGGTGTGGGAGAGGAAATATTATGCGAAACACAAAGCCCCCCCTACTGCGGCCAACCCAAAACAAGGACTCAACTATTAAGGTTAATTAACTGAAAATAATGTTTAACATCAACATGACAAGATGTATCCAAATGTCCATAGTAGAAACCACAAAACCACCACCTCTACTCAAACTCATTTTAATGATAGAAGCACTGCCAATGCCAATGCTGCCGCCCTTTGAATGATGGTGGTGCTTACCCTTGCTTTACTCGCTGTAATGTGGTTAAACTTATACCAAAAAAACCCCAAATGGGGTTCAAATATTTAAACTCTTTGTGAAAGTCTTTCGGACAGTTGTTGTAGATAGGTAGGTTTTGTATTTGTAAGGTTGAAAGGATGGGGTTGTAAAACCTATAAGACAAAAGCTCAACACCACCATCACCATTTATTTCGTTCTTACACCTGACGTCATTCTAGACAAATAGAAATACTGTGTCGCTATAACTACTGCTAAAGTTTTTGTCACCTAAACCGACACAAATGACAAACCAAAAAAAAAAAAAAGTGAGTAGAGAGAAAAAAACTATGGAAGGTGAAATGAAGGATTTTACGTCCACGAAAATTTATAACAGATGGTTATATTCCCTTGGGAGAGAGAGAAAGGCTAAACGAATCCCGTCCGTCTGGGGCTCAGGACTACTTTCCACTTAAGGGTGGACATAGACAAGGTGTAATTGAAAACAGAAAGCAAACAATATTCCTTAGCGAGACGGATTAACGAATTATCATCAGCCAAGCAACTCCACAGGGGTTGGTTGAAATTAGATATGAAAAGTAAATACCGCACCAAGGACTTTATTCTTATTTCCAAGTCTCAAGAATCCGTTAAAATGCATTGCAAATAAAATTGGCCACGCACACGTGCGCCTCAAAGAACTCATTCACAATATTGTGTCAAATTTCCATTCGAATTCTCGATATCTCGAATAAAAAGGAAAAAAAAAATTGAAGGACTCAACCAAAATTTGATTTAAAAATCGGCATTGTATCATTTTGCCCTCGCTTTCATTTTATTTGACACCGAATATACAATATTTGAATCGTAGATGTAACAGAGTTATAAATGGAAGTATCAATTGTTGTTACACACCCCTTGGAGAAGTGCGGAATGAGCCACCCCTGTAATGATACCCATAGCAACCAATACCACCACCCTTGACATCTGTTTAATGCCGAAGTTTAATCTGCTCTCCTCCCGCATTATCCTTGATCCAGTGGGATATTCCATCTATACTGTTGTGTTTTCTTGTTGAATTGATTAAATGATATCATTAAGGGTTTTTATTTAAGGGCGGACCATTCGTCCGTGTCCTTTGCTTATTTCCGTTTGTCCAAGAGTGTGTATAGTTGTTAAAGTATGGATAAGGTTAACCCGAACCCGTTCTATAACTCAAGTCCAAGGATATGGCGAATTTTGACGTTATTGATTGTTTTTTGTGTCCCTACGATGTATAGTACATTATACTACACGTATATTGTCCTTACTTGGTTGTTGTATAGGTCGTCGTTGTCGATTGTATATATTCATTCGTATATTTGCCACCGTAACCGTTTTATATAAAAGAGTTGTCATGGAATTCAATTTATTGTCATGTCACTTGTTTCGGAACATTCGATTCTGGTTTAGATACACACGTATCCCGCATTGACAGAACCATGCAAGAAGAGGTATCAGAGAAGGAAGAGAGATTAATGTTAATTTCATGGCAATTTATTTGGGTCTAAACACGTGGTTGTGTAGGTATGTATGGTATAGGAAAGGCCCTTGTTTTCCTTATACCTACTATTTTCTGTATAGATATACTAAAGAATGTGATGGAACGTAAGTTTTTATAGGGTGTTATCAATGAAAACTTTAATTCATATATTCAAAGGGGTCCTAACTGGTCAACACTGTTCGAAATAGCAAGAAATTTTCTTCATTCTTTTAATTTTTGGCAATCTCAACCCCAAATGACTTGTTTTTTACTATAACACGCCCTTGGTTTTTAAATTAAATAAATTTTCTACAATGTGAGGTCAAAATTCAATTACTTTTGCAGGGCAGCGGTTAAAAATTTATCATTTTTTTCAAACTCAATTTTTTGTCTATGGAACTAAGGGATTGAATGAGGGGACCTTTAGAAGGTCCATATAGCTTTTTGAAACCTTGATCACAATGTGACCAGGTAACCCGTCTTGAAGGATACTTCAATTTTCAGTGACATTTTTTGATATAGCAAATTTTTTGGCTCATTTATGACGCCAAGTTTACATGTTTGTTAACAAATTTTGAGAAACATCATCTTAGCAGCGCTAGTTTTCTTTTATTTAATTAAACTTGGTTCGAACTTAGGTTGTGGCAGTTGTCACGCGGAGTCTTCGTGGCACAACAGGTTCCCAAAGTTATAAAAAAAATCGATGAACTCGTGATCATTGATAAACTAATTTTGTAAATGGGAAGTGGTAGAACCATACGATATACAACGGATTCGGTAACTCGCTTCATTTAAGAGATATAGATCATTAAAAATTCATTGAGTTTCCATACAAAATGTCAAAAACCACATTATTTTAGGGGGTTTCATGGTCTATATCTCTTAAAGAATGCGAAGTATCCAAAAATATTATTTTTCGTTCTATTTTCCATTTACTTGTTTTTTATAGAATTTTCAATAACTTTGACAGCCTGATGCATCAGTGGTTAAAGACTGCCAGATGTTGTTGTTTTTTGAAGTCCAGGAACGAAGCTTAACAAAATGTAATAAAAATTGGCATTGCTAGGATGGGCAATTCCGTTTTCATTTCAATACTGTAAAAATTCGCTATTTATAATGTGAAAGGGAATTTATTTAATAAAAAGTAAATGTGAGCTACACTACTTGTCTACACCTTCTGCATGTAATGTAGCTCACATTTATTTTTTATTAAATAAATCCCATTTCACATTGTAAATAGCGATTTTGTGTAGTATGTAGAGTGGTAATTAAAGAATCTAATTTCTCGTCTCAATGTCCTTGGGGGTTAAAACCGGCATATGAAAATTAAGAACTATTGAAAAGACATTGAATGAATGGTTTGCGAAAAACCTCTCCAGAAAGCAGTTTGTTGCAAAGAACTTCACTTTTGGTGTAACTATACAATTCATTTACAACAATTGACTGCAGGAAACTAATTTTTTTAAAACTTGCCTATATGCTTGTGGTGTTCATATGAATTCTATGCTACAGAAAGTTATTTAGTTCGTGGCGCAATAGCAGCAGCCTTTGTTCGAAATCGAGAGGTCACAGGTTCAATTACCGGTGAACGCTGAACTTTTTTTTTTGTATTTATTCGTTCTCATAAATTGTTTCACCAAAAGAATTTAAGAGTTTGCGGCAAACGAAGTTGAAGTCGAATAATTTCTTTCAAACAAACGAAAAGTTGTATGACGCAAACGATTCGTTCTCTCGTTTTGTTTATATGCATTCTACGTCAATCATAAATAATACAGTCCGTAACGGAATGACAAGATACTCGCTTTGTTAGTGAGAGGTCGCAGCTTCAAATCACAGTTGTTACGCTAAACTTTTTTTTTTTACCGTTCCCAAAAAGGTTTCATTGCAAACGAATTCACCAATTTGATACAAACGGGTTCAATTTATTTCCCATTATTATCTAGCCCCTGCCACCCCCGGATTGATGGTTAGTGCGATGGACTATCACGCTGGAGCGGAGGTCTGTGTTCGATTCCCAGTCATGCCACCTTTATTTGTTTCAGGGGTACTGCCTCTTGCGAAGAATGGACAAAACCTTCAAGAGAGCTGCGTGTTACAAAATGTGCATCTCAACAAGCCGTTCGGAACCGGCAGAAAATTGTATGTCCCTTATTCCTTCTAAAATACACTCACACAGGAAATAGTTGAGAGTGTCAGTCACTAGGATCTTGGTTCTTCGTGAGATAGTCATGCCACAAAATTTAATTTAATCTAGCCCCCGAGTTAAGTTAGTGTTGGCTCACCTCACCAGTCACCATTGAAAACCAATATATCAGAACTACATAAGAGGAAATTTTCTGGAAAAATATAAGAAAATCGTGGCTTTAATTTCGTTTGTTAGGTTAAGTCCATAACACACTGTGTTAGCAACAACAACAAAAAAAAGACAAAAAACTCACTCTTATCCCCTATAGTCTCCTCACATAAAGCACACACAAGATTTCTGGGATGATCATTTCAAAGTGCTTTCACAGGATGTGTCGATAAACTTGTCAGCGTTTGTTGATTAATGAAAGGATTTCGTTATACGATGCTGTTGCATATACATATAAATGGATCGGTGACAGGTTTGTTTTGTGAAGCAACAAGAAAACAAAATAGTTAATGGTGGGAATCACATTTAAAGCTAAATGGGAATGGGGTGTAAAAAGAGAGGTTGAAGAAGTGTGTTCAAATATATTGTGTAGATTGAACAAGTGAATTTATTTTGTATAAGCTTAATTGCTGGATTTAGAGGACTATGTGCTATTTTAACAAATCGAAGGACATAAGTGGACAATAGTGTCAAATTGTTTTAGAAGTACTTTAGTTAGGCTATATAGAGGATCAAAAATGGATGTACATACAACTGGAAATATATCATAAATCGTTTATTTAAATGTTATTGTGCTGTTGGTATTCTTTAAAGGACTGTGAGGCTATGTCTATAAAAAAATTGCAACTATTTTACTTTAATTAATGGATTTAAAGGACATTCTTCTTCTACGAAAATGCAGTTGTTCCACAAATTAGAATTGTTGTCTATAAAGCAAATTTACTAAAATAGAGAAATAAATTTCTCAGCTGTGGACACATTTTCTAGGAAACAAAAGCTTTTCTCAAACTAGACATTTAATATCGAAATAATTCTGACCTCACTAAAAATTGGCATAACAGAAAAACAGAAACAAGCCGTTATAAATCCAAAGACTGCAAGTGTCAAAATATGATTATCAGTCGTGATTCTAACCATGCTAGAATTATCAAAAAATAAAAAAACCTTTCGCTTCAGCCTGCATACCAGGCCATTCTGGAAATTTTTAAAGCAAACCCTTCCAGAAATGTAACCGAGCCTACCTTAAATCTTAGTATTTGGAGTATAAATGGATCCTATAATAATGTGCCCGCTTTGTAAAGCCTTCTGAAATAAGAAGCAGATCTATTCAAAGCTTCAATTTTTTCTTTAGTTTTTTTTTCGTTTCACACTATAAAGTAGTATACATGTATACACATGTTACTACTCTTTAAAAATGGATCCATTGGAAGGAAAATATTGGTGTATGAGTTTTTTTTAAATCCTTTATCTTACCCCGTTAGCCAATATACTCGTACCCCTGCACCTGCACCCTGCACCAATCTACATACTCAATAAGTCGTGTCAGTTAAATGTCTTTCAAAACCATAAAATACCTAACTAAAAATGATTTTTGTGTATAATTCTCTAAAATCAAATTAGTTTGGTGCATACCAACATGTTAAATAAAACTTAAAATAAAACTTAAAATCAAAAATAATCTCACCAAAAAAAATGCTTTTAAATTCCACACAAAAGAGCTCAAACATCAACCGAAAACAAACCCAGTCCTCGGACTGACCTAAATGCTTACGCTTATCAGATCCCGAACTCTGTTGATTTCCGCAACCAATCAAATTCAACATACCTACACTACTCTTTAACCTATCTTCTGAATGGAGGGAAAGCAAGGGCAAGCAGCAGTATAGAATCCCTTGAACAATCCAAGCACAATTCTATCAAAATCCAATCAAATTGACTTTGACTTTTATTCAGTTTCTGCTTTATATGGAACAGCCCGCTGCATTAGTTAGATACCTACTACATACATATTATGTATATGTGTGTGTGTACAATGTACATATACATTGAATTTAGCTTTGATAGCTTTTCTAGACTTAATTCATTCGAATGCCATTGCCGTTGCTGCAAATAAAATCTAATTGCATTGCCAACTGTAGTTGAAGCTCAAGTATTAGTATATATGCACTTCATCTTACCCTTGGGCTACCGAACCTCCTTCAATGTCCATCATCCAACTACACACCCAACCCGCCACCACCACCGCACCGTCTTCTGTTGTAGCTGTTTAAACAATCGCGCAGCATGTTGAACATTTCCACAACGTTTACTTTGAAAATCCTTTCGAGCTAACTCATCCGTGTAAATCCGTAAAATCATGTATTTAGCCCAGAAGTAGCACGTGTCACGTCATTGTCAATTGATACGCATGAAAAGACAGCTGTTCCATTCGTAATGTATACCCAAGACTTGGTACTCAATTCTATAGATACGCATGTAATGCATCCAAACGTGCGAATTCAAGGATTACCTATTACGATTACCAAAGCCTTATACGACGACTGATTAAGGTTCTCGAGAATCCCTTCAAAAACCGCTCTTCCTATTACTGATATACCTCCTAGTGTCTTTGTGTTATCCATCTAATGTCATTGACATATCTAAAACAAGGTGGTGGCAGCAACGATGAAATGGAACGCACTCTGGCACAAAGTAACCATTAATTGCGAAAAGCCAGTGACCGTACCGTTTGCTTACGCACAAACGGCACAGCAACGGTTTCTGTTTACGAACAATGCCAACAAGTAACAGTAACAACAACTATCGAATAGTAATTTCTAAAGCAAATGCCTAGGGCTTCTTTTGAGAATCCCATATGCATAAGACAGGGCATGCAGGAAAAGTCCTATTTATTGCGCGCTACATATAGCAAACTCGCATCTTGCATTTAATTATTCCTTTTCCAACCCCTCTATTATACTCGCTTACTACTATTCCTGATTTTCTAAATCCAGATTTATTGTATAGTAACGCATTGTTTTCGTGACCCTTTTGTCATTTCAGGAGTTGCATAATCGGACCAGAGCTTGAAGTTAAAGTGTGCTCCATTGGAACTGTGATAAACCGTTCGGCATATGTGGCCGACTATTGCCAACTTGAAGGTACTGGAAGACAATCACAGCCAATGCCTATCAGATGGATGTCGTGGGAGAGTGTTTTATTGGTAAGTGTTTTTTTTTTCTATTTTATATGAGAGACATCCTGACAACCATAATGAGGTTTCACATAATCTTGAAGACCAGAATTTTGGACCACTATCGTTATACTTACCTGAGATTGGTGAACCACTTTTTCAAAAGTTCTCATTTTGTTAAAACAGTTGCAGGTGTTGTTAAAAGTTGCCGAGACCATGATAGTAGTTGTCTTATACTTTCAGAGTTACAGCACATTTATTTTTAAATTTTCTAATGAAGGCTGATATTATGAATATTAAAACAAGGGAGTTGCTCAAAAACCGGGACAGTCAATTTTGGTAAAAATCAAAAATCAAAAAATGATAGGAACTATAATGATGACTGTTCAAAATCTTTAAGATTTAATCATGATTCCGCTTCAAACAAAGGAATATAAAACTTATGACCACCAGAAAAACCACTTAAGTCAGCTTTTTAACATTTTTCAGTATAGCTTTTTGAATTTTTTTTTTTTGATTTTTGTGGATTATGGAAAAGCAAATAAAAACATTACAAAGAGCAATTTTATTACCAAAACTATAAAAAGGTAGTATTTCGTTTGTAAACTTTGTTTTTTCTAAAGTCATTATCAGTTTTCTTTAAACAAGCAATATTAAAAGTGGAAATTTTTAGTTATCCCTTTACAAAATTGTCATTTTTAGTGTTTTTTGTATGAAAACAATAAGAAGGTGTTTTTAAAAATAGCTCAAATTTGAACTTGACCTATGTTTTTGTAAAAGAAAATATGCGCTCATTACAAAACCACGAAACGTTCTTGCTCGGCAGACGTTATCCTGCACAGTAATTTTTATTTTGTATTTACATTAAATGTCTTATAACCCGATAGCTTATACGTTTTATTAGTTGTGGTCCAACTACAGCAGCTACTCGCTAGAAAGAACAGAAAGAACCCTTTCACGGGTTTGGAATATTGATTATATTTGTGTCTAAGCTTGCTTTAAAAACAAGATTCGAGTTAATTCGCCCATGCATTTTTGCGAGAATGATCACACTGGTAGTTTTTAATAAAAAAAAATCAAATCTTTAATATGAGAAATGTTTTTCTGAAGAAAAAAAATGGGAAAACTACACTCATTCCAAAAGATCCATTTTTTTTAGCTTTCAGCTGATTTCGATTGTGAGTTTATAATATTACTTTCTAGAAAGTTTCCCAGTCTTGAAATAATTCAAAGGCGAGAATTTGATAAAATATGACACTACAATGAAGAAAAATTTAATAACGTTAGATATACGTCAGTTTTATCCGATCAGTTGGAAAACTTTTTACTCATTTTACTTGCGATATAGGTACTTTAGGGCAAGTTTAGGATTCGTAAAAAAATCGAACTCTAGATAACAATGAGACATGCCATTACGATGATAGAACATGCAAAAACTGCTAAACCGGTTTTCTTGAAACTTGGTGGTTAAAGGTCTTCGGTGATTCCCTAGAGGGGAAATTGAATTTTTTTTAGGACCAAAACTAACGGTACCTGTCATATAAGCGTTAAGGAAAAGTTAACTATTTTCAAAAACGGCTCTAATGATTTTGATACTTTTAAAATGAATGAAATGTTTGTAAAAATTCTACTAACGGTACTTTCCATAGAACCGTTTTCTTCATTTTGACTTTCTCTTAAAACAATTTAAGAAAAAGTTTATGTCATTTTAGTAATGAATTTAATTTTTATAAAATTATTTATTTTTAAAAACTTTATAATGTAAGAAGCTGTAACGTCCACAGCAACTTTGACCCTTAGAAAAAGTCCATGCGACCCAGTCGTGGATTTTTTTTTTTTTTTTTGCAATTCAAACAAATCTTTTTGAACATTTTTGTCTAAACTTTATTTTGCCAACTAATTGAAATCACGTATGTAAGTCACGTAAGAACAGTTTTCTTAGAAAGTTCCCCGCACACGATTTTTTTAATCCGTAGGAAAATGGCAAAGATACTGTTATCTTTGGTAAATAAAAAGATAATTCCAAAAACCTTCTGGACTGTTTAAAAAAAAACCCATATACAAAAATTGAAGTAAATCGACCTCATTTAAGCTTAGGCTTCTGATACTGATTAAAATATGTTCAATTTAGAGGAAATAAAAAAAATTTACTTAATCAGAATTACGTTTCGAGAAATGATTTTCAAATAAAAATCACCCAAAACTTTCAACTACAAAGATAATCATGCCTGTTATGGAATTCGCAATATACTTTACTCCCGGAGGGTCAGCGTGATTCACTGGGTTCGCGTTCGTATTTATATCAATTTTTAACTTTCCGGGTGCACTATATCACCTCCGAGTTCCACAATAGAAAATATGTTTAAAATAAGTGCGAATCCCGCCGCAACGCATTCGTCGGATTCTGTAATAGGGGTGAATAGATTCAGCTATTTAAAATAAAATGCACGGCCTGAATCGCATAAACTAGCTCTTTTAGTTCAAAGTAATAATATTTATTTGTTAGTTAATAACAATATTAAGTATTTGGTACATCACTCTATCAATATAATTGACAATAGCCGTGTTTTATTCAACACTAAGTAGCTACTCAACGTTGAATAAAAACAAGTAACTACTCAGTAGTAGCTGCTCATTATTGAATAAAATACACCTGGTAATACATGTAGGTATCAAAAATAAAATGCACGACTGGATCGCACGTACTTGCTCTTTGGTAAAAAGTAGCTTTAGACGTTGGAGCCTCTTATATAAAGTTTATAAAAATAAATAATTATGTTTTAAAATAAAAAATATAGGGTTTTGTTTAGGTTTTATATTTATTCAAAAGAAAAGCCTAACATGTGTAAAAAGAGTAAAACTAATTTTAACTTATTTTTTTTTAGTTTTTTAATTAATACATATGTATTTTTTTTAAAAAATTTAGTTAAATTGTTAAAAGTTTTATGAAATACCTGTGCACAAGATATAGTCAAAATCGGTTAAACCGTTTACGAGATATTCACAAAATCAAAATTAAAAACATTTTTGGCAAAAAACGGCAACGCTGTTTTTCCGTTATTCGAGTTTTTTGAGAAAAACTAAAAATGCAGTTTGAGCCGTTTTCCAGAAAAACTGTTGTATGGGAGGAACTAGTTTTAGATGAGATATTCAAAAACAATATGTAATAAAAAAAAAACGATTTTCTAAATTCCTTAAAAATCATCTGTATCAAATTTGAAGAAAATGCGCCCACTCATTTGGGCAGAGGAGATGTGTACAGATGGACGTACAGACGGTCAGACGCACAGACCGACGACGGACGGCATGACGAAAACAACTTTTTTAAGATTCTCCATCATCGTAATGTTGGGTTTGATTAAAACCCTAATTTTTTTTTGGCACGAAACCAAGTAAAAAATATTTGTTGTTTAATTTTATTTGCAAATTTAAATACACAACACTTTTCAAAATCATAAGAAGAACCTGTTTATACATTTTAAAAGAAATTGGTTAAGCCAGTAAGGATACATGTACGTTTAAGGAGAAAACTAAAAACTATTGCAAATTTCGCAAGATGCGTGTTAATCATATGTATTTCTGTTATTCAAATTTTTTTTCGGTTTTAGTGTCCCCCGCTACTGGGGCAAGTCGGACCATCTGGAATTTTTGCATTTGAAACAAAATAATTTTTAAGCTATTAGAAAAAGCCGAAATATTATCCTTTTTATTGATCTAAGATTCATTACTGCATAATAAATATATTTGAAGTTATGAAGCGTCAAACACGTAGCCCAGCCCTACCCTACTTGCCTTACAGAGCAAGTAAAAATATTGTTGGAGTAGTAATAGGAGTTAAGTAGCACTTCTTTTTATTATATTTGTTGTTTTTTTGGAAATGGTGTTGTCTGTGCGTCAATTAAATTTCAGAGCCATCCATATCGATGTTTTGAATATTTTTGAAAATGGTCAGAGGTTACTAATATTCTTCCGAATATATACTTAATGTTGAAAATTGTGTGATCAACACAATTTACTTTAGTTCTTTCAGGAAAAAAAAAATGCAAAAAAAAATCAAAATCAACATTGCTAATTTCAGATTTGAAAAATGAATCAGTCTACCTGTATTTTGTTCCATAAAATGGGTGTTGTTTTAAATATCTTTCCTGTACAAAAATATTAGATTTGAAAAAGGTAATTTTGTTACCATTTAATAGAAAATTAATTCGAGCTTTCATTGGAAGTATAATAAATGCACAAATACATGATATGTTTTTATTTTTTGGCGGGTTTTATATGAAAAGTACTAGAAGAGTTCATTGAAAATGGCTCAAGTTTGAACAAAATTAAACTTTTAATAATCCGTTACGTTTGGGGCTTACAAATTTCCATTATCTTTGCTCTAACCAAAGTTATCATTTTAACAAATTTCCAACACTATTAGTTTGTTTTATACTTTGTAAAAAAAAGATTCACTATCAATATTGTAAAAAGACACCAGAACTATCTTTTATAAAACAGTGATGTAGTACAAAATATTTCTTTGAGTCATTATCATATCTTGAGCATGGATGGTAAACTCTGAGATGTTGGTTGTTCTTAAAAATAAACATAATTAACAGCCATCATCATCGATGTTGTGCAAAACGCCAAGAGCTACCAGCATTTTTACCAACCAGCTACCACCAACCGCAACTCTTTAACTTTTCAACGAAAAATTTATACCAGATACGAAACTAAGTAAGTACACATACTGTCAAACGAAAAGAAGGAATAATCATAATGAAAAACACTCGAGGGTATTTCTCATGACTCATGAGTGTGTGTGCTTGTTAAGCCATCGCCATATATATGAATCGCAGGTCCTGGGTTACGCGGTGGGCACACGTCAAGCGTATATGGGAATAACGAACGATAGAAGATATATAGCGACCACCCCGAAGAACCCAACTCCACAAAACTCCTGGTGGTATTATTTTTCATTAAGTTCGTTTTGAAAATCTATACTGGGATTTAGAGACTTTGACTGTTTTTTTTTTGTTATACTAGATAGATGTGGGGGGAGAAAAAGCTCTTTCGATATTCTAGGACGAGGATGACGATGTCGACGACGACAACAACGACTACGTATGTTATATGAGCTGGAAGCAAACTATTACCATGCATCCCCATTTCTATATACTTCCTCTGATGTAAGGCTTAGCTTAGTTTGTCCCATTAAGAGGAAATACTTTTAGAATTTTTTTAAGTGTATGAACATTTTACAGTGCTGTCAAAAATAATTTATCTTAGACTTACTGATGAATACAGGAGGTGTCTTTCTTTTCCGCACCTCACGAATGTCGAATATTTTTCAGAAATAATTGCAAATGAACATTGTTACAAGATTTTCATGCCAGGGAAGCAAAGTACTTTCCTATCTTTATATTTAACTAGAACCATGCATTTAAAAGACCTAAGATCGCAGGCATATAGTTAAAATTATCATTCTAAAAAAAGTATTGATAATGTAGAATGAAAAGACAAAAATTGGAGAGTACATTTATGCACATCACTGTACTTTTTATTTACTGTGTGTGTTTGTGTTTGTGTACTCGGGTATCGACTGCCAATCTAAAACTAGACACGAAATATTGTACTTGTACCATCTGTTTCAATTTGATATTCTGTTTTTTTTTTTTTGCAGAGGTTTTTCTTCTTTATTTCGTCTTTCTATGGCTCAGTCAGTGATTTGTTTTTCCGTTCATTCATTGTTTTGTTTTTATTTGTGTCTGTGATTTTTTTTTTCAAATATTTTTCATTTCATTTTCTATTTTTTTAGGGAAAGTTCACTTCAAAGTCTGATGTATGGTCATTCGCTGTTACCCTTTGGGAAATTCTAACTTTTGCCCGGGAGCAGCCTTACGAGAATATGACTGATGAAAAAGTTATCGAGAATATTGGTCACATATATCAGGACGATAAGAAATATGTAAGTCAATATGTAAGTTTTTTGTTGTTATACCATTTACGTGTTTGTTTAAAGGTAAATATGAACATATTATATTGAAAAATTTATCATATGTGGGTGTTGTTGTGTATTGTGATATAAATTTTGATTTATTTTGTAAAAATGTACAAATGAATGGATCCTGTGGGAGATAATTTTTTTTTAGGGTTGATGATAATGCTTACAAGGGTTATTGATTTTGATTTGGTAATGTGATGTGTTATTATTATTATTATTATTATTCAGTTTTGAACGGTCGATCCTTGGAGGATAATATTAAAAATGGAAAGTTTTTC
This sequence comes from Meliscaeva auricollis, assembly GCA_948107695.1. Lineage (NCBI taxonomy): Eukaryota > Metazoa > Arthropoda > Insecta > Diptera > Syrphidae > Meliscaeva > Meliscaeva auricollis. The sequence goes on along the minus strand of OX403616.1, from coordinate 15,270,746 downwards.
CCCCTAAATGCGAAATAAAATTATGTCCCTTTTTCTGAATATATTTCTACCTACCATTTTAACCCAATGAAAGTTGAATTATTTTGTATGAGATTGAAGCATCTGGATAAACAGTTATTCTTATAAATTAAATATTAGCTTACTCGTAACTTATGACTTTTAAATTTGTAATAATTCAGATGATTTGTTTGGAATTCGCAATTTTTTACTCTTGAAGAGTCAACTTGAATCGCTGGATTCGCATTCACATTTAAAGCAATTGTTGAACATGCCGGATGAGCTATATTATTCTTCACCTGCAAGTTGCATAATAGAAAATAATGCTATTAAATGCTAATGTTTTTTATATAAAAATATTTTTTTTTCACATAAAATTACTTCAAAATGTACTTTATGTACAGCGAAATATTTGTTTGTGTGCTCTTAAGAGCTCTTAAGAGCATACAGCATCGCAAGTATTACCTAGTTTTGACACTGAAAAAATAAAGAATTGTGTACTGACATATCTTAAACAAAAGAGCTGTAGCAAGAACTTGTTATGCCATTACGAAAATGTACTGCTCGGAATTCATATCCCTTGAAGTTAACGTAATTAAATTATGATCCAACTCAAATTAGGATATTTTCATGCAGAGGTGCCACGGAAGGAGGAGGGGACAAAGGCCTTTAAAGACACTGATAAGAGCGGCTGAGGTCAAAATATTAACACTGTGTGGCAAAAACAGGGTAAAAATATATACGAGGGCGGAGACATTTTACTTTTTGTAGTTGCACTGATTACAAAACGGTATGTACAAATTCCGTAACACTAGAGTTAGGGGCAAAAAACGTTTTTTTGAACTTCATGTATTGTAATAGGTCTAGCTTCGTCAAATTTTACCCATTTTTTTAGACATTAAGACCTTGTCAACAATGTTAAAACATGTTGTTTGTTAAATCCTAACTAGAGTGTATAAGCTTAACAATTTCAAAAATTCCATTTTTTGTCATTTACCCAACTTCGACATTAATTTAAGTTTTAAAAACAACATGCTGTTTGAAAAATATATTCTAGAAAATAAGCCCAGATTTTAGAGGTGTTACGGTGTTATGGTGAGAGGGATCATTTCATTTTGATAAAATTTTAAAAAATGCTAATGGCACATGATTTTACGCTATTTTTTAATACTGACATAATAATAAAAAAAAACAAGACAATCTTTTTTTTCATTATATTGCCGTTTTTTCACTACCTACGTTGGTACAATGGCTGCGTACAAGGCTAAAATCAAGCATAAAAAGAAAGTGTGTTTTTTGAGAGGGGGTGAAATTGTGGAGTAATTTGGTAAAATTTGGTCTAATTTGACCATAATTATTTGATCATTAAATTCAAGAATTTTACTTTGTAGCAATCGATGCATATACATATACATATAACATGATTTTAATTATTTTTGTATTGCGGGATTAACAAAGGCTTCTCCATATTTCATTGGCTAGGTCCTACGCCAAAAAAAAAACATTTAGACATGTTCCATATATACCTCAATTGCTTCGAAGTAAGGTTTATCGAATCACACACTTATGTTTTTATTTTCTCACAAAAACCACCCTGCCACCTAACTGACTCTTATGGACTCTTTTGATACAAGATGCAGAATCGAAGGGGGGCATAAAAACTGCAGCAATATTAATTCTGGCAACACCCAGTTTCTTATTCTCAGGGTTTTTTAAGTGAAGTGAAGTCCTCAAATTTTTCACTTAATTCCACCCAACTGTCAGTGTACAATATTATTAAATTTTTTTTGTAGAATCATCTGTGGAATGTAGATTAACATGAAACTGATGCCAAAAATATAATAAATCATTTAATTTAAATTTTCTTAAATTTTATCTTAAATTTAATATGAATTTTGTGTATTGATAAATAATAGATATTAATATGATTTTCTTTATGTGTTGTTCATTTCTAATTCACAGATTCTTCTTCCAATGCCAATGAATTGCCCTCGTGAAATCTACGATCTAATGTGTGAATGCTGGCAGCGCAATGAATCGAATCGACCTAATTTCCGTGAAATTCATCTATTTTTACAACGAAAAAATCTCGGCTATAAGCCAACATCAACGCTTTATTGAAAATTACCGAACGGCTTCATTCACTAACTTCGCGTTACCCGTTTGGGTGGGCGGCGGTAACGTCGTCATCTTCGTCGTATATAGCTTGAAGCCGTTTGATATTGTTTTTTTTTTTTTTTTTTGTTTTTTGTAATATTATTCTGAGATTCTGTCATCTGTGACAGAATAATTTCCATACGTATCCCCTGTTTTCAATGGATACAACAAAAAAAAATCGACGTAAAAAAAGAATAAGACACACACGTCTAAGAAACTCATTGTGAAAGCATCCAAAATATACACAAACAAAAAAAAAGATGTATTTTTGTTCAATAAGTTTAACCAAATAAAAGATGGTGGTGGTGACAAAGATACCAGGGATGACTTCCTTCGACAGATGGTCTGGTTGTGTCCCTGATCAAAACCAAAAAAAAAAAAACAAGTAAACCGCACTTGACAATGATGGATCGAATTGATATAATAGATTTAAGGTTTAAACATTATTATAATTATTACATAGGTGTATTTATATATTAAACAATTAAACATAAATATTAAAATTTTTTTACATAGTCTAAGACAAAATAAACACTCCACGGTGTTGGTTTGTAAATACAGAGAAGGAAAAATAAATAAACTTTTGTTTATTAGTAGGTAATTGTTTCAATTAGAAGTTTTTGTAAATTATATAAAGTTTCTATGTTTTTCCATATAGACTACAATTTTACGTTTTTTTTTTTCATTTCTAGAAATGTATTAAAAAACACTTTTATGTTATATTAAAAAATATCCATTGTATATAACTGTAATATTTTGATGTATGAAACAAAAATATATATTCAAAATCAATGAGACTTGTATAAATCATAGAAAAAAAAACTACACAACTAGCTACATACTTACGTAAAAAAATAAACCTTAATTAAATGGAACAATTGGCCATAAAGCCTATATTAAGTAAAAAAAAAAATATTTTTAATATTTATAATTTTATGTAGAAATTATATTATAATAATCCACATCTCCTTTACCACACCACGCAAACAAAAGAAATTATTGAATTTATGTATATCAAAGAAGAAAATCACGCACTTGCTGAAGAAAATTCAAAATGTATACCTACATTTATAAAAATTTTATACTTTTTTGTCTATAAGCAAATATCACTGAAAAGATAAATTTTAATACAACCCCTTTATGATTTTAAATATTTAATATGATTTTATTTAGAACAAATAAATGTATAGTGATCAATTTACCAATTAAGTAGACATAAAAAAAAACATTTTCTAATTTTAGCAAACAAATACAAAAATACACACAAATATATACATTTTTTTGTTTTATTATTTTTTTTTTTTTTAATTTTACAAAATTTGGTGAGTTTATTTCTTAAACAAAAACAGACAATGCTTTTGAAAGTTTTGATTTTTATCAGAGTTTCTTATTTTTTAAATGTGCAAAGGGTTGATTGACTTAGTGCTGATATACATATTATTTGGATATAGTACAGCTAAATATACCTACATTTTGTTCTTAGACGAAGGACAAGGAACATAAAGTTAATAATGCAGTATCTACTACCTAGTTTTTATTGCAGCCCTTGTCATTCTAACGCCAATTCATTAACTGATAAAAATAACAAGATATTACCGAGTTATTAAAACACATTTCTTTTACTTTTTTCACTGTTCTTTACTAAAATTTCTTGCTTCATTATAAAAAAAGAAAATTTTAAAATTGTTAATCAGGATTAGGCTCCTTTTACAAACCTGGATTGAAATAAATCTGATCCAACACGGCGAGATGAACCAAACCCTAAAATAAACGGGGTAGTACTGCTTACATTATGCTTAACTTCTGCTCCCCAAACAAGTAGCCGCGAGCGGAGCTATCTATCAGGCCATAACATCATTCTAAATTCATTTGAATCGATCCCAAGACATACAAGTTAGCTGGATTGCGGGGTGTCATAGTAAATCTAAGTATCTGCATCCGTTCCCACTCTACTGTGTTCCAAGCTGAAATGGTGAGGAGCAAAGAAGTCCTATCTGGGCTTGGGCTAAAAAACACGTGGTATTATCATTAAGTATCAGTACCTTCACAAACTCCGTACCGTTACTACTCAATAATTTACTTTTTTAAATGCTATGTATATCATTAGTGTTTTCACGCCACGTGATCAAAGGACACGGTAGTGCCTAACCAAGTTGTAGAAGTTCTAACAACTTCCGCATCACACTCTTATTAACAGGAACAATTTCAGAAATTTATAGTGCATATACGGGAAAAATAAAAAAAAATTAAATTTCCATTCCGGGGCGTGACATACGCCCATATTTATTGAATTGTTGTCAAATGAATGGAACACTTCTTATTATCGTAGAGACTTAAAAGTTAGCACAATGGTAGACTTTGCATATAAGAGAAAAAATCGAAAATTTTTAAAATTTCCAGTTAGAGGCTAGACATTTGCACATATAAACAGAGTTGGTGTCGCCAAATCATCGTGCATTTTTAAAATTGTATGGAAAATTTCTAATCATCGTAGAGACTTAAAATTTTGCACAATGGTAGATTTTGTGGTGCATATAAGAGAAAAATCGAAAATCGAAAAATTGAAAATTTTTATTCAAGGGGCGTGGCATCCGCCTATATTCACAGAATTGGAATCAAATGTATGGAGTATGTCTAATCATCGTAGAGTCTTGAAATTTCTAATTCAGGTAGGCTAGGAATTTTTGTATACAAATTTTGCGCAATGGTAGACTTTGCGGTGGATATAAGAGAAAAATTAAAAAATTGAAAATTTCCATTTAAAACATCTCGAACATTCTTAAAATTTTGCACAATGATTGGATTTGGGTAGAGTAAAAATCACATGCCCTTATAAAATATGACGCACTTTTAATCAGAACCGTAGAATTTTCTATTTATCAATGCGGTATTGAAAATTACAAATTTCACACGGTGGAATTATTCAAGGTACTTACATTGATACGCGTTTCTTGATCGTCAAAATAGAGGGAATCTGCCTGATTTTCCCATAGTGGAGGCAGCCAATTTACCAATCAAAAACTTATAATGTATAATAATATGTGAATAAGAAATTTCAACAAAAACACAATTGTAAAAAGAAAACAACTGTCTGACACAAAAATTAGTGAGATATACATATATACCAAGTTCGGTAATTTTGCTTGGAACATTAATTAATTTTGCTTGGAAAAATTATAAAAATAAATTAATTAATTTTAAGGAAACTATAAACTTGGTTTCGTTTGTGTGCCAGCCTTAATGGAAATAGTTGTTTTTGTACGCTTGTGTTTTTGTTGTAGTTAGTTCTTCTACATAACGATGGTTATCTTCTTGATTGATACTTTTCACAGAACTAAATAAAATCTTCAAATGCACATCAAAACATAAAACAGAATTAATTCATCTTTGTTTCTTTAAAGTACAAAAGAAAAATCTTTCCCTAGGGTAGGTATTTTATTCATATTCAGTTTTCCAAATTTGTTTGAAACTTTCAAAATAAACAAATCCAACTTAGCTTTTAGTTTGATAAAGTTTTTGGTTTTCATCTCGTTAACATGAACACAAAACCAATTCTTCGGACAGCCTCATCTATTAAAAACAATAAAAATTGAAAAAAAAAAACAAAATAAGAATCCAAAGTAAGTGAAACATCTTAGTTCTCTTTTCTTTTCTTAAAGCATCCCTTTTTCCAGTGTATGCATTTTGGTCTTCGAAACATAACTCTACATTATCAAACACAAGCTCTTTTCGTTTCTGATGGATGTCCAAGATTGATGAAAGGGTGTTCAAAATGAGAAAGAATGGAACAATCGATTTACATGTACGATGTAATAGTTCTGTTCGCACAATTATTTCTACGATTTAGTTTAGAAGAACAAGGTACTTCAAAAGTAGAATACGAATACTAACAATTAAACTAAATAACAATCAAAACATAAATGTTAAAGCAATATTTGAAAATGGAACATCATTTAGCCTTACAAACAATACAAGAAAAGAATTCAACAAACAGCATGAACAAAAAAAATGCATACCTATTCAAAGAGTGAAAAATATGAAATTCAATTCATTTCAAAAGGACTTTTTTCATATAGTGAAAAGAATAAAAATGCTTATCTAAAATTTGAAAAGGGATTTGCTATCACAACCTTACCAAACCAACTCATTCTTTACTCCCATTTCCCATAACACTCGTAGTGTACTTATACTACTACTAAAAATTCTGTTTGTGTATTTTAGAGTTTCAACTGCTCACTTTACTGACTACTCAATGCAAACCCTTTTGAAGTTTCAGCTCTATTATACATATATTCTGCAATATGTTTCGTATGTTTTTGCATAATTCATTGTTATCCTGGTTCGGGGTATTTAAGCTGAACTAATGCATTTTTTTTCCTAGAAATAAAATAGTACCTACGCACAAAAACCAAAAGTTTAAGTGGTGCTGGTGTGGGTCAATGTTTATGTTGTTATTTTTTTTTTTTCCTTTTTTCACAATTTTTCCTTGAATGAGAATACAAAATCGTACAGAGATGTATTTAAAACATTTCATTTATTTTTTTGGTACTTAAATCCAGAAACTCGGTTTGTAAATCCGATGGAATGCAAGCTTATTTCGTATTCTTAGGAAATTTGAAATCGAACAATTTATTAATGGCTTATAAAAAAAGGACTTGCTTAAATTTTTTGTAAAATTTTATTCAAAGGATTATATTCACTTCACTTGAATTGAAATAAATAATTTTCACAATAACAATTAAAAACCTATGAAGCGGTTGCCATTCCTTAAGTTGTTTTATTGTTTTTTTTTATATTGCTATAAAAGCTTAAGTTGTAATTTTTACCAGCTTCAATAATCATAGGAATTTATTTTTATTCGCTGCAAAATAAAATTAACTTAATAAAAAATGGTCGGAAAAAGTATTTTGACAAAACTATAAGCAATGTTTCACCGTTTGTTTCGATGAACTGAGAGATGTAACGGGTGTCTTTTGCTATACTCACAAGAAGTGACATAGGTAATTGTAACTGTATAATTGCAAAATATTTTATTTTTCTCATGCATTCGTTTTTAATCACGTTTAATGGATGGATTGAGCTAAAACTAACTGGAAAAATATATTAATAACATTCTTAAACAATTTATTGATAATGATGGCAAAAACGTCGGAAATAAGCAAAGTTTTAAGAAATAAGATGGCGATCAAGTATGATGCGGGTGTAATACTTAAGCAAACTATACAAAGTCAAACCATGTTTTATCAAATAACTAAGCAAAAAAAGAAAATCCACTCGAAATTTACTGCGTTTGTCCACGAAAAACTAAGAAGGAAAATTTAATGAATATATGCTAAAAATTCCAAAATCTGCAGCTATTGAAATGAAAAATCAGTACAATATTGAAATTTGTGCCAAAACTGTAAGAAATCGCTTGAAAGAGGCTAACGTTTCCACTAACACGGCCAGAACAATACGCCTTATAACACTAAGAAAAAAACTTAAACGCCTGAAGTTCGCCAAAAAATTGGACATAAGACTTTATCATTTTGGGAAAAAGTAACTATTTTGGACTGAATAAATTTCTTTCCAATACCATGCATCCACATTCTGTGGAATTCTTAAGTAAATTCGAAAAAGAAATGTCCTAGAAACATACATTTTTTTTTGTCATAATACTTTTTCCGACCATTGTAAAATTAGTAAAATAAATACCAAAAATAAACTACAAACTAATTAATTTTGGCTTCGTCAAATTATCAATCCGAAGTGAGAATTGTATATTTTGCGTGGGCTATTAGATATGTTTTTTTGTATACATTAAACGGTTTTCGATTGGGAGTACAACGTGCAAACTGGCGCCTGTGAAAGCAGCATGTAATGAAATTTTTGGGAGAAGTTGTTTTTGTATTCAACTTTTTGATTAGTCCATCGAAAGTGGATACATGTTTTGATCACATTACACAAATTTAGGAGCTAGTATTTCAATTAATGTGATATAAAATTTTAGCTAAACGCTAAAGGCAAACGCTGAGGCTTTGAGAAAAGACGCAAGCGATTTATAAAATATGTATTGTTACACCCGAAATTTTTTTTCTGAAACACACAAAGCTGCAAAATGTCGAGCAGTTTTTGAGGTGAGACGCTCAAAAAAAATTGTTTAGCAATATCAAATAACGTTGAAGTGAAGATTCAACTTCAGAAACCCTAGAAAATTGAAAAGATTACTCAACTCAAAATAAACACAGGAAGACAATAATATCTAGTCTCATAATTTTTGAAGTGGTAATTATTTTTAATTCATTTATTAATTTTTAAGATAGTTGCCGGAAGAAAATTCAACAATCGTGTAAAAACAAAAAATCCAATATGCAGGCACCCTGAAAACGTATGCCCAAATTTGAGAGCAAGCGCGATTTTGTGTCTCAGACAAAAAAAAGTTTGAAAAAGTAGTAAATCACAGTTAGTTAACTTGGAGGATAATCTAACTAATCGAATCTAACTAACTCTAATCCAACATCTTTCCTCAACTCTCAACCCGCCACTTCACTTTTAACTTGATCTTGTTTAAGAGTAACAAAATGTTGTTCCAATCTGCTCATGATATGGCCAAGTTGGAATACCGTCTAAGAAATTTGAAACTGGTTAACAAGTGATTTGAATAGAATTTAAAGAACTTAACCAAAATCAACCTTTTGCATAGCTTTACACATTTTTATTACACTAAACATTATATTTTAAAATTTAAGCTTCAGTTTTTGCAACAAAAAGTAATCTTAATATGGCATTAATCGTTTTAGCTTAAAGACAGAAATGTTATTCCCCTCTGTACTGAAACCTGTTTAAAATAATTTTGACAATAAAAAAAAAGTAAAAAAAAAAAATAAATTATAATAAAATACTTTTCAAAAATTACCTTTAAATATAATATTATAGCATAAATGTGAATGATAAAAAAATATCGTAGTTATAAATGTTAAAAAAAACACACGGTAACAACATTAAATAAAAAAAATGATTCAATTAAAATGTTTTGCATTTAATTTCTGTGAAAATGTTGCAGTAAAAAAATATACTAAAATTAATATGTAAAAAAACTATTTATTTTTAAATGAAATGCTGAATTATTGTTAAAAAAAAAGAATGTAATCAAATTATTTTGAATTAAACTTAAAATTATAAAACCTTCACATTTAATCTGCAGCCTATATTTTCTCCAATTTTTGGTTTAAAATTTGTATGCGAAACTTAAAAAAAAATTATTTGTGTCTTATTTAAATGCATTTTAAACAAAACATCTAACCTCAAACCCTGCACACCTTTTTGCTTTTGCCTTTTGTAATTTCAAGCTAAACACTGCCGATTTTAAAATATTTCACCTGCATATTTTAGTTAAACTTTTTGTGTCAATTATAAAAAATAAATCATCAGAAAAAAAATTGTAAATATGAAAAATATCTCAGCATTTCAATAAACATAAAAAACATAATACGGTCTAATTAAAATATATATAATGAAAAAAAACTCACATAAATGTATATTTAACTCAATTCTAAAAAAAAGAGAAAACTTTCCCAAAAAAATTTCCCTTGTGCCTTTTTACAACCGCTGTTCGTGTTGTCTCTCAATAAAAATTTTATAACACATCAACAAAATCTTTAAAATCATAATTTTGTTGATACAATAAAGACTCAATGATCGATTAAAAAAAAAATAATTAATTAATATCAACATGAATTAAAATCTGATCAACTTATGTAAAAAATAAAAAACATCACAAAAATTAAAGAATGAGTCTAATCTCACACACAGTACTTCCTCTCTCGTAAATAAATTTAAGGCATTTCTACATTCCACTCGCAACTAATTAAAATTTAAAAAAAATGAAACTTTAAAATATATTTTTGTTGAACAGATTGATTTTAAAAATGTCTCGTAGTGAATGGTCCTAAAGTCAGCCCTTGCATTCAACACAATGCATCTTAACATAAGTTCTGATTTTTTTAGTCTGTGATTGGTCAGGTTTCATTAGAAGCAAGATGCCATTTTCCATTTTATGGTAGAAAGCCAACGACAGTTTTAAGAAATTCTCAAATTAAAGTCAGATACTCTTCGTTAAATGCGAGAAGTGTTTTTGTTTGTATTTTCAAACCATGCGTACTTTAAGCCCGAAATGAATATGGTCTTTTAAATGTGATTGTCAGAGGAGTGCACTTTTGAATAATATGACTCCATTGAAGAAAGGATATCAATGCCACACTCAGTAAATAATATCTATTAATGCCATACATAAGAATTGACGTCGACTATGCAGCACAGCTGTCGAAAATGTAACTATATTATCATTTAGCTCATTTTCTTATAAAAGTTCTCCTCCGCTACCCATGTCTGCTTCTTATACGACTGGATACCTTTAAAAAAACGAAAGATGTCTTTAAGAAGATGGCAAATTTCCTGTTAACTTACATGAGAATCTTCCGAACTACAAATGTCTAATGTTCAGAATATTAAGGGCGGAATTCATATTCGTTACTCAAGTCAAGATTTTTCTTACTGTAGTTTACACTTGAGTAGACTTTTGGGAACTTGAGCTATTCATAATAGAGGTTGTGATGCAATGCTTAAGGATTTACTTGAGGATTATCTCAGTAGCTTTCATTTTGTCTTTGGTTGAGCAAACTCATTGGAGTTGAGAAAAATCTCTATTTGATTAACGACTATAAATGTTTCCCTAATATACCGAGAACAGTCATGCCAAATTCTGGACGATTTATAAAACTTTATAAAAAATCGATGGGCTAATATTTCGAACTTTAAGTTCCGTTGTCCGTTTTTCCGGTAAACGTTTTATTAGAGTTTCTAAAAATATCTTCTTTACTCCTGTGTGGTTTTGACTTTGTATTCAGGAACAAAATATTGTTGAAAGATAGATCTTATTCTATCGTTGAAAAGGGTACAGATTTCTAAAACTGTTGTTAAAACGAAAGGATACACTACTTCCGTAAAAGTAGTTCCGAAGAAATAGTATATCCTTTTCCTTTTCAGTTGTACGACAACTGTTATAACTTTCAATTCTCAATACTATATTTCTGGTCAAGAAAATTGATGAACCAATGTATTATCGTTATCAATCAAGATTTAAATTTTGTTGAAAAGAAAATTAAGATTTAAAAGCTACTGTGAATATTTAAATTGATAAAATTGATATTATGATTGTAAAAATTATACAATTTTCAACACAAATCGAATATTATTCGAAATTTATTACCAAACTGAATGGAACACAAAGTGATAGATTGTAGAACAACTTGGGGCAAGGCTTTTTCTTTTGGAACACAAAAGCCTGTACATTTATGATATCTTCTATCGAGATTCACTACCATTAGATAGATTTTTTGCAATAATAATAATGGAATTCTCGCTGGCCAAATTTGAATCGAAAGAGTTAAAAGTTATGTTTGTTAAAGAATGTAAAAACATTTATTCGATGTATTTATGTTTTTCTCATAAAGAGGTTCAAATAACTTGTCAAAAATGAAAATACAGTTTAGATAATCAGAGTTGGCAATTTTTGTTTCCGTTTTTTTTTTTAAGAATTTACAATAAATACAACACAATATTGTACAATGTACAAATATGTGCCTGTAAGACCTAGGGTCTTTTAAATGCAACTTAGAAGGTACTAGTTTGAAAGAACAGAAATATAGGAAAAATGTTTCTGTTGCAGAGGACAAAGATTAATTTAGTTATTATCTCATAAAACCCCACTTGTATTGTCCAGCCAGGGAATAAAAATAAAATGCTGACTAGAGTGGGTCTAAAACCTACACCGCTAGTTAGGCCATCAAGCAAACTGTACATTTGTTTTTTTTTTTTTTTAATTTGTGTAGGGTACTTATATTTTAATTTTATTGTTTTATGTCACTTTTCTTCACAACCGACAATATTTTTGTATCTACATTTTTCGTAGATGTTTTTGATCGACCTCACATATTTTTTAAATGTTTCCATTAAAAGACAGTGAGCCATATTTATTTAACATATTATAGAATCGACACTGTTTAAGCTGTTGCCTGAAGTTTATCCTTATTAAATTTTATTGAAATAACCACATTTTAACCAGAATTGAGTAGAGTTAATAGATACATTGCTCTCCTGGTTCATTTAATTCCTAATTCTGCATTGGTATATTCTCTAAGTCGGTATTTGAACTGCTCAAGTGGGACATTATAACTTCAAAATCAGTATTAGAGGAAATTTTGAAGCTTTGTATCATGTAGAGTGACATCTAAAGATATTCCAACGAATCCTTACCCTGGAAATGAATTACGGCATTTCCTCTTCGGGTAAGGCATTTGTGTTCGATCCAACTTATAGACGCTTAAGTATCAGTTTTTGATTATACATAAAATCACTTAAAAGCATACGATATAAAGTCTGTGTGTAGAATAAATCAGATATCCTTAAACACTGAACGAACAATTTCTTTTGGAAGCGAACATAGAAGAAAATTAATGTATAGCTCATTCATAGTCCAAAAGCGTTCCCAGAAATAGCTGGAAAATGACGTTTTGATCATTATTATAGTTAACGAAATATTTTTGGGGTTTTAGTTCTAGTGCTCTCGATTTTGAATCATAATATCAAAAAAAAACTATAATTATAATCTTTTTGCATCACAAAACAGGCGTTCCGGGAATGACGCCTAATAGATGTATGTTCATAATTGTAATATCAAAATGAATTTCAGTTATAGCACTTTAATTTTATTTATTTATCCATAAAACTAATTATGCAACGTCCAACCAATTCTACGAATTACCGGACAGACTATTTGTAGCTCGATTTGTACGTTACATGAAGACAAATTTAATATTTTGTCACTGTAACTACATTCACATATTATTTTTCGTGAATTCAAGTAGGTTAATTTAATTCATTTTATTGTATTTTTTTTTTGCCACTTGAATTTAAGTTTTTGAGTTATTGAAGCTTTCTGGAAATGATTTTTCGCGTATATTAAATGAAATAAAATTTAACACTAGCACTGTTCCAAAAAAAGTTAATAATAGATACAAAATAAAATTACGTTGAAAAAACAACTTGGGCATCCAATACCACCTCCATGATTTTGGCCCTTAAAGTAAGTGAATTTCTATGCTCAAGATTCCAAACATTCTTTTGAATTTGTATCTCAAAAATAAATCTTGCCTATAGAAAAAAATATTTGAATAGCATCAGTTTTTAATAAATATTTATTGTTGTCTCATTTCACAGTGGGACCTAAAAGTTTAACATTGATTTTGAAAAAAAGCAAAGAAAAACTTGCATTCCGCATGTTTTTATTTTATTATTATTCAAATTTAATAAAATATGAAATAAAATACTCGAATTTAAGTAAAAAAATTTACCTAGAGATGCGAGATGAAGGAAAAGTTATGGCATAATTGTTTGTATTTATACCCTACTTTTTACCATTTGATAAATAAAAGCAACCATAATTTCAATTCACTTTTAATCCAAAACAAATTCTGTCCTATTGAAGTTAATTTTAAAAGACTCTTTGTCATACACGCACAAAGCTTAAGAAAAAAAATGTATGTATCTTTTTCTAATTTGTTGACATTTGGGACATCCTAGGCCTTCCTCTAATACTCTCTATCTCTCTAGATGTAGTGTTAAGCATATTTAAAATATAAAAAAAGGTTTCGCTTGTCTTAGTATACACATAAAAAATTATATATAAAACCCTTGACTTCCTTCACTTAACCTCACCTTTAAATAAATTTAAAAATAAACAAAAAAAAAATAGTAATAAAAACTGCAAAAAACATGTTAATAATTTATTTGAAAAAAAAACATACATTATAATTTCTGTTGCTTATTTTATAAATGAAATTAATAAACGATAAGATCAATATTATAAATTCACACAAGTCATATCATAATCTCTATTGCAACGATAAAAATAATAATAGTTATAGTTAAATATTAAAAACCCACACTAGTAGATAAGAATTAATATTGTTTTCGAAAAACTAACTTTTATTTTTGAAACTAGAGGTCGGTCATTAATTTAGTTTCTATTGAAATTATATTTTGTATTTAATAATTAAATAAAATGATTAACGGATATTTTTGTTTGTTTAAACGATAACGCGTCATTGTTGGGATATTTTAATCGAAGAGAGATACAATACAAAAAAAGGAATTTATTAAACTTAAGCATTAAATATTTAATATAAAAAAACTAAATTGAAATAAATTGAATTGACTAAAAAACTTAACTATATACATACTTAAAACAAAAAAAAAAAAAAAAGATGAGCACAATCACGTTTTAATAAAACATAAAAAAAAAATATTTAAAAACAATAAAATAGATTTAAAAACAAAAAAACGAATAAATTATATTATATACATTGTAAAACAAATTTAAACAAAATCTAATCACAAAAAAACGAAAATGTATTTTAAATGTTTAAGATATATTTTACAAATGCAATATTCAGTGTAAATACAAGTTAAATATTAAGGCATTATTAAATTATTAGTTTAAAACAAACCATAAGTTAAATAGAACGCGGATAAATAAATACTTTTAAGTGTAAAAATTAAATTAAATAAAATGAAATGCAAAACAAAAAAAACATATACATAGATGTGATTTTTTTATTCTTATGTTTTAAAATATTATTTAATTTATAATTTAACCTTAAATGAAATAATAAAAAAAAACTATCCTTAGCAAAATGCAAGACAATTATAATAAAATAAAAAGAAAAAGAAAACTTGTTATAAGGTAGCATGAAAAGTCCTGAATTTGTTTTATTTTTTAGGAACGGACCAAAAGCCAATGTAGAATCCAAGCAAAAATGATATAATATATTATATACCTACAGTATAAGTCAGAATGATGAATATTTCCCTACCTATAAGCGGTACCTAAATCAAAGAACACACAGGTAGATATGAAAAAAAATGAAAAATAAAAAATAATAATTTTAACATAAAAGAAAAAAAAAAATATTATTTATTGCTCTTAAATATGAGTAGGTACCTAAATAAAATGCTAAATAAAATTTAAACGAAAAATCTTTATAAAAAAAAATGAATTAAAAATGCAAATAGATAAATGAACAATTATTTCTGATTGAATGCAAATATAGAAATAGATTTATTGCAAAAAGAAGATGCTATATGATTTAGTTTTTACTATATAATTTTTATTTAAAATAAATTACTATTGTAACTGAAGACAAACAAGAAAGTAAATGAAAAATCCATCTGATATATTTCCTGAGTTTAATGTTTAAATGTACAACCAGTGACTATAAATTAGAAAACAAAACAAAAAAAGGATAAAGGAACAACTGATTTAAAAAATTGAATTGATTTAAGAGAATTAAAACCGAAAAATACACTGTATTCAAAAACACATAAAAATAAAAAGCTTCTTAATATAAAAATAATAATAATAGTTGCTTTAATTTTTTTAATTTAACCAATGTATTTAATAAACCAAGATACCGCAGCAGATTTTGGGTGTATGTTATAGCATAGAATTGGGGCGTTAAAAAGTTAGAGTGCAATAAAACAGTTTTCTTAAATAATTATGATACATACACAGCACAAAAAATTGTTGCAACCAAGAAAGTTGCACTTGAAACTCATACTTTGTGTGCATATTTTGGATAGATTTAAACAAGTCAATCGTCTGCAAACTTCTTAATAACATACGTGGAAGATTTTATCTTAGTGGCAACAATTCATCAGCCCATGCAGGAATACAAAGATTGGTTTCTGGAATGCACCAGATTTCTATAATAAAACATGTTATTCAATAAACTTGTATTAAGCCAATATGAAACCCTTAACAACAACATTTATACGAGACTCAACGCATGGAAACGCAGAACCAACCTGCAGAAGAACTAACCCGGTGAACAGTTCGAAGTAAAGTGAACTCATACGGGTTGGAGTCAAAACCCCTATTACTGAAACCTAATATTTCCAAACATAAAAAATCTGGAAAGCCCAAAATTCCGAAATAATATACAGCCCTATTACGGTTGTCAATTATTAATACGATATTTGCCAATTATCAACAAAATTGATGTACCCGTATTATCACTTTCATTGAATTTTTACATTTTTCTAATCACAATAAGATTCTTTTTCATAGTAAATATTATTACGGAGTAGGTTTCACTGAAAAATAGGGCCCTTAAAGCACTTTCTTTATTATATTTGTTGTTTTCGTTGTCAAATACTCGTGTATTTTCATTTGAAATTTAACAATTTTTTACGCAATAAAATTATTTTCTGGGGAGAAATTATAACTAATGGAAAATGTGCACTGAAGAAAATATTATTACGGAGTAATTTCATTGAAAAATGTGCACTACAACCACTTTGTTTCCTTTTTGTTTTTTATTCTTCTTCTTTTTTTTTTTTTGTTATTTATTGTTGCTTTAATAAGCATACACATAACTAGAAATAAACATTAAAATAGAATAAATAAAGTTTCTTAAAAGAAAAAGACAAAATTCCAATCCCGAAAACTGAAATGTAAAATCAAAAACCTATTCACAATCATTAAAAAGCAATCAAAACTCAAAATGATCTTTAAATTTATCAATTGTAGTACCAAAATTTCAATCAATTGGTAAGTTTTGTCATATGTCAATCAATTGATATTTGACAACCGTAATAAGGGTGATATTCTCGAAAACTCCAAATCCAGAAAACCCAAAATCCCGAAAATTATAATTTTATTGGAAATCAAAAATCCAGAAAATACAAAAACAAAAGCCCGAAATCCAGACATTTCAAAATCTCCTGATAATCAAACTGCGGCTCCGCGAAATTAGGCCCCAGGAAATAAAGCCCCAAAAATAAAATGAAATAAGGCCCAAAATAAAAGTATACAAAACAACAACAACGAAATTTCTCAAATTTTGGGGTGTTATTTAATTTTTTTTTTTTTTGGGCATAATTTCATTATGAAATAAGGCTCCAGTGAAATAAAACCCCAACACTAGTTTTGGGGCTTAGTTACATTTTGTTTTAAAAACAATTTGAGGCCATATTTCATTTTTCATAATTTACATGAAATTGCTAAAATAACTTGTCTTTCACATTATGTTTTGTGAAAATCCGAAAATCGAGGACCCAGAGCTAGTAAAGTACCGCTTATTGAGGGCACAGCAATCATGTTTCAATGTGAAACCCAGGTGATGTTAAATCTTAAACAGAAAACGTTTGTCAATCTGGTAAAAATAGAATAACGAAGTGTATACTTCAATGCGGAATTTTAATAAATTAATTGATATAATTATGAATTGTGAAAAGTTTATGGGATTTTTTTTAGCAATTCCGTTTCAATGTAAAGAAAAATCGAGTGATTTTTTCAGCTATTCTGTTACTTACTAATGCTTTTCAATGTAAAGATCGTGCTGAAACCAACAGGGTTTCTGATACTCCCTGATGGTTTGCAGCACGATCTTTACATTGAAGTATTAATAATTAGTTTTAACTCGGCAAAATATTCTATGTAGATAACAAACAGCTGCTTGAAACATCCTTGAGGAACAATTTTAAAAGTTCCGTCCATAAAGATGTTTCTGTTGGTCGGCGAAATGTTCTCTTCAATCAGTTTAATTGTTTTATGGGATGAAAACAAACAATACGTAAATTGTGTCCTTGTTGCAGGGAAATTCTGCAGGACACAATGCAAGTATTTGTGTGACATTTTGGGGTGTTGTTTCATTTTTTAAAATAAAATTAGTTCTGAAAAATGATAAATTGGGGTTTTATTTCAATTTTACCAAAAAAAGTCAAAACAAGTTGGGGCCTTGTTTCATTTATTTTTGGGGCATTTTTTCATTTTGTTGGGGCCTTATTTTGAAAAAGCAGTAATTTCACTTAAAAATTCAAGTTAACCTTAGGCCTCTAAAAAACCAAGAGTCAAAACAAGATTTTATAAAAACCAATAATTGATTTTGTATGGGTCATGTATTGAGATTGTTTACTGAAAATATCATTTTCGACACTTTTTTAAATTGACTTTTGGCGCGCTAGAATCCTATTTCATACCACTGTGCGACGCGAGGCACGACTCAAGATTGTTTGAATTCAAAGACAAGATTGAAAAAGAAGGGCTTCTTTTGTACGGATATCCATGGTGCTACGGTGAATAGGTACCGCATCTGGCTTTGATGGTCCGGTGGTTATTTTAATTTAGTCAGGTTTGCTGATTTGACTGAGTTGACTATCCATTCCTTAAAAAGATTTTTTTTATTATTCACCAGTAGGCCCATTCTTCGTTTGATACTGCTTCTACGAAAAACACGTGCGTATAGTGCGTCGATTTTATTCGTTTTGCAATTATCATCCTGGACGGTTTTCTTTTGACTGTGATCGAAAAACCGATATCCATTATTGGTGTTTGGTTGGTAGAATTTTTGTGCCATTTGGAACTCTTTTTTTTTAATTTTATCAGGCAATAGCCTAGAATGTCAGGAAATTCCTCTAATGAATGTCTTCAGGAGAATTTGTTTTTCAATTCACGGTTTGGTCTGCCTGGCTAAAATCAAGTATTGATTCTCTAAGTTTATTAAATTATTGCCATCTTGTCATTAGAAGTGCAGCCACTGATGTGTCAGGTTTAAAAAGGAATAGGAATGGAAATACGGTAGGATAAACGCTGTCGGTGCTGAGGATTTTGAGAAATAAACACTTTTCCAAACTTTTAAAGACGAAGACAGCCAACCATCCACTGTAATGCAGAATAATCCATTCTGCTTAGGCCTCCTTCAGAGTTATTATTCTTTCAACATTGTATGATGCAGGTATCTTACCTATTTTGAAATTCTGAAAGTTCGTAGGATCTTTTTCCGAAATAATTATTCATGAGGTACCTACTCTTCGATCTTCTTGTTTTCAAAAAATTGAAATTTTATAAACTTGTAAAGAAAGTTAAATTCAAGAAAAACTTAAGAGATACATTTTCAACAAAATTATGGTCTTTTTTTTCAAACAACATTCCAAAAACTAATACTTTTTTTTCAGCAGCCTCAAAGAATCATTTGTTTTTAATTTATAGTCCATGTTGCTCTGATAAACAAAAATCAATACTTTAACATTTGCAACAGAAAAAAAACAAACAAAATGCAAATTATTAAATCCAGACGTGTTTTATCAATTCCCAAAAGATTCCCTTTAAGCAACCAAATGGCTTGTAAAAAATACGAGTCAATAAAAAATAATAGAAAATAAAAAAAAAACTCAATGCATTAAGCACACTCTCACGACACAATTCACCCTACTGTGACTGTCTGGATGCCCTCATTGATCTTTATTTTTTCAAAGTACCTTTTTAAAAATCAAATTAATAAAAACGACACGCCTATTGAACACTACAACAAGAAACACCACTAACACATCACACCGCTGCCGCCCGCCGCCACAGTTAGAACATGTACCTTCCCTTGTAGAAGTCGTTAACTTAAATATGCTTCATCATGAACATCATATGTCCTTTCTAGAGTTCGCGTTGCTATTCCTTCCCATTGATTCTGTTAATCCTGTGATTTGCAATAATCGATTTCCTATTACCCAGCCAGGCAGTCGTCCTTGCCGATATCCTCCCCTTCGTCTTTCCCTAACAAATGGCAACATTTTGTCGATGTGTGCATGTTGTACAAACACTCACACATATACATAAGCATAATCCGCGAGATAGTGGCACTGGCTTTGATACTGGTGCTGGAAATCCTCTACTAACTCCCAAGGGAATTTTATGTCTGCGGCAGAAGAAAACAAATTCTTTGCAATAAAAAATAATCAAAGATCTTCTAGCAGCACTGAGCATACACAACCAACCCCCCGTGACACCGAGACCAACAAACATCCTTTGGAACTCCTTAAAATAAAGAAACATTTTCTATGCCTGATGTGTTGTCGCATTCGTTTCTGGTCTTTACATGAGTTCGGGAGATTTTCCTATTTTTTTTTACTTATTTTATTTTTTGTGTTACGAGAGCATAAAGAAAATGCACAAAGAAACTAACTCCCATCTAATCCCGTTGTAACACCTATGGGAATTCTAGTGAATCCCAAATTCACAAATCCACCTCTCTTCACAACTTGTGTTTTTGGTTCCATTCCTGAGGATTGCTGAACTTTGAACCTCCGCCTCCGCCCGCTTTGAATTTTGGTGTTCCCTTCGTTCATTTTCATTTTGTTCTCAATTTGTGTGCTCTCGGTGGTGTCCTCTGTGCTGGGAGAAGCATATTCTAGAAAATACAAACCCCCAGGGGAGAAACTATTTTCAATGTAAAAAAAAATGTAAGGGGATAGTAGTAAAAAAGCAAACGGATACGAATAAACAAAAAAAGAACAAAGAACTGTTAGTGTTTACCCACACTCTCATGTTTTCCAGACACCACACACCCCACAGCAATGTTTCTGAAGTGCGTTTTTCTGTTCAGTGGTGCCAACCTCGGGACATTTGGCCTTTGCTCACCTCACTCAAAATAAACTCATGACTCGGCTTACAAATACCGGCTATACAGATTCAAAATTGGTAACTGGTCCCACACTTAATTAGCAAATGGTGATGGGACGATAGCACAGTGTGTTGTGGCGACTGCCGTCATTCACGTGGATACTGTTGCAATTGGTTTGATTTGAAAGATTGATTCATGTCCAACTCAATTAAGTTTGGTGCCAAAAGTTGATTCGATATGCTTTCTGTATAGTTTATTACATCCATCAAAAGCAATTCAAATTGTAGAGACAAGAAACTGATAAACCGATATCGAACTAAAATGGAATCCTGATCGTAATTATTGTAAACATTAACCATTTATTTGATATCTTTTGACTTTTTTTAAATAAAGTATCTTGTGAACCCCGTTGTTGGAATAATATTTTTAAAATATTATTGTTTAACCTGATATCAGGCCGTGACAGCCATAGTGGCCTTACTGATTTTTTCAAATTTTTTTGTAGAGTCCAAAACTTATTTTTACCTCAAGTATTGCTTTTTTTTTGTTGTTCAATATTGATGTGTCATATAAATAACTGTTTCAAAAGTAAACCAATTTTCGTTGTCATAATAATAATTTTTCGCTACAATGGTTTTCACGGATTGATATAATAATTGAAAAATCGCTACGACTGCCAAGAAACTAACATTACAACAAACATTTTGCGCATTTTCAAAAATTAGATAAACTAACCAATGGGACAAAATAGAAAAAAAATGATGACAAACATACAATTCTTTTTATAATTTTCCTATGTTAAATTAATTAAATTAATTTAAACCATTCGTTAACCTGGCAAAAACCAAATGCAAAATGAAAGAAGAATACAATATAATGTTGATGTTGTAAACAAAAATTGTTGAAAAAAGTCGTAAAATTTACATTTTTTTTCAACTGATAACGAACAGTAGCTAAAATTATTTGATTTTAAATCGAATAAAAGGGTGTTCAGATCATGAAGGATCTTAGTTCAAGATAAGTGATCATAGTGTCGGAGATTATAGCATAGCGGACAACGTTATTTTTATAAAACATTCCATTTACAGGTGGTGAATGAGTTCAAGTTCTGGAAAACTTAGCATCCATACAAAATAATGGGCAATATGAGCGTTTTCGCATTTTTATTGCAATTTTAATTGTATTTTATTTATTTTATTATTTCCTTTTATGTACTGAGAAGTGAAAGTCACTCCTCAGTAACGAACATTATTTAAGAGATCAGAACATAATCATAGAAAATCAATTGGTTCGATTAATCGGCATCGATAAAAATTTTAATTTTGTTCTATAGAAAAAAATGTCACGCATACGCCACAGTGAACCACAATAATAAATCTTTAAGTCTGAAAGCAGATACAAAATCCAAAACATCCACATAATTACGTATTGTTATTTAATTTAAGAAACATATTAATAGCAGTCAAATTAGAAAAAAAATTTGGGAGTACATCACAATAATTTTATTATTAACAAGACTTTCTTTTGACTTTGTTTCTTGAAAAAAAAACAATACTTCTACTGGTTGGAAAGAAGAATTTAAAAAAAAATATGAAAGGAACAACAAATAAACCGAGATTCTGCAGCAGAATATGGGTGTGACAGTAACAAATTATTTATTATTATTATTCTTTTTAATAGTATGCATGAAGTGTCGAGTTCTTGCAGTTAAAAGAATTATTTCTGCTCGGTTTTTCCCACTACGATATATCAAACAATTTAGTAATGGCATACTTTTTTAACACTAAATTATCACCAATATGCTACCTACAAACTTTTTCTTTTAACGTTAATTTCAAAAATTTAAATGTGAGTTGCGACTTTGGAAATTTGTTTGTATTATTGCAATTAACATTTTACATTAGGGTGACCATTCATTATTAATTTGGATATATTTTCGGGTGCTCCACTAAAAAAAAAATTAAAATATTTTTTTGTTATTTATATTTTTTTCTCTCTATTTATTCTATCACCCAGATCACGGGTTTAACATAATTTTCAAGGTGTCTGAATTTATAGAAATACCCCTAGATTATTAAAATTCACAGTTGATAAATATACGCGGGCGGAGTCCTATCACATTTTGTAGAGCTTGTTGCACTGATTTCAAAACGGTATGTAAAACCTTTTGAACAATTTAAAAAAAACATGTAGTTTGGTTAAACCACTTAGACTGAACAATTTCAAAAATTACATTTTTTTCGTCACTTTCCCAACTTCGACATCAATTAAAGGAGTTTTTTTATGGAAATCAGTTGAAAATTGGCAAAGAAAACATTTTTTTACGATTTCAACCCAGATACGGTATTTCGAACGTTTAGATAAAGAAAAAAATGTTAGGTTCGATTACCTCCCCAATTAAATGGAATTTAATAGAACTTGTTGCATTTATTACAAAACGGTATGTACAATTTCCATACACCCCAAATTCTGGTCAAAAGGGTTTTTTATCTCTATCCATTGCAAAAAATCTAGCTTCGTCAGATTTTTACTAATTTTGGATTTTTTTTACTGTTTTGGAAAGAAGACATTTAGACCTTTTCAACAATGTAAAAAAAACATGAGGTTTGGTTAAAACCAAACGTATCCAAACGTTCCAATTTCTGTAACTGGGTTGAAGTCGTTAAAAGTCGTTTTTCTTAGCCGATTTTCAACCGATTTTTATAAAAAAATGTCTCGTTTGGTTTGGAAATAAATATCATTTTAGAATGAATTTTTGAAATTGTTCAGCTAAATTGTTCAGTTTAAAACCGCATGTTGTATTTAAATCTATGGTTTAAAATTGATGTTAAGTTGGGGAAATGACAAAAAAAAATAGAATTTTTTGTTCAGCCTATACAGTCTAAGTGGTTTTACCAAACCACATGTTTCTTATATTGCTGAAAAGGTTTAACTGTCTTCAATGAACGCATCTTAAATAGGAAAAGTTTTGACGAACCTAGATTCTTTAAAATAGATGCAGGTAAGAAATCCGTTTTTTGCCCCTAACTCCAGATTTTGGGGGGGTTGTGTAGTTTTTACAACGTAATAAGTCTCCACCCGAGTACCTTTTTTATCATGTTTTTGTTACAATGTGAAATTTATGTAAAATAAAAACTCTTGAGTACAGCTAGAAATAAAATAAAATTTAAAAAATGGAAAGGAGTTTGAAAGATTAGGCAGAGATTTATATTTAAAGAAGCGCTTTCAGATGCATGCATAACTGTTTCACATTACTTTCTTACAATATACTACCTTTTTCAAATAACAATTTTACAACCAATTATTTTTATCACTCTCAAAATTAAACTGTTTGTCGATCTCTTCGACCTCGTATTTATCTTATCTCATTTCTCCTCGAAAGTTCTAGAGATCTCTAGTTTCATTCATGCAGAAAGAAAGAGAAAATACACTCAATTCCGTTTCGTTCAGTTCGCTTAATGAAAACGTTCACAGCTTAGGTGCTTATTTAAAAAAGATTTACATTTGATCTAATTTGTTTAGATTTGTTTGCTCGTACATTCGTTCCAGTATTTTTGAATACCAACATTTGAAAAAAAAACAATCATCCACATCGGAGCCGACTGTCAGCTTTCAATTTTCTAAACTTTAGTGCCGGTGAGGATCTCTTTTTCTCATAGATTTTTTAACACAGGGTGATCCAAAAACCCCGATCAGATAATGTTTTGCTGTACATGATATTTTTGAAATGACATTTTCTTCAACATTAGGCCTCTACTACTTCCTTTTTAAAGATGACAAGCTAACCTTATATTTCTTCTTTTTTTTCTCTAAAAATCATTACACTTATTACACACACCTTCTTCAAAACTTTTCCCCTGGTAAAACACTGCTGTTAACCCTGCACAGAAACAGAACCCAATGCATATAAGAACGTCAAGATGTAAGGGTTGACCTTATCTTTAACCATAGTCTTTCTCGTTTATACAAAATAAGCATTCTTTGTCATAACTTATGGTTATCCTTAATACTTTTGCTGCGTTTGGTCCCACTGCCCTATTAAAACGCAGTCACATCTTTCAGCTTATTCTCTGGGGTTTAAGTATCTTTTATAAAGATATATGAAAATGTAACAAGAATAGTAAAAATAATAAAAAAAAAAATAAAATTGAAATAAAATTTGCGGCACACACCGCAATACCAAGCCCAACCGAACACACAACCCTCATATAATATAGAAAGAAAGTACGAGTACACCAGAACCAGAGCATCTGAGCTGTTGCTGGTTGCTGGTTTTTTACATTTATATAGGTACGGAGTTTGTACTTGTGCCCTTCCAGTACAAGAACCAGGAGCTTGTTGCTGCGTTTCTGCGGCACAAGTAATCCAAAAATAATAACAGCAGAAACAGTAAAAAGTGGGAGAGAAAAATAAGTCCTGGGCCTCATCTGTTTTATAACCATTGGGGGATATAAAGGGATCAAATTCTCATTTGATATTCGTTGCCTCCGTTCTTCGGCGTTTTCGTTAGCATTTCTGTTGCCGTTACCGTTGTCGTTGTCCTTGTCGTCCTTGGTTAGCTCATGTGTATCGTGTGAAGCTAGAGCAGGAACTGATAGAGGCCATTGCCTTCCAGCAACAGTGACAGTAGCTGTTGTTGTACATATCCTGAATGGGAACATTTAGGCTCTTAAGAGCGGTAATGTCACTGCTGTGCGGTTTTGGTTTCGAGGATTTTTTTATTTTTTCTATTTTTTCTCTTTTTTTCATCTTTAAATGTTCAGCTGGAGGTAGAATGTGGTTTGGGGTATTATGGGGTTCGTCGTCGTCGTCGTTTTGCCACTCTGCGGGTGCGAATTGAAATGGTTACAAATAGGCGAACATTTCCACTCGATGGCATCTCTGGAATGGGACAGAAAGTCGTCTGACAAAGATAATGATTCTGATGTTTTTCAACGGTTATTGCAAAGAACACACAGTATAACAGAGATCCAGAGGAAGGCGAACTCAATGAGATTGAGAGAGGGTATTAAGTCCTTCCTTTTGGTTTATTTTTTGTGTACGGAGAGTTCTTTCATTTGTTGGTTTTGTATCGTTCTTCTTTCTTTTTTTCGTATCTATCAGACTGTAATTTTAATATAAGAATCCCCGCTTCAATTAACATTACATCATGGGGATCCAACCCGAACCAGTGTTTCCATGTACCTACCGACTATGTATATCTACGTAAGGGAGGTAGGTATTTATATGCGAGCAAATATCTTGCTGGATTCGTTTTTTGCTGCAGCGTGTTTACACTAGGGCGTATGTTCTTAGACACAAAATAATTGAATTGGATACCAGTGGCTTAGGGAGTAGGATTAGCCAACAATGCAAACACACCTTGTCCCCTATTAAGAGTTTGAAAGTTGAAAAATAGGGCAGTGGCAGATGTGGTGTTTCTTCTAGAATATATGACTGGGGTGGATGAGAATTGAGATGACAAAAGATTTAGGCAATTCGTTTCTATGCATAGGTTCTTAGAATTTTTTTTACAATAGAGATAGTGGGTTATTAAAAATAGACAAGAAAAATGGTTCCTTTTTTACCCCTAGGATTACTAAATTCCTTCTTACAGAACGAAGCTTAGGTAATAAATTGATAACATTTACATAATAGCTTTTTAAAATAGACATCTTTTTGTCTTCAATCCCTTATTTATTTACATCAAAGAAGGGTTCACAATAAACGTTTGGTTGGATTGTTGCATTTGAATTTTTTAAATTTAACAATTGAAATTTGAATGCATGTCCGTGGCACCGTGGCTATCTATAAATACCTCTTATGAGCCAAAAGCACGGAGGCGGAAAATTGGATGTCCAGGCTTTTTTAAATCAAAATAACCTTAAATTGAAATTCATAAACATAAAACATAAACATATCAAATCTATTCCGAACATAAATCTTTACGGACTAGAAACACTGCAGCACTGGTAACTAAGACCATTGGCTGATACAACACAAGACATTAATACAACAAAGAAAGACAAATCTTAGGAAGAACAACAACAGAAAGAACACATGACAACAGCACGCAGTTTGTATTTGATGGTCCCCCATACATCTTTCTATCAACAGCGCTCAATGATGCTTGTTTTCGGTGATCGATCGGGAACCGATACTTTATCAGAGACAAGGCCGTTGCCAAAAAAATTGAAATTCACTTCTGACGTACCGATTAATATAATTGAGATGAATCCGAGTTAGTTTTTATATACCCGGAAATCATTCCGGGAACGCTTCCACAACTCAAAACCTAACTGAAATTCTAGTGGCCAAAAAAACACTTAAATCAATAAAATTTAGATACCTGTAGGTACTCTTAGCATTACTAAGGCAATTCTCAAGTGTCTTAAAAAAACTGAGAAGAATCATAGTTTCTATAAAAAAATAAAAAATTTCCGAAGAAATATGTCTCAATGTAGTTACAGTGACAAAATATTAACTTTTTATTCATTTAACTTTCAGATGGCGCTACAAATGGGCTTTCCGGAATGACATGGAATTTGTTTTTCATGAATAAATTAAATTAAAGTGGTAATTGAAGTTCAATTTGATATATAAGGATCGAACATCAATTAAGCGTCATTCCGGGAAAGCCTGTTTCGGGATGAATAGGTTAAAATTATTTTCCTATTATTATTTTATTATGATATAAAATCGAGACCACTACAACAAAACCTCAAACATATTTGGTAGAATTTTGTTAGAAAGAAAATAAACGATAATTATGATTAAAACGTTATTTTCGGGAACTTCATATCCAGGAACGCTTTTAGGATGAATGAGTCATGTCTTATCATACAATTATTGAAAAAAACTTGAAAACAGTAGGAAAAATTATGTAGGTATTTTGGAATAGCAGAAAAAACTATTTTTTTAAGGAATAAAACATAGACAAACTGAAACAAAGTCATATTTGATTAATAAAGGTATATAATAATGCATAATTCAGATTGACATAGTTTTAAGACCACCACAGTCGTTTTGGATCTTTGGAAAGATGTCCGTCCATCATTTTCTTATGCCTTCATCATTTCCGGGAACTCTATTTGATGCATTTTTAAAGGTAAAATATTAAATTTTTATGACGTAGTTCAACATTATATCAATGTGGCACTAATGCTTTCAGCCACGGTAGTGAGCTGACCCAGTGTCAGCGTAGAGGATGTCCTCTTCGTCAATGGTGTTGATCAGTTCCTTAACGAGTAGATCCTTAGCTTCTAGATATCGAGGATCGGGGTGACTTGGGCTTCTCATTGTGCTTCCTATCATTGGGTTGGGATGATTTTCCAGATTTTGTACACATTTTCTTCCGGATTGGACAAGGTATCTGTCAATTTTAGAGGAGCTTCGCTTCATCGTAGAGTCTCTTCTTGCTGGGATATTTTCTTCGTATCCTGTCGAAACTCATTCCTGTGCAGATTCGCACGATCTTCCTTTCAAGGATTGCTTACATTCATTATATTTGTTTTGGGTGTTTTTACCCTTGTATTCCTTACATTGACCCCTTACAATTCTGTCCCAAACAATTTCGCCACTTCCATTGCCTCTATCATCTATCAGTATTGGTTATTTTGACTGCGATATAGGGTGCTTTCAAAAATGTATGGATGTAAATGTCTGTTGAATGCAAATCTGAATGCCAGAGTTTCATAAATGCAAAACCCATATATTTGCAGCGCAAATGTGCAAATATCAAAACTCACATGCTTCCTCCAAAACAGAGAAAGCTATGATTTAAACTATCATATTTTTTTGAATTTTCACTGATGATACAATTCAGAAAGTGTTTACAAGTGCAGATTAAAATATTTACAATTGCAAATAGTTTTTTCTGACGTTAATATGATCGCACGTAAACAAGCATTCATGAAAGCACCCATAAGGCTTTTGTTACGGTGACATCGTCTTTTTTGGCGATGGTGGTTGAAGAGCTTTAAAAGACTTCTTACTTAAAATGAGGTCGTTGTTGCTTGTGAGTCATATTGAGTTTTCATACGTTCAGATGACATATAGCCGGTGTGTTCTGGTGAATGCCAATTAATCATTCCTTGAGGTTGCCCACGTATCCTTCAGTTGTTTGTAACTCACTTGGTAGCCGCATAGTGTTCCCGAACGAGATTTCTCATGTAGTAAAACCGCACCGCTTCTATAAGCCTTAAAGAAAAGTGGAACATGTCAATCCCCAGTCAGGTTGATAGTTGCCCACAACTTTGGAAAGGTGCTCTTTGAAAGATCTGTTGAAACGTTCAACGGTTCAACTACCCCTTCCGAATATGGATGAATAAGTGTTGTCATCGTGTTTTTAATGCCAAGGAGTGATCACACCTCCTGGAATATGTTGGACCAATGTCTCCTCTTCGCCGATTCCAATGTTACACGCCTCAAAACCTTGCTAAATCATCGGAAATGCATAACTGGCTGAACAAACAGAGCAGAAACAAAAAAAGTTGATATTTTTTCTTTAGTGTTGACCTTTTCCGGATCAGCCATTAATTTTTGGGGTGAGATGGGTATTCTACCTCTGGGTAATTTTTTCTGGATTCAACTTTAAGATGAGCCTTGATGAAACATTTCTTTTAAATTTGTACAACGTTCGTCAAACATTGTTTTCTCTTTTCAGACATTCACATGACTCTTATGGTTCTGAAGAGTTCATTTTTCAGCAGTTAGAATTGATCTCTGAATATTGACCGTTGATGTCGGATACAGCATAACCGAATGCTTCAATCGCAAACTCATTAATTTTTTCATCTCCCATATTTGTTTATGCCAGACGAGCGATTCTTTCTATGGCTGCTTGGAGTTCCTGCATATGGCTATTTCTAAAACTTTTATTAATGGCCTTTACATTAGCATTGAAATTTGAACTCACAATTCTCATCTTATGGCTTGCAATAACTCAGCAGCAGGTCCGCAGGTCATCGTCGTCCCAAATATTTGATTTTCTCAAATTAATTTTGTTGGCCCACAAAATGTGTTCCTCAAAGGTTGGTGAAAGCATTTTCTTTTTTCTTTGAATACTCTCCAACACTTTCTCGAGCCCTTATTTTCCTGACGTTGAATTTTGTCCCCTGACTCATCTTGAACATTATCCAAATTTGTGTCAACATTTGTCTGCTTTCAGTAAAACTTTAACTCATTGGGCGTATTCATAGATGCTATCTGAGGCGTCACTAAGAAAGACTGGGGTTTATCATATTCAAATAAGATAGGATAAACCCCTGTTTTTCTTAGTAACGGCTTAGACAACATCTATGAATACGGCCCGTTGTTATTACTGTTTCGCAATAACTCTTTACAATTTACAACAAATAAAACTTCGAATCAACAAACTTTACAACCACTTCTTCTTTAGGACTATCAAAATTAAACTGTCTGAATCTTCCGGCCGTAGAGGCGCGTATTTTTAAGGTGTATTGGGTGCTTTTATTTATGTGACTTTTGTTTTTTGTCCACTCGCCAAGCAAAATTCTGTTAGAAATGCCCATAAAAAAATTACACTAAAATATGAGCACTCAAAATTAATATTTAGAACTCGCCCACAGCGTTTGAAGATTTTCCATACAAAATATGTACACGTAAATTTCAATAACAAAGTTGTAGTAATTTAAATTTCCAATAAATTAATTTCCTATAATCTGACAGTTCACATTTTTCCTGTAGCTGTACCCATTTCTGGAATAACAGCCAAAAAAACTAAAAACTAAAGTAATTTGTTCATGATTTTTTGTTTTTTTGGCAAATAAAATTCACGACTGGATCGTACTTGATCTTTGGGTTAAAGTTACTATAGACGTTA
The DNA here is from genome assembly GCA_948107695.1 of Meliscaeva auricollis. NCBI lineage: Eukaryota > Metazoa > Arthropoda > Insecta > Diptera > Syrphidae > Meliscaeva > Meliscaeva auricollis. The sequence goes on along the minus strand of OX403616.1, from coordinate 15,240,278 downwards.
AAGTCGCTTATATAAGGTTTATAAAAATAAATAACTATGTTAGAAATTTATATATTTTTACAAGAAAAGTGGAATATGTGTAAAAAGAATAAAACTAGTTTTGACTTATTAGTTTGTTAATTAATACATAAAATATTGACTCTAGAGGTCTGTACTGTCTCATCGGTTTCGTTGCCTTGAAAATTTTTGTAATTTGCTTTTTACCGCATTAAAATAGCATACAATGCTGCTGAGTTATACAGCTCTATTCTAAACGAAAATTCCCGGGGAAATGTTTTCGGGAGAAGGGCTCCAAATCGAAATATTCCCGGAATTTCATTATGTTTTCGCTTGTTATTTGTTCCCCTTGTGTTCAGAATAACGTAAAAGTGAAAAAAGAACGAAATTGGTTGCAACTTTTCGATTGTGAGCTCTTCTCCCAAAAACATTTCCCCGGGAGTTTTCATTCAGAATAGGGCTGATAGACATTCAAAAAAGAACTGAAATTCACGTGTATTTTATATGGAAAATCTTCAAACGCTGAAGGAGAGTTCTAAATATTAATTTTGAGGTCTCAAATTTTTGGAAATTTTTGTATGAGTATTTCTAACAGAATTTTGCTTTGGGAGTAGAAAAAAAACAATAGTCCCAAAAACAAAAGAAGAATAAAAGAACACCTCGACAGCTCTAAAAGTATCTAGTTTTGTTAAGAAATATTGTTCCAGTTCCTACGTCTTCGTTTCAAGAAACTTTGTGAATGGAAACGAAAATGATTTTTTTTATTTAATGAATTTCATTCCGATTCAAATTGTTTCTGGACAATTTATATCGATGCGATAGTTACAGAACGAAAGCACAGTTTCGATAAGTGTATTTCCATTTTGTTAAAAGCTTTCGCTACTTACTGCAAGATCGCACTGCCGTTATTAAGAGTTCGTTTACATCTGTTATATTGAATATGGATGTGTTTCCTCATATATTCGTTACGCATACTGTAACGAATAAAAGAATAAAAAACACTTTAACTTCAATTTTAACAATAAATTTATATTTATATTTCTTTTAATATGTGTAAAAACAGTTACTGTTTTCTTTTTAAATAAACAAACAAATATACACAAAATTTAAATAACAAAATAAATTAACAAAACAAAATAAATAAAATCAAGACATCAAGCACATCTCTATTAGTAAAGTGTGTTAGTTCTGAAAGAAAAAAGAATAAAATTTATAAAATTTGTTCGTAAACTCGTCCAAAAAAAAATAATGTCTGTTCAAAAGAAGCTCTAAGCGGCCCGGATAAGTTCAGTTTTCTTCAAAGTTCTTATTTTGAAGAGTCTCCTTGGCGAGTTTCATTTTATTCAATATACTTGCAGAGATTCCATTCGTCAGACATTGGAAAGGCTTCCTGTACATTGGAATGGTATTTTGACAAATTGCATACGGATTGTATCTATCATCGATTAGTGTCACAACAACTACTTGAGTTGATGAATCAAAAAGCTGTCTCAGAACTTTATGCAACGGAGTTGTTTTACGTTGATTTCTCAGAGTCCTTCGCTTATACTCGAAATGATCAATTTCTTTTAAAACTCTTTGAACATCAGACCATATTGCTGGAGTGAACGTAAATAGGAGCTTAGCTGATTCATCACATACAGTCATAGAGCGTTTGTTGACGCTGAATCTTGCTTCAATTGACATTGCCTTTTGGCTCTTCCATTGGAGATTCACTTGCCAGACTTTCCGAGCCGTAACTCCTTCAGACACAGTTAATGGTATGAAATTGATTACCTTGCTTGTGGTCGCAGTTGGGGGTGATGATGAAATTTGCGCAGGAAGTTCTTCTATTTGCAGATCAGGTATTTCAGGATGATGTGGAATACAAACGTTATCGAGATTTCTGAGTAATTCCGAATTTTCGAAGTAAGTGCAGTCAGTGCCAAGTATTTGAGAAGCAGTTTTTGTGACCATAAGTTGAGATGCATCCTCGATAAGATAGTCACATTCTTCCACAGTCAAAAGGCTAGGTGGTTTGCTTTTTGGTGGTTTTTTACATGCCGCTAAAGGAAGAGATGGAAAAGCATGTACTTTGTTTGGCACAAAATCAGGTAAATTTAAAGATTTCTTAGGTGTTGTCTTATTTTTCGTATTTGAAGGTTGGAACGTTTTCGTTTTTGCTTTTAATGCCAACTGGATCGAAGGTTTCTTCGGCGAGTTTCTTTGTTTTTCTTGAATTTTGCTTTTAAGCTGAGTTTGAGTAGCAGTTGAGCTTTGTAACTCGGAATGTGTAGTGGGAATTGGATACTCTATAAATATTGGAGTTTGTTCCGGTTTTAGTTCAACATTTACCATCAATATATTGGGAGTATTTTGCCCTGCTTCTGATGTTGGCAATTTAAACGACAAAAGACGTTTTTCAATCAATAAAGGCACTTGGATAAATTTTTCAGTGCTGTTTTGTATGCTGTGAAGGGCAGCAATTGGAATAAATCCTTGTAGAAAAATAGTTTTCACTTCTGTTGATATTGTGGACTGAATATTTCTTGTCGGATTTGAGCAATTATGTGTGGTTTGCTGTTGTTCTTCTTGATCTAATCGCTTTAAATTTATCTTAGAAGACAATTGAGGCACTTCTTTATCAGACAATTCGGGGGGCTGCGAAAAACTTAAGCGCATTTTTGGCTTATGGTTCTGTTGTTGCTCAGACATGGATTTGCGACGTTTTTTTGTATTTACAAATTTTGATATATTATTAGCTTGTTGTTTATTGCTTGAATGTTTGGCAACGTTAGATTCACTTTCTCCAAGGGGACTACAAGCTTGAACTTTTTCTGGTGAGTGTTCCACAATCAACTGGGTATTTATAAAGGCCTGGGTATTTTCCTTATTTCCTGTCGTGACATTGTCATCGACACTCTGAGATTGCAAATTCTTTGATAGTGGATTATTTTCATGGTTCTGATTACATTCACTCATTTTGTCTTCAACTAAATCACAACGACTGGACTCGATTAACTCAACAGTAGAACTTTTGGAAGAAATTTCATCTTCCAGATCCTGATGGTGCAGGCCAGTTTTCAGTGAATTTTGTTCATAAATTAAATTATTTGAAATCGCTTTCATATTGGCACTCAATTTGGGATCCACATTTATATCACTAATCGTTTCATTAGAAAAGCTTTTGGCTTTGATTCTTTTCAAAATTTCGTCAGCTCCTTCTATCGATGTAGACTTTGACATATCTGAATCCTTCAAAATATCCACCGAACTGGATTGAATAGTTGAAGGTAAATTTACACCCAAAACAATCGCATTTTCTACAAATTCTTCAGTTCTTTGGTAATTTCCAGTTTTAGATGATTCTTTAATATTAGTTTTGGAACTTTCGAGTTCTTTAAAATTTTCAGTATGACTGAATTTCACTTCTTTGTTTCCATCATCATTATCATCGGACGATGCATAAAACGAAAAATCAATAAATTCTACTGAAGAATCGTGTGTTTTATCATTGTTATCATTTTCGATTAAATTTGCAAGCTCTACTTGTGTACTTGTAATAATAGGTGCTGAGGTTCTTTCGTTAATTTTTCCAAAAGATTGAGAGTAGGTTTCATCTTCTGATGAATTTTTAACTTTATTTGTAGTTTGAAAAGGTTCTGAAAAAATTTCACAAGATGATTGAATTTGCGCTATTGAAATTGTATTTAAAGCTTCTGATGAATTATTCAGTTCAGTAGTAGCTTGAGAAAGTACTGGAACGCTCTCAGAAGAATCTTCTGTATTTTTTGGTATCTTTGTCTGAATTTTCTCATTGCCTTTCGAATTTTTTGTTGAAAAAATAATTTCAGTAACTTTAAGGCTCCTCTCTGAGACATCTTTTTCAGGACTTATAGTTGACAAGTCTTTATTTGCTTCTGAACAAGAATCAGAAGAGGGAACAACTGAAACACACATTGAACTTTCTAAACCAGTTTTTGAATTTAAATGAGGAAGATTTTGACTTTTTTCGGATTCTGTGCTTTGTTTTGTTGGACTTTTAGTAGCTACATCTTCAAAACAAACAATGCCATCAGTGCCAGTTTGGTCTTTGACAGCAGTTATACACCCTAAAGTTTGATTTCCTTCTTCTCGCTCTAATTCTCTTCCTTGGCAAGTTTCTTCTGAACTTTTATTTAATTCGACAAAATTTGTATGTTCACCAGTAACTATGCAATCGCAGCCTTGTAAGGCATTTAATTCTTTCTCGCTATGGTCCTGACGTTGAGTTTTAAAATTTTGATTTTTGTTTTGTTCAATTGCTAATGAATTTAAAGATGGAGAGATTTTTTCGTTCTTTGAAACATCATCATTTAATAGAATCTGTATGGATTCTTTTTCATTGAATTCTATGACAGGCGAAGTAATTAACTTACTCACTTTAATGTTTTCATTTGTTTCTTTTTTTGTACTTTTTGTGTGTTCTTTGAGTTTAGTTTGGACCTCTTGGAGAGAATTTTCAGCTGCACTGTATATTCTTTCAAATTTTACTTTGATCTTAGCATTTTCAATCTCCAGATCTCCAGATTCTTTAAAGTTTTGGGTATCCACTGTATTCAGTTCGCATGATTCCAATGTGTTAATATCACTAGCAGGGTCAACGTTTGGTGTAGCGTTTAAGATTGCTGTACGAAGTAAACATTCTTCAACAGTCCGTTTATCTTTATTTGTATTTTCTTCACATAATAAATCTTTTGATTTTTCCACAACCTCCGTATATGTATTTTCCTTTAAAGTTTTGCTATTATTATCAATAACGTTTGAAGTTTTTGCGACAGCATTAAGATCTTGTTCTTCATTTTCTTTAAGGATTTCGTCAATAAGTGTATCTATAGACAACACTTCTTCAGATAGACAAACTGTGTCAATATCGAAGTTACTAGAAGTACGCTTTTCCTTTTTTATACTAGAATTATTTTCTCCAAGCACCTCACCATGTTTCTCTATAATGTCTCTAGAAGAATTAGTGAAACATTCAACATCTTCTCGATTGGATTCTAAAATGTCTTCCAGCTGAATTGTATTTCTAGTTATTTCAACTGGGGCAGTATTTTTTGAGACTTGAATGTCCGTTAGCATAACAATGGGCTGTTTATCGAGTATTTGGCAAACATCGCATTCCGCATCATTACCTGAAAGTTTTGCAAATAAAAAATGTATTTTAACAAATTGATTATATTCAATCGATTCAATTCTTTACCTGATTTAACAATTGAAGTTTCAAGAGCTTCATTGAGTCTGCTTTGCTGCGATTCGGCCGCAATAGGGATTTTGTTGAATTTTATATATTCTTTTGGATTGGAGTTTTCCTCCGTGTTTTTCGATTGCTCTAGATTCAGAGAAATTTCATTAGATTCGCAAAAACTCTGACTTACGCATACAATCATGGATACTTCAGATTCTTGTGTGTTTGTTATTTTGCTCTGTTTTCGTTTGTTGGCTTTTGGTTGAATAAAAAGTTCACTCACTTTTTTCGTATCCTTTGCACTTGAACTTTCTTCCGATGATACAATCGATTTTAAGTTTTTTGTTTGTTCCTGGTTCTTTAAATTACTCAGACTAGTTGGCGTTAGCTCAATTTCCGAAGGAATATTCTGTGGTGCAATCGAAATATAACTCATTTCAGAGATTTCTTTTGATAATTGTAGGTGATTTTTAGACTTTGATAATTTATTGTTGAGAATTTTTGTACTACAATCGGAATTTTGTTCCCTTTCTTCAGAGTCACTCTGGCTGTTCTTCAAAACCAGATTCTCAAAGCAGTTCAAGTTCGGTGCTGGCTTATGGGGAGTTTTGAATTTCTGACAATCAGACAACTCATAAACATTTTCTGTGTTCTTCGAAGTTGTCATACCAAGAGCAATTGTATTTACATTATGAAAGTGTTCTTTTCCAGAAGACGCATAAATCGACTTATTTATTGATTGAGTTGAATTCGATTGGCTTTGTGTTAGATCGAAATTCGACGACAATTGTTGAGCTTGTGGAAAATTGTCTAAATCAATTGATGAAGGTGTTAGGTGAGAAATACGCGAATGTACAGTTGTTATTGGAGGACGTTGAGTAAATGGTGCACTACACAAAAGTGCTTCTAATAGTTCTGGTGCTGTTTCCTCATCATCAATAACCATGGCTTCCGATTGAGGAATTTCAATGATTTGAACATCATTATCATACTGGCTGAAAGTCTCAGAAAACATTTCTAAAACGAAATACAATGTTATGTATTTATAGATTTTCGTAAACTTAAATATTTTGGTAGTATGCCTGAGCAAAAGTATTTCGCAGACAAGATCAACATGATTTTCTAAATTGCAGTAAGTTAATATTAGAGACATAACATAAAATAACTTTTCAATTTAGTACTGATATGGTAAAACAAATGATTTCATGTTTATAATTGAATAGAATATTTCTCGCTATAACTGGACCAAGGTCAGCTAAAATCTCCCTGTTGACTGTTGGGTATTTAAAGAGGGAGAGCAGGGAGGAAGTAAAGGTCTATCAAGCTAAAGAATTTAAAGGTATTGTTCCTGGATGGAATAAGATCTATGTGGCTCTCTGTGTAACATTCTATAACGCAGCGGTTAGAGCGATGCGTCAAAATAATCTTAACACGGCCTTAAGAACGCGTTCCATTTTACGAAGCCTTTATTGTCACCAAAATCTCAAAGCGTTACTAAATGAGACCAACAGAAAATAAGATTTTGCGAAAAAAAAACATTAAAAATTAGACAAAATAAACAACAAAAAAGTTCTATTTTTCGCTTGGTGTTAATAAAATGACAAGGTAATGTAATTATTGGTAATATAATGGAAATAGTTGAATGGAATAGGGCAAATACAAAGAATAAATTCATTCGAGATGTCGTCAGAGATTGGTGCAATGTATAGTGCATTGGTGCGGCAATTGCTAGTCCAATGTTTCACGTCCAGCTCGGGCATCAGTTGTTCAAACAAATTGAACATACACGTGGTGCTTACACAAACGGAAGGATCTGATGATCGGATTTGACAGACTTTTAAAAAGCTATAATTCCAGCCTATCAACTTGGTGGCAACACAAACAGTTTCATAAGCTTTAATGTTAAATTTACGGATATGGCAGTTAAGTGCAAGTATAATAAGATATACAAAACTCACAAAATGATCTCAAATATTTGAGAGGGTATGGTGTTTTAATGTAAATTAAATATAATATATTCTTTACACACAGACTGTAAAATCAGGATGCATGAACCTTTAAACCTACATATTAATATTTTGTTTATAGACCCAAAACCAAAAATTAGATATCGGCTCTAAGACTAGTCAAAAAAATGGAGGAAAGCAAAGTCTAAACATGTAAAAAAACTGATATGTGGAAATTTGGTGTCCCTTTATCTTTTTGGCCACTAATAGGATAGAGTTAGATCCTTGAAAGGTTTAAAACTTTGAGGGCTTCCATAACCTTCTTTTTTTTACAACAATGCAGTGAAAATTTTACTGATTTAAATATTTTTTGTGTGTCAAAACATTTTTAAAAGCTTTTCCGCTCATTCTTTTAGTGCAATAACTACAAAGTATCGTTTAGGGCATACATAATGTACTTGTACATTAGACCATTCGTTGTTAGTTTTTTTTTTATCAAGATCTAACTATTTCCAAATAATTAAAAAAAATGCTCTAATTTTTTCAAAGTTTTATTTTGACTTATTATACCCCTCTAGTTGCTTAAGACATTTTGTATTTTTCAGAGTTTTATTTATCCCTTTGCTCAGTTTACTCAAAAAAAAATTAAAGATGGTTGAAAATGACCCAAAAATAGGTCACAAAGTTAATAAGAATTTTTGTGAGTATTATTAAATAAAAATTGAACCTCTAACCTAAACGCGGTTAGCCACACTTCTGAATCTGGCCCAAACTGTAGGCTCTACATTTCTGTAGCATCCAATGCAATTCACCCTGTTTACACACATAGTGTAAAGTTCAAATTTTATCATGATCTCTACAAAACCTATCGTTTATAGCAATTTAATATGTGAAAAACAAAGAAAAACATATTTGTTTACGGGAAATGTACTTACCTCGCTTAACAACAACTTTGGGATATATAGCTGAATCTACTGATGCTAATGAATTTTTGTCAACTGTCTCCACGCACTTATCGGTATCTTTTTTTGTCGCTATTTGGTTTGCTATCGTATTGGATTCTTTTTGATTTTCCGCAGCTACCTGTACATTTTGAGATTTAACATTTTCAACCGAAGAAGCCTTTTCAACAGTTTCGGATACAGTTAACTCATTAGTATTAGGATCAGGTGTTGATGTTATTGATTGGGATTTTGTCACTGTATTTTCTTTTTCAAAAGTACAAGCAGTTTCACTCAATTTTTTTGAAGAAATACTAAGATTTGTTGTTGAACTTTTGGTAGTGTTTATGCCAACAGCAATACCCGAAATTTTGATAAACGAATTGGATGATAGTTCTGCAGAGAATAGGGTATTCGAATCTTTGTTGCTGTTAGATGTTTCAGGAATCTCTACTTCTGGAATAGTATTTTCTTTTGAATTTAAAGATTTTTGCTTTGTTTTTTCTGCGTCTTGATTTGTATCCAAATTATCAGAATCTGAAATTGACGTTGCCGAGACATTTAATTGACTAAGGGACGTTTCTGTACTGTTGTTTGTTTTCTCAATAGGTTCTACGATACAAGTGGAATCTATTGGTGTTGTTCTCCCAATAGCAACTTCACTGAAAGGATCTTCACTTTCACTTACTACAGTAATGGTGACGGAAAAGTTATTTTGTTCCGTGTGGAAGTCTGTATTATGTTCACAAGAAACATAAACAGACTCTTGAGTATGAACTTCAATTAATTTCGATTCACTTTCTCCACTGGATTGAAAAAGATTAGGTGATGTAGGTATAGGCATGTCTTTCATCATGATTTTTTCGATAGATTGGGACGGATGAGCACTTGATTTTTCATGAGAGTTTGCTATAGCACTATCCATTTCAATAATTTGTAAATTATTGTCTTTTGATGGTGGTGTTAGTTGAGGAGTGGAACTTTTCGTATTAGTTTCATCGGTATTTGAAAAAATATTTGGTGACAAAGGTATAAAGTTATCTACTGCAGAAGGTAAAGAGAGTTGATTTTTCGAAGTCATTTTTAATGTTTGTTTAGTATGGATGTGGCATGCATTTTGGTTTTCTGATAAATCTTTTACTATTATATCTACAACTTTTTCCACTGAATGAGGTATAGAGTCAGTGTCAGCTGATTTGTTTGCAGATTTTCTGCTTTCAGTATGTGAAAAATCATTGATGTTTACATACGACGACTGTGAATGACTGTTTGTTAATATTCGATTTAGCTCTTGAGTATCCATTGGTTTCATTGTTGATTCAATAGTTTTTTTTAATGGTGATTGAAGATCAGCTCCAACAATATGACTTATTTCTATTTCTAGGTCATCATCACTTCTCGAAGAATGTTTCCGTCGGGATTTCGGTCCACATTTGCCAGATTTTCTTTTCTTAACTTTGGAGCCTGCCTTGCAGTTGCTAGAATGACTATCAAATTCCCTTTGTTCGTCACTCGGGCAGTCTTTGTTTTTTATGTCTTGTAAAACAGTTGACTCTTCCTGAATGGTCTTTGTTATAAAATAAGAATAAACATTTCATATAAGCAAACAAGCATAAGAAATAGGAATAACTTACATTAGTTTCAGTTTGGACATTTTCTGAATCAAGAGTAACCTTAAGCGGAGACATTGATTGGGGGAGTTCTGTTGGCTCAGGTTCGGTGAACAATTCCATGGACATTTCTGGAGTACTACCACTATCCTGCAAAAAAAAATTATAACTACCAATCTGTTTAGTTTTTGTTATGTATTCGTGTAACCTCATTTGTATCGTTAAATTTCAATCCTTCTGTCCATATTCCTTCGCTCCAACATTTTTCATATTCTGTTTTACATAAAAGCATTAATTGTGTATATGATTCTGGTGGTGTCTCACAACGTAAACTTATAAATTCCTTAATATTGGTCTTCTCTAATACTTCATCGTAGGAAAGAATTCTTGGTGGAACAATCTTCAAAGGGATAGATTCCTTGACTCCTTTTGATTGTAAATAAGATTGAAGTTTATAAAATTCAATATGAACATCAGGCCATGAATATTTTTTCTTAATAAATGCTGTGAAATGAGTTTTGAGTTTTTGTTCGATTTCATCGTGTGATTTTCCTGTTGCTGTCCAGTGTGAGATATATTTTTTGGAATTTGTAAGATTTTTGAAATCTTCGTATGTCATATTGTTAAATATAGATACAAATTTCAGTCTTGATAGTTCACTAACATTCTTTGCTTCTAAAACCTGTGAATAAAAAGACAAATGTGAAAGGCTAGAGTAAAAACTCCGATTTTCGTTTGATAAATTACTAAATGGTAATAGTTGAACTTGTTTCGGCATGCTATATTATTATTATATCAATTCTGTTACTTAACAAGACTATATTCCAATGGCAGGCAAAAGGAAAATGACTGGACAATATACAACTTTCAACCTTCAAGTCACCCGATGTCGATGGGATTTTCCCTGCTCTGCTACAAATAGGGGACTTAGGTTTGCTGAAACGAAATTTGAGCATTTATGTACAACATAAAAGTCTTATGTGACAGTTTACACAGAGGAATAAGTAGTCCATAAGCGCTTATGTTCAACATAAATATTTTAAATATCGTATCAGCAAACGACACTTAATGCCGTACCTTATTAGCATACTTCAGAGTAGCATGGGCAGGGTATGTACCAAGTCTGTGGAGAAGAGCTTTTCATTTTGATTTCATTCAGACTAATTAGCTCAACACCTTTTCTAATGAAGAGTAATTGATAACTTCGTAATTTTTGAAGTATTAATTAAAAAAACCGATAGTTTCGGACACAAATTTCACAAATTTGAAAACCCACAATCTTAAAATCCAAGACTTATTATATATTTTCATATTTTTTTAGCAAAACTCCGAAATGTGACTTACAACAGTACAATTTCGCAGATAAAAATACATTTTAGTTATTTTTCTTTAATCTAAATATATAAAAAACAAAGTCGGGTTAGTTACACCATTTATAACTGAAGAACTGCTAAACCGATTTTAATAATTTTTGATTAGTTGGATTCGTCTTCCTTAGGAATAACATAATAACTTTTAAGACTTCGGAAAATCGTGGTCTCGAGGAGTTTTCCCATGGATTGACAAAAAAAAAGAATAAAATCAGAAAAAAAATAAATTCCTTTACAAGACCATCTCTGATACACGATAGAAACAGAATGCTGGGTTGGAGAGTTAATTCAAGTCCTTTCATTGCATACCATTAACTAATCAACATTTTTTCGAGTTTTCGATTATTATTTTATTTCATTTGAATTCGATTTGAATGAATACGGGTTTAAGATCGCGAAATACTGTATGAAAGGTCAGAAAAAGATTACTGTAGCGAGAAATGCGTAAAATACAGCGAAAGAAAAAAGAAATTCATAGAAAAAAGCGAGAAAAGTCGCCGAAAGAGGCGTGAAAAGTTTCGGAAAAATATGTGAAATACCACAGCCTTAAATTATACTATAATATAAGAAAAGTCGTCGAAAAATATGCACGACAAAAAGGGCGGAATATTGTAGATAAAAGTGCGGAATTATGATTAAGTGGTGAAAGAACTTTTAAACACCACGTGAATGATCGCGAAATACCGCATGGAAAGTCGTTAAAATAGCACTTATTACCACGAGAAAATGTGTAAAATACTGCAAATAAAACAAACAAGGGAGAAAAGCGTAAAAGCGCGGAAGAGAATATGAAATTCGCTGAAAAATATGAGATACACCGTGGTAAAAATTGAGGAATATGTTTAATAGTTAGCACGTTAAAAATTGCTGATAAAAGCGCGGAATACTGGTGAATGAACTTTTAAACCCCAAGTTTTTTTCACGATCTCAGATGTTTCTTGCTCAGGTACTCCACACTTTTTCGCGGCTTTTCGCGTATTTTCCTTATTTTTTTCCTTGGTATTCCGTATTGTTCCATGTAATAAACGCAAATACAAAATAAAAATCAATGTGCAGGGCAGGACAACGTCTGCTGGCTCATCTAGTGAAATATATATTCTCAGAAATCGAAAACTAGAAAAATTTTGGAATTTTGTATTTATTTTTATTTTTTTTTTGCTTGATCTTGCAAGGCTTCCCAAACTTAAGTTTTTTAAATTTAGGGTTTTCGGTGTTCTTGACTTTCTGAACTTGGGTTTTCGGATTCTTGGCTATTTGGATTTTGGGTTTTCGGAATTTTGAGGGTTTTCCGAGTCTCAATAGAAAACTAGTTTTTGGTCTACTTCCTTGGTACTACTATATTCAATTTTGGCTCCTTAAGCCTAAACTACATATATTGGGTCTAAGAAATTCTGAAAGCTACGAGTCGAAAGCGAATAATCAATGTTAAACAGGAGATTTAGTTTTAAGGCCGAAAGGCATTAGTATTAAGATAATGAATTAATTTAGAGCGCTCGTATGGGGCCAGTAAGTTAGATATAAGTTATGGATAAGTAGGCTAGTTTTTATGAATTTTTGTCTAGCTTTAAGATAGTTATAAGTTAAATAAAAATAAAAATGAATTTAAAAAAAAAAAAAAAAAAAACAGGAGATTTAGTGCAGCACCCGAAAAGCGGCCTTCTTATTTCAATATCTTTTCCTTTTTGGTGTCATCAAAAATAATAATTTTGTAAAAAGGTGGTAGGTGATGAATGGTGTTTAATCATCACAAAACAGTCTGCAGAGTAAAAAAAGTAATTTCATACCGCGAAATGGTCCAGCTCAAATTTTATGATAGAAATTGACAGGTGGGCTGTTTTTTTTAAGTAGGCCACAAAAATGGCGGAACGCGTTTTAATCTACATCTGGAAAGCAACTCATCTTAGGATAAATTTGTAATATCAATTACCTTTCTTCAGTCAATATTAACATTTTTTTTACTCGTTAGAATTACAGCGCCCAAAATTTAGATTTTTTCAGTTTTTCAACAAATTCTATTATTCACAAAGTTAAATGAGCATACTTTTTCACGCTATAACTCAAAAATTATAGATCTACATATATACATAATTTAATTATATCTATCAGAAACGCTATTTTCTTACGATGAGTCCTACTCGAGATATAGATTAAAACGAGTGTTCCCAAATGGTGATCCTGCCATTTTTGTCGTGTACTCAGGGATAACGCACTTATTAATTTCTATCAAAAAAAATTGGGCCCATTTGCAAAAAAAATCTTGCCGCTTAGCTGCAAAAACATCAATTTAAAAGTAGATATGTGAAGAAAAATTTAGCACCCGAAGTGATGAAATCGCTCTAAATCAACTCCTTACAGAGTTGATTCGTAAAAAATAAGAAAAATAAAACTTACTATGCCTTTTCTCATTTCTATTTCAAACTTCAGTAAGTACTTGATGTAATTTTTAACTTTATCGGGATGTGTTCTTATTGTTTGTAGATAATAACCAACAGATACATCTTCCTTAAAAGTTTTGTGTTTATCGCTACGTTTTCTGGCGCCCGACTCTTCATTATCCTCTTCATTCTCTTCTAGCGCCTTTTGTCCTTGTTCTATCCATAGACCAATTTCATTTTTTCTAAGTCCTCTTGGAGACTGAAAAATTAATTGAAATGAAGATCATAAATTAAATTAAATGAATAAATTTGCAAAAAATATATTTATTGATTATGGCTAAATATCTATTTTTTCATTCATTCATTGCAAAAGTCACATATTAAAATATAACTTACTTGTTTAGGACTTACCCTTTCCAACTGGGTTATCTGGGTATTTGAAACCTGTTCATACTCTTCAGTTTTATTCCGTTTGGGAAGTGCTGATTTCGAAGGCGAAGAATAATTGCTTTCTAACATTTTTTGAAGATTAGCCCGTTGACTTTCGGCGTTTTCTTCAGAAATAAGATCAACAATAGATGTGTTTGTATTTATATCACAGTCATCCGATGCCACATCTTCCGAAAGTAGTCTTGTTCTGCTTTTTGGCCTTGCCTTGGATATGCTTCTGTTTTGCTTACCATCACTTGTAAAATCATCCGATGATGAACTTTTAGTTCCAGTTTTTCTTTTCGTTTTCTCTTTATTTTGTTGTGCTTTTGATTTTGTTTTGGAACTTAATGGAAAACCCTGTTGTTCATTCTTTGTTTCTGTTTCTTTTAATGAAGAGACTTTTGGGCGTTTTGTTTTCGGTCCGATATCAATATTTTCATACGCTGGATCTGATTTTCTCTTCCGTAATTGCATAACTTGTTCGTCGGGATTTTGATGGTCATTTAAGTTTCTATTAGGTGGATTTGAAGTGAAATATTGTGTTATTTTAGGTGCTCCAGAATCAATTAATGCATTTGTCAATTTTTTCGAAGAGGTTTGTTTTTCCACAGATTTACGATTTTTTGAAGTAGTAGGTGTTTTGATAGCATCTTTGCGAGTTGTTTTTTGTTTTGACTTAGTTTTGGATTTAGTTTGTGTTTGCCCTATTTTTTCTATAGATGTTGAGGCAAAACGAGGTTTATGAACAAAAGCAGAACTAGTAGAAGGCAGGTCATTTATATATTCGTCTTCCAGACGAGGTGATTTACTTCTCGTTTCTTGTTCCATTTGTTTTACCGCTATATCACTGGTATTTAATTCAGCTAAAAATTTAACGAATTTTAATTTTTATCATCATAATAGTATATGTATGTATATGTTTATCAGGGTGAGATGCATAGGGTCACTATTGAAAATTGAAAATCATTGAATGCTTAACTTAAATATTAATTTATGTTTAATGTGATATATTTCACACTTTAAATTTCTTTTAAATAAAAGAAAATATTTCAAGTTTTTTTAATAAAGACTGTTAAATTCCAATTTTTACTTGCTGCTACTTGATGTGATTACTATAATGTCTTCAACGATATTAAATTTAATAATTGTCTCATACAATTCAAGAGTATTAAGAGTGAATTCATCATAAATTTAAGTGTTTACTAATTAGTTAAATATAAACAAATATTTAGTACTATTTATAAGTTAATAGTTAATACTTTTTATATTAAAAACATAATTCATTCATTGAAATTATAAATTGCAATGGCATTAACAATTTAAGACCAACTTTTCATCATTTTTCTTTGTTTTTTTGATAATTTTTGTATCTAAACTAGTCAATAAGATAGTGAAAAAGTATGATTTTCAATGATGAAAGCAAATTTAATCCACTCTGATTGTGGAAGGAAAGTAAGGCTTAAAAGGTCAAGTTTAAAACCTGATAATGTAATCTCTACTGTTAAACACGGCAAGGAGCGGTAATGGCTTGGGACTGTTATCAAGTTGCGGGCTATGGTCTATTTCTTCATATTACCAGAACAATGGACCATTTTTAAAACAAACAATAAAAAAATAGTTAGTAATGCCTTCGCGTTGAGGTTCCCAGCATGAAACGGATTTCAAATAGTGGTTTGCAACAAACAATATTCATATTTAATCATCATCATCATCATCGGCTCGACAACCGGGGTCCGGTCCTGGCCTCTTTCAACAAGTCTCTCCACCTATCCCGGTCTCGAGCCAACGCCATCCAGTTGCGCACCCCAAGGCTTTGGGCGTCCTGGTCTACGCCATCTCTCCAGCGCAAGCATGGTCTACCACGCTGCCGTCTACCATAGAATGTACCGCAAAAGACTTTCCGAGCAGGTTCCTCTTCGCTCATACGAGCTAGGTGCCCTCCCCACCGGAGTCTACCGAGCTTAATTTTTGTCACTATGTCTGCTTCAAGGTAGATTGCGTACAACTCATGATTGTACCGTCTCCGGAATCGTCCTTCCTCACATATGGGGCCAACAATTCTCCGTAAGACTTTTCTCTCGAACGCGGCTAAGAGGTCACAGTGCCTTTTGCTAAGCACCCAAGTCTCGGATCCATACATGAGTACTGGCAGGACCATGGTCCTGTACAGCAGCAGTTTTGAAGTTATGGTTAGATTTCTGGATTTGAATAGCTTTGACAGACTGTAGTAGGCTCTGTTGGATTTGAGAAGCCGCCCGCGTATTTCTTCTTCTATGTTGTTATCGGCTGCTACTGTCGACCCAAGGTATTTAAAGGATTGCACCACTTCAAATTCGTGCTCCGCTACCTTGATTGTTTGACCAACTGTTCTTCTCGCATTCGACGCCACCATGTACTTTGTTTTACCTTCACTAATGTGCAGCCCCAGATTTTGTGCCGCCTGCTCGATCTGGATGAAGGAATCGTGTACAGCTTGTTCGGTTCTTCCGATGATGTCGATGTCGTCTGCGTAAGCCAGTATCTGGCTGGACCTGTTGACGATGGTCCCTCTTGTTGCCGTGCCAGAGTCACGGATTGCTTTCTCCAACGCCAGGTTGAAGAGGAGGCAGGCCAAACCATCCCCTTGTCGGAGTCCATTAAAGATGTTAATTGGTCTGGATAGCAATCCGGCTATTTTAACTTGGCTTGTTACGTTGGTCATGGTCAACCTACATAGTCGTGTCAATTTATTTGGGATGCCGAATTCTCTCAGGGCTTTGTAAAGTTCTACCCTGGCTATGCTATCATAGGCGGCTTTAAAGTCTATAAACAGATGGTATGTTGGGATGTTAAATTCTAGACATTTTTCCATCGCCTGCCTAAGGGTAAAAATCTGATCAGTTGTTGATTTGCCTGGAATGAAACCACACTGATAGTGTCCGATGATGGTTTTAGCGTATGGGGTTATCCGGTCTTGTAGGATAGAGGAGAGTATCTTATAGGCGGTACTCAACAACGTGATACCTCTATAATTGCTGCACGTTGTGACATCTCCCTTCTTATGTATGGGGCATATGATACCTTTTCGCCAGTCTTCTGGCATTTCTTCATGCTCCCATACGTGCACTATGATATCATGAATTGCTTGACGTAAGGCTGGCCCGCCGTGGTGGAATAATTCGGCTGGTATGCCATCGGCTCCCGGGGCTTTGTTTTTCTTGAGCCGTCCTATAGCCTTCTCAACGTCTTCTATGCTTGGTGGCGGTAGCATAGGGTGTTCATCTTGAAGTAGTGGAGCCTCCACTTCTGCTGTGAGCTGACCATTTAGCAATTCATTAAAGTACACTTCCCATCGCTCCAGTATGCTTTGTGGATCGGTGATCAGATTTCCCTCTCCGTCCTTGCAGTATGTGCAGCGTGGTGTGTACTGCGTCATGTTTCGGACGGATTGGTAGAACTTCCGCGCCTGGTGCGGACCTCGCTCTCGGCTGCTCTCTATTTCACAGATTAGGTTCTTCTCCCAGGCTGATTTTTTCTGTCTGTGAAGCCGTTTTTCTATTCTTCTGAGCTCTTTATATTCCTCTTCGCGTGCCCGCGTTCTATGAGATTGTTGCATTGCTCGGTACGCAACATTCTTACGTTCAGTCGCTAGCTTGCATTCATCATCAAACCAGTCGTTCCGATTTCTACGACTGCTGCCTAAGATGGAGTTGGCAGTACTAATGACAGTGTTCTTAAGGCGTGTCCACTTCTCATTTACGCCCAGCATACTGGCTCCAGGACTTACTCTCCCTAAATCAAGTGATTCTAGGGCGAGTCCTAACGCATTACCAAAGGTGTTACTGGTGTTTTCGTTGCGTAGGGCAGCCGTGTTGATTCGAACCTGATCGGCGGATGCAATGCGTCTCCGCAAGGCAATCCGCCCTCGGAAAACCATACCAACAAGATAGTGATCCGAGTCGATATTGGCACCTCGGCACGTTCGTACCGTCATCAAGTTCGAGTAGTGGCGACGATCTATCAACACGTGGTCTATTTGGTTACGAGTGACTCCATCAGGTGATACCCAGGTGGCTTTGTAGATATCTTTACGCGGGAACCTGGTACTCGCAACGACCATGTTTTTCGATGCTGCCAATTCTAAGACTCGAAGTCCATTGTCATTAGTGTTCTCATGCAAACTATGGGTGCCTGCGTAATGCCTGAATACCGGCTCCCGACCTATTTTTGCGTTCAAATCCCCAAGGATGATTTTGACGTCATACCTTGGGCAGGCATTGAGGGCCCTCTCGACTTGTTCGTAGTAAGTCTCTTTTTCTTCGTCTGAGGACTCCTCCGTAGGTCCGTGAACGTTAATGAGGCTGATGTTTGTAAATTTGCCTCGCACGCGAAGGGTGCATAGCCTTTCGCTTATAGCGTTAAAGCCGATGATGGTAGACTTCATTTTTTCGCTGACTAGGAAGCCTACCCCGAGCACATGGTGTTTTGTATGACAGCTGTAATATAAGTCATATTCTTTCTTCTGTAAAACACCATTCCCTGTCCATCTTATTTCTTGAAGCGCTGTTATGTCAGCTTTATATTTTGACAGGGCATCGGCTAGCTGCTGAGCAGCTCGAGCTCTATAGAGCGATCGTACGTTCCACAAGAAAATTCGTAAATCGTTTTGCCGTTTTCGTTGCATGGGTTGTCGTCGTAAAATCCGTCCGTTTCCGAGGCTTGTTGTCGGTCTCGTAATTCTTTTAGTTTTACGGGACAGGGAATTAACCTGTCGCCAACCTGTGGAAGCAGCCTGATCATATTAGCCAAACCTTTTTTTAAAAGGCTTGTTTCTAGCGGCCGCCGCGGAGAGGCTATGATCACACTTCCACCAGTCCCGAATAGTTACGGCACGTGCATGTTTTCGTATGCTACATGTTATTCCCCCTATTCGTCTGATGGCTGACCGTATATATATTGACATATTTAATCACCTTATTTTAAAGCGATAGAAAACTTGTAGGCTATTTAAAAAAAAAATGATTGGTTAAAAAAACAAGGAATGAGTGCGAGAATATTAATGCTTAAAACATAACATATGCATAAAACTAAAGTAAATACTAGCAGCATTTTCTGTCTTTTTTCATATGGAAAATAGTAAATACTATGATAATCTACTAGTAAACGCATTTACTACAGTTTATTAATACGTCTCAATGCCTCGTTTCACGTGGGTTTTGCTTATGTATGGAAAAAAAGGATAGTTCAATTTCTTATCAGAAAAACCTTTGCAATTTTATTGGCAATGAGTCGGCCTTGCGTTATTTGAAATGTAGTACTTTGATACACTGAGCTTTTTCCCTCTATATCTCTGCCTTTATTTACGACCATATTCACACACTTTCGGCTTTTCACATTTTTCCCTTTACTTTCAACACTTTTTTCCGTTAAATATAACATTTCTCAATATGAATCTTAAAATCGATTTCCTACCTGGACTTAAGTCAAATAATTATTTGGTGGAAAAATCAATCTACTCTATCAGAAAAACATAATTACTAATTCATAATGTCGTTTCTTGTCAAAAAAAAACATAAAATGTATATGAAATCGCCGGAAGACACAAAAAGCACAGTTATCTGAGAATCAGACAGATGTGCTATCATTTGATTTTTTAAATCTTGCTCTGGATCAGATCAGTATGAAGAGCAAGATTTAATACCTAACAGACATCGATATTATCGAGCTGGGGCACTACAATGTAACTGTATGCTACTTTTGGATATATTCAAAAGTGAGCCCGCACAAAAAAATCTTGAAAATATAATTATTCAAATTAAGAATGACTAGAGCTTTCAAATTTTATTTTAGTACAGACTGATAGAGATGCGATTTTTCAAATTCGAATCGATTACAAAGTTGGGACCCTGCATTAGAATTGTTGACAGCTTTGAAGTACATACAGGTGAAAATAGATGTTTTTTGTAGTAAATGAGGATAAAACTAAGCATATGCTACTAACAAAGAAGCATTGACTGTCGCCTATGCAAAACAAATGTTTTCAAAACCTCCTTAGTCAAAAGATGAAGGCCTTGTTCAAAAACTTAACAATACAATAGGTACAATACAGCGCAGAAAGTTAAATGACAAACAGAAAATTTAAGTTGACACTGAACTCTTTCGAAATGAAAATTCTATGATAGTTATTTGGTACTGTCCATTGATAAGGCGAGTGAAAAAGATAAAACCGCAAATTTTAGGAGCTGAACATACCAAATCTAAAAAATGTGGATTACATTGCCTCACCCACATGAAGCAAATGGAACATGTAAAGATCTCGGAATCCAACTTCCAAGTTCAGGGAGACAAGGAAGAACAAACCATTGCTTCAAGGACAAGCCATACAGGTTGCCAGAGCTCTGGGTCTGTACGACTTCAGCATCTCGATGGGTATCATGAACAATGGAAGCAGTCTCAGATAAAAAAGAAATAAAAATACAAACTTACCCTCGTTATTATTTGTTTTGGGAAACTCCAAGAATTTAGCTTTAAAAGTACTAGGCATTGGTTTTAAAACTAAT
Organism: Meliscaeva auricollis; assembly: GCA_948107695.1. Classification (NCBI taxonomy): domain Eukaryota; kingdom Metazoa; phylum Arthropoda; class Insecta; order Diptera; family Syrphidae; genus Meliscaeva; species Meliscaeva auricollis. Next base: position 15,219,862 of record OX403616.1, on the reverse strand, counting down.
CCATAGCGAAAAACTGTGTCCCTCAATTCGACATTCAAGAATTTTTCATACAGGAGCTTGCAATATTTGAACCTGCGATCGTAGTTGATTCTGTATATTCTTGCACCAGCTTTTTTCATTTTTTCGACGATTTTTTCCTCGGCATTTGTATACTTTAGGAATTGTTCGAATGTAGGAGCCATTATAAGAGTCTGAAATTGAAGATTGAAATAAATAGGTTGAATATACATAAATTGCATTTTAGATTTTTAACAACAATGCCTACCAGTTGCTTAATCCGTAAGTTGACTTATTTGCTTTATCATAATAATAATAATTCAGGTATACATAGAATTTTTTTTTTGATTCCTGGAAATAATAATCAAATCAAGAAAAGGACGAAAGCGCTTTATTTCACAACAATAGAAGTTTTAGTTTTCTTTTTTACTGAAATAACAAAATAACGGCGGAATTGTTTGGATTTGTAAACTTGTCATTTGTCTAGTGATAATATAAAAAAATTGAAGTACAATTTACAGGCATGTTATTTAAGAATCTAATAGGGAAGTATTAAAAAGAGTGATGCCAAGTGAATTTTATGAAAGTCTGTTGTCATGTTGCACTTTGGTTTGGGCAGGCTCAAGAAAAATGCTTTGTCGCATTTGGTGTGGGTACTCTCATTTGACGATGGTAAATACATTTTTTGGTCGTGTCTTGTTATCGTATCACACTGTCATGCAACAGAGCGATGCTTGCCGGAAACAATGTGACAAGGGTTTTTTTAAGAAAAGAGCTTTGTTGCGTTTAGTGTGTGTATTCTCATATAAATGATGCTGTGAATAAATAATAAAACAAAGTGCGACAGTGCGTCACGATATGTGCGACACTTTTTATATGAAAAACGTTTTGAGTTTAACCGCATTTGGTGTGGGTACTCTTATAATGACGCTGTGTAAACAAATTTTGGAGTTGTCATGTCGCACTGTTGCACTTTGGTTTGGGCAAGCCTTACACAGCGTCATATGAGAGTACCCACACCCAATGCCATTAATCGCAAAACGTTTTTCATATAAAAATCGCGTCGCACATGTCGTGACGCACTGTCGCACTTTTTTTTGGGCAAGCCTTTAAACGTGCATATCATATGTTGTGAGTAGTGATGGGAATAATTCAATAATCGAGATATTAGTATTCGAGTGATCAACATAATCGAATGATCATTCGAATTAAAAAATAGTAAACAAAATTTTTTGTTACGAAATGAAGAAAAGAAATCATTCGATTATTCCATTTTCATTCGGACATTCCACACATAGAAATAAAAATCTTAGATACCTACACAACACTATACCTATTACTAATTCGAGTGATCTAATATATTCGAGAACTTGTGTACAAGGCAAGTATACGAGATACGAGTATTCAACCACTACAGTCAACAGAACATTCACTGCAGTGAGAGGGGGCTCGAGATCCAACAGCCGAGAAAAGAAATAAAAATGAAAGACAGCAAAGACAAACATAAATAAAATAATACAGATGCAGACAGAATACACTCAATGGCTGTGTACGACTTCGGTTACGATTAATACGACTTGAATTCATTTATAGAAACACGAACAACACAATCAAACAGTCAAGTTCTCAATTACATAATATGTGTGTTTGACTTCTCGTTCTCACACTGCTAATACAATTATTTATAGCATTAAATTTATAAGTTAGTATTGGTATATGTAGGTAGAATGGGTATTTAAAATCATTCGAATGATTTGGGTGAAAAAGAATCGAGTGTCTCGAGATGTTGCATGAATCGATTATAATAGATTAAATCATTCGAATACGCCCATCACTAGTTGTGAGCCATGATCGCCCATGTTAACCCTCTAATCTTCATTAAAGGTGTGTTTTTTTGTACGCCCGGGCTAAGTTGACGAAAAAAATGCCTCGGGGCGTAACGAAAACACTTGGCAGCACTGTGAATTTTGGTGTTTTCATACAATTTATCGATTTAACAGAATATCAATTGGTAGCACAGATTTTAACCCCTTCAAAGAGTTTAGCCCCGAGAATTGTCGGGGCTTAGTAGCTTAACCCCTCGAGCTAAGTTGTTGTTGTATTTGACACGTAAATTGCTTAGCCCCGACAGCGTTTTTTCTTCCAACTTAGCCCTACAAAAAAACACACCTTAAGACTATTCATGAAAAGACACAAAACCATCATAAACACCGGAAATTCAATTAAAATGTTCTGTTGTTGCACGTAGAGTATTTTAGAACTTTTATGTGGCCGCTATCGACTGACATAGTGTGAACAATACTTAAGGGTTAATTTAATTTTTCCCTTTTAACAGCGGCATCTATATACAGAGTATTAAACTTAAATCAGGTTTCACTTTTTTCGTGCTGTAGGCATCATTTTTCTGCCACCGCCATCTTTTCTATTTCCTGTTCGCTGCCATCTCTTCATCCATCTTTCTTTTTACATCGTGCTGTGTGTCGATATAGGTGGGTGAATTCTTACTTCTCTTCAATTTCATAAAAAATATTCAATTTACTTAAACAAAATATGTATATAAGTATTTTAAGTACGTTTCTCAAATATTTATCTTTCTACGTATTCTATTTTAAGTGAAATATAACAAATTCGTTGTATATAAATTGATTTCCAAATATTTTACCGCGTGTTAAAAATTCATGAACAGAATCTAGAAATTAAAAAAACAACTAGTGTTCCTTAGTATTACTTATTTTTTACTGTTGGTGAGTAAAGCAGGACGTTAATGATTTTTTAATTAAAGTAGAAAGGATCTGCCATAATCATAAAAAATCACATAAACGTCCTGCCTGAAGGAGAGTCATTGATGAATACTCTTCATTTTCTTTACAGAACAGAATATCGGCTACAACTAGACCAACAGAATGCCACAAAATGAATATATGGAACGCCACCGTAAACTCTACGGTCGGCGGTTGGATTACGAGGAGCGTAAACGTAAAAAGGAGGCACGTCTACCTAAAGACCGGGCACGCAAGGCTCGCAAATTAAGAGGTATTAAAGCTAAGCTCTTTAACAAGGAGCGTCGCAATGAGAAGATCCAAATCAAGAAGAAAATCAAGGCGCATGAAGAGAAGAAGGTGAAGAAACAAGAAGAAAAGGTCGAAGATGGAGCCCTGCCTCATTATCTACTGGATCGTGGTATGCAATCCAGTGCCAAAGTACTCTCAAATATGATCAAACAGAAGAGGAAAGAAAAGGCCGGAAAATGGGACGTTCCCATACCCAAAGTTCGTGCCCAATCTGATGCTGAAGTCTTCAAGGTTCTCAAGACGGGAAAGACCAAGCGTAAGGCATGGAAGCGAATGATTACCAAGGTTACCTTCGTCGGTGAGAACTTCACAAGAAAGCCGCCAAAGTTCGAGCGTTTCATCCGCCCAATGGCACTTCGTATGAAGAAGGCACATGTGACACATCCTGAGCTAAAGGCAACATTCCACTTGCCCATCATTGGAGTCAAAAAGAATCCCAGTTCCCCCATGTTCACTCAACTGGGTGTCATGACAAAGGGTACTGTGATCGAGGTGAACATCTCGGAACTTGGTTTGGTCACACAAACTGGTAAGGTTGTTTGGGGAAAATATGCTCAGGTGACAAACAACCCTGAAAATGATGGTGTGGTCAATGCTGTTCTCTTAGTTTAAGCTTCTTCTAGATTTTAATATAAAAATGTGACGATTTGGTACAAAAAATAAAGCATATAAAAATAACATAGACTTCAAGACGTTCTTCTTTTATGAAAACTGCAAACAAAAGACTTGGAATCCTAAGTAAGCACATTATCTAAATAAACTTTTATTTTTTATTGTCTTTGCAGTGTAATCATCTGACACAAACAAGATGCAGATTTTCGTTAAGACCCTAACGGGCAAAACCATCACTCTTGAGGTGGAGCCCTCCGATACTATCGAAAATGTTAAAGCCAAGATTCAAGACAAAGAAGGAATTCCTCCAGATCAACAGCGATTGATTTTCGCCGGCAAACAACTGGAAGATGGTCGTACTTTGTCCGATTACAACATCCAAAAGGAATCAACTTTGCATTTGGTGTTGCGTCTTCGTGGTGGTGCCAAGAAACGCAAGAAGAAGAATTACTCCACACCCAAGAAGATCAAGCACAAGAGGAAGAAGGTCAAACTAGCTGTCCTGAAGTACTACAAGGTTAGTTGTTGTTTTGTAACAAATGATGCAACCACACGACACAGAGACAATGCAACATAACTTGGTCTATAGGAATTCTTGAGTCTTGTTGATCTTGAGCCGAAACGCATCTTAAAGAAATACACAGAAACTAAAAGATACGCATAGAGCAAAAATGATGTTATGTCCTTCGTCGTTATTTGGTTGACAACTTCGCCTCTTATTCGATTCGTTTGACTAAATTATTTTTTATTTTGAAATCTCTTCCACATAATTTAGGTCGATGAAAACGGTAAGATTCACCGTCTCCGACGTGAATGCCCTGGCGAGAACTGTGGTGCTGGAGTCTTTATGGCTGCCCACGAAGATCGTCATTACTGCGGCAAGTGCAACTTGACCTTTGTCTTCAGCAAACCTGAAGAGAAGTAAACTTTGTGCAGAAAAACAGGAAATGAAGTTCGAAAACAAGAGAGAGTTGTTTTTTTTAATAAAAGGAATACATTATTCCGGTTTTTATAAAAATGGGAGTTAAAATAAAATAAAATCATTGGTTTTTGAGAGCTAGAAATATTTGTTTTGAGTTTTGACTGTTTTGACTGCATTTATATTTCTTTAATATAGAAGATATAATTCAACTGTTTGCATAGAAAGCGGAAGGAAGGGGTAATTCATCAAAGGTTAGTGCATCCTAGATACCGACGCTATGCATGGCTATGCTCAAAAGTGCTGGTTTTTGGTTCAGAGCTAGGTAAATACCAGAGCCTATAAATACCTTAGCACTTAAGATTCGTTGTGTGAGCCATTTAAAATGCTCTAGGAACCTCAATACATACAACATGTGGAGAGAGAAAACACCCGGAGTCGCGGCTCCTAGGTAGGCTGGTACTCTATGCACGTAAAGGTGAATGAATTGGTAATTCCGACGGATTTCTTCAAAATTTGATGTTGTTCTGGGGCCTTATTGTTTTTTGGCCATCTCCACCATTTGTGAAGAGAAAAATAGGACGGCTGGAATCGATTAAGGTGATAGTTGACTGTCGATCAAAAAAGACACTTTCGTGCCGTGTAGGATGATCATGAAAACGACATTTGGTTTGCTTTTATGTGTCTTTCTATTAATTATTGGATTTTTAACTGCATATCGGGCTCAATTTCTTAGAAATAACAATAAAATGAATTCAATTTTTTCTTTCGATCAAAAATCATCATCACCCCTTTACTTCAACCTAAAACTCATAAAACTATGTGATTTTTTTGTCAAAAACCACACAAAATGGACCATTGGCCAATAGAAAAATGTTTGATGCGATGAATACAACAATCGAATACGATTTGAAGAAGAAAGAACTAAGAATAACGAAACAAAAGGAAAAAACGATAACCAAGGAAAACGATAGAATGTATGAATTATGAATTTGTTCATATTTTTCTTTCTTCAAATAGCAAAATAAAACCAATACCGATACACAAACACAAAAAGTACAAAAAAAGGAACATTCAAGTCAAAAACGACCACAGAAAGTAGTAAAAGAAAACGAGATCGTTTTTCAAAAGCGATTATCGATTACGAAAACGTAATCGCAATTATACGAAAACGTGGAATTTTTAACGATTATTGGAACTTGTAATACGGGCCCGGATTTACTGCACTTGCTTTTGAGTCAGAACAGATTTGTGAAAACTGTTAAATGTGTTTGTTGTTGTTTTGCTGTCTATACCTAGGTTTTTAACGTTTCTCAAGAAACCTTTTTTCTCATTACCTTTTCTCTCATTAAACAAAAATATTAATCGGTTAGACCTTATAATTTTTTTTTTCAAAAGGCTACTCTAAAATTTAAGTTTAGAATTGGACTTAGATTAAACTAGTCTAAAAGAAACCATCACCCTTATTCTTCAAGGCGTTTGTTCAAAAACGCCACGCTTTATAAGCTATAATTCTCGTCCAATCCAAATTAAAACTTTACAGATCTCTTCGTTTTGCATAACAATGTGGTAGTTTCACAGAAACGCCAATTGACGCTTCTAGACTGTGGCGTTTTAGTACAAATGCCTTGCGGAATGGAATATGAAATTCAAGTTTGGCTAAACAATTGTCTTATGAAGCAAGAAGAAGTTCAATATTAGGATTTTAATCAATTTTCATTATTGATCCTCATGGTTACTAATGGGAGGTAATTTTTTTTTACGGCAGTAAGAACAATAGGAATTTTATGTTGGTGCAAACTAAATAAGCATAACAAAAGTTTTATTTATTTGTTCATAAAATTGTTCGTTTAACATAATCATAATATAATACATCATTTTTATCTAAAAGAAATGAAAAAGCAAAAATAAAACATATTTCTTTAAATGAATAAAAACTTTCCATTAAATTTGTCGGCCTGCCGATAATAAATATAATTACTTTTTTGTGTATTGTAATTTAGTTCGAGGCTGTGATAGCAAAAGTGGTATCAGATACAAAATTTTGCTTAAAGTAAATTATAAAATAAATACAATACATAAAGGATTATTGTTTTAGTTCTGTTGGAAGCCTTAATAATATAAATTAAAAAAAAAATGTATCGAAAACAAATAAAATCACACAGACACCACATACATGTAGGCTCTGGCTTTATATTATTTGTTAACAGAAAACAAACTATTATAAAAAAAATATATAATTAAATAGATTTACGTGAAGAATGTTCCCGGTTCATGGTTATGCTTAAAACATCATCAACTATCATCTCGGCTATTTGCCATGCGATTTCTTCTTGTATTTTATCTTCAGGTATATTCACCAGTTTTCTGACGACATTTTTTATTGTACTACTTCCCATACCACTCAAAGACCAATTCTTTGAAGTAGTCGGACATATTTCAAAATCCCTTTCATAACGCCCAAGCGAATTGACGCGACCAAATTTCAAAACATTACCGTGGGCTTGATGCCGTTGCCACAACATGTCTGGATCGACAAAATGTCTAGAATCGATGTGCATGTCTGGGGAATTGTTCGTTGACGAAGAGGTACTCTTTTTAGATTGTGTGCTGCTATGGCTTTCCATAGCCAGCAGTGTATTGTGCTGTGAAATAAAATGTTTACGTAGATCTTTTGAGGTTTTATTTGTGCAATCTGACATGGTTTTGCGGTGTTTGGTCATTCGTGGAGTTGCAAGCTGGTTACTAGCAAAGTCTACACGGTTATAATCACTTAATTTTGATTGAAGTTCAACGACGAACTTTGAGTAGAGTTGAGATTCAATAAAATTCGGAAAGAATTCTCTTTCCAAATAGTGTTCGATGATTTTCAATGGCCGATCGAAACAACGAAAAATTCTTGATGTCGATTCATTGCTACAAATACATTCTTCGACTATGCTGCGAATATTTGGAGATATTCTCAGTGGATATCTTAAAGAAACGCATCTTAAAGAAATACACAGAAACTAAAAGATACGCATAGAGCAAAAATGATGTTATGTCCTTCGTCGTTATTTGGTTGACAACTTCGCCTCTTATTCGATTCGTTTGACTAAATTATTTTTTATTTTGAAATCTCTTCCACATAATTTAGGTCGATGAAAACGGTAAGATTCACCGTCTCCGACGTGAATGCCCTGGCGAGAACTGTGGTGCTGGAGTCTTTATGGCTGCCCACGAAGATCGTCATTACTGCGGCAAGTGCAACTTGACCTTTGTCTTCAGCAAACCTGAAGAGAAGTAAACTTTGTGCAGAAAAACAGGAAATGAAGTTCGAAAACAAGAGAGAGTTGTTTTTTTTAATAAAAGGAATACATTATTCCGGTTTTTATAAAAATGGGAGTTAAAATAAAATAAAATCATTGGTTTTTGAGAGCTAGAAATATTTGTTTTGAGTTTTGACTGTTTTGACTGCATTTATATTTCTTTAATATAGAAGATATAATTCAACTGTTTGCATAGAAAGCGGAAGGAAGGGGTAATTCATCAAAGGTTAGTGCATCCTAGATACCGACGCTATGCATGGCTATGCTCAAAAGTGCTGGTTTTTGGTTCAGAGCTAGGTAAATACCAGAGCCTATAAATACCTTAGCACTTAAGATTCGTTGTGTGAGCCATTTAAAATGCTCTAGGAACCTCAATACATACAACATGTGGAGAGAGAAAACACCCGGAGTCGCGGCTCCTAGGTAGGCTGGTACTCTATGCACGTAAAGGTGAATGAATTGGTAATTCCGACGGATTTCTTCAAAATTTGATGTTGTTCTGGGGCCTTATTGTTTTTTGGCCATCTCCACCATTTGTGAAGAGAAAAATAGGACGGCTGGAATCGATTAAGGTGATAGTTGACTGTCGATCAAAAAAGACACTTTCGTGCCGTGTAGGATGATCATGAAAACGACATTTGGTTTGCTTTTATGTGTCTTTCTATTAATTATTGGATTTTTAACTGCATATCGGGCTCAATTTCTTAGAAATAACAATAAAATGAATTCAATTTTTTCTTTCGATCAAAAATCATCATCACCCCTTTACTTCAACCTAAAACTCATAAAACTATGTGATTTTTTTGTCAAAAACCACACAAAATGGACCATTGGCCAATAGAAAAATGTTTGATGCGATGAATACAACAATCGAATACGATTTGAAGAAGAAAGAACTAAGAATAACGAAACAAAAGGAAAAAACGATAACCAAGGAAAACGATAGAATGTATGAATTATGAATTTGTTCATATTTTTCTTTCTTCAAATAGCAAAATAAAACCAATACCGATACACAAACACAAAAAGTACAAAAAAAGGAACATTCAAGTCAAAAACGACCACAGAAAGTAGTAAAAGAAAACGAGATCGTTTTTCAAAAGCGATTATCGATTACGAAAACGTAATCGCAATTATACGAAAACGTGGAATTTTTAACGATTATTGGAACTTGTAATACGGGCCCGGATTTACTGCACTTGCTTTTGAGTCAGAACAGATTTGTGAAAACTGTTAAATGTGTTTGTTGTTGTTTTGCTGTCTATACCTAGGTTTTTAACGTTTCTCAAGAAACCTTTTTTCTCATTACCTTTTCTCTCATTAAACAAAAATATTAATCGGTTAGACCTTATAATTTTTTTTTTCAAAAGGCTACTCTAAAATTTAAGTTTAGAATTGGACTTAGATTAAACTAGTCTAAAAGAAACCATCACCCTTATTCTTCAAGGCGTTTGTTCAAAAACGCCACGCTTTATAAGCTATAATTCTCGTCCAATCCAAATTAAAACTTTACAGATCTCTTCGTTTTGCATAACAATGTGGTAGTTTCACAGAAACGCCAATTGACGCTTCTAGACTGTGGCGTTTTAGTACAAATGCCTTGCGGAATGGAATATGAAATTCAAGTTTGGCTAAACAATTGTCTTATGAAGCAAGAAGAAGTTCAATATTAGGATTTTAATCAATTTTCATTATTGATCCTCATGGTTACTAATGGGAGGTAATTTTTTTTTACGGCAGTAAGAACAATAGGAATTTTATGTTGGTGCAAACTAAATAAGCATAACAAAAGTTTTATTTATTTGTTCATAAAATTGTTCGTTTAACATAATCATAATATAATACATCATTTTTATCTAAAAGAAATGAAAAAGCAAAAATAAAACATATTTCTTTAAATGAATAAAAACTTTCCATTAAATTTGTCGGCCTGCCGATAATAAATATAATTACTTTTTTGTGTATTGTAATTTAGTTCGAGGCTGTGATAGCAAAAGTGGTATCAGATACAAAATTTTGCTTAAAGTAAATTATAAAATAAATACAATACATAAAGGATTATTGTTTTAGTTCTGTTGGAAGCCTTAATAATATAAATTAAAAAAAAAATGTATCGAAAACAAATAAAATCACACAGACACCACATACATGTAGGCTCTGGCTTTATATTATTTGTTAACAGAAAACAAACTATTATAAAAAAAATATATAATTAAATAGATTTACGTGAAGAATGTTCCCGGTTCATGGTTATGCTTAAAACATCATCAACTATCATCTCGGCTATTTGCCATGCGATTTCTTCTTGTATTTTATCTTCAGGTATATTCACCAGTTTTCTGACGACATTTTTTATTGTACTACTTCCCATACCACTCAAAGACCAATTCTTTGAAGTAGTCGGACATATTTCAAAATCCCTTTCATAACGCCCAAGCGAATTGACGCGACCAAATTTCAAAACATTACCGTGGGCTTGATGCCGTTGCCACAACATGTCTGGATCGACAAAATGTCTAGAATCGATGTGCATGTCTGGGGAATTGTTCGTTGACGAAGAGGTACTCTTTTTAGATTGTGTGCTGCTATGGCTTTCCATAGCCAGCAGTGTATTGTGCTGTGAAATAAAATGTTTACGTAGATCTTTTGAGGTTTTATTTGTGCAATCTGACATGGTTTTGCGGTGTTTGGTCATTCGTGGAGTTGCAAGCTGGTTACTAGCAAAGTCTACACGGTTATAATCACTTAATTTTGATTGAAGTTCAACGACGAACTTTGAGTAGAGTTGAGATTCAATAAAATTCGGAAAGAATTCTCTTTCCAAATAGTGTTCGATGATTTTCAATGGCCGATCGAAACAACGAAAAATTCTTGATGTCGATTCATTGCTACAAATACATTCTTCGACTATGCTGCGAATATTTGGAGATATTCTCAGTGGATAATTAGCTTGTAGGGAAAAGTATTTCTCGTAGAGAATCATCGCATCCGATTGTGGTTCATTTCGATTCGAGTCACAAATTTCTTCGTTTTCATAATGTTTACGAAAATTTATGGCAGCCATCCAAAAATCAAGGCAATTCCGTTGGTTTTCTTGTTCCAGGTACTCCATGAAATAAAAAAGAGCCGATTCGCTGTAGAGTATATCGTTGAGTATCATCTCACTGCTACTAAGAAATTCAATGCAATATCTGCAATACAAGTCGCTCTGCAGGAACTCATTCAAGAAATTTTGTTCTAGTTTTTCGAGAACATAATGTTGTGCATTCTCAAAGAGATTCGTTGGAATTTTTTGGCTCTGGCATGACTGCCTTTCGTCTGAGCAGAGAACTAATGAAATCTCAGAAAGTATGCCAACAGGGAGTGAAACGTATTGCGCAGAACTGGGCATAAAATACTTTTTGTAAATAGAAATTGCATCTGTGGTCTTACAAGTATGCTTTGAACTGGTACTCTCTGACCGCACTAGCTGACGTTTGTTGTTTTCGGCATAGATTTGACTCTTCTCATCGTCAGTTAAAGACTTTTGCATCGAAAGGTCGTAACGAGCTTTTGAACCAGGTACTTCTGTTTTGCTATCTTTGCTCTGGCTATCAGAATGATCTTCACTGACCTATAAGATATGAAAATTTAAAAAAAGAGGATTTTAGTTCTAATCATTATATAAATTGTAAAGGGAATGCACATAGCGGGCACTTTTGTATATATAAATATATGTAAATAAATATAGGCAATAAGCAATTGACGCTTAGTAATAAGGAAATTGTGGTAAAATAAGAGCAAAAGACCTTGTAGAATGAGGGAAATTAAGCTTTAAGTGAAGATACTCAGGTTATTTTGTTTGAATGATTTTATGCAGATTGCTAAGTAAGTAAAAGTTTAGCAAATTGTTTACGCTCACGGATGAACACCGAGAAAACCATATAATTTCCCAATCGCCCTATTTATGTGATCGTGTCATGTGAGGGAACGATTCAAAATTATTTGTAGATTTCTAGCATTGCTAACATATTCAATGGATTCGTCTTCAAGATGGGTTTAAGAGAGTTAAATCAAAGGTTTTGCATAGGCATTATAAGGGGGCAAATGTTTTATAAACTTCGATTCTATTAAATCGAGGCCAGTTACATACGTGACAATTTGCAAACCTTAAAAAAGATTTGTGGAAGTACTCCAGTTTGTATAGCCCCCACTGACTTGAGGCGGCATCTCGTTGCAACATCAGGGCAGAGATGTCGCCATTTAGCCAAGGTGGAGCCTTATGCAATAGAAAACTCGACTTTTGCGTCGGATAGCTTTTATTTATGTTCAATAAATGAAGCAGCTGGGTAATGACTATGATGGGTTGAGACCTGTTCGTTGAAACTATGGCTCTGGTACTATATGCATCAAAATAAGTAAAGTTAGTAATTAAGGTATGTATATTGTGAATAGTTTATCTTGTAAAATAATAAAAAAAAAAAACAATAAAAAAATAATAAATTCTTACCTTGGAGTCTTCATTGGTAGGCTGTGGTTGAATTTTTAACGATACCCAATCATTGTTTGCATAATCAGAAAAACTACAAAAACAACAACTTTCTTCTGAATTATTGCACTTTGTTGCATTTTCTGATGCAGTTTTAAAGTTCTCTGTGTCAAGATAGAATTTTATGAGAGGCAAAGCCTTCTTTAATTCTAGAAACTGCACAAAATATATAAGACAGCTTTTCTCGTTGATGATTGCATTGAGATTCATAGACAAACGAGAAACATACTCAAATATTGGTTGTTCTTCATTAATATCATAGATTTCATCGATGTAAAGGGATTCTTCGTGAGTCGAACTGCTTGTCGTCGATAGGCTAAGGGAATGTCTTTTTGTATCATTTCTTTCCGACTGTGGACGTTCATTTGAAGTACGTCCCGGTCTTTTGAAAATTTTAAACATTTTGGAATGTTTCTATGTATATATTATTTGTTTTTAGGTCAGGTATTGTTTGACATCGGATCCGAGCTGTATAACAGTACACTGAGGTGATCTCATTGGCAATTTATTTATTATACGATTTCTTTTTTTTAATTTGTTGCATGAAGATGGCCACATACACGATTTCTGATGTTTTATTTTATGCTTCGATTTGTATTCAATTACGCGAATATGCAGTAATCGATTTGCTTATTCTATGAGGCTATTGTGAATGGTTACAAATTTTGCTTTAAAACCAATAAATATTTATTTTTTAAAGAGTAATTGGTATTTTTGTTAAAATTTTATATTTTTTTAAGGCATCAACAAACTAAACTACGTCTCAAGTGTCAAGTCAGCTGATTCTGACATTGTGAAATATGTTAGTGATACCAAATTTAATTTGTTTCTGTAAAATCACAGTTGCCCTCAAAGTTGAGCAAGTGCAATCATATCAGTTTTTCATTGGGAAATACAGATTTTGATCTATAAAAATAGGAATTAATTTATAATTTTAAATTATTTTTTGTATTATATATGTATGTAATTGTTTTCAGTTTTATGTCTCTAGTGAATTCTCATCACGTTTCTGAAAACGGTTTCTTGTACGGGGAATAAATAAAAGTTTTTTAGCTATGGGAAGGGGATTATTTTCCTCGTATAAGCGGGAGCCGAAATTTGTTTATTAAGAAAGTCGAGGCTTACCATTAAGGAGCATAGGAACAAAGTCATATTTTTACTCTTGCTCTCTTTTAATATTTTAGCTTGAATAGAAAATAGAATGTTGCAATAGGCGCGTCCCACAAAATGCGGTTTTCCGAGCTCGTTCGGGGCTCGCTCGATAAAAAATGACAGAGCAGATCGAGCGAAATGCCGAGTGCGGCTAGCTTCATTATTTTTTTGTAAATAAATGACAGGCGCTCAGGTAACGTTGAGCTCGGAGCGAGCTTTGTTTGCTCGGGCCCCGCTCTAGGCAAAAAAAAAACGCTTAGAGAGATCTCTGAGGGATGTCACACATTCATGTATTTTGCTGAGATTTTGGAGACAAAAAATTTTTGGACTCATTTCTCAGATATTTTAATTTGGTGGGACAGGCCTAGTGAAAATTTAATCTGGAAATTCCTTTCAATACAACAGGTCTGTTTCTTTACTCGCCCGCGGGATCCCAAAGCTACCCAAAACGTGAAAAAGAAATACCTTTTGGGTAGTTTTGGGATCCCGCGGTAAAGAAGTAGACCTAAAAAGACCATTGAGTAGTTAAGTAACTAAATGAAAAATCGGAACCGATCGTATCAACTCCGCGGTACGTGAAACGGTATCAGCTACATGCTACGCGCGATACGCTATACGCAAAACTACACACGTGACGCGCGAAACTAACCCTATACATACTACAAGCGACACGCCCCCCCCTCCTCGTTTGCGTTAAATTGCGATTACGATTAACGATAAACGTTTTTGAAAAAGGATACTCGTTTTCTTTTACGACGTATGTAAAGTAAAAACTAAAAACCTAAGAAAAAGGATGGAGCCATTTAAAAGAAACGGCATCCAAAATCATAAAAACCGTTATAACTCGAATACGAAGTTGAAAATTAACCTCAACATTTCTTCGTCATACATAAAAATTAATTTATTTTTATTTAGTTTATTATTAATTATTATAATTAAAAAACTAATAAAAATTTAAGCACCTGGTTTACAAAATTTGACCAAAAATTGATAAATGCATTCTATATAAAAATAGTGAATACTGCTTAGCAACATAAAATTAAAAAAAAAAAACTGTTCGGGAAAAAAATAAATTTTGGTTCAAAATTTAGAGTTTGGATTATATTTTTCCAAAAACTATTTACTTAGCATTTGTGTTTGAGAATATATTTCAGGCTTAACAATGATAATACAGGCTCTCATTTATTACTGCATAGAATTTACGTTTTAAAATTTGATAATTTTCCAAACATAATTAAATTATTTCAATGAATTGCTCATTCCAGTCCTATTTTTTAATTTGCAATCTTGTATTTCAACGATATCTGGCCTTCTTTAACGCATTTTCTATGTTAATGTCGTTTTCGATTGGATGTTCAGAAAAGTCCAGAAGTTGGCAAAAAATTTCACATACGACACAATAAAACAGTTTCAGTTTAAGTTAAGAATCAATTTTGAATAACTTTAGAGCCGTTTGCTAAACCGAAACTTTATGTTCAAAATAAGTATTTAAGTATCGTATCAGCAAACAGCCCTTCAGTTTTTCAATATTTGAAGCAAGAATATTTAAAAACACACTTTCTGTTACATAGCAAAGATTTATTGTATTTCGATTCAACCAATTCATTGTTGTTTCTTTCCTCTTGAATACAACATTTTGAGTAGAAAAATAAAATAAACAAACGTTTGTCTCTTTTTCAATTAAAAAAAAAACTTAATCTAGCATAATGCAACATAGAAGACACATACAATAAAATATAAAGATGCATAATGTGTTTGAAAATAATAGTAAAAACTGTTAAGATAAATCGCTAGCTATTTAAAATTCTTAATATAATCTCAATAACATTTGCCAAATCCTTAGCTTGACCTCGGTTAGCACTGTGCTGTAGTTCTCCACCATTCAAATCTTGAAGTATTGCTTTTAGTTTTTTTGTCATTTTTGTATTTTTTACTGTCGCAGCATATTTAGCTCCTCCAGATATTAATCGCCATACGGCTGTGCAAGTTACCAACCGCTCCGAGTAGCATTCACTGTTAGTAATTATGTTATTCACGGTATAGAGAAAATCAGCCGAAGCAAGCAAGTTAGTGCGGTTACTCGGCAGGAATGTCATATTGCGAAGAATTTTCAATCCAATGAGCCGCAACGAAGGATCATGGCACTTGTTGATGACGGTACACAGACCAATTATATTACGACTGACTGCTCCTTCGGGATAGCGAGAAAAGAGCTCCCAAAATGATAGCCACGCTAGTAGAATGTCATTCTTGGATTTCGGTGATTTTGGATTGAATGGATGCACAGCATCGAATATGTCCAAAGCATGTAATTTGATGAGAGCCAATCGGCCTTCCTGACAAGAGCAGCAGTTCATGATGGTTCGCAAGCCAATTTTTATTAGCGGTATCGAATTTGAGTCTAAACTTTTCACCTTGTTTGTTTCCATAGTTAAAAGTTTTAGAAGCATCTGTAAGAGTGTACTTGCATTACTAGCAGTTGGAACAGAAAATTGACGACACACCGGCACCGATTTTTCACTCAAGAAAGCCAAAGTCTTAAGATACATAATTCGAATATCGCTTGAGTGATTTTGCCACGGCCACGTTTGAATCAGAATTTTAGTGAGCTCCACTACTTGAAGTTCATCAGTCAGTACATCAACTGAAAACCAATTCAATATGATTCCGTATAGAAGACTCAAATGTTTGATTACAGCCAACTTTTTGGTCTCACTATATCGTCGAACAAAGGTTGTGCAAGGTACTTGAATACTTTCTAAGAATGAGTTAAAAATTAATAAAATTTTATCTAGAAATTTGATGTTTTTGGCCGTTATTCGGGCTTTTTCAGATGTTTTCAATAGAACAGCTATAGCTTCACAAAGCAACACTTTCAAAGCACTGGGAGCAGTATCAAATTTATCCATTTTCGCCGGATAGTTGTGCACGAGGAGTTTATTGAGTTGAAGAAACAACACTTGAGCTGCATATTTCATTCGCGCTGGTTCTGTGACAGTAGTTTCGAGTGTGTCACTGAAGCATTCATGTTCGACGTTTCGTTGCTGACATTTAATCAGCAAGAAAGTGATGAAGGCTAGACATGTTGGCTGCAGCAACGAACTAGATAAAGAAGTATCTAAAGAAACTGTTACTAAGTTAACTATTTTTTCGGAGTTTCCAGCAAAACTCTCGCAAATATATTGGAAGCCAGTTTGATCCTTTGACAATACCATAAGAAGATTAAGCATGCTCATCAGATGTTGCTGGGGATGAGATGTACAAAGGAACGAACAAAGATAGCTGAGAAAATCATGATCCCGGCAGAGGGTGGTTTGAAGAAAGGCCAAGTGACTCCGACTGAAACGTGAATACAGATTACAAATTTGACCTACCATAGATGCAAATGACTTTTGAGGCTCCTCTTTAGCGGGCGGACACTTGACAAGTTGATATAATTTTCCCATTATTGGTTTCTTACATAATTCCGCACAAAAGGATGACTTAAGTTCTATGAGTTGGATACAGATTTTGCTGTAGGCACGAACAATATCGCATGTTGTTATCTCTTCCCGCTGATCTGTTGTCAAAAGAAGTTCTCCTGCATAAAAGTATCTCAAAGAAACGAGAGCAATTCGATAAAAGTCATGTTTTTGAACGGTTTCGTTAACTTCATCGAATTGACTGCCATTATTGAGCAAATCGGCAAATAAAAGACCTGCCAGCTGCCTTACCATCGCAACCTCAGTAACGTCGAGGAGCGTGCTCAAGCAACATGCTCGAAAACCTCCAGGCAGAAAATCTAACTCTTTTATTAGAGCTTCGACCCCATTTTCACTCTTAGCGATTCGGGCAAGAATGCACCAGGCTAGCGTGCGTACTTGATAGTCATTGTGTCCTCCCAAGCCTGACAAGTATTTCAAATACGTACCATTCAGTTGAAAATCAGGCGTGATGGCCGATAAGCTGGAAATAATTAGAAGTGCGTTTTTTTGCAGATCAGATCCAGTCTGGGTAAATGACTTGAGCGCAATGGTAAAAAAAAAGAGTTTTTTCACCGTAGAATATACTTGTTTGCTGCTCAAAAGTTTTTGTAAAGATCGACGACCCGAAAGGACTTGCAGTACTCCCAAAACGCAACGTGTTCGATCCAAATCACGTTTTTTAAAATGTTCTTCGGTTATTGACATCAACGTATTAAAAACATCATGTTCCAAGCTTTGTGGTCGAACTAAAGCTGGGGCTCTTTGAAATACTTCAGACATTAGACCACAGATTTTCCGATGAAGACCAAGTGGCGTTTCTCTGTAATAGAATAATAATTTAGAATTTTATAACAAGAGTTTTTTATTTACTTACACTTCATTTGAAAGAAGACGCAATAAAGGAGCTTGCTCTTCTTCAAGAGTTGAAAGCAACCAATTAATTATAGTTTCATTATTCACTTGAACTAATGTAGAAAAAAGCTCCACTGAATCCTCCAGCAGAACCAATTGAGTTGTGTTTAAAATAAATCTCCGAAAAGTTTTTGTCACTACATCGGAACTCATTGCATTTCCCCCACAAAGAAGCTGTATTAATCGCATTGATGTAATGCTATTTACAATTTGTTCGTGATCAGTTGCATTAGAAGCATATTTCAAAAATTTCGCAATATTCTGAGTCATTGAAGTGGATTTGATCAAACGAAGATCAGTTTTCGACAAGCTAGGAGAGTATTCTGTTGATAATTTGGCCGATTCCAATGAACCTTTGAATCTTAAATCAGCGATGGTCATTCTTATAAAACGTTGACAAGATTTAACATCTGCTATTGTTGAAGTTTCTTCTCCAAGATACAAGCTCTCCAATACATTTTTCATTCCACTGGAGGAAGTTTGTGCTTGACATTTTACTGGTAGCCGAAGATTTTGTATGACTTTGGGAATAGTAAGATATTTTGTTCCAACAATAAATGAACTGAAGAGTAGAAGAAACAAGCACAGCGATACATCCTGTCTCAGAGTTATGTCATTTACATACAGAAACAGACTTCGAGTCAAGAGAATGTAAATATTTTCCTCCTTGGATAATTCTTGCCGAAATTGAGCATCGCAAAAGAGGAGCTTTGATAAAATACCAACAATCGGAAGTACTGAATCTGGATAATCAGAATGCGATTGTTTTTGAAGAGCTCCTTGTAGAGACTGCAAACAAGCCAACCAAGCGCCAGCTTCAAATATCAAACGATTTAAGGCCTCTTCCTGACCTACTACATTGAGTTGCATTAAAACAGTCTTTCGGATGTGTGGTTCGACATCTGGAGCCATCAGCAACTGCATTAGGTTAGCAACGATGGAAGACTCATAGAATCCTCCGCAAAAGATGCGCTCAATTTCTCGTGGAACCAGCTGTAGGCAGCAATCATTAGGAAGAATATCACTGATTTCATTTAAGTTTGGCAACATCTCACCAGCACCTGGCTGCGATGTGAGAATATACATTGTGCGAGCGAGAGCTTCGGAACGAATATTTGCATCGGGATGGAACAGAAAACGTAGATTACCCTGAAATATGTCCAATTTGGGCAAACAATCCGCATCTGGGTCGAGAAGTTTAAGTATTCCATCTGTAATCTTCTGCGACTCTATAAGGCACTGATAAAGTGGAATGTTTGGCAATATGATATCCATAAATTTAGACCAACTCTCTGCAAGCATTTGACGTCCTTTGATGGGGAGAAAAAGTATATCCTCGGCTAGTTTTTGCAGGGAGGCATCCTCAAAACCAGTTGTTGCAATTTCTGTGATGAGCTCTGTTGTCAATGGCAAACCCAGAATATGATCGTCAACAAGTTTGAGATTATTTTGCCCAGCAAATGCGCACTCTCCGTTTAAAAGACATGCAAAGAATCTTTTCATGGCGTTTGCAGATTCCCGATAACAAAATGTTCTAACTTTCAAGCTATGATGAGAGAACATTCGTAGGATAATTCCATCGGCTTTCTTTCTAAGCTGGCGATTGCCAGCGTAGAGAGGCACACACTTAATAGTTGCTTTGAAAATTTGTTCAATCATTTCCATGCTTTCGTGAATTGCAAATGTTTGTAATATGTCGAAGCTTTGCTCTAAGGTGTTTGTTTCGGAATTGTTTTGAGTGTCAGCGTAAAACTTGAGGGCTTCTGGCGCTTTTAGTAAATTCCGTACATCCAAATCATAATTTTCGTTAAAAATGTTCTTAATGTGTGCGTATTGCTCCGGAAGCAACTTTGATAGCGGCAGATCCAACAATGCTATTTTTAGTTCTAGGCCAGGTTTGATGCTGTTATATTTCGCGTTCCCAAGTATTTTCCTCATGGTGAAGAGAACAAGAAGATATTTGACACGATTCATTACTGGAAAGCTTTCGGAATCGAATGACACACGAAGTTTTCTGGCTATTGTGCTTAGTTCTTCGAAAAACACTTCGACTGCAGGAGATTCCTCCAGAGGAAGCATCTCGATTATACGGAATACCTCCATAATCATACGAAACACATTAAAAGTGCCTTTTGCCATGCTGAACAAGTTAAACTTAAGATAGGTCATGCATAATTCTAGCAATCGAAAGCAAACTGTTGACACACTGAGCTGGGATTTGACGGGAACGCCAGGCTTCGAGGAGAAAAACGCCACAGCTTTTCTTCTTGTCTTTAGTCTACCAAGCAGCGATTTGCACAAGCATATGAATGTCTCTGATAAATCTTCAAAAGCACAGCTACCGCTTTCAAACAAATCGAGGAGATTCTGGAAAATATGAGGTGGCTGCAGGAAGTATTCAGCAGGGTAATCGTCAATGGTGATTTGTATGTGTTGCAGGGCATTGTGCAAATCTGAAGCGGAATTATTATTTTTTAAAATGTCACTTATTACTTTCAGAGAATTGTAGTCTGGAACAGAGGCCTTAGACCACGCAATTTCATAGCATATGCCATTGGTTTGACTTTCGCTATCCAGGTCTCGAATTGACAGGCTATCATAACTGCTTGAGATACTCAAGGAATCACTTATTTCTATGACTTCGCTCACATCGTTTTCGAGCATAGTTAAAATCTCACCGACTAGTTGCACCTCGGGTGTGCTTTTGACCAGAATTTTTACTTTACCCAGTTCTTTTTTGAGACGTTCTTCACCCAAGTAGTCGATAACTTCCTGACGGTATGGGCTTTTTAGAATTCTCATGATTAAATTTAATACAATATCCTTGGCTTGTAAAGGCTGAAAGGCAAACCATCTTATTAAATACTTGATCAGTTCACCTGGACGGAAATCAATGCGTTCGTTGTGTGTTAAGGCACGTGCTACTTTATTTTCTATTTGCTCGAGAGTGCGAAGTCGTATTTCTTGTGTTTCGTGGCCTAGTTTTTGAATGGAGGCGCGATCTATTTTGATGGACATTGTTTTTTTTGTCAGTGGTGCTGCACAGGAAGCCGTGTTGGTGAAGGAGAACCGATGAAAATATTTATTTTAGTAGATCTAAACATGAAGCTGAATTGAATAAGTTTTTCAATACTTATGATTTTCTACTTACATAAATGAATGAATTAAATGTAAATGGTTATTTATAATGAGAAAAATATTAATGGATAATTGTATAAGAAAGTTTAACATCGAACAAACATTTCGGAAAACAAATTTTTTCAACTATTTGAAATATTTTGATGTTTACAATTTGACAGATAACAGCGTAACCAAAGGAATGCGCAACAGGGGCACCTATTTTTGGGACAAAAGTGACATGTATTATGGTTGAAACACAATGGCCGCGTTCATATTCGCATAGGATAGCCTATCCAAGATACCTTGCTACCAGGGTTGTAACATAGCTCAAAAGTGAGCTGCGCTCAGCTCACAGCTCAGCTCTTATTTGAGCTAGCTCACTTTTGAGCTAGCTCATTAAGTTGAGCTAGCTCACATTTCAGCTTATGAACCAGCTCAAATTAATGAGCTAGCTCAAATGTGAGCTAGCTCATATGTGAGCTAGCTCAAATCAGAACTGACCTGTGAGCTGAGCTGTCGTTTGAGCTGAGCTGTCACTTGAGCTGAGCTGTCATTTGAGCTGAGCTTCATTTGAGCTGAGCTATCATTTGAGCTGAGCTGTTGATTTGAGCTGAGCTGAGCTGTTGATTTGAGCTGAGCTGAGCTGTAATTTGAGCTGAGCTGTCATTTGGGGTGAGCTGATTTGAGATGAGCTGGAGAGCTGAAGTAAACCGAGCTGAACCGACCCGAAATATTCTAAGTAAAACTGAATGCAGTAAAACTAAATTTTGATATAATATAGATTAGATATAATAATGATATAATATAATATTAGGTGTGTTTTTTTGTACGCCCGGGCTAAGTTGGACGAAAAAAACGCTGTCGGGGCTAAACAATTTACTTGTCATATACAACAACAAATTAGCCCGAGGGGCTTAGCTGCTAAGCCCCGAGAATTCTCGGGGCTAAACTCTTTGAAGGGGTTAAAATATGTGCTACCAACTCACTTTCTGTTAAATCATCGATAAATTGTATGAAAACATCAAAATTATCGATTAATTGTATGAATATAAAAACACAAAGATGGCGTTTGGTGTAGAAAAAAAAATTTAATTGTGTATTTTTCTTAACTCTTTCAAATTATTTCATTCAAATTTTAAAGTGTGTGTATTTAATGCTCTGAAATATCTTTATAAGTATGTTATTGAATTTATTAAAACACAAAATGGAAACAATTCAACAAATCAGAAATTTTTTTCATTTTTTTTTTGTCATTTCATTCACAATGATGCCAAGTGTTTTGGTTAAGCCCCGAGGCGTTTTTTTCGTCCAACTTAGCCCGGGCGTACAAAAAAACACACCTATTGTATAATTGGAAAGAAAAATGATTTGGAAGTAGGTATAGTAAGTTAAGTTACGATTTGTACTATTTTTGCAAGTTTCAACATCGAGGCGGAAGAGAGGGCAAGTGAAATATATATCTTCAAAGAAACACCATAAATATTAATAAAAAAAACTTCTCGATAGTAGAATTTTTCCAGCAATCGATAATTACCCATTTTGACCACAAAACAGATTTTATTAAATAACTTCTTAGGTACTGGGAAGGTTGCTAATTGTATTGTATAATGTAACAAATTTATGAGGATAATAAAAATATGTTGGGTTACGATCAGTAAGGGAACATTAGGGCAATAAAAGTAAACCGATGGTATATATGCATGGGTCTTGCGATTTCAAAAGTCAGGTAGTTGGGATTTTCTTGAAGTATTTGCAATCGATGATCATCAGTGGTTTTTCCGATATCCTTTTGGTGAATGAGATATACATTAATGCAAGTTTAGGTAACTGATTGGTAATGAAAGGATTGTAATTGAAATAAGAAAACCCAAAATTTTACAATGGGTGATTCTGGTAAATTTGTATATTTTAACCAGTTAGCAAAACAGAATGACTGTATAAATGCATTTTGTAAAATATCAGTCACCAGTTGACGCCAAGTACTAACCCCGTATATCCAATTATAATTGTCCGAGTATAACAACTTATTCTCTATCAAAAATAATCTTTTATTATGTTTGCTACGCAAAAGTTAACAAATCTACCATACCTACAAGTATTACAAGTATTTAACTTCAATCTACAAACATGCAATTCATAGAGCAGAAATATGATTTTAGGATCCATCCATAATGTAAAGTTACGACAACACCAGATTATTCAATTTGCAATGTTATACCAAAAAAAAATTAAATCAACTCTTACCATAGAAGAAATCAGCTTAACTGAACTGAATTAACTTAGCTCAGCTTAGATGAGCTCAGCACAACACAGCTCAGCTCAGCTCAGATCAGCTCAGCTCAGCTCAAGTGACAGCTCAGCTCAAGTAACAGCTCAGCTCAACTTACAGCTCAGCTCAACTAACAGCTCAGCTCAAATAGCAGCTCAGCTCAAATCAGCTCAGCTCAACTAAGAGCTCAGCTCAACTAACAGCTCAGCTCAACTAACAGCTCAGCTCAACTAACA
Source organism: Meliscaeva auricollis (assembly GCA_948107695.1). Taxonomy (NCBI): domain Eukaryota; kingdom Metazoa; phylum Arthropoda; class Insecta; order Diptera; family Syrphidae; genus Meliscaeva; species Meliscaeva auricollis. The sequence continues at coordinate 15,196,274 of OX403616.1, read as the reverse complement.
GCTCAGCTCAAATCAGCTCAGCTCTGGATAGCTTTAGATTTGTATGTGAACGCGGCCAATGGTTGTTATGCACTGTTCTCTATTATACACTGGATGGTGGTGTACATCGTCCATACAAATAGTCGCGTTCAATGCAAGAATCTACATTTTTTTCAGAATACGAAATCTTTCTCTTTTGTTCTTAAAAAAAAGAGCAAGAAAAAAGTCGATTGCTTTCATGCAACGGCGTAAACTTAACAGTTGTGTAAATCCGTAAGTTTACATAAAAGTTTGCATCAAACTTTTATATCTACAGTCTAAGACTGGTATTCATGAAGCGCTCTTAAGTCGGAACAATATAAGTGACTTTATATGAATGGCCTCGACCACTCATAAAGTTGAGAGCGCTGACTCCAAAAACTACGATATGACCCCTTGATGAATACCAGTCTAAGAGCCGACAGCAAATTTTGGGAGTGGAGGTATAACCAAAATTTGTGAATTCAGTTTTATAGGTGCATGCAAATTCGAAAATCTGTCAGGTTTATTTTTCAACCTTCTGTGATTTCAGGGGATCGAAAAACGCGATAGTTCCAATTCATATGAAAAAGATAAATAATGCACCTCAACTGAAATTTTAAATATTTAAACTGATGCTCTATCATTTTTCTTAAGACTAAAGACCTCAATCGTTAAGATCCGATTATTTAGAACTCAAGAACATGAGCTTTTTAAGCGACATATATCTACTCTTTTTTTGAGAGTTTTCAGATCAGAAAAACAAACACAAAATCAAATGTGTCAAAAAATTAATCGCTTGGATATGGTATCTAAGCGAACAATTTTTGGAGACTTTTTTTGAGTTCCATTAACCGGATAGTTAAGATTGAGCTCGATATTTTGCTGACACGAAACGAAAAATTCCATAAAATAATACCTTTCAAAAGAAAAACAAACCGACTTCAAATTTAAGACTTTCAATATTTTCTCATGGATGCCATTGTCAAAACTTAACCGTTACATTTAACTGAACTGGCACCCTATTGGGTCCCCGGAATTAATTCTTGAATACTTTTCGTTTGTTTTTCGTTAACATTTCGCTGTCGACGTGGGATACAGACAAATTTCGTTTCATGCGTTCCGGCGGGGTTCGCACTTATTTCAGCCATACTTTCTATTGTGAAACTCGCATGTTAGCGGAAACGGTAAGAAAAAATTCCAAGGGGAATATTCCCTGGTCATTTTTAGGGAAACATTTTGAAAAATTATTTTCCTGTTTGTTTGGCAAGATTGTAATTTTTTGTTTACTCGGCCGTATAATGTTTTGTAGCTATCACGGAATCCATCTATGTATGAAAATGGAAAATCTTATACAAATTGTCTTTACAGAAGATTATTCTTTCGGGATTTGTAACTAATTTATTATTATTTTTATAATATATAATGCGAGTGGATTTCTTGGTAAAGCTAAATAATTACATTAATACTTCTATTTGTTTTGCAATTCATAATTCCTCTACAAAAAAGAAAAGTTTACAAAAACTGTTTTTAAAATCAAAATTTTACGTTTCTCATACATTTTTGTAAGTTTTTCAGTCGGAAAAATGAGTGTTCATTTCTTTTTGCAAAAAGGAGCATTGTGTAGTTATACCATACCTCAATTATCTTCTGCGTTTATCTTATAAAATGATTCCATATTAAGGCTTATTTACTACTCTTGTTCAACTAAATATTAGTTAATGAAAAAAAGGTAATAAAATGATGAAGAACGCAAAAACTTTCACGACCTTTTTATAATGTCCACTTCGTTCGGTCGATCACCAAGCGATATCGATATCTTCTGTTCTAACAAAATATGAAACTACTAGTGAAAACGAAATTTGGAAGAAAAAGTATTTTTTACATAGTTCTCAATTCATTCAATTAAAATTCAATCTTAGGGCGCATTCTTGTCGAAACATTATTCTTGCTAGACGCCTCTTGCGCTGCCAATTCACCAGGATGATGTTTTTTTTTGTGCCCACGACAGTTTGCACCATCGGCAAAAGCCTTGTTACAAAATTCACAAGTATATGGTTTAAGTCCTGTATGAAGGATGAGGTGAACTTTCAGAGCTTTATCTCGTTTGTACTCGTTGCCGCAGTAGTCACATTTATATTTTTTCTGGTCAGAATGGACAACCATGTGTTTTCTAAGAGTTTGTTGAGTATTTAGCTGCAACCCACAAACGACACAAATATAACTTGTATCAGTATGAGTATCTAAATGTTGCTGAAAATAGCATCAATAAGACTTAAATAGAAATAAAGAGGTACACAAGTCATACTTTGAGGGAAAGACTGCTTTTAAAGGCTTTTTCGCAATTTTCACATTTAAATGTTCTCTCCTCGGAGTGCGAAAATTCGTGTTCTTTCAGGGATGAAAGTGATATGCATTTCTTACCGCAGTTTACACAAACGAAAAGCGGTCGTTTATTTTCTACTGTGACCTCATGTCTATTTTGCATATGACGTTTATAGTTGTATAATTTCAAAAATCCTTTATGGCATTGGGTACAATAATGAGGCTTGTTTTTTTCTTCAATCCATTTGGATTTTTTTGATTTATATTTCGGTTTTCTCTTTTGTATAATTCTTTCCTTCTTCATTTTAAGTGAAGAATCCTTTCCATCATAAGATGGAAAATGGTAAAAAGAGTTGTCTTCCTCGTCCTCTTCGAAGTCCAATTTAATAGGATTCAACGAAATATTTTGTGAAGGAATTAGTTCTTCATTTATCTTTTCTTTCGATTTTTCGCCCTTACCCTCAAACTCAATTGAACTCATTGCGAATGTTTTCAAGTCGTATTCAAGATTGTGGCGAGTTTTAATCTCATCAAGATCTAGATTTTCATCAGTCCTAGCTAGTAACTCTGCAAACATTGCATTAACTCTGGGTATACGCTTTTTTATATTTATTATTGCTCTTGTAAGGTTGTAGCAATCAGTACAAATCATATTTATAACGTTGTTACAGCTTTTTATCTACGTGGTAAGGAAACATTATGGTCATGGCTTTAAGATCAATTTATAATGAATTAAAACTCACTTTAATGGAAAAGCAATCGTATATTATATCAGAAAATTCGTTCCTAAGAAGTTTATTGGTGTGAGAATTGGTGATATTAGGGTCTTCTCGAGCACAAAGCCGGCACCATCCCATCCAAACCTGGGTCATTTTGAAAATGTTTGTTGTTCCCTAAGCAATGACTTGTCTCGTATTTCTTTTTCAATTGACACTGGTGTAGAGGACTATGTTCTACAAAAAATTTTGAAAAACTATAATTATTGCACATTAAAAAACAAGTTAGTAATGTTTCGGTATCGTACTTAACAATTTGTATGTCTATTTAATTTGTATTTACTTTTGTTATTAATTTTAATGTGTTTAGAAGGGTTTTGACAGAAAACATAGGGCATGGTTCAGAAACATAGCACCGCGTCTTCATGAGCAATTATATCATAGCATGCTAACAATTTTGGATCAGAATGATTTCAAAGCATAATGTCCATAGATAAACCAATACCAAGATATGAAACAAAGCTGTCAAATGAATTTTGCCACCAAGCTGAAAAACAGATGATTTGCCATCAAAAACAGATGATTTGCTAAAAGGTTTGCTATGGGTTGCGTGTTTTTCGCACACATATAAACTCCCCGCAGCAAATCAGCTGTTTCTCTCCTTATAATTTTGTTGTTGGTTTTCACATTTATTCACCGACACAAAATCGAATTACAAATCCAACAATGTAAGCAATCGGGTTTTGGGGGGTGAAAAGTACGAAGTTTTCGTATCTTGGTATTGGTTTATCTATGATAATGTCACTGCCATTGTATTGTGCGAAAAAAAATCGTGGTGAGTATAAAATTTTCTTTTTCGATTTTTGTTTACCAGCTCGGATGACATGGTGAAATGAATGATTTTGAGCGAAAATCGCTCCGATAAGAAGAAGAACTGTATACTTGGCTTAAAAAACGAATGAAATCAACATAAAACATCCATTGACAATTTTTTTCTGATTCGTTTTCCTATGATCAATTAAACCAGCGCCTAAAGGGGTTTACATAAGCATGCATGCTCAAGAGCATGGCTCGACAACGTACATACGATGCTCAAATGAATGGAAATATTGGCTGGAAATCAAGACTTTTTGATTTCTTTGCGACGTGCTTTACTAGAGTTTGTAATAACGCAAACTTTTGGACACTTGAGCTATTTATAATCTTCGAAACTCAAGTGAGTTCATAAGCATCCGTAAGCTTTTACTTGATACGCTATAAACGTCAATTCTGGCTTGGTTTTATCTACCCGCGATCTCTCTGTTCTTATCAGTTCTTGATTCCAGTAATAATCAACTTTTTTTTGTTTAGTTTTGAACGCGGCAATTTGTTCCTGACGTGTACTTCATATTCAAATTTCAGTTCTTCAATTGGAATTAACATTTTGTATGCACACAACTATCCAGTGTAATATAGAGATCAATGACTTCGCCTCTCTTGTCTTTAACAGAATTCCATTTTTATGCTCGAATATCTCGGAACTACAACGTTCTTTAATTTTATCAAATCCGACTGAAACCTTCTCCAGTGCCTTTTCCAGAATGCTATGGATTTTTTTTATATGAGAAACTACAAAAAAACATGCTAGGAGAATATTGCTCATGAAGATGCGGTTTTGCAAAAAAGTTGTTTTCTATTCTATGTTCTGACGTTTCTGTTCTAAAGAGTTAAATAACCTTAAAAAATGTTGCTGTTTTAAGAAATAAACACAAAAATATAAAAAAAAGAAATACATGTCTTTTACTTAAAACTTATTTATAGTACCCATAAAGACTGGTTATTCGTATTATTTGATTCGTTTAAAACAAATTAAAAATGGTACAACTTTGGATGCAATGGTGTCGGCTTTGCGCCCGAGAAGACCCCTGCAATATATTTTTCAATAAAGTAAAAGACCAAGCGCTATTCGACACTATTAACCATGTTTTTTCTATTGATGTGAGTCCGAAAACTAAAATTTTATATAAACCACAAAAGAAATTATTTTTAATTTAGATTAACAGTTTTAACAACTTTCCTACTATGATTTGCACTGAGTGCTACAACCTTATCAGAGCAACATTAAACTTGAACCAAAGAGTACCTAGAGTTACTGCCATGTTTGCAGAGCTTCTTGTTAGGAGTGAAGAGGACCTAGACTTAAATAAAATTAAAACTTTACATAATCTCGACTTCGACTTCGAAGTGTTTGCTTCTGAAAGTGTAATTGAGTTTAAAGCAAAAGATGAATTTTCAGAATCAACCGAGCAAATTCTAGAACAAGAATTAATGCATTCCGAACATTTGGAGTCGAATCCTATAAACATTAAAATGGAAGAAGACGAAGAATATAACTATAATCGCTTAGTTTCTCATAGCGATGAGAGCTCCATTGAGAGTGATTCCCAAGGAAATACAAAAGAGAAAATAGAGGAAAAAGTAAAAAAGAAGTACAAATCGAGAAAAGAACGATGGGCTGAAAATAAAAATAAGCCCTATTTTTGCTCAGAGTGTCATAAGGGCTTTATGAAACTTCACAATTATCGGCGACATATGCAAAATACACATGACATCATAATAGAAATCAAACCTCCGCTCTTCATCTGTGAAAATTGCGGTAAAGAATACAAATCAATATCGGCTTTAAAAGAACATGAACACTCCCACACCGAGGAGAGGACACTTAAATGCAAATATTGTGAGAAGACATTTAAGGGCATTCCTTCTCTAAGAGTAAGCTTCTTTTCGTTTTGTTTAACTAACCGTTATTAAGTACCATTGTTTGCAGAATCATGAAGATACACATAATGAGACAAACTATATTTGCGTTGTTTGTGGACTTCAGTTGAATACACAACGAACGCTTCGAATGCACATGCTAGTTCATTCTGATCAAAAAAAGCACAAATGCGATTTCTGTGGCAATGAATACAAGCGCGCAAAAGCTCTTAAGAATCATCTTATTCTGCATGCCGGATTAAGACCATATTCCTGCGATTTTTGTGAGAAAACATTTGCTAATGGTGCCAACTGTCGGAGCCACAAGAAAAAACACCATCCCGTTGCACTGGCGGCACAGGAAGCAGCTGGTAAAAACAAAATATCGAAAGCGGTTATTCCTAAATTAAGAGAACTAAAAGCTGTGTACGTCAGTAATGATAATGAATATCTGAATTTAAGTTTTTTAATTAACGTTCAGATTTCTTTTTTTTAGGACGGCAACAAAAGCTAACAACCTTCGGGAAAATGACAGTACATGCCTAGAACCGATATCAACTGTTGGCTCAACATCGGCTGTGAATTTAGAAATTCAACCAAAAAATTTACCGAAACCGTTAGATAATGAATCTCTGTCACACGAGAAATGTTCGTCTAAGGATGAACCGGACTTCTTTCAAAAAATGTTCGGTACCATGGCTTCAAGCTAAAGCCCAAGTACAAATCAATTTAATTTACTACTAAATTGTAATTTTATGTCATACATAATTAATACGCGTATGTATTCTGTAAAACTATGACCATGAAGGTTTACAAAAAGTATTCAATTATTTAAATACACAATATTATCAATATTATGAGGGCTGTACTCGCGTTGCATCTTTTAGAAAGACTATGTTCTTTCCCGTGCGAAACATCTCCGACAAGTTTCGTTAAAATAAGTTTTGCAGACTTAAGCTTATAGAGACTTCAAAAGTCTGAATAACAGTCCCTTAGCAAAAAAAAAAAAAAAAAACAAAATAAAATTTTGTAGTACGGCTAGCCTATAAAGAACCAAACTCTAGTGACTGATGATCTTAACCATTTTCAGCCGGTTTAGAATGGCTAGCAGACATCTGGCGCGGCGTGATAGTCCATACACTTACCATTACAACAAGGAGTACTAGAGGGATTTAGCCAAGAAGTAGTGTATTTCAGAAAACTGAAATTTGATCTCGTATAAATGCTTTTGTTTTCTGTTCCCGTAAAATCTTAAGACTATAGGTAAATTATGTACATAAAAAAGGTAATGTACATGAATTGCACCAAATGAGGTAATAATAGGACAGTCTTCATTTCAGAAAAAAATATGTCAGGTATTCTAAATTAATATTTATTCGTTACTTAAGTCGAGATTTTTCTCAGCTGACAGGTCACAATCGCAAAACTCAAGTGGTCAAAAGTCTCCTCAAACGTAAATTTAAGAAAAATCTCGACTTGAGTAACGACTATGAATTTAACCCTTGGCCTTGGTCTTTAAAATGCTCTAGGTAGGTAGGTAGAGATGGCGGTCAAGCAAACCTTGTTTGTTTGACCCAATTGGCGCAGGATACGCCGTTTTGATACCAAAACTTATGAAACCTATGGGTGATAATTGGATTTATTTGAAATACATTTTTGATTGGTTTTAAAAAGGGAAAAACAAGTGTTAGGCAGTCCTAAATCCACTTTGTTGCATTTAGGAACGAGATCAAGTCTTTGATCTTTGATCCTGAGATGTTATCTATGACATTAAAGAATTCACTTCCCAAAGAGAGTGCTCTATTCCTAGCAAGGGCGGGACATTGACATAGGAAATGGAAGACCGTTTCTTTTTCTTGCTGGTCCAAGCAGCTGCGACAATAAGTATTGTGCGGTATACCCAACTTTGCTGCATGTTCCCCTATCGGCCAATGTCCTGTGCACACCGCAACGATTCTGCTAATGTCTTTTCTGGGTCTAGAGATTAGGTCATATGTTTTGGATTTATTATAGGTGGGCCAGATTTTTCTGGATATGACGCAGCTAGTCAAGTTGTGCCACCTATTGTTAGCTTTTGTTAGGTAATTTAAGAAGATATCGCCCTTCATGACTCCTATGGGAATGTTAACTATTTCTGCTAGTGACTCATGAAGGGCCGATCCTTGCCTGGCCAGTTCATCCGCCTTTTCATTGCCTTCAAAACCACTGTGACCTGGGATCCAGATGAGAGTGATTGTGAGGCTTCCACTCAGCAATGAGAGTTCCTCTCTGCACTGCTGAACCAATTTGGAGGATGTCGTGACCGAAGCAATTGCTTTTATAGCTGCCTGACTATCTGTTAGTATAGCTATATTTTGGTTTTGATTTGAATTTACTCTAAGTAATTTGCAAGCTTCTTTAATTGCCAGCAATTCCGCTTGGAATACACTGGCAAAGTTTGGTAGTCGAAAGGATTTTGAGATATTGAGGGATTCATAGTAGACACCCGAACCGACCCCACAATCCATTTTTGAGCCATCAGTGAAAATGCAGGTGTCGAAGTCTTTCGTCACAATGTCCTCTTCCCAGTCTGATCTCGACGGGAAGCTGACCCTGCAATTCATTACAGTGTTCAAAATAGGGGTGCAGTAGTCCGTGGGTGTCAGAAGCATATTCGATGGTATTAAATTTGTTGTGTCACTGTGACCAAAAGGTTTTGCCTTCCAACTACCTGTTTCTTTTAGCCTTAAAACGCTACAAGAGACCTGGTATTTAATGTGAAGGTCTATGGGTAAGAGGTGCAAGAGAACGTTTAGAGCCTCAGTGGGGCACGACCGGAGGGCTCCAGTCGTCCCTACGCTTGCTGTTCTCTGGATTTTCTTAAGTTTGTTGATGTTATAAGCTTTACTAAGTGCAGGCCACCAAACAATGGCGCCGTAGGTAAGAATGGGTCGTACAACCGCTGTGTAAGTCTTAAAATGCTCTACTCTAAGGTTAAGGAAAAATGTTCATGACGAAACGAAACAAATATAGCAAACTTATTCTGACATCGGATTCGAGTTAGCACATCGACGACAAAAAGTGCAAAAAGTGAAAACTTTTTTACTTGTGCCGTTTGTTTGAGGTGAAAAGTACAAAAATTGTTACAGAGACCTTAGATCTTGCTTTCAAAAACAATTTTTGTACTTTTTGCGCTAGTAAGAAAAAACGTTTGCACTTCTTGCAAAAAGTGACCGTTGTAGTTATACCTTTAGAATCCAAAATCTAAGGTGTTGATACATTTTTGAAATTTTTCTGAAGATAAATAGTCAGAAAAATGATTTTCAAATTTTCACTTTTGCACTTTTTTGCAAAAAGTGGCCTTAAATTTTTACTCTCTAAATTCTCTATTTTTTAGCTACTTGGGTTTTAGCCTGCTTCGACTATGGCAAATGAGATGATTTCGATCAAATTTGCCAAATGAGCTTCCAAATGAGATAATTTCCTATACCAATTTCAAATCTGAAATGAGATAATTTCCACCTCATTTGCACGAAATTATGTAGTTCGAATTATACTTGACACAAACCTATTTCAGCAATTTTTGCATTGTGAATTGGTTCAGTATAGGAGAAAAGGAAACAAACTGCATTGCAGATACAAAGAAGTTTGTAAGAAAGAAGAGTCAGATATAGAAAACACCAAATGAGATGTCAAACGAAATGAGATATTTTGTAATAAAAACACTTTTATATTATCTTCTATCACTTTGATATTATCTGGCAAACTGCTTTTCCCTAGCCAAATCCATCATTAATTTATCTCAGAAAAAATCTTAAGTCCAAGCTATGTTCGCTGAGCTTTTGTTAATGAAGTTAAAGTACGTTATGAGATTCTTCCCGATATTAAATTTGACCCTAAAGTACCACCATCTAACACGACAGTTAATGATTTCGAATTTACGGAAGTGCCCACAGAAATTAACGAACAAATGGTGGATGTACATAGATGAAATTTAATACATCGAGAGTGACTTTTTAAACACCTACATATATTAAGATCGAGGACACAGATGAAGATTATGTAGATCAATCAGAACAAATATCCATTATGTCGCATGAAGATTTTTCGTCTGAAAGTGATTCTGATTGACATAAAAAACAGAAACAAAAAAACAAGAAAAATAGAAATAAGAAATATAAATTGAAAAAAAAGACTGAAAATAAACCTAAAAAAAGCCGTACATTAGCGTTGTTCAGATTTTAATACGGGCTAAACATGAAAACTATCGGCGACATATGCAATGTGCTCATGACATCAAATGGTCGTTTATATATCGTCGGCTTCTTTCAAAACCTCGGAAAAATTACATTTTAATGCAATCCTGATGAAAAAAAAATCGATGAAATCAAATACCAATACCTGGTAAAGAAACATCATTCATTTTTTCTAAATCAACAAGTTTTTAAACCTCCCAAGTCTATCGGCATTTAAATTGTCCATTTTAAAAATAGGTTTTTACGCCTCCTGAAAAATTTGCCATCTTGGACTTTATAGGTTTTGAAAGAAAGCAGATGATATGCGACTTCTGGGGACAGATTCCGCATACCTTTTGAACACCCTTATATGCGTTACAGAGCCAACCAGGCACATACACATACCCATACCCAAGTTAAAGCGAAATTATGAATGAAAGCGAGACATCTAACATCTTGCATATACCTATATTATAGGTACCTATAACACGTAGGGTTTGCTGGGAATGGTGTGTATCACATCTACAGTGTATAGCAGTGCAGCATCAATTTTTTTTATATGCTGTGAGTACCTGTCCAAAATTAGAAATTAATATGCTTTTGCCGAGTATACAATTAAATAAACTAAATGAAGTGATGTGGGGGGTTATCGTGAATACAAAATTCCCTGGGAATGTTTCCCAGGAAATTTGAAACGTAAATACCGATGGAATGTTCCCTCGGAATTTGATGTTTCCCTCGTACGAAATTTTGAACGTAAATACCGAGGAATGTAAATACCGACTATTGTGAGTTTTGGCTGAAAATCTTTTATATTCGAATTGTTCCCCTTATTGGCAGCATTCAATTCAGGTGAAATGCAGCTATATCTTGAGTTAAATTTTTCACTTTTTTGTGTGTTTGATCAAAGGCAAAAAAATAAAAGATTCTACATATTATATATTATATTGGTCCAATCATTTGTTTTTTTTTTCATTTTTTTGCAGAAATGTATTTAAAGAATCTAAATAAATCCAAAAAAGAATTTGGGGCTCGGAGAAAAATGGCTAAATCTTACTTACCTACTATCTTGTTTATTCATATCATATAGGAAATGTGATTTATTTCAAAAATTAAAAAATACTAAACTCACAGTTCACAAATGTGAAAGGTTCGTGAAATTTATCAGAAACAACTATTCAAATAAAGACCAAACTTGACTTGCCTGCTTCTGCTATCTGCTATTAACAGACACAAATTTTAAATTTGCTTTTTTTTATGTTTTACCGATTACCGGACCGTATCGTGAAAATTATTCTGCTATCGATAATTCATAAGGTTATCTTATAATTCAGTTACAAAAAACAATGAAAACGGAACCTATCGATAATAGGTCTGTTTGATTATATTTTGTAGTAACTTGCCTTAAATCTGTCAAACTAGCAAAATAGAGAAAATATCTCTCAAAAACAAAAGAAAAACTTGCTACAGAGTGAACAGAGTTCACTTTGTAGAAAACTTTCTACTGAAACATTAACAAACAAGAGTTTTGAAAAACAAAGTACGATGTCAACAGTTTACAACAGTTGAGTTTGCCAAACAGACCTAATTCGTATTCACTGCTCATAAGGTTTTCTTATGAGTCAGCTGGATATAATAATGAAAACAAAAAGCTGAATCTATCTGTCAATTTTATTTGACATATATTAGTTTTGGCCAAAAGGATACAATTATTTATATTATATTTTCTGCTTTTTCTGGGCCCCTGTTAATATCCAAAAATTTTAAGCATTCCAATACTTAAAATTAATTAAAAAAATCCAAAAAAATTGCACACTGTGTAGCTTACCTCCAGTATTTTGCCTATTACATTTCTATCAATGGTAAAGCAGTGGATGAATTGGTGTCGGCTTTGTGCCCGAGAAGATTTCAGTAATACTCACGTAAATGTATTCATTGAAGATGAAAAAGGACTCTCATTATCTGATACAATAAACAAATGCTTTTCAATAGATGTAAGTAAGAGATTTTTCTCGTTTATCACAAAACTCTGGCTAATACACGATGTTTACTTAAAGATTAACCATTTTAGCAATTTGCCAGATATAATCTGTGTTCACTGCTTTTCACTAGCCAAATCCATCATTAATTTATCTCAGAAAACATCTAAAGTCCAAGCTATGTTCGCTGAGCTATTAGATGCCATCGATGATATCGATGCTAATGAAGTTAAAGTACGTTATGAGCTTCTTCCCGATATTAAATTTGACCTTAAATTACCATCATCTAACACGACAATTAATGATTTCGAATTTACGGAAGTTCCTTCAGAAATTAACGAACGAATGGTGGATGTAGATGAAATTAAATACATCGAGAGTGACCTTTTAAACACCGATATTAAGACCGAGGACACAGATGAAGATTATGTAGATCAATCAGAACAACTACCCGTCATGCCGTATGAAGATTTTTCGTCTGAGAGTGATTCTGATTCACAAAAAAAACGGAAACAAAAAAACAAGAAAAATAGAAAAAAGAAATATAAATTGAAAAAAGAAAAAAAGACTGAAAATAAACCTAAAAAACCCGTACAATACCGTTGTTCAGATTGTGATACGGGCTTTATAAAACATGAAAACTATCGGCGGCATATGCAACGTACTCATGACATCACAATAGAATCCAAACCTTCGCTTTTGATATGTGAAACTTGTGGCAAGGAATATAAGTCACAATCAGGCCTTTACGAGCACAAACTCTCACACTCAGAGGTGCGAAAACATAAGTGCAGGTATTGCGATAAGAGCTTCAAAGGTCTTCCTTCTTTAAAAGTAAGCTTCGTTGTGTATTTTTAACAAATCATTACTAATGTGTCATTATTTCCAGCGTCATGAAGATACACATAATGAAACCAAATATATTTGTGTTGTTTGTGGACTCCAATTGAATACACAACGAACCCTTGGTCAGCACATGATCGTTCATTCTGACCAGAAAAAATACAAATGCGACTACTGTGGCAATGAGTATAAACGAGCAAAAGCACTTAAATATCATCTCATAACACATGCGGGGATAAGGCCATATTTCTGTGATTTTTGTGAGAAAACATTCACAAATGCTGCAAACTGTATCATCCATAAGAAAAGACACCATCCAGTTGCATTTGCGGAGCAAGAAGCAGCCGGTAAAAAGAAGACGTCAGCAAGAATTCCTAAATTAACGGACTTAAAAGCTTTATTAGTAAGTAGTGTAAGCCTCACTTGTTATGTTCAGTTAAATTATGTTTTTCTTTTTTCTAGGATGACAGTAAAAGCAAAAATGTACCAGAAACCATAGAATCGATGCCACATGTTGGTTCTATATCAGTCATAAATTCCAAGGTTGAGACAAATTATTTACCAAAAAATGATGATAAAATACTATCGACACAAGTTCAATCTGAGACTACAAAAATGGACTTCTTTTACAACTAAACGCTCTAAAATCGTATGTCTCAATGTATTATTCTCAATATAACGGTATTCTTGTAATATCGAATCATAGAATCGAGGTGTCACCATTTCTTTGATTTAATTGCGCATATTTTATGCGGAGAGCCAGAAGATAATCCTCGTAGCATGCTAAAGTCATCACCGAATAAAAAAATGACCAATTTATTCTAAGTAATTTCCTCATACAAGTGAATACATTTTGTTGGCATGTTCTCGACTGAAAACGTCATATTTAATTTTACCAATACTGTGTGAATGTAAGTTTATCTCGTTATCTAAGTCTCCTGGTTTGGTACTGTAAAAGCCCAAACTGTGATACTTCTTTTTTTTTGGAACTTAGCCAAAGAAAATATAACTAGTTTTTAAGAAATAATTAAACTGTAATGTGAATAAACTAGATGTTCATGGCTTAAATGTTAATATTAAAACTTAAAATACTTTATTTAAACGTTTTTCTGTCTTTTTTTTTTGAGCCGGGAGCAGGTTTCTTGTGCGAAAGATAATCAATTCATATCAATAGTACATTTAGGTCCGGTCATCATTGTACTGTTCATATGAATCGGTTTCCTTTCGCGCAAGAAATCTGCTCCCGGCTTTCGGTCTATGAGCCCTGCCTTTGATTATAAATTATAACATCGTATATGTTTCAGAAAATTTATAAATTTTTGAAAATTGCAAACTTATTCCAAGTGAAAAGGTAAAACATTGTCAGGCCACCCATTTTTGCTTTTACAAAAACTTCAAACTTGACATGCATTTGTTGCGAGATGGTGAAAGCAATTAAACGTCCCTATTTGAATAAATGAAACTTACACAACTATTATACAATGCTTCAGTCCAAAAACTGTAAAAAATTAATATCAATTATTAAGGGAGGGTGCAAAGTACTGGGACCTAATACGAAAACGAACGAACGTAAACGTATTGACGATTGGTGTCAATACAAACTTTTTGGCTCAAACTACAAGTTGGAAGTGGATAAGCTATCACCACCACTTGATTTATCACACTAAGGCACCGCAGGTGACATCTCAGGATGTCCTTCCTATCCTAGATAAGTAGTGGTTGGCTGTCACGAGCTACTGGCTCACACAATTAACGCTAGGTTGCGCCGTTTTAATACCATAACTCGTGTAAACATGTTATCCAGTGTCATTTTGATCTCTTACTCAAAGGATAAGAAGATATTACCACAAGATCATACTTTACCGGATGGCGTTTCCAACGGTGCTGCAGCCTCTGAAAAATACCCCGAAATCTTTAAAATCAAAATATGAAATGCTTTTTGGAAAGCCACCTTTCGTTCTTTTTGCTATGCATCATTCCTGCGTGGACTACGTATTCAAGCAACTTTTTTAAAACAATCGTTACAAATGGATTTAATAACATCTTAGCCCATATTCAAGAAACTATTATTCCGAGTTATCTTCTTATTGCATACAAAATGTGTTACAAGAAAGTTAAGCTTACATTTAGGAAGCTTCTACTTCTGGTTTACTTATTATATTGCATACATTTAAGAAAACTAGTTTTAAAATAGCTTGTTGTATTTATAGAAATCGTCAACTTCCGGTTTACTTAATATTTTTTATTGCATAATTTTAGAATTGTACGTATGTTTTTGTAGCTCTTATGGTTCGCGTCTTCGATACACCATGAACAAACCAATTAAGGGAGCATGTTGCTGAAAAAATAATTAGCTAAAAATAGATACCCGTTGGGAAAAAAAATTCTCTCGGGGGTTAAATGCAATAGATAAAATTATGTATTTCGTAAAAAAAAAAAAAAACAGGTAATTGCAATTTGTTCAAAAAATGTTACAGATAAAGTAAATTACCCCTTTTTTAGAATCCGACGCAATTTTGTCATATTTTCTATTATGGCACTCGAAGGTGAGGTCTTGCTTTCCCGGATCTGAAAGCAACCTACTAAAACTGAACCACAGTACACATAATAAAAATAAAAGGGGTATTCATGAAATGTGGTAAACTCTGGTAAAATGAACATCTCTGGTAAATGAACATCATTTCCATACAAATTTTGACATATTTTCCAAATTTACCATGCATACCACGCGGTTGCATGAACACCCCTAATGTAGTATTTTCCGAGTTTTTATTTTCGCTTTCAACAAAATTTGTGAGCAATTATAGGCTTTCCCAAACCAAAGTGCGACACGATAACGCCAAGATTTATTTACACAGATTCATTATGAGAGTACCCACACCAAATGCGATTAAGCGCAAAACGTTTTGCATATAAAAATCGTGTCGCACAGTCGCATTTTGGTTTGGAAGCTGTGTAAATACATTTTGGCGTTGTCGTGTCGCACTGTCGCACTTTGGTTGGGGCAAGCCGTTATAATGCAGACATTGCAGGAATAGGTGTGTGTCATGGAAAATCTGAGATAATTTCGTGGAAATTAGGTGGAAATTATCATGACTATTATGAATTCGCAATACTTTACTCCCGGGGAGTCAGCGTGATTAGCAGGAGCTACCTTCAAGCTATATTAATTATTTTTAATGTTTGTGTAATTGGGCTTTTACCCCAGATGTCAGGCAAAAAAGTGTATAACAAAACTCTAGTTGGAAGAAAGTTAGTAGCTTTTAAATTGAAATTAAAGAAGTTCTAAATAAGTAAAAAAAAAAAGAAAATATACACTTTTTTGTAAAAATAATGAATTTCGTATGCGTTGTTTGTTTATGTTCTTCTAACAAGATTTACCGTTTTCTTTTTTTTTCTATTTTTGTGTGAAAGAGATGCGACAAAGATAAATGCGTTAAAAGCCCAATGGAACACACCTTATATTTTTCCAAGATTTCGATTTCATACTTTCGATAACATATGCAAAAATCGAATTACTTTAGTTATCGATATTTGGTGTATTTTCAGTTTTCTAATAATCCAGGTATAGAAAACAATAAGCAATCTGTCAGCAACTGTCAATTTTATTTGATATTTGATTAATAAACAACGATGTAATACAATTTTTTTTTTGGTTTTTGATTATTCTAGCAATAAGTTTTGCATTTTTTCTTGTAAATTGAAACTGTACCAATATTTAAATTAATTCTTAAATAAAATTTTAAAATTAAACTTACATATTGGCATAGTCTTAATTGGGTAATTTACCCATAAAATTTGTATAAATGGTAAAAAAGTGGATGAAGTGGTGTCGGCTTTGTGCCCGGGAAGACTCGAACAATACTCACGTTAATGTATTCCTCGAGGATGAAAAAGGCTTACCAATATCAGATACAATAAACAAATGTTTTTCAATAGATGTAAGCAAGAAAGTACTTTCTTTTATGACAAAAAATGTCTAAAAACTGGTTTTGCTTGCAGATTAACCATTTCAACGACTGGCCAAATATGATCTGTGTCCACTGCTATTTCCTCGCCAAATCTATCATTAATTTAGCTCAGAGAACATCAAAAGTCCATGCTATGTTTGCTGAGTTATTAGATGGCGAGGATAACATCGACGCTTATAAAGTCAAAGTGCGCTATGAGCTTCATACCATATCTGATGTTAAATTTGACCTAAAAGTACCTGTAGCTAACACATCCACTGTGAATGCTCTAGAACTTCCAGAAATGCCCATAGAAATGAACGAACAAATGATCGATGTAGATGAACTTCATTACATCGACAGTGACATATTGAATACCGCTGCTATTAAGACCGAAGAGGCAGACGAAGATTACCTAGATCAATCAGATCGAATACCAACACCGCATGGAGACAGTTCCGATGAAGATGGTTCACTTAAAAGTGAAGTTTTTTCAGATGATTCTCCTGAGGAGAAACCAAAGAAGAGAAAAAAAGGAGAAGTAGCACCGCCAAAAAAACGACATAATCGTAGAAGGATGCAAACTGAACCAATTCAATGTGAAAAATGCCCAAAGAGTTTTTTCCGAACTCAATTTCATCGTCGTCATATGGAAAAGGCGCATGGGATTAAAATCGAAGACACAGAACCGAAAGCACCATTAGAATTTGTT
Source organism: Meliscaeva auricollis (assembly GCA_948107695.1). NCBI lineage: Eukaryota > Metazoa > Arthropoda > Insecta > Diptera > Syrphidae > Meliscaeva > Meliscaeva auricollis. The sequence goes on along the minus strand of OX403616.1, from coordinate 15,178,802 downwards.
TGTGAAGAGTGCGGGAAAAAATGCAAAACATATTGGGCATTAAGAGATCATCAATTGACGCACAGCACAGAAAGACCATTGAAATGTGCTCATTGCGACAAGTTATTTAAAAACAAACAGACACTTAAGGTATGTCTCTTATGTATGATATAAAGATGTTGATAGTTTAACAGTAGAATTAAACTCAACTATTAAACTATCAAGGTTAATGTTTCCATAGTTTTTGCCATACAGCCGGATATCTATGAAAAAGTATAGTTAATTGAGATAGTGTGTTGTATTATCTATACGGATCCGTATCTAGATCCATTTAACATATAAAACAAAAACAAAATAATGGTAAATTTCCAAAATTGTTTGTGTTTTACGTGTATTAAATTCAGATCTGGATCCCGATAGAAGATAATAAAACACACCTAATGGTTTTGAGAAGACTGACAAACAAAAAACTAAAAATTAACCCAAGTTACCCATCCCCCTGGGGGTACATATAGGCTTGTTGAGCAAAGGTTTCTATAAACGACAAGTTAGTTGGGCGAACGTGGAGAAAGTAATAATTTAAAGTTCGAGTTTCCAAATTGAAGTAGCTAACTAATAGCCTTTATATTTTGTACATAAGGTGTTCTGGCAGGTAGGTAGAAATGGCTGTCACGAGCACCTGGCTTGATGACCTAATTATTGCTAAAGTGCGCCGTGTGAGTTTAAAGGGAAAATGTTAAAACGACCATGTTGTTCTAGATGTTAGCCATGTAGATTTCGGACCTTTGTTAATTGTTATTAAATAGATATCAGGCAACTCGCTGCTATGAAATGTCTTACCTATTATCTAAACTGTAAAAAAAAGAGCTCGTTCACTGGTGATGGGCGAAAAAAACTATCCACCTTGGTGATCATCAGGTCACTCATAAAAGGATGCTTTCTAGATCAATTGAGAAGCAGCCGAGTTAAGCAGTGTATCCATTTTGTCGCGTTAAGAAATGAGATCAGGCATTTTATCTTCAAATCGGGATGTTCGTTGCGGCAAGAACAGGATACAAAGAAAGAAGGTCTCCCACAACTATGACCGAAGATGTTTGGGGAATACCTAGAAACCACCTGACTCTCTTGCTGGAGATGGGTGTTAGGTCGTTTATTGGGTTTTTATTATAAAGGGGCCATAAAAAAAACTGTTTAAATTACTTAGAACCTCAGTCTATGCCACCATATAGTTTTTCAGGGTTACTGATTCTTTGCGAGAAATTGAAAAAAACCCTGATTGTCATGAAAAGTGCATCTCAGCTAGCTGTTCAGAACCGCCAAAAAATTGTATGTCACCTTGATTTCTGCTGCTAATCCCATGCACAAAAAAAAATTAACTGAGAGTGTCAGTCACTAGGCCATCTCTCTTCCAAAAAATTATTTATTTATTTATATCCATATATGGAAATTCATTTCAGATACACGAAGACATTCACAATGAGACTAATTACATCTGCGTTGTATGTGGCTTAAAATTGAACACAAGAAGAACACTTCGAATGCACATGGTTGTTCATTCCGATCAAAAACAACACAAGTGTGATTATTGTGGTAACGAGTACAAACGTGCCAAAGCTTTGAAAAATCATCTCATCCTGCACACGGGTCTTAAGCCTTATACCTGTGATTTTTGTGACAGAACTTTTGCCAATGGCTCGAATTGTCGCAGTCATAAAAAGAAGTCTCATCCCGTCGAGTTGGCGGCAATGGAAGCAGCTGGAAAAAACAGTATTGCAGCTGGAATTCCTAAATTGGAAGATTTAAGGGCAAAGTATGTAAATTGTGTTTGAATTTTTGCGAAAAAAAAATACATTTTTTCTTTCCCGTTAGGACTAAAGCAGAGGCGAATCAGCCAAAGAAGAGTGAAACGGATGTAAACGAATGTGTCAGCAATGAAATTAAACCAGATATAGTTGAATCTCTGAATGAACTAAAGTCGCTGATAACAATAGAAAGGTCCGTGGAATTCGATCATGGAGTATTTGGATCCATGTCAGCAAGTTAAGGTTTATGATGAAAGATTAGGCTATTTATTACTTTTATAAATGTAAGTGTGAAAAGGATATACATAATATATATACGCTTTAGATTCATAATAGTAATAGAGTAAAATGCCGAGCCTCCAGACATACGTATTAGCAAATACTAGTTTCTTAAAATAAATATTAATTGTGTGCTAGTGTGATAAGGCCTTGAGCGTGTACGTATAGGACACACTTACAAATCGTATAGTATGGCGACCTAATTCCCCCTTTTAAGGCGAAAAGAAAAGGATCTAAACTCAACATAACGCTCAGAGGTAATAGTACAATATGTGTTCCGTTAGTATTTTGGGCACATTCTAGACTGAATTTTACAATTAATTCAGAAAAAAATTGCAAAAAAAACAAAACAGGACAGAACAGAAGAGTTTCATGAGCAACCTCAGAACGTTATAGGACAGGACAAAAGAACAATAAACACATTTGAATGTTTCCACGAACGCTTTCGGACTCGAAAGTAAGTAAAGAAAATCTTATTTTAAATTGTTAAATTTAAAAACGAATGAAGTCTGTTTGGAACAGACATTTTATCATCAAACACCAACAAGTTGGGCTTTTCTTTTCCGAACAGTTCAGACTCTTTAAAATAAGCTTCTTAAATCCAATTTTTTTAGTGGATAATTTTCTTCAATCATACACGGAGATGCAGTGTTGAAATCACCACATTATTTTTTTTTAATACACTATCAGATCTTAGTCGAAGAGAGCTTATACCAAGCAGCGTCTTGCAACCAAAGATTTGCCAACACAAAAAAATTGTGTTATCAGGCTCATCACGTAGTGCAGTGTCAGTTTCATCAGTATTTCTGTCGATATTACTATACATCAATTGGTTATTTTCTGTAGTAACTAAATTAAAATATGCACATGTTGTAAATCCCGCTTTTGCCATTCAATAGAATACATCCAATTTGTGACTTCACCAAATACTATTAATTTCACAAATAAAGTTCACTACCATTAGCGATCTTAATTTACTGAAGATCATAATTTTCAGTTCCAATTCAATTTAAAAATTTTATTTCAAATATTTTTTGTCGGCGCAGGTGTCTTCTCTGAATGTTTGAACGTGTCCAAGTCTTATCGGCTTCCCGACTTTGCCAGCGTCTTCCAAGCGGAGGTATTGGAAATTAGGGAAGCATGTAGAATCCTTAAACTAAATCCGGATCTTAATACAAATGTAGCTATCATAACGGATAGTCAAGCAGCCATAAAAGCCATATATTCGGCTACGACGTCCTCTAAATTAGTTCAATGGTGTCGAAACGAACTTTGGGATTTTCTCTGATCTGGGTTTTGGGTCGTTTTGAAGGAAATGAACTAGCTGATAAGTTGGCTAGGCAAGGATCGGCCCTTGGTAAAGCCTTCTATCAAGATCTTCCTGAACTTTGCGATTTAAAGATCAAAGACCTGATCTCTTTTCTTAACTCAACGAAATTGATATAGGGCTTATTTTAACCGCATATGTCGATTGGTCTTTTTCAGCATCCATTGCACTGCGTGACAGCAGGCTACGGTTGGTGAAGGGATTTAGTTTTATAAGCAACCGGATAATCACTAAACTGGAAGGCTTTCTCGCACCATTACCAGGTAACGAGTTACGAGTCCTGACAGAGTAGATGGTTTGTGGGGTGTGTTAGCATTCCAAGGCAGTGAGTGGCCCTATATGAATTTCAAAAACAACCCATAAAAATTTACACGAGTTGTGGTATCAAAACGGCGCAACCCGGAGCTAATTGTGTCATGAGCCGGGTGCTCGTGACAGCCATTCCTACCTTCCCTACCTACACAAATTTATGAATTATGACAGATCCAAAGTAAAACTTTGTCAAACAGAACGCGTTGATAATATTTTACGCGGCGTTAACGCAACGCTCTAACCACCACGCTGTTTAACGTTACACTGAGAGCTATTTAAAATGCGTTCTAAAGGGGCCAGCCCATAGAATCCGTTGCGTGCTTACGTCGACGTTTTCAACTGAGCTCGATAAAATACAGACGTTCTTATGAGAAGCGACCCATAACAACGGTCGCGACGGAAAAAGTAGCCGAACTTTTAACTTCATCGACAACGGATTCGTTGACGGAACGGACGCGACGGTTTCTATGGGTTGGCCCCTTAAGACGGGTATTACACGGCGCATGTTTAGTTGCGCATGAAGTATGAAGTGCAAACTAGAAAGGAAATAAAACATTCATACAATTTTATTTTTTTTCTCTTTTGCAATTCATACATACGCAACTAAACCTGCGGCTGTGTAATACCGGTCTAAGTGACGGGTATGTGGTGCGTTGTTTTATGAAATAAAGTTAACAATATGACGTCACAATATCGTTCTTTTATGCAATGTTAAACTGTCAGAATATTACATTTTGTAACCACATATCAGAGATACGTATAACATATACGTATCTCTGCCACATATTTCCAACTCATCTCTTGCATTTGAGTTTCATTGTTGATCTGTCAAGATCAAGAGTCATCAAGTGATGAAAAGAGGGGATGAAGAAAGTGGTGTAGTTTGTGTTTTGTTTTCTTGTTTGGAGTTGTTTGTAGCTTATTTGTGTTTCCTTTCGTTTGGAATTGATTTTGAGGGAATGAGGATCAAAAACACTAGCTTATTAATTCTTAAAATGGATTGAAAATAATTTTTCTTTTGATAGATCAATAAAATCCTAAATGAAAAGTAACATTTTTCAACAAAGTCTAAGGAATACAAGTTTCGTTAAAACTATGTCTAGTGGCTCTTTTGTGCTCATTTTGTTGTCGTTTAATTCGTAAAACAAAAGCAATTGCTTTTTGTTTTTGCTTTGCATTTAAAATTAAAAAAAGAACAGCTATTGAATATTTAAATATTAGTTATGTTCGTTAAGCTGCCGTGAGTATAAATTGTAAATAAGGTAATAGTTACACTTTTTTTGAAAATTGTATTCCCAAAGTAACCTTATTGGGCCATCGCCCACTGGGGTAATTGAACCGAGCTTGTCGGCGAATGAACTGAAATGAATGAACATTTTGCTCCTTTCATTCCATTTCATTCTATCACAAGCTTTGCGCTAACCCGGCCCTTTGGGCGTTACTTCAAAATGTTCCTAATATTTATGGTTTTAATTTCCCAAATCGTCTCAAAACTATCATATTGTTTAACAAAACTTACCGTCACGTTACGAAGTACAATTTTTCAATCCAATCAATTGGGCTTTTTGGGCATTTGTCTTTGTCGCTTCTCTTTCACACAAAAATAGAAAAAAAAGAAAACGGTAAATCTTGTTTGAAGAATGTAAACAAACAACGCATACCATATTCAGTATTTTTGCAAAAAAGTGTATATTTTTTATATTAACGGTTTAAATTTATTATTATGTTAATTTTTAGTTGAAAGCCAACTGATTAAGCACTAAATATTCATTAATTTCTATTTGTAGGCTACTGACTTGCTTCGAACTAGAGAGCTGCCATTTTTTTTGCCATCATTTTTTTTTTTTTTATTTTTGTGTGACATCTGGGGTAAAAGTCCAATATAACATTTATATTGAAAATGTATAATAGCTTTGTTTCAACACGCAGGTTCAAACCGTCCGCAACCAAGTTGACCTTATTCATACCTAGATGTTGTCAAGCCGTTAAACGATCAGAATAATATGTCCGATAGTTTGAGTTTGATGTCTATCTGTTGGAACAACCGACTCGGTTTGCCCCAGTTTGCTGATAGTTTGAGTGCGTGTTGGAACAAACCTAATATCGTCTTAGGTTATTTCTATTTGGATATTTGAGAATGCAAACCATGGAAATTCAAAATAAAAAAAAAAATGCGAATTAACACGGCAACATTTTTTGAACATTTTTAGTTTAGTTCCTACTATGTATTTGATTCGAAAAGCTATATGTAAAGTAATCCCAACTTAAAATAATGTCATCCTCATCATCAATCACTTTTGCTCACATCCTCAAGTATAATTGAGATTACTATCAAAAACATTTGTATGTTGTTAATGAAAACTTAATAAAAAAAGGTAATTTTATGTTTAAGAAAATTTTACAATTAAAAATATATAATTTTATTAATTAAAGAAGTCGATGTTTATAATTATTATCCCCGTTGAACCTGTTAATGTTTATTTTTGAAAAGTATTTCGAAGGTAAGGCACTCAATTATAAAGAGATAGTGGACCTCAACCGAACTTGCGCGCGTTACTGGATGCGCTGTTAGGAATAGAGTTCGCTGGAAAATCTTGATGGTTGAGGCTCAATTTTACAGTAAATTATAAAACCGCTTTAAGGCACTGGTAAATAAATGAAGTAAGTTCGAGTAAGTGCTATAAATTTAAAAAAAATAAGAGAATTTATTGCTAAAAAACTTTAAAGGCATTATTATAATTTAACTCTTAGGTTTTTCTTCATACATAATTGGGATGTCGAAGTTGTTGCAGTCCATAAGTTTTCTTGACGAATTATTTTTTTAACTGATTATTTTTTTATTGTTTACTGTTCAAAAACCGGAAAACTCCATTACAGAATTTAATTTTTCTATTACAAAGCGAGTGTCGATTTCATGTTCACTACTCAAACGAAGCCTTATTATTTTTGTTCTTTCTGCATCAAACAAAATTTTCACTTAGATATCTGTTTCTTGCATCAGGAACAAGGTGCTCAAATTATGGACAATATACAAAAGTAAGTATACGCCACAGTGTCCCAAATATTTAGTTTTGTGTAGTAACCCAAACAAAAATATTTTTGGTTTTGTTTCTCGTAAAGAAACTATAAATCAAGTTTTATACTACTTGATATTAAAATTTAAAAAAAAAACAAATTTGTTGGATCGTTAAAAATGTTTCAAATAAAAAAAAATATTTTTTTTTTGAAAACGGTTAAGTGATTTTTTTTTTAAGTTTTGGTTTAGATTTCTAATAATGTTTTTTTTTTTTAAATAGCATAGGTACAACTTTTAACAAGATTTAAGAATTTTTATACACATAGTGTTTTTTTTAAACCCGTTATAAAATGACGTAACTACACTCAATTTTTTTTGCACCTTTAATGGTGCAACTGGAAGCTTGCCAGATGTGTGTACTGGAAGCTTGCCAGATTTCCAGATTACTACTGAGGAGCATTAGGTGAGCACACAAAGTAATAAAATTTTCGCTATAAAATGACGTAACTTCATTCACTTTTGTTGCCCCTCTTTGGGGGACCTTGGCCGCCTCACCTACCACTGGAGGCTTGGCAGACTTGTCGATTATTACTCAGAAGGATAAGGACTAAACAAAATTAAAAAAAAAAATTGGTGGAAAATGACGTAACTTTTTATGTCGCTGGCTCTTAGACTGCTCATTGAAAGGGGGCAATAGAAGGAATTGGAGCGGTGGTAAAAATATGTTATGGGCAGTAGTAAAAGCTCGACTGTTGTCACCAATTGTCCAATCGAATTATTCTACGATTTTTAATGAATATTAAAATTGAAGTTTTTAATATTCATTAAAATTCATAAAAATTTTTGGATGCTGAAATCTAAGAAAATGAGAAATCTTTGAATAAAATATGAATACTTCAAAGCTAACATTATTTTAAAGATCCTGGATTCAGCTGTCTTACCGGTGGACTCACATTGGTGTACAAACTAGATATAAATTTAAAAAAAAATCGAGTCAATTACTCTGATGTTTACTCATATTCCAACCGAAATTAATTAATTATTGTGTAATTCTTTGAAGTTTGAATTTATTCCGTCTTTTTTTCTGTTTTTAAATATTGTATACACATTTCTTAATATAATGTCACACCCGTACAAAAATAAGTCACACCCGTTACATTTTTGAACTGTTGCAAAATCAAATCTTTGTATCAATTTCGTTCAAACAAAAGGCTAACTGCAATCGTAATAAAATGTTTTTTCCTATTAAATTTGAAATGCATTACTTTTCTTTCAAAGATTAACAATCTGGCTTCTATAAGTATCCTAAAGAGTCTGAGCAGAATCTCCAACGTCATACCCATTACACCTATAGGTACAAATATAGGTTCAAAAAAGTCACTAAAAAAATATATAAACAACTAATTATGTTAGGTGTTAATGCTTTTAAGAGCAAAAATTATGAACAAGAAATGTAGTAATATTGTGTCACACGTGCTACAATGGAAATTCCCCTGATGTATATCGAATGGTTAGATAAAAAAGCGTACAGTGTTTGGTTCAAACTCAAGGTAGACAAACTAAAAAGTCCTCTACGCTTATTACTTGCGGTATAGGTACCATAGGGCAAGTTTAGGATTCGTAATAAAAGTCGAACCCGAGATAACAATCAGACATGCCATTACGATGATAGAGAATGTGAAAAAAGTGGGTCTCGCAATTCTGTCTGTTCGTCTGTCTGTCTGTGTATACCTCGACTTACAGCCTAAGCCATTGATGCGATTTTCTTTAAATTTGGTGGTTAAGGATGTTTGGTAATTCCCTAGAGGTTACATTGAATTTTTGTTTTAGGATCAAGACTAACGGTACTTGGCATATAACAATAAAGGAAAAGTTAACTTTTTTCAAAAACGGCTCTAACGATTTTGATGAAAATTTTTGTGTCTACTTTTGATAGTAGGGCCATATTTCTATAATGAAAGAAATGTTTGTAAAAGTTCTACTAACGATACTTCCTATAAAACCGTTTTTTTTTCATTTGTGAATTTCTCTTAAACGACTGAACCGATTTTGATGATTACACAAAAATTTCTTTACATACCTAAAATCAAATATCAAAATTTAAAAAATAATAATATTTGGATTAAAAAAATCTTTCAAAATTTTTTTTTGAAAAAAACAATTTTTCGTAAACGGGTCACTGTATTTTTTTGAAATTTTGGTTTTAGATGTGCATTAATATTTTCTTGAAAATGGCATACCAACTTTTTTTTAAACAAGGTTTGAGAATTTTTATATATAAAAAATTCATTATTTTAAAAACGGGTCTAACGATTTTTAATTTTTTTTTCTACAAATTTGTCGTTTTTTAATCAAATCAAATAGCATACTTAGTTTGGAGCTCAAAGCAAGTTAAGAAATTGTTTATGTCATTTTAGTAATGCATGTTACTTTTTTTACATTTCTCATTAAATTTATTTATTTAAAAAAACTGTATATAAGAAGCTATAACGTCCACAGCAACTTTGACCCTTAGAGCAAGTATGTGCGACCCAGTCGTGCATTTTATTTAGCTGACCATTTGATACAAGTAAGTCAATTAAATAACCTATTTTATAATTTTTAGTGCGTGATAAAAGCGTATTTTTAGCTTTATATTAAAAGCTTTAAATTTCGAACCATAAGAAGCTACATAATTTTATTTTTATTTAAGCTCTGAAAATTATAATGACCATCCTTTTCAATTGTTATTATTTCCATCATAATATATACAAATATATGTATGAAATAATATATTTTTAATGCCATGGGTTAGATGCAGTCATTCCATCATCATCATTATTTATAAACTGTCGGAAATCATCGAGACGCTCTTTGATATTTCGTGACTTTTGACTATGGATTAACTCCTCAACTCCTCGCGATAAGCAAGTCCTTTCTCTTTTCATAGCTGGCGTCAAAAAAAAAAAAAAAAATAAAAAAACAAAAACCTCTTAACGTTACAAATTTAATTGATTTATCAATGAAGATACTAAATCGTAGAACTCAAAGTTGTCACCACTGTAATAAACGACAACCATGAAAAAGCAACTCACGACCTATTGTATTGTCTATCAATCTATCGCAATTTCTAACTTTTAACGCCCAGCATTTGATCTTCAATGCATTGGAATTCTCACGCGCTCAGTATTCCTTCGGGTTCAGGTTTGCTCTCTCCTTAAATATAATATCATCTTTATATTCTGTATTTTGTTTGAAAAATCAAGTGAAAGAAGGAAGAAGAAAACCTGGAAATGTGCCTACTACCAGTGGCACTTTATCTTTCAATACTCAAGAGGTGTAGCATTTGGGAGTTCGATTTTCACTGCTATATCCCAACCGTTTTGGTCTTTATTGTTGTTGTAAGAACCTACTTGTTTTTAATATTTCTGTGTGTACGTTAGAACACTCTCCAAATCCAAGGTCTCAATAGAAAACCCGATAGAGATAGACAGGTGAATGTGTTTCTTTGCAATGCTACTCGTATTCTGCAGTGTAACATTAGAGCTTCTGGAAAGTGGAAAATTCTCTGGAATGGAAAACTCTCTGAAGAAGAAAATAGACTGTGGCTGGCTACAAATGATAATCCAACGATCATCTTTGATTCATTTTAAAATTTGCTCTTGAAGAGGTGTGTTGTGTTAGATTTTCTCCCCGCGATCTCATGGTATCCGGAACAATAACTTAGATATTATGACTACATTTTGGATTAAAATTACTAACCGTTGTGGGTTCCAATTAAAAAATTGAAAAAAAAAAAATAATAAAAGATAATTAAAAAGACGGTGAAGCATACATAAAAGGCGAGGAAAAGTGGTTTGAGAAGTGTTATTTGCAAAGATAATAGAATATTTGAAGTGCATGAAAGTCTTAGATTCATTTTTACCATTTTAATTTTATTTGAGTTTAAGTAAAAATGAATCATTACAAAGTGAATTGGATTAAAAAACTGGCGTTAATAGGATCATTAATGGTAAGTTTTTTGTTTTTAATTTATAAACTTTGAAATATTGAAAACCGTTACGTTTTAAAGTCAATTTAAATTTCTGATAAACTTTAAATAAATGCTTGGCTACGAGTAAAAATATTATAAGGTTCTTATTTTTGAACTTTTAGAACTGACTTTTAAGGCTTCATTTGTTGCAATATAATATAAAATAGCTTAGAGCGGTTTTATGAAATCAAATGCCTTCAGAACAGACAGTGATATTGATTCCAGGCAAATTTTATTTTAAACAGAATACTGTAAGGTATTAAATTAAAATTACCGACAAAATTAGTAGGATTATTAAAAGAAAATCCTATTGTATTTTTTTAAGCAAACAAAAAATGCATGAAAATATTAAATATTGATGAAAATCAATATAAATAGATATATTGGTGAATTTGAATTGTAGATGAATTTTGTATGAATTTTTTTTTTGCTCGAACTAGGTTACATACACTTGAATGCTTTTACAACGGCAATTGTCTTGCATGCATAAAATAATTTTGTTTAGGTACCAATTATTATTGATGGGAAACTTTTATTTAAAAATACAATTATTAAAAAAATTCAAAAAGGTAATTTTAGTTAATAAATTTATTATTTGGGGAACACAGAAAAAGGGAGAATTTTACTTCTGTGCCATTTAAGGGTTTGTATTTATGAAAAACACATTTGCTTGGTCACAAAGAGCTTCTAAAGACTAGAATATACTTTTTGTGATCTATAGATATTGCAAATGTTCATAAACAAATAAGCAGACGAGATGGTTTGTTATTCAGTGAAGCGTTTGATATGCAAAAAAAATGAAAAAATGGAAAAATTAAAATGCACAAATGGATCGGACGAACTTGTTCATGTAGTCCAAAGCTATTATGTATTAACTTAGCTTGAAAATTTTAGCTTTTGGTTATCTGATGTGTGTAGGTATTGAGAGATATGAACAAATAATCAAAATAAATATTTTTTTTTAGGACGGGAGCGCTGTTTGCATTTTTTTTTGAAAAACCATTTTTTTTTTCGATATACATATGTAGGACCAATGATTTCTTTTTCAAAATTTAATTTTTAGATGTTGATATACTATAATAGGTATCTTAAAAATGGCGTACCAAATTTTTTTTTGACAAATCGTTTGGAAAATTTTAAATAAAAATTATTTAAAAAAAAATACGGCTCTATAGATTTTTTTGAAAAACATTCTAAAAATTTGTCGTTGTTGGAGAAATCGTATCAAAAAGTTTAATCAAAATCGTTAGAGCCTTTTTCGAGCAAATTTGAATAACTCAAAAATGTTGTTGTGTGGGAGGTAGGTACTCGTTCTAGATGAGATAATCAAAAACATTAAATAACAAAATTTTGAAATTACATAAAAATCATATCTACCAAATTTGAAGAAAATCCGTTCACGCGTTTGGGCAGTGGAAATGTGTACAGATGGACGCACGGACGCACAGACCGACGACGGACGGCATGACGAAAACCACTTTTTTAGTCTTCTCCATCATCGTTATGTTGGTTTTGATTCAAACCTCGATTTTCTTAGAGGAGAATTTGATTTTTTTAGGGACCAGAACTACCGGTGACTGTCAAATAACTGTTAAGGGAAAGCAGCTTTTTTTCTAAGGTGGCGCACACGTTTTTGAATTAAACTTTTACGTGTACTTTCAAAGGTCATACTTTTGTAACAAACCAAATATTTTTGAAATCGATATTAACGGTACTTTCAATATAAATCATTTTGAACTTTCTCGTTAACGACTCAGGTCAAATTTTTTACACAAAAGTATTTTAATAATTTAAATATTACTTTAAATCAAAAAAAAAAAAAATAACACAGATAACGGAAAAATGGGGCTGTCGTTCAAAATTTAATTGCAGATTTTAATCAAATATGTTTCAACTGGAAGTTAAAGGTAAATTATCAGAATTTCCAACTAAACATTGACAGAAAAAACTTCAAGTTACCTTTCCCCCTCAATGTACCGTTAGTTAGATTTCTTATTTTTGTTAAAAATGATTCAAAACCGTTGGTGTAACGTTTTCGGTTAATTTGCTATGCAGGCGTATATGTAGCTAATTGTAATTCAGGTTTTTAATACAGTTAGCACCCGAACAGTGGTCTAGTTATGGGTGGCACCTGGTGCGGCAATTATGGTGTCCCCCAAGAATGAAAAATAGTAAAATTAAAAAGATAACCCTTTAACATAAAATAAAATCTTTTTGCTGAAACCATGCCAGAAGGATCAATGTAAAAAATTGTGAAACTCGGTTTTCAAAACTATTCCCTGTCGTAAATTGTGACCGAATTTAATATATACCAATTTGACACATTAATATATTAATCTGACTTATCTTTTGGCACAGTTTTAGTTCCTGAAAGATATTAATTGCCAAAATAAATATCGTTGAAGGAAGCAATGTAAAAAAAATTAAATTTGCACAATTACATATGTTTCTGGCATGAGGGGAACGATATTTTTTTAAATGCATTTTTTAAGATTTAAGTTTCTTTTTGAGTTCCCAGCTATACTTATTAAAATAGCTTAAATTAGAGCTGAGCATTAAAAAAAAACAAATTTCTCATACAAATGTAGGCTTGCTACAAAATGTCATCATTTTTCAAAGAAAATTTACCTCAAAGTAAAAAAAGCACGGGCAGGAAAATGGAACACCGTTGAAAATTTATATCTGAGCAACCAAAAAAATATCAACATTAATTAATTCGAAAAAAAAAAATATTTTGAAAATTCTAATACACATACCATACACGTTATAAATATAGCTAAAAACCTTTTGTGTAAAAAACTTCATCGAAATAAGTTAAGAATCTTACGAAAATCAGATAAAAGAAAAACTGTTCTGTGGAAGGTACATACCTACCGTTATTAACCGATGAAAAAAATATTATTTTTATTTGAAAAGTCAGGAGGTTTTACATTCATGCATTAACAGTCGGTAGGTTCAGAGGTTAAACTCTCCAGACACTCCACTAGATCGCTAATCGCATAAGATTAGATCCTATAACACGTCTAGCTAAATTTCAACCTCTATGAAAACACCTCCTCCCAAGCCGTCGTCAAAAAACTAGACTTACCTTGAGACGTTATGAACTTCCCATTATCACTCATCAACATAATAGCCCTTTATAAACTATAATTGTCAAAAAGTCTTCACCAATTCAATTGTCTTTCATTATAGTTCTCACAATTTAACTAAACAAATGCATTCTTGAATGAGTGTCCACCAGTATTGTCGCAATGCAAATAACACTAATTTTATTTAATCACCTTTCTAGAAAAAGAATGGTATAATTGTCAATTAACATGTCAGGTGTAAATCAACGTTTACTTTATGTTTGAGAAGATTCTCATCAGCACACTCACAAGTTCATTCATAATATTCTAGAAAATCAACAAAACTGTCATCAGCACTAAGCAGAACCATAATCGGTTTATTTATTTTTTTTATGTTCTTTTTTGTTAGAATTAAAGAAAATATAATGGTTGTGCTAGAGTCAGACAGTTTTATTTAATATTTTATTTTGTTATGCCCGCCTCTACACAATTATTATCTCAAGAATTTCTCTCTCCGCATTCGAACCGTAAAATCAGCTCCAGTGACCCATTTCGAATATCCCAATATCGCCTGAAGGCAATGCTGCCAATTCTAACTATTTACCCACTCGCACTTTGCCATAGTAAACCAAACGACAAGGTAAACCGGGCGCGAAATCGCAATAAAAAAAGAGTCAACATGGCACACTCCACATGGCACACTAACCAACCCACCACCCATCATCATCTTCTTCGGTGCCCCTGTCCCCTCCCACTTAGCCAGACTCTCTTCACTATTCTACCATCAAGTTGAACAAGTTCAAAACCATTTTGCTAGATTTTCCACATGAACATATATAATTTGGTTGCGGAGAGCTAACTTTTCAGCAATTTTAACAGTTCCATGTTCCATCTCCATGAAATGCTGTTTGGCTTACATCGTTTGACAGTGAGATAGCACTTGGGGATTGTAGGATGTCATAACAAAATAGAGAATGGTGGAATCTCTAAGAACAAAGATGCAATTGCCGATAGTCGTTAAAAAGTCGACAAAAGAGAAGATTCCTGTCAAATGGAAATGTCGCCACTGTAAAAGTTGTCTATAAGTTCGGCAACTAATGAAAAATAGAAAAAAAAACTCCATTAGAACCGTGGCAAAAGGAAAAAGTAATAAATTTCATTGAAAGTGGTATTCCTTGTATAGCAATTAAAGTACCTGCATACCAGCATAGAATGTTAGTTAGTTGGGCTTGGTATCAATCGTCTTCTATTCGCTAGATACGCATGTGAAATCTAATTTTACCTTTTGCGGAAGTTCATGTACGCTGGCTGATTCGTTCCGATCTGCTTTATAATTTATTTGCAAGACGCATCATTCGTGTGCACAGTTGTGCACAATGTGTATTTGCATTTTGTTTTGCATATCTTTATGTGTGCAGCTATATCTAGTACTTTGCAGTCGGCAACAGGTCCGTGTCTAATCGAAAGGGTAATTACATGCTGACTAAAAGGTCTCCAAAATAGGACTTTGAGATAATCCCGTGGTTGTGATATCAGTTGGGCTGTTCTTTCCAAATATACCTACTAGTTCAATTTAGAAAAAATATTTGATACAACCAAGGATATGTTAGTTGATAACATTCTAACAATCAGGCGAGGATCCAGATTTCGGCTTCAAATACAAATTCAAGCGTTTTTAGCCATATTTGACGGTTTTTTCTCAATTTGTAGATGTTTCAAATTTGAAGGGGAGGGTTAACGAGCTAAATCAACTACAGATTTAAATTCAACCAATCAAAATAGGTGCATGAAAATCTTGAATCTTAATTATTAGCTATGTGGCAAACCGAAGATTTTCGAGCTGGAATTTAAGCTTGACAGATAGGCGATAAACTATATTTTGAAGCAAAAATTATTTTTGCAAATGTCACTCAATTGTTCAAAAATCAGTTTCTTTCCAAAGCAAAAAAAAAAAAAATATATTTGTTGGTGTTTTCCAATCCATTGCATTGACATCTTAGCCATCCTAGCATTTGACAGTTAATTGTTTGACAGAGTAAGAATGAAATACAATTTGACGCAAAAAGCGTATTTCTTTCCAAATGTCACCTATTTCCGGAGAAGAAAAAAAGACTGAAAATTTCGGACTTTATGGTTCATTTTTTAATCTTCGTTTCGACAGGCATTTCTTGAAATTACCTTAAAAAACCTTTCAATACTTTTTAATATAGCAGATTGCTCGATCCATTAAGAAAAAGATTATCTTTTTGAAGTTTCGGTTGAAAAACCTAAACTTTTATTTCCCTTACACCAAAATATACTGATATACTATTTTTATAATTTATATTCAATCTCCTATCTTTATGGAAAACCTTTATACAATTAGCCAATGTTTGTATTTTTGAAGCTCTTTAAAATCATGGTGGCACTTAATAATACACAATACAATAAGCTCTACAGTAAAGGCAACATCTAATATTCCTTTCACCCGTTCTAGATATTGATGCTCTATAATTTGCTGCCATAATTTTAAAGTACTTGCATTAAAAGAAGTGCAACTGCTTTTTAGCACAACATAAAATTCATTTTTTGAATCTTTTTGTTGTAATTTTTGTGTTAAGAATTGGAAGGGAGAATGATTTTCTATTGATAGACTTCACTTACTATACTTATAGAATACTTAATGACGCGAGTAAGTAAGTTACCTTTGTGTACCTACTATAAGAATATAACAAGATTATAGCCTTTGGCGGACAGAAAAATGGTATTCTATTTTTTTTGGTTCACTTATTTTAATGAAATCGAAAAGAATAGAATAAAATGGTATGTCTTCTACCTATATAATGGCTAAAGGTTTTATGTGGTTTGATCTAATTTTTGGCTTTGCCGAGGAAGGCAAGTAGAGCATGATTGCTAGGTTAGAGTAGGTACTACAAATATAAACAAAAATGCCAGCTCATTTTTGTTTTGTTTGACATTCAATCAAAAAGCATTCAAGCATGTATTGAAGTGTGCATAAGGTGATTTTTTTGTGGGCAAATTCCGTAAAATCTGCTTTGAGCAAGGAATTTGATACATTTATGCTAAAGGTTATATTTAAGCTGCGTATACATATATAGGATGTGACATTAGAAAACTAGTGATAAGCGAATGTGAAATCTAATTTGAGGGTTTATTAAATTCTTTAGAACGCTCATTTGCAGCAACAGCGTCATTTCTCAAAAACCATCAAATTTGAGTTTTTGTTACTACGAGAAAGTTTAATTCATAATCTTCAAACTGATTTCATGTCTGTAACTTCAAAATCTTCTCTTCTTCTCTATATATGTACATATATAAAACAAATAAAACAAAGTCGGGTTAGTTACACCATTTATAACTCAAGAGCTACTGGAAATATTTTAATGATCTCTGGTTAGTTGGATTCGTCTTCCTTTCGAATAACAGAATAACTTTTAAAATTTCGGAAAATCATGGTCTCGAGAGGTCTCCCATGCAATAAAAGAAAGAAGAAAATAAAAAAACGACATCTCTTATACACGATAGAAACAGAACACGGAATGCTGTGTTTAAAAATGCCAGCAGGTGTGTACATTATAATTCTACAGTTAATTCAGTTGCAAAGTCCTATAAAATTAGGCCCGTCCCACCAATTAAAAAAAATCTCTGAAAAATTGAATCCAAAAATGATTCGTCTCAGAGATCTCCGCAAAATACAAAGAATACCTCGGAGGAGGCGCGAAAAAAGAAACCGATAACCGAATTCAAGTTTAAGACTTTTGATGTTTTCTAATGGATGCCATTGTCAGAATTAAACAAAATTTAAATGGGCCCCAGCCCCAAAAAAAAAATACAAAAAAAAAATCATCAAAATCGATCCACAAAAAAAAAAAAAAAAAAAATTTAGGTAACAAACATAAAAAAAATATACAGACTAATTGATAACTTCCTTCTTTTTGAAGTCGGTTAAAAAGTGCTAAGTACCACAGAAAAAAGGGTAAATTACCGCGGAGAAAAGTAAAGTTAAATTTATTTATCTCTTTAACATGGAACGTCACGGAAAAAGCGTTAAACACCACGCTTTTTTCACAATCTGATATGTTTCTTTCTCAGGTACTTATTCCACACTTTTTTGTGATTTTTCACTTATTTTCCTTAATTTTCATCACTTTTTTACACGGTATTCCACATTGTTCCATGTTTCTCACATGGACATGGAAAACTGCATTATTTAGGCTTTGCTTATACGATACTTAAAATATTTATGTTGAACTGAAGCGCTTATGGGGTCCTTTTTCTCTGCGTAAACTGTCACATAAGACTTTATAATGAACATAAATGCTTAAGTTTCGTTTCAGCAAACGGCTTTAAGCCTGCTAACGCGTTGGAAAAACTTCAAACTAATTTGTCTATGGTCCAAGTGGAAAAACCTAAAATGTTGTCATGTTGAGCATTTGAATAATGATTTAAAATACTAAAATTATGAAGCCAATGAAAAATTTTTTATAAACAATCATATATTTGTAATTACAAATTAAAAATAAATGTGCAGGACAGGGAAACGTCTGCTGAAAATAGGTTCTTCTATGGAGTTTATACTAATTTAAAAAAAAAAAATTTTTTATTAAAGTTTTTAAAAGTACTACAACCATTTGTCGCACTTTTGAAATAAAAAAAATATTCTTTAATCGGCTATTTTATTTCATGGTTGATTCTCTGTAGTATGTAAGCGCGTACAAAGATTGGGGGCTACAAAGTTTTCAAAAATCCTTTTTTCATATTTTGGTATCAAAATAAATATAAAACCAGTAAAATTTAAATGCAATGTTGCATTTTTATGAATAAAGATATTATTTAAAATGATTCGATTGGTCTTAGAGAAAAAGTATGGAGGCAACAAATGAAAAAGGTTTGTTTGATTTACCAAATGTCTGTTGGCAAGTAGATATCAAGGAGATTTAATATAAATCTTGATTTCAGGAGATTTAAATTTGAACAGTAAATCATGCGTGATTTGAAGAAGATCTAGCGTAAATCACACAAGAACTTAAATAAAAACAGTGTATTTAGGTGGTTTTCGCAACGAACAGCTATTGATTTTAAATGAATCGATTATTGTTAAAAAAAAACACAAGAGTTTTTTTTTAATGATGGGACAAAAACTGCTGTATTTTAAACGACCAAGGTGCATTGATAATTTTAACTTTAAAATCGCCACATATTTTCAACGGTTGTGCGATTTTAATATTAAAATTGCGAACGCAATAAATATAGGTTTTTTCGTAAAAAATAAAAAAATCACTTATGTTGTTTTAACAATCATCGATTCAAATAGAGGGTACATATAAACCAAAAAATAACATTTTTGCATTCGCGTTAATTCTTCTCAATTCACACATAATTCGGAATCTTTTTCTCAAGAGCTTTCTAAGAACCAATTAAAACGTTCTTCCCCTGTATCACTATCATCAACACAATCTTCGCTATCGCCACCCATTATTATAAATGTGTTCTCCCATTAACAATCTCTGACCGAAATATCTCTCCACATTATCCATGTTGATGTTCATGTCCAGTCTGCGAAATTGGGTCAGTGTTCCGAAGTCCCGCTGCAAATGCATATTAAATTCTCCCATGGCCATTCATGCAGTTCGTATTAATCATTTTTTTGTTGCGAAATGTATATTCATTTCCCTCATAAAATGTATAAAAAGCTACTAGGTTTGAAAAAGAGAACTTAATCGAACCACGCCACCACTATTCATTTTAACACCCCGTTCACATTGTTTTGTTGGTTGTCGCATCGATGCACATCAGTTGCATTCAAACGGTTTATCGTCATCTCCAAGAACTTGCGATTCTCTTTGTAACTTTATATACGAGTCGGTCGGCTTTATATGTTTCAATTAGTTAAAAAAAAATGCAAATCACCATCAACAGTTTTAATATCACGATTATGGGTTTAATAGTTGTTAATTCCTACTTTATTATTTCTTTTTTTTATTAATTACTATTTTTTTTGGTCAATAATAATGAAAGAAATTAAGATTATCTGCCTTGTGGCAGAAAAAATAAAAAAAAAATAACAAAATTTCTCCACATCGCTGCTTAATTATACACGTTATTGCATCAAACAATTCAATCGATGACAGGAGAGTTAAGCGTTCCAGGCTACAAATAAGGAAAACAAAAAAATTCAAAGTCATGTTCTATTTTTCGATCTAAGCCAACAACTCGAAGGAATTTTCAGTGTGTTTTTTTTTCGTGGAAACCGATATGCGGCAGTGCGGCGGACATTGGCACCCAAGTGGAAATGATGCAATAACAAAATCGCGAATTAAGTTGCATAACGGAGAGGAAACGGTCAGTTATACTACTAAATGTACTCTTCGTAATGTGTAACATCTTTAGAACATAGGAATTAGACCGGCGCTAGTTCAAACAACAACAAGAAGAAGAAAAGAAGTTGTAAATACCTTTCACATATCCCCACCGCAATGTTGCCAACTGGTTTGGCATCAGTAGCACTCTAGCAAGCTATTGTCTTTCTTATACAGGTTGCATCGATGCATGCAACGATTCTTGAATCTATGGGCGAGATGTCATTCGATGAGTTTTCTGGTCGCTTCCTTTAGTTGGTTTTGCTGTCAGACTTTAGCAATATGAAATGAGACAGAAGTATAAATGACACGGTGTGTGGTATGAGAGGACTTTGGTAACAGTTATTGGCATTGTTCCATCATAATGGTCATCATCTCATCGAATAGAAATTTAAGTTGATTACTCTAACAGGAAACTTAATCACCGTGCAATTAAGTGACAAGGCTCAATTAAAACCAAAATAATGTTGTAGTGGTTTTTTGTGTTACCATGTTTGTAAAGAATTCTTTAAGCTGTTTCATTAAAATGTTGATGGGAGATCTTAATGTTTTTGAGCAGTTAAAGCAATAAGCAATTATTTAGTTTATAAAATTTGAAACCTAGAATGGCTTTGGCAAAAAGTTTTTCAAATAGAAATAGGCACAGCAAACTGTGTATTTAACCTAAACAATGTAATTAAGGTATGGGAGAAGTTGAGCAAGCCTCATCTTCAAGTATTTTCATGTATTTATTCAGTAAAGTTAATTTTGAATAGACTGTAGAGGTAGACGATTCAATGCATGGTTCTCCTGGGCCTTTCTGGCCTGCTTGACCTCCATCTGCCGCACTCTCTCCATTTTGTGGCCACACTGATTTGATACTATCGGCTACCTCAATTCACTTCTTAAAAGCTTCTTAGTATGTGTATGATCACTGATTGCTGCTTATAAGGAGTCGAGATGAGATTAAAAACAAATACGTGTTTTTAATATCTCAGTTTTCCAGCTCTTATTCCCGCCAATAATATTGACCGTGTGAGGGATGTATTGCACAATATTTTCGGGTTGCACAATATATTGAGTGATATTAAAAATGTTTAATATTTTCTGCATTTTTACTCAATATTTTTCGTTTCTAAAACGAGGCAGATACAGAATAAGCAAAGAGACATAGAAATATTGCGCAGTAATATTGAGTCGTGTATGGACGACCCTTTTTCGCAAAATATTATTTTTGGACAATATTACTGCGCAATAATACTCTCGACATTGACTCTCAAACTTGAAAAAATATCTCTTAGTAAGTTTTTTTACAGCCTTATTGATGCTATAAAAGTGCTGCCAATTTTGGTACAATGAACACAAATCAATAAAAGAAATACAAACAATAGTTGCTTTTGTTTTTGCTCGCCAGACATCCAGAATTGTAATTCAGTGACGTCAAATTACAAAAGAAGAAAATGAGCATATTTATTCGGGCTCTAAAAAACCTTCCATTGCGTTAATTACTTAACTACTTAGATCCTCAGACCTTGATGAGTCCGTTGTGATCTCTTTAAGGGGCATAGGGCCTCCACTACTCCTACGAGCCATCGTTTACGGTATCTGGAAATATATCGCAGTTCTCTCCAACTGTGCAGATTCCTTTTCGACTGTCCTGCGCCATGTGTTCGGCGGACCCAACCCTCTACCTTCCTGTGTGAGTGGGTTCCATTGGCAAGCAATGCAATCGTTGTTTTTTCGAAGCGTATAACTAATCCACTGTACTGTACTGTCTATGGATTCTTGACGACCCGTTCTACTATGAAGTTCTTCATAAGAAATACGGTTCAGCCAAAAAATCCGTAAGATGTTTCGTAGGTACCTATTTACGAACGATTGCAGCTTACTTGTGACAGGTGCTGTAGCCATACAGAAGTACGGATTCAACATTGGAGAAGTACAGTCTTATATTGGACTTTAAGCTGATAGCATTATTTCTCCATATTATGGACAGCATTCCGAAAGCAGCCTCTACCTTTTTAATACGGCTATCGACGTCTTGTTCTATTCCGCCGGTCAAGACAAAACGCACAAGATATTGAAGGTCTACTAATTTCTCTACCGGTTGTCCAGAAATATTGACTTGAACGGATGAGTTACTTCCGATGCTGATGATTTTTGTTTTGGCTGCCTTCATTTTAAGCCCCACGATTTCATCATCTTTTTTCACCATTGTTGTTATTTGGTAGAGATCGATGATCCTATTAGAGATTAAGCATACGTCGTTCGTCGTCCGCGTAGTCCAGATGTTTTAGTTGAGATGTCAGACTCCATTGAATTCCACCATTTCGGTTCAACAGGGCTGCACGCAGCACATCACTTATCACTAACAAGAAAAGTATTGGCGATAGAATGCAACCCTGCCTGACTCCACATTGGACTTCGAATTCATCTGACAACGTGACATTTGCATCCATCGTAAGTTGCTTTAATAATAGTAATTAAGTTATCTAGAATGCCTCTCCTGCGTAAGGCAATCCAAATAAATTCTCTGTTGACACTATCAAACGCTTTTTCAAAATTAATGAACAGCAGGTGATGTGGTGATCGATATTAAAACCACTGTTCAAAAATGATCCTCAAGGTGTTAATGTCGTCAACACAGGATGAACCAATGCGGAAGCCTGCTTGTTCGGCGTCAAGTGTTTCTTCTAGATTTTTTGAATTTTTGCTGGTATCTTGGCAACCTCAGGCAGAACGCAAATCTCTCTTTCAAATCTCCTTTCTTCGGGAGCTTGACGATCATTCCCTTTTTCCACTCATCTGGGAAGTACTCAGAGTTCCAAACTCTCTCTAAGAGTGGATGCAGTAGCTCACTCGATATCGTTGGTAGTAAGAGCTCTGCAGGAATACCGTCCATCCCTACCGCCGGTTCAAACAAAAAGCCGGTTCTTTAGCGATTTGTTTTAACTTTAGTCCCTAAAAAAGTTTTTCATACCCATTTGTGCATATTATTTGGTATGTTATTTTAATTTGACAATATATGGTATTATGCATTCATTACTTATTTTCCTTTCTTTTGTATAAGCCTATTAAGATCAAGGGAGTATTTTACATTCACTTCTTCAGTTGTTCTAAGAACAACTTGCTGTTATTTTAACAACACAATCCTTCTCTCCCAATTATAATGTGACTTAAAAATCTATTCCGCTTCCCTACTCATTTAAATATTTTATCAAACGAACTTCTTGTACTCCATTTCCAAATCAGGTCAATACTAATGTCTCAATACAACAAACTATCTCCATGACCATATGTGTGCGTTTGTTGAACATTTTCGTTAAAAAAAAAACAAAATACATACCTAAAAAAAAAACTTCTGTTGAGTTTCAAATTCCAACGGACACAATTAATTGCATTGGCCCCGAACCCAGAAGCAGAAACTTTTGTGTTCGTTCTTCGTTCTGCCTCACTTCACTAGCTCAAAATAATATCAAACACAAAAATCCAGTTCTGGCCACCAATAGCCAATTCAAAAGATTAATCCAGATCAGAGATCCAGAGCATACCATCGCAGAGTAGGTACCAAAGTAAGAAGCTCAAATTCTCTGGAAGAGAATGGCAATGGCAACTACTTGCTGATTCATTTTTCGGGCGCATTAAGTTGTCGCTCCCACTATACAGCTCTGTGTGGCTGACCGCATACTCTACGTAAGATACTTTCACCAATTCCCCGAAGGTAGATTCTTATTTTTTTAGGTTATGTTAAATGATAAACGAACATCCCACCCTGGATATTGGATATTTAGAAGTATCAGCGTAAAGATACTCGGATGAGGTAGCCGTAGAGCACTTAATTTAAAGAAAAAGAACATCACTAGGTTATAACTCACGTAGTGAAAAGTGATATGAAATCAGAAAAGAAAAAAAGAAAAAAAAATACCAAGCCAAACCTATATCTAACGTAATATAATGCACTCTAGTATCTTATGCATTCATTCTTACAATTGCAGGCAATCATTGGATACAGCAGAGCCCAAGATTACGATGGTGAGTAAGTGCAGCAGTATCTATCCCGAGGGAAAGACAGATATGTTGTATATGCAGGCATAACACAAAAACTAATTAACGGTAGCATAGCTCGACTTGGGTTGTTGTTTAAACTTTTTCCATAACATTCTCTGAACTACAATGCATTCACACTTTGTACTCTTTCTTTTGAATTTAATTATCACACACGCACCTGGTGGATGCACTGCACATATATGTATGTATCTACCTATGTATCTTTTTGTCTTACAGTTGGTGACATACAGTGCTCATTCTCAACGGCGCCTGGGTCAAATGTTGATGATTTGATAACGGCGCGGTTAAAGCGACCCGCTGGCTTTAAAGGGGCACCCCTATTTGCCGATGATCGAAGTGTGAACCCGGAGACAGATCGCAACTGTGCGATCAAGCAAGATCCCAACGATCCAACTGAATTGGCTTATAATTTGAAAATTACGGATTTCAGTCGGTGTGGAGTGCTTAAGAGGAATGTAAGTTTATATCAAGCAAATACACGTATAGAACATAGAAGTGCAGAGTAATTGAAAATTTGTAAATTGAATTAATCCATTTCTAGGGTTTCGTACATGTGCGAATATGGTTTCCACAATTCCCCGGTGTTGTGATGCAATCAGACCAAGAGCTTATTATAATGTGTAAGCCACCGGAGCCAACTGTGATCGAAAATAAGGCGGCAGGATTTGCGGGAAGTTTGTAAGTTAGAATTACTTTTCATAGTTTAATATCGATTATTACTAAAGATATCCTGAAGTATTCAAGTTATTCTTAAATTAGAATTGTCACTGTTACTGAAAAAAAAAAACAATCTGTTCTGTAAACAGATTAAAACCTGGTTGAGTAAATAGATTTTCGTTGTTAGTTTTTTTTTTTGATTTTTTTATCTGAGGTGAAAATGCAATTTTGTAAGTGCATTATAATCATCTGATATTATTTAACAGGGCTGCGAAAGAACAAAATGGAAGTTCTGCAAGACCAAATTTCCGATTCCATGAAGAAAAAACTTCCATAAACCTGATATAGAATCATCGCATTCGAAAACGATCAAACGTCTCTATAAATGTCATAGGATAACACGTAGGAGAGAAAAAAAAATAAGCAATATGTCCACGTTAGATCGTTTTCGTTTCGTATGCGATGATTTAACCCTTTTATAGATACACACATGGGCGTACGCAAGGGAGGGCAGGAGGGGCACTTTCTCCCCTTTTGTATACTCATACAATTTTTACTTGCGATACAGGTGGGTCATGTTAAGGATTCGTAAAAAAATCGAAGTTGAGATAACAACCACACAATGATAGAGAATGCGAAAAAAGTGGGTCTCGCAAATCTGCCTCATACCACAGCATAAACTCTAAGTGATTCCCTAGATTCCACTAAAGGTACCAGGCATATAACCATTAAGGAAAAGTTAACTTTTTTTAGAAACGGCTCTAACGTTAAGTCATACTTCTTAAGTGAAAGAAATTACTGTGATAATTCTTCTAACGGTACCACCCATAAAACCTTTTTTTACATTTTTGACTTCCTCTTAAATGATTTAACCTATTTTAATGAAATTTTTATATGGAAGCTACTTAATAACCTTAAAATTATTTGATATCAAAATTTTCAAACAAATATTTTTTTGGATTTTTAAAAAAAATTACAATTTTTTTTTTTGAAAATCAATTTTTTGATTTTCACTGTATTTTTTTAAATTTTGAGAGTTTTTATATACTATATCCAAAAAATTATTTTTTTAAAAAACCGTTCTAACGATTTTCAATTTTTTTTTCTAAAAATTCATCTTTTTTAATTAAGCATACTTAGTTTGGAGCTCAAAACAATATTAGAAGCTGTTTATGTCATTTTTAACATTTCTTATGAAAGTAATTATTTTTAAAAACTTTATGTAAGGATTTTCAACGTCCACAGCGACTTTGACCTTAAGAGCAAGTACGTGCGAACCATTCGTGCATTTTTTTTTTTTTTTTTGGTCTATAAAATTCGTACTCGAACGAGTTTGCCCGATTGGCCATGTACACCAAACTATTTCATTTATATGAATACAACGATTTTAGTGTACTCCACAGGAACATCAAAATTATTCCCGCCTTGAAGGAAACGCTAAAACTGACACATACAAAACCAAATACAATTCGATTCAAATTTCATAATTGGCTTGATTCCAGCCTTTGTCTTTTTGAACGCACAGTGTCTAACTTTTAAATAATTTTTGCGGTAAAATGTTACCTCACGTAGTAACATAACTTCAAACACTTCATATTGAAAAATCCTTGTTTTGTGATTTTGTAACGGGAATATATCAAAAACTAGACCCAATTTGAAAAATTTAACTCAGGATTGGAGTTCAACCCATCGAAAACCTTTAGAAATGTTCTTCACAGTTTGAGAAAAAATTTTTTTTTTATTAAAAATGATTAAACAATGATTTCTTTTTAGTCCTCATGGAGCTCGAGTATCTGGTGTAGTTGAAGAAACGCCCGGTCGGTTGGAATACGAAGTGGCTCTCTACAAAGAAGCACCACCTATAGCCCGAATAAGTGGTGCAAATACTCCAGTCAGCACAACAAAAGACCCACCAGCTTCAAGTGAGTTACCAGTTGACCAAGCCGTACCAATTGGTACTAAACTTCAGCTTCGTGCAAGAATAAGCGCTGCATCAGTTTGGAAGTATGTTAAGCTTATGGAAGTCACAGTCTCACCAGATCCAGATGCTCCACATGCAATGGGAGCAGTGTCTCTTGTTCGTGATGGATGTAGAAATCGTGATTTTGCTACCATTATACCGCATCAACCAGCACGCTACAGAGATCGTCACAATGAAGTTTTCCTAGATTTCGAAGCTTTCTTATTGAGTTCAATGAAGGAACGAGCCACACTATGGATTCATTCGCAGATTAAAGCCTGCATGGATCCTAGTGATTGTCAGCCTGATTTTTGTATGGATATTTATGAGCCATCTGGGCATGGAAGGAAACGAAGAGCGTTAGATTATCAATCATCAAATAAGACAGAATTTACTAGATTCAAGGAGAACATTGAGTATACTGTAATAATGCCAGGGGAAATTGAAATGACACCGGAACAGGAAACTTGTAGAAATATTTTAGTCGTTGCTGGATTTTTGGGTCTGTTGCTGTCGATTGCAGTGACATTTGTAAGTTGTATTCATATTTATCACTGAATTCTTTGTACAGACTCAAGTTTGACGGATTAGCCCCCTGCAATTAACGATAATTAATTTCCTCTTCGAAACTTGCAAAATTCTTCTTAAAATGGATTCAGTGATAAGATTAAACCCTTTTGATTTTCTTGAGAATTGATTTGAACAATAAAATTTTAGATTTGTACTCTGGCTGCGCGTCTTCAAATGGAACAAAAGATTAAAATGAATCAAATGGGTCCGGGTTATACATCGGGTTATGCTGCCCGAACAATGGTTCAATAAAGTGACTGTAAATGAAGCCATGTAAAATGGTGACGAATTTAGTAGTTCTTAAGTTAAAAAAGTCTGTCCTTGTAATAATTTATGATTTATGATTGTAATTTAAAAGAAAAGTTATTTGTATCTCGGAGGGACTTGAAATGCATTTATTTAAAACTTAGGATTACATTGAAATAGAATAAATTTAAGATTCTATTATTGTTTAGAACTAAGATTAGTGTATTTTATGGTATATATAAAGACCGAAAAAATGTGACTGATAGTGATGAGAAATAAAGATAATAATAAAAAGATAAAAGAAATACATTCACCTCTATTCAAGAATTCGACAAAAATTAAATTTCGCTGAACGATGTGTTATGGCCAGCTTTCATGGCCATACCAAAAACAAACAAACGGGTTGATTGTAAGCAAAGGTTTTACTCTATCCGTGAAATACACTTGCAAAAATTATTTTCTTTTGAAAGTGACGGACATTTTTCAAAGTTAGTAAAAATACTCAAAAAAGTATGCATTAAAATCGGTTCACATGAATAAAGGCAACAATACAAATTGTGGAAAAGTTCATAATTTGTATTTTATTGGTTATTTTTTTTTTTTGTTAATTATTATAAACAATAAGAAAACGTATAATTTAATAATTGCGTATGACCACGGTTTTTTGAAATTAGTACAAAAAATCCTATCTAGATTCAAAGTCACACAAAGGCTTTAGATAATTCAGCGATATTTCAGCCAAAGCAGGCTTTATTCTTCTTTATTTTGGTACTCCTTTTTTCTTTCATGTAAGCCACCACCAGAACATTTTTCGATAATGTTAGGGTCAGGTGGACAATACGGCGGACAATTCATCACTTCAACTTGTTGGCTTTACAATACGACCTGTATGGATTGTAGTGTAAGAAGGGTTACCATTTCCAAAAATGAAAAATGGGGGAGTTCAGGGGGACAAAACCTAGTCAAACCTCAAATTGTTTTATTTTCCATTTTAAAGCAAATACCAAAAACATTTTGAATTCACATATTTCTTCATTTTCCAAAAAAAGTAAAATATTGAGTTTTTACAAAACTTTTTCCAGCTCTACAGTTTCAGTCCTGGCGCTAGGACTTTTCGTCCAATCGAAAACGGCATTAGTCAAAATATTTGGAATCCATAAACCCAAGGGGCAATATTCATACCTAGATGTTGTCTAAGCAGTTACTATGAAAGAATCGGGTTTGTCCTATGTAGTTTAAATAGGATAAACCCCAGTCTTTTTTTAAGACATAAATAACATCTATGAAAACGGCCCAAGAAGTGTCGGATTAGCAAATTTAAATGGGTTTCAATTAAACATTCTAGTACTGGTATTGTTCATATAGATCCACCAATTACACTTTAACAAGAGGAGTACCACAAATTTGCTTATTGTTTTTTTTACACTTCAGATTATTTGATGTAGTAAGCTTAGAGCAAGCTATTATCTACAATCAAAGGCTCATCATAAGTGCATGTGTTAGTAGTTAGTAAAATAAAATAATACAACCTTACACATGCACAATATATAAATAAAAACATACATAAACAAATAAATTATTTTAAACAAGGAATAACAGTCACGATAGTGGAGCACTGATCCGAAACAATCTTTTTAATCCACTTTTACTCGTATTAAAATCAATATTTGAATGGTTTAAGTTAAAAAGTTTGTTCATACGATTAAGAGGTTCATGCATACCATAGTTTGTTCTATGGAAGTCAACATGTAGTAGTTCAAATCTTCGTAGCAGGTGAGATCCTCCCGGATAATTAATGCCAATGCAGGCTAATAGATCAGGGGCGTCAATTTGACCATTAATAAGTTGATGAAGGAATACCAAATCATTATTAACACGCCTTTGAAATAAAGTTTCCATCTGAAGAAGTTGGATTCGATGTTCATATGGAGGCAAGTTATAAGGGTCAGTCCAGGGAAGGCCCTTCAGAGCAAAGCGTATAAAGTTATGTTGTACTGATTCGA
Source organism: Meliscaeva auricollis (assembly GCA_948107695.1). Taxonomy (NCBI): domain Eukaryota; kingdom Metazoa; phylum Arthropoda; class Insecta; order Diptera; family Syrphidae; genus Meliscaeva; species Meliscaeva auricollis. The sequence goes on along the minus strand of OX403616.1, from coordinate 15,149,165 downwards.
TACGGCTTATATGAGCTTGATAAAAGGGAGTCCATACTTGTGAAGCATATTCAAGATGGGGTCGCACGTAGCAATTGTACAAAGAAAGAGTAACATATGGATCGTTAAATTCCTTTGCCCAGCGTTTTATAAAACCAAGCATTGAGCTCGCTTTATTTACTATGAGATTAATGTGTTCCGTGAATTCTAAATTTGAACAGAATTGGACACCTAGGTCCTTGAAACTAAATACTCTACAAAGCTTGTGTTGCGAGATGCAGTAGTCAAAAGCATTCGCAAAACGCTTCCTAGAGAATGTAATTGTCTGGCATTTTACTGGGTTGAGAGAGAGACCGTTTTTCATACACCAAACACTAAAATTGTCAATATCAGACTGAAGAAGAATGCGGTCGTGATTAGAATTTACTGTCTTGAAAATCTTCATGTCATCAGCAAAAATTAGAATATCACTTGATTTTATGCAAGATACAACATCATTTATTGCTAGAATGAATAGAAGTGGGCCCAAATGACTTCCCTGAGGGACACCTGAATGTGAAATAAAAGGATCAGAAAGACTATTTCTAAATTTGACTTGATAAGATCTATTTTCCAGGTATGATTTCACCCAAGCAATAAAGATAGGTGGAAAACCAAAAGCTTTAAGTTTAAAGATAATTATTTTATGACTTAATTGATCAAATGCCTTAGAAAAGTCAGTATATATGCAGTCAACTTCATTTCCCTTTTCTAATGCATTTGAGCAATTGTGCAAGAACATAAGAAGATTAGTTACCGTTGATCTATTTTTCACAAAACCGTGCTGTTGTTCAACAATCAGACTTTTACTAAAAAAAGCAAAACTCTCGCAAACTACTTGTTCAAAAAGTTTTGGAATGCAAGATAGTTTTGAAATAGGCCTATAATTCTTTATATCTGTTTTGTCCCCTTTCTTGAAGACTGGAGCGAGAAATGATTTTTTCCAAATCAAGGGAAATTTTCCTGATTTGATAGAAAGTTGAAACAAAAAAGTAAGAGGCTGAACTAGTGAAAAATTTCCATTAAGGACTGATTTTGATCTTAAAAATAATGGAAATATTCAAAAGAGAGTATTTCGCATCTTGAATACTTCCATCTCAAGTTTTGGTTATAAGCAGGCCGCTGGCCAGTTGTAAAACTCGAATCGTATCGTCATTCCTCCTCGTGCTCCTCATGTTAGCAAAACAATTTGCTTGTAAATGGTCAAGCAAGCAAACCAAAGAGAGTCAAAAATGACGATTATTTCATAATAGACAATATTTTAAATATTGGTATATAAGAAAAGAACCCCCCTAGAAAGGTATCTATTTGAATTTCGTTTCATTGTTTCTAATGCAAATCTTTTTTGAAAAAGATTGCTTTTGTTTGTGTAACTTTAAGAATGCATTCAAAAATTCAAAACATGGAGCACTAAAATTGGATTTGAAGCATCAAGTTCGCATCGAATTCCTACATCCATTTTTAGTCTTTCTGATTTTTGAGTTAAAATTCCTGGTGACAAGATTTTGATGGTAGTTTCACTAGCAAATTTTTTACAGGTTTTTCTAAATCAAAATGATGATTGGTAAATATTATAATAAATACTCTTAGTTCTTAATTCTAATAGTATTTATAACATTTTCACAAATTTCAAAAATGCATACATTTTTGACATGGCACTATGGTAACTTTTGCAAAGTGTTCTTTGACCTAAGAAAAAAAAAAACCTTTATTTTTTTTTAAAATCCATCGCTGCCTGCAATTTTACCTGATAACACGATCTATTAAAATAACTAACAGCATTAATGTTGAGTTTCATAAATCAATTATAAGTAAGTTGCACTCCAAACAAAAAAAAAAAAAACCTTTGGTATTAAGTAATTTTGGTGTTTATTTATTTTTTCGTTTTTCTTTAAAAATTATTAATTTTTTCATTTCTATTATTTTCTACATTTTAACATGTAATTTCAATCTTTTTTTTTACTATCAAATAAACTTCCTTATAAATCCTAAAAGCTACTTCTTTATATAATAACAAATATATGCATATAGTTTACCATCATATTATAAAAAAAAAACAACACAAAAATAAACAAACTAAAGCAATTTGTTTTTTTTTTTTTAATTTTTATTAATAATCACAAGTTTAATAAAGAATAATAGTAATAAATAAATAAAAAAGTATGCATATTATGTACGTTCTCTACATTTCTTTGGCTTTTTTATGTAAATCATTTTATGTTTTATTTTTGTATTAGAATTCTTACATCTGCAAATCTATTAGAACCTACGAATATTTTTTTTGATGTAATAATAAAGATTTTTTTCATTTTTGTATAAAAAAAAGTTCTCGCTTTTATTTAGTTTTTTATATAAAAAAATTATTACAATTCTCTTCTTCTTATTTTGTAAATATTTAACATATTGATTTTGTTTTGACATTTTTTTGTTTTAATAAAAATACAAAATAGTTTTGTTTGTTGTGTCTGTGCTATGGTTTTAATAATTGTCTTAAAATATAATATACGATTATAATTAATTTTAATTAAAATTTAAACTTTAATAAATATGTTTTAATTTAAATATATATTTTTTCGTTTTAATTTCCTTTTTTTTGTTTAATGATTGTAGTGTAGTTTTTTTTACTAATGATTCGAGTATAGCAGGCGTATACAAAGAGATTGTGCAAGAAAGAATTTCTATGATTGAATATAATATATGATTTTGTTTTGTTGTTGTATTGAACCTTTTTTCAAATTATGATTTATGAATTAACTTAAAATGACTCTTGAGTTGCTATGCAGTGTAAAGACATTTTTTGAAATGATGTTTTTTAATGCATATGAATATTTAAGGTTATAAGAGAAAAGGTGGATTTTTGTCATGAAAGAAGGTAAGGGTATGATTAGGTGGGGCAAGCTTGTCTTAAAAGTGTATGCAGTAATGTAGCAGTATACAAAGAGTTTCTATTTATAAATTTGAATAAAATAAAATAAACTAAGTGAACTTGGTGATAAAATTCAAAGGTTGTTGTTGTTTCAATTAAACCTTTAATGTAAATTAACGGAATAAGGCAGTCTAACTACACGTATAATAAGATATACAAAAAAAACCCACTAAGTAAACTTTAGAAAAAATTGAGTTAAATTTGTTTTAGACTGAGACAACATCAGGCATTTCTATAAAGAAAAAGAAGTAGAATGAAGCAATATACCGTTGGCGTTGGAAAGAACTGGACTACAGTCAAATGTTTGTATTGCTATTTTCTCACCTTATGGTAAAAACAAGGCAGTTCATTGAAAAATATTGCAGTCAGATAAGTCAATGTTATTCGACCTCTTACCTAAACTAAATTAAAATAATTGTGTGAAAAAACGAAAAAAACAGAAAACGAAATAAAATAATCTAAACAATAGATACCCGTAAAAGTTATTTGAAATGCATTGAATTTACTTATAGCCGTCAGCCTTTCTTAATTTTTAAATGATACCAAATTTCTTATAAGTCCATATCTCTTTCTCTTTTGCTTCAGCAAATTTAGAAAAGTAAAGGAAAAAGTACCTTCCCAATGACATGTCCAAATAAACGACCAATTTTTAGATCATAGTGGTTGTAAATATTAAAATTATGACCAAAATATCGATTTTAAAATTATCGACGGCATGTTAACATTTTTGTGATCGATTTTAATTCAGTCAAGGTGCGATTTTGTCAGGAAAGTTTTGTGGTGTGAATTATTACTTTCGAACTTTAAATTTAAGCGCTGACTCCGCCCCTTAGCTTTTCCAACAAAATTTTGCTAAACCCAAGTCTAATTCTGGAATATATTTTTTGCCCGAACAATTTCTTGAGTATCATAATTTATAAAATTTTGGGTGGAAAATTATAATTTAAAAGCTTATGAATCAAATTAGTAATTTAAAGATCATTGATCCAAATGTATGTTTTAACTGACAAGTTCTTAAAGTCAAATAGCTCTCTTTTAAAAAAACATAAAACCTACTTCTTGTATTTCGTTCCGCAAAATGGGCATTTAGCGACATAATCTTTGTTCTTCTATAAATATGACAATAACATAAAGATTATTATTAAAAAAATTAAGAATAAGTTGCATTAAAAATATTAAACAAAATTTTTAGAAACTCCTTGGATACCATTCTTCAAATGCATTTAAAAAAAAAAAAATTTTTGAAAATTTGTTTAATAACATTTATTTCTTCTTGAAAAAAAAAAACAATCTAATGTAAAAAATAAACTAAACACAAATAATAATTGTATATTTAGTTTATAACTACATACTATTAGTTTTAAGTATCATCTCTTCATACTACAAAAAAGTCTCAACGGTCAGTCAATGTCCGTTTTATCCAAGAAAATTTATATAAATATATAATATATTTCTATTGTTAATCTATGTATGTGTATATATTATCATGCATTAATGCCTAACTAAAAGATTATTCAAAAAAAGTTTAATTATTATTTTAATGGCTATAGGTTTATTATTTTATAATTTTTTTTTCTTTGTTTTGGTATTGAAACAATTTTTTCGCTATTTTTTATATTTATAATATTTTTGGTTTTATTAGAGAAAATGTGAGATAGAAAGATTTGAGAGAAAAGTAAAATATATAAATTATTTATTCTGTAGTTTTAGTTTCATTTTTATCTTGTCTTTATGTTTTTAGTGATAAGTAAAGTTCAGTATAATTTTGTTTAATTAATTATTTTTTAATTTTTTTTTTTCATAGCAAACTTTATGGTCCCAGTTTTTGGGTTGGACTTTTTTATGTATTTCATAATAATATGTTTATGGTTTATGGTTTTTGAGTTGTTTTATTTGTTTATAGAAGAAAAGAAGTGTTGGTATTTGATAAATTTTCGGTAGGAAGTTTTAAATTTAATTTAAACAAAACAATAAAAGCTAAAACATAAAATAGATATAGTTTTAGGAGCACAGGAATTAATGGAAAAAGAAGAAATTATGGAAAATATAGAAATTGCACTCCAGTACAATGTGAATTGTTTTATTTAAATTAGCTAAACAAAATTAAAACTAATTAAGTCACATGTTACAATTGGGTGTGGGTTATCCCTTTAAATTGACTACGCATTTAATTTATTATTTTGTATTTATATTTAATGCCTAATTATGATTAATATGCACCAATTTTTTTTTGTTTTTAATTTAAAATTAAATTTTTGTTCAAATTTTGTGATTGCTCCTTTTTTGTATTGAGTATTAATTAGTTTACTTACATAAACTTATACATATAATTATGTATAAATATATAATTTAGACTTCGTTATATTTATTATTCTAAGCCAAATTTCACATTAAAATTTACTCACTCCAGGTGGGGACCGAAATTCTATGGAGATTCGGATTTCAAAATAATGGAAATTATGTACCTGATGTTGGTTAGAAAATTTTATCGATTTATCTGTTTTTATTATAAAATATTTCCAACATGATTGACTTAGCCTAGATGTGAAAAATTAAAGTTGTGCTTTTTGACAATTTGTAAGCAAGTTACCAGCCATTCTGTAATTGCTTTTATTTTTTTTTTGTATTGCTTTTTTGTGAAGGCAAATAAAATTCAGCATTAAGCATAATATTTTTTTGTGTATTTTTCTTTAAAAAAATCAATAAAACGTAGAATAGTGCAATAAGCAATAAGCTTTAACTGAAAAATTGTTTGCAAATTGCAATTAAAAACAAAACTTGAACGAATCTACAATCTGAATGCATATTTGAATTAATTTACTAACTAACAAAGCTATACTGCTAGAACTGACTGCCTTGCTGGCCAACAGTAGAAAGCAGCAGGCGTCCACCTGGTAAGGAGCATGTACAAACTCATCTGCAAAATATGGTTGGAGGAAAGCAAGCTCGCAGAATGGAACACAGCAGCCGAATTGGTAGGTATTTGATGGCAAATAAAAACAAAAATCCCTTAGAAAGGAGACCACATGTACGCCAACGACATACACATCAGTCTCCTTAACATCCTTTACATGCGCGTGTGTGTTATCATTAGCAATCAGAAAGATGCTAATAAGCCAGATCTTCGAAAATACATGAGAAATTTAATTTTATAACCAGCCAGCACCTGTTTATTGTCAACAGCTCAAGTTGACCTGTATAAAATAATTTCTAGCTTCGGCATATTTTTGGCAGGGTAAGAAAAGAGGCTGGATAGGAGTAGAGATTGCACTCAGTCTTAATATAAGCACTGAGAATGGTTTAAACTGTTCATGATCGATATGCCAAAACCGACTTTCGACGCCGTGGAATGTCAACAGTTTTCTAATTAATGACTTTGGTAAGACCAGAACTATTTCTTCATTAAATAGGATTACATTTTGAAAAAAAAAAAACTGAACAAGACGCTTTTTTGTTTGGTTTACATTAATTTCTCAAAACAGTTTCATGTTTGCTCGATACATACAGATTTTATTAATTTTACAGACATTATGTGTGTTTCATTATCTACGATCTGGATCAGGACTTGGACTTACAACACATGATATAAAAATTAAATAATGGAAAACTTTCAAATTTGTTTTTGTATTACGTGTTGTAAATCTATACCCTGATCCCGGTGCAGTGTAAGATAATAAAACACATCTATTGGTAATCCATAGACGGTGGAGTGACCAACCAAATGTAACCATGTGCTAATCGACGCGTGGCATCCTTCTAAAACATTATTTAAAGGTTGATACCACAAAAATAAATTCGACTGTACAGTGAACGATATGTTGAGAAGCTCATCACTCATCGGCCCTACATTAGCGTTTGTCGGGAATCTTAAGAAGAATTTGCGTTTCCCTGGAAACATTTTGTTCCCTCGGAATTTTTCTCCCCTGAAATTTTTTCCAGGGAATAACAAAATTTATGAAATGACAGATAAATTTCCCTGAAAATTGTATTTCCGGTACCAATAAAAATAAATTCCGTATGTTTCAAAATTTTAAAGGAAGGAAACATTCCATGGGAAATACAGATGTCAACAAACAGTGGTTCTAGTATCGTGACACCATCATGGAAGTAGCCAACCCCAACGTTAGCGTTATCAGCAAAAGAACCCGTGGTGTGATAATAATTGATGAAAACGGGGAACAGTTGACTAAAGATACCTTATGAAAATATGCCATCAAGATATTGAATATTTTATCCCCCGACCAGCATAAAATAGAGTGAAGAATTTAAAAAATGCTTGAGATCAAAAAAAGCCATGAACACGATGAATAACAACCATTCATATTACTTTTTTTTAGATTTTCCATTACAGAATCCACCGATAGGGAAGTGAAAGATTGTTGATTTTTATGGAGGCTTTGATTTAATGACAATATTCAGATTCGACTCTCTCAACCTATTTATTTTTTCACTATTCCATCCCACAGTATTTAGACAAATTATGTACATAGATTTTCATAACTTTGAGGTTTAAAAATCCTGTTTCACAATGATAATAGACATAAAATCATGCGTAGCTGTGTTCTTTAGGAGATGGCAAAGTATTTATCAGTACTTTCCTAACCATTTTCAAAGGAAAGCTTTTGAAAGCAAATTTACTATTGGTAGTACTAGATTATACGTTTTCATCTCCCATAGATCTGAAAAAAAAAATTTCAAACAGATATGAGAAATTTCTGTTCAGGTATCCGGTCACATTGACATTCGAGATGCACATTACCGGAATATGTTTAACGAAAATAAACGCAATTGCATCATCATCATCATCGGCTTGACAACCGGGGTCCGGCCTGGCCTCTTTCAACAAGTCTCTCCACCCAGTGCCAAGTCTCAGATCCATACATGAGTACTGGCAGGACCATGGTCCTGTACAGCAGTAGTTTTGAAGTTATGTTTAGACTTCTGGATTTGAATAGCTTTGACAGACTGTAGAACGCAATTGCATGCTTCATAAAAATTTTGCCTCAACCCGGATACCGCAGCCGTAATTAACAACCCTATAAGGGTTGTCAAGTATTATCAATTAATAGTTGATAAATTTGGTACTTTTAATCTCTTTTAATCTCAATTTAATCACTAAGAAATTATTAAGCATCATTGTCACTGGCGAAAACTTATATCAATTGTGTTATAAAACACCGACTTCCAATTTTTATACACAACCGTAATAGGGGTGCAAGTTTCGATCATTTTTCGGTTTCGTTTGGTTTTTGGCGTGAGCATGAATGCTATCTGCAGATTTGGTTCTTTCAACAAAAAAATATTTTCAAGTAAAAGATGTTGGGAAGATCAGATTGAATTGACAATATTCTATTTTTAATCGTATACCCTGGCAACGTTGAAAATTTTAAAAGTTTTGTGTGCTATCTCTTGTAAATTTTGTGACTCATAAAGTTTGCAAATAAAATTGTAGGTACATAATTCTACAATTTCCGGAATGGCGCCCAATGCTAAACACATTTAACTAGTCATCCGTTTTAAGCGAGCTACTATGGTAAAACTTTGGCTCAATTTTAAACACAAAAAATTAACAAGTAATTTACAAAACAAAAATTTAAACAATTGTAAACAAATTCAACAAACACCCTACCTGCTCTTATGATTTGCGACCAAGAGTTCGTACAAAAAACTCCTTTAACGGCTGATAGTATTGATATCTTAGGCTTATCATCTCAGGTAGATTACGTATGCGTTCGAAAACTTCTGATTCTGATTCTAATATCAACACAGCCGATATTGCCATTGTGACGACAACAAATATAAACGACGGTATAAATGCATGCAAGAGCTTAAATTTTCGTACATTTCTCGCCGCACTGTTTGCGACATGTTGGCGCATTTGTTCGTGATTATTTGTATTGCTACTGGTATTATTGTTGTTGGAAGTACTGGAGTTGATGACGGTATTCGGTAATGTATATTGCTTACCACCTCCGGCATACAGCATATGCTGTTTATTCGTTGTATGGTGATGCAGACGCTGATGACTGGGATCCGCATATGGATTCGTTAGACCGCTCTCTGTCGATGAATGTTCAACCGAATCACGGAAGTAATAGTCGGGAAGGTCGGGTGCTCCAACACCTCCATTTATACTGTCCAAATTTGAGCCGCTGCGAAGGCGCGCCTCCTCAGAGACGGGCTCCAAACTGGGTGGTATTTGAATGCCGTCATGTGTGATTGGGCCGTATATAATGTTACCTAAATGATCTGTGGTCGCGGCCATAGTACAGTTGCCCAACGGTTCAGACATTGTTGAACGCGGTAAACTGCTATAGCCTGTATCAATGATACGAGGGGAATAGGGGAATTTATAATCGCTCGAAATATAGGAGTTACGTAATAGTTTACGGATTTGTGCGAGGTCGCCTTGCGGACTGGACGGTGTTGCAGGGACACTACTGGCTTTGCGTTTGCTTGCCGTCGAATTAGTCATCTTTTGTTCACGCAGGGCATTGATGCTCTCGGTAAGAATTTCACGTTCCGTGCGACCAGTGTATTTGAATTTGGTGCCCCATGAAAAGAATCCACCACCGGAAACCACCGAAGCATTTTGGCTATTTGGAAGTCTGTAAGATGAAGACAATAAACAATTTTAGTTGTAACATCATTAGACTTGAATCTTACGTAAAAAATAACATTTGTTCAATAGCACATCGCCAGACATATCTACAGGCTGGTCCTGACGGACACTTAAATCCTATTGTATGTTTTTTCTAAAAAATAAACACATTTCTTAATAAATTCTATGTATATATTTATAATCAAGTATTAAATAAACTTACCGGTTCTCTACTGGCATCTGTGTAACTTAAGTGCGCTATAAACATTTTGCCCTCAAAGTTTATTTTGTGCACTTCATTCCATCGAAAATGCTGCGATCTTTTCCCAGATATAAATGTACTAATACCCGAGTGATTTATACCTATATACAGCTGTGAGCCACGATGATCTTTGACAGGATGAGGATCTATCCCGTAGGTTTCGAGACCTCTTGCAATACCCATGAATTCATCCATTGCCACTGATGAATCTTGACCGGGTTCACGTTTTCGATGCAATTCCATAACTTTCTTTTCGAGTGCATCTGTTTGCCGAAGGGCTAAATGCATCGATGAAACATAGTCACCTACCATGAGTTCATTATCATAGTCACCAAGTTCCTCTAAATGAACATTTTTGTTTATCATTTGTTTCTTTTTGCAATGGATATTATGTTTTACCTTGAACTATAAGAGCTCCTAATGCCGCAGCTTCACCCATGGAACAATATAGTCGTCCATGTCTTAAGTCACGCTTTAGCTGCTGGTATAACATAAGACGACCACTACCAGTCAGTCGAAACGGGTCGGCTGGGTAGAATTTGACACGAAAGGAGAATAAAATCGGGTCGATATCTGGAAACGTTTTTCATAAAAAAAGAGTTAAGAAAAATGAATAAAAACAAACAAAAATAATATGTAGCAATTTTGTATTTAGTAAAAGTCCAATTTCAGATTTACTACACAGCCTGGTTTTTTTAAACTTTTATTTGCAAAATTCATGGTTTTTAAAAATGTAAGGAAATATAATATTAATATTTAAATAATAAATAATAATTAACTAAACCGAATATCGTTCATATCATTGTTGACAATTATTAGTCTTTTGGTTTTTGAGGGCTATAAATAATTTAATTATCTTGACTTATATAAGATTTATCGTCTTTTTAAATCTCAAACGCCAACGACGACGTACTACGAAAACAGCGCACTAGCAAAAATATGTCTCAAAAACATGTTTCTTTGCATTTCATGACGTATCACAATGAAACAGACTAGTTCTGAAAAAATACGAATTTGTAATTCCAAACTTCTCCGTACAGTTGCATGAATTTTGTTTACAAAAAAAAAAAAAACATTGATTTTTATCAAAATTTTTGAGAATTAAGTATTCCGGTTTTTGAATAACTTTATTATTTTGAAAATCAGTATCATTGTTTAATGGAAGAATTGAAATAATGCAAATTTGTAGACTCCCCATACAAAAGTGACACTCTTGGAAGGTTTTTGTATAAAAATACAAGAAGGTTTTAATAAAAATGACTGATTCCAATTATTTTGACTTTAACAAAAGTTATCGTGTTAGCAAATTTCCAACGCAAACGCTAACGACGCCGACGACATCGCTGGCGCACGCACATTAAAACGTCTCGAAAATGTGTTTTCAAGATGAAATAGACTAATTCTGTAAAAAAAATTGTGCCAATAGCTATACTTATCCTTTACACTACGACTACGTGTACGGAAATGTAGAAGGTTTGTGAAATGTTTTATGTACGTTAAAGTAAAAACGAAAAGATTAACTATTGTGATTTTAATTTTCAAAAAGTTGATCTTGGAGTTCTAGATAGATTTGAAAGAGCTTTAGATGCCTTGACAATAAATAGCAATAAATAACAATAAGTAAAATATTTAATTTGTAAGTTCTGTTGAGAGTTCTGGGCAGCCCCAAAAACATATTTTTTGAACTAGCTTATAACTTTCTAAATATATGGAGGTGAGACAAAAAAAATTCTTGCAATTTGAGACTTTTTAAGTACATATTTCAGGTAGCTTTATGTACTCAAAATTTATTTGTATTGTAATTGTGAAAATAAATAAATATTTTAGGTAGATAGCAAGTAAACCCACTTAAAACAATCTTTTTCATGCCAGGAAAGCAAGTTCTATTGTAGTGGGAACAATGTTTTGTTGTAAAAAAATGATTTAAAAACATGCAATGTTACATCACATTTTATCAGCAACGCCCCCAATACCATGTTTTTTGTTTCTATTTCTTTTCTTATGGGCAAGAACTCTATGAACACTATTTTTTTTTGTATTAAAATACAAAAATAGCTCGACAAAATAACATTTCGATCTCAAAATATCCTTATATAGCCTCAAACTCTTAGCGTGTTTAATTTATAATTACCCTGTTCAACGTTGCATAAGTTAAGGTTTTCGAGTGCATAGCGTTATATTCTTAGAATAAAGCTGTTATTTTCTGTAAAGGTTTGATGAAATAAATAAAGACCAAATTGTAAGCTTTCACTTCATATCCCACTTATCAAAATCATTTTCATATTACTAGTCGCAAATTTCAGCCGAAATAGTAAGTCACCATTTTCCTGCCAAGCGAATCCGAAAAAAACTTGCTTTTGCTGTCGCAGGTGAGGAAATTTGTAAATAGAAATGGTAAGGTTGTTCCTCGTATTTATAATATAGTTCACTTGACAAGTTCGTTATTGCTTTAAATGCGAACAAGAACCTTGCGGATCACGATGATTTGCCGGGAGTAAAGTTTTGCTATTCCTCCCCTAGATCCTATTAGGTATTTTCACAAATCTAGTTTGGTTCTAGAACCAGAAGCAACATCTATAGAGAAAATGGGGTTCAATTTCAATTTCTTCAGATTGATCTCATTTAAATGCTCAGTAAAGTCAAAGTGAGTAAACTGCTTAGACTCATCTCTTTGCATACAAGATTCGTCCTCTTTATTTATGGTTATTCTTAAGTCCAGTGTAGAAAGAGGTAGCTAGCATTTTCTTATTATGATAATGCAGACAATTTTGCGATCACTAATAAATTAAGCGGTAAAACCTATTTTAATGTAATTATTATTACAATCCATATTATCTAATCCGCAAATGGTTTTTTTTTCAACATATTAAGTCCCTGGTGTTTTATACCTGTGGGTCAACCCCTCAACTTTGAGTAACTATCCACCTGTGTTATACCTAGTTCTTCAGTGTAATAAAATGTAAAATTGTATATTTCACTTTTTCAATATGTACCTATTATTTAGCCGACCAGTGTTCGAATGCCGCGGCAGCATTTATCCATATCCTAAGGGCATACAACAACTAGGTATTAACAACTCTTTAATTGTTTCACTATTAAAATAAAGACCATCCACACCAGGAATATCTAGTTAATGAATTTGTGTTATGCTGACACACTTTTACACATTTGCATACAAATACCAATGTCCTTGTTTTCCTATTTTTTTTTGCATTTCCTTTTCTCTTGATACCAATTACCTTATAAGAAACCATGTGTCTAATGTTTTACCTTAAATAAACACATCCAACACGATACCACCACCTGCTTTGAAGGAGCAAAACCATTTTTTTATGACCAGTCTCACTACTTACCCTTAACTTGTTTAATAATCGACTTGGCCAAATCAAGCCAATGCTGCAAAATGAGAGAATGAAAAGAGAAAGGAAATTAAATCAAATATATGCCACACAAAAAGTCACCCCCAGCACAAATAGTAAAAAAAATATTAACATACCCTTTGTTTCCCGGTATCCACATATCTCAGGCCGAAGTAATCCTTTTCCTTAATCTCAAGTTGATCGCATAAATATTCTATAAGAAAGCTGCCCTTGTGGAATGGCTGAGTTTACATTTTGACGCAATATCATCAGCATTAGCAAGAAAGTCCAGCCAGTCATCAGTTAGCACGAGCAAAATGAAGGCAGATTTCACATAAGGATTAGAAGAATAAAAAAAAAACATAAATAAAAAGAAATTGCATTGAAAAATTGCATTTTAGTCACTATTCGTATAGTTCTAACAATTAAAAAGAGAAATCCCTGAATGAACATATTTCAACACACAAAATTGAAGACGACAAAGAATAAAAAGAAAATAATAAGAGGAAACAAACCCCCTTTCACCTTGTCGTCCTGTGAAACTATTTTGTTTTCATTTTTTATTATTTCATTCTCTCACGCAATCCTTATGTGAGTATTAAACGTAACCAGCTGCGATGTAATTAAAACACATAGGAAATTCTTCACGAAACCGAAAAATTATGGTTGCGACGAAGTCGCTAGTTATTGCTGTATTTTGGTCAGAGGGATTTTTTTTAATTTTTGTAAAAAAAAACATCTGTTGTGTGCACTAGATTTTTACTTGCGATATAAGTTCTGTAGGGCAAGTTTAGGATTCGTAAAAAAATCGAACTCGAGATAACAATCAGACATGCCATTACGATGATAGAGAATGTAAAAAAAAGGAGGTCCCGCAATTTTGTCTGTCTGTCTGTGTATAACTCGAGTTACAGACTAAAATGCTGAACTTGTTTTCTTGAAACTTTGTGGTTAAGGGTCTTTGGTGATTCCCTAGAGGGGAAATTGAATTTTTTTTTTACGACCAAAACTAGCGATACTTGTCATAATCATTAAGGAAAAGGTAGCTTTTTTCAAAAACGGCTCTAACGATTTTATTAAAATTTGTAAGTCTTCTTTTGTTATTAGGGTCATACTTTTGAAATGAATGTAATGTTTGTAAAAATTCTACTAACGGTACCTCCCGTAGAACCGTTTTTCAATTTTTGACTTTCTCTTAAACGACTCAACCAATGTTGATGAATTTTTTTTATACGGAAGTTCCTTAACAACATCAACATTTTCAAAATCGTAATATTTGGATTTTTAAAAAGATTTTCGAAAACGGGTCATTATATTTTTTTTTTAATTTTGGTTTTAGATGCTCAATAATAATGTCTTGAAAATGGCATACCATTTTTTTTTTTAAACAAGGTTTGAGAATTTTTATACATATGTATATAAAAAAATATTTTTTTTAAAACGGCTCTAACGATTTTCAATTTTTTTTTTTTTTCTAAAAATGTATCTTTCTTAAGCAAATTCAATTGCATACTTTGTTTGGAGCTCAAAACAGTTAAAGAAGTTATATGGCATTTTAGTAATGAATTAAATTTTTTTTTTATTTCTTAAAAGAAAATATAGCACAAGGTAAGACTGTCGACTGGTAACTCAAACACCACAGGTTCGTACGTTGATGGAAGCCAATCTTATTTTTTAGATATTACATATACATGCTTATAATTTTTATATTAATTCATATAACATTAAATTTACACATTATTAAATATGTTGAAAAGAAATGACTTGATTGGAGATTTCATCGTATTTATCATTATATTTTTGTTTTTGTGCATATATAGTTTCATAAGCGTCCAAGAACCTTTCTTCACATACAATCCATAAAAGTTGAATAGCTTCACTTATAGTACATTCTTCAATCATTTTTTTTTGTACCTCATTATAATTATTATAATGCAGCTTTTGGTGAGCGACAAGACAACACTCCTATTTCTAAGATTTGGAGAAGTTTTACTGAATTTCTAAAAGTTAACGGTATTTTCTAGGATAATTGTGTTTGAAGTCACTAAAATAATTATTTTTTTTTGTCAAATTAGAATGGCCTCACCGCATTTTAAATAGTTAAAATGGCAATTATTTGATTATTTTTTTTAAGCAAATGCTTGTTAGTTATTTTTTTGAAGTAAATCAAGTAATTTAAAAGCCCTAAGCACCCCCTCTTATTTTTAATTACATCAAAGACAAGGAAAGTTCGAGAAGATTAGCAGGGTACTTGTCCCAAAATGTGCCTTTCCAACCTCGTTTTTTCCCACCAGCTCTGTGTTTTGGCGCGTTTTCGTACTGAAAAATGATTTTTGACCCTGGTATTGATTGACACAAGTCGTTTCCAGTTTGGTTTTTTAAGATGTGGCCATTATCTTACAGTTAACAAAGGTATGCACGAATTTAAATTTCTTTTTAATTTTATTAAAATCGATACGCGTTTTCTCTTGCTCTTGTAGATAAAGTTAGTATTTATACTAAGCCTTTTTAATTAAAAAATTGTAAATGCAGTTTTAGAAAAAAAATTAAATAAAAAATCGATTTTCAAATGTATAAAACAGCTTCTTAAATGAATTTAACCTGAAAACGAAGTATGCAATTTGATTTCTTTTATAATGGTACATTTTTAGAAAAAAAAAAATGAAAAATGGTTAGAGTCGTTTTCTAACAAAAAACAATTTTTTCTATACAAAATTTTGCATGGACTTTCATAAAAAAAATTGGTACTCTTTTTTTAAGATATTATTTATCAACATCTAAAAACTAAGTTTTGAAAAAAAAAATATTGAATAGTTTTCGAAAAAATGATTTTTCGAAAAAAAATTCAAACTTTTTTTAAAAGTCCGGAAAAATAATTTTTGAATTTATTTTATTAAATATTATTACGGCAACTTAAAAGTATTCATGTAAAAATGGCTGAAATTGATTGAGATGAGGGAGAAAATCAGAATTTAAAAAAACGGTTCTATGGCAGGTACCGTTAATAACGGTTTTTGAAAAAAATGTCTTTCATATAAAGATAGACCTTATCCAAAAAAATTACCATGATTTTTTTAATATGACAGGTACCGTTAATTTTGGTCCAACAAAAATTTAAAAAAAACATGTGGGGATAGTCTCCAAAAAGAAGTAAATCGACCCATCCGTTTAGGCTGTGGTCTCTGATACATACAGACAGACAGACAGACAGAATTGTCGGACCCATTTTTTTCTAATTCTCTATCATCGTAATGTCATGTTTGATTGTTATCTCAACTTTTTTTTGTACGAATGCATAACTTGATATATGGTACCCATATCGCAAGTTAAAAAGGTGCTATACTTGACTTGAAAAGCACCGAAACTTTTCAGTACTTTTCAGTTTCCTAATTTTAACTTAGCTTTTATTTTTTTTTTTTTTTACTAAACCTAGTACTTTCCCCTATACATTTCTGATGGAAAATGAAACTCAGTAAAAGCTCATTATTAATGTCAAAAAATACGAAGACTCTTTCATTCTGACATCATGAATTCATTTGCATTTCTAGGGAGAAAGATCGAGCTAATATATCTATGTAGTTTTGTTGGCCATGATATGGAAAGAAGAATCTATATGCATTGTTGAGAACTCTTGCGGCGATAGGCCGAAAGAACATTCACTTAAAGTAAGAGACTCACATCGTTCTTTTCTTCTTGATTGTTATCCACTATTATGAGCTGATGGCTGACTTAAAAAAATCAATAGAAAAACAAAAATTGAATAAATGGCACAAATAGTGTTCGCCCACTGTTATTATTATCCTTATTTCACTCTGAATAGTCATAATAAACAATGGAATAATAATAATAATTTCTTGCTCTACTTTCACCAGCAGCAAGAAGTGTTGTAATGATAGTTCTATAACACACATACCTAAATAAATAATAACTTATATTTTTTTTTAATCGTAAAGGAAGTATTTCTTGCAAAAATATATATAATTGGAACATGTCTTTACAGCCTTGCTTTGGTTGTACAAGGTCCGGAAGTGCAATAAAACATTTGCCGCAAAAAGTGGCTACTTGAGTATTTTATTTATGTGCTAAATGCTGACATTTCAGAGGATATCGTATATATAGCAAAAAAAATATTTTTGCGATTTGGTTGAGTGTAATTTTATTTTGGTTTGAGTCAATATTAACGAATCTCATAATCGAATTTTGTTTTGTAAGTATGTAAGATGTTGGGGTAGAAAAAAGTTGCGCCCGGTGAGTGTTCATTCTGTTAGTGCTAAGTGTGCAATTAAACTTTTTTTCATTCAAACATTTGTTAACATTTATGCATAATATGCTAAATGTGTAGAATGTTCCATTAGGACTTTCAATTTATTTTATGGATTTATTTCAATGAATGATTTGGGCACAGTCTTTAAATGTATGTATGTGTTGACATCTATGCGAATCCGACTGTAAGGTAAGGCCTTTTTGAATCTGAGAGTTAATGACAGGTTTTTTTTTGCGATAATATTATTTTGAACGGAACCCGAAGGTTGGTAAGGTACATTCTAAACATGAATTAATTTTTATATGATGAGATTATTTGAGTTAATTTTACCATTTAGATAGCTTAGAGTGTAAGTGATAGAGCATCAAATGATTGTCTTTTAATTATTGCATGCATAAGAATTCGTGGATACCCTACTGGATGTAATCGCAAGTTATAGTTCAATAACAATACATTTTTTTTTTTTTTAATAATTATTATACAAAACAAAGAAGAATTTTCTTCCCGGATACTAAAAAGTCTTTTCGGCTTTTTTTTTTGCGTTTTTTTCCTAATGGCCATCGTAATATTTATCAACAATCTTTTGATTTGGTACAACGTTATTCACCCGTAAGAAACACAATATCACCCAAAATATTTTAATCACATTTTTGTTGTTTTTAATTCTTACTTAAAATGTCCCTTCAAACCAAATCTTATAACTTCATCACATTATTTGAAGAGGATTTTCAGAAAAAAATTCCCTGTTTCACTAAAAATTGAAACTTAATAAAAAAATACTGTTAAATACGTAGAACATAAGTTTATGATTTCTTAAGGAGAATATTATTTTTTTCAAATTTTCAAAATTTCAAATATTTAAAAATACTTTAACAGTAAACATCGACCAAATCTTTTGCGCATAAGAAAGGGTACAACAACATCTAACTGATGAGCCCATTGTTGTACCTGGGCGAAACGCATTTTGGAGTAGAAGTCACTTGAACTTTTAAATTGAATTTAACAGTGACCGATGCCAAACATTTTGGAGGTCTGTTTTATGGCGGCCTTATGCGGGCCTTACACGACACAATATTATTGTGCAATAATATTGTCCAAAAATATTGTGCGAAAAAGGGTCGTCCTTACACGGCTCAATATTACTGCGCAATATTTCTCGTCTATTTGCTTTTTCTGTGTCTGATCGTTGTGGAAACGAAAAATATTGAGTAAAATTTCATAAAATATTAAACTTTTTTAATATCACTCAATATATTGTGCAAACCGAAAATATTGTGCAACACAGCCCTTACACGTTCAATATTATTGCACAATACTGAGTACTGCGCAATAATATTGTGTCGTGTGAGGCCGGCATTACACGACACAATATTATTGCACAATACTCAGTACTGTGCAATAATATTGACCATGTAAGCGCTGTATTGCACAATATTTTCGGTTTGCACAATATATTGAGTGATATTAAAAAAGTTTAATATTTTCTGAATTTTTACTCAATATTTTTCGTTTCCACAACGACATACAGAATAAGCAAAGAGATCTAGAAATATTGCGCAGTAATATTGAGTGGTGTATGGACGACCCTTTTTCGCACAATATTTTTGTACAATATTATTGCGCAAAAATATTGTGTCGTGTAAGGCGGGCATTAGGAAAAGCAATAGTAAAGATAAGGGTATATTTTCACCCGTTCAGATGGGAAGGGGAATTTTCTCAAAAGAAGAAAAAAATTATTGAAATACAACGGAGTTAAATACAACGAACAATTTTTTTCAAAATTTTGATCTTGAAAATAATTTTTTTCTTAAACTATTTATTAGATTACCATGATTTAAGTTTTTTTTTATAAAAGAAGGTTATCAAAAACATATTTATACAACTCCGTTGTACATATTTTAATATTTAAACGGGTGGAAATAGACCCCTATCTTTAATCTTGTGTTTTCCTAAGACCTGGAAAATTTTTGGCATAGTTTATTTTATAAAATTTTTGACAAGAAAACATTTGTTCACATCTAATTGTTAAGTTTAAAAAAAATCAGTTAAGAGCGGCAATATAAAATAATAACTGAAGCCCATAGAAAATAAAAGCATATTTACGATGGGAATGGAGAGGGGGTGGGGTTAAGGAAAATGCTTTTCCAACTAATAAAAATTCTTAAAATTCTTAATAAGCAATATCCAAAAACTCAAAAGACAAAACTTTTTGGAAAACGTACAATTTTATTTTCTGTTTATAAATTACAAATTAATTGAAAAAATACGAATAATATCAGTAATCCCAAACTATTCCGTACCGTTTATAAAAATGTGTAAAACATTTTTACCAAAACTTTTGAGAATTAAGTATTCTGGTTTTCGGATAATTTCATTATTTTAAAAATCAGTTCATTGGAACAATTAAAAAAATGCGCTTTTGTAGTTCTCCCCATAAAAAGTAACATTTTTGGAAGGTTTTTGTACATATAAAAAGTACAAGAAGGTATTAAATAAGTTTAGCTTATCCTAATTCTAACAAAAGTTACCGTGATTACAAATTTCAAACGCCAACGACGACAACGGCGCACGCATATAAAAATGTCTCGAAAACGTGTTTTCTAAACGTTTCATTAAGTGTCTTGATAAAAAAGACTAATTCAGAGATTCAGTTCGATACGATCATTGTAAGTAGGCTATAACCGGTTTTGGGTGTTTTGAAATTTTTGGAGGGTTTTTGTATGAAAAGTACAAGAAGGTGTTAAATAACTGAATTTCGAACATAACTTAAGTTTAACTAATCATCAACTTTTGGCGTTTACATATGTATTCCATTATCTTGATTCTAACGAAAGTTATTGTGTTTACAAATTTACAACGCCAACGACACCGACGACAACGGCACATGCACATAAAAATGTCTCGAAAACGTGTTTTCTATACGTTTTATAATGACTCATGATAAAATAGACTAATTCTGAAAAACTTGAACCCCCTCCTCTCAATACGCCACTGGTACAGGACAGGAGGCTACAAATGCAATCTTGTTTATTTTTCGGATGCAAAAATATTTTTGAATGCAATAAAAATACAAATTGCGTTCTTAGCTCTTTGCCTTGATTTGTTACAAAAAAAAGTATTATAGGTACGTGTTCTCTGAGGTATGATAAGTAAGATTGCTTTGGCATATATAATACAAATGATGGACAGAAAAGACAGAAAACTGTTTTGTATTTTTTTTTTTTGCATGCTGAACTGTAAATAAGCCTTTAGCAACAAACAGGAACTGAAAAAATAAATTAATTTAAACATTGTGTCTAAATGATTTCAATTTTCAAATTAAAATTAATTTAAATTAATTAAATTAATATAATTTAAAATTAAAATAAAAACATTTAAAAAGGAGCAATGTGATTTGAATTTAAACATAAACATATAAGGTAATTTTGAAAGAAATGAAATATGGCTCTATGGCAACAATGTATCACGCAATCAGCGACTGCACAGTCATTTAATTCGTATTTAATGTTTAATTCGAGAACCAATGTTTGGAGATTAAAAGAACCAAGTCACATGAGCAAATGCTCTAAAAGCCAAGAATTAAAAAAGAACAATTAGGTTTTGTGTCTTTTGAAGATTTCCATCCCCTGTAAAAAAAAAAAAAAATTGCAGGATAGACTTGTTAAAAAAATAAATTTTGTAGGAAACAAATTAGTCTCAAAGTATTTTTCTTCAAAGTCGATTTAGGAAGGTATTCCCGAAAAACTATTTTAATGGCCTTTTGACCCCGCACTAGATTTGTTGGGGTCTTTTCACAGTTTTTTAATTACGCTGTAAGGAAGCCATACAACCTATACCAATCCAGTTTTCCCCTAGTTTTAAGTAGGTAGCCCACTTTGGTAATATTAAGATTAGAATACCATCATCTTTTGCTTTGCTTAATAGTAAATGTATAAACTTGGCAACCCTAAAAATGCAGCACTCTCATTCCACCCACTGTCGGAACAATTTCAAATCACAATTATTCACTACTGAAGTTCAAAAACAAATAAGAAAAGAAAACTGCTGAATGCGTTTTCCCACCCAATCCTCAGCGGAGCTACATATTATATACACATAATTATTATTTTAAGGATAAAGAGTTTTTATTTTTATTTTATTTTTCATGATAAGCCGCTTCGGAAATAGCGATTTATTTATGGATCATCTTCTTTACTCTCACCCCGCATACAAACATGTCATGCTACATGCTACCATTATACCATTAAAAAAGGGGTTTGTGGGCCGAGAAATTGTTGTAGATTTGTAGGGTGTGCATTAAAAACAATTTTACTGCTGACCGCTCTTACCTGAAACTCACACTCGAGGACATCGGAGTCCTCAAGAAGTCGTACCGTGCACTTATAAACGATATTGCTTTCGTTTTTATTTTTGAACATATTGACTTTCCGGAGGGATGTGTGATGATGAGCCGGGTTTTATTTTCGGTATTATATTTTTTCACTGCTTTTTTATGATTTTATCCATTCACTTTTGGTACTAGTGAAAAAAACAGACACACACACACACACATTACAATCATTTTTCACACTTTTTTTTCAATAGAAACTCATCCCAGGGATATTGCTAAGGATATTCTTTTTTCGTTAGAAATTCACATTAACTTAAGATATTCCAATTGGATTTGTTTTCTTGAGTATGCAGAATAGTTAATAGAAAACAAAATAACTATATACAAGGAAAAAGAAAGAAATTATTTTCAGATTTAACCCTTCTGCAAACGAGTATCCTGCAGATAGTCCTTTTGGTAGAATTTTCGGCAATAAAACTACCACTAATGCCGCTGCCGCGAACTTGTGTGATGTGTGCTTGTGTCAAGTAAGGAAAACGTCGTCTTTCATTTCGTCCTCTCTGTGTTTTGAAGTGACATGAGAAGAAAATTTTAGGCGTTTTCATGGGAACGTTGGTGCAAGAGAAAAGGATATATTTTCATTGAGAAATAATATCGATGAAAGAGAGCTAGAGTAGTCGTTTAATTTTTTTTTCTTTTGACAGCAATAATGTACTGTTCGTTGAAATGTTTTTTAAGGGTGTATGTGCAAGGGATGCGGTAAGGTAGTTTGAATTTGACAGTGTGAAAGAAATTGAATGAATTGAAACATATCCGATGGATTCCATTTTGTAGAAGATAGATTTTCTTAAACAAACGGTGGAAGTAAATATTTTATATTATATTTTTTTTTATTTAAGTCATATAATTTTTTTCAAAAAAAATTATTTGGATGAAAAAAAGAGATTAATTTTGTTTTCTAATACCTATTAATTTTTCGATAACCGGTCAGTGACTTTTTTGAAATTTTATTTTTAATTATGTCGATTTATTGTGCATAGCTTAAAAATGGCAGAAAATTATAATTTTTTTTTTTTTTTAAATGGAGACTTTTGTTCATAAAACACAAGAACATAAAAATAGACTCAAACGAATAGAAAAAAGTACTATATTTCTTTTCATAATCTTGAAAAAATAGTGTATTATGTTATTTAAATATTTTTTTCAAATTATTTTATTTTTTTTTCAAAAACCATTGGTGGAAACAACTATATGCAAATTACCCCCTTTTACCCAATATAATTTTATAAGCACTTTAGGATCTTGATTCTATTGGCAAATTAAATATTTTACCAATTTTCATCAGGGTAACATTTTTACTTTTTTAATTTTATTATCCAACATTTTTTTTTACTAATTCAATATTTTCGTTTCCCTTCGAAGAACACCTTTTTTTGCTAAGTTTCATAAATGTATTGTCTTTTAGTAAGATGCTATGGCAATTTTTTCATCCATAACTTACCCCCTAAAAAAAACTCTTTTATTAAAAATTAATTTAAGGACTATCAAATTTCCTTGTTCTTGTTGCAAATGAGTCCCTCTCATCAAATTTAACGATTGTATCATCTTTTTTTTACATGGATTTTGGTTTTATTTTACTTGTTCCTGCAAAAATTTAGACACCTTCAGTTAAAATGCACTATATAATTTTTCAAAGTGTAGTCGTATTGATTTGATTAAAATGTCATTTTCTTTATTTATTTAATCATTACCTCCCCCTCTTTCCCCAAAAAAATAACCTTCCAAGCAAAATATTTGTATGTACTCTTTTGATTCTTAAATCAAATGTAAAGTTTTTTATGGGGATAACAATTTTTTTTAATTAAACATCTACAAATATTGAATTTTGGAGGAAAAAATTACAATTTCATAACTTAAAATCAAAAAATCAAAATACCGAGCTTGAAAATCATTTTTTCTTAAACTATTTATTGTATTAACTTTATTTAAAATGTTGAAAAAAGAAGTTTTTTCGGGCTATAAGAAAAACACATAATTTGATCTTGTGTCTGCTTTAAGAACTTTTGAGAAAATTCCCCCTTCCTTCTGGACGAATGAAAATAGATCCATATTTTTACCAGTTGTTTTCCTTAAATATACCTGCGAAAATTTTGCATAGTTCATTTTATAAAATTTTAACAATCTTTTAATAAAAAATGTTTGTTCACAAAAATCTTACTGTTAAGTTAAAAAAAAAAAAAAAAATACGATTAGAGCGGAAATTTTAGAATTATTTTTGAATACCAACACTTGATCGGAGCGGTTTTGTTCAGTTCCGAGATAATGCTGAGCTTTGGTTACTCGAATCTCAGCTTGGGAAAAGTATTTCAAATGAATTGAATATGAAGGGACTTAGCACCACCAAAGGAGCCTAGTGATCGGTTGTGGTAGACCTTGAAATAGATCTATCAACCTTATGGAAACATACACAAAATAGTTGTTGTTTTATTTAAACCTTCAATGTATTCTAAGCTAACTTACAGCAAAACATGTGGTAGGTACGTAAAACATTTTGAAAGGCCCAATTTTAAACTTGAACCATTTTTCACAGTTCAACGGGCAAAAAATTAAACAAAACTAAAACAATTTACGTCTTTTCTCTCAAATGTCTTTTGTTATACACACCGAAGCAAATTTCAACTTCGAAATCTTTTAGTATATGACACATGCCAAAATTAATTAAAAACTTTAGAGAATTTTGAACAAAGATCATCAACCAATCGTCTGACCAATAATTACTGAGAAATAGAAAAAGTGTATTACCATTTTAAAGTATTAATAGAAAAAAAATGTTACACATACGCCATAGTGAACCTTTAGGTTAAACTTAAAAACAAATAGAAACATCAATCGCTGACCAAACTATGAACCCAGGCTGATATTTAAAATTACGAAGATATTCATGCCTATTATTGAATTCGCAATACTTTAATCCCGGGGAGTAATTCGCAGGATTCGCGTTCGCATTTAAAGCAATTATCAACTTGCCGGGACGAACTACCATACCATTTCTATTATAATATATTTATGTAGGTTTATCATAGCGGTTTTTGTCGAACTCTCTTGATTGAACAGCATTTCTTGTAAAAAAGCAGGCATACTTTTTGTTTCGTGAAAGTTGTGAGTATTTTGGGGTACTTTGAATTTGGTCATCAAATCTCCAACTTATTAATCACCAATGTGAAGAGTGTTATCAGTGTTAAAAAATACATATTTGGCTGAATAATTATTTAAAAGAAAGAGCTAAACGAGAAAGTTCATAGCAATCGGAAGAATGTTAAGTTGCTTTTTAGAGTAAGTATGTAAAAAAAAGTAGATTTATATGAGAGAAAAGGTACTTAATTATATATTTAATTTAAGGTGAAAAACTAATCTTTAAAGTAATGCAAAAAAAGTGTAATGTCGTCGCATGTTTTTTAACATATCGGTGTTCAAAAGGTAAGTGAAAAAAAACTTGATTTTCAAAAAGTAATAGTAAGTTATAATTTTAAATATATTTAAAAGATATAATAGTAAAATACCTTTCATTTGATACCAACATTTTTTTACGTGCACACAAGAAATATCCACATATTTCAAAAAAGAAGTAAAATTCTATTTCTGAGTAAACCAACTTCAAAGTCAAATATCTCAACCTCAGCTTTCTTTTGATTAGTGAAAAAAAGTGGGCCATCTCCTTTTAAAAAAAAAAAAATATTTTTAAGGCTTGGCTGAACCAAAGTGCGACTGTGCGACACGACAGTGCTACACGACAACGCCAAAATTTATTTACACAGCGTCATATGAGAGTACCCACACCAAATGCGATTAAGCGCAAAACGTTTTTCATATAAAATCGTGTCGCACATGTCGTGACGCACTGTCGCACTTTGGTTTGGGCAAGACTTTAGAATTAATCGATTTTACTAGAAAAAGCTATGAAACGCAAAGAAAACAAGTTTTTTCAGAGATTTTCTTATTCGTGAGCCGATCATTGTTTTAATGTTAAAAAAACAAGTTTCTGTCCAAGGGCGTATGCATACTCACAACTTTTTTTTAATTTTTGTTCTATTAAATTAGGTCTTGAATGAGTTTCCCCCGGATCAAAATCATGCGTATGCCCTTGATGTTGTTTGGGGTTCATGGTTATTTATTAAATCAGATAAGTCTTATTTCCGTATATAATTTTTTCACAATACAATATTTTCAGGGTACATTTTTTTCTCCATACTTTTGAAGATAGTTAGTTAGGGCAACACTATCAGAATTTCACAAATATATGTAAATGATTAAAAAAGATTATCCCTTCAAATCGTTTTTTTTTTAATAACAAATAGGTGCAATCGAAACAATAAAAATGAGTAAGAAAAACCCCAGGTTAAGATTTCAAAAACAAAAAAAAAAAACCTGAGCTTTATTAATTTGTCATCTTTAATCTTATTGAGTTGAAAGGTCAACTAGACATGCAATCATTAAATTCCAATAACTACGCCACACCAATCAGCTCTTATCACTGTCATAACGAACACCAATTTGTTTTCTTATTTCATCGCGAATCTGTGCTATCAGCAACATATCTTTAGCCGGCACAATTTCGCATTCCAATTTTCCAGATCGTATGCATTTCATGACCTCATCGGCTTCGTAGCGTAAGCCAAGTGAATTTCTAAAGTTCAATGGTATTTTAGTGCTTATCAGTGACCATTCATGGGCGCCATTGCATCCGAACAATTTTGTTGGACAATTATAATCTGGAATCTAATAAGAACATTCATTTTTTTAAATTTTTTGTAATGGAAGTAAAACATTTTTTAATGAAAAAAATATAATTGATTTGGTTTACAAAATATAACATTTATTTATTAAACAAATTATTATATTTTTTTTGAAATTAAAAAAATAACAGTCTTTAGTAAATGTGATTTAGATTACCAACAAAATGTTAAAAAAGCATATTTCTTCTTTTTGAAAAAGGTTTTACTTTTGAGCATTTCAGAAAAGGTGACAAGAAATATAACTTACGCATATTGGACCTTTCTTTGAAATAACGGTAGCTTGATTCTCGAAAGCTTGTAACCCCGAACAAATAATTGTCGCTTTTCTATCGCCAGAAAAGACCATTTCCACTTGAATATACAAATCCACCCCATCAGAATTGATCTTTCCAGATGCCTTTATTGATTTTGGCTCCTCTTTGTAAATAAATATCACAAATTGTATCGCATCAACACCAATATCAAGAACAACTCCACCTCCTTTATCTTTCTTGAGAATCCTCTCTTTGCAAGTGGCATCGTAGCCATGTTTGACATAAACTTCTTTGACATTGTTTAAAATTTTCATATTCATAAGTTGATGCAGATAACGATAAACAGGAAAAAATCTTGACCACATTCCTTCCATTACAAAAACCCCACTTCTCTTGGCGTATTCTAGAATTTCCTTCATCTGTTGTCGATTAATACATAACGGTTTTTCACAAACAATGTGTTTCTTGTATTCAATCATCATTTTGCAAACTTCATAACGAAGTGGATTCAGAACCGAAACGTAGACCACTTCAACTTGGTCATCTGCAGCTAGACTCTTGTAGTCTGTCCATACCCTAGAAATTCCGTGGTCTCTTGCAAATTGTTCAGCTCGTCCCTTGGAACAACTTGTAACAGCGACAATTTCATGATCACTTCGGGTAAATTTTAAATTTAGAGCCACACAAAAGTCGTGAGCGATTTCGGAAACACCAACTATACCCCAACGGAGAGACTGTGACATTTTATACGGAATTTATTATTGCAACTGAGATGCATTGGTGAGCTTTGAGTTAACTTATAAGTAAAGCCGTACCTACCGGCCGTTTCTTCGTCCGTCGTCGTCGTCATGTGCCGTCGGAGAGATTAGAAATAGACAGAGATTTCATTTACAAATTCAACAGACAAATAGACCATGACATTGACAATATTGAGAGCAGTCAAGCTTTCCGAGTCATTTTGATTAACTGTTAAAAAAAAGATGATGTTTTTTTTATTGAAATCCTAGTGCGAAAATCTCGAAGCTATCTGCTGATTTCAATTGATGTTTGCATCCCGATTGATAAAAAAAATGAACACGACCATGAATCAGCCACAATTATTTTGTAAGCTTCTAGTTTTAGTGCTGCTGATTTTTTTTCTATAAAGACGATTGAGAATTGACTTGACTTTCAGTAAGCCCTTTAAGCTTTAATCCACTAAAATTTGATATTAAATTTTAAAAACAATACTCTGAAATAGATGAGTATCGATATCGATGATATAAAATCTTTAACAATATACCCATTCAAATGGAACGCTATATTGAATATTGAATACCTCTAGCGTGTTTTGTTTTTTTTTTAAAGGCCCAGTATAGATTTTTGTAAAGAATAAAATTTATATAACTACGAATAAGTTCTCTGTGAGAATTTTTCTGCTGGGATTCTCTTAGAATTAAGCTCCGTTGGTCCCAAAGATATTACCAGATTTTTAATTTTTTGTTTTGTTTTGTGGGGTGTTGACTCTGTTGGGTTGCTTGCTTTTAGAATTTCTTTCTTCAATGTTCAAAAATGGTCGTTGAAGACGTTTTTAAGCATGGAACATTTTTTCGCTTCAATGTTTCTGAGCCCCATGTCCCACCAATCCCAGGATTCTCATTGAACAAGCAAAACACTTTTCTTTTTATACGGATCCAAGCAACCACCCTTGTCTTTAATAATAGCTACTTCCAGACAATCTTAAAGACGCGGGAACCACTGAACTTAAATTTTGAAGAAAATCATAAGATAACGTTAATTGATAAGTTTCGTTCATTTCTCGATTAATTTCAGCAACTGCCTTCATTGTACGCGGAACGCGGTCTCTCTATTTGAGCATTTGGGTCATCTCAATATTTACGCAATAAGTAGAGGTTTTGAGTGTTTTCCCCGTGGCCTATAATTTTACAGTTATTTTTCAGGTGTAAACAAATTTCTTCCATTGTCATTACGAACATTGAAATGTTAAAATATTTCCCTAAATATTCTTGTTAAATGGGGCCTGATAGAACCTTCGATACATTCTATACATACAGTTATGTATTTAAATCTGTTGTAGGTAGGTTACCTACTGTATTTTAAGATAAGTGCTCAATTATCTACATAGCCTACACGTCATCACGTTTTTTATCGGCAGTTTATGTTGTTTCTTTGAGAAAATGTGCTGCAACTGAGATAAAGCTGCTTCTTTTTTTCAGGAATTGTCTTTCTTTAAACCACAAGGAATTCTTCTCCAATTTTCTCGCCACAGAGAAAACAGTCTTCTCTTAAATAAAATTATTTGGAAACTGATCGTGTTTCGAATTACTTTGGATGGCTTCTTACATTGCAATCCATACCTTCGGCGACAAATCGTTTGGATTAGCTTTAGTTTTTTTTAACATTTCCTGACAAGCTCTGGAAAGAGATATTTTATTCTTATCTTGAAATGAGTTTGGTACGATTGAGGGAAGTTTTATGGAAAAAGTACTAAAATTAAAAAAAAATAAAAAATAACGGTTACAATAACGGTTTTATACTTTCTTCTACTATCCAGTTTTTAAATACAAAAATGAATTTCAAACTTAAAGTATGGGAAAAAAACACATGAAAATGGTTATAGTGTAATTTTTCAAAACTTTGAGATTTTATATTACATATGTTTTTTTCTTTCTCAGAATTCGTTGTCCCTACTAATTTTTAATCAAAAAATTATAGTTTTAATTATGGCCCATATTGCGAGTGTTGTTTGTTTATCTATACACGACTTTTGCCGACAGTCGATCGTCGAAAATTAATTTTGGTATTGGCCGCGTTCACATTCGCATAGGATAGCCTATCCAAGATACCTTCGCTACCAGTATATTTGCGAATCTTTTTCAGTCAGCTGTAAGTTAACATAGGAATACAACAACAGAAAGGTATCTGGATAGATTTTTATGTGACGGCGGCCATTGTGTAAGTCTATCTAAGTACGCAGCTGAAGCGAAACGAAAAATCTCATAGAAAAATCACACAACGAAATCGTAAACGAAAAATTTCGTTCTGCTTTTCATTCTGCAGTACACAGTTCCCGACCAGCGAAATTATTTGGAGAAATCTCCATTCTCTTTTCGTATACAATTAATTGCCGGGTACATTATTTGTGTGCGGAAAAATGACACTTGAATTTGTTTTTGTTGTTTATGTTGTTTCTTGCATTATAACTCGAATTTGTGTAATTTTGTTGGCGTTTGTCTTTGTTTTTTATTTTGCAATTTTGAGGTTTTCGTTGTCTTCTTGGAGACCAACGAAAAATTTCGTTTCGCTTCAGCTGCGTACTAGGCTTGACAT
This sequence comes from Meliscaeva auricollis, assembly GCA_948107695.1. NCBI lineage: Eukaryota > Metazoa > Arthropoda > Insecta > Diptera > Syrphidae > Meliscaeva > Meliscaeva auricollis. Next base: position 15,119,028 of record OX403616.1, on the reverse strand, counting down.
TCAATCTTTTTCGTCTACAATTTGCTTAACGACTGGCTGTGTGGTTTTTATTCAATGAACGCGAACGTCAGTTCACTCACAAAAACCGCTTTAGTTATCTCTAGTAAAGGATGTATCTTAACAAGAGTAATATGTACATCAAATTTAGTATGAATTCTCTTCTATCTAAACAAATATCGGATGCCAAAATGAGTATAAGTATATACGGCAACCCTATTTGAATGAAAAAAAAAACATAGCAAATTTTATATTGGGCTATCTTCTGTCTAAAAAATGTCGGGTGCGAACTCCAAAATGGGTTTAAGTATACGGTTACCCTATTTGAATGCAAAAAATACAAAAAACACTAATTGTTTAGTCAAAATGTACCATATTTGACAAGGTTAAAACTTAAAACCAAAAACATAGATTGGCTCCCTTCGATCTGAATAATGTCGGGTGCCAACTCCAAAATGGGTAAGAAATGTCAGTTGCCAGCTCCAAAATGGGTATAGGTATACGGTAATCCTATTTGAATGCAAAAAACACTAATTTTTCAGTCAAGATGTATAATATTTGACAAGGTTAAAAGCTTAAAACATACCAGGTTTTAGATTGCAAAAAAAAAAAAACACAAAAACACTAATTTAAAAGCTAAAAACATAGCAAATTTTAGATTGGGCTCTTTTCAATTCAAAAAGCGTAGGGTGCCAACGCCAAAATGGGTAAAAGTATACGGTAACTCTATTTGAATGCAAAATAAAACACTAAAAAACACTAATTTTTTAGTCAAAATGTACCATATTTGACAAGGTTAAAAGCTAAAAGGCTTGCCCAAACCAAAGTGCGACACGACAGTGTGACACGACAACGCCAACATTTATTTACACAGCGTCATATGAGATTACCCACACCAAATGCGATTAAGCGCAAAACGTTATTCATATAAAAATCGTGTCGCACATGTCGTGACGCACTGTCGCACTTTGGTTTGGGCAAGCCTTAACTCTTACAAATTATTTTATTTCAATTTTTAAGTGTGTGCATTTAATGCTCTTCAATTTCCTTATAAATATGTTATTGAATTTATTAAAACACAATTCAACAAATCAGAAAAAGATTTTTGTTATTTTATTTTTCGTTAATTTCATTTTGTATATAGGGATTTTTATCAAATTGTCAAACTAGCCAACACTTTGGACCAATGACAGTTCTAACATGAAAAAATATAAACGTCATTAGACCAAAGTGTCGATTTGACGTTTAGAATCTATGGTCCTATTGGAAACATTTTTTGCATTTTTTTTATGTCATTTCATTCGCAGTGCCACCAAGTGTTTCGTGAAGCCCCGACGCGTTTTTTTCGTCCTACCCGGGCGTACAAATTAACACACCTATTGTATTCATACTGCACATGGTCTGCACAAATCTCCAAATGTAAATCCAGACAAGGTGTGATGTGTGACCCATGTTTATAAAAAAAATTAACTAATGTGCATCGTGTGGAGTAGTGAAATAAGAATTGGCATCACTTTTTTTATCGAATTCAACGATGAAAAAAAACCATTTTTCCATCAAGAGTTCTTCGTTAAATTATTTCTCTGTGTTCATCTTCTTCATTATTTTCAACCGAATGTGAAATTTTTGTTCTACGCCGGGTTGTCTGTGAAAAGAAATGAAAATATTCTTTTACAAATTCAACTAAACAACTAATTGAAAAATTGTGTGTATTGTTCATAGTACAAAGTATTTGTTCATATTCACCGAAAACCTTCATCCAAGATTGAAAGAAAAGAAATTATCCCTTGATCTGTGGGAAAAAAAACCTAACAAAAAAGAAGGATCTAACGAGCCACATAAAACTTTGCAAAACTAAAAAAAATAAAGAAAAAACGGATAGACCGAGGCTCATAGTTGAGAACAATGGCGTCCCATCAATATCACCAAATTGCAAATCTCCTGGAAAAGGTAAGTTTTCCAAATATTAAATAGACCAAACTTTGAATATGTATTCATAAATGCAATTCATTCTCAATCCATGCGAATGCATTGATTCAGATGACGTCCAGTGACAAAGATTTTCGGTTCATGGCCACAAATGATTTAATGACGGAACTGCAAAAGGACAGTATCAAGTTGGATGATGAGTCGGAGAAAAAAGTCGTACGAATGGTTTTGAAGTTACTGGAAGACAAAAACGGCGAGGTTCAGAATTTGGCTGTAAAATGTTTGGGTCCGTTAGTGAATAAAGTCAAGGAGAACCAAGTTGAAACCATAGTTGACTCATTGTGTGCCAACATGATCTCGAACACAGAACAACTAAGGGACATCTCAAGCATCGGACTAAAGACTGTTATTTCGGAACTTCCCCAGGCCTCCAATTCGCTTGCCCCCAATGTTTGCCAGCGAATTACCGGAAAACTCGGCAATGCCATTGAAAAGGTTTGCAATTCTATTTCCAAACTTGTTTCAGTTTAAATATGTTTCTATTTACATTGTATTCTGTAAATATAGGAAGATGTTTCGGTAAAACTCGAAGCTCTCGACATCCTTTCCGATTTACTATCCCGCTTTGGAGATTTCTTAGTTCCCTTCCATCCAGCAATCTTGAAAGCTCTCGTTCCACAGCTAGGTTCTTCACGACAGGCCGTTCGTAAGCGTACCATTGTTGCCCTCTCTCACTTGCTGACTTTGGCCAATACCACTGCTTACAATGGAGTTATTGATCATTTGTTGGAAGGACTCGAGAAACCGCAAAATCAAGGAGCAATACGCACTTATATTCAGTGCTTGGCATCCATTTGGTAAGTTATATGAGACTAAACTTATTCAATTCTCTTGAATAACCATTTGATTGCTGATTTAGTCGCCAGGCTGGTCATCGTCTCTGCACTCGCATTGAGCGAGCTATGTTCCTTCTGAAGCAGTACAGCCAGCGAGATGATGATGAACTTCGAGAATTTTGCTTGCAAGCTTGTGAAGCGTTTGTACTTCGCTGTCCAGATGCTATTGGTCCTCATATTCCTATGGTAAGTAAAACTTTTTAAAACACTAGATTTTACCCATTTTAGCATCTGAGATCCTAAAATATTCCCCCGATGTGAGAATTTGTCAGTGTAACCTCGTGTTTATTTTTCTGAAAGCTTAGCTGAAAAATCCAGACTCACTGTCTTAAACTGACCTTGTCAACCGGACTCTTAAGCACGGTCACACCTAGCTGGTGCCAGCTTTTGGCAGCAGGCAGCGGATGCAACTGACAATTTGAACATGTTAAACTTTTGGTAGCCATACAACGGCGATTAAAGCATGCTATCTAGTTTCCAGCCCTGGACACAGGAAGCCATTGCAATAACCGTAGTGTGACCACACAATTTCGTCTGATGATTTTTATCAGCGGCTGGCAAAGCCAAGCACGTTCAACTTTTGCCAACAGGCTGCAGTTGCCAGCTGGAAAAGTATAAAATTTGGGAGTTTCATGTTTCTTTCTTTATATTTCAAAATTCTAAATACTTACCCAGTAATTTGATTCTTTTTGACGCATCAAAAATCTCATTTAAGACTGCGCAGAGAGTCTACAACAACAAAAATTCATTGGCTCACTGGACCGAAATGTTTATGATATATTCACTCTTATATCGCCGCGCAGTTGTCAACATAGAAATTATAAATAAATAAACTCACTCTTCGTTTAGTAGTTCCTATACGCTTACTTGGCAGAATGAACTTATAGTTCAGTCGAATACGATTTTTTTTATGTAAAGTCTTTGTGTTGATATACTTTCACTTAACTCAGAAGCCCCAAAAACAAATGTCCACGATGCACAAACATAATGTGATTAATGTGATAACTTTTACTGTGGTTAGTCGAATCATCTAGGTTAAGGTTTCTTGGATACAACATCAACATTTTGGTTTGTCTTCATTAGTCCATTTATCCTCGAAACCTGGTACTCTGGTACTCACGTGATTTTTTGAAACTTTTGAGGAAAGTTAAATATCCAAACAAAGATCTTGAAAAAAAGTTGGGCGATAGGCATCATTCCGAAGATGTTCAATGACGTTTTTGATGCTCATCCTGGAACTTCCACTTACCTCCAAAAAACATTTTTTATCTGTATAATGCCATGTCTATATTTGTATTAGGCTGTTCTTAATGGTCTGATGATACCATCAGAACATCACTTTTAAATAGTTTTTAGTGATAAGTTAACTGTTGACTAGTAATAAACGTTAAATGGCAAAATGTTAGGTCAGATTGTCTTGACAGTATTTTTTTTTGAATTCTATATTAGAATATCGAGCCATAATCGTCAAATTCTAGTAAGCGACAAAATGAACATTTTACAGGAAATACATTTAAAAAAAAATTTTTTTTTCCTGAGATAAGAAACGGTGCGCGCTAATTTTCAGTATTTAGGTTTGTTTTTGTAAATGCAATAAAGTGGTTATAAAAAAAAAAACACTGCAGTTGTAAAATTAATTTAGTTTTTTGGCTTTTTTCGCAAAGGCCTTTTAATTTGAAATAATTAGCTCGGGATATTATTAACTTGCTTTTATAGCAATAAATATTATTATGTTCGACAAAAATGCGGTTTGATCTTGGAAGAGCCTTCCAGGCATCAAAGAATTCATATTTGTGTTGAATTAGGGGGCTTTTTTCAAAGAAAGGCGATGTAAGGGCCAATTGCTAGTACGAAACTTATATGAATTATGCTAGTCATAAACGTTTATGTTCGCGCTACAATGCGAAGTTGAAACTGAAGTTGAAGCAGAAACTGAAGCGCAAGTTGCGTCAACTTTAACTTTGTACAACACGATGCGCTTCATTTTTACATTTCGTATGGGATTATGTTCAAAGGAATTATCTTTTTTATGAAATCTCATGATCGGGATTACCGTACATCACCATTTTTAACTACTTTTGCTACAAACTAAACATTTTAAAAGACATCTTGAACTCCGCGTTTTTTTTTTAGATTCAGCTTCATGCCATAGTGTTCAAGCAGTAAGTAGCAAGAGGTAGAGATAGAATGGCAGGGTGCACATGTATTGACCGGCAATCCCGAGCGGCAATTCTGAGCGGAGATTTAAAAATCTTAAAAATCGTAGAGTATTCGACTTTAACGCTGAGGTTCGAAGTTGAAGTCCTAAAAGGCACTTTTTCTTCTCTATGTAATAAATTTGTTCTTTGGGGGGAGAGAAAAATCCATGACAACAAGATTGCTATAACAAAAGCTTTGACAAAAATTGATTTGAGCGCTAGCACCCATTCCGCAGTTTTCCCATTTTGTATCGTTATTTGACTTGACTAAAAATTAAAAATTAAATTTCATTTCGATTGAAATGCAGAACATGATCTTAAAGACAATTTTCACCGGAAATCAGTTAGCTGTGTTTTTTTTTTGATATCAGGGAAACAAGCTCTACCCCCGTGATGAACATTTTTGTACGTATTAATTAAGCTTAGACCACACGACTTGAATTTAAATAAAAATTTGTTTATTTTTGATATAAAAATACACAATACTATCTGGACTGATACGTAAATCGTGTTTGTATGTTATTTTTGCTGTCAATTTGTCGTTCAGATAGTCTTGTGCATTTTAATGACTAAAATACACATTTTTTTGTTCTAAGCTGTACTATTTAAAAATTTTGGACTGTCGTATTTCTTGCAAGAAAAAAAGTATGTAGCAAAGAAAAAAAAAAAATCGTTAAAAATTTAAGTATTTTATATAATCAAAAGTATAATTTTCATTCATACTTTCAAAGTTTTGAATTCCAAACTGAATATTTTAAGAGTTAAGTAACTCCAGGAATACACTCCGTCGCACTTGATTACGAACGTTTTTTTTCAAATTTAAGGATATTTTAAAATTAAAAAGTTGTAAAAATAAGGTTTAGTAGTCATTTATTGCAGAAAACAGGCCAAAGTTCTGAATTATATTTCTGAGTTATATTTTGTTACATGTCGGCATTTGAGGCACGCCGACCTAGGGGGTTGGAAATAGATTTTTTTAACAACTTGGTCATTCAGAATTCATTAAAAAAATATTAAAATTTCAATATGGCTGCCACAAAATGGGGGATCAAAGAAAAAAAAATGAAAAGTGAGAACTGTACCGTTTCTCTTGGCCTTAGTGAACAAATTATTAAGACAAAATATGTTTAAAATGCAGCAAACATATATACATATAACTCATCGACATAACTTTTTTCATTTTGCTAAGAAATATTTGCTAAAACATGTTATTTCCAGGAATAAATAGATCATCATTTAATACAATTGTGTTAAGAACATACTTCTTGTATATAACAAAAGGTTAATTTAAAGCCCTAAAGGTCGTGGCATTATCCTAATTTTTTTAGCAAAATAAAAAGAAAAGTTATGTCTTCTAGTATGAAGTAAAATGGCATTTTACATATTTTTTTATCTTAAAATTTTTGTTCTAAAAACCCAAAAGAAATGGCACAAATCCCAATTTTCATTTTGTTCTTCGATTCGCCATTTTGTGACAGCCACCTTGAATTTTTAATATTTTTTAATGAATTCTGAATAAATATCAAAATATATTAATGGACTAATAAAGATATTCCAAAAGGTTTAGAGTTTTTATCTACTGTTAGTTCAGACCTCAATGCAATAAATGACTACTATTTTGGATTAAGTTCATTTTCAACTTTACCATTGTGTTCAGCTAGTTTACATTTTTTCCACAACAGATCAACAAAATTATTTATTTTTATTCATCTGTTGTTTGTTGAAATTAAAAAATATAAATATTCTACCGACCAGGTGGACAAAATCTAAAAACGAAGAGAAATATTTGAGGTAATAGAATAATTTAATAAACAAACAGTATAAATATATATTCGATTTTAAGTTAAACCAAAAGAAATTCTATAACTTGTTTAACTTGTCTATCTACTTCTATATTTCAATCTGACTTTTTGTCTCCATTCAACTTTTGTAGATTCTTGAATTATGTATGAAATACGTAACTTACGATCCCAATTACAATTACGAAGCCGACGATGGGGAATCTGGTGTGGCCATGGATACCGAAGATGAGGAATATGTCGATAGCGAGGAATACAGCGACGATGATGACATGAGCTGGAAAGTAAGACGAGCCGCAGCCAAGTGTCTGGAAGCACTAATCTCTACACGTCATGAGCTCATTGAAGATTTCTACCGTGATCTCTCGCCTGCATTGATTTCTCGTTTTAAAGAACGTGAAGAGAATGTCAAATCAGATATATTCCATGCCTACATTGCTCTATTAAAGAATACACGCCCTGCTGATGAGATCTCTCATGATCCCGATTCAATGGAGCAAGTTCCTGGACCAATAAGCCTTCTACAGGATCAAGTTCCAGCAATTGTTAAGGCAATACAACCACTGATGAGAGAAAAATCGATGAAGACTCGACAAGATTGCTTCTTGTTGCTGAGGGAACTGCTGAATGCCCTTCCTGGCGCACTTGGCAACCACCTTAACAATGTTATGCCCGGAATCCAATATTCTCTGAGCGATAAGAATTCATCGTCTAACATGAAGATTGATGCTTTGAGCTTTTTGTGCAGCCTTTTGCAGGGACACAATCCACAGGTGTTCGACCCTCACATTCCAATGCTGGTACCATTGGTGGTGAATGCCGTATTTGATCCCTTCTATAAGATTGCTACTGAAGCACTTTTGGTATTGCAACAATTGGTAAAAGTTATTCGGCCGCTGGACATGCGCTCTGGCTACGAAGTGGCTCAATTTGATCTCGAGAAATTGTATTCGTCTACATTGCAAAAACTTAAAGCTACCGATGTAGATCAGGAAGTTAAGGAACGTGCTATAGCTTGCATGGGTCAAATCATCGCTAACATGGGTGATCTTCTTAAAGCAGAGTTGCCAACATGTCTGCCCATCTTCATGGAACGTCTGAAGAACGAAGTAACCCGTCTAAGTTCCGTAAAAGCTCTCACCATGATCGCTGGGTCTCCCTTACGCATTGATTTATCGCCGATTTTGAAAGATGTCCTTCCCGCTTTGGGATCTTTTCTCCGGAAGAATCAGCGTGCATTAAAACTAAACTCATTGACTCTACTAAACACTTTGGTGGACAATTATTCTCATTTGTTTGGTCCTCAGTTGTTGCAAATCGCCATAAGTGAGATTCCGGCGCTGCTTACCGATGCTGACCTTCATGTTGCGCAGTTGTCATTGGTCCTGCTTACGACCACTGCCAGAAGACAACCACAAGCTTTGGTTGGCATTCACGATCAGTTCTTACCGTCGGTTCTTGTGTTGGTTCGGTCACCTTTGCTTCAAGGTGCTGCTCTCACATGCACCTTGGACCTATTCCAAGCTCTAGTAAAGGCTAAATTGCCAGGATTGGGCTACCACCAGCTGCTGGAAAAGTTAATGGAACCCATTCTTAATGGTACAAACTCAGAACAGCTGCATAAGCAGGCTTATCATTCGTTGGCCAAGTGCGTAGCTGCTTTAACTCTACAAAGTCCAACCGAAGCAGTTCCATTGGCATCTCAGTTGCTAAATGATCTTCAAAAGCGTCAGGGTGATACCCATTTGGTCTTTTGTCTGCTTACCATTGGGGAGATTGGCCGGCATTTCGATTTGAGTTCTATTGATTCTCTCCCGAAAATAATTATCGATTGCTTTGGAGCTAGCTCAGAGGATGTCAAAGGAGCAGCTAGCCACGCTTTGGGAGCTGTTGCTGTGGGATCTCTTCAATGTTTCTTGCCGTTGATCTTGAAAGAAATTGAAGCACAACCGAAGAGGCAATATCTTCTATTGCATTCACTGAAAGAAGTAATCTCCTCGCTATCGAATACACCAAATGGTTTGGAACAATTGCTTCCATCAGTTCCGTCCATTTGGGCGCAACTCTTCAAACATTGTGAATGCTCAGAGGAAGGCTCGCGAAATGTTGTTGCCGAATGCTTGGGCAAGCTGGTTTTGGTTAATCCAGAAGAACTGCTTCCTCGTCTGCAGCAAGCTCTGCATAGCGAAAGTGCTCTCATGAGAACCGCCGTTGTTTCGAGTGTAAAGTTTACAATCTCCGACCAGCCCCAGCCGTTCGATCTACTTCTCAAGCAGTGTATTGGAGAGTTCTTGTTTGCACTGCGTGATCCAGAGCCCTCGGTGAGGAGAGTTGCATTAGTTGCATTTAATTCTGCGGTACATAATAAGCCAAGCTTGGTACGAGATTTGTTGCCCACACTTTTGCCATGGCTCTATTCAGAGACAAAAGTTAAGGTAAGTGATATATGTTTTTTTGTATCAATTTTTGTTTTTCATCAGAATTACTTTCTTTCAGGGTGAATTAATTCGTGAAGTTGAGATGGGTCCATTTAAGCACACCGTCGACGATGGCTTAGACATTCGTAAGGCAGCTTTTGAATGTATGTACACACTGCTGGAACAGGGTTTGGATCGTGTGGATGTTATGCAGTTTTTGGATCATGTTCAAGCTGGATTGTGTGATCATTATGACATTAAAATGTTAACTTATTTGATGACGGCAAGATTGGCAGTATTGTGCCCAGAAGATGTGTTATTAAGTAGGTTGCTTTTACATTTTTATTCAATCGTTATTTTATATACAAATGATGATTTGTTTTATTATTTTCAAGGACTGGATCAATTTGTTCAACAACTACGTGATACCTGCACACATAAGGTCAAAGCAAATTCTGTGAAGCAAGAATATGAAAAACAAGATGAACTAAAAAGATCAGCACTGAGAGCAGTTTCCGCATTGGCACAGATTCCTAAAGCCGGTAAGATTTCTAAATACAACTTAATTAAGATTAATTTTCAAAATCAATGAACAAATAATGGGTGTTGTCTGTATGAGATGTTAATATTAAATTTTGTGAGTAAAATTGTTTTAAACGTAGGTAGAACAAATGATAGTTCTGCTATTACATGAACCAAGGATATTTACTTATCCCTTCGTAAGTAGGTGTTAGTAAGCGTTTTCTTGAGGTTACGTAACGCATTTCTATTACAATGTTTTCAGGCAAAGAGCTAATTTTCAAAACATACAGGAAGTCAAACACAGGTCGCAGAGCACGAACTCTCGTCTCGAAATCAAATCATTGCATATTTTGCACTTGATAAGAGGTTACCGAAAAATGTATGCATTTTATGTGTGGCGAATTCTGCATCCATTGATTAAAAATTATATTTCGGATTGTGCAATATTGGATGGGTTGTTTAGTTAAATGCTGTTGCCTCACTTGAAGGTTAGAGTATAGGAATTGATAGTCTAATGATAAAGCATATTTCCTCGCGTCAATATAATATTTCAATAAGGAAAAAAAAACTTGACGTTTTTAGAGTTGAATTAGAAAAAAGCCGGCTCTAGTCATCACTTCCCACGAGACCTATCGATTTGCCTGAATCGCTACTCGTTCCAAGTCAATCACGCATTAAAGAATCCGTCAGGAATGCGTGTCAAAGGACACACTTCGCAAGAGAATGACGAATAGAGTAAATAGTTTGATCGATACTCCATACCAATTCATCACATCCGTGATTGCAGAGTTCCATCGGTGACTGTGGCTCTTGTCTACCGTCTTCCTCTTCATACTGGGCCACGCATAGTGGAGAAAACATCGATAACTTTTTTGTGATTGATAGTTGAGCCTTTAAATTTTACAAAAATATAAAAAAATATACATATAACGCTTCTAAGCAAATGCTTGTGTCAAGTTTGAAGTTCAAGGAAATACAAGTGAACGTGGACTTTTTTTTCAGATATGATGCCCATTAAGCAGCTGCTGGATATGCTGCTTGATAAGTCTACTATTTCCTGCGCTTTGCTGACTAGGTTGCCTCAGATGTTTAAAGAGCTTTTTTTATAAGACTTTCGGGTGTTTTGATCGTAACACTTATCTCCTTGAGCTAAGAGTCTGCGTAGATTCTTTTCTTTTCACACGCGATCTTCTTTTTCTACTTTTCCGTCTCTCTATATTCTTCTTGTTGCATCTTCCGTCAAATATTCGCATTCTATTTCTCAGGTGGATGTAAGCTACTTCTATGATGGTGTCGTGGTACTGAGCATCGGCAGCAGTGTAATGTACAGCACAGAGTTTTTCACTCAGGGGCTCACTGTGGAGTAACTTTAGATGTATAAGGTGTCCAGTATCGAAATTCGTTCTTAACAGTCAGGAGTTTTTCTGAACTTAATGGCAACAAGTAAATTCATCAAACTCAATATTCGCTCTTTGAAATGTACACGCACAAAGTATTAGATGGGCGTCTTGTTATTATTGGATCGATTTTTTTTCGGGATTCGAATGTCTAGCGCCAGGTTCATGTATTGGTTATTAATTTGGGGAACTTTTTGCTACTTATTCTTAAAATGTGAGCTACTGCAAATTCAATTAGTAGGAAATAAATATCTTTTGTGGTTCTCGTCAGCCTCGTTGGTAGAGATGAGTACAAATATTTAGATAATTATTTTTGTTTGGGTTCCGTCTGCCAGTGCTCAAAAAATCATTATTTTTTGAGCCGGAAGTTAATCGGAAACACAAATTTGTTGTGCGTGCGGAATTAGAAGCTGACGTATTGTTTTGCATTCACACAAATATTTGCACCGTATACCGAGCATAACGCAATTATTTTTTGGTCTTGACGCGGCTTAATATAAATTTTCGTAGCTTAATAAATAGTTTTTTCTTTACAGACAAAAACCAACAACTCGCTGATTTCTTGAAATCCATCAAAGACACCCCTGAATTAAATAAAATATACGATTACGTTCAAAAGGATTCACTTTCAAATAACAACACCGAAAGTATTTCCATGGATCAAAGTTAGAGCCGGGGTTAGTTCTTAACGTTATAGTTTAGTGTTTAACGAGTAATTAATTGTAAGTAAATACAAAAAAAAAAACTAAATAAACTTACATTTTCCTTTTCATAAAATATTTTTCTCATTTCAGATTCTAACTCTATTACTTGCATACTGGTGGTTCAAGTATGAAGCAGACAAAGAATAATAATTAATTACGCAAATCATTAAATATATATTTATAAAAAAAAAAAATAAACAACAAACAAAATAAACTATTCTGTGAGCGAAATTGTTAACATATATAGAATTACAAATCAAAGAGAAAGAGTGTGGGAAGGAGATCATTTTGTTGTTTTATGACAAAAAAGTTTTAATGAAAATTTCTCAAAATAGAGCACTCGACTTTATTCTAATTGGTGTTCATTTTTTTCTGTGGAAATTAAATTCAACTGGGAAAAGTACCATAGAGTGTGTTATTGTCGTATTTTAAGAGACTTGAATTTGCTTTTAAACTCTTTCTCTCGTTTGTTTTTAATAAAGAAAACTATATTGTCGTTCACTAAGTGTGTAAAACGATCATTAACAAAAAAAAAAAAAAAAAATAATCTATTCAATGCAATGCAGGCATTTAAACGTATAATATAAACATAAATCAAAAAATTAAAAAAAAAAGTACCGACCGAAAATCATAATATACAAAAACAACAGAAAATCAGATCAATAAAATGTTTAATTTGAAGTTGATACCTTAAGTATTTTTAATAAATTCATTACATGATTTAAAAAAAAACGGCTCTAAATACTTTCTATATAAATAATTTTAACTTAATCCCCATAAATATCCAGCACAAAATTAAAAAAATAATAATCATACATCTACTCTACAATCTTCATACAAATTGATAAGTTTAAATTGACACTCTATATATATTTCATAAATAATTCTCTCTCTAACTAATTAATCATCTCATTAAATATTGATCTGGGAATTATTTTTAATTGATGTCTTCTGAGCTTTTAATGGCTGTGTGTGTGTTGGTAAAGTATTAAGGTCTTAAAGAAAATATCAGGCGACGATACATCTTATAGGAAATACTACTCAAACTCTGTTTTTGCAAGTGAATATATTATTTAAAACTCAAAGCTTGGTTGTAAGGTAAGTCTTTTAAAAATATTATAATAAGGAATAATTTTTTAAAACTAAAATGCCTTTACTGTATCTATCATCTCTTAAGATGCTTCCAACCAAAATGCGGAACTCAGATTCGAAGATCCACTTCAAATAAACACTCGCAAGCCGGAGAATATATGTGAGATGTGCGATCAACTGCATAATTTTTTTTTGTATTTTAGACAAGTTCATGCAAGTTTTTCTTTTTGTATTTTAGACAAGTTCATGCAAGTTTTTCTCTGATACCATTTTCCTCTCCGAGCGAAACGAAAAAAGAGATTTCAAAAGCTATCTCTACCTTCGTTTGTTTTCGCATAGTATCTCGATCAGAAAAGAGTAACAGGGCCTTCAACGAAAATTTCGATCCTCTTTATATTCCACCAGACAATAGAACCAATTGTATGACAACTTGACCAATCGTGTATTGAATACTACTCGAAGGTTACAAATGCCCTAATAAAAGCACCTAAGATCAAAAAGACCTTAGGACTATCGAACGATCTACATCATTCAACAATAGAATGATGATAGTGAAGCTGCCGAGGAAAAGATATCTGACGCAGTCCAAATATTAGTGTCATTTGCATGCTGCCAAGAATAAAAGGAACACTTAGAAGTCTTACTGGACTCCGGCACCCAAGCGAAATCATACAAGGCTGTATATTGTCGCCAATATTGTTTTTGTTGGTAATTATAATGAGCCCTATCGTTAATCTCCAGTGGAATATAGTTTTCCTGGAAATATTTTTTTCCAAAGGAATTTTTTTAGCGATCGTGAATTATTTTCCAAGGAAAAAAAATGTATGAAATGACAAATAAACGTCCCTGATAGCAATAAATTCCAAGGGAAATATTCCCTTTACGTTCCTAGATTTCTTTCTCGAACATTCCCAGGGAATTTGTTATTCACGATAGCCTCCAATAAGCAAACTAATGATCGAAATGACAAAATTTAGTGAACTCTTGACATTGCACACGACCCATGCCTACTGTCTCATTTGATCTCCATTCAATAACAACAAAGCTGGAGAGAAAAGCAAAAATCATGACCCTCCATTTCAAGCCAAGCTATGGAGGGTAACGGGAACTTGCTCACACGGCACTAAGAAGAGTGGTTTGTCTTGGATGTACATAAGGTGGAATTGTCGAAGAGGAATCTTCACGATGGCGCTTATGAGAAAATTAAAAAAAAGAAGTGGAGTCCCCATGCCCCACGGATTTAAAAACCACATAAGAGCTACGAAAAACTTTTACAAAACAAAATACTAAATACTAAATATAAGAAACAACAATAATATATGTATTACGTGAAGTTCGAAAACTCGGACTCTACTAGACAGGAAAACAATTGGTCAGACACAAAGTAAATAAAAATCAATTTTATTGTCTAAAGCCTAACAACAACAAAATTCACATTCATCATAATCACAAAACGCTGGCTGGCTTAAATAATGATTTCATCGCCTTTGTCCTTTTCTGCCTGTTCCTCGGGAGTAAGTTTATCACTTACTTCTCCTACTGCTGGTGGATGTTCCAGAACATGATCAACAATGCCCAATTCTTTAGCTTCCTCTGGCGACATGAACTTGTCACGTTCCATCTTTGCCATTAGTGAATCGAAATCTTGCTTTGTGTGTTTAACATAAATATGTGTTAGCTGGTGTTTTAATTTGATGATCTCTTCTGCTTGGATCTGGATGTCGGTAGCTTGACCCTAATTTTAAATCGTTCGGTTGCAAATTACTAGTGAAACCACCAAATATTTTGTTTATTGTGTATGTACCTGAGCACCCCCAGAAGGTTGATGGATCATGATTCTAGAATTTGGCAGAGAATATCGCATTCCTGGCTCGCCTGCAGCAAGCAGAAGTGAGCCCATAGAACAAGCTTGACCAATACACCTGGAAGAGCAATTATTTAGTCATATTTGCCATTGAAATAAATCACTTAAATTCTAACCAAGTTGCAATTGGAGGCTTCACATATTGCATTGTGTCATAGATGGCTAATCCGGCAGTTACCTGTCCGCCAGGTGAATTAATATACAGATGGATTGGTTTATTTAAATCTTCGGACTAAAAAAAAGACAATAATTGGGTTTATGCTTTCTTGTGTTGTTATTCAACCATCAACCTGTAAGAAAAGCAATTGCGCCACAATCAACGAACTGACTCCATCGTGGATTGGACCCATTAAGCAGACGATTCGTTCTTTTAATAGTCTAGAAAATATATCATAGGCTCTTTCTCCTCGTCCTGTTTGTTCAACTACCATCGGTATCAGGAATTGCTGTTTGGTTTCTGTGGTTGAGATGCATTTGTGGAGGTTCCATTGAATTGGTGATGATTTCTGTTAAATTTCGTATAAAATCTTAATTATTTTGAAAGAGAGTGGTTTAAATTCTTACACTCAGAGAACTAATTAGAGTTTTTGTGGCGTTTCTCAGCATTATTAATGATTTATTTTAATAATTTGAATGATATTTTTAACAAATTGACCGGATAAAATGAAAAAAATTGGTCTGTTTGGTAACTTGCGAACAAAAAAACAGAAGTGTCATCTGTCCACTTTGAAATTTGACATATGGCTGCGTTCAGCGAAGAAACAGTATTTGAATTTTTCTTTAGGGTTAATGCACATGGAATTTTGAAAGAAACCTTTATTTTTTTCGAATAAAAAGAACAAGAACTTTTTTTTTAGTTCCAAGATTAGGTAAATCAAGATTTGTATCCATCTATCCCTTCAAGCAAAAGATTCCAAGCTGGTTCGGATTCCAATCCGAGCTTGGTCCGAGCTTGTTGCCGATAACTCATCCATTTCGGTTGCAGTTAGTACTTGTAGAAATTATTACCAATGCGGAGTCATTATGCAAATGACATCCACCATTCCGTGAAAACTGAACCGAGCTAGAACCAAAAACGGCGTTGAAAAAAGATTTAACTTTTCCAACAAAAAGCCTGCTAATACACAACTAAGCGAGAGGCGCCCTCTTAAAAAGGTTTTTCATTACAAATTATCTCATTTCGTCTGACAGATCATTTGCTGTTTTCTATATCTGACTCTTCTTTGCATGTGGGATGCTATTCGTTTCCTTCTCTCCTATAAGGGACAAATGTGTGGGATGGTTCATAAATAATTTGATTGATTTCCGAGCTTATTTCGTGCAAATGAGGTGGAAGTCATTTCATTTTGAGTAGAGAATTTGTAATAGAAGCTATCTCATTTGGCAAATTTGATCCAAATCATCTCTTTTCCCACAATCATCTCGTAAGGGCCGTTTTAACCTACCGTAAATTTTGATCCTTAAAATAAAATCAATTTCTGGTCTAGGGGAAATCGCCCAAAACTCTTTACTACCAGTACCAAGTTTGAAAAATCGAGAGTAAAGAATAGTAGAAATGTAGATACATGTCTACTTTTATTGAATAATTTCTAAAATAGTTTTTTTGTTGTTGATTTTTGTAAGTAGTGATAAGAAGTGATAGCTCTAGGTTTATTAATTGTAAATTGATAAATGAAGTGAAAGAGTTGTGAGCTTTTTTTTTATTGAAATACAAATGAAATTTTGGTTTTCCATTTGAAATCTTCTTTCATGCGAAATTGCATTATCTCTGCCGCCAAACATACAGATGACAATAACATCGCACCTGCAAATAATTTACAATGTCTGTATTTATTTGAACTATGTGTTTTTTTTTTCAAATCTTTACCTCCCAAAAGTAGAAAAGCACTCGATACACCAGAAAACGCAACTGGATAAACGGTATATGAGGCTTGACATTGTGGCTTTTCAGGATTGTGAATAATTAAAGTACGCTTTATAATTCCGACTTCACGTATACGGCAAAGTCTTTGAATAAAATAAGTCCAAAACATAAATTAGTCATTCTTTTTTTTTTTAAACTACTTATACTAATTCCTTACGTTATTCGAAACAATTCCGTGTAGATGCTATTTTTAACAACAAACCAAGATAAAATTTCCGTTTCTAAAAGTCCCGCAACAATTCTCAATTCACAAATTTCATTGGCATCAAAAAGGCGAGCAATTTCCGGATAAGCATCTTTTCGTTCGCAATGAAACGCATATCCACCCTTTTTCAAAAACGGAACAGCATCTTTCGTGTGTGTGAAAACTGGCAACTCATTCGGCCCTCGTTTGGTGCGGACTTTTGTGTCGTACATGCGCTGGACGATGGGTCTTGTTATATTCTTGAAAAAATTCATAAACTAATACCTAATAATATTTTCCTATTTGAAATATGAGATGAGTAACCTTAAACAGAACCTTATGGTATCCAATGTCCTCAAAAGACAGCTTCAAAGGGCTATTAACGATTTCTGCAACAGTTTTGGGTCCACGTTCAGAACTATTCAAGAGCCCGCCAACCACCGATGATGTATAAAAGTTATACATCATCAAGCTGAATATAAACAAAGTTAGAACTATCATGCGCGATGGTAAGTTCTTTGGAACCGGATCAAGACCTTAAAACAACCTCAAAAATTATGATATCTTATTACAAAACACATTTTCACCTTGTTGACAAAGAGCAGCAAAAGTTTTTAGTAAAAATCCATCCTTGTCCTCCTCTTCTTCGCGAATTTTGCGTCTCATGTACCAAGACACAAAATACCACACACAAATTAAGAAAACCGTTAAAACACATGAAAATACCCATACTTGCATTACGAAGGGTGCCAAAAAATCACCACTTCCACCATCCGCATCTATGTCCGAAGTAAATCGATACAAGAAGGTCGCATCAAATTTCCAACTCATATGAATGTTATCGTAATCGGCGAAGCGATTTATTCGTTTGAATGCAGATGACGCACCAATGTCGACTTCATTACGCTTGACAACGCCTAAAAAGCCCAAACGAAATGGTCCTCCACGAAGTCGGCCTGACCAACTGCGAACATTTCGATATTTAACTGTAAAATGCAATAGTTCTTTCATGACGACAATGAGTTCGTAGTGATATTTTATGAAAGTTGCAACACCATCTTCCTTTTTAGTGCTAGTGACAAGTTTGTCAATTTGTTCGTCGGTGGTAATGTTGTCACGATCAATCTAAGATGAAAATAAAATAAAGCTTCAGTTTCATTGAAATCGTGTTTTAGTTACAGAAACAATTAACTAGAAATATTGTTCGCCCCTCGGCCTCACATGCAATTATTGACTTATAAGTAGCTATCATGTAGAATCAGTCAAATTTCTATTTGTGTAATTGACGTGACTAGGCGGGAAGGTACTTGCAAGTCAACTTGCTTGCAAGTTCATATTTCCAAACGATTTTGTTTTTGTATTTGAATAGTTTGATTGAAGCTCTCAAATTTTTTGTAGGTACTCAACTTGCATCTCTACTGACTTCAAAATTTGACTTGCAAGTAGTACACAAGGTTAATTGTATACAAACATGCTAGCCAGAACTTGCACGCGTGGCCGCGGGGTTACTTGCCTGAGTCAAAATCGTTGCTAAGGAAACCGATAACCTTAAAGCAGGGGTCACTCCAAGCTGGTTGCCACCCGCGACATATTAAGTTCTTCTAAATCTAAAATGTGCCGAACTTATTTTGCAGTGTCAAAGTCATCGTACTCGTGCTTTCGTTTCTCCTCGAAAAATCACCCTCTCACCCAAAATAATTTTATGGACTCTTTAGATTCTTAGTTCCTAGTCCAAATGTAAGATTTTTACCAGATTTCAATTGTTAAAATTTTGTAAGATATATGTATCATTTTTCTGTCAGATGCTGTGGTACCTTTCTTATCGATTACTTTCCCCTAAAAAAAAGAAGCCCTTTTACCAAAAATATTTTTCAGGACTATCTAGATTCCTTGTTCTTGTTTTCATAGGTTTGGGTTCCATTTTACCTGATAAGGCAAAAATATAGACACCTTTGCTAAAAATGGAGTATAACGTTTCACAGAGCAGTCGTATTGACTTAGTTGGCATTAGATTAGATTCAGCATGAAAAAAATTCCTTAAAATCATGTATCATACGTTTATAATTGCACCACAATTTATTTCTTTATTTTTAAGTTTTCACCTCCTCTCCTCCGCTTTACTACCAAAAAATACCCTGCCACCCAAGATATTTTTATGGACTCTTTTTAATCTTCAATCATATTGCAAATGTTAAGTTTTTGGCAAAGTTTCATGAGGTTAACAATTTTTCATTTATTAAATACCTATTTTACCCGCACTAATATCTTAGTTATGGTGACGCAAGAGTCGTGATTCTTTTCGAAAATCAGTGTCAATTTTACACTATGCATCCCTTTCAAACAATTTGTGTTTTAATTTTTGCCAATGCAACATGTTGGAGCCGAGATATTTGCAAAAAACAAAATTTTGTTTTGTTGTGTTTCGCTACGATGGGTATCTCGGTTAGTCGTAAAGTGCTAAATCTTTCAAATAGAAAGAACTAAAAAACTAATTAAACAAACGTTAATATGAGCTTTTATCAAAATAGGTATGAAATAGTGCATTTTAAAAACATATAACTGACTTTACCTAGTTGCATTTTTGTACGGATGCATTCGAATAAAAAAAATCGTACTTAAATGAAAGAAAATATTATAATGCCCAGCTTTTAAATTCGTCGGGTCCCACCGAACAGTTCAACAACGTTATTTTTTACATCTCAAATATCTCATAATATTAAACTCATTAAAACATTGTTTTTGATTCATAATGTAAAATATGATACAAACCACTACAACACCACGTAATTGCAGTCCATTGAAATTGCCTCTGTGTTTAATGCCTTGTAAGTAAAAAATATCTTTGTGCACATTTAATGTATTGTCATCCCAATCGCCAAAGTGAGTTACTTCAAGGGGTGCTTTGAGATGTCTTCCTTTTGAATAAACATCATACAAGGAGTAACTTCCATCTGCGCTCGAATTGACAAATGTTAATTGGGCATTTGGTCCGATGATGATAGGATCTTCAATAATATCAAGCTCATTAAAACCATAATTTTGAGGATCCCAAATTATCCATTGGTATGTTTTGTTAAAGGACCGACTCTCAGAATAAAATCGAAGAATATCTGTACACTCTGAACAAGTGCAGTCCAAAATGACCGAAGTCCTAACATGATTGTGTCTGGTTAATGCGTTCTCCAATGAATAATTTCCTCTTATATTTATCAATAGCACGAATTGATTTTGAGTGATCAGGGTTTTTCCAACATTCAATAAATCTAAAGAATAATTGTTCAATTTTTTGTTATGTTACAATCATCTTTAGCTTTTC
Organism: Meliscaeva auricollis; assembly: GCA_948107695.1. Lineage (NCBI taxonomy): Eukaryota > Metazoa > Arthropoda > Insecta > Diptera > Syrphidae > Meliscaeva > Meliscaeva auricollis. Next base: position 15,098,789 of record OX403616.1, on the reverse strand, counting down.
TTACCTTCTTTGTTGCATCCGAACAGAACAATTTGCTGAGTCTTAACAAGATTGACGGTAAAGTTTGATATAAGACTTTCATTGATGCCGTTAGACAAAGAGAAAAAGCTTAACAAAATTATGCACACAAGAGTTTTCATTGTGAAAAAATCACAATATTAACAGGACAAATATTCAAACCATGCTTAAATACGTATAAAGTTGATTGGTTTCACGATGGTGATTGACATATTATCAATTATTAAATAGAACATCAATGGCTAATTTAATGTTTGATAATTTGATATCAATTTAATGTGACAACAAAATGTAAACAGTCAACCAATTGTGGATTTTAAAATAATATATTGAGATAGAAGGCTTTTTGTAAATTGCTTTTGTTTTTTTGCTTCTCAAGCGAAAAATAATAGTGGCATTTTTTTTATACATATAGGTACATAGGTATACATAGGTACATAAATAAAATTATATTTCTTCTTCAAAAAAATACCATTATTATTTTTCGTCATTTATGAACCGAGAAACCGTTTTTTTTAAATTTTGGTAAATGTTAAGATTGACAAAAAAGTCGACTTTGACCCATTTTTTTTTTGCTTGTTAAAATGTCGACTTTTTTTCCCTGATTTTATTTAAAGAATCAAAGTTTCTTTAAATCCAGATTCCTTAAATGCATACAACCAGCTTCGCACCTAAATATCCAAATCCTATAGTTGGCTCACGCAGGGGGATTGCAAGAGGGTAGAATGGCCCCTATACGGTGTTTTTTTAACGACGACGCCTAATCGACATTTTTTTCGTTAACATTTCGATAAATCTATGATTAGCAATCGACATTTTAAATGTCGACTTATCGGACCCAAACCTTATATATAACAACAGTATGCTTATAGTTACATAAAATAAACATATTTCTATAAATTGTTTAATAAATTAGTGACCATATGATATTAAATTCTATATTTATTTGTTTTGTAGGCTAAAAGTCAGTTTTTTTTGTTTTTTTCTTTTTTACGACGCGATGTTTCGGGTATGTTTTATTTATAGACTTAGAGCCCACAGTAATTTTTGGGTTTGGTGATAGGATAAAATCTCTGGTACTTTAAGATAGATTGTTACTTATAGATTATAGAATCAAATATCGAGTTCTTGCATACTGTATAGCAGGGGCGTTTTTAGGCAATGCTGCATTTAAAATGCGTTTTTTTGGGCACTTAAAATAATTGGTATAGTAAAATTATTATCGTTTAAAAAAAAAAGAGGTAAGCGCCTGAATATGGGGGTCCAAGAAACATTGCATGCAAGACGCACTTAAAAACAAAAAATCAACGTTCGGTTTAATTGTGATATCAATATAATTCTTCTTCTTTGCGATGACAGAAAAGTCTCTCCTTATGACAAACACCCGTGACCAAGAACTTTCTACCTGCAAGACGCATTAAAAAAATGCAAAACATCGAATCTCGTAATAATTGCGATGGCAAGAGAATTCTTCTGTCCAATGATGGAGCAGTCTCTCCTTATTAAAGGAACGAGAGTCCTAGACACTTCTTCTGCAGCAAGATGCAATCAAAAAATGCAAAAAATCCAAACTTGGAAATTATTCTAACCGCATTGATAGTTACTTATCTGTATTCCAAAAATAGAGCAAAGCATCTTTATCACAATAGCGAGGCTCCATGACGCTTTAAATGGAATCTTTTACCTTCAAGACTTATTTATTAAAAAAAAAAAAATCGCAGTGATATCAGCCGAGTACGAGTTTGTGCACTATGGCGTATACGTTCTTTTTATATACACATTCAATTTTTTGTTATCAGATAATTCTTTCTCAATGATAGAGCTTCCCATCCTTATTATTGTGCTAGGACCGCAGAAAATTAAATAAAAAAAACATTTGTTTTTTTATTAAAAACTAAATAATTATGGAAAAATGGTTTATAAATAATAAAAAAACCGTTTTTCCATATTTGTCTAATCTTTAATAAAAAAAAACAAATGTTTTTTTTATTTATTTCTGTGCTTGCTACGCTTTTATATGCAGCATTGCTGCATATAGGGATCTGTAGGGATCTATCTTAAATTACCAGTGATTTCATGCTTTCACTCACACTCAAAAATTGCTGTGGGCTCTCGGTCTATTGTTTAAGAAGTATTATTTTATTACATTATACCTACACGTGTAAATAGAATTCATATGTCTATTAATTTAAAAACAAAATATATTTCCAAATCTTCTTCGTTATACTAGGTTGTGATTGACATATTCTCATGAATTTTTAAGCTGTAGAACATTTTAGTAATTTGATATCAATTCCACGTGACAACAAAAATAAACAACACATGAATTATAAATGACATAATTGACGTAAACTATTGACATAAAAAAAGCTTACGAAGAAAAAGTGCACAAAAATAATAATATGTTTGATTGAGTGTAATTCTGTCAGTTTTTATCAAAAAAAAAAAAAAACATTCTTAATAGTGATATTTAATGAAGGTTTTAAGATAAGGGATTAAATTATTTAATCGCACCTTTAAAGTTATAATATTTGAAAGTTAAAGCAAATCTAAGGGAGGGCGTCTTGGCCTCCCCCGCCTCTGGGATGCTACGGGCCTTTTTCATATTTTGTAGAATTCCAGTTAAGCATATTTTTATCACAGATACTAATTTTAAATAAAATAAAATGCAGTACTGGGTCGTACGTACTTGCTCTATGTTGTCAAAGTTGCTGTGGAAGTTAAAGCTTCTTTTATAAATAAAATAAAAATAATAAAAATGTTACTAAAATGTTATTAAAATGACTTAAACAACTTCTTAAACTGAGCTTCAAATTAGGTTTGCAATTTTATTTCTTATAGAAATATACATTTTTAGAAAAAAAAATTTAAATTCGTTAGAGCCGTTTTGAAAAATAAAAATGAAATTTTTATATATAAAAATCTTCAAACCTTGATAAATGTATGCCACTTTTTTACAAAATAATAGAAACTAAAATAAAAAAATCGCCAAATCGTTTTCGAAAAATTCATAAAAAAAAACAAATTGAATTTTTTTTTTAAATCCATTTTTTTTTTTTGAAAATTTTGTTAAGAAATAATTTTATAATTTTTAAAACTATTAGTGAAAGTTTACGTGAAAATCAGAAAAAAGAAAAATCGGTCTATGGGAGGCAACTACCGGTATTAAGAGAAGAAAAAATATTCATGCCTATTATGGAATTCCCAATACTCTACTCCCGGGAAGTCAGCTTGATTCACTGTAATCTTATTTGCATTTAAAGAAATTATGAAACTTTGCCGGTGAACTATATTATCACTATGAGGAACTACTTTACCATTTATTGTTCTGTCAAGTTCCAAAGGTAATTGGGGAGTGACTATTCAAAAATCAGTTTTCACTTTTTGTTTTTTGTTCGCAACATTCCAATACTCAAATTTAGCCGGTCCAGGTAAATTTAAAACAAAAACTAAACCCTGTAAATCGCACTTATAAGCAAGTGAATACCTGAAATATGAAAAACTACAATTTAGCTACTAATTTCGTTCGATTTTCCGAAAAATAACAAAAATTCACTCCTCAATTGGTTTAAATGCCTGTGCGTTTGACTCCCCGGGAGTAGCATATTGCGAATTCCATAAAAAAACATATTATTTTTATTTAAAAAATCGCTACTAATTTTGAAAAAAAAAAATATAGTTTTCCAATTTCTTTATACGGCAGATATCGTTTGTTTTGGTCCTAAAAGGAATCACCTAATACACTTAAGTATCAAGTTTGAAGAAAGTCGCTTTAGCAGCATAGGCTTGAGATAAAGACAAACAGACACACAAAATTGTCGGATCCACTATGTCACCATTCTCTATTATCGTAATGTTATTTTGACTTTATTTTTACTTGCAATATGGCAAGTTTGGGATTTGTAAAAAAATTGAACTCAAACTCGAGTTAACAATCAAACATTACGATAATAGAGAATGCGAAAAAATGTGTCCGGGAATTATGTCTGCCTATCTATCGTGCCCCTAACTCAAGCTACAACCTTAAGGGTTTTGAGTGGGTCCCTAGAGGGAAAATTAAAGTTTGTGCTTTGGGCCCAAAATCAGTGATGCATGCTATATAACGTATATGAAAAAAGCTAAATTTATTTAAAAACAACTTTAACGATTAATGTTTTTGCGAGCAAGGTAGCAATTTTCAAATAAAAAAATATGTTTTCATGGGTTAATAGCGGTACTTCCCATCGAACCGTGTTGTCTCTTTTCTAAGCGACCTAAGCAATTTTTACAAATTTTTACAAAATTTCCAAACACATTTTTTTTTTCTTTTAAAAAAAAGTCAGGTCAGTGATTTTTTTTTAAATTTTGGACCTAGATAATCATTTACATTTTCTTAAAAAAATATTATACTATATTATAAAGAAGATTTTAGAATGGATTTTGTTTTTTTTTTTCTAAAAATGTATCTTTCTTAATTTAATTAAATGCCTTACTTAGTTTAAAGCTCAAAGCAATTTCAGAAGGTGTTTATATTATTTTTTAATGAACTCTATGCTTTTGTAGATTACATATAAAATTATTTATAAAAAAAAATTATAATAGAAGCAACTTTGGACCTAAGAGCAAGTAAGTGCGACCCAGTCGTGCATTTTATTTTTTACGAATCCTTAACTTGCCTTATAGTACCTGCCTACAAAATATATTGTACGAAAAAAAAAATTACAAAAATTAACAATCTATGCATTTTAGACTTAAATAATAAATCAAGTTTGCTGATCAGGTCTTTTGTTTTCATGGTCAAAAATTTAAAAAAGTTACTTAAATTGATTTTAATAAATTTAATTTAATTTTCTAGTTACAAACAAATATGAATGAGATATAACTCATTGGTTAAATTTTAGTTTGTAAAAGAAATTAAAGTAATACAATCAAAAGTCCACAATTAATGGAAGCAAGAAAATAATGCATATAGGTTCTACTTTCCACCAGGCAATTGTGAAAATTTGAATTACTGGTTCCAAATATCAATTTCAAATCACTTATGTATGTTTAAGTTCACGTCATTATTCTTATTGCTTGCAAATTGAATATCCATACTCCAATTTATCCATTGAATATTCAAACACTTGTCAATCAAATCAGCCAAATTGAAAACAAATAATTTGTGTATAAAAGGAAGTTTCTCCCTCGACTCGACTGAGTAAACTTCGTAAAATGAAGATTACCATAATTATAATTCTTTGCACGTTAGTGACTTTTTCAGTTGCCCTCAATGGAAATCTTATCTCAAATTTTACCATAAATTTGGTCAAAACCCAGCAAGCTATAGTTTTCGGATGCACTGACGCAGGTTGAAAATATTAAAAAAACTAAAATTACAAGTGTATCAAAGTTTTGTGTTTGTATTCTTTGACTAGTATTGCTTAGTGCTGGGAGAGCGTTCATTAAATGGAATCAAGGAATGATGCTTCTCAATTTAAAGAAAAATTACTCTTTGGAAATTGCTTTAACGAGACACAACTATGCCAAAACTTCAGTAATTCTTGATTGTTCCTGTTTAGAATGTAAGAATGTTCTTCATATTTCCTCCGAGGGAAAGTATTTTAATAAAACCTATCAATGGATGATTTTTGATCCACAAAATACTGGCTTACACGAACTTATGGGAGATTTGAAATATATTGGACCAAATGCCCAAATTACCTATGTCAATAACACCGAGTTGGAAAACTATGGCTTTTTTGATGTTCACTCAAAAGGAAGACACTTGAATGCCTCTTTGGAAGTTGTTCACTATGGAAATTGGAATGATGGGATGTTTAAAATCCATGCCGATGTTTTGCAACTATAAGGAATCCGTCAGAGAGATCAATTTAATCAGTTAAAGCTGCGTGGAGCCACTGTAGTTCGTATACCTGTCTACTATTTTAGGAATCTAGGAAATGTAAAGTATATTTTTTTTTTGTTCAGATTGATCAAGATAATATCACCAATGATAACCAAATCATATCAGTGCTGTCAAGCTCAGGCAAGGAAGATGGTGTAGCAGCTTTCACTAAATACCACTACGTCCTGTCGACGATTCTTCAAGAGCGTTTCAATTTTACTCTGAGCTATCGTAATTTACGTGGCTGGGCTGGTCGTCTCCGCGGAGGGATATTTCGTTTGGGTTTTTTGGGAGTTGTTATGCGTAACGAAGCCGATGTAGGAGCATCGGGCGCTTTTAATCGAATCAATCGCTTGGCCGAATATGATACAATTCATCAGAGTTGGAAATTTGATTCGGCTTTTATGTATCGCTTTACCTCCGACATAGATGCAGATGGGATGAGTGGTAACTTTTTAGCACCATTTGCAACGCAAGTTTGGTTAATGTCGGCAGCTACAATTTCTGTGGTCATGATTATGTGGTATATGGTGGCTTGGTTGGTGAGTAAGAAATTCAATCAAGGAGAAAGAGATCGAGATGGTTTCCTGTTGAAGGCTTTTGCTGCTATTTGTCAGCAAGGTGAGCAAGGAATAAATTAAAAGCAGTTGCATTAATGTGACACTTCTTCTTAATGTTTTTTTAAGGCTTGGATCCTATTCCCAGTGGAATACCATCTCGGGCAATCGTCTATACTTTGCTCCTTTTTAGTTTGGTCATGTATAATTATTATACTTCATCGGTGGTTGGTGGGCTTTTGAATAGTTCTGAACAAGGACCAAAAACTGTAGCGGAAATAGTAAATAGTCCGTTAAAGTTGTCCTTCGAAGATATCGGATACTACAAGGTCCTTTTTAAGGTTATTCTTATTATTACTTGTGAAAGTAAATTTTAAATGTATGTAAACTTTGGCAGAATTCTACAAATCCTCTTGTCATGCGGATGTATAAGACGAAAGTACTCCCCGAACGCGACTCAGATGATTTAGAAGTTTTCTCTCACATCCAGGAAGCCATACCATATTTAAAGAAGGGTGGCTATGCCTTCCACTGTGAACGTGTGGATGCTTACCCAGAGATAGCTCGACATTTTGATGCGAATGAGATTTGTGATTTGAGAATTGTTTCGGGACTCATGGATAAGGGATTGATGAATTTTATTGTTTCGAAAAATAGCATGTACACGGAGATATTTCGTGTCATGTTCGTATTAGCTTTAAAGATTCAAATTTGATAAAAATTTCAAAAGTGTCCATTTTTTAGGATGTGCCGTGCTCGAGAAACTGGTATAGTTATGAGAACTTTGACTATTCATCAGCCAAAGAGACCAGAGTGTCAGTCTTCGTACACAGTTTATCCAGTGGCAATATCTGGTGTATTAAGTGCGTTTATGCTTTTGGCAGGTATAACACCTATATTCGAGATTTAAATTTGATATTTGTATTTAAATTTTTGTAGCGGGAATGATTGCGGCTCTTGCTGTTTTGTCTGGGGAAATTTTGCTTAGCAAATTTTCTTATAAACGAAATTTAAATAAATCACATTCTAAGAAGTAATGAATTTGAATGAAAATTCTTATTTCAAAATCAAAATATTAGTGGATAAGGTTATGCAATTCTCACAAAATGTTCAATGTTTTTAAAAGTTGCAATAAATATTATATAAAATCTCTTTCGTCTTTTTTTTTATATATATTTTTAGTTCGAGAGGTATCGAATCCACCCTAATTATTATCGATAGTTATTATTAGCATCAAGTTTGACATAATTCATATTTTCTTATTTTCTGCTCCAGTTTCGCATACCAAGTTAGTTGAGGTCGGTCTCTACTTATGCGTTAGGCATCGTAAGGTTTTGCCTGACTCGATGGTTGGGCCTATTTTTTCGATGACTCAAAGTACATATAGAAATTTTCCTGGTCTCGTTAGCAGCCGAACCTATTTTTAGGTGGTTGTGCAAAAAAATGGGATGGGTTCTTTCTTATAATTTCTGTTAAAAGTAGATAAAATTTGTAAATTGTAAAGAAATATCCAGCTTTACTTGATTGATTACACTGTTTGACAAAAACAAGATAAAAAAATATACGTGGGCGGGAACCTATCACGTTTTATAGAGCTTGTTGCACTGATTACAAAATTGTATGTAAAACATCTAGCACCGTTCAATGTTTACCCATTTTAAATTTAGACTGTATAAGATAAACAAAAAAATCCATTTTGTTCGTCATTCCGATTTTCATTAAAATACCTGACTTGGAAAATAATATTATTTCAGAATATATTCTTAAAACATGTTTTTGTTTTTAAATATGCATTAAATTGATGTCAAAGTTGGGTAAGTGACTAAAAAATCAACTTTGATTAATAATAGGGTTTATACGCTCATATGTTGAGTTTAGTTATCATTTAGTAGTTCCTAAACAAGTAGCGCTCAAAATTATTTATATTTGTATTTATCGCAAAGTATTGAAATTTGAGTGTAGATTTATTTAAAAAGGCGATACATTTCAATAACTAAGCCAAAATCAGTATTAGTTATTAGAATTCAATTGAATAAAGTTCTTAAATTAACTTAAAAAAAATTGTTTGGATATTTAAATGTAACTTTGTCTGCGTTTTTTCAAAAATATGTGGATTTTATATAGCATTTTTATTGATTAGTATTATTTCATATAGGTAGCACTTAGTATTAGTATCATAAAAACTTAAGATTTTGCTTTTAAAAATGATGGTAATGTTCCCAGAAGATTGTTGTGGTCGTAAAACTATGTCAATTTGAATTATGCATTATTATGAAACTTTATTAATCAAATATGACTTGCTTTCTGTTGTTTTATTCCTTAAAGAATACGTTTTTCTGCTATTAAAAAATTCCTACAAAATTCGAAGTACATAATTTTTGTAGTTTGTTCACTAATTTTATCAAAAGACATAATATTCAAGTCATATTTGCATTAGATTCTGACTTAAAATACCAAAAATATTCTGATTTGTTTCGAGAATAATGTATAACTCATTCATAACGTAAAAGCGTTCCCGGAAATGACGTTACCGAAAATGACGTTTTGATTTGATTTATTTTCCTTTATTTTTTTTTTAAATTAAACCAAATATTTTTGAGGTTTTGTTGCAGTGGTCTCGATTTTACATCATAATATTGGCACAAAATTATAATTCTAATCTTCATTCATTCCAAAACAGACGTTCCCTTAATTACGCTTAATTGATGTACGCTCCTTATATACGAAATTGAACGTTAATTGCCAATGTAATTTAATTTTTTCGTGCAGAAAATTCCATGAGATTCCGGAAAGACTGTATTTTTTTCATTGTACTCGTAACTACATTGAGACATATTTATTCGGACAACTTTTATGTAAATAAAAATTATGATTCTTCTTAGTTTTTTGTAAGGTTCTTTAGAATTTTTAAAGAAAATTTTGTCTTAGTAGTGCTGACTTTTTTGACCACTTGAATTTCAGGTTTTGAGTAATTTAAGCGTTCCCGGAATGATTTTTTTGGTATATTACATAGATCGAATATAAATAAACCACAGCCTGGGGTAGCAGGCGTCACTATAATCCACATCGAGGTAGCAGGTATAAACAACAGCCTAACTGCTTCTGGGCCTGGGATTCAGAATCCTTAGTCAGATTGGTACTTTCCTTGACATTTCGATCGACCAAACTGGCTCTTCTGCACAAAAATGTTTGTATTTTATCATTAGAAGTCGAAATAAGCCCCTCTCTCTTACTAAAGTCTAATCCCATTGAAGGGGATATAGTTTAAACAGGAAACGGTTTCTTGACTATTGAACCTGATTTAAGTCGAAAAAACAAAGGGTCACAAAGTATTACATAAAAACGCAAGCTAAAATGTGGTTTTTCATATAACTTAGTACTAAAGTCATAGGTTTTCCAAGTGTTTGGATTTCGTAGGATATAGTAGGTACTCAACGAGTTCTACTAACAAAAATTGGGAATGCCTATTTATTTTCTGGACCCTTCATAATGCACTCCGTTAAAACAAGCGCCATCGAATATTAAAAAAAAAAAAAAAAATTAAGTCGATTTTAATGTCCGCAAAATTCTTTTCGCTGTTTCCTCTGCGACTGAAGTGACCTGAGGTCATTTTTGTTGAATATGGCTGTCAGCTAAACAACCACCCAACTCGACTTGTCTTCCTTCATTAAAAAAAAAAAAAAAAAAAACTGAAAAAAAGAACAACACTCACTCCCGATCACGATTGACATAAAAAGGCCCAAACAAAAACTCCGAAAAGATTCTCATACCTATCATGGTGATTCCAATAAAGGACACACATTGAAACTGGACCTATATCATATGTTGAGTGCTCTCTTTCTCTCTTCCTCTCTTTTGCATCTGAATTCTGAACACATGAATCCATTAACCCCAGAAAATATACACTAACACATTGAGTGGTGACAATGTTGATGGAAAAATTAATGTTCCACTCCAAGTTCGGGGTATTTTGCCCAAAAAACAAAAAAATGAAAAAAAAATAAAACAACGACGCACAGACATCCACCAATTGCTTACCGCCCCACGCTTAGTAAAACGTTGAAAAAAAAACCTGGTAACCAAAAATCGAGTCTTTTAAAGACAAAAGGACACACAAAAATTGCATTTTAGTCACACGAATTGGCACAGCAGCACGTCTTTGGGTGTAGGGACTGCGAGTTTGATATTCTCTCTTCTCTAAGAAAAATCCAAATCAATGGGCGCGCAATGGTTAGACGCCGAGGGAAGACGAAGAAGTGCAAAGAAATTCACTCGCTCACTAATGAGAGCAAATTATATTTCCCTCCTCCTATGTGTGCATAAGGCGACATGATGATGATGATGGCGATGACGATGAAGCAGAAACAGAAGACAACAACAACAACAACAACGACGATGTTCGTTGTTCCGTTTGGCTCAATCCACCACTACTTGTCGCCTCATCATACCCTTCTGACTCTTTGAGCCAGCCACCTTTAATTGAACCTTTAGCATGAGATCCCGAAAACTCGACCATTGTACGTGCTTTGCCTGCGCTGTACTTCGTTTTGGTTTTGACCTATAGTTGTATGTAACTTCTCTTGCTGTAGCATAAGCATTGCTCTGGCAAAGGGAATGAAGCTTCTCGGGACCGTATTTTATCAAACGTATATCAAGTTATCAATTCAGGCCTCGAAATGGTTAGGTTAGGTTAGGTTGACGTGGCTACCGGCAGGAGTGCCGATACACTTAGACCAAAGTTTGGTCCATTGTGATACCACATTGAATCTAATAAAAACTTTCATCCTAATCGGTGAACCGCTTCGAGCTTCTTATGAAGCAAGCGAGATTTCCTTTATCTATATTTGAAAGATCACTGGGGTCGTTATAGTAGAAGCCTCCTAGATAGAGTCTTTGTCTTTGCGATAGAGCAGGGAATGTACAGAGGAAGTGGGGAATCGATTCCTCTTCCTCTTCTTCCATGCAGCTTCTGCAGAAATCGTTGGAGAGCACTCCAAGCCGTTTCGCGTGCCTGCCTATTAGACAGTGTCCATTTATAACACCTATTACGGAGCTGATTTGCAATCTGCTCAAGGATATTGAACGTTTAGAGCGCTTCAGATCTAGTACTGGTCAGATCTGCTTTGTCGCTAAGCATGTAGTGATATTATTCCACCTAAGGTTTGTTTTATGTATAACATCATGTTTGAGCAACAGTTTACACGAAGCGATGGGAATACCTTTATTTACCTTTTCTGGTAATAGAGGTAGGTATTAGTGTTCCACTTTTGGCTAGTTCGTCAGCTCTACAATTTCCGAAAATATCCCTATGGCCCGGCACCGAACAGGTGAATATTGAACTACTGCGCCATCTCCATTAGAGATGATCGACAGTTAAAGGCTGTTATTGAGTTGGTAGAGACAGAATCCAGAGATTTATTAGCAGCTTGGCTGTCCCAGAAAATACGAATATCTTGGTTTGATATCACGTTTCCTTTCAGCCAAGACAGGAATTCTTTTATCGCCAAAAGTTCAGCCTGGAACAGGGTACAGTGATTAGGAAGACGAAAGGAGAGACTTAAATAAAGTCTTTGTGAGTATACACCTCCACCAACCCCATCATCAGTTTTCGATCCGTCGGCATATCCTCCCAGAATGATCTCAAACTGCATCCTTGGGATGGTATAATCTAAGTTACATGGAATTGATCGGAATGAGTTCATAATGATAGAGTGACCAATATCATTGTGTATCCGCTGTGAGGAGGCTTTGAGCCGAATAGCTTTGCTTACAGCCGTTTGTTTGCCGAATGTGTTGAGAGGTGTAAGATGGAGCAGAGTGTTAAGTGTCGCGGAGGGAGTGGTGCGAAGTGGTTGGCTTATGCACATACAAGCTGACCTTTGGACTTTATTTAGTTTTTCTAAAAGATCCGTTTTGTGCGGGCTTAAGGCATATTGTAAGCGATCCTTTATGGTGCTAGGATATTTCCCTGTACGGCAATGGCAATGTATCCGCAATCACTCTGTAGCTCTCCACTTCTAAGAGGTACCGTTATTAAATGATGAAAAATTGTTTTTTTTTTTATTTTAAAAGTACGACCTTGTCTGTTGTACACGGAAAAATTTTGATCGTATTAATTAAAAAAATAATCGTAAGTCATTTTTGAAAAAAATAAGTTTTTCAATTTTCGTCATTTGGCAGGTACCATTAATTTTGGTTCTACAAAGAATTAATTTCCCCTCTGGAAACCCACTCAAAACCCTTAACTACTAAGTTTGAAGAAAATCGCTTCAGCGCCTTAGGCTGTTTCTTGAGATATGGACACGAAAGGCAGGCATACAGACTCGCCCGACCCACTTTTTTTGCATTCTCTATCATCGTTGTCATGTTTGATTGTTAGCTCAAATTCAATTTTTTTTGGCACTCGAATGACATCTCTGGTGTTTTTTTTTAAGATGATGGACAACAACATTTGCAAAATCACAAAAAATATAAGATAAATTAAAAAAAAAAGTTCGCTGTTCAGCTCTTTTGTCTACGGAAGCCATACTTTCAAGTTTATAGCATAAATGTACATTTATGAGCTGTTGTAAGTTAAATATTGAAGTTCTATTCATAAGAACTTGAGCTATTAATTTCACCCATTTTCCCATTTAATACTTATTCATTTCTGACTGCCTCAGTGATATAAGATTAGAAGTATGCTGGAAACAAAAGAGTATAATGATGGAAGTTGCAGTGTTTTTTTTTCTTTCTTTCTTTCTACTTTGAAAGAATGCTATTGCTTTCTCTGAATTTCATGTTGATTATCCGTAGCCCAGGAGGACGAGTGACATGACGACAAAATGCAAGCTGCGTTTAAACAACAACAGAAAATGTGTTTGTTTGTCTCTCTGTTGCTCGTTGTCAACTCTATTTTTTTTTATGTTAACATAAACGTAAAAGCACAACGATATTTTGTAAAATTTGAGAAAACTCTGACACACATTTACATTATGACATTCCTTAAGCAATTTTTTCGAAAGCGCCTTTTCTAGTTAAGGACGATAAATCCGAACCTTGACAGAAATCTGACGTCTACCGCTGGTTGCCGTGCCAGCCGCTGGTTAAATCTTGTATTCTTTGTATTTATTCCAAAACCTTTTGGATTTTTATATTTTTTGCCGATGGTAATTTTCTGGTAGCTGACTTCAGCGCAACTCAAAGAATACCGTTGATATCGAGAGAATATGATCTACGAGCGAGATATATCTTCAAGCTTTACAGAAGCAACACAGTATTATTTTTTTTTTGTTTCTTAACAAGAAGCTCATAGAAGCTTCCAGCAGCAGCAACATAACCATCAACCGCACATGCAAAACTTCAGATTATGGTATGTTCTTGAATTCACCTCTGTCCCAGTTTTTTGTCTTGTTGTTAGTTAAAAGTCACCATATAGAGAGTGGTAAAAACGAGATAAAACTGTCAGACATGTTTGATCGTAGTTTTGTTGAGCTTCTCTGGGAATGTGGTGCCCTTTGTCAGCGATGGGAACTGTTGTCTTTTTTTTTTTTTAATTACTACCATGATGGTGGAAAGAAGAAACAAAACCACCACATAACGAATGAATGAGTAAAAAAGACAAAGTAATAAATTTAAAAAGAAAGGTTATAAAGCAAACGCAAAAATTTTGTACCAGAGTGCATTTTAGCACTGAAGGCTGCTGAAGTATACAGAAGACAGAACACACCACCAAAGCGAGACACATCAGACGGGGGCTTACAAACAAATACATATATTTAGTATGCAGTTTAGTGAAATCTCTGCCTGCATAGAGAGTGGGCTGCTGGTGCGGTGGTTGGGTAGGTTGATAGAGAGAGGGAGGAGGTGTATGGCGGCAAGGCAATGCAATGCATAGAGAGACGGAAATGAAGTGAACACATAAAGTAAAAAATCGAATCACTTTTTTGCGTGTTGTGTGCGCTGGCGATCTTCTTTGTGGGCTTGAAAGAGAGATGAGATAATATCAGTTTGGGTTGGGATTGCGAGATGAATGAGATGCAATAAAGGGGAACTTAGCAAGCACATTAATGTACAATTTTTTTAAGAATTTTCTTGTTAAAAGGGAAAATAATCCGTTTTTTAAAGTCTTTTAAACCTGTTATGATTCGCTTTCTTAAGACAAAAAATGTTAACTCGCTTTCAAAATAGTTTTCAAACTGCGGAGAAGTAATTATTAACCTCTCTAGCTTGATTTGAGGTTTTTTTTCTCATAACAAAATCTTACACAGAGAGAAAAAAACGAACAAAATTGCCCAAGTGCCTATTTTGTTTGCTGGACAATTTTTCGACTTTATTTGAAGCAAATTGGTAAATTCATTTGGGTAAAATAATTTTTGCGAACCAATAAAAAAATAAAAAGTCCAGCGTTACACCGGTAATTGAACTAGCGACCCCTAGTTTACGAAGAGAGTATCTTGTCATTCCACCATGAACTATATAATTTATAATTAGCGTAGAAATGCTCTTAAATTCGTTTGAATTAAACATTTTATGCAAACAGCTAAATACAAAAAAAAGATTAGCGAAAAATCGCTTTAGAAGCAAGGCTGTTGACTTTGCGCTGCGAATTGCATAGATAACTTTTGTCTTGTCCATTATTAAGAAAAATGTTTTCTTGCAATCATTTGTTATAAATTAATTGTATATTTACACCAAAAGTGAAGTTCTTAAACACTTTTATGTGCTCGCAAACTATTCATTTGCTTACTGTAAAGAATAGAATTTGCTAGCAAACGAATAGGTGTTCAGATGAGGAAAGCGTTTTCGTTTGCCGCAATTAACTCATGAAAATGAACTTCAAATGAATGAGTGTTTTGCATTTTGTTTACTGTATAAGAATTACAGTTTGGGTCGAATGTAATACAGTTGCGACGAATGAAAAACTATTGCGTGGATTGTATTCACTTTCCAGCAAATGATTTTTTTATTAAATAATACAAAGGATTTTCATTGGCTGAAAATAAAAAAAAAAAAGTTATTTCTCTGAGTGTAGTCATCCATAATATTTGTGGAATTATTATATTAATATGTAAACACGATTTCAACATAACATACCGGTAACCGGTTTAAATAATGTATTTGAAAGGTACAGGCAGCGTCCTTCCTACATTTCAGTTTTTATATTATGATTCTGCCCGCAAATGTGACCGCTCGTCGGTACTAGTCATAATACATCCACCAAAAGGACGTTTTGTAATTTTTCATAGCTCGTTCCAAGAAATAAATTATTGTTTTTAAAAATACATTAATCCAAAATTAGGTGATAGAACTTTGAACTTTTAAAGTTCAAATCCAATTTTGATGACTTTATTCTGGTGAAATTTTTGTTTTTATATATTAGCAACTAATACCCTGTCTTAGTCTTGTGAAATGAAATGCGTTATAATGAACGAAATAGAAATTATTGTTGATTGCATACATTCCTCCGATATGAAACAAAAGACCTGATCACCAAACTTAATTTTATCTTAGATGCATGATTTTGTTAAAGTTATCTTATCATATTTGTATTTGTACTACTATGATTGATTGAATAAGAAACAACAAGAATTCAAAAGTTAAATAGGTAAGAAAATAACTTTTAATGCCTATCATTGTTTGATAGGTGGGTCTTTCTTTTGGGGGAATACTATTACTGTTTTAATTTCGTAACCGTTGTGCTCTTGTTTCGTATAGGTACTTCAATTTATTTTAGAAAAATTATTTTGACCAGTTCAAAAAATGTTATCTTTTGAAAATTGGTAGATATAGTACTGTAAAAGGTTGTCGAACAAAATAAAAATAGAAAGAAAAATGTTACTCACGCAATTTTTATGTTATAAAAAAATGATGATGCTCAAAATGATTAAACAAATTTAATTTCAACAAAATTATGTTTTTATGCAATCTTTTTAAATAAAATAAAATTATTTTATATAATATGTATAGATAATACAGTAGAATTCTAGAAACTGCACAAATTTGCAGATTTTTACAAAAAAAAAAACAATTAATTTGAAATGTGCTGCTGCATAATCACCTTTAGACTGAATCCTAATTCATTTGATGTTATCTTTAACACTCATGGATTGGGTAAGTAAATTAAAGGTGTCATAAGCAACCAATAACCCAATACAACCACTGCATCTTCTTCATCCACTTATGTTTCTATTCATGGTTTGCCCTTTGAAATTTTTTTACCCACCCACCTACCCCCAACTGCATAATAATCTTTAAAATTAGTCAAAAATTAAATAGAACCAATGTAGTCGATAAGTGACACAACATTTTATAAACTTTGTTTCTAGCCAACATAGCCATCAAGAAAATTAACTCACAGTTAATGCCATCACGGCACTGACATATAGTGTCATTCTTCTACTAAAGTGTAGCATGTAGGTGCAAATCAAACGCTTAACAAATTTTCTAAGCTTCCTCTGATGCACGGTTTCCATCTTTTTATCTTATAAAAAAGTGGTAGAAGCAGTGCGTTTCCTCTTTTTTTCTCCCTCTAGCTTTTTGAAAGTTTTCTTTTATAGCTTACCTCTGTATGCCATCAACTTACCACTTTACCACCATTACCATCACACTTCGAACCACCACACAACTTGTTGTCGACTGCCTCTCTGTCCCCAATACCCCATCATCGTTGTTGTCGTCGTCATCGTAGTCCTCCTTGCTATCGCCATAGCCTCAGTCTGAAGTCAAAACTAAAAGCCCAGCTCCGGTTGAACTTCCAGAGCCAATCATCCACTCAGTTGTTGCCATAACTTCATCGTTAGCGGTCTGCAGATTATTGACTGTGTTATGAGAAAAAGCGCGTGCGCCATCTAGAGTTAAATTCTTGTACGAAATAAATGTTTTTCCTTTAGCTTCACCGTTATAATAATATAAGAGAATTTGGGATTCTTTTGTTTGTGCGAATTTTCGCGAATTTCCATTGGAGTACAAGTATTTGTAAAATTTTTCAAACATTTTCTCCATTTTTGTTGTTGTTCGAGTTCAAACGATCGTGTGTTAACACTGTGTTAACTAACACCAAACATCGATTCGAAAAGAAGAATTTGTTTTGTTTGTTTGATTTTTTTTATTTTTTTTAATTAAGTCGGTGCACGTAATTTGATGTGAATTTATTGGGAATCAATAATTTTTTGTGCTATAATTCATAAAAATATTTCCAAACACGATATTGATACTCCAAACTCCACTAACTCATAGTTGGAAAGGGGGGTTAAGTGGTTAAAGACGGGAATTTAAAGGTATCGTACGAAAAAGTGCACCAGTGCGACCAGAGCGCGAGCGATTGGTGGGAAGTATCTTATATCTTTTACCTGTCTTGGGTAAATTCTATTTTTTTTTTCTGTTACTTTTGTCCATTGTGTGGTTCAGTGCTGTGGGTTTCTTTCTTGGTTTTTTTTTTTTTTTTTGTTAAGAAGGGAGCAAATTCCTTTTGCGCTTAATTTCGATTTTACTATTTTTTATTGTGATTGTGATTTTTTGTTAATTTTTTTTGTTGCTGTTTTATTGTTATTATTAGTAGTGCTGGTTTGAGTGTTTGGCTTACGAATCACAGAGCTGCAAGTTGGGGCACGAAGAGAGTGTGTAGTGATTTTGAGTGTCTTTTTGCCGGGGGACTTATTACCTGTGCTATAGGTTTGCGTACATGCGGAAGTCAGAAAAAGAACGAGTTGAAGGTGTTATTTTTACGGTATCCAGTTTGTGGACATTATATTGTCACTTTTTGCTTGTACTTGTAAGTATGTTTCTTTTAAATATAGGTATATATTTATTTTTTCAACTTAATGTTTGATTGTAAAGAAGAAAATATTGTTTCAAACTTAATTTTGTATAAAACCTGAGCTAGTAGGTATCTCAAGTCATTTATTCGAATGGTTTCTATGATTATCACATCTTAGTTATATAATTTAGTTTTAACTATACGAGTATTTTTCGCAAGGTTATGGTTTTTAAAAATATTAATTTTCGTTGAATTTGATAATAAAGTTTAAAAAGTGTTAAAAAAGAACTTTTTGATTAAACACAAATAAATGCTGTTATTCGGCTCGATATGAAAACTTATAATTGCTTATATTGCTTACAAAAATGACTCCAATAATAGAGAAGTGAAAATTACCGAGGAATACAAAATAAATTTTTTTCTGATTATTTCAACCAATCAAAATATATAATTAATTCTAAATTTTTTTTTCTCTAAAAAATTCACTTATAAAAATGGACGGTTTTTATTGGTTGAAACATTGGAATAAAAGCATATTTTATAATTATTCAATCTTTTTTAACGCTTATTAACTATAATCTTATTTTACTAAAAAATCATTGAAAGATTTTGTCCAGGGTTTGATTTTTCTCGACAAAATTGTAACATAAAAATATGAAATAGTCCAACAAAAATTTAACTTAGCAGATGGGCAGATGTAAAAAAAATTAGTTTGACAATATTTTCTCAGCGGGTTATTTTTTTTTCACACATTGCCTTCATTAAGGATAAGTCTGCCTCTGTACTCAAATTAAATTGACATTAATTTAAAAAAAAGCATTGATTTTGAATATAGATTCATTTTATGATGTATTCAATTGCTGATTAGGTTTGTTAAAAAATTCAAAAGACTGTTTTTTTTTTTAGCTAGAAAATTGATACAAGTTATTAAAAATATTTTTGAGACTTTGGTCTTTTCTGCACTTCATTAAATATTGACTACCTAATAAGGGGTTCGCAGATGTTCATCGATTTTTTTTAGCAAATAACATTGGGTCTGTTTTTTTTTTTAATGATGATTAATAGAGAATATGGAATTTATACGAACAAATTTTGTATCGAAAACTTAATTGTTTTTCTAACGATATGCAAGCAATTGAAACAATACAGCTTTTGGAGCTGATTAAATTAATTTTTTTAAGAAAATAATATAATGGTAGTGATTTTCAAAAAAAAAATCGTAACTAATAAATATTGGGGTTCTGTACATTTTGGAATTTATTTGATAAATTTATTGTTTGTTTTTATTGGTTTGAAATTATTATTGAAAATAGAATTAATTTTTCAATTATTTGAGGAACCGATCTTATCGTACATTGTTAAGATAAACCCCCCACCTTACAGTTCACATACTAAAGGAAATATCTTCGGGAATCCGCTTTTTATCAAAAATTGAATATCAAATTTTGACCATAAATGACAATGCTCCCCGAAAATGTCTGCTGACATTTTTAAATAAATACGCAAGAATAAGAATTCGATAAAGAACACAACAAATTTGAATTCAAATTCACTTTTGCAAGAAAGAAGCACAATGAACGGATGTTAGACAAGAAAAAACAAAAGAAGAATTTTCGATGAAAAAAGAAGACAATTTATTTATTTGCAAATAATTTTAATGAAGTTTCCCAACTAATACAAAGAAAAAAAAGTTCCCTAAATAATTATTTTTTCCGATTTTGACACGTACGAAAACTCGAAAATGAAAACTCGGAATATACTACCTTATTGATTTTGTTTATTTTTGAATGGAATTTCAACTTCAGACGTTTTTTTTTATTTTTTAAAAGTTTTTCGAATTTTAATAAATATTTAAGGAAATAATAAACAATTACACATTTTTAAGAAATGAGCGTTTTCAAGCAAAAACAAAACGCGTTTTGTGTGAACCTCTGCTCACAAACTAAAACTTTTAACGTTTAGTTGAGACGAAAATTACTTTTTGATACTATTCGATGAAGCCATGTTTGAATCTTCTTCGTATTTTTTGTTTTATTTTTTCTAATTTAGTCACAATTTCTTAAAAACAAAGTGGTTAAATCCAGTTTCTGATCCTAGTGAAGGAAAAACAACAAAGGTTAATATCATAATATCAAGCAAGTTAACTTTATTTATGAAAGTTATTTTCCCGCGTAGATCAATGTAATTTTATCATAAAGAAAAAAACACAAAAGTTGAGTTTGGTTGTTTTATCCTTGACAATTTGTTGGCACTGTTTCTATTTTATTATTAGGAAAATGAACTAAACTAAGTAAACAAAAATATATGAAAGTCCCTTCCTGATGGACTTAAGTTGTTAGTACAAACAAAGCTAAGGTACTTTTACAACGAAAAAAAGTAGTTCAAAGAAACTATTAATTTATGGAGTTTTCCACTTATCAATTAATTTTTATTAGTAACGGCGAGCGGTAAAAATTTTACCGCAGAAACATGATATAAGAACTGAATTATAGGAGGAAGACTGCCTGTACCTTTCAAATAAGTTGGTGGGCGGTAAGTTAGTTAAAAAGGGAGAAATAGGAATACTGCTTATGTATTTATATAATAATAATTATAACCTGTCAAAAGGTTTATTTTGTTTTAGCGTCCATTAGCCAAATAAATTACATAATAATATTTTTCATATAAATAAATTCAAAAAATTTTGCAGATTTAATTTTCTTCGAGATATTTAGCCCTCTTATTTTTGAAGTTACTTAAAATATCTTTCCAAGAATCTATTCTTAAGTTACCTTGTTAGAAAACAAAATTCAAATTCAATAGCTATTCATTGGGGTCGACCACAATTCCTAATTTTTGGTATTTTTTGGGCTTCTCTTGGTCTTCTGAGCGGTAAAAGTTGTACAATTGTATAATAAATTGAAGAGGTCGCGAGCATCGATTTTATGCAAAATGGGTTCATTTTCGAGTTTTCAATTGTTTAAAAATATAAATAACGGATTTAAAAAAAATGTTATATGTATAAAAATAATCTATAAAAAAACCGTTACCAAAAAACAATATTTTTTTCTCAATACAAACTTAAATTAACAGGTTTTTAAATTGTTAAAATTTTAAAATTGTTAAAATCGATACTACTCTTAAATATTTTTTTAAGAGTTTAAAATATTTTTGGCTGATTGCCTGATTAGCTAAGAAGAGATCAGTTAACTTTGATTTTAGGTTTCCCTCATCAAGAATTTCTATAAAAAAAAATAACAAAAAAAAAAAACAAGCAATTATTTTCTCGAAAATTGTCTAATAACTTCACTGTCGTGGTTTGAAAAAACAACAATCGACCCTAATAGCTTCTAAAAATAATTCGGGTATGTTAAAGACGACTTTCAAAAATTTTAAAACCTGTTAATTTGAATTTGTATTGAGATCCAAATACTGTTATTTAGTAACGGATTATTTTTATGCATATAACATTTCTAAAAATCCAATATTTATATTTTTAAACAATTAAAAACTCGGACCGATTTTACATAAAATCGATGCTCGCGTCGCGACCTCTAAATAAAACTTTTTAAATCTGAAAAAATTCTGGCAATATTCTTGAGCTCAGAGGACTTTAATTCCTTTTAAGTCAATAGCTAGATATTATCTGAGATTAACAACAAAATGACCTCCCATACCCGATTGACAAGCTATTACTTACAGTCTAATTAAATTACCCTGTCACAGTGATTTTATTCGATCTCTGCTATGCCTCCTTCTTAGATGCATTAATTTCTTCATAACCAATTGAATCAAATTGATTGAATGATGTAATCGAATATCATAACCATTCACTTCTTATACGAGTACGTGTATATAGGTACTATGCGTATATTGAGACTATTTTGCATTCGACATGTATATTATATTTTGTATGTAGGTATTATTAACATATTTAGAGCTACGCCTCAATTACAAACGCCATCCGCATGTTTCTCTGAAATCTATACTCCAACCAGAAGGTTAAATCAACTGAAGATTGAAACTTAATAAATGAAACCACAAGAAAAACTAGACAGACCAAAACTGATATCGAAGTCTCTTGTGTACCTAGCTTGTGCACAAAATTGTATATTCGCATCGAAGCCATTTTTATACTCTTATAAGTGTATATGTACTGGTACTGGTACTTGCTATTTCTTTCAAAAGCGGAAGGTACCAAATGTCAAAAAGTTGACATCTCGCAATGTGGTGAATAATGTTGTTAGATTTCTTTTTTTAAGATAAGCTACATTGTAAGTAATTATTGCTTTATGACAAGTTTTGACATCTGCTTCCTATTTTGTTCCTGGGAAAGTTTAATAATGTGAAAAAAGATACTGTCCAGTAGATGGAGTTCAACGTCACTTATATATAACTTGGGCTGCGCTTTTTACTTGCGAAACAGGCACTATAGGGGAAGTTTAGGATTCGTAAAAAAAAAACGAACTCGAGAAAACAATCACATGCCATTTCGATGATAGAAAATGCAAAAAAGTGGTCTCGCAATTCTGTCTTTCTGTCTGTGTATACTTGGAGCTACAGCCTAAGCTCCTGAAGCGATTTTCTTCAAATTTGGTGGTTAAGAGTCTTGAGCAATTCCCTTCCTGCCATATAACGAATATAAAAATTTAAATTTTCTCAAAAACGGCTCTAACGATTTTGATCAAAAAAATGGTATTTAGATACTTTTGTTAGTTAGCCCGTACTTCTGAAATGAAAGAAAAATAGAAATGTTAATAACGGTACCTACCATAGAACAGTTTTTATAATTTTTAGTTTCTCTTAAAAACTCAACTGATTTAGATAAAATTTTTATTACGTATGCTTCTTAACAATCTTAAAATTATTTGACATTTACTAATAACTTAAAAAATAAATAATTTTTGGATTAAAAAAAAAAATGTTTTATTGATTTAAGAGGTAGGTATAATATTGTCTAAAAGACAACAAAACTGGGATGTCATTCCGTAATTCGATTATCGGCCAACGATATCGTTTTGACGATAGCTATCACTATCACATCTCAAAAGACAAATAAGGACAGCAATTGTCAAAACGATATCGTTCGATCGTTTTCAGTCCCCTGATTTCTCTTACAAACTACAAAAGAGCATCATATTTAGTCAAAATTAGTCAATGTCCCAGAAGATCTGTTTTATTTGATTAACCTATTACTTCACAATCCTGCGATATATGATATTAGTGCACTGACTCGAACTAAATAAAGTAAAAGTGCTCAAGTCTCGATAACATTTTTCCCATCCAAGTGAGGGGCTTCTTGTCTTTTAAGCTTATTTTGTTTTCCTTACAAAAAAAAAAAAATACAAAATCTCACAATGTGAGCTATACACAGTAAGTTATCCGTATAGACATTTTCTTTACAAAGTGAAACCGAATGTCAGGATTTGGATTCAAATTTCACTGAGTTGTGTGCCAAACACGAGTTTCTGTTGCATGCACTTACTAAACCACTGCCGATGCCGTTGCCGGTTAGATGGTTGGATGGTTGGTTGGTGTTACTAGCATACACTCTGCTGCTGAGTGCTCACTCATCAGCATCAGAAATGTTGCAATTTCCACTGCATTAACCTGGTGGATGGATGGTGAACTGCAAGATGTCAATGTGCGGATAACAACGAAACTGTCAAATGTGACTATTTTTCTATTCCATTTTCGTTACGAATTTTCATCATAAATCTTTTTTTTTTAGTTTGATTTTATTTTTTTTTGTTTTTTTTTGTATTGTCTTCTCTTGGCTTATGCACACAAAATCGAAAAAAAATAAGGTATAACCAGACCTTGCGTAATATTTATTTTTGTTTTATATACAAATTGAATAAAATACTGAAATGCAGCCACCAAAGTCGTCGACAACACTATATACTGTCGAACATTCAAGTCCCGCACAGAGATAAACATCTTAGGAAAAAAATAGCGCGACATTCGCAGTCAAAGTATTGTTGGCTTTTGTCGTATGGTTGCCAACTGATGACAAATTGATCTGCACCAATATTTAAAAAGGAAGATAAATCGTATCAAACCGATGTTAATGAACAGAATTGACTTCTTTTTTGTATTAACGTGCTCCTTCAGAACAGTCAATAAATTATACAAGAATACGTAATTCTTTAGTTTTTACAATTATATTAATCTTAAATAGGTATCCCATATGAAACTTAAAATAAGATCATAGATTATACATAATAATCAACAGAGTTAACTCTTTATACATACTTACAATAATTGTTTTATGTAGTACATAAATATTTTTGTTTTTTTTTTAAAGTTATTTTTTAAAGATATTTACCAAAGTGGTAACCATAATTTGAAGTGCAAAAGGAATTTTATGGAATTGGAATCATGTTTCGTTTGAGTTTATTAATCAGATATTTTCCATATTTTACTCAAAATGAGGTAAAAAACTAGTCAATATAATGTGTTCATGCATTTTAAGGTTACTTTATGGACTTGCAAGCCTCATGGCTACAAATCTGTCTTTTCTTTTATTATATTTGTTTTTTTATTTTTTGTATTTATTTATTTTTTTAAGTAGATTTCACGCAATTCCATTAAGATTTGGCAATAAATCTAGTTTTGCTTGTTGGATTTTTATTTAGAACGAATGTTGTGTACTTAATAAATAAGTGCAATTTATTTTCAAGTATTTTGATTTATTTCGTTGTGATGCAATACAAGAATTAATGAGGAATAAGTATACAAGATTTTTGGTAGTAAATTGATATTTGTTGCAAAATATATATGAGAATGATGGATAGTTGTGGGTATTCTTTGATTTGGAGAACTTTTTTGATAAGGGTAGACTTATTCTACACGGAAATTTTAAAATCAAAAATGTTTCCACTTTGAATAATAAATTGATTATTTTAATAAATTTCCTTTTATTATTTACCATACAAAAACTAAGGGGGCGAGGGGTAAAACATATCCAATAAATCAGCCTCAACGTTGCTAGTTAGACCATAAAGATTAGGAAAATGAAGGTAAAATTCAAATTTCAGCCATTTAAAATATAATCTTTTTGTACTTTTTAAATAAAAAAAACCTATGCCAAATTAAAATTCCGTATTATGGTAACTCACATTTGCTTTCTACTTGCAATATAGGTGCTATATATAAAGTTGAGATAACAATCAAACATGACATTACGATGATAGAGAATGAGAAAAAGTGGGTCCTACAATTCTGTCTGTCTGTCCGTCAGTCTGTCTGTCTGTCTGTCCGTCTGTCTGTATGTATCAGAAGCCACAGCCTAAACGGATGGGTCGATTAACTTCAAACTTGGTATGTGGCGTTTTTTTAAAAACTATGCCCACACGTTTTTTGAATTTGCTTTCTGCAGCACATTCCTTGAGGTTGAATCTCAGCAGCTCCTTGAGGTTGATGCCTTTATACTTAGAGTTGCTTTTTGCTGGCCATCTATGTAGTTCCATTTGGGAGTGTAATTGTGATGCTTCTACAATTTCTAGGTGAACGACTGCCTTTAAAATTCACTTCAAGTCGGTTTGTTTGAGGTCATGATGCTGTATGAAAATATTCAGCCTTGTATTCAGCCTTCAGAAACTCCAGATCGGATACACTTTACTGATATATATTGTAAAAATGGAAGCTGTGTAATTTTGGACAATACATGAAATTAAAATATGTTACTTCTTCATATTTTGTGTAGTGCAAAATCCACCACCGGCTGAAGTATTTTTGCAAACATAAAATCCATATAACATATCGGTCAACTTCTTTCAAATCAACGTGTGATTTTTTTCAGTTTTCTCTTAGAAGGTGATTTCTTCTATAATGCGACTTCATTACATAATACAACCATGGGCTCTCTTTTTTATTGACACAAATTTTATCGTCAATTAAACTTGATTATGTGTTTTTACCATTACTTTGTTGCAAGAAATAGAAAAAAAAAATAAGAGTGAGTGTCTGGAAAAATAACAAAACTGGTTAATAATTTGAACATTAAGTCAAAGAATATAAAACCATCAGCATAGTTTTTATCTAAAAATAACCTTTTAGTTAGGATTGCACTAAAGTCAAGAAAATAGAAGTTAGAATAGAACGTGCAGGACAGGAGTATTATAAGTATGTATTGTTGTTATGAAACACTTTGAAGAAATCTTTAAAATTAGTTGTTTCTTTAAAACAAAGCTATACTAGCTATACTGAATTCAACAAGTATTAGGTACTTCAGTTAGTTTATTTTTGTTTCTGCAGTTCAAAGTGTTTCCTGATTTTGTACCTTGCAGTTAACAAAAATCTTTCTTCTAATCAAAAATACAAATAATATGCAAATCATCTCTTTGACTTTGATCCTGGGTTCAGTAAGGCCATAAATGAAATTCATAAATCATTGAGAAAAGAAGATTTCATAAATTCCCCTACTTCGATCATGATGCGGTACATAACTAACCATTTGACCATGTTTGACGGAACATCATTAATCAATCAATAAAAAAGCAAAAAAAAAAAACAAGAAACAAGTTTGCTTCACAGGGAATGTAAAAACTCAAATTAACTGTAAATTACCACTGTCAAATTGACAGAAAGAATTTGAGTAGTTCATGGAACTTTTTGCAATGAATATAATTAATAGTTCGATTAAAATTAATAAACAAGTTTTTTTTTTCTTTGATATAAAATAGATAAAATGCAAATATCTTTGCTAAAACAAAATTAAATGAATTGTAGTAGAGTTGGCCAAGAATAGTTTTATGAAATTTTTTGTGAAGATTAATATACTCGTATGCATCTCAATTAATAACTCAATTAATCAAAATTTTAATAGATATTTTCAACAAAACAATAAAAGATATCAAATTGCAGAGATACTCCCAGAAACTGTCATCGAAATGTCATAGTTCTGTCAGTTTCGATTAACAAAACTGTTAAATCAAAAAAAAAAAAAAATAGTGTTAAAATTCAATATGGACAAACCTTAAATTGGATTTCAAATTTAATTTATTCCTT
Organism: Meliscaeva auricollis; assembly: GCA_948107695.1. Taxonomy (NCBI): domain Eukaryota; kingdom Metazoa; phylum Arthropoda; class Insecta; order Diptera; family Syrphidae; genus Meliscaeva; species Meliscaeva auricollis. The sequence goes on along the minus strand of OX403616.1, from coordinate 15,071,620 downwards.
TGAGTTAAGACATTTCCTTCACAAACTTTCCATGTTAATTAAATAATAAACAAAAAAAAAAAAACTAAAATCAATTATTCATTTATGCGCAGAAGGGCCAATGAATGTGCCGCTGTATTCAAGCAGAGATTATTATCGCATAGAACCTATCAAGACCAAATTTTATTTAGTATGTTTGTTTGTGGGTTTATTTATTTTTTTTTTTTTTTGTAAAGAATTTAAGAGGAGGAACAAAAGTTAAGATTAAGTTATTAGAAACCGTTTTCACACTGAATTGTAAATTAGGCAATTTTTGAGGAGGGCTTTAATGAGAATTAAACTTTGCTATTAATTATGCAGAAATTTATTACAACTGTGTTACACGTACGAGTATAATATTCAACTTGAATGACTTGATAAGCCTTAAGACTTATTTTTTTTCGGTGTGAGTTTTTGTTAATTCAAATGGTTTGCACGACTAATGGTTAAATTAGCCAGCAGAGATGTGGATAAATTTTCTATGATGTTTTAAGGAACAATAGCTAATTTAATTAACTCTTCTTTTGTTAGATTTGTAGACAGGTTGCTAAATAGCTATTTAAATTGATGTTAAGTTTGTGATTTATTCTTGGTTTTTATTAATTTCTAGTTTTGATTTATTGTATTTGTTTTTCATTGCTGAGCAAAAAAGCGTGAACAAAAATATGTCTGACCTTTCAAAAGACTAAATAGTTAGTGGATAACATGGTTTAGACATAAAAACACTTTTGAAACTATTAATTTATTTTTTTTTTTAATTAAAGGAACACATCAAGAAGTTCCTAAGCAATATATCGCACTTAATAGTGTAGCAAATTTTTATTGACAGCATTTAATGTTAAGAATTTAAAGAACTTAAGGCAATAGCCATGCTTAAATTTATCGAAAACATCTGCAATAATTTTGATTAAATTAATTTTTGAACAACAACAACTTGAAGTTACTAGTACCAAGTTTATGGCTTGAGTTATAGCTATTTTGACGATGCCAATCCCATTATCAGACTCCTTTTTCCGCCAATTCCATTTTGTTTGTGGTGCTAAGCCTTAAAGTTATTTAAAGGTAGGATTTTGATTAAAAATTTTGTATAATTGACAACAATACCCGTATTAGTATTGGCAAAGCTATTCGCAGTACAGAGGGATCTCACACGTATTGCAAATACAAAATCTAGCTGCCTATAATAGCAGAAGTTAAATCCGTGGTTTTTGACATTAATTCGAATCTGATATCAAAGGTATGATAATTTGGTTTGATAACCTATTTGTATCTCCAATTTGTTGTTTGTCGTTTTCCATCAGGCTTTGCCATAAAATCTCAAAATCACTTCTTAAAAAAAAAATCTCAAGATTGCCAAGCATACTCTTAAATTGCTCCAAATCCATTAGGTTTGCATTCGGAGTATTTTCTAGCCATTGTGTTGATGAACTTAAATGCGAAACGTTATTTCTAAACGATTCGTTGTGGCGCTCTGTCCCTTAATTGTTAAGATTTTGCAAAAACGCACACAGAAAGTAGAACAGACGAACAGACGCACGACCAACGGACGGATAACACTTTTTTGGACTTCTCCATCATCGTAATGTTGGTTTTGATTAGAACCTCAATTTTTTTGACACGAAACCAATACTTGCACTATAGAGTAAGTAAAAAATTAAGAAGAATCGTAATTTCTACTATGTTTATGTATATTATGTATTTCGTATGTATTTTGGAAAAGTAGAAAAACGTATATTTTTAATAAATTAAATATAGACAAACTGAAAGGAAGTCATACTTGATTAAAAAAGGTGTATAATAATGCAAAATTCAGACTGACATTGTTTTAAGACCACCACAGTCGTTTTTAGTCTTTTTGGATGTATAAATCATTTTCTTATGCTTTCATCATTTCCGTGAACGCTATTTAATGCATATTTAAAAGCAAAATATTAAATCTTTATGAAGTGATTTAACATTATATCAATGTGGCACTAGTAAATAAATAATTCAAAAATTTAAATAATATAAATAAATAAAAATTCTATATGAAAGCAAAAAGTAAATACGCATAAATACAAAGAAAAAATTACATATATGTAAATATTTAAACGATTTTTTTTAAGTTTATTTAAGAACTTTATTTAATTGAATTCTTACATGAGTATACAGAGGACCCATCAATATTCTCTTTACTTTTAAATAAGCACAGCCTTTAATTATAATTAATTACTGACATTTTTGTAGTGACTTAGACCACTTTCATAACTAATGTAGTTACATTATTTTTGATATTATTACCAAATTGAAATCTATAAGCTGGATACTACCTAATTTATTAGGCAGTTCCGGTTTTTGGGATCTCAGAGATTTTTCTTGACAGCAGGAGTGTGAACTGGCTTATAATCACTGGTAACTTAATTAAAATACATGAAAATATATTGCATTTAAATTACAGTATCCAACTGAATAAAAATCCAACTAATTTTAATAGAATTGCGTAAAATGAGAACAACATTTGATTCTCATTCCTTGGCTTAACTTAACTCTCGAAGTAGGTACTTCTACCAACATACAAGAGACAAGTGCAGATTTGAAAATGATTTTTGTATTACAACTAAAAATGCAAAAGAAAAGTCAAATATATTTGTTCATCTTCTTGTATAGCTTTTTACTATGGTTATTCAATCTTGGTTTGCATTTAATAGAACGTTATAGTTTCACAAGCATAAAACTAATAAAGTATATTTTTGTTTTGCATCAGATAATATATTTCTATCAAATCAAATAGTGAACAAATATCAACTCTTAAACAAACCGGCCTTTCTTAATAAACATTTCCGCTTAGGAGTAACTTAACCATAAACACATTCACGTACCTACTAATAGAGTGACATTGAGTCCTAATCGGTATTAATTTAGATTGTTCAATCTTTGCCGCACCAGAACAATCTCTTGAAGAACCACAAATATGTCTTCCTAGCAGCTTAAAACTCAATCGCATTTCGATTCTCAAATAATAATTTTTTTTTTGTTTTGTTTTTTGTTTGTTTGGTTGTTGTTGAAAATACCGGTAGAACTTGATCAAACAAACAACACGCACACGCACTTTTCATCTCCCTGTATGTTTTGTAAAATGTAAATTTATAGTTTGTATCTTCCTGTGTATAGTATATGAAATTGAATTGTATAAATTATACAACTTTAGGGCTTGAGAGAAAAATTAAAATTGTCACTTTGATTAAATCGAACTGGAAGATTATATATGAAGTGTTTAGAGACATTAATTTTTTATTCATGACAGAAACATTTATAAAATACAGTCAAATATTGTTTTTTTTTTTTTTTTTTTTAGTATTGGCAAGGCTCTTGTATAAAGTCCAAGTTCAAACAAAATAGAAACAATGAATAACAAAAGCGAAAACCCAAAATCAAGTTCTGAAATCAGCTCTTTTGTCTTATAAAAAAAATCAAAAGCAATAGCAGGAGTGTATTTCGCAATATAATTTATAGATATCACTAATACTTGAATGAGACTATCTAAGTTCTTAGTAGCATTCCTCCCTCACCTTATTCTTTCAATTGGTTTTTTGTTCGCGCTGTTGATTATCTTATTACATTCCCAATTCTATAGAGAGGTCATTCCTTATTATAATTCTGACATCTTCTTAGAGGCACAGTAGGCTCCCTCTGCTATAACTTTTTTTTTCACCACGTCACAACACACTTAAGCGTGATATCTTCTGTTCACTCGACCAGAGCTGATGTGTAGAGTTTTGTGTGATGTTGTGTACTCGTGGGAAAATATATTTTTATCGCTTCTCCTTGTTTTCTTAGTTGGGGATAGTTGTTGTATTTTTTTTTGTATTTAAAAAATTGAATTCTGTTCCTTTTCTTTTATTATAACTTCCTTTTGTCTGGCTTTTTAGCTTGTGATGGTTATAATGCTTTGGCGTGGGAGCGATCTTGCTGATTGACACAAATTAACACATTTATAGTGACAGGGAATTAAATTTTTTTTTAATATATTATTATGCCTATGTGTGAAAAAGTCTCATAGACAACAAAAAAGACTTAAATTCTAGGCAAGTGCAAAATAAATTTTAATCTTTAGATTAATCTTTTCTAACTATGTATATAGTTTATGTATGTTTTTATTTATATATTGTGCATGTGTAAGGTTGTTTTATTTTATTTTACTAACTACTAATACATGCACTTATGATGAGCCTTTGATTGTAGATAATAGCTTGCTCTAAGCTTACTACAATAAATAATCTGAAGTGTAAAAAAAAAAAAACTGAAAATTTATTTTTTGAATTAAAAAAAACACAATTGAACAGCATAAAGAGTTCAAAAAACCTTTATTGATCGTGACGAGATATTTCATTCATATTTCTTTTATTATTAATTTTCTAAATCATCGATCAATTTATAAAAAAGGTGTGATATCTATTATTTTTTTTCGCTTTTTTTATTCTGTCAGAGAGACTGTGGTAAGAAGTGATTTCTTTGTTAAGCTGAAGTTGAAAGGTTTGAGTCATAAGGTTGCGACAGTTTTTATTATTTTTTTTCTAGTTTAGGAGGGATTTAGGTTACAATAAAAAAATTATTGTTAGTGGAATTTTGATGACATTTTGTGAGCGTGTCTATCTTTATGTTTTTTTCCATCTGCTTAAGATATGAAAACTGTATCTCTGCTATTTATTATTGAAAGAGAAAGTTATTAATGAAAACTAAATTTTCTTTAATGAATTAGAATTAAAATTAATTTGAGGAACAATTATTATAAAGTTGGAGTTAAGTCAAATGTAAATTTGTTTGTGAAACAAATTTAATTTTAATAATCTTCCGCTCCCGATGTATTTGTTGTTTAGTTATGATATTTAAAAAAGGTTGCAAAGCTAATAATTGTTCAGTTTTTAATGTTGTGCGGTGTCAAGGTTTGACCTTTGTGCAAATTTAAATCTTATTGGTCTTAAAAATTAATTTTTGACATAATTATTTAGTTTTATGTATGCATTTTGTACTTTACGATATTCAAGTTAATAAATTGAAGAAGTCAGTTATCATAAAAACAAAGAGAAAAAAATAATTAATAATAAGAACTATTTTTATTTTTAATTTTAATTGGAGGTATCTTCGATTTTGAAAGTTGTTTTTGATGATGACGTTCAAAACAAATTGTCGGTTTTTGGTGTTTTCTTACTTGAACAGTTTCTTACATTGATTAGCCGCTAAACCCATTATTACTGGAATATCAATAAAACTGCATATCCTGGCTATTCTCTCAAGAACAATGTTATGCAAAACTATACATTTTTCACAAACATCAATATTGTTTACTATTTAATTTCTGGTTGGCCTTGCAGGCTTTAATTTGCGGTTTAAATTTCAAACCTATTTCTGCTATGTATGTCATCTATGTATTTCATGTCTTCAAACTCTGAAGATTCTTTCACGGACATGAAAATCGTAAAATATCATTACTCATCAGCTTGGAAATCAAGTGTTATATAGATCTTGGTAAATACTATGTTTTCGCAGTAAGAAAACAATTTAGTAAAGAGATAAGTGGTTTTACGGTCGTATTCCAAAGGAAGATCCTGCGTACGACTTCTAGACCTACGAGCTAACTAGTTTACTAGCAGTTGGAGTGAATTGGTGATTTTTTTCTAATATTTTTTTACTTGAAGTTACTTACAACGTTTTCTTTTCTTGTATATAGTTTTTTGAGTTTCCATTCAGCGGGCATAGTTGACTCTTACAAAGTCGTGTTGTATGCTCCCAATGAATTCATCTTCCGAACCATTATCTTTATATGACTTGGGCTTAGATAACGCTTTCTTACTTACAAAGATTTGCACAGTTTGAGTTCATAAACACATATTCCAATCTAACGCGTGTGCGTTAGCTAAACATCAAAAAATTGTCATAACTGAGATTTGGCAGAAAGCATCTTCCCAGATTTCGAGTATTTTTCATTGTATTATACCAACATTAAATACAGTCGACCGTTTTCGTAAAACCTAGCACAACAGCAAAAAAATCTGATGGCAAATTGGCTCTTCTACTCCTGATGCTCTAGTGGTAGACTCTCCCAAAAATTTAGCGACGCGATCAGTTGAAGCTCTGTCAGTCTCTTGCGTTAAAGGCTGAGGACTTCGAAATATCTGGAAATATCAGATGTTCGTTGTGGTGCCACGGACATCGGTACTGAACCTTAGCTGATGCCAAGAACGGATGGTACTCCGTACGGAACATTTAGACTTCCAGTATATTTGTACAAATACCGGTATTCAGTTTGATATTTTGTTGATTTGGGGACCGCCAAGTGCCTTTGTGAATATTAGAAGAAGTGCGAATCGAGTGCTGATTTCCGATCTTTGAGTGTAGGTCACCAAAAAACAATCTTGACATCAGACTTGGGGCACATATCAAAGATCTTCTCGAAAAAGTTTACAAATGTTTCCTGGTGTGAGTCTTAAATATGTGAGAGCAGCTTATGTAGGTAAGCGTTGTGCTGACTATAGCTGTCATTAATTCCGTCTTAAGAATTCTTCTTGTATCACACTTTGTTCTCTAATCACGTATTTATATTTTTTTTGTATCATCTTTTTTTTATTTAATTTTTAGTGATCCGGGATAGGTCATTCTGATACAGAAGTATCCACTAGCAACAAAAGATTTAGAAAATTGTATGCAAGAACTGTTAACAACAAAATTCTGAACAGTAAAAACGAATTATTGCAATATGAATGATCAGCTTGGATTTTTGGTCCGCAAATACAAAACCCCCAAATTGAGTCTTGTTAAATGTCATTCAAAACATCCACAAACTTTATGAAAGTCCCAATACACAAGTAACGTTCTTCTTTCAACTTTTAAGCACGCAGCATCTCGACTTCCTTATGTTCTCAACTCGATTGTTCCTGTCCACCCTATACTAACACCGCTATGCCATTTACCATGTTTTATTGCTCACCTTACAAAACAGGCCAACAAAACGAAGAACCAAGGAAAAAAAAAACGATCACATCTTTTTAAATATCACCTACTAACGCGGATCACAAAATCATTTTGTTCGCTTTAAAACCGTACGACCAGTGTCGGATTTTGAAGGCATTAAGGCCCTATGCAGTACAGTCGCCAAAGTTGGCATTTTAAAATATTTCCAAAAAGATTACCCAGTTCAATGTTTTAGATTCAACATAACTTCATTTACTTTCAAATTAAACATTAGGACTGGACGTTGCGGTTCTTGAGATTTATTATCGTACGAAACAAGGTTAATTTTGGTTGAAAAATATTCCTAACACGTTATTCTCGTGTCAAATCCGGCTATGCCTTCAAACATTACAAACACCGTCCACACAGCAGCAGCAGTGTCGCTCAACTTTGCAGTGAATCTTTTGCCCGCCCCACACATTCTAAGATCAAAAAATAAAGAACAAACTCCCTGCCCTTGCATTCTAAGCAGTCAAAGCTGAAGATGGAGGAGACTTGGCCAAAACATATTGGCTCATTGGTTAACTATTCAGTTATTTTATTTTATATTTTTTTTCCTCTGTCCCGCGGACCTTTGAATGTCTTGTGGTGGTAGTGTTAAGGTAACAACAGAGGCTGTTCTTGGATCTTGGTTAAATTTTTGTTTGGTGGTGTTCTGCTTTGTTTTGGGGTTTTTTGTAGTTTGAGAGGCAAAAAAAATCTTATGCTCGATGCATGGCATGTCGTTCGTTCTGTGTTGTAGTTGTTGTTGTATTCGACTCTGGTTTGGTTTTGGTGGATTCTGTTCGCTAGCTAGGCTGCGACTATGGATGATGGTAGTGTTGCGCTGCAGAATGAAAAGCTTTTACCAAGATTTATTGTCGCTAGAGTTCGTGGGCTTGCATAAGGTTAATATGGTTGTGATACGTATTTTCATTTGTTTGCAGATCAGGTCATAGACCTGAATGAGATATACAGAAGAGACTCGCTGTTTTGTTGTTGCAATTCTGAATTGAGTTTTAACAGTATTTTTTTTTTCTGTTGAGTATTTTGTTATTATAATTTTCTTGGTGTTACTTTTGTTGTGGTTTAATGTGGTAGTGGGTGACTGCTTTTGACACAGCATCAATGCTGCTGACTGGTGGTGATGATAATAAAAGCCTGAGCAGATAAATATATTGTGAATATTGGAGTTACTGAAACGTTATATAATTTGTTTTCAAAGATAACATCCTGTGTAGGCAACTAAGAACAGTGAAATATTTCTTTTTCATTAAATTTATTCTTATAACGAACCTTGTTTCATACTTTTTCATGAAACAAAAACTTAGCAGTGCGCTAATGCAAATGGGACAGAAAATTACTTATAGATAATATGAATTACAAATGGGTTACTTAATGGACTTGTGAAACTAAGTTCGATTCTTAAAACACGAGTTTTCAAAAAATTTCAAATAAACGTCAATATTTTTCGTAATACAGTCGAATACGGAGGAAAACAGCGGTAAACTGCGGAATGAATTCTAACGGACAAACTTCAAATTTTTATTTTTATATTTTTATTTTGTATGTGTTTATTGGCTATTTTGTTTCTTGGTTTGGATTACCTTTTAAATATTTCTGCTAAATTTTATTACTGTACCATCACTTTAAAAAGATTTTTGGTAATAAGTTAAATGTTGACTGATAATACAAGACGCTGGATGAAAATTGACCACAATTCGAAATTGGTCTCTCTAAATTCTGCATTTAAAAAAACCATATGTTCATTTTATAGCAACAGTTTTTTCTTTAATTTTATAATCTTTCGACTTTCCGTTTGACCTTGAAAAACGTGGCCTACGGACTTTGAAATCATTTTGACTTTAAATCAAAAATATTTCAAAAGAAAATTAATCAAATGATTTAAAAACAATAAATATTCAATAAGTGTAAAAGAGAAAACAACCGAAAACTTCAAATTACTAGCGGAATAATTGTCAGCCAACTCGCAACTATGTATATTGTAGCACTCTTAAAAAATGATTTTATCACATTTTGTGAGACAATCATTTAAAAATATTTATGTAATAATGTTTCTAAAAGAATTGAGGTACTAGAGATACAAACAACAAGGAAAACTTATAAAACTTTTTTTCCGGTAACTTTATTTAAAAAAAAAAAATTAAAACTATCGAATGCATGTATTTTTTAACAAAATATCAAATGAAGAAAACTTTCCGCACCTATTTTTGTATGTGTTAATAGTAAATAATGTATTGCGATAATATCCCTTTTTGACCCAAAAACGTGCTTACAAAGCCCAATATCAGTTGGATAAAAGTTAGTTTGCTGAAATTCAAAATTTCAAAAATGTGGGTTTTGACGTAGATAGAAATAAAAAATTGTATTCCCTTTTGAAATGTTAATCCTCAATTAGTTGTTCACACTTTCTTTTCAAAAACGGTAGAAGAAAGAAAAAGTGCGGATGTACAAAAATGTGTTTCCTATTTGCTAACTCTTTGAAATTGGTTTTAAATAAACACCGTTCAATAATTTGAGAAGATGAAATACAAATTAAACAAATCAACGACATCGCTTAAATATTATATTAGTATTAAATAAACAAAGTTGTTTAATTGAGATCTCTTGCAATTTTCCCAATAGCACCAGGGAAGGTACATAAATTGGACAATCATCATGACTTCTATTAAGACAGATAAACAAAGATACAAATGAAAAAAAAATGTATAAACGTACATACATATAGGTATGTACATAAAATATACCGTTGTCATTTTATTCTTAGCCTCCGAATAGAACTCATCACGGTTGAGCGTTGAAAATAAGGTGTGAAAAGGCATCAAGAATTTCCGCAACTGAGTCATGTTAGCGTGCTTACGATGATGAAGCTAATAATGGATTGTGAATGAGATAGTAAAATAACACAACGCAATTAGTTAATTGAGAAACACTCATTGAAGGCATCTGTTTAAATATTTCTTCGATTAACTATACGATGAAGATAAAACCTTGGAATGAATCGAGTAAGTTTTTTTTCTTTTGGAACGTTACAACTCAACACTGTACCTTGCTTCCGGCTTAAGAAAATACCACAGTTGTAAATAAAAACCAAGAAACCATACAAAAAGCATTTTGCATAACAAAGAGATATAAAAAGGAAAAAACTTCTTCAATTTGCAAACTTAACTTTTTTCTCCTTGTGACAATGCTGGTAAACTGTTTTTTTTTTATTTACAGCGCTAACTATTTTTTAAAGAGTTAATTACAGACGTCGTGCTTTAGGAAATGCAAATATATATGTAGATTGTGTTGACAACCGTGGACATGTAAGGTATTTATGATTAGTTAATCATAAGAAATAGTAATAACGTTTGTAAATAGTACAAACCGTACTATTCTGCAAGGAAAATCGCCTTCAAAACGAAATATTTTTTTCTATAGGATTTTGGCTCGTTGAATTCGAATTTGAAGTCAAAAATAATCTAGCACGTCACTTTTTCGAGATACGGTAGCATAAACATGTCAAACACCTGTGTTTGTTTTATTACATTTAACGTCGAATTTCATTACTGGTACATGATTTGTTACAAAACAATTAATGAGATATGAAAATTATGAGTAATACATTATCTGAAGTAATAATTTTCAATGATTAACTTTATGTTTTTGGTGTGCTGAGCACGACTCTAAAGCTATCCACAAAAAAATGATTGCGGTAAACATGAGAAATCATCGAATACATCCAAATAATTGTTTTTTTTTATTATTTTTGGTGTATAGTTAAAAAATTGGACATTTTTCGTTAAACGGTTTATGCAAAATAAAAGAAGAACAAATTAAAAATAATTTATGAACTAACCAATTTTTTGTGCGACTTCTGGGTTCTTCACAAAAAATGTTAAAAAATCCATAAAAAACAGTTCTTATAAAAAATAGAAACAAATAAATTTTAATTAAATTTTTTCTGTGATTAATCCTCTTTTTTCATCATAAATGACCTGGTCAATATCAAACTGTATAGAAATTCCACTATCCTGATAATTAAGGTTGTTTTGCTGTGTACATTTCAAAAACTACGGAATTTGGAAAATCATGGTGATCTTTTTTAAAAAACGGTTTAAAATGTGAGTGCAATTTGATGAATAAACACAAAACTGGTTGAAGGTCTCAGCTTATTTATGTGGAATAAATATTCCAAACTTGAGCCGAATCGGCTTAACAGTTTAAAGCGTATACCAGGTCAACTAAATCTTAGAGAGCTCTTTTCTACAAAACAGTGACATTTTTTAAAAATAAATTTAAAAAAACCTGTAAGTGGAAGAATTTTTAGAATCTTTTTTTTAACCAAAACAGTGTTCCTGGGAAGTTCAAAATTCGATATCTCAAAAACTTTGCACTAAAGAGCAATTCTAATACTATATTGTAGTTAAGAGAGTCAAAATCTTTTGCAAAATTTCAATTTATATTCTATGACCAAAAAGAAAAATCGATATTAAAAATACGTTTTTATCTATTTTTGACAATTTTGTTTACAATAACTGTATTAATTTCTTACTTAATCTTAAAAAAGAGCATTTAACCATATAGAGTCAATCTCAAAATTTTTAGAAATCAAAAATTTTTTCGACAACTTTTTAAAATTAGCCTACTTTTTAAAATAAACTCGTCAAAAATTATATTATATTTTTCTGGAAAAAAATTTGTATAAGTTTTACTAATATCAATGTACGTAAAAACCAAGTTTCATCAAAATCTAACTAGTTTTATAAAAGATAAAAACAAAAACAAAAAAAAAAATAGTTTTTTGGCATTTTTTTTCCAATATTTTTGAGGTTATATTGAAAAATTATCTGAACAAAAGTTGAAGATCTTTTTACCACCAACAAGATTTGTATCGAACTTTTTTCAATAAAAGGTCTACTTTTGATAAAAATCGTAAAAAACATGATTTCCGACACCCACCCTACTTTTTCGCCCAATCGGGCAATTTATTTTTTCCTTTTCGCATACCATTTTTCCTTATTTTCTCCACCATCCATATTTTGCTAATATAATTTTTTTTTTTCAAAAAAAATTTGGAACCGGTCTAAATAGCCTTAAGAAATATGAGACTGGTGATAATGTAATTCAAAAATTTTGTTGACCTATGTTATGCCCAGAATTTTGTAAACAGAATTTTAAGAGAATTTTCATTGGAGAGAGAAATATTTCCAGTTTGATTTCATGGTTCCTTTTTGTAAATCTGGACAACATTAACCATACGTTAAGGTATTGGGACATTTGAAAACGGATATCTGACCGAAAAAAATATATCCAAAATATTTCGTTGTCCACTTTTGTTGGCACCTTTTTGTCTCTCGGTTTTTCTTATGGGTAAGCCCTGATCGCAGTTTCAGCTTAACCAAATTAATCTGCAAAAAAAAAACTTTAAATCTATCGAATAAATAATGTACTTTAGGGTTTTTTCCCAGGTTCTCAATGAATATTCCTTAGTGGTATTCTTATTCCTCTGAACGTTTTTTTTTAGGATAAAAGTTTTATCGTTCGGTTGTGTAGCAGGGACATCACGATTTCTGTAACGATTCCAAAAAATAGTCTCTTCGTGGTTCCTCGTGCTTTTTATTGACTGCTGCTTCTTGGAAAATTATTAAAAATTAGAGCTTTTTAGGTAATAAGTGTTGCTACCAAACTCAATGTGGGGTTGTCCTCATTGCACAAACTAATGCCAATGCATGCCAATTCTCTGCTTTGGTCATGATTTTAAGGTCATTAATTTTTTCAATTTATTCCAGCGGACTACGTCTACGTCACCTCACCGTATGTCAGTAAATGTCTAACTACTGCAGTTTTTTTGAACCTTTTAGTAAAATCACTTATCTTTAAAATGAAGACAGCCATACCGCACAAAAGAATCAATTTTTTCAGGTACTACCTAATTGTCTAGCTTTCAGTCTTTAATAGAAGCCACCACCCTTATTTAATGAATCAATATTTCTTATCAAAGATATTTAGAGCTGGATTTAGTGTAGATCTTATGATATAAGTGGGGTCGCACCCAGCCTCCATTCTTTGGTTTGTCCTGTCAAATCTTTTAAATGTGGCACAATTCTCGATTTCAAATAATCTGTTGTGTTTTCGTGATCAGTGGGTTGCCAATTTCTTGGTGGTTACAAAACAGTTTCATTTCGGTGCAGCTGCGTGCTTATCAGTTATTTCATTTAATTTCTTGGTTTGCATCTTTGGAAAAAATCTGATAAATTTATTACTCATACATGTATTTAGATTTAAAACAAATATATAACCAGTATGTATTTAATATATTTTCAGAACCGCAATAAAATACACCTTTTCGAGAATGTATATCTGCCTTAGCTGCTTCATTATTTATTAAATGTCAAACTTCAACACCTTAATTCTTATCAAGAAAAAAAGCTCCTTACTTAAGGACATCTACCATTTAAATAATGATGAAAAAACAATACCGAATACAAATTATTAAATTAATAAATAAATTAATTTAAGTCATGAGCGATATAAAGAATGACCCTACTCGTCAGCATTATCCCTCAGCAACAATATCCGCATGTAACGCTACCAAAAAATCTACATCAACCAATCAACACTAAAGTAATGAACAAACTCAAAACCAGTGATCTACTGGCATCGCATAAACTCAATGTTCTCGATAGTCAACAACAGTCGCACCTCCGAAATAGCATCCGATTCTGTAGCAAGGATTTCATTGAAAGTACTAACAGTAGCAGGAGCAGTAGTAGTCTGAGTACACTTGCTAGTAATGGTAGTGTCGTTATAATGAACAGTACTGGTCAGCCAAATACACAACAACAAAAATTATTGAATCAATCCAGCGACCAGCAACAACAGCAACAACAACAATCATCAATAGCCGCATCAATGGTTGTTAAAAAGCAAGCACCACAGCACCAACAATCACAGCAACAGCAACAACAAATCGCAACAAATTCATCAGGAGCAACAGGAACAGCAACGGTAGGAGTTGCAACAACAGCAGCAACAGTGGCAGCATCAGTGGCATCAGTAACCGGCAATCATCTTGTCGTCCGGGGGAATGGTAAGATTCAGGCACCAATGCAACCTCCACCGACATCAGCCAACAACAACAACAACAACAACGGGCAAACAAATGGGACAACAATTGGGACGGCACCCGACGCGCGGGCCAAACAGGTGCTAAAGGAAGCTGTCGATGCGGTGGTAAATAGTTTCGCCAAACATACCCAGGGATATGGCAGAGGTGAGTCTTGTTTTACTTTAAATTACTTTCTATGTACCATCGAGGAATTGCATGCTACTCGTTCAAGTAGTATGCCGTAGTATAAGATTATTGTTTTGCAGATTTGTTTTATGTTTTTGTTGCTAATGTGACTGGTGCTTCATAATGAGTGCTAGAATTCCCAAGTAAGGGAATTATAATGGCATGCATGCGTCGTTATCTGAAGTTGCATTTAAAATGCAATTTTGGAGTAATCGTCTTCATTCTGCATACATAGTTGCCAGAAGTCGGATTCAAAATGAAGGTACCTTTATACTTAGACATACATAGAACAAAACTCTGTTCTATGTAACACAAAAAGTGTTTCACAGAGAATGAATTATAATAGTATGGTTTTTTTTCAATAGACTGGAAAGTCGGTGGAAGAAAAATAAATACCATCACGTCATACAAGACAAACAATTGCACAAAACTGATTTTTTGGGATATTTTTACGATATATACCTACGAGTACCAGTAGTGTAAGACTTAATTTGGAATTTCGAAAGACCTGTGCTAACTGCTTGTTGTAACTGGTGACTATTCCAATAGAATGGACCTACTAATGATGGTGCCTATTCGAACAACATCCCACATAAATCAGTTCTGTGCAATTTCTTGCGGTCAAGAAAATCTCGTAAAACTGGGCTATTTATAGAAAAATTGATTATATTATTTACTTATATTAAATTATTGAAATTCGTGAAAATTAGGGCGAAATCATTTTCTTGCAAGTGTAGTAGCCTTAGCAGCCTTCATTTTGACTACAATTAAATAATTAGAAAATGCTTTAGATTTTTCAACTTATCGGAGTTGAAAAAAAATCTTGACTTACGTAACGACTATGTGTTCCGCCCTTAGATAAGAAAGTTGAGTTTCAAAGTTTTTTCGATTTTTACTTGCGATATAGATACTATATATCAAGTTATGCACTCGTATAAAAAAAAAATTTCGAGATAACAATCCAACATGACATTACGATGGTAGAGAATGAGAAAAAAGTGGGTCCGACAATTCTGTCTGTCTGTACGAATGCATAACTTGATATATATAACCTATATCGCAAGTAAAAACATGGTCAGTTTTTTAGATAAGGTCTATCCTTAAATGAAAAATACATTTTTCAAAAACCGTTTTTAACGGTATCTGCCATAGAACCGTTTTTTTTAAGATATGATTTTCTCCTTCATGACTCAATCAATTTCAACCATTTAGTAAAAAAAAAAAATTCGAAAATTATTTTTTTGGATTTTAACAAAAAAAAAAAAACAATTTTCCAAAAACTGTTCAATATTTTTTTTTTCAAAATTTAGTTTCTAGATGTTGATAAATAATATCTTAGAACTGGCGTACCAATTTTTTTTTTATAAAAGTCCTTGCTAAATTTTATATAGAAAAAATATTTTTTTTTAAAAAAACGGCTACGACAATTTTAAAAATTTTTGTTCTAAAAATGTATCATTATAGAAGAAATCTAATTGTATACTTCGTTTTCAGGTTTAATTTTAGTCATTTGAAAATCGAATTTGATGCTTTTTTAATTTTTTTTCTAAAACTCCATGTACACATTTTTAATTAAAAAGGCTTAGAATAAATAGTAACTTTATGTATAAAAGCAAGTACGTGCGACCCAGTGGTGCATTTTATTTTATATAATCTCAAATATATCGTGAAAGTGCCAAAAACTATTTTTTGTTGTTTTTTTATTTTTTTGTCTCTTAAAGGATATTGGTACTCGATGCACACTTGATGCACATCATTTGACTATTAAAATCTATCAATACCCAAATGTCCACTTATGCTGAATATAACTGTTTTTCGAAATTTAAAAAAAAATTAATAGAATGGTGGTTACAAAATCGTAACTTTTATGGTATTTTTTGAACAAATTAATTGAACCAACATTTTGTTTTCAATTTGAATTAAAATATGACCCGATTGCGTTTTGAAAATAGAAATAAATCCGATTTTGTTATATTTTTTGTCATATTTAATTTTCTAAAAAAATTGCTTGAGTTCCATACGATTTTTTTTATATCAGAGATACTTAAATATTTCTTTTTTTTCCAATTTTTTTGGATTAAGAAACAAATTTTCAATTTTCTTTTTTAACAAAGAAAAGTCCAAGAGTTATTAAAATTTTCTACCAATTTAGTTTTGGTACCAATAAAGTAGAAAATTGTTGCAAAAGAAATTTGATGAAATTCATTCATTTGTATTTGTGGTATTCAAATAATTACAGCAATTAAAAACAAAATCCTTAGCTAATGTAAGATTTTCTTAGAAAAATTAATTAACTAAAAAGAGAATTGAAATTAAACTTTTATTAACTGGCTAATTTTTTGTATTTTTTTCTGTGAAGTTTTTGATTATTTTTTGTGTGCATACACATTTGAATTATTGATTTTCATCCAAGGAAACAAATATTTTGTGAGACCTATTAAACTTCAAGTCTCGAAAAATATGTCAACACAATGACAATGAGTTATATTTATCAATTATCCCACAATCGCAACAATTTGATATCAACCATAACTAATTTTGCAATAATCTATAGTGATTATAATTTAAGTTTGCACACGTATTACAAAAAAGCAAAAAAGAGGATGGATTTCCTTTTGCAATAATGATGATAATTGATGGGTGTGAATAAAAAAAAATATCTACTTGTGAAGCGATTGATTACCAAACATTATAAATAAAACAATAAATTGCAGGCTCTAAGTGTGTCAAAATTATTTTTTTTACAATCACTTTTAAACAATATGTGTAATGTGTAGTGTAGTGACTTCACATGCAAATTCCTTTCCTCAAATTTAATTGACTGCTATAGCATCTTTGTGTTAAAGAAACAAAAGAAAGCAAGCACTTATCACTACATCTTTAGTTTCCCCATCCATATAGAAAAATAATAACAGATACAAAACGTCCGAGCTCTGAAGAAAAAAAAAGAAACTCATCTTCTGAAGAATTCTTTGTCTTACTGTTAAAAAATGATTTATTTATATTTTTCGACACTTGTTGTCAATTTATCAAATCAAAATAATGTGAATACACCCAAACTGTGTTGACCGCTTTTTCCTCATTTTCCTCATCTTATGTGTCCCGCTCTCACTCAAATTTAACTCCTCTATTTTATGCAGCACACACATCTTTGACTTGATGTAGGTCGTCGTATAGTGAGAAATGAAGATGAAGGTAATCAAATAAAGTAATAAAAAAAAAGAACAAGCTAACACACTGATTAGCTAGCACCCGGCACGCTTATTGAGCTGGATGGAAACATAGGTACCTACATATATAATTTTGACAAACTAAAAATGAACACCGCCAATTTCTTGTATTGTCATGGAAAAATAAGTCCCGTCTCTGTGTCCGAAGAAAACAATAAAACTCCTTACCCACAGTCTAAGATGTTGGGTTGCTTTTACAAAGATAATAATAATACAAAAATATGCAAAAAATCCTAAAGACACAAATTTTCTTGTAATTTTGTTAATTTACAATTTAATAACTTCAGACATATTAAAATCATTAATGACTTTATTGGGAACAAAAATAAACCTTTTGCCCCATTTTCCTGTGGAAACAATTTTTTTTTTTTTAAGTTATCTTCAAATTAAATTTTCCTTGAATCGAGTTTTTGTTTTGTATTCTTTCTTTTTTTTCCAATTTACCAGGTTAGTTTATTCATTGACATTTCTCTTTTTAGAATAACAGTTGTATGCATCGAATTTAAAACAAACTTTTCCATCACTACCAACCGAAACTATACTTTCATTCGAATAAATTTATTTTCTGAATCCTCCTCCTCCGAATCCCAACTTTAGTGCAACTGCAACTTTCTTAATTATCGAATAAATCTTAAGCCTTGAGCCTGCACACCAAAAATAATTACCAAAGATAACACCAGGAAGATAGATAGAGAAAAAGAGAATAAAAATTGACTGAAAAGAGAAAGAGACGAACAAAATGGCAAATGTGGGATTGGCGTTTAAATTGATTAATCATGTTTTTTGTTTGTTTCATTTGTCTGCCGACACAGAGAAAGATTCAAATTGAAATGAAAAGAATTATTACCACTAGGATATATGTATTTTTGGATATCACTTTATGCGAATATATATATATGTGCACCTCCTTTGTCCAATGTGTGTCCATTTCACTTATTTATTTTGCTTAAATAAGTGAAGAACTGCCTTTTTATGCACAGTTCTGCGAAAGTGGAACAAAAACGAAAGACCTGAGTAGCGAACGCGTTTTTTCTTGGCAGATTGAAGAGTGTGTGGTTGGATGGTTGGTGCGAGGCGAGGTAAGTTTGGCGTCTTCCTGCAATGCATAACTGTAAAGGAAGACGTACAGAACAACAGAAGAAGATTTTTTGCGTGCGCGCATTTCTCGCGCACATGGAATCTGTTTTTTTTATATTTTTTTTTTTTATTTATTTGTGGTGAGTGGCTTTGACTTAAACATATTGTCGGCTGATTGCCAAGTGAAAAATTGACTTTTTAATTGAATATTCTCATTATATGCCGATGCATGTCAGTTAGTTCTTCTTTTAAATTCTTTCTCTTGTGTTCCATTTTTTTGTATGCGTTGGATGGACGATCACATGAGTGACGGAAGGAGAATGAAAAAAAAAAAAATTCTCTTCCACCAAATCATTTTCAGTTTTCATTAATTTTTTACTCAATTTTCTTGAGGAAGTTTTTTTTTATGTCCTTGTCGTATTTTGACTCTTTGAAATAAAAAAAAGGTCTGAAAATATATTATGATGCTGGTTACTGGGTGCTTCGTTTTGTAAAAAAAACTTTTGATGTATTTTTGGGAGGTTTTCTGGATTTTTTTTTTGTTAAACTTAAAATTGTCTTGCAATATGCAATGTCTGGACATGATGACAACTTCGATATGTGTGGAATGCAGTGGCGCACATCAAATGCTTGCGTGGGTCTTAAGTGAATCTGATTTGTATATTTTTTTACGTTGGTTCCTTGTCATTACGGTCTGTTTGTTCTTTTTGGACTTTTCTTATGAACTTGGTTGTATTTTTAAAAGATATTAGTGCCAGACTTTTTTAGAATTTATTGTAAGCTTTTTTGCTCAGAAAATCACATTCAAACTTCTGAGTCTAACATTTAGTCGGCTACGATTTTTTTTTTTTTTTTTAAGCCCCATGTCTCATAAACTGCTCGTGCTTAGCACTGAGGTGTTTGTTCTTATTACCTTGTTTAGACACTAATGTTCCCCTTATTCTGTTTTGAATTTAAACAAGTAAAAAGTGCGAACTGTTGAACATTGTGAAAATATTTCCTTATTTTTATCCTATTTATGAAAGTCTAAGGTATAGAATTTGAAAACTGAATTTTGGTCAGCCAGAATTTTGAATTTTTGTATTTTGAACCAACTTGCCTTTTGCAAAAGGATAACAATCCCCGGGTTCAAGAAAATTCAGTTCAGTTAAGTTAAGATGCTCTGATTGGCCAAATGTCAAAAAAATCTAACTTCATCGGATTTTTTTTTGACCATTGGCCAATCAACTGAACTGAACTGAATGTTTTTTAACTTGGGGAATAAATTATACTTCTTTCAGAATTCTACATTCTACACTATTAGCGATTGTGTTATAAAAAAATATATCAAATCGATGCTGGAAAGTTATCGTAAAAATTGCGCATTAGAGCTCTCGTTTGTTTACCCCATTGAGGTAAAAAAATCCATAAGAAAACTTCATTTTAAATTTGTTAAATTAATAAAATTCATATTATTTCTAAATTATGCTGTTAAATTCCAAAATTCTAATCGCAATTCTCTATACAAACATAACATAAACATTTAATTACATATCTGACAATTAGTATCTCATAACAAGGAAACATGTTAATTCCACTGTGGATGTTACTTCTTTCGTCGCATATGAAAAAGAGATGTCTTAAATGTTTATTGTGCCATTTAAAGTCTTCAGTCACCTCCTAAAATCTACGTTAGATGTCACACATACAAAATAATAAAAACAACAAAAAATAAATACCAACTATATGGACAAAAACCGCATTTGAATCTGCAACTTCGCACATTCTATTTATGGTTAAAACACACTTTGAATTCACATGATAACGACACTGATGTTGGAATTTAATTTATAATTTTCTGTTTATTATGTGACACTAGAGCTTAGAACACCGATGTATGTAGATATTATAAAATCCTTTCAAGCTGTAGTAATGGCTATAATATGTGTAAAATATTATGTTATATAATAAAACTCTGGTTTCATGACTTAATAAGAATTTTACTTAGAAGAAATAAGCCATAGTCCTCTGCCTCTCGCTTATATAGTTGAGCGAGTTGGTTTCGAGAAGTGGCCTTTGTATGGCAACTGTGGTGTGGTTAAGTTTATTGTTTATGTTTATTACCATTATATTGTTGTACTTTATATAATGTGGTATTACTACAATTGTTGCTGGGACATTTCTTGAGCTAAGACAAAATTTAATTTCAAATGCACGTGCAGTTGATATAAATTAAAATAAAAAAAAGTAAACCACAAAGCTTGTCGGCAAGAGGTCAATCTCATTAAGTACCTTGTGGAATTCTATCGTGACTGAAATAAACAAGAAAGCAAATGCTTGGACAGAAGTCTAAAACATTTTATTTGAATCGAAATTATTGATAATAACACAATAGGGGTATTCATGCAACCTCGTAAACGCGGTAAACGTGGTAAAGTGCAAAATCTAGTAAACGAAACTGTCATTTCCATACAAATTTTGAAATGTTTTCCACATTTACCAGGTTTACCACGTCTTCCATGGTTGCTAATACCTTGATTTCGAAATAAGAGTTCGTATAAAGTATGTTAACTGTCCAGGTATGGTAAAACATACTATTACGTTATAACATAGTCTTCACGATTAATCAAACCAAAAGAATATTTTTAGAAATCCCTTACATTAAATAAAAATTATTTGCTGGAAAGTTAGTATCACAATCCCCGCAAAAGTTTTTCATTCGTAGGAACTGTAGGTATTACATTTGATCCAAATTGTAGTTTTGTTACGGCAAACTTTAAGCAAAACAACCCGTTTGGAGCTCATTTTCATGAGCTAATTGCGGCAAACGAAAATGCTTCCCACATTTAAACAACTTTTCGTTTACAAGTAAATTCTTTTATTTGCAGCAAATGAATGAAAAGTTTGTGAAGTCTCCAGAAAGTAGTTTGGTGCAAAGAACTTCACTTTTGGTGTAAATAAACAATTCATTTACAACAAATGACTGCAGCAAACAAATTTTCTAAATAATTAATTCTATGTTTGTGGTGTTCATATGCATTCTATGCTACACGAAAGCTATCTAGTTCGTGGCGCAATTGACATCAAGAGGTCGCTGGTTCAACCGCCAATATGCTACGCTATGATTCTTTTTTATTTAGTCGTTCGAAAAAAAAATCCAAAAATTTCTGTCCATCAAACGAAAAGTTGTTCAACGCAAACGATTCGTTCTCTCATTGTGTTTATAATATGAATTCTAAGAAAATCATATATTATAGAGTCCATGGCGGAATGACAAGATTCTCGTTTCATAAGCGAGAGGTCGCCGCGCCGGTTAAATCATTGTTGTTACGCTAAACTTTTTTTTTTAATATTTGCTGCAAACGAAAAATTTTTCCACAATCGATCTACTAATATGTCGACTATTACTTGGTGATCACCTTACATTGACTGACTCGACAAATCAGAGCATAGGCATATAATATTAATATGCCCTCTCGTTTCTGTACTCATTAAAGATCCTGGCCTCCTAGGTTCTGCGCTGAGGTAACTGTCCGACATTGAAGTAATATCCTAGTTAAGAACCAACTTTAAATGTTGATGACCCAGTCACGAAACAAAAACAACGAATTTAGGATCTTCAATTCCCGGACCTTAAACAGAGCTCGAGCAGCTGAACAATTAGTGGCGAAGGTAGATAGGTACAGTTATACAAAAGATGTGCCTATTACCTATTTGCAACTATTTTTTACTTCAAAGATGCGAAAATCATACTGCTCACTAGAATGCATTTGCACTTATAAAATCAAATGGTACTAGTACACATAGACCATCTGTAAAATTTGTATTTAACAATCTTATCATTTGAGGTACCACAATTTAGGTCTACATCCTGCTCTAACCTACCTTTTTTTTATATTTTTGCTGTTATGTCCAGACCTAAAGTGATTCATTACACAATAATCGAACAAAAATACCACCACGGAACCCCATAAACCGGACACAAAAGTTCATGAAAAATGTTATTTCACGTTTAAGTTACAAGCGAGTATTGGTACTGCTAGGTATAGCTTAGTTTTATTGCGCACACAGGATTCTTCCTTTGAGAGCGGGAGAACATTGCAGCAATAAAATGACGAAGTCTCTCGAACAAATGACTTGAACGGACCCGCACTCAAGTTGACTCCACTTTTTTTGGTTGTGTTTGTTGTTTTGTCCTCAGCCGCATCGTCGAATGCACGGCACCGTATGCTGGACATGTAGGCGCAAGATTTGTGTCCAGTTTGTTTGCAAACGCGCATGCGCCACCCTCAGCATCATCGTTGCTTTTTACTGCGTATTATCAACCCACTTCTAGCAGAAGAATCATTCTAGTTTGTCCACTAACAGCAACCAACCACCACCACACCGACCGCCATGGACACCGCACGTCGCGTCACGTCCCATCGATCGATCGATCGTCGCGGTTTCCTCGGTCTACTTACGGAAAATCGGATAAAATTCATGGCTAATCTGGTTGTGAAACAACTTTGTGAATGGTGTCTATTCGTTTGACAGGAAGAGCTGAAAGGGTGAAAGAAATAGATATCGCTCCTTGAGACCCAAAGGCCAAAGCCAGCCAGCTAGCCAGCGAGCGTGTATGTACATGCAAACACAAAGATACTTTCTTTTTGAAACACTTTTCTCATGAAATGACACACATACATGTGTGCAAGAGTGTGAGGGAGATTTCGGTGGGTGACCAGACCCAGAGTGACCAATCGGACTGTTAATCCCAGCTGCATCATGTCGCGCATGCCAATCATTGATCATTTCAGGTCCAATAATGGAACCATGTGGTAGTTCATAAATCATCGCACTGAAGCCAAACAGATGGGTCGCGTGTTGTGTTTGTTGGTTGCTTTCGCGCAAACGCGTGTACAAATCAAGAGTCTTTTTCTTGGTTTAGCGGTTGGAATCTGAAATAAATGGAAGTTATGACGGGGTTGGGGGAGGACACGGGGAACGGATTAATAAAACAAAAATTTCTTCTCTCCTGGGTGGGAACGGACAGCGTGGCGGCTGGAATTATTTGTTTGCAATGCTGCAACATGACAGCCATGCACTGATTATGAGAAAGTGGGAAAGAGAAAAGACAACGACAAGGATGAGGACGAGGACGAGGACGAGGGGAGATTAGGAGGCTCTGATGCCATGCATGGGGAATCGAAGAGGATATGAAGTGAATACCCCCAACGATAACATCTGGGATGAAGATAAAAGGATTTTGAGCTGAGCGAGAATGCAGGAAGAGATTGTGGCTGACGGATATTTTTATTTGGGACGCAAGTGTGTCAAACGTAGTATGATAATGTGTTTCTTTGCGCTCAGCAGAAGTGTCACGGGAAGTGTTTTCTTTTTCTTTTTGTTGTTTTATTTTCTTCTTTTGCTTTTTTGGATTAAATGTAGTATAACCATTAATTTTCGAGCTTGATTGGGAAAAGAAAGATAAATTAACAAATAAAAAATAAAAGAACTAAATTGATCGAGGTATTTAACATACTTCATGTACTTCTGGTTAAGTGAAGAAAAAACTTTATTAATTCGTTAAATTTTAAACCTGGTACTTATGTGAACAATAATCAAATATTTATTTAATAATAATAATAGTTTAACTATATGCCTGTAAGACCTTGGGTCTTTTGAATGCAACTTGTACGGCACTAGTCCATCTCAGTCAAAGATGGGGGATAAAGAAAAAAACCTGCTGCCCAGGGTGGGGCTCGAACCCTATACCTCTGAGTTAGCAATCAAGCACTACATCCATTTAGCCATTGGAAAAAATCTTGCAGTTATGATGACACTACTGTGCTAGTGGCCTTAAGTCTGTATTAATAGTTGCTTCTGTTCAGCTCGATGTCCAGCCAACCATCTTCTATTTCGCACAAGGCGTTGAAGATCATCTTTCAAGAGGTATTCCTCAGTTATTCGTACCCTTTTGGACTGGGCGTTTAGGAATTTACGAGTGGATCGGCATAGTATAGTTCGCCATTGTATCATTCTACGATATCTGCACTTAGTTCGTTTGTAAAGCATACAGCTGTACCAAAGAATACAAATTCCTTGACCACCTTGTAGTTATACCTATCTGTTGTCACGTTCTGACAATTATTGTTCGCATCTGACTATGATTGAAAAAGCACAATTAAAAGCTCACTTGGGTCTTCCCAATACGTTGATGTCATCACTAAATCATTGATATTGTGTCGGTTTTGGAAATTATTGCGAGTTGCGTTGGCCTGTTAATACGCCCTTTTTCTAAAACATTATTGAAACAGCAGTATCCCTGCCGCCGCAGTCAGGTTATTTAGAATAACGTTTAAACGAAACGCTTGATTCGATGTTATAGGTGATACTCTGGCGATGAAAGCAACCTGTTTCTGAAAATCGTCTGGCGAATTTTCCTTGATCTTCAAAATTATTTCAAAGTCATAAAGTCACTTCATTCATAAAGTTCAACCTGTCAGTTGATGAATATTTTAACTTCCAGCAAAGTACCTTATTTAATGAAGTATCTTGAGGCAAAAATCATTAAAAAAAACAAGACCCATGCAGCCAATAAGTATAAGGAAAAAGGTTAACAGTTCACAGGAAGCCCTTCCTCATTTAATAACGCGCTTCTAAAATCAAAAACAATACCTAAGGTAAGACCCTCTCATCTTGTGCAATATTTCACCAATAACCCTTAAGGCGATTTTTCTGTCAAAACCAAAAAAAAAAAATTCATGTGAGATACATTTTTAAGTATAATATCAGAGTAAAAAAAGAGCCTCCTTCAGCAGCAAAATAATTTGATTGCGTGCATGCATATTGCATATATCCATTACGCAAACCTACAAAAGAAGAAGGATTTGTTCGATACATTGTTGCAATGCATACTGACACTTGAGAATACTCAGTTGAAACCACATGAAAATCTGAAACTGCCACTCTTCATTAGGGCTATACACAGAAAACAATAAAAAAAAATAAAATAAAACAAACGATATAGAATTATAGAGGATCTTCGAGTTTCTGGTGTTTATTGGTTGAATGGCCTGATCCGGTCATATGTGTAATAAAGTGGTATAAATTCTGAGTAGAACACAAGGACTTCTCTGTGATGGCAGGCATTTCTCATGGCAAATTAAAAAAATGTTGACTGTGGGTAGAGTAGGATAGACGTGTTTATTTGACGTGATGTGATGCGTTTGCATACAGACAGTTAAATTTGCAAAACAGGAGTTTCGCCAGATAGGTATACTATGCGAACTGGATATAGCTGAAGATTTCTCATATTATGAAGTCAAGTTATCCTAGTTCCTGCTTGATCAGAAAATAATTGTGGGAAAGTTTTCTATGATATAATGATTTCCATATAAATAGTTCCATAGTTCATTTAAATAGAAGTTTAAATGAAACTCTAAGGCATGATTATAAGACAGTGAATATCATATAATATTTTTGTGGTACACTTTACGTGGCCCACAGAAACCAAAGGCGCATAAATAACATATCAAACGAAAACATTTTTTGCATAGATGTGCATTGGTATACATTTTTTATCTATTTTACGCCGAAATTGTTTAAAACAATGAATTACAATTGCAAAAAAAAAGCGAGGATAACAAATGAAAACACTGACACAAGAAATGTCAAATCCATAAACCCAAGATCAGAACCCAAAACATTAAGGTGGACTCACATTAAGGTTTGTTAACATTAAAAAAATTCCGCTTACACGACAGCAGTTGATGAATATGTTGTTGAATGAATGTTGTTGAAAAGAGTGTATAATTTACACCATACAAATTTTAATTGAGAAATCTATCAGTGTTTTTTTGAAAAAAAAAAATAAAAACTAAATTGGCACTCGAATTTCGAGTGCTGGTTCGGCTAGCTTATTTAATTTTTCACTAGAAGTGGCATTTTTTTTTAACATGCATGTTTTAGTAAAAACTATAATAGTGGAGTAACTTAACTTCAAAATAGGACATTATGCTCCGATTTGGATAGTTTTTTTTTTTCAAATGTTGGTAGGTAATAAAAAATTCCCAGAGAAAATTAGACCCCTGTCCCCTTTAGTTGTTTTCCTTAAACAGACCTTAAAATTTTTGGCATAGTTTATTTTATAAAATTTCAATAAAATTTTTTGACAAAAAAATGATTCTTCACAAAAATCTTACTTTGAAGATTAAAAATTAATCCGATAAGAGTGACAATTTTATACCGGTAACTCATTAAGTATTTTTGAATACCAAAATTCAAAGAAATAAAAAAGCATTTTCGAAGAAAACGATAAGTTTTACTTTTACAGGTTCTAGAATTTCATGTTTTCAAAGTACTCTTCGATCAAATTCAGAGAAGATACATCTGAAGCTTCTAATGATTAAAAGTCACTTTGGATAAAGCCGAATTTAAAAATCAAACCTATGGTCAACAGATTTGTGTGCCAGCTGTCATCTTTTGGCATTTGACAAGTAAAAACTACGCAATAACTAAAAACGATACACGCTTCAAACAACGCTTTGAAATATTGTTAAAACTCACTACAAAAGTAGTGAAAATTTTGCAGTCATAGAATGCAAAACTAGAGCACTTTTGGATCGTCGTGAAGCATTGCGAAACTGGTGGAAAAATTCGAGCTGTTGCGACAATTTATGGTGATGTGAAGAATCGAAACCGTGTGCGTCGCTCTAGAATAACTGAGAATATTGCTGCTGTAGCCTGTAGTAGGGTTTGGGACAAAAAATTGGGTTTGTCGATTCCTCGTCGATCCGCGGAACAAGGCAGTTCACAATTGACATTTCATTGTATTTTGCATAAGGACATAGATCTTAAGGCTTTTATAGTTCAGTTAACAAAAGTAATCTTGCCAGAAGATCACCAACAATGCCGTGTGTCGTATCTTCGCTGATCAGTGATGAGGCTCATTTTCACCTCGGATGCTACGTTATTAAGCAGGATGGTCGCATTAAGGGCTCGGAAAATCCAAGAATGATTGTTGAAAAGCCTCTCTTCACTTAACGTCTCACTGTTTGGAGTGGTGTTTGAGCTGGCACATGGCGGTGTGATTAGACCTTAGGTTAGGTTAGGTTAAGGTGGCTGTCATTGTGATACCACATAAACAGTAACAGGAAATTCCTTTAATTAAACCAGTTGGAGCTTTTGATAAACCGATGGAGACTGTGAATGTCAGTCTTGATGAAGTCGCTTGCATCTTCAAAGAAATTTTCTCCTAAGTGAATTTTGCGTCGTTGGGAAAGAGCAGGGCATAAACGGAGAAGGTGTGGGATTATTTCCTCTTACTCTTTGTCCATGCAGCTTCTGCAAAAATCGTTCGAGAAGACCCAAGGCAGTGTCCAGTAATGACACCTATTGTGGAGCTAATACGCAGTCTGCTTAGCGACAACAAGCATTTGGAACGCTTCGGATCTAGTACTGGCCAGATCTGTTCTGTCCCTAGATAAGTAGTGATACTAGTGCTATTCTATTCTTTGTCATCGTAATGGCATCCTGTTTTAGCATAAGTTTACATGCATGCGATCGTCGGCTTTGCAGTTACCCGGAATGTTTCTGTGTCCCGGCACCCAGAATATTTCAAGTGATTGGACCTTACTTATTCGAAAATGAAGCTGGTGCAACTTTTACGGTAAATGGATTGCGCTACCGATTAATGATTACTTATGGCTTGGATTATATGAGATATTGATGTGGACTACCACTTGTGTGTGTAATTTCTCAATGGCATATGCATTCTGATTTCAAATTTGTGTAAGTCTAGCAGGTTTATTTCGTGGCATTCTATGGTTTTCGGGGGATACTCCTAAGTCTGGAGACCTCAATTGGGACTATCTGATTATCAAAACTGAAGATATTAGCTTATTAAGTGAAGCATATCGGTAGAAGATATGTCTCCAAACGGACCGCTTAAATATTATCTATCTTGAGTTCAATTGATCGGATCGTCAAGATTGAGGTCTCTAGGCAAAGGAAATAAGACTGACCATCAGTTTTAATTTTCCACTATGTCAAAAATATAATGTTTTTCAACCCGCCGAAAACTATAGATTGGTGTGAAAGAAAGCTGCCAGACTTACGAATTTAAAATCAAAAAGCTGTCGGCTCTCGGGACGGCATTAATGAACGGGATAAGGCTGGATAGTTGCAAAAGAAATAACTAGTGTCTCATTTTCCGGTGTAACTGCGACAGTTAACATGAGACATGGATTGAAGGCATATTTTTTCATTGATATGTATTTTGAAATTTGTCAGGCTTTTTCATCTTCGGCAGTCTGATTTCCCACCCTTCACATCTTTTACGACCTTATTTCAAAAAAGGGCAGAGATTTAAAAGGAGAATGCTCTATGTAGCAAATGGAAAACGACATTTTCATAAAAAAAATACAAAAAAAAATCTGTTTGGGAGAAGATATCAATGAGATTAACGATTAAGCGAAATCTAGAATAAATAGTCGGTTTCATATGAAATATTCTACTACAGTTTAAGATCAAATTTGTGCTTTGGGTTAATACTCCTTTTTATGAGAAAACCAGAGTGAGTAATACTAGAGAATTGGAGCTCGTATCTATTGTAAATTCCGTTCTGTTTTTGAACCGGATGATTGGTTGTGTCTCTCAGTTTGACATCCTGTAAATGCGGAGCGCATACCATTGCCAGTAATCCTAAACTGGTTTAACGCATTACGAATCAGTGTGGTGAATCAGAGTCGCATAACATTCGCAATCTATACTACCACTCTGAGACTGTCGGTTGGTCGATGGGTCTTACGCTGGAGCGTCTTCCTTCATCGGTCGCATGGTTTTCCCTTAAGGTTTTCTTCGTTTTTGTTTTTGTTTACTTGCAATTAAGGGTTAGTAGTGCATTTATGAAAAAATCAAAAAAAATTAAGATTCGAATGAAAAATATTACAAGAGTATCTCGACAAATAATAAAATTGCAAAAAATAATATGTACTCATATTTCTTTAGTATTTTCTTAAGTGCAAGCAAATTTTGATAGAAGTTCCATTTCTCGATTTAATGCTGCTTTAGAGCAATATCATGAAACCAAGTGGTAGACATTAATTTTTCGGTTTGCCATCTTCATCTGACACACATCGACCACTCAATGATAAATTGAAAGGTTCAAAGGACACATTTATCAGATGGATGGAGGAGATACGACGCGAGAGTGAGTGGTGGTTGGTGGATTGTGTTGGCTAACTGACTGCTGCGGGGATGGACTGCGCCTTTGGCTGCGTTTGCATTGGGCTGCCCGTGCCCGTGCTCTCGCATATGCCCGTGTGGAAGGATATCAGAACAGAACGATGAACTGTACGCGCGCCCAATGGGTTGTGCACTGCACAATAAATTGATTGATTTAGCTGCGGGGATTTATTTATTAATTTCTCTTCTTCTTGCCTCGGTAGTTGATGTAGTTTTATATATAAATAGACATATATTATGTATTTTCTGATATGTATGTATGTATATAGATTTTCGATGATTAAGCATGCATTGAATTACTGGCCAATGCGAAGAAGAGAACCAGTTTAATGATGGCTAAGGCATTCCTTGATGACTTGAGAAGTTTCGTAAAATATATAGGAGTTCTCTTTCTCTATCAAGTCTTTTGTCTATTTATAGTTAAAGGTATTATAATCGATTTCAGAAGAGTAATGAAGTTGGTTGAGATATGTGGACAAAGCAGTGATGCGCCGAGCCGCCACCACCACAACCAATCGAAGAATTTTAGACTTGAAGGATATCCTCAGACTCAATTGGTCTTTGCAAATTAAATTTTCTAAATTTTGAATGATTTGAAAGAAAATGTACACAAAATTCAAATGAAACTGCCGCCTTGCTGATGATTAGAATTATAATCCTATCGACTTATATGGAAGTCAACTTTCTCTCAAATACCAGTTTCTGTAAAATCAAAAATAATATTTTGGGTAACAAACAAATGCAACATCGATACCTACTTCGAATAAATAGCGAATTATAAAAGGGTCCTAATCACAACAATTATCAGAAAAAGATGAAATTATTGGACGCATTGAAGAACGCCCTAAGCTTTAGGAATCAATGTTGTTTTCAAGTTTTTGAGTTGGCGTGTTCTTCTCTTGATAAAAGATTTGGTATTTAAAAAACGGAACATCTTGAACGCTTCATATAAAAATTATTCCCATGTCATCTTAGGGTCTAAGAAAGGCATGTTAACAAGTGTTTAAAAAGGTGTTGGTTTAGTGATCTTACAAAATCTTAAAAGGCACATTAACAGGTGTCGAACACAGAAATAAAAGAATAGTCAATACGACAATTAAATACGCAATTTTTAGCCAACAACCGCCAAAGTCAATATAACAATTTCCGATAGTCAACATGAAAACCGAAAGTTTTTTCTATGACTCGGTAGTCAATATGACAACCGCGGTAGCCGCAATATGACAACTTTTGGTTGAAAGAAATTGAAAGATCGGTTGTCATATTGATAATCACGGTAGTCAGTATGACAATTTCGGTAGTTAATTTTAAGATTGACTGCCAAGTTGACCTTCAAAAGGTTTTTATATCGATTATCGGAATTATTAATTTCAGTTTTTATTTTGGTTTTCATATTGACTGTCAAGTTGTCATATTGACTACCAAATTGTCATATTGACGATAAAAAAATTTCGTATTGAAAAAATCAATTTACTTTGCATTTTGATCTGTAAAAGCTTTCGATGTGCGGAAAAAATGATTTATTTTTTGATTTAAAATCAAAATTGCAAATCTACAGATCTACTAGACTATGCACCATAATTGACAGTCTTCAATTTGGCAGGCTTTTGTTTAGTAATTTATTTGTGGTAAAAAAGATTTAAAATAGTTTTAAGTTCCAATGGAAGCACTTTTAAGTTAACTTATTAATTCGTCCAGCTCATCTTGGTAATCTGCTAAATATATTTCTTCGTTTTATTTAAAACAAAAAATATAATCGCATCAAAAACTTGAAATTAAAAAAAGATCAACTAGACAACTGATACGGCTAGCTGTTTCACAGACACAAATATACACCAATACTGTAGCAAATAAGAAATCAATCTGAAATTTGTTCGATTCGTCAAGAAAAACATAAATTTATTGATCAAAAAACAAATTTACCAAACGAAAACCCCATTAGATTCAGTTTTTATTTTGTTTCTTGTATTTATTACAAAGCTGCGTTTTCATGTCGGAATCTATTTATTCAGTTTTCATTTTGGTTGAATATGAAATTAACTTCCAAATTGTCATATAGACTACCAAAAGTTGTCATATTGACTACTGCGGTAGTCAATACAACCGTGGTTGTCATTTCGAATCCCAAAATTGACTACCGACTTGTAAATCTCGGGTCCGGTTGTCAAAAAAAAGTTGTCATATTGACTATTTTGGTAGTCAATATGACAATTTCTCTGTTCAACAAGTTGACTACCAACGATTGTAATATTGACTACCATTGTTTTTTTCTGTTCAGGTAGGGAGTAATGGCGGTCACGATCACCTCGCTCAATCACCCAATTAGCGCTAAGGTGCTTGGTTTTGATACCATAAATCACGTGACGTGTAGATTGTTGTTAAGTTTTTAAAGTTTGAAGAGTACCTAACAGGCACTACTGGCCACTGGCCTATTCCACAAATAGTACTTCAAAGTGTGAATATTGATTTCAGGTTTGATTGATGTAGCTGATGTAGATTTTCGAGGAACAGACCTCTGAATTTAAATGTTGTACAAAATAGTTTTTTTTCTGGCTAATCTTCTTCTGCGGTAGTCATGCCTTAAAGACTTCTTGCATTTGGATGATCGTGATAAGTGTCAAAAGCCATGTTTTCCTCTTTGTTTTATGTTCGTAAATACAACTTAATTAGAGTCTTTGCTTTCTTAGGCATCTCCTTCTAAGATAAGTTCGAGTCTCAATCGCTCCCAATCATTATTTGCTTTAATAGTTTTACCCTGTCAGTCTCAGATAAGGGTCTTCCTTGTAGGTTGTGCAGTATCGCCTTTTGTGTATCCAGAAGATTATTATATGGCTCCAACGACATAACTCTTAGTTATTTCAATTATCTTAATAATCTGAGCAATCTTGCCAAGAATAAGTTCCCCTGATCTGTACCTTAGGCAGACCGCGGTTGCTAATAGTTTCTTATTTCTTTGCAGTGCTGCTGTGGCTGGTTGAAGAATTTACTGCGGTATAAGTGGGTCGAAGCACTGCCAAAGTGTCTGCAAGAGCTACTTAATGGCTGGTTTACCTTTCTTATTTTGCCTCTCTTCGGAACGATTTATGAAAAATTGTTTACACCACCACTGAAAATTAAGATCACCTTTTCTCTGGTCTAGTACCATTTCCGAGAGTCCTATCTTAACTGATACTCTTTTATAGAGTATATAAGGTAAAGAATTTGCATACCTGAATCTTTAAATAAAGGCTTGTAAACGGTAAATGAACTTTTAACATTGTCAAAAGTTGGAATGCTCATCTGTTAAAACTTGAGCACAAGTTATGAATTATCGATTTATCATTATAAATTCAGAAGTGGGATTGTTATTGTTTCCTATTTCTTTACATCTCATAACTTGGCTCAGTAAAAACAGAACTCATGATCAACTCTATACAATGTCGCTAAGTTTATTAGATGAATTCAAGAAATATGACATCAACTTAATGCAAAATTTACTATAGCCATACCATGCATCATTATCTTATAATATTTATGTAATTGTTAATTAACTAGTCTTCAAAAAAATGAAACAAAAAAAAGTATTCCGAGACTGTAATGGCATCTTTTAGATTTCTACTTGTATACAATATAATTTTTCTGATCTTAACTAAATAAGTAGAATTCCCATAAAAAGGTGAAGATATAACAAGAGTCCTGATGCGCTGTGTGCATAAGTGGCAAGTAGCCATGTAAGGGTTAAAATTGCATAGCAAACATATTTGCTCCTTGCAAATATTTTACCACTCTTTGCTACATGGCATTCCACACAGTTCCATGTTGTTCCATCATCTCGGTGCTATTTTTTTGTGTTGGTGTTGTTGTTGTTGCATAATAAATGGCCACCACCCAACACGACCATACCATCACACCACCTAATAGGAAAATACCACACCATACCGATACCTCTGCTATATACATGACACTGAGCTGTTCTAAAGTATCTATACGAAACAATGAAACCATCATGTTAATCAGGTGCACCCCATGTTTGTTAAATGCTCCTCGTCCTGCTGCACTTTACACCTCCGCTTGTCTCTAGAGACTGGACAAATGATGATACAACTGATAGAATACTTAAACCAAGAATAAGATACATTATAGAATATAACAAATAAAAACCAAGATACAATCCACACACTGTGCAAATAAGCAACAAGTGTGCAGTGTGCTGCTCTTGCAGGCGAGGCGGCTGCTGCTGATGCAATTGCAGCTACTGCTACTTTGGGGAGCGCTCTTCCTGGAACTCTCGACTTCGGCATTGCCACATAACAAATGTTTTAACTAAATTCCACGGGATTATATTTTACAACACATGAAGCGCGTGAAGAGTCTAGCTCGGGAGTTGTATGCCATCCGCATCCCCACCATAAATATCATGATGGGGACGCAAGGAAGGAAAGTTCTGCTCTTCCTTATGGGTGGCAGGCTCATTGAATGGCGGCGGCAATGGCGACACCACTTCGTGTATCACCAACTCTCTCGATGTGAATCTGCCTCGTTCCGGGAGGAATATGATGGGCAGAAGACATATTTTGATCCTTCTGTGTGCCCATGATGAATGATGCAACATGTCGTGCACGCCAGTCGCGCTCACTTCACTATGGCTGGCACCGAAGCGTGTTCTTGGGGTGCAACAGCATCGGATTGTTCTCCCGCTTCAGACACTGGACATCATTGAAGACTGGACTGCTGGTGCCGTGGCTGCCAGTAACTGCAGTATACCTACTCTTGTAAATATTTGTCTTCGCATTTAGATACCAATGAAGAAATCCAGGAAGCGCGGTGGCGGCGTTTAGTATTTAAGATTGTGTGTTTGTGTGTGTGCGTGACGAGAGGTTATGCGCACTCTTGCGGGATGCTTTTGTTTAATTTATTAGATAGGTTTGGTTTTGGTCTGAGACACTGTTGTAAAATATACTTGACTTCGCTAGAATTGGTCTAATTGTGTTAATTGGAGCATCACATCATAGGTAGTGCCTTCTTGTGGTTCATATCAATTTGTGGTGAACATTATAACGTAATGTGTTTTACATATTCTACGTCGAGTAACATTGTTTGTCACATTTCATATCTATGTCTGTTGTGAAGCTGGATGACCAATTTACAATGCTTAGTAAAATAGAAAGACAATTAAGAGAAGCATTTGCTAATGGAAATTAACTTTGAAGATATCTTAGGTATGTTGTTCCCAATGGAGTCTAAAAAATTCATCAGATTTTATATATTTAAGCTCGCTTTTGTGCACTTAAAACTGTTTGCTTAAAATGAAATACACGACTCTCGCACGTACTTGCTCTTAGGGTCAAAGTTGTTGTGGATACTAAAGCTCCTCATAAAGGTACTAATGTGCCAAAAAGCTATAGCGTGTAGGTTAGGTTTAGATATGAAAATAATCGTATGGGAGGGGCGTTTAGCCGGGACGGGCAATTTTCTAAAAAAATGACTTGATTTGGAAAAAAAATTATATTAAAAATCAACGGTTATAGCTACAATAACGCGCTATACCTTTTTGTAAAGCCAAAAACCTCTGTTTTTTTAAATAGTCTTTGAAAAATTAATTTTCAAAGTCAAAATTTTTGAAAAAAATTTAAAAAAAAAATGTGAACTAATTTTTCTCAAAAACATGAAGTTCTTAAAAATAAATTTGTAAGAAGTTTTCAAAAAAACATAGAATTCATTACTAAAATGGCTTGACGAAGTTCTTAAATTCTTTTAAGCACTAAATTAAGTATGCCATTTTTGTTTGTTGAGAAGGATACATTTTTAGAAAATAAATTTTAAAATCGTTAATTTTTTATAGATACAAATTCTTAAGCCATTTTCAAGTAAATATTATATATATAAAAAATTCTTAACACGATTTCGAAAATCGATTTTTGAAAAAAAAACTTTTTTTTTAATCCGAAAAATTTTATTTTTAAAAGTTTAGATATGAAATAATTTGAAAATTTCTAACAATTTTTATCGAAATCCGTTGAGTCGTTTAGGATAAACCCATAAAGAAGAAAAAACGAATCTATAGGAGGTATACCGTTACTAACCGATGAAAAAAAATGTCTGAAATTGATTGAGTTATGAAGGAGAAAATCAGAATTAAAAAAAAACGGTTCTATGGCAGGTACCGTTAATAACGGTTTTTGAAAAAAATAGTATTCATTTAAAGATAAACCTTATCCAAAAAAATGACCATGATTTTTTTAATAAAAATCGTAGGAACAATTTTTGAGAAAAATGAGTTTTTCTAAAACCGGTATATAACAGGTCTGGCGATAGTCTAAAAAAAACGCCACATACCAAGTTTGAAGTAAAGTTTAGGCTGTGGTCTCTGATACATACAGACAGACAGACAGAATTGTCGGACCCACTTTTTTCTCATTCTCTGTCATCGTAATGTCATGTTTGATTGTTATCTCAACTTTTTTTTTGTACGAATGCATAACTTGATATATGATATATATCGCAAGAAAAAAATATAGTTTTGTACAGTTTTGTACAACCAAAGTTTTATACAAGCTTAGATTCTCAGCTAATAAGAGTACGGAAATGGGGACATATTTTTTCCCCAGCCCGGCATATCTAAAATACGCAAAATGAATATGCAATTGTACAGAACTTGTACGAAACTATGAATTTTTTTTTTTTTGCAAAATCTCCGGTCTAAAGACATCGTAGAATGCTTTCTTAGCTGATTTGATCATTATCCTCTGTTAGGGTATGTTTTCTCAAGTAGGCAAAAGTAGGATTGTGTCAAAGCGCTCATTACATATGAAGGGTCACGAAAAAGAACGATCTTATTCCATTTTTATTGAAAATGAGATTATAGTATCATCTTTTAGGCCTCTTAAAAACGAATCGAATGGCAAAAGAATGAAAACGGTAATGATCAACAAACTCTGACAAAAAAAAGTCATAAAAGTCACACAACCTCGAGAAATATGCGGCTTCAAGTAACAAGATTCCAGAGATTTGAATCAAGCATGTCGTCCCCTCAAAAGCAAAGTGTCCCATAAAAAAATCGATTTCAAATACTTGTATTCTTAAAAAATGATTTTTCGTCTAGAGTTATGCGAGGAGCCAAAAGTCCTAAAACAAAAAAAAAATAGTAATTTTTCCTCTATCGAATCGTATAGTTAAGTTTGCAAAAATCACTTAAAAATCAGAAAAATAGAAGGACTTATTTCGTTTCGCATTCAAATAATTATTATTCATGGGTTTTTTTGACAGCATTGCTTGAAAAAGTGTCGTTTTGTATTGAAAGAGTGTAGTTATGTACTAAAATTCTATCTCTTTCTCTATTTATTGTTCGAATGTACCCGGTCTTTTAGTAAGTAGTATAGAGAGTATAGAAAGTCGCATGCAAATAATCAATATTTTTGAGATGATGAGGTCAGATTTATGAGAATTTTGCCGGTTCGGTAAGGTATAATCAAAGTCTTTAACAAAATCAATTTTCAGAAATACTAACGATATGTTGTCTATTTTGATTTGATTATTTCTCGAAACCTACTCTCATTCTTAAGTTTTCCGACTCATTCTGAAGAAAATAATCTCTCTATAAAAACTAATTGGACGTTCACATTGTTAAAAAAAATTTAACACTCTTATTTAATTGTCTATCAGCATTATTCTACCTCAGACACTATTGTGTCTTCGCAAGTAAGTCATCATCAACTCAAAAAATTTAAATCTCAAACAAAAGATCTTACAAAGTTAGGCCAACAACTTCAGCCGTAATTTCTCACAATTTAATAAAACAATATAAAAATTACAAAAAAAAAGAAATTCCCTGAATAAAGTTATTAGCTCTAAGCGAATTATAATACCTTCAGACTCATCCGACATAAGAGTTCCTTTTTTTATATTTTATTTGTTTGTGGGAATCATTAAATTACTTCTTTGGCACTGGATGAAATAAAAAAAAAATCTGCACACCATATCACAATGTTCTACGTCGAAACACGAAAATGTAAAAACCACGTTGACTAGGGCTGAGTTATTCCCTTTTTTTAACAACTATTGAATGGATGAGGTGAGGACCATGGTCCTTTATATTGCTTGTGCTTCTGTGGATAACTTGAGCTAATACTCTCTTGCGCTAGAGTTTTGTCGACAACTTATAGACTCACTATACAGACAACACGTTACTGCGATGACGACGACCTCGTTTGTCATCCTTGTCGTACTTTGTCCTTGAAATAATTCTTTACCCTCTTAATTCATCATAATTCCATCTGCGTGATGAGTTGGACAACACACAAAAAATAAAATAAAAAAAAATAAGATGAAAACGACAACAGGCAGCACTGTACCTACAAAAAAAAAGAGTTAAATGAACATGAAAAGAACGGAATTTTGCACAAGTGTCCACAAAGGACGACACAAAATTCAAAGACATGCATGCATACGTAATAAGTATCTTAAAGAACATTATTCTCGCTCCTCTGTGCTGGCCTGTCTATTTTTTGTTCTTTGTGCATCGCAAATTGATGCAACACAGAAAAGAATCTGACTGCGAGATGGAAGCTGATACAGTGAGTCTGAGAAATTTATTTTATCCCAAAATTTTAATTTGTTTTTTTTAAATTTACTTATATATAATACATGTATATGTGTACAAAATCAGAGAAAAAACTAATTTCAGTTGATAAATAAACCCAAGAAATTCAAACAGTTTTTGTTTCCATTTGGAGACATATCAGAAAGATCAAAAAGTCTTGTGAGCAAAAGTATAAAAAATTATAATTTTATTTTATTTAAATACGTATACATATTATGTATGTATATTATATATTACTAAGCATTATAGACTCAAATTCCCAAAATGTAACGCATATATTTTTCTAAACTGAGGTCCTTCTTCAGATAAAAACTTCGTGTGTAAAAGTAATTCCCAATAACCAAAATTTCCCATTATTTGGCTTGGACCCGAAAAAATCGAATATAAGTTCAGAGTAATGAATAAAAAAACCCAATAGCACATACTATGCACCTGGTCTTTTGTAATCTTGATTCTCATGAACACGGAATTATTTTTAGGAGCTTTTATTAATCTCACATTATTTGTAGATGTTTTGGCACTTGTTGTACAAAGTTTTTCACCACTAAAGAAACACCCTTTCACTTAAAATATTTGAATTGACTCTGTCTGTTCTTGGATTCTATATAACAACTGAAAGCTTTATAACAAATTTCATTAATGTACCATTATTTTAAAAAGGTGTACGCTAATATTTTATCTATCATTGCAAACAAATGGTAATAGCTTTTTTTATCGTTGTCGAGTCGAGTTATTTTTGGTTTTATTTGATCCAGGATTAAAAACAATACCCTTAAATCCAATGTAATAATCTCTACTTGCCCCCTTTAAATGCACTTTATAAAATAAAGTCAATAGGGGAATTTTGGGGGACTTTAAACCAGCTATAGAGAGTAGGTCTAGGAACGTTTCTAGAATTATTTTATTTTTTGAACCAAATATAACGGTACCTGCCATATACAGGCATTAGAAAAACTTTTTTTTTATAAACGGTTCCTACAACTTGGATTACAAAAATCATTATAGTTTGTGTGGGTTCAGTTCTATCTTTTTATGGAAAATATTTTTTTCTTTATTTCTATTACCTGTACCAACCGTAACCATCTAACTGTTTTGTCCATTTCTAGCTGTGTCCTTAATGATTCGATTTCAACAGTTGTAAAAAATTGCATAACAATTTAGAAACGGCTCTCGCTCTATTGATTTTCAAAATGTTCTTTCTACAAAATTTATCTTTATAGAAGAAATTAAATACTTAGTTTTGAAACCGAAATCATTTAAGAAGCTGTTTTAGTCATTTTTTACTGTCAGCCCTATTCTGAATGAAAACTCCCGGGGAAATGTTTTTGAGAGAAGAGCTCACAATCGAAAAGTTGCAACCAATTTCGTTCTTTTTTCACTTTTACGTTATTCTGAACACAAGGGGAACAAATAACAAGCGAAAACATAATGAAATTCCGGGAATATTTCGATTTGGAACCCTTCTCCCGAAAACATTTCCCCGGGAATTTTCGTTTAGAATAGGGCTGTGTGTGTTTTTTTTAACTTTGTTTATAAAACTGCACATTTATTTATTAATTCATTTGAATCCATGTTTTGCTTAAAGAAACAAAGAGATGAAATAAAATTGCAAGGTATGGTGTTGCCTCATAGTTAAAACACGAAAAATTCAGGATGGGGGTAGATTTTTCAAAATAAAAACTACACAAGAAACGTTGAAACTTTCGCCCTTTTTGTTTTTTTTTTGTTATTTAACAATATTTTGTAACCAAGCCTAATATTTGGATTCGCACCCCCAAAAACATATAAAGATATAAAGTAGAAACTAACCAAAACTACCCAAAAACTTTTCTGATAAAATCATACTTTGACTGGATTATGGATTGTTAACGAATAATAAATTAATTTTAATTTTTCAAAAAAAAAAAAAAATATTTTTGGAAGATTGTATTACCTTAGACATTCGCAGTCGATTTTTTCATAAGTCACTTTTTTCTTATCATCTTGTCACTAGTGTTGGATGTCCTATAGTTGTGGTTGTCAGTTTGAGTGTTGGTAAATTTTCTGCGGACAGCCCTCAAAAATTTACAAATCCAATTAGCGATGGTTCTTAAGCAAAATACTCCGGAACGGTTAATTAAACCTTGATTTGCCTACAAAAATCTCAAAAAGCAGTTCTAATTTCGGCCGTCATTCCTCCGCCACACAATTTGCAATTTTTTCATAGTTCTTAAAGTCTCTAAGATATCTGTTATCAATAATTTGTTATCACATGATGGTTTTATCATGGTAGGTTCGAATCTGGTTTGTATCCTCCTTAGCCAATAACTTACTTCACCGAAAATGCGGCTTTTATAAGCTGATGTCTGATTTAAAATATGTTAACTGAGTTTTTGCTACTGTTTTTATATAAGTGAGACGAAAAAAAATATTTTGTTGATCTCTTTTGCGAAGTAATGGCAAATGGAAGTAAGTAGGTGCACTACACAAGCTATTTTCAAAACCTACGAAATTTTCTTCACGCAAAAAGAATAATTTAGTTCGTTAAGCGTCGTCGCTTCCCTTTCCACTATGAAAAAGTTATACTTTTTTGGTTAATATCTTCTGTTCTGTTCTGTATAGAATAGTAAAACTAAACAACAACAAATAGACATTTTCTTAATATCAACACCAACTTTGTGATGTTATTATTATAGTAACAGATCTATAGTTTTCTAGTTTGGGTGCATTTAACACTTGCTATTTCCATAGATGAGAGTAAAATAACAGCTTTTATGTTTCTCTCCATCACTTATGGCCGTTTCGAATGTTTGGTTTTCAATAATTTTTAAAATGTAACACAAACTGACAATTCTTTTCTGTCTATCCTTCTCACCTCCCACGAACACTACACTTTCTCTGAACTCCACCCTTGCTGAGAAAAGTAAGTATAAATACCTAATTTTCTTTTAAATACATCTATGAAAGTGTTTGATCTACTGTAAAACAAAAGAGTTGACAAAAGAACTCGAAATTAGAGAAAGTTCTAAATTTTAATATGAATCATACAAATTTGAATTCATTAATAGAACCATGTTTGCCTCAATGTACATTGTAAATTCAAGTTCATGTGCCCTAC
The DNA here is from genome assembly GCA_948107695.1 of Meliscaeva auricollis. Lineage (NCBI taxonomy): Eukaryota > Metazoa > Arthropoda > Insecta > Diptera > Syrphidae > Meliscaeva > Meliscaeva auricollis. The sequence continues at coordinate 15,030,149 of OX403616.1, read as the reverse complement.
AATACATTTGCTTGTGTGTAAGTGTGTGTTGAAAAAGAATTTGCCTCAAAATGACAGGAAGAAGTTACCCCTCAATTGTTCCACCTCCTCCATCATCACCATAAAATAAAACCACACGTTCGATCCACAGCGCATTTTGGGTTTTCTGTGTGCGCATATACTGTGCACCCTATGGCATCGCGCACAAGAATCCAAAGAGGGCGGTGAAGTTGGTAGTGAATGAATTACGCACAAGTTCCTTGAATCTTAATTACAAAATAATCGTCGGACATGACATATAAGTTATGATCATACCTTACAGCCTCTCACCGAAAAATCGCCTCACAATACCCTTTGGTAAAATGCAATACTACTGAAAGAACGTTGATATGGAGTTTTATGCAGACAAACAAAAAAAGAACAACAACGACAACAACAAAAAATGACGGTTCATTCAATTTCCGTGGGAAATTTTCACGTTTAATTGTTTCATGGACGAGTGTTGCTCCATCGAAACTCATTTTTTCTTATACATCCATGTTTGTTGCTTAGAGAATATTATGCGGGTTGCTTCCTTTTCTTTCAGAAAGTTGATTTTTTTCTTTATGTGCTAACGAATATTAAGTGCATTGCGTACTTTTATAAATAGCCAAAGCTTAACAAACATCCATGGAAAGAGGACAATACTGGATTAAAAATAAAAGAAAGAAAAAAAAGGATGAAAGTACGGTACATGCGCTTGCGCTGATTAATACAATCAACTAAAAATCCAGCTAGACAGACAGAGAGAGGGAGAGAAATTTAATCTGCAACTGGTTAATTGCGTTGTAGAGATTCGACTTTAATATTATGTTGAAGTCATTAATATCACGAATCAAGGAGGAGGAATTTAATTAGTTCCCTGTGCGTGGATTTATATTTTCGAAGAAAACAAATGGCTGCTGGATGTTGTGTCCTCACTCGATTTTTTTTTCGTTTTTAATTTTAGTGAAAGAAGGAGGCAAGTCAAGCGTGTGGCAACATTCCACACACTCTGGAATTCCATTAAAAGTAATTGCATATCAACATTATTAGCATGTGTTTCGAATAAATTAGAGAGGCTGGCTCGCTGGACGCAGCGCTGACTAAAGCTGGCTGGCTGAATGCAGAAGAAGAAAGCAGCACGAGTGCATGTTTAGCAATTTGTCTTTTTGGGTAGCAACTTATTTACACAAAAAAATGGGTCAATGGGGATAATATTTTCTCAGTTAAACCAAAAAAAAAAAAAAAACTTTCCATTATTTGAGACGGGTTCTTGAGTGTTTAAGTTTTAAATGCATTTCCTGGATTTATTACAGTATTATGGTTTAGTTTTTTTTTTCACAATTTAAGAATTCATTGGTTATTCAAAACTGATTAATCTTGTTTAGTAAATGTTTTCTTTCCTCCAATTTTGGATTTTTTGAAGCAATAAGTTTTCAATACCTCACGTGTGTTTAATGAATTTGTTCCGCACAGAAAAGAACTAAAAATAACAGAAAAGTACAGGTTTGTGTGTTCCATGACAAAAAAAAAAAATCTTGTTCCAAACTGTTCTACATTTTTTCACATTTTTTTTTTTCCATGAAGTTTTCGAGAACAGTTTAGAACAAAATTTTCTGCCCCTACTTTTGGGGTAGATCAACTTCGTGAAAAGTGTCAAACGTCGCGTCGGTTGAGTCGTGTGTTTGGGATTAATTTGATTGATTTTTTTTTACAGATTCTGTTTGAAAAAAAAAAATGTAAAATTAATTAGAATTTTTTTTAGAAATCTAAATTTCGATTGCCAAATTCAAATTTATGAAACACGAAACTGAATTTTCGGTTCTTTTTTGTTCTGATAGTTTACAAGTACTTGTGCTGTTCTGATCTAGATTTTCTCTATTAATTACAACTAATATTAGATAAGTAAGAAAATTTTCAAATAAAATTCATAAAAAACGTTTTTTGAAAAACGTTTTTTTGCAGAAAAGCATTCATAATGCAGCAGAATTTTGAATTGTTCCAGTGTTTTTAATAATTTATGTATTTACTTCAACATTCTAAGCAACTTTAACTGCAAGAACAAGTTCTTACGACCTAGTCGTGCTTTTTACTCTTTTCTGGAACGGTATTGAGATTTCTGGTTTCTTGGGTTTCGTGTGTTGCTTTAGCTGGCAATCTAACAAATTTTGACTAAAAATTATTTTATTTCGGTCTTAGTTTTGTTTGCTTTTATATTCGCGAAGAGAGGAGATCGGAATTGTGGTTCGATTTTTGGTAGATTCGGAATATGACTGCTTTCTTTAATGGTCGAAATGGAACAGACCTGTTGTCATGTTTAGGTATGTGTAGGTATATTACTTATCTTTTAATCTGGCTGTGAGCTCTATTATTTGTGGCTCATTGTATTGTGTTACCTATTTGTATCAAGTTTCCTTCGAAGTCATAGTTTTCGAGAGTTTCGTATAATTATATAAGCATGACCAACGTTTCTTTCTGTAGGTCATTCGGTAACTGTGGCTATAGTGTTCTAGTCAATTGATCCTAAGAAATTTTGGTATTAGCTGTTGCGTCTTAAAGTAATTGATCCAGATAAGAACCAATTCTCCAAATTCAATCCAAGTTTTTCACCAGTACCCGCTGATGATAGCGTGGATACATTGGGCCCTATCAAGAACCTCCATCGGAATTTTTTCAATAAGCTGCAATGCTATTAGAAAAGAACTAAGCGGACGTGTGTTGGTTTGTGGAAGAGCAGTTGCGAACCCTCTTACAATCCAGTCCTTAGCATACTTTTTATTCAGAACATGCTCATGATAAAGGTCTTTGAATAACTGGTGCTTCAGAAGTCTCTTCACTATCTCCTTTACTATCTAAATCCGATAGACTAACTACTTGGTGCGACTGACTATACTAAAGGTTAGGAATATGAGTTAAGAAAAGAATAGTATGCTTAATGGATTAATATTTAACGCAATGGAATATCACGTCAGAGGTCTGGGTTCAACCCCCAGTCTACGGCAACTTATTTTTATTCTCATGAGCACAGCTACTGACTGTTCGGCAAATGATTTGTGTAATGACAAAGTGCATCTCAACATAGCCGTTTGGTAGGTTCCTTCCACACACACAGGTATAGTAAAGTGTGTCAGTCAATAGGCCTTGGTAAGCTATAGTTGCACCAAAAATGTATTTCATTATTAATGTCTATGTCTATGCTTAACTTTAAAAACGCTGAATCTAAGAAAAAATATAGAAATCGGGTTATATCTCGTTGAGGAGCTTATAATTGAAATTTGTTTTCCATTGGATGACATTAATCAATTCAATGTCAAACTCATTTCAAGCCACAACTACTCTAAAGCTGTCTATTTACTTCTGAGAGCAGAGAAACTATATTACCTACATGAATCTTTATTGACTTCAATCACAAAACCGTTATATAATTCCTGATACTGCATGCCTCATTGGCAATTCGTCTTTACTGCAGATCAATCACCTTCCATAATGACCTTAAAGGATATATTCCGCACTGTCAGGCTCGATGCCACAGCCAGTGTCAGATAGCGCCACAACGATTCCATGTCACAATCAATTACAATCCCATTTGGAAGGCATTTCTAGCCAAGTCTTCTGCCACCAACAACAGCAACAACTACTACTACTGTGACATGGACACCTATAATTTAATTCATTTGCGCGCAATTAAAATCAAATTCATCTCTGCCCGGCGGAGAACACTCATTGAGGAGTCTCAGTCCCAGGCGTTAGAAAGATACCTTGCAAATCCTCATCTTTCACTATTTATGTGTATAGTATATCTACCTGATGTGTGCCAGAAGCTAGAAAAAGATGAGAGTGTTCATCATTGTGCTTCACCATCACCAAAGCAACTTCTTCTTCTTCTACCTTCTGCTTTGCTCTTTTACCTGAGATGGTGCGATCAGCTTGTTCCTCTCAAATACTTATTCAATTACGCGCAGCTGACTGAGCAAATCTATCGCCATGGATGGAGTGCTCTGTGGCTAAAGAACTCCAGAGATCTCCGTACCGACACGATACGATAGATTCCATGTGACACGAGTTGGCAGCAATTTGTGGCCATGCCATGCCACAGCGCACAAACTCTGTTCCACTAGAAACAAAACAAAAAAAACACAACAAAAAAAAAACAGGTGCAGGAATTATAATGTCATTGAAATGCACCAGCAGCATCAGCAGATCATTGGTGAATGATGATGGTTCTTCTTCCAGCAAGGAATCGAAATCAGAATCGGATTTGGATGCAGTGCGCAGTGTCATAGTTAATCTGTGTGCTCCTCTGATGTGCAGAGTAGCGGTCTCATGTCTTATAGACTGCACACATGACTTGAAACGTGGCGCAAACGTTTCAACACTCTTAGTCTTGAGTTGCTGCAATGTCAAAATGTAGATAATTGTTTGTGAAGATGTCATGAAGAACTCGCAGCTGAGAAAGAAAAACACACGAGATCAAAAAAAACTCATGAAATAGAACGGACTGACTGGTTCAATGGGAACTTTGGATTTTAAGTTATTTACTCGAGAGAAGTATTGGGCAAGCCACTATAGTTGATGCTCTGACGAACAAAACAAAAAAAAGTTGGCCTTTTCCGTTTGGCAGCTTGAGGCCCTGAAGCAGATGGCATTTACAAAAATGCAGGTCAGGCTTTGAGACTTTTGATTGTTATTCTAATAGCTCAAGAAGTAGTGTTGCTTTAAGGGTTGATCTTACAGAATGTAATTTTTTTCTGTCACTAGATGCGGAAGTTTGATAGTTGGAAGTAGAACAAAATCGAATCGATAGATTTAAATTTTGTTCTATCCAACAGCATATGGTTGATTTCGGAAGATTTAAGAAAATTCTTCAAACTTTAATTGATGATTGAAAATATTTAAACGACCAACACCTAGACTATGTTGGTTGGTGTTGCTCGTGATTTTTTTTAAAGACTTCTAGTATACTCTCCGATATTGTGCACCGAATCGATAAACGTCCATTCGGACGACATTAGTTTCGTGTTTTGGTAACTCGATATGACGCAAATAAGATCGTGTTACGGGACTTGTTTATATGTTTTTTTTTGTTGTTGTTTGTGTTTGTTGGCCTTCTGTTGGTGGTTTTAGGTTATTTTTTTGTTTTGTGCTTGCAAGGTAAATGGATAATGTTGCAGAAGACTGAAAAGTTAAGCGATGTGCACTTCTGTACAAATTATAGCGTTTTGATCTGGAATCAAGTTGCAAGTCTTATTTTTTTATATTTTTTTTTTAATTTTTCAGATAAAGTTTCAATGACAAAATATTTTAATACATGTGAAAACCGTGAGAGAAATGGTAGGTAGTCAATTTTATAAAACATAAAAATGAAGTTTATTTTTAAAGACCGTTAGAATGATTTCTATTTTTTTAAATATTGATATTAGGGTGCTGCTTTGATGATTATCTAGTAGACTGTAAAGGATTCAGTTTTAATTTGCTTTGTTTTTTGTTTCTTTTTTCTAAAACTTTGATGATGTCCAAGATGAGTAAGTAATAAAATCATTGATAGGATAAAAAATGATACTAAAAGAATTCGATGGAGTTTTATAGAATCGTTTCAAGTCTAAAAGGTTTTACTTAATGCTACTGATAACCTTTTTGATAAGCTTAAGTAAATAGTAATGCATATCTTATATTCAAAATCGTTTCAAAATTCACAGAATGTGTTTAGATAAATATAGTCGTGTTCTTTTTTCAACACTACTTAGTAATGAAAAAGACACGTCTCATGTTTTGACATTGACATAGATATTCAGTACCTAGTTTCTACATACTAGATAAAACTAATTTCATTGTTTTCTGAATTTTATGTTATGATCCCATAAAGTTCTTCTTTAACGTTTTTATTTGCTTAAGGAAATTTGGAGAAATGCTTTATACACCATAAGGAAGTCCTGGCCTATAGTTTTAGCTTCTGTCGTTCGATCCTCTCAGCCACTTTTCAAGTCATCCAATTTTACACCGCAAGTTATTATAGATCTAAGATAACCTACCTGTATATAAATATTTTTCCTCCAAATAATTGAGAATTAAATAGTCAAAGAGCCGACAGCAAATTTTGGGAATGGATGTATAACCAAAATCTGAGTAGGCAGTTTTATAGGTATACACCCGTCTTGATTTCAAATTCAAAAGTCTGGCAGGTTTGTTTTTCAGCCTTCTGTGGTTTTGGGGGAGTTGAAAAACGTGATAATTCCAAGTCATTGCAGAAACCCAAATCCACATCAATTGAATTTGTTAATATTAAAACTGATGTTCTGTCATTTTTCCTAAGTCTGGAGACCTCAATCGTGAAGATCTGATTATTAGAACTCAAGCAATAGATTAAGGAGTTCCTCAGGAATCGATCTTGGAACCCATATTTTGTATGCATAAGCTTTTTATCAATGTTACCACTTGACAGTTTATTGACATCTTTTGCAGATGATGTATGTATGTCTTTCTTAAAGAAAAAGACAGTAGTCTTAATCTTTAACCAGGTATGAATGGGATATTAGTTTGCTGACATTTTTTCAGCACATAATATAGATAAGTTCGAAGTCTGTAGCAAAATATTTATTAGTTTTTGAACTCAAAAATTTGCTATTCACTTCCGAATAGTTGATGTTTTTAATAAAACTTTTAATAAAAATATCTCCATTAAATATGGAGTAAAACTTAAGTGGTGATATGTTTTGGAAAGTGTGAATGAATAAAGCTGAGTATTTGAGGTCAACAATTGACTCAAAAATATGTTTACTTGTGTAACTCTTAGATAATATTAAGTGACGATAAGTTTTTAAAAAAGTTGATTAACGTTTCCACCTACCCCCCCCCCCCCCCATTTCAATGTATGTTAAATCTTGCATAGATATTCTTTGTACCGTTTTCTAGGTTACATGTTCCACAAGTTTAACCAACCTGTCATCTATTAAGTATAGATATACGTAATAAATAAAATACACAGTTGTGATGAAATTCCTTCTAGTCGTCAATATTTCCTAACGTCGTAGTCGTACCTACATTGCTTTTAAATAACAGAAAAAAAGATATGAAAGTTCGTTAAATACTATAATTTACAAACCTAACGATTATGTATGAACTAATACCCGGTTCTGCGTTTTCACCAGTGATCCTAATCACCATAAAACTGTCTTACACTAAAGTCGTTCAAGACTTCCCTTCTTAACATATTTTACTCAAAAACTGTCTAATCACATTTTATTCAATCCCACACATACCTTTACGCTTTAAGCGACAACCTGTCCTGGTGTTTAGCGGCTCTTTGAAATACTTCAATTTCCAATGATATCCCAGAGCTGTCAACCACTAAGCTCTCTTCCATATCCTGATTCAAATCAGAGATTCAAAGATGTATCCAATCCATATACTAAATGAAGTCATTAACATAACACACACACACACACACACACACAAACACAAAGTATAGCGATACACCACAAAATGCCCATAACGTATTATAAAATATCTCTTAGAATGACACATACGTCTTATGCATATGCATCTACGCATACACCATCTACCATCAGCATGCAGAACAGCAGCCATGTCAATGCATAAGCAGCATCACTGTGACTTTATTGGTGGCCACTCAATTTGTATATTGACCAAGAAGTAGGAGATGCCACATAAAATCTGTCCAAATGTTGTTTTGGGATTTTTTTCTTCAATTCTTCCCGCAGAATCTCAAACTGTGTCTGTGTGATGTTTCTACAGCGACCGCGGTGCGACCGCCTGTGAGGAGCATCAGTTAACCCTTCGTTCCGCTTCCACCAAGCAACTGCTGATGTCGCTGCCAATATCTTGCCGGTTATGTCTGCATCCATAATGGCAATAATATAAACATTCAATATAAACATTGTTTTTAATTGGCCCATTAACATTGAAAACTAAGAATGCATTTTGAAGGAAGTGCCACAAGGTGGAACGGTAGGCCCCGAACTCTTCTCCGCGAAGGAGCTTCCTGTTGTTGGTTGAGATTCTTTTTGTAATTTTCTGATGATGCGTGGTCCTGGCGATAAGTTGTGGCCGTCGATTGAGCTGTTAGATTGTTTAAGGCGCTTGTTGTGGCGTGAAATTCGTTATTTTTTTTTGTTCTTTTTAGTTTCTTTTTCGAAAAAAATATTCCGTTTGGTATTTTTATGATAATTTACTCCAGAAAAGTTGCTGATATCAGCCAGAAGAGAACAGAACCTGAACCAGAAGCAGAAGCAAGCTGATTGTGACGCAATGTTTTTCGCTGATGCGTAAACCATTTTTGTTAATGTACCTACAACAACACCAAAAAGATTCTGTTAGATAATTTTTTCTAATAAAATATTGTTAAATAGTGCGAATTGGTTTTTTGCACTTAATTAATGGCCAGGGTGATGATTGTTCGATGTGCTTGGTGATGGTATGGTAGTTTGGCAACAACGTACACGAAGATGAGGACGAAACAGAAAAAAAGAAGACGAAGTCAAGAAGACGGAACACGGTCAATGTCTTGGTTTGTGGAACAACCGGATTTCGTAGGTGGGAATAAAGAATTTGTGTATAGTGTTGCGATCTGGCCAACCGATCTGGTGGTGGTCTTTTGTGGTGGCTATAGCTGGCTGGACTGTTGTGCCGGTCATGAGCTTGTGCTAATGAAATGTCGAATTGATTGGTTTTTCAAGAAAAGGAATTAAATAGTTTAAAGGAATGATTAAACAGAAATAGTTGAAAAGAATGAAGAACAGGGAAATAGAGGGTAGTATGAAGGGATAGAATAGGAGTAAGAGCTGTATGAATTAAAAAAAAAAAAATTATAAAACTGTGGAATTCGATAGAAACTAATGGAGACCACCTGAAATGAAGATATTTCCTTCTTCTTCTAGTTTTGCTCAATGTGGACGGTTGAAATAAATTTGTGGATTTGTTTGCATTTAAAGTCATCGAATAACAGATGATGTGGAAATCTGACAGCTTTATTCAAGAACCAGGAAATCGATAAAGCTACTAGGTATTTGTACCATACATAATCATAGATGCGTACCTTAGTTGGAATTTAATTTTTTGAATTTAAAGATTCAAACAAAATTTAAAGAAAAAGAATAAAAGTGTTAAAAAAATTTATTTTGCATCAGTGCTTGAAAGTTTCAAGGCAATTGAGTAACTTTTCAATGGAATTGTAGTTCAAATCCCTCCAAACAAAATTCTGCATTAATATCGCCAGAAACTTCACACTTGTATTATTTATAAAGATAGCCAATGGAAATGCGGCATTTTAAGTCACTTAGATAATTGAATCACTAATAGATGATAAAAATTATGAAACACTTTCCGGTTTTCATAGCGGAAAATCGAAATTTTTGCCCTCAGCTAAACTTAGCAAGAAATAATTTTAGATTTTATTTTTCGGGATCACATTGCAGTAATAACCGCACATAAAAATCGAAAATGAAGTTGCTGTTTAAGAAGTGCTTGTAAGTTATTGTGATACTTAGCAAAAGACGTTCAGATAAATTAGATATACAGATGGTTCAGGGAAAAACGCAACATAAATAGTAAATGGTTCTAACAAAATTCAAACATGTTTCGTTAGTGTTATTTTCACGTTGAGGTATAACTGTATTACAAATTGGTACCGAATTAAAATCTGGTAAAAATGTAACAAGGAACCAAGAATCTAAAGAGTCCATTAAATTTGTTTGGGTGAAGACCAACGAAAGGCACGATGTCCAATAACTTTGACACTGCAAAACAAATACGGCTTCCTTTGCAGTTACTAAATACAAGCATGTTTTACTATAGGAGGGGTAGGTCTATCTCTCCTCGTCTAGGCAGGCAACACTTACAATCAAGAAATATACTGTTTTTGAAAGCCAAAAATCAGGACTTTATTTAAATTTTTAAATATTGTTATTTCCATTTATTGTTTTTAAAAAAAAAAATAATTTAAAACTAAAAATATTTAAATAAGAAGGTATACTATTTTGGTTTAGATTTTGAAATGTAGTATTTCATTTTTTTTTTCTGAAATAAACTATCTACATGAATTCTTAATCGAACTTGAAAAACCAGTTGAAATTGAAAATTATTATAGGAATTTTTTTTTCTTCAGAAAATAAAAGAAATCTATAAAAAAAAGTATTGACTGAAATATTAAATTTTCTCGAAAAAACACCCTTTCACCCAAAATAATTTTATGGACAAAATATTTGTATGGACTCTTTATACTCTTGGTTTTTATGATAAATAAAACTTCCCCCCTCAAAAAAACACCCTTTCACAAAAAATATTTTTCAGATCTATCTATATTTCTTGTTCTTGTTTCAAATGAAATGCTTTTTTACTTTTAAAAGTGTATCACTTTTTTTCATGGACTTTGGTTAAATTTTACCTTTTAAGGCAAAAATAAAGCCACATTTGTTTAAAATAGAGTATAACTTTTTAAAGAGTAGTCGTATTGTCTTCGTTTTGATGTCCTTAGATTACATAAAAAAAATACCTTAAAATCATGTATCATACGTTTATATTGCAGCACAATTTTTTTTGGGGTCTATTCTCCCCCGTTTAGCCGGGAGGGAAAATTAAAAAAAAAATTACTGAATTTGGAAAAAAATTATTAAAAATCAACGGTTATACCTACAATAACGTGCTATACCTTTTTGTAAAGCCAAAAACTTTTTCTTTTATAGGATTTTTGTAAAAAGCTGCTTTTTGAAATAGTTTTTGAAAAATTAATTTTCAAAGTCAAAATTGTTGAACTAATTTTTCTCAAAATGTTATGTAATTAAGTACCTACTAATTTATTTTCTTAAATTCGATGCTCGAATTTTTTTTAAACAAAAACAGAAATCCGGATGCAAATAAATAAATATTTGTTTTTCCAAATTAAGTCATTTTTTTAGAAAATTGCCCCTCCCGGCTAAACGGGGGAATATTTTCATATTTTCTAAAGTTAAATATACTCTCTTTCGGTCAGTGCATGGAGTTGTTCCTCCTGAACGCAAACACCCATAAAGTTGTAACTCTATGTTTCTAAAGTTAAATATGTATATTCAAAATTGTAAATCAAAAGTATTAACAATGTAAGCAACTTTAGCCATATGAACTAGTACGTGCATTTTGTTTTTCATAGATCTAGGGTCTATAACACAAAACTACAAGTATACTTATTTAATAAGTGAAATTCCTCAATTTTGTATGGAAAAATGTATGATTTCACTTGTAATACAAGTACTACTTGTCATTTTGTGTTATATGCTCCTGGTGGAAGTGTGAATATCTGGTCGATTGGAGACTGTTTTAGATAAAATCTATATAGCTTAGTATAGCACCGCCTTTAAACTCAATACTATTTGCACAAAGGCAATTGGTAAAAACAAAATGCATGTCCAAGGCAATATAGAAATAATAAAATTAACCCATTTTTTGTCGCTAACTCAAGATTTTGCGGATATTACGGAATTTGTGCATACCGTTTTGTAATCCATGCAACCAGCTTTACAAAACGTGCTAGGCTCATATTTTTTGAGTGTCACACAGTGTAATTTTATGATTAACGCCCTATTTTTCGTCTAATTTCACTGTACTACTTAGCAAAAAAATGGTAAATAAACAAAATCTCAAAAACAAACAAATTGTTTCCGAGTTGGTTATACCCTATTTAGTTTTTTTTTTTTTTCAAAAATCAAAATCTCAAAAATTAAAGATTGTTTCTAAGTTGGTTATACTTTATTTAGTTTTTTTTTTTACAATATTTGCGTCTTTTGTCAAAAAAAATATACATACCATTGTCCGTCTTGTGACTCGTGCTATTGTAAGATTTAAAATATAAAAAATATATCAGAACTCTCGGAACCATAATAATCTTGTTACGCATTTTAAGACTGAAAGAAATGTTTGGACTCTTAACTTCATCTGCCATCAGCAAAGTTCCTTCTTATATGGAGCCGACGGCCCATGCTGAGTGACTTACAAACCAAAAGTGAACTTAACCGCCCACAGCTATTGTACCAAACAACCGTCACTGACAAAATTAATATCTCAACAAAGTTAACAAATATTATTCACTCAATCTAATTACTATTCATTACGGCACAATTGCCTCTCAGTTGATTGTGCCACAAGAGTAAAAGACATTCATAGTTGTTATAGATTCGAATATAGACATGGCGTACTTTACGTATATATTTGCATCTATTTCCATATGGTAATCGGTTCTTGGCAATCACCCTCTTGCGCTCTAAATCAAACTTAATTTACTTTCATTCAAATTGACCGTGTGGAGTTGCTGCAACAACACTGCACCACTAGATTCTGTTTAACTTCATCACCTCCTACTCTAATACTGCACCGCGCACCGACTCGGCTTACTACCGCCACCACCACCACCACTACCGCACCGGCTCGGCTGGGGCAAGCCGTTTTTATGCCTCGAAGGAGTATCGAAACTGAAGCTGGATCTCTCTAATGGAAACCAAAAATAAAAAGAGAATTAGACTCCTCGGGCTTATTGATCCATTGATTGCTTAGTTGGTTACTGTTTTTGTGTTTTGTTGTTGCTGCTGATTACTCTAGCACCGCCATCGCCACCACTACCACTACCACCACCACCACCTTACCATTGATCGCCTTCTGGATTTGTTGGTTGGTGCGGTGGCGTATGATGATAATGATGATGATGATTACGATGGCGATGGCGGTGGCATGGAGCGCTTATGATTTTTCGATAGATTTTTCAAAAATTGTAATCTCAATTGCTCATGGAAGTTGATGGTTACTGTTGCTGCTGTTGTAGCTACCACAAAGTGACTTTATATAGCTGATGGTGAATTTTCCATGATTAAGTGATCATTTTACGCCCACTTCATTATTTGTGGGCGGTTTATTGAGTTGCCAATCGATTTACCCAGGCACACACGTTTGAATTTTGTTTACATTTTGCGTCGAAATCAAATCCAAATTGAACTTAATTTTCATGTTACAACTCAAATATGTGAAATTCTTTAAACAAAGAAGATAAACTACTTCGCAACATTCCACATTGATGATTTGAGTTCAAAGGAAAAAATGCTAATTTAAGTGAAAATCTCATTGGATAGTGTGTGGTATAGGCAACAAAAAGCCACTGGTGAGTTTTTAGTCACGGAGCAGTTCCTAGATAGGAATTTGGTTTATTAGATTCCTCTGTGCAACTTAGCTGTGTTATGTGTGTCCAAAACTGGATCGCTGAAATAAAAAGTCTCAGTTGATGGTGGCGTTGCTTATTCATGAAATGCACAGGGACAAGGGGAAAAGTGCGACTTTCGCAAGTGAAAAGCTGTTAGAAAATGAAAAATAGGTCTGATAAAACTTTCTTCTTTTTATTTGTTTTTTTTGCAAAGATGATTTCAAGTTGAGATAAGATGTGGGAAAAATGATTGGTTAGTGAAGAAATATTTCAATACCTATGATACAATTTGACAGCAACTTTTAAAATCTATAAAACAGCCGGTGCATCTTTGTATTAAAAAACTTATGTATATTTACTTTTTTACTCTTTTTTAGTTTTTCACCTGTTTTTGTGGTAAATTCTTCACTCTTGCAAAGAATTGTGTAATTTCAAAATTATTTTTTTTATTCATTTTCTTTGCTATTTAATAGAAACATGTGTGCTTTCTCTTAAGCTACTTAACCGATTTTGATAAAAAAAAATTATTCAGATATAATAATAGCTTAAAAATTACGTGATAGAAAAGTTTTTGGCTTTAACAAAAAAACTTTCAATTATTTTGTTTTTTTTTTTCTAACACATTTACAGCAAGAAGGTAAGCAGCCGTCCTTTTTTTTAAAGCTATTAAGAGCGGTTTTATATTGTAAAAAAATAAAGTGATTTTAAGCTCAAATATCTTGAGAACTAATAAAGATATCGAAATAAATTTATAAAATGGTCGGAAAATTATTTCAAAAATCTCATGAAAAAATAAAGCGAAAACATCAAAAACTGCGAAAAATTGTTTTTTTTTTCTCAAACATCTCATCTCAGGAATCAATAAAGGCTTAATTTATATTACTTCTCCGTACACGTAGTGTAAAAGGTAAGTAAAGAGATTGTCAGAAACATTTTTTATTTTTCAAAATTAGTCTATTTCATCATGAAACATCATGAAATGTAAAGAAAAAACGTTTTTGAGACATTTTTGTGTGCGTGTGCCGTTGTCGACACAGAAGTTGAGAATTACCTAAACTTAGGTTAAGTTCGAAATTCAGCCATTTTGAATAAAACCTGCTTTAACTTTTTGTACAAAAACCTTCCAAAAATGTCATTTTTGTATAGGGATTGCCACAAATTTGCATTTTCTTAATTGTTCCAGTAAACAATTGTAATTATTTTCACAAAAAATTAAGTATCCAAAAATAGGATTACCTAGTTCTCAACAGATTTAGTAAACAAAAATGTGTTACACTTTTTTGTAAAAAAAATTCTTGCAAAGGTACAGAAAATTTTGGGATAACTAATGTAACTCTTATTTTTTTTTTTAGCGAAGACTCTGCATTAAAAAGCCTAGTAAAATCATCATAAGGAAGCTAATTATAGTTTAAACATCGAACTTCAGTTTTTATTAGAAAATTATCCAAGTTTGGCTTTGTGGTATTTTACCTGCAATTATAAATAAATAAAATCCTCGAAGGCATTACAAAATGATCATAAACGATCAATTGTTATGATTAATTAGTTAGTTATACACATTTTATAATTACTGTTTATTAAGTTTTTCTTAAAAATAAAATATTACGCATACGCCACAGTGGCCAACGTTTGCAAAGTAATAATTGAAAATACTGTTTCGATCTTTAAAACTGAGAAACTAAACAAAAAAAATAAGAGGTACACAGTAGCCAACATATTCAATAAAAACAAGTTGACAAATCGATCAATTTCGACTGGATATTCTTAATTTTAACTGTCAAAGTCGTTCTTTTTGTATTTGTATGATCTTTCTAATTCAATTTCCCAAGATAATTATAATGTCTAATATAGAGTCGAAAACTGCAAGGGTCGGTTAAATAGCTAATAACACTCTTTCACACATGATGTTATGGTAGTTTTTATTCGCTTTAATGAGCATTTACAAGTCAAATCAGCCATTTTTCATACCTTTCAACAAACCAAATTTTAACCAAAACAATTGCATAGACTGTAATATTATTTGAAGATTGTTTTTAGAAAAATAATGGAACTGTTGCAACGAATATGAAAACTAAGTTAGTATGAATATGCCTACAAAGAGAAAAAATAGCTTTAAAGTTTTTTTTTGTTGTATCGTAAACTATTTAAACTAGGTTTTAAATAACAACACTTTTATTAGTATCTAGTTTATCTTATTTAATCAAGATAAATTACGCATGTCAGATATATGAACTCAAAAGTCAATAAAATAAATAAGTTATTCTTTCCTCTTCCTAAAGATTTGGATAATTATTTTATTTTTGAACACGAACACTCGAGGAAATACTCAAATGCATGTAAAACCACGTTTGGTAAATTGTTGTTGTTTCTTGTAAATTAATTCTATTTCTATACCCTTCTCTCTCTCTCTTCCTCTTTGCCTTTCTGCATTTTATAGACTAAAGAAAAATTAAATTTGCTTTATTTTTAATTGGTTTGGGTCAGTGTCAAAAGATAAGATCTATTACAAGTGCATGGTAGGTAGCCCAATCTATATCTGTGGCAACTGCAAGCTGCTGATGGACGCACCCTTGCACCCCCTTAAAAGTACTTGATGTTGCTGTTATCTGACAAGAAGTGTATATAAGAACTATTATACCACCATGATAGAAGAGAGAATATATATAACTGGAGCTGATAGGTCACACGTATCTCAAAATGCAACTGACTTTTAAATCAGAACACCATAATCGCTATCGCAGACAATCGGGGAAGCCAACAGCAGCAGCAGCACTAACAACAGAGAACAACGAACAGAACAGACAGACAGCTCAAGAGCAGCAATGAAACGTCCAACTCCGACCGACACATCTCAAAGCCAACACGATGTGGTGTCGTGGTAAACACAATCTGTGTAAAAATCTGTAAAAATCAATTGAAAGCGGCTGAAAGAATCCGAACAGTAGACTTCAATTATCGATCACGATCTTATGGATGCGAGTTCTTTTTGCTTTTTGTACTCGTATTTTTAGATTTTTTTTTTTTCGTTGATCAATTTTGTTTTTTCGTATTCAATCACGCTCGCGTAGAGATAATTTGGTCACTCCTTTGGGGCGCAAGCGCTTAAACACAAACAACTGAGCAACACTGACTGACTTTCCGTCGTCGTCGCTGCTTAAATTGATCAAGGCTGTGGTATATCCATATACTCGCATATACATATAAAAGATCGCTCTGTCTGGAAGTTGAAAGTGCGTGCCATATTGTTCAAAGACCAACGAATGGTTGGCATAACACAAGTTTAAAGCTTGAGCTTCATTGATAAAACGAAAAACTGATCACGAATTTGTTCCAACTTAAAGTGTAATTACTTCATCAGGCAGGCGCGCATCGGTGGTGTGGTGCGCGTGTGCACGCGTTTGCCATAATTTCAATTTATCCGCGCGCAGATATGATGAAATATCTGGTCTCGCTCTCGATATACTCGATTTAAGATGAGAAGCTGCCAAGGTGAAAAATGGATAATAGGTGGCGTTTTGATGGAATAGGCGCAACCGAAACGAAAAACCAATTTGGATTATGAATGAAAGGGAAATTGCAATTTTTTACTCTCATGACAATGCTTGTGGGAACATTTAAAAAAAAATGTTAAGAATTTTTCAAAATTCTGAATTTTTGGGCATTTTGAAAGGTTATGCTTATGACCCACATTATGAATAGCGAATCGAATGCTTAAGCGGTTAAATGAAAAAAAAAAAAAATCGGTAATTGTAATATAACGAAACGTATTTAATAGAATCACTTTCCATTAACTTTTCATAGTATCCAAACATTTAAGCCTCTTTGGTTTTGAAAGTGCTTGTAAAGCTATAAAGTCACATAGAGAGCTATATCTCTAGTTTTTTAGTTGCCTCCGAAAAATACATTAAAATACATTTAATACTTAATTTGTTCACCCATATAGTAAAGACATGGGTGGTTTCTATACATTTAATTAATTTTTTCATAAAAAAAAATAAAAAACTATGAAAACCATACTTTCAACTCACTTATAATTATAAATTATCGCAACTTTGCGTTTCACCGCGTGAAACTCGACGCGGCGTTAAAAAGGTCTATACGGGAATTATTTTGTAACAAAACATAAAATGTATGTACAAAAAAGTACGTATTCGTCGTAGTGCACACATTTTCCTCTAAAGTTCTTAAAAACTCGTCTGAATTTATAAATAAATTTTATTTAATAAAATACTCAGCACTCAGGTAACTTTTTCTTTTTTTATTTTTTTACTATTGCTTGGCTTGTGCAAGGTCACGTTCAGAAATAGAATAAAGGAACATAAGAAAATAAAACAGAATATGTAAGAACATAAATAATTAATTGAAAAATCGTTCTTTTAGTCTATTTAGCGAAAGGTCCCATGCACCCCCATATTCATATCTAATGCGCTTGCCTCTTCTATTCAAAACGATGATGTTTTTTTATACCAATTAATTTGAATGCCCAAAAAAAACGAATTTTAAATCAAGCTACAGAGTGCAAAAACTCTATATTTCATTATAGAAAGTAAGGATCAATTTTGAAGTACCAATGATTTTATGCTATCTCTCACACTCAAAAATTGAGTCTATAAGTTTTTTTTATTTCTGAATTCACAAATGATTTGACATAATGTACACAAATAATACTCAAATAGTCCCAAGTCATTTGTGTACCCCATCAGACGGTTTGTTTTTGAACACAAATTTGATATGTGAATTCTATACACAAATGATATACAAATCGTTAATGTCTGTCATTTACTGTTCAAACAGTTTGTGTATATTGAATTCAAAGTTTATTCGTTTTGTTCATTTTAACGTTAAAGTATAGTAATTTTGAAGTATAAAAAGTTGAGTAAAGCAAAAAAGATAAGACTGTAGACTGGAAAGAAACCCAAGCACCGCTAGTTCGTATACTGGTGGTAGCCATGATTTTTTTTTGTCGCTAAAAAAAGAAAACAATTGGTAAGGCCCTACACTAAAATTAGGCGTGTATTATACGAAAAGGATTAGACAAAGAAAGCACTCTCTAGACGTTTACAAACGACGTTAATCAGCTATTTGAACTTAAAATAACATTCAAAATTAGATATCTATTAACAGAAACTAAACATATAGGCGTATTTGAATGAACCTCAACCTACGAAAAAAGTTCAATTAATAAATTCTAAAACCAAACTTGTGATCGTGAGAACCAAGAACTTGCCTTAAGACTTTTAAACATGGATGGATACCATAAATCTGTTGGTATCAACACAAAAATATCCAGCACAAGTATTATTATTAATTTTTCTATCTAAGTTCCGCATAAAAATTCCTCATTAGACTTCAAGAACAAAAAAAAATAGAACTCCCTTTTAAGCAAAGTCAATTCCAGTGAATTTTTAATTTGAAATATTTCAAAAATGCTCCTCTTATCCTATCCACACAACATAAATAAAAAAACAAACCAAGATATCTGTCACGGACAACCACGGCGGCGCGGCGGCGATGATGCAAACAAAAATAATGGCATAAAAAGATTCTGCAATTAAAAAGAAATCAAAGTTACGCCAATCTTATATACGTCGCGCATCTAAAGAACGCTTGCAGCACAAAATAAATCTCATATCTTTCTTTCATGTCAGATGGACATCATTGTGCAGATGGATAGATAGATAGTCCGACGCCGCGACGCTCCGCATGGACGACAGATGGATGGATCTCTTTGTGCAACACAATTCGTAGAATCTTTGATCCGCACTTGCAATCCTATGTGAGCTATGCCTATTTCGCACGAAACTTCATATAGCCTCGCAGCAATGCCCGGAATTCCATCATTGTCATATATCGTTTATGCGAGACAAATATCCGTCCGCTCGATTGTCCATAGTTCGCGACTAGTAGTGCTGATAGAAATGTAGCCGACGCTGCCGCCACTTCTCCTATGCGATCATTATTATCGATGCAATAGACATACGTACATACAGATAGCAATAGATGGGGCATACAACAAGGAAGCTTTCTTACAAAAACAAAAATAACCTAACAAATTCCCCTAAGATGATGATGGCAATCAAGAAACCAGATCCTAGCAGGTTCATCGTTAATCGTCTTGGTTCTTAAGATGGCAAGTTGATCTAGATACATTTTTGCGAGTAATCGCTTTACTTTTCATAATAATTTTTTTTCATTATTAAACCCTCGTTTGGGCTCATGTGATGGTGGATTGCGGCAAAGACAAATGGAAATAGAATTGTCGCCATGGTATCTATGGAAGCAATAATGATAGGGACGATGAAAGACACCATAGGCACTACTGGGAATGTGTTGAATGTTTTATCTCACCTCAGAGAAAATTAGGATGAAGGTGTTTTTGATGGTTTTAATTCATTGGTACTAAATATGATGTTTTGGTTGACAAAATTTAATGGAGTTTTCCGACGTATTAGCAGGCTAAATAATAAAGTTGTCCAGCCCATGTGAGAAACATGGAACAATACGGAATAGCGAGGAAAAAACATGTAAAAAAGTATTGAAAATCAATGTAAATACGTTAAAATTTGCGTAAAAGTGTGAAGTAAACTTAGAGTTTAAAAGTGCATGCACCAGAATTCCGCGCTTTTATATAAGGTATTCCGCGATTTTCACCGTGCTAGTATTTGGTATTTCGCATATTTTTCCATGAAGTTCCACGCAATTTTTCCACGGTATTCCGCAATTTTTGTCTCATATTTTTCCGCGAATTTTCATAGTCTCTTCCCCGATTCCACGCTTTTCTCTGTTTTTTTTCCGCAGTATTTTACACTTTTTCCAGCGGTAGTAAGTGCACGCGGAATTTCGCGATCATTCACGTGATGTTCAAAAGTTCCTACACCACATCATCAGTATTACGCGCTTTTATCCACAATATTCCGCGCGTTTTGCCGTGTATATTTTTCCACTCTTCAGACTTTTTTCGCGACTTTTCAGACTTTACTGTGACTTTCTTTGCCATAATTTATGCTTTTTCTCGTGGTATTAAATGCCTTTTTCGTGACCTATCTTGCTATTCTCCAAGGTTTTCAACGATCTTCCACCAGGATTCCGCGATTTTTTCCATGGTACTTCGCGCTTGTTTAATGGTGTATGATGTGATATTTCACATATTTTTTAGCGACTTTTTACACTTCTTCTTTCCACGACTTTTCTCGTTTTTTTATGACTTTCTTTGTTATTTTGGGCTGTATTTTACGCATTTATCTTTGTAGAAATCTATCTTTTGTGAGCTTCCATGCAGTATTTCACGATCGTAAGCCCGTATTCATTTAAATCGAATTCAAATGAAATAAAATAACTATCTAAAACTCGAAAAAATGCTGATAAGTTAATGGTATGTGATGTATATTCAACTAATACATCTGTAGTTGCACTTGTACTACACTCTGTTTCAACCAGAGTATTATCATTGAACATATTGAACTTCTCTTCTCTTAAATAATATGTATGATATAGAGATAGAGAGTACTATTTTATACTTGATATCACCTAAATTTAAGATCATAAGTTAAGTCAATAACCAGAAGCTGAACAAGTGAGTCGTGTCTTTCTTTCTCTCCGACATAACAGTATGCAATGCAAGAACTTGAATTAACTCTCAAAGTACAATGCACACAGAGCTATCTGCTGGCATTTTCCAACCCTATCGTGTATCAGAGATGGTTTCTATCGTTTCGATCGTATATCAGACATAGTGTTGTCAAGGATTTAATTTTTTTTCTTTTTTTTTGTTTTTTTTTTTTATGCATGGGAAAGCTCTTCGAGACCATGATTTTCCAAAGTCTTAAAAGTTATTCGGTGTAACTAACCCGAATTCTTATTATATATGTATTTATTAGAAGATAGGTCATAACCTCGATTTTATAAATTTATCAGGTAAATTAATCTCAAACTAAGTTTTTGCGATAGATTCCCATTTCATCCCATTGTGCGTCGTAGGCAAGTTATCCTAATCTACAACACTAAAACTGGAGGCCATTTGCTTTACATAATCCTGGGACGGAGAGGTGGATAAACCGTTCCCTTTTATAGGATTTTTGACCTAAATGTGTCCAAGTTGATTGTATAAGGTATAAGATGTTTAACAATAACTTGGAACTGACCGGAACTAGTAACTCTACCTTTGGAACTCATTTCCTCTTCGTCTCTTAATTGTGCGTTGGTGTGATTTTTTTTTCATTATTATTATAATCAGTAGTAATCAGGTGTCACATGACCTGTCCGCCCTGGGGTAAATTTAATTACATAGGTATTTAAACTTTTGAATTATTTGGGGTTTTAGTAATCAATAAATTGGAAGCAATTACAAAATTAAGTCATAGTTTTGTACCTAACATTCTTCAAATTTCTTTTTAGTTAATCATTTTCTGCTTTGTCCATACTTTTTATCAGTGCAAAAATATTAAAGATTAATTCTTCGTTTTATATTATTATTGTAAATAATTATTACAAATAAGAATATAATTAGTTTATTGATTAAAAAATTGAATGCAAAAGAAAATTTTAAAATCTTTATAACATACTTAAAACAATACCATATGAAATCGCCTTTATCCACACAAAAACCATTGGAGGAAGCAATTAATGAAATAAATACCTCTTTCAACCAATCTTAAAAAAAAAAATATCGAACAAGTAATAAAATATTTATGATGTGATAAATGATGTAATAAAAAATAAAATCTCTCTCCCAAAAAATAAATATCAAAAAAATTGTTTTTTTTTTTTAACCCATTAAAAAGGGAATAAAATTCAAACAAAAGATAAAAGCTTGCTGGAGAGTCTACACCAAGGAGTGAACAATTTGCCATATGGTAGTGGTTTTTGAGAAACTTTATCAACGAACTTATATTTGTATAGAGATGAAGATGACATACGAGTATGTGATATAAATTTAAAAAACAAAACACATAAAACAATAGGCTTTTTATGATGACCCGCCAGCTAATTTCAGATACACGAACATGAATTTTTATTGTTACTATTGTTGAAAAACCCACGCCAGATTTGAAAAAAAGAGTTTTTTATGACCACCGGGCTATTTGATGATGAAGGCGCCTTCATTTTAACAGGCTGGGATTTTTTTGAAGATTTAGTTCCCGCATCAAATGAATTTCTATTTACTATGAAACTTTTTGAGTATCTATGCATATCTTCAATCAAAATGATTTAGTCGATTGGCTTTGTACTACAAAAATTCAATTGTGAGTTTTGTGAAAGACAGTCCACCTGGAAGGATAAATACAAGTGTTATTTTCTGCTTTGCATCGGTTTTCCATACTCATGTGATACTTACACAGAATGTACTAAACAAATGTACTAAATCTTACTAAAATGAGTGAATAATAAGATATTTTTATAGAGAAACCTTCTTGATTTCATTTCTTACTAATATTTTAATAAGATTTTTACATAGTTTTGCACTCCGCATTTAAACCGAAGTTGTCACTATTATTTATATACTAAGTGGTAAGGTGTCGGACGGGTAATTTCGAAACTCCAGGTTCGATCCCGCTGCAAAATCCATTTTTTTTTTAATTTTTGTTTAATCAGGTGTTTGTACTGAAAGAAAGAAGATTTCATTTTGGGTAAAAAAAAACCATAGAGAAAGATTACGATTACTCTTTGAAAATAAGTGGTAGACTTTTCTTCTTGTCCGAAAGAACACACCATTTAACGCACAAAATCATACAAATATAAAAAAAGGTAAATATGTTGTTTCAATCATTAAATATTTTTTCTTTTTAATTTTTTTAACAGAAGTTTTAGTCAACTGCATTTTTTAAGGCTCTTAGATGCGCAGTAGAAAGATCCGTAGAAACATTAACATTTTTAGTTTTTTTGAATGTTTTTTTTTTTTATTTGTGTATAAAACAATTTGTATCACAACCAAGGTAATATGACTACTCTAAGGGAGTTTGTTCACAGTGGGTTAGGTTCTTAGTATAATTTTCAGAGGTTCTGGCGCTAATCAACCAAAATCGGTTGGCCTAAATCCATGATAAACAACTCAAACTATGAATTCTCAGAAAAAAAAAATTGTTTAAGTAGACATTCGACGATTAACAGTTGGCAATAATCAAGGATTGAAGATAATCAACAAAACAAAACTTTTGCAACAAGTATACCAAAACATACTGTAAAAATAAGTTTGGTTACATAAATAATCTTCCGCTGTTCTTTAGAATCAAGAAAAAAAGTATCACTTGAATATCACTCCAATATGTTTTTTTCCAATTAAACTTACCTCATATTTAATATCTTTTCGGATTTTGGCATAGACTAACAATCAGTAATCCTCATCAGGACTAACTCGGATATGAATTTCATTTTATTGACGACTTACATCGTTTAGCGTTATAATAAATGAGTTCGAAGTTGCATACTTAAATTACAATGACTGTTTTTTCTATTGGGCGCCAATTTAGTAATTGTTGTTCGAGAATCAATTGCGGCGAGTTGTTGTAATAATAAAAAAAAGCTTTTCAAATGAAGAATTCGGCTTTGAAAATACTAGGGATAAAGATGCTGTTAGGCTAAAAAACGGTTTAACAAAAAATAATATTAAAGTGGGTTTGTCTATATCTTATTAGACTCCCAGTTATGGTGCCTCATTCCGTCAATTAACATTAAAGGTTTGAACTATTGTGAGCTATTTGTTTTAGTTCTTATGGTATTTTTTGTAGTGCTTTAATAAAACCGTGCGAGTTTTTGTTCTATACTTCTATAAAACTGCAGAAAGCAAAATTTTATGAGTTAGAACAATTATGCTTTCCGCCGACGATATCATATTCCGTAAAAGCAATTCCAAAAACTTTGGCTCGAAAGCGAAAAATCAAAATTAAACAAACAATTTCGTGTAGCACCCGAAAAAAATGTACCACCCAAAACGATTGAATAACCCCTGTATATTAAAATTAAAATCCTACAACTTGCTTTGTTTCATCAAAAAAATTCTTAGTTATTTTTTGCTGTGAAAATTCAAAAACCTTCAATTGATTTTACAGGTTTTACACTTTGATTTA
The DNA here is from genome assembly GCA_948107695.1 of Meliscaeva auricollis. NCBI lineage: Eukaryota > Metazoa > Arthropoda > Insecta > Diptera > Syrphidae > Meliscaeva > Meliscaeva auricollis. The sequence goes on along the minus strand of OX403616.1, from coordinate 15,005,912 downwards.
GGAAAAAGAATTCTCTAACCGAATAAATTTATTTTAAACGACATTTTTTTTTTAAATCTTGTTTTTTTAATTCAATATTCTTAACTCAAAATATCTTACTTATTGTAATAGAAGTAAATATTTATGACCTAGTTTCCCGCATTATATATATGTATTTTTTTTTAATTAATCATCATAAGAAAAAACAGTTCTAAAGGTTTATTTTCTTTCTTTTCTTTCAGGTATGTACAAATTAATCAGCTTTACTCTTCAAATTTCTAAAAAAAAACATAAAGCCACAACACAAATTATAAGCCTTTGAAGATAAGATATTTATGAGTATGTATGAGGTATGTCATTGATAGTAAAAGTTAATAAGAAAATCTCTAAACAACAATAATTGTTTATTCTACGCACACATTATAATTCTGTGTTATTGGTAAGTCTTTCAGTTTATATAAACAAAAAAGGAAAAGTATTAATCCTATTAACAAGGCAACACCGAATTACTTATTACTCACCTTCCAATTTCGAAACCTGATAAATGACAGTAATTGTAATAAATGTCTGTAATTTCTATTTCAAGAAAATATCAATATGAGACAAATGTTTTGTAAAGTTTTTGGCTTACTAAAAGCACCTCAGAAATACATGTTTTTTTTTTCGTAAAATACAGTAAATCATGACTTTGGTGGAAATCACCTCATTTTTTTCAGAGCTTTCCTTTTTTTTGTCTGTTCACATCAAATGGTTGAAAAAATTTAATGATAGAAAACCAAGAGTTAAAAAATGTAGGGACGATTGTTATTTTTTGTCTAGTTTTTCTAGTGAGAGTTGAAAACAAAAAAAATAAATTGTACGACTGGATCGCACGTACTTGCTCTTATAGATAAAGTAACTATATTTGGTAAGCCTTTTTAATTAAACATTTGTAAATGCAGTTTTAGAAAATGCAGTTCTATAAAATGAAAAATTTGCGTAAATTTTTCATTTTATAGAATTTTTCGGGGTTCCAATTTTGGGCAGATAATTTGATGTTAATAAGTAAACAAATTGAACAAATAAATCAATGAGGAAAAAAACAACGTAAAATTAAAGAACACTTTGAGTCAAAGTAAAAGTTGAAGTTGAAAATCATTGAATCAACGCTGACCAATTAAAGATAACATCAATGTAAAATCATATTATCTCCGAGTATTCCCATTTTTGAAAAAAAGGTACGTAGTCAAAGAAAAAAGGATCAAAAAAATTGTCTCCAAACGGAAAGATCGTTCTTAAATAAATTTTCGAGCGGGAATTGTATATAATTTAAATTTATATAAGTTATTGGCTGCTTTGTTTATGTTATTTTTCGTAATTCGAAGTTTTGTTTTATATGTTAAATGATTGTTTTGTTATTGTTTAATAAAAGTTTCAAAATTGAAGCATTGATATATTTTGGTATAATTTTTCAAATTTAATTACGGGATTTTGGGCTTTCTGGATTTTGGGTTTTCGGTATTTCGGGTTTTCATGATTCTGGGTTTTCGGGATTTTGTGTTTTTTGGGATTTTATGTTTTCGGGATTTCGGGTTTTCTGGATTTTGGGATTTCTGTTTTCGTTTTAAGTAATCGGTATGGCTCAGTTTATAGCTACGAGAAAGGAAAAGAGATATCATTTTACTGCTCCAGTCTAGCTCTAGAGTAGATAGTCCGTAATGGGGCTAAAGACCCCAGAAATGAAGAGCCTCAACAACTTCATGGATGTAACCTACAAAGCAAAATCAAAGATGTGCTCGGAGCTGAAGTCGGAAAGGAAAATATCCTCAACGGATAACTTACTTGGCTATACTGAGGACTTACATTTTTGGTCGCCACCTACCATAAAAAGGCACTGTTTGGTGTCCGATTCGTCGGAGTAAGTGTCATTCATAGAGGTGTAAATCTGGCGAAGAACTACAGAACCCAGAAAACCGCAAATACAAATAGGTTAAGTTTGAAATACATTGTTTACTGACTGCATTATTCCCATTTAATAGCACCGAGTGTTGTATGTTATTTTAGAAACAAAAGTTGGTTCACCTTTAACTCAATCGCAGGAAAAAATTCTTCGATAGATATTTGGTCCTGTGTTTTAAAGGAAGAAATGGTATGACCTGTTTGTGAGCTGTACAAGTGTATTTGGTCCTCGAGCACATTAAGTGAGTCGAGGGAATTGCAGAATTCTAACCTCATGTTAAAATCGAAAATGAAGAACGAACCTGAGTTCCAATAACTAGACTTGTCCCTAGTGTTTGGTTTGGACATACATGCGTATGTGATTCAATTTGTCTATCACCTTATCCAATGTTTGGATTTAGATAAAATCAATTCTGTCATTTGACTTATTTGTCGGTTTACAACTGAGTTGAAGAAAATCTTAAGTTTTTATATTTAAAGTCATTCTTATGCATCTGGCAACCCTGCATCATGATAAAGTCATTCCTCACATCTTCTTATAATCACTAAAACAAAACACCAACAAAAAATACATTTCCATAACTTTTAAAATGTCCTCTTCGCTATACTCTGAAATCTTATTGCCGCTTAATGTTCCTTAAGAACTGTCTTCTCTGATCTCGATTTAAATAAGTAATTCTGAGTTTTTTGTTTTTTTTTTGCTTTTCTTGTGACCAAACCTATACACAAAACGATAAGCCACTCTCTTCTTTCCAAAAAAGAACACGATACTCAAGTATTTAAAAATTATAAAATAAACAAAACAACAGTAATAGAATCATAAAATCAATAAATTTAAATAAATGCTGAATAAAAGACCAATAATATCATTCCCAAGTGTGATATAAAATCCCCTTTTATCACCAAATTGAATCTCCAAATAACGAATAACGAACAAAACTTGAAAGGAAAATAAAGAAAGCCAATAAAAAATACAAAAAAAATACTGTCTACAAGAGATAAAAAAAAAGACTGAGAAAAGAGAGAACTGGATAAAAGGTTAGAAGAAAAAAGATACTTGAAAGAAGTTAACTCACGATGAATTTGTTAGATTATTTTATCACACACTTGAGACTGAGAACTTACAATAACAAGTTAAAATGATGCACTTGGTCTTCTTGCAGTTGACCAAGAGAGTGTGTCAGAAACTTGTTAATGGTTGATAAGAGTAAACACCATAGCAATCAAGAAACCTCGTCTATGTTGAGTTAAAGTATCTAATGTTTAATGTTGTTTTGTAAAATATATGTTTATATCCAAAAAAATATTGCCAAAAATCGTATCAAATGAATATTGAAGAACTTTTGCCGGGCAGTCACACACATAAATAAACCAGCTTTCAAGTGGAGGTTGCATAAAACATGTTTTGGAATCCTCTCCTCAGCTTTTTTTTCATCTAACAGCAAGATTAACGTGGTTGGGAAAAATTTGCACAATTAAGTGCTGCCACTTTATTGTTAAATGATTTTTGTTCTGTGCAACAAAATCGTAAGGCTTATTCTTTCTAAAATAAAATTCTAAAATATAGTGATGTTTTTTTATTTCTAGATTGTCTTTTCTTTAAATCTTAAATGATAAATAATCCAAATATAAAATTTATAATCTGGCACCACAAACGGTTTTTACCTTAATTTTATTGTTTTTACTTGATTTACCTTAAGGATTGGTTTCCTGTCAAATAAAAATGTCACGATGATGGAGAAAAACAAGAAAGTGGGTTTCATTAAGCAGCCGAGCCGAGCCGTTCACTGGCCAAACGCGTGAACGGTTTTTCATTTTTAATAAAAAAAACACTTTTTTTTTAAACTCGATATGTAACGGTCGTGATTCTTTCTTAAAAAAAAAACCCAAAATATTAATAACTTTCAGAATACAATAACTTCATATATTAATTAGTCACTTGTTTCTACAAACCATGTCCTACAGTTTAAAATCAAGACCCAGTAAGTCTTTTAAGTCCTTCTTATAGCAGGCGTGATGAAAATTAAAATAGAAGAAGAAGATCGAAAAACAAAGCGTGATCTTATATTAAGTTATCTTATACATCTTGAATTGCTTTATTCCTTTAACAACCTGGAACATTTTTTAAATATTTTTTTATGAAATGTTACCAAAAGTTATTGATAAAAAAATGTTTGTTCCCAAAAAAAAAATGTAAATGTTGAGTTTAAAAAAAATCCGATAAGAGTAGCAATTTTTAACTTATCACTGTTAAAGTACCTATTATCGAATACAAAACAAAAAAAATCATCCAAATTGGTTTAATTTCTGCCGGTTCCAATATATTTTACCCCTCCTCCTGACAAACCTCCTCATTTGAATTTCTCGTTACGCCGTATACAATCTGCCTTTACACTTAGCGTATTTCTATTTGAAAGGTTAAAAAATGAAGAACATCTTGAATCAGAATCTGTCTTTTTAATTCATCCTTATAGTACTGCGCTTTAGAATGCCATGCTAAGAATAACGTCTGTCTTGTCTGCATAAAATAGCTCAAACGTATATGGAAGTATATGGAAGTGTTTAATTAAAAAAACGTAAACAACAAGATCTTGAATTTTGTATCAAACATTAGATATTTCCACTTACTTTAAAAGTTCTCATTTTATTTGCTGATGTTAATGTTCTAGTCCAAAACTAAGTACACAACATTTAATTTTAATAATATTTTGTTTCTCAAACTTCTACAAGGTGTATTCTTACTTCACAAAAAGTTAACAGTTTTCAATTTTTCTAAACTTTTCTGATCATCCCATAAAATCCATCTCCTATTCTGAGCACTTTCCAAATAACAGAAAAAAAAATTAATCAAGTTCGTACCTCAGGTCTTTTGTTTTCTTTTCTTTCCTAACAGCGTTAAGAGCACTTAAATGTATTTCAATTTGATACACCAACTCAAATCATGTTTCGAAGTAAACGCCTTCAATACCTTTTCGTTTTTTTTTTTTAATTAATAAACAATGTTTTTTTTTTTCCAAAAAAAGATCCAATTTAACCCCCCACTTTTCTGCACCTTCTTTGAATTGAATATCAAAAGCACATTCACCTTTAAAATAACAACAACAAAAAAAGCAGATATGTACATTGAGCGCCTATACTGCACTAAATATACAACAACAACGAAGAAAAAAAAGGGAGCCACCTTTTACCTCACTCAATGCTCCGTTATCAACAATTTTTTGATTACTTTTAATTTCGTTCCGTTGTTCCTCCTTAAAAAAGACAGAAAAAAAACGAAAAGAAAATATTGTTCCAACACGAGATATCAAACTCTTATCTGAGTACCGACAGTTTTTCGTTGTGTGTAGACACTCTCAAATGAAATGTATACAGAAAATAAAGAATGAAAAAAAAGAATAATAAAACCCAGAAAAAAATGATAATCAACAACAAGAGCAGTTGAAAAAAATATCGTAAAAAAACATCGAAGAGATCAAACAAAAATTGTTCAAGAGAGAAAAAAAGACATACAACAGGTACCTTCTTCTCTTATAGGATAAACCTTGAAGTAAAAAAAAAAAAAATAAAACAAAAAAGAAGAAAATAATAACAACAACAAAATCTTAATACAAAAAAAAAATTAAAGGTTCGATTTTCCTTCTCTTCTTTTCTCGAGAGATTTTGATTGCTGCCAGACCCGTCAAGGCAAAGGCAAGTTTTTGGTTTAAGGTAACTTTTTCTCCTCAATTTTAATGGTACCTACCTACCTATAGGAACAACATTAACCACTCAACAAATAAAACCAAGTCCCTGGCAACCCATAACATCTGGTTTAATGTGCTTAGTGTGTGTACCTGAAAAATGGTTAAAACTCTCTCCTTTTAGTCTTACATATGTGTCGAACGTGTGTTGACGTGATTTTTGTGTATTTTAAGCGTGAATTTTGTATTTAAGTCTCACTGTAATAAAAGATATACATCAAATTGAATAATTTCCTTTAAACTTTGTGACAAAAATCTTTAATTTGAAGTGGTTTTGATTATTCTTAATTATTTTTGATGAAACTGTTGTGTAAGAAACATATTCGGTCAAGTTAAAATTGTAACTTTTTCATTTTCGTAAATCAAGTGTAAGAGTGTTAAGAATAGTTTTTTTTTCTGTTTTGCTATTATTTTTTTTTTTTGTATTCTTTGTCGGCTACCATTTGTGGCTTTTCTTTGTGTGGCTATTTTTAGTTTTCAACTTGTTTTGGTTTGTTTGTTATGTTTGTTTGTTTAATAAAACTAGTGAAACAATATATTTGAAGGGCGATTTCAAAAAGCGGATATCGTTATTTTTTTTTCTTAAGATAATTAAGAAAAATTAAAAAAAATTAAGCATTATTTTATTACTTTATAAACAAAATTATAATTTGAACTTAAATATCTTATAGGGCCAATTAGCCAAGTTTCCTTACTATTTTTATAAAAACAAATGTTGCTAGCAACATGTTGCTTGAATTTTATATCCATACATTTTAGAAATATTGCTTAAAATCTTGAGAATAGTCTTATATACTCTGAGAATAGTCTTATATACTCTGAAATACTTTAAATTGATATGTTATGCTAAAAAGTTATTTGAAAAGAGTAATTAAAATTAAAATTTTGAGAGCAACATTTTGTTTAAAGACCTTACGTTATTTTTATAACTATATTCCAATAAGAATCCTTTTTTCCAATTCACTCAATCAGTTTTATTATGGGAAGTTATTAAAATTCGAGTTTTACTATCAACTCTTTCGTTTTAATTTTTGTTTCGAGCTTTTTCTCATTTTGGTGTGTAAAACAGCAGTGTTATAAGATAATGCAAATCATTGACTTTGAGATGCTAAAAATATAACAGCGACTTTGCATTTCATCAAACGCAACGAAAGAAAACGTTGTTTCTAACAATGAGCATTATCTCAATCAAAACATAATTCGCTAAAATATAAATTTATCTCTCTATTAAAAAAACAAAAAAACATTATCCTCTTTGTCCATGTTTGCGATTGAAAACCTGGGTCATCGTCACACAAATTTAACCACACACCCACCGAAGAAAACTGACAAAAACTTCAAAAAGTTTTAACCTCAACTCTTTTGTTTCTACACGATATTAATGATTGTAGTTAAAAAAAAAACAAGATAATTTATGAATAAATGTCACAAATTAAAATATGAACCACGTCTGATTTTCCAACATATTTTTTAGACATTATGTTCACAGATTAAGAGTTGAAAAGGGTGTCGGGTGTGTTGTGGCTGAAAAATATGACTTCCTGACGACACTCAATTTATTAATTTATTTATTAATTAGAACTGTGTTTGTCAATATCTTATTTGCAGCACTTTTGTTCACTAATTACATTTAATTTCATCATGTTTTTTTGTTAACATGTTGCCAAAGTGCGTGTTTAGTTTTTTTTTATGAATTGTTAACCATAAGAAGAATATTTCACTCCCTAATATCAGTTGTTTAAATCCCTTATTACTTTTTAAATAAAAGTAAACACAATAACAATCTAGATATTTATGAAATCTCTGAGCAACATGTTGCAATCTTATATTTCTGTAGTACTTACTTAAGCAAAACCCGATTTTTTAAACAAGTGTATATTTCTGTGAAGAAATCGAAATTTTCACATAATTAATTCTATAGAATGAATATCAAGTAAGTATTTTTGAATGTATCAAACGGGGAATTTGTTTTACAAAAGACTTATTATTTAAAAATATTGAAAATCCTTTTCTACAAATATTGACAAAAATAATGTATCCCTTAGATCGACGGATTGATTCTTAATATTTGTGTCTTCTAAATTTTGTGTCACGATCACTGATCATTTTATTTTTGCATTTTAGTTAAAACAAAAATATAAATCACCTTCGCAACATAAATCTTTAAAAGATAAACATTCATTCCAGAAGCAATCTATATACATACGTACATATAAAGTTACTACACAATTTTCTTTATCCAAGTAGTTTCTTGTTCAGTTTCTCAAATATAACCGCAATAAATATATGTAATTCTCCTACACTACATATATCTACAAATTCCCTGAAACATTGAGCAGCATCATCAGCAAATAGCATCTCCAACATGTACTGCGCACTTACTGCATCATCTTTCTTCTTCTTTTTTTTTATTATTTCTGTCTTATATCTTATGCCGCTACCATCGCTCTGCTCTACTGCAGCCAACTGCTCGCGCCATAGCATCGTCTTATTTTCAATTTCAGTCGCAGTTTATTAAAAAGACACACAAAACTAAAGTTAAAATAAAAAGAAAATAAATAAAACACCACCAAACAAATAAAACTAAAAAAAAGAAAGAAAAAAATTCAACATAAAAATATTCGCGCATCCATCCACAGCAACAAGTAACAATAAAAAAAAAAAAAAAAACAAATAACAAAAATAAAAATAAAATTATCTACAACAAACCACCTCGCACAGAGAGTTGTAGTGTATCCCACAGATTCTTCATCTTTTAAGACTTAAGTTTGTTGTGAGAGACTTCGTGGATTTAAAATTTTTGTTTTATTTTTTTTTTTTTTTATCTTTTTTTTCCTTTTCTGTGCAGAGTCTTATTTCTTAGTTTTTTTTTTTTTACTGCTGTTGCGCTGCTGCTGCTGTTGGTGCACTTCGATTTATTTTTGCGAAAAGTTGAGTTATTTTTGAGATCCTTGTGTGTTTTTCTTTGCCTTCTTATTATTTATATGCTCCCCATACATCTATGTTTGAATAACGAGACAACTGCAGGACGACTTTTGTTCCATGCTATAAAATTTAAAAATAATCAAAAAAAAAGATACATTGCATATATTTCTGTATTTCTATATGTCTTAAGTCGAGAGGAATTATACACAAACGGTCGTATAGTTCTTTGTAGCATGAAGTTGGAGACTGTGTGTGCATAGAGCGCCTAAAAGACTAACATTGGAACTATTTATACTTCGATGGATGTTGTGTATGCCTCCTGTTGCCTGTAACTGCATTGCTGCACTATCAGTGGCGGATTTCAAAATTCACCGCCCCCAGATGTATTCATTTTAAATTTCATACAATCTTGTACGTTTATATAAGGCACTACGAATCACTAAAATCAAAGAATATTTCATTCCCACTAAATGTAAGATCTTCAACTTTCAATTTAGTTAGAAGCTTTCAAATAACAGCAAGTAAACAACTATGTATCACTCCCTCGGAGTGAATTTCTTTTTTTGTTACTTGTCACTACATAATACAATGTTAGTTCCACCTCTTATTGGTCCTTGAAGTATGCCTTTTACAGATATTGTTTTTTTCCTCTCAAAAATTCGACCTTGAATCATGCGTAAGGCCTTCTTTCTAAGGTTCTTCAACATAGAGCAACATATCATATTATTAAATCTATGTATGTAACTTTTGACGAAGCGACAGGCTTTCTCCAGTGCAGTTCTTAATAGTAGCTAGCTTTTAAGATATAACGTTCCATCACATAGTTTATGTTGTTTTCCAATCTATGAACCGCAGAAATGAAAGTATTCTTTTGGGAATGCATGCAGTCTTTGCATCCTTTTGCAGTCTTTGCATTCTATTGAAGCCTTTGCATTCTTTTCGAGTATTTACATTTTTTTTGCAGTCTTTGTATTCTGTGCATTCATTTGCAATCTTTTGCATTCTTTTGCAGTCTTTGCATTCTTTGTGCAGTCTTTGCATTCATTTTCATTCTTTTGCAGTCTTTGTATTATTTTTAAAGAGACTGCATAAAAATACAAAGGATGCCAAGAAATGCAAAGACTGCAAAAAAATGCAAAAACTGCCAAGGAATGCAAAGACTGCATGCATTCCCAAAAGAATGCATTCAATTCACGACTGTTAAATAAATCTGCCCAAAAATAATTGCAATCATTTTTGTAAAAAAAACTAATGGTGATTGCATAATTAGAGGTCTAAGTCTCAAAGTTAAGGCAATGAATGCAATCATTTTATTGAAGTCATTAAATAATTTTTTAAAGACTGCATTTACAAAAGATGGCATTCTTTTACAAGCCTGCCGCATATGTTCCTATCTACTAATTGCCGCCTCCTTAACTTTCCGGCCTATACACTTAGGCCTGGTACTCAAATAGCAGTTGCGCTATTGTACAGCACTGTGCAACAACTTTCCCGATATCTTTGTGTTTATAGTACTACGCGGGGATACAAATCGCTAGGGAGTTAGATGGGGTGATTTTTCCTAACTGAAACGACACTCAATTTTGTGGGTAATAAAACACATACTCATCGGTTGGGTAGTATAGTTTTATGTAACCAACCGAGTTTGCATCGTTTTCTTTTTTTTTCTTTTTTTTGTTGTGTTGGTTTCGTTTGGTTGTTTTTATTTTTTTTTGTCTATCTATTTAACCAAGGATACAAAACAAGCAAACTTAATACATCGCACAACGCAAATCAAGTTGGCCAGAAGCCCCATTGCCATGAAAAGCCTTGATGACGTTTTTGTTTTTTTCGTTAGTCAAGTTTGCGACGTAATGCTGCGAGGGCTGCAGAAAGAAGAACAAAAATCTTTGGTGTTCTGGATTTAACATATTGTGGTGGTAGTGGTATAGTATAGTAGAAAATGAAGAAGGAGGAAGTAAAATTCAACAAATTTAATCCTCTATGCAGCAGGAGGTATTACCAAAGACCGAAACAAAAACCTAATAGAGTGGGTGCTAGTGGACAGTTTTAATGATCGACAATAAAACAAAAAAAAAAGAAAACTTAAATTGAAATTGTGTAGATAGAGGGCATTTTGTGAGAGCGCACACGCTGCTCTCATGAACTCTTTTGTGTTTATTTCTAGGATGTGTTGTTACTTATTTAAAAATAAAATGGTTTACTTGATGAGATGCGTTTTCAAAGTTTTTTTTAAATCTATTTCTCACAAAAAGTGTAATTTTTCTAAAAAAAACTATTCCAAATAAAGAGATTAAATAAGATTTTAAGTTATGCTTTTCGCGGGTATCAATCATTTTAAGTTTAATTAAATTTTACGAAACTCACCGCGTATTTATAAGAAATATTTAATTTTATTTCTTCGCCCCGACGTTTCGAAGAACTTTCAAACTTCGTGGTCACGGGATTACGCACAGGTACAACTTGCGTGTGCGATCGAGAACAAACAACAACAATTAACAACATCCATCAAACCCATTGTAATCCCGTGACCACGAAGTTTGAAAGTTCTTCGAAACGTCGGGGCGAAGAAATAAAATTAAATATTTCTTATAAATACGCGGTGAGTTTCGTAAAATTTAATTAAACTTAAAAAGAGATTAAAGTTTAAATAAAGCTGCATTTTAAAGACTGACATAGCTTCTACTTATCTATTTTCTGGAATTGGTCGATAATCGTCTAAAAAACTCTCTAGGATAGTATGCAAATGTATCCAAACCTTTTCGAGATAGCGAAATTACTCAAATCTTTTTATCTCAATGCTTAAAATTTGCGGGCTTCCTTCGTGAATCGTCTAAATACCTCTTTAAGGTACTTTTCGATTAATAGCAAACTATTTGTGAATTATTTCTAAGAAACAAATCGCAAATATCAATTTGACGCTTGCAAATTTGCAAATAGTTGACATACATATGTATCTAAGCTGATATGTGTTAATTGGATACCAAACCATGTGAACACCAAATCTGCAATCTCCTGTGCTATTCTTCATTTCTGAGTAGTTAGGTCGCAAATGCGAGTTTTTGAAACAAGTGGTATATATTCGTTTTTGCTGCTTGCGAGGAATACATATGTACATTATTTAGAAAGTTTGCAGCACATTTGCAAGTTTTTTTTATGACGTCAGCGTTTGAAAATATTTGCGACTACCGTTGTTCAATATACTCATGCATGGCTTGTGTGAATAGTATCTTTTTTGATGCCATACTTGTTTTTATATCGGTTTTTATAATCGGAAACACAATAATTAGGCTTTTTATGTACCCAGGGTTACCTTCAATTGTTTTCTGAGAAAGTTTTACTTATTCTATTATCAACCGCAGGCAGTAGACAAACAATATTTTAGCTTTAGTACTGCTTCCGTAATGATGCTTCAGTATCATTCCTTTTTCAACTTGTTGGAAAATCTGCCCATGAATATTTGCAAAAGGTCTCTTGCTGTTGTTGGCAATGTTCACAAGTGCTGCCTTAGATGATTTTCTCATATTTTTTTCGTACATGGAACACTCTTTAGGTTTCGTGTAATAGTTGACAAACATATTTGCCAACAATCGTTTCAGGCTTCTGAACTGTAACCTGTATGACCTAACATAACATACCGTTTTTTGGTTACAATCTATTGATTGTTTGCATGATATCTCTAGAGCTAGGAACAGACATGCGATTTCAGTCGCCGCTTGACAATTCAGTTAGACAGAAAGTAATCCATTTAGAAAGTATGTATTCACGGGTTTTATTATTTTTCGAATTAACAGTCGCACGACCGAAATCGCATGTGTAATCCCAGCCGAAGAATTAATGAAATAAATAAAGTCAAATGTGTTCTTATTGTTATTGTTATTGTTTCCTGCAGAAATGCCGTCAAGTTCCAACACATTTGAATTAGCATTGGCAAACACTGTTTGCAAGAAAAAAAAAACTAAGCTCTTTACTACTTCAACTTTAATAAAACTTCTTCGTAACCAAATTTCCGTGTCAGTAGGTATACCTACATTATACATTCAAATTCCAATCTTAAGCGAAAAATCTTGTGATGCCACTTTTTCTTGACAACGAATCCAAAAAAAAAAAAAACGATTCCTTATCAAACTGGTTCTTAATTTGTTGTTATTTTATTTTATTTTTTTGCAAAAAAAAAAATAAACCAAAAGCGCTATCTTTTCAGTATCTGAACCACTTTATATTGCTTTTCGTCCGCGGGTAGTACTTAAAACATACGCTCATTTATGGTGTATATAGTAGTCGGACCGTTTCTCATTTTAATAACACTCGCATGACTTGAAACCAATTTATAACCTACTTACTGGACACAAGGCATCACAGGCCTGTCGCTTCGATAAATTTATGTACATTGGTTCGAAAAATTTAAAAAATAATAATAAAAAAAACACACACACACAAAAAAAAAGAAGAAGACGAAACACCACAAAACGTTTCCCAAAGGAGACAGTGCGCAAATATATTACTTATAATTGTTATCATAAAACTTCTGGGTACCCGGTTTTTTAGTCTTCTTTTTCCTAAAGAGTTCCTCTTTTTTTGGGTATTTTTTTTTTGTTTTCGTTTTTATTTAGGGAAAATGAACGAACAAAAAAGATCGGGTGTGGAATAAAGTAAGCAATTGCTTTATCGATCGTATTTTATATTAAAGTTTATGTACGTTAATTGACCTTAAACTGCGGCAGTATTTTATCCATCTTTGAACGGGTTTTTTTTTGTTTTGTTTATTGTGAAGAGAACCGAGTGTTATGTGGGAAAGAAAATAAATTGATTCTAACACAATTGAAGCGTTTAGTTTAGTTGAAAAAGAGTTGAGTGACGTTTTCACTATTAAAAAAATTTTTAACTACAATTTTTGAATAAAATAAAAACTAACTTTTACCGGAAACGTAAACAACATAAAAGATTTATCAAAACTAACAGAGGAACCAAATTAAAGATCAATAATTCTGAAGGATGCTTTTTGAAAATTGTAAGTGGCAGCTATAAGATCGCTGGAGCCTATTTCATATAACGCTTTTCACTTTTATCGTTTACAAACACAAACGCCAATTTGCAAAGAGGATGTTTATTGAAGTTAAAAGTTGAAAAGTTTTCCTCTTTGCAAAATACGTTTCACCAAACACAAATTTGCAAAGTGAAAAGTTCTTTTCTGCAAAGTGAATAGTTCTGTTAGTTTGCAAAGTATTTGTACTTTTTGTTTCAATAAACAAATAAACTGCCGTAGAAACCTATACAATTTTTATTTTTTTTTTATCAAACAAAAAAAAAATTTAATGTCGATAGGATTTGAACCCCAAACCTTTAGTGTGATACTTGAATACTCTACGATTTTTAGAATTTTTTAATGGTCGCTCTACGAACTCAAATGCAAAGTTCTTTTTTAAATTGATGAAACGCTTTTACTTTTCACTTTTCAAAAATAGTTTTTAAAAATTGAAAAGGAAAAAGTCTTTTCACATTTTGTGAAACAATGAGCACTTTTACCTTGCAGGAAATTATTTATTTGCAAAGTGGAAAAGTAAAAATTGTTTGGTGAAATAGGCCCCAGGACTCTTTTTTTACACACAGCAACACTAAATTTTTTTTGTTCCCCACTTGAGCAAATTCCGTTTTATGCTCCTCTACCTACTTGCGCGACCAGGTTCCTCTGCATTGCTTGGGTACAGTGCAATCATTTCCTTTTCAAAGCTTGTAACTGCCACTTACGTCTTCGTACAGGATTTTCTATAGATTCTTGACCTGTTCTCCTATGAAGATCATCATTTAAAACACGATGTGGCCTGAAAACACTAAGATCTTTCCTAGGCACATGTTCACAGATAGTTGTAGCTGTCGTCTGGCACCGGATGTGACTTTCCACGTGCTACAGTGATTAAGAAGACGGATTGAATATTGGACACGAACATAAGCAGGTCTTTAAGGTGAAAGAATTGATCCTCCATATTTTAGACAGCATTTCGAAGACATCCTTTGCCTTCTAAATATAGGGCTTTTGATGTCTTATTCAGTAACACCTTTGGTAGAGATAAAACCATCGGTTGTACTAAAATATTTACTTGAACAGATGAGTAAGTTTAAAGGGTAAACATTTTTTTTCAGCTCCATCATTTCTGCTTCTCCCTCCATCATTGTTATCATTTGATAAAGATCCATGATCCTGTGAGAGAGTAGTACTGTGTTTTAGTTGGCATGTAACCGTCCATTGAAGTCCCCCCTTTCCGTTCATAAGAACTGGCTAATCACTTATCACTAACAAGAATAATATTGGGGATATTAAGCAACCCTGTCTGAACTCACATTGCATTTCAAATTCATTTGACTCTGACAGACAACCTTCTTCTATGCAGAACGTGACATTTGCATTCATCGTAAGTGTTGCTTCAATAATAGCAATAAATTTATATGAAATGCTCCTGCTTTGTAGTTACCCTAGAAATTCTCTATTGATACTATCGAACGCCTTTTCATAAATTTAATGATAAGCAGGTGAAGTGGTAATAGATATCCGACGTACTGCTTCATAATGATCCGCAGCGCGGAAACCTGCTTTTTCGGCGTCGAGTGTGTCTTCTAGGTGTCTCTCATTCGTTCTAAAATAATTTTTGCTGTTATCTTGATAACCACAGGCAGACCGCTGTTCAGATTTCAAACTCTATCAAATCTCCTTTCTTCGAGAGCTTGACGATCATTTCCTTTTTTCACTCCTCGGAGTTCCATGCACTCTCTATGAATATATGCAGTAGTTCGCTGATGTCACTGGCGCTATTTCCACAGATCTGTGGGAACACCATCGAGTTCTACAGACATTTTATACGGCACCATTGGTTTTCGGTAAAGGTAGGTTCAGTGATCTTTTTTGATATCACTAAAGGGGTTTGTTGGGGCATAACACTGTATAATGTTGACGCGACGTACTTTAGTTCGAAACCCTGCCTTCGCAATCCTCTCTCCTAGATGCTCCCACTAAATCAGCCTATTGAGTGCAGTTCAGATAACACCTGATCTCGGTCGCTTACAGGTTCTTCTTTATATCCGAGCTAAACCATCGAAATTCGCTTAATCCTAAGATTTCATATAAACGCGTTCATTTGAAGAAATCGGGTGTTCTGGGGTCCCTTTCTACAGTTGTTGGGAAAGGTATTGACATTTTAGAAGTCAATTTTTTCCCGGTACAATAGCTTGATGTATCAATAGCTTAGAAATTCATGGAAGCTTATTACCTTGACCTCTCAATAACTTCGAATTAAATTTTTCTTACTTGATTCGATTCAGCATTGAGTCTTCTATAATGATCTTCAATTAATATAGTGTGGCCATTAGTTTCCTTAATAATAAAATTACGAACATTAAGTCCTCTCCAATATGAAAAGCATCATCCAGGACAAAATGCTGCCATTATCCTGATGATTGTTTTCAATCGAAAGTGCAGCATTGCATGTGATTGGAGTTCAAATTTATCTCTTTAAAAGTCAATAACTAGAGGCGTTTAATACTCATTCATCCGTCCATCCATACACCTTCAATTTACCACGCAATATAAGAGTCTGAAAAAATATTTATAAAAAAAAAACCTCCACTCAATGCTTACTCTCTCAAGCTTATTTCATGGCTCAATATGCATGTCAATCAAATCAGACATGGAAATCGCAGGTAATGCTGCATTGACAGACGCATCTTACTTTATGGCTAAGGCATATATTGCATTTTCTTGCACACCGTGTGATTTGCCGCTGCCGCCATGCCACTTATCGATAGTAATGACAGTTTAATTGAAAAGCGTATTTTAATCGCCCTAAGCAGCTATATGGGGGCAAGCACTTAAGTGCACGTCGGCATTATGGCATTTTGAGCTGAGTTTTATTTTTTTCTTGTTGATGGAGAAGTCCTTGTTTTGCAATTCCACTTTCAATTAAGTTAATTGATTAGCCATTTAGGTTTGTACTCTTTTACTAAGTCTTTGCTTAAAGGATAAGAATTAAGTAGGCAGAACTTTTTTTGTTCGGTTTGCACATAAGTACATCTCAAGGTCATGGGAAGCGAAAAAAAAATTTCATGAAAAAATGTAGTTTATCTAAATTGGTTACCTTACTTGGAAATGAT
This sequence comes from Meliscaeva auricollis, assembly GCA_948107695.1. Classification (NCBI taxonomy): domain Eukaryota; kingdom Metazoa; phylum Arthropoda; class Insecta; order Diptera; family Syrphidae; genus Meliscaeva; species Meliscaeva auricollis. The sequence continues at coordinate 14,989,188 of OX403616.1, read as the reverse complement.
AGTTTCTTCGTTCACCAAAGTCTTTTGTTAAGCTACGGTGATTTAAAATTGAACCTTTGCTTATTTGTTTACCATTGAACATCATATCTCAAATGGAGTTCGAGTAGAAATTTAAAGAGAAGAACGACTAGAACTTGCACTAACTATTCACTCCACTATACAGGCACCTTCTATATAATCTAATGTGACATTAAGATGTCTGTCGTTTATTAAGATTTTCTAGCGATTTTCTACAAAAGCTTCGTAGAATAGGGTTTTGACGATTCTGACAAACCCTTTCTTTTTATTATGTTGGACTTTCAAGTAAACGACCGACGATTTCAAATTTTATTTTTTTTTAAGTATCAATTTTTCAAAAACGTGTTGATATTTTTGAAACTTAGAGTTCAACTTAACTTTAATTGTAAATATGGCATACCAGCACTATTTTTACAATGTTTTTTTTGTCTGGTACTGTAAAGGGTTAAGTGGTAAGACGTAATGAGTCGTCTGTAGTGTAACTTATTCGTTCCTTTTTCGCGTAGATAAAAAACAAAAATTAAGTAACAGAAAACACATTCAAAACTCAAAAACTAAAAATGTCCACAAAGAAAATTTGTCCTTAATTTTCATTTAAAAATAATTTTTGAAAAATTGCAGCGTTACAAAAATTTTTTAAATCACCAAACCCTCTTGTTTGACTTTGAAAGTAAACTGAATATCTCAATGATGATGGTTTATCCAGAAGAGCCCTTTTGGGCATTACCTACTGTTCCAGGATTATACGATGAAAGTGACTATCGTGGTAAGTATTTTATTTTTTTTTTTAAATGTTAGATTTTTTTTAACCCGCATGTAAAGAAGTTGCACGATAGTTGAGATGGCTTCTTTTTATAAAATTAGTTCTGTCATCATGATATTTCGTAAAATGCATTTTATTCATATTAATTTCAAACCACTGTACCACATTCTCTGAACTAAACACGATGCGAAGAAACACTACACTTTTTGAGAATTTTCATTTGATATAGGTCTCTGGTCATATTTGCTGTAAAGAAACTTAAATATTTTCAAAGCTAGTCCAGAGCTTTTGATAAGTCAGTTACTTTTAATATCGCTTGGTATAACCATTGAGGGGCTCAAGAAGTCATATTTGAAGAATTTATCGTGTGTTATGGCTTTTAAGCTATATAAGTTGTTTTTTTCGTTTGAACAATGTGGTCAAATTGTTTTGCCCAAACAAGGCTGCCACATTTAATCCCCCTTTTAAAACTTCCAACCTTAGGTCCTTTTAGGAACTTTTTGGACTGAAATATGAAATCCGTCAAATTGTTTAGAGTGGGGATGAAATTATCTCAAATACTGCCGAAACTGCTGAAAAACACGGGAACACGATGATTAAAAATATCTGCAACTTTTTGTTTTATTTATTAATTAATTCACTTTTTGATTGTATTTCAATTTTTTGTTAAATTATTTAAAATTCCCGACATTCAAAAATATTTTCATGATTTCTTTTTGTTTTTTTTTATGTATGAAATGATTTTGACAGAATTCATATTTCAGCCGCAAGAAATTCTTTGGGTAGAAGTTTTCAAAAGAGGGAAAATGATTTTCCCTCTCAGTACGCTCTCTGTTGACAGGTTTTATAGGACTTGGGACTCTAAAATAGTAGAAATTCGTTGTTTTGGCGAGTACCCAAACAGACTTCTTATGTTTTCATTTTAATAATCAATTAATCTTTTATTTCACAGCAAATTTTAACTTAAGTAGACATTCAGAGGGTTTCAGTTTCACCAAATTGATCCTTGTCAGTACCTCTATCTCTCCAGTTTCTGCTTTTACCCGAAATATAATTAACTTTAACAAAATTTTCATTTGAGTTAACCGATTTTTTTACTGTTAAGGAAGAAGGTATCAGGAAGTTTAAAACAGAAATACAAACCAATATCAGTGGCCTAAAAGAAAGATCGTAAATGTAAAAAAAAGAACATAAAATTTAAATTATCTCGACAAATAATTGTTGCCACAGACCAGACATGTTTTTGTAAACATATCAAAATATTTTCTTGCAGTAAATGACTCAATTACAATCTCGTTGAGTTGTAAGTTGATTTAAGATAAAATTCTTCCACTGTGTTTATAAATTGACTAATTATGTTAGGCAAATCAAAAATCTTGAACCACGTGCATACATATGTACGTAATAATTGTATTGTATATTGTTTGTATACTGAAAAATGTTACAGTTACTTGAGTATAAATGAATGTATGTGTTTTAAAATTAATATACAAACAAATTGTTTTGTGAATGGCTTAATTTGTTTACTTAATTATACACTCAAAGTATCGTCGGGGGGATTAAAAGTCAGATTTATTAATTTATTCATGATTTCTTGTAAATGTTGATGAAATATTATCATCTATAAAAATCTAAAGCTTAAACCTGTATTTAACTTGAAACATGTTAAAGCACAAATAAGGTGTTTAAAATAGCTGGCAATCAGTACCTAGAGTTTGCACATTCAAACGTGATTAATGATTTTAATCTCACATAACTTATAAATTGGCAAACGAAAGACACAATAATAATTGGATGTTGATGATATTTGAATAGATAAATGTTGTAAAAGTCGAAACGAGAAGCATATGACTTGGGTGGTGAAAATCTTCTAGAACTTCCCTTAACCAATTTGTAGCTACAATTGATCAAGTGAACAGTAAAGAATTACCAATTGAAGTTTGCAGGATACATTTTCTGTATTGAACATTTTTACAACACGTTTACCGCCCCAAATACAATCTGCACCTATAATGAGTCTATACTCTCTGAAATTGTAGAAATCCTATAAAAAATAGTACTTCATTTATATTTTTAGTTCAATTTTTATATAGAAACTGAAATTTATAAAACAATCTGGAAAATTAGTTTGAAAACCAAAAACATGTTTAATCAATATCATCAGAATTTGTTGTACTCTCAATTACCCATTTAGGATATTTCATTAAATCAGGATAAATCAATAATGCCCAGCTTTGTGAAAAAATATAAATTGTTATTATCGAAGCAATAGAGGGTCCTATTCCAGCTAAAATCTTTAGAAATATGTATTAGTTTAGCAGTAAAAAAAGTGATAAATAAAGCAACTCTTACCATATCCTTGGCCTTAATGTTCGCATAAGCTGCCATTAAAGCATTTGGAGCTGTAGCAGAAGGCATTAGAAATGCCATACTTCCAGCTAAACCAACAGGAAACAAGAAGTACAAAGGATGACATTTTGATTCTACAGCCTGTTTTTGTTTTTTTTTTTTAGTTAAAATGATTATTTCTTTTTTATTACAAAGTGTTATTATTTACCATTCGAAGAATTCCTGGTGTAATTACACTTATAGCTGCTGCATTGACTGTTAAGTTTGTACATATCTCCATAAATGTGATTGCAATCAATAAGGTTAAAGGAGCTGGCAGATGTTTTAAGCTTGAAAGTGAATCTCCTACCAGTGTTTCCAGTCCACTCAATTTGCAGCCTTCAGCAATAGCTCCACCGCAACCTTTTCATAATTATAAATAAAAAGAAAAAAAATATCAATTATTGTCCAATTTTATTACTTAAACATTATAATTTTACCAATGATAAATACTAAATCCCAAGGAAGAATTAAATTCACAAATTTCCAATTTAATAATCCAGGTGTTTTTCCAACTGAGTTAGCTAAAAGTATTCAGATATGTTTGATTGAAACGAAATGCAATCAAAATTTTGTCTTACCATCCCAACATTTAAGAAATGAAATCTTTGATGGCAAACTGAATATTAGGAATATGGTCATTGTGGTGACAGAGGCGTTTAAAATTTCTCTAAAAAAGAAATGATTTATTGAAAATTGTTATTAATTCATTCAATTCAAGTAATAAGCCATCGACTAGTACCCAATTTAGCTAATGAGGTCCTAGCCTTATAACTCTATCCTCACGAAAAAATAGTACCTGACTGTTTCTTCACAATACTAGCACCACATATAAGTTCACAAGAAGTGCTAGTAACTTTATATGTCAAAAACTGGTATAACTATCTCATTTTAACAATATTTAGGCATTTGAAATATTATTTTCACATTTATTCTGAATAAATTATAGAGGGAGAATGAAGCGATGCAAGCATAATAACTGTTTTTATAGCTATCACGATAATAATATAATGACTCAAGGACTCAAGGAATAAATACAAAACTTCTTAAACTCTTATCAAGTGACCATAGAGAGGATTTCCTTGCGGAATAGGTACACTCAGTCACGAAAGTTAGTATACACTAGACTTATAACAACGCAAGATTGTTGTGTGTATTTGCTTTTGTGACATATTGAAATTGAGAAAACTAATTCATTGAAATGTTGAAGTTTATTTTAAGAAAAGAGGCATTACCTTTTTGAGTTTTGTTTTCACCATAATCTAGATTACTATTGGGTCCAGTGTATACTAACTTCTGTGACTGAGTGTATGTTTGGAAACTACTCATGAGGCTGGTAAACAGGTCGTCAGAAAATAAAAGCAGGTTAATCAATTGCCAGAGGTAACTAATGCAAAAGAACTTGACTACCTTTCTGGCTTTCATCATTACAACTTGTACCCATTGCACCAAATTACAAATTACAATTTACAACCACTTTTTCTAGTCTAGTAGCGACAGTTGCCGTTGAATCAAAAATCTGACTTCCCATTTTTCGCCATTGCAACTATAGTTGATTTACTGAAACGTAAACTGTCACTTCTAGAGCGTGTTGTTTTATTGGCGTTTTAGTAAACAAGGGGTAAATATTATTGCGCTATAATTTTGTCCAAAATATTATTCGAAAAAGGGTCTTCCATACACGACTCCGTATTGTGCAGTAATATTGACAAAGAGACAAAGAAATATTGTCGCACAATATCTTAGAAAAAATTTATTGCGCAATAATATTGTGTGGTGTAAGGCACGCATTGAGGCTATGTTTGAGAGCATAAATTAGGTTCTTTTGTGTACTTTCTTTTGACGTTTACACACAACCTTACCAGTTCTTTGCATCATATTAGTTTGTGATACAACATGTCCACTAAGGGAATCCAGAAATTTTTCTTCGAAACAATTCTGATCTAATTAAGAAAAAAAAACAAACTTACTTTCCGGCTACAAGTTCTCCCCATCCCTCTGCAAATTCAGGTTCTCTGGTGAAAATCATGCATATCATAGCAATGACAAGTGTTGCCGTAATGCACTGACCCACATTTATAGAACCAATTTCTTCATACTTGTCATTAGCCATTCGTTGAGCAGCCAATTTTTCTTCCTCACTAAATCGCAATGCCATTGCTTCTGGACTGTTTGATCTTTTTTTAAATTTGATTTCATCAAATACCTACTTATGGAAAAAATTCGAAACAATAAAATTACCGAAATAGTCCCATGTGTGTAAACTCCATAATGAAATACATCAGACCTGTGTAAACAATCATCGGTGGCAAGGCATATGCTAAAAAGTTCCAGAAATCTATGTCATCGGGGCTATCGGGGAACTGTCTAGAAATACTCTAATAATTGACTAACTTTCGTTTACTGATTAAAAAAGACTCCATACTCTTCATAAGCTTCTATGAACTCAAGGTTTGCAGGAGTTCCCATTAAGTTAGCACTGCCACCCATTGATGAAGCATATGCAACACTCAAGTAAAAACAAATTGCTATCTTAGAAGGTTTCTTTCTAAAAAAAATTTTAAAAAAATTATAACTTCAAAGCCTAGACTGGAAATGTATGAGAGGAATGTACTCTGTTTTCGGGAGATCTGGGTTATCATCTTCATATAATTTACACATCCCTTGCTAGAAACAAAAGGGAGTAAGATGTTAATTGTCTTGCAAACCTATTCCTTACTTTTAAATAATTATTTTAGCATTTTTAACTTACACTTGATAGTCGATCCAAAATAGCGTTTGTCACAGGATACATCAAAGCTATACACACCGCATTTGGTATTAGCATCGATAGAAAAGCTGTTACCACAATTAATGCCAAATGTAATCTAAAGAACATTTTTGTTATTATTTTCGTACTTCAACAGTTAATCCATTTATACCTCCTTGGACAAGACCCGCAGATCTTAATGATATTGATAGCCAACCGATTGTGCAAACTTGTAAATTCCATTGCCAGAGCTATCATAATACTAATAATGAACATTACTAAAGTTTCTTTGAAATACAAAGAACATGTTTTGTCAGAGATCTTGAAAAATAGCATAGAAATTATTTCGGCATTGATACTTCTCTATAAATAATTAACTTACTAGTATATTCATTAATGGAAATGCAACGATTGGAAACATTGCAGTTATGGCCAAGGGAAATATTTCTGTCACCCAACAAATGAACATGGCAATGATGACGTATAAACAACGATATGGCTAAGAAAGAAAGAAACATGAGCTCAACATTCATTTCTTCATAAACGCTAAAAAATAAAGGGTTCTAAATTACCTGACTATCATTGACCAACATAGCGATAAGAAATACTATAGGCAAAACAGATATTACCACACCTTTCCAGTGAACTAGAAAACATTGCTTGATGCTCGTTTTACCATCTTGTATGGATCTTAAAGAACAAATTTTATATGATATTTATGTAACCCAATGATAAATTGTAGCTTACTCCATGATTAAATGTTGATTTTCTGTGAAAATTAAAAAAACGATTGAGTCAAATTTGACATGATTTTCAAAGACAAATTTTAATTTTCTTTAAATTTTGTTTGGATATTTGTTTATAACATGCCTGCACTTAGGAGTTTTAAACTACTCTCATTATGATAAACGCAATAAGGCACGGTTCTGAATTTAAAAATATGAGGGAATAACAGAGTGTGGCATTCCACGCTGGGTTCGTCCAAGTTGGATTATTGAGTAAACTGATAAGAAAACTTAGTAGCTTTAAAATCAACCAAATACAAGCGAACGATGCTTCCACAGTAAACCGTTGGAGAAAGGTACTTATAAATAGGATCCTCTACTCGACGAACTCGTTTCAAGCGCTACGATGTTGAACAAAACCGGAGTCACGTAGACGGTTAGTATATTGGGAGATGCATAAAATTCACTATCCCTCTAAACCAATGCTATCAACAAGTGGCTCAATAACTTTTATTAAGGAGAGACAAGCAAGTGAAATCCTTAGTTCAGTGTTCGAGCAACAGACTTGCTCACCGTGTCTTCTTTTGGACGAACTCGTGTGTAAGCTATGCGTTGCTGAATAGGAGTCGGACCCTGTGTGATAGACGGTTCCACTACTTTACTGACGATGGTAAATACTTTCCGCTGCTAAACACAATATTCCATTAGCAGGTATCTCGAAATTAGATTCTTGTCTTTAATACATCTCCAATACTGGGGTGACAACTTCTTCCAAGAATAGTATATAAATTTAAAAATTCATTCTACAACAGTTACAAAAGCAATGTGAGTCTTTTCATTCTATCACAAATCTGCTTTTAAAATTTCCTTTCAGCATACTTAATAGCATATAAAGTACAAATGCCAATCTGTGAGCTATTTACTATTCAGGTGATGGTAAGCAATGTTTCAATTATTGAGAATTTATTGAATACTGGGCTTGATCTGCCAATTTTTCTACTTTTTACACCTGATTCGAGTTGCCGTGAATCAAGCTATAATCACCCCTTATAGTGATTCCAAGCAGGGGGGTTGCTGAGGGCAGCATGTTCCCCAAGCATAGCTCACATTTTTGTATATTTAAAAAATTTCTCCTGCCTGAGTCGAGTCGGGCTATCTAATAGTCCGGCTGAGGATTGAATCGGGCTGTCTGAGTCGGGGTGTCTAAAATCGTGTTTTTTTGAGTCGGGACTAATCAATGTTTTGAATGTAATTTTATGCATTTCGAACATGTAAAAAATTTAGAAACTATCTTTGTGCCTGAATAATTGAATGCTAACTTTCAAAATAAAATTTAAAAAAATGTATTCCTTGAACTGACTCATTCTACAAATCATAAATTCCCAAAGATAGTTAAATCATAAAGCTACTAATGCTCCACCTTGTATAAATAAGTAACATATGTATGTACGTGGGTAGGAATATTAACAACACACATCCATTATAAAAGTTTTTCTTCTTGTACTAAACAAGACTGAATTACCAATTTCTCTCAATCATTAAGATAATTTTCTGGAATAAAATAGTTAGGTTAGATAGATATGCCAGATAGTTGATCAGATACCCGAACAATCTACAATTTTTCTGCATAGTTACTTCAAACCTACACAATTAATCCGATTCAGACAAGTAGACTTGTTTTTAATCTAATCTGAAATCTTTGTAAAATTAATGAGGTTCCTTAGATCTTTAAAAATTAAGTTGTGGTACAGTTTTCTATTAACTTGTTTTTTTTTTTTTTGTTTTTGTTTGTTTTTATTATTTCTATTAAGAAAGAAAAACTGAGTAGGATGAAATGAAGAAAATGTTAAGTGGAAAAAGATTTCATGTGCATACTTTAGAGTTGGTGTTTCCCCATTTTTTGTTGTCCTGCAACTACGAAAGCACGTTATGGCGATATTGTGCCTGAATTTTTGTCATGACAATTTTAACAATTTAATCTGGATTCAGTCTTATGTTAACGAGATTTTCACGACTTATGCAAATAAAATTACATGATTTCTCAGACACAACATATTTTAAAGTAAATGTAAAGAAATAATTATATATTTTGTATCATTTTATACACGATATTTACTTTATTGACCTCATGCTCAATATTGTTCAATAACATTATGGTTAATTAATTGTGCTAACAAGAACCTTTAAAAATTGTACAAATTAGTTAAATAATAAAAATTCAAATCGTAATGATTATTTTTTTTTGTTTTGCATCAATTAAGCTCTTTCAAACAAATACGAAAACATAAAAATATCATTAAATCAAAGTAATCAGTCAATCGAATAATCTTCTCACATTTTAAAACGTAAAATTATCTTCAAATCAATATTTATGTATATTGTTCAATTTAAATAAAACATATAATGACATCATTTGAACAGAAAAAAAAAAAACAAACAAACTTCCATTGACCCTTTGTGGTACAAATTAAGTCATCATCTTAGATTTACTTATGATCAAAATCACCTAAAAATGTTTGAGTCCCATAAATAAATTAGTAGTTAATACCTTTTTATAAATAAACATTTAACTAATTTAACCATTTGTATTCAAAACTAAACCAATATTGATATAAAATTCACATTTTAAAAGAAATTTCTTGATAGATTTTGTATTCAAGAAAACGCCCAGAAGCCCATCTGTATACCTTCAAGACCACGCATCGTATATTCATCCTACACAAATTCACATACAAAAAAAAACTTTTTTTTTTTAACTTGGTGATAATTTATGTTTCCTGTTGACTATATTGGTGTCGTAAAATTACATTTGTGTTTAGAATTTAATGAAATAAATGATCTTAATTAATTCCACCCACCTGACAGCATCCAATATCACTCTTATAAAACCATAATTCATTTCTCACCAATGGAACACTCAGGCCATCTTCGCTTGATTTAAATTCACTATGTCTAGGTTAAGAGGAAAAGTGTAACTGGATATGCATAGTAGAATATATTTTATATGAATGGTTAATGTTTACATGTTACTCAAGAGGCTTGGTCTAAAAACTAAAACTATATTATGAAGAAATAAAAAAGATAACCTGTGTTTTTTTCTTTTTGTATGTAGGTATCATGGTTTTATTTGTTGGTCTGATGGATGAAAAGATATTGCGATGATTCTAGGATTTCGTTCTTCATTAGACGCATAATCATAATGTTGATAAATGAAAATAAAATCTATTCTATCATGTTTCTGTAGACTTTGAACGGCTGATACTCGATTAATCTTTTTGCTAGTATCTGGTTAAAAACTCAAAAATTAGTACTACCGTTATTGATATTTATGCTAGTATATGAAAATAAAGCAAAAACACATGTTTTATGGTGATATCTCGAAAATGCTTCTTTGGAAAAATAAATTAATGTCATTTTGTTGCTTAGCGACCCAAAATTAATCGAAAATATATCTACTTTTTTGTGCAGGTACTTACTATAAATCGAAGATTTGTAGACTAGTGTTTTCTTTTAAGTCCCATTTAGATGGTAGAGGAAATTTTCTCAAAACCTAACTTAGAACAGAAAACCAATTATTGAAGCACAACAGGGTCCTATTTCTAGTGAATTACATCAACTACAGTGTAGTAGTTTGACAGCTGGGTAACATAAGTTCTGTTTCACAAAAAAAAATGTTCAGGTGTGATACATCAATGTATGTACGTATGGGAAATTTACTTTAACATCGGAATAAAATTCTGTTTCACATAATTTTGTGCTACATTCGTGTACTACAAAATGAGATAATTTTCTATTACATATTTACATTAAATTATTTCGGTGTAGGAATGAGTTTTCAATTAAAAATTATGTCGGTAAAAAGACAATTTACGAACATAAGTCTCTTTTTTGTATAATCGATAGTTAAAATTCATATTTTGTAATCAAATGTTTTTAATTTCTCTGTACAGACTAAAAACATTTCTAAACTGAAATGGATATTTGCTTAAAAAATCCGGGGGACTTCTTTGAATCTTAAAGTCAAATTCAAGTTCATCAATTTTCATATCATATCCAATCTTATTTTTGTATTAATGGGATTTTATACGAACTAAACCCATTGGAACTAGGCTTAGGGTTTACAAAGTGGTCGAAGCGTAGACCAAGCTCTCTTCAACACGGCATGTAAACGTAGTAAATGTCAACTCAACTTCAGGTAAATTTTCCAGCTCCATCCTACAACATTCCCAGTGTACGAACAGAAAACTGTAGCTGATGCAGATGTAGGATGTAGATGTAGGATGTAGATGTAGGATGTAGCTGATGTAACTGATGTGTTAATCGAGAAACAGGACCAGATATACAATAAACATACATCCATATATTCTATAGCCAAAAATACATTTTTAATTTTTAATAAAGCTATTAATCCAATTTTATTAAAGTAATAATTTTTAAACTCTGAATTAAAAAAAAAAATTGATCAAATAATTTTGAGATAAATTTTTTTAATTTTACGTTATGCAAATGGTTTTCAAAAAATTAGTGGACCTTTTCATCGAATGCAGAAAAGAAATTGGTCGTTGGCATTACAGTTTAATAAAATAATGAGTTTCACACTAGCATTTAAGCAAACAAATAATATATTTATTTAAAAAAAAATGATTTTATAAAACAAAGGTGCGAAAAGAGTATTATAAATGTGGCGCCAAGAAATGATAATTGTGTTTTGAAGAATACTTCAATACAACCATTGACTACAAAAGAGGGGTCTATCTCCCCCCGTTTCGGCGGGAGGAGCAATTTCATGAAAAAAATTAAAAATGGAAAAATCATTAAAATAACGGTATGGCCTAAAATTTAGTATTACATATATCTTTTTTTAAAGCCAAATCATTGGCTAGAACCCGAACAAAAACTTTAGTTTCGATAACCTCCCCAATTGAATGGCATTTTGTAGAGATTGTTGCACTGATTAAAAAACGGAATTTAAAATTTCCCTAACACCCTTAAAATATAGACTTAGGATCAAAAAACGTTATTTTGGACATTTATTCATTGCAAAAAAATCTTCATCAAATTTTCACCAAATTTGGATTTTTTTACCGTTTTGGAAAGAAGATATTTAGACAAAATCTGGGTCGTTAAAAAAAATTTTTTTATCCAATTTTTAACAGATGCTTATAAATAATATTTCTCGTTTGGTTTGGAAGTAAACAAACTAAACTACATTTTTTTAATTATTCAGCTTACAAATACTGTAATGACTGTATTTTTGGTTTACGTCTTTGTCACCAGCCCATCAATTTCGCAAAATTAAAAAAAATGTATAGTTATGTACTAGTTTTGTGCAGTTTTGTACAACCAAAGCCGAGTTTTGCCTTAGGCTCCTAAAGTTTTTAACAATTATAATATAAAGATTTGTTTTATGTTTTTTTTCTCAAAATTTGAGTTTGAAACTAGGTTTTTCAAAAACTATGCATAGATTTCACTTGTTTAAAAACTGGCTAATAGAGTATTGGCTTTAAAAAAGATAAATCAGTAAAAGAGACTGAATAAATGTTTGTTTGTTTAAAAATTTAATTTCCCATTTTTAAGTGCTGTTTTAAATTTATTGGAGATTGTATAATTGTATGCCTAATAGTAACTCAATTAAATAAAAGTGAGGTGTGAGAAAATTAGACTGACACTCTCAACCATTCATATACGCAGAAATGATATTTAGTAGGTACGTAAGCTGCGTTCATGAGAGTTACATAATGTCAACAAAAAATTGATAAAATGATTCAAATAAGATTTTGTTAAGTATATTGCCCGTAACTGCCCAACTAAAAATGGTTTACATTTCTGCAGTTGGCAACTATGACAGTATCATTTACATATCAACATTTTGCATACACTCGTATTACATTTAGGATGCTAATATAAACTTAAGATCAATTAAAAGCGAAAGAAAAGTTGAAAAGCGCCTTATGCCTCAAAGTAGGTTAATTTGTGCGAATGAGTTGTGTTTGTAATGTGTCTAGATGTTTTTGTCTCTGCAGCAACACTCCACATCCTTAGGCTGTACCCATATTTTTTTTTTATTTTTTTTTTTTTTGTACTGATAATTTGTTTCGAAACTAAAAATATTCACATATATCTTAGCAAAAAACCGAATTTAAAAAAAAAACTAGTAAAATTGTTACAAGACTTACCTCACTCGGTTTTTATCACTTTATGAATTATGAACTTTAAGTATGAACATTTTTGTATGATTGATTTTTGTAGCAAAAACTTTAACCTAACCTGCCCTTTTTATACTTAGCAAAAAAAAAATACTGAAAAACGAAGAAAATATTTACATATAATCGCATTCAAGTAATGTGGAGTGTAAATATTTCCAACGCCAATAAAACTGGTTCATTAATGGAAATTTGCATGGTTTAACAAATTTAATTCGTTTCACTCAATCTCGAAAATCTTTAGAGAAGAACCGAAGCAAGAATGGCGAATATTGGAGGTTGGCTATTCATTATAACATTGGATGGGCACTTCGTCGTCGTCGTCATCGTTGTGTTGTGTGCAAAGTCATTCTAAGATCCAGCCATACTAGGTACTATAACATTGTATGAGGATTGTGTTGTTGTGTAGCTTGTGAATTTCATGTTGGAAGCTAATAAATTTGAATTAAATAAAAATAACACATTACAATTTCTAGTATATACAATACATAGATATAGATATATGTGAATTATGTAGGTCCTAGAAGAGGGAACAAGAGAATTTCAAGACACACAATTTATTGTTAAGCAATTTGACAAATTCTTAAATTTATTACACAAAACAAGCATGTGTATGTGTTGTGTACTGGGAACATAATGGCCCAAGATACAGTATGGGCCTGTTAAGGTGTCAGCAACAATTAAAATTTATGCTTACGACTAATGGGTGTTTAACCTACTTTTACTAGCATACACCAGTAACCCATGTCCATTTTGTCCAATGATGATGAGAAGTGACGATTAGTGGTTGGAACTGACGAGATGATGGGTAAAAAAATATGATTTTTAATATGTGTTGAAACTCTAGAGTGTTTGACATAATAACAGTCTTGGCATTTTCTTCAGATCAATACCTATACTCACTCGTAAAAAATAATTAATTACGTTGATAATACAATGAAAGGATTGGTTTTCCATATTCATTATGATGCGCTTGTTAAGTCATCTAGTAGTTGATTCAATGATTAAGAAGTAAGCTTTATATTCGAAATTGGTACTTAATGTATTCAGAGCTCTGATCATGTAAGACAATATATCGTTTTCTTTATCAATAGAAATAGCTTTGCTTTACGTAAGAATGAATAAAATGCACGTACTTGCTCTAAGATTCAAAGTTGCTGTGTATGTCAAAAGTTAGTATTTATAGTTTTAAAAATAAATTGTTTTGAGCAAACTAAGTATACCATTTGATTTGATTAAGAAAGATATACTAACACAAATATACTAAGAACAAAAATTTTTTAAAATTGTTGGGCCAAGCGCCCCTCCTGTTTTTTATATTTATCTAAGGAACTCCACTAATTGTTCGGCTACACCTGTCCTTTTTAAGGTCTGGGCATTTCACGTACAGATTAAAAATTCGTTCTTCAAGTTTCGTTTGCCAGTTTCGTCAACATTTAAATCATCGATACCCGAGGTTTGTATTTTGTAGCTTGTAAATAAGTTTTAGTCTTTGCTGCAAAGTAATTATGGTCCAATCAACCCAATCTAAGTTGTATGCCATCAATTTGCTGTCAAATAATGTCTTACAAACCAAATAACACACATTTTAACAAACACTATGACAATTTTGCGTTCAATTAGTTACCACCTAACCATAAATAATCAACTTTACTTCGCATAACTGCACTTAAGTAAAACTCATAAAGTCAACAAATTTACTTCTCCAAAACTGGACCATGCAGAACTTCATGCATTTTAATTGGTTTTCTATGCGATTTTTTCACTCATTATTATGCAATAATTTTTGCGTTACATTTTGCAATTTTTATACAACAACTGTCATATACCTACAAATATAGTTGTTGTACATTTTGTATGGTCCATCGATATGTGGTATGTATAAAACTTGCTCCCAGATCGAATGGATTTTTCATGCATTTTCCCACAAAGTGGTGGTGTCGGTTAAATGGATTAGATACAAGATACCCATCCATATATGCAACAGTAGTTCGAACGTCAACGCTGTTCTTTCTTTACTTCGTTTTACATTCGAATTAAAGTCAAAACTGTCGACGTAAATTGTAAATAAAAAAAATGCTACCGCCTTCTTGAAACTCTAAAGAATTTTGTGTTCGTTGATCGTTGAAATCAACTTATAAGTGTTAAGGTTGAGATTGCGTGTGAAAATAGTTTTCGAACTCGAAAGTGTCAATGAAATTGTTCTTAAATCATATTATGATTTTTATTCACCTGATGTTGGTGTGCAACAAGTGACAACGGGCGGTGGGTACTTTATTACTTAAGAAAAAAAAATATTTACAAGTAGATGGCCTCTGGCGTTAATACTGAATTGTGAGTCGTTGTCGTGCAGAAAACCATAATTCCCTTGTTTGATCGACTTCAATTGATCTTTTGTTGCCCATAAAAAACTATTCGTATATGAATTGAATATAGGCACAAGTATGTACGAGTAAATTCAAAAACCAGGAGAAACTCAAGAATCATAGATCGAGCCAAGTGAACTGCCCTAAAGCTATTTGTCACTTTGTAAGGAGATTGTCTGCAATTGATTTCTTTTTTCGTATCTGTTTAGCTTTTTATGTGTGACGTGAACATTTTTACCCTGGGGAATTGATTGGTTTAGTTATATTGATTGCAAATTTCTTGATAAATGTCGTTCAGTAAAATGATTTATGGAAATAAAAAGTAGAGCTGCCTGGCCTTGCTGGTTGGATATCCTATATTGCCTGTAGATATTTTATATATTGTGAACACCCATGTTCTATAGACTATGATTTGACGTAGGGTATCAAGTAATAGTTTTAAAAAAGTTAAGCAAATGTGTCACTTTCCATTCCTGTTTTTTTTTTTTAAATAATCTTTTTGCTAGAAAATCTTAATAAGTTGGTAATTTGTTGATCTCATATATTTGTCCTTCAGAACTACATATTATAAGGGCTGGTAAAATATTGGAACCAAGTCCAACAATTACCAAGGGGATATTTCTGTATCGACATACGGTAATCTAATGGTCTGATGGACAATGGTTTGAATTGAACAAACCAACCTTAAAATCGTAACTTATGGTCAAAGATAGGCATGCATTGGCATCACTGGGGTAGTAAGGAGCACTTTACAGTGGGTCTTAAATCTATACTTAATTGTACAAAAAGTGACAAACAATTGCACCTCTCGGCTTGGCCAAGATATGGAAGCTGGCAGCACATTTATAAGTCTTCCACTTTGATTCCTCGGCAATGACGAGATCTGTTAGAAAAGTCTAATTATATTACTTCTATAGCACTTTGGCATTGGTAGCCAAGTTAAAACAAATGCATAAAAGCGGATTCTATCATTGAAATCAAATTGTAACATGTAGTAAAGAACGAAGGGCTTCTTGGTACACATAAAACAAAAGACCTTTTTGTACTTGCGATGTCTGTCTGTTTGTCTGTGTATACCTCGAGCTACAGCCTAGGCCGCTGAAGCGATTTTCTTCAAATTTGGTTAAATTGAAATATTTTTTTAAGGACCAAAACAAACGGTATAACTGCCATATAACCATTTACGAAAAGTTAGCTTTCTTCAAAAACAGCTCTAACGATTTGAATTAAAATTTGTGTGTCTGCTTCATTTTTGACTTTCACTTAAACGAGGCAACCAATTTGTATATATGGTTTTTCTTATACAGAAGCTCCTTAACAATTTTAAAATTATTTAATATATGTATGTACAAATTTTCAAAAACATAATTTTTGGATTTTTAAAAAATCCAATATTTTCTTATAAATGGCATACTAACTTTTTTTTTAAACAAGGTTTGCGCATTTTTGTAAATAAAAAATTATTTTTTTAAAAAACGGCTTTAACGATTTTCATTTTTTTTTTTTTTTCTAAAAATGTGACTTTTTCAATCAAATCAAATGGCATACTTATTTTGGAACTCAATACAATTTAAGGAGATGTTTATGTGATTTTAGTTATAAATTGAATTTTTTTTCTTATAAAATTATTTGTTTTTATAAACTTGATATAAAAAACTTTAACGACCACAGCAACTTTGACCCTGAGAGCAAGACGTGCGACCCAGTCGTGCATTTTATTTTTTGTAGAAAACATCAAAAAGTTTAAACTTATAAACAAAAAATGCAATAACTTTTCTCATGTTAAAAATGAATAAAAAAACATTTCTATCCTATATATTCTTTTTATTACTAATATCTAGAAACTTTGTATTGTTTTCCCATCAGCGACTTGACGCCGACGCCGACGTCACGTTGTATCTTAACCTCATTAATTTCATTTAAATGCCTACACTCTATTTCAATCTTGTAATCTCTTCAAATGTTAGCCCAAATCAATGTTTATTTATTCAGGAAATAAATAAACAAAATGCATTTGGTGATGCTAAAAGCGTAAATCCTAAGCAACATGATTCATTCGTATATACACTCAGAAAGGACAAACGTTTTCAAATAATATAAACCGCTCATGAACTTCAAATGGCGGGCAAGTCGAACGATGAAGATAACCAAATTCTGATAGCGATTAAATGTGCGATCGTAAATTAATTTGCGTGCCTGCTGCACGGAAAAACTGTTTTAATTAACACAAACATCTACCAAGAATAAATTAAACAAAAAAGATGAAAAAAAAAAACTTAAGAAGGATACCTATATCTATACCTATATTGAATCCAATAAACTATATTTCTGTCTTTAACCGCAGAGCCATGCACATGAATCTGAATTGAACTGGACGCTTATGTTCTAATTAAATGGATGCTCGCAAAAATCAAGGTACGAGTAGGTACACATTCACGCCATGGCATAAAGGTTTACCAACAACGCCGGACCAAGTCCAAGTGGTGCATAGTGTTAACTGGAAATTGCAGTTTGATTGATAAAATTTAAAGATAAAAGACGATGTTCAGTACACTCCGAGCTATTGCTGTTGGATGTGGTGTGGATTTGTGTATCTCTAAAGGAAAAGAAATTCAAACCACGTTCTTTTAGTTTGAAGGAAACTAAATCACTGCCATTTTTTTGTCAGCTGAAATCTCTGTGGGCACAGAAGGTGGTAAAGTCAGACCTACTATGGCTAGAAATCTTTGCTGGAATGAGATGAAATAAAGAATATTTTTATCTGGGTGCTTCTCTGGGTTAAATGAGTGAAGGGACAAAGTTGTTGATAAGTACGATTGTTGTTCGTGAATATTAAATTAAAGCTGAAATGCCATAAGGTTGGCAATTTGGACCTCATTTATTTGTGTTTTTTGTTTGAAACTAAAGATACTGCTCCAATACAAGTATTATGAGACAAAAACTCTTAAGAGATATTTTTTTTTTAGTGTTTTCAAATATTATTCTCTTTAAACGCATTCATTCTTTTTCTAATCAACTTTGTACTTTTTTTTTCATTTCAGTAAACGTAGTGGAAGCTCTTCAAGAATTCTGGCAAATGAAGCAAGCACGTGGAGCTGATTTGAAAAATGGTGCCCTTGTTATCTATGAGTCAGTACCATCAAATAGTCAGCCGTATGTTTGCTATGTCACCCTGCCCGGTGGAAGCTGTTTTGGAAGTTTTCAAGTAAGTTTCAAAAAAAAAAACTTTATCAGCAGTCTTTTTATTATACAAAATTTTTGCAGAACTGTCCAACTAAAGCTGAAGCCCGTCGAAGTTCAGCAAAAATTGCTTTGATGAATTCGGTATTCAATGAACATCCATCACGAAGAATAAGCGATGAGTTTATTGAAAAAGCTGTACAAGAAGCTAGAGCATCATTTAAAGGTGATGCTCAAGAAGGTGATGGTCCTGATACTGGCATTGGTGCCTTTAGGTAACTTAACTTCTAAGTAACCAAAAAAATCATAAAAAATTATTTTGGTTTCTGTTTTCTTGTTTCTTATTTCAGATTCATGTTAGAGGCCAATAAAGGTCGAACAATGTTAGAATTTCAAGAACTTATGACAGTTTTTCAATTATTACATTGGAATGGCTCATTAAAAGCAATGCGTGAACGTCAATGCTCTCGGCAAGAGGTTGTTGCACATTATTCAAATCGTAGCTTGGACGATGATATGCGTGCCCAAATGGCTTTGGATTGGATTGCCCGAGAACAAGAAAACCCTGGTGTATTGGGTAGGGAGCTGGCACAAGCTGAGAGAGAATTAGAGACTGCACGTTTGGCTGGACGTGAGCTGAGATTTCCAAAGGAAAAGAAGGATATACTTATGTTGGCGCATACTCAATTAGGTGGAGGGAATGCTATGAATAGCTAAAGTTAATCAAGTTTCAAAACAAACAAAGAAAAAGTTGAAGAGAAATAAAAAAAATGACAACGACAACGACGGTAACCCTAAATAATGAATTTATTAATTATATAATTTTTTTTAACAACAGTTTTATAGATTTTTAAAGGGTTGATAAGTGTTTGCGTGTGTGTTTGTTTTTTTATTTACATCATATTCTTTTGTTTACTTTTTAAGTGCCTAGAGAATTTTCAATAAAAAGATGATCTCAATGACAGATAATACATAATAGGCACGCGAGCCAAACTTTTGAATGTACGAATGGGAAGAAAAGGCTTCAAAATAATGGTTTTTATTCCTTGATTTCTAATGTCATTTATCGAGAGAATTGTATTGATTGTCTCCTGATTATTCCAAAAACGACAAATTTTTCAATTTTAATTTTTTTTTCAGTTACGGCACAGAAGCTTCTTCTTGTATGTTATTTTCCTTCCCTGGTCATTTAAAACAAAACGTTACGATCATAGAAAAAGTTTCTCAGACCGTATACGATGAGCCCAACATTTTTTTAAATTAAAACATTGTGATTCCTGGTTCATTCAATCAGATAGGTTAACTCGAGTTTAATGAGCATTTGAGGTCTCAATACTATTGTCGAATAAATTTATTAAAATCTATTTCATATGTATTCCAAGACAACTTTTCACTAACAGCAATTAAAATTTTATTTTATCAAACCTTAATTTGCATGATATTCTTAATATTTTTTACATAATTTGTTTGAACAAATATGAACCTACATTGTGAAAAGAATGCTTGAACGAAGTGCTAGATTTTTTCAACTTGCTATTTGCTGTAGTTATTTGCAGCTACAATTTTCAAGATACACTAAGATAGAGCTAAATACTATGGAAGGAATAAGTTAGCCTTTAGTCGGTGCAATGGAAGAACGAGTGTTTGACGAGTATCTTCCATACATTATGTGCTGACCTGAATTTTCTTTGGAAGTGCTCGTGCTTGCAAAGTTGCCAACATTAGGGAGCGTAATAGAATTTAATAAGCAAACCTATTTGATAGTCTAGATCGATGCAAGAAAAAAAGACTATCCCCGGTAGTAAAGAATTGCGAATTCCATAATAGGCATGTATCTCGCAAGTTCTCAAATTTTCTCAACTTTGCAACGCACCGAAATATAAAGTGCTGTAATTCATTAATGAAACACCAAATATTTCCTAGAACCAAATTTGCAAATTAAATCGTAATTACCCTCGTAATTTTGCAAATCACTATCACAAAAATGTAAAATTAAGTCAGTTAAGCGCCAAATATTGCTTATAAAAAAGGTTGCTGTAAAAAAGCCTATTTAATGCACATCTGCTTTACACCTAGCCTTACACATTCCATTTTAAAAAAATGTACAAAATTGCGAAGTGAAAAAACGAGAAAACATTGCATTTCTAATGAAACGCTTCGCACTTTAAAACACTTCGTGCTATAAAGCACCTATCTTAGCACCTACCTAAAGGCTTCGAAGTTATTACTTTTGGGACCCAAGATTACATCGATTCAGCTGATTTCTGTTAGATTTTCGTTTATTTTACTTGGTCGATTAATTTCTTCTATTCTTCCCCAATCTACAATTTTCTGTAATCAGCGGAAACATTTGTTGGCTCCTGCAGTTTGTGATCGATTTTGTTTTGTTAACCAGTCTAATCGGCTTATCTAACTTCGGCATTCTTCGATTCTCAATGTTAATATTTCTTTTATAGTCCAGTCAAATTGTAGTTAGATATAAAATGTTCTGGTTGTTTTTCAATTGCTTACTTTGCATTTTGCGGTCATGAACACGAATTTGATCAACAAAATCTCTCAATGGAAACATAGAAATCATCATAAAAAAAGTCGGAATTCTTTTGTGTGTTTCTTGGTAAGTAATATTTTTTTCATATGACTTGTGTAGAATAAAAGCAAAGAAAATTGCCAAAAATTTATATGGCTTCAGTTCAGAAGATCAGTACTTTTTGAAAAAAAAATGTTTTTTTTTCAGCCAAATCCATGTCGTTCAAAAAATTGGTTAAAAGATGTACTGTTGGTGATTTCTCTTTCTCACAAAATAAAAAAAGCCAAAAAAAAAAAAAAATGAAAAAAAATTTTCGTATTTGCCGTGAGAAATTTTGTTGCAAGAATTCAGATTCGTGTTCAACACCCTGGAAACACAAAGTAAGCAGTTACAGTTTCTTTCTGAAAATCCAAGAAGAAAAACTTACTGAAAAGTTTGTTACAAAAATTAAACAAATATTTTTTTTTATAATTACTCAAATGATTTATTATATCAATAAAATATGAAATAAACAAACAATTTCAAAGTAGAACGCAAATTCACAATGCAACTGAGTTAAATATTTCCCCAAGATTTTGCTTCATTGATTTCCGTTACTCTGGGCTTTAGTTTGGGGCAATAACTTCTCTTTCATCAAAGATAATAATCCCAAGTTCCTATTCTTGTAGTTTCGTTGATCAGTAAACTCTCTTTGAACTATGTTGGGATCATCGTTGTTGAATTCCTTGTAAGATGGCAGTTCGTTTGGAACATTCGAACGATATTGGTGTGGTGACACCTTCAAGTCATCTGAGTTAAGGCTTCTGCTTAAATCGGCTGAAGAAATCGATAAATGAGATATGGACATCTCAAGTTGGGTAGAAGATATGCAGGAACAGTCACTAAACTGACTAGAAGATAAGCAGGAACAATCGCTATTTTCATATTCAGCTGAATTGATCTCATCATCGATCGAAGAAATCACTGGACAATTTGAGGGATCAGAATACTTGGCTGTACTTTCTACATACTCCTGTATGTATGATCGTTTTTCCAAATCGGGAAGTAAATAAGTTTTTACAAATTCCAATGCCATTTTAATTGTTGGTATTGACTTTGATTTTTTGTGTTTTCTTAAATGTTTTGAAATAAAAAGCAAAATAAAACTTCTTTATACTTTAGTCCGGACGAGATGCTCGTTACAGACCGAATATTGATATCTTCAAAAGTCAAAGGATATTTATTGCATTCCGAAAATGACTAACGTGCAGTTAATTGGTTTTACACAGATACAAATATAATTAGGGGGATTTTAAGTAAATGAATTTAAGTGCTACCAAATATGGTATTCTTTGTTTATCCATACATTGTCCCTATACATATTTTTAGAATATTATTGGGTGTTTATTGTCATCGTGATTTAAATTTCTATGAATTTTGTTTCACAATTTTTTGGTTCAGCGCGAATGAATGATAACAAAATAATTTTCGTTAAAATGAAATTTTACTGTTTACACAAAAATTACCAGCTGGTTACTATCTACTATGGCTAAACTATCAACTTTGGCATCACTTTTTTATAATTCGATTTCGTTTTGTCTATTGGGTTTTCACTGCTGATAAATCGATTAGGCATCTAAACAAAAAGGCAAACATTAGCTCAGTTTTGCGGCTCAGACTAACCCTCATTTTATGATGTTCGTCAGCGTAACAATCCTTCATTTTTGTTTTGAACTTTTGAGCCCTTCCCATGAAGTACATTAGCACCTACAATAACACATAAAATTATTTTAAATAAATACTATTTTTTTTAAATTTTACTTAATTTTGTTCTATTGTTTATTAGAATCAACATTAAGCTATACCTACTTTAACACAAGTAAAACAAAACTATCAAAATATTTGGCCAAGATAAATTGTGAAGCTAATTTTAAAAATTAATTTTGAACCAATAAAATAAAAAAAAAAAAACTAATTTTAATTAACGTGAACGTAGTTCACTTCATTGACATATTTAATATTTAGATTTGAAATTTACTTTTTATAATAAAATAAAATTATTCCGAAATAAAATTTATTTGTTCATTAGTTTTTTTTTAATATTATTTATAAGTAACACGAAGAGAATTTCAAGCTCAAGTGAATGTGATTTAATTTTTACAATTATATATTTTATAATAAAATAAAATACAAGAAAAAATAGGTAAAATATTTCATAATTAGAAGTAATACAAAAAAAATTAAAAAAACTCAAAAAAAAAACTTATTTGCTTTTACTCCCACATACATACATATTATATATATATAAAAAAAATTTGCTTCAGTAAAAATTAATGAAAAACACAAAATTTCTGGTGCAGGCAATTCAAAAGACACAATTTAATTTCTCCAATAGTATTCTTACAATTGTAAATTTATTTTATTTTCTAAATAAAATTAATCTTATTCAAAAAGAAAATATATACATAATATAAACTTCGACTTAAATAACTAATTGTAAGTGAAACTAAATATTAAGATTTATATTTCAATTTCCAAATCACTTTGCTGTTGTCTTGAACTTCTTTTCATTTAATTGTTTTATGTTTCTTTTTTTTTAAAGCTAAACCAAAATTAAAACAAAATTGTTTATGTAAATTTGTTTAACTTAATTATCCTGAGGCATTTGAACTTGTTTGTTTGTATGTATATTAAAAGACAATGTTTTTCTGTTTAAGTTTATTTAAGATCAAAATTTTGACCAATGCCATTGTTGATTTGTGATTCATCTGTTTCCTTATTATTTAATTTTTTTAATTTTTTTTTTTTTGTTAATTTTATTTAGGAAAATTGAAGAAAAAAGAAATTTTATTGAACAATTTTAATGATACGTACAACAACTTTTAGAACAATTTTATTTTTACGTCAGTTGAAGAAAAAAAATCAAAAACACGAGTTATGTTAATTTAATTTAAATGAAGCTTTTTTTAAAAGATTTTTTTTTTTTCAATTTATGTATGTTTTTTACGTCAGTATCACTGATTCATTTCTTTTTTTATTTTATAAATATTACTAATGTGTACCATGCATTTAACAAATAAAAATATGAATTGAAAACCTTTCAGCTTATGTAAAATATGTGAAAAATAAATAAAATATTTTCTTAAATTAAAATAAAAAATAGAACTTTGTACTTTTTTTTAGCATTTCAGATACCAATTCATTTTACTCCGAGTCCGAGTCAGATGATAAATTGATTTACAGATTATGTCTACAAAAGATAATTAAGAACATAGAAAGAAAATGTTCTGGTGATCTGTAATTGTTATTTTCTTGGTTGCATTTAGGAGGCTGCTTTTACGATCACCAATAAAAACATTAACTAAACCTACCCTTACTTTTATAGGTCGGTTAATCACAATTCACAAGAAGGGGAAAAATAATATTGAGACTTTAAAATAAGTAATAAAAACCTACCAAGAATATTTTTTCCGAGAATTAATATCTCTTAAAGGATAACAGCTTGCAGCTGTTTCTTGGTCTGCGGATTATGCATACTTAATCTATTCTTAAGGCGGAGATTTCACACGTAAGTTTTAACTTCCGATTACGTAAATTTTCCAGAAATGATTTAAAGGGGCTTATGAAAAAATATGGGCACTTGCTTTTTCCGACATATACTATACTTGTCACGTTATAGGTATGAGGTATGAAATAGGTATGGTTCAGCTTAAACCTCCAAAAACAGTAATTTGCAGTAAGAACGACCAAACCGAGAAATGGAATTTAACATAAGACCAAATTCGAAAATTTGGTACTTTAAGCAAATCAACGAAGTTTCGTTAGCGGGACTGACCCTTAAAAAAAATGAGTTACAATCCTGAGAACCAGGCCACAAAGAGTAATTTTTCGGTTTCACCAAACAGCTAAACCCCAGACTAAAGCTTTTAAACGTTTTTAAAATACCATTTACCAGTTTAGTTGTTTCTTTCGGCAAATTGCTGGTTTTTTGGTTTTGTTCATATTCATAGCATTAGACATATACATACATACATACATTTCTCATGAAACATTTATAAAAAGCAACAAGCCTAGTGACATCTGGAGGGTTATATACTTTTAGAAGAGACATTTTCATACAAAGCCACCACCAAGCAGACTGCTAAAACAAATCGTAGGATGATAGTACTCGGCCACTTCAAAGTAATAGAGGACAAAAAACGCTTTCAATCTCATTGAACAACTAATATTTTTTCTTGAGACTTGGTGGGTGTTGAGGCTTAAGGTTACTTTACTTCATAAAGTTATCATCCTAGATATTTTTCAACAAAAACTGTAATAGCCAGTAAAGATATTGAGATAGAAAGACGGTAACGAAGAAGACCGTAATTCGTCTATTGTATTGAATTTCAACCAGCTTTCCCATTTAAAAGTTGTATTACTTCGCTTCTAGTCAGATAGTTGACTGTCGAATTTACTCTTCTTATTTCTTTTGAAAATCAAAGAAACATTCTTCAGTAAATGGATTATGTTTTCTCTTACACCCCATTGCAGATATTGCAAATAATTGGAATGTCCTCTGTGTTAAACATAGTTCAGTCGCAGCATCTCCACTTTTGCTCGAAAAATAGTTGATATGACTTCCGAATTAAAGTGGTGTTTAAAATATGAGCTTTCCCCTAGTAAATAGTTCAGTACTGAGTAAGTATTTTTATGCAAAAAAAGCGCATTAGCAAAAGAGAGATAGGTATGTGTAAAACTTAATGTGGAGCATTAATTTACAGTTAATGTTCAAAGTTGCAAAATTACATTTTTCTAAATAATTATAAAACAAATTATGAAACCAACAAAAATTGGTTAAACTAAGATAGATCTCCCTAGCATGTTAACAAAAAGTTTGTTTCAAGGCGGTTGACTTTTTCCATTCGTCCGAAATATGCACACAAAGTATGAATTTTAAGTGCATTTTACGTGCAGATGGAAATATGTAAACTGACTTGAAACAAAATGTTGGGTGGCATGCTATCTATCTAAGTGGCAATCGTTTTGTTTGGTGTCATCATTATTTGAAAAACTGCTATGTTATTGCACTTTAACTTCCAAACGCCCCAGATACGGACTGAAAGAACTCGACATCTCATACAAACAATCAAAGTCATTTAATGCTATCACTCACCTTCTAAACCTGCGGCAGGATGACTTCGCCTCACTGTATAGGTGGCAGGCATGGGGTTTAACCGACTTCAAAAAAGGAGGAGGATATCATGTTTTTTTTCTATGTTTATTACCTCATAACTTTTGACTGGGTGGATCGATTTTGATAATTCTTTTTGTATTTGAAAACTGGGGGACTTCATTGGTTCAGTTTTGATAACGGCATCCATTACAAAATATTAAAAGTCTTAAATTTGAAGTCGATTGTTTTTCTTTTGAAATGTATATTTTATCCTAAAGGCAATGTCAATTAACGTTCTAGGCCGGCAGTTTTCAGGTACACACATATTAGACATGTGTCCTCTTTTTTACTGCAACTTTAACAAT
This sequence comes from Meliscaeva auricollis, assembly GCA_948107695.1. Classification (NCBI taxonomy): domain Eukaryota; kingdom Metazoa; phylum Arthropoda; class Insecta; order Diptera; family Syrphidae; genus Meliscaeva; species Meliscaeva auricollis. Next base: position 14,962,770 of record OX403616.1, on the reverse strand, counting down.
TTTTTGCCTATCTTTGCCCCACTGTTGAGATGGCAGCCATTGATTTTGTTGATGTTGTTACTGCAGATAAAAAATTAATTCAAGTGTCTACATTTTAGACATACATAGATAAAATGAATTTTTTTTAGATTTTTAATTTTTAAGCGGAGTGATTGATACATTTGTATTTACAAAAATTTTGAATTCCAGTAGGGTAAATAAGGATGAACTTTGCATCTAATGCAAATTGGATTTTACGTTCTAGGACATCATTTAAAAGAATCCTGATTTTTCTTGGGTACTCATTTAAGCTCTTTAATGTCTATTGCTATTTGACCATGGTTGTTTACATCGCTCTGCAGATCATTTGGACCCATCATTAATTATATTTAATCAAAATAATAAAGTGAATTACTCATATGGTTTTACCTGATTGATTGATTTCTGATTAGGCAATTCTGATTTTTTAGGTACTCGTATACCAAAAAGATTTGGACAAATACTTAATCGTGCAAATACGAAATCGGTGGTTGGTATAGCTTAGTTTTAGCTTTGGATCATGCTTGAATCGGAGTTGAGCTACAGCTATTAAAATCAAAGCTGATTTTATAGACTAAGAGCCCACAGCAAATTTGGAGTGTAAGTCATAGCATAAAATGATTGTTTTTTTTGGAAGGGATTTAACTTAAACTTCGAATCTTCGAAACGGACCAGCTACGGACTGCAAGAACTCGACATCTCAAACATACAATCAAAAGACCTTTCCAAAAATAACAAAAAGTTTGTTTCAAGTTAGTTAACCTTACAAGATGCACTCAAAATTCATATTTTGTGTGCATAGTCAACCGTCTTGAAACAATATTTTTGGGAACACACAAGGTAGATCTATCTCTAGGGTTCTCGGTCTATTACGTTTTTACAACTTGCCCTTACCTAACCCTAATGATTGCTGAAAATATATTTTTCTAAATAGTTTAAGCATCGCGTATCACGTTGCCTTTGAAATTGCATTTCTCTCTCTCTTAAAAATATGATATATATGTTTTTATCAGACCTGTCCAAGTTAAACGTATATCGTCAGCGGCACGAAACAGAAATAGTTGGAGGCAATAAGCTTTTATTGAACAGTAGATCGAGATTTTAAAAGTTCAAATATTACAGCAAAGACACCAACCTAAACCTAATTTGAAAAGATTTTATCCTTAGATTTCTGTTATATTTGTTACATTTGTTACGCAGCGATGGGTCTTAAAGCAATATATATGCACGATCTACACATACGATTTTCTCGAAACTAATACTTTCTATGTTTTCCTTTACTGGACGATAAAACAATTCAGTATGTTTGTCTAAACTTTTGATAGACAATCTCAAATGTATTGGCCTGAGTGTAAGGCCTTTTCCACACTTAGCCGGAAACCGGCTAAACGGCCCGGTTAGTCGGTAGCTGAGAGCACTTTCTTATGGATGCTTTTACTGACAAAACTGACAAATTGGACAAATTGAAATTGGCCTCTCTTTTATTTTCCTAACAAGTCTTCTAACTTTTCCTTGCCGAAAATCTGCAATTACATCATTTATTCTGTTTTTAACCCCAATTCAAATTGCAAAAATACAAACTTTTGTTAGATACTGAATCAGTATTCATGGACGATCAGTTACTTTTTTGCAGAAAACATTTAAACACTTTTAGGCTTGTTCAAGTTTGGGAATTCTTGCAAACAAAAAAAAAATTATTAAAACATGCCATAACTTTGGCAAGTCCTTAAAAGCCATTGAAGATTTTTTCCTTGATGATGGAATTTCCAATCATAAAAAGGACAAAGTTCTACTCAAAGAACCTGTCTATCCTAAAAGTGATTATTTCTTTTATCAAAAAAAGAGAAAAAAAAGTCCCATAATGATTGCAGCACCACATTGTTTTCATTTTTTTCCATAACATGATAAAAGACCAATCTGATGCAATACCAGGAAGCCTAATCTAAACCGAAAATCTTTCACATCGTGCGAAATCTTGTGCAATGTCTTTGCAAAGAGGAAAACAAAAAAAATTAAAACAAAAAAAAATTATAATACAAAAAAGTCATCCCGAATCACACATATATTTATGGATATGGTGTCAGGTTCGGTTTTCATTCTGGTTTGGCTCATGCATTTGTAAGATTTTGATTTGAGTATTTTTTTGTTGTTATATTATTTGATGCTATTTTGTTTTCGTTCTGTTTCTACCTTTGATGAGGTCGGACACTCGGCTGTTGATGATGATGATGATGACCATTACAATTTCCCAGAAACAAAATAAGAAATATAAAAGAAAAAGCGACCAAAACACACTGTTGTGCACTCTCGTTCGTCTCCAATCTTGCCCTCTGTCCATCGCCATCGAATATGTGCAACCACCACAAATATTTTGTTATCATTTGACAAAAGGACATAAATCATGCTGTGACACACAAGATCACAGGCATGGTTCCTAAAATGGGGCATACAAATAAAATCAAGAAGATGCCATGATGAAAAGAAAATAAAGCCTACCGTTGGGTCTTACGAACCTTATTTCAAATGGGACAAATATAAAATTATATTGATAATTCAGGTCCCAAAGCACGTAAAATTTGTACAATTGTTCGATCGATCGAACGATATTGTAAAAAAGTTACATGATTTGAGCCCAGGATTAATTTCTCACATCATGTTTACATTGTTCATGTAAAACCTAAGGTCATTTTATTGAGGAACACTGTAGGATTAAAATTTGATTGATTTATTTGAAATGTGTGCATTATTTAAATTGTCATATATGTATTTCCTCCTATGTAAAATATTAAATGGCCCAATATCTCAAAATGATGTTTATATATTTTACTATCTATTTAATAAAATAAAGGCATACAATTTGACTTTATCAAAGATTGCACAATTGTTGTACAGATTTTGCTAAGTTGACTCAATTCACTGCTTTAAAATATAAATTTTATAGAGAAAAACAGACTATTTTTCGCTTCTTGTGAAAAAATTGTTGCGAGCAAGAGGAGCGGAGGAGGTGTCGGTAAGAGGAATGGGTAGGAAAAAGGATAAGGTAGGAATTTGGGTAAGGAAGTGTTTGGAAAGGGTAGGTGGAATGTTAAGTTCCGGGGACGCGGCCTGCTTGCACATGCACGGCATTAGCTCGTCGGATGGGGGGGATCTTGCCCCCGAAACCTAACCTCACCCGCAAACAAAAACACATATCAGGCCAGGAAAACTAGAACAAAAATAATATCGGACTAGACGGACTTCGGACGGACTATTGTCACACCAAGGGCACTGCGATGTTGTTGCAGTGAGGCCATTACCCACCCTGCCATAGGAATCCGGCCATTTTGGATTCCCCCAATCCGACGAGCTAATGCCGTGCATGTGCAAGCAGGCCGCGTCCCCGGAACTTAACATTCCACCTACCCTTTCCAAACACTTCCTTACCCAAACTCCTACCTTATCCTTTTTCCTACCCATTCCTCTTACCGACACCTCCTCTGCTCCTCTTGCTCGCAACAAAATGTATCCATGCTAAATATTATTATAAATGCTTTTAATTCTTGATTCTTATGGTATTAATAACATTTTCAGCAAATTTTAAGAATGCATAAATTTTTGACATGGTGCTGTGATACCATTTCCAAAGTGTTCTTTCACCTTAGAAAAAAAAACACTCTTATAGCCAACAATTTGTTGATGCGCTCATTTTATTATCTTTCCGAATGATGCATGAAACCTTCATTCCGAATTTCCTTCGTCTACCACTTATTTTCAAAGAGTAATTCATAATATTCTGACTATTGTACTTAAATTCATAGACAATTCACATAATGGCAAATAACGGTGTACATGATGGTCGGATCACATTGGTTTTAAATTAAATCGATAAGGCGTTAAAAAATGCTGCAAAATCATGTATCATATGAGTACGAACGTTTCATTTCTTGTCAATGAAATTCAAAATAACATGTGCAATACAGAAAAAACTCTTGTATCTTCTCTCCCAGATGGAATCCAAAGTGGTCCAATATCTCAGAATCACTTTTATATGCAGTACTACCAACGATGAAAATGTCATGCCTTCTTCACCAAGTTCCCAATTATATTGCTAAGCCGACCACTAAAAAGATTTTAGCTATAAATAAAAACAATCGAGTTTTGTAATTTGGTAAAATGCTTTTTTTGCTTCTATCATTCAAACTCAAACCAATATAACATCACTTTCCCTGTACGAGACTTTCGCCCAGACATAAAAATTACACTCTTTGAGACCTTGAATACGCTTGGAAAACGTTTAAACTGACTTCGGTTCTCGAAAAGTATTCTTTGATTTCTGTATCAAGAACAATAGAATAGTTTAATAGCCTGTTTTGACTAGGGCAAATGAGATTATCAAATTTGCCAAATGAACGTCCAAATGAGATAATTTATCGTACAAATTCTCAACTCGACATGAGGAAATTTCCACCTCATTTTCACCAAATTAGCTCGGAAGTTAACCAAAATATTTAAGAACACATCCCATAAATTTGTTTCGTATAGGAGATAAGGAAACAAACAGCATCCAACAATAAAAAGGTGTGTAAGAAAGAAAAGTCAGATATAGAAAACAACAATGAGTTGTCAAACGAAATGAGATAATTTGTAATGGAAACACTTTTTTATCAGATTTGCTAAATTATCTCATTTGGGCTCTAGTCGAAACAGGCTATAAGAAGTTGGAGTAAAGCGACTAAATACTACTGCTTTTTCTAGGAAAATAACTCTTCAAGGGCTTCCGAGAATTTAAAAGAATGCATCAAGGAATTAATGCTAAGATTTATTTTGTTTTTTAAAACTGAAATCTACATATTTTCATCTATTTTACAAATTATAGCCAAACGGACTCAACTCATTTACTTATCCTTAAGGCTATTTTATTGTTCGTATAAGTAAAAACTGCTTAGACGAGGACAATGACAGACGAGTGAAAGAGACCCACACACATTTTATTCGTTATTTTATTCACTCTGTTCTGTTGTTCCTACAGCGTATATCTTCTTATTCTTCTCGTATAAGCCAATACGCGCCAGCGTAAATGCCAAAAAAAAATATAGTAAAGAATAATATCAAAGATCATCGGCATCAACATCGTCATGAAGGCCTGCAAAATCAGGATAATTTCTGCTCTTATGAAATTTTTATTTAAAATGTCTTTGAGCTCGCAAACGGGCATTTCACAACAGCATCAGAAGCAGCAGAATTAACCACATTTTAAACATCCCATGTAGCTCTAAGTGAATGGCTGAATGACTGACTACCAAATATATCCCCACTTCACTTTAGATTAGATTTCGGCATAACGAACAGTAGGGTTGAAAAGATTAAGTTTGTTGGACTTGGAATTTGGTCTTTAAAAAAACCGCAATTTTGCATTTTTGGTGTCACGTTAAGTTTGAGGGGAAATAAATTTGAATGCGAGTTAGCTCTGAAACAGATTTTCGGTGCAGTATTATCTTATTGGAGTCTACAAATTATAGAAATAGGGTACTAAACTTTGGAAATCAACTGTCGAAAATAGATAGATAGTGTTACCCGGGATAGATATTTTGTATTTTTAAAGAGAGCTACTTGGGTTCAATAGCGAAACTGTGATTTTCAGAGTTTTTCGCTTAAATTAGATACATTCCGCAAATCCATTTTGTGCATCTTAAATTCAAAATGGCGAATAGTGAGCGCATCGAACCCCTTGATGTAAGAAAATTGGGTTTTTATAAGGGCCAATATCCAAAAAAAATTGAAACAAATAAATTTTCGACTCCGACTAAAATTCCCAAACAATTTGAAACAAACAAATGTTCGATTCCGACAAAAATTCTCAATTTTTGAAAACCAACATTTTTGTAATTATTCATGACTCAACAAAGACTTTTCATTATTGGAACTGTAAATATGTCGTTTTTATTAAAAAATGGTTTGCAGGTTTAAAATTACTAAAAAAATTAAAAAAATCGTTTTTTTCTTTGACGATGAAAATATGTATGTAAACATGATATCTTTTGATAGAGTATTAACTCTTTGATAGGTAATTGCAGCCTGTAAACGCTAAAAGCTTAAGATTAGCAAAACTTAGGTAATCCTTGCAATTTCCGTATATAAAACTAACCAAAAATCACACATTTGTGATACCTCAAATTTACATTTTTATCAAATTTTACACTACTAGGGTATGGATTTTTAAAATACAGTTAAGACTCGATTATCCGGCGTTCGATTAACCTTGATGAAAATATTCAATATAAAAAACTCTAATATCCGTAAAAAAAACTCTATTATCCGTAAGAGAACCAAAAACGTTTTCTTATAATAAACGTTTTCTATGATACAAAAATTCTTGTATCAATAAAAAACTTCTATGATTTGTAAAGGAAACAAAAACATTTTGTCTTTTTTGTTGAGAATTTCTTTCTGAACAAAAAAGACAAAATGTATTTAAACTATATTATTATCCGTAATAAACTTTTTCGATCTTGTTCTCATGTTCCGAATAACCGTAACATGAGAACAAGAACGAAACTTCTAAAAACTAATAGAATTTTGTATCTTCACTTCATAGACACGCAAAAAGAAGTAACGAAGTAAAGAAGTATTTACAAAACAAACAAAATATAATGTACTGAACACATTTTGTTTTGGTTTTTTTTTTTTTAATAAAATTTCTGATATTCTTTATTTAAGAAAAAAAAAGTTCTATTATCCAGGATTTTCGATTATCTGGGATGGGCCCGATCCCAACCATCCCGATTAATCGAGTTTCAACTGTAGAAAAAAACGGAATACATACATACATATGTACATTATTTTCCAATTTTTTTTTTAATAAAAATCAAAACAAAACAAGAAAATTACATATTTTGCGTTAATTGGTTTGCAATGCAATGGCACACAATTTAAAAATCCATTTGAGTAGTTGTGTGATGTACCTAGTCTGTCAATTATTCTGCCTGCCTTCAACTAATTTATTCTTTTTACATAATACTGATTCAAAACAACAACTAAAATAGAACACTCATACGCCACAGTGTACTTAGATTTCATATAAAATTAAAAAAAGTTATAGCTTTAAGGTAGGTGCTGTATAAGGTTTATGAAATAAACCCGATTAAATTTAAGTCATAATTACATGACGAACAAGTTATGTGCTTTTTAGCTTCATTTTTTTTTTTTTATTTGTTATGTGTTATTGTTACTTCAGAAAAGGTTCTACAATTATAGATGGACTCACAAACACACGGGCTTCTTGAAGGTGGGAAACTCCAGTGTCCTCTCCAAAAACAGCGAGAGACTCTGAATTTTCGCAAGGGGTCATTATTCCTTATTCCTAATTCTTAGCTTTAATAATAATGAGAATGACGATGATGAAGAATCCCGAATGTAAGACACAACAAAAAAGAAGATTCCCCAAAACACATTTCATCTCATCGTGTCGCTATGGGTTTGTGTGCAAGTACAGTTCAAACTCCACTATATACATAAAACATATGTATAAAAATGCGGAGGACTTTTTTTGAGAATAAGAATTATTTCTTCATTTGTCTCTCAGGTTCAGAAGAATGGAACTGGACATTATTATTCACGCACAGCAAATAAAATTTATTCAGTTGCAAGGCGGAACTTTTTTCACATTTTTTGTGTGTGGATATTTTGAAATTGCTTTTAAAACGCGTTCGAAAGTGCAACAGCAAGAATTCTTTGCAGCGACAGACAAACGTGAGTTGCGTTTTGTTGCACTGAAAACGAATGATAGAACTTTTGTGAACCTTTTTTGAAACCTTTTTCTGACCCTTTTTAGCGATTGTTTTTTGTTTTTTTTTTTTTTTTTTGTTTGTTTTTTGCCTTCCTTGCCGTGAATTTATTTAAGCTTATTCTGACAAAAAGAAGAGTTTTCATGCCCCTTACCTCAATAGCTCGAGGTATATGCAGGAATATAATTTGAAATGTATAGTGCGCACAGCATTTTTTAATTTATCCGAAATTTTTTCGGAACTTCTTTTCTTCTGGTCGAAATAAAACAAAACGAAAAAAATACAATTTTTTGTCGGATGCATTGCTCGGTATCCTTTGATATAACTTCGTTTTTGGACGATTTGCAAAAGTTGCTATATGACGGCTATATGTGCGTGGTAATTGTTTTTGTTTATAAAAGTATTCTTCCTCATTTGGTCAGAATGCATTTGTTATTTTTTGTTTGGCAATGTTGCACGTATGAATACTAATGGATAAGTACCCTTTTCTTGTGTACCTATTCTTCCTACACTATACGGTTGGTTGACAATAATGAAGAACGACGAGTGAATTTGATGTAAATAGTTGCTGAATTAAATATTACAAGGAAATGTTCTTTTTTGTGTGTCGCCAGGAAGGAGAAATTCATGCATTTTTCTTTATTAAAAAGACACTATAAGTACTTACTAATTCAAAAAAATCATGGAAGATTATAGTAAGAGAAAATAATGATGGTTGAGTACTTTTTATACACATGGGAAAATATTTTAGAAAATATATATCAAGTATGCAAGTACGGGTGTTTTTTTTTACAAAACATTGTACGTTATATTCCATTTTCCCGTTTTAATTATAATATCTTGATAAATTTTGATGTCAAATTACTGATCAACACTAATCATATCAGAGAAGTCATGCAATTTGAATCTTAAAAGTACCGACTATGGCAATTTTTTGAAATTTCCCAATCTATAATTAAGACGGAAAAATGGAACTTAGGTCATTGTTTTTTGAGAAAAAACACTCTTTCATCCATGATATATTATTTTGTTACCAAAGTTTTTGAATCTAGCACTATTATTGTCACTGTGTGTTTTGGTACTTGTTGCACAACGTTCATTCTCCTTTTTAAAGACACTATTTCATCAAAATTGTTTCCATGCACTCTTTTGGTTCTTGGTTCTCATGTCAAATCAAACGTTCTTGTCAAATTTTATCGCTCTATAAGGTACTATTATTGAAAAGGGGTTTTCTGAAAAAAAAATCCCTGTTGCTCTGAAAGTAGGAATTTACATACATAAATAGAACTACAACAGTTACTTAGAGGAGTGCCATTATATTGGTTTTAATCCACATATATTCAACCCACAAATAAGCTTGTTTTGACATTTAAATGGCAATCAAGGACAATTAGTTTATTATTATTAAACTTTATTTATTGCTATGATTAACGCTAGCTGCCTTTGGCTGGTTTAAACTAACATAACTTTAATAAATATTTTTAATTTAAGTATAATTTTTTTGCAAATCTTATGTAGGTACATACATATATTGCTATTTTACGATAACCGTTAGAAGTTCTGGAAAAGATTTACCGAAAATATTTAAAGAAATTGAGTTTATGTTTTCACCCTGAAGCATGTGGACTACTGTAATGTCTGAATTTTGGTCGCAAAAATCACAAAGCGGCTCTCAATACATGCAGATAGACTAACGGTTTCGTCATTATCGGTCTATTACATACATCTCAGAGTTTGTTTTCCAAACATTATATTTCAATATAATTTCATACTTAATTTATGTGTCTGTATTGTTATCAATTTGCAACATCATCTACCGTATTGGACGCGGTATATGTCAATTTGGAGGAGCTGGATGGCTTCTGCGTAGAATTTCTTGTTGCTGAGGTATTTCCTTCGTATCCTGCCGCACTCCATACCTGTACTGATTCGTAAGATTTTTCGTTCAAAGATTGTCTGTTTGCCCATGTATGTCTTCGAAGCCGTGAACCATTTTGGGAAGCTGTAGGTGAATGATGGGACTTATTAGCAGCTTGAATATTCCATTTTTATATATCACATTTTTATATGATCGCATGTAATTGGGACGGTCGCAAATGTTCGCATATGCTGGCAAATATGAAAAATCATATGCGGGCATATGCTGATTGAGGTTTTTTGTACCTACAAGAGTCATCTCATTAGTCCGATTTATTATAAAGCATTCTTGCGGCCCCACCCGCTCTGCTAAACGTACCTTCTTCTTCTTGTTTGGTAAAATATTGCAAAACAACAATACTTCACTTTAATTTTAGTTAGAATGAATTTTGAAATTTTCAAGAAATCTCAAATAGCTAAAATGCTAAAATGCTTTAAATGCAAAAAATCGAATCAACACTTTTGACCAAAATGAACTTCAGATTAAAACTCGAGGAATAAAGAAAGGTAAATCTAATTCGGGATATTTATCTTTACCCGAAGCCTTAATTTTAAGTGATTAAAATCTGGAAAAGTGTCAGTTTCTGAAATCTTGACCAATAAATGTTTGTACTTGTGCATAACTGCTTGATATGGTTATTATTCAAAAGTGATGATTGCACTACGGTTATAAGCGTAAGTGCGTCACACTTAAAAAAAAAAACGCTACCATTTCCCCATTAACCTGGCTTTAACTGCAAGGCGCTCATTACGCATCATCACCACTTTTCATTTTTTACACGCATCCAGGTTCAACAACAAAAAAAAGCAAAACTCTCGCTTCTCATAGGTACACACATGTATTATTTATGTTTATAGGTACTCGTACATCGCTCGTGCTTGAAGCTTGTCTAGGGCGTACACCTTGCATAAACTGCATGAAGACCAGTCAATATACTTAATAATATTTAATTATGCATTAAATCAGAAACTATCCATCGTATCGGTTGGATTGTAGTTATAAAGATCAATCACTATGATGAACCATAATTTTCCTATAAATAAACCCTGCGCAACAACTAAACAAAAATAGTAACAGAACTTGACTTGAGTCTCAGTGCTTTTGAGATCATGTATTTTGATTAAACCAGAGTAGCTACTAGAGTCTTTAGTTTGATTAAAATATTTAATTTATAAATGAACCGTTTGGTCACTTGAACCTGCTCTTCAAGTTGCTAATATGTTTTAAATTTCTTTAATTTTTGTTGGATTACTTTAATTCAGAATTGGTTAAATTTAAATATTATTAAACTTTTTTTTTTTTATTTATATAAATAAATTTTTACAATATATTTTGTATTATCACAGTTTTGGATATAAGGTAGTCAAAAATTTAAAATTATCGAAAATTCTCATCAAATATTTTATGAAAACTTCTCGAATTGTCATCCCTTAAACAATCCTTTCTAAAGTTTGCTTAAAATTTGAGTCTTACTACTTACTGGACATTGAATATTTTTACGAAAACATAACCATACCCTTACAAAACCTATAAATGTAGAGAAAATAATTTGGCTGGCAATCTATTGTAGAGGAGAACTGCAGCATAAAGATGACTTAAGACACCATCATCACCACGGCAATGGCTTCTGTGAAACATGTAAATTCGTTCGATGGTCAATCGATGAAGCAACAGCAACAAGTATCTATTTGGAACGACCCACAGGGGCAGGATGGTACTTCAAATTTTGTATGTAATTAGACCGGCTGAAGCTAAGTTGTGTCTTGCATTTCGCGTCGTACTTACTTTTATAGTAAAGTAATTATTATTATAATGTTTAAAGTAAATGTCTTTAAACATTATATAACACACTGATGGAATGTGGTGGTGATGGTTATAGGATAAGTTGATGGTTTCCAGTGTGGGACAGGTTCATGGTAGTGGGCTTTTGATGCAAAATAGACGTGAGAAGAAATTTAAAGTCTGTTGGCTTTCTGTCACAGCGTGAGTATAGTGAAGAAAAATTAAAACAGGATGTGTAGGTGGGGAAATTTAACTTCGAATCTGAAGAGGAAGCCTTAGGTGGAGATTTCACGGAGAACTTCCTTTCAAGTTGTTCTTAAAATAAGCAAAATTTAACTCCAATAAGGGGGTTCACATAGGTGAGAATGCTCGTGAACTAAGTCATACTAAAGGACTGGCATATTATTTAAGCTTTGTTATGAGTGTTCGAGCATATCTCATAGTGTAAGATCCCACCTCAAATTGTTGAGTGTTCCCCAAACCTCGAATTCTATAATCTCGAAGGGTCGGTTTTATATCTCGAAAAAATCTCGAAAGTCGTTTTCCAGATAGAACGAAATAATAGAAATCAAAAAAACCAAACTATGGTTGGATAAAGTAAATAAATACATACGTTATATATTACATAGATTATATAGAAGCAAACTTGAGGTAGGTATCTATTTTACTTTGGAATCTCCAAATGTACACACATACCTAACAAAAAATGGAGAGGGTTAAAGCCAAGATTACAAGAAGATCTTGTTAAAGAAGTACTGTATTAATCGGAAATATTTAGACGAAGAGTAGCTTTCTAAAATAATATAGGAAATATTGTCCATAATGTACTTAAACTTAATCAAGCACTAAATATTCCTTTTTGAAAGTAGACGATAGTAGATTCAGCGATTGTCGACGAAGTTCTTCAAATTATTGTGAGTGTGCCCCTGTATTATAACTTTTGTGAAAAAAAGAACATTAGGAAGTATCTATGTAGAATGTACAGGCGATAGTTACGAAAAGTTTTTATTTGACTCGTCCTTTGAAACTAGCTGACTGCAAGTATATGAATGCATTTTTTGCATTTAAAATTCAAATAAAATAATAAATCTCGAAAAACAAAATCTCGGTATTTTTTCATCCTGAATCCAAGAAAACAAAAACTAAGATGATCCAACAACCCTAAATAAAAGTTATACCTAAGTCTTTTTCCATATATAGTCTTTTATTAAAGCTTGTGCTTTAAAATTTTATTAATCTTTATCTCCGCATTTAACCTCGAAAATTGTAACAGGCGGACACGTGATTTTTTGAGACTTTCGAGCAAAGCTATAGAATATCAAAACAAAGGTATTGACAAAAAATTTGCCAGTTGCTCGGAATGAAACTAGCCATTGAAACTAGCATTGATTTGACCAAGAAGAGGAAGAAATTATAAGCGAAAATGGCAACGTTTTAATAATTCAGACCTAGGTCCTAAAGAAGTTTTGATTTTTTTTAATTTGAATCCCCCACTCGGCTACGTCTATGCATTTCCGGTTTCAAATACTCATAAAAATGACTTGGTTCTTGTCTTGGGATTTGACATTTCACTCTTCTGCACAAAAGTCATAACAAACTTTGCTGTTCTGTACAGGAAAGATAAACACCGCGATAGCTAGGCTAGTTGTAGGTTTTGTCAAGTTTTCGGCCGGTTATTTGTTAATTGTACAATTCCAGCGCACCCTCAAAATGCTGCTCTTTAATTCAATTAAACAAATAATTCGAAATCCAACGCGGTCCATCTTTAATCTACGCAAAAAAAAGTAAGTTATCTCCTAGATCTCTTACCACTTATTAAATCCTGGTGGTTATTTTGCAGGGACTTTGGAATTTGCAACCCTGTGACTGTAGGCTTTGTCTCTCCCGAAAGACCAGTACCCGAATCCATTCGAAAACCTCCCTACTATTTCAAATACATGCCACCAGGTAACACCATCGGAGAAGTCGAAATTAAATCCAACGAACAGATCCATCGTATCCGAGCCAGTTGCAAACTTGCCGCCAAAATTCTCCATTCTTGTGACGACATCGTAAAGGTAAGTGTGATACTCGATAAACTAAATTATTAAGTAGGGCATTTCAGATAGGAAATACGACTGACGACATCGACGCTTTTGTTCATGAGAAAATCATCGCTGCAAATGCCTATCCATCGCCTCTACGCTACGCTGGCTTCCCAAAATCCGTTTGCACCTCGGTAAACAACGTTGCTTGTCATGGCATCCCAGACAATCGGCCGCTCATGGACGGTGACATCGTCAATGTCGATATAACAACTTATTACAATGGTTACCACGGCGATTGCTCGAAGACATTCATGGTAGGGGATGTGGATGAGCGTGGTCGGTATTTAGTGGAATCCACCCAGGAATGTCTCACGGAATCGATCAAACTCTGCAGCCCTGGGAAACCATTCAATGCAATTGGAAAATTCATAAGTACTTTTGTAAAAAAGAAGAAACTAGGGTTAATTCCGGCCTTCATTGGTCATGGTATTGGCAGCTACTTCCATGGACCACCCGAGATCCTTCATTATAAAAACAGCATGCCAGGGATCATGGAACCAGGAATGACCTTCACAATTGAACCAATTCTTACTCTTGGAGGGCCTGACATTGAGATCCAAGAAGATGGATGGACTGCTATAAGTGTGGACGGAGCTCGAAGTGCTCAGTTCGAACACACTGTTCTTATTACCCAGAAAGGTTGCGAGGTTCTGACCAAAGTAGATTAAGTAAAACTAATAAAATTACTGTGCAAATGTGCATTTTATTAAAAAGAAAACTTAAGTGATTCATTATCCTAGATATTAATGCTTCTGTCCGTGCTCCCTTCTTTTAAACTAAGGCCTGTTGGGTGACCGTCTTTGCGACAGGCTTTTGAATCGGCAGGAAGAGCTTGAATTCTGGTGGAAGCTCATCTTCGGAATAGAGCCTGTCTGAAAAGTAGACTCTTCGGATGCGGCAGTTTGCGTGAATTTGCACTCGGAGGGTTTCCACGTAGTTCGTACCATATGCGCGTCTGGTAAAGTCAGAGAGATTGAACTGTATCTGATTCCAGCCCTCGTCCAGGCGCATAGGCATCGTACAAATGAATGGCTTTACTCTAGTCGTCGATTGATAGTTGCTTGCTCTAAATCTTCTTCTAACGTTCTTATCGTCCAAGACCTGCAAAATACCATAAATCACTCTCTCTGTACATAAACTCTCAATCTTACACCCACCTGAACTTCGAATGTGAAATATTTTTTCTGGTTTTTGATGATCATTACGAGAAAAGGCAATTTGATACCTAGGGTTGTCTTCGGATCAGCCGGACAGGTTATGAATGTTGTGCTTACATTTGTTCCGACAATTTCCAGAACCAAACTTTGTATGTCGTTGTCGGTGATTCGCTTGATGTGACCATTTCGAACCTTTTTGTCCCAGATTTGCAATGGTTTGCTACCAATACTGTAGAGAATCGAGAGGAATCCCGATTGGAAAGTGTTTTTAAACATTTGGTTTGGAGCTTATTTATGACTAGAATTTGGAGGAATCTGGATCAAATTAACTTGAATTTGGAGAAGAAAATTCTTAGCAATAACCTAGAAGAAGTTTGTTTATGTCGATTGTTTTCTTGTTGCCAAAGTGATGGCCGGGAATTTTTTGTGTTATGTCAAATGAGAGGGAAATTTAGTAGGGATGTGTTGGAAGAAACATTTCTTATGGTCTGTGTATACCTGATAATGATGACATGTTCGGGAAAAACTAACATTTTCGCGCTGCCGGCAGCGGTTTTGTAAAACAAAATGCCGCTTTATGTTGTCGCGTGTGGCTAAGGCTTGCCCAAACCAAAATCCTGCTCTGTCGCGTGACAGTGCGACAAGAGCGTTTATATAAAAAAATCTTTTGTCGATTTGTCGTGTTTTGGGGCAATTTTTTCACATCTGATCATCCTTAAACCATCATTATTGCCAACTTATAACCGTCGAATGTTGTTTTTTTTAGAATCCATAGTTTGAGTTGTTAATCATGGATTAAACTAATCAAACTGTTTTTGATTTACTAGCGCCATTTAACTAGAACCTCTGAAAATTATACTAAAAACTTATCCCACCGTGAAAAAACTAGCCCTTAGGCCTCGTTCAGACGGAGATATTCTTCTTGTTCACATGAAGTGCATAAGGAGATATGCGGTAAAATGCCGTATTAAAGATTTTTTTTCACCATCAGGTAAATTTTTATTCGATTAATGCCGCATGTATTTTCAGGGATGTGTGAGCAGTTTATTGTTTCGTAGTCGTCAGATAGAAACTAAAAATACAAACGTATCCTGTTTATCGCGCATTTTGTCGATAAAACCATAAATACATGAGATAATCGAATCGAAAAATGCCATCGGGTGAACTACTGTCCGGTATTCGATGTAAACGTATACGGGAAAATATCGAATCGAATAGCTGTTGTATGAACCTATCCTTAGTGTGGGTACTCTCATATGACGCTGTGTGAATAATTTTTTTGTTTCGTCGTGTCGCACTGACACGCGACAGAACTACAGCGCGTCGCTAGGCGTACAGTGGCGTACTAGGCCTACTAGTAAATAAGCAAACATTAACTCATTGAGTGACCTCTAAATATTCTAAAGGGCTATGATTCCAAAAAAACATCTTTTTAACCTAGTTGTAATAAAAAAATTGCGGATATTTAAAATTAAAACAATATTTTTTTTATTTTGAGCCCCAATTTTATCGAGTATGCTGGGCATAGGAATAAATAAACCTCTGAAACATACAAAAAATCTTATGCATTTTCCATAAGAAATATTAATGGCCTATAATATACGGGGAGTTTGAGAACGTTTTAGAAAGACGTGTCACATCCTGGCAAGGCTAACTTTTTTAATGTGGTCGAATTGGGTTCGTAGAGGTCTTAAACATCAACAGTTGTACATGGTTTAATCGTGTTGCAACTGTGAAAAAAAATCAATTCACTTCATCGTCATCGCTGACAAACTAATTCTGTAAATGAGAAGTTATGGAACCATACGAAATAATACTAAAAGACTAATCGCCGATTTCACCGCAAGCCCTTTTCAAAATTTAACAGGCTTTTAAACTTTAAAAAGACGTTTGTTCCATACAAAAAAAAACGTCTTTACAAAATGAAATTTAAATTTTTTTGATATCTTTCTTTGTATAAAAGATATATACCAATAGAAAAAGCATGCAAGTTTCATAAAAACGTAAAAAAACTAACATCTTGCAAGAGTTTTTTTACGGTCAAAACCTCTTTAGAAAAGCAAGATATTGAAACAAAATTTTAATATTTTCGTTTTATTTCGTATGGTTTAAAACTTCTCATTACAAAATAAGTGACAATAAGTAACTACTGCCAGTTGATGATTTTTGAAACCTACGATCAATATTAGTTTTGCTCGGATGGCGTCACAAAAACGTTCAACAGTTAAACTCAAACAGACGATTGACTTCTTTTCATCTTTTCGAAATATGGTCACAAATGAGGAGTGGTTTTTTAAAAGAAGATAAAAACACTTTTTTTCATTCCTAACAAAATCGAAAAAAACAAAAAACAAAATTGTAATTTTCCATAAGATTTCAGGTTTTCACCCGCTTGCCGAGTCTAATAGGGCAAGGATGGAGGACAAGCTGCATACTTAATTTTAAAAAAGTGAAAACTGATTGTATCCCTTTTTGAAAAGTCACTCCTCAAATAATGTCGTTTTCGCTTGGATGTCCAAAAGATTACAGAAGTCTCCTGACATTGTTTTATTGGCACAAAAGTGAAACATATGAACTCTTCTGGACGTCTAATCGAAAACGACAAAAGTATGAATTTTGAATGAATCTTACGAACATATGGAGATACATAATGTAAACTGATTTTAAACTTGAAACAAAAATTTTTTTTTTTTTTTTTGAAGTCTTAAAAATTCTTTAACATTCTAGTCAACTTTAAACTATTTAAGAAAGTACGTGAATCCCAGTCGTTATTTTCAAAGATTTATTGGCTCCAATTCAATAAGACAAGACTGAAAATATTTTCTGTTTTTGTATAAAATGATTTAAAGTGAGAAATAATTCTAATAATTGGTTTCCATAGTCTTTAATTATGTACAGCGGTCAAAGTAAATCACAGCATCATAATATGCTTTCCCTTAAAGGTGCGGTTTACGTACATTATGTCCTACACTCCGGCCTTAACTATAAAATTTCAATTTAGAGACAGCGAATACTACATAGCAAACTATTGCCCTCAGTCCTATATCAAATTAAGAAATATACATACATTTATGTAGGCACTTATTCTGGCACTGATCAAGTTCTCGTATTTAAACAAAAAAATCAAAATCCTTAGGATACATCCTTTCCTTTAATTAATTTTCCTTGAAATTCTTATTATCATCATTCCCTTAAGTTTAAGGTTTCAGTATTGTTATTTTCATGTCTTTTTTTACTTGTAATTGTATTGTATAATTATCTAATGATGCCGAACGCCACGTAATCTCTTTATTTCCAAATGTTCTTCTATAAGAACATAAATATACCTATTTGTTTAAACTGACGAAAACATAACATCAAAAAATAGTTGTGCTCTAACAATGACGACACTACCCCTATTTTGACTCTTTCTAATCAGCATAGGTCAGCAACCTGAAAGGAATTTGTATTACAACAGAATTCTTTTTCTCAATTTAAGTTTATTTTATTTTATTGGTATTTTATCGCTAAGATTTTAATATTATAACTTCTTTTATTACAAATGGTTTTTCGGTTTATGTTTTTCTTGTTTTATCCTTAGATATTCTTTAATATAATTCTTCTGTTCCACCAAAGGGAATCTCAAAATTCTTAAATAAAAAAAGAACTTTAAAAATATTTTATGAAACAGATAAGTTTTTTTTTTTTTGTTTTCTTGTTTTAAATAAAAATACAAATTACAGAACAAAAGAGAGAAGAAAGAGGATGCAAATCATCATCATCGAATTCAATCTTGAGTCTGTCCCTCTACCTTTAGAAACGGCAAACAAACAAAAAAAAAAACCAAACCATGTCCTCGTGAATCTTAAATATTAGTTTGTGAGGTTTTTTTTTTCTTTTTAAGATTATTTATACTGCTTCGGCAGAGGGAAAGAGATTAAATTGAGAAGGAGATACATAGAACTACTATTAAATTACGAACAATTACAAATTGGATGCGCGCACTCCCTCCTCCTCCAGCTCCAATTGTTGTAGGTAAGATAGAACTCGTCACTTAGGCTTTTTAGGCAGGAAGTTGAAGTTTTTTGCCCTTCAACACTTTGGTGATATACAAATAGAAGAAATCACAATACAAGATTGTCTGCACGACACCAGCAAAGATGGGAATCAAATCGTAGTGCGTTTCGATGACGTACCGGTAGACCCAGTTAAGCAAATACAAGGCTCTGTACGAACCTAATGCGAACAAGTAATGGCTGGTGATGGATTCGGCTTCGCCAGTCTTGCTTACCAGGAAGAGTTGCGGCAGAATGGCTACCGACTCGAGATAAATCGAAAATGTCCACAGCACTTCCATGAAAGTGAATTCATGATTGAGCACCAACGAGAGCAGGGCACACGGAATCAGAAGAAACTCAATGCGGAAGGAATCGTGATTGGTGTCGTTGGTGGCTTTGAATTTGACATACATAAAGTAGATCGTCGCTCCGGAGGCTCCAATGAAGACAACCTTCATCACCGAGTTGTAAAGTGACACATAGGTGGTGAAGAAGTCCAAATACCGGGCAATATAAACGATACAGAAGAGAATTTGTGATTTGCCAGAAATACCCGCGCACGAACGCGTCTTCCAGATCTTCAACAGCAGAATGATTATCGCAAGTAAATGGGACAAATCCCCGGCCAATCGAAAGATATTCATGATGATGCACAGGTGGAGTAGATGATTGACACTATGGACTTAAGTTCTCAAAACTATTATGAATAAAATAAATGAAAAAAACGCATTAATTGTAGAGAATTTTCGGAAGAATAATTAAAAATTAAATAGAATATTGATAGGTTGCATACACGATTTGCTCCTTCAAATGACGTGGCCGACGTGGCTGGCTGAGATGGTTCTCTCGTTCGCACTTGTTCTATTTGAATGGTTGCCCGAATAAAAGAGGGTCAGATTCTTGTGTGTTCTTTTGTTAATTAATTTTTTTGACAGATTGCAGAATTTATGTTTTGACGACGACGCCGGATTTGCGTTTAAAAAAGATGTTTTTTGGATTGCTTATCAACTGTAAATGAGAAATTAATTTTTATTTGATGATAAGATGGAAGAGTTTATTTACTTAATGAGGCGGCCAATTCTTTTGTCTCAAAAAATATATCTTGTATTAAGAAAATTTTTATTGTTGGTCGATAAGCACACAAACACAAACGTCGACGTCGAAAAATCTGACACTTGGAATTGGGAAAAAATGGAAGTTCGCTACAGAGTGAAGTTGGGTGGGGTTATTACAAAAAAATAATTGTAGCACTGCCAGCATGAAATTTGAAAAAATAATTATGATTTTTTTGCTTAAATTTACATGTTGACTTTTGGTAGATCTCAGAGTGTTGATAAATTATTCGTTTTAAGTTACAAAAAAAAGGTAGTTGATGATTAAATAGACTTATCTTCCCGTATACCGTACACTACATTTTACCGAATGAATTGCCAATAGGTTTTCTATTGAGTTGTTCACCATGGAGTCCATGCGATTAAATCCGTATACGAGTACTTCGGAAGGATGAATGTGCCATATCCTGTAATTTTGAATATATTTATATTTTATGTATTTATGTTTTCGATAAAATAAAAGAATAAAAAAAAAACAAGAAACACATACTTCTGATTCAATTACTCAGAATTTACACAATCGGTTTTGAGGGACATGCAAACTTTTGTGTAAATTTACGGATTTACCATTTAATGGGAAATTTACGCCATTGCATGAATACTCTTATTATAAATTCATATACAGTTTATTGTAGATAAGATTGGATTCAAATCGCCTCATACGAAAACGACCGAACGTAAAAGTTTTGACTATTGCTGTCTCTATTTTATCTGTAGAAACAAATAGAGACGCATATCACAATTACACTTAAACGTTCGTTATACGTTTTCGTATGCGTCGAAGTGCATGAGAGAATAGAATCAATAGGCGCGTCCCACAAAGAGAGATCTCTGTGGGCTCCGAGATTTTTTAAATGGGCCATAAAATCTCAACTGCCAGCTTGTATTTTGCGGAGATCTCTGAGACGATTTTTTAGTTGGTGGGACGGGCCTAATAAAAACGTGTTAACTACTGTTTCATATTCGATTAAATCGTCTACTAATAAGCTGTGTTCAGACGAGGTGTATTCGATTCGCTATTTGTCTGTTTACGTTTTATTCAAATACGGGACATTAGCTCACAAAATGGCTTTTTTGTCGAATATCTTATGTATTTAAAAGTGCGGTAAACTGGATAAGTTTGTATTAAAATTTCCATCTAAATAAAATAAAATAATAAACTGCTCCCTTAAAATCCATGGATCAATAGAAATATGGGGGAAAATTCTAGTGTATGGGATTTTACCGCATGAACTCTGTTGCCGTTTACGGGAAATGGAAAGAATATCTCCGCCTAAACAAGGAAAATATCCCCTAAATGCGATGAGCTGGTTCCACCACCCAGCCAGAGACATTCATTTCTTCCATTTGAATTATTCCTTCCCATTCCCATTGTGTATAGAACTCTCTTACGAAAAAGACTTTCTTAATTTTCAGATACCTTGTTCTGCTTATTTTTTTTGTTCTAATATTTACTTAACTATCTTAAGCTTTCAAACCAATACCCCTAAATATATATCATTATATCTATCTTCGATTTCTAGTACCAGTTTTTTTTCATGTTTTAATTATATCTTTTTATCTCGTTACGTTATCTGAACAGTTTCCTAAATGTTCTTATGTGACTTACCTTTTTTTCGGACATCTTAATCATCTCAATTTTATCACTTTACTTAAAGAGAAACCTCCAATTAACAAGGCAACCAGCTCTTAGATATTATTTCGATCTGCAGAGATATTGCTCAGACGAAGAAGTTGTTCAAGTATTTTTTTAGCATTGATCAAAGAATTTATATCAAAATGATGCTTTAAGTTATGGTCAGCGCTTGTTTGAAATAAAAAAGGCCATCAAATTGTTAGAGGCATCACATCAACCCTTTTAAACAAACAAAAACTGTAATTTATTCAAAAATAAATAAAATGTTAGTTTTCTTTATTGCTTTCGAGATGCTTATTATATTTTGTTTCAATTTAAAATTAATGCGCACCGGTTTATGGTTTATTCTGCCAGCACTTTTAAGTCTTAAAGTGCCTCTGTCGATATAATAATATCATATTTCCATGTAATGGGTGGGTTTTTGCTTGGTAAACTATTTTGTATTGGTTGTGATGCCTCAAAAGTTAATTAATTGGTTTTTTACTTAAATGTATCTGTTTTGTCTTAAAAATAATAGCGGACTTTTAATCAAAACTTCGAAAGAAGTTAAAGCTAAGGCTTACGGGTGCGAAATTCATCTGATTCATCGAATAACACAGAATCACCATAAGCTATATTACGATCTGACTTTGTTGACTGCAAAGATATAGATTGTTTTAAATGATAATTTAAAGTTTATCAATTTTGAATACCTCTCTAAATTTGTGTAAATACAACGACAATGGCTCAACGTAGTTATCAAAGCCCAAGGTGGCGAAAGCGTAAAGCAAATCATCTCCATTAACAGTCTTACGATTTTCCGTGATACTCCTCTCGATGGCTTCGGAAGTGATGAACGATATGAATTCGGAAACACATTCTTGAATGCATTCGCGTGCATCTTTAGCTATTTTTCCATTTGATGGGACGGGCATTTTCATGATTTTGATGATGTTACAGATAGGAAGGAATCGATCCTGCTCACGGAGCATAAAGGGATTCGAATGCTTTCCAGAATCATCTTAAAAGTGATTGAATAGATAAGGATGAAGAAATAACATTATGAAAAAGAAATAAATAATCTACCAGATGCATCTTCCTCCTCATCTTTCACCATGTAATCCCCGAGGTACGGAGCATTGTTTAATGAGTCTCCACTTGTGCTCATTGCTGTTGTTAAATTGAAATAATATTTTAAATGAATCTAACTTAAAATTATGATGAGCGTTGAAAAATTGTTTTTTTAATTTCGAAACAATTTGTTATCCAAAGAAATACCAAATTAAAACACAAGTGAAAATTATATTTTTCCTGATTCTTTTTTTTGTGTTTTTTCCTCTCTTTAAATGTCAAAGTAGTTCATTATACATTATTCGAGTGAACCGGATCGAAAGGAATTGGAGAATGAATTAGTGTGTTCAGAAAATGGCCTAGACCAGTTTATTTTTTATATATTCATTTTGTACTGCGTTCTAATTTTAAACTAGACAAACGAAAACCAAAGTGCGACAATGTGACACGACGGTGCGGCACGAAAAAGAGTACCCACACCAAATGCGATTAATCGCCACACGTTTTTCATAAAAAATCATGTCGCACATGTCGTGACGCACTGACGCACTTTGGTTTGGGCAAGCCGTAATACTTTCCATTATGATTCACATCGTTTTATTTTCTAGCAATGATCTATAATGGATGATGTGGGAGAATATGATTTTAGTTTATGATTTTAGTTTAAGAAAAAGCTTCTTTTTGTGTAGCTACACCTGCACCTAGTGTGAAACTCGATTATTCGAAATCTGTATTTGCACCCTGTGCCTGCCTCATATCGTTTCCATGCATTCCCTCAAATGAACTTATGAAATGAATTTCTTCTTATTCCCATAGCAAATAAAATTAAGAATTCATCCTCTGTTTTGTGTCAAAAACTGGAATTGGATCTCTTAAAAAAACCGTGTGGTTTTTTCCTCCATTATTTGTGCAACATCTTTCATTTCGTTTTTTATATGTGAATTTATTTATTCTGATTAAATAAAACGCAAACCAAAAATCAAAAATAATAAAAATGTCTGCCGTAGAAACGAAAATTGAAGAATCCGTCGCTGCTGTGCCAGAAGCACCCCCAGCCGATGCTGATGGAAAAAAACAAAAGAAGCCCAAACCCAATAACAAGAAACTTCGTCAAGGTATGTTGGGGATGGGGTTGCGAGGGCGAATCTCTCATTTATGGGGTTGTTTTTGCACACAAATTGAGGTCGTCTTTTATTTGCTTTTACATTTTTCTTTTTTTAATTATTCCTCGGGGGATGGTTATCTGTGTTGTTGACATCTTGTTTTGCGATTAAAAAGCACAAAGAATTCCTTCAAGTGTAAATAAAATTTCTTAGGTTATGTTGAATTGCAAATCTAGAATGTGGTCAGTTGCTGCAGTCATCAGCTTCAACTGAATTGCATTCTTTCCCGGTCACGTGTCACTAATTTATTGACGTTATAGCAATTTATTCTCGAATTACTTTAGAAATCTGATATATCTTTGTTTTTTTTTTTTGTATAGCTGAAGCAGCTGCAAAAGCCGCTGAAGGTGCAGCAGATAATGAAGATACGCCCAAACAGCAAAATGGCAACGCAGCCACCGAAGAAACCGATGCCGACAAGAAGAAGAAAAAGAAGCAAAACAAACCCAAACCCAAAGGAGCTCCGATGACTCCCATCGCTGAGCAGTTCCCCGACGGAAACTTCCCAGAGGGAGAAGTTGTCAAGCATCCCATCCCGAAGGATGTCGATGAGCGAACAGCCAAGGATCGCTTCACCAACGAGGAGAAACGTGCTCTTGACCGCATGCACACAGACATCTACAACGAGCTTCGTCATGCAGCTGAAGCTCATCGCCAGACTCGGCAGTACATGCAAAGCTACATCAAACCCGGAATGAGTATGATTCAGATCTGCGAGGAGTTAGAAACTACTGCTCGCAGGTTGATTGGAGAGAATGGTCTAGAAGCTGGGTTGGCCTTCCCCACCGGATGCTCGTTGAATCACTGCGCGGCACATTACACTCCAAATGCTGGGGATACCACAGTCCTAGGATACGATGATGTATGCAAGATTGATTTTGGAACTCATATCAAGGGACGCATCATTGATTGCGCCTTCACTTTGGCATTTAACAACAAATACGACAAACTTTTGGAGGCAGTAAAGGATGCCACAAACACAGGCATTCGAGAAGCCGGAATTGATGTCAGGTTGTGTGACATCGGAGCAGCGATCCAGGAAGTCATGGAATCGTACGAGATTGAGTTGGACGGCAAGACGTACCAGGTGAAGAGCATTCGGAATCTGAATGGCCACTCGATCAGTCCATACCGTAAGTACTTTACTCTCTGAAAACCCCTAATTCCAAAGAATATTTTAAATTATTCATTCGGTTTTAGGTATCCATTCGGGCAAGACAGTGCCCATCGTCAAGGGTGGAGAATCCACTCGTATGGAAGAGAATGAATTCTATGCAATTGAGACTTTTGGTTCAACTGGTCGTGGTTTGGTCCATGATGACATGGATTGCTCCCATTACATGAAAAACTTCGATGCCCCTTACGTGCCATTGCGTCTGCAATCGTCCAAACAATTGCTGGGAACCATCAATAAGCATTTCAGCACTTTGGCCTTCTGTAAGAGATGGCTGGATCGTGCTGGAGCCACCAAGTATCAAATGGCATTGAAGGATCTGTGTGACAAGGGTGTTGTGGAAGCTTATCCACCACTATGTGACATCAAGGGATGCTACACAGCTCAGTATGAACACACAATCATGCTGCGACCGACTTGTAAGGAGATTGTATCCCGTGGATCGGATTATTGATCGTCCGAAGTCTTTAATAAAATGACAGGCTGGACCCATGGAACTCTTCGACAATGGACAGTGTTTCTTTTTTTCTATATTAAGTTCTGCTTTCAAATTTTACAACATTTTGGAATTGGAAATTATTGCATATTATTGGATTTTGTTGAAGAGGAAGAAGAGCATGTAAGATGAAATTAAAGTTTAGAAATGATCAGTCGATCATTTATATAAAAAATAACAATGTTGGGAGTATGTTTTTGTTTTGTTTTGGCCAGTCATACAGGACATTCTGGGTCAAATGGGTTAAAAGAGTAACGGAAAAATTATACAAAACCCCTTCTTTTCTGGTAAAAAAGTCAAATTAAAAAAAAAAAAATGTCACTTAAACCCTTCTCGCTCCCAACGCTTCATTTAAATGTATTCTTCTGATCATGGTTTCTCATGAGTCTTAACTAGTTTATTACGAGGGTTTTGTTTGTAAAAAAATCAATTTATTTGGCATCTTATTTCTCTCAAAAACTGATATTTTGTCGATATTGAAGTTTTTCGTAAAGTCCAACTTATTACAACAATTGAAGATCCACATCTTAAAAAATAGTTGTGTGAGCCGATAGTGGTTTATTTTTTCAGAAACGACAGTCGTTTTGCGACTAACACCTATTTAAGGGTCGTTTTCTATTACTTCTTGGATTGTCAATTGCATTTCAGGCTCAATTTTATATTTTTTGCGATGTTATAATGTGAGGTAGCCTGTTACAGCAAAAATTGTAACTGATTATGAAAAAACTAGATTTCTTCTTTTTTATTTCGTTGCCTCATTTCTTCTCCGAGAAATCTTAAGATGGAGTTGATCTATGTATTTCTCATTTTCTGCTGGTCAACAAGGTTTTTCGTTGCGGAAACAAAACTACACTTTTCTTGCTAAACTCGAATCCAAAGTAAGAATGTTTCTATCAGCTTTAATTTTAAAATATTTAAATTAAAAAATCACAAAAAATACCATTTTCGAAGAAATTTTTTGACGTAACTCAAAAAAGTGTTTTTTGTGATAGAAACCTGTCGATAGAAACTTTCTGACTTCAGATTCGAGTTAAGCATTTCGCAAAACCTTTGGAAAATTATAGTTTTCTTTCAGCATTTAATGAAATAACGCCGTTTTCGAAAATCTCTATGATTCGAGATGAAGAATTTACTAGATTCTGAGAGGTGACCTGGGCTGTAACCATTTTCAGTTTTAGCTCTTATACGTGTTTGAAAAATATATTTATTCAATAAAAATAAGCGTTTAGGTTTCCAGAGTTATTACAGATTTTTCTTGACAGCAGCTGAAAAACGAATGCAAATTTTTGTCTGCACATTTATTGACAGGAAATTTAATCAGGACTTCTGTTCAGATTGTTCAGATTACTGATCGCTCAGATATCTCTCTCCATTGTAGCGACACGACTTGTGGGTACTCCTTATTGAACTACATTACATCGCTTGTAAATTACGCCTAGATTGTTTTTTTTCCGGATTTTGGACTTAAAAAAAAGTAAGAGTTGCAAAAATCTCCCTCAATCTGCTGTAGAGTCTCTTTGTAAGACAGTTATTAGATGTTTTACCGCTGTATGGTGTATATGGATTAAATTAGTCTGCATGAAAGGTAAGAAGAGGTGAAGATTTAGCTGGCGCTGGCATGATCAGCGGACTTAAACTAAATGAATGTGAGGAAATTGAAGAACACCGAAGAAACAGGTAAGATAATTCCCGGACCTTGAGTAAGAAGGGACAAATCTCCTGAAATCAAATCTGTGTATAGCAAAATACTCAGATATTTATAATAAAAAAAAGTTTGCATGTTATTAAGTAGTCAAAGTGTAAAAATAAACTTTATTTGTGGACGGAATATTTTAACTTATTGGCTAGTTAGTGATTTGTATGTGATTATTTTATTTACCCATAGGTACTTCCCACTATGGCATAAGAAGTTCAATATTCGGATTTTGATACTTCAAAAATAGTTGATACTGCGAGAAGACACAAAGCCAACAATAACCCTAAAAAAGAAAAATTATTTTTCTTATTAATATCAAAATCATTGAACATTGCCAATCTTACGTTATAGAACATCCAAACGAAGTTCAACAAGGCTGATAAGGTTTGTTGCAGCTAAGGAAAAATGTTTGTTAAGAAATAACGTCTATGAAATGAAATAATTCAAGTTACATATATATAGTATCCTGCAATAAGCCAAATTCCAAACAGCAGCTGATAGACGATTCCAAGTCCAGCGAGAACTAGCCAAGGTATGAGCCAGCCGCGGGTGCTATATTTATTAAAAGAAGTAATCAGTTTCGAATAGATACCAGAGTTAGTTTCATATGATTGTTTTACTTACTTGATTTTAATTGAAACATAAATTAAATACGATGCAATGATAAAGAGACAAAAGTAAAATATATACAATCCCCCATAAACCAACATTGAGTGTCTTATGTCTGTTTCGAAGAGTGGCGAATACAATTGTGAAGATTCCCCGCCCAGAAGCATGTAAGCAATCTGCAATGGATAAATGCAGAAAATTGTATTAAGCTATAGTGGATTTAATTTTTTTTGGAGCCTTACCATTGTGATGCTTACGACGGATAATGCAGCAGTATAAACGGCCACAGCCAAGCTACCGGATTTAACATTATTGGACCAAATAAATGGCGACCAGCATGAACTTAAAACGACCATCTCTAGAAAGTTTAATTGATGAGTCGTTGATTGTTTTCTTGTGTTAGACTAGCAGTACACGCCCAATAATTTAACAGTCACAAAAATACAGTTTTTAAATGGAATGTTAAATACTTTTTATATTTTGGTAGCTTCAAACGAAGGAGAAACTTAATAGAGATAAATGAAATGAAATAAAAACTTATTTAATTTATAAAATTGTAAACAAAAAAGGGCTTGGTCTTCTTTTCCTTGTAGTTTCTTTTATGATACAAAAAAAAAATGTCAGCTTGACATTTGAAGAGTTTACACTACCAAATGTAATAAATGACATGTCGGATGTGCGTCTGCAGGTAGGATGTCATTTGTGTGTTTACACTGACCAACTAGCTGAACAGGCATAGTCGATAGTCTTTATGTGGTTGGCTACACAGTGATTTTTGAATCGGTTGAAAAATCGTGTACCGTGTGACCGAAATTTAAAGGATGCAAGGAAAAAATTATTTAAAAATTACTATGCTACTCTGGCACTCATTACGGGGGATCACATGGGCGAGCATGGCTCGAGAACATCCAATGCTCATTTATGTGAACGGAAAAACAACATCATGTTGGCTGGAAATGAAAACTTTTTGATTCGGTCAAGCCACGAGCATGCTGTTGAGCATGGCTTGCCAAAACCAAAGTGTTGTTCTGTCGACGACAAACGCTCCAGAACGTTTATCTTATGAAGCTCCTTGTCGCAATTTCACGCGATAGCGCAAAACTTTGGTTTGGGCAAACCTTGATGGTGAGATTTCGTCCCCATTGAAAATTATTTCCGTCAATTTCTCACTCAATTGCAACAAAGATGTTTTTGCTCTAAGTGAAACTAATTTAACCAGTAATTTTAACAATAATGAATTTTTTACTTCGGATTTTAATGTCTACCGGAAAGATGGTGTCTTGGAAATGGGGGAAAGGCCTTTTGTTTTGTGCTGTTACTTGCGACTTGCAGCCCTATCGAAACTTACCACCACCTTATCAATGCAGTCGACTTCTTGGGTGACACCATGGAGGTACAAGATGGTTTATAAATCTTAGGTGATCCCGATCTGAGGATGACTCTCACTTTGTTGCTTGAAATGCAACAACCGAAAAAGAAATGTTGTTTACTGACAATCTCTCAGATTGCGGACTACAACAGATCAGTGCCGAGATTTAGCTAATTCGAAATCGAGGCGAGTGAGTGAGATGAGTCACTTTTCGTCGAATATCGATTTAGCTAGCAAAAGTGAGTGAGTAGGTGAGTGGAATGAAATGTCAGATTACTCGCCTGATATTTCGAAGGCGAGTTTGGAATGTGTAGGTAGAATTTATACTTTTCCATGAGTATGCGTTATGTTTTTTTTATTATGTCAAATATTGAATGTGTAATTGACCTTATTAAACGTCAGAAAATAGTAAGTTCGGAGAGATATCAATGTTTAAAGTTTTAGTTGAATTATTGCTGGATAATTTTTTTGAGAAACACCCTACGTTCAATATTGAAAAAATCCTGGAATTGAATCTTCTCGTCGATAAACCAGCAAGCGCACGAGTTTTACCACCACCACCACTAGGTATATCAGCAAAATCATGAATCATGGTTAAGCCACAGGAGTAAAATTAGAACAGAGGCAATCCATTTAACGGGGCCGGCGAAGTTCGGAGCAACATCGTGATCACCAAAAGAATAGTTCAGGTATAATGATTAACAGAATCAGAACGAACATGAAAATCAAAATAGCGACGGTTGTAAACAAAAGAAAGAAAGTGGTGAGTTTCGTTAATGAGTCAATAGTTTTACATCATTTAAATTATTTCAGAAAACATCGTGCTGTTACAAACAGCCGAATAATAAATCCAGCAAACAGCAAAGACCATGTGAAAAAGCTAATCTAGATGAAAATCGAGACGAATAAATAAGCGCGTAGCCTTCAAAGTAGCAACATTAATAGCAGCAGCATCGTTTATTCAACAACAACACAAGCAGCAACCACTTATGAGTTCGACAACAACTAAGTTAATACAAAATCGGTTTATAATCGGTTTCCAAGCTAAGGACACTTACTGTGTTCAAGAGTCAGGGAGTGCCTACAGTGCCACCGTCTCAAATTATTTGATAATATTATTAAAAATGAATACTTTAAATGTATTCGGCGATAATAATGTAATGATATATTTGACACCAAAGTTTGTGTTCTTTTCTATTGCAAATAATAAAATTAAATTTTGAACCATTTTATTATAAGTATAAAAAAACAAAAAAAATAAACTTTGGATAAAGTTAATAAAAAAAAAACAATTTAAGCGTTGGAGCTGATGTAGTTGCAGCTTATTCTTTTCATCCAGATCATATTCCCTTTTTGACCAGCAATTGAAAAAGTTAAGGACACACGAATTGGATCCAATACACGGTTTCTTTAAGTGCGTCATCCATCATAACTTTTACGCAATCAACGGCTAGTAACTCTTGAATCCGTAACCTTTAGTCAGTCAATAACCTTATAATTTCCAAGTGGATCTAGGGGATGAAACAAATTAGCACGTCATAAAATATTGAACTGGTTGCCTGTTTTTTTATGTTTTCAATGGAAATATAATGAGCAAAAAGCTTACAACAACACAAATAGTTGCCGAAATAATACCAAGAATCACCATGATCTACAACAAAGTTCTTGGCAATCCTTTCCGTGTTTATTTACCTTGCTTCCTCACCTTATTGCTTTCCTGTAGGTTGATCGTCTGAACAAAATCTTTAGATTTTCTTTTGAAAAATTCCGTGATTTCCTGGACACGTTCATCCAGAAGTTTCCTACAGGAGTTATTGTTAAAAAAATATTAATTAAGATAAATTTTAGTTTAGAAATTTAGTTTTACTTAACTCTGTTGTTTCTTCAGCCGCTGAAGCACTTGTTCTTGTTTTTGTGGGTTCTCCTAGATGCTAAAACGTGTCAATACTTATATTACTTTCTGCAATATTTGTTGCAAAACATTTAAATTTTAAACAAAATTACCATATTTCCTGCTTTCCTCCACGTAAAGCTTTTTTGTAGCCTCTGCAGTTCAGTTTTGCTGCATTTTCTTGAGAATTACCTATTTTATTTTTCTTAAAACAGATGAATCCAATTATCGACCTCCAATCTGCAAAAATATAAAAATATTAATAAACAAATAATGACAATTTTAAATATGTATACAAAGATGACATTTGTGATGAGTTCGAAACAAAATTCGAACTTACTCATTCCATGAAAATAGCTAAATCGCTTTCTCGAGAGAAGTGAGATGAGTAAGGCGAGTTGGCGAGTCATCTCATTTCACTCGCCAAAATAGCTAAATCTCGACACAGTTACATTAAAAACAACCTAAATAGAAAGCTCTTTCTATTTTTTTCAAACGATGCTAATAACTGTATCGTAGGGGAATGTAATTTAACTCTTTCCATTATTGACCTTTTCCATCCACCACTGTCTTTAACCTATGCCTACGAGCATGATAATGCGGAGGTAGAGTCTAAAAACGCATACCGTTTTAATTTCAGAAATGCTAACTTGACCAAACTAAAAGAGCTCATAGTAACATACCTACATTTTTATCTGATTATACCAAAGCATTAACAACAATATCAATACACTACATCTAATTTTTATTCAGTAGTTCTTGAATGTTTTTTTCTTTCCGTACCCTGTGCTCCACACAAAAATACTTCATCGTCACCTCCATTGTACTCAAGGGAACTTCATACACTTCGCAACACTCGAAATAGTTTGTGGCAGAAATATTTGAGATCTAGATCAGAAACAGACTATTCCCTTTATCTGGTAACGTACGGAGAGTTTTCTGCTCTCTCAAAACTGCTTTATGATGCATACATGAATCATGCATTTTTTTTTCAAAAATGCAATTTAATATAATCTCGGACCCTAAACGGTTTTGGCAATTCATAAATCTAAAAAAAAAAGTCAGACGGTTATCCTAATACCCTTAAGTATTTAGATCATTCTTCTAATGATTCTAAAATTATTACTAATTTATTTGCGAATTTTTTCAGTCTTGAATTTTCCGAGAGCAATTTTGTGCCTGATATTGACTACTTCACTTACTTGAAAAATTGTAACCAAACCTCATTATAATTTAGAGGCGTGGGATAATTTAATTTAATTTAATTTAAAAGAAGAAAAATCTTTATTGGATAAAACGTCAAATGTAAATCCCAAATTGCCTAACAGACTTACAGAAATATGGATAGGTTCAGACGACAGCTTTACGATTCCATATTTTCCCGTATACGTTTTAATCAAATACCGAACAGTAGTTAACACGATGGCGTTTTTCCATTCGATTATTTACGGATTTATCGACAAAAGGCGGGATAAACAGGATATATTTGTATTATAGTTTATATCTAGACAGAACGAAACAATAAACTGCCCACGCATCCCTTAAAATTTATGCGGCATTAGGGCTTGCCCAAACCAAAGTGCGACAGTCCGACACGACAACGGCAAAATTTATTTAGGTACATAATAGTCATTATGAGAGTATTTACCTACACCAAAAGCGACAAAGCGCAAAGCGTTTTTCATATAAAAGTTCTTGTCGTACTGTCGTGTCACTCTTTGGTTTGTACAAGCTTTTAATCTATACACCGATGGAGGACGAAAGGTGGTTTCACTCATATTTGATGAAACACTCAAAAGTCAAAGTCAAAAGTCTCATCAAAAGGCTGCAAACCCCAAGTGCCCACTAAAAACTGTTACACACAAGGAAGAGGTGGAGTACATTCATATTGGGGAATAAGCATATAACAGACTTTTTATCATTGAATAAATACAAATTCTAATCAAATCTGACTTAAACCACTATTATACCAAGTCCATTGAATTGACAGGACGTGGATTCAAAATTTTTTGAAATTTGTTGATTTCGGCAGTACCCAAACACAGATACCCCGTTTACAAGCAGTCTGAAGCGAGCTTGAACTATGCTTCAACCTCTTTGTAAGCCTGGATCGAGTTCAAATGGGTTTCATTCTACGAAATCCCACTCGCTCTGTGGAGTCGAGTCCAAATCTTGCTGTATCTGTCGTCAAATTCCAACTCGACTACTCGATTTTGCATGAAAACGGGGTAAAAATGACGTTTCAAAACTTATTGTTGCTCTTTCCTTAAAATTTGGAATTTTTTGCAAGCGAATTTGACCAAAAGATACATAATAGTGGAGCGATTCGAAAGTTGGTTGGTGGATGTGTTTGTAGCAAAGATGAGTTTTATAAATATAAACACACTTTTTATTTAGAATGGAATAAATTATATATATTTTAATCTTCGTTTTGGGTTCCTTTTTTTTCTGAATTTTATTTGTTTTTATATATTTTTATTATATAATTCCTTTTATAAATATTACATAATTCATTTTATTTTAAAATTTTTCTATTTTTTTGTCATTCTTTTAGTTTTTATTCTTTTAAGTCAACAAAACAACACACAGTCTAAGTTTTTTTTTTCAAGTTGATCTTTATTTATCATTCTTATTCAATTTATAGTGATAACTATATTTTTATCTCAATAAGCAAACAAATCGAATTCTCTTTGTTGTTTGAATTTTTGTTATCTTAAATAAAATTATCATACTTAATCGGTTGTTGTTTGTTTGTTTTTTTTTTTTTTTTTTTTTTTTTATTAATTTGTTGTTCAAAAACACTCTTCTTCCTTCTAATCAAGCTTTTATTGATTACTTATATTATTGTTTTCTTTTAACTTTAACTGTTTTTTTTTGTTTGTTTGTTTACGTTATTTGCTTGTTTAAGCTGCTAATTATGTTCTCAGTTAATTTTGTTTGTTATTCGTTATAATAATCGTAATAATAATAATTTAATAATTAATAATAATAATAAATATTATTTAACTGACCTACATAACTAGTTAACATTATAATATAATTCTTCATCATTTTTTGTTCCGTTTTTTTTAATTCATTTTTATCTTCATTTTCTCTATATAATTTTTAGTTTTAATTTTATTATTTTTGTTTTATTTATTTATAATGTATAATATGATTTTGTTTGTGGGATTATAATTCAGCTTTTATATATATGTAAAATTTTTGTTTCTTTCATAAAAAACCATGATTTCGATTTATATATAATATATGTATGTTTGTTTTTAATTTAATTCAAAAATAAAAAAAAATATTTAACTGTTCAGTTTTGTTTTTTTTTTTTATTTATTGAATCGTTGTTTTGCTTCTTAATTATTTCTGGTATGTGAAAACGGGCTCATTTAAAAATGTAAGACAAAAAAGCAAATATAAAAAGCTGAATTAAACACTTTAGCCACAAAAGACTGAAAACGGAGAAAAAATATTATAACTGAGCTAAATAAATATAATTATAAACTAAATAACAAACAATTTCATTAATTATAATAACATACGAACATGAAAACGATTTCTACATCAAAACTTCTATAAAACTATAGTTTAACATTTTTGTTTTACGAATGAATAAATGCAATAAAGTTTTCCATTTTTTTTAAATTTATTATAGTTTATTGTTTTATGTAATTTTATTTAATTCTTTTTTTTATTAACATTCCTTCTAAATATTTTTTTTAAATGTTTTATTCTTTATAAATTTTAATAGAAGCGTGAACTTTTTTATGTATATAATATATGAAGTAATTTTTTTTTTCTATAAACTTAACTCTTAAGTGTTTTATGTTTTTTTTTTTCATTATTTATTTATTATTATTTCAATAACTAATAACTCCTAATTGTGTGTTTCATTTTGTTTTGAATTTATACAGTCCTTATGAAGTAAAAGCGTATTTTATTACTTATACACAATTGTGTAATAATATATAACTATATGTATGTCTCCATTTTTTTTTTAATTTTAACTATATTTTCTTTATAATTTATTTTTATCTCTTCGTATAAACAATTTATTTGCTAAAGTTGAAAACAGAGATAAATACAAAAAAAAAAATAATCACGCGAATTTAGTAAGATCCGTCTTAATTGGCAAACTCAAAATTTTTGTGGTAAGCGTTGAGAGTCAACAAATTAAGAAAAAATGAATGTGGTTTCATTAAACAAAGAAAAATACTAATTTAATTAAAATATATTTTTTGTTTTATCAAAACAAATGAATTCAAACTGCATTTAAGCATTTAATAATATATGTATGTATCTAAAACACCTATTGGAATTTATTATGCGAGCTAGAATCTCGATTGATTGCATTCACGCTATCAAAATCTAGTTTTAATACCACGTTTGGTTTTTTATTTTAAAATCCGAGTTTTTTTGTTTTCGATGTTTCAAAAACGAAGCGAGATATTGTATTAATCGTGTTGATTTAACTATTTTTCCAATTGATTAAGCTTTGAAGATGAAAATCTGAAATTCATTAATTTTTTAAAACAAATATTTCTAAACTTCAATGCAACAGCAAAGACAAAATTGTTGGAATTCTGTTGGAAACAACTTGTTTATAATGCAATCTTTAACTAACTTGAAAACTAATGTTTGGGATAATTTATTGCAGTTAACAATTAATCATATGTATTTGAATTAAATTGAACGTAGAGTCATCCCACCCAGCGTTGCCCTTTTCTCGAGAAAATCCACCGACACACTTGACAGTGCGAATCAGAGAACTTGTGTTTAGCTGATACAACATGAGACACTTTTAAAATATTTTTAACTTGAGTAAACATAGTTTCTTTAATAATGCGGGGCTTATACGAGTGACAAACTTTATAATTTTTGGCATTAACTCTACATTAATGAAAAAATAGTGATAACATTTTCATTCATTCAAAGTTAATGACAAAAATAATGACATTTTGTCACTCGTATAAATCCAGCATAATTGGATTTTTTTGTTTGAGTCTGAGCTATCTGAAACAACTAACTGAACTAACTGAAACCGCTTTTACCAACAATTTAGTTATTTTTGAAAAGAGCGACTGTCGCCTATTTATCAAACAAGTCTATTACTACAAGGGTTTCGACTAAGTAAAAATAGTCTGCGAATCCTTTACCCATCTTTTTTACAGAAAAAGTGTGTTTATTTCTAAGCTCAAGGCCAATCAAAAGGAAGAAATGATCGATCGAGATTGAGTATCCTAAATACAACAACAACAGATATCCTCGGTCTTACCTAAACATACCAAAATTTCAAGGGTTATTTTTTTAACAGGTTTTAATATTGTTGCATAACATAGGACGATAATATTAAATAAAATGCTTCTGTCCAAATTATAATATGTGTTTTTTTATGGATTTTGGTGTGCTGATTCCGAAGCTTGTCTAAAAACTGCTCTATCCGGGTCTGAATGTCCAAAAATTGCGACATGGTGTTCATAATATGCATACCTTGTTTTCTGTTTTTCATGAAGAAAGGTATCCTGTTAAAAATTATACAAACAAAATATATCAGTCAGCTTTTCTTTACATCTATTAAGTATCCCAGAGTTTCTCAAAAAGGCTTGAGATCTGACAAAGGTTTTTTCACTACTTGTATTTTAACGTAATAGAACAACAGAATGCTATACAGATAGCGTGAGATTCGTGCCTGAACGCCCCCATTGACTTTTCTTTTTGACATTAACATTGAACAGTTGTATAGGAATCCCAATTCCTTTAAGGATAGTTTGGAATCTGTGATATTCTCCTATTTTGACAAAATATTTTATTTTACCAAAATAATGGTGCAGTTTCTGGCTAAATTAAATTACTTTAACTTGCTAACTTAACATTAATGAGAATTAAGTTTTCTGTTTCTTGTACATATTTCATTTGGCAGCCAATACAGTACCAATACAGTACTCTTGTAGCTTTCTTTTGAACGCCAAATGGCCGTATCTAGAAGTATGTATAGGTATACCAAATAATAAACAAGTGTGTAGGTACTACGTTTCTAAAACTTAAACTAAAAAATCATTTTTCTGAAAAACGTTTAGTTACCCTATTCATGGATCATGATTCATGACTCTATAGATTAAAAAAA
The DNA here is from genome assembly GCA_948107695.1 of Meliscaeva auricollis. Taxonomy (NCBI): domain Eukaryota; kingdom Metazoa; phylum Arthropoda; class Insecta; order Diptera; family Syrphidae; genus Meliscaeva; species Meliscaeva auricollis. Next base: position 14,925,697 of record OX403616.1, on the reverse strand, counting down.
AACTAATTTGGATCTTACCGTTCTTATACTTTTGCATATAGTATGTAGGTACATAAAGATTTCCTTATTTTTTTTTATAATAGTTGCTAAAAATATTAAAATATATTTTAATAACATATTATTCTTAAATAATTTCCAACAACAAAAAAAATATAGTTTAATAAAAGGAAGAGTTTATATTACATCACAATGAGTACATAGAAAAATAAAATTTTAATGCAATTTGATATGTTGAAGATATGTTATACGAATTTATTTTCAAAAATTTTAGTTTCTTCTTCAAACTACCACAAAAATTTTAAGTTGTTAAGGAACGCTCTACTAAAATAAAAAAAAAAAAAAATACGATTCGGAGGAACATAAGATTATTATATTTTTATTTATATTTTTGTTGTTAAATACTTTTTTTTAAGCTACAATGTTAACTATTTTTTCTCTTCCTCCGCTGTATTGATTTTCATTAATAGATCGAATTAAAAAATGTTCTGTTTTTCTATTAGTTTTTTTTTTAACTAAAAATAAAATAAGGAAACCCAAACAAAATATCCCATTTTTCAATTTTCTTACATATTTCATAATTATGCCTTTGTTTTACAATTTTTAAAAATATAAATATATATATGCTTATTTCTTATAACAACATTCAACTATGCTGTTTTTTTTGTGTTTTAATTTTTTTTTATAAAAAAAGGCTTTCATTGTTGTCTTGAATTTATTAAAAAATTCATTTGTGTTGTAGGTATAGCGAAATTCATTAACCAAATGAAATAAATGAATTTAATTTACTCCTTGTTGTGTGTTTTACTGATTTTTTTTTTATTAACGCGGAATTGATTAATATGAAACACTTTGTTCTCTTTTTCTTCTTTTAAAAATAATAATACTGCTAACAAAATAGTAAACACCTTTTATTTTATATTAAGGACGCAATGGATTGATTTTTATCTCAATTTATGTTTTTTTTACCGCATTTTTTTTTAGTTTAAAATTGAAATTTTTATTAATTATTCATAAAGAATTTGTTCAAGTGAGAAAATTTTGTAGTTTTAGCATGGAGTTTTTGAGGAAAAAATTGAGTTTTTTTTTATTTAGCTAAGAATGTATATTAATGAAAAAAACTTTATGTTACGAAACGTTTGGTAGTCAGTTATAAAGATTGAATATTTATTTATTCATAATTTATTTATTTGTTTATTAAATTTAGCTAAAACAAAAAAAAAAAAAATAAAAAGGCACAAGATAAATTAAAATTGATTGAAGATTTAAAAAAACATAAGAAAATTTAATTCAAAAAGTCATATTAGTTATAAATTTAAACAAATTGCTTTTATGTTTGTGAGAGATTGCAGCTTGGTGGAAATATATGAAGGTACATATATTTCGGTCTTGTGGTGAACATTTATGCTATTTAATATAAAAAAACATAGTTCTGCCTGTAGTGAAGCATTTGTTTACAGATTGTTTCAATTCGATTCAATTGTTTTGTTCAATTGAAAGGTATATTGATTCCATGTAAAAAATGTACCTACCCTTCATGCACTGTGTAACGCTACTGGCAAATCGACGACGTAAAGTACAATTGTTCTAAGTCCCTTTTAAACCCCATGCGGTTTCAAAAATTTCGCTTTCCGCTGACAAAATGTTTGTAGGTAAATTTAAACCAAAAAAAGTCAAATGGTCGCGTTAATTTTAAGATCCTATCTCACTTTCTCGACAAATGGTGGCAATCTTTTTTAACAGATGCTAAGATTCTTATACTTTTTAACAATTTCCTTTCAAATTCAGCTAATAAACGATTACGCAAAAGGTGTGATTTATTTCGAATATCAATGAATGCGAAAAGTATGCAAGGAGTAATTTTCGAAGAGAGGCACAAATTTTTGGGTCATCGTGTAATAGCTTGATAAGAATAATCCTGCTTTCTAAATTTAAATACATTTTTCAAACAAACTTGTTTCGAAAAAAAATTTCTTTTCTTTTTCAATAGAACCACGTTTTATTAGGGCCTTTTAATCCAACCATAACCATATAAGCTATCCTATCCTAAAATGTTGGCATTCTTGCTCTCAGGGGGCCAACCCATAGAATCCATCGCTTTTGCTCATCGCTTGGCTCATTTTGTTCTTCTTTTTTTTTTTTAATAAAATTTACATAAATGAATATGAAGTTCCATTCTTTATCCATTAAGGCTCTTTCACACCAAAGTGACAAGGCGTTTTTCTTATTGGCGGATTACTTTATTTTGTTTCAGTTTGAACACATACTCACGATTATCAAGAAGAAACGTAAAAACTCAAGCTTAAAATTTCAACAAACCTCTTTGTTCTAGTTAAAAAAAAAACCCTTTGAGTAGGCCGGTAGATGAGGTAGCTAAGCTAACGACTTAAGTGGTTTAGGGCCTCAACCAATTAAGCGTAAGAACTGAACAAAGCAAAAGTTCCTGTCTAGCTGAAAGAATGTTACCTTATTCGCAGTCAGTATTTGATGCATCTACAATTTCGTACCTCAATGTAGGTAACGTGGTTGCATTATTTTGGTAAAAATGAGAAACGAGAAAATCGCAGGAAGATAAAAAGATCTTAACGTATCATGGGAAGCTTTAACAGTCGCAAACATCATCGGGCCAAAGATTCATATAGAATATTCTGCTATATTTGGATGGTCGAAGGAAAACTTCGCTTCAGTTATGAAGCTTATCTTTGCAGCAATAACCACGCAATGGTATATCACCCGTACCTTGAGACCTTGAGACTTGAGTACTTCTCGGAGGAAAGGAATAACGTTCGTCAAAGTTCCGAAGAAAGGAGATTTGATGCAGAGAGATTGCGACTGCCAAAATAGTTTGCAAAAATTGTTTGAGAGCAAACAATCTGAATCCTTCTGTAACACCAAGAAATCCTTACTAAGGAGAGCGTTTAATATTGAAAGCCGTTTTTTAAGTCGATGACGTCATATAGTTGCTTTCACCGACTTCAAAAAGGCTTTTGATAGTGTCAACAGATAAATTTATTAATATCTGATATCTGTCCTGTTCCCCATAGGGGAAGTTTTTCATATGAGTGAGAAGTTCAAAGCGGAGTTAGACAAGGCTCTATGATGTCTCCAGTATTATTTATTTTTATTGATTATTGATATACTGCACGCGTTCATAGCAGGAAACATTGAAATTCAGTGGACTTTAACAACCCAACTTAAATACCTGAATAACATGGACGCTACATATACTTACTCTCAAGTAATTATTTCTGGCTGAGAGTAACAGCTAGAGTAAAAGGAGTAACTTTGTATGATAAATCTGATAGTCTTAGTAAAAAAAAAAAATGTTTTTGGCAAGGATTATTAAAAAAAAGAGTCCACGATTAGTTCTCCATTTTGTAAAAGAACAAAAATGCTAAAGAACAAAAAATAAATAAAACAAAAAAATCTTTTTTAAAGCCAAAATAATAAGTTTAATTTTAATTAGTTTAATAAGAAAACACAGGATAGAATTAAATAATTAAGGAGAGAGAGCAATATTTGTTTGTTTTTTTTTTTTAAGATAAACTTTAACAATTTTAATTTTTTTAGTTTAATAAGAATTTTTAGTTAATTTTTTTATATCATTAAGTTATTTACTTTCTTATATTTTTTTTGGGTGCATAAACTTCGCATTAGATATAAACCTATATATACTTTTAAATGTTTTTTTTTTGTATATATAAATAAATGTATCTTGTTATCTTTTTTAAATGTAGTTTAAAGCAAGTTTTTTTTTTATTTTAAAAGATATGTTTTCATTGCTTGAAAGACATATTAAGAATTTTAAATTAAAACAAGAAATTAAAAACTAAATAGGAAAAAGTGTCACATTTTCATCAATTTTATACCTACGATTTTTAGTACATTCTATATGTTTATATGTATGTATATATTTTTTTTTTAATTTTTTTTTCGTTTATTTTGTTCTTAAAAAATTCCAAGTAACTTGTTTCTTTCTTTTTTTTTTAATTTTGTTTTATATATATATAATTTATATAAACACTTTATAATTAATTATTGCTTTCATATTATAAAATATGTATTTTCTTTGTATTTTCCGTATGTTTTTTTGTTTATATATATTTTGCTTTAAAGTTGTTATTTGCTAGATTTTTTTTTGTTTGGATTTTAAGTTTTTAGTTTTATTTTTTCATGTTTGATTTTTATTTGTTGTTTGTGTTTTTGCGTTGAAAGTACTATGTTTCATTATAGAAAAATTGGCAGAGAAGTATTTTATTTTCGTATTTTATTTAATATTTTTTCGCATGAAAACTGCAGATTTTTACTGTTTTTTTTTTTTTGTTTTGTTTAATTTATATTATTGCAACTTGAAAGTTCTCAAATATTGTTTTTAAAGAGAGAAGAGATTTAAAATAAAATAAACCGAATTAAGATTAAGGCAAAATAATAAGTGCTTGAATCCAATAAGGCTTTTTTAGTAAAGGAAATTAGATTCTAACCCAAAGGGGTTCAAGAGAAGAAAGGGATTTATCACAATTTATATCTTTTAAAATAAATCTTTAAAGATAACGCAAATTTGATTTCAATCTTTCATATCCAAGGAAATTCTAATAAAATGAAGACAAAAATATATTAAAATAAATTAATTTACTATAGAGAATAACGTAAAATGTCAAGCGCTTTTGAAATGAGACTGTAAGTTAAGAATAAGTTGATTTAAGCTAAAATCCTATTAAAGTTTTTTTTTATTTTATAGTTAAGTGTGAAGTAGAGTATATTTAATGATTTTTTTATATAAATTTTATCTATACATAGTTGAGGCATTCTTATTCTTTTGTTAAGTTATGATAAATTTTACTATATAGATTTCTGTTAAGCTTAAAATTAATACAGATTTATGTATTTAAAATTAACAAATGTGAATTGAGAAAAATTGGATTCAATAATTTTGAGAAAAAACACAAATTAAATATATATTTTTTGTTTTTGAAATAAATGTATACATTATCTTGTTTTGAAATGTTTATAGGAACAGAAGAAAATTAATATTAATAACCGTATCTTGTGCTGGTTGTGATATTGATTTAAAAACTTTAATTTACTTTCATCCATTAAAATTTAATTTATACTTTCTTCGTCTATTTTGCTTTTTTTTATTGTTTTCGTTTCAATGAAAAATTGTGCTGTTTCTCTTTTTTTTGTATATATATTTTTTTTACATAATTTTTAATTTCTGTTCACATTGAAAATAAACAAAAATATTAATCGATTTGAAATGTTTGTTCTAGTATATAATAGTAATAGTTTATATATATATATATAAATACATATATATTATATTTAAATCTCTTATCTATATAAGTTACTTAAAATAAAATTTTAAAAGTCAATCAATAAAACGATGGTATTGTTCATTTTTTTTTGTTTACAAGATAATTGCTGTTTTTTTATTTTTATTTTTGTATGATAAAGTTGTTTGTATTCATATATATATATCTATAATATATGTATACGTACACATATAAATATAAATAAAATTAATATTTAACACTAAAGTCAATAATGAGTGAAATAATTTAACAAACAAACAAAAACAAAAAACAAAACTCACCTAATATGAGAAATATACATTATTATATATAAATAGTTAAATGTAAGAGGGAAGTTAGTGTTTTTTTTTTTTTTTAATTTTAGGATTTTTCTTTTTTAAATTTTTAATAAAATTTTATTTTGGTTGGGTTTATATATTTATATATAAGTTATTTGAAAGTTTCTGTGTGTATATATTCTATATATATAAAGGTTGCTGTTTTTTTTGTAATAAGTAAAGAGTAAGAATAATATGCCTTTTACACTGGACATACTATAATATTGTATTCGAACATCAGTGAAACAGCTACGAATACGAAATATAACAAAAACATTGTAAAGCCGAGACCTTTATTCATTTTCCAGCGGAAACATGCAATTGACATCACTACAAATAGTAACATCATGAAGAGTATTGTTATAGAACAGACCATTCCAACTGAATTAACTTCGACGGGTGCATCGTAAATGATGCCATAGAGAAGCCAGGGTATTGGTAATCTGTAATTAAAAGAAAAATATGATCAAATAAGTTATACACTTAACTTCTTTTTAATATAATAAGTGTAATGTATTCATTTAATTTTTTTTCCCAATCAGAGGGTATAAAACTAAATTTTAAATACAAATAATCAAAAACCCGAAAAATGGACATAACGACTTAACTTTTGAATGAATGGATACATCTTATTGATTTTTTTCCCTGTTTTATTTGATAAAGCCAAATATACAAATGGACGCGGTTCTATTTATACTTCTTTGAATTGTAGCGATAACAAATATTCTTCCACCAAAAGAAAGAACAGCTCCTTAATGTTTCTTTTTGCCAAATAATATCAAAATCTATTTATATGTACCAAAAGTGTCAGTTTTCTATAACTTGACTTTAAATCAAATTGCACCTACTGGATAAAGGTTTGAGAGCCTTTTTGCTTCAAATTAAGTTTTTTATGTTTATTTAATTTTTTTCGAATCGCTAACTGATTTTTTTACTTTTTATCTTCAAAAAAAAAACTGTTTAAATTCATAAGATTGGAAATCAGGCTTTTAAAACTACAACTGCATTGCTTAGATCTAAAATGAAAACTAAAGAATGGTCTTCTAGCTTCATATAATTCGTTATAAATTTGTATATCCGTTGTGCTTAAATAGTTGTTTTTCTGTTGGAATAATAGCCCCTCCCAAAAAAAAAAAAAAAAATGGTGGAAAAGGGCTCGACTTTTTAAAGACTTGTTGTTATTCGGTGTAGTTGGAATAATGTTTTTTTAATTGTTTCGCTTATTTACCTGTTATTATAATGAAAAGTGCTTGAAGGAAAATTTTCAGTGGACTTAATTACTTGTAAAATGAGTCGTCGATTTGTAGACCAAATAAATTTGGTCTTTGATACGATTTCGTTCTTGTCTTAATCTAAACTACTTACTCGCTCCAGACTTTTATTGTAACTTAGGTAAATTTAAATTTTTCGCAAAGTATTGAAATTTGAGCTTAGATTCATCCAAAAAGTGGACAAATGATGAAGGCATAAGAAAATGATGTATATGTTCCCATTCCCAAAGACCCAAAACGACTGTGGTGTTCTTAAAACTATGTCAATCTTAGTTTTGCATTTGTATGTACCTTTATTAATCAAATATGACTTCCGTTCAGTTTCTCTAGTTTAATTCCTTAAAAAATACGTTTTTCTGCTATTCCAAAATATGTCCGAAATACATTATTTTTAAAAGTTTTTACAAGTTTTTTTTTCACTAATTTTATGATAAGACACCATATTAAAGCCATATATATTCAAATTTGACTCAAGAATACTGTGTAACTCATTCATAATCTAAAAGCGTTCCCGAAAATGACGTTTTGATCATTATTATCGTTAATTTTTCTTTCTAACAAATTCAAACCAAATATTTTTGAGATTTTACATCCAAATATTGACGCAAAATTATAATTTTAATCTCTTTTAATCGAAAATAAGGCGTTCCCGGAATGATGCATAATTGATGTACGCTCTTTATGTATCAAATTTAACTTCAACTGCCACTTTAATTTAATTTATTCATGCAAAATTATTTATTACACAGGTCAACAGAAAATTCTGAAAAAGATTTCTTTGTAATTTTCTAACGGGAATATTTGAAAAATGAAAGCTGATAGGAACATTCTGATATTGGATTCATGTTAAGCACATCTTAAACCTTTAGAAAAGTATAGTTTTGCTTAGGTAACAAGAAACTCTGTTGACCAGTATAAAACCAAAATACATTGATTTCAACTTTAGATTTATCGAAGGAGAAAATAGTCATCGAAATGATTTAAACTGAATAAAAAAGAAGAAAACCCGTTCTTTCATAATCCGGTTTTACTGTTTTATAACGGGAATATGGGGAGTTCAGCGGGTCGAAAACCTTTGAAACCGTTATCAATGTTTGGGCAGCAAAAACGTTGTTGACCAGTGTTATTTATGGAACGATAAACCAATTCTATGCCATTCCGGCAAGACCATTTGTAGTGCCATCTGAACGTTAAATGAATAAAAAAAATGATATTTTGTCACTTTAACTACATTGAGACAAAATTCTTCGGACAACTTTTATTTAAATAAAAATTACGATTCTCCTCAGTTTTTTTAAGGCACTTGAGAATCCTTTAGTAATGCAGAGTACAGGTAGCTAAATTTAATTTATTTTAGTGTTTTTTTTTTGCCACTAGAATATCAGGTTTTGAGTTATGGAAGCGTTCCCGGAATTATTTTTCAGGTATATTATATAGAACAAAACAAAAATTAACTCTCTTTCAAAAAAAGTTAATACATTCGGAGATTTAGCTCAATTATATTAATCAGTACGTCAGAAGTTAATTTCAATTTAAGGTAATTTTGATTGATGTACATCAAATTTTCCACCTCCATGACTTTGGCCCATATACATTTTTAAAATAAAATTAAAGGGCTCTATTTTTTGTTATCATGATCATGACTAAATAAAATGTACAAAAAAGTGGTTATTTCTTTTCACGTTTTTAACGCTTACAACATTTAAATGTATGAACAAAATTATAGTACAAAATTTTTAAAATATTTGTTTTTCATACTAGAATATCAGGAAATTAAAAGATGTACTCAATCGGACATCCGAAAAAAGTATGGATTTTTTTGTTTAAAAAAAAGTCCTAAGTCGATTCAAAATACCTATATGTATTGAACAATGTCCGGAGTTGAAGTTGTGATGTGCTTCTTTTGCATTGTACATAAATAGTAAATATTAAAATTAACTTAAGAAAAACTATCAAATTTTTAAACGTAAAATTTAATGTAGTTAAACTTCCTTAAAAAAATACATTTCTCATAGCAAACAACATTTTTATGAAAACCTCCTGTGATGAAAATGGGAGCAATTAAAACAAAATTCTCCTCTTTGTTTTTATTTGAACAAGTATTTTCTATTAATTTAAAGTTTCAAGAGCAATGAAGTGAAGGTAAATACAAGAAAGTAAAATGCAAAACGAAGCATTCATTAATTAGATTCTCTTGAATAGTTAACCGATTGAAAATATTTCAAATTGGTATAGCAGTTTTTTTTTTCATCTGACATCATTTTTTTTTTAATTGGAATACGTTGGCCACTGTAGTCCAGCGCGTGACATCCATAAAGAAATGATTTATTTCTGAAACTCTTTTAGCAGGCTGCAGGTGATGTACTCATATTTGTTTTAACTCACAAGCACTGCCAGAGATAAGGCCGTGTTTCCTGTAAAAATGCTGAAAATATATATTTCGAAGAGAATAACGTAGGCTGCCGTAAAATGTTCATTTTTATTTCATGCAACGAATGTTGTAAAATTTATTTTCACTTTGGATTTAATTCATGGAAATTTTATTCCAACTTGACTACCTCAAGGATAATAAATCTTTGTACTGATGTTTTATAAAGGATGTATTCAAAAATTTAACCACTTTTAAAAGAAAAAATGTTTCTCATGTTTTTTTTTTAATTCATGAAATTATAAATAAAAAAAAATAAACATATTTCTACTAAATAACTTATCGAATTTAAAATAGAGTATTAGCTACTTAAATAAGTTTACAAAAATACACAATAAGGCCAAATATATAAAATAATCTTAAAAAATCGCTTCTAATCAACTCTAATATATTTTACTTGTGCTTTGTCTAGCATTTTAGTTTTTTGTTTGTTTTGAATTAAAAATCTTGTTTTATTTAAAGACACAATAAAAACTTTTAAATAAAATCGGATTTCGTTCATTTTCAAAAATAAAAGAAAAAGCAAAAAATACTGAATTTACCTTCTCATCGTTCATTTATCTGATTTTCTATTGAACTCCAATGAGTCAATAGTTTTTATTCGTTTTTCAAAAAAAAAAAAAAAACAAAAAAAAATAAGAGAATGGTTTGTTATGTCAATATGATGCTGTCATTGTCATCATAGTCAGACGACACTGCAGCAGTCTCATATAAAAGTCATCGAATGCATAACCGTAAAAAAAGGACACACAAAAAATGAAATAATCTCATCACACCCAATCTTCCGGGAACGTGGAATCCTCACTCTAATCCTCTACTTTTTTTTGTTCTCTTTTATAAAATATTTATCAAGTTTCAATCCTTTTTTGGTTAGAATAGCCTAGTTATGGGCGATTTGGGACTAGAACACACAGCATCATACCGTTTGAGGGAGAGTACACCCGCCATAGATATTTCCTAAGGACACACAAACAAAAATTGCAAAATAGAATGATGTGGATGGATGAGAATTTAAATTGAAAATACATTTTTGCACATTGCAAAGGAAAAAATTCAGCAAAACTGTACGAGTGTACATATATAAAGGAAAACTGAAAATAGAATTAAGAAGACTTAAGTGTCTGTCGGGGGTATTGATTTTTGAGAAAAAAAATTAATAAAATCTTTGCAAATAGTGACCAATCATAATAAAGTGACCTAGAATTTGTAAGAGAAGAGATTTTCAACACATCATGTTCAAATTAAAATAAGTCCGAGATTTAAAATTAAAAATGGGGCACACGAAAAGTGAATATGTTCAAAGTTTTGTAATTCAGATAAAAATTAACTAACTAAGAGTAAACGTTTCTCTAAAGTTAGGTATTAGATTAATTATAGTGTGTGACGCTCAAAATATACGCGGGTGGAGACCTATCACGTTTTGTAGAGCTTAATGCACTGATCACAAAACGGTATGTAAAAATTCCATAACACCCCCAAAATCTGCAGTTAGGGGCAAAAAACGGTTTTTTCGACTTTCATACATTGAAAAAATTTAGCTTCGTTAAGTGCCCTAGTATTTTTCGTGCCCGTAGAACTCGAAAAGAGCATCGAAAAAAACTATCATTATAATTTTTAAAGTTTTTTTTTCATTTTTCCAAAGCATCTGTAGTATTCAGTCCATATCTTTAGTAATAATTTACGGATCTGAACGAAAGAAACAGCACCTGAATAATGAGAAATTTCGCAACAAATTCTGTGTGAGATAAAATACATTCAAACAATTTTTTTAAGAATATTTTACGATATAAAGTTAGTCTTATCTACTTAAAGAAAAAAAAACGTGGATGAATAATACGTTAAATATTTTTTACTTGTATTTTTATCTCTGACAAAGAAAATAATTTATTCCTTCAAGAAAACTATGGATAGGTTTTTACATTACGACCGTTTTCATGACGATAGTTTAGTTCGCCTTTCTTAACAACTTTTCATTATTTTGTGTATAACAGGAAAACTAAGCTAAATTTGAAAATTTAACTTAACTTTTCTTAAAAAATTTAATTTCCTATCAAAATATGTACTTTTTTTATAATTTTACAAAAATAATTATGAAAGAAATGTTAACGAAAACAATTTAAAGACAATTAGTAAAGTTTTTACTTTATCGTTCAGGCCATTAAAGTAAAAATAACTAAAAGTGGCTCAGATATGCCTCATCAAATTTTACTGTTTTCGTTTTTTTAGCATTTGCGAAATGACAAGAAGCTTTGGATACGAACAAATTTACTGATGACGATCCTTGTAAAAGAAATACAGTAGAACCTCGAAGAAATTAACTGTTCTATAATAGTTCGAAAAGATGAATGTTTTTTTCCCCACCAGTTAAACACAAAAAAATATCAAAATAAGTGTTTTTAATTTTAATCCTTATTATAAACTTCTTTTCATTTTTGTTATGCTTTGGTTTGTTGTCAAATAAAATGAATTGTTATTTTTATAGATACAAAGTTTTTATGTAAAACTATATGTTTTTCTTAAACTAATTCTCGATGCTTGAAAAGATGAACAATTCGAAAAGATGAACATGGTCTGTTTTATATCCATCTTTTCGAGATTCTGCTGTATAGGCAATGATCTTCGGATTTAGACGGCACGTGGGACTGTTAGTACGTCAGGTGATGTGTTTCCGATACACATCATCTGAAGTACTGACGGGTTTCACAAAGCCACCAAAACAATATCCCGGGTTTATTGACGAGTGTCGGAGCGCAATCGCAGTTAAACAGAATCAAAGCATGCAGCACTGCAGAGAAGGACCAAAGTCAAAGCTACCCTCGGCCTCTTAGCAGTATTATAGGAAACAGCAAATAAAGTTATGCAGGAATGAGGTTTGGTTGTCTTAACCGAAGGTATAAAGAACTTTGGAAGAATACAAACCTAAAACTGAAAGCTCTATACCATACATGACGTTTGTCAAGCGATTATAAGAGAGCTTTAGATTGATTTAAAAGAAAAGTTCTTGAAGTGATTTTTGGTTCGGTCTGCATGGTGTGTGAAGAACGAACTGTACCACCCTACCTCTCCTCTTACCCTAAGAGAACAAGTCGACTTTTTCGTTTGCTGGACTTTTGGCTTCGTTTGCAGCAAATTGGTAAATTCGTTTGGGTTAAACTCTTTTTGTGAACCACTAAGAGAACAAGTCGACTTTTTCGTTTGCTGGACTTTTGGCTTCGTTTGCAGCAAATTGGTAAATTCGTTTGGGTTAAACTCTTTTTGTGAACCACTAAAAAAAAAAAAAGAACTGGCGACCTCTCGCTTACGAATCATGTGTCTTGTCATTCCGCCGCGGACTGTATAACATGCATTGGAGTAGAATATATATAAACAAAATGAGAGAACAAGCCGTACGACATTTTCGTTTGTTGGAAATGAAAATTGGAAAAAATAATTTGTTTTAAATGAATTGTATGTTTATACCAAAAGTGAAGTTCGTTGCCAAAAAGCTTTTTGCAACAAAACCTGTTGGACAAACATTCATTCGTTTGCTGCAAGCAATAGTAGTGTTTAGATGTGGGAAGCATTTTCGTTTTCCGAAGTCAATTCATGAAAATGAGCTCGTAACTAATGAGTTGTTTTGCAGCAGCTTCAAATGTAAGTAAAAATTGTAATAAGTTTCTAGCAAATGATTTTCATTTAATTCAAAGGATATTCATTAGCCGCAAAAGAAGAAAATATATTATTCCTCTGAGTGTATTTATTTCTTAAACAAATTCAATAGACTAGTATGAACGATGTGATCATATATCATGCAATAAACTTCAAAAAATCACAAATCACCTGCACATTTATCATTCAAATATATATAAAAAAAACTCATCGTAAAAATAGCAATGTGTGGGAGTCCTTAGTAAATTAAATTCCACAAGACAAAATGTTATTAAAGAACGCTGTCTGTCTGAATTCAGGTTCGCAACAATTTACAACCACCTGGCTGGCCACCTAACTCATGTCCTTCATTCCAGGCCATCCAACGTACCTTGCAGAGTAGGAACAAAAAAAAATATAATAAAAACCAAAGTACTTTGTACAAAAAGCACCGACAATATTGTGGTAATAAATCCTTTCTGGAATTTCAGCATACACCGGATGCATAGTTGAAGCCCCCGATGTTTGCGACTGAAACGGGTAAGTGCCGAACAGAGGTACCATTTGTGCAAAGATATGTTTTAAAATATTTTTTTTGCGACCAATAAAGTAAGGTAACAAAAATATATAAATGCTTTCTGGTTGCAGGTGTGTTAAACATAACTATTTCGTAGTTTTGTCAGTTGGTGTTTTTTTTCTTCCATTTTGTATATGTACCTAACTTACATATTTTATTTTATCAAATCTTATTTTATTCAATTCAATTTTATAATTTTATTATATTTTAATTCAATGATGTCCCAATTTCTATCAAAGCTACTTATAATAGAACCTTAACTAGAGCATTTCACACAACACAGCACACAGTAAACCTCTTTTCAACCTGAGACAATCTCGAGGCGCGAACTTAAGAACACTCTTCGAAGATGCACAAAAACATCCCTTTTACCCAGATATAGTTATCATATAGCAAAATAAGAAACCACAACGAATCATGTTCTAATTATTTGTCAGGCATAGAGGAAAATAAAAAGAAAGAAAGTTTTTTTTTTGTTTTTTTTTTCCGAATCAAGAAGATGAACCAAGGTTGGTAAGAAGAAACTATACGCAAAGCAGGAAGTAATCCTTTAGAAGAGCATGTGACAGAGAGAAGAAGAAATATATACAAATGGAGCCAAGGATATACCTACTTCTTCCGTTCTTCTCATCAGTGTCGACATTCAAGACGATATCCTATCATCACCATCATCATCTTCAACAGCATCACCCTCAAAATGCTCATCTAGAATGGAGTGCCCCATCAACTAAAGCCTGAATTTCTTTGCAATACTTAAGTAACCTTCACCCCGGTCGATGTGGAAAATATATATAAAGAAAACATAGGTACACAATATCACTAGATGAAGACATCACATGTGCAAAAGTGGGAATTAAACTTAAACATCAGCCTTCAGGGTGGAGGGGCTTCATCAAGCGGATATATTTCTAACCTCAATTTTCTATTCAAACAGTTTTTTGTTTTTTTTTCTTCTTTCTGAATGCACATGTGTGTTTAGAATAAGATTTTTTGCCGAAAGGCAAAGGCGCAATCGTAGATTAATCCAGGCGTGATAGTGCCTAAGTTGAGCAGGGACGAAATTGATTTCATATATAAGTTTTACTATTACTATTCTACTTCTCGTACGTAGAAATTATCAGGCGTCGAATCAGGAGACTCATAAGGGAAAACGAACGAACGTAAATATTTTTCTACACATTCACTAAGAGACAACAAACCTCAAATGATATACGTTTATTAGATTGAAATTTCGATCAACACAATTTTGAAAATCAAATTTTTGAACCCGCGCAAAAATTTAGTTTTTTCTTATGGAATACAATTTCCAGTGATAAATAGAATTTTTGAGATCTCCTGTTTAAGATTTCTGCAATTTTAGGTCTTTTAACTATATTTTCATAATTCGTTTCTCATGGTTTTGGGTATTTTTGTTCAACCATTTTAGTGGGCTAGAGTATAAAATACAATTAAACACCTGTTGTTGTAAAGTTGTCAAGAAGCACTGTGAACTGAAACAGATGTCACTTTATTTATATGAAAAAAGTTTCAATTTAATTCAGAATGTTTTTCGACAACTTATTTCGATGCGAAAGTTACAGAACGTAGGCACTGAGTTTGTTAACTGCTAAATATACGAGTTGTAGAGAAGCAAACTATAAAAGATTAGACGAAACACATGTAAATGGTCAGTTTTGAGAGTTAAGAACGGCAACAATGTAAACATTTTTAAATTAATTAAAGCTGTAATTCGATTTAATTTTTTGAAGAAAAGATCCAAAAAAATGGGGGCTCAACCGGGATCCTTTTTAAAAAAAAGAAATGATAGGTATAAGGAAAACAGAAAATGTGTAACACATCACCCCTGAATCCGCTTTACACATTATAAATACATGTTGAAAAAAGGAATACGAATAGAACATGAGAAAATCATGGTGCTACGTTAATTGTTGTAGTTGAAATGGAAAAATAGGGAAAAATAGCAGAAGAAAAATAGAAAGGGCTGTGACATTTTTTAGAAAATACCATTTTCTGACTTTAAATGCGCTACTCAGTTGTTATTCAGTTTTTGAAGTGAATATTACCTAATTTTTAATAATAAAATTCACAAATGATTGGAAGACGTTGACGCAGTGAAGCCAACGTAGATGATATTTCCGTTTTTCTATAAGTCATTGATGACATTAAAGACTCTGCTACTGTTAATAAATTTATTTTATATGGTGCCTATTTTTTACGGTTGCATTTTTTTATGAATAAAGCTTATAAGGCTATGCACTCACTAAAATGCGTTTATGAATAGGGCTGGTACTGTATAGACTTTATTAAACACTTGTTGATGAAACAGTTTTGATATATGTATGTACATATTTGTATTTATCAACCACTTTGTCAATTCGAAATAAACTAAGCTTAAAGAGTATCGGAAATCAGTGATTAGTTATGTTTTCTTAGATCAGTGAACTGTTATGTTAAGTTTGACAAAAAATAAAAAAGTTTTTGGAATAGGTACCTACTAGTAGAATGGTATTTCAAAAAGCTGTTACAAATACTGCTTTCGCAATACTTCGATAATTGATAGTCCTGTGTGACTGTTAGAGCCCAGTTCCATCAAAATGCACAGTTTTTCGAGGATACATTCTTCGTGTTCAAAATATGTTTGGATAATTTTGGTCTTGTAATTCTGAATTATAATGCATTAATATTTATTTGTTAAAATACCAGTTCAAAATAAAAGTCACTGCGTAAAACACTTTTATCTTTTAGATAAGTTTACCTTTTGATAAATAAATTGTCAATATTTGTATTGAAATAGTTTACACAAATAGGATAAATTAATGTAAGGATTTTGCTGCGTAAAATTATCAAACTTGTTTCTATAAACTGATCCAAAAATCATTGTAACTTTGTTAGAATTAGGCGTGGTCAGATATATTATTATAGTACAGTTATAGATATAGTTCAGAGAAGTAAAAAACACAATGTCTGTATTATGTCATTATTGCGATAAGAGTTGTGAATTATTTTATTATATTAATAAAAAAAACATTACAAGTTACGGATATCAAGAAAGAGACATTATAGACTCGCCATATGATTTTTGTTTTTCCTCTTTAGTTGATGGAACACTGTCGTGAGCTTCTAGGTCTACCTTGAAACGTAACTCACGCTTAAATTACGACTATTGTCTTGTTTTTAACATTTTTTATTATTCCGAGACATTCGAAACCGATGTCGCGTTGGTTCAGGAGATAGGTTCTCTATTTATAAATAGCTTCGCGATCGTTTGACGTTTATTACACAGCACTTTTCCAAATGAATAAAAATGTCGTGTATGCAATTTTTTGCGTAAACTTATCTTTTCACACAACAGATAAACTTTTCTCATTGCGCGAATTCCCTTATTATTGTTTTTAAATGCTACTCCCTCAACATTCACATAAGTTTAATGGGAAACGTTACAAATAAATAATACGGAATCAGTAGGAATATCTTGATTTATGAGTGAAAATGTATAATCAAGTTCCTCTAATTTACACAGACGTAGGGCTCTTTTCATAATGTAAATTCAACCCTGACTGTTTTCGATTTGTTACGCAGAATCTAAGAAGATGCAAATTTCAGAAAAATTGAAAAAAAAAAAAAAACCATTAGCCCCCTAATCGTCACACATAGTACTTCTATATCGACCCTTATTGTCGGAATTAATAGAACCTATACGTGCAATGGGTGATAGTTGGGTGTTTTTTCGTTCTTGTAAGCCAAGTGTAAACCCCTATAGCATTCGATTTCAAAGAAACAGAGAGGATGCCAAGAGCAAGCATACACATTTATATAAACGAACAAGCACACACACTCATAAAAGCACCTTGACACGATGACGATGATGATGATGAGTGACATCGTTTTCGAGAATGACATGTAAATCCATTTCAAGAGAGAGAGTCTTACATGTGCTATGCCGCATTAGTAAAAGTGCATTCTTCAGAAAATTGTTGCCCGAGATGCTTACTATGCCGAAGACGACGAACAACGTCAATGTTTTATAATTGAGGTAGAAAATGATACGATATGTCATACGAAAATAGAAGAAGGACAAGGGAGGATCTGCGGCCGCCCGCCACCAATATGTAATGGCGACACGACGCATATTATAGTCGATGGTGGTACGTAAACGTAAGATATATGTACTACTCGTACTTGCATAGGTAATTCCAACATAGTGAGTGACTTTTAAGCTGAAGTTGCCAATATGCTAAGCGATTTTTTTTTGAGACGATGACATTTTAAATATTTAAGGCAAATTTTTTGAACAAGATGTGTGTGTGGATTATGTGTTAAGTGGAAGGAAATGTTACGAACCAGAGAGCTTAAAAAAGAAATGCTTATAGCCGCAAAAGTCGAAGAAATATAAAGAATGTTTATACGTAATCGACTTAATTCGCGTAGACTTCTTATATGTACTATGTAGACACTTTCTTCCTTTGACAAAAATTGATAAAACTTAGACTTGTTTTGCTTGTCATTGAATTATTGATTTGTTTTGAAGTTAGCACATCATAACGTATGTATATCATCTTACACATCTGGTTTTAACTTTTTTTAGGAAAGCAGATTTAAATTGTGAGTAGGTACCTACCTACTTAATTTTTTTATTCGTATATTTTTGTATTTTTTTTTTTTTATTTTTAAAATAATTAAGTTGATAACAAAATGAATTTTGTAAAATTAAAATTTAAATCCTTGGACGAAACTGTCGTGTCACTTTGTGGGAAATTTTGTAAAGTTAACAAATACACTTATGAAAAAATCCTACTTAATTTATTTTTTATGAGTAAACTGTTAAATATATGTGAATCAAATTTATTGTGTAGCGCATTGATTATTATTATTATGATGCTGAGGTCAAAATATCTTGAGTTTTTCGAAAAAAGCTAATAACCTTTTTTATACCAACCAGGTGACTCATTCCGTAATTTTCAAAACGATAGTCGTGAACGTGATCGTCACAATCGTCTCGTTTTTGAGAGCGACACAATCTCTAAAACTGTGGTTGAAATGTCACGGGAGTATCAAAAGTCAAAATTTGCCATGTTTTTTTTTTTTTATTTCTGTGGCTGAACATTAAAAATATTATAAAATGCAAGTAAATTCAAATTATTTGTAATTTTTAATCGAATTTACATTTTCACTTTTTGAAATAAAAAAATAAATGTGAAGTTACATTTTGATAAATTATGTGTTAAATTATTGTGAAGTACTTTTATTCAATAAACAATCCCTAAAAAAATTTGTTTTATCTTTTAGAGGACGCTAACAAAATCAAGTAGATTTTGTACGAGATTTCATCGTTATCTAGATTACAAACAAGATTTTGAAAACTGAAAAGCAGAAGATAAAATTATTTTTTCGGGAAAATGTCGGATTATTTTTCACATTAGCCGAATACTTCATATTCAATTATTCTAGTTACGTGACATTTGATATTTTAATCATCGAAATACTCTCGCCAAATTTTTACAAATAATTGATAAAAAATTAAGCAAAAATCATGACTTAAAATGCTAAATTACCTACATATTCCAAACTCAAAAGCTCTAATAAGAGAAATATCGAAAAATATCCATTTATACCAAAATATATGCAATAAGAATAGGGCCTAACACTTACTTTTATATAAAACACATTTCTGTGTGTTCTAAAATCCAATACGACACCTCACAACAACAAAAAATCATGCACTTGCATGATTTCGGTTGCCCTACTTGTAAACCATGAATGTTTGTAAAAAAACATTTGCTTACAACGTTTTTATTACATTTAGTAGATTTGTTAGATATACAACAAAAAACTTTATTTTTATCAGCTTGATGGTTTTCAAGATATCAATATTTAGAAAAAGTTGGTTCAATGACTAAAAATCTTTTAAAATCCTCTACAATATAAAGAACCTTTGATCATTTGTATTCCATGATTATTTCAAACTGTAAATCATCGAATATTACAATTTTTTTCTGAGAATCCATAGATTTTGGTTGATAAGCGCCATTTAACTGGGTCTCTGAAAATTATTCTAGAAACTTTACCCGCTATGAACAAACTGGCCATTCACCATTTATTAGTTCTGATATAAAATAAGTTATGAAATTGGTGTATAATACATAACATTGCATTTCATTCAGAGCTGCTAACACTATTTTAAGGTACATAATAATATATCATACATAATCCATTTACCTAGATGACTTGTGTCAAAAAGTGGGCAGCATTCAGAATTTCTTAATCATATCTTTTTCTGTTACCAAATTTCATTTACTCATGACCCCTTTCAAATGGAGCTTAATTTCTGTTTCACATTTTTATAAAAAAAAGGGTATGTCCAATAGTTTATTATTAAATGGCTTTATAGCTTACATATTATTAAAATAAATGAAACAGTTACTTACCCTACAGTAACATCAAATATATTGCTACCAACTGAACTAGAAACAGCCATATCGCCGAATCCTTTTCGAGCAACAATCACTGAGGTAATTAGATCAGGTATTGATGTTCCAGCTGCGAGGAATGTTAAACCCATAACCTATAAATAGACACAACAAAAAATTATAAAATCAATAAACAAATTATCGACATTTTTCGATACCAAAAATGTAGGCTGTCGGATATATTGTACGTACATACATAAAAAATAAAATTAAAGAACACAAAATGAAAATATAAACTAACCTCAGGTGGTATTCGTGCAGTATCGCCGGCTACATTAGCCCACCACACCATAAGATATGAATAAGCGGCTATCCACAATATCGAGCCAATAAATGTCACCGGATAATATTGTTTGCCTCTTGGGGTTCGTGTATCTGGTAACGTTAGCCACAGTGGGAATAGAAGAGGTGCCACCAGGACATAGGTTAATCGTTTTCGTGCAGTTGATGGCCAAGCCATACTTAAGGCTTCTGGTGGTTCTTCGATTTCGTTGCCCTGCTTGAGGTCCACATTAATGGGGAACAATTTTTGTTTAAATAAAAAAAAATTTAATTGAATTATTAAATTGTCACCGTTGATGAATTTATAATTTTAAATATTTTAATATAAGGATAATATTTTTTTTTTTAAACTACAAATGAATTGGAAATAAATAAAAAAAAAAACGAAAATGAATAAGAATAAAATGGAATTTGAATTGAAAATGTAAAAATATTATTTTTTATTTTTAACTGATGGAGAAAATATGTTTTAATTTTACATTGAAAAGTATTGTGAGTATAATATTTTTTTTTTTTTGGAATATGCAAATAAATTTTAAATTAAACGCCAAACGCAATGAAATGGAAATGGAATGCAAAATGGTGTTGCAAGCAATATGGTGGTACGCTCTAAATGGGTGCTTTTTATATGTAAATTATTTTTTTTTGTGTTGTAAAATTCAAAATAATTTTATTTTTAGATAACTAAATAATATGGATTGCACAATTGTTTGCAAGCAAGCTATGAATGGTTCTAAGCAAGCCATAACATTTTTCATAATAAATATAATGTAGGTGTTTCTATAGGTACTTATGCGTAATTTGAAAATGTATATTGTATGTTTTTTTAGGTATATATGTACATTAATATCTTTGCGTGTAGTTTGTATTTGTTCAATGTGAATGTGATTTATCATCTGAATTTTGAAGTGTGTATGTATGTTGTATGTATAATAAAAAATTCTATGTACCACTGAAATAAGTTAACCAAAAAGAAGATCTTATTGTCTTTTTTTCAGTTCAGATTATGTTAAATTTTTGGAAATAATCTAACTTGCGAACTATATCCCACAAGATTAGAAGTTTTGATCGCTTAAGCTAGAAGAGTTTGAGCCTGGCTATATTTTAAATAAAAGTATTACAACTTCATTCATCTATTTATCTATCGCAGATACCCCTGAAGAAATTCGACCATTAGTAGTTCAACTATTGAATTTATCTATATTCTATATTATTGATTAATATTTAAATACACGGTTACGTAATAAAGCGTTAAGAATGAGAAATTGTATATTCTTTTTGTCAACCTAAAGGAACTACATTTTTTATATTTTGGTCAATTGGTTTATGTGTGAAGATGTTTGGTATCAGTTATGCATTCTGTGGAAAGCAGCAGCCTGCCTGCTTACAAAGGTTGACCATTGTTTTATTTTTATAGGGCAAGTTTAGGTTTCGTAAAATTGAACTCGAGATAACAATCGAACATGGCATTACGATGAAAGACAATGGGTGTGTGCCCGGCAGTTCTGTCTGTCTGTTTCTTTAAACTTGGTAGTTAAGGGTACTAGTTGATTCCCATGAGGAGTAATTTAAATTTTATTTTTTTATTACTAAGATTTACGGTAGATACATGTCACCTACCCTAACAATTCTTTATCGGTGATTTTTCGTTTGAAAATCTTTCATATTTTAATTTGGTCTGGTTAAAGTGTTTTTTTTTTATTAAAATATATTTATTTTGGAACATTTCACATCAAGATTTTCCAACTATCAGACTTCTATGCTAACGATTTAATAACTCTCATAGAGAAAAGCCAATAAAATCTAAATGTCCTGGTCCATTTGTATAATGGCGACATGTTCGACCACTCAATTGCACACGGGCATTTGTTAGAAATAACACGATATGTAGTATTAATCACCACTCGCTGACTCATTTTCATTTCATTTTCATATCACTGATGCACCGAACTAGAATCCTAAATCAAAACATTATTTCGAAAAAAGTAAAAACAGATTTTTTCTTAGCTGATAGAAACATTCTGAACTAATTTCAAAACTAGTTTTATGGCAAAACTAGTTTTATGGAGAATTAATGTTGCAATATTTTAACCAATTGGTAATATTAAAGAAAACTTATTTCAGATTTGGAATCTTCAGTATTCCAACTCTCGAAATTAATACCAATTTGTAGAGAATGTGCAACTTTTAAACTCTACTTTTGAACAGTATAGTTTGGCTTTGACAACAAAAAACTTTGTTGACTAGTATAAAGTTAAAAATACATTACCTTTAACATTGGATTTCTCAAAACTCGAGCCGATTTAAAAATTTTGATTTTGAATTTGAGTTCAGCACATTAAAAACCATTGAAGCGTCTATAAAAGATTGGGCTACTTAAACAAACAATTATTTTTTATTGAAGCTCAATACAAGCTGTAAGAAGCATCTTGATATTCTACTACGGATTTTACTAAAAACTTCTGCAAGTCGAGATATTGGGTTTTGAAAAACATTCACGTTTTGAGTGGTAACTAGAGCGAAACAAGTTGTTTGCTTTTTCTCGATGGTTTTTTGTTTTAAGCATTTTTATTTACTAACTTTTTAATTAATTAACAATATTGATGTACTGAAAGTTCTTGATAATCATTCTCAAAAAACTCTTAAATGCCATTTTACAGATTTTATACAGAGACAAATTACAAAAACAAAAACGATTTCATTAGATTTTAACATATATAACTTAAGTTTTAATTTAAGATTTCTTATGAATGAGATGGATTATGATTATAAGATAAGATGTTACACCATTTGTGTGTAAAAAATATTGGAATATTGATTAATATAGGTGTAATGTTCAGTTTTGAAAAAATAAATCACCGCATAGCTATATTATTTACGTATAGTCTGTTGACAAAGAAAACAAGGTACTTTTGCAAGAAATCTTTGGATGAGTTTTTGAGTTATGACCGTTTTTTATAAAGATAACTAAATTTGACTTTATTATTAACTATTCATCACTTTGTATGTAAATCGAAAACTAAGCTGAATCTGAAAATTTTGCTAGGATATCTTTTTGTAGGAAGTTCAATTTTCTTTCGAAATATAAACCTTTGAAATTTACCGAAAATAATCATGTAATTAATAATAAAAAAAAAAAAACACTCGAGTGATTGTGAATTATTTCGCTGAGAAATATCCAAAATTTGGCCTTGGTATACGTGGGTACAAGTTTTTTAAGGCTCTTCAATTATTTCTTAAAAAAAAATATCATCAGACATTTTACTTATATTTGAAGTGCTAACCTATTATTATTATTAAAACTTTGCAAATATATTTCTTTTTGTAAATATTCATACTCAATACCTTTATCAATAAAATTCATCAAAAAACAATTCAGTCAAATAGTTTCAAATGCTGCGCAAAATCACAAAGTAGGTATAAAATTGAATTTGAACTATTTTATTTTAGCGGTTTTTGAAGGCGATCAAATGTGACTGAAAAATGTTATGTGACCATCTATATTGTTATCGTATGTTTTGGCGTACTGCGTACACTATTTGATGGCTTATGGAAATTACATTTGTCCACTTAGCTTATATTCACGCGAAACACTGTGCAGCCTAACGATTTTATTTTTTTCCAAAATTCATCTTTATAGAAAAATGCAAATTGCATACTTCGTTTTGGGGTCGAATTCATTTAAGTA
The DNA here is from genome assembly GCA_948107695.1 of Meliscaeva auricollis. Lineage (NCBI taxonomy): Eukaryota > Metazoa > Arthropoda > Insecta > Diptera > Syrphidae > Meliscaeva > Meliscaeva auricollis. The sequence goes on along the minus strand of OX403616.1, from coordinate 14,901,731 downwards.
GCTGTTTTAGTCATTTGAAAATCGAATTTTATGTTTTTTTTTTTTAATTTTTTTTTCTTAAACTGCATTCACAAAATTTGGTTAAAATGTCTTAACAACCTAAGTAAATTTATTTACAAGAGTAACACTACTGCGTTTCAGTAGTGCATTTTATTATTTTTTTTGTTTTAGCTCAAACTATTTGAAGTAAGAAGTGAAAAACATTTTTTATCCAACAAGTCAAAGAAGTATAACTTCTAACGTGAAGAACACACACACACCATTTTTAAATTGAAGTTCTAGTAAAATGTCCCCTCTTTAAAATAGTGGCCATATGTAGGGAAACATTGGTGGTACTAAGCGTAAATAAATTATGTTAATAACACTACTAGAGGCAACAAAACCACTGTTAACCAATTTATTCAATTGATTTAAATGATACACTTACCAAGGTCCTTAATCCCTATCACGTGCTTTAAATATTCATCAAAGATTAAAGCATCAATCTAAATTTAAATGCAGTCACGCTTCGTTTTATATCAAAAGTGTTTAATCAGTTCCATTAGTGCCTTTTTATTTTCCATTAATTATACCATTTGTCTGTATATGTATAATGTATATCCTTATACCTCTACACTATGCACAATCGAATGTTTGCTCTAATTACAATTCATTAGTCTCAATATAACAATCAAAGCGAAAACGCTCAATCAGAATTTCAAACAAAAAATCCAGATATATGATAAATTTTTTTTGTTCCATTGGAAGGATTTTCCCACAATTTTATTGGATAAAAGACAATTAATAAAAAAAAAAAAATACCTATGGTCCACGCACGTATAGATTCTACTCGTACAAAAGAAACTAATCAAAGTTGACAAATCGTGATTGATTCTAATTTCTTACTGAAGTAGTTTTGATGACAGAAAAAACTGAGGATGTCATGAGAAAAATTATTATGGTAGTTGGTCACTTGAAAAAAAATTATTCCATTTATTACGTTGTATAAACACAATTGCAAGGACGTTATCGGACGTCGAATTAATTTTGGATTTTTTAGTATTCATGTAGCCAACATTTTTATAAAGTTTTTTTTTCAACTATACATTATTTCTATCTTTTCATATGTTTAGATTGAAGGAATTTAAATAATTAAAAAAAAAAAAACATTTCAATAGATATTGCATCAGCGATAGAAATTGAAGAATTTTGTAATCAATTTTCCATTGTGAAAAAAATTCAAGTTGCATTTCAATAAACTTCGGAAGCAACTGTGTTTTCTAAAGCATATGTTTCACACAAATTTTCCTTTCCGAAAAAAAATTCACATATATAGCCCCTTTACACACATCATCCAAAAGTGATTCGTAAGCCAGCTACACCCAACCCCATATCCGATATCCATATCTCATTTTTCTTTGGATCAAAACTCAAATTCACCTGGTATGGTTCCGTTTTTATATCGTTTAAGAGTGCGCTACTTCTGAGTGGAAGGAAGTTGAATCCTCTGAGTTAAAAATAATCGATTGGAAAAGCAGTAAAGATGGATTGATTGCATGCTATATGGGTAACTCTTCGTATGGATATTTTTTTTTGTAAATTTTTCTTCTAAATTGATAAAAAAAATAGGCCTCGTCAGGATGAATATATGTACAAACGAAATAAAAAAACAAACATACATATAAAAGGCAGACGTGGGAAGACTATGAAGGGGTCTTGTTTGCACAGAGATATTTGCATCCAATTAAGGATTGGAAAATAAGCGTTTTGCTTTTTTTCATTTTCGTTCTGGTTTGATTGCAATTTTATTGAACTATTTGGGTATGTTTTAACATCAAATTTAAGAAAGCAAAAAATAAAAGAATTTTTAGAGAATGTTGGTCTGTTTGCTAAAGTTTATTTCGCAAACTATACATAGGCACACAGAGAAAAAATCGATTATATAAAATAAAAATGTGTTACCAAAAATGTGCAAATAATAAGATTTCTCTATGGTTTTTATTCAAGATGGTAATCTTCCTATAAATGGTAGGAAAACCTCATTGAAAAATATAAAACAAATAAAAATTACGTGTAAGGGATTGAACCTGAGTGTCAAGACTATTAGACGCACACCTTACCCTCAAGGCCAGCCTTCTGTACAAAATAACAGAGCACATTTTGGTTAAATTGGCAAATGCAAAAATATGTGAACAGTTTAAATTTCTTCCACTCAATTCTAAAAATCTATTTTGGTGAATAATCAAATATAAATCCATTTGGTATTTGCACCATATAATCTTTTTGAGTGGATTCTGGCTTGAAATCGAGAACCGAATTTCCCTTTTCAGAATCTTCCGAACTTTCATTTTTGTGCCAGTAAAACAGTTTTAGAACACTTCTGATTGGTTCCGAACTCTTTAGGACGTCCAATCGAAAACTACATAAGTAAAAGAACTCAAAAAGGCAATCTTTTTGTTTTAAGATGGTACTTTCAAAATTTAGTTCTTTGAGTTGATAAACAATATCTCAAAAATTGCATACCAATTTTGTTGTTGAAAAATCATTTGAAAATTTTATATATAAACACTTGTGGTATGAACTGATTTTTTTAAACTTTTTGGAAGTTTTTAATTTTTCTTAATGGTAGATAGCGCTGTTGTTATTAAAAATACGTTTTAATTTTTATTAAAGTGTGTTCACAAAGTTTTTGACAAAAAAAAAATTCAAGATTATTTATCTGAAAATACTGACAAAAGGTTTCAATCCCCCAACTTAAGTGAAACTTTTTTTGCAAAAAAGTACACATAGTTTGTGAAAACAATGCAGAAAGGATTTGCTTTAATATTTTAATTCAACAATTCTTTGACAGTATGAGAAAACCAGAAACAGTTTCCTCCAGAAGTTATATATAAAACCATCAGTTGCTAAGTTGTAAAAAAATGTATCAGAACTTCAGAACACACATATTAAACAATAAAAACCTGTTAAGCAACTCTGTTCCATTCTTCCACTTTTATCTCGTTGTTTTCAATAGCCTTAAACTAAAATAATGCTTAATGTAGATTTATAAATCAAACAGTAGCTAAAAAACGTTCAGTAGCAAAAACTGATGAATACGAAAAACATACTTTTGAATTGATGTTTTTATGTTATACTGTTAACTTTCTTCATCTTCGAATGCAGAAATCACGATTATTATTGGCTGTCTTAAAATCTTCCTTAAAAATAATTAATTTAATTATGTTTTATTTGTATAAAATGTACCATTTGTGTAGAAAGTGTTAAATTAACTAAATATTTGTGTTTAAAATTGTATTTTTCATTTGTTTTATAGTTTAACGTGCCATGCATAAAACAATTAAAATACACTAAATACTTAGAAAAAAAAAATAAATTACAATTAAGGATTAGCAATAGTAGTTCATTATACACACATCTAGATTTCAGAAGGCATTGAAGGCACACTTTAAAGGCACTGATTTTTATTTATATAATTGCCTGCCCTTACAAAGCTTATATTAAATTTAAAAAAACTTATTTTTATTTATTATTATGTTTTATTATTTGTTTATAACAAAAATTTAAAGCTTTGACTTTCTTCAAAAAAAAAATGCTTTTTTTGTATATTATAAAAAGCCAATAAATCTAATTATTATTTTATTTATTTTTAAGCATTTTTCTGCAATTTCTAAACAAAAATATTCCAAGCTACTATATATTTTGAAAACTCAACTAAAATTTGGATTAAAAATATGCAAATAAATAAATTAGGTACTCAATTCAATTTTATTATAATGTTTATTAACAGAAAAAAAAATATTACTAACGCAATTATTTTAGGTAGATATATTGTTAAAAAAAAAATATTTATAAATATTTTTTAAAAATTTAAAATTTTTCTTGAAAAAATTGATAGAAACTAACTTTGGTACTAAATCTTCGTGTCTGAATTTTGACCCTCTGTTCAATCCAGCTAGGACGACGAGCACTCAATGATGGCTTTATTATTGTGTATCATATTAAATTTAAGTATTTTCAATTTTAGTTTGTGTTTTTTTTGTTGGTATATTCGATATAGTAGTTATATACGATTTTTAAATTTAGATTTTTTTTTGAAAATATAAAATATATTATACATATACAATAATATATAGAAAGATATAATTAAACTTTTAAGAAATTTTAACTATTTTAAATTTTGGTAAAGGAAATGAAATACAGGACAGAAAAAAGTATTTAGATAGAGATAGAGTAAGAGATAGAGATAGAAGAAGAAGAAACAGGCAGATTTCGGGCCAACTCGGAATATATTGGCAATTGCTTACTTAATTTTAAAACAAAAACTATATTAACGCAAAAATATTCCTGAATTATTGTTTACTTTTTTTTGTAATTTCAAATTCAAATTTATAAGCCAAGAACAACAAAGACAATTATTAAATATGTATACATTGTTTATTACTAGAATGCATTTAATGAACTTTATCAACACAACGATTAGTATTTTTTTTTGTTTGTGTGTGATTTACTATATTTAAGCAAAGCCAAATAATACACAAAATTATGATTTTAAAATATTTTATTTAAATTTATTTTCCGAATCAGCTCTGTATAGAATGGGAAAACTAAGTTTAAAATAAGAAAAAAAAAACCAATGAGATGTTGAAAAAATAAAAAAAAGTAAAATCTAGAAGTCACACATTACTAATAAATTTAAAATTAAAAATTTATCTCATAAAATTAGTTTGAAATTTCAGTGTAGTTTTAATTCTTTGGCCGTCGATATTTTCTTTGTTTCTAATTAAAAATTCTGTAAATCTAAAATTGTATTTGTAGTACATTCAAATTAGTATTTGACAGCACAAAAATTAATGACAGGGTTTTCTTTGTATTGTATTGTTTCTTGAAACCTGAACCATAAAAAACAAAACTGGCGTATTCCCCCCCCCCCCCCTTCCCCCATTCAACCCCTTTAATTTTTCAAAACGATGTAATTGAATTACTATTGATCGTAGAGAAATGGTTTTTGAAAAAGAAATATTGAGCTTACCATTTTGAACATTGCATTTTAAAGGTTTGACCCTCTGAACTTAGCGCCAAAAAAGATAGAGGTCAGTAATACATATTTTTCCTTAGCTTTACTATAAATAAATACATTTTGTATACACTGCGAGGTCACTCTCCTTTGGGAGCTTCACGATACCACGACTCAACTCTCCAAACATGTTTCAGTCCAATTTGGTCGTATAATTATTGTTTCTAAGGAAATATTTTTGACAGATGCAAAATCTACTGAATTGAGAGTGAGTTTGTAAAATACCCTCTTTCACTATGGAAACTAAGGATTCGCCGCTAACGAAATCCTCATTTTATATGCTCAGTTATTTACCATCGAAAAGGTGATTTTCCTACGTTACGATAGATTTTGGCAATTCAAAAATAAAATTAAAAAGCACTAAAAAAAAAACTGCTTTAAACTCGTGTTTAAAATTATTTCTCAAGACAAACTAACTAGCTGATTAGTTCTGAAATTTGTATCTGTTGTTTGAAAAATCGACTCTTAGCCAAAATTACCAACTTTATTTTCTGATTAATGCTGGCGTTACTCGACACAATCTTATAGTTAAAAAATATTGTGTGAAAAAGGGTGGTCCAAACACGACTGAATATTATAGTGCAATATTTGTAGGTCTCGTTGCTTATTCTGTGCCCTCGTTGTGTGCACGAAAAATATTGAGTAAAAATTAAAAAAAAAATATTATACTTTTTTAATAATACTCAATATATTGCGCAAAATTATAGTGCAAAAGTGCCCATACACGGTCAATTTTATTGGGCAATACTAACTATTACGCAATAATATTGTGTCGTGTAAGGCCGGCACAAGATTTATCTAATAATTTATTTTATTGAACACAAAAACTAATTATAAACTATATGAGTAACGAACACTGTGTTTCACATTATGTATTCAAATTTTTCAGTTATTAAAGAATGTTCCAAAACTAAAATACCGATTTTAATTAAAAATTAAATTAAATAAAAATCACTTTATGTCCAAAATATATGGGTCTTTCGTATACCTATTAAAGATTTGCCAACAAGTGAAGTGACCATATATAAAAGGCATTGAAATTTAAATATAGAAAAAATATCGAAAATATTGATTTTGAGATAAAGATAGCAAGTTTAAGGTTTCTTTAATCATCAATAAGTGATGTTAACTTTGGAAATTATACCCTGAACTGTAGAACAATTTTATTTGAGAATGTAACTACGGGATCCATATAGAAAAGCAAATCAGATTAAATGAAATTTTCTCTTTGTACTGTACAGATGTTAATAAACTAGTTCCTATTTTACAGATCTAACATCATGGTCGTAATGTCTAGACGAATGTATTTAACTGAAATATTTCCATTAAGGTTATTCTTTCACGGTCTTTAAAGCTTCTTTTTCAGAACCTACTTAAATTTAACCTATGAAATTTATTTGGTTAATTAAAATTTTATATGTGGAATTTGGCCTTTCTCGCATTCGATCGTGACCAATTTAAAGTAGTATGTTAGACAATTTAAATAGACCAAAGCTTTTGTTTTCTTTTTATATTTGTTTCATCACAAAATTTTCATTAACAAAATGCAGGTGGAATGACTTTTCCTGTAGATGCGAAGTTTATGCTCGCCATCCCTTAGCACTTACCGCGCTTGTGTCCTTAAATATTTTTATATAAACATGGACAAAAACAGCTATAATGATGTTCTCAAAAAATAGTTTTAATCATCAGAACAGAAAGGAAACTTTTGTCTAGGTAGAATCTAGAGTTATTAAGGAATGAGATCCTATTGCATCTGTTCCGGGTGAGAATTTTCAATTATTTTTTATTATATATTTAACTATTGTAAAACTCATCCATAAAGAACTAAAAATATTTTTTGTTAACAGAAGATTTAAACGAACAAAAAAAAAAAAAAAAAACAGTTACAATTGGCTACCGTATTCAAATTGCATCAATCTATTTAAAGTGTATAATTTATGCATAAACAATTCATATAAAGCCTCTTAATTAATTGGACCGTTTTCGGCCCCCTAAGGCTTTTATCTGTTTCCCTACTGCCTTGGGTTTAATTAATTTTGCCTTTGCAACTAATTAACATTATCCTTGACAAATATTCATCAACAGCAGTTTTCTTTTTATTTTTTTTTTGTGACGACACAGAAAAAGTCATCTTCTCTTTAACTATGTTTTGTAGATGTAGTAAAATGTAGTCAATTTTAACATCAACACAACCTTCTAAGTTGAAAGCTAGATACATTTATCATCTGTGAAATTTACTCCATGAGAAATAGTAGATTGTCGTTTAAAGAGAAAAGTTAGAAAGATATTTTTAATTAATAATAAATTTGAACACGTACATATTTGATTGACATGGAAATATGCAAAATGAAATGCTCTGGAATTTTGTTGAACAATAGTTTACTTTAGTAAATTATTTTTTAAATGAATATTTTTTTGATTATTATTGATTTCTTTCGAAATCATTGCAAAAATGAAACAATAAAAATTGTTGATTGTTGACAAAATTCCAATTTCCTGGCAATTTTGTTTAAAGTTTCCTTTGGAGGTCACTTTCGGAATTAAAGTGTAAGCGTAAGGGTAAGACAAATTTGATGAAACTTAGGCCTACTTTTGTTGGGCTTTTGTAGTAAGACTTTTTAGATCTTTTTTTAAAATGGTCTAAATTGTTATATTATATTAAATTATAAATAGCATTATAAATCCAAAATAGAAAATAAAAAAAAAAAAAATAAAAAAATTGATATCATTGTTTATTTAACTTTAATTCTTCTTTTCAAAAGTCACATAAAATATTGTTTTCATTTACTGTGTTTTATTCTTTTTTAAAAATAAATAACAATTAATAACCTAATTGTACTAATTAAAACACCAAACACTCATATTCCTTTTTAAGAAAAAAAGTACTCATACGCCTCAGTGTACCTTTTTCTTTTAATTTTGTTTTTATTGGTTTATAGAAATGTTAAACTAATACACATCACACCCAGAAAATTAAACCTAATAATAATATTGATACATAAATGCACGAAGTCCCATACGAATTGTTACAATAATTTTTTTTAGAAGAGAAAATAGATAGAAAAATAAATTGAGGCATTCAGTTAATAGAAACAAAAACATGATGTTTTAATTTTCAGTATTAAAAAAAAATAAATAAACTATTCCATACATTCGATATTCTGAGCATTTCATAATTTTTGTTTTGTGTTAATTTCAATTTCGTTCCCCAAACGATACACTAATTTAGATTTGTTTTAATACACGCAATCTCAATATAAATTAAAAAAATTTAAATTCATTTTGAAAATGACTAACGAACATATAAATAAACAAACGATGATTGTGTGACGATTAATGCTTTTCCATAACATGTTTTCAAAATCATAAAAAAAATCAATGAAATGAAATAATAAATAAAACACATACACCGTGAAGTGAATTTTATAATATTGGACTATGTGTGACAGGACTATAGTTTATTGAGTTTTTATATATAGATATTTTTTTTTCAAATCAAATTTTAAAATAATAAATAAAAATATGTAAATATTATGTTTCTAGTATAAATTAAATTTTGGAATAAAAAAACGAACTAACTCACCGATTCTAACGTGGTATCGATGTTTCCATTCGGTCGATCAGCCAAAGTGGTTTCCTTTAGATTGATTTTTACATGATTCGCTGCGGAAGTTGTGGCACCACCACGCTGTGGCTTTGTTGCATCAAGGAGAACTTTCAGGGATGCAATCGCATGGAGTTGTGTTGCTTTTTCGTCCACCTTGCCTGGAACATCATCTTTGATATGTCATTGTGAAAAAAGCCCAAAGAAAATGAAGAATGGTTAAAAATTAAAAGGAATTTTGAAAATGTATCTCAGTTGGAATTTTTTTTGTTGACATTAAAGTTTCTGTTTCTTTTTTATTTTTTGATTATTAATTTATTTCAGCACAGCAAATCGAATGCAAAGAATGAAAACACTAAATTTAACATTATGATATTGTTTTTTTTTCAATTATTTAAACACCAAAAACTATTTTTTTGTAGTTAATATTTTACAAATGTGTGTGTATGGGTTTTTTTTTTATGTATAATTGTGAGTTTGATTTATTTTTTCAATTCAAGATACAATGAGACTAATATAATTTTTTAGTGTGTGTATCGATTGAAATAAATAAATCGATCTTGTTTTGGTTGATATTTTTTTAAGTGTAAAGCAATTTATTAACTGTAGCTGCGATTTTTGTTTTTTAATTTGGTATTTAAACACAAACACAATGAAACTGCAATTAAATAAGCAAAAGCTACACTTTGATAAAAATGGTTAGCATCTTTAATGGTTTCTAAGTAAAGCGGGCTCAAAATTTTGTAACACAGTTTGTTATTCTTATTTTTTTTTTATAATTTTTTTTTCTGATTGAGAATTCCAAATATTATACATTTTTCAAAATAAACTAAAAATAAAAATCAAATAAGAACGAAAAAATCATAAAGAGAAAACAGAAAATTAGAGAATAGAAAAGAGATATCCATCCATTCAAGAGCCATACAAAATAAATACATTTTATTTAGTTGCAACGTTGAAACTTGATAGTATTAAACAAAAATAAACTTACCACGCATTTAAAATTGCATTAAATTTAAATGAAAAATTTATATTCAAAATACATTTTATTGAAATTCTTAAAAATTACTTAAAATTAATAATATCCGTAAATTAGTATCAGCTTTATTGTTTTTAATGTTATTTACTCCTCCATTAAAAAAAAATCTAACTCTAATGTGGCAGTTTTGAAAAAAAAGTTAATTGACAATAAGAATAGTTACCGACATTATAATGGTGATTTTTTCTTCAAAATTTTATTTTAATTTTTCACTCTTATCTGCGTGTTCATGCAAGAGATTAGGGTTACAAGTAAATGCATAAATAGAAACGACAAATATTTGTAAATAAAACAGTTTTTTTTTTGTCAACAGTTTTAATCATTATTTGCTAAAGTATATTTTGACACCAATTTTATTAGAAAAAAAAAATTATATTTAGAATTTTTTATCAATTAATATCCGAAAAATCTTGCCTTTTTTTGATATCATCCGAAAATATACATCATATACAGCCATTTGCAATTTTTTCAGTATACTGAGAAGATGAGAAAATAAAATTCTGAAACATAAGCAAATTTATATGTATGTACATACATATTTCCCATTTGAAAAATTAAGCCCGTACTTAATTTTCATATGTTTTTTCAGATAATTTCTTCCACCCCAATACCCCCTATGGGATGTAAAAGAAATTATCTGAAAAATTAGGGATTTTTTTTTTAATTAGTTACAAATAGTGTCACCCCGTTAGCACTTGATCCATTAAAAAAAAACCCGAATAACGAATGGTCTAAAATAGGTATATCTTTGGCTAAGAAATATTTCACTGGCCCCAATTTAAATTAAAACATTAGGTTTGTGAATATGTCTTTAAGTAGGGAACAAATGGGTTGTATGGATTTTATTATTATGTTTTTGTATTTTTTGTATCTTGTTACTGAATGAGCCAGACTTTCAGAGACGCGTTTGTCGCTTTTCAGTACGGTTGTTATAACTGGAAAACTAAGACAAATAAGAATATGTAGAAAGTTAAACAATGTACTTTTATGAATGTGTCACATGAATAATATTTTAACTTCATTAGAAAAAATGGTAAGCAATGCACTTTTCCAATTTGTATAAACTTTTCTTACAGTCATGGAGGTGTTTTTAAAAGACTTTTTATAGCTAAAAATTCTTAGACTTTTTACATAAAAATGCTGAAAAAAATATTGTTTTTTTTTTTTTAATATTGTTAGTACTTGAAATAAATTAAGTATTTGAGTCAAAAGACTTTTTTGTTTAAATTAAAATCATAAATGATTTTAGATACTCAGATAAATTATTCACACGACTAGGTGCACAAAAAGAAATCCAGTCACAAAATAAAGATGTAAAATCGTAAAAATGAAAAATATTGTCAATCATACCATGATTACAATAATGCTCAGCACGTGAGTTTAAATCTTTTGTTCAGTGCTCTTGCAGATTAGATTTGTAGATTTAAGATAATAATCATTAATATTTTGATTAATATTTTGAAAAAATTCAAAATAAAATTCTTCGTTTTTTATTTTCCATTTTTTTTTTGTAATATTTTCCATTATAATTTTCAAATAACAAAAAGTTCCTGTTGATAACTTTTGAAGAAAACTAGTTGTGCCGGTTACGAATATACAGAAATAACCGAAAAATGGCATTGTCACCATATTTCCGCCGTCCGAATTTACGGAGAAAAAAATGCAGTGTTGTTGCAAAATGGGTGCGCCAAAATACTGTATGGGTCATAATACTGTTTTCAAAATGCTGTATATCAAAATATTATATTTCACTGTATGTTCGAAATCCTGTATAAGTAAAAGTAAGTCCAAATACTTTACTTCAAAATCAAGATCTTTTAAAGAAAGATCGTTTTGGAAATTAAGAAAAGTACATAATTACAACTGTGACTTCTTTCATGTAGGTACGTGAAGTCTAAATTGAGAGCATTCTTGTTATTATAATTTAATTGAAATTATCAACTCTTTCAATTTCATAAAAAAATGAAAACACAAATTTTCTTTTATGTAACAGCTTTCATTTTTAATATTTATGGACTTTGCGGTTATATTTTTAACTTTTTTTTTGCTTTAAAAATACATTTCTCATTTTCATTGATTAAATATAATCCTTGTGTCTGTTGTTGGTGGATAAATGTCTATTTTCTGTAATGCTACTCCAAAGAAAATATTCTTTTATTTAGGACTGTACGTTTTTGAACAAATTTCAAAAATATAGTTAGAATGAAATATAATAGGTATGTAATTTTGTGCAACAAGAAATGTTTCTAAGGTTCAGGAAAGGCTGAAACACCAATTCCAATAAGCTTCGTCAAAATTGAAATCTTAGTAATACATTATCTCCACATCCAATTAAGAATTTCTTAAGTATCAAAGAAGTGAGATACTGCAAAGGCAGTTTTTTTTGCGTCCAAAATGAAGTAATCTTCACCATTTCCAATGGGAAATGTTGCTTAGACAACATCGCTTAGTGTAATTTTAGAAGGTATTGGTATCCTCGAAAACTAGGCCAGTTTATCTTACATTCTATAAAAGCCCTTACCATTAAACTCAGATAATCTCTATAATACATGCTTAAGTCACATTTTGTTCAGCTTCTAACCTAATCTTTCCATATATGTCACCGGAAATGGTTGACCAATCAATTGGTCATCAGTTCTTCCACCTCACTGGTTCACTTGCCTTCCTACAGCTCACAAAATGCCCATAAATTGTTGTCGTCAATAAAAAAGAAAACCACAATTTTTCTTCATTTTCTTTTTTGCTTCGCAGCTAAAACAATTTAAAAATAAATTCAAAGTCACCCATTTGACATAACACATGTTTTATTTTATAAATATATACAGACACCCTCATAAGATATAACCTACCTTCTTAATAAAAAAAAAGTGAAAAGCCTGCACAAACATCATTCTGCACGTGACTATAGAGACAGAAAACTGTTTCTAAGCCACTTTGATAACGTTATAAAAAAAAAAACTAAGCAAAGAGGAAAAACAATTACATTCAAACATACATTTTATATATATGTATGCACATATCATCAAAGCACTATGTCAGGTGAAAAAAAATCGATTAAAAAAAAAAGAAATAATAAACGTCAAAGACCACAGAAAAGTTGATATTTGATGTTAAATAAATAAAAAAGAAACCATTGATAGAATCCTGTGAGTGCAGCTTAAAAAAATACCAATGCAACCGGTCAACCACTTTGATATGCTAAACATTTCTTTTTGTTTTGAGAATTGTTTCGCCTTGACTTTCAAATGCTTAGAGAAAATTGCAAAGGAAAAAACATGCTAACGTATGTCTGTGAGGCAACGAGTAGTTTGAATTCAAACCAGGAAGATATTTTCTTTTAATAGTTGCAAAAATATATTTAAAATAAAAAAAATATATTGGAGCACTGTTTGAGAAACATTTGGCTGTTATTTCACAGCTTGTATTGGTTTGATAATGGTAAAATAATTATTTGATGCTAGACGACCATAACTCTTTGTCAAATAAAGATTTTATATTTGGTCGAAGCAAAACCCAATGGCTTCAAAATTAAAAGCTCGCTAATGAAAAAAATTTATATTAAATCATTTATTATTACATTAAAAAGACTTGTTAAAGGCTCTATATTCTTGAATTGAAGTCAGTTTTTCCACTAACAGCCTGTCACGGGGACCATCCAACGGGCTCTTCTGCCTAACATGTATATAAATTGCAACATTCTACGACTCAAATCCTGAATGTGATCCAGTTCACTGTCTGAACCTGGGAATCAACTCATCCAAATCGGGACTATTATACGTAAGACGAACAAGAGGAGGCAGCAGAGTGGTTCTGCTGAGTAAAGAAGCATCACACTCACACTCCTAGATGGAATTAGACGAACAGCCAAACGCAATGCCAAAAGCAGGGGAGACAGCCGTACAAGTTCCTACCTCAATGTGAACAGAAATTTGATCTTAGATATCAAAGCATGTGGTCACACAGAAAAAATCTGGGCCTTACCGTTTGTTAACACAACGTGACAGGTACTTAACAAGTGAAATGCCTACGTTTGTGCAACGATTTAACTTTCCCAATCTTTACATGCTGTGTTGTAAGGCCTAGGTTGTCTTGAAACCGTTATATTCAAATTGATCAATCAAAATTTATTAGTGACCAATAACAAAAAAAGTTAAATAAGTGGGTCTTCTTTTAAGTGAACTTCTTTCGAGAAACCCTTGTAGTAATTAGACTTTCGGGCTGGTAGCTTGGGTTCAAATCCAAGCTATTCAATATTACAAGAATACTATAGTTAGTTAGGAAGTCAAAAAACTTACAAGAGAGTCTATTATCATAATGATAGCTGTCATTTGAAAGTAAAAAAGAAATAAATTTATTTTTTTTTTATTTGAGTTTTAAATAAGAAATCCTTCCATTTCGAAAAAGTGCTATTTTAAGCCTATAAGCGAAGTGAAGGACGCGACCATCAGTTTTTGCATCTTAATTTGTCTTAACTCAATTTTCTTTTGTCTCATGCTAGAAAATCTCTTGTCTCAAATCAAATCCTCTTCTAAAATAAAAACTAAGAACGTTAGTCCTGCTTTGTTTCTAAAATAAAAAAAAAAAATCTTCGTTCTGTACATAAATCTTTCACTGCTTAAAATATTAATTTCGTAAGATTCCTTTTTCATAAAAAAAAATGAAACAAAACAAAAATCCCTCAAGTGAAATCCACAAAACAAGCAATTCAACTGTCAGCTGTTTAAAGAAGCTTTTTTCCTTTTTGTTTTGCTTTGACAATGACATAATTGCAGTACAAAAAAAAAAAAGATTCCTTCTCCTGACATCGAATAAATCACACTTCCTTATAAAAAAGAACACACAAAAATAAAGAATTTTCTTTTTATTCTTAGTGATCCTTTGAAATATAAAAATTACTGCATTTTTATATACATATATTGCATATTTTACTTTTTTTTGTAAGAAAGAAAAAAAAAAACAAAAAAAAAAACTACATACATAATTCGAACGTCAAGAGGATTCGAACATTTTTGTTACACGAGTACGTGTATTCCCAAAACTCAGATCAGTAGAGAATTCATCCTAGACAAAGCCACAGACCCAATCTTCTCAAAGCTCAAACTATTATTCTCCAATATTTTAATAGAACATTTTCCATTTTCTTTTGTTTTTATTTCAAATCTGAATGAGATATGTGAACAAGAAAATTATAGAAAAAGAAATTAAATGCAATGAATTGGTCGCACGAAGTGGCTCGTTGGAGATAAGTTTAAGTGTCTCAATTGTCAGAGAACCGTTTTTTTCTAAAACTCTATTAACAATACACACCATATAACGCTTTTTTATTTCTGTTTTTCCCCTTAATAACTTACACGAGTTAAACCATTTTTGTATATACAAGCTTTTAAGTTGCCGCAAAAAAAGTTAAGTAAAAAAAATTTTGTACAAATCAATAGTGGGTTTTAAAAAAAATAGAGTGATTTTTTTTTAATATGTTTAAGATGTTATAATATCTTAAAAATGCCATGTAATTTTTTTCTTCTAGAAATTCATCTGTACCTATGAAAGAATTAAAATAGCTTACATTTCAAAAGAAAAAAAATATTTAAACGAATGGAAAATGCATTTACTGATGTAAAAGTACCTATTCGTTTTTATGTCGAATTTCAGAAATGATATCATTTTGTTTTTGTGAAATAATTGTGTTATTCCCACAGCTATTCTATTCGTTTTTGGACTTCATCATAGAACGGTTTTTTCATTTTTGACTTTTTCTTAAACGACTGAACCAATGTTGAAGATTTTTTTCATACTGAAGCTGTTTAACAACTTTAAAATTATTTGATATCAAAATTTAAAAAAAAATAATTTTTTGATTTTTTAGAAACGTTCAATATTTTTTTCTTAATCAATTTTTCGAAATTGGTTTACTGTATTTTTTTTTTTAATTTTGGGTGTATTTATTTTAATCTACAAATCACATACCAAATTTTTTTTTAAACAAAATTTGAGAATGTTTATAAGTAAAAAAATATTTTTGTTTTAAATCAGCTCAAACGATTTTCAAGATTTATTTTCTAAAAATTTATCTTTTTTAGTCAAATCAAATGGCATACTTTGATTGGAGCTCGAAACAATGTAAGAAGTTTGGTATTGTCATTTTATGTTTTGAACATTTCTTATAAATTTTTTTATTCTTAAAAAACTTTATATTGAAGACGTTAAGTGCACAGCAACTTTAACCCTAAGAGCAAGTACGTGCGACCCAGTCATGAGTTTAAATGTTTGATGAAACAAATACTTGCATTTAATAGAGAAATTCCATAAAACCCACTAGAACTACAGTACAATATGATGAATGATAGTAACCACTATGCTTTTAAACACTAAAAGAGGGCTCACAGGAATTTCCTCGCAGGATAGCGGCGACGAGGACACGATAATACGAAACGATAGTTACGACGACTAATGGTAAAGAAAAGAGGGAGGTTTAGAGATTCCATTCATGATGGGACGTTCTTTGAGTGTGAGTTATCGCCAAGTTAGATATGGTTAGAATTTGATCAATATATATCTATACACAAACTTGCAGTTGTGCTTAACAACCCTAGCGGAGGAATGGCTATATGTGTGCAAATGATGAAACTTTAGATCGAAAATGCTCTTAAGTGGGTATTACCAGAGAGAATTGATGGAGCAACTCCTGTTAAATGACTAAATTGGGTCAGAAACTCTCAAATAAAAAAAAAAAAAATACATTGCGTTTGAAAAGGAAGAATCTTTACGTAACCTAAATTTTTGTATAGGAATATATACATATGTACTAGTCTAGTGAGTGTAAAGAGGATAGAATGGGTAAATAGTAATTAGGGGCAAGATTTTGTAAAACAAATTTTAAGTGTTTTTTGGCATAAGCTTTGATATAGGAAGACAAAAAAAAGAACTTAATTAAAAATCTACATTACACTTATTATCTAACGAACAAAAATTGGCGCTTTGGTCATCAAGTAGGTATACCCATAATAAAGCAGATTTATGATTCTGTTTTCATTGGAAAAATCTCTAACAAACAATATTCTTAAACAGTTTTAGTGGTTTTACACAAAAAATATTGATGGAAAATCTGTAATGATTAAAATACCAAGGGGACACTTTTGTTTAAAATAGGTGGCATTTGACATTTAGTCCCACATTAATTTAATGTTAAATTACTTTACACACAAAATTATATTTTGTCTTAAACAAAGCATTTATTAGCATTCCCAAACATGAGGAAGTTTTCCCGGAAATGACGGTGATGTACCCGAATAGAATGTGGTATGCTTCAGAAGTTATGTCAATTTAAATTATGTACCATCTATTTTATAATAATAGTAAAATGCCTTTATAAATAAAATATCTTTGTTATTCATTGTTCTATGGTCTTGTTCTGTAAAAATAATTCGTTTTTCCTAGTCTGAAATATCTTTTGTAAGATCCGTTGAAACAGTAATTTTCTCATGTACCTTGTTGTAGTTAGTTTCAAAAAAAGTAGACAATGTTCTATCGGTTAAATGAATACGTCCATCTTCAATGTAATAAAAAATGATTTTTGTGTCTCAGTCAACAGTAACCATTCGGCGTACAAAAAAAATAAGCCCAGATTTAAAAACGCCAGTTAATTTTCTATAAACATGCGTTACGTAGTGAACTTTGATGATCAAAATTTAATTTTATTTAGGGCCAGTTTTTCAGTAGTCAGATAAACAGTCAGTTAGTACTTATTCATAAAATAGAGCAAAAATCTATTTTTAAAAAGTCAGATATTACGTATTCTTTGGAATAATTATTTCAATAGTCAAATAAACTTATCTGCTCATTTCAGAACTTGTTAAAAAATATTCCTAGGAATAATTTTTCAAATGTCACCAAAAATTATTTGTCATAACTATTCACAACTATTGACAGCCTTAAAAGAATACAACAATCAAAAATTTGATTATGAAAATGACTTTTGAGTTCAAACGTTGTCAATTTAGCTATTCTATAGAATAAATAACTGAGTGAGTGTTACTATTTGATTGTTTAAGAATCTGATACATTTTTTCCGCTGACAGCTAACTGTACAAAAATACAAAAATATTTAAGTATTTTTTTTAGCAAATTTACTGCTTTTCAATAGCTGTTGATTATAACAATAATGAGAATCCTGATTATTGTAGCTTCATACACATTTCATAATTGATCCATTTTCTCCACATTTGCTTGCTTCTAAATGTGGCATACTTGTAAACACTTGAAAAAACAATTATTATTTTAATTTTTTACAGTTTCCCAATAGATTGAGTAAAAATGAAAAACCAACAAACAATTTAAAATTTTTCATAACTCAAAAAAGAGCCTTAAATGGTTTGAGAAATTTATTTTTAACACAACATTTATTTTTGAAAATTTATTTACATTTTTGTGTTGCTTTTAAATAATTTTGCACTAAAACCCTCTGCATCTTCCGCCATTTTTAATAAAACATTTAAAAACATTTCTTTGATTTTCCTGGACATTATTGGTCCTGCACTAGTTATTTATTTAATTTTATAGGAAATAAAATCTTCTATATATGTAAAGCTATTTGGTAATGTAATTCATTACATACATTATATACTGGTTGGTAAAAAATGGTATTCCAATATGGCATACTTCAAATGAGGCGACTTCAAACATGAGCGAATATTAGAAAATATAGAAATTAACGGTACATGTTAGTTGTTGGAAACATTACAAAAATTAACATATGGCAAAGCGGCTTAATGTCGTCGAAGTGGTAGTACCTTGTTTTAAAATACGGAACCTTCGATGTTATCGTTTCCACTAGATCATGCGCCAAGATTTGACTTCGAAATATATTGTTTTTTTCTATAGAAACAATTGGCAGTGATTTTTCAGAAAAACAGACTACAAAAATGAAAACGTTTCAAATTTCAAATTTAAGTTAATTTTTTTTTGCTGTATTCGTTTAGAAAATATGTTTTCGATCTATTTCCAAGTTAACCTTAAATCATACTACTAAAACTAATTTTTTTTTAAAATCCCGGGTGTCTAATTTTTGAAATTTGATGTTCTCTAAGATATTTATTTTTTTATCGCTTAAGCCTGTGATTAAAAAAAACTAAAATTGAACTTTAAAACTTGGCAGCCCATTGTCTTGAAGGAATACAACTTGGCAACCCGCTTTTTAACCGACTTCAAAAAAGGAGGAATAAATCATTTTTCTTTGGTTTTTTGTTTTATACCTCGGAACTTTTGATTGGGGAGACCGCTTTTGATAATTATTTTTGCATTTGTTTCAATGGCATCTATGAAAAATATTAAAAGTCTTAAATTTGAAGTCAGTTGTTCTTTTGAAAGGTATTATTCTATGAGGATAGATCGTCATATGGCCGAACCTTCTCCAATAAGCACACTTAATTTCCTAATGAACATATATTGTAAGGAATGTTGGAAACTTTGTCCTGTTTTATCTAACAGGGTTTTTGATGTACATGAAATATTAATAGTTCCCTATTTCAATGTTCTTTAAAAAGTGTTTCGGTTTGGATTGGTCGAGATAAATTTTAAAATCCATTTTTTAACTAAGAAATTGACAGTTTTTCGACAGTAATCTTTTACGAGAAGGATGTGTCAAAAAAATTTTTGAGACAAAATCATTAGAGAATATTTTTTCCAACAAAAGTATACACAAATAATTGCTCTACGACTAACGACGCCCAAGAAAATCAAGAAAATGTTTTTTTTTTTCAAAATAGCGGACGACGCATAGGGTTTTTTGTTCGAATTTTGTGGTCTTATAATTTCCAAGAGATTCTTTTTAGCAATTTTTGTAAATATTACCGTTTTATTTTTGATAATTTCATTGGACTACTAGCAAGTGTTCAGTATTTAATGAAGTGTAGACATACATATTCTTTATAATGCTCATATTTTTAAGGATATTCTTTTGCAAAGAAGCCTATTCTATAAGGTTTTGCAGATATTTATTGCTAAGAAAAAGAACGTCGATTTTTGGCCTTATGTCACAGCACCAAATACTAGTATTTACTTACAATTTTGTAGATCTTGTATTTGAAAAAAAAACAATAGATTCTATTTACCATTCTCAAATAATACACCAAAGTGGTTGACATTAAAATATTCAACACAACTCTCAGACAAATTCATATTTTTTTTTGACAGACATTTTCAAAAAAAAAACACAATTTGCATTTCGAAATGCAGAAGAATATGCATCAAGCTGGCTCCATCAACATTCCTATTTAAGCCTACCGTATTTACATAAAATGCATCTGCTTTTATATCTATCATGGTGATGGCAACTATTTCCATTCAATTCACACAAGCATACAGAAAACTGTATTGACAAAATGTCAGTTTCTAAATTGATACTCAAAATTTTATGAAAATGTCTCCACCTCAATCTGCCAGACAACCAACACAAGGACGACGACAAAATTTTGTGGTTTATTAAATTCAAGTAAACATGAGAGAAATCAAATCCTCATTTTGTTGCTTTCAACACAAAACGAAGGAAATTTCCAGTTCCTTTCCACAAAGTAGAAATACATTTAATGGAAGTTTGGGGATAGAAGAAACAAAATTACATGTCTTGTAGCATTCTGGGTGACACTTGTCGTGACATTTGGTCGATTTATTGGAAATTCCTTCAAATGACAAATGTTAGTTTGTTTTCTGTCTTGAGGGTTCTCCTTCTCCACATTTTATTGATTCCATTTAAATTACAATCGTTTTAAGATTTATTATTGAGGAGTTCGAAGAGAACAAAACAAAAAAATTTCTTTTCGAGTGACAGTTGCCAAAAACTGTGTCATAAATCTTACCTTACAGTGTTACCATTCAAACAAAATTATGGGTTCTTGTGTCATCGATAACTCTTCCCACTTCGATAGAGCCATTAATTAAAAACTACCAAATCGATTGCAGACTTTCAGTTTGACAAATGCCGAGCGAAAGTTTGTTGATTTTTCTTTTCTTTCTTTGGTTATTGAGGAATTGAATTTAAGCTTATAGAATTCTTTGGAAAAAAGGAGTCAAATATACTGCCAAGGATTTTTATTGAGTGCATGAGAGTGTGTGTGGTATATGTACGGGTTCTTTGCCAAGAAGAACCATGCAGAAAATCCTTTTCCTCTGTTCATTTTTTTTTTCCTAGAACAAAGTAAACAATAACGGAAGAACAACTCTGCGGGCACAAAGGATATGAATTTGCTGTTGTGCAGCATAGTGAAGGACTCTAAATGAGAGAGACTTTGTTTGGTTTGCTTGCATATTTGCATAAAGATGAAGAGCTTTAAAGTCAAAACTAAATTTGTTCGGGGAAGAGGAATGCAAACATAATGGGAGAAAAGCAAAAAATTATGAAAGAAGAAGGATTTCATCGCTTTGTGCAATGAACAAGCAAGTTTGTATTTATTTTTCTTCTTCTTCTTTTATTTCTTTTTGACCAAAGGAAGAAAAACATAAATGGCAGCTATCCAATTATATATTATTTCGGGGGATAAAAATTCTCTAAATTGAGTTACTTTGAATGGTCGTATATCATGAAATGGAATTCAAACGAAAATGCAGTTAAAGTTGAAGTGGCGCAGTAATCGGTTTTCAATTATACGAGAAATTCACTTGATGGTGGTAGAGCAAACGAATATTTGTTTTCCTTCTTGTTTTTGTAAGTGCTTTAGAATTTTTTCCCTACTTTGGTAAATTGTTTTGAACATGAAACAATTTTAATTTGATTTTTTTTTTTCTCTCAAAAATACTCTTAGAGATGAATGAAGAAACAAATTGTGAAATATTTTAAATGATCGATTTTCGCTAGTTATAGCGAAGAGGAAAATAGTTTTTAAGTTTAAAATACTTGAAAAGGGTATACAAGTATTTGATGTAGGGAATACAAAATAGTGGGTATTTCTAGCTCAACCATACCATGACCTCAAATGCAAGAGTGTTTGGTATAACCAATGTAACCATAGGGTCCCCTATCATCATTACTAATAATTTGTTTTACCTTACGGTACCTTCTTGTGCTTTCCACCATCGAAATTTTTAAATTCTGATGAGCCAAATATTACACTTAAAATAAATAAGTGGAAATTTCTTCATGAGCTAGTCTTAAGAACGGCTACTAATGCAGTTTGTCCAACCGATTGGCTTCAAATCTCCATACTTCGAAGACAAAGTTCTTATTTTGCCTGCCCTTATTTAAGGCGCCTAGTGTTGGATGATAAGCAAAACGGTGAGTTTATTACTAACTATTTCGAATGAAAAAACATTCTTAGATTGATATTCGATATTTGTGCGAAGAGGGAGAGTGGAGAGAAGATAGAACTGCAAAGCTATGAGCTGCATCAAGATATATGGATGTTTTCTAACAAGCTAAAACATTATTACCCAGCAGTACGTCGAATATAGTTCACCACTTTACCTAACAGTCATTGATTTCAAAAACGTGTTCGATAGCGTCAACAGAGAATTTATTTGGATTGCCTTGAGCAGGAGAGGTATTTCTTAGAAGTTAATTGCTATTCCACTGGTCTGCAACGGAAATTTCCTTACGCAGCATAAAAGAAGAGAAAATTACAAAGAATATATGTTTTAACCAGTTTTTTGTACGACTTCTGGATTCTTTACAAAAAATGTTGAAAATTCGATAAAAATCAGTTCTTTTTAAAAACAGAAAAAACACATTTTAATTCATTTTCCTCTAATTAATCCTTTTTTTGTCACAAATTAACATGCCCAGTATCGAGTAATAAAGAAATGCCACTATCTTCATAATTACAGGTTGTTTTTGCTGTGTACATTTCAAAAACTACGGAATTTTGATATTTATGATGTTTTTTTTTAAATAACGGCTTACAATGTGAGCACACATTAATGAATGAAGACAAAACTGATTCTAAGTCTTAGCTTACATTATGTGGAATAAATTCTCCGAATTTGAGCCGAATCGGCTAAGCAAATTAAAATTTATACCAGGTCATCCGATTTCAAGAGAGCACTTTTCTACAAAATAATCACTTTTTTTTTTAAATCAATTTAAAAAAACTGTACATGCTAGAAGTTTTTGAAATCAGATTTAGATTCAGAAAAGTCCAATCTTTCTTATACTTTTTAAAAATTATACGAAGGACGATAAAAACTTTTTTGCAGACCATTGTTATTAAAGCAACTTACGATGAATGTAATTGTCACGTTCTGAATAAATGAAAGTGGGAATGATTTCGAAGCCCAATGTATACTGTTAGGCAGGGTTGCATACAATCGCCAATACTATATTCTTTTTTTGTGATAAATATGTGCTGTCATATCCCTGTTGAGCGTAAATGGAAGAATTCAATGGGCCCTGACATAACAACCAGCGTTAAAACTGCGGGTATCGGAGTAGATTTGAAGAAAAAAATGTAGTAGATTGAGAAAAATTGGAGTAGATTGCAAAATTTACTTTTTTTTATATAAACTTATAAGAATAAACATTTTTATATTAAATTTTACTAAGCAAAAAACACAAAAAAACAAAAAATTGAAGTTTTTTTTAAGTAATACAAAAAATCAATATTAAAATAAATAAATATTGTGTGGAGAGTTAATTTATTTAATTTATTTTTTTTTTTAAATCGAAGTAGGTTTAAATAAAGATTTTCAAAGTCTAGTAGATTTTAATATTTTGATGATGGTGCGTAGTAGGGAGTACATTAAAAATTTAAAAAAATGTTGTAGATCCATCAGCGATTCCAACTAAATCACCTGGACTATGCAGAAAACTTATACTTAACTCTCTAATAGGATCATGAATCTACATCAAATGACAACAAGGGTGGAGAAAGAAGCAGATATCGTGGGGCTGGGTATTAACATGTCAAAATCAAAACTGATCAGCCTCCAAAGTAGCCCAAAAAATTCATAGGATCATAGGAGAACGGGCCAAGAATCAATAGACAGTAATGTATAAAGACGAAAGTGGCAGTGGATTGGTCACACACTTCGAAAAGGCCCCAATTGCATTGCAAGTTAAGCAAAGGAAGCCACTCACAGAGGAAGGTAGATTGGGTCGACCAAGAAGCACATGGTATAGGACAGTCAAAAGGGAATCGGCACAGCTGGGGAAGAATTAGAAAGATTTAAGATTTATATTTACCACACACCGTGCACTATGGCGTGAAGGAGTAGTGGAGGCCCTATACCTCTTGAAGGAATCAAGAAATACGGAAAATGCCCTCTTTTTGACTTACTTAACGGAACAGACTTTTAAAATTCTGTTGTACTTTAAAGGTACTGGACTTACTATAATTTAGTTTTAATGGTCGAATTTTTACCTCTTGGCGATACAAGTTCAATGCTAAGAAGTAGTTCAGAACTGAAGATTGTAAGACGTTACTTATTAACCTAACTGGTCATGAGAGAAAATTGGATCAAAATCAAAAACCAAACGTGTATGGTTGACAAACTGTTTAAACTAACAATAAAAATCATTAAAAATAAACTTAAAAACATACATTTCTAAACAAAATTCAGAAATACTTTTTTTTTTGTAAAATTGATTTATTAATTAAATTCAATTTAATTAGAAAATGGTATTTCAGCAAATTTACATTAAAATGAAATTTACCAAATTTGATGAAAATCTGTTCACTTCAAGCTTGATTTAATTTAATCTGATGATGGATTATTATTAATAAACAAAAAGTATACAAAAAAGTATGTGAAAGATAAAATAAAAAAAAAAAATGTTCAGTTTAAATTCAAAATGAAAATACCCAACTCAAATTTAAAAAAACTCAAAAAGAATTTAATTACACACATGAACGACGGACGGGATACGATTGCAATCTTT
Organism: Meliscaeva auricollis; assembly: GCA_948107695.1. Taxonomy (NCBI): domain Eukaryota; kingdom Metazoa; phylum Arthropoda; class Insecta; order Diptera; family Syrphidae; genus Meliscaeva; species Meliscaeva auricollis. Next base: position 14,877,169 of record OX403616.1, on the reverse strand, counting down.
TTTTTAACACTTTTTAGACCATAGAACCTTATACATAATTAAATTGAAAAATAAATCCTTCAAAAAACAAAAAAAAAAGGATAAACAAACTTTAGGTGAGTTTCGTGTGTGGATAGAAACATTTTTGTTTCGATTTTTCAAAACACAAAAAAAAAAATTAACCAGAGAAATATTTTTAACAGCCAGAGTATAGAGTTTCTGCTACATGGTATTTATTTGTTTGTTTTCTCCTCACCGCACACGCAGGCCACTGCGCTTCTGCCCGCCATTCGAGCCGTGTGTGTGGTTTTGATTGTTTAATCCTCAACAATTTATGTTCTGTGCAATAAAAAAACATTTTTATAAAACTCTACAGAGATTTTGTGTGAATCAAAAAAAGAAATTAAAAACAAAAACAAAAATTCTGGGTATTCAGGGGCAATTCATAACATTAGAAAAGTTTGTATTTTTTTGCTCTCATATGGTCTCTATAGATACATCTCTGTGCTCGAGACAACTATGTTTGTATAAATTCATCTAAAATGAAAAACTTTTTTTTTTACACACACATAAATAAATAACACATACATATATATTGAATGAGAAACCATTAAATAACACCAAACCGAAGCTACGATGGGAATTTCAAAAGCCGAGAGTTGCAATGAAAAATCGGTTCCAAGTGAGTGTAACTAACATACATATAAATTGCTATAGATAGTTTGGTTGGATAGTTATGTCGGAATTCGTTGTTGCGAATGTGCGATGAGCACGTTCAGAGCAAACTAACGAATGATTCGGCCAAAAATACTAGATAAATGTGGGTCAACATACAAATGAGCACGGTGTGGTATTGATCTTTATGTGCATCCTTTAGGTTCACAATATACACTCTGTCTTATTTGATTGAACAAGAGTGTTTAAAAATGAACCTTTTTGAATAAAATTTTCAAAGGCTTCGAAAAATAGACAACCAACGCCTAATTTTCCATATCTTCGACAGTGCTTTCAATTTTGATTTGTGTGTAGCTTAAAAATAAAGCATTAAAATATTTATTTTAATTTCAGAGCCAACCTTTTAATTCCACTAGCAATAAGTGATTTTAGTACTATTTTAAACTTAGTTTATTTTAGTTTAAAAATTCCATTATTCAAACCATAAAAGCAATTTTTTTAAAATGTTTAGTCTAATCAAGTAACACAGAGTGTAGGTATCTCTAGGATTGAATAGAAATGTTGTATTTGAGTTTAAACAAACGTATGCGGTCGTTATATTGGCTCCGAAGCCAATAACGATTCGCGATGCTATGGTACATCTCTAATAGGAAAAACAAATATAGGTACTTAAATAATAAATAAAAAACTTCTCAAAAAAACTACACAGACATTTTGAAGCGCACTAAAACGAATACAAATTCCAAACTTTGCTACTTAGCCTAATTAAAACTTTTGGGCGGGGTCATCATCGACAATATGTTTGTGTTTGTTCGGCTGAATCAAGGCAAATAAAAACTAAAAAGAAGAAATCAATCAATAAGTTGTTAAGGCAGTAGCCAGCAGGATTGCTGCAGCTGAAAGGAAATTTTGTGTGTAATGGTATTCTGATGATCGGTTTTCTGCAGTGATTTTAAAATTGAATTACATTTATTTTTTATCAATAATTAATGATGCTACATTTTCATAGAAAGCTAAATTATAATAAGAGACATCAAACAGTTCAATGGGTTAATAGATTTTGACTTAAATTTGGTTAGAAAATTAAACATTTCTTTTGAATAATTTTTGAAACAGTTATTTTCCGAGCATTTAATGGTTTGTTTGTTTTTAATCAATTATGTTTCTTGAAAACAGCTTTAACGATGATTATGTTTAAATTCAGTGAGCAAGTTTATATATTTTCTCAATCTAGGTTTTAGTAACACAGAAATTGATACTTAACAGGTTTGTCTTTATTGTTACTCAGAAATACTCAAAAATATCAAAAATATCAAAAATATAAAAATCCTTCCAATTTGACTTTTTTATTTCGTCATTATAATTCTAGTCTATTCTGACAAAAAATAGAACTATATTGGTGATTATTTAAATCACAGAAGAAAATCGAGCCAATTGCATATTTGCTTCCACATCAAGGTTCCACAAGGTTACTTTTTAGAACATGTAAATTTAATGCTGCCAAGCAATGCAATTTTTTTTTTTTACAATTTCATTCGGGAAAAATGAGTTTAATCATTAAATTTGGTTTCGGTAGAAATTCAGCATTTTTTTTTTATTTTTGCGGAGCTTATTATCTTAATTTTGGATCGGGAGGCCTGATATTTTCTAATAACTGTTCTACATGAAATTCTAAATGAAGATTCTTATTCTTTGTTTATGAATGTTGTGTTAACGGTATTGTTTGAATAAATATCACAAATAGTGAATGGTCTTGTCTGTACTGATTCGCTTTAAACAACTTCTATTGACAAAATTGATGATTACTTGTTTGTCCAAATATCACTTTTTAATCCATATAAAATATGAGGGAACGAATCATTTAATCGTTTGCTGCAAGCAATAGAATTTTCTAGTAAACGAAAAGGCGTTTGGAAGCGAGGAGCATTTTCGTTTGCTGCAATCAAATCATAAAAATTTGCTCCAAACAAGTGGGTTGTTTTGCAATATGTTTGCTGTAATAGAATTACAATTTGTGTCAAATGTAATACAGTTGCAACGATGAAAAACTTTTGCGGGGATTGTAACAACTTTCGAGGAAATGAATTTCATTTTAAGGATATTCATTAGCTGCAAACGAAAATATATAATTCTCTGAGTAAATTTACAATATTACCCTCAAATAAACTTTCTCATTCTTATAATGAATGTTTTTGATCGAGAAATTACTTTTCATCGTGTTAACCATTGGTACATATATTTATATTAAGGAAATTAACTCATACTGGATTTCTCAAATGGTCCTAGTGTTACTGGAATCTAATCCTTCATATTATTTATAAGAAAAAAAAATTTCTACTCTGGTGTCCCTCAACGAAGCTACTTCATACCTCTATTATTCGTGATATTATTTTTAAACGACCTAATGTTGTGTTCAAAGTTTCTTAAACTGCCATAAGCGGTCCAGAGATAGTAATTACAGGCCAGGATACCTATCATTTTGATATCTGCGATGTCGAATTCTTGAAAAAAGAACGTTTAAATGTGAATACTTGAAAAAAGATTGCAGAGCCTTAGTTTTTTAGTATCGTGGAGAAAAATGTCACCCTTGGAGGTCACTTTCTAATCAGTTTGTTTCTCCACGCAGCTGTATGTGACACGCTGCCGTTAAGAAAACTAACTGCGGCAGTAAAAAATTATTGTTTCCTTGCTCAGTATTCGTTCTGCCGATTGAGGAGATTTAAAACAATAATTTAGTCCTATTTCTTAAAAGCGCAGAATTTAACTTATAATTAAGGATTAATAAGTAAAATTTTATTGTTGATTAAAAACTATCTCTCGGAGAATAAATTAAAGTAGATGGTGAACAAACATCAACTTAATCCATTCCGAGTGAAGAAAATCCAAAAATATAGCTTTTGACTCTCAAAAACATCATACCTAAATAAAATCTTCATAAATTAAAACTAGGCCGTCATCCAAATCGATTTCAATGACATGAACATTGTAAATGTTTTAATATAAAGTGGAATTCTATTTTTACACATACCTACGTGCTATGATTCGATTTTGCTAACGTCACACTCGTTTGTACCAAATAAGAATCATATCTAGCTTTCAAAAAGGCTCTTAACAGACAAGTTAAATTAAACACATGTCCCACACAAACATTCTTTCTACGTAATATGAACATCCTAAATAGAAGTAGGTATGACGTCTTCTGGCTACCTGCACCGTAGTCTTTTTAAAAGAAATAAGAAAAAAAAAATGCAGCACAAAACCAGCAACTAAAAATATCTCGGTGTCTATCTTCCCATCTCCCAAATTAAATTACTTCCATTTAAAACCTACTATGGCCACAGATGAGGAAGATATAAATTGTAATGAACACCTCTAGAGAGATAATTACCATTTAATCATCAAGCTTACGGTTGCATGACTTCACTAATTTAGGTCTCAGCAGTATGTAACTTAATTTTTTGCATTGCCAACCTCCAACTTAAAATAAATTTGAGAACAAACCTTTTTGCCGCAATCGAAAATTGTTCAGTAGAACAAAGCAAAAAAAAAAAAAAACACAAAGAGAAGAATAGAAAACCCCACACACAAAAGTTTTCCGCTAACACGAAATAATACTTCCTCCCCATTTCAACCCCTTTTTGCCACGGAGAATATCCTTCACATCTTTCTTCTTAATCTTATCTATTTTTCAGTTAAATAAATCTATGGGCTTCCTACACAACCAAGTGAGTGGAAAGTTTTCACTTCGTTGCTGATCCTTATACCTATCTTTTCAATTTCATGTTTTTTTTTGTTTTTCTTCTTAAACCAAAATCTTAGCTAGGATACTTGAGAAAGAAAAGACAAAAAAAAAACGGGAACAAAATATAAGAAAAAGCATAATATTCTGATTTCGCGCATCTCATCCAGTCACCATCATATTTTTGAATCAGATAAGGAAACGAAACTCTCAAGGCTGTTAGGGATGAACAGAATTTGAATTTTATGTTCCTTAGGGACCAGCAGCATCAGCAAAAAGCTAACACTCTCTCTCCCAGCCAGATGATCTAAAACTTTTCGTACGAACACAAACAAATTGCTAGAAGCATCACAATTGCGACGCAACCTGAAGCGGAGCAGACGAGAATAAGTTTTTCGCCACTTATCTTTTCCACCACCAACTCCGTTTGACGCCGCCGCCGCCATTGCCACCGCGCCACGACGCCATTGTTTATTTCATAACCAAGATTACGAATGCAAATAATTTAAGCAGCTCTCTGTCTTGGTCCTTGGTCCATGGTTTTTGTTTTACTTTAGATCATTTACAGTTTCTTAGATTTATGTTTGTATGCGTGTTGGAGTGAACAGGGATGACTTTTCAATGATGAATGACATCATGGTGATGATGGTGGAAAATTCAACTGCTAACTGCATCCTTTCTTTTCCGCATGTTTCAAAATTTCAGTTCAATACGAACACACATTAAAATTCATTAAACGAAAGAAAGTGTGTCATCAGATCTTCATTAACGTCATAAGGCTGTCATATTCCATCAACGTCAGAAAAAGAAACACTAATCTTGACGCACAAAGTTAAATCGACAAGAAAAAAGACTGATGATCATTTATAGCTATGAGCATCGTGATAAATTCACAGAAAAAAAGTCATCAAATCAAAGAGTTGTTTTTAGAAAGGAAAAAACGCACTTATACTTTAGTCATTTTGAATAAAAGCAACGCTCTTAGCAGTCATATACTAGTTTCACTTCCTTTCAAAGCTTTCAGGGAAGACAAATTATATACTTTTGTTTCTGCTTTACTCGCTGCAGTTAGTTTTGAAGACTTTCACAACAGGAAATGTATAGAGTATGAGTTGGATTCATAATTAAAAATTCAAAAGATTTGTAACTATTATGAGTTGTAGTGTTGTATTGTCAAGAAGGAGCAAAGTTGAATGACATTTTTTTTTGTATCTAAAGAATAGGTTTCTAATAAAAGAAGTAGGAAGTTGTTTTAGAAAAACAGAATTCTCCATGATACATTTCTTTGCAATCAAGCAAATAGAAATTGGAGTCAAATACAAATACTTTTTTTTTAATATTATGTACCTAAGTACAGAAGCTTAAATCATTTTTTTTGGGCAGGTCCTGCAGACGATATCGGGTTTTAGTGCTTTAACTATGCGGGTTTTTAAATAAATTATAATAGTGTTTTGAATAATGATATAGTGATACAAATTAACTGAACTCTTTTGATTCTAGGTTATAGTGGCAAGTGAAATGTTTGTGCCCAGTTTTATTACTGTGCCATTATTTTAAAAGGGGTTAACAGTAAAAGTATGACTAGTAAAAGTATGCTAGAAACATCGTATCATATTCGATTGAGTACATAAATATATTTTGAGGGTGACGTGAAATAATACCAAACGAAATAAAGCCAAATTCCAAAAATTTGCCTTTATTTCAGTTTGAAAAACGAAATAAGCCCAAATTCTCAGTTTGGCTTTATTTCGTTTTCTAAAGCGAAATTTGGTGTTATTTCGATCGAATTTTTCGATTCCCCAAATTGACCCTTTCGTAATGGCTTAGTATTTTTTTCACTCCTCATATCTGATCGTCAGTTTGGATTTTTTTAGTTATTATCCTTTTACAAATTTGGCGTTATTTCTATTACTTTTTTGGCATTATTTCGTTTTGGTAATTGAAATAAAGCCAAACTGAGAATTTGGGCTTATTTCGTTTTTCAAACTGAAATAAAGGCAAATTTTTGGAATTTGGCTTTATTTCGTTTGGTATTATTTCACGTCACCCTCAAAATATATTTATGTACGTTTCGAAAAACGAAATAAGACCAAATTTCAGATTTGGTGTTATTTCATTTGGTATTATTTCACGTCACCTATTTTGAGTACTTACATAAATATAATTCTGAGACAATTTTGCTCAAAATAGTGATAGCCAATACACCTTTGGCACCTTTTAGATATTATCAGGGGAGTTGCTGTACACAATTTTCAGCTTGTTAGGCTTAATTTTACCAAACAAAGTCAAGTTTTTAGAGTGTTTATGTTTATTTTCCGAAACTGTATCTCGGCTCCTATCAAGAGTAGCAAATACATTTGCATTCAAAAAAAGTTGTGCAATTTATATGTTAAAAGTACTGCCGCAATTTTTTTTTTCATAAATGAACTTTAATTTAAAATGGCGGGTCGAGCGATCTTTGAAGTCAAAAAATTGACGATTTCATAAGGGAAATACCCAAACAACATATAGGTATACAAAAATTAAAACGCAGCTAGTTGTAGCTCAAAATTTTGCGAATTGCAAAACTAAGTACCTACTACAAAATGTTTGAATTGTTTCAGCCAACACCCACCATTTTTAATTATGATTTATCTTGTACAATGGGCAGTGGAAACAAACTACAACTTATTTGAACTTTCAATATACACTTATTTTAATTAATATATAAGTACATTACTTTGATTGGTCAACAAAGTTTAATTATCTTTATAACATGGCAAGCTTTAAACACTTTTTATTATTTATTTGAAGTTTTAAATTTACTGGTCACTGTGGCGTATGCGTAACTATTATATACAGTGTTTTCATCCCTTACCAATTAATGAGACCTTTTCGTGGCGACCGTCATAACGCTCATAAGGTTAGAGGTTAAAATTAAGTTGATAGTGAAAATGGAAATAAAAACAAAGGGTTGTCACTTTTAAAAAGGGGGCCTTCAAAGTGTCATCTCTATTTTATCGAACAAAATACTACATCACTTTATCGCTCCTAACTTTTTAGTCTATTCAAACACAGTTTTTTTTTTTGTATTTTAAACAAAAATCATGAGTATGCAAAAAATTAATAAAATGATTGAAGAATGTTAAGCTAAAAATGTGGTTAACCTGTTCAAATTAAAAATAATAAAGTAACTTTATTTTTAACAATAAAATAACCTGAATTCTTATTGGTTTAGACCGTGTATTAGGTTAAGATCAAGTTCTAAGGTGGAAAAACTTTTTCCACATAGTTAAAAAAAAAACTTCTAAGTTTTTAAGATTTTTATTTATACCCCTGTAATCCCCTATAACGGTTTAAAATTTCATATGGGAAATGCATAGGATTTTATGTATTTTTCAGATCTTTATTTATCCCTATGCTCAGTTTACCTACTCGAAAAATGGGAATAGTTGAAAATTACCCTAAAATATGTCACTTTTCGAGGAAAAAAACCATTCTTTTGTTTTAATAACATCGATTTTATCAAAAAAGACAATTTTTTCGGAAATTAATTGTAAAAAAATATGCTCAACACATTTTTTTTTCTAAAAATAAAAAAAACAGTTTTTTTTTTTATATTTGCTCACAAATATTTTCATACCAAAATTAAAATAAAAATATTTAAAATGTTTTAAAAATTAGTATCTGAAAAACTTCCCTCTTTGTCATAAAATCGTGGTTATGACCTCTAAGATATTTCCAACCATATCCAATTTTTTTCGAGTATACTGAGAACAGGGGAAGATAAAACTCTGAAGCATACAAAGAATTCTAGGTATACATTTTCCATAAGAAACCTTGAGACAATGCTCAAAAAAAAAAAATTTGAAAAAATTAAATGATTTTTGTTTGTAATTGCATATTATCAAATAGTTTTCCCGCCCTAGAACTTAGAAAAAGGAGTAAGTAAGTACATGGGAAACCTGTTTAAATGCACAATAAAGTAGCTTACTCTTAGGGTCAAAGTTGCTGTGTACGTTGAAGACTCTTAGATCAAGGTTTTAAAAATAAAATGCAATAATAATATGTTTTAAAATTGTTTATGTAATGAATACTGACGTGGAGTAAAACATGGTCTGGGTAAATTTTTCATTTAGTTAGTTAGTAGATTCAGCTATGAAGATGTCTTCAGATAGTTTGTTAAGTTAGCTATGAAGATGTCTTCAATTTGTAGGTGAACTTAGGCCCTAAGGTTACCTGAGTCGTAATCTCGAGATCTACTTTATCTAGAAGGGGAGTCAAGAAGTTAACTCTTTCACCTCGACAAAAAATGTTTTTTTAAAAGGGAATTGCTCATTTCTGATCAAGTTTGTTATCAAATGAATTGTGACATTAAACATTTCACTCGTATGAGTAAAATATTTTCAAAATCATTAATTTGAAAGTCGAGATTTCTAAGTTTTAAGTTGCGGATAGCAATATTTATTGAAGTTAAGAATCTATGGACTGGGACTGAACTCGTCCATTGAACCGCTTTTGGTGAGGTTATCACCAACGCAACTGATTAAAAAATTTAGGTGAATCTGTTCGAGGCATAGTTTAAAATGTTTCAATTTTTTTTGAATCAACGCCTCTCATCTCACGCATAATTTCCCAAAAATGGCAATTAAAAAATTGTCAGATGTGACAAAATATGTGCAACAGTACATTTTTTAAATCTTTTTGTTTTTTATAAGTGAAACCCTGAAAAAATCTTTACATAATAACATTTATTTCTTTAATCATTAAGGATTACTTTTTAGTGATTTGTGATTTGCACACGCAAGTACTCACACATACATAAAGTCATGTTTTCGCATACATTTACCTATAAAAATATATACATTCTGACAAACATATCTTTCGAATTTGCGTGCAAAGCTTAACCCTTAATGACACGTTCAAGCGCCAGTCCTCCTGAATGTCTTCATGTTCATGTCCCACAGTGACTGGACTGACTAAAAACATGCAATCCAATCTCCGATGTGTCAACTTCTAGCCTTGTGTTAATTTTTCAAAAGCTCTACTACTCTACACCTTTTCAAAGGCAGTACACCCTTTACTATACTTTCATTCTACACATTTAAAAAAAAACTCCAATCTATAAAACCGCGTTTTTATAATTCTATACAATATATGCTTTGCACATACCTAGAACCTGGATATGCATAGGATATGTTCAACATTGTGTTTATATATGAAAAAAGGCTTGAGGTTTGTTTGTTAAAATCTAGTTTTACTTTTATGTGTGCCTAATTGCCTGGCAACGTTCGACACTATAAGGCTCTTCTCAGATATCCCCAACCACCAGCCATCCTACCTCAACCTCGAACCCCCATGATATGAGAACTAGTAAAATGATTTTATTTGCAAACAAACCTTTATTGATGTGTAGGGTAGAAAAGGGATCTAATGGCGATGGCTGCATTAGGTATACAAGACGACCATCACGGATGAGGATGAGGACGAGAACAACAGCAGGGCCTGAGCCTGTGCTGTCGATGTAAATTACTGCAATTTGACACCCTCAGGGGAGCTTTGTAATCGGTTATGAATTTTGCAAACAATCAATGCACACCACCACCAGCACCAACCCGAGCCCCGACCAATATGTGGAGAGAAGAAGGACGTGTATAGTATATGTAGTGTCCTGTTTATTGAAAGTGTATCTGTGTACGTACATGCATGGCAAATAGTTAATGAATGCACATGCACGTGTATGGAATGGTGTTGAAATGCATTTAAAGGGTTTTAATGTGATTTTTCACTTTTTATATTGTGTAAGTGGAGAGGAGGTTGTGAATGGGTTCCGATTTTATAGTTTCTGGGTTTAATTGCCCATTTTGAAACGGATTGTTGCTAGTTAATTAGGTCGATTGTGCGGTATGGTTAGGAAATTGAAAGATTCTTGCCATAGGTGCAGCAGTGTATACTGATAGCTTCGGGTAGTTATTTTTGATTAGCTTATTGCATGGCTCGCTAAAGTGAACAGTTTCGCTTTTATTTTTTTCTATTTTTTTTATTAAATTGTACTTTTTCGGTTCGGTTTTGCATGATTAGGTAGGTACATTTTATTTTCCTTGGTTATTTGATGGAAAAATGAAATGAACATTGAAAGCTTTGAATTGTTTTAGAAGTAGGAAATTTTATGCACGATGGGTTTTATACTTTTAAGGGAATTGTAATAATGATGCTGCCTATTTACTGTTCTTATTTTATGGTTAAAAATCCGTCAAAGAGGTATTTTATAGAATTAAAAGTATGTACTTTATGACTGAGTATTTGGAATGGTATAGATCGAAACGAAAGCGAGCTGAATTGTTATTGTGTAAAATAAACTTTATATGCAATTTTAAGCATTTTCTTTTTATGTTAAGAGGCTGTCAATGCCATATTTGCCTTTTAAGTGATCGATCTGACACTGAAGCTATCAGAATTTATTGTTGGCAACAGATTATTATGAATAAAAGCGGGTGGCAGTCACCTCGACAATTGTGGAATATAGTAACGTACATGAAGTCATAAGACAAAATTTAAAAAATACGAATTACATTAGTAATTGTACATTTTTTTTTACAAAGAAGTGTAAAACATTATTTTTTACCGAAACTTTTAAGAATTTGGTATTCCAGTTTTTGGATACCTTCATTATTTGAAAATCAGTTCTATTGTTTATTAGAAAACAATTAGAAATATGGAAATTTGTAGTAGGTAGATACTCCCATACAGAAAAGTGTAATTTTTGGAAGCCTTTTGTATAAAAAGTACAAGAAGGTTTTATTCGAAATGGCTGAATTTCGAACTTAACCTAAGCTAGTCCCCAACTTTTGGCGTTTACAGTTTTCAATTATCTTGATTCTTACAAAAGTTATCTCGTTTACAAATTTCCAACGCCTACAACAACGGCACCCACAAACATTTCATGGTGTTTGACGATGAAATAGAATAATTCTGAAAAATATTTTTTGTAACGATCGCTATAGGTAGGTACCTATCCTTTACACTACGTTTACGGAAAAGTAAAATTAAGTGATTGATCTCACGCTGAAACTTTGAAAATTCTTTGTTGACGATAGACTATGAAAAAAACGGTCATCAGTTACCTCGTGGAATACATACTTCTGATCACTTCAATATATTCAGTAGTTTTTAAAAATTGAAATTGAGTTTACTCTGGATGCATTACTGACACCAATTTCTATAAATGTGCTCTTTAAAAGGTGTTAATGCTTCAAAAATATGCTTTAAGAACCAATAAAATTAATAAAATTGTCAAATATTTTTTTAGAGAAAGGTTCTTTTTTTCAAATCATTAATTTATCGAGCCCAGTACGGGCATCAGTTTTTCAAATAAATCGAACGAACCACTAATGGAAGGAATCTGATGATCGGTGTTACAGTCCGTGAAATAGCTTTAATACCAGCATATAAACTTGGTGGTAAAACACACACCTGTGTTGTTGTTGTTTCATTCAAATCCTTCAATTTAAAATTTTATTGTAATAAATGGAAATAATTTAGTTTTAATTTGTAAGAAGAAAAGATTTCCTGTTTGCTCTATGAACGTTTTTGAGCATTGAAAAACTTCTTTCAACTACAGCCATTATTTCGGAGGCCGTATATTTAGTTACTCTGAAATTTTCTTGAAAAGAAATTTAAAATTTCTATCGAAACTTTAAATCCGCGATTTTTTTCTACAACATTTTTAAATTTTTTTCAATTTTTTTTTTTTCATCGACCTCCCAGTAAATAGCATTAACTTTAACTAAGGCATCGTTTATTATTTGCATGTAGGTGGTACGTTAAAAGTTAAAGAGCATTTGTCTCCAACTTCGTTATTGATTTCGAAAACAAAACTAATATTGGCGATACGCAGCTATTCACTTACACAAATATGTAGAATCCTGATGCCCTCATACAAGACATTCGAAAAAAAATAATTCATATTGCCGGATCGGATCGGATTTTTTGTTTTTTTTTCACACGATCAATTGATAAAAAAAGAATGATAAATAACAAAATTAACATAAATTAATAAAACATAAATTGATGAATTAATTAACAATCACGACAGTTAACACTGGTCCGAATTCCGAAATAATGACTTCTTGCGTTAAAGTCGACAGAACAGTTTAAATTGAAAAGTTTACACATACGGTTAAGGGGCTCATGAATGCCATAGTTTGTTCTCCACGTAATTATGACCATACGAAAAATTAGCAGTGTAGCACAGCGTTTCGTCTGTAGATTTTTCTTCGGTGTTGAGCGATATACCTCCACAACTACATCAGCAAAATTCTGGAAAAAGTCATTCTTAGAATGCTTAGGATTTACCATGACATGCATTGAGGAGGAGACTCGATACTGCATCCATGTCAAGAACAAAGAGTACTTATGTTATTAACTAAATGTCAATTGACTATGGTTTCATTGACTGTGCAGTTATATTTTAGAACTCAGTTTCATTTATAATCTGCATTAAGAATGTAAGGGAAAAGTTTCTATTTTTGGAAGGACAATGCTTCAACTACCTACGACAAACTTTCCATATTTCTCAGAACCAAATTTAATAACGCAACTACTATTTGCGGCAAAAAAGCTGGTAGGAAACAAACACATATAGTTAGTCGACCTTAAAAATGAAATTTCAGGGCGACTACTGTTCAATAAAAACCTATTAAACCATAAGGCGAGTATGTGCAAATATTTTTGTTTAACGACTTAAGGTTTTGTTCTTTTCTCACTTTCTGTCAAATAGTTTATCGTGAAACATTTATCTAAATAGATAGTTCACACAATAAACGATAGAACGAATTTCCCTATTTTTCAAAAAAAAAAAAAAAAATGAAAGGAAAGGAAACAACAATAAGCAAACGCATTGCGTTATGTCAAAAGAATGTCAAGTTTCCTATATAAAACGAGTAGATGATGATTGTGAATGTTGAAACGTCTAACAATGCGTTCACAACGCAATATTTTAAATGCGAAAACACATAAAGAATTTCAACTACGTACGATGTCCTTCGCTAAAGTTCCTTTCATTTGTCGTATATTTAACATTCTTGCATCTCTATTCACTTCAAACGCATAATATATCCTTTACATATTTTCCTCCTAGTTTTCTGTATTTATGTTTTTTTTATGATGTATTTTTATTTCCAACACAAAAGGCGTCAAGGGATTAAAAAAAAACTATTATAACAATAATGTAATAGAAATAAAAAAAAAAAAAAAATAGAATGCCAAATGATATCAAGGGCATCCCAACCATGACTTGCTATAAATATAGGTAGGTATAATGTTTCATATTATTCGTGCATCCTTGCACTTTTGCTGAGTAAGGATATAATATTTTGTTTTTGAACACTTCTGTGTTTTTTTTTTGCGTCTGTGCTTTTTTTTAATTTTCAAACATTTTTGTATAGAATATCAAAGATATGCAAAAGATTGTAAATGTGTTTCCGTAGACAAATAAAAAACAAAACAAAAAAGGAAAAACGAAAAACAACGACTAAAGGATAACTAACATTTCTGTGAAACTGAAAACCAATGCTTACTGGTTGAGTAGTTCTACTCTTCTTTAGTGCTGTTGTTTGTATTTTGTCAGAAATGCAATGATATGAGTACCTATACCAAGGATATATAGATAGATGCGAGTTTTCATTTGTTGTGATTGTGATGTCCTGAAGTTTTTATTCGCTTGTTATTTTGTGCAGTCTTATTGGATGATGAAGTCATTTCTTTAGTTTTATTTTGTGGTTGGTGGTGTATTTTTTTTTTTGTTAGACAAATGGATTTTTCGGATGCAATGTCCACGGGATTTGGAAGTAAATTGATGTTTTTTTTTTTGAAGAATTTATTTGTCAAGAATTTAAATTGGATAAATCATTTACAAAAAATTAAAAACTTTTGTCACCTCGTTGGTAATATAAGAATTTTAAAACATTGCTTAGAATTGTCCCTTTCTTAAACCTCTTTGATCTCTCTCTTATCGAGTTCAATCTGAGTTTCCTAAGTCTGATCTAACTCAGTTTCGGAAACTAGTGTACCGCTGGAAAACAATATCAGCCCAAACTGGTGAATCTGAGCTTATTCTGGTAATTTATGCAGACGAGCTTGGTTAATGTTAATCAAAAATAATAAATCACAAGCGAATATGGTTAATATCAGTAGAAATTAGTAAATTTCAGAAGAATCTTGCATGACACTAGATAATTTTTGTTTTATCAAAGCCGGAACACGGTATCAGGTCAATTTGAAGTACAACTGGTATATTACAGGCAAAACTAATAAATTTCACCCAAATCCGATAAATACCCTGGTCTGTAACAAAAATTGCTTTCAAACCAAATTAGGACTTTGGCACTTTGAACCCGAATCTGAAGTCAAAACTACCCTAGAACGTCTAGTTTTCGATATATGCTAATATAAACATGTCAAAAACCATCTGTCCAAATCATTTTTAAATTCGCTATCGGCCACGCGCAAAGATATTGCAAAGTGAAATTTATTATTTGTCCAAAAAAATCTTTTTAGTCCAATCAAAGTGTACTTAGAGATGGAAACTTCTGAAGTAATAATTTTAAATGGCTAACTTTATGTTTTTTTTTGGGATGCTGAGCACGAATCGAATGTTATCCAACAAACTTTATTACAGGAAACATAAGAAATCATTGAAATCCTTATAACAAATTGTTTTTTTTTTAATGTTTTTGGGGCATAATCCAAAACATGAAAATTTTTCGCTAAAACCGTTTATGTAGAACAAAAGTTGACAAAATTACTAAATTTACGTTTCTTCACAAATAATGTTAAAAGTCCATAAAAATCAGCCCAAAAAATCCTTTTTTATTGATTTTCTTCTGATTACTGCCTTCTATACACCATAACTAGCTTGGCCAGTACCAAGAGTATAGAAAACTTACTATCCTCTAAATTAGATTTTTATTTTGCAGCGTACATTTCAAGAACTACGAAATTTTCTTAAAATAACGGTTTAAAATGTGACTATACATTAATGAATAAAAAAATAAAATCTGGTTAAAGGTCTTATATTATGCTTTGTGGAATAAGTCCTCCAACTGAATCTAACAATCACATACAACACATTTTTTTAAAAATAAATTAAGAAAAAAACTGTACGTGATAGAACTTTTCTGAAAAGTCTATTTCAGAAAAGTCTGATATTATTTCAAACAAATTACATATATAAAAAAACAAAAAAAAAACTTTATTTCTGCCGACCATATCAGCAAAAACTGGTAAATTTCAGCAGAAACTGGTAAACTATTTAACATTTTTTTTTTTGGTTACGTAGGATTTGTTAAGGAAGTGTAAGCTCTTTGGGTTTATGCATGAGATAAAGTTAATCTTGAAAAAACTACTAATAAAAGCGAAATGCAACAACTGTAAGAATCGCGAAAAAGAGACAGAAGTCGATTTTTTATAACCGTAGTGTGGATTATGGTTATTTTCATTTCTACATTAAAGTACGCTTTTGATTAGAAGAGACTTGCACATCAGGTTTTCTTTTGGATGAACTTGTTTTCAGGCTCTGCGTTGCTGAAAAGTGTGGTAAATGAGTGGGAGTCAGAGCCCAAAATAGAAGCTAGAGGGAAGGCTATACTTCATTAGGCGTTTTTAAAATCCTTTCAGCCAATTAACATATCATTCTATTACTAGGGTAGTTTTAGACCCTAGGCAGTTTTTGGCTTCCTTGAACCATCACTTAACTATTTCACAACCAATTTTAGTCACAAGAGTTGCATATGGTATCAGCTTACGAAGTTGCGACACGTTTCAAGGCGAACGACCTTAACTTTCCACTTTTCATCACGTTAAAATGTACTTAGTACCATAGCAAACCCAAAATTAGAATACCTACTCTCAAATTCAATACCTATGCTCATTTATGTGATTGAAACACAATGAATATGCCTAAAATAATTTTCTTAATTCCACTTGATCCAGGATAGACAGTTGGCTTGGTACGTAAATTAAATATTTAACAATCATTTTGTGGATTTGTGTTTCTGTTTTCCATTTGTTGGAAAAGTAAATTGCAAATTTTTGGTTTTGAAGATCTTAACAGACATTTTGCTATAAAAATTGTATTGTTTTACTCTTCCTTCACTATAGCATCACTCAGTGATTTCATTTTATCGATGGGGAAAATATACTTGAACTTGTAAGCCGATTAAGAATATTGTTCAGAGAAAAGTTTGTATTTTGTGTGCATATTTTCAATTTATCAAATTATTTCAAATTCATTAATCCTTTAAGAGAGAAATCGATTATTATGAAGTCTATATTTTGATTCACTACATTTCACATCAAGCAGTATTGTATAGGGATGGAAATATAACTTTCTTTGTTTTCTATTATACCAAGGGTAAAGCTTCGCCTACGCAAAAGGATTAATCATCACATTAGACGATTACTTTGCACATCATTAGTTTTCTTCAATGGCCGACAGTTTAATGTAATTTGGTGGTTTAGCTTTGCTCTTAATTCATTCTAAATCCCATCCTCAATGAAATTAACAAGTCAATCAGTCAATGTGAAATATACAATATTATGTAGAGAAGATATACTATACACTTTAAAGAGAAGAAACATCCCATCGCGCTATTATCATTACACATTTGCTAATTACACACAATTAATTAATTATAAAACTTAATAACAATTAAATTTAAGGACTTTTGTCTTTAATTCTCTAAATCTCCACACAGTTCATTAATTTAGCACTTAAAATCATAAAATAACAATTTAAATGGGGGAGCTTTCCTCCCTAATGGCATATTGAATTAATACTGCAAAAAAGTCATTTTTAAGATAATAAAGTATAATGCCAGAGATGGTTTTGAAAAAGCTGATGTTTAAGGGCATTCCGTATAGAGGTTTCAATCGAGTTACATTACACCCTGGATATTAAATGAGTAGATAATCATGTTTCCTCATTCGTAGTGAAATTCATTAAATTTCTGCAGCTAATTTTAATTGAGGGAAGATTGCAATAGAATGGTTAGTGATAGCATAATTGGAGTAATGCTTGAAGTAATCAAGAGAAATCTTAGGTTTATGGAGGAAAATATGATAGTTTACAAAAACCATGGGATTTTTTTCACCCTATAAATTTCAAAATTCAATTCAATATAATATTTATAATAGATTATGGATATTTTCAATCGTCTGCCAATCCAGTTTTTAAAGGGAAAAAGTAGAAAAAATTATTAGCAGGATAAGGGTGGTGGAAAAATTTAGGATAAATGGTATATTAAAGGAGAAACATAAATTTCTCACAAACAGATTGGGGGTGGGTGATTGAAAAAGTGGGGCAGGTGTCCAAAATCGTGTTTTTTATAATTTCTACCTACAGTACAACACGTAGCGAAGAAAGTTCAATTCTAGAGCTGTAGGTGGATCTATAACTTTTGTCGAGATAATTTTTCTATATAAGTTCAAAAATATTGTAAGATTTTGATTAAACTAATTGCTAATTGTTGTGTTTTTGATGAATTTATTTTGAAAAAATAGCCTTATTTTCAATCAAAAAAAGTTAACGAAAAAATGTTTGATTTTTGAAAATTTTGATATGGATTCTTTTTGGTTATATCCTCTTTGTAAAGACTAAATAAGAGAACAATACAGTTATAGCAAAAAGCATTTTCAAAAATTGAAAAAAAAACAAAAAAATTGTTTTTAAGATCGATTTTTCCGTAAATGACAGTAATATCGGCCGGCGGAGAGTGATCATAGAAACCAAATTAAACTTTTGCAAAAGATTTTGACTCTTTCATTTCGAATGTAGTATCAAAATTTCTCTAGCATGCAAAGTTTTTGAGAAATTGAATTTTGAACTTCCCAAAAACACTGCTTTTGTGATATTTTTTTTTAATAAAGAGAAATTTCATTTTCAGAAGTCCACGTCAACACTTTATACAATCAGTTTCCTATAAAAATGTATCAGGTTGGCAGCAATTTAGGTTTTGTTACGGAAACAATTTATAAGAAAAATTGTTTTCTCTACACGCGCGAGCAGCAAGTAAATATCTCAAAACGCTCACAGCCATAGAAAAACAGGCGTTAAATTGTTGGTCTTGAAGTAAATTGACTTAAATGGAGACAGAACGAAACGTATTGTGAGCAATGGAAAGCTGCTGCTAAGGGTATATTTCAAACCCAAATATCAAGGTCGTATAGTTTAAAATGCCAAACTGTCCATTTTGTTTCAAATCGAAAGCCGTTTAAAGTAGCATTGTTTTTAGTTAATAAGCACAATATGTGGTTTCCAGATCTATTTAAAAAAATGTTTGAAGTAACAGAATGGATTCTGGGTGCCGGGAGACAGAGACATTGCGGGTAGCTGCAAAGCCGTCGAAATCACCAGGAAAGGAACTATAAGACCAATTATAAATAATAAGGTGAATATTGGAATACTACTTGCTGCAGGTAAACTTATGCTAAAACAAGATGCCAGGGACAAAACAGATCTGGCCAACCCTAGATCCGAATCGTTCCAAGTTCTTGATGTCGCTAAGCAGATTGAATATTAGCTCCAAAACAGGTGTCATTACTGGACACTGCTTTATATTTAGGTATACACGCTAGAAGACCAACAGTCTTCTCAAATGATTTCTACAGAAGCTACATGGACGAGGAGAAAAAGGAAACAATCTCAGACCTTCTCTGTTCATGCCCCGCTTTATATTTCTTTGATGATAATAGCTACCTAATAAAGACTGACATTCACAGCCTCCATCGGCTTCAACTTGTTTAATTAGATGAACTTTCTCACATTTTATGTGGTATCAAAATGGACCTATTGTTGGCCTAAGTGTGTCAGCAGTTTTCCTGACAGCCACCTTAACATAACCTAAACTAACCATATGGATTACATAATTTTAAAACTCACCCCTATTATATGATGGTGCAATGCAGTTATAAAATGTTAGAAAGTGGAGTTGGAAACGTTAAGAAGTAATTTTTCCAAAGTTTAACTTATAACTTACAAAACGTAGTGCAATCTACGTTTTGATGTCTTTAGAATGCAAATCCGTCGTTTTTAGAAAGATATCTATGTAGGTATGTCCGTGTGTTTGTACTTTTTTACTTTTACCAACGCTTTAAGACAAAAAGAGATATTAACTCCAGATGAACTTTAACTTATAAATTATAACCTTTTGCTGCCCAAACTGTCACGTTCTGCTAAAGGAAGTTTGTCAGATGAGTTCAAAGTCCAATGTGGAGTCAGCCAAGGTTGTATACTATTCGGTTGTATATTTTCTGTTAGTGATAAGTATTGTGCTGCGTGCAGCCCTGTTAAATGTAAATGGTGGGATTCAATGGAGTTTGACATCTGGACTACGCGGACGATGTATGCTTACTCTGACAACAAGAGTGCACGGAGATGCAGAAGTCGTGAGGATGAAAATTAGCACGGCAAAAACAAAACGATCAGCCTCTAATAACTCAGCCGTTCAAGTCAATTTTTCTGGACAACCGGTAGAAAAAGTCGAATACTTTCAATACCATGGAAGTTTTTTTTTCTACCAAATGTGGAACCAAACAAGACGTCGACAGCAGTATTAAAAAGGCAATGGCTTCTTTCACAATGCTTTCCAAAATATGGAGAAATAATTCTATCAGCTTAAAGACCAAGATAAGATTGTTCCGCTTCAATGTTGAATCCGTGCTTTTGTAAGGCTGCAGCACGTATAAAATCTTGACTACTGTCACAAGTAAGCTGCAATCGTTCGTGAATAGGTGTCTATGAAACATATTAAGGATTTTCTGGCCCAACCGTATTTCTAAAGCAGAACTTCATAAGAGAACGGGTCAAGAATCCATGGACATTACTCACTCAGAAAATTGTGCTATGTTTCCAGATCACAACAGACTCAACAAGGTCTGAGGACCTTAGTAAGTAAGTATACTTTGATAAACGTTTCTCAAGGTTTTTGATATGCTACACTCGAATCCCAAGTCAAAATTTTCGGATTCAAGTTCAACACATCAAAAACCTTTAGGACCGTTTATCAATGTTTGGGCAACAATAAAAAAATTAAATTTTGTCTTATGTATAACCTAAATATCTTGAAAATAAATTAATCACACATAATGACGTCATGAATAACGGATAAAAAGATGGCACGGGGCTACAATCTGATCGTAGCTACCGTTAGGGCTGTAGTGACAAATATTATTTTAATTCACTTTGGATGGAATTTAGAGACCAATCTTCGGAATGAAAGAAGTAAGAAACATAACAGAAATATTTACATCGTTCGGACATCTGTCGTAACTCCTAAAGCTACTTTTTATTACAGTGTTTCAGGGAAAAAGCCAGTTGCATTTCTTCCAAAACCCAATTCTACCGTAATATTTGCGTTGTGAATGCTTAATAGTTTAATATTGAGCACAATTTCATTAAGAATAGAGATTCTATGAAATTTTATCATACAATTCACTTATTCAAAAACACTGTTCATCGGCATCTCGTTGTTAATCTCCTTCAATAATCCTAGTTCTCGCACTTTGTTATAACATATAAAGCGAAGTTATAATCTCTAGTCTTAAAACTCTTCAAAATCACTTAAAATTATGGTAAAATACAGTAAAATTATATCTAATTTGCCTAACTAATAACAACAAATCTTTGTTTATCACTTTTGACACAAACCGCAAAGCAAATATTTATGCAGAATCGCCTCAAAAATTGATTTAACACATGTCTAAATTCATGTACAGTTTGTTTTCTATGTTGCGATATGTTCTGGTTTCCATTTTGTCTAATCTCAAATCCCCGTTAACAAGCTCTCTGTGCATATTACCCATCATATGTATGTACATCTATATACAATGTTTCCATGTTTGCAAGCCATCATAGGTGCTGTTGGATATTATGTTTCGTGTTGAGAGTATGCTGCAATCCCTCTTCCATTTCCCACTGCACTACACATCATCCTAATATTGTAACAAGTTATGTTATTTTGAAATCTCTAAGCCACCCAGAGCAACGTGTCTTCCTTCTGCCATAAACCATCTAGGAACAACGCAATGTTTTGCACATATACGGAAGAACACACGACTTTGGTTATCATATCACAATGGAGGCTAAATGACGACAGAAGCTTTTCTCCCGTAGGGATATTCCAAAAAAAAATACACTCTGAGTCGTTAAAATAGGGTAAATTTTTCTAAAGAGAATTCGTTTGTGTTGTTGAAAAAAAAAAACGAGGCACACATTTGGGATTCCAGTAAAAGTTGAAGCTAACGTCCATAATATTTTAGCCTTTAGAAATGGAAGCATTGGTAAACTCCCATGAGTATTGCTGACCTACATCAAATGATGCGGGTAGTGTTTTTAGCTTTCATTTTGACCAGGCAGCACAGAAACCATCATCATCATCAGCCTAAAGGGGATAATATTGTTGCTGGTAGTAAATGGTAAAATGTTTCAACTTTACACCACTGATACTAACGCTACCACCGACACTACGACCATGGTGGTGAATGATTTCTTGTTTTGTTTTTCAGCAAATGCCCACCAGATATATTTTGTTGTCGAAGGAACTACAGTCAATTATATGGGATTTCTGTACAGAAACAGATACAGAGTGACACTTTAAAGCCAATCATAGACTCTAGGTAGGTATATCTACTTCTGAGCTTTAGTTGTGGGATGGAAAATAATCTAGCAGGTTGGACTGTTTTTTTTTTTTTTTTAACTTAGAAACTTCATTCTGTCGGAACGGAAGGTGCGAGCGCTAGGGTAAAATTAAATGGATCCATTGTTGTGGCAGGTTCAGTATAAAGTGGAATATACTTCACACATGTCACTGGACCATTAAGAGCATTTTAATTGAATTGAGTAATTTGTTCGAGCCAGAGTACCTACTTCGTTTGATGTAATTGATTTTTTTTTTAAAGTAAATTTGTTGATGCAATTGAACAGTAAAATGGATTGAATTAAATTTTAAACGCCCGTGCGGCATAGGTATTTATGTTGGACAGATACAAAGCAAGAGTATGGTGCACGTACTTGCTCTTGTAGATCATAGCAATTGCTAGGCATTCAGTTTTTGGTTATGGTATTATTGAATAATATTTTTATGAGTAGGTATTTTTATAAACAAAATGAAAGTACGAGTAGGTAAGATTAACAACATCTTTTAGTTGAGGCGATGAGAGGTTTCGTCCATACGAACTTACTCCGAGAAAAATTCGAGAGCTAAATTAATTTTCTAAAAGTAACGAGACTTGAGCGGTTTTTTCCCTGGACTTTTCAACTAACGTTGAACACTTATTATACAAAACAAACTAGTACATATGAAATTTTCATCATACTAATGTATTAAAACCAAAATCCCATTAGCTTTCAAAGTATTAATTATAAGAGAAACAGTATATCAACCAACATACTAACCTACCCTCAAGGTCTGATAACAAAAGAAAAACTACATCGGGCAATCAACAGCTTCAAACTATAAATCAGCAGGACCAGAGGGGATAGTACCAGCTGAACTTCAAAAGACTAGTGAAATTATTGTCCCAATCCTAGGGATGCTCTTTAATAGCTGTCTAAGCCTGGTACACAAATGGATCCGAAAGATCTCAGACCTATTAGTCTATCACCATTCCTTCTCAAAACTATTGAAAGAATGATTGATATCCACTTAAGAACCAGCATGGTTGAGGATACAGCTCAACATGCATACTGTTAGGGCAAATCGGTGGAAACAGTTCTTCACACACTGGTAAGAACCATCAAATACTCCCTCCATAATAAAGAGTATACTATGGCCGCTTTCCTAAATATACAGGGCACTTGCAACAATGTCAACACATCACGTCTTCACTGTCATCTCTGGGGTGGAAAGGTCACTTGGAGATTTTATCAATCAGATGCTAACTAGCAGAATTATCAACTCAACACTGGGCTATTTTTCTGCAAAAAGATCTGTCAGTAGAGGGACGCCGGCCGCAAGGCGGTGTCTTATATCCCCTTCTCTGGAACTTTGTAGCAAATGAACAGCAGATGTCCTTAGAAAAGAAGGGAGCTACAGAGTGATTACCTATGCGGATTACATTTCCATTGCCGTATCAGGGAAATATGCTAGCACCCTAAAAAAAACTCTTACAATATGACTAAAACAAGCTCAGAAGCTGTGCTGATCGGTGGGAACTTGATGTCAACCCGCAAAGAAGGGATCTTGTCCTCTTCTCTAGGAAATAAAAAAATTCCCCATACAGACCCCCCTCCATTGAAGGTATTCCATTAACATTCTCCGACGAAGCAAAATATTTGGGTCTTATTTTAGATAAGAAGTTGAGCTGGAAACCTTGCATTCAAGAAAGAGTTAAAAAGGCCACAGTGGCTGTCTTCTCATGTAAAAAAGCCATGGGGACTACAACCCGTATAACTTATTGGCTATATACCTCGGTAATCAGACCGATTCCAACATACGGCATGTCAGTATGGTGGACTGCACTGGACAAAAACATTAATTTAGAAAAACTAAATAAAGCCCAAAGGTCAGCTTCTATGTGCATAAGCGGAGCACTTGGCACCACTCCCTCCGCGGCACTTAACACTCTGCTCCATCTACACCCCTTAAAATATTCGGCAAACAAACGCCTTAAGGCCTCCTCATCATGGATAAACAATGATATTGGCCCCTCTATCACCGAACTCATTCAGATCAATTCCATGTAACATAGATTATACCATCCCGAAGATGAAGTTTGAGAAAATCTTTTAGGTAACCATGGCTTCTAGAAAAAGAAATTCCTGGAAGATGATTCAATCGATTTCTACACCTACGGATTGAAGACTGACGATGAGGTTGGTGGATGCGTATTCTCAGATAGACTTAATTCAAGTCTATCCTTTCGTCTTCCTAATCATTGTAGCGTGTTCAAGGCAGAACTTTTGGCGATAAAAGAAGTCCTGTCTTTGCTTAATGATATCAAACCAAGATATTCGTATTTTCTCGGACAGCCAAGCAACTATTAAATATCTACCAACTCAATAACAGCTTTTTTCTGCAGAAGCTGCATGGACGAAGAAGAGGAGGAATCTATTCCCCACTTTCTCTGAACATGCCCTGCTCTATCGCAAAGACAAAGACACTATCTAGAAGATTTCTACTATAACGACCCCAGCGATCTATCAAATACGAGTTTAGATATAGGTAATCTCACTCACTTCATAACAAGCTCGAAGTGGTTCAACGATTAGAAAGAAAGTTTCCTTAGATTCATATCACAATGGACCAAGCTATGGTCTTAGTGTATCGGCATTCCGTTGCCGTTGTCGTCCTCTACATTGGCTAAACTTAGCTCGAGTTTCAGTCATTTTGAATAAAACCGTCTTCTTATAAAAACCTATAAAAAAGTGACTTTTTTATGCGGAGTACCTTAATTTTCTATTTTTTTTAATAATGGAGGTATCCAATGACGCGTAATAATTAATTTTCAAAAGTGTTGGCAATATTTTATTTTTTATAAAAAATTTACACTTTTTTGTAGAAAATTTTTGACTGCCAATGTAATTTTTTTCAATTATTATTGCTTTTTCAATGACTTATTTTCTTAAGGATTTTTTACTAAGAGAAGTCAGTCACTGAGAGGTAACCTATATGGAGAGAAACTTAAAATAAATATTTGCATAGGAGTATTTTGATACAAGCTTTTCCAATCTAAGATTCTTGTCCTTTTTTTATTGTTTGTGAAAGATTTTCAGTGGTGGTGATAAATTGATTTGTATTTAAAATTTGAATAACGGAATACAAAAATTCTGTTTTGTTTTTTTATTTTATGTGACTGCTCATTGCTCATGCTCAAATTTTCGATACTTAAATATTTCAAAAATTGGTAAAAAGTGGAAAAAACAGTTTTATTTACTCTTTGCTTATAAATAATACCTACTGAAGTTTTCTAAAACAATTTTGTAAGAAATGCTATGACACATTTTTTTGTTTAAAGTTGTAAAATTAAAAAAAATACCGTTTTCCGAGTCGTATTAGTTGAAAATTATTAACATTTTTTTTGCGACACATAAAGCAAATATTATTTACTTTTAAAACATTAGTTTAAAATTTCATTTGGTTTATAGTACTAAAAACCCTTTAACCCATTTGATCCTTGCTTAAAGTGTATTTTCATTGTTCACTTCTTTTAATTTTATTCGTTGCAATCTTGTTGTTTTATCACCAAATATGTACTCAACTTTCCAAAAGCATGTTTATATAAAAATGTATTTTTATCTTTGAAGACATTAAAAATTTATAATTTTCAAAAATACTCTATTAAGATACCATATAAATAATTCCGATTCACATAACATACATTAGAATTCATAATATAAATATGTGGTGTTGAGGAGAAACGTGATAATTTAATCATAGCAGATTTCAAGTAATAGGTAGTTTTTAATTTTTAATTATTTCACATTTCTCCTAAACATCACAGAAACCATACACTCATCTAATGCATTCACACAAACATATATGTTAAAATAAAATTGGTCTTGTTTCTTAATAATTTAGCTTAGTTAAAAAAAATATTGACAGAAGAAATTAAAATAAGACACACATATGTAGGTAAAGCGAAAAATTCCCAATCTTTCGAAATTGTAACAAAATAGCGAACGATCAAATGCCATTCACTTTTATTTGAGTATATAAATCATTTTTTGGATATATTTATATAATTTGACACACCAAAATAGAAAAAGGCAAATATTTCAAAGAAAATACATTAAAAATATAAATTCATAAAAAAATGGATTTGCTCAATTTTTGCGCAATTAATAAATTTTTATATTAATAAATTTATTTTTTTATTATAAAATATTAAATTTTGATACAAAATATTTGCCTTTATCAATGGAATAAAATCACAACACTCAAGTAACATTTTAAACGGACACGGTTACCAAATATTGTAACTAAAATATACACTGTTAAGCATATTTTATTTTCAGAAAACAAACATAAAAAAATTATATATATAGTTATAGTTTTTTTTTTTATAAAACTCAAACACAAACAATCAATAAACAAACACAAACTAAACGAAAAAGAAAAATCTTTTTTTTTAAGAAGTTTTTGTTGGCCAAGATGGATCGTCGTGTGCATTTTGAATGAACTCACCATCATGAAGCGGATCTATTGTGTGAATCATAAGCTGCAATAGGCCATGACGAAATTTTGCACCAGTCTGTGTAGTTCCACTACTGCTATTACCTGTCGCTCCACTACTCGAGCCAGCTGGCCCAGATCGGGTTTCCGATGCTGCCCGCGACGTCACCGAACCACCCGGTTGTGTTGCCATAGACGTTTCCGATGAATTCGCCGCATTGCCCTGAGAGGGGAAATAGAAATTTACAATATTAAGAGGAGAACGTTTTGTTTTGTTTGTTTCATAAAATATAAGAAAAAACTAGATTTTTTTTATTTAAGTTTCGTTTTTTGAATTTTGTTTATAAAAAAAAAATATTAAGTAAAAAATTATAATTAATTTCTTTTTTTATAAAGAAAAAAAACTAATAATACAAATTATTTACTTTGAATTAAATTTTGTGATTTATTAATTAATTATTTTTGTGAAACGCAAATAGTGTCAAATTGTTATTAAAAAAAAGCGTTGCCAGATAGATACAAAGCATAAATACAAGTTTAAATTTTATTTCAAAATGTTTAAAAAAAAACAAAATTTACAACTAAAATTAAAAAAACGAAAAAAATCCATTAAAAATTCATATTAAATCTTATTAGTTCTTTTAATAAAATATGTTCTTATTTATAAATATTTATTTTTGTTTTCTTTTCTTTAATCATATTCAATTAAGCGCAGTGGGAAGTTTTTAGTAAAATAAAATAAATCAAATAACAAACGGTTAATTTAATTTTTTTTTGTATATATAAATAAAATCTCTAGAACCAGGAATATGGATGAGAAGATAATAGAAAAATAGTATATTTGTTTTTTTTTTTTTTATTATTATGAAGATGGTTTAAATTTGTATAATTTTGAAAAAAAAATAATATAACTCAAATGAATCAAATTTATGTTTTGTTTTTTTTATTAATTTATTATTTTTTTTAAAGATGGGAATGATGCAACATCAAATCAATCATCATGCTTTGAAAATAAAAACAATAATTAATTAAATAGGACTAACAGAAATTGTTTAAAAATATCTATATAAATATGAAAATATTTAACTCTGTTTAATAAAAATAACCTGTCTTTACTTAGTGTCCTCTTGTATTTGTTGTGTCCTCCTTAAAGTGATTTTACAAATGAGAATATTAAATTCTTAGAAATATTATAGTTTCTCCTTGAAATTAATATTCACGTTTTTTTACTGTTGTTGTTTCGGTAGGAGGAAGCGTTTAGAAAGATTGAGATATTTATTTAAGTGTTCATTGTGCATGGTTATAAAATTGATATTTTTTGTGTATAAATTGTAATATTTATAAATTAATAATATAAATTTAAAATAAAAGTGTTTAAATAAATATAAATTAGCAGCACTCATATCGAAAGCTTGCAGCAAAAATGGTGCAACAAATATGGTGCAGTTAAGAAGTGCAGTTTTAAATGTGTTTTTATTTAAATGAATCTTATGGATACAGATGCGGAAATCTAAAGTAACTTGTTGGTAGTCTTATTATTCCTTTGAAATAGGTATTTTTTTGTAGTTATGAAACTTAGTAAGCTTTAATAAAATACAATCGGAGGTCTCTTATTGATAGAACTTGCAACAAAATCACTGGCGGTGACTACCAACCAAATCAACCCATAACACTATCGACGACCGACGCGACGTTGAGCTTTTTTCTGCCATCATCAAACCTTTTAATACACAGACAGAAGTTGATTCAAAGGCTTTTAAAGGTTCTCCCAAAGAGCACTTAACACTGCGAATAGCAGCTTTGGCGCAGTTTATATCAAACTATAATGTTGAAACACCAAAATTCCATCAAATACTAGACTAACATCTAGTTCCAGAAGAGACAAGCTCGATGGTTACTTGGAAAGAGTCTGGATGTGATCCACAATGGTTACTTCTAATTGGTTAAATTGGAAACTGAAGATCCGATGTTATTTTGGTTAGAACTTCAAAAACCTTAATAAGTAATTGTTCAGTATTAAACTGAGCGAAAACTGAATTAGAATTTGAGTTTTGAACAATATCTAATAGTTTTTGTTTTGTATGTATAAATAAAATAGTCAGTTGATTTTTGTTACTAACCTTATAAGTTGTTAATTTATTTATTTTATGTATTTAGAATAAAAGTATCCTGAAGTCAAGATGAGTTTTTGTGTGACTCGAAAAACACGATAGGAGAATCTCGTTTGGTTGTTTTTACAGTTTTGTTCGCTTTAAGAAAAGCTATGAATTGAATTTTGCTTAAAACCTCATCAATTCTTAACTAAATGCTTTATGTGTAGACAAAAATCCACTTGGAACTGAGATCTTTATCGGTTCATAAGATATTTGAGAGAATAAGCATTTTTTAGCATTTTTTGGTACAATTCAATTTATCAGAACTGTATTTAAGGTAGAATAAAAATTGTGTGGAGTAGATTCCATTAGCCGTTCTCAAGTTATGGGATCAAAAACTAATTTCTTAACAATTTGTCGTACTTAGCTTTTTTGATTAAAAAAAATGCTGACCATTTTTTTTTTTGTGTTTAGAAATTCTTATCAGTTTTTTTATTACTTCATAAGGTAATAAATAAAATCAGCCCGAAGTCGATATCATTATTTTATCTAAAGATATGTGTGACCAAAGTCATTTTAAAACTACTTATTTTTTCAATTTGTGCTAGTATAAAACTGCTTAGGTATTAGATATCCTTGATTCCCGTTTCTTTATCTCTTTCTTTATTCGAATTTGATATTTTTATTCGAGTTCCAGATATGGTGACGAAAAAAAAAATTTAAGTACGAACGTACAAACACACACAAACATACATCTTTCTAAAAATGACCAATAAAAACGTTGAGATATGTATGTATGTCAGGATTTTTCAACTCAGCAAATCGTACTACTCACAAAAACTTTCATTAATACAGTACCTACATTCGTGATCAGATTCGTAGACAGAAAGTTTTGGGGTAGTTTTGATTTCTTTCTTAGTTTATGTTTTTAGGGGTGCTGAAACCAAGTCTGATGGGGTTTGCCAATAAAACTTCCTGACGCAACACGGTCAAAAATGCAACACGCAAAATCTTCAATGGTTTTGCAGTTTTTAACTAATTTTACCCTGAAGGATTAGTTTTTAGAAGGTACAACTATTTAATTTTAGAGTTGTAGAGCTCACGAAAAATTGTTGGTTTTCGAACATTTTGAAATTTCGTTTTTTTGTTTAAATCCTATTTTTCTAGATTCTGTAAACTACAAAACAGAAACTGCGGAAAATATTGTAAGAAGTTAAAAAAACACGTTTTGTAATATCGATTTTTCCGTACATTACCGTAATATTAGCTAGCAGGGAGTAGCTATAAAAACCAAATTGTAGATACTTTTGCAAAGAATTTTTACCTTAAAAATTTGAATCTAGTATTCGGATTGGTCAAACATGAAATTTTTCGACAAATTGAATTTTGAACTTCCAAAAATATGTACAATGTTTTTGTAAAGTTTTGGAAAAAGATAAATTTCGATTTCAAAAACAAGCAAAAGAAATCAAAGTTAAACATTAAAAATTTGTTCCCAAATACGGAAATTTTAAAATCAAAAGCGTTTCCACATTAAATACGAAAAAATCGAAAAGTGATCATCACTACCAGTATACGAACCAGCGATGCTTGAGTTAACAGTCGACAGTGTAGTCGAAATTAAAGTTTTGTTTTGTTGTGAACGGTTCATAAGAAAGTTGCTAAAGAAGGTTATTTAGGACAATACTCTGTCCCAAAAATATTGTTGGTACACATCTTATGGGGAAGCTATTTTCAAGCTTTTTACAAAGTCCTATTTTCTCTGTTACTGACAATCTTTTTGGGACAGATTATTAAAAATTACTGTAGGGGTTGAGATGTAAATAAAAAAATAACTAACATTTCTCCTTATTTACTAAATATAAAAGACTTATAGAAAAACCTTTGCCCGAATAATCTGAACCTAATTATTATTAATTCCTTAAATAAACTTGTATGAGTTAATAATAAATTACTTGAAAGAAAACGAAAAATATCTAGAAATATAAAAACGTCTTTTTCAATATCAGGGAACCAAATGCTTTAATGCCCTAAGAAACTACGATCCTCTGCTCTCTTTCCTCAACATTATTAATTTGAAAGAAAAATAGTCTTCAGCAGTCACAGAATAAGGAACCTTATTTATTTCATATTTTACATATTTCGTTTCCTTTTTTTTGCTTCCTCTCAAATTTAGAAAACTTTTCTCTTCACCATCTGTTACGTTTTCTGTGCTATTTTTCCATTTATTTAATTAAAAGATGGAAAGAATATTTTAAGTGAAGGCATTAATAAGAAAAAAAAAATTAAGAAAAATAAAATTCAAGAAAATGCAGCAAACCATATAAAAATATACACAAACAAAGAAAAGTCGAGATTGAAACTGAATTGAATTTCAAAAGGATGTGATTTAAAAGTTTTTTTTTTTGTAGGTACTCGTATATTTTGAAGTAATTTACTGCAGCAAAATAAAATAATCATGAAATCCTTCGTCATAATTACATAGTCTCATAGTTCTAAGAATATAGAGCGAAAACCAAAAACTAAAAAAAAGGACAAAAGTGGGACAAACATTATAATAAGCAGGCAAAGTGTGAAGTGAAAGTTTGGAGATTCATTTTTGATGCACAATTTCGTTTCTCATTTTGAAAGAAGAAGGTAACTTTTGGATGGAATGCGAGGTTTTTTCTTCAAGGAGATCTTATTAAATTCTTGATGGACAATTATGTAACTGTCTGCTGAAGACTGAATTGCTTATATAGGTATCTGCAGTGAATTAAGTTTGTTGTAAATTAGTTGTAGAAAATGTGATTTGAATGCCAATAAATATTTTACTTAATAAAAAAAAGAAGCTGATAGAAGTGCCACGTAATATCCGTATAACATCAGTGTGAAAGCTGAACTGAATACTGTATCACTAAAGAGTTTCCAGGAGTACAAAACTTAAAACAACATCCGGTGAAAGTTGTAGACGGTTCTTTGCTTCATTGGACCATTGGGATGAAAGCTAGCTCAGAAGGTGGAGCGACCATTTCAATAAGGATGTTCGTCTCCGATGCGCACCCAATACCATATGACCCATTCCCGAATAGGGTTCGTACCGCCCATGAAAGATTAGATCATTCCTGCGATAAATTTACTTATAAAAATAAGGTGGTAGGACTCGATGGTGTTTCCGCACTCTTAGAAGCAGCACCAATCGTTACTGAGCGAGAATTTTCGTTGTGGATATTTATTGCAAATGCAATGGATCTTCCATGCATTTACCAATGCAGCAAAAAGTGGCCAGTTCCACTTTTTCCCTTTTATTCTGATGTGGCTGTTGCTTGCCAAACAAATGAACTCAACCCATAGTGTCAAATGATTTGACTAAATTGTAACAAAAGAACTGTCATCCCAATGAAAAGATTTAGTTTAATTTTTCTGTTGAAAGCAAGATCTATGAAAACTCGACCTTCTTCATTTCACTTTGATCCGTCAACTCTGTTTTCAACAAAAAAATTAGCTTCCGCAGAATATAGCCCATTTGGAAAGACCATACATCAGTTTGTAGGAAATAAGAAAGTTGTCGAAAGTTATCGTGTGCTGGCTTGGTGAATCAATTTTTATAATGAGTCTCAGTACAACAAAAACCAAATTCGGAGGAATTGTCACCACTTGGACCAAAACGAAAAAACGCAACGAACAAGAAAATTATTTATTTGTTCAAATGCTACTTCATTTAGCTAACGTTTTGAAACCGCAACGGTGTGCTTTCATCTCACCTGTTGAGCAATCAACTTATACAAACTGCTTAAAATTTATTTCTTAATGTAATTTGAACTTTCTTTCATTTGTAGACGACGTTTTTGATATTTGAATTATAAAAATTTTACTTCAAAATTTTCGTTTTTTTTTTTTAATCCAAAAACCGGTCGACTAGATAATCCAATTATCTCTCAAAATCAATTTTTTTTAAATAAGTCATTAGTTAAGTTCTAGACGCTCCCGCGTATGACGTTGAATTTTCGCAACTTTAGTTGTTTTTATACCTTTTTGCAAACTGTACACAGTGCAAGTTTTTGATAAGATAAGCCATACAAAGTTGTTATTAAATCGTTACGTTACTCAGAAGAGACGTATTGGTGCATTCAATATGCTCTATTTCTGGTCCCCGGCGTTTTTGGGACATGTCCTCATATTAGGAAATCAAGTACTAGTAATAAGCTTTTCTATGAGATACACCTCAATGCTACTGTTGGTTTTTATAAATGCGGATAATTTTATTTACATATAACCCAGTATATTATTACGTTGTGTCAAAAATAAATATTATCAACACACCAATGCATGTATAAATTCTCTCAATGACCTCCATTTGGATGTGTGTGTGGTTTTTAAAGTTAAAATTATTTTTTTAAGAAAAATAATTAAAAACAATTGAAGAAAATTCCAAAAATAATAAATATAAAAACTCTTCCATCACATTAAATCACAAGAGAATTTTCTTTTTGGGAAATTATAAGTTTTCATTGTTTTCTGCAAACAGAATTAACAATAATTAAATGAAAAAATAAGAGGGTGAAAATGAGTAAAAAAAACAAAAACAACATATTTCATGAAATACTCATTACTTTGTGAAATAAATTTTCATTTTTGTATGTTGAATAAGCACAGTTGGAACCCTCGAATCCGTGTCATCAGACGTGTGGATTTTTGTATTGTAAGATCTATAGGTGTGCAAAGCGAGGTTCTCCAAAAAGGCAAGATGTAAATTTCTGTCGAAATTCCGGTCGTTACAAAATTCTGTATTTATTTCCTGTAGGTACCTGCCTATTTTTTTTTTATAATTCATATTAAACAACCTTATACAGTCAAGACATAATATTTTTTTTAATTTAAGTTTCTTGGAATCTGTTGCAAAATGATAAGAAATAGTGTTTGATTGTAAGGATTAAGGAGACTCTGCTGTACTTTCATTAACATATATGCCATCCTGGCAGAAGGAACAATAACGAACAAACGAACGACACGTAAACAAGAACTTTTTAAAGTTCTTATTCTCCCTATTTTTGTTGGTTTGTTGTTGTTGATGTTGAAATGTATAATGTACGTGTATTTGACTTGTAAATATGTACATGTATGGACTATGTTCCCACATGTGCTTTAGTTTTTTTTTCTGTTAATTGTGAGGAAAATCATTGTACAAAACAAATGTTAAGTAGCACTTTGTAAAATACTTACTCTAACACGTTTTATGTCTTTTATTTTTTTTTTCATTTTTATGTTTTAAAAGTACTTTTTTAATTGTTTGGTCCACAGTTAGAGATGATGGGTTGAAAAACTGTAAGGTTCTTATTGAAGACAGTACAGGAAACAAATATACATATTTTAGATTGCAAAAGTAGTTTAAGTTTTAAATTCATTTCGGAAAAGTATTGTGTTGTTTGTTTGTTTGAATACTAAAATGAATTTTCATTAAAGAAAAGTAAAAGCAATGCTAGTTTTTTGTATGTGGTTTTCTTCTTTTAAGCCCCCATTTATATTTGATTTTTCTGAAACTTTTTTAGTGACTATGGGTGTTTTTTTTAAACTTTGTTCTCAAGTATAAGTCTCTGCGGACGGCGACGTACGAGAATCGGATACGAACAGATTTATTGTAATTAACCCTGCAAACGGAATAAGGTCAACGATAAAAGCAAGCATCTCATCTAGTTCATGGTAGCTTCAAATTTCTGCAAATAAAAATTTTCGAATTTGCGATTTGTTTAGATTTTGGAAGGTCACTTTTGAGTTAACTTTTTTTCAGCAAAAACTAGAGTATTTCAAAAAGGGCTTGAGTTTAAAAAATTTGGGTTTGCGCTACAAATTGTGGTTTCAAGAGCAACAATTTTATACATTGTCTTCAGCGGACCGAAATTACCCTTTTAAAATTGAAAATTGGAATAGAAAATGACCTATTAGGCTTCAAAATTAATTTTTTGGCCTCAAATTAGCATTTGAAAAGCTACAGCTTTGCACATCAAAAAAATTATAGGTATCTTATTATCTGATTTTCGTCCGCTTACTTCAGGATTATTTTAGCGGGATTTTGAATAACTTAAAAAGTATTGCAGCTATAAAATCGAAGTATTTGCTACTTTAAAACATTTAAAAAGCTACAAATTTGGATGCCAACCAAAATTATTTTATTTAAATATTTAAGATTTTGTCCGCTAGCTTCAGACTGATTTAGGCAGAAAATTCAATAACTCAAAAATCATGTTGGTGCAATAAATTTGCCTTCAATTTTTGTACACGCCACAAAGCGTCCACCAAACACTGATTAACGTGAAATCGAGAAAAAAGAAGCATGCTATTCAAAAGTGCTGACATTTGACCAGAAGGTAAAAAGAACATTACAAGGAACATCGTAGTGGAGTAATAGTCGATGTTGAGAATTTGGAGAAACCATTTCCTGAAACTGAATACCCACTGCCAGCCAGACTAGATGGTTCAAGGAAGTGGAGAAATCATTTCTAAACTGAAGTCCTTCAATTTGCTGAAAGCTAACGGTTTCGTTGAGCACCTATTGAAAGCAGCAGTTGGTGACCTGGTTGGAAGTTTATTTCCACTTATTTGCAAAATATGGTCAGACGAAAGAATGTTCGCAGAATGGGACCTCAACAGAGATACATTTTAAGCTACATTAATAATTAAAATTGCGTTAAAGATCCTAGAAAAAAGAAACGTCTAACGAAATCTAGTTTATGTGATGAGTACACGGTTCCATTAGATTTCATAATATTTTTGCAAACGAAACGAACAAAATTCTTGTTGGCTGATGCATCTGGAGGGCTTAAAAGGCAACTGTGTGGCACTGTTCCCTCTTGAGCAACTAAAGTGCACCAGACATGCACTTTTTTAAAAGTGGATCGTTAATAAGAACGTTTTAGACTGTTTTGGGAGAAGAATTCTTCATATTATATTCACGACAGATTTGGGATAATTTAAAATTTAAGGGTGAATATAGAGTATATATAGCTGATAGTTGATAGTCAAAACCGACACTTTTGCTTTACTTAAGGTGATTATGAAAACGAGAATCTTTTAGCGATTGACACCTATTTAGGTGTCGTTTTCGAATATTTCTTGGATTTTAAAATGGATTTCTTAGAAATCACATTTTTAGTATAAAGGAGTGTTAATAGTATAGAAAACAATATCATAAAATTTCATAAATATGTCATTTGAAGATTCATAAAATGATCACAGCGAATAGTAGTTGAAAATCAAAAATGATTATCAGAAAGAGCGACAATCAATTATCACTTTAGGCGATTTTCCAGAATTTTCCAAGCTATCGATGGCTGACATTTCAAA
Source organism: Meliscaeva auricollis (assembly GCA_948107695.1). Lineage (NCBI taxonomy): Eukaryota > Metazoa > Arthropoda > Insecta > Diptera > Syrphidae > Meliscaeva > Meliscaeva auricollis. The sequence goes on along the minus strand of OX403616.1, from coordinate 14,841,215 downwards.
TATATTGGACCAGGTATTCAACTAATGGACTTGGTGAAAGATAACAACTTGTTCAAATGTTTTATTAATCTTGCTTGTAAGTAAATCTATTTGAAAAAAAGACCTTCGATTTCAAAAGACGTATCTCAAAATAAGTCTCAGCTGGGAAAGGTGAAATATAATTCTGTCGTCTCATCAAAAATGTTTAAACAGTATTGGGATCTCAACAGTACAGCTGATATAAGGTACCTACTTTAAAATCTTTTACCATTTGAACACGTCACCTAAGCAGAAAATTTGTTAATACAAAAAAATTAAACGAAATAAATTATAAATCCTTTAAGCCACAAAAAAGAAAATGATAATTTTATTTTATAAATTTTACAGTTTTCGTTTGAGTTTTTTTTTTTTTATTTGAAGTAAAGCAAAGAAAATACACCACCACAAAACCACGAACCACATCTGGTGCAGGTGATAGAAAGTGAAAATGAAAAAGAAGAAAAAAAAAATCAAATTTAAATTGTGTCATCTTGTTTCATCTACATTTTTTTGTGGCTACATGTCCTGAATTGGATTTTAAATAGTTTCAGCTTTATTTTTTTTGTATCCTAGGTCTAATTGTAATCCTTCGTATATCCTCCTTTGGGCCATTGTCGTTTTTCTGTATGTTGTGTACATCCGAATGAGGGTGTTTGTATTGCGAGAATGAATCCTAAATGGCTTGAATAAGGATTTCGTTTGCTTTGAAATGCCCTCATCTGATGAGGGGTTTTTAGTTAGTTTATTTTTTTTTTTTGTTGGTTTGTTGATTCAGAGGACAACATTACTAATTGAGAAGTTTTCACATTTGTCTTGATAAAAGAGAACACAACAAAGCAGAGATTTAGATTATTCGTTAAGTTAACTTGCAATTTACAAAATACTCTCTCATACATACACACGTACACAGACAACAGAAAAATAACAGTTGTTTGTTTCTTATTATATGTGCATATTTTAAGTGCATATTTTAAGTAGACTTTTTTTTAAAGAACGGGATGCGAATTCGTTGTTTCAGCTTCAGTTTCTGTTTTTGTTTTTCTAATTTAACTTTTTTGCTTGTTGGTTGTATGGGATGTGGGGGTAACAAAAGACTCCAAGGGGGTTATGTTTTTAATTTTTTTTTTTTTTATTATTTTTACTCATGTATGTATGAACGTATCTTTTGTGTTTGTTTTAATATTTTGTATGTTTATTTTGTTTAATATAATGTGTGTTGTTGTTGTTGTTCTCTATATTCACTTCCTTGGAGTATAAAAACGAATTAAAATAAAAATTATTTGCATACGGTAACGAGAAACATCTTTATAGTTTATGTTTTGTCTTGAGGCTAATTTTTTATGAAGGCAACTTATGTATACAGAGTTTTTGTTCTGATTAAATATATAAAATAACACTGAGATAAACAATGTGCCTATGAAAATGTCATTCAAATAATAAGAAAAGCAAATAGTGTTGGTGATTTAGGTACCCAATTTTAAAATATTTGAAAATTAGTCTCTGAAGGCAAAGAGAATTTATTTTGTGTTTGTCATAAATGAATTTTGTATCATTCTACTCGTATTGCGTAATACAATCAAAATGTACGACAAGATCGCAAGTCATTGCTTCAAATTAAAGTAGGGGAGAGCGGGGCTTAAAGTAACAGGGGTAAGAAGTAACAGCTAAATAAAAACAAAGTTCCTGAATTAAGAGTTGCGTGAAAGAGAAATATTTTCGTGTTTTTCGTAGCTTTCTGCGAGTCTACTTCAATTTGGGATCGGATGTCAGGGAAGGAAGTTCTGCGGTAGGTGGCAAAAAAAATCCAGTTTGTAACTTTTTTTTTTTATTATTTTAGTCTATCACTTCACTCTAAGGTAGAACAGTGCTAAGTGTCTATTTTCTCAATCATTTGTGTTTTGGCTATAATTTTGGGTATATTTATTTTTTTATGATGGGATTTTGTAGTTGAAACATGGATGTTTAATTTAAAAAATATTTGGCTACATTATTTTTAAAGTTATGGGAGAAGCATCAGTTTTAGTAAAAAGTGTTACTTTAGGCGCCGCTTTCCAATAGCTGTGAATTTTAAATCTCTTAATGTAAATACCTACTTTAAAGCAAATAATTTTGATGTGTTCTGTGGTCCGATTTGCAATGAATAACGGAATTTTGGAAACTTTTAAAACAGAAAAAAAAAATAGTTTTCTTAGTTTTAGAGTATTTTTTTAACACGGATTTGTTTTTGGGTCGAAGTTGTAGCCAATAATGTAGATAATAATTCACGGACGTGTTTTAATACAAAAAAAAAACTAAAACATTTGGCGGTCTATTTCCCTATATTCAAGTAGGAGGGGCAATTTAAAAAAAATAATACTAAGAATTGTAAGCAAAAATATGTACATAATAAAAAAGCAATGACAACCTAAAAAATGTGTGATGTGTTTTTTTAATTATTAAAAAGGTTTAAATGTCTTATTTCCAAAACAGTAGGAAAATCTAGATTTGGTGAACATTTGACGAAGGTAGATTTTATGCAATGGATAAAATTCCAAAAACAACGTTTTTTGGCCAGATTTTGGGAGTGTTGCTTAATTTGTAAATACAATTTTGTAATCAGTGCAAAGGCTCTACAAAATTCCATTCAATTGGGGAGGTAATCGAAACTAACTTTTTTTCGGTGCCTAAACGTTCGAATTTCTCTATCTGGGTTGACATCGTAAACATTTTTTTCTTAGCCAATTTTCAACCGATATACATAAAAATAAAAATAAAAAAAATTTAAAAAAACTCGCTATCTTTTTAAATAAATGTTATTTTAGAATATATTTTTTTAAAACAGCATGTTGTTTTAACAAAATATACAGTAAAAAAAATAAAATGGGTAAAAATACGACGAAGCTAAATTTTTTGCAATGGATGAAGGTCGAAAAATCCATTTTGTGTCCCTAAATACAAATTTTTGGGGTGTTTTCAGAATTTTTACATAACGTTTTGTAATCAGTGCAACAAGGTCTACAAAACGTGATAGGTCTCTAGAATCAAAATCTGAGGCTTGCTAAAATAAAGTCGTTATTCAACACTTTTAAGGGCTTTCCCTTAAATATACTTTTAAATTATTTAGGAAAATCCATGTCATTATGCTGATATGACACGAAATTTCCCAGACAGTAATGTGTAAAAAAAAAATTAATTTCTATAGGAAGACAAAAAAAAATTGTATTATTCAATCTTATTCAGTCTTAAATCTATTGTACTTTGAAAGATACTCTATCTACGATGTTTCCGTTTAATTCACCCTTAGGGGATTCTTGCTCATCTAAAGTGCTCAAATAAAAAAGTATTTTTCGTATCCTTATTCGTTTTTTTTTGAGAATATATCTATATTTTCTTATATGCAGGAGTCTTACAGTTTTTCCCTCTGCAATATCTTTGGGGGATTTTGTTTTTTTGATGAGGATTTTCTATAGTTATTCACTATCTTCTTTTTTGTATGGTTTATTCAAAGTATACCAATTTTTTTCTTTTCATTTAGTTTCCTTGCACTGCGGTTTTACAAATTGTACCATTATCTGCAATACTTGAAAACACTTTAAAAGCAAAGATTAAAGGTATTTATATCTGTGTTTTTTTTAGTTTATTTTTATATCATCTGTTAAGCAAACGTCTGCTTGAATCTTTTTCTATTTCATTTGGGGCGAGACTAAAGAATGTTTTTGAAAAGAAATGGGCAATAAGCTTTTGCAGTACTGCAGATTTAGAAGTAGATAGGTATTAGGTAAGAGAAATATGCACTTTTAGGAATTGCAAGTGAATTGATTTTTTTCCAAAAACCTTACATAGATTTGGTATTTGTATGTGGCTTTTTAGTTATTTTTGAAGTGGTTTTAAAAATTTTAAAGTAAGTAAGTGAAATCACACAGAAAACTTAGTTATCATTAGGATGTCAATCTTTAAGAGTACTTTGAGCTTTTTGACTGCTTTCCTAGTTTCCTCAGTGAACGACCATCTTATATCTGAAAGCATTTTGTATGTTGTTTTTATTTGTTTTTTGACAAAAATTCTACTGTAATCGATGAGGAAAATGAATCAAAGAATATTTTGTGGAAAGAAATTTTACAATTGAATTATTCATTTTTGTTAAAAATGTATTTTATGTAAACAACCGCGAAAACCTAAGAAGTTATAAAAATATATTTGTTTATTTTCCTGAAATTTACTCATATCAGTGAAATTAATAAATAAATTTTTCCAATTATCCAATCGTGTCCAAATGTGTCTGGTTAAAGTAATCATTGAGGGCGTAAGCTTGGGGTACACCATGAATTTTTATCCATCTCATAACACTTGTATATTATATTTTAAAATAACTCAGGTTTTATTTTTCATCTCTCCACTGCAAAGCAAAAATCCATTTTGTATTTGTAGGCCAGCAAAAAGATAAAACAAAACTTAAGAATGCTAATAACAATTCCAACATAATTCACTTCATACTTTCTCATGCTTGAACAAATTACTAGACTATGTCTATATTAGTATATGCTCCATCCTTGTCCCATTAGAACAATTTATCTAATGATCTTATAGTGCTCTCATTTGTATATTCTAAAAAAAAAAAAAACTTTAAAAAGCTTTGAGAAAACTTTGTACGAAAATTTATACGCCCAAGGGTAAAAAAACGTTCATTTTACATTCCCGGAAACGTACATAGTCTCAAAAAGGATTTTCTCCAAAAGAACTTTCCATATACTCGTACATATGTATGAGTATTGAGTATACTTATGGTAGGAAACATAAAAAAAATAAACACAGCTAGACGAAGAAGAATAAATTCAAGATAAAAAACAAAAAATTATAATCTTTTTGCTGAAGAAGATGCCTGCTTGACTTGCCTTCCTTGCCTTGCCTTGCCTTGCCTTGTCTTGCCTTGCCTTTTAAAAGATCCTTCTTTTAAAATATCTCTCTCTTCTAAACATTACAAACATATCTCGCAAAATCCTATGCAGAATGTGTTTTAGTTGTGTATACATACTACGTATATGCATTCAGAATGCGTCTCCAAGGATATTAGGAAGACCTCTTAAGGGATGTATGTATTTAAGTAAACGAGAGGGAATGGTAGGGCATTTCAAGTGTTTAAGTTGCACACTTAAAGTGGGCAGAAAGATTTCCACTAGCTTTTCGTAAGAAAACAAAACGATTTCAGACATAAACAAAAAAAAAATGCCTCAATATACTGCTGTTTTATTCGCAAGAATATTATTATACCTATATACGGAATGATATCGAAATGCCACTCTGGGTACCTATCTACACATGATATGTGGTGGGCTTAAAAGTGGCTGCAAAGCAAAGATACAGACAAATTTCGATGGGCATTTTTTGTAGGTACACAAGGTACATTCATGGAAGGATATGTATGCAAGTAAGGTTGGCATCGATTTGCTTTTAAAAGAGAGTAAAAGGTACATACCTATTTCTATTCATAGATAATATATGTATTTATAGAAAACTATTCAATTTTTCAAATAAAAGTTACGTAACATTATCTAAGGCAAAAGCAATAAAGTGTAATATTTTTTCTCATTTTTGTAGCGAAAAGTGATAGAATAATAGTTGATACTGAAATCGAAAGAGTTTTCAAAAACATGAAAGTTAAGTACACTAATAAAAATTTGAAAAATCTACAATTTGAGATAATACGACCGTTTTTAAGTCAAAAACTATTAAATAGATGTTTGTGAAATAAATTATAACAAATCTGTGTCAAATAGGCAGAACAGTTTAAGTGCATTCTTTTCGTTTTGAGTAAATTAATTCTTAATTCTTTCGCACAGAAATTTTGAAAAAGAATTAAGGTTTCGTTTAAGCAAATTCTATTAAATTGTTGTTGTTCTTTCTATTGGCGTTAAACAAAATTCCAGTAAAAAATACTTTTTATACTATGTACCTATATCCCAAGTAAAAATACTTCATCAATCCGAAGACTACACAAAAATATCAGTTTTTCTCTCATACATATATTCTTCAAATGCTAAAATTATCAAAAAGTTGTTTTACAAATCTTTTTAACAAAGATCTGTAATGGTCCAAACTTTCACACTTAACAGATTCTAGAATTAAACATCGATACACATATAGCTTGGGCAGTTCGATTTTGAATTTTGACCCGGGAAAAATACCTTACAGCATTTTTTTGAAATTGTTGGCAGAAACGCCCTTACTCTTACTGATATGCAAACAGTCTCAACTATTTCCATTTAGGGTTTGAAAATTACCTACTACAATGTTATACCCATAACGATGTAATGGGGACTACTGATCGTCCTTTTTTTTTAATTTCCTGCATTCGGTTCATTTGGCATGAGAATGTTAAAGTTTTATACGCTTTAATAAACAATGAAACTTGTGCTGGCTTAAGATTTATCATGTAGGAGCTTAGCGCAATGTGTAATGCATTGGCTCTGCGATCGCTTTATCGCTTGTTCGGGTCCAGTTTTTCAAATAAATTGAAAATAAAAGTGACTTAGCACCAATAAGGAAGGAATTTGATGATCAGGTGTGCCAGCCTGCGAAATAACTATAATTCCAGCCTTGAAACTTATAACACACATTTTTTTCATTTAAAACCTTTAATTGCAAATCTAGAATTGCAATATTTGACAGGGACAGGGACAGGGACAGGGCTTTTTTTTGTCAATTGCCTTGTAGTGGAGTAATTTTCTTAAAAGTTGAATAAAAACAGAAATTTTTGTTTATATACCGCCAAAATATTTGCTGACCGCGTATCCCTCAATCTCTCGAAAAACTCAACAACTACATCAAGTATTGACGTGATGTCAGAAGTGCTTTGACTAGGAAAAAACAATTACTCATTGGCACAATTTGGTTGAAGGATAGTATGCTCGACATATTGTGCCTTATCCAGAAGATACAGATGTTCTGAAAAGCGGCAACAACAGAAGTGGTATAAGCCATCTAAACATCGCCTACATAAATTTGTAGGCTATGTTGTGTGTCTGGTGTAAACGACCAGATCAAAAAAAAACAACGATCAGATTTTATAAACACCACCAGATCCTGGAGAAAACCCAAAAATCCGAAATCGATACACACTATCTCTTTATCTTTAAGGTAACCTATGGCAGCGTTGAAAGGGACAAGCGACATAGATCCATGTGATATCTCGACATCCGTCATAACCGAACTTTGATGTCTATAACACGGAGTGCAATTTCTTTAACATCGTTTTTGAAGCATTTCAGAAGTTATCAATACCAAAAGCCCATTTAAGTCATTCCTTATGCTAATGACATTGACACCATCAAGAGAATAAAGCCAGCTGTCAATGGTTTTGCAAATATTAAAGCGGAGGCTGGCAAAGTTAAAGCGGTATAATCGAGACGCCCAACGTCATCGACTTTGACATAACATAATTTACATCAGTTATAATTTTGGAGTAGTCAAAAATGTTGTGCACCGTGGATATCCATTATTACATAAATTAAATTGATAATTCGATTCGTGCCCCTTTGCGTCCTTTGTACTAAAATTAAATTTTGTGTAAGTTTAATACGATCCAGTGAAATGGACAAATAACCCCTAAATGAAAAACCCAAAATTTTCAATTGTGTTCTATATATGCACCGCAAAGTCTGCTTTTGATCAACGTTTCAAAATTGTTCAGGGACGGAAAGTGAACCATTATTTGAATGATCTATCAGCGAATGATAATGTCAGTTACGGGTTTTGTAAATTTTGAGATGCTTCAATCTTGCCAAGATAGTTTAACAGCAAATGCTAGATTTAAGATTTTTTACAGAAGAAGGGAGTCTAAAATTACCTATGTTGTTCTCTGTAATTAAGGGTGAATGCCAAAGCGTCTACAGAGAGCCAGCTTAGCGAGACACAACCGTGTGCCTTTATACAGTCATCAGACAAGTGCTTGTGTCAATAATGTCCTTAGCAACAGCAATAACAGTTTCCATCACTATATTGCCAAGGACCTCTTGAACGTCAATTAAGTAAATCTCGGCATATTATTTCTATTCGATAATATTAGCGACCACAATTTTGTCGATCAATCAAATATCCATTGACATTTTGAAGAATTAACCAACTATTCTTAGAGCTATAGAAAAAGTCACATTTCTTCAAAGTTCTTTTTGTATTGCAAATACCGTTTTAATGTCCTTGATTTATTTTATTCTTTGCGCAATTAACCTTATGGATTAATGACTGGTGTGCTGCTGGCAATATTCGATTACCAATCATTTATTTGGAATTATCCAAGGTAAGAGTAGGTAAACATTAATTTATAGAAAAAAAAAATTAGAAATATGCCTACTTCGTTGCAATTAATTTCATATAATTTTTGAAATCCTGTAATTGAGTACCTTGTTGAAATTTTCAAGTGGAAAACTAAACTATTCTTGTGCATAAATAATTAATCTGCCTATCATTCTTGACCACATTTCTATGCAGCGTTATGTTTAGGTATAGAACTAAGAATCGCTATGAATATTCAACTCCTGCCGGTCGTCATCGTAATTCCCCAAATTAAATCACTAGCATCAGAGGAGGTAGAAGCAGTTTGTTAGTACAGGTACGAGTATATAAGTTAGGTTAGGTTAGGTGCCAACCTACAAATCATTCACAGACCATCTCTAGAAATATAACCTCCCAATCACAAATCACAGAGAAAGAGAGAAGTTCCTCTGCAACATGGATGTCAGATTCAAGTAATTATTCAACATTGCTGCACAAGCACACAGAACACCAAAATACACATATGAATATATAAGATAGAAGGTGCATTCTAGATAAATTGGAATTTATCACCATCATCCTTTAAGAGGGATCAACATATTCAACATGCATGCCTGGTTCATTTAAATTTAAATGTGTGCCTTACTTGCGCGCCCTCTAGAGTTCGAGGTCTGAATACGTCAAGTATAACGAGGTTGTTGAGATGATAACGTGTGTAAGTCACGGCGCGGTGGCAGCAGCGGCGGTGTTCGTGGAATATGAATTTCTTTCCTTAAGTAAAGTAGGCAAAACTTTCTTAGCTCCTGCTTTAATATGAAAGGTGTATACCCATACCCAGTCGTATACCTACACAATCAAAGTTTATACTAATAAAGAGCAGTAACAGCGCGCGAAGTATTGGTACCCGAAGAAAAGTCCTTCGAAAATCAATGTTTTAATTAAGTCACCTTCAAAAAGTTTTCTGGATGCAAATGGAATTCCCGTTTCCGCCCCCACCATGACAACAGAGTCGACGTTCTAAGGCAAACTTTCAAAACAAAAAGGCCACCATGTGTAGTGTATATAGAGTCCACTTGGCACACCCACAAGGACGAGGAATTTATTAAAACAGCGCTCACAATGGAGACACCATGTGCATTATGGTGTGCCTCCATCGGAAACTGATAACGACACAAAATGGTCGCCCAGGTCAGCATGTATGTGAATAATTTCCCCCAAGGACCTTCACTATTATAGTATGGTTGTGTATAGTTGAATTGCCAACAAAATGGAAATTTTATTCAACTGTAAACCAGTGATAACGGTAAATATGCGACCATTTTAATAGATAGCGACAGCGAATTCTGTTGATTGTAAATTGAAATCACAAATCAAAGTTTACAAGATTCCCAATATACGAGGATAACCGAAGTCAAAACCTAACCAACACAATTTTAATCAACCAATCCAGTAGAACATCAATCTTATAACCGAGCAAAAAGAAGAAGAGTCAATAAGTTTTGTGGAAAGGACAAAGGCTTTGCTGTTAAATTGATGACTTAAATCCGAAAGTCAGACGAAGTGAAGTTTTAGTTAAACTTGAAGGACATACAATTTATCGTTGAGAAGTCCTTAATTAAAATGAACTCATCCTGGGTTGCAATCGGTAGTTGTTGGTAGGTATAGAAAATAGCTGAAGCTTTTATGCATCTAAACTGGCAGTATGAGAGGGATCAAATAGGGGGAGAGTTTAAATATGTCGAGTTGATAACTTCTCTCTGACGGACGCTGCCGTAGAGTTTGAAATGACAGACTAAACAATTTAAATAATTAAGTGTGTAATAGACGTCAGTGTGTTGGAGAATTTGGGGTTATTGTGAGGTAAGTTGTTGTTGTATAATGGCATTATGTCGTCAGCACCATAAGTTAAATAGGACACCATAATGATAATGTTGGATTATTTATAGACTTTTGAGATACTTCCTTAAACCAAAGATTAGAGAATTCATAAGCAGACAGTTTGGAAATAGTGACATTTTTTGGGTATTGAGAAACCAAACGATTTTTAAGTATATTTAATTCAGTTATTCATGGAAGTGGAAAATTTGATGTCCAGGCCTTTTTTTAAATCAAAATAACATTAAATTAAAATGTATTTCCGACGTACCAATTAAAATAAATGAGATAAATTTTCGAATGTATTAACTTTGTCTTAAACAGTTAGTTTTTGTTTTATTCCATCTAACAAAGTCGAAAAATCATTCCGGGAACGCTTCCATAACTCAAAAACTAAAATTCAAGTGACAAAAAAATACATTTAAATGAATTAAATTGAGCTGACTGCATTCTTAACATTACAAAGGCTTAATTTTATTCAAGAATTCTCACGTACCAATTGAGAACCTTTAATTTTTTTTTTTAATAAAAGTTGTCCGAAGGAATATGACAAAATTTTTAAGAGTAAACAATTTTTTGTCCAATAATAAAATTGTTGTGTCAAATATTTTTAAAGTCATAAAATCCTTTCAAGAATGCAAGAGTTAATCCAACAACTCGTTCTTGGATGGGTAGGGTATGGTTGGAAATGAATCCAAATTACGTCACCTTTCGAGGGAAAAAATGGGTATGTGTGTGTTTTTTTTTTAATATTTAATTCTTTCCGGGCTGATAGTATTAAGATCGTACCACCTTTTTCAGTATTTTTTCAAGCCTGTTTTCCTTGTATATTTTGCAGATATTAATTTAAAAAAATTCTAAACATCATTTTTGTTTTTAGAAAAATTGGTGTCAAAATATTTGTGAGAAATAATGAAAAAAAAATTATGTTTAGATGTTTTTAAGAACTAATATCTAAGAAAACTTAAATTTGTTTTCGATAAAATCCTTTGAACAAAAAAAAACATTTATTTCCCTCGAAAAGTCACATATTTTAGATTTATTTACAACCATTTATCATTTTCACCTTGAAGGATAAGTTGGTAAAAATTAAACTTATTTATAACAGAGAGTGTATCTTAATGGGTAACTCATGACTGGTAACTCATGCAACGTTGGTTGGTCTACTGATGGATACCATCATTTATTTTGTTCGTTTTTTGCGTATTCAAAGCGAAACGATTTTAATATTAAAATTTCCGTATTTGGTTCCAGTTTAACTTTGCATGTTTCATGTTTTTTTTTTAATTTTTTTTTCCGAGTCGATTTTTACCGAACCTTAATCCAAAAATAATAAAATATTTAAATTGTTTCAAAAAACAAAGTCGAGGAATGCTAACACATGAAAAACTTTAACTAACCTTAGACAAAATATAGTATTTGAACATGTAATGTAAATGTTTTTTTAAGAAATCTTTAGTGGTAATAACAAGGGCAAGGATTAATATGCACTTAAAAACCCAAAATATGAGCATAAAATATGCACCTTAAATCTAAAAGTATGCGCTTGTGAAATGAAAATGTGCTCAAAAAAAGTATGACATGATAGCCAAAGAAAAATTAACAGAATTCAGATTTTTGTTAAAAACAAAATAATCTATTAAACTTTTTGTAGCAACTTAAACAATTGAATCGTTCATTTTGAAAAGGAGACAAGGAGGAGAGTCTATTTCATATTTTTTTGAAAAAAGACAAGATTAAACCAAATGTCTTTAAACTAGTTGATGCTCAAAGAGAAAGACTGATAGTTTGAGTGGCGTTAGTGTCAATAAAGAACATTAACATGTTCAAATACAATATTTTGTTCAAAGAAATGCATAAGACGGTCAGTTTTAATTTTTTTTAATATTTAATATTTTAATATTTTGGAGTTAGATTCGGTATACATCGACTCGTTGTAATAAATTGCAATCAATTTTTATTGTTTAAGCTAATACCTCGTAAAATAATTTAGTTCTAGCCTAAGAAATCACCTGACTATTTCTTTTGTTTCCTATGTTCTAAAAATCAAAGTTTTATGTCAACTAAGTATAGGTACGTACCTAGTATCATACGTTGATTTTTTTATGAAACAATTTTATGAAAAAATCTTGACCAATTTAAGCAACTATAACTTATATAATGATTGTGATACCCGTTTACATTATATAGGTAATAGATTTATTTTAAAAGGGTTGCGAAAGTAAGATAAGGACTTTACTTAAATAAATAAAACAATGTTGTTTCTACATTTGATCTTTGCTGCTTTCTCTAAATGTATCCATATCCTTTAATGATATTTTAATCAATTTTACATTTACATAATATGTTTTTTGTTGTTGTAATGCATTCAAGAACACCCACTCTCACACACCGGTTGTCCTCTACTGGGATATAAACATCCTGACGTGCTTGTCCATGTATTGAAAATTGAGTGCAAGAAAGATTAAGGCCGAATAAAAGCAGAGTTACGGCCAAACAATATCACATAGGATACGAAGGTTGTATTTCCAGAGAAATCTACTTACGAAGCCCATAAGTGCCGAGGAGTGCATTTGCATATCAGAATTTCAGAATTGCAGTATCCTGCCAAAGCGAGTTGAGCAAGGAAGTAGGTGGTGGCGGTGGAGGTTGCAGAACGAACGGGATGTGGACAGAATAAAATTTATATTCTATGAAGACGATTTCATGCATGAGTGATTTTTTTTCGAGCGTTCATACATAAATGAGTGCGAAACGATGACGACGATAATGATGATGATCATCATCGTGAGAAGCAGAAAGGAATTATGGATGTGTTGCTCAGGATAAGTGCTTGTATATGTAACCGGAAAAGTTGTGACCAGTTTTTTTATTTTTTTTTTTTTTTGAAAACCCCAGACTGCTTTATGTTTCTTATAACTAAACCATAACTCTGTAATATATGCGGCACTCTAAACGAATTTATTTAGCAAAATGAGTGCTTATTGAAGTGCAGGAGCATTTAAATGCTAGAGAAGTTATTTCATGCAAATAAAAGCACGAAGAAAAAGTTTTAAGAAGGATTTGACAAAGATTATTGTCGGAATTTTTTTTTTTTTTTACTTTTTTTAAGCAAAAAGTTTATTCTAACAACATAACTGAAAGAGATGAAGAAGTTGTATGCATTTTTGATGAGATTGACAGAAGTGGAAAGAAATGGAAATTAGTTTTGAAAAATTTGACAAAATTGCATTTTTAAAATGATACTTTGGCCCTGATGGTATATTTGCATTTACAAAAGCTAAACATTTTGAAACTTTAATACTATTATGACTATACAAGTATGCAATATACGATTTATAAATTTTTGGACCATAAGTCAACAAAAAACTGTTCGCTGATTTTATTGTTAAATGTTGCAATTTTAGAGTTCATTACTTGAACTTATTGCATTGCACGAAAATCACAAAAAACACTGCACACACTTGTTCCTTATCGACAGTGAGAGAAAGAATCGTTTGCAGCAAATTCTTAAAACGGCTAAATAAAACAAAACGACATACCTTTAACCGGTAATTGAACCAGCGATCCTTCGCTCCATACAAACAAGGATCTTGTCATTCCACTTAAAACTGAATTATTTTTGATGGACAAGGAATGCATGTAAACGAAACGAGATTCACATTGAGAGAACAAATCGTTTGCGACACACGACTTTTCGTTTGTTGGACAACAGAAAATTTTTCCTGCAATGATTTGTTTTTGAATTTTTCAGCAAAAGTGCAGTTTTTTACAACAAAAAACATTCTGAAAAGATTCATCGCAAACTTTTCATTCGTTTGCTGCAAATAACAGAATTTCCTAGTTAACGAAATGCAGCTAAATGTGGGAAGCATTTTCGTTTGCTGTAATAGATTTAAAATTTGGGTCAAACGTAATATTTCGGGAATTGTATTCACTTTAAAGCAAATAATTTTCATTCGATTCAAAGGAAACTGCCGCAAATGAAAAATAAAAATATGACTATTCTAAGTGTATACTACCTCAAAACTACTCTTGTTTATAATACAACCAATACCAGAGATATGTAATAGGAATAGCAAATAATGCTTTGAAAATCATTATCTCTGCACCACAATCAAACTAATTATTCCTTGTCGCTTCTCCCAGCAGTTAACATCCCCACATAGCAATCAAATATTCCTTTTTTGGTAAATAATTTACCCGCCAAATCTATATGTTATTCCTACTCCAAGTCCTGCATTATGATAAGATGCATTTCCTTGACTTAGAAGATTGAAATTTTGGCAATCCGCCGAGATTTTGCAAATGTATTTTGTATCTACAATTTACCTTTAAACCATAACGGCTTTAGCTGTCGCCGTCGTACGGTGATAATTCTCGTGCTTCGTGCAAAATTAATGGTTGGTGTGCGAGCAAATTATGGTTTTGGTTTTAGCGCAAAACGTATATAGGATCTTATTTGTTTTTCTCATTGGAATATTGCCACCATCTGTTTATCTATACAACCTTACCTACTTAAGGATGAAATATTTAGTTTTGCGAAATTTTAATGACACTTACCAGCCGCTAAGGCTATTAGTTTTAATTAACGTTTCCTTTTTCCATGATGGTGAAGATGCTGTAGGTTTATTTTCTTAAGGGACATAATATGAAGAGAAGTTTATTTTTATGACTTAAGAACATTTTAACTTTAACAGAATTAAATTTTAGAGTGAGATTAAAGGTTGAACAAGTTGACAATTGGGAGTTTTAGTAGTTTTGGGTCAACTTGGAAACACCCAGTGACTGCAACTTTTTCTACTCGTACTGGACTTCAACCGAAACGAATATATTCACACTATAAGGCCGTACTTCGACGCAGCTTATATTTTTTAAGAATACATAGTTTACGGAGGTGAGCATTTTCTCTAACTAAAAACAGCATCACTTTCTGCATCATAACTTTTTATTAAAAAATTAAATATTGTTTTTATTAAAAAAAACCTAGCAACAAACTAATGCTTTAAAATATCAAAAATACAAGTTGCAACTAATGTTTCCAGAGCCAACCGTCTAAAATGTTTTCAAAAATTACCTTCTGTCTTGTCGTATACCTACATACTCATTTTATCCCCACATCCTTTCATCATCTATACTCGTACCCTCTACGCAGAAACATTACCATTCAGTAATATATTAAATATTCAATGACTGCTTCTGATCCTATTTCCAAACTGACAAAAATAGTTTCTTAGACAGGTACATTTTTTCTTCTTAACATTTTAACCATCAACAATAGCACAAAATAAAACTTATCACGCAAGTTAAGCTTCATTTGTAATTAATTTCCAAAAATCTATTCTTCTAGAAAAGTCATTTAGAGTTGCCTTCGAATACCCAAAGCAATATTCTAAGACATTTTTACCAAACAATAGAAGAACTCCATTATTTCGATATTCCGAAATTCGTGTGATTATCTTCTATGTTGTATATCACATGCATCTTAACACGCACGCATCACCGTATCAGCCAATTCCGATTACAACCATACAACAAATATACACACAGACAGTAGGGATTAATAAATAAAGTAAAATGCATAATTAAACCATTAACTCCAGCCCCACAAGGAACAGAGCGGAAAGTCAGTTGTTGTTCATGGTTCTCTTGCGAATAAAACAGAGAAGAAGAAACAACTAAAAGCTTGTAACGTAACAACGAATATATATTCGAAACATGCACAACGATGTGCTCATTAAAGCCTTGCACAACCATAGCAAAAGCGACAGCCAACACAAATACACACACACACACACCCTAACCATAGTCTAAGGGATAAAACGCCAAGGCTCAGGGAACACAAAATCCAGTGAACCATTTCAATCCACTTATGTAAGTAATACTTCGTATTTTTCTTTTTGCTGCCGATCAATACAACACCGAAACGTGGTAGAATAACGGCACAAACAAAAAATGGAGCAAAAGTTTATATTTTTGGTGTCCTTAAAAATTATTTTTTTTTGCTGCCACTTAATACAACAACTTGTCCTAGTTCTTTGGTTTTTTTTTTGCCTTTTATTTTCTATCTCTGTTTTTAATTTTCTATCTCTCTTCTCTCATTTTGAGTGGCAAAATACTTTGGTCCTTATATTTCTGCACATCCTCCTCGTGTCGGCAAGGCAACTGCCACTTACATTTCCTGTGCTAAATGATTTTATGCTGAAGCAATTTTCATGCCAAACTAAATATACTATAGTGAGGACACTGCTGGATTTAATGACAAACCGAGGCGGCTTTAGTAGCAACCCTTGGCTTAGTGCGATGGAATATTACGCCGGAGGTCTGGGTTCAATTCCCAGTCTATGCCAGGCTGATTTTTTTCAGGGGTACTGCCGCTTGTGAGGAATTGACAAAACCTCCAAGAGTATTGCTTGTCACAAAAAACGCGGAACGGGCAGAAAACTGTAGGTCCCCTCCATTCCATTCCTTCAAACTACAAACACGTAGGAAATAGTTGAGAGAGTCAGCCACTAGGACTTCTTCGAGAGCTAGTCTTGCCATGAAATTTATTTATAAGTCTAGTCCAGAATTTTACGAGATAAAAAGTTTGAAGCCATTGACTTTGGATTGACAATTGGAAAAGTACACTTGCCTGCAAGAAGTCAGCCTAAACCACACGGGTCGATTGGGAACACCGTTAATATGAAATGTGTGCATATGCTCTTTGTTCCTCGCTGTGGTACAATCTTCTGCGTCTACCGCATCGTTTTCATGACGATTAAGCCCTATACATATCTTAGAACTTTACAGTCTTTCACAATTTGAGAGATTAATCATCGCGTGAGCAAGAAAAAATCGAAGAAGTTGATTTTAGACAGCTTAGCCAGTTTAGCAAAATCAAATTCTGTCTCTGAAAGAAATTGCATCAGAGAATTTCGAAAAGACGTTGACACAACAAAGCGGTCATCTATATCTCATATTGCCTGATACTTCTCCAAACTAAAGCGTTTATTGTAGGTAATAATGACCTGAAATCGTTATAAACTATCGGGTATCGCATAGATCGATAGTTTCCATGACTAGTCTTGAAATAGGTAATTATTTTGCGTGCTTGACAACAGAAATAGAATCGATGCTTACTATATGGCAAGCTATTATAAAAAAAAACAAAGTTTCAAGCATCTCCGATTAAAAATGACAAACGGTAAGTCGAGGAAGTTATACTGGTTCTGAAACCCCTCACAAACCATCAAATGAAAAGAATTTAGATTTACTTTTGACTGACGGTTAAAAACATTGGGATGAATCTTCGAATGTATGCCGTTTTTAAAACTGAACCAAATTAAAATGGAATAAAGACCGGCAGCTTTCAAATACAAAAGAATTATCAAAATCGACCCACACAGTCAAAAGTTCTGAGGTAACAAACACAAAAAAAAAAAACATACAAATAATAACCTCCTCCTTTTTGATGTACGTTAAAAACACAGTTAATTTTTGTTTTATAATATTTAACAAGGCCAAAAATCATTCCGGGAACGCTTCCATAACGCAGAAACTGAAATTCAAGTGTCAAAAAATACACTAAATCAATTAAATTACTGAGGCAAAATTTTCTTCAAGTATTCTTACGTGTCTTACATACATTCTTACGTTGTCCGAATGAATATGTATAACTGTAGTTACAGAGACAAAATATCAATTTTTTATTTATCTAACGAGCAGATAGCGCTTCAAATGGTTTTTTTTCGGTATGACAAAGAATTGGTTTATCGTTGCATAAATAATTTTCTGAATGAATAAATTAAATTAAACTGGTAATTGAAATTAAATTTGATATATGTACCTATGAGGAGCGTATATAAATTAAAAGTCATTTCGGAAACGCCTGTTTTGGTATGAATAAAGATTAAAATTATAATTTTTTTACGATGTTATGATCCAAAAGATTACTACAGTAAAACCTCAAAAAAATATTCGTTTCTCTTTGTTAGAAAAAAAAAATAAATAAACGATAGTAATGATCAAAACGTAATTTTGGGGAACGTCATTTCTGGGAACGCTATGAATGATTTGTATAGTATTCTTTGTAATTGGAATTTAATTATTTTTTTTTTTTTTAATGAATCTACACTCAAATTTGGCAGATAGGTAAACAACATGAGTCCATCTTTCGCAAAAATGAGTTTTTGAGAGATTATGAATCCTTAGTGTGTACTTTATTACATGAGTTACATAACTTGAACCAACACATTACAGTTAAACTGTAATCAACACATTTCATAACAACATAAGTTCACTTTTTCACAATTGGGCAAAAAAGTCCACAAATGTCCACCAAAAAGTATTTTTTTACTGGAATCTTTTTTAATGCCAATAGGAACAAGAACAACAATGAAAATAAATGGATCAAAGTATTTTTTTCTTATTAGCAAGAAGTGTATGACCGAACAGTGTTCAACATTAGTTATTTTTATTTTTTTTTTTTCATTGATCGCATGTAATTCACATAATTTTTTTTCTAAGCCCGCCAATAATTCGAAACCTCACGCAACCTATTCTGTTTACGAATTTTAGGTTGGTCAATACTTTTTTTAATATATCCTATAAAATGTATGGCCCACTACGCCCTTCTCATCTATACATTCGAGTTTTTGTATTAATAATTAGACGTTATGTCCATTAGACCGTTAGTTATTTTTAGATCAAGCTCTAAGGTGGAAAAACTATTTTTAAACACTTCAAAAAAATATCCCATTTTTTTAAGATTTTTATTTTGACTCCGAGTCTTAGCGCACTAGATTTTCATTTCATTGAATTGTAGGAGGAAGGCTGCCTGTACCTTTCAAATATTACCAAAATTCTGAAAATCGGTTGTCGGTAAGTTAATTAAATTGAGCAATATAATTCTTGTTTACGTATTATTAAAATGATGATTTAATTACTGAATTGATAAATTAAGCAAAGCAAATCCCACCCTGTAAAAACCGTTGATGGTATTTTCATTTTCATATATTTTCAGTATGGCAAAGTGTCATAAATGCCGTCAATACGAGCATTGTTTATGCTTTATATTTATCAATATACGATACATACGATATGTATCCGGGACTTAATTGCTACAGGATGCAAAGAAACGTACACCAAAAGAGGCTTCTTCTCCGTGTCATTTAACGTAGGTGGTCGGGATTGATGCTTATGCTTTCACTGCTCCCAAAATGGCTAGAGAGATCACAAAAAAAAAAAAGTATATGAATATTCCCTTGATAATACAACACATACGCAGATTTAACCAATATAACAGTTTCAGTTACTTTTACAAATGACTTCGGTGTGGGATTAAGGCTTTTGAAAAACAGCCTACCTACCAACCTACCATCAAACAAACTTGTCTACAGGCTGATCTGGATTAAAATAAATATTGAAAACTCTTCGATAGTATATGTATACCATCACAGTCATTAAGAGATTTCATTTTTATGATCAAACAGTACTTTTGCCTTCATAAAAGAGCACCAGAGCCTAGAGTATATTTCTATTATCCTTACATTAAAATCCGGCACTGAATAGAGCTCTTCACGTAGCTACAATGCAGCAAAATATCGTAATGGTAGGTACATGGGTAGGAAAGGAAGTCATGTAAGGATATTTATTATGAAAAAAAGTAGATTCACAATAAAAGATATCACTGGCTGATAAAAGTTATCGTCCTGAGGGTAGTGAGCAAAGAACTGTGCTTCACTGGATATAGAACATCTACGTATTATGCATGAGTGTGTATGTGTCGTACATTACCACTACCTTTTAAATGGTTTTAATGGCTTCCTCTGCATTTATATACAAACTTTCGTGACGCGTCTCATGGGTTCTGGGTGCGAAGGACTTCAACTGGCGCAAAAAAAAATAATTTTAAACCGTACAAATCTGTGCACAAACAAGGACAATAACATAACGATACGACAAAAAAAAAAACAACATATGCAAATTCATGAAATTATGATATAAATTTTTGGACGCAAGTCGGAACTTTATGCTGATAATGGCTAATTGAAATGTGGTGAAAAAAGATAAAAAAAAATTAACACCAACCAATGAAATTCAATTTTTTTTTGTGTGTTTGCCTTCTCATGGGTCATCTGGCTCAAAGCTTTAGGGAATAATTATTATTCGAATAAATATCGTAATATGTTTTTATTTTTTTTATTTATGATTGAATATATTTGGTGGTAAAAAAGCTTTGACCTGAATTAAATTAAAATTAAAAATAAAAAAAAAACCAAACTTATAATCGAGTTAAATTTCATTTGAAACCGATTTCGTAATTTAAAACTAAACTTTTTTATTTATATTTTACCGAGTTGTTATAATAAAAGGCTTATTTTATTTTTTTTTTTTAATTTTTTAATTAAATTATTTGTTCAATTTCATTTATGGAAATGTGTAGTGGGCTCAATTGGAAGCGGTTTTGTGCGATGTGTGAAAATATTTTCAAAAATTGAACAAGTTTTTAATGTTGTTTTTTTTTTATCATGATTTATTTAATGAATTCAATTAAAAATGTACCTACTTATTACTTCGGTTAAATCATGCCTTGTTTTTCTTGAATTGATTAAATATTTTTTTTCCAGCGAGGATTGCTTTTTTAAAGGGCTCTTTAAATATTAAAATGTTTGTAATGATTTTGGGAAATAAATGCCTTGATTGCTGTTTTTTTTATTTATAAAATGCTCGTACTAATGGAATTTAAGTTATCTACTCTCAAAATCATTAAAAAATTAGTGCATACTGGTTTTGAAGTTATGGATTACAAAATTAGAAAGAAAAAAAGGAGTTTTAAGGTATCGCTACGAAAAGCATACCCGAATATGATTAAACATCTGAAATTGGTTCAGGAATTGAGTAATGTATTACGAAAAGACAATTTATTTTTTTACTTTTGAAGTAAACATACAAATATTGAATACATTTATGAAATTTCTTTAATTTTCTTGAAGCAAGTTGCACTCATGATTAGGATATATCAGGGCTAATACAGCTATAATTAAAAGACATTAGTCATTTTGAAAAGCATTAATTTCAGTAAGGTTTTGTATTCTCCATTCAGGATTAGAATTTGATGAGATCATCATAATTTTCGATCTTCATCTGAAAAAATAGGGGTTTTAAGGCTTACTCAAAACAAATTGTCGCTCTGTCACGCGAGACACGAATTCTTCACAAATTTTGCACTTTAACATTGATTAAGAGTTGGGTAGGTAATTAGTATTTATTGAAATATTTTTGATCGCTATCGCAAATTCACTACATTTTGATTTAACTTATTAGAGAAGTATTCTAAAAAAAATGAATGTTTATAACTTATCCAAAATAAACTCCATTTTAAAAGATATTTGAATTTTTATTTAAATATCAAACAAAAAATATTTTTTTTTGCTTATTTAAACAAATTCAATGACAAACATATAAGTTGTTTCCAATCATATCGGCTTCTGGGGTAGTTTTCATACCAAACGAACAACTTCAATTTAGTTTTAGGACTAAGTACCTATAGACAATTGCAATTAATTAAAATTCCTTATATCTTTGGAAAGGCTTGCAACAATTTATCAATTGTTTCAGAGTTTTTACTTTATAATATTTTGTTAAAAAAAGTATTTGACTGCTTAATATATTTCACAAGTAAACCGATATTTCAATTGAATTTAAGTTTGGCGCAACTTGCATCTCTCTTTTATACAATTTTCAGTATAATTACAGTGAAAATCTAAAATTACTCATTTCTTTTAATTATGCATAACATTAACAAGTGATAAGAAATTCCATATCGTCATAAAAAAAATGAAGCTATAGCCTTGCCCCTTACTCACATAACTTTAAACTTATTGGGGTATACCCACTGACATGCAATGTATCTACATCACAAACATGTATTACAAATATAAAAAAAAACAACGATAAATAGATAAAAAATATCTATATACATCTTAGTCATATTTTTTTAATCATTATTGGGCTTAGTAATGCAGCAATTGCTGCTTCGGAAACATTCTTGTTCGTATATTCTTGAGTGGAACTTTGAGATAGATTTTGTGCAATAAAAGTGGTTATATATCAGAGATAAATTTAATTTGTGTTGAATTTACTTATTAAAACCATAAAAAAAAGTCACAGAAAAATCAAACAAAAATTCGATACATTCTTACAATGAAGTTTTTTGGGAAGAAAACTAGAAAGTCTAGTATTGATACTGATTCTAATGTGGACTACGTTGATATCAAAACTATTACCGAGCAGTTTTTGGAATTTGAGAGATCACATATGAAGTTGGTTATGCAGATGCCATGCCGCAAAGATAATAATATTTACTCAGTTAATATGAAAAATATATTTGTTAATTCAATTATTCTGTTTTATGATGGCAATAAAGAATTTAGACTTGTTCAGTGATCTTATACTTTTGTTTTACATTAGTTTGTTGTTTTTTTCTATTAAAAAAGTTTCTCAAATAATTACTTTCATCCAATGAATTGTTTCTTCAATGGTTGGGATCATTATATTTCGGTTTTAGTCACTAGAAAAAAGACATTACTTAAAAGTGATTTTAAATATACCAAAAAGAGCAAATTAAAAATAAGTTATTTTTGTTTGTAAATTAAACAGGAAATTAGAGGCTTCGATCTTCGATTTAAAGAAAACAAAAGAAAAATGCCAATATTTTTAATGAGCCCAGAAAGATATTTAAAAAAATTGCCTATAACACAGAACAACAAGCCAACAATTCGTAGGTCAACTGTACTTGTTTATTAAAAGAAGATCAATTGTGTACCAAATAACAAGCGGGAAATTTTATGAAAACACGCTGTTTCTGTGACTCAGAACAACAAGAGATGACAAGAGTTTTTTATAAGAGAAAACATTTGTTTAAAAATTGATAACTGCCCTCTTTGAATTGTTCAAACTTCAACAAGTTAAGTTCAAGTTGAGGGAGAGTGGAGGCTAACCTACCTAACTACCTAATCTGCCCTTTTAAAATCAATTTTCGGGAGTTTTTCCATGGACGGATTTTGTCCGATCTTAGAAGAGTGGTTCAGTAACTTTTTCTGATCAAAGTAATTTTTTATGTAGTTTGTAAAATTGTATAAAATTGTATACAAAAATCTATCTTCAAGTTTATATTTAAGAAAGGGAACCACAAAATGACCATCATATGTTTCCAAATAACGAAATTATACTTCATATCACAATTACCAAACAGAAACACATTTTTCTTATCACAACGTAACTCGGTGTATGGTAATATCTTAAAATAAATAGGCAGTACAATTTTATATCAGTTCTATGTTTGACTTTAAAGAAACTAGCAAACCGCGAATAATATAAATTTATTCAACAGTAAAATGTCCCTCAAAGTTTTAATAATTATTATTTCTTGTGGATATTGGCTTTTAATGTTTTTATTTTTTCAATTATTCTTAAAACCGATATACATATTTAACAATCAAACAAAAACGATGATATTTTGTATTACTACGATTTTGGTGTACCTCATAGGGATTTGTTTAACTTTTTTCATTTTCAAAAAGGGAAATTTAAATGAAAACACTAAATCATCACTCAACCTTCAATCAAGTAAAATACAATCTTATAATATTGCTGTTTCATCTGATGAGCTGGATGAATTTAATACCAGTAATGATGATAATGAGAGCTGTTGTACTGTAAATTGTGAAGAAGCAAACAAGGGAATCAAACTGCACAATCAGGAAGTGCTAAGCATATCAAACGAAGAAGTTCCAAATAAAAATAAAGAAGAGAACCCAGATCTAAGTTTAAGCCAGAGTCCAGTATCGGTTTCAAAATCAACAATTTGTTCTAGAAGACCATTGACAATGACAAATATTCTTCAACCTTATGAAGGAACACATACGAGTCGTATTTTTATTAACTTGAAAGCACATTCAAAATACGATAGATCCATTACAAGTAAATTTATTGTCGAGGAACAGAAACATACAAGTGCAAATTTAAAAAAAAAATAAATGTTCTGAACAGTGACAATTAATTTTAGGTTTATAAGGTACAATTTGAGAGAACACGTGTCATATAAAGTGTGCTAAGCAGATGCCATGCCGCAAAAATACTATTTACTCAGTAAATATGAAAAAAAACATTATTTGTTTATTTAATCATTCTGTTTTATGATGGAAATAAAGAATTAAGACTTGTTCAGTGATTTATATTTTTTTTTATTAGTTTTTTCTTTTTTTTTATTAAAAAAGTTTTCCAAATAAGAACTTCCACTCTATGAAGTCTTTAATGGTTCGATCATTACATTTTGGTCTTTGTCACTAGAAAAATGCGTTTCGTCATTTCAATGACAAAACATTATTAAAAAGTGTTTTTAAATTAACAAAAAAAAAAAACAGCAAATTGAAAATAATTGTTTTTGTTTCTAAATTAAACAGGAAATTGGAAACCGAAATATTGTGATAAGCGATCTTCAATTTAAAGGAAAACATAAGAAAATTTTCAAAATTTTTAATGACCCGGTATTGTTTCTTCTTTTTTGTTTTGTCAAATTAGTAGCATCGGTGTAGATGAATAAAGAGAGTGTCTTTTACTATCCAAGTCGTTATGTATTGGGCAAGGAAAGCTTCTTTGAGAGTAATGTGGTTGGAATTTGAGTGTATGAAAAGATACTGATAATTTTGAATTAAATAAGAAAAACAAACTTTTATTTTAATATTCATAAAATTTATTTGTTTGAAACATTAATGGCAGAAATGTTCGAGTATAATTTCGAATATGGGCCCAGTTGGTGTTTTAGAGTTTTAGTTTTTATACAGTTTTTTTTTTCAATGAATTAGATTCTATATTTTTAAAACTTCCTATTAAATGTTGGCTTTGAATTAGTTCTGGTTTATCGGTCAAAAAAGACATGGATTCATCTTAAGTCTTGTGAATATATCACCATGCGAAAGTAAACCCCTGTGTTGGTATCTTAAGATTTCTGGCTTACCATGTTGATCATTCGTTCAATAGCAACAGTAAGTGCGGAAAAAACTTGTTCGAGGATCATTATTTTGGTATTATTTTGTTTACTTTTGCTGAAAAATATGTTTTCTAAAGTTTTGTGTTGAAGTTTTTTTTACAGGTCCTTCCTTACTGTCAAATTTTAATAAAAATTAAATTAAATACTTAAATAAATTTTGTATTTGCATCTTTTTAAACAAATTTCCAGAAGTTAACTCACCAAACTTGTCGAGTTAGAACCGGAAACGAATTTGACTTAAAAAAAAACACACACATTTGAGCCGAGAAACCAGACATTGAAGAACTCTTTTTATTCACATATTTTTTTTCTTCCCGAACCAACGAGAGATTTCTATTGACATTTTTTTTTGTAGCTTTACAATTAGCTTTGGAATTTTTTATTGAATTTTACCATTTTTACCATGTTTAAATTTTTACATCTTTCAAAATGGCTATGGTCCGTTTTATTTCTATACTTTGTTCAGAACATAAATCGTGGGTGTGGAAGTGTACTCAGACTAGATCATAGATTTTCTTTTCGTCTTTCTGACCCCTCCACCATTTTTAAAATGGAAATCCTTGCGATCAAAGAGCTCCAATCTTGTGTAAAAAAACAGGGTATTAAAAAAATTGTATTTACATGGCAGAACAAATCAAAATAAACTTTTTTTGATGACGAAATATACTAACATTCCTCAGAAACATACAAACACAAACTCAGCAGGAAAGAAACTATAACACTAATCTTTCCCAACAAAGTGGAAATTAGAATACATAACGCTAAGTGCATGCTTCCGCTGAAGCAAATATTCGCTTCCCGGTCTTCGCTAGCCAGTATAAACATAAAATCGAAAATCCAAGCTTCCATAGCTCGCTTTCAAACGAAACATGCCCTTTTCGATACATTACAAACAAGCGAACCACCACATTTTGTTTGTACACAATTATTAATTAAATCCATCTTTAAAGTTCAAGGTTCTATTTAAGAAAAGGCAACAACAAAATGACCCAGCAAAAGTTTTTCAAATACCAAAACTATACTTCATATCACAATTAACAAACAAAAAACTGATATTTCTTATCACAACGCATACCTCAGTGTATGGTAATGTCTTTAGGAAAATATTACAAATTCATATCAGTTCTATTTTTGACTTTAAAGAAACTAGCGATTCGCGAACAAAACATTTTTTTTTTAATATAAAATGCCTCTCAAAGATCCAATAATTTTAATTTCTTGTTTATATTGGCCTATAGTTTTTCTACTTTTTGAATTATTCTTAAAACCGAAAAAAATATTTAACGATGAAACGAATATGATTATATTTTGCGCTACTACGATTTTGGTGCACCTCATAGGGGTTTATTTAATTTCTTTCATTTTAAAAAAATGCAATTTAAATGACAACGTTCAATCATCATTCAACCGTCAATCAAGGTAAGTGCAATCTAATAATATTGCTGTTAAATCTGATAAACAGGATGAATTTATTACCAGCAATGAAGATAATGGAGAAGACAAACCAAAGCCAAAACTAAGCCAGAGTCCAGAATCGGTTTCTAAATCAACAATTTGTTCAAAAATACCCTTGACGATGACAAGTGTTTTTCAACCTTATGAACGAACACGTCATACAAGTCGTGTTTTTATTAATTTGAAAGAAAATTCAAAATACGATAGACCCATTACACCATAATTTATTCTCGAGGAACAGAAACATACAAGTGCAAATTCAACTTTATATCGTTTTTTCAAAAAATAAGTGTTGTGAAAAGTGACAAGGAATTCTAGGTGCAATTTATAATACCTAATAAAAAAATGGTTATTAATTCCACGAGATGGTAAAAAAAAATTGTTAGTAAATATGATTCCTAATACTTTTTTGTTCTTATTTCCAATAATTAAAGTATTTTGTTTAAATTTTTGAGAAAGTAGAGATTCTTTTCTTGGAAAAGTGAAACAGACAAGTCTTTGATTGACATTTGAAGACATCTGAGTATTCAGAAAACTAAAATTATTTATTTTCCTATCAGAAAGATTTTAAGAAGACTTAGGGACAAATTTGAACTATACAATTTTAATTATTATATTTTTGAAAACAATGCTGTTGGAGTGTTGACTAGCGTTTGTATTTGTATTCCGTACCGTTTCAAAAAATATTCTACAAAAAAACGTAACTTTTTACGGGTTCTTATGTAAAAAAAATTGATTTTCACCAAAACTTTGAAGAATTCAGTAATTCGCTTCTCTATTATTTTGAAAATCAGTACCGTTCATTATTGGAACATTTAAAGAAAAAATTCAAATATGTGCCACTTCGCCTACAAAAGTGGAATTTTTAGGGGATTTTTATATGAAAAGTACAAGAAGATTTTATGGGAAATGGCTGAAATTCGAACTTAACCTTAGTTTAGCTAATCCTCAAATTTTGGCGCTCACATATTCCATTCATCTTGATTAAAAAAAAAAATAATAAAAAAAACTATCGTGTTTCAAACGCAAACGATGAACACAAATAAAAAAAAACTCGTTTTCTTTACGTTTCATAGTGAAAAAGACTAATTAAAAGAAAATTGTTATACTTTCCCGTGTATGGAATCTTTTTTTTGTTAACTAGACGACTTTTCGATGGTTGGTTGCAGGCCTACTTAGGAGAAATCCAAGATTAAAAAAAAAGAACGTCCTACCTATGGCAAGTACCGCTAACAATAATTAAAACGGTTTCGGTTTTCCAGAAAAATTAAGTTTGTCAGTTTAAAAAAAATCGTCAGATACTAAGTTTGAAATACCTAAATCGACCCATCCGTTTAATGCAGGCAGACAGAATTACAAACCCACGATGAAATGCACACACATTTTTAATAAGACAACAAAATCTCGAACGGATTTATATTTTTGTTCGTGTTTACATTTACAAAAAAAAAAAAAATTTGTTGAGGGAAAATGTAAACAAATCTGTTAACGTGTAAATTTTTACGGGGTAAATGTCGAAATCGAAATGACTCAAATTATTAAAAAAAATTCTTGGGAAGATAATGTTGTGATCTATGTATATTTTTGGTGGGAAAAATGCGTCTCGAAACATATTTTGAAGAGATCTCTAGCCAAATACACAGTAGATGTATGTAATTTTTTTCATGTGTTTACTTTTACCCCCGATTTGCAAAATAAAAAGAATAGGGGGTAAAAGAAAACATCGCATAAGTGTACTTATTTATAATTTTTTTAAAAACAATTTAAGTAGTTGATTTTTATTCTATAAAATACTTTTCCATTTTTATTTAAATTTCTTAGTTAAGTTTATAAGTTAGAAAATTAAAATGGTTAAAGTCAGAATTTGAAAAAAACACAAACATTTTTTTACAAAACCCACATTGACCCTACCTAACCTAAAATAAAAACAATAATTTTTTTTTTAACTTTTAAGACCCCTTCTTTGAACCACTTTTTGTCCCACTCCGTCTAAAATTCATTTTCGTTTTTGATTATTTTCACTTGGTTTATGGTTTGGAATTTTTACTTTCATTCAAATATTTTTTTGATCTTATCATTATCATGCAAATTAATGTCAAGTTTTTACAATGAGTGTAGTTGCGTAGGCGGATGATTTGATATAATATTGCTGTGAGGAAAGTTTGGAAAATTACGGAAGCGACTTCGAAGAAAATGATAATGTGCACTATCTGACAAACAATTTTTTAATTTAAATATTCCTCTATAGTCTTCCTCAGCTAAGTGGACCAACTTTATCACTGTCATCTATTGCAAAATATTTGGGGAAAATTCTCGTCCCTAAATTGAACTGGAAGAAGATAAATCAATCACATAATATAAAAAAAATTGATATTCTACCCTGTTCTTACCTAAAAAAGAACTTTATTAAATAAAATGCACGACTAGATGTACTTGCTCTGAGGGCCAAAATTGATGTGGTTCCATTTATATTAAAAAGTTCTTAAAAATAAATAATTTTAAGAAAAAAAATTAAAAATATAAAATTCATTACTAAAAGAACTTCTTAAACTATTTTGAACTCCAAACTAAATATGCCATTTGATTTCTTTGAAAAAGATGAATTTTAAAAAAATATTTTTTTCATATTCAAATACTCAAGCCTTGTTTTAAAAAAAAGTTGGTATGCTATTTTGTAGAAAATATCAATGAATAATCTCAAACCAAAATTTACAAAAAAAAATTACTCACAAAATCGATTTTTGAATTAAGACATTAGAAACTTTTTGTAAAAATCGAAAAAAATATAGTTTTCAAAATTTTAATATAAAATAATTTGGAAGCTACTGAGAACCCTTTGTGTGAAAATTGTCATCGAAATCCGTTCAGTCGCTAATGAGAAAATAAAAAATGGGAGGTAATTAACCAATGAAAAAGTATTTTTTTTATTTCAAAAGTGCGACCTATAGTTGTAGAACATATTAAAAAAAATTAATCAAAACCGTTAGAGTCGTTTTTCAAAAATATAAGTTTTTTTTTTTCATTTTCGTCATATCGCACGTACTTTCCCTCTAGGACATCCCTGTAACCCTGAATTACCAAAAAAACAGGTTAAAATTAGGTTTTTTTTCTTAATAGAACCTTTAACCTGCCACAATCAAGTGATGTTGAGTGTAGAATATAATACCATGAACCTACATTGTGAGCTGTAACAATTCCATCTTAAAAGCCAGTAATGGAATCGTTTTGGAACTATAAAATTGAAATATTTTTCCTCCATCAAAAGTCTTTGCCAAACTATGATGAAAACAACACAGTTGCAACCGCACGATCATAAAAAAAAACTCCACTTAAATCATAAAATTTGCATTAAAAAAACAAATAAACTATTTACAAAACCTAGTGTTTAGTGTTTTTGTGTTTTACCCTCTTTATAATTCAAAATTGGTTATTTACGAGTCCAGCACCATGCCTTGTCCATGTCCGTTGTTGCTATCCATTAAATGCAGTTACAAAAGAATTTTTTGAATAGAAATGCAACACACCCACAAGACTTCTTCGTCTATTTGTCTTTCATTGTCAACAACGACGACGACGACGAGGAAGAGGACCAGTCATAGCCATCTTTGATTGTTCCAAAATATCCTTGAAGGAATCACGTATCTATATGTTGGTTTGGCTACAAACATTGAGACCAACAACAATAATCATCCTTTTCTCAGGACTCTTTTGGTCATAATGGTCTGGTTTAATATTTATTTTTTTTTTTTTTCTCATGAAGGTGTCGGAAGTTGGCAGCCATTAAAATGCAGCACAAAGTATTGTGCATTGCGATAAAGGAAGAAAGATTTTCATTTTTTTTTTATTTTCTTCAAGGATGCAACAAAAACGAAAGGATATGAAAATGTAAATGGAACATCCGTACTCCAAGACGATGAGGGATTTTGTTGTTTTGTTTATTTATATAAAAAATATGTATTTATGAACGTACATGAAGTTATATGTAAAGTGTCACTGTACGTACACTTAAATGATAATGACATTTAAGGACCTTCCACCCCTTGCCAAGCCCCAACACTAAGTAAACAACAAAAAACTAAGGGGAATAAGTTTCTTTCTTTCGAGCATCCTTAACTTTCTTCTTGCAATTTATATGTTGTGTTGTGAGTTCTGTCATTGTAGACATTACTGTAGGTACTTCATACTGTCGTTCTTTCTTCTATTCTGCGTTGTTGGTTGTTGGAGCATGTCCTGCGAGTATTATCCTTGTCGCACTATATTTACAAAGTTCAACATTGCCGTACGTAATTAAGCGAACGGCTTTGCTCTACTCAACTCAGATATAGAGAAAAAAAATCGCAAAAAAAACAAGAGACACAAAAAGAAGGACATAGTCACATTTTTAACGCCCCAAGGATCTGGATAATTATCCTTTTTTTTTGTCATTCATTTAGTATGTTTGCTCTACTGTGTTATATTTATTACTACTATGACTGAATGGCTTAAACGCCATCAGGGTTTGGCATACTTATTTCTCATATCCATAGCTGGATTTCTCTTTTTTCTGACTGTTTTTTTTTCTACGCAGGATACACGTCGTTGTTGTCGTATCCTTCCATTGTGTCCTTGTGCATCGTCGGATTATTTTGACGTGCGTCATTATGTGTGTTGGCTTGGCAGATTTCTCTTATTATTTCTTTTTATTTTGTTATTTTTTCTCGAATTGAGGGAGCCAGCGAGCACGTTTAAGAGCAAAATTGTGCCGTTTGGCAATTAGGTCATCATCATGTATGATGTGTGTGTTTTTGAGTCTATATCTGTATTCTTATGATTTGTTTCTGTATTTTGCATTTAAGTTGACGTCTTTTGTGTGTTTTTTTTTTTTGTTCATCAGATTTATTGCCTATTTTAATATTTAATGTGCACCTGTTATGCATGGTAATCCTCTGGCATATGAAATACGTAAAAGTCTTATTATATGCCCAGGCTCATTATAATATACGCCTCCTTCCTTCTTGGTGGTGAATATATTGTCTGAGCTCTGAGGTTTGGGCAGATGACCTTGTTCTTTTTTTTTTTGCTGTTGCTTGCCTTCTTATTGCATGTTCTGTTCATGCTTTCCAGACACACGCAATCATATTATTATGGGGTGGTACCTACAGCGATTGTTGAGAAAGTGAGGGTGACATCGCGCTGAGACTAAAAGACTTCGTAATGCTTTTCTTTTTCTCTACATAATTGAATTGCATCATGTTTCTTTTTTTTTGTAGTTTCTTTGAGTGCGTAATAAGCAGACGTGTGGGGAAATTAGATTCGATGAAAGGCTGATTGATATACATACCTTACCCACCAATATAGACTCTGAAAGTCATGAAGCAGAGGTTCTTTAAAATGCAAAGTGATTTTTCTTTCAAGACATTCGCGAATGTATAAATTGATAGGTCTGCTGTTTGGGGGTGCTACAATCAACTTAGCACATTAGCACATAAAAGCTAATGAAGTTGAATTCAATAACTATTCTAGAATGATGTTTGAATTTTGAACGAGGTAAGTCTTAAGAGACAGTTAATCTAGATTGACTATGACTGGGTAAACCGATTTCGACGTCGATCGCAGTTTTTTACTGAATAACAATGACTGATCTCTATTTATTACTAACATAATATGCACCGCTGAATAATGTCTGCCGATTACTGTATATTTAATCGATGTGTCATCTTGCTGAATAACTGAGTGTGAATCATATGCTGAAGATAAAATAAAATAAATATTTGTTCGCAGGTGTATGACTCTCTTTTACTAAGTGTGTCGACTGTACTGAGATGGAATACAATGTCATTATAAGTAGGTATACCACTGACTGCTATTAAAGAAAAATAAATAAAATGCACGACTGGGTCGCACGTACTTGTTCTTACGCTATGGACGTTGATTCTTCTTATATAAAGTATTTAAAAATAAATAATATTATAAGAAATGTTAAAAAAAAAATAAAATTCATTACTAAAATGACATAAGCAACTTCTTAAGTTTTGTTTAACTCCTCAAACCTTGTTTAAACAAAAAATGGTATGCCGTTTTAAAGAAAATATTAATGCACATTTAAAACCAAAATTTCAAAAAAAAAATTGAAAGATTTCCAAAAAAAAATTAATATAAATAAAAATAGAATTAATAATTTAATTTAACAGAATTTTTTCAAACATTTCTTTCATTCCAAAAGTATGACCCTACTAACAAAAGTAGTTTTTGAAACAAATTAAATTTTTCTTAATGGTTATATGGCTATATGGTTTTGGTCCTACAAAAAACTTTAATTTCCCCTCTAGGGAATCATCAAAGAACGTATCCACTAAATTTAAAGAAAATCGGTTCAGCAGTTTAGGCTGTAGCTCGAGGTGTACACAGTGAGATAGACAGACAGACAGACGGACAGACAGAATTTCGAAACCAACTTTTTTCGCATTCTCTATAATCGTAATGATTGTTATCTCGAGTTCGATTTTTTTTACGAATCCTAAACTTGCCCTATAGTACCTACTATAACGAAAGTAAAAATGATGGCAAGTCGGTATAGTTGCTTCTATAAATATTTATACCTAATATTGGTGATGAGATGACGCATCAACGTGAATAAACGGTTTCTTTGTAAATGTTTTAATAATAAATTAGTGACCTACATAAAATTAAAGGTCTGTTCTTATTCGGGCATAAATTTTTATCTTTTGCAGAAAAAGTATACAAAAAAATGAATTTGTTAAAAAAACTGTGGAGTGCCTATAAGAGGATCAAAATCAAAGAAAACCACTTTGATTTAACTATTTGTCGCGTTAAAGATAAATTTGTGTGTCTAAAATTGTAAAAAAATATAATATCAGAAAAAATTTAATTTAAAAATTTGGATATTATGAATTTTTAGAAATTTAGAATTCTAAAAGGGTAAATAAAGGACAAATTAGAAAAAGGCCCATAAGCTATTTTCTTAACTAAAAGTTAAAGAGACATTATTGATATTGGAACCAATAGACATGAAAGTCGCACATACAGATACAAAAATGTGAAAAATCTACAACTCGAGATATGGATGTTTATAAGTCAAAAACGTCAAAATAGATGTTTGTGAAATAATACACCTTAAACCAGATTACAACATTTCTTTTTAAGTACCTAAATTTTATGTTGTTAAAAAGAAATATATCAAATTATTTGAAACCGTATTTCCAAAATGTTCGACAAACCACATAAGAGGTACACAATTATTTAGGTAACGTTAAAATAATCAATTTGCTCCTAAAGTTCAATTTTTGTTTTTTTTATCAATTATTTGTATTTTTTCATTCTTATAGACTTTTTTCGTAATTGAGTATTTACTGTTGTACAACGGACTTGCTGTGGGTTAGAAGACTTCCGACAAATCGTCTGGTTCGAGGATCCTAACACGCCTGAAGGATTGCAAGACTATTAAAGCAATAATTATGAGTTAGGCAGTTATTCCTTATACAATAATGGCACTGAAGAGATGCAACGTTTTTAATTTTGAAATATTACTACTTTTAAGCATTCGCTTTTTATTAAATTTAAATGATTATGGAAAAATGTTTTTTTTTATTTATTTATTTATATAACAGCATGGTTTGCATTCTTTGTGGGGTGCATCTTGTTTGGTTGTCCAAAAACAATTTTTCTTTTTTGTGAAGGGGTTTGAAACTCTATCATGGAAAAAGAATTAAATGTGTACACAAAAAATACGTATATGCCGTAGTGCACACATTCTCTTTTTACAGTTTATACAAACTTGTACTCCGAAATTATAAAAAACAGTTTTTACTAAAAAACTCATGTATTTTATTTTTGATACTGACAAACAAAAACTTATTTTTCTATCTATTAAGATAAAAAATATATTAAATTATGTATATATAATATTATTTCAAATGACTATACTTTTTTTTGCACGTAAAAGATACTTTTATAGTTTTATTTTGGACATAAGAATCTTGATAAGTGAAACAGCAAATCATCTACAAAAATTTTTTTTTTATTTTATTCTGTTTCAAGGTGCATATTTAAACTTGGCTAGTCAAAAAAAATTACAGAAATAAAATGGAGAGAAGAAAAAACATGACTATAAGAATACTGAAATTAAAAGAAAAAAAAAATAGAAAAGCTGCTATAAATTCAACGATTTTAGAATTTTAAATACTAACTTTTTTGTTTGTTTTTGGGTACCTACACTCTCAAACAAACACTTTGACATTGACGGAAGAAAAAAACTGAAAATACCTGCTTTTAGTTGACATTTAAATTCTCCGCCGGAAATGCTTTACCTAGCTATATTTAATGGAGGACTAGATATGTATGTGACATACAAACAATTGGGATAAGGACTTAAAAACGAAAAAGTTATTTTTTTAACTTTATCTTTTCCTTTTTCCCTTTTTATTTTTTTAATTTTTTATGTTGTAGATGGCAAACAATAAAGTAGTGACAGATTAAAACGTGGAAAAATTCTTTCTTCCGTATCCGTCGCATTTCAATAGCATTTGACATTAGATTTTATCTATGCTAGATTTTCGATGTTTAATTAGTAAATTTTATTTAACTGAAAATCAATGTCAAAAGTTTACGAATGGTTACTATAGGGAGTGAAAATAAATTTTTTGATCTGCTTCTTGATTTTATACCCAGCTTTAGCTTTTAAATAGATCTTAATTTATGTATATTGAATTCGTATATGTATACTTATTATTTTTTCCGAAGGAAATCTAGAATTAATTGAATTTCAATGTGAAATTTTAAAACCACAAAACCTTACAATCATTTAATATTAAACTGAAAAAATAGTTGCAAAGTGCAGCTTTTGTCATAGAAATTTTATTTGACTTAAGTTTCATGTCAGTTCTTTTAACAGTTTAAAAAAAGGTCTAAATAAATATTTCCCACCTTTATTTTAAAGAGAAAAAGCAGTGATTTTTTTAATTAGTGAAGCAAATTACCTTCCTCGGAACCACTTTTTATATGTTTTTCTTAATTTTTTCTCTCTAAAATCTGTAAATATGCAAATATAGGTTTAAACATATTTAAAGCATATTAAGGACACTTGTACCAACAATATTGTAGTACATGATTTTATGAAATTCAAACAAATTTTATACCATTTTGCGAAAAGAATAAGAAAACAAAAATTGATTTTGCTCTTCACCACCTTTTACTCATTGTATTCATAATATGTAACTGTATGAATAAAATGTACACCATGTTGTAGCCTGATAGTTTAGCTAAACTTTAAACACCTTATTCTTTAAAATCCGACAATAAACAAAAAAGTAACAATACATAATTATAAGCGAACCATCTCGAATCCATTTGTGAGCCAACGGTACCGTTCTCCACTGGTGGCTGGTCGAGTCCGACAACCAAGAGCAGCCAATTTTGTTGAATTCTGATGAAACTGTTTTCAAGTTTGTGAAGCTTTTATACAGTTATGTGTGATATATGAAATTAAAGGTAATTCGATTGTGATGAATAAGTTAAATCATAATTTTATAAGGCTTGGGGAAATAGTATTTAAAAGCCAGAAAAAAAAACTCTTTAAACTTTTTAAAGCAAAATGTATATACCCAATATCTAATGCTGTATAAATTTCAAGTTTAAAAATGATAAAAATAAAAAAGATAGAAATAAAATACTGTTGGAAATGGTCAAAAAACCGGCACTTAAAAAACTTTTTTTATTACTGTTATTCATTGAAAAAAATGTTTAAAAATTTAGTTTCTTCACACATGTATCAAAAAGTCGTTTTGACAACATATTTTTTTCCGCAAAAAAGTATTTGATTTTGAACATTTTTTTTAATTTATGTATTTAGATTTACTTCATGTTTCTAACTCTTATACTTTTCGAGATGTGCAAAAAGTTTTTTTTTCTTTTACCCCATTTTACCCTAACTTCCCGGTGGAATTTAAAAAAAATGTTTTACCGGAATCTTAAATTATACCACCTATCTTTTTGTGTACTTAGTTTTTTTCTATCACTTATAGTGAAGAAAATGAATCAGACAGATTTATCAATAACAATGGCAAACTTCTGTAATTTAATAAATTATTAATAAAAACCGGGTATAAAATGTAAATGTGTTGTTACTTTTTACCTACTTACTGTGACTGTGTGAAAAAACCACTAATAATAGTCTGAAAAAATCTGTGTGTTATAGCTGGTTTAATATTTTTATAATCGCCGTTAAAAAAGTATAACTTCAAAAATGTCCGGTTTTGGCGAATATTTTTTTGAAACAAACATTTATTGTGAAAAAATAAACTATTCCAATTTTTTTTTAATCTGTTTTAGGAAAACAGATAGCAGGGAAAGAGGTCAATTTTTGCCCGTTTAGATCGAAAGGGGATTTTTCTTAAAAGTTGACTCAAAACAACAACAAAATTATTTAAAGACAACAAGAAAGATTTTGGATCACTATTTTTAGCATTTCGACCGGTATATGTCCAAAAACACTTTGGCTCCCTACTCCTGAATCGCAACCATTGCATAACCATAAAAAAAAAAAAATTCACGACTTGGTCGCACGAACTTGCTCTTAGGTTCAAAGTTGCTGTGTACGTTAAAAGTTCTTATATATAGTTTTGAAGAATAAATAAATAGCTTTATACGAAAAATCTTTAAAAAAGTGCACGAATTGGACTTTCTTAAGTGTAAACTATAATTTCAACTGTAACTGATTTGATTTTAATTGAAAAATTGGATTAATAAATGCCAGATAACATTTTTTTATCACAAATCTGAGATATTATAAGATCCCTGTGCAATTTGTATGGAAAAACGAAAAGTGCATAATGTGCGATAAACTTGTGCCTAAATATTATTTTATCCTAAATAAAAATTAAATCCCTTAACCCCTCATCTCACAACATCATTTTATTCTTAGCCTCGTTGAAAGTGTGCAATTCAAGAACAAACAAAAATAGAAGTTATTATAAAATATTTATCAAATTTGTTCCGTTTTTGGGATAAAACTCAACTCAATCATCGACTTAAATAGACAAAAAAGAAGAACAAGCAAGTTCCATTGCTTCAACTTTGTTTATGCGTTGTTGTTGTTGTTTTAATAATCTCCTCCGAGTTTTTTTTTTCGTTTTTGCTTTAAACTAAAGTACCTACAACGAAAAGTACATAAATTATTCGTAAGGTCCTTTCAGCATTCAACATTGACATGACAGCTGCTGTCAACTTTGAGTTGAATGATTGACATAATGCGCGTTCATTGCATACCAATCACATAGTAAGGACAATGCGCGAGTGTATTTGTGTCAGAAAAGAAAAACAACAAAAAAACTGAAATCCGTTAAGTTTATGAACTTTTCATTCTATTTTTTTTTTTCATAAATGCTCTTAAAGGTATTAAATATGTCCTCCAATCGGAACAACCGAACCGACCCAAACTTTTTTTGTTCGTACCTCCTTGTTGAAGTTGACAGCTGACGGTTTTTTGTTTGTATGCTGAAGTTGATGTTAGGGGTTGGTTTGGTTTGGTTTGGTTTTTCCAAGGAATTTCCCACGTTTTCACACTCACTCACTCACATCCAGATGATTAAAAACTTTCCAATACATCCCATCCTTCAATTGGTGGGTGGATATTTTTGTTGGCTTGAGGCAGTGTGATGTGTATTCAGTGAGAGACCAAAAATTTAAAACGAAGCTAACACAGATAATAAATATCCCAACTGTCAACCAAAGAATGTCTGCTGGTTCTTTCTATACGACGAGTATACCAAAAAGCTTGGTTGTAAATTATCGCAGATTGAAAAGACCTCAACGTATTTTCATGATATTTTCGAACAAAGTCTACTGGGTGGGAGTATAGAATATAGTGAGGATGGTTAGAGAATAAACGAACCTTAAAAAAATGGACAAAATAAAAAGGCAAACTGCTCAAACCTCTAGCGAAACTTGTTTGTGTTAAATTATTACTCGAATGGACTATACGATATTTTCTGGGTGAGAGACAAGGAGGCGGTTATAAAAATTTTGTTTGGTTAATGCTGCAGATTTAAAGTGGAATAATAATGTAAGTACAATGTGTAACCACAGGAAAGTTATAATTTATTGTGGTGATAAGTCACATGAATGGTGGAAATCATGTGACACAACTTGTACTGCAGATTGGCTAATTGGCAGGATAAAGTTACAACTTTGAAATTTAATTCGAAATTAGTTAGAAATAAAATTGTGGTTGAGGCATATGATTTCTCCTGAAACGGTCAATAAAAAGATTTCTCTCATAAAATTGCATAATTTGACTGATGGTACTTGTTTAACTGGAACAGAAAGTTTTAATATTTTAATTCAAATGATTGTTCATTTCTGTTAAACACAAGTTTAAATTTATTTTTGAAACTTTCCAACAACTTCAGCTTTCAGACAGCAAAAACTTATTTATATTTTAGCTTAAAAAATATTAAATAAATAATTTCTCCTTGTAGTGGTTTTATTTAAGTTTTCAAGAGGTAATCAATTTGGGGATTCTATATGCCCTCGTTCAGACATTAAGGGTGATTTTCTAAAAACATTGTGAAAAACATATTTTTAAACTCAAAATTTTGCAAAAAAATATATTTTTTTTTCGTTTAAAAGTGTTATTTACAAACATGATTAAAAAAGCGTACGCCTTTTCTTTAAGATTTGCTCCTACTAATTTTTAGTCAAATACTGAAAACTAAATGAGTAAATATCTTTAAGATTTTTGAGAAAACTGAATACAACGAGATTTGAATCACAATTTACAAGCCAACAACATTAGTGTTTGAAAGTTGGATGCCTTGTTTGTAAATAGTAATCTAGATCTCGATATTTTCAGTTTTATAAGAAACTAAAAGACTACGCCA
The DNA here is from genome assembly GCA_948107695.1 of Meliscaeva auricollis. Lineage (NCBI taxonomy): Eukaryota > Metazoa > Arthropoda > Insecta > Diptera > Syrphidae > Meliscaeva > Meliscaeva auricollis. Next base: position 14,801,711 of record OX403616.1, on the reverse strand, counting down.
TGATGAATTTTTTTTGGAAAAATTTTTTAAACTCAAAAGGAACTTATATTTTTTTGCAAAATTTTGAGTTTGAAAATATGTTGTTCACAAATTATCGGGTAAAATAAGTGTATTTTAACATGAAATTGAAGAAAAGGTTTCTGGTTCTAAGATTAGCTCTAGGTTTTGCCCCTCCTGTCTGAACAAGGGGATTCAGACACTCCACTTTCTGCAATTGTTTTCTTTTCTTGACGTTCTACTACTTTGATTCATGTTATGGAAAACAATCGGAATTTCTAAATATACTGTATTTATTTCTACCTACTACTTTTTGTTATATGTTTTTTATAACTATATTTTCAAAAGCTGTAATTCTTTTAGCTTGGAAGCTATTGGCCCAACAAAAATTATGTTAGGCTAAAATTAAAGAATATTTTGTAAGTATGAAACCGTAAAACATAGTTTATAGTCAAAAACTAGCCCTTCATAGCTAAAAATGACAATTATTGAACAAAACACAACATTTTTGCGGTTTTTTTTAGCAATATTGCGTTAAATTGACTTAACATCGTAAAAAACTGAGCAAACAATCAGAATTACTGTGTTTGACGCCAGGTCTTCATATGAAACGCCAAAGTTACTGGATTAATAGAAACATTATGAAATTTCTATATAAATTTTCAAAAACAACATTTTTGAAATGGTTTTTGCTTGGTCTTTACTTCTCTTAATTGAAGAGCGATATCCAAATTGTATTTAATGGTTTAAAGACTCTCTTGCACCACGAAGAACCAAACTTAAGAAATTATAAATAAATTGGTTTTACCAGGATAACGCTTCCAAAACGTTCACCAACGCATGGACTAATAGTTCTCACACAGTTTTTACTTTTTATTTTTAGTTCTGTAACTTCACTTTAATCGAATGTTGATATTTGATAATTTGAATAATATTTGAAGTACCTATCAGCTCTAAATAATATGTACTTTTGAAGTATCTATCTGCTTTGGAGAATTTTAACAATTGATGAAAATAAATGATCCTTCAAAGTTTAAAATTAATTGACAGTTATCATCTGAAAATCTGAATATTTTATTTTTTTTTTTTTTTCAAAAAGAATTCAAGAGTTTACCACTCAGTAAACTTTAAATTCTTGACATTAACCTGCATATTGAATATTTTTTTTTTATCCATCTAATTGTGTTTTGAATTTGAAAACTCTTGTATGTCTTTTGCTTATCACAATTTTTCGCTCAATAGTTTCTTACTTGTGCTTAAACACATTACAATTTAAAATGAAATTGAATTACAAAATGTATTTATGAAAAATGATTAGTTATCATATCAGGTTTCCTCACAAATTTTAAATTTAACTGCAAAAAAGTAACAATAATCCTTCTGCATTACAAAGGCTTCTTTAAGCCCAATCTTAATAATAATTAAAACAGACGAAAATCAATATTTAGATGAACTTCAAAAAAATCAATCAACCCCCATTTGACTCCGACACGTTTGGAAAAATTAATTTTTTGTGTCTTGTGTCAAAAATCAATAGTTTTTTGTATATAACTACATAGTGTACCCTACAATAGTCCTTACAATCATTTAATATTCTCTTTTCGATCTCAATTTGTTATTTTAATCTAATAGCAAAAAATATAGCCTAGAAATCAAATAAATCAGAAAGAAATATCAAACATAAATTCGTGTTATTCATACCATATTTTACATAGGGTAGGTAGTTTGATGTTTGACGTTTGATAAATTTTTCACTTGGTAGTTAAAAAAAAAATATGTTGGCAATATGGGCTTTGGTTGAAACCCTTTTTCATTACCCAGTTCTTAGTTCATCAATTTATAAACTGGATTTCTCTGCTTTTTCTTGGCTTCATCATTGAGTTGCTTATGTTTAAATTTCAAAAAAAGTATACATGTATAGCCCCTAACATCTGTTTAGATGGGAAGAAGAGTAGAAAATGAGGGGCAGTAAGGAAAAATATTAATTTCGTTAATTTTTGTTTTGAAAATCAAAAAGTAATAGCGTACTTTCATTCTTTCTAGATACATTTTAGATATTTCCTTCGTATCATGATTCTTTATTCTTCTACCTTTCTCTGTCTTGATGTCTAGAAAATAAATTATTCATTGCTTTCCCTAATTACCCAAACCCATGAAATTGCAAAACAACAACCACGAACTTTATTTTGGATACATCACGTTTTTGTAGATAGTAGATATACGTACACAAAAAAAAGAATATCTATAATACAAAAATATTTATATATTCCTGATCCTATAGACAAAAAAAGGATACTAATAAATATGTAGACGATGATGTACAATATACATGCGTGTGCATAGAAAAATATTGCCTTTGGTCTTTTTGTGTCTTTTGATTTTTTTTGATTTTTTTTTGGTTTTATTCTTATAACTTTGTACCTTTCCTTTTTTACTTGCTCTATAGGGCAAGTATTGGTTTCGTGTCAAAAAAAAAATTGAGGTTTTAATCAAAACCAACATTACGATGATGGAGAAGTCCGAAAAAGTGGTTTTCGTCATGCCGTCCGTCGGTCTGTGCGTCTGTGCGTCTGTGCGTCCATCTGTACACTTCTCCACTGCCCAAATGCGTGGACAGATTTTCTTCTTTAGTACAGATGATTTTATCGTGATTTCGAAAGTTTTTTTTTTTGTTTTTTAATATATCACAGCTCTAACGATTTTGATTAAACTTTTTGATATGATTTCCTCAATAACGATAAATTTTTTGAATTTTTTTCAAAAAAAATCTAACGAGCGGTTTTTAAAAAAAAAATATTTTTTTATTAAAAAATTTTCAACCGATTGAAAAAAAAAAAAATTGGTACGCCATTTTAAAGATGGCTTATTTTATCAACATCTAAAAATAAAATTAAATAAAAAAATTTTTTTTTTTAATTTTCCAAAAAGTGTTCCCGTTTAAAAAAATATTTATTCTTGCTTATTTGTGCATATCTCTCAATACCTACTCCTACACACATCAGATGACCAAAAGCTAAAATTTTCAAGCTAAGTTAATACATAAAATAGCTTTGCACTACATGAGCAAGTTCGTGCGATCCAGTCGTACATTTTATTTTATTATTATATCTGTAAATATGTGTGAATTTTCATCAGTAACAAATACTTACAAAAAAAGAGCTTTATTAGTTTTTTTTCGTTATTTTTATCTTATTTTTGTGAGTTTTGTGTGGCTTTTACTGGGGGGTTTCTCTTAGAAAAAAAAAAACATTTATTTTGGGGTTTTCCAATAAAGAGAATTTTCATATAAAAAAGAAAATATTTCATTCAAGTTTGATAAGATTCATTGAGCTTTGCATAAGCATTTTTTATATTGAATAAATTAACTTTATGTATAAGCTTTAAGAAATCATTGTAAAAGCATATGGGACCATGAAATCGAAGTATGGTTTTCAAAAAAATTGAAAAAAGTTCATAACATAATGTTCTTATAATATTTGTTTGAAATATATATTTTTAAAGAAATTTAGTTATGAAATAAAATGAATATATGACATAATTTGTTTTAAATAGCAAAAGCTTTCGCAGAAAATATTTAAATCATTTTATTTAAAACAGATTACACATGACAAAGCATATAAATGGTATGGATCTCAAGACTAGAGTTACCAATACAATTGATAAATGAAATGAATACTGGCAATATTTTGCGAGGAGTGAATCTTCAATCCCTGGCAGCATTGACGTAAGCAAACACAAGAAAGCTTTATTTAGGCAAACGAAATTGATAAATATCTCGTTGAGAAGAAGGATGTGCGAAACAAATAATTATATTTGTGGCAAATGTCTTCAAGGACGAAGGAGACAAGAGAATTTTATGATATCATGAAAAGATTATACCTCCGGATTTTAGCCAAACAAGACAAAACGACGATAGAGAACACGAAATTGTAAAGTTCTAATTGTTTTTCTGTCAATACAATGAGGGAAAAACGCAACTTTAAACTAAAAACCGTCATATTTAACTGAAAGTTGTAATAGCTTACTACAAAAATATATATTATCACGTTGAAACTTATATGATTTGAATATGAAAAGTCATTTAATAAATGGTCACCCTATTTTCATAGTAATTTGTACTGATTTTTGAGTTGAAACCAACTTTTTTGCATGCAAAGTACACTCAACGTAGGATCAAGGTGAACTTCACGTTATTTTAAATCAGAACATTTTAATATTGGCAAAAATGTAGTTTCAAAGTTTTTCAACGTATATTTAAACAATTATTGCTAATTTCAAGGTTCAAGTTTCAACAGACACATACATTTACAACAAAACAGGATGGGTACGTCACTAAGAAGCGATTGCACAAAGGTCAATTTACTTAAAATTGTACACCTCGCATATCTTAAGGACTCTCCAAGAGTTCCAGCCATTGAAGTGCTTAGACGATGAAGTTTCTCAAAGACAACTCAACGCTGGTAGGATACAATCGTAAGTGACCACTTAAGCCTATGCCAACCGCATATCTCTTGAGTTTCTAAGAAATTTAATGGATATTGTTGATGCCATCCCGGAAATCTAATGCAGTGATGTCAAGAAACTATTTGAAACGCTTCGTCAGAAGTGTTCCGAATTCTAACCATCATGCACTAGTGAAGAAATATTTGATTTACACCAAATGCATACGCAAACACAATAAAAACAGATGCATAGTATAGATTGTGGTTCTAGAAGAAAACTATAGCTTTCCACCATTGCTTAAGAGGAAGACAAAAGACTATGAAAAATCGAACCCCAGCAATCAGCAAATGCGGAATGCTACAGGAAAAAAGGGGTGGGGTCCTTTAGAGATGATGAAGCAACTGACAACAGGATTCGCGAGCTATACTGGGAGACTGCAAGAATAGTGACGGAAACACAATGTGACGCGGTAGATAGACAATCGATGCTTGACATACATCGAAAGACTTCTTCAACTAGTTGCTTAATGGTAACGACCGCCAAAATCCCGCCAACAAAATAAATGCTTCTATCCAATCTGGATGATAACCAAAAGTTTCAACCGCCCAACCAGATGCAAATAAATCAGCCAATTTCCACGCATAAAATGAACAAGGCAGATGGAGCAGATGTTATCGATAAAAAAGACTACTCTTTTTAAAATCGCATATATGATTACCAAAGATCAAGTTGCTCAAGATTTTGGAGAAGACCCAATAACTCAATATCGATACCCATCACCATCTGTTCTTCAATTTATAGGCTCCCTATGATAATGTACAAAAGTAAGTTTTAAAATACCTGCTAAATTAAAGAATCTAGTTAAAGACTTTGGAGAAAAACAAGTCAAGCCTCCAAAAATAAAAGCGATTTTACGAAATCAACCACCAGAGGGCTACAACAAGGAGACGAAGATGGATTGCAGCTTTTTGAGGTCGAGAACGTAGTATGTATTGTCCAAAGCATACAATATGTCAAAAACTTACGAAACTTCTTGGGTGTGCTTGTGATGCAGACATGACGCAGTCTTGGCGTCAGCAGCAAACAGAATGAGACTTTTCATTAGTAAAGACAGGACAAAGTATAGGGTATTTGTTATTTGTCTAGAAGTTGGCACAGCTCGAAAAATGAAATAAGAAAAAAGTAAACGTTATTTTTTTGTGTGGAGGCCCCAAAATATTATGTGCACCAGGGCCCCTACACTTCCTAAGACGGCCCTTGTAGCATTTCTAAGGTTACAAATGACTCATTTTTTTGAAGTTACGAAGAAGTATGTTCAGAAATTTAAAATCTAGTCTCGACAATGGCTACAGTCGTTCTATCCAGCACATAGGGTGCTTCTTTTGCCACTATTATTATTGTTCTTTTTATTCCATTTTCAAAATTCTGCTGGAAATCAAACAAAAATTCCCTTAAATATGAGCCCCCACACAATGAGTGTGAAGATTTGCCATATAAAATACATATAAACTTGAGGTCTTCAACTCAGGTCCTTTAATGCATATAATAATTTGCTTTTCTTTTTAAGCATTTACAACATCCTTCAGATTAAAGGGTCTTCTCCAAAGAGAACCTCGATATATTTCAATGAATTTGAAACTAATAGTTCATTTATGCAAGCATAGTAGTACAGAAGTGCTTAATTTTTTGCATAAACTATCTTTTTTAGAAATTCTTTGACTTCATTAAGTCTGAATACAAAAAAAAATTAATCAAAACCAACAACATCCTCATATCGCATGATAAAAATAATTAAATAACAAAAAAAACAACATGAAAAAAACATTAAGTGATGAAAAACAAAATAAAATAACAACAACTCTTCCTCGCACGATTTCAATTAATTTTCCTCTCAGCCCCCCCATCAGTCAACCGGTGGTGGCGGTACGAAGGGTTAGAATTTTTCAAATAGAATAAAAATTCTCATTTTACCTTCTTACACCTTAACTTCAATTTATCATGCTTCACTTCACCCAGATACGCAAAAATTATAGAATACAAAAAATAATAAACAAACTTTTCTCGACTCTTAGTAAGCTTAGCGCCAAAGCAACCATTACCACCAAGCACCGAACCAAGTGTATTTTTTTCGCTTCCCCTCCCCATAACCTCTTAAGTCTCCGCACTTTGCAAATTATTTGTGAGCCAAGGAAGCACCGGGAGCAGAGTGTTTCGACGGTGGCGGCGAAGAGTTAACGCGAGCGGCAACTTAATTTATTATAATTTAAGTCAAGGTAACTCGCTCCCAGCTTTTGTGTGTAGTGTATAGTGATACAAAATTCAACCACAACACAACTATACTAGCTTTGAATCTAGGACATCTAGTGGAGACCGTTGTTGTTTATATACTTTCTCCTCAGGTGTTTTGGGGGTTGCTCTACATCACAGGCTATCCTGGAGAGTACAGTTTTCTACAATACTATGTCTGAGTAGTTTGTGTAAGTTTTCGTGTTGCGTTTTGGTTTGGGTTGAGCAGAAGTCAGTCCTTGGAACAAATTTCTCCGATTAGCATAGGGGTGATGGTTGGGTGCTGGTCGGTGGCGTATATGCTGTTGTCTAGAGAGAATGAGGGTTATTAAGCTGGAGTTAATATTTGTACGTGCTGCGATTTCATATGCGAACAAGCAGCAGGATATGGAGGAACTGTATCGAAATAATTATTATCGATTACAACTGGTATAGTTGGTGATTGAAACAAATAGTTTCGTGTTAATTGTAGGCATATACTTGAGAGTGCAACCTTTTGAGACGTTTGGAAGTAATTAACGTGAGTTTGGGCGATTAAATCATTTACGAGGGTTGGTGCGTGGTAGGTAATTGGGAAAATCCATAGCAATATGGAGGTATTGCTTGGTTTGAAAATGTTGTTTGTTTGTTCTACTGTGAACTTTATGGCATAAATGTAGATTAATATCAAATATCAAATACAAAATTATTAATTTACTTAATTTGACCATGTTATTGGCAGATCTAGATAAATTAGTTAAGATTCTGAAAATTGATTTAGTTTTCTGTTTGAAAATTGGGACACCGTGGCGTATGAGTACTATTTCAACAATGTAATGGTAATGTAAGACTTTTGTATTTTTATTTTCCGTTTTTTTTCAGGAAGGCGTTTTAAAGTGCTAGGTAGCAACACAATTTTAACCGGCTCTGATATTTTGAGTTTAGGGAAAAATAATTATAGATTGGATATAACCAGTTTCTAAAAATAAACATATTTTTTCTGTTTCTGATTTGTTCTGACCCAAAAGCAAGTTTTTAGCTGCTCTAGACGGCGTCATTGAACAGCAAATTAGAGCAGTCTGGAACAGAAAAACCTCATTGAGTAGCAAAAAGTTGTACAGTTCAGAACAACGTCATTGAACACATTTTGGATAGCTTTAGACTTTTGAAAAAAGCCTCGTAATTAATTTCTTGTTTCAGTTAACCGATTTTTTAAGTAAAGCGGAGTGCAGTAAAGCGGAGTCGACAATCGGTAGTATTGAGAACATACGCATAAGAAGCAGTTTATCCTCTGAGCCATGAAAGGACCTGGTTTTGAAGACAACGGCCCTGCTATTGGGGCAACTGCCTAGCGTTTAAGTAATATCCTAGCTATACAAGCCCACTAAGAGCCTTGGATAAATGATGAAGACCCCAAAATTGAAATCGAATTTCGGATTTTTACTAGGAACTGGCATTAAAGAGACCAAATAAAGTCGAACAGTTAGTGGGGAACAAAGAAAGGATCAGAGCAAAGAGGAAAAAGATGACCTAACCAAGAAAGCATTCTACAAACATCTCGAAAAACACGTATGATAACCCAATTACATTACATACTCTCCAAAGTAGGGCTCTAGAAACTAAAAAAAAACTCTTTTAAGTCTCATTGCAATACTAAAGAATGTACCTGCTCTTAAAATGCTTGAATTAATTTAACAGTAGTTTAGATACAAGATTAACATTATTCACAACTCGCAATGTTTTACAATTTTATACCTAGATACTAGAGCAATTCAAACTAAAAACGGCATTAAACGCTCTTAAGAATTTTAAAAGAAGCTTTAAGAGAATATTTTAACGCTTTTTACTCTCGAACCATCATCTTGTCAAACTTATAAGTAGAAAAATATTACTTGAGAAGTGCCGAAATTACGACGTGAAGATTTTGCGAGGTGACTTTAACGTGAATATCAGAAAGGAGGTTATATTTTTTCTTCATGAAAACAAATCCGGGAACTAGCCTGTAGCCTGTCGATGAAGGGGGGGGGGGATATGAATATGAATATGAATGATTCATATATTCAATACTCACAAATTGATTGATTACCGAACTTTCCAAGAAGCCAACACCGATTCGGGAGTTCGGACACGGATATATGTATCTACGACATCACTACGAAGATTAGATATTGTACGATAATTTGACGTTGACAAGAAATTACCAACTACTTCAAAGACTGAAACAATTTAACCATGAACACCAGCATGGAACGGGAGCCTTCCGTTATGCGAATGGCATAACATATTTAGATGTTATAACGATTTTTCTTAAAATTTTGGTGTCAAAATAAATAGAATTTTTTAACAATTAAAATAATATGACCTCTGAAATAAAATAAAAAAGCATTGGGATGAATAAAATTCTGAAACATACAAAAAATCCTATGTATATTCCATAAGAAACTTTCAGCTCCTACAGGAGGTATCCCTGATATGAATGAAAATTTAAAAGAAAATCTTAAGAGTATTTTTGTTTTATTGCTTCCTTTTTGAGTAACTTAACAGCAACGGATTTTAATAATTTTGGTTTTATTTAAAAGGTAGAGATATACTCCCTATACTCTCCAGTCTCGTTGGTTTCGTTGGTTTAATTATTCATTTAACTTTATATTAAATTAAAAAAAAAAACACATTTATATATATTTTTCTACTTTTCGATATGTATGTAAATTAAATACTTAAATTTAAGTGTTTCTTGATGTTTGATATCTTAAAATAGTATTGGTTTTAAGTCTCATATTCATATTCATAAAAATATATCGTGTCTATAAAAATTTGTAAAATGAATCCTAATAAATTAAGAACAAAAAGGGTTTTACTAAAAGACTACTTGCAAAAATAACTATACGTCAAGACATTACAGTTTGTTTTTTATTAACTAACATTCTAATACACAAGATAAAATAAAATAAAAAAAAATTAAATTTAAAGATGAAAAACAAAGTTTAAACAACAAACTTGAAGCCTTACTCGTTTTTAAGCCATTTGTGTGATTTTATTATGCCAAAAGCCATTTGCAGGCATGTGAGGTATTTTAAATAGCTGCTGTTGGTGATAAATTTAATTATAGTTTAAAAACAAAAACAAATAAAACTGAAATAAAAAACAAAAAACAACAAATAAAAAGTAAATAAAGTGAATTGAAATTATTGACATCCACATAAAGGTGATTTATTTTTATTTATTTATCGTGCACCTCCATCAAGTTCATTTTATGTGTCGCATATCTTACTGCCTAACTTCAGGACCTACACACATATTGTCATTTGCATACAAAAAAATAAAAAAAAAAAACTTTTTCCATAAATTCTATAATTTTGTTTGATTTATGACACTTAATTTCAGATATAATCACCACTCGTACCAACGAATTCCTTCTTTCCTTTTGAAATTTTGCAAATTTATATTTCAAATAAGAAAAAATAAAATGATAAAAATTCAATCTCTATAAGAGTATGTTCTCTCTTGCAGGTATGTATGCATGTATATTGTATTTGTGTATCTGTGTGTCATTAAGGATAAATTGAAAATAATAAAGTTATCGATGGTTAGCGCGGTGTGCGATAAGTGTACCTACTCAACTCATGTAGATTTTAACCGTGTAAACATCCATAAAAATGCAAATTTCCAATTGCCATAATAATAATAAAATTCTATAGACAGTAGGTATAATATTTCATAATTCAAGTGTATGGGTGTTCAATGAAATTACACGTATTGTTTATTTTTTTTTTTTTCATTTTTATTCTGCATTTTAATGATAAAGTAAAAGGTAATACGGAAAACATTGATTTCATCTTTTGAAGATAGCAGCCTTTGGAATTAGACATTATGGAATGTTTTAATATTGGAAGGAAAACGTTTGACGTTCATTTTTTGATGGGATCAAAAATTGTTATTTTTTCGTAGGGAATATGGTTTCATTATGAATTTTATGGTTTACAATACTATATACTCTTGTTTAAGAAGAAAAATACCAGTGTAACTTTCAATTTTACGTTCGCAATTAAAAATATGGTTAAGAGTATACGTATTACATGAAATGTGCCGCTCTGCTTGTTTGAATGAAATGTTTTTAAAATCGTTTATCACAAAGTCGAGATATTTGAACCTTTGGTGGGAAATAAAAATAAAAATTTCACGTTGACTTTCAACTTGCGGAATAAGTGACATTGACAATGACATTTGACATTAATATCAATTGAAAGATTTTTCATATATCAAAGAGTAACATACCAAAAGAAAATTCTTGGTTTGACTCAAGTAAGGATACTAATAAAGTGATTTAATCATTTTTATAACAAAAACATTACAGCGTTCTAAAGAAGGAAAACACTGTTTATTAAGAATATTTTTAAAATCAACATATCCGTAATCCGTTCAACATCATACCGTTCTGTTTTCCGACTATTAATTCAAAGTTTGGAAATATTAGATTAAAAACAAAATATTTTTTTTTTTGTTTTTTTTCCAAATTTTTAGTTTTAAATAAGTTTTTTTTTCAAAAAATATGCATAGATTTCATTTGATTAAAAAATTGGCTAATAAACCAGAGTATTGGCTACTTAATTATAATGTGTTTAATGCTATTTTTTTAATTATTTTTTTCCATTTTTAGTACTTTTTCATGAAATTACCCCTCCCACTGAAACGGGGGTAGATAGGCCCCCTTCCCCTCCATCCCGTATACAAAAATGTTTGTATTTGACCCCACTACAAAAATCCGTTATCGGTGCCCAAGTTATCATACTCGTGCCGACAGTGACAATAAATCATATCATTGCCTGTGCTATTCAGTTATCGCTGCACATAAGTAGAGCACCAAAAGTGAGTAAACATAAACAGCCAAACACTATTAAATATATGTACATGCCTATATAATAGAATACGCAACACTTTACTCCCAGGGAGTCAACGTGATTCGCAAGGTTTGCATTCGCATTTAAAGCAACTATTAACTTGCCAGGTGAACTATATTATCACTACGAGGAACTACCTTACCATTTCCACTTAGACATTTCCTCATATGACCGAAATAAAGTGCCAAACTTGCAGCAACGCATTCGTCAAATTATGTAATATGGGTGATACATATTCGCTGTTCAAATTTCTAGCTTTAATTAAGTATGAGGCTTCAACACAAATAGATATCAGAAATTCAATTGAAAATTTTATGGTCAAAAACGTTAAAACTTAAACGATGAATATCTTCTACTTTGATTGGTTTAAAAACTACAAATTTAAGCTTTGATATAAATATTTTGTTCCCAAACTTAAACGCTTTTCAACACAGTTCAGATTTTTCGGTAATTTTTTTTTTCAGTGAAAAGTTTAGCATATCCAAGAAGCTTAAGTAATAAACCCGCGGACCCTTACTTTTATAATGGGGTGCAATTTTAAAATACTTTATCTTAAACTGTTTTCCGTATTTGTTATCCGTATTTTTAATCGCTGACTGTATGCGTAAATAGTAGAGAATGGACACAATTAGTATCTTAACATAATTTGTTTTCTTTAATTGCAGGGCTAACAAATGAACCTATTCGGTCCTACTGTTAAAGATATTTTCAAAGAGCAGTTTTCCGCTTTTTTGTAAGAACTTAAAGTAAATAGATTGTGCAAATACGTTTCCCAGACTAAGGGCCAGTTTGTTCACATTTCATCATCTTTAAACCATGATTATTCGAAACTTCGAAATGTTCTTCTAAACTATTTTGTTCTTTCTGAGAATCCGTAAATTGAGTTGCTAATGGTTATAGCTGACTTATCGATTTCGGTTGATTAGCGCAATTTAACTAGAAACTCTGAAAATTAGGCTAAGAACTTAACTCGCTGTAAACAAATCAGCCCTAAAGATCTGAACAAAATCCTGGTAATTATATTATCAAGAATGTGTATAATAAGAAAAAAAATGTATCCAAAGTCTAGTCAATTTTACATTGTTGAATTCCTTTTGATTAGAAACCCGCTTAAAAACATAAAGAGTAGAGATGCACGATTATCCAATGTAAAGAATTTGTTTGTGAAACTTTATATTTTAATAATTTTTTCTATATAGATAGCAAAAACGCTATGCTAGTGGTGAAGAGTGACATTTAGAAACAGAAAAATCTATTTGATGAAAATGACATTCATTTTGAAAATTCTACATGCTGTCAAAGTAAGAAACAGAAAATCATTATTATGTTTTTTTTTTTAAACTAAAAAAAATGAATATACATGTTAGAAAAAGAGTTTTGAAATTATGAAAGTTAAAAAAAAATAAAATAAATGAAAAGACAAACAAAAGAATAAACTCAAAAACGAAGGCACAATAAAAACTTCCCAACTACTTACTGCAGGCATTAGTTGATCAGTGCTTCGAACGCGAGTCACCTTATTTTTCGTTATGACTTTCTTAACGCATCTCTCCACTTGTTGGTTCCATTTCATGAATCCCACGTAGGTCAAATAAATGCTAAAGAGTATCAGCGCCTCCCACCAGTAAATTAAATTATCCCGAAAAAAATAAATCAAAATCAACAGACTTAAACTGTAGAATGAGCAATCGCGAAACAGCGGCCACCACGTCAGCGTAAGGATGGTTTTCGAGAACAGCGCACACATACCGATCACGAATAGGATATTGAATACGGCCGAGCCGACAATTGTACCAATACCAACATCGTCGAACGACACGAATACACCAATAACGGATGTGAAAAGCTCGGGCGCGCTTCCGCCAGCGGCCATAAACGTAGCACCGGCTACATCGTCGGTAATACCTAGTTTTTCGATGATCACATCCAACGAAGGCACGAAAAACTCGTCGCACACAATTGCTAATGCGACAAACATATAAATAACACCAATTATATGACATATAACAGCACCGTTTTCTAACTGTTCCTTTGTAAATAGATCCGGGGGGAATAGAGGGGTTTTTGCGATTGTTATGTTAGGACCCGTTGCTGAAATGAAAAATAAGAAAAAAGAGAAAGAGATAAAAAAAGGAAATTAGTGGTTTTGTTTTTTGTTTTTCTTTTTAAGTATTTTATGTATTTTTTTGGTTTGAAATAATAAAAATTAAAAATTAAATAACAACAAAGCTGAGGGGATAAGAAGAGAAAAGAGAGTGAGTGGAAAGTGCTTTTGAGAAAGAGAAGAAGTAGAGTGTACCTATTGTCTTATTTCCTATTTCGAAGACTGAAACTGGGTTGATCAATCAATAATTCAACTCTTCGAGTTTCGATATTTGTTTTCATTTAATTTATTCGTTTTTAACCTAACCTTATGCAATTCTTCCTATATCATTGAAAAAGTAACTTTACCAAAAAGCACCAAATTTTGATATGGATTCAAATTTAAGAAACAAGATAACAAGACGAGTTTTCGGGTGCAAATGTGTAAATGGTGACTTTCCTGATATGCAAAAAGTTTCAATAATTGAAAGGTAAGGAAATGTCATCACTCATCACCATAAAAATAACTGCCATAATTTTCTTTTCGGACTCCCTCCAAAATACATGGTGGACACAACAATAACTTATCTATGCAAACTATTACCTAATAATTTGTTTATTCATCAATAAACTTAAAAAATATGTTTTTTTCCCGTCATAATTTATAAAATTTAGAATTGCACAAAACTGTTCAACCCTTTAAAATTATCCCAAATATCGTTGGCTGTGACGATGAATTTTTGAGAAATTTAATGATAACCTGCGGAAGTGTTTTTAATCTATGGGCGTTTTATAAAAAGTAAGGAAGTGAAGAAGCTCAAACAACGCCACTAATATTGCCTTCACTCGATTCGTGTTATTGTTTTGTGTGGCATATTCTAGTACTTTCAATATTAATAGCAAATGTGTTTTCAAATACGCCGATGTGTGCTTGAATTTGAATAGAAAGTGATATCCATTTACAAATATCGCTCATTTGCAAAATACGGGATTTTTGAGTTAATGATGCAGCATTATTCGTTTTACCATCCATTATATTGTGAAAAAGATTCCAAGTAATAATCTTGTCAACCTTCCCTTTTGGCGTTTTTTCATTGATTTTGTACCAATTAGTTTTTTTTTTACCTGTTTTTAAGCAAAATCCAGTTTTTTGAATTATGACAATCTTCAAGTAAATAAGCGATACATACATATCTCAAAAAATTACCAGGAAATAAACTCCGATACATACAAAGTTTCACAAAAATGCAAGGTTTTATGAAATCACAAAATAATGATTTCTTATTTAAGAGTCCGGGATATAATTTCCGCATTAAAGAAACTGGTAGCAGAAATTTTCATACCATAATACCGTAAGTAGCACGAATTGAGTGTTTAAAGAGTTTTAAGTCTTTTTTGGGAGAAATTCAGCTGACGTCACTCCTTTTTTTCTCCTACTTATAATGTGCTCATTCACCAGACAGCCACCTATGTAAACAGTTTTCAACACAAGCAGTAGCTGAATGACCCACTTCGCGTGTAGTTGAAAAAAAATTGCTTGGCGACTGAATAAATCCTTAATGCACCAACAAAATTGCGGGAGCGGGAGTGAATCTGAAAAGAGATATAAGATCCCTTTGTGTTATGAAGACCCAACTATACAAATAATAAACCTGAAATAGAAAAATATAAATCGTATAATTTTCTTTGACAGAACGTTAGAAAGGGGATCAATAGAAACCTATGTGTCATTTTTCGGGAATATTGTGCCACCGCTTCAGCCGCCATCTTGGATTTAAGAAAGAATTCGTTTTTAATGAACCACTCGGCCATTTTTGTTTTTTGACGAAAACGGCTGAGGCAAAACCTAAAGAACAATTTTAGTTCTTATAATTTTTTCTCTACTATCGGTATTTTTCGAGTTAAACCTAAAAAAATGCTTTATTTCACTTACTTTGAAAGTTACTTTTTTGCGACTATTTTTTCGCCCCGTTCTAAAATTTTGTTGAAAATACCCATCAAAAAATTCCTTTAAAATATCAGCCCTCAAATAAATATAATTACTAACCCTCAGCTCCTGAAGATTTTCCGTACAAAATTTAAAGTTAATTTTTTTTTTGTTTTTAATTTCTATAACTCAGCAAATGCAAAGTTGTAGTAAATCCAATAAAAAAGTTATTAGAAGTAAATGGTCGATAGTTTTCAGGTTTAACTCGAAAAATATAGATCGTAGAGAAAAATTATTAGGACTAAATAGTAAAAAGTTGAATTTTCTTAAAGTTTTGCCTTAGTCATTATTGTCAAAAAACAAAAATGGCCGAGTGATTTACTACAAACGAATTCTTCCAAGATGGCGGCTGAAGTCATGGCACAATTTTCCTATTGATCCCCTCCAACGTTGTGTCAGAGGAAATTGTACGATTTATTTTTTTTCTATTTCATATGTTTATTCCACCTGGACTAAACCTACTGTTAGTTAAAGAACTTCAGAATAGATTCAATTTAGTAAGATATTGCATCATTTTTCACATACCGAGAAGAGAAAGATTTTTTCCTTAATCAAACATAATATGATATTTTCGTTATACAATTTATTCCAAAACATATTATTTGAAAGGCAAGAGAACCTTTAAGAACAAAGTTGTGCATCGGTTATAACCTTTTCATTAAATGCAAGATAATACTTTTTAACGCACTGCAAATATTGTTTCGTATTATCTGCAATCTAACATCCTTAACTGATTAGCGTGTTTTCTTTGTGTTAGCCCCATCAAAGAGTATGTCTTGGACATGTCTACGTCTAGTTGGTCAGAGTAAACAAAATTATCGCTTCAAAAATGTATACAACCAAATACCTCAATAAATGACCAGTAGTTGATGTCAGCCAAGCCATGAACAAGTAGCAATTTATCTTAAATTTGGCGAACATTGAAGCTTAATCATCATTATATATTAATACGTAAACACGAATTCTATTTCTCTTTTTCTAAAGAACTCACTGGCCACCGATTTTAATAATTTTGGTCTCATTTAAAGGTACAGACAGCCTTCTTTCTACAATTAAATTTTTATATTATGATTCTGCGGTCAAATTTTACAGTTTTGTACATAGTTTGGGGACCACCCAAAAAAAATCAAAGTTTCCAAAAATTGCCGCGACACCCATTATAACTGCAAATTTTAGGTTTTTAGCAAGAGCAAATCTACCCATCTAACTTTTTCTTTGAAAGCATTTTAGATTTAAGCTCCATGATGCATGCCCATCATTAGCACTGGAAATTACTTCTTAGCAAAAATAACTATATAGCGACAACCCCGAAGCATGAAGGGAAAAATCCTCGATAGTCCTACGAAAACCCTTTGGTACACTATAGAACAAAAGAAATTTGAAATTTTCCATGAACTAGTAAGGCAAATTGAATCCAGGAAACGGTATCAAACACAGAACCACATTCTCACAAATAATTAAAGCATTTTTTTGAATTTTTTTTTTAAATTTCTGTATCACCTTTATATTTTTTTAAATCACGATAAAGGTCATGGGGGTATAGACTTTGTAGCAAGCATAAAATCTTTAATCCTTTAGATTTGAAAATATTACTTATTCCCTTCTTCTTTTTTTATTAATTATATTAATTATATTTTATTACTTCACTAAAGCTGAATCGATCATATGTAGTTGAGTGTAGAAGTTATTGTAGCAAGGGGAAGCTCTGATTAAATTTGTAAACATTGGTGTTAACTAGTTTTATTTTCTTTTTTTTTTTTAAATGAACGATTCCGAAAACTGTTCATATTAATGAATAGGCACATTTTTCATACTCATTAAAAATAAGTTCATATATTTTAGGTATAACTATTTTTACACATCTAAACCTACAATTCCCCCTCGACTAGACATATTTTTAGTTTTGCAAATAAACCCTATTTTGTATTTCGTTAGTTTCAAAAAAAACATTAATTCAGCAGCAACACCAACCACTACAAAACACTATACAACTTGCCAACCGCCAACATTACAACAACAACAAAAAGCCAAAAGTACCTACTACATAATGAGTGACAATTAAAATGCATAAAACAACCCCATGCTTGTGCTTCGTGTGCAACTAAATGCCTCCACTTAATATTGTGGAGCATAAACTTTTAGGAAACGAGGACGAGGTGTGGAAGAGATGGTGGAGGATGGAAATTTAAATTCAGGAACCAACGAAAGAGTGGTATATACGCTGCAATCATGGAAAACATTTTTTTTTTTTGTTTTTTTAATTAATTAAAAATCACGATGCACCTCTAGTCCTCCACAAAATATTAATTTTGTGCCAGTTGTTCATGATGGGATTGCGAGGCCTCTTGTCAGCTATAAATCCTTTTTTAACATAAACAATTACACTGCCAAATAGTTAAATTACTGCGTGACTCTATTGATTACCTCATCAAATTCTGAGTGAGAATAGAGAAGCCATTATGCTCACTGGTAAGCTAGGCTGTTGTGCCAGTTCTAGTGCCAGAACGATGTAACATCATGTAATGTACTTTTTTAATGCTGATGTATAATTTGTGTGTTTATGCGAGGATAATAAATTCAGTTTTGGCCCATTCAAAACATATTGAATTTCAGATTCTTGTTTGTTATTTTCGTGATATATTTATTGTTGTTAAAAAGTGCCAAATTGTTTAAAATATTTACACTAGCCAAGCGTACCGTAAATTTCAACTATAATATGAAATCAATCTGAAGTCAGAAATACATACTAAATTATGTCACGTATTCTAAGTTTTTTACAATGCATAAGAATAAAAATCAACCTACGTTATTGTTAAGCAAATTTAATGAAATTCTTCAAATGAATTAAATTTTTGTTTTGTATTTTCAATATCAATTGGAAAGATCGGAAATTTTGAACTTCTCTTTGCGATGTCGATTGATACGTCGAAATTTTGAGTGCAACTGTTTTTGCCTTTTTCGATGTTATAGATCATTTTGCTGACTTAAGATTCAAGTATGAATTGTTGATCAGTGTTGTTATAAGTTTGTTCCAAAATGCAGTCAAGCTTTCAGGAAAAGCAGGAGACAAAAACTTATACATTATTAAATTATATCAGAAAAGAACAGGGTTTTCTTTTTCCATGCCCAAAACTAAACTCTTTTCTGTTCTGATCTAGATTTTCTTCATTAAACACACATTATTTTTCTATTTTGTTTCTTGAACTTGAACAAAATGATTTCTTCTTCTTTCTGATTTATTGAAAACGAATAGTTATTATTTTTTTTCATTTATTATACTTAACACATAATTTACATACCAAGGTCTATTAAGTATGACATATTAAATATATTGTTTTTCGAAATAATAAAGTTCTATTACAAAAAAAAAAAACTTCACTTTTTGACTACTAAATATGTCCAATTTTAAGATCAACTTATACTGCTTGCCTAACAAATACTAATATTAAGTTTATAGTCTGAACAAAAGAAACAAAAATCACGCTCTGATACTTTGTTTTATTTTTATCAAAATCAGGTTTAACTACTTTGATTGATCTTCGCATTTGATGATATACTCAAACTATATAATTAGAGTCGAAACTGTAGTGTTGATATTTAATAGAGTGGTGTAGGTACAGTGGCCGATTTATGCTCAATTGGTTGCAATATTTATTTTATGGATGGGTTTATAAATGAACAACTTTTAAGTTCACTTACTCAACAATTATTTTCATTTTATGAAAATGTTGCTTCACATTTATTTATTTATTTCAAGAAGTGAAAATGTAAATTCCATTAAAAATTATAAAGAATTTGAATGCGTACATCACAAAAATAAATATTTTAATTTGATTGGATTTTGTAATATTTTTATTGTTCAGCCACAGACACAAAAAAAAAACAATGCAAATTGTGATTTTTTATAGCCCTATGGTATTTCAACCACAGTTTGAGAGACTGTATCGGTCTCAAAAAACGAGACGATAGTGATAGAGTTAGGTAGAGCAAATCTGAGACGATCACGTTTACGACTTTCGTTTCGACGATTATCGTTTTGAAAATTACGGAATGACCCCTCAGTTGAAATATTTGTTAATGCCCTGTTTACATGGAGATTTAGATCCAAATTAAATCTGGATTCAAATCCAAATAATCTAGATTCAAAATATTTTGTATGAAATTTAACCCTGTTTCAATTGGATTCGTTCTTTGAATCTGTTCCTTCTAACGGGATGTTTTAGTTTTTGTTTTTTTTTTTTTATATGCATTACATACACTGTCGGTCACTTGAATGAATCTACTCTTTTTGTAAAATTTAAAACTCAGTTTTCTCAGTTTTTTTAAACCAACAACACTTCTAAGTTAGGATATTCAGCTTTACCCTTTAGAAAAATCTGACCTCTAGTAAAATCATTCTTTTTTAAAACGCGTTTACGTAAAGATTTAACAAAAACACTCATATAATTTTAGTTCATTAATTGGGCTTTTTCTTTTTTGGCTCTGATCACAGATCACAGAACTGTATTTCTTGTTTAGTTCAGACATATCAGACCACAAAAAGTGTGTTTCATTTTTACATCTGAGCTAGCTCAGATCTAAATCGATTTGCTCAGAATAAAATAAAGGAGCAAATCGAGCAAAATGCTGAGCTTATTGTTTTGAGTGATTTGAAAGACGAAAAAACAAGAAATCAAAAATGAGTTCCCAGGACAGTCGCTCGTCTTCTTGAAAACAAAAACTAATCATTATTGAACAAATAATGTTGCTTAGTGCGAAAAAATTACGATTGGAATCACAACAGCGATCAATTGTGTTTATTAATTAAATCTGAGGGCTCTGACATAATCTTCTCAGAGCTCTGCTCTGATCGCTCACCCTCTGCTCAGAGATTTCCTCAGATCAAAAAAAGAAAAACTCCAAATATACATCAAGTTACTTGAATATACAAAAAAATGCATACAAAGTTGTTTTATAGCAGTTACATTAAACCTTTAACAATACATAATTTTAAATAATGAAAGGTTAAGATTAACATCATACAGCCTATACGGTATGGAATCATAGAATTTGGCTTACTAATCCAAGGTTCAAAACACTCCATGCGGTTTTGATGGCATCAATTAGCTTGGTATTTTATTATTATTCTGACTCATAAATCTTTCCTATAATATCCAAGCCCAAACATTTTCAATGATTTTATTATAAACGATTCAAAGGATTTACAAAATTAGTTTTCTTAGATAAAATAAAATTGCTTACTTCGTTTGAAAAACAAAAACATTAAAAAGCTATTTTAATCGTTTTACGATAAAATTTTATGATTAATTTTTTTACATTTTTTACACAGTTAGGTATACAATTTTAATAGTTTATATGTATACAAATCATTGACATTAAAAGAAAATTTAACTTTACTTTCATCAAATGCCAAAACATCCATTTTAGTGTATTTTAATTAGAATGGCATAAGTAGTTTATAGATTAGGAAAAAATAAGAAACCTTTTTTGTCTATACTGTTGCAAGATATTCCTATTTCAAATTTCAAAATCGAAAACATGGGTTTTTTAACCAAAATATATTTTAGAGTTTAAGCAGATACTACTTTCTATAAGAAAACATTAACAAGTTTTTTCTAAAGCTTTTACTAAATAGATATTATCAATATCATTTCTGAAAATAGTTCAAAGGTTGAAATAAACGATTTTTGCTCTTTGTGCCTGAAATATTTTAAAATTACATAATTGTAGGTACATTTCAACCCTAAAAATTGAAAAGTTTTCGAAAAAAAAAACACTTTTTTGTTTTCCAAACGGATATATCTCAAAAAAGTATATTTAAAAAAACAAAATTTATTTGTTGGTATCTATAACAAAATCATATTTACCAGATTTTTTGTTTGAATAAAACTGAAATTTTAGAATTGGTTTTAGTTTAGAGCTCTCAACAAATTATTGCATCTGAGATCATATAAACATTAAGAAATTGGTAGCGCCGCAAATACGAGAAAGTTAACTCTTAAATTTAGTCTACTAATGATGACCTCAGGTACTCATGGTTTTGGCCTGCGACGGTTACTATGGCACACCCTGTGTTTCAATGGACAAATATTAGTCTGAGAATTAAAAAAAATATAATAGCTGAAATAACATATTCACCCCTATTACAGAAAGCGACGAATGTAGCACTCATATCAGCCATATTTTCTGTTATGGAGTTCGCAGGTTAGGAAGTGTGCTAGAATAAATGGTAAGGTAAATTCTCGTTGTGATAAAATAATTCACCAGGAAATAGGAATGCGAATCCTGCGAATCACACAGACTCCCCGGGAGTAAAGTATTGCGAATTAATAGACATGAATATAGTACATTATAAAATGCCCTTAAAAATCAAATATCGCTGCAAAATAGAACGAATTTAATTAGCTGTGTCCCATATATATAAATATATTTTTATATATTTTATCTCAGAAATCGGATACCAAAGTTCGAATTAAATACTTAAACAAGATTTAGAACTTAAAAAAAAACACAAACATTACGCTTTGTGTCTTTTTAATTGAATTTATGAATTTATCCTCCCCTTTAATTAACTATTTATCAAAATAGTATATCTACGCAATCCAGGCACATATGTTAGCAATTTTATTTTAATTTGAATGTAAATAAGTTGGTTTTTTTGTGGTAAGATTAAATAATATTTGGATTTGTGTGTTTGGTTTTGTTTTGTAGTTATGGCAACGAATTTGTTTAATGGAATTTTTTTCATTGACCAATAATTGGTTTGTTTTGTATATAATTGATTGAGTTTGATACCTAGTAATTTTATTTATTGTATTTAATGTATTTGAAAAGATAGTCATGGATTTTTTTTACACACATTTTTTTTTTTAGCTTATTTGTTTTAGCTGGACAGTAATTAAACATTCAGAAAAAAGGTCAACGTCAAAACAGATAAAAAGTTAAATTAAATAATCTAACCATGATAATCGATTTACTGTTAATATAGTTAAGGTATTTATTTTGTTTTGAAATTCGAAGCTTAAACACGTTTAAAAAAAAAAAAGACTCCCTCGGTTCCATATTAAGTGAACTTGAGACTTGTTAATGTTGAACAGATAAATAAGCTTTAATATCATTGACTTGACATACTTTACAAATTCCCCCATTCAGGAAAACTGTAATTGCCTAAGTTTATCCTTCAATTACCCGAAAACTTTAAAATAAAAATCACCGAATAGTCGACAATATTCTTAAGTAATATCATAAAAAAGAAACTATCCTCTAAACTAAAGCAAAAGTGAAATAAAATAATTTTGCCCTTGGGCAACTGTCACACGCGACATGGATAATCCACCTTTTTACCTCTTTTCAATGACTATAAACAGATGATTTTAAACCAAGACCGCACAGCTAAAAGAGTATTTTGTCCATAAAAATGGAATAAAAACTCCCCTTTTCCAATATAAAAGCAGACCATCAAACTATAATACCATCATCATCCTGAACATCTTCATATAGACGCCCGCCATCCAGCAACAACGAACGTTCGTTAGTCGTCACCGTCAGCATTGTGATGGCAGCAGTGAAGCTCTAAGTAACTTACTCATCATTTGCAATTCCTAAGCTATCTTTATCGCTGACGCGAGCCGTTTATGAGCAAAGCTCCCTCTGGCGAATGGGTTGTCAACTATCTTTCCTTTTTTTTCTTATTAAATTCCAACTTTCCCTTCTTAAAGAGTCCCCGTTTATGTCACGAACAAATAAAAATAAAAAAAACAAAATAATCTGCAAAATGTTATAAACACATTTAAGCACACAAGCCACAATCCAAGGAAGGACTTCAACCCGCGCACTATACACCTCCCGATTGGTGTATGTCTATGTTCTAGGACCAACCGACACGATTCTTTAGGAGGATGCATTGCGGTCTTTCGATTCTGGAACACGAGAAGGTGTCACTTCAACAGTTCGTGGTTATTCTATATTCTATTCACGTCGGAGTTGTCTCTTCGGTATACCAACTCGTATGTATGTCCTTTTTTATCCTCTATAATATAAATTTTCTTTCCCGTTGCAAATAAAAGTGGATCATGCCAGCAGAATGAAAAAAAAGGAACAAAAAATAATGTAGAACATCATTTGAGAGAAAGGATATTTTCATCTTGCAAAAAGATGAATATAATGTGGCACCGTTCTCATGACAAACACAAAAAAGGTAGGGCACCTGCAATGCAACAAATTTGGTCTGTGTGCTTGATATTTTCAGAAAAATTAAAAAAAAAATCAGTCTGCGCTTTTTGAGCTAATTTTGACACAAAGGCTAGGAAATGAATGAAATATGTTGAGGTTGCTGTGGGGAATCTTTTTTCCTTTGACGAAATAAAAATTCAAATTATAGTTTAATGGAATATCATTTAATATTATGCAAGTTTTTTGTTCTAGCGGTTATTTTGTGTGTCCACTTTGCCAATGACCTGATCAGACCCCATTAGTGTGGTTTAAGGTGAGGAAAATCAACAAACAATCAGATATTCACACTCCAGCAGATCCTGGAAAAATCTAGGACTACAAAATCAAAACATAGTTTTTTTTTAAAGTCCGACATCAGTGCAGAGGTCAAACGAGTACGAGCTGTTTCTCGGGCTGATCCATCTGGATTGTAAGCGCCATTTTAAGTAAGTAAAAATGCTTTAGCTTGTGCTTCTAAGTGATTCCTGTGAAAGATGTTCTGTTATTTTTTGAATAGTTTATAAATACCTAGTTCAGGGAAACATAGTTTTGACCCGGAAAAATAATTTACAGAATTTTCAATTGGTGGAATTTGTTACTGCATCAATATTGCAGTTTTGATTTAGTTATATCGAAAAAAATTATTGTCCTTGAGAGATCATATAAATGTCAATATGAGCTTTTTTCTGCAAAACTTTAAAAAGACTATTTTCTTACTAAAGAAATATGGCCAACGTTTTTTGTTTGTATCTCGCGTTAATTGTTTTTTTTACGAGTAGTGGACTTGCTCCAAATATCTTGATTATTTCCGACTTACTTTTTAAAAATCTCATTTTCAACAACTATCAAACTTCTTGCAACATGAATCTAATTCGACCATACGAGTGCACCTGCACATGCTGCGAACATATTTTACCCTTCTGCCTTTTGTTCAAGTTCTACTCTACGCACACGTTTGCCTGCTTTCCAAATTCGAACTCACTTTAAAAACAACACACAAAATAAAAGCAACAAAAACGTCACCCGAAATAAGTCGGGTTCACTATTCACTGTTTTGTTATAATAAAAATGGTCATAATCGTTTTTGAAAAGAATAAGTTTGGTCCATTTTAGTCATATTGCAGGTACCTACCACTGATTTTGACCTAAAAAAAAATAATTTTCCCTTTTTTTCAGATTTTCCCTTAAGAGACTCAACGGAATTCAATGAAAATTTTTAGACAAAAGGTTGTCAGCAATTTTCAAATTATTTTATTACAAAATTTTCAAACAAAAATTTTTCAATTTTTATAAAAAGTTTTAATTTTCTTTTTTTTAAATCTGTTTTTCGAAAACGGGTCAGTGATTTTAAAATTTGTATTTAAAAAATAAAGTTGGTATGCCATGTTTAAGAAACACTGTATGAGAACTATAACGATTTTCAATTTTTTTTTTAAATGTATCCTCAACAAAAACAAATAGCATAGCACTTGGTTTGGAACTCGAAACAATTTAAGAAGTTGTTAAAGTCATTTTAGTAATGAAATTTATGTTATTTGAAAATTTCTTATAAAATTATTTATTTTTAATTGGCCATTTGACAAAGAAACCGATATATATCTCTCTGTTAACTTTCCAAATGAAAACTATTACGAAAGCATATCCTAAAAGTTTTATAGAGTATAATGAAAGTATATCATAAAAATCTCAGTTCTGTACAAAAACTCGCAAATTTTGAGTTTTTAACAGATTAAAAATTTTATTTTTTGACTATAAACTTGAGCAGATTTGTCACATTCATTATCCCTTCATATTTTGTTGACACTAATTTTAACCTTTAACCTTATGAGTTATAAGCAATAAGTATTCCAACGAAGACAACAATATTGTAGGGTCAAGTCCAGCCATGACCATTAAATGATAAAAACAATTTTTGCCAAATATTCCACAAATAAATTTCTTTAAAAGTCCTTACAGTGCTGCATATTAGGTCTTTATGGGCTTCATTGCAATAACATTAACCTCCTCGTTAAATAGAAAGAAAACAAAGAAGCAAAACTGAGTTTTGCTTGTAAAATACTCAACATCAATAAACTTCAATACAATCTGGGTCAGCTATATAAGTAATTTACTCCAACAAACTTAACACAACTTTGCTACTGTACAATTTACTTACTTATCCTTTCAACTGTGTTCAACGAACATGTAAAATAAGAGTTACTCCTTGTTTTGTTTGCATGCGACTATAGGTACAACTACTTTCCGTTACAAAAAAAAAAAAAAAAAAAATTACAGCAACAACAATAATAATGAAACTTCTTCCAGTAATTCACTCAACCATTCTCGTAAACTTACTTTCTCGGTTTAAATATTAGAAAAAAATTGAATTTCCCTTAACAAAAAAAAAAAGAAAAATTGCAAAACAAAAACTTAAAAATAACAAAAGAAAAAAAGTCCCACTCCCACAACTTTGTGTGACCGGAAAACAAACCTTCGGTTCGGTTCAAACTGAACGAAAAAAAAACTATATAAGCTCCTTAGTCCTTCTTTTTACTTCAATTTCTTAGTTCTTTTTTCGCCCGCCAGACTTTCTTTCATCTTATTGGAATTTCCTGTTTTTGTTTCAATCTTTTTTTTTTGTAGGTTTTTTTCTTTTGTAGTCACGACCACAAAATAGACCCTTAAGCGAATAAAAAAATTGCTGTAAAAAACCAATGTATGGCGCCCTTTTACCTTATTCTTTAGCAAGCGAACCCCTTTAGCAAGTTATAGTTACAACTACTTGCAACTAGTTTTAATATTGTAACTTATCTTAGTGGCAAAAAAGTAGGTGGTCCTTTTTTGTGTGTTATCCTTAATGGCCTGTATAGTCACCCGGTTGGGAATTATACCGAGTATAGAAAAACCTTTAGGGGATAATAATCCTGATCAGGTTCCAGGATAGATATAGAAACAAGAAAAGAAAAACTAAACTACACAATGGAATTCGATGTTTAAATGCCATCAACCATTGTTACAGAATTGAGCCAAACTGAGCACAAAAAAAAGCCGAGGAACAAGGACACACTTTTTTCTACTTTATAGTCTATTGAGCAAACTCACTCCGGGTATTCGACCTGCACGTATACACACACTGTCGTTGGTTTTTAGAAAAAAAAATGAGATCGACTATTTCATTTATCATTTGCGATATCCTGGGAATGAAGTGAGTTATATTTCGGAGGAGGCACTTTGTGTGTTTTGGGACAAAACAAATTGACCAAGAACAACGCAAAATAAAGAAAATCATCTTTTTGTGTTTTGTTTGGTTTTTTACGGTTTACAGAAAAAAGAAACATTTTCGTTAATAGCTTTTGCTTGCGAATAGAAAATTCAGTTCTTATCTTTTTTTTTGTTTATGTAAGTGTTATAGGTTTGCCAATTCAATGACAGTATTTGGAAAAAACTTTAATGACAATGATAGTGAAAAACTTTTGGAGGGAAGAGTTGAAATTTATTTTATCTGTCAATCAGCATAACTGAAAGATATCAAGCATGAATGGGAAGATTTATTTACACCCAGAATTATTACCATAAACAAAAAAAAACAGATTGGGGATAACATTTATTAAATTGTTTTTTGTTTTATTTTCATTCAACAGACGCTTTTATGTAAGAAATCTTGATCACTACCCATATGTACATAATAATTTTTGTACCAACATTCAATTTAAAAATTAAATTAAAAAACAAAAATAATTTTCATTAGGTACCTATTTATTATTTTAGTCACTTTATTTTTTTTTTGTCTCTTTATTTTTTTTTTTTTTCTTTAAATTATTTTTGTACGATCATCTAGTTATAAAATTTCTTGAAGGTAAAATCATTTCATTTTTTGACACATAGATGTGTCTTCCCATAAACATACTTTAAAATCAATTCCCGAGATAAGTCCAAGGCTCTAGAAAAAGTTTTGAGTTCGCTTAAACAATTTTTAAGCCCTTAAACTTTAAGCAATGAATTTTTAAATCAACCATCTCCAAGCATTTTTTGAGATAAGGCTGGTGTTTTTACTTGCGATATAGGTACTATACATATCTCAAGTTATGCATTCGTAAAAAAAAAGTTGAGATAACAATCAAATATGACATTAAAATGATAGAGAATGAGAAAAAGTGGGCTCGACAATTCTGTCTGTCTGTCCGTCTGTCTGCCTGTATGAAAAAAAGTGTAAAATTAACTCAATACACTTTCAATTTTTCTTAATCATTTAACACTGAACTTATTTATCGGTCTAAGGCAATAGAAGAATTTTTGTGAGTTTTTACCGCACTTCAACCAAAAATATTACGATACATAGAATGGCAGAAGAACTGGGTTCTTTTAATTAAATGCTTATCTTGATATTCACTAAACTAAAAGACAACAGTATCATATTGGAAATCTGGGCTTATTCGGCATTCGGTTGTTGCAAAAATAAATTTGAAAGATGCAGAAAACATTCAGCACAAAGCACCCTAGAATAAAATCTTTGTTCGTGTTTTTTTCTTAAATTTTTTTTTAAAGGGTGTAAGTTTGTTAAGAATTTTGACTTAAGTCAAACATTTTGAAAAAAAAAACTGTCCCAATTTTGCGATTTTGTTTTATTCAAATATTTGGGCATGAGGCAATTTGACTATGGTTTTTTAATTAAAACATGTTTTTTTTTTTCAACTTATCTAGATTCTTTAAGGTTATATGGAATATCTGTGCAAACGTTTTAGCCAAAATCGCTTTAACCGCAACGGCAACACTGTTCTCCGATGTTCAAGTTTTTACAGAAAAAATAAAAATGCAGTTTTATTGTAATCACTGAACATAATACATACACAGATTTTTAACAAAATCGTTATAGCCGTTTTCGAGAAAATAACTCAATATCGTTATCTGGGAGGTATTAGTTCTAAACGAGATATTCAAAAAAAAAAAAAAAAAAACAACTTTCGAAATTACGTAAAAATCATCTGCAAATATGAAGAAAATCAGTCAACGCGTTTGGGCAGTGGGGAAGTGTACCAGGTGGACGCACAGACGCACAGACCGACGGACGGCATGACAAAAATCACTTTTTCTGACTTTTTGACACGAAACCAATACTTTCCCTATAGAGCAAGTAAAAATGTTTAAACCTATAAAATTCTCAATAGAACAAAATGTTACGCATACGCCACAGTTTTGGGTTAAATACTTCTAGGTGTAGCGTGCAACTGATAACAATAATAGCCCATTTACAATTTTACAAAGCAGTGGTCAATCATGTATAGGGATCGCGTCAGCATTCAATTAGTGGATGGGAAGACCGCGTCGAATCCAATCAGTCTGCTTTGGCAAACATCAGACCGACGCTATTTTTGAGGAATTGACAAAACCTGCAATAGTACTGCTTGCCAAGAAAAGTGTATCTCAGCTAGCCGCTTGGAAAAAAATTCACGATAGGCCGGCCTGTTGGGAAAGGTTTTTGTTTTGCAAAATGGACCCGCTCAAATTTTATGATAGAAATTGATTGGTGGGTTTTCGTTAAAAAAAGCACCAATGAAGTACTCAAGCTCTCAGTGAGTAGATATACCACATAAATGAGGGACTATAAATGGCTCCATTTTGTAAACGCGCTTTACTCAGTATCTTGGGAATGACGCATCGTACAAAAATGTGTGCTTTTTTGATAAGAAAATAAATTATGTTTCATGTATCTTTATAAACTTTTTATCTAAGATTTTTGAGAGTAAATGGCAATTTATTATTATAATTATCAATATTACAACTTAACTGCATATAAAGAAAGATTTTACGATGATATTTCTTAGCATTACGAAATTATTTCGACCCTTAGAGATAGTTCATCGTATTGAAAACGACCTCTAAACAAATTAGAGCAACCTTACTAATACAAAAAATTATTAAAAAAAAACCCTTAAGGCCCCTGCTTGTCTGCGCAACACGTCATATTTGTTTGTTATCTTGACTTCTGTTAATTTTTTGTTTTTATTCATACATTTTACCTACATACATGTATACTTTTCTTTTATAGAAAAGAACTATCTTTTAACTTTACATCATTTAAATTTCAAACCTTTAATGATAAGACCCAAGTCATCAAAAGAAAACAAAAACAAAAATATGAAACAATAAAGTAGTCCACATAATTCTTGTTTCAACAATATTTTTTTTCACACTTTGTAAGTTGATTTTTCAAAAGTCATGCCTTTGGCTAAAATTTCTGTAACCTTTTATCCTTAAAACACAGAAAATGCCTACAAATGTGACCTCGTTTGGAACTTAACTACGACAGTTAAAACGAACAAAAAAAAAAAAACAACAAAAAAAAATGAACCTATTGTTGGAGGTTGTTTCGTATATATAGAAGTTAAGCTACATTTTGGTTCACCCATACTCTTACTTTTTGCCATTTATCGTGTGCCACCCAAATCCACCTCCTCTCGTCCTCCCTCCATTTACACCACATCAACTCACATTAAATGTCCTTCTCTTCAAGGAAACCATCGAAGGAGAAAACTAAGCGAATGCGAAACATAAATGTTGTAGATGCCTAGAAAATTTATGGGTGAGTAGAACGACTGCAACTAATGAGCATTGATGGGCCAAGAGCCAAGACTGCCAAGTTCAGTGCCTGCTTGCCCGAATCGTTCTACTTATGCAAGGACGACTCCTTTCAAAGAGGAGTGAGAGGAGATCCAAGATTTCATGGGACACAATAAATTTCTCACATTAGATGCCTTTTGCTTGACTAGTTTTGAATTTGTGAACCGAAAACCACCAGAAACCAAAAGGACGATATACAGATATACCAACATTTCTATGTGTGTATTTTCTAACTTTGTGTTAGTGCGTCATAAAATTATTATGGGAGTAAAGCTTTTTTTTTTGTTTGACTGGGAAAGCTTTATTTATTTCTTTTTTTGTGGTGAGTAGAGGGATTTCTTCTCTATTTGAGAAAAAAAAAGAAAATAACAACAAAAAACTCAACTTTATTTTCATTTTCGAAAAATGATGGCGATTAGTTGAGTTTGCTTTTGAATTATAAACATAGAAAACTGCTTCGGTAAATTACTGAACACGCAGGATAACGCAAACACAAACACAAACACACTCATACCACGCACGATATTAAAGGCAGAAAATTTATAACACAGGATGTGATTTGTTTCATGATTCCGTTTTTATTTTTGTTTTCTGTTGTTTTTTTCTTTACTTTTGGTTGTTTGACACGCTATTTAATGAGTTTTTAATAATTTTGGGTTTTCTTGTCAGTGTAAATGTATTTTTTGTTTATATATATTATTATTTTTTTTTAATGTTGAGCTGGTTAAGGAGTGGTTAGGCCATTAGTGCGAAATTGAAAAAGAACATTTATTTATGAAAAATAAAAAAACTAAGATTAAGTAAAGTAGGTATACCTTAATTTCATTGTTTGTAAATTATGTCTAGGTCATTATGCCAGAGACTTAAAGCTGATAAGAAACAGCCGATAACTTTTTGTTTGTTACAATGTCATGTGACTTGTGACAATGTGACTTAATACCCAAGTCACCTTTTCAACTATCTCTAGTTGTCAGTTGTTTAGAATAATTAATGAGTCCAATATTTAAATTTTAATAAAAATATAGACAGAACAGGGTGTCAAAAAAGTAATGATCCAAATAAAAATAGTAATTTATTGCATTTTTTTTTTTTAACTTCCAAGAAACCTACTTTAAACCTATAATTAAATGTAAATTTAATTTAATCGTAAAATTAATTTATTTTTCAAAAATTGTATAAATTAATTACTTAAAGAACTATAATATTGTTCAATAAAAACTATAGTCGAGTATCAACAGCTAAAAAGAAGGGCATTGTTTAATGATTTTTTTAAGCTATCGGTATTAACAAACACGTAATTGTTAATTAATTAACAATAAAGATTTCTGTAAGCAAGCAATTTTTAGTTGAAAGGGGCTATTTTATTAAATATGTACTTAAAAGAGTACTATTTTTTTTATTCTTTTGGTCTGACATTTTAAAATTTAAAACTTTTTCTAATTTTTCTTTGCTCACTACAAAATTATGAACAAATCAGTTTTAAAATTGTATTTATGTCTACTTTTATTGGACATCATACAAAAAGTTATATACTAAGGTTTTTTCAGATTAAGCCTAATTTTCAGGTTACATACAAAATAATGAAAGTATCTCACTAACAAAACGGATTCAGCTATTCAAAAATGATCATAACCTTATAAATAAAAATACAAAACTTAATATGCGTATACTATTTACATTTTTAAGTACCTAAATAATTTTGTATCGTAAATTCTCCTTAGTTCATATAAAATGGCACTTTAGATGCCAAAAAATCTTGTTTTTGTAATCAAGAAAGTGTACTTGCAAGAAGTTTTGTGAACAAAAAGTTGTTTGTGAATCGGTTTCTAGTTACCTGTCAGTGTTTTTAATATAATTCAACTACACACACAACGTAAATAATTACATAACAATAACAACAACTATTATATTTCATGATGCAATTGAAGGTGCCTGAATAATTTGTGAACAAGTGGACTTATGTTATTATAAAATGTGTTGATTACAGCTATACTATATTGATTTTTTCAAGTTATGTAACTCATGTATTAGAGTACACATTACGGATTCATAATCCGTCAAAATTTAATTTTTACGAAAGATGGACTTATGTTGTTCTGCCTATCTGCAACAGAAATATTGTTTTTATTAGAACTTAGTACTAAAGGCACTTCTTTTGTGAACAAACATTTTTCTTATCAAAAAATTTTATTAAAATTTCATAAAATAAACTATGCCAAAATTTTTCCAGATATGCAGGACAATTGAATTAAAGCAGAACAAAAAACTACTGAATTACATCGTACATAAATAAAAGATCAGATTTATTGTTTTTTGAAAGCCAGAAAGTTAATCCAATGAATACTTTAAGAAAAAATGATTTTCTAACTCAGAATTTTGAAAAAAATTAAGATATAATTTTAACTGATTAATTTTTAAAATTTTACGTTATAAAATATAATTCTTCATCCAAAATTCAATGGCCTTAATTATTAGCAAACAAATACAGAAAATTTAAATGTCTTTTGTATTAAAGTTTCTTGAAAAATTGAAAAGTTACTTAAAACTTAAAATTAAATAAATAATGCTTTCAGTTTTGTTTTTTTTTTTGTAATTTTCTCCAAAACTAGAAGACATATGTATTTACATTAACCTTTTTGTTGAGATAACAATCAAACAAGACATTGCGATGATAGAGAATGAGAAAAAACTGGATCGATTTAATTCAAACTTGGTATGTGTCGTTTTTTGGAGACTATTCCCGTACATTTTTTTAATTAATTTTATAGGACCAAAAATAACGGTACTTGCCATATACCGGTTTTAGAAAAACTCATTTATCTCAAAAATGGTTCCTACGATTTTGATAAAAAAAATAATAGTCTTTTTTTGGATAAGGTCTATCTTTGAATGAAAACTATTTTTTTCAAAAAACCGTTATTAACGGTACCAGCCATAGAACCGTTTATTTTTAATTCTGATTTTCTCCTTCATGACTCAATCAATTTCAACCATTTTATTTTCATACGAAAGCTTTTAAGTTGCCTAAAAATGGTAGTAAAAAAATCCAAACAAAATTATTTTTTGGGATTAAAAAAAAAATTGAATTTTTTTTTTTTGAAAAATCATTTCTTCGAAAACCATTCAACATTTTTTTTCAAAATTTAGGTTATAGATGTTGATAAATAATGTAATAAAAATGGCGTTACAATTTTTTTTATAAAAGTCCTTGCAAAATTTTATATAGAAAAAATAGTTTTTTTTTTAGACGGCTCTAAGATTTTCAAATTTTTTTTCTAAAAATATATAATTATTTGTAGAAGAAATCAAATTGCATACTTTGTTTTGGTTTAAAAGGTTAAATTTATTTAAGAACCTATTTAAGTCATTTGAAAATCGAATTTTATACTTTTTTATTTTTTTTTTCTAAAACTGCATTTACAAATTTTTAATTAAAAAGGCTTAGCAAATATAGTCACTTTATCTTTAAGAGCAATCCAGTAGTGCAATTTATTTTTTTTTTTTCAAAATTCTAACTTTGACAATCATTTTTTCTTAAACCATTATTTATATAAAATTTATTTAAAATTTTAATAGAAGAAGGTTTTTCTGGTCATTAAAGAACATAATAATTTTTACTTGCTAGGGCAAGTTTTGGTTTCGTGTCAAAAAAAAATTTTGGGGTTTTAATCAAAACCAACATTACGATGATGGAGAAGTCCAAAAAAGTACATCTGTTTGTCTGTTCGTCTGTGCGATCATCTATACAGAGAGCCACAGCCTAAACGGGTTGACGGTAATTCTACATGACATTTGGTATAGATTACTTTTTTGTAATTTCAATAGTTGTTTTTTTTTTTTTTTGTTTTTGAATATCTCAATTAGAACGAATACCTCCCATATAACGGTTTCGAGTTATTGGATTTTTCTCGAAAACGGCTCTAAGGATTTCGATTAAACTTGGTGGATGTTATGTAATAAATGATTGAAAAAATACTGCATTTTTAGTTTTTCTCAAAAAATATGAATAACGGAAATATGATGGCTCAACTAATTTCGTTCAAAACTTGTCAACAAGTCGTTCTCATCCTTTTAAAAAATATTATATTGTATTAGTTTAAAAAAATATAAAAAAATGAAAAAATAATTAAACGAAAAAAATATTTTTTTTTTTTCAAATACAAATACATATAAAATAACTTTGAACTATGAGAGCAGTAGTGCATTTAATTTACTTAACATTGATGTATTTTAATAATTTGTTTTTTGCTTTATGTAACCTATTTAAGATAATCTCCCCTCTAATCCTTAAACAGACCTCGAAAAATGTTGGCATATTTTATTTTTTAAAATAAAAAAAAAGCTTTTCCAGAAAAAATCTTATTGTTAAGTTAAAAAAAAGCCGTAAGAGCGGAAATTTTTAACCGATAAACTGATTTAACTGATAAAGTATTTTTGAGTAACAAACATTGAACAAAAGAATCATCCAAATCGGAGTGGTTTGGTCTGATTCCGAGACAATGCTTAACTTTGAGCTTTAGTTAATCCACTACTAGCCCGTTTCAATATGTAGGCTATTTCAGCCTAATCAGATGCTATTAATATAGATAATTACAAAATATACAAATACTATCTTCCGGAAAATTGAACATTTAACAAAATGTTTGCTAGAATGCACTAAGTGCCCTATTCATGTTTGATTCGGTTTTAATTTAAGGATACAAATTTAAATACCCATACATTATGTTCTAGAAATGTATCCAAAACGAAATCGATTTTAAATAAGCTATACATTTCACAATACCACCAAAAGCATTATGTTAAAAGTTCACTCGTTCTCAGTAGTCTGCAATAAAAATCGACAGGACGAAGTCAAACACCAAATATACTCGTACATACCTACACATTTCAATTTTCGGAATTAGATAAAGGATATAAACTATGGAGTTTTGGTAAACTCAAAGTTCAAAATACCAGGGGCAAATAGCCTCCAACAAAAAATACTTTTATATAGTTTTGAATTTTCTAAACTTTACTCTATAGTATACACGTTCATACCTATACAAATATACATATATTCATGAATAGGTATCCGTATAACTGTTAAGTTATTCAACGAAACAATGAACATTGCAAAAGTTTCCCTTGGAAAATCAAATAAATATGCAAACTCATTGAACAGAATACATATATACTGATCGTAAATAGCTAAATTACATCACAATTTTTGCACTCTGGAAAACTACTGTTTTCAACCTGCTTCTCTGTTACTGTTATATCCACTTCGCCTCAATCTATAAATGGTAAAGTTCAACACATTAAACTTCAAGTTAAAATCCTTTTTAAAACAAACCAAGGAAGAAGTTACTATTCCGCTCAAGTGGATGTGGTGACAAACAAAGCGGAAGAACGAACAACAAGGGGAGGATGTATAGTAAAATTACAACAGCCATTTTATAATAACAACAACAACATCAACTAGATCTTCAACTTCAAGTTGCATGCTTACATGATATTACATACATACATGCATAGGAATGCGTATATGTTTGTGCCAGAAAAAGACCCCTTCTATCTGGTTGGGAGTGTTTATGAGATGATAATTATATGTGTGTGTGTGTGCATGGATGATGTGTATCTAAGGAACCGGAAATCATATAAACT
Source organism: Meliscaeva auricollis (assembly GCA_948107695.1). Taxonomy (NCBI): domain Eukaryota; kingdom Metazoa; phylum Arthropoda; class Insecta; order Diptera; family Syrphidae; genus Meliscaeva; species Meliscaeva auricollis. The sequence goes on along the minus strand of OX403616.1, from coordinate 14,765,588 downwards.
TTGTTGTCATACTTGAAGTTGATGAGATATGACATAGTAACGGCAGCTTATACAAATGACGGCAAGCATAACATCACATCACTATACTCAAAATACTCAGAATCACCAGAAGGATGAAGTTTTCATTTTATATATTTCTCATAATTTATATTTTTGTCCTTCTTCTTCCTTTTTAATAAACAAAAAAAAGGGAAACATACTAAACAAACATAAAAATCTTAATTATAGACTTGCTGTAAGATTTAATAGACAAAACTAATTGCTGCTATACTCTACTACTGCCTCTTTTTTGCCTGCCTGCGCTTGCTTGCTTGCTTTTGCAAGGACACTCACTACTCTTCAGAAATAATTATAACGGAAAAGAGTTTGTCATGATGACAGTTCATTTTGTGACACTTTTTGTGTAAAGAGGATAAAATCGAGGACACCAATAACAACAAATCAAGAGAGAATGAAAAGGGCCGATGATTAATTTTTAATTTGGCATTCAATTCGATTGATAGTAATTGATCTGTGCTAAGGGCAGAGCACAATTAGGAATATATTATACAGACCAAAAAGAAATGGGTTAATTGATTTTTTCTAATTTTATTCCAAAATTGTAGGCCCACAATAACGGTAAACATTTCTTGAACTACATGTTCGTAAAAAAAACTTTTGGAAAACGAAAACTTATTTGTTTTATTAAATATTTACCTACATACATACATAAGACTGTTTTTCTTAAATTTTTTTTTTTTTATTAAATGTAGACACTTAAATCAATTTCTTTCATAAAAAAGGAGCAGTATGTTCATATGTAAGTATTTATTACCTTAACAAGTATTTATCAAAAAATTCCAATTTTGTCAACAAAAGCTTTAAACAAATTGAAATACGACTTGTGCTAAAATGTTTGTCTTATTTTGTAGAATATGAGCATGTATCGAATTTTAATGACTGTAAAAAATTCTACTTTCATAAAATATTTAGGCGATTTTGGCCTAAAATTTGAAGTCCATCAATCTTTTTTTAATCACAATTACAGTAAATTAAAATTCACTTCTGACTTTCCGGTTAATAAACTTGAGATGAATCTTCGAATGTATGTATTAGTTTTTTTGGAAAAAAATTATATTTGTTTTATTCTATCTAATATACCCAAAAAGTCATAACGGGAACGCCTCCATAATTCAAAACCTGAAATTGAAGTGTCCCAAAAAACAAAACACTAAAATCAATTAAATTTATGCTATCTGTATTCTATGCATAACTGAAGCAACATTTGTTTAAGAATTCTCTAGTGCCTTACAAAAAAACTGAGAAAAATCGTAATTTCTATTCGAATAAAAGTTGTCCCAAGAAATACGTCTCAATGTAGTTACAGTGAAAAATAACAAATTTGTATTCATTACCGTTCAGATGGAGCTACAAGTAGTCTTCCCAAAATGTCATGGAATTGCTTTATCGTTCCATAAATAATTTTCTGCATGATTATATTAAATTAAAGAAGGTAGTTGAAGTTCAATTTGATACATAAGGAGCGTACATAAATAAAGCGTCATATCGGGAACGCCTGTTTTGGGATGACTAAGGATTTAAATTATAATTTTGTGTCCATATTATGATGTAATATCGAGACTACTACAACAAAACCTCAAAAATGTTCGTTTGATTTTGTAGGAAAGAAAATAAACTACAGCAAATAATGATAAAAACGTCATTCTCGGGAACGTCATTTCCTTGAATGCTTTTAGACTATGAATGAGTTATACAGTATTCTCGAAATAAATTTGAATATTTTTGGTTTTTTAAACAGAATCTAATGCAAATATGGCTTGAATATGGTGTTGTATCATAAAACACACTTGTAATTTTTTAAGGAATAAAACATAGACAAACCGAAAGGAAGTCATATTTGATTAATAAAGGTATATAATAATGCAACATAATTGACATGTTTTAAGACCACCGCAGTCGTTTTGGGAACATATCCGTCATTTTCTTATGCCTTCATCATTCCCAGGAACACTTTTTAATGCATTTTTAAAAGCAAAATCTTTTTAATCAATTTTAGCAAACGGCTTACTGAATTTTTTCAAGTTTAATTTTTAGGTGTCATTTAGCTTGCAAAGCCCGAAAATTGCTCCGAAATAAATATTCCTGGATATGTTTTCGATATATGATTTTTTGAAATTTCTTGCTGATTTTTCCAAAGCATCTCTAGAATTCGGGTTATATTTTATTATTTATCCGTTATAAATAACCGATCTGACAAAGAGAGAGTAAGTTATTCAATTTTTGATTATCACATGCACATGAAGTGCAGTGTTCAGATATTAAACAAAAAAGACCTTTGGTTGTTTTTATAAACACATTAATATTTTGTTTTAAAATTTTTTGTTGACCGTTTGAAATTTTCATTGTTGGATTTAGTTCAAAAATCGATAATAAATTATTCAGATAATAAGAAAAATAAATAATATTTATTATCTTCACTCACAATGCTATGTTTTAGAGCTATTGCACAATACACAATATTAGTTTGATTTGGTTGGGCTGCTGATGCTGGTGGAATAACGGTCGATACCGAATCGTTTTAGTGGGCTCTTTTACACACATTTCCATGCTGATCAAAAGTAAAAAGATATAAGATATGTTCATTATTCTCTCGAATTTTATTGAAGATCCGAAAGAAATCCTCGAAAAACAAACCCGAGGCATTAGCGAACTTCCAGCATTTGTGTTCGTCCTAAGGACTTGATGTTGCTAAAATGGTTTTACAACTCGTGGCTACTAATACGATATGCTCAATGTTTCTGTTTGATTGATAATCATCTCGTCAAACAATATTACATTTTTCTATAGGCCTATGGTCCAGTTTTTGTGATTTTCGAAAAAAATTTCTCCTAGCTTTAAGAGTTTTAGCTAAATGTTAAGGTTTTGAAGATTACTTAGTTGTGTTTTCCGTCGAATTTTTTCGAACCTTCAATACAATTCGAGTGAATAATGAACAGGGAACGTTATCCTGGCTTAATACGATGCAATTTCCCTGCATTTGTGGGAACAGATGGCTACGAGGAGTATGAAGTCGTTTTTCAAGTAAATTAATATCCCAGAAACACCTCTAAAATTGTAAAAAAAAATGCGTCGGAAAACAGAAATTTTATAGGTACTCTAGCATAGCCAACACGAATCCCTCACCTCAATCTGATTGAGAATTTCTTTTGCAATCTTAACGCAATGGTGAGGGCAATACGAAGAGCAAAAATCTAACGATAATGGGCTTTGGGATTGAATTTAGCTGAAATAGAGGCGAATTCTAAAACTTTTTCTTTACAATTTAATAAGTCCCAAAACCAATAAAATGTTTTTATTTCTGTATAATGACACATTTTACTTAAATTGAAGAAAACGATGATCAAACGCACAAAATTAAAAAAAAATAAAACGATTTCCTATCTGTTAACAACACTTAGTTTTATGAACTCTGTCAAAAAACTGAAAACATTTGACTACTTTTGCTCGTCACTGTACTGTAGGGGGTCAATAAACCCTCTTATTTGAAAATTCTCATTAACTTAGTAACTTTTTGTTTTAAACATTTTTCTTTTTTTTATATTATTTTAAATCAGAAACATTTTTGAAGTCAATATGCTTTAAAAGACTAGAACGATTAGCTTAAGTCAAAACCTGAGAAAAAGTGTACATAAAATGGGGGTCTATTTCCCCACGTTTAGGTGAGAAAACAACGGGGACATTTAAAATATCAAATTATAATTTTTTTTAAACTCAGATATCTACTCTTCAGTTTTTTGTCAACAGTTTAAAAAAACACTAGTAAGCTTTAAACTAAAAATTTTGAGAAAAAAAAAACTTTCTATTTTTGTTTACAAAAGTTAAATTTTAGCTGTGTATTTTACTTTCCCTCAGTTCCGATCCAGATTGAATTTTGTTTTCAATATAACATGCAGGTATAAAAAAACAACACACAAAACTAGATCTTGTCTTGTTTTTGTTAAACGTTTAAAAAAAAATGCAATTAGGATCAGATCTGGGAGGTAATAAAATACAACTAGTATTATATTTCCGTTGTTTTTAAATGATTTTTTTTTTTTTTCTGACCAAAATTCCTTACAGACTAACAAAATATACAATATACATATACAATACATATAGTGAAATTTTCTCAAAAATTGACTTAAGGCAAACAAAAATTATTGAAATACAACAGAGTTCAATAAAAATCCAAATTATACGTTTTTTGATAGCTTTAAAAGCCTTCTTTTGTTAACATTTTAAATAAAGTTCATCCAGTAAATGGTTCAAGAAAAATGATTTCAAACTCAGAATTTTGAAAACTAAAAAAAGAATTCAATAAACATTCTTAGCTCATTTCTTTTTTCAAAATGATGAACAGTTACAGGTTTAAAATTGCTGCTCTTATTTGTTTGTTTTTTTTTTAACTTAACAATAAGATTTTTGTAAACAAATAGTTTTTCAAAAAAATTTGTTAAAATTGTATAAAACAAACTGCCAAAATTTTCCAGGTCTTTTTAAAGAAAACAACTTGTAAAAATAGGGGTCTATTTTCACCCGTTCAGATGAGAAATTTTCTCAAAAATTGACTTAAGGCAAACAAAAATTATTGAAATACAACCGAGTTCAATGCAAACCCAAATTAAACGTTTTTTGATAGCTATAAAAGCCTTCTTTTGTTAACATTTTAAATAAAGTTCATCCAGTAAATAGTTCAAGAAAAAATGATTTCAAACTCAGAATTTTGAAAAAAAAAAAATCAATCAAAATTTTTAGCTCATTTTTTTCAAAATTTTTCGTTACAAAATATGATTTTTTCTTCCAAAATTCAATGGTTTTATGCAAAGTCAACTGACTCAAGAAAAGTAAATGGTTTATGTTTATTGGGTTTTGAAGAATTGTGATTCAAACTCAAGGGAAAAACTAATATTTACAAAAAAATCAAGCAGATTTTTTAACATTAATAACTTTTTGAGGTCCATTTTTTCTATCAAAACGAAATGGTTTTATTTCATTTTAGTTGAATACAAACAAGTTATTGTTAATATGTCTCCTAGTTTTGAAGAAATTAAAAAAAATAAAATAAATTTCTCCTTAAAAATTTAAGAAAATATAATAAGGACATAACTTATCTTAATTTTCTGCATTTAGTTGCTGAAAAATGAGGCCATTGAATCTTGGAAGAAAAAATTATATAAAATAAAAAAAAAATATATAAAATTTTAAAAATACGGGTAAACAAATTTTTATTGACATTTTTTTTTTCGAATTATGAGTTTGAAAATCATTTCTTCTTGGACTATTTATTGGTAAACTTTATTGAAAATGATTCAAAGGTCACGTAAAAGGAATAATGATAAAGAAAAATGTTTGTTCACAAAAATCGTATTGTTAACGTTAACAAATGAAATAAAAAAAATCCGATAAGTGCTGCAATTTTTAACCGATAATTGTTTGAATGCCAATAGTTAGCAGTTTCGCCCGGTTCCAAGATAATTTTCTTTAGTTACTCCTCTAATATTTTGTTCATAAAATAAAAGCATAAATGAAATATTCTAGAATTTCATTCTGATTGTGTAAAATAAAAAGCTAAAAACAGGATTATTTTGCTATACGATTGTATTACTGTAAGTAATCTGTTTTTAAAACTAAAAGAGAAGTTTTACCAATGATCTAAATTGGCATTTTCTGAACAGAAAATCCTAAAGCATTGTTTAAGTCGTTGCTTAGAAAAACTAGTTTATCCTATTTCAATAATATTGTATAAGCCCCAGGCTATGATAAACCAAAGCCAAAAAACGAATTGAATAATTATTATTTTTGTTTTTATGATACTTAATTTTTGTTTTTTTATGAACAGACCAAGTTAAAAGAAAATTAAAATTTCTTGATATTTTTAAGATTTTTATTTTTGTGGATTACATTGTTTTTAATGAATAATTATTCAACAGTTAACTTAATTTTAAACAGAAAATAATAGAGATCTAGACAAAATTTTCAAAATTGGCTTGTTTTCAGTTATATCGAAAATTATGAAAAAAAGTCTTCTATGACCAGACACTCAAAGCCCCTTGGTTGAATTTAAAAGGACTTTATGGTTTCAGAATGCTTATAGGTTCTAATCAAACACAGTATTTAGTAGTTAAAACCCATCAACCAAATTATTGTTTCTAGTCACTGTTATATTTGGAATCCTAAGAATTTCCTTAAAATTTGTTAAACAAAAAAGTTATATTAAAAAAACCGATGATCGATATAATTAAGACCATATGTCCTACAGTCTTGTGAAATTCTTTCTGTCGGAGTCAGAAAAACCTTTTAATAAAAATAATTCTAACCATTTTCAAATAATGTTTTTAAATTGCACTTTAAATATAATTGCTCACCATTAATATTAGAAGTCTCGGCATTTGTGTATTGTAATAAATTTCTATCATCATCATCGAAATTCTCATCCGATTGTGATGATTGATATATAAATTCCGTTTCCGATGATGCTGATGAGCCGCCAATGCCGTCGCCACCGCCACCACCACCATCACCATCCGACGAAAATGGTGGTGATTGTGTTAATACAGCTGCTCCAGATGATGATGAATGTCCTTCTCCATTATGTTTTAAATTTAAATTATTATTATTATTATTGTGATGATTTGTATGTTGTTTTTGTGAATTTGAAAATGGTTTAGCTGCATTAACTAAATTTAATGGAAGTATTGTTGTGGCAACACATAAACCAATTAAAAATATATAATTTTTTACATTTATCTTATTATTATTTAATTTATAATTTAATTTTAATTTTAACTTTAGTTTTAAATTATTATTATTAATATTGGCTGCTAGTCGACGTTGTTTATTGTTTGTGTTTTTATTGATTATAATATTTACATAACGATAAAATTTCGATAACGATGTGATAACTAATAACAACAACATCAACGATAACGTGGTGAATTTTTTTAGCATATCATTTAATTTTATATATAAATTTGTTGTATTGTTAAATTTATATTTATGTTTTTGTTGTTGTTGTTGGTTTTGGTTTTGTTGTTGTTGGTTTTGGTGTTTTTCTTGAATATTATTACGCAGCGAAGTTTTGCTAAAATTATTATCTAAATTTATTATTGTGAATGCGGTATTGTTGTTAATATTATTTTCTGTTGTTGTTGTTGTTGTTGTTGTTATATCTGGTTTTGTTGTTGTTGTCAGGGAATGATCTGATTGATTGGCTTCTTGAATCCTTAGCCTGCCTCTCCGCCGCCGACGGGTATAATTATTCTTCACATCCGCCTCAAAAGCCGTATTTTTCAAAAATGGATGCTCTTCAAAATCCACCGTATGTCCTTTTTGTTGATTTTCGGTCGTTGTTATTTGAAGGATGTTGTTATTGTTAATTGTTGACAATGGTTGAGTTGTATCCACAACTTTCATTGCTGCTGGACGCAACATTTTCCACATCAACAATGTTGAATTGGATTTTTTAGCTGAATCTACAACTTCGTCATAATTGTCGGTTAGGTAGTTTGTGTTGTCAATTTTTTTGTTGGTATTTTTAATTTGTTCTTCATTTTTGAAATTTTTCCATTTACAAATTGCATTTTTGGTATTTAATTTACTTTGTTGATGATTATCGGTATTCCATTTAGTATTTATATTGTTTAGTTGTTCTGGCAACATTGGACCCATAATACGCTCGCTACTAGATCGTTGTTGATTTGTTTTTTTTCAATTTTTTTTTCAAAGCGAAACAAGACACGGTAATAGAATTTTAGAGAAATAGTTTTGTTTTCAAATAGTATTTCATTAGTGATTAAATATTACATAGGTATAGTAGAAGTAGTAGTTAAGAGATGAAAGTAAATAAAGAAAGAAGAAGATTTCTACAGAGAGAAAAAATTGCACGTTTTAAATTAATTTTATTATTTTACGCACTATGATAATTTTTTACACTTTTTGTACAACTCTTTTTTTTTATTTTCTTAAATTTTTATATTTAAATGAAAAAAGTTAAAGAAAAAGAACTATAGGAAATAGAAAACACTTTTTGGATCTTTAGTGTTGAATTTTTTTTTGTAGGATTTTTGTATTTCCCATGTATGGGGGAAGAAAAAATGGTAAAAAAATGTATTTTATACCATTTTTTATCTTCTCTTGACACTTTTAAGCATTTTCTTCTCTTTCAACTTCAATATATTTTTTGTCGATTATAAATTCCATCGTAAAAGTTGTCCTTATCAATGAGATCCAATCCAACTATACTAGGGATCCATTATAGTTTTTTTTTTTTTTTAATTTGCTTACAATACTATTAATTTTTTTGTTCACGGTTTATGAGAGAGAGAAATAACGTTGTTAGTCCGCGAAACGCGAACAACTATTATACGGTAATTTTCATCGGGTAGTTAGTTTTCAAATCAGGTAAGAAAACTTTCGCTGTATCTCTTTGGTAATAAAAAGCCATTTTTTTTTTTTTGTTTGTTCTCTTTTTCCTTTGCTCAGTTATAATTTTTTTCGCTGAGTTTTAACTTTTGCGCGCAATAGCTCTTCCGGGCTCGTGCGTAGTTATGGCCTGGTGATTCTCTTTCATAGCAAAGCTTTTTACCTAGCCAGTTATAGGGTAGGAATTTTTGTTGATTTTACCCGAAGAAGTTGTCATTTTTCGTATGTAGTGTATTTTTCGCTCAGTTATTGTATAGCACCTTAATTAGGTACAAAACACTTGCGTAGGTATGTGTGTGTGTGTGTGTGGTGTCCACACATATCTATAGATATATATTTTATTGGTGCATTTGTAGGTATCTTACTTATGAGAGGTATGTAGAGAGTACGAAGAACAAACTTAACGGGAGAAGAAAAAATATATAGGTTCTTTCGATTTTCCGGATTTTTGTATGTGCCTTTTTCTCCAAATGGGGTTTTTTTTTTCTTTCACCAAAATTTTGTGGATTTGTTTTTTTTTTTTTTTGCTTTTTTTCTGTAATAAAACTTGCACTCTTCTTTTCACGATTGGATTGCGTAACAGACAAATATTAGCAAACAAAAATTTTGTTTGAGTTTTATATTAACTGCTTTTTTTTTCTTTTCTTATATTTTTTTTTTTCTTAATGGAAATGATTATGTAATCTTTTTAATTGCAACCTTATCCTAGTCAAATATTTAAGTGTGTATGCATGTAAAACTTTATTATAAACAAGTAACACTTTATCTTCATATGTAGGTATTTATATATTTATTTTTTTATTTAACACTTATAATAAGTTTTGTTTAAATATTTTTTTTTTTAATAAACATTCAAATAACACAAACACTCATTTAGAAATAAAAGAAAAATTTCTACTTTTCGTTTCCTTTTTACATTATCCTTGATTTTGTTGTGTATAGAATTTTTACATTTTTTTCTTTTAGTTTTAATCACACACCCTTCTTATGACTATGATTATATAAAAATATTCTTTTTATCGAAAAAACAGGACTACGGAAAGTCCTATTTTCGGTTTTCTTAATTTACACCCGCATAGTTATATGAAAACATTAGCGTTTTTTCAAATGTTTATTAGAAAAGTAAAATATCCTTTTTATTAGATAACCAACACAAACACTGGGTTGTTTTATATATTTCTTAATTTTTTTTTTGTGTGTTTTAAAGGAGAGTGTTGTGTCGTGTATTGTCGGTCCTTTAATCAGAATGGACGCGCACAAACTGGTTGTATTGAGAAAAGTGACGGCGTGTCCTTATTGAAGGCGAAAAAAGAAAAGAGAGAGGATATGTTGGTATCAGGAGGAAAAGCTTTTCTTGTATTTGATTTACGAGAGTATGTTTGTATATGGGTTGGTTTGTGCAGAAACTATGGTATAGAGGCAAAATAAAAGAAGAATATAAACTTTTCGCGAAACCTAGTGAACGAGAAATAATTTTTCGCCGAGTTTAATGTGTGTGTCCTTTTTCTCGTCGTATTATAGTTGTGTTTGTCAGAGAATATAGGGAAGTAGGCAATTGGAAATAAAATATACGTTAAACCGGTGCTAGATGATTTTTCGCTCAGTGTTTTCTTCTGTGTCTTCTCTTTTTGCGTTTAGTATTATATTTCGCTCAGATAGGGGGTTCCTTTGTTTTTGTTAGAGGCATATACTATAATCGTACTAAGAGAAAGAGTATAGGATTTTTGCGCATGGAACAAGACTAGGTCATAGTAGAATAGAAAATAATACAAAAAAAAAGAAAAAAAAACAAAAGATACGCGTGTAAAGTAGCAGTTGAGAAAAAGTAGGAGCTGGTTTTTCGCCTTCGTCGTCCTAAATACAAAAAAAAGGAGCACAAAAAATACCCTAAACGATGAAAATGAATAAATAAAATAAAAAAAGGAAAGGAAAGAAATTCGATTTGTAAATAGTAAATCAAAATTGTGTGTGAACGGTTGTGGTGAAAAAAGCTGTGAAACGAATAATGTTCGTCGTTCCGGAGTCGAGAACTTTGTTGATTTTTTTTTTTTTTTTTTTATTCAGGCTTTTTGACTTACCACCGTATAACTCTAAGAACTCTGATAAGGAAAAGGTAGATGAGTTATCTGAAATAAAAGAATTAAACAAAAAAATTTTAATAAGGCGTAATAAAACTATTGAGACTATTGAAATGGGTTTTGTTTTGTTTTGAGTATTAAGACAGCTGGGTGATAATTTTTAGTTTCAGTAGTTTGACACAGATAAATTTTGTAATTTTTTGTAATAAATGAAGTGGGAATTGCTAATGAGCAAAACTTAAGGCAGTGTATTGATGGCAATGTGCACCTTTTTTATTGGAGTTACTCTACATATATATTTATGTAATTTTACATTTATTTTAAATAATACAAAATAATTAAGGTACAATTTTTTGCGATCTTTCGTCTTTCGTTTTTAATTTGTGGGTGGAAATGGTGCGATTGACTACTCAGTTATGTTGGTTAGAGCCCCATTCTGGGCAGCAGGAATATTGTTTGTATCCCCTAGTTGACTTGTATTGACTGGATACGATACGTTGAATTCTATGAGATAGTAAACATCTTAATCTCTTATGATTCCATTCTTTCCAACTCTTCTCATGCCATTTTCAAATGATAGATTTTACATCTTCATGCCAAAATGGTTATCCAAGACAAGTGGGTACACACATATATTTATTTATTTTCATTTTTATTCCTTAAATAATGTTTTTAATAAATTTTAAATAAAGATAAAATAACAATGGAAAATAGTTCTTTTTATTTATCTGCGAACTTGCTTTCATGGAGTAAGTCCTGTAGGTATCAGACGGCTCCATATGCAAAACTTTTAGAATCATTTTTGTGATAGGGATGAAAACTCTCTAATTGGAAAAAGAATTGTTTTTCCATAAAAAAAAATAAAATATTTTTTTTTTTATAAAAAAAAGTACGTATACGCCATAGTGAACCATTTTATTTTTTTGTATAGTTTATGTTCTACATACACCTGCGCCTGAAATAATTCATACTTAAATAAAATATTTGAGTCATTTTCAATAATAGTTTTGTATAAATAAGCCATCGCACACTGGGGTAATTTGTCAAAGAATGAAATAGAATGAATGAACATTTCATCCCGTTTCAATTAATCGAGTGTGAGATGGCGCAATAAGATCAACTGATCATTGAATTGTATTTGATTAAAATGTCATTCAAAATATGACAGTATAAAAAAAGAATCTGTTTTTTTAGAGTTCTGTAGTCTAAACTATGAAGGGAAAGATAGCCAGTTACATATATTGGCACAGAATTCTAATGTACTCACTCTTCTTTCAAAAAAAGGATTTTCATAAAAAAAGAAAGATCAATTAAAAACAACAAGCAATATGGGACAAAAAGAGAGTGAACAGCGATACAAAAATTGATGAAAGTAGCTTTTACTTTCCGAAGAAACGTCCTTGCTTTAATGCAGACAAAGTATGCTCAGTTTTACAGTAAAATAAGAGCAAACTGTTTTAGTATGATTTTATAAATTTTTACAGATATTTATTATAAACTGATTAAAAAGTAGAAAATGTTTGTGTAATGACATTTGTATGCCTGATATTACTACGAATTTGTTTGTTGGAGGGAGTCTAATTCACATGTCATACTTAATCCTGGGATTAGTTTCAGAAAAAAACTACGAATATTCAAGGTCAAAAAAACCTTGAGTTTTCATAATGAAATCCAAAGAATCTATGAAAAGTGGTTCATGAATGACGAGTGAAAAGTGGTTCACTGAGCAGAGACAAATGGACTACGTTCAATTCAGCTATAGTCTTTATCCAAGAAGATACCCTTCTAAATTTTTATTACGAAAACCTCATTAAATATAAAAAAAAAAAAAAATTGTTCGGGCTGGGGATTGAACCTGATTGTCGAGACTATTTGATGCGCACCTTACACTCTAGGCCAGTCTACTATACAAAATAACAGAGCCAAATTATGGTTCAAAAGCCAAATGCTAAAATATTTGCAAATCTTTTTGAAATTTTAATTAGATTTTCTTCATAAAATCATATACTGGTGCAAATAAAATCATATATGGTGCAAAATACTGTATTCAAAATACTGTATGCCAAAATACTGTATGTCAAAATTCTGAATAGCTAAATTTTGGTTGGTCAAAATACTGTAATTCAAAATTCTGTTAATCAAAATTGGCATAGACAATGGTAGTTTCTTCGCCTTTCCTCTGTCCTCTAGGGTCCCAAGAGTTTTTGTTGAAATCTAGATGGAAATTCTATAGAGTATTGCTTAACACAGTCGTTCCCACTTCGTCAGACCGCTGAGTTCGTTTCCGAAAAAGATGTTGTACGGATTATATGTTTTAAGAATTTCATAAGGTCTTAAAGTTAATTTTTTTTTCTTTAAAAGCTCCAGGTGTAATTTTTGACGATTGCTTCTTTTAATTAGAAGAACTTTACTTTGTAGAGTTTTTAAATGTCAAATAGGCTTAATTCAGGCTCCAGTTGACTTAGTAAACTTTAGAAGCTTTAAATTTGTGTTTCTAATTTTGTTAGAGCAAAAGCTTGCGACTCAGCCAAGCACATTATATTTCCGTCGTTGTAGATTTTTTGTAGTTTTATTAGAATTTGCATCGAAAATGCGTTTTTCTTGTACTTGTACACAAAAGGTTGTTAACGATTTTAATATTATTTTGTTACAAAATTTAAAAAAAAAAATTTTTTTTTGTTACTTTAAAAACGAATTTCATTTTTTTTTTTTTTTTCAAAAATCGATTTTTCGAAAACGGGTGAGTGATTTTTTTGAAATTTTTGTTTTAGATTTCCATTAAAATTTTCTTGAAAATGGCATTCCAACTTTTTTTAAACAAAGTTTTAGAATTTTTATACACCCATAAAAAATAATTTTTTTTTATAAACGGCTGGCATACGTAGTTTGGAGCTCAAAACAATTTAAGAAGTTGTTTAAGTCATTTTAGTATTGAATTTTGTGTTTATTATTTTTGAAAATTTCTTTTACATTTTTTTATTTTTAAAAACTTTATGTATAAGATGCTTTTATTTTATATCCGCTCTCGTCATAATCATAGGCGAGGTAATTTATCGGAGATCTCGTTTTCAAAAGGGAGTTAAAATTCTGAAAAGCAGAAAAACGAAATGGGAATCATTTTCTTGACACCTTTTAATACTAGCGCAAGTCCATCCATTGATTGAAATTAAAATAAAATATTGTAAATATTTTGTCGGCTTTTTTGTAGTCTTATCGCTGAAGAACAGAAGTATGTATCTACACAACTCATACAAAAGTCATTCAGTTATTTCGTTTCCTGTGGCTGTCCTCATTTTTGTTTTTGTTTTGTGACCTTAATTTCAACAGCTTAAGATAAAATATACAGATTTACGTAAAAGAATATAAAGAATCTGAGTTATATCTCCTAATTATGTACTTCAATTTCAAATGTTCACCATCCTATCGCTCAACAAGGGCTTAGCTATCTACCAGGACTCCAGAAAACCTCGTAAAAAAGTGGTTTTGATATTTTTTATTGCTCTCCTCGAAAATCTCGAGCCATTAGCCCTCTTCACTTCTTGTTGGTGACTTTCAGTTTAGAACAAAACAAAAAAAAAATTAAATTATTTCTAGATGAACATCTTTCCGCCCAAGGACACAGCAAGCAACTTTGCATGTTCTTTTGGATGTTTTTTGTTTTGTTTTTATTTTTATTATAAACTTGATTTACCCAACTCATTGTGTCTTAATCACTTCCTCATTTATGTTGACCTTCTTATATTTAGTGCTTGTGCCAGTACTCAGACCTTCATTTTGTCTTGCTATTCATTATGAGCTCTAATAACAATAACGAAAAGAAAATTCCTTCACGACTTCACTTTGTATTCAGATCGAGCACACATAACAATCTATGATGTCTATCCTAAGCCCATTAAAGTCAACTCGAAATCATGCCAACCAAGTTCTAGAAAAAAACAACAACAAAATCCCCTTCTTTGACAACCAACGATGACGTTCCATATTCCACTGTTCACATGTGACCTTTTATGTTGTGGACCCATAGAGAACTTACAAGTTCACCGTGTCTTTATCGCTAAACAACATCCCACAATTTGAATGACCGACATTAATTTCAGTGCCCATTTTCTTTTCAATTTAATGAACCTCCCCACACCTCGCTGCCACCGGAACTTTTTTGGACTTAGTGGTGAGACGACCAGAACAAAAGAGACTTCTCTACCGAACGAACCCCCTTGGGGAAAAGTTTTGGCCCAAATTTTAGTCCGGGTTAGCCGATATCTTGCACACCATCTAATTCTGTTTTTGTTTCGTGTGTAGTGAGTTTTGTTTTTTTTTTCTTGATTTTCATGCCAAATTCATACAAAAGTCGAAATACCAAAGTTCCAAAGGCTATACCAGAGAGTGAAGTATAAGAAAATCCAATGCTAATGAAATATCCTTGCTTCGCACGAAAAGGAAATGTTTTTCCGTGTATTCTCTGTAGTGTGTGTGTTGTTTTTTTTTTTTTTTTGTTGTTTTTGTTTAGTTTTTTTCATATTTAAGTTTAAGAGGTTTTCTAGTCTTGGGTTTTATATATTATTTTACGATTTTTAATGGACGAAATATACACAAATACATATAGGCAACTATACACATGATTAAGTGCGTTCTACATCCTTAATTTTCACTTCTGAGGTATGCAAAGGCCTAGGCTATACAGTTGTGGTCGCAAGGATTCTGTTTATTTTCTATAAATTATTATAAATATGATTTCTAAAATGTGAAGGCACTTATCGGTCAAAAAAGAGAAAAAAGAGAATTTAAAAAAATTTCAATGCAAGGAGTTACTAAATTTGTTCACAGCCCATGGTTCATTTAAAAAGTTTACGATAAGAGTCCCCAAAATCCGTTAGAGTGAATTATAGATGAAAAGATGTTAGAGCTCCAATCAAGTTTGGCATGCAAGTTTGATTTTCAATGATAATCAAAGTGCTCCAGTTAGTGCTGTGAAAAGATCTCAGAGGGATTCCTCAAAAAGTGTATAATTGTACGACTTTTTGGTTAAAAAAAAACTGAAGAAAGTTCTACATTTTTGAGGATTTCTGAGATTTTCGTTGAACACAACCGTAGGAAGTAGCAAAGTTGAAATTCAGATACCCTTTAATAGTACCGTAGTAAGTATAAGTAAGTATAAGTAAGTGTAAGTATGTCTTATTTGAGTATCAAAATTGACATTCGTACTGTTCGGACAAATATGAATTTTTGACTATTAACTCCACAAAAATGGCCAAAATAACGCAATATTGGTATTAATCGACAGGTATCTTTGTACTGAGTTATAAAATGTCAATTTTTTATTTTGAAAATCGACAAAATAGTATCGATTTTGAAAGAAATACATTAAAATACCCAATAAAATGTATTTTGCCAAGTAAGTAGAATATTTACTATTTTTTTTTTTTTTGAAAATCGACAAGATGGCAGCCAAAAATCACAATCATAAAAATCTATTTGATTTTCAAAATAAAAAACATAACATTCAATATATGTGTCAAATGATACCTTTCATTTACTGAATTTTAATTTTTTCTCCGTTTTGATTTTTAGTTTTGACAATTGACAAGATGGCCGCAAAAATGTGCATTTTGACTAGAAAACATCCATTTTAAGAATGGCAGCCAACATTTTATTTTTTATTTTTTTAAATAAAAGGCCCTATTTTTAAAATTAATGTGTATTTTAGCTTATGACTCTATCATTATTGTACATTTTCACTGAAAAAATAGTGTTTTTAGTCTTTTTATTTTGCAGTCAAATAGGATTCCAGTGTACTTACTTATTATTACAGGTTTCACGATGGCACATACCGTAATACTTTATTCTCAAAAGTTTTGGTAAAAATAAATATCGTACACTTTTTTTAAAGTCATTGCTCAGTAATGTAAATTTTCCTTGGAAAACAAAACAACAAACCAGTACTGGCAATATTTTGTCCAGTAAAAATGCTGTTGATTTAGCTTTAGTGTTGTGAAGAAATTCTATTTTCTGAAGGATATGTTCGAAGAAAATTTCATTTTTATAGGGCTGATTTCACGTGAAGCGACGAATAGTGTCGAAGTACTACTGTTGTACTGGGTAATTCCACGTTAAAGTCTACTAAAATTGAAAAAAAAAAAAAAATAATTGTTTTTGAGTGTAGAAGAATACAGCAATATATACCTGAATTTAGTCAATGTTGACTTTTCCTCTTTCAACTATTAAGAAATCACATCAAAGGAAGACAATATGGAACATTAGAGAAAATGGAAATAGCTTGAAGTTCACTACTATGGAAAAATCATCGCTTCTGCGATGTAGGTATTTTATGTATCTTTATTGTAGGAAACAATTATAGTGAAATCTTTAAATATGATCAGAGCTGCAAAACATTATGGAACTTCGACTTCGATTATGGACATTCTAAATATACAAACTCTCACCATCCAGTGTGATTCAAAAACACTCTTTACAAAGAACTAAAAAACCTACCTACCTCAACTGTACGTACAATCGTATAAGAAAAACATGTGTTATTCCTAATTTGAAATGCAAAACTCAACCATTTACCACAAACACAATTCCACCGTCGTTCTGTTTCTCTCTTTTAAAGAAATAAAATTAAAAAAAAAAATATTCACACAGCAAAGAGCACAAAATTAAGGAATCCTGGACGCTGAAAAAAAAAACAGGAAATAAGCCATCGCTGTACGAGTATAGCTACAATCACCTATATAATCCTTGTTCAAGTTAAGACCCGCACACGCAGACCAAAAAATAATACAAAATGTATATAAAGTAACCATAACTAGCCGTATAAACTATTTGGAGCACCTAGTTTCGTCGTTTATTTTCTTTTTTTAGAGAAATTTTCCTGATTCTCTCGGGTGAATTAATATTTTTTTTTTTTTGTTAAGTTTCTTCCAAAAAGGCTTCTCGAAGAGGACACCATATCCGTTCAAGCAATGTGGTGGTAGAACACATTGAACAAATCTCTGCATTATCCGTGCAAAGTCTAATAAAACTACGAAAAATCTACATCCACGGAAATATAATGTGCTTGGCTGAGTCGCAAGCTTTTGCTCTAACAAAATTAGAAATATAAATTTAAAGCTTCTAAGGTTTACTAAGTCAACTGGAGCCTGATTTAAGCCTATTTGACATTTAAATCCTTTTAAAAACTCTACAAAGTAAAGTTCTAAATTCGAAGAAGCAACCCTCAAAAATTACACCTGGAGCTTTTAAAGAAAAAAAAATTAACTTTTAGACCATATGAAATTCTTAAAACATATAATCTGTACAACATCTTTTTCGGAAACGAATTCAGCGGCCTGACGAAGTGGGAACGACTGTGTTAAGCAGTACTCTATAGAATTTCCATCTAAAAAACAAAAACTCTTAGAACCCTAGAGGACAGAGGAAAGGGGAAGAAACTACCATTGTCTATGCCAACCAAAGATATCAAGATCTGGTGAAAAACCTTACTATTAAAAACAAGGACCCATAAACAAAGACACAGTAATATAAACAGATTACCAGATACACTGCAGAAGAGGAAATGGGCATCCATCTCACATGCATCTACCGCCGCGCGCCGCTGGTTAATTCTAGGATTGGCTTCGGACATTCATAGGTACTGCGGAAAAAAAAAAACAAAATGGAAGAAGATAGGTTTTGGTTTCAAAAGAAGAGAAGAACTTCGTTACCTAAAGAAAAGAAGAAAACCAACAGTATTTTAAGATAAACCGTAGGTACTGTTGGTGACAATAAATGCATGGGAACAAACTCTTTTGACAAAATTCTCCTTTTGAAATTCTGTTATTAAAATACTGCTTTTAAGACTTCGGCTGTGCAAAATTTTGGTTTACCAAATTTTGCCAATAATAAAAATGAAGGTTTAACAATCTTAGAAAGCGCGCGTTTTGAGTTCCGGAAGGTTCTACTTCTGGGTATTGTACAGTGGCATTTAGGGTCTCGTCAAGATTTCCAAAGAACTTTGTAAAGTTCCTCTTTAAAGTGCTCTTTGGAAATTAGGGTGAGTTTCAACTTCCAAAAGGTTTCATCTCTTAGTTTGTGTGCTAAGGTTTTCTTAGAATTCTATTTCAAGGTCTCTTTGGACATAAAGGTTCTATTATATTTTAAACCAGTGGCCCCAGAGTTTCTGTAACGATTCTCAAAGGCCATTCCTTGGGGTTCCGCTTGAACGTGCTCTATGGACAAGATTCCGAAATACCAAAACATTACAATAAGTTTAAACTAAGCTAATAATAGCTGACGCGTTATCAAAGCTCGAGTTTTGTTTCATATTTGGAAAGTATTCATGAACACCGAAGACCTTACACCAGTCTTATATAACCAAATTATAAATACCAATTGGGAGAATCACAGAACTAATTTTGATAAAAGAACTTGTAATAACATTGGTCTGCAACAAAAATCGCCTTCAAACCAAACTATACTTTCCTAACGTATTTTTGCACGCTGGACTCGAATTAGAAGGCAAAACTACAATAGCACGTCACGTTTTTAAAGTTCCGAAGTAATAATTTTCTAAGGCTAACTTTGTGTTTTTTTTGGGATTCTGAACACGAATCTGAATTTATCCAAAAAAATGTATCATGGGAAACATAAGAAATCATCGAAAAACTTACAAAAAATTGTTTTTTTATTGTTTTTGGTGCATAATTTAAAATATGTACATTATTTGCTAAAACTGTTTATGTAGAAAAAATTTAGACAAAATTACCAAATTTATATCTTGACCGTTTTCTTGTAAGTCTTTTAGATCCTTTACAAAAAAATGTTAACAAATCCATAAAAATCAGTCCTTTTGAAAAGCACAAAATATCCTTTTTTTATTGGATTTCCTCTAATTACTGCCTTCTGTACACCATAATTAACTTGGCCAGTATCAAGAGTAAAGAAATTCCATACTATCCTCTAAATTAGAGTTTTTTTTTGCAGTATGAACTATGCATCCCAAAAACGACGGAATTTTGAAATTTATGGTGATTATTTTAAAATAACGGTTTAAAATGTGAGTATACGAATAAAAACAAATCTGGTGTCAGGTCTTGATTTATGCTACGAGTATGTAAAATAAGTCCTCGAAATTTCAGGCAAATCGACTCAATAGTTTTGAATATGCATATACCAGGTCAACCGAATCGAAGAGAAACAATCACATTTTTAAAAAACAATTAAAAAAATGTACGAGATAGATTTTTTCTGAAACCAGATTAAGCTTCAGAAAAGTTTAATCTTACATAATTTCAAAAAATTATATGAAGGACAAAAAAGACCTTTTTTTGCAGACCAGTGTAATGGCCCGGTTTTCGTAAAACTAACGGTAATCGCTTCATCTCGGTAAAATCTTCTTTGTTAAGAAAAATAAAAAGAAACTAAGAAATAGTGCCCCTAGTTTTTGACAAAACAAAGCGATTGACGTAAGTTTTACGAGAATCGGTTCATTATTACAGTAGTGACAAAAGTCCAAAGTTTTTTTCTTTTTTTTTTTTTGGTTTTGAATCTTTTGACCAAGACTTTTTTGTTATTACGAAAAATAAATAATAAAAATACCACCCCTAGATTTTGCCGGTACAAAGGGATTGCAGTTAAGTTTTCTAAAATATACTGACTGTGACTGTTCAATCATCGGCAGACAAATTGTCTGCAAAGTTCAGGATCATACAAAAATATTATTGATAAATGATAAACCATTTTTTTACAAATTCAAAACTTGTCCTCATATTACCTACTTACTATTATAAAAAGAAATAGGAAGCTTTTATAAGCTTAAATATCCACAAAAGGACTTTTGTATCGTCAATGTTAGCAATTTCTGCAATTACCTTCTATCCTGCGAGAGAAAGCTACGAAAATACTCAATTGTACAAAATAGTCTACTACTCGTATATGGTTGGTAGTACGACGAGTAAAACGAGCATGTGAGCAGGAGGACTGAGGAGAGGATCCTGTTCGTATAGTTCATGTCCATCCACCCATCGTCCCTTATTTCTACAATTTGGTAGGTATATGTGTCCTGTCCTGTGTATATTGTCATTCATTTGTTTTGTATTGTTTTTTTAAGGTTGCCCCCTAAGTAGGTAAAAGTGGGGAAGTGAGGTAGCAAAAATGAGAGGGTGGACGTCGACAAATAGATAAACAATCTGTGTGCACTTTAATTAGAGGGATTTTTAAGTTTGGAGAAGGATTGCAATTCTTTTCTTTTGATTTTTAGGATTTTTTTTTTATTTTAACTGTGCAATGGTATAAGACGATGACGGAAGGATTTGTGTTTTTTTTTTGTATTTTTTGTTTTTTGCATAGTTCGAAAAGGATATACATGTGAAAGTAGTTTTCAGGGACATGCATGCATGGTGGAGGAGGATTTGTGGGTTCTTTTTTTATTCAGTTTCAATTGCAGTATTAGTAAAAAGGACGAACGCTGACAACGGCACACGATAAAAACACCAGAAGCACGTGGTAAAGGGTTTGCAATTTGAATTGTTTCTTTTCAAGATGTTTTTTTTTTTATTTTATTTTTTTTTTTGTCATCCTGAAAGGATGTGTGATGAACTTAAAAGTTGAATGTGTGATAGTTACGTAAATCCGTGTACTTGTAACCGTGATCCGTTTCAAGGGTATTACACATGCGAGAGGAGAATAATGTAGGTAAATGTAAATTGCAAGTCGAGTTGTGTAGTATGTGGCTTGACTGTGGATTGTATAAAGGTCTTTTTTTCTTGTTGTTGTTGTTAAATTCACTAACATCTGTTCAAATGCAGTCAAGAACACACAATATTCATGGTATGTAGGTATGCAAGTATTTACTATGAATATAAAATTTTACTTATTTGGTTTTATATTTTATTTTATTTATTCATATTCGTTTTTATTTTATTTTTGTTTGGCGATGCAATAAAAGGCTCTTTCCTCCATCACTCAAGGAAAAGTAGAAAAAAATATAATTCTGTGTTGTAGTAAGTGCAATGTTTGAGTTGTTATTTGACCATGGACGGGCAGAATTTTGTATTGTTTACTTTTTGTGATTGATGGTGGAAATGTATTTCGTTATTTTTTTTGTTTTGTTCTTTTTTTTATTCAAAAATATTTGTGTCTCAAGGCTTTGGCCAGAGTTGATGGGAATGGCAGATAGGCATGTTTTTTTTTGTATTCAAGAACTATGAGTATTGTGTTCTTCATTGTATATTGTAAAAAAATTGTAAAATTTGTCCACTTTCTTGGACATTTCTCGTATGTAATTTTATTGGCAAAAGTAGGATTTCACCACTTCCATATTAACAAGATCAGACGAGAAAACTAAATCGAGGGCTGTAATACGAATTTCTAAAATCCAACAGTTGTAGAAGTAAAGGAAGCTTAATGGTAGGACTCTTCTTCTGATAATTTTGCTATCCGGGTCAAGTCGTCAGTCAAGTGAAAAAATATTAGAGTATTAACAGGCAAAGTCCTCAGAAACAGCTCTGACCGTATAGGCAGGACTAAAACCAGAAATAAATCCCACAGGAAGAAATGTGTAATCTTCAAACTGAAAATTTTGATAACAGCAATTCAAATTTTCGTTATTAATCTGATTTTTTTATTTGTGTCATAAAACAGTATTTTTGTTATTTATTTTTGTAATTTTTAGTCCGAATGTAAAAATGTTTTTGTGAGATTTAAAAAAAAAAAAAATAAACAAAATGTTCAAACTAATTTTTTTCAAAATTGTATGTACATTATAAAGGAATTTGTTTAATCAAACGGAAGACGCAAATAGTGCTCAGTTTTGTATAACAAGACATAAATAGTTCTGAGTTACAAATACAACTTTGAAAAACATCAAAAGACAACAAAACAAATCAAGAAATATTTTAATACCCAGTTTTTACATTTTGACTTAAAACCAAAATATTGCTCACTAACACAAAAGTTTGAAAACATTTTACCTTAAAAAAAATAGGTTTTTATTTTTAACCAAGAAATAATTAGAAGAAACTATCTCATCAAAATCAGAGCTTCCAAAATACTCCACAATATTGAGGCGTTAGCGAGAAAATAACAAAAAATCTACACAAAAACCTACTTAAATAAATGTAAGACCATCACGATTCATCATTATTAATATACCAATATTTTTCGTGCCTTTTCGATTTATTATCAAGTTTCCTGCTCAGCTCTTTTGTTTTCTTTTAGCATTTAAGTGGTAGATTAAATACAAAAAGCGGTATGATCCATTATGGAGAAATAATTATTAAACATAAAAAATAAAGCAATAATATAACACTGCGTCAAAACGAAGAATTTAATATACCTACTTTTCTGGAAAACTAGTATGATTTGTAGTACATTAGTAAAACTAAATAACGGCAAAAACATATGTTCGGTATGTTGCTAAAAAAACATAAATAGCTTGTCTATTTTATTCTTTATATTAATATTTTGTCATTAGAAAGAAGAAAAAGAAACCTTTTTAATGGTGTGTCAATTATTTTTGTAGCGAAGTAGCAATTTATGCCATGAAAAGTATTTGACTTGTTTGCAACAATTTTCTAACTTTAACGAAGAATTTGTTGTTGCAATCAAAATTGTATTAAAAATTAAGCAAAATATAACCAAGTTATAAAAATTTTACGAATTCATTTTTTTTTTTTAATTTTTATGTGAACGCAGCTGAAACAGGGTTTCTCTAA
The DNA here is from genome assembly GCA_948107695.1 of Meliscaeva auricollis. Taxonomy (NCBI): domain Eukaryota; kingdom Metazoa; phylum Arthropoda; class Insecta; order Diptera; family Syrphidae; genus Meliscaeva; species Meliscaeva auricollis. The sequence continues at coordinate 14,742,358 of OX403616.1, read as the reverse complement.
CTGCTGAAATATCAAAGATTTATTATATGTAATTAATTTAAATTTGTAATGTTAAACCGCATAAAAAAATTCGTACTTAAATTTTATTTTCAGTTGAAAGTTAAAAAGAATAAAAATTGATCAAAACATATATTTGGTAATTTTGTCTACATTTGTTCTACTTAAACGATTTCAGCGAAAAATGTTCAATAAACAATAATAATTCGTAAGTATTTCAATGGTTTCTCATGTTTTCCGTGATTAATTTTGTTAGGTAACTACAGATTCGTGCTCAGCATCCCAAAAAAACTTAAAGTTAGCCTTTGAAAATTATTACTTCAGAACTTTCCACAAGCGAAAACGCTTTAATGCTGACTAAAGATAGTATTTTGGACAAATCATAAATTTTACTTTGCAATATCTTTTCGCCAAAAGCGAATTTTTAAATGATTTGAAGTGATTAAGGCAGATGAAATGCACTTCATTCACATGCCATTAATAGTTGTGTAATAAAGTATTTACCAGAACCAAAAAATCGTGTTTTTGACATGTTTATATTAGCATATCTGAAAAACGTGACGTGCTAGTTTTGATTTCAGATTTGGGTTCAGCGTTCCAAAATCCTTTAGAAAGTTTTTATTTTATTTCTTCCTTTTTAACTAACTTACCGGTAACCGATTTAAATGATTTTTTTATTTGAAAGGTAAAGCCTCGCTCCTACAATTAAGTTCTCTTATCATGATTCTGCGGTAAAAAAAAAATCTATCTCCTGTCTAAAAACTAAATTTTGAATCATTGATCCGTTTTTACTTATTTCTTATTATTAATAGTCGACTTCAGGTAAAATAAGTACTTACTTTCAGTAACGTTTTTGTAACTACATACTTAAATTAAAGTTTTATTTTCAGACTAGGAGCCACTTAGTCTCTATTCCAATTTAAATGTTACCCTACGAGGCACTTCTTTAAAATTCTTAAGCTAAATTCATTTTCATTAAGGTTAGGCACAAATTTCAAATCCTCTAAGCTTACCTTCAATTCGAAATTCCATTTTCAAAGCCCTCAATCAATTCCCTGTGGTAATAGAACCTTTATAGAATATAAATCTACAAAACTTACCTCGCATTCTGTACAATAGGAAATAGAACTATCACCACTCAATAGAGAAAAATAAACCTACATATATTGAAACGATATTCAGGATTAAAGGTATGTAGGTATAAAAAAAAAATCTGCTTTATCTCCTTTCCCTTATCCAATCGTTAACCTAACCAAATGCCTATCCAATTTGCCAAATCTCCATTATTGTATTTTGATCATTTTTGTTCCATTTATCCTCTGATATGCAATTAATTCCAATCTTATATACCGCGAGCTCCGCTTCAAAAGAACCACATCCTCAACCACATGAAGCAATATTATACACAAACAACAAACAAAATGTTGTGTGTATAGTCGTCGTCGTCGTCGTTCGTCGTCATCTCTTGAGTGTTATAAATGACTTCATTCCAATCCACTAGAGTACAAGGATAAAAGAATTCCACTATAAATACGTTAGGACGTATTGCAGAAATTCCTCTTCAATCTCTCTCTCGCTCACTCTTTCCTATCTTTATCATATCTTTCTCTCTTTTTCACTCAATGACGTATCCTACACAATGAAATTTATCATAAAAAAAAAAGAAAAATTATATATTAAATGTAGGTTCTACACCACCTCTCCTGCTCAAACCACCCACATCTTATCCTTCGCCAAATCAAGTTCCGAAAAGTCCTTGTCCTCCTCTTATTCTGAACATGTTGGGATAACCTAAAATAGAATTTCAGCCGACTGCACAATAAGAATATAATCGACACACAGAGATGAAACTCCTTAATTTCAAGCCTAAGGACTTTCAACTACCTTCCTGATAGAGAACACTGAATATAACTAAAAGTACGACAAGCAACAAAACAACAAAAGCAGATTTAACAAAAATAAAAAAAAAAACAAGAAAAAATCCATCCCAACCAGCAATGCCGGAAAAAGGACACAAAACTTTGACAAAAATGTTTGACACATAAAAACCCAATTTTGTATCTAGGATACACAAGTAAAACGCCGGCGCATTAGTTGAGTTCTTATAATTTGAATTAAGAAAAAGAAAAAAAAAAGAAAAACATAAACGAAGGAAAAAGAACATATAAAATAGTTTATAAACAGGAGTGCCTTGTTTTCCAAAGAGGATTTTCGAAGGATTTCCCTGAAAGTTTAAGGAGGATGCAAGTTTTTTTTTTGTTCGTTCCTTGAATTTGGATTTCGATGTGATAACACGCTTATCAAATATGAGCTTCTGGTGACATTTTAAAAGTACTAAAAGCTTTCGAAGGAGCTTAGAATAAAAAAAAGGTTTGCTGAGGCATATATAAGTAGGTACCTACATTAAGCATGTATGTATAGTTGCTATTAAATTGAACATAAGAGAAACCTAATAGTTTGAAAAGCTCTTATGAGCTTTTTAAACAATAAAAACTCTTTACTATAAGAAACAATAGCTTAAGGGAATAATTCTCTGTAAATTTGTTTGTAGTACAAACAAAAAAGGAGATATTTTTTTGTGTATACAAACCTACAAACATTGACACAAAAATATATCTCCTGTTTTATCTTCCCGCAAAAATATAGCAACTTTCTCTTATTACAAGACGAAAGCTTTACTTTTTGTTCGAATTAACCAATTTAACTAATTTAAATTACTCTTTTCTTATTAAAACAAGGTTTGTGTGTTAGAATCTAAACACATGTATGTAGGTATAAAAAGCTGTTAATATTTGTGTAGCTTTTAAAAGCTTTATAGCTGTCAAATACGACAAAAGTCTACTTTGATTGTAGACATCTAAATTTCTGTGCAGCTATTTATTGTAAACAAGTCTCAAGGGATATTTACCAAATGTCTCCTGACTACTGAAAACTCGGGTCAAGATAGCCCGACTCATGACAACTCGACTCAAGTGAGCGTCAATTAAGAATTATTACACCCAACCTCGCACCTACCCCAAATCCTATAGTGATTCCAAGCATGGAGGTTCCAGGCGGGGGCAGCATGCCCCCCAAACATATCTCAACTTTGCACCGGATTCGAATTGCCGTGAGTCAAGCTATACCTTACCCATTTACTTAACTCAGCTTGCCAAGAAGCCAACTCGAATACCTACCGAATATTGCAAATCATGCAGCTACCCAATATTGCAAATCATGCACTAGGCATGTTTTTTTATCTCTCATCCTGATAAATACACTAAAAGTGTTATATATTACCCTGATCCTTAGGCACATCGGACCATTGTATCATATCAGCCAATTTCTCATGATCTAACGGTATGACAATACACAAGAAAGCTAAGTTAGACTGTCTCCACAATTTCTTTCTTGATTTTCACTGGTCACTATGCTCTTTTGTTCGTGCTGTTGACTTCAGTCGTGTTATGACTACAATATAATAAGCAACGAAGGTCAAACAACGTTAAAGATCAACGATCATGAAAAATGAAAATCTATAATACGGAGAGTGCTTCAATAGGCACCAGTAAAAGTGGTGAAGCTAGTAAGGAATCATCAAGCCATCAACAACCAGGACAAAATGCAAGAACAGCTACAAAGCCAACCATTTCACCAGCCAGGAAGAACTTGCTGAAGAATCTTCATCACATCATAACTTGCCATCATTGAACGATGAAAACCCTCGCATATGTACTTTAAGATTGTTAACTTTAAAAAAAAGTAGGGTAAAACCAGCAAGAACTTTACCGTTGAGCTGAGCAAGACCAGAGACATTGTTTAAGTCTACACAAAGTCTTTGGTACTGATGAAGAAGATATTCTGCTCATACCTTAAAATCAACTGTATCGTGCAGTGTTTTAACTGAAAACGTTTTGGACACGTACCCACAAACTACGGCAACAAATACGTACGAGAAATTTGTAGAGAACCACAAGAGCCATGACAGTCATAATCGGAGAAAAAGTCACATTGAAGCAACCATACAACGGACTCTGCTGCCTAATTTTTACTCTCGTGGTTAACTCAGCAAATTATTATCGATGAATCAAATTTGACTGAAAACCAAATTTGAAGAATTAAGTCATGCTGAAACTAAGATGATCTCACATTTAAAAAAAGAACTAGGCTTTCAAGAATCTTCCGCAGACAGTGTTAATTTCCAACTTTTTCCAACTGCAGAAAAACATTTAACCTGCCTCCACTTCTGCAGTTTCTCCAACACATCACCCCTGCCCTCAAAAATCATTATTTTTCTGTTGCACGCTTGCGCTTCCTTAATGTCGAGAAAGAATTTGGCAGCGTAGAGGTTTAAGTTATTGTCCATAAACTCAACACCATACTCCTCCCTCCTTCAACACTTCTAATAAAATTCTTCGTGCAACTGGTTTGAACAATAGTGAAGTGTATAAAGAACCAACCGCCTCCACCAAGTGAATGTGAGAACCTGCACTACCGTGACGACTCACATTAACACTCCCAGATAGAACTAAATTGTCAGCCAAGTAACTTGGTATCAGCTTCAACAAGCTTATAAGAGTCAACCAGGATATAAGGGATGTGCTGAAGATAAACAACTTATAATTTAATCGCTTGCACCCAGCAGCTCCTTACACACTCTAGTCATCATCTAATGCATTATAACAGCTCCAACGGTTTGAGCACTTGCATTTAGTATTTGAAAGGAACATCCTTACTTCTTCAACCTACAGCGTTAGAAACACTACAACAACCGGTGACTCTACGAAGAAGCCAAAATCATCTAACTGGACAAGTGTTTTGCTATTTGTCGGAACCATCCTCTCATCCACCCCAAACCAATTGATAAGTATTACCGCTCAAAAAAGACATCCTGAGACAAGTCTGCAATGGAAATCCCGAACGAGATGTCGCAGAAATCTACTATAAAGCAGTAAACTTCTACACTGACCCAGGGTCGGCACACTATCATAGCTAAACGTTACTTCTATCCTAACTATCTCTCTAAACACCATAGCCACTCAATAAACCGGGAAGGAACATCCCGAGATTAGCCAAAAGTACAAAGTCTTAGGCGACTGTATAAAAAAGAGAGAGTTTTTAAGCCGCTCAGGGTTGAGCGTTTCGAGTAAATTGTGGAAATTTCTGACAAAAAAATTGAAAACACATCTTCAAGAGGAAGATCCGATAAGGGAAAGAACTATTGTAAGCCAAGTGGAAGTACATAATGTATATCCGATTTAATTACTATAGGTCCCCACATTTCTTTTAAATAATTAAAAAAAGTAATACGGTACATATAAAAAAAACTTCTAAGAATGAAATAAACTAAATGTATTTTGGTAAAAGAGTAAACTGTCAATTCTTTAAGTCCCCGTGTAAAACTTAATCGAGAGCTTGGTAAATATCGAAAAATGTATTTGAACATTACGAATTTTTCCCTCAGAAGAGGCTCTTGATTTCAATTGATAAAGAGCAGGCGCTTCCAATACATTTTCTCCTTGCAGAAGACAACTGGCATGGGAAAAGCTTTTACTTTACCTCAACGGTATATTTGCATTCCATCGAAGATTTTTGTCAGGATTTAAGACGTATTATTTCTATACTTTTTCTTTGTCATATGCCTTTTCTTTAACAAACAAATAAAAATATGCTTTTCTTGACCCACGAATTGTTTGTAAGAGAAGACATTTTTCTATCAAAAGCTCTTATAAAGTTTATTTAAGCTCTTATAAACAAACTGAATTTTGGTGGGTATAAGAGTTGTTTTCTACAATATTTTGGGATATATCTTTTACAAATTTTTATTTACAAAATCAAGTTAAGCTGAATAAGAGAAAAAGAGAAATAAATAGAAATTATTCTCTTAAGTCCTATAAATCTATGGAACAAAAATAAAACATGCGTGCAGCTTACACATGTGTACCTTTTTAAGGTGGTTTGGTTATTCTTATCAGCCAGCACTTATATCGGTTTAATTGCAAGGAAAAGGATTAATTCTTTTGTTTGTGAGCTTTACAGTCACTCACTACACTATAATACGCTTCTCTTTCTCGTTTATTTTGATACAACCAAGGAAATCAATTCGATTTGGGGAGCGGGGGTAGGGGGGAGCGATAGAAATATTATTATTTCTGCTAGGTATGTGGTTTAGGCAGTTACACACATATACAATATCTATATTTGACTCAAAGATGGAAAGAGCGAGTGTCCTTGGTTAACATTGAAATTCAAATAAACAAAAATTTTATAAAGGAGAAAGTCAAACAAACTACTCTACTGGAATGTCCAAAACAGATTCGAAAAACCATCAATGCGTATCTTATGCTTATACCATAGCTATAGGACTGAATGTTAAACTGGTCTATGACATTAAGGATTAATTTTTGTCGGATAAAACCATTATGCTTTCATATTCATTAGTCATTGAGTGTCCTTCCTAGTCTATAGACCGGGATATCTGTACTACAATATCGAAGCTTAATTCATTCCTTTTTATTGTTTAGGATTTTCGTTTGCTTGGTTTGATGATGGTGGGTGGTTTGGTTTGTTTGGTTTCGTTTCGTTTCATTTTGGCCAAGAGAATGTACATGAAAGCCTTTTGTTGTGTGTGCAGAGTTTTTTGGTAATATAGGTATATACGAGTCCTACATATATATATCCATTTTTTTTTGTTTCTTGGTTCTGATGTTGACGTACTTTATGGTGTTCGTTATCAGAGAAGAGATGATGATGATAATATTTACGCTAAGGGTGTGATAAATTGCTTAAAGAGGACAGAAGTGCTTGGTATTATTTCGCATTAATGTTTTATATTAAACATTAAAGTCTTTAAGGTGATCTATAGGCTGGTATATCATCTGTATACTGTTTATGAAGAAACACACTTTGTGGTAAGAATTTTGTGTGAATGATTAATAATTCAATGATATCATGTAGCAAATTGTTTAATGGGTGGGTTTTTGTGGTCTTTTGTATGCTATTTTTGGAAGTCATTTTTTTTCGATAATGGCTATAAAAAGGATCAATAAAATATTTGAAATATGGTCAGTGTTAGCATATGAGGAGGTTCTAAAGAATATATATCTTGGAATCATACTTTACAAGCTGAAATGTTTAGATGGGGACGATATGCCGATATGCTTTTTCCAGAAGATAGGCTTTAGCATTACCTATATCTCCTTCGTCTGATGTAATTATGTTGTATCACCTACATATGTATTAGCACAAACCAAATCATAAAATGCACATTTAAAAAAAGTAGTTTTAGTACGCATACATAAATTAAGATTTAAGTACGCCCGAAATCACAAATCCGGCTGCGCGGTCATACGTGGCTATCGTGCGACTCCTTATTTTTAGACTTAGCTTGGAAAGTCCAAGAATATTTTATTAGGTACCTACCTACACTCATAAAACAAAAAAAAAACGTTGTCCTCCCAAGAATTTTCAGTTTTTGCAAGATTGTGAGTTTAAAACTGTTAGATGATCAAAAAGTTCAACAACTTATTTTGATTTTTTAAGAAAAAAAAATGTTAGATTCACAGTAAGTTGTTGCGCCAACAATTTGACAATTGTTAATAATTTTCAAGAACAAAAAAATTGTTTGCAATTTTCCGAACTCGAGGGTGCGCCCACCGCTCGATCCGCCATTTTGAATTAAAGTTGCGAAAAAGTCCATTTCACCTAATAACTCGTTTATTATTTAATTTTTGGGTATTTTCATTGTAATGGGAGTGACACATTTTTCATGTTTTTCACATGTAAAATGAGTTCAATTCTTTCTTCTTCAATTCTTCCTGCTAAAGGAAGCCTATAATATAGGCTGCAGAAGTCTATTTTTTTTTTTTTTTTTGTTAGAGCTTCAATACATTTCTATTATAAATACTTGAAGACTATTATTGTTACTGTTTAAAAGAAATTGTTTGGCCGCTATCATCTTTTTCGATTTTCTGAAAAAAAAAATCAACTTGGTTATTACATTTTTTTGGAAAATCGCTTTTCATATATTTTCAAATAATATATTGTGTGAAAAATATTCTCGGAGTTTTCAGTTAAGTCCGAAAATAAGGTTGAATGTCTATAAATCACCTTCTATCTTTGAAACCATAGTCCTATTAAATAAAATGCATGACTGGATCGCACATGCTTGCTCTTGTAGTTCAAAGTTATTATAATGTAATTGGATATTGAAAAAAAAATATCGAAAAAAAATTATTTTTTGTTTAATTTTTTTTCAAACTTTTTTTTTAACTAAATACACAATACTTTTTAAATGATGAGAACAACCTGGTGACAAGTTTTGAACGAAATCAGTTGAGCCAGTCATGATATACATACACGGAAATAACTAAAAATTATGGAAAATTTCCCGAAAAGTGTATTCTTCATATTTCCGTTATTGAATTATTTGAGAAAAACTAAAAACGCAGAACTGTGACAATCACTTATTACATTACATACACATAGTTTAATCGCAATCGTTAGAGCCGTTTTCGAGAAAAATTAAATAATTCGTTTTAATCGTGATATTCAAAAACAAAAAAAAAACAACCTTGGAAATTACAAAAAAATAATCTGTACCAAATTTCATGCAAATCCGTCAACCCGTTTAGGCTGCTGCTCTCTGTACAGATGGGCGCACAAACGAGCAGACGAACAGACGCACCGACCGACGGACGGCATGACGAAAACCACTTTTTAGACTTCTCCATTATCGTTTTGGTTTTGATTAAAACCTCAAATTTCATTTTGACACGAAACTAATACTTGCCCTATAGAGCAATTAAAAAACATGGTCTTGTTTCTAAAATTTAAATCTATCTATACACAAAACATCAAAATAAAACCGGATTGTTTTTTGGAAGTTCAAAAATTGATATGTCAAAAACTGCATGCATGTTAGAGCGATTTTGAAACCTCATGCGCATTTAAGAGATCAACATCTTTAGCAAAAGTTTAATTTGGTTCCTTTGGACATTCCTTGCTGGCTAATATTGCTGCCATTCAATGAAAAAGCAATTTTAATAAAGCCCACCCCCTTTCCCGCAATTCGTTGCTGGGCAAATTATGTTTCCCTATTCATATACAATTTATCCTAAATTTAACCACTCACCCATATCATGCAAACAAATTTTTCAAATTTCTAAAAATTCGATTGGCACTGTTCTAATTGTCATTCTTCTCTCACGAAAGTCTTAGACCTTAGGTCTTATTCTTCCTTATACCAAGTATTTACATCCAAACAATCGATCTTGCTGGATAATTGTCACTATTAATATTATTTTAAAAAACAAAGTTAACCTTAAATATGACCAACGAAAATGCAATCAACATTTTACAATTTAATTTTGAAAAGATTGCATCGCCATCAAATCAAACTGTGTATTTTGGGGTCAAATGTTTTTTTCTTTTTTTTTTCATTATTTCAACTTTAACAAGAATCGCTACCAAATTTCATATTGCTACCCATTTTATATAGCATAAATCGCATTAAATAGGTCTGAATCGATATCATAATATGTCGAAAACAATCGTGTGTTTGCTGCTGTGGCGCATCTGAGCTCTACGGAGTCTGCATACACATCGACATCACCAATAAAACTGCATGCATCTGGAACCATGATGATGGTGAAACCGAAACCGATACCGCGCTATTGATAACCGAGATTGTATATGCAGTTACGGGATTCTGGGCTATGTTTTTAAGGTACCTCCTCCAGAATTCAAGGACTGAGCTAGCAGCAGGAAGTATATACCTACTCTCATGCCGTAATAAACGAGTAGCGGTTTTTCCGGTCTTTTTCTCTGCCGAAATTGAGTCAAGTCTTTCTATAATAGGCGACTCATTGAGCGCACAGTACTCTGTGGGTGTTATGCAGGAGGTACGAGAGTATCCATAGAAAATAAATATATCGAAAACCCCGTAATCATCATCATCAACAATGTCCCGTACTCGCTCGAAAGCCAAGGAGTACTTTTTGTTGTTGTTATTGCCATTGAGGTTTCATTTGGTGCACGAGTAGAGAGACGACACAGCACGACAATCGAAACATGGCCAACATCTAATTTTGATTCTATTCTATGCTCCCGAAAGAGGATGACTTCTTTTTTTTTCAATCGATTTTTTTTTTTTTGGTAACTGAAAGGACGAGTATGCGAGTAATAGATGATTGGCAGTGAAGAACGACTAGATACTACTATAGAGGGGGTGGAGAGCTTATATTTCGGGAATTGAAATCTGAAAGTTGAAGGATGCTGAGAAATATACCCAAGGTACCTACACTATACATCGCAGCGGTTACACAAAAAGGCAGATCAAAATGGTAAATCGAAATAGAAACAGGTATATAGTGACTGTATATGAAGACGTGGTGCACGTGAATGAGGTTAGTTGATGTAGTTGTAAAAATTGACAACGACGTTTTCAAAAAAAAAAGAAGTACGACGGAAACATGAAAGATGAAATGGTTTTGAATATCAATTTTGGGGATCTATTTTTTTTAATCTATTCACATGGCAATGTTTGACAATGTAATCGATTCATTTCAGATGTTTGATGTTGTTTCGAATCGAATGCGGTAAGAACCTACTTTTTTCTTCGAAAAAAGGATATAATAGACTAGCGGATAAACCATGTTTAGTTAGTTAGCTGTCTGTAGTTTTACAGTCAAAGTACTTTTGTAAGTTGAAAGACTTAAGAAATTTTGTCTTTTTAGTCAATTAACTGCAGTACCGAAAAAACTGCAGTTTTTACAACTCTGCTCAATGGAAATTGGCCATATTGACCTCAAATAAAAAGATTTTAAAGTTGAAAGCTAGAAAGTTCTGACAAAAGTCCAAAGTTATATTTTTATTTTTTTTTTACGGTTTGAATCTTTCAGCTTAAATTTACACAGTGTTATATGAGTACTTACACCAAATGCAACATAGCGCAAAGCGTTTTTCATATAAAAGCCATTGTCGCACTAAATCGAAATATAGAAATGAAATTGCAAACACGCTTAGAAGAATTTAATTAGGTTCTTTTTTGAGTTGTTTACTTTATGATAAAATTATCTATTCAATTTTCTTTAAAACCTTATAAATAACGTGCAGAAGAAAATTCATCCTTATTTATTCTTGAGATATTTGAAAGAAAAATCATTTTTCAGAAATTTTTGCAGTTTTTTGCCAACAAAAAAATATACAATAGAATTTTCTTAAAAATCCTACCAATTCATAAAAACGGTAGTTTGCGAAGAATACAAATGGTCAGGAGTCAATATCATTGCCGTTATTAAGATATTTGATCGAAAACGCATTCGTTAAACAATTTTGTATAATTTTTTTGATTAAAGAAAAAAATTAAATGCACGATTGGGTACGTACATACTTGCTCTTGGGGTCAAAGTTGCTGTATACGTTAAAACTTCTTATATAAAGTTTTTAAAAAATAAATAATTTTGTAAGAAATGGAACAAAAATAAAATTCATTATTAAAACGACATAAGCAATTTCTTAAATTGTTTTGAGCTATTAACTTGTATGTCATTTTTGATTTAAATAAAAAAAGATAAGTTTTTTGGACACTTTTCGAAAATTTTCTCAGGTTACCCTAGTTCATGTATTCAGATTGGAATCTTTCTCGCAGATTTGTAAAAAAAAAGTTCACTAAGGGTGCATGTATTCATAGTCTGCCAAGTGCCATATGGGGGCTGCCCTAAAGCCGCAGAGACAAGAAACTGAATCTAATAATGTAACAATTGTGGAGTGACTTTTCAAAAGGGGATAAAAACACTTTTTGTCATTCCTCAGAAAATTGAAAAACAAAAAGCAAAATTGTAATTTTCCAAAGAATTTCAGGTTTTCACCTGTTTGCCGAGTACTATTTATAGGACAAGTTTTTAACCTTACCTAACCCCACTAAATTCAGCATTGGTGTAAGTAGAACAAAACTGCATGCTTAGTTTAAAAAAACTGAAAACTGATTTTATATCCTTTTAAAAGTCACTCTTCAATTAATTTTAGCTGTTTTTTTTTTCTTGATACATTGCATAGTGTAAAATTGCATGTTGCAACTACAAACCTAGTGTGCCACCATCTGAAACACTTCACGAATCGGTTTTACTTTCAAAATGACATTGTAGCTGCTTAATATATGTAGATAAATGAGCATTCAATTTTTTTTTCTAAATTACTTCCTAAAGGTAAAAGGGACAAAATTGGAAATATAAATGCCAAGTCAACCATTATGTTTCGCTTTGAATTCAATTTTTTTGTTGTCTTCATATCTAGGTGAAGAGTATTCTTTCAAGGTCAGATCCTTTATTGTTCTCTATACATATTTTCTTTTCCCAACATGATTTGAAGATAGAAAATCTATAATCACTATAAAAATACCTACACTATGATGTACGCCCCATAACTCCCTCTTGGACAAACAGAAAAGAAAAGAAAAGAAAAATAATAATCAAAGGATAGCTATACACACAGAAGAAAAAAAAAAAAAAAACATAGGTACACGTGATAAAATTGAAAATAGAAGCCAAAGCATAGAACGACGATTAAAATTGGAACACTCAATGGCCGCAGACAAGGCTAACACACACAGTGTGTCTTTAAAAAAGAGAATCCTCTTAAAGCATTCACCGCCTCTATTCACCACCAGAATGGATTTCCCTCCTGGGTTTTTATGCTTTTATCTTTTTTTTTTCTTGTACAGATGATAGAATACGGGCGGAACTATAAAGTACAATTCAAACCAACGAACGTATACACAAACTATATCCTCATCATCACAGCATTTTTATTATTTAAAAAAAAGAACAAAAATGGAAAAAAATCATGCAAATAAGCTAAAAAAGGAAACTTTTCGTTTTTTTTTACAGAGACGTTGTGTGAGCAGGGAATAACAGGGGCCAGAGTACCTATTTTTGTTTATTTTTTATTAAATTGTTTCCGATAATAAACACTTACTTATTTACGGTAGCGTCTACTTTCCGGGGTTGATCTAGGCCGCAACGATCAAGCCCCTCCAGTCGACCTGGACCATTACTGGCTACTACACCAAGCTTCACACACCATGTGGATGTGGTCGTTTTCCACGATGAGGTCTTCTCTTCGATTCCTTCTTAAACTGAAGGGTGTCGGTTTCATAGGTCCCGTAAAGTTTGTCATTATGCGTTTTTCTTTTTTCATTCCTAGAAAAGCTCTGAACAGAGTTCGAGCACTCTCTGAACATTTTAAACTCTCTGAACATGTGAAGAAAATTCTCGGAACGGAAAAAGAAATACAAAATTAAAGACCTGAACGCACTAAACGAATAAAGAAACACATTTTTTTTTTGACAGTTCAGGTTCTGTTCGGAACGAAAAAAGAAAAGCGCTTATTAGATTTTCTCCTACGTCACTGATGAACACTTCGACCAAGCGGGTTTTCATCTGATTTTGACAACGTCAAATAATGTCCATGCCTCCACGCCATACACAAGGACCAGAATGATTAAGATTTTAGAGGGACTGCTTTATTGACATTTTAGACCCGCTTTGAAAATACAGCGGTTGGCAAGAGTGATTCTCTGTCTTCACTTCTAAGTTGACCAAAAGAACTTTAAGTACTATGTAAGATTCCGCCCTGAACCTTTCCTTACATCAAAGGCTTCGGTGGTGTTATGGGAACTTTGACGTGGAGCATGTTCATTCGGCACAAGTGGACCAGATTGCAAGAGATTCCGATGCCTTACTAAAAAAAGTAACCCCAGTGTGCGAAAGCGTTTTGTACTTATCAAGGGAAGAATTACCATGCTTCTTAGGTTTTTCCCCCAGGCCCTAATGGAGTGAAAATGTTCACGTTCTTAAGAACCGGGGAAAAATGAAGCTTGTGGGCGAGGGAAGTGAAGTTTACGGAATGAAATGGAATGAAACAAACTAAATGTTTCCCTGTTTCTAGAGTGGATTAAAAAAAGTAATCCCAGTGTGCGATGGCCCTTTGTGGTTTTCAAGGGAAGAATTACCATGCTTAATCGGTTTAGGAAAACAAGGGACACCTTTAAATAAATAAGTTTTCAATAACTGCGGGATTTTTGGAACGCGGCCCAAGTGGATGTCTCAAGATTTATGTTCAATTTGGATTGTTGTTACTCCGTATCTAAAAATTTCAATTTTAAAAATAATAATTCTTTGAATAATTCAACTTTCCAAATCCCCCTACCCATAACTTTTCTTGACTACGAGCATAACCTGTGGCAATATGAAATGAAAAGTATAAGAGCTTCAAAAAAAAAAAAACAAAAACCAAAAAAACAGCTTTTGATTGACAGACTTGTCGTTAGGTGGAAAATATCACAGATAAAGAATCCGCCCGCAGGGGGTGGATAGATTGAAGCCTAGTTACGTTGCTTAACACGCAAAGCGAATCATTTCACCAACATCAGTCAAACAATCATTTTTGCAAGGTTGTTTCTTGTTTTGCCTTATATTCTATCATGGAGGTTGCTCTCTGTGTATTGATTCATGCTGTTTGTTCTAAGTTTGTCATGCATGTGTGGCATAGTTTCTTTTTTTAACTGAATTGCTGTGATTTTGATTTTAAGTTGCTGGAATATAAACTACGAAACAGCCACGATGCACTGATTTAAAAGCCAAGACTAAGACTTACAAATCTCGTTTAAATGCGTGTCAACCTCTATTTTTTCCGTAGAATTGTTTCTACGTGTTCATAATGTCATAGAAATTTAGAATCGAGAGAGTTCGAAAAAGCCAATAAAGGGGTCTGCTTCGATAACACACTAATAAATTAAAACCCTTAAGCCAAATTCTGCTTTAACCAAAAACTGCCAGAATTTGAAATCAGGATCCTCATTAGGGCGAATTGTTTTTTCCAAAAATGCGAGTGCCGCAGAGAAGGCCCTCAAACATTTTATGTAGCCGAACTTTGAAGTTCCAAAAAGTCTTAATTTTTATTTTTTTTTGTGTAAATCCCAACAACAATAAAAACATGAAGAAAGTACAATTTTTCGACGTTCTAAGGGTCAAAATTATTTACTCATACAAATTAGTATCAGCTTAAACCATTGCAGTGACATGTAAGAGGGTTTCACTCGTGTTTTTGTAATGATGAGAGACTGTTCTATCATTGCAAAGAAGAACTATCTTGCTATCACAAATAAACCTAAAGTTGATTTTTTTGCATTTTTCTAGGGCATCTTGCAGGAAGAATGCCCCATGCAATAGGTCTTGGACCCTCATATTAATATTTAGGGTGCTTACCCCTTTTATTTAAAACGATAATGATGTTGCTATAACAATTATCTTGAGTGCCCAAAAAAAAGCATTTTAAATGCAGCATTGCTCAGAAACGCCCCAGCTACAGTATGTAAGAACTCGATATTTGAATGTAGAAAGTAAAGATATATCTTAAATAACCGCAGTAATTTTATGCTATCACTCACACCCAAAAATTGCTGTGGTGTCTCGGTCTAATACAGAGCTTAGCTGTGGGTGACTATTATTCCCGAAAATTTCAACAACATCTATTCTGTGGTTTAGGTTTTGCAGAGTTTTTTCCGCTTTCTCATAAAAGTGTATCCATTTTTAGGCGCCTGAAACCATGGGATATTTTGACCTAATATATTTTATATTTATCTTATCTTTTTAAAGCCGATTTTTGTTGAACAAAGTTAGAAACTTACCTACCTATAGGCTCTCACTCAGCTCGAATCAATAATCGTGATCCTTTGGAGGAGACAAAGTAGGTACTTTTAAGTAGATGAATATCAAAGATAATTCAAAAAAAGGATGTGTAGAGTAGGTGGAAGTACTGTTATTATGCTTTTCATCTTGAAAATAGCTAGTGAAGTAGATAGGAACATACCTACTCATTAGAACATTGCCACCTCCAAAGAAACACAGCTATTGAGTGATATGAATAGAAATAATCACCTACTCCAATCTCCGATTTTTGAAGCAGGTCAGGTACTACATTTAGTATAAATAATATTCTTGAATGCATACATTTGCATGAGTATCTGCTAACTTTGGTAATGACTAGGTACCTACTCTGAGCAAGTGCTCCGTTTTATTCTTATCACCCATCAATTTATTCAATAAATCGCAGTGTCAGTCAGTCTACATCCCAAACAATACAAATTGGTTTTAACAATACAATTTGTTCTTGCTCAAAAATCTATCCTACAAAATGAAACTATCATTCTTTTTCTTTTGATTTTTTTTTTGTTGCTTGAAGCAATCTTGCAAGCCGTGTTTTATTAAACGCTAAGTAGCTACTCAGTGTTTCATTTCATTCGCAAAACAATCACCTACTAGGTTCCTACTCAGCTTTTTTTTTGTTTGTTTTTGTATTGTGAATTAAATGAAACACTGAGTAGCTACTAGGTGTTGAATAAAACACGCCTATAATTAGATCACAAATATATTTGTTTCATCTCAATGTTCTTCTTTTTTTTAAACAAACTTTTTTAAACGTCCAAATAAATTCCTTCAGTGTATATAAACTTCAAACTCACCTCTTAACCATCCCTGATACAACAAAACCAATCTGTCAAAACCCCACTAAACAAAATGATGAATACACAGAATTTTTTAAGTGTACACTGTGTCTACATTTTTTTTCATTCGGATGAAATTTTTAATAAAAATTATTTTTCACAGTGCGGTTTGTTTACAAATATAAATAAAATCCCATGTGAATACTTGTGCAGATAATAAACAATTTTTTCATGAAGAATTTTATGTTTTATAGAAGTTATGAATGAAAAACTATTTTATGGTATGCAAAAGCAAATAGCAGAGTGAAAATCGGCAAATTGTGTGCAATTAAGTGCGAAAAAATGAGTGAAGTTCCTATGGAAACTAAAAAGGATGCTGACGGTATAAATACAAGGAATAATTTTCTACTTTTGTAAAACGAAGATTTAAATTCGAAAAACATGCAAAAATATGATTTTAATTGGTTTTGGTTCCGAAATTCTCATTGTTTTTTTTTTTTTTTTTGAAGGTGGTGGTCAGGGAAGACAATATTCTTTTTTCTCTTGTCTGACATTTCATTTCGTTTATTTTTTGTATGGTAAACAGGCGGCTGACAGCTTTGATTTTGGAGAGTTTAAGTGGAGAATTTGATATGATAGAATTACAGGTGGAAACACAAGATTTAAATTTTTCAGTTACGTCGTTTTCCATATGCCTGAAATTTTCAGATTTTTAGTAGATGAAATCTGGTTCGTGGTTGTGTCATTGTTTTTATATACAATGGTTGTGTGCAAAACTTTTTCATATAAAATAAACATTGTCAAAACACATACCTACTCAGATAAAAAGCAAATAGAGAAGCGTGTGTGTAAGGGCGTAGGCAAGTAGGTGTAAATCTTGCTAAAAATCGAGAGCCTGAAAAAAATCTGTAGTAGACCTTTTCGACTCTGCGAGTGGCAAATATGACATGAAATCCCACTTTTACCATTATTAAACCAATAGTACCCCCCCCCCCCCCTATTTTAGCTGTCAGATTCAATAAACGTGATATTTTTTGTGATTGGAAAAGCTGGCATGAGGCTGTTCGACAAAAATTTTCTTTGTCTACTCTCACTCATTTCTTTCATTAAAACTTACAACAATGCTGTTGTTATTGTTGTATTTAGCACTGAAAAAAATGTTTGTCTACCTTTTCAACTAAGTATACTGACTGCTCTATTGGCAAAGTACTCCTGAGTATTTTTAACTAGCAATTTTAAAAGGAATGTGCATTGTTTAGTTTTTAATTCTACACTAATTTTTGTTAAACGAGTTTAGTTACAATTACCTCCAAAATAACGGTTGTGAGTTATCCGAGGTTTCCCGAAAACGGCTCTAACGATTTTGATAAAAAAAAAATTATTTAATTTCCTCTGTAAAGAAGAATTTATAGAATTTTGTTTTTAAAAATCGTTAAAGCCATATTATTACTGTATCAACAAACAATATTGTAAATTTTCTTGTATTTTATTTTTGTAATAAATCAATCTAATCTAATCCAACCATATTATTGACTATTATCCAAACATGTTTCAATCAAAACATGTTTTAAAGAATGAAAAAAATACAGATTTTCCACAATTAACCCATCGTGTTGGAGAGTTAGCATATCCAAGACTCCGAATAAATAATTTTTTGTTAATATTACCAATTCGTTAAAAGAAGTAGTCTACTGTGTTCACCAATTTTTAGCCTTCTGAGCTTTATTGTTTGTCAGAAAAAAAAGCGACACAATCTATTCAAACCTTGTTTTTTTGTATGACCATGAAAATGTTTTAAGCGACATTTACCATTGTACTAAGCGACAATGACCGCGTAAATGTACTAAGCGACAAAAATATCTCATCTGATTAAAATTTCGGTCCAAAATTTTCCTTCCAAAAAAAAAAAACAAATAAATAACTAATTGAGACATTTTTTTAGTTTTTTGAACATTTTTAAAAATGTCAAGCTGAGTAGAATGTTGCGAATTCCATAATAGGCATGATTATTATTTATTAACATCTAAACTAAAATTTTAAAATTGAGGCCGAGCATACTGTGCACATTAAAATGAATATGATTACAAAAAAGCTAGATTCGTATTACGTAGATAAATTCTTTTCTTGGTTTCTGTTTTAAATGTTGTTTACCATTACAGCTCCTAGCGTCCCCTCCACAATGATGGTTCAAATAACAACTGATAAGAGTGGACCCAAATTAGTCTGTCCCGTGTGCGATAAAGCTCTCGTCTCACTTAACGGTTATGTGAAGCATATGAAGAAACACGAACCACCAGGTGGTTACTTATGCAACTACTGTGATGATCGCTTCTGCCTCGAAGATCACCTCAAAAAACATAAAGACGAAAAACATAAGATCCTTGCATGCCAAATCTGCCATCAGACATTTGATTCTGTTCAAGATTATCGCATTCACATCAATGATGTTCATCAAGGTGTCGATCGTCGAATGATCAAGTGTGAAAAGTGTGGCATGGAATTCAAGACGGCTCAGGCTGCCAAAAGGCACACAGAAACACAATGTGGTAAAATTAAGCCCCATCCATGCGATCAATGTGAAATGGCATTTTATACGAAATACAATTTGGCCGAACACAAGAAGATCCATAGTGGGGAGAAAAAATTCTGCTGCAGCTATTGTGGGAAGAGTTTTTTGAGCAATGGAAGATTAGTTATTCATGAGAGGAGTCACACCGGCGAGAAGCCATACAAGTGCGATGTGAGTATAAATTAAAATGATGGTTGTTTCTTAATAAAAATAAAAATGTTCCTTAGGTCTGTGGAAAATGCTTTGCACATCGCGAGAGCATTGTCACTCATTCCTCAATACACACTGGAGTTAAATTGGTTGTTTGCAAGTGCTGTGGTTCAAGATTCTCTTGCCATTCGAATCTAATCAAACACAGACGAACTCGACCCGATACTTGTGGTCTAGCAATTTATAACGCCACCAAAGAGACGAAACGGAATGGAAGCTCAAGAAGTATGCCAATATGCCATCTTTTTCAAGAATAATGTTTTTTTTTCTTGTTTTCAGTTCCTCCCGGTCTGATGTCTTCAGAGATAAAAATTGTTCGTGCAAGCAAAGTCATTAAACCCAATGAAGAACAAAAGAAGATCAAGGCTGCCAATTCCAGTGAAGAACAAAAGAAACCAAAAGTTACCAAGCCTAGAGCAAAACCTATAAAAATTAAATCCGACTCAGAAGATGATGATGATGATGATAATGAGGAAGAAGTTATAATAACAAGGCCAAGACGAAGTTTCCTCCCAAAGCAACCTATGCCTGTCGAAGAAATTGATACTAAACCACCAGAATCACCATCAAAAGACTTTGATTCCGACAACTATAGTGATGATCCACTCTTTGATAGTCCAACGCATTCAGTTTATTCCTCCGATGATGAAAAGCCCATAGTGAAGCGAGAGCCTTTGGAGAAAAATCTAATCGAAGTAGTTGAAGAGGCTCCAGTTAAAAAAGAAGAAGAACCCGAGGATTTTTTCAAAGAACAAGATCAAATTTTGGAAAAATTTCTGTCCGAAAGTGCAATTGACGTGAAATATGAACCTTTGGTAGAAATCAAAGAAGAAACAGAAGATATAAAGAAAGTTGGGCCATGTCAAGAAGTTCTTGAAGATCAAAGCGAAAAAAAGACTCCAACTAAAAGAACCAGGAGAAAGAAATCAGATATTGCTTCTGCCAATGCATTTGACAAAAAGGAACTCGACGACCTGGAAGAGCCACTTCCAAAAAAGAGACGTGGACGTGGGGCGTTGCGTAAGAGACTTCGCCTCTTCAAAAAAGATCGGGTGTATGAATGTAAATTTTGTGCAAAAGTCTATCATATCAAAAAACCATACGAGAAACACCTTCGGACACTACATAAAAAGACCGATGAAGAGCTGCGTGAACTGTTTAAGGATGAAGACAATGACATTCCAGATGAATATGTACACCGTTGTCCAATTTGTTCCAAGATCTATCTTATGGCTAAACGACTGAAGACTCATTTAACTTTTCATGGTAAGGAGATTCATTTTTTAAATTATCATTTTTATTAATTTTTTTTATAAAATCCAGGTCCCGATGGAAGTCTTATTCACAAATGTCCTGGCTATTGCAAATTGTATTTCCATACTAAAGAGGAAGCCATGGATCATGCTAAGGCCATGCATAAGGAATGTTTTTATTGTGAAATCTGCGATAAGTACTCCCAATCACCAGATTCCCTCAAAATTCATAAACGAACTCATTTTGAGCAACGCAGGCAAGCAAATCGCAATTTAATTTGTGACAAGTGTGCCAAGTCTTTTGCCAGTCGAACATCGCTTAATGACCATACAAGATCGAATTGCGGTAAAGACCCCCTCTATGGGTGCGATATTTGTGATAAAAAATTCAGCACAGCTGGCATCTTGAAGACACATTCTCTGTTGCATAAGGATGAGACTCCTTATGCATGTGATAAGTGTGGAAAGACTTTTAAAATTAAAGCACAATACAAGACACACATTAAGATGAAGCACACAGAGTATAAGCCTTTCAAGTGTGAGGTAGGGTTTTAATATTTTTAAAAATCTTTTTTTTTTTAAATACCTAATTTTTGTTTTTCATCTCAGCTTTGCCCCAAGGCGTATCCGTATCGAGAAAGCCTTTTAACACACATGACTGTTCATACAGGACTAAAACGGTATGCATGCAATGGATGCAGTAAACGGTTCACATGTATTTCGAATCTGCAAGCTCATCGTAAAGTCTATGCTGATACTTGTGGATTACAGCCGTTAAATTCAAAACCAAGCACTTATTTGGGTGTGCAAAAGGGCATGCTCCTAATGGGAACAAAACCTTCTTATTAAAAAAAAAAAAGACTTAATTTTCATTAAAAAGTTAATATTATGCTAATGCTTTGCAATAAAAAACAAAATGTTTTAAAGTTAATTTTTAAAATAAAATATTGTAATGCGATACTTATATTTTCTTATTTAATTTTTGTTTTCCATGGAAGACCGTATAATTCCTGAAAAAAAGTTATTTAGAAATTTCATAATAATGAGGCCGAGGCCTTTGTCACAAAATATAACTCCTTCTTAAAAGGTTTGTGTTAAAAATGAGGAAAAATCTAACGTGTTTTGTTCAAATGCCGGCTTTTATTTGCTATAATAAATCGAAATTTTCACTTTTGCACTTTTCGCAAAAAGTGACTGTTGTAGTTGAGCCTTAAAGCCCTGAAGTGATTTTCTACAAGTTTGGTATTTAAGGGTCTCTGGTGATTTCCTAGATGGTAAATTTAAATTTTTTTAGGACCAAAACGAACTGTACCCTCCGTATAGCCATTAAGGAAAAATTATTTTTTTATCAAAAATGGGAAGAAATATTTTTAAAAATGTTAATAACGGTGCCTTCCATAGAATTGATATTTTTTTCATTTTTGTTTTTCCCTTAAACGACTAAAATGATTTTGATGAGATACTAGCTTTTCCACTCTTAAATTATCCGAGAAATGCTAGATTTATGTAATGGAATACTTCACTAAATATTCTTTCTGTGATACGTATTTGTTTTTAGAAGTCACTCAAAATTCTTGATTTTATAGCGGAAGAATATTTGTTTTGGGCCATTTTATTGAAAATTTGTTGTTTGTTGCTTCTTAAAAAAAAAAATGGTCTTGTCTCGGCCAAACACACAAGCTACAGAAACGGTCTTCAAAATTAATCAGTTTCATCGCTATCAAAACTGAGTTTTTTTTTTACTGTGTAACTATGATACATATATTAAAAGAACGATGAAAATAATTGGAAAATTTATGTGGTCTTTTTGGTAGGTGATAAAATTTGCCAATGTATTGCACAGCACTGTGTGTGACCTGATGTTGGTTTTAGTTCTTTGGATTTTAATATTGACACACAAATATTAGAAGTGGAATACTCGATGAAAACTCAAAATACAGCTAAAGTGCTTCATTAAACGCAACCTACTTAATATTTATGCACTTATTAACAACAACTATTACTCAATTTTGATTAACAGGGTGAATTGCATAAAATGTGACAAAAGGACTTTACGTCATAATATGAAAACAATCGTATGCCAAAGAGGGATATATTTCTCTCAAATTATCTTGCAACCGAGCGAAGCTGCTTCGATTTGGATGATTTGTTTTTCAAAAGTTGGTATTCAAAAATGATTCAGTAGTTACCGATTAAAAATTGCCGATCGTATGGGATTATTTTGTAACTTAAAATAAGATTTTTTGTATCAAATTTTTTTTATTAAAATAAACTATGCCAGAAAATTTCCAGGTTTTTTTTAAAGAAAAAAAAACTACTAAAAAAAGGGGTCTATTTTCACCCGTTCAGAAAAAATATTATTGAAATATAATGGGGTTAAATAAAAGATCAAATTAAATGTAGTTTAATAGCCAGAGAAACCTTCTTGTATTAACATTTTAAATAAAAATAATATAATAAATAGTTTAGGAAAAAAATGCAACTTTGAAAAAAATTGAATCAAAACTTTTAACTGTTTTTTTTTTTTATTTTTAAAATTTTACATTATAAAATATAATTTTTTCTTCTTTAAAAAAAAAAAAATATAAAATTTAAAGAGTTACATAATTTTAAGGAAAAATTTAGCAAACTTCTTTGTCATACCTCAGAGAACATTATACGTATTCTCTGAGGTATGACAAAGAAGTTTGTTTTTTTTTGTAACCAATCAAAGCAAAGTACAATTTGTTTTTTTTTTTTTCTTCTTGCTGAACCTTAAATTAACTTATTTCACAAAAAATGTCACGTTGTCTTATAAGGCTATTGGCCAAAATACGCATTAAAATGTTTCATTTATATTCTTATTAGACATCTTATTCTTTCATTTTGAGTTTGTAACGGTTTTGTTTTAGTTTTGCTAGTCGTAATTCCTAATCGGTTTACGTCTGGAGTCGTAACTTTCTTTTTTCTTGATAATAGTTTTTGCCTTCCATTTCGTAATACATAATGCGAACCAAGTATGTTATTTGCCCAAGAAAAATGTATAGAAGCCTTTTAACCAAACAAAAATAATAAAAAGCTACACATTTTGGAACAAGTTCAATTTTTTTTTTTTTTATTAGAACAGAATAACACAAAATAAAACTAAATAGTGTATGTTTTACATGAAAACAAAAAAAAAAATAATAAATAACATAAAAATATTTATTTTGAAAAAGAATTGACAAAAATTAAAAAAAACTTCATCGCACGAAAGCTTCATTATGGCAAAAGGAGAAATCATCTGTGTTTTCCTATATTATCGTGTTGGATCGGCCATTCTATGAATTCTTATGTAGTCCTTTGATGCCAATGACATATCTTGTGGAGTGAGAAATGTATACTGTCTTTGTGGCTTTGTTTCAGCTTCATTCAACAGCATCAAAGTCATTACTTCACGATTGACCTCATCTGTAAACACATCGTACTCGTCCAATAAATAAAAAGGATGATCCACACATGACCAGAGTGATAACAAAAATGCCACCGTTGAAAACGACCTTTCTCCGCCAGATAGAGATTTTGTATTAGACGTTGAACCTTCAACGCTAGGATCTCGTGGGCACACAGACAAAGTAAGCTTGCGCTCGTCATGATCAATTGATATATCGCCGGTAAACTGACGATAACTCAGTAAACCTTGGAATGTAAACATTACCTTCATTGCCATGTGACGTTTTAAATGTTTTATAAAACGAAATCTTTTAATGCGCGACTCATTTAGCATTTCCAGAGTTTCTTTAACAGACGAAAAGAGTTCTTGATTTCTGGTCAATGTTTCTGTCTTACTTTCTATTAATAATTGCAAGTCGCCAGGACTCTCTTTGCTTTGAGAGCGATGTTTAATTTTACTCTTCAACTTTCGAATGATCTCATTTATATCGGATTCCGATTTTGTCGACTGGATCCGTGGACCGGATTTTTCCGCCTCACTACGTAATTCACTTAAAGCTTGAATCTTTGTTTGTTTGTCTTCTTCGAATCTTTGAATACTCGAATCGATTTCTTGAAGTTTAGCTTCATTGGCTCGGACGTTATTCATAAAGCTCGCCAAGTTAACACGTATATCATCAGATTTTTGTTTCATTTTATCCATCTCATCGTCGATTGTTTTCAATAAAACTTTTTGCTCGGTGAGTTGTTCGTTAATTTCTCTATGTGCAATTTTCGTTTCGGAAATCTCTTTTGCCTTCTCTTCAAGTTGTTTCTCAACTTGGGAGAGCTTACTTTTGCACTCTTCCAATTCGTTAGCCAGCAGATCCATCTCATTGCTGTCGGGATATTCATAACTTTGCAATTCGTTAATCTTCTGACTTATGTCTCTAATGGATAATTCGTGCTTCTCAACTAAAGCGCGATTTTTTTTAATACTCTGTGCAATTTGTTGCAACTGTGGACTCATGCCCTGCAAAATCGACTCACAATTATCGATTTCTTCTTTGTTAGACTTCATTTCCAGTTCCATTTGGTATATTCTTTCGCGAATATCAACTTGAATGAACCGGGCAGGTCGAATTTTGAGTGAATACATTCGGTATGATGGCTCTGGGCAGTATTCAAGGCCTGGTTTGATGAGAATAATCTTTCGTAGATTTTCTGGAACGTTTTCAATCTGCGAGGTAAACTTCTCGGCGACTTCTTTGCTTTCTGTGAGGAGAATGGTTTCAATGGAACCCCGATCAATCAGACAGTTAAGCACCACACTGTCAGAGCAACGTATTTGGTCCATAAGCAAAAAAGTTCCGTTAGGTGGACGAACTTTGCCCTTGGAGACGTCATAGACTTTGTTCAAAAACTTGGTAGTTACGATTGTGGGATTGAAATTTGGATATTTCTTTAGAATGCTTTCCAAAATCTTATAATCATTGTTGTTGCTGACAACAAAACTGTTAATCAGACCGCCCAGTTGGTTTTCCACAGCATCGCGGAATCTGGCGTCGACAACTTCAATGTATCGACCTAGAGGACCACGCGGCTTCTCACTGAATCGACCTTCCTGATGAAGCCTGTCAATGGCTGCAACAATGCGACTTACGTTCTCCCCATAAATCGAGAGAGCGTCTTTTGAATTTGCGTTTATGTTGTGGATTTGAGATTGAATGTGTCGCGCTTCTTCCTGCAAACGATGTTTGTTCCTCTTGAGATCTTCGATCTTTTGGTCAATCTGGCCCTTGTTTCCAATTAGATTATGAGCATCGTGCTTGGTACGTTCAAGCATAGCAGCAACTTCCTCTTTTTGTTGTCTAAGTTCGGTTAGTTCCTTCTCATGTTTGCTGCGAAGGTCTTGAACACTCACTCGATTGTTTGAAACCTTTTGTGAAATGTAGTCCTTCAATTTAGCGATTTGCGTCTTAATGAAGGTGTCCTTCTTTTTTAAATTTTCGACACAAGAATCGATTTCGCTACAGCGATCATTCATTTCCACCAATTTACTCTTTAATGCATTGAATTTGTGGTTTTCTTGGCTATACAAAGTTCGTTTATCCTCCAATTTGACTTCGATCGAACTCAGAACAATTTCACACTCTTCTTCGAATTTTTCTTTATTCTGAATCATGTTTTCAAATTCAGTTTTATGTATTATTAGTTCTTCAATTGAACTGTTAACCGCTTTTATTTGTTTCTCTTGCTCGATGACAAATATCCAAAGTCGTTCGAGCTCAGACTCTCCGAGAAGATTCTTTACTCGTTCGATGGAATCTAACTCAGCCAGACGATGCTTAAACTCATCAATTTCTTCCTTAGCTTGTGATATGGCCTGTCCGAGGCAATTTAACTGCAATGTTTGTAGTTTAGATGCACGAAGGCAATCATTCAATTTCTCGCCAACCATTTCAATTTGTGTAGCTTTGATGAAGAGCTCATAGTTTTTGGTAGGATCAAGGTCTTTTAGGAATATTCTTGCATTTTCTTGATTCAACACAAACACAGGATTTTCCACTTGTATATTGTGGTAGAGCATGATTTTGTATAAATCATCGGCCTTTTTGGAAACCACATTCCCTTGGGCATTTTTGATTCGATAATATGACGTCGATAGAGTTATGTGTCGGACAATGATTATTTTATCACCATAAGTTTCATAATTAAATGCATCCATGCCGGCATTTGCTATTTCAATTTGAATATTTGTAAATGACTCATCGGTTTTTATAAATTTTTTCATACTTTGAGAACGATTTGTTGCACTTGCCTTTGCACCGAGTCCCAAGACAAGAGCTGCAAGGATAGCACTCTTGCCGCTGCCATTGTTTCCAACAAGAAAATTCACTCGATCGCTAAAGTTAACAACAAGATTTGAATGGCACATAAAATTGGTCAGATGCATGCGGATGATTTTTCCACAGCGAAAATGTCCCTCGTCCTGCTGGGATAAGGAAACATTTTGTGAGATATTTCGTCGTTTTGAAGTAGATGCTTCGTTATCAAAAGTTTTAGGTGGAGGTCGTTTTTTTAAGGGCGCCATTAGAATTTATTACGAAACAAAACAAATTACAGCATAGAGATTTTTTTTTATTAAAAAATAGACGACGCAATTTCAATTTTTCGATTGCTTCAACAAAAAATAACAAACAAGCGGTTAACTAGCAATTTATTCCAGGTTCAAAAACATTCCGAGGTAAAAACAAATTCTAACATTTTGCATATTTCGAGCGTAAGAAAGTTTACAAGTTTGAGTGGAGAGTTTAAGGCTGGCTACACAGTTTGAATAAGTTCACTATTACACAGTGCTCCTCACATGAGTGCTAAATAAAAAGGCGATGAGTTGCAGGTCGTACGGGATGAAAGAAAAATTAAAAGACGTGTATCACACTGCACTGTGTAATAGCGGAAATGCAGTCTAAATGTTTTACAATTTTCGTTTCTTTTAATAAGTTTTGTGAGGCTGGCCCAAACCAATTTTTGAAAACATGCGAATTTTGTTTTCAAAAATCGAACGACAGGTTGTAAAAAAAATATGTTTTCGAGACCATTACAAAAGCGATATTCTCATTATGATAACTAAAAATGTCGCTTTGACAATGATTCCGAAAAAGTCTTTTTTCACAATATGACATCCAGTTTTTGAAAAAATGCGCAAGATTATTTTATATCACGAGTCACGACGAAAAATACACAAATAAAGGACTTACCTTAACGGCCACTTTTTGCAAGAAATTAAAACATTTTCAAACTTATTTTCCCAGAATTATTCATGCAACCTGGTAAACTCTTGGTAAACGTTATAAAGTACAAAATCTGGTAAACGAACTGTTATTTCCATACAAATTTTACACGTTTTCCACATTTACCAGGCTTACCAAGATGGCATGATTACCCCTCTGACTATATTTAACTTGGGGAAAATTTCATTAACTGTGTCAAATGTGTTCACCAACAAAATAGATCTACGAAGAAAAAAATCACAACTATTAAGGCTTGCCCAAACCAAAGTGCGACACGACAGTGCGACACGATAACGCCAAAAATTTATTTACACAGCGTCATATGAGAGAACCCACACCAAATGCGATTAATCGCAAAACTTTTTCATATAAAACTCGCGTCGCACATGTCGTGACGCACTGTCGCACTTCGGTTTGGGCAAGCCTTTATAGAGTTGGACGTATGCCTTGCGGTGGGATTTTCACTTATTTCAGCCTTATTTTCTCCTGTAGAACTTGTAGGTGAGTAAGTGTCTAGGTGGAAATGGTAGGGTAGTAACCTATAGTGATAATATAATTTACCCGGAAAGTTCATAATTGCTTTAAGGCTTGCCCAAATCAAAGCGACAGTGCAACACGACACTGACAAAATTTATTTACACAGCGCAAAGTGTTTTTCATATAAAAGCTCTTGTCGACACTTTGCTTTGGGAAAGCCTTAAAGTCTTAAGGCTTGCCCAAACCAAAGTGCGACAGCGCGACACGACAACGCCAAATTTTATTTACACAGCGTCATGAGAGTACCCACACCAAATGCGATTTAGCACAAAACGTTTTTCATATAAAAGTCGTGTCGCACATGTCGTGACGCACTGTCGCACTTTGGTTTGGGCAAGCCTTTATTTTTGCTCGAAGGTTCGACAAGGTCTTTCATAAGAACGCTTTTTCGCGTATGATTTCGGTACTCTCATAATGACACTGTGTAAATAAAGGCTTGCCCAAACTAAAGTGTCGCACTCGTTGTGGGCACTCTCATACGCTGTATAAATAATTTATTTTGTCATCGTGTCGCATTGTCGTGCGGCAGTGTGAAATTTTGGTTTTGGGAAGCCTTAAATCTTGTCGTTTTCATGTCGCATTGTCAAGTAACTGAGCCACACACTTTGGTTAAGGTAAGTGTTAAGGCTCGCAACGTGAAGGAAAAAAAAATTATTTACATAGCGTCATCAAAAGAAAAACCACACTAACGCAACAGAACGTTTTTTTTGCCGCACGACAAAGCGACAAGGATTGCTTTTATATGAAAGACGCTTTATCACTTAAGCAAGCCAATCCTTTCCCAAACCAAATTGTGGTCACACAGTCGCGCGACAAAAGCAACAAGGACTTTCATATGAAAAAAACTTCACCTTTGTGGTTTTTGGTGTGGGTACTCTCATATGACGCTGTGTAACCCTGCGGCCACACATGCTTGCGAATAGCCTATATTTACAATTTGTCAAATTTCTATTTGTGTTATTTACGTGACGTAGGCGGCACGCCACTTGCAAGTCGCAACATCCTTGCAAATTTAAATTTCAGAACGATGTTATTATTTTTTTGTATTTGATTAGTTTTATACAAGCTGTCAAATTACTTGCGTCTAAACTTGTAAGGCTTCTGGCTTCAAAACCTGCATGCAAGTTGACTTGAAAGTAGCAAAAGTTTGAATATGTAAGTAAAAATGTTTGAATATGGGCCAGCATGCTAGCGAGCATGGCTCGACAACATAGGATGCTCGTCCATATGAACCGAAAAACAACATCATGTTGGCTGGAAATCAAAACTTTTTGATTTCTGTCGAGCCATGCTCGCGAGCATGTTGTCAAGCATGCTCGCCTATGTGAACCCCCCTAATAAATAAAAATCATAACTGGAAAAATCGTACAATGTAAATGTTATCTTACAACAAATTAAAATCGACACTAATAAAATTATTGTAAAATGTAAATCCCAAAAACCTTTACTCACCCATCATCTCCATATCATCCATCTTGTCTACATCAATTCTCCAATAACGGTCTGACAAAAATTTCCTTCATTGATGAACACTACTTTTTTTTTAGTTTTGATTGTTCACCTTCGCAGTTATTTTTGGAAAAGTATTTTTGGAATATTTGCTTTCACAAAACATCATTTTTTTTTACTTTTAATAATCAAAGTGACCACTACATTCCTTTCTAATTTGCGCTGATAAAATTATTTTTATGACAAAATTAAATCAACTACAAGACAAAATAATATGTAGATTTTAATCACTATTTAATTTCTAACAACACTTCTTGGAACAAGAAATTATTTTTACATTTAAGATATAAATGGTAAGTAATTAAATGATTATGTAGAAAACCACACGCGTTTGTTGCATCGACCAACGAAAACAAAATAATTGTATTCCTCTTGAATTTGGAAAAAAACAAAAAACTCCCCTCAATTCTAACAGGTACCATCTCACCACATAAACAAAAGTGTAGACTTTGTTTCGTTCCGTTTTTTTTTTTTTTCATTTTTCTCCTCATTCTCGTTTGACAGCTAGACTGCTTTTTTTTACAAATCTTGGCTTGTCAGTTGTATTCTGTTCAAAGAGACCTCAAAAAAACATATTTTTACTTTTTACTTTTTAGTTATATTATTAAGCAAAAATTTAAGCATTGTTAATTTATTTTAATTGTTAAATAATCACTCTTTAGATTGCATATATTATTATCTAGAAAATTCATCTTGATAATTTGTACAAATCGATTAAAAAATCTACTCACTGACAGAAAATATATGAAGATGGAGTCAGTTGAAATAAAAACTGAACCGTTGGATGAAGATTTCAATCAAATTGCACAAGAAGAAGTCATAATTAAATGTAAGTAAATTTAATTTTGTGATATACATTAACAGTTTAATGAAAATTTATGTGAATAATGGAAGATATAATGTACGGCCATTGATAATTGTTGTTTAGAAAACAAAGCAAAGCACATTGACAGTATATTTCATTAACAGTATATTGCGTTTTTACACTTGTCAGTTTGATTTTGTGAATGCAATTGCGCCCAAATAATTAAACATCGATTAAAACTATGAACAAATCTTTAAGTTTTTTTCTTGATTATTTTTTTTTCTCTGTATTTTCATGTATAAAAAACTTAGGAGTAATCTTCCGTCTTCTTCGGGATTTTTTTTTTTTTTTGTTGAAAACTAGCCAATGTCACTTTTGGGGAAGTTTATGCGTGCATCCTTTTTATTTTATGATATATGCGATTCTTACGGCATTCTATCATGAATCATTTCGTAGGAACTTTACTGCTCTGCCATATTGTGAAGAATATAATTTCATAAATAACTATTCAGACTACCAAATGCTTCTTCCAACATTTACAGTAGGTACCTACTGAGCTGATTATACAACAAAATTCTTGTTTTTTACTGCTAAGAAGACACAAAGACATCGAAGATGTGAGTTAAACAGATTCAACAGTGCCTTTCTGATGCTGGATAGATTTGCAAACATGGCAAATGCCTTATCACGTAAACATCCTACACAATCTTTTATTTCCGTTTATTCTACCAAGGTAATGTTTTCCCACGTCTTTTGGTCCATGAGTGTAGTACATTGATCTCAAGAGTGATTTTTGACTACACCTTGTAAGAAAATGTGTTTCAATCACTGGAGTCAGATGAATCGATGAAATTCTAAACGAAATGGCAGGTTTTAATGTATAAACTATAATCACAACAAGATGATGTCCTTAGTGATAGGTCATATCATCCTTGCTGCGTAATCTTATTATATAGCGCTACTAGAAAGACTGCCTTCCAAAGGCATGCGTTGTCTTGACTTTGCCGATGACATAGTAATAACAGTCAGTGGGAAGTTTGAAGATGACGGAAATTGTGTCTACTTTTTGCAAAAAAAAATGTTGGTCTAGTAAATAGTGGCGCGTGAAGATTGTGGAATGAATATGAATTAACAACAGACCACATTTTTGATAGCTGCAATGCTCAAATGCCCCAAAGATTTAAACACCAGATCTACTACCAAGCCAAAGAGCTACAACCACACTCTATGAAAATTCTCAACTTACCAAAAAGTATTAAATTTTTCCCGCTGCTTATGCACTTGCAATTCTTGGCTTTTTAACATCTTTTCGTTTGTGGTTTTTCATCGTACGTGGCGCAATCAAGTAGTGGAGGACCTCAACCTACTAGGAGTGCGAAACTGGTGACAACTAGCTAGGGACCGGGCTAGTTGGATAGTTTTGTTGGTTGATACCCAGATCCATCCTGGATTGTATGTGCCATCTTAAGTAAGCAAGTAAGACCTTCGCCACACCCTCAACTTGCCTGTGCTAGTTGAAGATGTGTTTGGAGCAACGTCTTCCCTTCGTCCGGAAGGTATTCACTCTTGAATACAATTCCGTAAGAGATTAGGATCTTCTTTCTGGTGCTATTCTAAATACATTTTTACACATTCACTGTTCTTAATTATTATTGAATTGGAAAAGACTAATCTAAAAGTAGATAATAATCTCACATAGTTTTCTAATTAGTAAGCCGAGTTGAATTTCTTACCCCTTGGACCAATTTTTTTTTTTTTTGCAGGAACCAATATCTGAAAGATAGACAACTGATTTTTCTTTTTCAATGTTTTTTAATCACTTTGGGGGAAGTTTAAACTTTTAATACTTTAACGTGGCTTTTAGGCCATTGGCTCATGTGGCTTGGTTCTTCTTAGTCTCCGAACATTGCTTTTCATATTTAATACGAACTTCATTTCAGGGTTTATATGTGATACAGCGTGTTTTCTTACAACTTCTGTAAGAGCAATAGAGGGACACTTCCTTGTGGAACACCAGCATGTGTTTTCCATAGTTCTGAGAATTCTTGGTGGAACCGTACTCCAAAGAGTCGGTCTGAGATTTACGATTTTAGTATTTCATAGTACTGCCTGGGTAAATCTCTTTGCAGTTTGGGCTCTAGACCCTCATGCCATACATTCTCAATTGCTTGAGAAACATCTAAGAATATAGCCCAACATACTTGATTGTCTTCTATTGCTTTTTCAATTACATCCGTTATTCTATGAACTTGGTTTATCGTGGAATGTTTATTTCTAAATCCATACTGATGATTTGGGTGATTTTTTCCTTCTTGGCTTTGCTTAATCTTTTCAGTAGCAATTTCTCAAAAACTTTTACCATAATTGGTATAAGATATCTATCTATCTGGTTTGTAAGACGTCACTTCTGTTGGTGGCCTTGAGGGACGCTAAATTTGTCAATGAATTATACGAAATTAAAATCATAACAAAATATAATTTACTACACAAAAAAAATGATTCCATTGAAGGAAACCAAGAAGAAATCCGAAAAGCTTTTGTATTAATGAGATAATTTTGTTAAAACCTCGAATTATTGATTCACCTTTCAGTAAACCGTTTTGTACTTAGGTACTAAGGCTCCGTTAAGAAGGATGATTTTGGTCATATTTATGAAGAATGAGCCTATAGGTCGTTTCAAGGCCTAAATCACAGAAAATCTTTCTCTAATCCTCATCTCGTTTTAACCCCTGATTTGATCCCAGATTATTTTAAAAAATTATTTATTTTTACTACAATGTTATAAATTGTTGATTTTTTAAATAATTTATTCCACAGCTGAAAATGAGATGGACTATACTACCACTGTGGAAATTCATTGTAGAGAACCTGAAGTACAAATAGAAGAAGGATTGGTAAATAAGTTGTTTTTGTTGTTGTTGGTGTCCTTTTATCAACTAATTTGAATCTTGACTCACAGTTGGAACCAAAAGATGAAAACGCAATAGATCTTGCAGAACCTACCACTCCAAACCGATCTTTAAAAGAAGACCGTCTCCGCGAAGAATTCAACTCGGAACCAATTTCGAACAATTGTAAATTTTGTAATATGTTCTTTAAAAGCCGTACAACTCTCAAACTCCATGAGCGAAACTGTCATCAAAAGAATGATTGTAGACTATGTGGACAGAAATTTGTAACATCTTATGCCCTAAATACGCATATGGATAAAATCCATAATTCAAATTATGTATCTCCACAAAAAGAGACAAAAAGATGTAAATTAGGTCGACCGCCAAATACAGACTCTAGTAATCGAAAAAACCAATGTGATGTGAGTTCTGAGATCGAGTAAATTTTTTGTTTTCATTAATAAGTAAAATCATGTTTTTTTTGTTCAGATTTGTAATTTAAAATTTGCAAATTCAAGAGACCTGAATAACCACATAAAGAAGCACAACACCTGTCAGCAATGTGGGGAAAATTTTAAATCACACAATGATTTGAAGGAGCATGTGTGTGAAAATGTTGTCATAAAAGAAGAAGGTATGCAAAGAATGGTTGTTTTGCCTAAAGTGAATTTTTTATTTATTTATTTTTTTTATTTTCAGATCAAAGTGAAACTGAGACACCAACGAAAAAAATATTTAGAGCAACAAATAGCATGGGTAATTGATAATTAATATTTACTTGACAAAAAAGAGAAACGTTTTCATTCAAATTTTACTTTTTCAGTTGTTATTCCAGGCGAACAAGTCCATACACCGGTCAAGTTGAATGCGAAAGCTAAAAGTGGTAAGAATTTAAAGGTTTAACATAACTTAAGGAATAAACATCAATAAACTTTTGGGGGAGTAGAAAATTAAGTTTATTAACAATAAAACCTATGGCTGGTTGCGAAACCCTCGACCGATCTGAGACTGTCTAATTTTGACTATAAAAACCGATTAAATATTGGTATTAATATATTAACGCTTTTCTACATAAACTATTTGGAAACAAAATCTTGTTAAAAGATAGCTTCTACCAAAACAGAACGGCATAACAACTTGCACCGCAATCACAATTTTTTTTCAACACTCTTTTAATTCTACTTCAGAAAAAAAAATGACGAAAACAATGAACGTTAATCTTCTCGCTTTGAAATCCGCTTAAAAAAGTGATCGAATGAGTTTTGGTACTAAGAGCAAGTGAGAGATAAATTACCTCGTATCATTTATCGCTGCACAGTGCGCCTGCGCATCCTCATAAGAGTTAGTCAGTCACTTAGAAGGTTTTTAATTCGGCCCTCCTTTACAGGACAAGAACAAAATGGACAGTTTCCATGAGCAGTGTTAGCAAGTTGTTATTGTTTATTTCAAACTTTGCATGTTAATATGATTTGACTGAATTTGAAGCCATTTTAAATATAATAATACAATTTATTTGTTTTTAGCAAAACCAAAAAAACGAAAATCTCGTGTGTTGTCTCCGAAAAATTCAAACGAATCTTCTTGTAAGTAAAATCCAATTTAAAAAAAAAATCATTCTTTAACAATAATTCTCGTTTTACAGCTGACAGTGAAAATGGAAATATTTCAAATGATAACTTAACCATAAATTCAAGTCCTAAATGTGGGTTTTCAGTTGTTACTAAAGATACAGATTTTGAAGCATTTGCCCAACAAATGATGAAGGGACTTACAGATATTCCCGAATGTAATTCAATGAAATATACCATTTGTTTTTTTTTCTGCGATATTCATGTTTATTATCCCCTACAGCTTCAACCAAACTTAAAGAAACGGAATCAATATCTGATCGGATTCTAAGAAAATTGCAAATTTCGACTGATGGAGGTAAATAAAATAAATATTTTTTATTTGTTGTCAATTGAAAATTTAAATATTTATATTTTTAGAAAGTAAAAGTAATGAATCTGTACAAAGTGAACTTACGACAAAAACGGACTTAAATGCAAAAGGTATGAATACACATTATGTGATACATCAAAAAAATGATACTTGAAACAATATTCTTGAGTAATAAGTAGATGAAAGGGAGAAGTTTTAAATTCAAGAGAGAGACAAATAATATGTAGCAAAAGTGCTTTTTAACCCCAAAAATGAAAGCTCCAGGAAGTATCTTTTTCTTCAATTTCTTCTTCGATTTTAGTGATTTTACTAAAGATATTTTGCCTTATCTTTAGTAAAATCTAATCGACAATAATCGAAATTCAAAATTTGTCAGTTCTACTCGAATTGTATGACTAACTAATGATATTACTTAGGCACTGCGTTTGTCAAGCCCGAAATCAATAGTTTTTTGTCCAATCAGGTCAATTCTCAACTCCCGAAAGAAAGAGAAGTTGGCGAGACAACTTGGGATTTTCTGTAAGAATTGATATTAGTTTTTTATTTTTTACTTGTGATATATGTAGGTACTTTTGGGCAAGTTTAGGATTCATAAAAAAAAGCGAACCCGAGATAACAATCAGAGATGACATTACGATGAGAGAAAGCGAAAAAAGTGGGTCTCGCAATTCTGTCTGTCTGTACGTGAGGCTGTCAGTCTGTCTGTATCTATCTAGAGCTAGAGCCTAAAGTACTTAAGCGATTAGAAGGGAAATTGTAATTTTTTGTTTTTAACGTTACCTGCCATACAACCAATATAGAAAAAGTTAATGTTTTCAAAAAGCGCTCTAATGATTTTGATTAAAATTTGTATGTGTACTACAACAGACAAGGTCGTACTTTTGAAATAAAAAAAATATTTTTTCATCGGTTAAGAACGGTAACTCCCATAGAGCCGTTTTTCTCGTTAGCGATTCTACGGATTTCGATGACAATTTTTACACAAGAGGTTCTTAACAATTTTCAAATTATTTCATATCAAAATATTCAAAACAATTTTTTAGGATTTTTTAAAAAAAGTTTCAATTTTTTTCTTTTGAAAAATCACTTTTTCGAAAACGTGTTCATGATTTTTTTTGAAATTTTGGTTTTAGATGTCTATTGAAATTGGTATTCAAACTTTTTTTCAAACAAAGCTTGAGAATTTTTATACAACGATTTCCAATTTTTTTTTTTTCTAAAAATTAATCTTTTTTAACGAAATCAAATGGCATACTTAGTTTTAAACAACTTTTTAAATTGTTTTGACCTTGATTTTAGTAATAATTTTTTTGTTTGTTTTTTAATTTCTTATAAAAGTATTTACTTGTAAGAACTTTACATATGAAGCTTTAGCATCCACAGCAACTTTGACCCCAAGAGCAAGTACGTACATTTTATTTTAGAAGCTTGGGGTTGGGGCCAAATACCCGTCGAAGATTTGCTGTCTCTAAATATTTCAGTATTAGGTCACTTCTAAACTTTCGTCAACACTTAACGCTACTAATAAGGTGCTTGGCAGAATAAGGTGCTTGCACACATTTGTTTTGACAAACCTAAATAGCAGCGGTTTGTAGTAGTCTAAGTAGTTCAATTTGTTAGTAATATTCGTTTGTTTGATATAATTGATTTCAACGCTACTCCAATACAAAAGCACCCTATTTTATCACAAAAATAACATTAATGTTTCACATCATCCTTTTTAGTTGATGCTCCTCCACAAGCTCATGATGTTATTGTCGACTCTGAAGGAAACGTTTACAAAATATTAAAAGAAAATTTTGTT
Organism: Meliscaeva auricollis; assembly: GCA_948107695.1. Classification (NCBI taxonomy): domain Eukaryota; kingdom Metazoa; phylum Arthropoda; class Insecta; order Diptera; family Syrphidae; genus Meliscaeva; species Meliscaeva auricollis. Next base: position 14,705,175 of record OX403616.1, on the reverse strand, counting down.
AGCGAAATTCCATTTATTAAAGAAGAACCCATCGATGATGAAGATACACATGATGAAGAACCAGCCAAACCAAAAATGCCTTCCCCATTTCCCTTCATAAAAGATGAACCCCCAGATGAACCTGTTGCCGCAGTCGATTCTACTGATTTACTATTAGAAGAACTATTTGATAGAAAACTCAAATCAATAGCAAAAGTACGTGAAACAAAATTCGCATGTAATCCATCCTTCGAAGCTAACGGCCTAGGTTTTAAAGTTAAAAAAGAAATCAACGCTCAAAAGCCTTGTGATCTCGAAGGCAAAATGCAAAAATCGAATTTCTCTTCGCCAAAATTTAAAAAACACTCCTATAAAAGCAGAGCGTCTGCTGTACGAAATGCAATCTCAAAAAAGAAAACGCTTCTTCATGTGTCCCCGCATGTCTCTAGAAGAAAAGCACTTCCTCATAAAATCAAGGAAGAAATTTTGGAAAATATAACACCAACCTCAGAAAATTTGGCTAGAAAACAGAAATCAACAAAACCATCGCGCAAAAAATTGTTTCCCTCAAAAGCGTTAATGAAAAAAGAATCACCGAAAAAGACTTTACCCACATTGAAGGATAAAAATTCCGGGTTAATTTTTGCATCGAAAAAAGAACTATTAATTCACCGAAGCAAACAAATTCTTTTAACACAAAAGCCACCGAAACAAGAAATCCAAACTGAATTGCTAGCCGTCAACGGCATCGGGACTGAATTTTTAAAGTTTTTAAATAGATATGCAATTCAATCAGAAAAGAACTTTTCTGAATGTAACGAAATTGACACAGCTGGAGAGCTAACTTCTTCTATAGCTGATAGTAATGGCACAGCAAAAGAAGGAGATAACACTGGTTCGAAAGCAAATGATGTAGTTTCTACTGCAGACGACATTGCTCTTGTAGGAGGCGATGTTGCTTTAAACGGTGATGATGTTGACAATAAAACCTGTGACGGAGGTTTAAAGACTTGCATAAAACAGGAAATTGTTGACAATATTTGCTCCAAGCCCGACGATGACCAACTTAATCAGCCTCCAACTAGTATAATGCCTGAAATTCCTTTAGTTGGTGAATTTGATTTTGAAGAAATTATACAATCAAATAAACTTCCAAATTTTAACAACGTCGACTATGTTATCAAAACTCTGACAGAAGAATATAAGAAAGCAGAAAAAGTCAAACTAATAGAAACGCCAACTCCTCCAATTAGTGAGGTCACTGAGGTAACTAAGATTGATTGTAAGACAGTTAAATTAACACCAGAAACTATTGAAGAAAAAAATAGACCTGGTTCATTGTTTTTTCCAATGTTGGATGATACCCAAGTTTATATTATGGTGGCGAATGTTTTGAATGAAAAATACCGTTACGTATGGATTTGTCCCCTCTGTCCAAGGCAGTATTATGAAGTTCGTCCATTCAAGAAACACCTTTTGACTATACATTTTAAAAATAAAGAAGAACTTGAGGGACAAGTTTTTGAACTAAGACCTGAGCTGGTTTTTGAACCTTCCCATGGTATGTATACAATAATTCTTGATTGTTTTCATTTTCTAATCAATTATTTATTTTAATAGATGACACGTTTTGTCATTTATGTCATGTTACACTCGCCGACAATGCCTCTCTACTAAAACATCAAGTGGAACTCCACCAAGAAGAAGATCTCACCCAGAAACAGAAGAAAAAACCATTGTTACATAAATGTTATATATGCAGTAAGATGTGTTCAACGCGAGCATTGTTAACGGAACACATGAGATCGGATTGTGGTAAGAATCCACAATACGGGTGTAATGTGTGCGACAAGAAATTCCATACAAAAAGTACTTTAACTTTACACAAAACAATGCACACTGGGGAGTTGCCACATGCGTGTGCATTTTGTCAGAAAAGATTCCGAACGAGAGGTCAGTTGACAGTGCACACGCGGACGCATACTGGAGAGAAACCATTTCCCTGTAAAGTAAGTTATCTAATTTTAACAAATTTCTTAAAAGTTTGAGTTTTCATTTTTCTATACGACAATGTCTTTTGAGTTAGTTTAACTTTTATCTAGGTTTACCCTATTTCGGACGCAAAACGTCTTTGAGATGCCTTTGCTTTTGCGAGTGCCAGTCGTTTTATTTTGTTACATCAATATCTCGATGATTAAACTGGAGTTTGAATTTATTCCGCTTTAAGTCCGGTTCCATGGTTTCTTTTTTTTAATCTCACGAAATCGTCATGTTTTGTTTTGCCTACAATCCGAGTCAATATCGACCCTCTTCTCCTTTGACAATTCATAAATAAAGAAAAGATATTCAAACGAAGCTAAATTGCTAAATTCAAGAAAACCCACAAAATTCTTGTTAGTTTGTGACAATCAAATCAATAGCGATAGAGATTGCGAGAATGGTAGCCATAAGTACCTGGCTAAATGACCCAAATAGAACAAGGGTGTCATGTTTTGATACCATAGATTGCGTTTATTCTAAGTGGTTAAAAGGGTTTCAACCAACATGCATTTGCAGTTTCGAACGTCGTCTTTGACTTGTGTGCTCCACCTGTTACACTGTTTTCCTTTGCTGGTGCGTTGATGGCCATAAACTCCACGTATTCCCGGCCATCTCAACCGCTGTATTTTCAGCTTTATGACCAGGGCAAGGTCGCTGTACATCCCGTATAGCACGTCGTTATACATTCCAAAAAGCACTCGACAAATCTCTCTCTTAAAGCAATCAAGCAAATAAAATCTTTTACCGCTAATGCTTCTGCCCCATGCAGCAGGACTGGGATGATTAAGGTCTTGTATAGCGTTTCCTTGATTCTATGAGAGAGGGCTTTACTACCTAAATGCCTTCTCAGTGCGAAGAAACTGTGATTGGCAAGAGCAATTCTCCGTTTGATCTCTGAACCTATGTCGTTATGTTTGTGTTTACAGTGTATCTCAGATAGACAAAGTTCTGGACTCCTGGAAGTTATAACTATTGATCGAGACGTTTTGACAGAGTCGACGATGCTGGAATTGCCTGCTCTTTGATAGCATATTTCGTTTTGTCTTCATTAACAACCAATCCCATTTTATACTGGCAAAATTCACCAATCCTCTGTAGTTGGTACAGTCAGAGCGTCTTCTTTTTTGTGTGGAATTGGTGCAAAATCCCTAAGTTGCCTTATATGATTTAAGTTTGGAAATTGCTAAGCGTACTTCATATAGGTCAGTTGGGCGGAATTATTGGCCATCGGCGTCCAAATTAAATGAAATAACAGCGGAATGTATGCTATCTTCGCCGTTTAGGAGTCTATAAAAATGTTCTTTCCAGATCCTCAGCACAAGTTCTGCGCTGGCACGCTGGCAGTACGATGTTGGACAAGGGGCAACATATCACCCGCGTCATACATTCACTGCTGATTCATTTCTCCAATAAATGTATTTACACTATACTCCTAGTTGAGGCCCTAAACTTCTAAAAATTACAAAAAAAATAAGTATGAATTAGTTGAAAGATTTGTGATAGGAAATAAATACTTGAAGCATTATTGAATTCATAGATTCCTACCTACACATCATTTGACCACAAAAAACGACACGTACTTTCTCGATTTTAGCTAACCATTCATTCGTTAAATTTAAACAATAGTTTTTTATGCAATTTATATTAATGTAACACTTATTCCTCCATATGACAGGTTTGTGGTCAACGTTTTACCCATCGTGAAACTCTCATTGCGCATCTCTCCCGTCACATTGACATGAAACGCTACAAATGCTATGGCTGTGATCAATTCTTTTCCTGCATTTCTGGACTTAAAACGCACAGACAAACGCGTCCAGAAACGTGTGGCCGCATCCAACTCAATGCACGTGCTGTCGGCCCACGAGTTCGAGTTATCAAGGGTAATGTTATATTTGAACCGCAACCAATATACAATGCAAGACTTGCAAAAACTGAAAAGACCTTCCAAGAATCATATATCCTGGATCATAATTACCATATTAAAAATCCTCATCAAACTAAGAAGGTCTCCAAACAAGCTGTGAAAAGTGATCCCATTATTGTAACGGCGTAGGGTTTGAGAATGTTTTTTTTTTTGTTTTTTTTTTTTTAATATCAGAGAAGATTTTTTTTTTTTCCTCCACAGAAAATGTATACTTTTAATTAGTTTCTAAGTGAAAATTGTTCCAAAATTAAAACATTGCATCATTTTATATACTCAACTAAATATATACAAAAATCATTTGTTTACAATTTCTTTATGAAAAACAACAACGTCTACAAGATTATTTCAACATTTAGTTCTTCACGTCACACGAGGACCTCGTTCGCCAAGTTTTCTCTGTAGATCTTCTCGCACCTCATCCACTGGTAACTCACGTTCAGCCAGCTCATCGAGTACCTCACGCAAATTCCCTTTAACTTGGTTTATGCGAGCTGAATTAATTGCTGAAATCGGGATGACACGTTCGAAATTTATAAGTTTTGTTGGGCGAATCTCTTCAGGGCATTCGTTTAGACCACTTTCCAGATCAATAATGGTAGGATGATAGTCTTCGAGTGCTTTAGTTGCGCCATCCATGTCCATTTTGTTGACAAGTAGTACGCATGGTTTCTGGAGAAGTGTTTCATCATACATTTCAAGTTCTTTGTTGAGGGCATAGATGTTTTCTAAGAAATTGCGTTTTTTGTGTGAAGGACTAAGCTGAAAGCCAAATATGTCAACAATCATTAGAAGCAAGCGGGTGCGTTCGATGTGTTTGAGGAATTTATGACCCATGCCGAAGTTAGCATGAGCACCTTCAATCAAACCCGGCAGATCTGCAATTGAAATGGAACGAAGGTCTGGATACTCCACAATGCCAATTTGTGGACGAATTGTTGTAACTGCAATGGAATACAAATGATATTTATTTGAAGAAGATTTTAAAATATGAAAATCTTACAAGGATATGAAGCAATCTTTGGTTTAGCATTGGATATTGCTTTTAACAGTGTACTCTTTCCGGCATTTGGGAATCCAACTAAACCCACATCAGCAATTAATTTGAGATCTAAATTTACAGCTCTTTGTTGACCAGGCCTGCCAATGAATCCCGTTCCAGTACATCCTCCAATACCTCCACCAGCGGCAATACATGTTGAGCCTTCTTCATTTAAATCAGCAAGTACTTTTCCGTTATCATCAATAACTTGAACTCCAACTGGAACCTCGATTTTTTCGTCCATGCCTCTTCTACCTAAGATTCGTATCTTGCTGCTGTCCTCACCCGAACTGGCTTTAATTTTTTTATCTCGTAAATTTCTCGAGAGACCTTTAAGTGTGACACCTTCTTTGGCAATGAAATATACACAACCGCCTTGTCCTCCAATACCCCCGTATTTAGGTACACCATGACCACCATGTCCACCGTGAACTGTGAGACGAAGGCTATCAATGAATGTACCACGGAGGTGAGATCGTATTGCCTGCGAAATAGAAAGTTATAGAAAAGGTAAAAGTCATGGAATTTGGATGAATGTACCTTTTTCGGAGTTTTTAAGAGGAAACTAAATAGTTTCACCATCGTTGTTATGGAATATATCACTTTTTATATAGGATCTTGAATATAATATCGGCGATGCAGGGATTCAGTTGTTCAGCTGTCATGAAATGTAATTTTTTTTTATTTTGTCTTGATTCCTTCTACGAATGTCAACGAAAAAAGATTTGAATAAACTTGGCAACTCTAGGGTTGTTTCAAAAACTAAGGCTAACTCCACACCTGCACCATGACCATACCCAAGAAGTCTCCAAGACTCAAAGGGCCATCGCACACAGTGATATAACTCCACTCCAAAAAGAGATTGCAAACTCTGTTTCTTTTCATTTCATTTTCGTATGAAATGAAATCCGAAATCCTCGCTTTCCTCGCCAACAAGCATCATTTGCCTCATTTGTCCCACAGTGTGGTATAAAGTTAAACCCTTTTGGGCCTTTGCACACGAGGGGAATTGAACCGGGAGTAAAACGAATCTTGTTGGCGAGGGAAGTGAAGATTTTGGAATGAAACTAGTAAAGGCTTGCCCAAACCAAAGTGCAACACTACAGTGCGCCATGACAACGCCAAAATTTATTTACACAGCGTTATACAGTATTTATCGCTTATAAGAAACACGCTTATAAGAAAACCTCGCTTAAAAGAAACTCGAACAAAAGCACCGTGTACTTTCCCATATATTTTAATGTTGCATTATGTGTTTATAAGAAACACGTTTATAAGAAAAACACTGATATAAGAAACATTTTTCAAACCACGAGCTTTCTTGTTCACATGTAAGGTTGGTTGGATATAAGAAACTTAAAAAAAAATCACGAATTTAAAAAAAAAATATGAACAGACCCTTAAGAAAAATTCAAAGCACCCTGTGCTTTGATGTCATTTGACTCAAATGTCATTTGAGTTTGACATTTAATATTTGTTACATAATTGGATTAAATATTTAGGAGAGGATAAGTTTTTGGTACTACTGGTAAGGTATATTTGTATAAGAAACTTGTTTCTTATATCCGTATAAGAAACTTGTTTCTTATATCCGTTCTAAGAATATAAGAAACACTCGGTTATAAGAAACAAATATTGTGCAATTTTTGAGTTTCTTATAAGCGTTATGTACTGTATGAGAGTACCCACACCAAATGCGATTAAGTGTAAAACGTTTTTCATATAAAAATCGTGTCGCACATGTCATGACGCACTGTCGCACTTTAGTTTGGGCAAGCCTTAAAGTGCTCAACCATTTTTGGAGTGGATTAAAAAGTTACCCAAGTGTGCGATGGCTCTTTTGGAGTTTGCGAAAAAAGTTACCCCAGTATGCGATAGCTCTTTTGGAATGGAATAAATAGTGTGCGATGGCCAAATGTGAGCCTCTCCCGGAAAACTATTCAAACGTGGCACAGCGACAAACATTCTTTTTATGAAAGCCCTAGTTGCATTGTGGAGCTGACGCTACAGTGCGACATGTTAGTTTGGGGAGATCCTTACTTGTGGGTTCATTCTGAACTTGGCCTTGTTTTTGTGAGTGCATGGTTGCCCTTATATTTTTTTCTCTTCCTCTTTGTGCCCTGCGCACGTGTTGAACTGTCAAAAGTCAAAGCTAGAAATCAGCTGGTTCGATACTTTTTGGTTTTTGTACTTGAAATCTTGAATTTGATTTGTGTTTCTTGAAATTGAAGATGGATCCTGGAATTTGTTACATTAAACCAGAGTAAGTCCTGTTTTAATACTACTTAAACAGCACATCACTATTCCCTCCAATTAAAGATTCCTTATCCCTGATGTCCAAATCACATCATCAGATGGGGACACAGTAAAAGGGGCAAACAAGCGATTGTTTGACGAATCTATTCCCGAAGCCGAAGAACCCAATAAGTCCAAAAAGTTGGATCGGGGTGGAAAAAAAGATCGTAAACGAGGACAAAATAAGGTAGAGTCAATCTATATTATATCGAATACTAAAGTAAAAATGTAATGCAACAACAAAAAAATCATTTTTAGCATCGCCCAGTTTACAAGGAAGACCGAACTTTACATTTGTGTCATTCTCTGGTAAATGGTCCATCGGGTGATAAGTGTTCATATCCAAATTGTCGATATGTTCATGATTTGGATAAGTATCTAGAATCCAAGCCCAAGGACATTGGAGACACTTGCCAAATATACAATGTAAAAGGATTTTGTCCGAGAGGTGTAACTTGTAGATTTGCTAGCGCTCATATGGATGAGAATAGAAACAACATTAAAGCAGATTCTTATGACCCGAATATTCCATTGTCTACTTTTAATGGAATCTCAACAGGTAAGGAATTATTCTCATTGAATCGGATAGTAATAATTGATTACATTTCTAGAGCTCCAGGTAAAACTTCGGAAACGAGAATACGACTTCTCCAAAAGCAAGAAAATCCTACAAGAATGTGATCGCCGAAAGGATGAAAAAAAGAACAATCAAAATGATAAAAAAAAAAGTGAAAAGATGGACCAGGGAGAAAACGATCAAACCGAAGATGTACCAAACGAGAAGCAGGAAGATAAAGATGAGCCTAAGAAAAATGAGAACGCTATTATAGAAAATAAACCGGCAATGGAAGATACTAAACACTCCCCTGAAGCAAATACAGAAAAATCAAACGGAAATGAAATCCTAATGGACAAACCCATTGGTTCAATTACTGATGAAAAGTCAAGTGGACGTGATGGGCCACCCAAAAAAAATGTTGATTTCTTCAACAAGTTAGTCCTAAGTCCACTTACCACTGTCGGCAATCTTCCTTTCCGAAGGATTTGTAAAGAATTCGGAGCGGATATTACCTGTGGTGAAATGGCTTGTGTGGTGCCTCTAGTCAAGGGACTCACCCAAGAGTGGGCTCTAACCAAGCGGCATGAAAGTGAAGACGTCTTCGGTGTACAGGTGTGTGGAAACAATCCACAACTTATTTCTCAAGCTGCACAATTACTGCAAGAGAATGCCAAAATTGACTACATAGATCTGAATATTGGCTGTCCAATAGATTTGATTTATCAACAAGGAGGAGGAAGTGCCCTAATGCGAAGAACCAACATCCTCGAAGCAACTGTAAGGAGTTGTTCTAGATTGTTGGACACAACGCCATTTACCGTGAAAATGAGAACTGGAGTTTATGCTGATAAGAGTGTAGCTCATGAACTCTTGCCGAAGGTTGAGGAATGGGGAGGAAGTGCAGTCACTGTAACTTTTTAAATAAGTTACTAAAAATCCGTTTTAAAATTTATTTCCATTCTTTATTATTAGCTCCATGGACGTTCAAAAGAACAAAGGTATACGAAAAATGCAAATTGGGATTACATTGAAGAATGTGCAGCCAAGGCCAAACATATGGCTGTCATTGGAAATGGAGATATTCTCAGCTTCGAGGATTATAATGAGAAAATGGTAAATTCCTTTCTTAAACTTCCTATTTTGAATAATTTCATTTTTTGTTTCTACAAAGAAACTAGCTCCTCATGTATCTTCTGTGATGATTGGCCGCGGTGCACTTATCAAGCCATGGATCTTCAAAGAAATCAAAGAACAAAAAACCTGGGATCCCACTAGCAGTGAGCGTATGGACCTTCTTAAAAAATATGTTCACTATGGTCTGGAGCATTGGGGTTCCGATACCAAGGGTGTCGAGAATACACGTCGATTCCTTCTTGAATGGCAATCATTTTTATACCGCTACATCCCAGCTGGGGTGCTTGTAAATCCACCACAAAAAATCAACCAAAGACCTCAAAAATACCATGGCCGTGATGAAATGGAAACACTCTTGTGTTCCCCCAATTCCTCTGACTGGATTAAAATCAGTGAAATGCTTCTTGGCCCGGTGCCTGATGGTTTTACATTTTTACCAAAACACAAAGCTAATTCTTATTAAAAAAATAAATTTATTTAAAAAAAAAAAATCAAAAAGAAAAACGTAACAAACGGTTTATTTTTTAAGATAACTTAGCACCTCCTCGACATCCTTCTTGGAACCCAAGAAAATCGGTTGTCTCTCGTGGATCTTCGTTGGAACTACGTCTAATATGTTAATCTTTCCGTTGCTTGCCAAACCACCAGCTTGAGTTATCAGGTAAGCCATTGGATTGCACTCGTAAAGCAAACGAAGTTTGCCATTTGGGGAACTTTTAGTAGCGGGATAGAGGAAGATTCCACCATACTTGATGGTTCTATGAACATCGGCTACCATACTACCAACATAACGAGCCCCATAAGGAGTTCCCTTGGCTGGATCTTTCTTGGCCTCAACATAATCACGAACACCTTGCTCCCAAGTCGAACTGTAGCCTTCATTGATGGAGTATATCTTGCCTTGTTCTGGAACTCGCATATTTGCTTCAGTGAGTATGAACTCTCCAATTGCTGGATCATATGTGAAGCAATTAACTCCATTGCCTAAACTGAGAACAATCGCAGTAGCTGATCCATAGAGAGCATAACCAGCAGCGACAATTTTATTCCCCGGTTGAAGAGCATCGCTGATATTTGGAACGCCTTCAGTTTGCTTTCGGAATATGGCAAATATCGAACCAATCGAAACCAAACAATCGATGTTTGATGAGCCATCCAGTGGATCAAATGTCACAATGTATTTGCCTTGTTTTTCAGTCTCTACTTCAATAATATTCTCGTTCTCCTCGGAAACCATCAGGCAAGTGGTGTAGGAGGCTTTCAACATATTAATGAACAACTCATTGGACAAGATATCGAGTTTCTTTTGTTCTTCTCCTTGAACATTGACATCGCCAGCGATGCCATGAAGTTTGGCAATGCCCGCTTTGCGGACTGCTGAAGCTATGGCTTTAATAGAAGTTTGAATGCAATTTAACAATTGAGAGAGATCACCAGTGGCGTGTTTGAATCTTCTTTGCTCCTGCAGCACAAAACGGGTAAGAGTCATGCAGTTGGAATCGAATACGGGTCCTTGTTGAGACATTTTTTCGTCTATGAATGGAAGAAGACAATATAAGTTAAATTAGAATAAAATTAAAATGGAAATTACATCTTAAAATTTGCCATAAATCCCGAAAATACTATAACCTATCTGCATTGTTCCGTGAATTTGTTTGAGTTTTCTATTTCTATGAATCTTTGTTGGTACGGAAACGAGATTGGATTGAAATTGGTAGAAGTTCCAACAAATTCACAGCACGCGTACAGATTTACATATTTTGTTAACTAAAAACAGATATAGTAACTGAATTTTCGGGATTTTAAGACAGTCAGTTAGGAAAAGAAGGGTATTATGCGACAGTGACATTTTTTAAAGTTAAATAAAAAAAGGATCGTAGAGTCTAGAGAAAGTTAAAGGGGGAAAAAGCAGTGAAAGCTATAGGAAAATTAAAAAAGTGGGAAGAAAGTTAGAAGGTGGCACACTCTTTTAGCACTTACTCTTATCTGTATTGGCCATCGTCTTGACTTTACTTGTATCAACCCTATCAAAAAACAATAGTTTACATTTGAACCAATCATGAGAATTAATTTTAATAATAAAAATAAGATCAAAATACAGTTACAAACACATTTTACAACAAGTGTTGATAAGAATTGCAAGCGACATGATAAAATAGCAAAAAAATTCATGGAGAGATCGTCAGTGAAGCAAAAAATTGATAAGCAATGAGGTAAGTTAAGTAATTATATGTACATATTTTGAATACTTTGTTTTTTAAATTACAGATGGAATACATCTATTTTATTATTCAAATCTTTGAAATTAAAAATATTCCGGTCATTTGGTTGTTTTAACTGGAAAGTTTTGGTGGAGTTATTTTTATTGGTCTATCTCATACATTTTGAGGTGCTCTTTCCAAATTTTTACTTTGCCCCCTCGTATCTGTCCGACGTAAAAAATGGCGGCCAGAAATTGTTCTTCGGGAAAATCCCAACAAATTTTGTAAAACAACGCATTATTAAAAAAACTTGTAAATTATGTGTTTTCTAATAATTCGTCAAAAGAATTTTTTGCCACTCCCATTGGAGGCGTTGTTTACAATAATGTTTATTTTTTGGATCAATTCACCAATATATTCACAATTTGTGCAGTTACACTTTGTACTTAACAAAAAGGAATCAAAAGTTTATGAAGTTAACTTTCTAAAAGCAGTTTTTATCTTTAAAAAAAATTAGTAGTGCAATTTTCCCGAAGAACAGTTTTCGACGCCATTTTTTAAATGGTGGGTTACGCGCGCCAGAGAGATACGAGGTGGCAAAATGAAAATTCGGAAAGAGCACCCCAAAAACTAAATACAAAAAAAAACTCCATGAAAACTTTCCAGCTTACTCCAATTTTTCCGACCATTGATCGGTGTAAAAGGAGTAAGTTTTCATTAAATTATTTTGTAATAATACCAACAAGATAATAGAACTTTTATCATAAAAGAGAAAAGACAAAACTAATGGAAAATAAAGCTATTTTGTTGTTAGATTTAAGTTTGATTTTAAATGTTAAATTTAAAATTTCTAACATTTTTAGCAGCCTTTTAAAATAAAATAAATGCTAAATATCGTTTAAGTACGTTTATCTGTTTCAAAAATCACCTCTATCGGGAATGAAAACTCCTCGGATTTTTTTTTTTACCAGAAGGGTTCCCAATCGAAATATTCCAGGAATTTCGTTCCGTTATAACTTGTAATTTGTTCTTCTGGTATAAAGAATAACAGAAAAGTAAAAGGGAGCGACTTTCCAAGGATTTATTGAGATTGAGATTTGAGAGTCCTTCTCCCAGAAAAAAAAAATCCTCGGGAGTTTTCATTTCCGATAGGGGTCTAAATAGTTTTAAAAGAGTTGAAAATTATTATTTTTTAATAAAACTTACTTGAAAATTAATGTTAAAATAATTTTGATAATGAGTTAAAAAATCGGGTGTTAGATCAAACTGTTAAATTAACTTTGATATGAAAGTTTTGCATGTTCTATTCTTATATAGTAATTTGTTTTTTTTTTTTTAATATAAGTCTGATAAAGATGAAATGGTCATGAATTTTGACCTTATCAAAAGTTACACTTTAATATTTTTTATGAAATAAACAAACTAGTTCAAATGAATTACAAGGTTATGTGAATAAAACATATCCTTGTTATTCATTTGAACTACATAGTTTGTTTACTTCATAAAAAAATATTAAAGTGTAACTTTTGATAAGGTCAAAATTCATGACTATTTCGTTTTGTACCCCAACTAGTTATTTCATAAAAGAAAAGATAAGAACATTTTAACCATACCAAAACAAAACCGAACATTTCTTCATGAGAAAACTAAATAATTTAATATAGGGTGTTTCTATAATAATTAACAACAACCAAAAGGAAAATATACTTTAAATTGCACAAAATAACGTTAAATTATCATCACAAAATAACGTAAGATTATCATAATGCTAAGATTAACCTAAATTATTTACATAGATACTAAAAAGGCTTTACATTAAAGACATGATTAATACTACTACACATGTTTCATATAAGTAAGGAATGAAAATTTTCAAATTAAATTATCTGTAATAGTTATTAGATATTCCCGTATCTTATATTCTCTTCATACTATATGTCACAACCTTTAGGTTTACTTGTCGCACCTATAACAATTTTAAACAATAAATATATTTTCGCATTTTGTTGTCTCATTTTAAAACTGTTACACTTCATGAAAATTTCAATCCCCTCCCCACCTGCAAATTAAAAGTTTTCTATGGTCACGCCAATAATATGCACCATAACCAGTTATGAAAAACACTTAAGAGATCAGAAAATGATCAGTCCATCAAGATTGAAAACATTTGCCAGCGATACAAATTTCACATTAACAATATGTTTTTGTTATTTGTATAAAAAAAAAGTTACACATACGCCATAGTGACCCACATTAATTAATACATAACTGAAAAAATAGTGTTTTTAATGTTTTTTGTATTCGAATAGGGTTGCCGTATACTTGTACCCATTTTGGAGTTGGTACCCGGCATTTTTTCGATAGAAGAGATAATTCAGGCTAAAATTTGATGTACATTTTAGCCATTACCTCCACCAGAATTTATAATATTATGTTAAAATAAAAATTATTTGAGTGTGTTTTATTTAGTTGAACAGGGTTACCACATTCTGAGCCTTACAGTCTTAACTTTATTTTGTGAATATTTTCCATATTTTTGACTTTTATTTGACAATATTAATATTTTCGTTTTTTAATAAAAAAAAAATTATTATGCATAAAGAGATGTAGGTAGTTTTTTCTTATTCAAACAGGGTCCCCGCGTTGATGTACTCATTTTAAAAATGGCAACCCTGTTTTTATTTTCTGTACCAACTTATCTTTCATTTGAAACCAATTTAAATCGCTAACCTTATGAGCTAATCCGACGCACGGTCGGTCACCTTTCAGACTATTAGATCATAAGAGTAAAATAACTAACGGTCTTATGTACAAACATTGTACCTACTTACATCTCATTGTACTCAGCGTTATTATCAATTTTCCTACAATCGGAATTTTACATCACAAACTTTTACAAATTTCGTTCCTATAATGGAAATTTGAGAGTATCATGTGCTAATGGATGTTATTATTTTTAACTTGCAACACAGTTCTTCAAATGTAATAGAATAAATAAAACTTTTGCTTTTAACTTTTAAATTGTAATGTATTTATTTTTGTAAAATACATACATAACTAGGTAGTTGTTGGTACCTTTGTTTTTTTTTCATATAAAACAAAAGTCGATAACCGATAGCTGTGAAGACCCTATTTCTTAACCTTTCGTCACAATAAAACAAAATGTTGTCGCTTATCAGTGTGTTTGCCTTGTGAGCAGCGGCACAGACAAATCTTGAACCTGTTGTACCCGATGTTAAGGTCCACTCAAAGAAGATCATTTTCATACTTAATAATAATCTCTTAGAGTTGGGAGCTATACGTATGCAAATCACTAAATTAATAAACTGGATGGATCACCCATAGACTAAACACAAAACAAACAACAAAAAAAAGATACTACAGCATTTCAATCCATAGAGGTTAACTATCAGACAACACAAAAGTAAAACTCCAAATTCGCTATCATGGCCTTGAACTTCTATCACGACCACCTATGTATGTTTTATGTTTATGAGGTGAACGACAATAACTTTAAACTAAAATAATGTAAAACAAATTTCATTGACAACTTCCAACAAAAATGAACTTACCTTGGTGTTTAAACTTAAATATAATTAAAAAAAATGCAAAGAAAAAATATATACTAAGTATTCGGTCTATAAATGATAAAACTAATTAATTATATCAAGTATATTCTGAAAAAAATCAGTCTAAATAGATTGAATATACTCAACAGACTGAAATGTTGAATGAACTCGACATTATTTTGGTGACTTTTTGAAAAATGTGGAAATGGAAACAAGAAAACTATCTACCCCAATGAACGGTATACTAGCGAAATTGTTGTTTTTTTTTTTGTTTATTTTTATTTTTAAGCGTTTATTCTTGTTTTAAAGATTACTTATTTTTCTTGTCCGAAAATGCAGGGTGATTCGCTGAGATTGGGACGTTTGTTAGATTCATTATGAACTCCATCAAGAAAAAGCGTTTAAAGACTGTTTTCATGATGCTTTTTGACTGTTTTGATATTTGCATTATTCTTAAAAACAAAACGATATTTAAGCATCAAGTTTTCAATATTTGACTACAAATTGGTAGGAGCCATATATTTTGAAAAGCTGTATCTTAAAAACTGTTTGCTCTACAGAAATGATATTGGCCTCAAGTCAAAGAAAATTTTAAGAGAGTGAAACCTTAAAACATAATTTGTAGTCAAAAACTAGCCTTTCATAGCTTTCATAGCGCACAAATTTAGCGTTTTTTTTTCGCAATTTTACCAATGTTGCGTTCGGCGCACGAGGTCGATAAATTGGATTTAACATCTGCTTAACATCATAAACAACTTAACAAAAAATCAGAACTATACCGGATTTGAAGCAAGGTCTTTCTATAAAACGACAAAGCTACAGGTCTATATGCTTTTCTAATACTTTTTTGGAAGATATCGGTCCGAGAACATTAAGTAAGCGCCTTTAAGATGTAAGCCTCATTCATTACGACCAGCAAGTTTCTTTTGTCAAGAACTTGCTAATTTATTTAAAACAATTGTTTTAATATTTAACACTTACGATTTACAAGCAAGATTTGCTGTTTTACTGTTTCATTTTTGATGAGATTTTGAGTTTTAAATCTTCGTATCACCCTGTTCATGGAGTGAGAGATAGATAATAATATATAACAGATGATAACACCGGAATTCAGAGTGTAGCTATGTAGTGTAGGTATCTACGCAAATAATATTTTGCTTTTATTATGTTAATCTTGTCTGCTAGCTTCATTTAGCCAAACTTGTGACAGAAATTACTGTCGGTGCTAATAACAAATAAAAGAAAAGATATTATTAATAACTTGCCGGGGTTTTGCCACATTAACTTGATGAATTGGTAAATAAAAATACAAACAAGTTATTTGATTATAGACAAATCGTTCTTACTCACACTTACAAGAAACTCATTTGCTTCGATTTATTATTATTTTTTTTCATTAAGTTTATGAGGCGAGCCCCTCTTGAGGAAATATATTGTTAGTGTGTACCAAGGAGTTGTATGAAAATAAACTAGTTTCTGTAAGATGAAGCACATTTACAAAATTTGTGCTAATATTAATATTAATTTTGTTTAAATGGAGTGATTTAAGAAAGTTAGGTGATAATGGGCACGTTCAGGAAACATTAGGGACTAATATTTTAGTCAACTTCATTCTCTGAACTGAAATTTGAGTAAGTAAGTCGACTAAAATAATTTAGAAATTTCGTTAATGTCAAATTTCGAAATTTACTTAAGAATTTTACTAGTCGTGTCGAGAAGAAATTTATTTTTATTTAGTGTGGAAAATAGAATCGTTCTGAGTTCCAAAATACATTTTTATGTGTAAGTATTTTATTTGCATTTGTGCTAATGGACAGGTCCCTTAACATGATTTTACATACCATAGTGTTACCAGCAGTGCAGCGGTGGGGTTGACCGAGAGGTCACTGCCAACTGCCATGCGACTATTCTAACATATGGTAATGGCAACAAAACCGAAAGTTTAAATGGAATCTCTTAAACATAAAGTGAAGTTGAAAACTAATTTGAAAACAAATGTGAATTCCTAGCCAGCCGAAACACGGCTGTATGTTTCTTCAGAGTCCTCGACAGAATAAACACCACCATAGTAGCAATCACCAAACTTGATTTTACTAAAATCAAAATGCAAATTTTTCTTGACTAATTTCCAGTCAACTTTCCAATAAAATTGCCTAAATCGGAAGGATTTCTTTTTGAAAGCTGACCAATCAGAGACTCGAAGTTTGACTAAATATTTATTCCCTAACGTTTTTGCACCTGCCCAGTGTGAAAATTGAAAAGTCGTAAATTTTACTTTTTCTAATGGAATTCAAGAGAGAAAAGGCTGAGAATTGTTTATGATGGAAGCTATCAAAAAGAAGCTTATGGGTTTTGTGTTTCTTTCTCTAAATTGATAAATAAAAATAAATATAAATAAATTGATGACAAAACCAGCAATTATAGGATTTGTTAAAAAAATCGAATTCGAGATAACAATCAGACATGACATTACGATGATAGAGAATGCAAAAACAGGGGGCTTGCAATTCTGTCTGCCTGTCTGTGTATACCTCGATCTGCAGCCCAAGCCGCTGCTTTGTGATTACTGGTTTTAGGTAATTCGCTAGATTGGAAATTACATTTTTTTTTTGCTAAAACTAACGATACCTACCATATAACCACTTAAGAAAAGTTAATTTTTTTCAAAACGTATCCAACGATTTAAATAAAAAAAATTGAGTTTTCGTAAGTTCGTACTTTTGAAAAGAAAGATATATTTTTAAAACCGTTTTTTTTTCATTCCCGAAACTTCTTAATAACCTTAAAATAATTTGATATCAGAATTTACCAAGAAATAGTTTTTGGATTTAAAACAAAAAAAACTTTCAAAATTTATTTTTTTTTTTAAATCAATTTTTCGAAAACGGGTACCTAATTGTATTTTTTTTTAATTTTGGGTTTTCATGTGCATTAAAATACTTTCTTGAAAATGGCAAACCATCTTTTTGTAACAAAATTTGAGAATAATTATAAGTAACAAATTATTTATTTTAAAAACGGCTCCAACGATTTTCAAATTTTTTTTTCTAAAAATTTATCTTTCATAATCAAATCAAATGACATGCTAAGTTTAGAGCTCAAAACAAATTAAGATGCCGTCTATGTCGTTTAAGTCAATAAAATATCATTTTTTTTTAACAGTCATTATAAACTTAAAAAAATAAACTTAAAAACTTTAGATAAAAAGCTTTAACGTCCACAGCAACTTTGAGGACGTTAGAGGAAATGCATGTCGTACATTCTGTTAAAATGCACAAAATCTAAGTTTTTGAAATATAACTCAACGATAGTATTTCCACTTGGCTTTTTTAAAACCGAAATAACTTCGAAACGATTTTTTGTAGGATTCCAAAACCTAGATAGCTCAGTCATCAGGGAATTTGCTAAACATTTTTGGGGTGATTCAAATGTTTCAATGCTTAAAATAAAATTAATAAAAAAGCTTAATTAACAATGTCCGTATCTTCACTCTATTCCCTGCGGCCTTCATCGTGAGAAAAGGGTGAGTTTTTGTTTTGCGATTATCTCGTAAACGGTTGACTTAACGAAAAATACCCATACTCTCTCTTCATTTTTTTTTTCTTTTCTTATTAGTTATTTTTTTCGAGTTTATTGACAATAATAGCCAAAATTTAATGGACAAATTTCCTTTTAAGGGAGGAAGAGTGAGAAGGTTTAATTTTTCCACAAAATTTATTAAATACTTTTTTTTGGAGGACAACTCAACCTACAAAAAACTCCGTTTAAGATTTACCATACACAGAACATTTATTGCTGTACAGTGCTTGAACGTCGCAAACTTTTTCTCTCCGACCAATAGGAATTGAAATAAATCGATTTCAAAAAAATAACGGGTGAAATTCATATAAAAAATTAAACTACCGTTACCTGTGACACCTGGCCAGTTTTGAGGATATTTTCAAGTACAACGATTAAAAAGAAGATTCATTAAGAGATAACCGACCACAAACAACTTTAAATTTTTAATAATTCGGACATTGAAAATTCCCACTTACATGCTCATAAATTATTAATTATGTAGGTAAATACTGCAAAAATTTCGGGCAAAAACCTTGTCCAATTTAGCACGTCCGAAGTCCGATACAATTATTGAAATACCCAAAACTAAAAGAGATATTAACTCAAATTTAAATATTTATTTTGTTGCCCTTATTCATTTAATGATATAAAATGAAACGTGAGAATGAGGAAAACATGAAATTTAACTCAAACTTAATTTTAACAAAAAAAAAATCGGAGGAGATTTGAAAAAATAAAAATTCATATTCCTTTCAAGCTGAGTCCCACAAGTTAACTCCCAGTACGAAAGCCCACTACGAAAATAAAAAAGGCAACAAGGACTAAACGACATGAATTTTGGATTTTACGAGACATGTTGTCGCAATTTGTAGCCCTATTGAGTGGTTGTAATTTTCTAATAAATTGTTCGTTATTGGTTTCTATAATTAAATTATCTTTGCTACATTTCGTTCATTTATGTGTATCAGTAAGAATATATGAATGTAAACTTCAGGGAATATAAAAATAAGAGGGACGTCAAACATAAAATCATACAATGTAATAATTAGAGAATGGGAGGGTCATATAATGTTAAAAGTATGAAATTGAAATTGATTTGTCCAAACTAGATAGAATAATGATGTAAATAAATGTTTTCTGAGCAACCATAAGTTACGTAACACCTTAAACCTACCTCCTCAACCGTTCTGAATATTCTTGCAAACATATTAATAGATTTCGAAGAAATTTTTCATACTTAAAATATTTTATAATCACAAAGTTGCAAGATTTTAAAAAGTGATTATGGATTAGTTAATTTAATATACATAATACATGGTAGCGAAGTTGACTTAATCAAAACTTTTAAAATAAAAGTTGAAAGCATCTGCTAAAAGAAGATATTAACGCCGGTTTCTCAGGAAAAAAAGAGTGAGAGAAGCGGGCACTCGAATCGGTTAAGTACTGCATTGACAGGGGAGGTGTTTGAAAACTCTACCGATGAGTAAGAAGATCTACCCAAGAAAAGTAGGCCAGAACCTACATAAGCCTGCCAAAATGAGAGGGTGAATAGAGTAGAAGATACACAGTCCGTGCTTAGGATCTGGACTGGAATTTTTTCTAGACTGCTAAACGGTGAAGATAGTCAACATTCTACTGTTATTATATTTAACCTGGACGACGACGATAGCTAAGAATTCCGTCCACCTGACCTAGATGCAGTATGCCTAGCGATTGCTAATCTGAAATCGTATAAGAAAAAAAAATGCTGGTGCGGACGACTTACCAGCCGTATTGTTTAAATTAGCAGAATATGTATCGAAAAGCTTGTAAGATGAAAGTGTACCCGATCAATGAAACCTAGGCATAGTGTGTCCCATCTGCAGAAGAATTAACCCCCTTAACGTCGAATACAAAATTCAGTCTTCTATATTATGTGATCGCTAAAATCCTTTTGACATCGCTGTGGCTGGCACCAATCAGTGCAGTTTTAGTCCGGGTAAATCAACCGCCCGCCGCCGTTGAAATGTTCAAGCTCCGACGGATTTAAACAAAAAAAAAACTCAGGAATTCAATCCCAGATCGATACAAAACACCTCTTTAAAGTCGCGGATGATAGTGTGGCTAAAAACGAATTAAACAGAGCTATGTCATATGTCGGCAATTCGTCGTCCCTTCTAAAATTGTCCACTTATGCAGGTGACAATGGACAAATCTCGCTGCTCCGTCAGAGTCTATAGAAATACCCAAAGGCATAATATAATTTTTGAAGTACCCAAAGGCATAATATAATTTTTACGAATGCAGATCGAAAGTCAACACCACTCTGGTACAACCCATTAAATGTGTGTTAGTCCGTTAGACATAATCAGCAGAACAAAGCGGTTCCTCGTGAGCTAGTCGTATTTAATTGCTTTTTCTTCGGACTCAGAAGACATTTCAAAAGTAAAGCCCTATCTTATAAGAATAAAAAAACCTTGTACAACACCTTAAACATCCCACTCTTGCTGTACGTACGTGTAGAGTTTGATGAAAATTTTCTTTGGGGCTTGGAGAAAAAGATTCTTCGAGTGATATTTTGTGTGAAGAAAAAGATTTAACGACGGGCTTCATGGGCTTTACAGTGACTTTAACCTGTTGAAAAGCTAAAAAAAATAGCAGCTGAAATGGCTTGAACTCGTGGAGCTTATAGGCATCAATGCACCAGCACTGATGGTGTATATAGCAGAGGAAGACAGCTCAAGAGGTAGCGCACACAAGCTGAGGACCAACTTGCTGTGCGTAACTGGAGGCATCTTGCCATGGACACAGCTGGATTGAGAGCTGAGAATTTTAGTTAAGGCCATAATCCATCCTGGATTGTAATCAAAAGTTAAGTAAGAATGTAAATAAAGTCAACAAAAATGTATACTTAAGGTGAAGGTTATGTCCTTGCCCTTTCATATAAAATTAAAACTACCCTAGCAAATTAATCCTTTTCATTCTTTTTGATGTTGTCATAATCTGCTTTTATTATGTTGCTTATCAAAGGTGTGTTAATTATTCATAAACTTGCTTTGATGTTAACAATAACATTAATTAATAAAAGAAAAGAAAAATCCAATAACACAAGAAAAGAATTTTATTCAAACGATCACAGAACTGGACATTCCAGGAAGGATAACAATTCATCAAAGCACTTGACCTGACAAAAAGACTACTCCTGTTTACTTTTAACACCTCTAAAAAGTGTTTTTATATCAACAACAACTCACGCTGTGACTTTTATTAAATAGTGATCCAGAGAAAAAAAAACAAGAGCAGACAAAAGAATGCAGTTAGATGTATTTTTGGATGTCAGAGCAATATTTCCTTTGCTGTAAGAGGGAGGGATGGAATGAAGCATGAAGGGATGCATAATAATATCTCGCCGCTTTTCACACAAATCACCTGGTAACCGAATATTATTGAAGTTTTTTTTCTTGCAATTTGCTTCGTTTGATGTGTAAACTATTGAAATAGACTGTTAAGCGAATAACATTCCCCATCTCGCATCCATCCCTCAATCTCAGCATAAAAAATCCTTTACAAATTATTATCAATTAACCCTCCAAAACCCTTAATAATGAAATTATCCTTCAATCAAATAGTCCGCTATATGTACGTATTTATCGACTTGAAATTTCTAAACGGCGGTGCACACGCTGAACAAAGTGGCAAATTACGTATACTACTTTACTTACTTTGAACGCTACATTTCATTTATTTCTACCCTCTTTCGAGGTTAATATTGACATTTGAAGAAAAAATAAAAAGAAGTTTTTTTATACCCGAATTATATGCCCTCCATTACATAATGTATGAACTTTTACATCTTTTATTAAGTTCATCAATTCAACCATTTTATTAGTCAGATGGGATTGTCAACAACGCCCACCTCATCAGTAGATGTTTATCAAAGTTAATTCGAGAAGTGTGTCTTCTGATTGTTCGACGATTTTCGTGTTGCTGTGTTGTTGGAGTGTTGTAGGTACTCACAATTGTTTTCTGATCGAAATGAAAGATATAAATTTCATAGTCGATGCACGTTTTTTTCAGGACTTAAAAATGGGACTCAGATGAAAGCATCAGAAAGTGCAGCATTTTTATTAGATTTTCCTTTATTCAGGCGACGAAGTGGTTATTTATATGGAAGTATAGTAAATGTATTTGTACACATAGATCCCTAATGTTTTGAAAGCAGTCTTTTAAAAAACTTTTTTATTTTTGAATTGGTGTTTTTTTTCTCTGATTTGTTGATGCTTTTGAAATTGCCAAGGATTGAGAAATGAAAGCAAAATTTCCAATAATATACTCATTGTTGATGATGCAGTCATTTTGCAGCATGGGAGGTAGTATTTTGGAAAAAAAATGGAGTTTTATATGATTGGAAATATGTATAGGTATAAGAAAATAGTTTGAGGTCTTGCTCTTTGAACAATCAATTTTGAATTTGAGCTGAAAACAATGATTTTTTTCAGCTGTTTTCCATTTTATTCAAAAAACTTCCTGGCAAGGATTATTTCTGTTTTTATATTGTCAATCTATTTTAGAAGGTATCAAAAATTATCATTTCATTTGGGGTCTTTGTGAGGCACAAAGGCTCCCAAAGTTCTAAAAAAAACGATGCAGCAACATAATTGTTTGAAAACAGTTACTATATACTCTTTCCAACAAAGATTGTCAGTACACATCTTATGGGAAAGCTTTTTGCAAGCTTTTAACATGCAATAGACTTATGTAATACGCTGCAACCAATCTGAGATTCAAACATCATATTATTTTTCTATTACTGACAATTTTTTTAGAGAGAGTAAAGCTCCGATGTGGATGATTTTTTTTTGTTTATTGGTATTCAAAAACACTTTAACAGTTATGGGTTAAAAATTGACGCTCTTATCGGATTTTTTTAAAATCTTAACCATAAGATTTTTGTGAAAAAACATTTAAATAAAAAAAATTTTAATCAGCCATATTTGACTATTTTCAAAACATTTTTATTGAAAACATGTTTTGAAGAAGTTAAAAGGTTTTCCACAACTAAGCCATCGTCTTGGAGAGTTTAGATATCCAAGTCTCTAGACAATTTTTCGTTAATATTTCCAATTCGTTGAGATATTCTAACTTTTTACCTAACCAAAACATATTTTGATACAAAACGTTTAAATTTTATTAAATTAACTAGGCCAATTTTTTTATGTTTAAGGAAAATAACTAGTTCAGACAGGGGTCTATTATTACCTGTTCAGATGGAAGGGGTAACCAAGCGCGGATCCAGGGGTTGGGGGTTCATGGGGTCGTAACTCATAATCAAATTCTTTTTTTTTCACCATTTTTTTTTTAATGGTCTTAAATACAAAATATGTATTTGAAAAATTAAAATGTGTGAAAATCTTCAAACAGAGACTAATAAGAATTCGACTACAATTCGACGTGCTTGCTTTTCACAATCTTGAAAACCTAAAGATTTCAAATTTATATCAAGAAAATATTGTATGTCCATGCAAAATATTGCAACTTCTGTCATTGACTTTCTGTAGCCTGTTTCGATTAGAGCTCAAATTAAAATTAAAATAAAATATGTGCTTACTTGCCACTATTCGTCATTTACCTATGAATTTGTTCGACAAACTTAAAATGGAAACATTATTATTGGTCTATACTCTATAAAGTCTAGATTCTATAACATTCTAAGCCCTTTCAAGAAGGGTTGCTATTTTCACCGCTTCTTTGCATTAATAATTAAGTTTAAAATTAGTAATAAAATACAATCCAAAAGAGAGAGATAAAATCAGAGATATTTTAAATCAAACGGAGATTTTTGTAAAACAACAATGGGTTCCGATATTGGATACATAGTTGATGAACTTTGGTTTAAAAGGGCACAAAAGTTTGTCCTAAGCGCTTAAATTTTGATAAAACAGTAGTTTTTCACTTGTATACCTAACATTCGGGATGTGTTTCACGTTGTTGACGTGTATAAGCCCTCATAGTTTAATAAGCAATTTACTGAATGGGGATGTACAGTAGCGAGTAGGAATAGTTCAGAAACCATATGAACCCGCATTTGGGGTCCAATAGCCCTGAAAGCAGTTTATTACAACACGATTATGACTCAAAAGACACCAGACGGCTAATAGGAAACTTCTTAGAAGAGGACAACCTTCATATTTTGGGGTGGCTAAGGCATCTTCTGACCTGCTGTAGAAAATTAATAGGAAGTTGTATACCGGAAGGTTAGTGAGCTCAAACTTTCCATTTACTAAGCTGATGGAACATATAGAGACAGAATGGCACCAAATGTTTCTAAATTAATTCTTGTTTTTGATTGGCTCGAAGTTTAATAGGTTAAGTGCTGTTTTTGCTAATAAATGGTTCCCAACTTAACATTAATATGTTTAAATACACTATTTTGTTCAAAGAAATGATATTATCTGTTAATTTTCAAAATTTTTCACGTGTTAGCATTTTTTTCGCTTGGGTTAAAACTTACCTTTTGCACTAATTTTAGTATTATAATTTTTCGAAGCAGCAAATTTCACAAATGTATGCAAACCCCTGCTACTAAAAACTAGTTTTATGCAATCTTTGAACTTCGGATGCAAGATTTGTCTGGGGTTTGTAGTAAAAGGATTTTGTAAGTTATTTTAATTTCTCATTTATATGCTCATAGCTCATATAACAAACAAAAACTTTTTTTTTTTTATTCTTTTCGAGAAGCTAAAATGCATTTTCTATGAGTATTGACAAACTTAATACTTTTGCTACTAGCGCAATACATACGTGTAAATACGACCCTAAGGCAACACTGTTTAAACCCGAAACCCAAAATTGACTACTTTTTCTAGATAGAACAAAACAAAACCAAATAAATAAAACACTATGACTTTATTTGGGAAAAAGCATATAGCATAAAAAACCCAATTTATTCAACACGAAATAAAAACCTAGCCGAACTTGCCGGGTACAATGCTGATGTAAGACTAACAAATTCTATCAGAAATAAAAAGTATACAGTTTCTTTTGCCTGCACTTTCGTATAAGAGAATAGGTAAGAATACAAATATAAAATATAAAGGCGCAGTAGTTGCTTGCTGGATTTGCTGGTTTTTCCACATTGAATTAAAACTCGAACACTTGTGTTCGATACAGTCCCGACAAAAAGGGAACCTTTTTCCTCTAGGTGTCTGCTGGCTGCCGATTCTTATCGCTGATTGGTTGCTCTCCGCTTTGCTGCTTGCTATAGGTTAAAAGTCATTTCTTGCTATAATATAATGCTGTAACGAGACTGATAATTGGATTAAAGTAATTGTTTAAATAAGTTTTCACTAAGCCGAATGCACTTTCCAATCCTTATTCGATTGGTAGCACACATACTTTCTGAACTGGCCGTATTAGCTGTCCTGCTTCGGTCTGCAAAACTACAGACCTAACTATACCGTCTCTACTTTGAATTAGCTCACTGATTCTTCCCATTGCCCATTGTGCTGGTGGGAAGTTCTCGCTCTTTATAATCACTAGCTGACCTACTCTTAAACTCTCTTTCTCTCTGCGCCACTTTTTCCTCTCTTGTAAGGTTACCAAATACTCTTCTCGCCACCTTTCCCAGAAATGATCAAATATAACCTGCCTCTCTCTGAAAAGCTTCGTTCCCCCATTTCGTGATTCTCCTGCTGCCGAAAATGACGGCGGCAATACAATTGGCTCGCCTATCAAAAAATGACCTGGTGTCAACGCTTGCACGTCAGTGGGGTCGTCACTGAGAGGATGAATTGGACGGGAGTTTAATATACCTTCTATGCCAGTGAGCAATGTTAAAAATTGGTCACTTTCTAGCATACGCTGTCCCACTATACGCTTTAAATGATACTTCATTGATTTGACAGCGGCTTCATATATACCGCCCTGATGTGGTGCAGCAGGCACCATAAATATCCAGTCTGTACCCCTCATGTTGAGTTTGCTGAATAATTCATCCCTTTCCCATTCTTTCCAAGCTTGCTTGATTACCCTGGCTGCGCCAACAAATGACGTTCCATTGTCGCTATACATTCGCTGACAATGTCCTCGCCGACTAACAAATCGCTCATAACATGCTAAAAATGACAATGAAGACAAATCCCCAATCATATCAATGTGAACCGCTCTTGTCTTTAAGCACACAAAGATTGCTACCCAAACTTTCTTTGTGCTGATTCGCTTGCCGTATTTATCTGCAATCTTAATTGAAAAAGGCCCGGCATAATCAACCCCGGTATGTAAGAACGGTTTACCTGGCCGCACCCTATCCGCTGGCAATTCTGACATAAGTTGCTGTTCTAATCTATAGTTATATCGTACACAAGTTATACACTTGTGCAAATAACCTCTTAGCTCGCTACGCAATCGTGGTATCCAATATTCCTGCCGAATGAACTGCATCATTACCTGGCTGGCTCCGTGTTTCGTTGCTCGATGAGCATGATCGATCACCAACCATGCCAATCTTGAACCGCGTGGTATAATCGCTGGATGTCGCATATCGTATGCCTCTGCTGACCGATGTAGACGCCCTCCTACTCGCAGAATACCTTCGCCGTCAAAAACTGGTTTGAGAGCCTCAATCTTGCTACCCTCCGCTAATTCTCCATTCGCTTGAAGTGATGCCATGTCCTTGCCGTAAGCCTCTTTCTGGGCCTTCATGATGAGATACTTCAATCCCTTCTTTCGATCAATTGCTGTAAGTGTTGAAGGGGACGGACCTGCATTATACCTTGCTCGCTTGCCTCTTCGCCACAACTTGCGTTGCTTTGCCTTTACCCTAAGCTGATTTACATAATGAAATATATAGCCCAGAACCCCTGTCGCCTTCTCTAGGCTACATGCATATTCTTCTATTGGTACAATAGCTTGCTGTTCAGGTACCCACATACCCAAAGTTTCATTTGTTTGTGTAACTATACATACTTGCAGTTCATTTGCTGCAGCTGGTAATATTTCCCCAACTATTGGATTGACTGGCCAATTGGCTTCTTTCTGAATTAGCCATGATGGCCCATATAACCATAACTTGCTCTCAATTAACTCCGCCGGTAGCAACCCTCTACTAAGTAAATCGGCTGGATTTTCCTTAGTCCCGACATGACGCCAATTTCCTACACAAGTATTCATCTGAATCGATGATACTCGATTCCCGACATACGTCTTCATATCACGAGGTAACTTTTTCAACCAATGCAGTACCACCATTGAATCTGTCCAGAGTATATACTCGGCATTTACCCAATCCATTGCCCTAAGTAATTCTACCAATAGCCGCCCGAGTAGCTCAGCCGCAGCTAACTCTAGCCGAGGTATGGTGACACCCTTGTCTTTGAAGCAATCAACCTACTCGTAACCTTACCATTGGCTTGCTCTACCCTTGCATATAACACCGCCCCGTATGCCATTGTGGAAGCGTCGGAGAACCCATGTATTTGTACCTTAGCCGTGCCGCCTGTATTGAGCCATCGTGATATACGGAATTGCTCTAAGTGTTTTATCCCTTGCCAAAGCGCTTGCCATCTTTTCGCTATCTCAATCGGTACTTCCTGGTCCCAACCTAAACCAGTTCGCCATAAGTCTTGTATCATAATTTTGCCGATTATTATTACTGGCGCTATATATCCATTAGGATCATATAGCTGCGCAATATAGCTAAGCAGATTTCTTTTTGTTACCTTGCCAACTATCTCTGGTGATTTCACTTCGAATGTGAATTCATCTTGGTGAACTAGCCATTTTAAACCTAATACGGAAGCTTGCTCTCTGTTATCAAACACCATTGCCTCCTCCCTAGCCGATGGTAACTTGCCTGCTAGCCATTGGCTGTTTGATTTCCATTTACGAAGTTCAAACCCAGCGGTCTGTAATACCCTATCCAAACGCTTCGCCGTATATAACGCTTGCTGTTCGCTATCGCAACCCGATACACAATCATCCATGTAAAAATCGTTACATATGACTTGCTCTATGTCTGGATATAACTCACTAGAATCTCTGCCGCATTGAATTAAAGCTCGCACTGCATTATATGCTGAAGATGTCATACCATAGGTCACGACTGTTAGCCGATACTCTTGCAACTTGTCTCTGGGAGATTCTCGCCAGAATATTCTTTGGTAGTCCCATTGCTGCCTAGCTATCTTGACTTGCCGGAACATCATCTTGATGTCTGCGCTGAAAGCTATTTTATGCCTGCGGAAACGCATGACAATTTCAAATAAATCTCGCTGAAGTTTTTCTCCTAGCTGCTGTACTTCATTTAATGAAATACCTTTATCCGTTTTACAACTACAATCAAAAACCACCCTGAATTTCTTCGTCACACAATGGTGTGGTATGTAATACACTAATTCCCCTTGCCGAACTGGCTGATCCACTTTTACCATATTCCCAAGGCCTTCATACTCTCGCATAAAACTAATGTATTTTTCTCTCAGAGCAGAATCTCTTTCCAACTTTCTTTCTAACATAAAGAACCTTCTTAAGGCTATTGCCCTTGAATCTCCTATGTCCTGAATACCAGGCTTGATAGGAATCGTAACAATGAAGCGTCCTTCATTGTCACGCCTTGCCGTATTTATAAAATTGTCTTCTACCTCCTGCTCTTCTGCCGATCTGAACTTGCTGCACCCAACTTGATCCATCTCCCAAAGTTTTCTTACCAGACTATCCAGTTTATCTAATTCAGCACATTGCAATAAATGTGTACTTTCGTCTTGCCGTTCCGTCGTATCGAGAGAATTAACCCCGAACATAACTATGCCGTAACTTGTCTCAATGGCCGCCATTTCCCCTATCGTACGTGGTATCGAACATACCATTACTCTCGCAAAAAACTTTACCCCTAACAGTATATCAACCTTAGCTTGTCGCCAATAGGATGGATCAGCGAATGGGATTTCAAAACTTTCCTCCAATTGCTTCACATTGGATTGTGGAGTTATCAATGACCAACTTGCTTCTTTTGGCAATACCAAGAAATCTTCTTCAACGCATACCTCAGTATTGTACCATGGGACTATGCCTACCTTTACCTGCCTATGAATTTGCACGGCATTCCCCTCTATGCCGATAACTCTCTTCGGAGCTTGCCGTGTAAATATCTTAAACGTTTGCACCACTTGAAAAGGAATTAAATTCGGTTGAGCCCCTGAGTCTAACAGGGCTCGCACCGGTCCAACCAAACGACCATCGACGACCAACCTAACCAACATTGTTGGAATCAAAACCAAACTATCTGTAAAAGAAGCATTTAAATTAAAGACATTTAAATATGTTTCGAGCAAAGTTTTATTGGGTATCTGCACTTTTCGTCGCTTAGCTGGAATGGGTAATTGTCAATCACCCTTCCTCTTTACTTTCGCTGCTGCAACTGTGTTTGAAAGAGTTGCCTTGTGATTGGGGCACAATAAGCTGTTGTGCATGAGTCTGAAAGGACATCGTGGGCATGGAACCTGGAAGCACGCCTCACTGCTGTGCCCTCTCTTAAAACAATTTTCACATAGCACGTGCATACGCACAAAGCGAATTCTTGCTGCTTGACTTAGTTCTATGAATTGCCGGCAACGATACAGTTGATGCCCTTCGTTGCAAAGCTCACACCTATGCTGGATTCTTGCCGGTTTATTTTCATGTGTGACTTGCTGAATCAGAGGCTGTGCCCATGCTGAATGCTGTTGCTGTCTTGTCGTGTTAGCTTGCTGTGCTGTTCGCTCGTTACTAAATTTATCGTATCTTACTCTGGGTTCTGCCCTTGCTGCTGCTCCGCTCATGATAAAACTCGCTCTTACTTGCTGACTAGTCCCTGGCTGTGAACTTGCTGCTGCTTGCCGATCTAAAAATGCTAGCATCTCCTTGGCTGTAGGAGTCTCCGATTGGCGCTGCAGTTCCCATTGCCTAGCTGTATCAGCATCTAGCCGCTCGTGTAACATGTGGACGATAATCATGTCCCAGTGGTCCACTGGGATACCCTGAGCCTTGAGCTGCCGCATGGTTTCATGGGTGACATTAGATAATCTCTGAAGCTGATCTGCCCGCGGGACAACTGGCAGTGCTGGCAGGCTGAAAAATTGTTTCAGTAATTCACGGCAGGTTGGATATTTGCGGTCATAAAGCTCATTGAGCCTAGCCCAGGCTTCCAGATAATTACTATCGGTAAGTTGCCACTCTCCCATAGTCTGTGCTGCCTTGCCGACCAACGACCGTCTTAGGTGTTGGAATTTGAATGCTGGCGCTATCTGGTCGTTTGTATGTACCGCGGCTATGAAGCGATCGCGGAATCCCTGCCACTTAGTGAGGGAACCATCAAAATCCCCCCAGGTATTCTTAACTTCTTGCTGCGCTGGCATCTGGATTGACACTTCAATTGGCTGACTTGCTGCTCTGGACTCACTAGCTGATATTTGCTGCTCTTCGCTGCGCCTGACATCCGCCATCCGCTTGCGGATTTGCCATTTCGTGCGGAGGTATAACTCTTCAGCTACCGCTTGCTGTTCTTCTACGCTGCTTACATCGTTGGACTTGGCTGAAATCCACTTGATGTGGTTAGTGCTAAGCTGGCTCCAGACGTCCTCCAATCGCTCTAACCTAACTTGGAGATCGTCCAAGTCCTCCGGCTGTTCCCTGGATTGCTCCAAATAACTCGCAATCCGCTCCATTGCCTTAAGGCAGGTGGCGTGAATTTTATTATTCGCCATTACTATAAATAATAAATAGGAAACAAAGAAAACTTTCAGTATGACTATTGATATCCTAATGTAAGCCTGAGCGAATGTGCTGTGAGTTTTACGCAAAATACTTTGGTCGCTTTGCCGTGTAGGAACACTAATCGAAAATATATTCATTTTCAATTGAAATACACTTGACGCATAAAATCATCTTAGCCGATTATTTACTATCTCCAAGAGATAAATTTACTTTGCTGACTTGCCTCTTGAATCAAATTATTGATTATTTTGCTGACTAATAAATGCCTATTTATTACCTATGGGCGCTGATCTTCATCACTATCAAACTTGCTGCTAGAATCACCTCTTGCCGTACTGTATTGCTAACCAGCTTGGTTGCCATTATTATTTATTGCTATCTGTACTTTATTGTTTATTGAATTCAATTTTGAAATAAGCCGTAAGTAAATTTTCTTTCATTTACTTATTTCTTGCCGTAAATAATTTCTCCTTCCAATTATTTATTGTACTCGCTGTATAATAATTTTTCTTTTAAATTATTCACTTGCTTACTGCGTCGTAGCCACTACACTTGCCATCACTTGCCTGTTTTATTTTGAAACTATCTGTTTAAATGTCGCAATGCACTGCTTTACTATCGACTTTCTGATGGCTACGATCTCCGTTCCCTAACCGTGCGCACTGTTACTCCCTAATGTCTCGTCTGTGCTGTGTAAACGCAAACGCAAACGCAAAAATAAACGCAAAAAATATCCCCAATATGCCGCAAATATAACGCAAGAAAAATATCGCAATATAACGCAAAAAATAAACGCATACCCTACGATGATTCTTGTGACACACTGTACTTTACTCACGCAAGAGAAAGTCAGCGACGCATTGTACCTTTACCCCTTCCTACACACATGTATCTATCGAGACACACTACTACTTTGTCACAAAAATCACAGACACAGCACAGATTGAGACAACGCAAAACAAACCCAAAAGGAGAGAACAAAATGATGAAGACCACGCCGCCGCGCCGTTACTATGCCGTCATTTATTTATCAATGAATAAATATAAACTACCGAGGTGATTCACTTGCATGCCACTATACTCTTTTTTATGTACTCTACGTTATTTAATTTTATATTATCAACTTGCCGATAAATTTTATGATGCCGCCTACCACTCACAATTCACACATTAGCTCAATAAATATAGAGAAACTATTCTGTAATGGGTACTTACTTGTTTGTTTTTTTTTTTTAAACACCAAATACTTAGATTGCTTTTTAATTTATTATTGAATTTAATGCACTTTAATTACCGCAAAATTTAAACGATCCGAATATCAACAAATCTTTTGCGAGAGTAAACAAAACAACACAACCAGACCAACACTGCGCAGCTGCAACCAGAAATTCCACCCCTCTTTTTACTTCGGTATTTTTTCTTTTTTCTTTCTCCCTTTTTTTTTCTTTCTGACTTGCTGTGTGCGTGTGTGTATCTTGTTGCTGCCCTCAACTGCGAGAAATCGTTCTCGTCGTCTTTTCGTATTATTCTTTGTACTCATGTCTAGACATGAGACGCTTGCCGTGAAGAAATTTGTTTCTTCCCCTTATTTTTATCTCAACGGCTGGCTTGCAGAATCATGTCGCGACTCGCACATGACCAAAAAAAAATATAACACTAACAATACTAATACAAAACTATACATTACCATATAAGGGCTTACTGTAACGATGTTTCGTTTCTTCTGCTTCCTTTGTCAGGCTTCTTGCTGTATTGGAACTACGCCGCGTGTATAAAATAAATAAAA
Organism: Meliscaeva auricollis; assembly: GCA_948107695.1. Taxonomy (NCBI): domain Eukaryota; kingdom Metazoa; phylum Arthropoda; class Insecta; order Diptera; family Syrphidae; genus Meliscaeva; species Meliscaeva auricollis. Next base: position 14,672,359 of record OX403616.1, on the reverse strand, counting down.
ACACTATTCCGACCACGCACTAAAGGCTTTTTTTTACTTTAGGAATTTACTGATTGCCAGCCGGGCTTTTTATTCTCTAGAATGAACCGCGAACTGTATATCCATAGGCCGTTTGCCGCCATCCGACTCGTATGGACCAAATGTTTAAACCCGAAACCCAAAATTGACTACTTTTTCTAGATAGAACAAAACAAAACCAAATAAATAAAACACTATGACTTTATTTGGGAAAAAGCATATAGCATAAAAAACCCAATTTATTCAACACGAAATAAAAACCTAGCCGAACTTGCCGGGTACAATGCTGATGTAAGACTAACAAATTCTATCAGAAATAAAAAGTATACAGTTTCTTTTGCCTGCACTTTCGTATAAGAGAATAGGTAAGAATACAAATATAAAATATAAAGGCGCAGTAGTTGCTTGCTGGATTTGCTGGTTTTTCCACATTGAATTAAAACTCGAACACTTGTGTTCGATACAAACACTTTGCGATTTTCTCAATTTGTTGGGAAGTTTTTAGTTTTAACTGTTTTTCAAAACAATGTTTTTGACACTTATCTACCTACGTAAATAAAAGAAAACGAATCATTACAAAAGATTACGATAAGTCTTAAGCTCAACAAAATTTATTTTTTTTTTATTTTTTATTTTAAATTAAAAATATCAGAATTTCGAATCATCAAGTTCATATCAGCAGGGCCGCACCTTATATTTAATTACAACAGAAGCACCTTCCATTATTTGGTCCAGGATAAGAATATTTAGGTGCATTTCCACATACTCTATCACGAGCTCTCCAATTGTTTAGCCAACAATTTTGTTGACATGCAAGAACACTCTGTCCCATCATGCATGCCAAAACAACTAAAACAAGGAAGATGGATTTCATAGTTTGACTTTTTTACTGTTAGTACTAAAAACGAAGATACTTAAATGTTAAAAAAAAATTAAAATGACTCGTATTATATACTGAAAGTTTTGAGAAAACTCTACTATACGACTTAAACAGAATTGATGACTTTTGGTAGAACACTCACGAAAAAGTTTGTTTATTTATTTACAATTCATTGTTAAAAACAACAAAAGTGACATTTATGACATGAATTACAAGATCGCATTGTTTGTAATTAAACCACATGCATATTCTTTTAAGTAATGTAAGCAAATTAATTAGGTTAATTAAAAATGGTTGTTTGTTGACATTTTTTTTAAGTGGAAGGTAACAAGCCAGTCAACAAAATTGGGTTAGTAAATAAAAATAGGTGTGTTTTTTTAATAAAGCTATCCGCAGTACAGTGGGTATTAAAACGTATTACACAAACAACATTGAACTGCCTATGAAAGGAAATCTGATGTAAGGAGCTCTCTGCGTATGTGCCTCAAATGAAAATGGTAAGGTAGTTCCTCATAGCGATAATATAGTTCATCCGACGAATTCTATAATTCCTTTTTATTAATCAATCGCGGATAGAGTTTCTACCCGGGAGTTTCATATTGCGAATTCCATAAAAGATATGATTTTTTTGATTTTTAAAAGTAATAGGTCATTAAAATGTATAATTAATAAAAATAATAGTTCCTATGAATATGTTCAGTTCAGGATATGTTTTGCTTTCAGGTTTTTTTAATTTGTGATTTTGTGTGTTTGCTTGTTCAGAAATTGTTTGCCTTATTTATTTTGATTAGCATAAGCTTACTAAAATTCAGAACCAGAATTGTCGAAATAGAAACGGATTAGACAAATTTTGCAGATTATAAGATAAAGTAACAAAAAAAGGAGCTGGAAATACCCACACTGGTGCCCTTAGAAACTAGAGACCCCATGTGATTTTGGTATATTAAAAATATCACAAATTCAAGATCTGCGAAAATCTAGGTAATTTTTTAGTATTTATTGAAGCTAAGATTTGATCTGTGCCGTTTGTTCTTGAGGTATTTGAGTTTCGAACAATTTAATAGATTTATTTTTGTAACAGATTTGTTGGCCTTAGGTCAGTGCTGGAAGGCAGGTACCGCTGTACCTCATCGTAGGGGTGTATTCTTGACCTTTCTTTAAAAAAACCATTACAAAAAAACTATCTCACCAGGCTTAAGCATCTATAGCTATAATACAGTTAAATTGTGTTTTTACCAGGAATATTTTAGGTTAGTTTTGATTTCTTTCATACTTTATGTTTTTGGGGTTGCTGAATCCGAATATTAGGTTTGCCAACAAAATTTGGTGACGCAACATGTTGAAAAATGCAAAAAACTGCCAAATTTTAAACGATTTTGCAGTTTTCGGTAGGTTTTACCACGAAGGATAAGGTAGTAACAATTATGTACCTAAAGGTTCAAGAAAACTAAATTTGCCAAATTTTGAGCCCAAAATTGTCTACGTAGCCATAATATCATGTAATTTTATGTTGCATATCTTTAATCTTTATCAATTTTTGAGACCTCAAAAATATTTAGTAGGATGTAATAATATCTATAGTTTTTATTTTGGCCCAGAAACATTAATTTTAATTCTGAAATTTTGTCTTAAATGTTCACAACAATGCCCTTAGTGATATCTGAAAAAAAACCAACAAACATCTAACATGTATGGCCCATCATCCAAAAAAAAAACCAGCGCGATCTTGCATTTTTCGCATTTGACTTGGTAGGTTATTGTGCTGAAGATGTTGTTTTATTGTCAAATTGACAAAACATATCAATTTGACAATAGTTATATAATAATAGATATCCTAATAGAAAATAAAATGCAAATACAAAGCTTCGAAATTACATATAAATCATCTCTACCAATTTTGAAAACAATCCGTTTCCGAGTTTGGGCAGTGGAAATGTGTACAAATGGACGCACGGATGCACAGACGCAAAGGCCGACGAACGGCATGACGAAAACCACTTTTTCAGTCTTCTCCGTCATTGTAATGTTGGTTTCAATTAAAACCTCAATTATTTTCTTTTGACATGAAACCAACACTTGCCCTATAGAGCAAGTAAAAAATAACACATATCGGCTATCAACAGTAAATTTATAGTCATTTAATCATGAATATGGATATTTCATTTCTTATACTTTGAAATTCAAATAATAAAGTGTAATACAGAAAAACGATTTTGATTAAAATAAAATGCACGACTGGGTCGCACGTACTTTCTCTTGAAGATAAATTTACTGTTTATGCTAAGCCCTTTTAATTAAAAATTTGTAAATGCAGTTTTAGAAAAAAAAAAAACAATTAAGAAAGCATAAAATTCGGTTTTCAAATGACTAAAACAGCTTCTTAAATGAATATAACCTCAAAACAAAGTACCCAATTTGATTTCTTCTATAATGATACATTTAATAAAAAAAAAATTGGAAAATCGTTAGAGCCGTTTTCTAAAAAAACTAGTTTTTTTATATAAAATTTTGCAAGAATTAAAAAAAAAAATTGGTACACCATTTTTAAGATATTATTTATCAACATTTAAAAACTAAATTTTGAAAAAAAAACATTGAATAGCTTTCGAAAAAATGATTTTTCAAAAGAAAAAATTTCAAACTTTTTTTAAAAATCCAAAAAAATAACTTTCGAATTTTTTTTTTACTAAATATTATAACGGCAATTAAAAGCATTCATGCAAAAAAATGGTTGAAATTGATTGAGTCATGAAGGAGAAAATCAGAATTTTAAAAAACGGTTCTATGGCAGTTACCGTTAGTAACCGTTTAAAAAAAATGGTTTCCATTTGAAGATAGACCTTATCCAAAAAACTGACTAATAATATATAGTAAAATAATATTTAGTAAAAAATAGTTTTTTTTTAAACGGCTCTTACGATTTTCAAATTTTTTTTTTCTGAAAATGTATCATTATAGAAGAAATCGATTGTATATTTCTTTTTGAGTTAAAATTCATTTAAAAAGCTGTTTAGGTCATTTGAAAATCGAATTTTATCCTTTTTTCATTAATTTTTTAAAACTGCCATTTAAAATTTTTTTTATTAAAAAGGCTTAGCGTATACATATAGTAACTTTATCTATAAGAGCAAGTACGTGCGACCCAGTCGTGCATTTTATTTTTGTACGCCCGGGCTAAGTTGGAAAAAAAAAACGAAAATACTTTGCAGCATTGCAAATGAAATGTCATAAAAATGAAAAAAATGTTTCCAATATACAAAATGAAATAAACAAAAAAATAAATAACAAAAATCTTTTTCTGATTTGTTGAATTGTTTGAATTTCGTGTTTTAGTAAATTCAATCACATATTTATAAGGAAATTTTAGAGCATTAAATGCACACATTCTAAAATTTAAATAAAATAATTTCTAAGAGTTAAGAAAAGTAAACAATTTAATTTTTTTTTCTACACCAAACGCCATCTTTGTGTTTTTATGTTCATACAATTAATCCATAATTTTGGTGTTTTTTTGTTTGTTTCAATTTAGCCCGTGCGTACAAAAAAACACACCTATAATGTGGTGCTAAGATCTTGATCACTTTAAGCAAGTGAAAATAAGTTGTGTAGTTTATAAAATAAATCATAAAACAAAATGGCGGAAGCTAGCGAAACTTTTTATTTTCTTGTCTGAAAGGTAAGAACAGTGCAAAAATTCAGATATTACTTTTCAGCACTAATAAATATAAAACAATAAACAGAATTCAAAAATGAGATAGCTTAAATGTTTGAAATACATATATATATGGTACAAATAAAATGTCATCCTTCAATTTTTATTTTAGTCTTTTGATCAGCTTTTTGGTTATAATATGTGCGACTGTTAAAACTGAAGTTACAATTTATTAAAGCCACCCATGTCTACGAGTTCTGTTTAGTCGATTATTTGGCAAAATGTTCAGCGATTTGGCCAAATCTATGTTTTTCAACTTTGTCAAAATGGTGACAAAAAGGGAGAGAGATAATAAAATAACAAAGGTTTTACTTACGCAACAAAGAAATATTATCACAATGTTCTACGGCTGATTCACATAAAAATAACTCAAAATTTCGCTTCAATTTACCATTTATTATTATTTTTTTAAATTGTTTTCGTTGAATTTTTTACACAATATACGTTTAGTTAAATACGTTTTAAGTTTGAAATTGTTTTTTTTTTCTATAACTACGTTCTGACTAGATCCACGCTCTCAATTTCTTAAAGATTTTAAAAACTATTTACAAAATTAGAATAATTATTATTTTAAAAACACATTTTTATATATACATCTTTGATGTTGTTCTTGAAAACTAATACTATTATGTCATATACATCTTTGTATCACCAACAATATCCACATCACTGCCATCGTCATCCGAATTGTCATCACTTGTTAAGTCCTGGTCTGGGTGTCCACTCATCATAATACTATCACCCGACGAGGCTGATATTGTTCTTAACATTTTCAAATGCTGGTGATGCTGCGAACGTTGATGATGATGATGGCCAGTTGCAGTATTTGACGATGACGTCGTCGTATTCGAGCCATAACCTGGGTAACCTTTCTCCAAATCACAAGACAAAGTCGAAGATGCTGCTGTTGTCGTGGCCGCATGGGAGGAGTTGTTGCCGTTGCTAGTCTTTTCGGTTGTTTCCGAACGTGAAAAGTCAACGGGTTCTGGAATTGTATAATAAAATTTGTCCAAATTAATTTAAAATATCGTCGTGTTGGCCTTTGTTGTTTTCAAGACAAAGAAATGCACACAAAATGCATTAAAATCAGAGAAAGAGAGGGTTTTCTTCAAAGTAAACTTTTCTTAATTGAATTCTGAAATTTGAAAGGCCAAGAAAATTTCAAACAACTTTCAAGAAATTCCCCTACCACTTTCAATTAGAAAGTTCTTCAAGTATAGTGAAAGAAGAAAGTATATAAAGTTTTAGGAGTTGTTCCTTACCATTATTAGCATCCCTGCGACGCAATTGCTTTTTGTGTTTCATTCGGCGATTTTGAAACCACGTCTTGACTTGAGTTTCACTCAAACCCAGCGCCGTAGCCAGTTCTACTCGTTCGGGCGTCGAAAGATATCTTTGCGCTTCGAAACGTTTTTCCAAACCCGACAATTGTGGATCACTGAAGACAGTACGTGCCTTACGTCTACGGCAGTGCCTAAGTGCATTCACACCCATTCCGATGCCAAGTGCCAATTCGGGGACACCACATCCTGCACCACCGAAAAGATGACCACCTCCGAAAAGACCTGCTGGATGGATAGTAATTTCAATCAAATTGGTTGGTCTGAGAAAAAGTTATTTATGTGTGTTTCAATTAAAAACCAACAAAAAGGCAAAACTTTTCGATAAATCGATTAAATTATGGTTGTAACGCCCCCCGTGATGGTGAATATATTTTGTTTTTGAAAATACTTTTTTAACTTAATTAACACTAAAAAGGATGTTTAAAGTGTTTGGGCATATTCAATAAAGTATTACTGGGATGGGGGTAAACCTATTTATTGATGGTCAATTCCATACATGAAATAGTGTCATACTTTATTACCTTGAGATAGAAAGTATGGATCCACGGATTTATATGCTCCGGATGATGGTGACAAGTAGCCAAGTGTCATTTGAAGAAATCCATGATCACTGTATGCTGAATTTGGATATAAAATACCAGAACTTGGCGGATGGTTGCCATTGAAGTTGGGTGGTTGGATGTTAGATGGCAGTTGTGGTTGTTGTTGCTGTTGAGTTGGAGGTGGTGGAAGACGATCGGAAATTTTAAATCTGAAAAGGAAGAACTTTTATTAAACATTAAAAAAATAAATATTTTTTCCTAAAAATAAGGTAGAGGAGGTTCTTTAAATATTATAATACTGAAAATTAAATAGAAGCGTTTAAGAACAGCCGTTATGAAATTTTGGATGCCTCGCTGGCTGCATGCTAACCTTATGACGTCATCCAGATACAGGTCCCTTAGTTATTTCATTCCAAATAATATTAAAATAATAATTAAAAGAAAATTAGAAGAATTTAGTCACTTCTTTGGACGATTTTATTTTTATCGTACAGTGCTCCGAAATACCAAGTATTTTCCTTCTTTTAACAGAACTTCTAGGTTTGAATGGTTTTGAAATCGATGAACTCATCGAAAAGCTTTGTTTGATTTTGATTTAAAACAGGAACAATCATTTCAAATTCGAGTACTGTATAGACACGAACTACTCTACTTGATGGATGTGTAGGTGGAGATGGTCATTTATTTTCGATTTGGATCTTACCCCAAACGTCATTTCAGTACAAAGAGAAAAAAACCATATTTATGAAAAAAAAAATCCATTTCTTGTCCATGCAAATATTATTGCCAGGGGTGGCTTGAAAGAAAATTGTGAATTAAAATAGAAACAAATTGAGAACTAAATTGGTAATCCCAAACTTTCCCGTTCCCGTTAAGTATTCCGTTCCTTGGATGTATCGTAAAAGACGTTGGTTGTCATTAAGTATATAACTCGTTTGCGAAGAACATATTTAAGGAATTTAATTGTAGGGTTGAAATTTTTACACTGAACGAAAATGTCTGATGAAATAGAATAGGAAAATTAGGAGGAGTAAGGAGGATGTGATGGTTTATCACGCTGAAGAATTTATGCATGTTTTTTTTATTATCTTAAATCTAATGAACATTATCAGATGATTTTATGATTTTTTTTAATGCTTATCTTATAATTTTCACAGAGTTCTTTGCCATACAAAGAACACCCTTTCACCAAAAATATATCAATGGACTCTTCTGATCCTGTATTCTCATAAATAATAATAATTTTAATGAAATTTACGCTAATATTTTACTTTTTGCAGTAGATATATATATTTTTACTTGCGATATGGGTACCATATATCCAGTTATGCATTCGTACAAAAAAAAAGTTGAGATAACAATCAAACATGACATTACGATGATAGAGAATGAGTAAAAAGTGGGTCCGACAATTCTGTCTGCCTGTCTGTATGTATCAGAGGCCACAGCCTAAACTGATGCGGGTCAATTTACTTCAAACTTGGTATGTGGCGTATTTGGAGACTATCCCCAGACGTTTTTTTAGTTTTTTTTTACCAAAAACAACGGTACCTGTAATATACCGTTTTTAGAAAAGCTCATTTCTCTCAAAAATGGTTCCTACGATTTTGATTAAAAAAATCATAGTCATTTTTTTGATTAAAGTCTATCTTTAAATGAAAACCATTTTTTTTCAAAAAACGTTATTAACGATACCTGCCATAGAACCGTTTTTTAAATTCTTCTCCTTCATTACTAAATCAATTTCAGTCATTTTTACATGAATGCTTTTAAGTTGCCGTAATAACATTTAATAAAAAAAATTCGAAAAAGTTTGAAATTTTTTTTTTTGAAAAATCATAAAATAATATCTTAAAAATGGCGTACCAATTTATTTTTATAAAAGTCCTTGCTATATTTTATATAGAAAAAAATATTTTTTTTACAAAATGGCTCTAACGATTTTCAATTTTTTTTTCTAAAAATGTATCATTATAGAATAAATCAGATTGCATACTTCGTTTTCAGGTTAAATTCATTTAAGAAGCTGTTTTAGTCATTTGAAAATCGAATTTTATGCTTTTTATTATTTTTTTTTTTTTTTCTAAAACTGCAATTACAATTTTTTTACTGTGAAACATTTAAAAGTAAACCTGTACGGAGAATTTTTGGATTTAGAGTATTTAAACGTACCTACTAAAAAATTTTATATACCTTGTTTTTCGAAAATACTATCTATTAGGAGTTATTAAAATAAAAAATCTATCCTAACGATTTTTAAAAATACACAGAAAAAAATCGAACACATAAAATGTGGTGTGTACCACCTAAAAACGATAAAGTTTCTAACGATTTTTAAAAATACACAGAGAAAAATCGACCACATAAAATGTGATGTTTACCACCTAAAAACGATAAAGTTTCTCTATGGTTTTTATCCCTTAATTTTAGTAAAAAACCATATTAAACAAAATTTAAAAAAAAGAAAAAAAACGGTTCATACGGTCGAATATGAGTTTCTAGAATACTACATATATGAAAGAGTAACGATAGTTTTGATTTAAGTGGCCAACTGCAAAAATATGTGAAAATCTTATTGAAATTTTAATAAGATTTTCTTCATGAAATCAAGAAGGTTTCTCTATGAAAATATGTTAGTATTCACTCGTTTTAAAAAATTTTTTTGGTAAAACAGCTCAATATCTTCTTGTTATCAGGTGGTACATTTTTTTCTGTGTAATTTTGCCAAAATAAAATAAAATGTCGTATATTTCGTATGTAGGTCAAATTCATTCACCAAGCTATTTTAGTTACATTAAAATCGAATTGTATGTATGTTTTTTACTGGCCCTATAGTAATGTTGGTTTTAATCAAAACCAACATTACGATGATGGAGAAGGCCAAAAAAGTGGTTGTCGTCATGAAGTCCGTCGGTCTGTGCATCTGTTCGTCTGTTCTTCTGTTCGTCTGTTCGTCTGTTCGTCTGTTCGTCTGTTCGTCTGTTCGTCTGTTCGTCTGTTCGTCTGTTCGTCTGTTCGTATGTTCGTCTGTTCGTCTGTTCGTCTGTTCTTCTGTTCGTCTGTTCGTCTATTCGTGTGTTCGTCTGTGCGTCCATCTGTACAGAGAGCCACAGCCTAAATGGGTTGACGGATTTGCATGAAATTCGATACAGATTACTTTTTTGTAATTTCCAAGGTTATTTTTTTTTTGTTTTTGAATATCTCGATTAGAACGAATACCTCCCATATAACGATTTTTTTTTGTTTTTGAATATCTCGATTAGAACGAATACCTCCCATATAACGATTTCGAGTTATTGGACTTTTCTCAAAAACGGCTTGAACGATTTTGATTAGACTTGGTGTATTATTTGTTATAATTGATTGCAACAATACTGCATTTTTAGTTTTTCTCAAAAAATTCGAATAACGGAAATATGATCACACGTTTTTTGAGAAATTTTCCATAATTTTTAGTTATTTTCGAATATATCATTAGTGGCTCTACCGATTTGGTTTAAAATTTGTCAACAGGTTCTTTTTGTGATTTTGTATATTGTGTATTTAATTTTTCAAAATAAATATATAATTTTTTTTTTTTTTTTCACAATCAATGATATATCTGGCACACATAGATATAATAACCCAGCGCAAAAGACTTATTACATGATTAAACCATCCGTAGATCAAGAGGGCAAAGGTTGGGAATTGAATTCAGACTTTCAGGGTGATAGTCAACGCGCTAACCATTACCATAACCATAGAAAATCCTATCAAGCGTTTTGTGTTTGATTATCTAATTGGACCATATTAAAACTGAAAAATCAACCGTTGACCAAATTGACCAAATCCAATTCCATTTTTGACTCATCCATTTTAATACAACAATATTTGGATAAAGTTAAAAACACCTCAAAAACTATAAAAGCTAAAAATTTTTAAAAAAAATTCAAATCTACCTGTAATCATAAGGTTCTACCAAGTTTCAGAATTTTAAATCTAAGGCCCATTTCACACGTAGCCGTAAACCGGCTACACGGGCCGGTTAGGTAGTTCCTGGGAACACATTCTTATGGACGCTTTCACACAAACAAATGAACAAAATTTTTGCCAGGGACCGGCTTACCGGCCCGTTGAGCCGGTCGCCGGCTACGTGAGAAATGGGCCTAATAGTTCAGCTCAAATTAAATATTGACTGTTCAAAGAGCAAAAACATTTGCTCTTTCCTTAAGAAACTTCAACTGATGGGAGGCACGAGTAAGAATTAAGTTAAAGGCCTGAAACTTGGAGAATATTTATTTCCAACCACATAAGCCTCTTCGAGCTTATAAGTGGAGTACTTTCGGGTTAACCCGACATTAAAAACCAGCGGGGTTGCAATAAAATACAAAACCAGAACCAAAGAAAATAGTTAAGTTAAAAAAAAAAACAGCTTTGGGGCCTTAAGCATTTTTCCTTGGTGATGCTTTGCCACTTCAAAGGATGCCTTTTGCCAGCCAATACCCGGATTGCATTTGCCATGGGCAAACCACTTCTTAATGTTTAGAGTTCCTATTTGTATTGGATTTGACATTCAGGCAGCTGCAATGGCAAATTATCTTAACCAGGGAGACTTTTTCACAACACTTTTTTCAATTTAATTATTTAAAATACAAATAATCGAGGTATCACGTTGAAATATACTTAAAAATGAAGATAATAAGATAAATAAATTAAAGTGATATACAGAAAGTTTAAACTATTTAAAATCTAAGCTTGAGGTCATTTTCAAAATCATAGCAAATGCTCCCCCTCCAACCCTGATATTTATTTGCACTGTTTGACCTGGTTGATTCTTAAGCTCCGACGGATAATACGAAGTTTGAAATTTGATGAAATTAATGAGTTTACACGATGCCTATAAAAAGGAGCACAAAAAACAACTTCCAATTATACACACTCGTTCAGTGTGAGCGTCAAGACAGCACATGACTTGAGGCTTTCCCGATGGGTCTGAAGATACTCTTAGCTTAAGATGTAAAATTTTTTTATGAGTTATTTAATGAGTTAGACCATAATGCAAATGTACAAATATTTTGTTGTGCGATCCTAAACCGAAAAATGAACTTATTTTCTCCCAACAATTTTCTGTGAATTAAACAAATAAAAATACCTATGATTTTGTATTATCCTTTGGTATTCCTCTTCCTCCCGATGGTGATGATGATGATTCTGGTGATGCCCTGAAGATGCCAATGCCGCTGCCGCCGCCGCTGCCGTAGCCAAAGATTCTTTCGGTTTTTCATTTTCACCGATTTTTCCACTCAAAATTGCCGCCGCTGCAACCGAAGTCTTCAAACCAAGTTTTTCTGCACTACTAGCACTTTTAGTATCACAATTAACGGTATTATTATTATTATTATTATTATTATTGTTGTTATTGTTTAAATTATTTTGACACAAAATATGATCGATTGAAAATGGTGTTTTTGCAACTAAAGTCCCTTGTTTATTGTTACTATGGTCACTTAATTGTATCGACATTATTAATTTATTTGAGAAAAATATATGAGAATTATACCGGACAAAAACCGTTAAACTCAAACCGACTATCGACTATCGACTTTGCGACACCACACTCGTTGACGGTTGAAATGAGTTTGAATTTACCCATCAACATCATCATCAGGCAGGAATATTATTTCATAATCGTCATGTTGATCATCATCATCATCGTCGTCGTCCTTCGATATGGAGAAACAGTCATTTCTCATCCCTTGCGTCAGTTTAGAGCATCCCTTATTTTGCTGAAGCTTTTGCTATGGAAACAATTCGACTCACATAGGCGAGGGAGGGTTGTGAAATTTCTCAGAATTCAGAACACACCCCTTGGATTTTCTTATGTACTTACTATTAAAAGTGGGTCCTTGTGTATTTCCCCCTCGTTCACTCTTTCTTTCGTCAAGGATATAAGGATTCAGATTCATGGTAAAGCAAATATACGAAGAAATTTACTTGGTAAAACCAACCGAAATGACTTAAGTGGGTTTTCAACAAATTCATTTAAGAGATTTTATATGAATTATGTTGTCATATAATTTTTTTTTTTACACCGTGGCGTGGGTGGATGCTATGTTGGTGATGCATATCCCTTAAAGGGTATGGTGGAAAATGCATTTATGTATATAAAAGTACTCTTTATTAATACATGGTGTGTAAGCTCTGAATAAAAATTCCATTTAATGTTGCAATCATAAAGTTATTTTCGCAAACAGGAAGGCATTATAATGTTCACAAACCACACCAACGCAGTTTATATATACAAGCAAAAGTAAAAAGGCAAAACTGCTGTTGTGTGTTCAACCAGAAAAACCACATAAGTGCGCGCATATTCTGGAAAATCTGGGTCTTTTCATTTTCATAAGTGCACAAGTTTTTGCCAGCGGGGGATCTGACTAATTTAAATAATTTTATACCACAATAATTAATATTGTAATTAATTTATTGTTCGATGAGCACGCTAATTGACAAAAGCTTAAAATACCATTACTTTTGAAAGAGAGGTTATATTCTGGGATATCGATTGGAATACATACTGTGCCATCAGGGACCAGGTATTGTATAGCTACATAATATGAAAACTTAAACTTGTATGTGGATATTTTTCTTTAGGAACTTAATTATTTAAACCTAATAAATATTTAATGCTTGAGCTCTTTGAAGCTAGACCTATGTTATTTAGTCCAGTTTGGGAAATATCGATATTATTGTTATGTTAACATTAAGGACAATAGGTAATTTATAGTTTATGAAGGTGTCTTCCTGATATATATTTTTTTTTTTGAGAAAAAATCCTCCAAATTGACTGATCGCAGGATATCGGAATCAGAAAAAAAAAAGAAATTAAACTCCACCTAAAATTCTGTTTATTTCTATCACTTTAAGAAATAGCCCAGAACAGATATGAAATTTAGTATGGAGAAGGTCAAAATAATCAATTCATGAATTTGTATGACTGATATTGATTGAGTCACCCTCTATAACAGACCCAAAGTCCCCAAAATCCCCCAATTGTTTTTTTTTTATTGCATGTAAAGAGGTAGAATAAAGGGCGGTATGAAGGTTTATCAAGCCACAGAATTTATGTTAATACAACCCAGCCATATTGATAAAGACCAAAATTAACTCGACTACATTAAAAAAAAGTTATAATCATTTTTATGCAACTGGTGCTAAAACAGCCTCTTAAAATAATGGTAGATTAAAAAAAAATTAGAAGAATAAATCGCTTTCACTGATGATATGCATTTAGTGTTTTGTAATCTTGATTCGAATGAAACACCGGATAATTTGTACTAATTTTTTTAATCTACCATTATTTAACAGGGCGTTTTAGCACTTGTTGCACAATGTTCTTTACCATCAAAGTAACACCCTTTCATATAAAATATTTGGATGGACTGTTCTGATCCTTGATTCTCATGAATCAACCAAATCGAAGAGAGATTTTTCACTTGTTGCACCGAAATTATATTTATTATTGCATAAAAATGGCAATAACTTTTCTTAATGTGATCATATTATTATTAGATTATTAGATCCAGCATTAAAAAATCCCTTCAAATCATTCTTTTTAAAGCTTGGTTGTATTAACATAAATTCTTTGGCTTTACAACCCCCACTTTTCCCCCTCTTTAAATGCAGTTTTAAAAAGACCCAATGGGGGATTTGGGGGACTTCTTCTGTTGTTAACATTCTGCATCGATACCAATCAACAAAATTTTTGGTTTAATTTTTTGACCCTAGACTCTACCGTTCCTCGTCTTAAAGAATTATTCTTTAAGAACAATTATTGTTGCCATTTATTTCGCGAACAGAAAGAATTTGGCTGCAAAAAAGTTTTTGCTTGTACAATCCAATGAATTTAAACTGTAAATAATATATAGCGGTAGTTATGCTTTAGCTTAATAAATAGCATTCAATCAATTGATTTGATCGATTTATTTAATAAAAAATATGGGATTGCACGATATTGAGAAATAGATCAATACTTTACAAACGATACAAAAGATGACATCAAAATGTTTCATGTGCAAAATTTTTCTTTCGATGATATTTGTATGGACTTGATTAAAGTTGATTTTCATTAAAAATTAAACGTTAAATTTGAAGAACAATAACATTTTTTTTCGGGGGTACATCAAAATAATAATTACTAGCGCTGGGATTTTCATGCACGGAAATATGCGCTTAAGATAGGCCTTTAAAATAGAAATATGCACTTGAAAAAAACATTATTGTGCTTTTTATTTCAAATTCAATTCAGTCTTTTATAAAAATAAAGAGAGCTTCAAAGTAAAAAAAAAATTCAGTTTTTGGTACATTATTATCTATTGAAAGAAGGAAGTGGGCACCGAATAAGCGCGAAAAAGGCAGAATACCTATGCTGCCCATTTTCTGATCCACACAGGCCTATTTCTGACATTTATTTGAATGGAGTAGTGCTTCCCAAGTGTGAAAAGTTCAAATATCTAGGGTCTATGATAAATAAGGAAGCTACTTGTGATGACGATATCGGTCATCGCGTAAGCGTAGGGTGGATGAAGTGGCGGGAAAACTCTGCTATCTTCTGTGATCAAAAAATGCCCCCTAAGCTGAAAGGAAGGCTCTACACCGCAGTTGTGCGTCCAGCACTCACATACGGTTCACAAAGTTGGACAATGTACAAAAAGTATGAGAGTAATGCTGGCCTTACACGACACAATAATATTGCGCAATACTCAGTATTGTGCAATAATATTGACCGTGTAAAGGCTGTATTGCACAATATTTTCGGTTTGCACATTATATTGAATGGTACTAAAAAAGTTTTTCTGGATTTTTTACTCAATATTTTTCGTTTCCCCAACGAGGCAGATACAGAATAAGCAAAGAGATTTCGAAATATTGCGCAGTAATATAGACTCGTGTATGGAGGACCCTTTTTCGCACAATATTTTTGGCAGATCACCAGTGTGAAGCAGATACGTAGGACAGTTATGACCCCCTTTGCATCGAGATCATTACAGCGTCGATAAAAAGGAAGAATTATCTATTGAATTATTATCAAAAAAAAAAAAAAAAAAAAAAATGTGTTCAATTTTTCTTTCACACTATTTTTTGAAATCATTAAAAGAACCTGTTGTTGATCGGTTGAGCCAGTAAAGATATATACAGACATAACTAACAATTATGGCGATTTTCGCAAAAAGCATATTCATATTTACCTTATTCGAATTTTTTGAGAAAAACCAATGGGAGGTATACGTTATAATAGATATATTCAAAAACAAACAAAAAATCACCTTTGAAATTACAAAAAAGGATTCTGTACCAAATTTCAAGCAAATCCGTCAACGCGTTTAGGCTGTGGCTCTCTGTACAGCTGGACGCACAGCCGAACAGACGCATAGACCGACCTACGGCATGTCGTTATGTTGGTTTTGATTAAAACCTCGATTATTTTTTTTGACACGAAACCAATACTTGCCCTATAGAGCAATTAAAAACAGTAAATATTTTCTTTAAAAAAAGAAAAATATGTAACAAATACATGCATAAATTTTTCATAAGTTTCACTAAATAAATAAGGAAACTTTCTTTAAAGTCTTAGGGCCAATTTGTTTAGGGCGGGTTAAGTTTCTAGCATAATTTTTAGAGGTTCTAGTTAAATGAATCAACTTAAAGAGAAAAGAATTTCTTTGAGTGGACATTCGACGATTTACAATTTGGAATAATCATGGATTAAAGATGATCAAAGATAAAAAAATTGTCCCTTAAAACACGAAACTTTGGCCTTTAAAAAGACTAGTATATAAAACTTTTCAAAGCCATGCTCATGCAGGTGGAAGAAAAATAAAACAAAAATACAGTGATTTTGTTCAAATAACAGAATTTAAATTTTAATTTGGTTTGAACACTATCATTGGATTTAGATTTGTTTTTTTTTCTCCCGTCTGTATGCGTTCAATTGTAATATCAAGCATGGCTGTAGAAAGTTTTATAACTTTTTGAAAATTCTAGAAATAGTGCCAAATTTTAAAAAGATAAACTAGTGTCGACTAATAAAATGTTTTTATTAAAACTTTACTATACTCAGTGGTAGTATATTGGTGCATTCAATGGGCTCTGTTTCTGATGATGTCCGGTATTTTTGAACCTTGTTCCGATATTATGAAATCATGTACTAGTAATAAGCTTTAATTTGAGATACATTTCAATTTGTTGGATTTTTCCTACAAATTTGCCCATCAAAATTCCCCATTTGATGTTTTAATTCATTAAAACATTTATCGAAGCAGTATACTTTATTGAATGCAATGTTGCATATTAATAAAAAAAATTAATCCCCTTCCCTTTGGCTGAACCGCCCTTCGTTTTGTACCCTTTGCTAGTAGAGAAAAAGTAATCAGGCTTCAGCTTGAAATTTCGAGCATTTTATTTCAATCAAAGACCCTTGGCTCTTTGAACTAGCACCATAGAAGTTAAATGGCAGCAAAGTTCCCAGAAATAGTTAGTTTTTTCATGTCTCGACATCAAAAAGTAATTAAAAACAATACAAATTACTATATACTTTGTATTTTATATCTGGTTGCCACCAGACTTTTGCATTGACTTTCTTCATCTTTTATTGGGATACAAAGTTGTATTTCCTAATTACATGTTCTTTGTTTATGTATAAACATAAGAATCATTATTTTTTTTGCCTTAATGGTGAAAATTAGAAATAGAGAACAGTCAAATTAGATACTTGTATCTGGTGGTCACTCGAGCGTATACGTACTTCATTTTAATATTTTGTGTATGCAGTTGTTTTTGGGAGGGTCAATTAGTCTTCTTAATAAGTATTCCGACCAAAAACTAAATCCGGGAATAAACGAATTAAGTGCTATCTTTCAGAAATCACATTAAAAGTGTCTTAATCTAGAAAAAAAATAAAATCTTGTCTTTCTCAAAAAAGGTATGTTTATTGTTAAAAGACTATTTTTCAATACCATTATTAAGTTTTACTCTCTAGAGAGGTTTTTTCGATTTCTAACGTTCTTTTAAACAACTTAATAGGGTATAATAAAACAAATATAATTGTTATGGATAGAAAAAGTTTATTTTCTTTTAAGTGTGTATGTATGCATAGTTAATAGTCCTGTGAAATTAGCAAGCAATCTTTCGAAAAGCTAAAACAAATGTAGAGTTCCTGTAGCAACTAAAGAGTTCTAGAATTCCTTTTACTTAATCTAATGAGAAATAATGTGTATTATTTATATTAAAAAAAAAATAATAATGTGATTGGTAACAGGGTAGGTGACGATTTATAACAATGTCAAGACTGGTTACAGTTTTACAAGCTCTATCTTTGAATCCGATAAGAAAATGATGGAAACAAAAGCAAGTTTAAAAGTCATTTTAGAAATAGGGATATCCGGGCATTTATTGGATTTAAAATAAAGCCCATATCAATGAACGCAGATAAATCTATATTCAGATTTCCAACACCTAATTCTGTAAAGGTTTTTGATTTTTTAATAATAGATTTGAACATCATCAGCATAGAAGTAAGTAATTTATATCTAGACAGAAAAGAATGGGATCCAGAATTGAGCCCTTATTTCGTCCAGAATGTGGATTATAATTCTTATTTACAATTAAATATTTTAAAGTGTTTTGTAATTGCTTATGCGGCACAGTACTATGTATAATCATCATGAAGTTTAGAATTATAAGGTTTCTCAGTACCGAAAAGACTTCCATAGCTTATGTTATGAGTTTTGGTGAAACACACGATTTTTCAATCATAAAATAAACAAACAGTTAACTGCAAGAGGAATAAATTTATCAAATTTTTAATGCCAATTTTTTGACAAATTTCTAGCTCTTAAAAATCGGTTTACAAAATTAAAACTCAATTTGATTTAATTTCATTTCTTCTTCCCACAAAAAAGGCTATAAGTATACGGTAACCCTATTTTAATGCAACAAATAAATACTATATCACGCGTTCTTTTAGTAAAAATGCCGTGTACATACTTTACTCCGTTTTACAGATGGCACCCAATATTTTATATAGATAGAAGAGAGCCCTATCTAAATTTTGGTGTGTTTTTAGCTTTAAACCTTGTCAACTACAATACATTTCGACTTAAAAAATGGTTTTTAGCTTTAAACCTAGTCAACTATAATACATTTCAACTGAAAAATTAGTTTTTAGCCTTAAACCTTGTCAACTATAATACATTTCGACTGAAAAATTAGTGTTTTTGATGTATTTTTGCATTCAAAAAGGGTTGCCGTATACTTATACCCTTTTGGAGTTCACAACCGACAAGAGAGCCCAACTTCAATTTTGGTATGTTTTTAGTTTTTAACCTTGATAGAAAAATAAGAGTGTTTTTATTGTTTTTTTGTATTCAAATAGGGTTGTCTATACTTATACCTATTTTGGAGTAAGCATCTGACATTATATAGATAGAAAAAAGCCCAATCTAAAATTTAGTATGTTTTTAGTCAAATATTGTACCTTTTGACTGAAAAATTAGAGTTTTTAGTGCTTTGAGTGTGTTTTTTTTCTGTTGAACAGGGTTACCACATTTTATTTTTTTGAATTTTGTCCATGTTTTTACTTTGATTGGCAACATTAATATTTTCGTTTTTTAATAAACAAAAAAGTTATGATGCATAAAGTGATGTAGCTTTTTTTCATTCAAACAGGGTTGCCACGTTGATGTACCCATTATAAACATGGCAACGCTATGTTTTTAATTTCAATACCAACTTATCTTACATTTGACACGAATTTAATCCTCTTACTTAATGCGCTAAGTAAACCAACGATCGCCTCCCGACTAATACGTTACTACTTAATCGATAGTGGGAATGCACTGCAGCCTAGAGTGCCAAACTTATCTTCGTACATATATGAATTTCAATGGAATAAATCAATGATTACTTTCCATTAGCTATACCTAAATACAAATATATTTCAAACTCTCATGGTATTTCCTCAAGGACGTTAACATATGTCTCCAACTACCTACGTTTTGTAAATTGAGGTTATAATAAAAAATAACAACTTCACAGATTGAAACATCAGTTTTTTTTCCTTTTTTCTTCAACACCTACTTTAAAAAAACACTTTGTAAAGCCCCAATTTGTAGCATCCCTACATCATCCATCATTCTCTACTTCCACTTCCACCTTTATTACCACCAACCATTCACCATGAACATCCGTTTTTAATGATTCCCATTATTATATATTTTGCTCCCATAATTCCTTGAATTGCTTGTAATTCAATTGATGTATGGAATTGGGTGGCATCGCATAAACCTGATGGCTGTGTATACAAAAAAAAAATATAAAAGACTGCATTGCATAGGGGTGACTTTATTCATCTCAGTACATTATTTACTTTTGGTATCTCAGAGAAAAATCCTTTCTAACAGAACGGGAACAATCCGAGAGGCGGTCCTGCGCATCTGTATGTTAACCAATCAAAAGATAGCTGCTATAGGGGATGGTTTTCCTTCTCATTCTGTTCATGTTCTTCCCTATTCTAATTTTTCCCTAGCAAAATAAGAGAAGAACGAAAATTCGTGGAAAATGGCAGAAAGTTGAATGATTTTATGTGAAGGTGGATGAAGGGAAGAAGAAAGTCCAATTTACTCGTTTAAGCTCGATGTATCCTTTATGGGGGGATTAAGTTTTGCTATTTTCTGCTGTTAGCTCACTCACTCACTTGGTATATACCTCTCTCTCACACTCTACACTTTCTTTTGCATGAGGGTGCGGGTAGGGTTGATTGAACAAATTACACCTTATTCATGCCAACACTCTTTCAGAAAACGTTTTAACATTTTATGTGGTTATTTTCCGCTCATTTATGTAATATTCATTTATTTTTCTTGATTTTGTTGTTGTCATTGCTGTTAATATTTCTGTGTAAGCAGCTTTGCACGACCAGAATATTATATACCTATATGAAGAGAGAGTTTATTCAGAATTGGCCCCCACTTCGTTTCTTGCTTTTCAACGGAATCCAGGACACTTATCTTTTATATGGGGGCCAAGGGGGCCAAGCAGATGAACAGCGGGGATGGAAATTTAATAAACGAAGATTTTTTGAACATTGATAAAAAGACTGTTGGGTTGGGTCTAATAGAAGGAGCTTTTGATGATGCTATTTTGAGGATGTGTGCTATATTATGTAGGGATGTAAATTCGGTAACCTAGTTTTACAAGAAAATTATGAGTGGATTATATTATTATTATTTTTGTTTTGTTGGTGAATATTATTTTTGGAGTTTTATTCGTAGGAAGTTATAAAAATAGTCCCATCCTGCATTTGCCTATCTTCGAAAAATTAACTATTGGTTCCTAATTAGTTTGCTGGAAGTTGGGACAAAACAGATTAACATTTGTGAGGTACCTTCAAAGTGAAGTATCTGCAAGGAATTTGAATGCGTTTGGTTCAGCTAATCAGCCTAAGCGTGACCATTAAGCTTTGTCCTCCATACTTTGGACAGCACTCCGAACGCACCATTTGGCTTTTCGATACAGCTGTTGATAGCTAGTTCAGTTCCAATCAGTAGAGACAATACTTCCAAGATATAGACAGTTTTTTACTTTCTTTCACAACTAAGACAAATAAGAGTCCCGGCCCAAGCAAAATAAGTACCTTCCAGCAATTTTACTAGGTAATGGAAATTTTTGGCAGCTTACTCATACCTTAAAGTACCTTCCAATAATTCCTATTTGTGGTACAGCCAATGTAAATTTTATGAAAAAGATCCAAATCTTTCATTTTTATTCGTAATATTAAAAACCATAAAAAAATGCTGCGAAGTAAATTATTTTTAACATTGATAACAAATTTTTATTATATTCGCTCATTTTTTCCATATTATCACTAATTATAACCTATTTGCTCTGAATACAGTAAAAAATGTCACCATTTTAGAATCTGCATTTGTTGCGACAGTTTTTTTAAAAATTTGCACTAGCCTTTCTATACGATTTTTTGAGTTATTCTGTGAATAAATGAATCGAATAAATAATTTTCACATTCGCTATTAAGTATTAAATTTGTTTGATGTATTTTTAATTCAGAAAAAAAAATTGTTTTCATGTTTTCACCTTGGCATTGACTTCAAAATTTTATCCTGAAAGAAAATTATTCATTATGAAGGTTTCAGACATTTTTTTCATAAAACAGAATCGCTTTCATGAGTCGAACAGTAAAAACCTTTTCGTTTCACTTTATCACAGAACCAGAATCGATCCCCGAGATGTTTAAACTTTTTCAATGTTTTTTTTTATTTTCAAATTTTGTAATTAAAAATCAAATTTTATTATAAATTTTTTTATATAAAAAGTCCAAGAGTTATTACATTATTTTAACAATTATGTTCTGGCACTAATTCTGTAGAAAATTGATACAAAATTGAAGGAATTCATCCATTTGTAGTCGTGGTATTCAAAAGCGTAAAAAGCGTAAACAAAAATTACACTGAACCCAAAAATGCACATATTTTGAGAACCATTACAGATAGACCCTTTTTATTTCCGGTTTCAAACCAGTCATAAAGTGGGCTTTACGCCGTTTGAGAATTATCTAATACTGACCGGACATCCTCTATAATATCAGTACATTTATCCTTATCCGGTTTCACTTTAAGTTTGGTGAAGAGTGATACCTTTCTTAAAACTCTACACCAGATACATTGCTTTTGAAGAATCCGTCGTAATTTTGAACATTTTCTTGTTGTGTGTTTTCACAATTGTACTTTTTATTGTAACTAATCCACGAAACACTGCAGTAGGGAAACCATTTTATTTAATAGCTCTGTGATTTGGCACTTTTTCTAGCTGAGAATGATTTTTTACATTCTTAAATAACGCCTGTTTTGACACAAGTCGTTTCCATTATGGCTTCTACTTTACAATTAACAAAAGCTGTGGGTGCAATTTTAAATAGCTTTTCTTTGCTTAAGTCACTAACAATATAAGATTAAAGTAATTTTGTTCAACAGTTTGAAATCGACATCAGAGGTAAGAAGAAGCACTAGGATATGGAGCATAAAATCCATATATCTAAGTAAACTGACCTTATTATTCGATTTCGATTTCGGTAAATTGCCATAAACTCAGTGTCCAATCATCTGAGAACTTTTCTCGGCAAATCGAAAAAACAAAAAGCAAAATTTTAATTTTCCATATAGGATTTCAGGTTTTCACCTGTATGCCGAGTCTGATTTAAAGAGCAAGTTTTTGTTTTAACCTTGCGTAAACCAATACCTAGTAAACAAAAGTGAAAACTGATTGTATCCCCTTTTGAAAAGTCACTTCTCATTTTTACTTTCTTGATAAGTCAGTCTTATTTGACACTTAAATAAAACTATCTACAGCAATTTAACAAAATATTATTACAGAACATAACATAAAACTGACCAGTTTTGAAAAAAAACCCTTTAACTCACGATTCTTGATCCTAATTTTGATCTGAATTTTGGTACCAATTTTCT
Organism: Meliscaeva auricollis; assembly: GCA_948107695.1. Classification (NCBI taxonomy): domain Eukaryota; kingdom Metazoa; phylum Arthropoda; class Insecta; order Diptera; family Syrphidae; genus Meliscaeva; species Meliscaeva auricollis. Next base: position 14,649,350 of record OX403616.1, on the reverse strand, counting down.
TAAATCTACTATCACAGGTTTTTTTGGAACTTATGGCACAACGTTAATTCTTTCTCACAAAATATTTCAACGCACACTTATACATAGTTCATAAGTCTCATTCCAAACGAAATATTCATGCCAAATTTCATCGCTGTAACGTTATTTGGAGGAGAGTTTCCGAAACAATAATCCCTGTTGAACTTAAAGAAAGTAATTTACAAACAGAAAAACATAATATAGTCACTTATAGTTGTCGTCTGACGTTGTAGTTTAAGAGCCGACACCAAATTCTAAGAGTGGAGTGGATGACCAAAATCTAATGGCGTCCTAGGCCCCATTGCGTTAAATAAAACAAAAAAAAAAACAATTACAAATTTGTATTAGAGTTTTATTTAACAAATTTGTAAATATGCGCATGTATTTGCAATTTGGTGCAACAGAATTCGTTAATTTTATCACAATTTATGTAAGAAAGTGATAGTGAATTGTAATTGGTAACTTGGTGCAATGGGCCCCTGATTTCAAATTCTTAAGTTTGGCAGAATTCATTAGCGGAATTCTATGGTTTTCGGGGGGTTACAAAAAAAACTGTACTTCCACTTCAGTTGATATTTTTAATATTGTATAGTCTGTCATTTTTCCTTAGTTTGAAGACCTCAATCTTGACGATCCGATTATTAAAACTCAAGATATAAGCCCAGTACGTTAGTGGAGCGAAACGAAAAATCCTATACAAAAACGCACAGCGAAATCATAAACGAAAAATTTTGTTTTTGCTTTTCTTGGTAGAGACCAACGAAAAGTTACGTTTTAAAACTTTTAAGTTTTATAATTTTATTTATTAAGCTATATATTAATAATAATTTAAATAAATAACTATATTTAGTTTATATAAAATTAAAATTTAAATTAAATTTAATTATAATTATATTATTAAATAATTAAAATTGAGTAATTCCTGCCTAAAAAAATAGACTATAAGCTATTTATGTAAACCTTGTTGGGTCTTTTTTTGGAGAGTTTTCAGAATAGAAAAACAAATCAAACAGAAATGTTCCAAAAAAGGTAAAATAGCATCCATCTTCAGTTCTTTTAATGGTTTCGTCAATATTGATGTCTCCCTCTAGACTAAGTTTAACTATTTACTGACCATATCATGTGAAATGGACCTTTCCTTATGATATATAAGACTTTTTTCCAACAAAATATCAGAAAATCAAAAGAAAAGAAAGTAGGATATATTTTTTCATTGTTCAAGTCCCATCATTTATTTGACTAATGATCTAATCTAATGAAGATTTGCAACCGTCTAGTTTTCTTTCATAAAAAATAATTTTCGAGCATACCTACCACACCTATTCCCTTTTCCTTATGTATGTACTTTGAAAATATTAACCATAATAATGTGAATTAAATTTAAAATAATTAACATTTTGAAGGGACAACTTTTAGTCCGCCTTATTAAAAAGAATAAAAAGGACTAATTTCTCAAAGCTAAATTAAACGTTCCTTTCTTGTTGATTTCAATCAAAGAGTAATTGAAGGCACGTGTCATATCACTGTCATCTTGCAAATCACAAGAATTCACTTACCAACGATGACGAAGTACCTTGCCAACACCCGTTTGCCGCATAACGTGCGGTGTTTACAACATCAGTTTTTATGTTTACTAAACAATTTGTTTTGTGATTAACCGGGTGATGTATGCGCAATGTTGGAAAATAGAAATAAGGGATGAGATGTGCTGATGAAGTGGTGAGACAATTTATTTCCTTAATAGGGGTTGTTGTTCGCATTATTAAGGTGACTGCAAAATGGCAAGAAAAATTGCAACTCAAAAGAATGCATGTCGTGACCAAGTGTCTGGGAAGTAACAGTTTTGAAAAAAAAAAAATTAAAAAAAATATAAACAGTCCCAGGATCTCAGATGTGGGAAATTTTGTTGCGTTTTCTGGATTAATTTTATTGGCACTTCAGGTGTGTCTACCAGCAGAAAGCATTTAATTTAACTAGAGAGTGGATTTTATCTGTTCACGTTTAAATTGGAAACGTGACAATTTCGTGCTTTCCTGGTGACAGATTTATGCAGATGAGCACTCGTTTTTGTTTCTCTTACTGGATCACGTATAATATTTTCGGTAAGTCCAGAAACAACTTTCCTAAGAATTTAATATGAAATTTAACAATAATGAATTTTTCAACTAAGTTCAGAAATCGATTTATTATGCTATTGGGTTTATTATTTTGAATAAGTATTTTACCGAGTATAGGTAATAGAAACGAAAAAGCCGCATAGTCATTGAGTAATATGAATGAAACTGAGCAAGTGCTCAGAGTATGTACTCATCAGCGTAATAAAGAAAGTAGGTACTCATGAAAATTTTAAATTTTGGCTGAATAATGTTTATTTTCATACTCTTTATGCAATTACATTAATTTTTTAATCCCAACACAAAAAACAAACCAAGTGCCAGCAAATTATTTTGTTTTCGCTTTGCGAATAAAATATAAAAACCAATAAGTAAACTGTTAGGTCTGCTTCGCGGATTCTCAGGATTTTAATTAGTTTTTTGGGCGCCACTTCCGCTAATACAAACTCGTTGCTCCGCTTAGGGTTTGTCATGGCGCCAGGCAGGTGCCTATATTGTCATTTTATCAAATAAACTTTTTTTTCTATTCACGTATCAGTAATCAGTAATGTAATAATCCAGTTTAGGTTTCCTGAGAGCTCAGAGATTTTTCTTGATAGCAGCTGAAAAACGAATCTAATTTTTTTTCTGCTCCGTTTTTGACAGGCAATTCCTGTTCAGATTACTCAGATTACTGAGCCGTACTTCACAATTACCTACAACTGTTTGATAGACATTTAGTTTTTCAAAACACCTAAATTATTTTCACCTAATTGAATGAACAGAAATCGTTTTAATGACTTTTTTTTAAATCAAACCAAACAACAAATTAAGGGTTTAGTCGTTTATGAAATTCCATTTTCTGATTTGGTCTTTTGAAGAATGATCAAACCCCAAATCTCACCGTATTGTCGTTTGTGAAGTTTAATTCTATTCCATTCTAGTCCACATATTGCTGCAGTCCTCTTCATTTATTGCTATTAGGTATATACAAATATATTGAAAATCCGACCACAAAATCACGAAAAACGGCAAGGGAAAATGCTTGCACCTTTCAAACCAAAATTATTGAAATCCGTTGCCGTTAAGCAGATGTGCAAAAAGCTAAAATTTCAGCTCAGCTCAAATTTGAGCTAGAACTTTCTTGAGCTAGCTCAGTGTGAGCTAGCTCTTTTTTTTAGCTAGCTCAAATTTGAGCTGAGCTGAGCTGAGCTGATTTGACCTGATTTGAGCTGAGCCGCTATTTGAGCTGAGCTGTAAGTTGAGCTGAGCTGTTACTTGAGCTAAGCTGTAACTTGAGCTGAGTTGCTGTTACTTGAGCTGAGCTGTTACTTGAGCTGAGCTGAGCTGTGTTGTGCTAAGCTCATCTAAGCTGAGCTAAGTTAATTCAGTTCAGTTCAGTTGATTTCTTCTATGGTAAGAGTTGATATAATTTTTTTGTGTGGTAAAACATTGCAAATTGAATAATCTGGTGTTGTCGTAACTTTACATTATGGATGGATCCTAAAATCATATTTCAGCTCTATGAATTGCATTTTTGTAGATTGAAGTTAAATACTTGTATACTTGTAGGTAGATTTGTTAACTATTGCGTAGCAAACATAATAAAAGATTATTTTTGATAGAGAATAAGTTGTCACTGACACTATAGGACAATTATAATTGGATATACGCGAATAGTACTTTGAGTCAACTGGTGACTGATATTTTACAAAATGAATTTATGCTGTCATTCTGTTTTTCTAACAGGTTAAAATATACAAATTTACCAGAATCACCCAATGTAAAATTTTGGGTTTTCTTATTTCAATTACAACCCTTTCATTACCAACCAGTTACCTAAGCTTCTATTAATGTATATCTCATTCACCAAAAGGATATCGAAAAAACCACTGATGACCATTGATTGCTAGCTAGCTCAAAAGTGAGCTAGCTCAAATTAGAGCTGAGCTGTGAGCTGAGCGCAGCTCACTTTTGAGCTATGTTACAAGCCTGCCGTTAAGTTAGTTAATGAATTGTGTTTACGTATTAATACATAAAGATTTTATTAATGCCAATGCCAAGTGAAATTTTCATTCAATTGTGAGCTAAACGAAACTAGCTTTTTTGTTCGGTAGGTACCTAAACGTTTAGATTTTTAAAGTTTGGTTGAAGTCATTTAATAGTTTATTTTCTTAGTCAATAATTAGGGGATTTTTACCAAAGTGTCAAACTAGCCAACACTTTGGTCCAATGACAGTTCTCACGTAAAATTTAATAACATGAACAAGTTTGATTACGGTTGATTACTTAAACGTCTATGAGACAGAATGAGACAGGGATATATTACCTTTTTTCTAAGAAGTCCTACCTTCTTTGTTAGAGGTTTAGAAATAAATATTAGGGTGTTTTTTTGGCTATTGTTTTTTTCCACTCCTCATGCTAAATTCTTTTGGAAATATCTAATATTTGAGATTTGCTAGCACGTTTTTTTTATTGGAAATTATATTTATTACTACACTTTGATATTCACACTTTTCAACTGCAACTATGTATGCAATAACAGCCTAAAAACCAACAACATAGTGAAAAAATCGACTTTGGTGGCCTGTACTGTATCACTAGTGAAATTTACGTTTACGTTGCCAATTACATTTTTGTATAGCCTATTTAATTCAAAGTTATTTGCTTTTTACTTCGTTAAAATAGCATTAAGTGCTGCTGAGTTATGGACAAACATTACTAAAGCTTACTTGTATTTTACATGGAAAAGCTTCACAAGCTGAGTACGAGTGCTAAATATTAATTTTTACGGCTCATATTTTAGAAGAATTTTGTGTTGGGTATTTTCAACAAAATTTTTCTTGAGGTGAGGAAAAAAACAATAGTTCAAAAAAAAGGACCCTAATAAATATGTATGCTTTGTTTTACTTTTCCGTTCACCTAGTGTAAAGGATAAGTATAGCTATTAGCACATTTTTTTTCAGAATTAGTGTAATTCATCATGAAACGTAAAGAAAACACGTTTTCGGGACATTTTTATGTTCGTGTGCGGTTGTCGTCGTGCGTCCGTCGTCGTCGTAATTTTAATCTGTAAACCCTAAAAGTTGAGGATTGCCCTAACTTAGGTTAAGTTCAGCCATTTTGAACACAACTTTCTTGTTCTTTTCATACAAAAACCTTTCAAATATGTCACTTTTGTATGGGGAGTGCTACAAATTTGCATTTTTTTAATTTTTCCAGTGAACAATGGTATTGATTTTCAAATGAACAAAATATTCAAAAACAGGAATATTTAATTCTTAAAAGATTTGGTAAAACTCAATATCTTACTCTTTTTTGGTAAAAAAAATCTGTCAACGGTACGGAAAATTTTGGAATTACTTAAGTAATTCATATTTTTTTAATATCATACAAACAAATTATTTCGGAAACTTAACTTTGGAAATTTGTAAACACGATAACTTTTCTTAGAAACAAGACAATTGGAATATGTAAACACCCAAGGATGAGGATTAACAAAAATTAAATGAAGTTCGAAATACAGTTATTTTGAATTAATCCTTCTTGTATTTTTCTTATACAAACATAACAAAAATGTCACCTTTGGGTGGGAAGACGCACAAATTTGTATTTTTCTTAAATGTTCAGATATATAATGGTACTGATTTTCGAAATAAATGAGGTATAAAAAAAGCCAGAATACTTAATTCCCAAAAGTTTTGGTAAAACTAAATATTTTTTTTAAATAATTGCTTGCAACGGTACGGAAAAATTTGGGACTACCAATGTAGGTCATATTTTTTAAATATAATTTTATAATGATATGTTCTCGTTTAAGTACTAACCAGTCTGACCTTAAAGATCAAATCGAATCAGGATTCAATTTAATATAAAACATATGAATCTGGATCTATGTGAATTTGAATTCAGATTGAATTCGTGTCCTAAAAGGAAACATGGCATACATTTATGCTTAAAATCAATGCCATATCTGATAAAGGCTAGTTTACAGTTCAGTGCAAAAATAAAAAACAAAACTTCAAAGCAAATTTTAGTCTGTTTTGGGCATAATTTTGTACCATATTTTGATGTTTATATTTTATAATTACTGTAACCAATACATAAATTCCTTTTTTTGGTACAGAGGCTTCAAATGCAATTTTGTTTTTTTTTGCACGCAAACAAATTTTTGCATGCAAAAAGAACAACAGATTGCATTCTTAGCTCTTTGTTTTGATTAATTACAAAAAAAAAGTAACCAACGTGTTATCTGGGGTATAAAAAACAAGTTTGCTTTTTTATATAATAAAAATGATGGACAGAAAAGACAGAAAACAGTTTTTTTTTTTTAAATAAGGCTTAAATGAAAAAAAGCAGAATTTAAAAAAAAATTTGAGATTATTAAGTCCAAATCATTATTTTTGGAATGATCTGAATGTGTTTTTTTCAAAATTGCAATCAAAACTATAATAACTTGAAAATTGACAAAGTTAGAATTTGTACAATTGCTGAATGTTGAAAAAACTGTTTTTTTTGTGGAACTTAGTCTTTCAGGGTGCAATGAAATTTGTACAGGTCGTTTTGTAATCAGTACGAGGAGCATACCAATTGTGATATATGTACATACATAGGTATGTACCAACTGAATAATAACGTTGCCATACTGTTGGAAAAAATGCCCGAAGTAGATTTAGAAAGAAATAATACAGGAGATTCAATTTCTTTGCAGTAGATTTGTATTTTTTAAAAACCAAGACACTTTTAAGTTAAAACATAAAATAAATAGTAATTTTTCCAAAAACAATAAAAAAAGTATTAAAAGGTACATATTCAGGAATTTTTGGTATCAATTTAAATATTATATTCACCATCTATTAATGAAAATTTGTTAAAATAATCAATAAGCCCAACTGTCACTTATTCTGAAGGCCTCCCAACAATATACCTTGATATCGTACAATTCTTTACATAGAATAATTTTTTCTAAAGTCTAACATATTTGCATTAAATGTATTTCTAACTGTAATTTTGATGTGCAAAGAACACAAAAATAACATAAATGTACGTAAAACTAAAAGTTTAGTAGATTTTTTTTAAAGGCAGTAGATTAAATCTAGCAAAAAAATGCAGTACATCTACTGCAATTGCAGTAAAGTGACAACACTGCTGAGTTCTTCTGTTAAATAGTAAATATAGTAATACATCAATCTGCAGCAAATTTCAGCTTGTTCATTTCAAACTTCCAACTTTATCCTGCATAATATAATAGTATACCTATTTCCTTAACCTTAATTGCATGAGCCTTTGTATATTTTCTACTTCATCATTCCTCATTTAAATGCAATTAAACTTAACAAGCTGCCAGAGATAAGAGGGGCACGCACGCACACCTAAAATCAAAAGCAAAAAGGAGCTAAGCAATCTTGTACGTGGGTGGTGGGTGATGGATGGACGTCCAACACAAAGACGTCCATTATACTTGTATAGCTATATAATACGCCTACGCAATTCCTCCTCAGATTTCATAATGCTTGCTTTGTTCTAATTAATGTTTCAATGGATGCCGTCCAATTAGGCTTGATCATCTTAATGTCATTTGCTTGGTATTACGAGGAGAAGGTATTCAAAAGACCATGGCCTCAGCAAAACAATAATGGTGGACTCGATCAAGGATGACTTGTATATGTTCGCATTATGCAATATAATTTCCTGTCCCGTGACAATGTCAGTCCGATGACATAGTAATGATTAAGTGAGTGCGATTGTTTTTTTTTGTGAGATTTAAGTTTGTAAGTAATTAAAACAGAAAATGTGTTGGAAGTACAATGTCTCTGTGAAACATTTGTATAAGAGTAGATACTTTATCAACTAATAGCGAAAATTATCAAAGTACAATCTCTTGTATTTTGTGCGAAAAGACAAAATTTGTACTTATGCCTGCATGTTCTTTTACGAACTTTAAGAGTGGTAAACTTTGTAACATCCCATTGGAAGTTATTGTGATTTGTGCGATTTTTCGAAGTGAAAGTTTTCACATTTGTCGTTGTTTGGAGGTCTCTATGATATGGATCCGTCGTTTTTAGAAAGATTAATATACTATGTGTCTATGGACATTGATACGTTCGAGGTCCCTACGTTCGTGAAATTTTTCTTAGTTCACCATATCTTGATAACGAATCAAGATATCAACTTCGGATACCTTTTTTTTAACAACTCATAACTTCAAACGATGCAAAAAGGAGTTTCAAGAAAATTTAATTAGTAGTTTTTTTACTTCTGCAATTTGAAAAAAAGTTTTAAAAGGAGTCTGTAAGGAGGTTTTGACAGAGGGAGAAGGATTTGACAAATTTTTACAACATTTAAAAACAGTAAAACTATATGATTTTGTCCTTTTTTTTTTTGCCCAGCGCAAAAAATTTTACCGCAGAATCATGATATAAGAACTCAAAAAAGACCTAAATTATTAAAATTGGTTGCCGGTAAGTTAATTAAAAAGGGAGAACTAGTAATCGTGTTTTCGTATTAATATAATGATAAATCCCTTACCCAGTCTTTTTGTAATCATTTCAGTTAGCTTTCAATTTAATTAAAAGATATAGACAATAAATAAAAAGCACTTTACAAAAATGCATTTAAAATAAAATGCATGACTGGATCGCCCAAACCTTCTCCCGAAGCTGAAAGTAATAATATATTTGCTAGTCATGGAACAATTAAGTTTTTGGTATTTTTCATATTGGAAAAAAAATTATAGAACAAATTTTTTTTTTATTAATTTTTTTTTTAATATACATATTTTTTTGAAAAATTAAATAAACAATACTTTTCAAAATCATTAAAAGAACCTGTTGACAAATATTTTATGAAATCGGTTATGATATAAACTGAAATAACTAAAATTTAAAATTTCTGGTAAAACGTGTTCATCATATTTCCGTTATTCGATTTTTATGCGAAAAACTAAAAATGCAATATTGTTGCAATCAATTATTTTATAATATATACTAAGTTTAATAGAAATCTTTAGAGCCGTTTTCGAGAAAAGTTCAATAACTCGAAAACGTTATATGGGAGGTATTCTTTCTAATTGAAATATTCAAAAACAAAACCTTGGAAATTACAAAAAAGTAATATGTACCAAATTTCATGCACAAACGTCAGCCCGTTTAGGCTGTGGCTCTCTTACAGATGGACGCACAGACGAACAGATGAACAGACGAACAGACGAACATCTCCATGTATAGTTTTTGATTAAAACCTTAATTTTTGTTTACACGAAACCAATACTTGCCCTATAGAGCAAGTAAAAATGGTGTTTACTTTTGTTAATTAGGCCATACTTTTGAAGTGAAAGAAATATCTTTAGAAATGGTAATAACGGTACCTACCATAAAATGGATTGGATTTTTTAGTTTCTCTTAAACAACTTAACCGATTTTGATGAATTTTCTTATACAGAAGCTTCTTAACAACCTTAAAATTATTTGATATCAAAATAAAAAAAAAAAATGTTTGGGTTAAAAAAAAAATTATTTTTGAAAAATTAATTTTTCAAAAACGGGTGTCTGTTTTTTTTTTAATTTTGGTTTTAGATGTCCATTGATATTTTCTTGATAGTGACATAAGTAGATGCCAATATTTTTTTAAAGGTTTGAGAATACATATAAACATATAATTTTGTTTTGAAAACGGCTGCAACGATTTTCAAAAACTGAATTGTAGGAGGAAGGCTACCTGTACCTTTCAAATAAGACCAAATCTAACGCCTATCATTACCTAGAATTGAATTCGACGCAATTTAGTAATTTTTGTTAAATTATTCACTGCCAATTATCTTCATTTTGTTTTAAAGAATACACAAGAGAAAGTCTATTGACAGATCGCTTGCGCGTCAAAAGTTATTCAAGGTTAAATGTCAAAAATATTGTTTTTCGAATTTTGGCCAATTTTTGAAACCGCTGTATCTTTTACATGAAAGCTATTAAAAAAAAAAATTCAATGTTTTTTCATCAAGGGTCTCATAAGCCGAAACTTGTATAAACAACTTTTTTATTCAATTTACCAAGTTTGAGAGTAGTATGCGAAAACCAAATTTTTTCAACAATTCGCCTTTTTGAAATAGCAATATTTTGTAATTGACAGCTCATAATATGGCAAAAAGTGTCAAGTTTGTTTTGTTCTCAATATTTGAATCTATAATTTGAACATAGTACATAATTTTTTTGAAAACTTTGTCCGTTTGAATAGAAGGAAAAAATTAATTTCTTGGCTTTTGACGAAATTTTTAAATTTGTGATTTCTCGAAAACTACCGATCTTACCGATCAGAAATTTTCATAATGTATAAACTTTGTATACAAACAATTTCGGAATTTTTAGTCAGATTGGGCTTATTTTTGTATATTCTTCAGGGATTATTAGTTCTTGTTAATTTGTTATTATTCTCTTAAGCTATTCATTTTGATAGAACATCTAATTTCCCACAAAATGTGTTTTGGGTTAAATTCTCATATTTGGCTTAGTTTTTGAGTTACGCCGGAAATTATAATAAAACAAATAGTATTACCATTCTACGAGAAATGCATGGCCGTATTTGGTCCAATTTTGTGTTTAAAGCTGGTTTTGATATCGCATAAGCATATTCAATAATAAAAACCCCTTGAACGCAATTGTTCCTTTGTTACCGCAAGATATAAGTTTTCAAAAATTACAAATTTAGTCGAAATCCAATATTTTTTCTTAGTATGAAGAACAATTCTCCATTGTATCCATCAAAAGGTGAAGTAGTTTTATTTAGTTGACCTCGAAAGTACGAATAACTATTCTTTATTGAGGCCTTGAGCATTCATGGGGCTTTAACTCAAAAATGTATCAAGAGCTATGAGGGATTTTAGAAATGCTTTTTCAATGGGTATATCTAGGTACCGCATAAATCTTTCGTATTTCGTAATTGCAAGCAGAAGCAAAATAAATCAAAGCTCTCGCTCCCCTTACCATCTGTTCGCTCAGTACTTCAAGCGAGCCGCCCACTATACAATTATTGCTGAAATAGCAACATTAATTTAATAACATGCTCATATCAAGTCCTCCCCATCTGAAAGCATTAAACATACATAAATACCCTTTCATTTTGATGCTAAACTATCGATAAAATATTATATTAATGCATTTATATACCCGAACGACATCATCAAGAGCGATGTTATCAGTGCGGTCCTCCTTCCTAACAGCATCAGTCACCCAGCCATCAGCCTTGCTGCACATTCCAAAAGCGCGTAATTGATCGAGTTAAATGCTGTCATTGACTTAATTAAAGGACACGATTCCACCAACGAACGTTACAAATAATGGAAAACTAAATGAAATAGTTGCACTGGTCGTAGAGTTGGTCTGGTATACCTGTGTAATCTGCCAAACCAAAAGCACCCCTTCCCCTTTCAGAACTCACGGCAAACAATATTCAGTAATTTTCTACAATTCAATCTGGGAGAGAGAAATTCCCAGTCCATTTCATACACATAACACATCTATGCGAAGGGTCGAAGGATGGTAACCTAATATGTGGCACACGTCGAAACAGCAGTCGATGGTTTAATTTCATTTTCGTCCTAGCAGTCCTGGCAGTCGACTCCCGGCGAAATGGAATTAAGTGGGAAGTTTACCTTTAAAATTGTTGTACATATAGTGGAGGCGGATTTAGTGGCACTTTGAGTGCGTGGTACGTTTTTTATTTCTTCTCAACGAGAACAAGAAAATCCGCGTCAGTCAAACCTGTTAATCCAAATTGAAGTAATGATTCGCTTTGGTCTGGTGCATATACGTTGGAGTAAGCAAAGAAGGATAATCAGACGACAACGTTCGCCTGGAATGGTGGTGGATGGCATTAAGGGATCCATCATCCTGATGAACTTGTTTGTTATATGATGGAAGAGAGACTGTGGTTTTTTAACGATGCGTCACTTTACTCTCACAAACAACGAACAGAGGGTATCGAATTTCCATAACGCTCTATAGTCTGAAAAATATGTTTCCTGCTTATAATCCGCAACAAATTGAAACCAAACCAACATCCTGATGGGAATACCTGAGAATTATCCTTGGAAATTGATGAATGAAACCAATGTGAGATGCGATTACCAATTCACCTTAAAAAACACTCATCAGGAGGAAAATTTTTTCGGTTGAACTTTATATAGTCGCCCTCGCCCTTTTCAAGTATAAGTTGCTTTTTATTATAACTTCCTTTAGCTATTGTTTCGAAGACAGATACAGTGTTTATGGCTCTCGTACACCGCACATACAAAAAAAAAGAAACCTAAATGAGGATCAGAAGTTGAGGTATTCGAGGAATATTACAAAAAGCGGTGTATCGAATTTTCAAAGAAAGCAAAATAACACTTGAAAGTTCGAGTGATACTTGGAACTGGTGATTGGGGTTGCTAATGGGATTCTGAACTGATACAAGCAAATCGTTTTCGACAAAACCTATGTAGACATGACATCGATTATTGAAAGATGTCCTGATGTGTTCTTACCCCTGTACGACAGAAGATCGAACTACCTTGCGTCTTTAACACAATTCTGTTTAATCGTACTTCAAGTCGCGTTTGGGCAATGGAGCGGAAACATTTTTTTAAAGAGTTTCCATTTCTGTTCAACGATAATAAATATAAACATTTCGGTTAAATTTACGAAGCATTAAATAATCCCATACAGCCTTAGACTTCCAATTGGATATAATGCTGTCCAGTTCAGGATTTGGTGAGGTAGTTAGAATAAGAAAAGCTGAATGGATGGATGGATGGATGGGTCCACAACTGAATTTAGGGGAAATAACGTTGGATCAAGCTCCTTAAAGCTGGAAGATGCAAGGAATTTGATTATGGAGAGCCAAGTTTATTCAAGAACTTATACAAATTAACGTTGTTTTAAAATATTAAATATTATGAAACGAAAATTTATTTGTTTAATTTAATTTAAATGTAGACCAATCGGGAAGATGTTAGAAATAATTAAACTATTAGGAAGTTTGAGGGCTGCGTTAGCATCTTATTTACTTACAAACGGACATACAACATCAGTAGGTATAGGACTATCATACTATCAAGAAATCGGCTGTTAATGTTAATTCGTCTAAAAATCTGGACAAATAGGTTCTTGATACTTATTTTCGTTCACTATAATTCAAAAACGATAAGATATCAACTTCAGATATATTTTATATTACAACTTATAGCATCAAAAGTTGCAGAAAGGAGTTTCAAGAAAATTAAGTGACCAGTTTTCATTGCTGTAATTTGTAAAAAAAAAGTTGTAAAATGACTTTTGTCTCAAATATCATGAGAACAAATAATGATGATATCGACTCTTAAGTCGATCTTAGCCTTCTAATTTTATTTTACAACTTATGACGCAAGTTTTTTTGCATTCTATATAAAAAAAGGACAAATTGTTAAAAAATGAGTTTCGAACTAAATATCTTGAATTCAGACAATTTGTGTTCTACATAAAATACGGTTATTATGAAATGGTGGGATTTATAACAAAATCTTTTTTAAACTGAAAAAAATACAAAAAAAATGCTGAAAAATCGAGCATTCACCTGCATTTAAATTTTTTCTGCACACAATAAATAATGCCATTAAGAATGGTAAATATTTTAAAGAATAACTCAAATGACAATTTTTTTTAAAAAGAAGAATTCCTTTTTATATTGCGATATATGTATACCTACATCGAAAGCCGCTGAAACTGCTCCGATTCAGATGATTTTTTTTTCAAATGTTGGTATTCAAAAATAGGTACCTTAACAGTTATGGTTTAAAAATTAAAAAAGCATAAAATTCGATTTTCAAATGACTAAAACAGCTTCTTAAATGAATTTAACCTCAAAACAAAGTATGCAATTTGATTTCTTCTATGATGATACATTTTTAGAAAAAAAAAAAAAGAAAATTGAAAATCGTTAGAGCCGTTTAAAAAAAACAACTTTTTTTTCTATATAAATATTTGGAAGGAATTTTATACAAAAAACAAAATTGGTACGCCATTGTTAAGATATTATTTATCAACATCTATAGAAATTAAATTTTGAAAAAAATTATTAAGTACCTAGTTTTCGGAAAAATAAAATAATTTTCGATTTTTGCCCTAAACATTATTACGGTTGAAATTGATTGAGTCATGAAGGAGAAAATCTGAATTTAAAAAAAAACAGTTCTATGGCAGGTACCGTTAATACCGGTTTTTGAAAAAAAAACAAAAAATGGTTTTCATTTAAAGATAGACCTTATATTAAAAAATGACCATGATTTTTTTTTATCAAAATCGTAGGAACCATTTTTGAGAAAGATGAGTTTTTCTAAAACCGGTATATGACAGGTACCGTTATTTTTAGTAAAAAAAAAATTATTCAAAAAACATCTGGGGATAGTCTCAAAAAACGCCACATACCAAGTTTCAAGTAAATCGACCCATCTGTTTAGGCTGTGGTCTCTGCTACATGCAGACAGACAGACAGACAGAATTGTCGGACCCACTTTTTCCTCATTCTCTATCATTGTAATGTCATGTTTGATTGTTATCTCAACTTTTCTTTTGTACGAATGCATAACTTGATACATTACCTTTATCGCAAGTTATATTGAAAAACAACGAAGTTAAATATACAAGATCAAATTATAAGTTTTGTTGATAGCCAGAAAACCCTATTTTTATTTACATTTCAGATTAAGTTAATCCACAAAATAAAAAGTTGAAGAAAAAAAGATTTTCAAACTCAGAATTTTTGAAAAGAAATAATTTTTTCTTCTAAAACTCAATGGCCGTACTTCTTAAAAAAGTAATATAGTTTCTTAAAGAAATTAAAAACTTATTTAATTTTTAAGGAAAGTTTTCAATAAAAGCAGCATTTAATTTTGTTCACCGAAATTAGAAGACATAGCAACATTAACCTTTTTGTATTCAACTAAAATTAAACAAAACCATTAAGTTTTGGTAGAAAAATAAATTTCAAAACTTTTTCATAAATTTCAAGTTCAAATTTCAAAGTTCAAAAATACAAATTATATTTTATAGCATAAAATTTGATTTAATTCTGAATTTGAAAACTATTTTTTTTTAAACTATTCATTGCATTTACTTGATTGAAAATGCAAAAGAAGGAAGGGAAGGACTCTTCCCCCTCACATCAGAACGCATGAAAAAAGATTCCTATCTTTACTATTTGTTTTCAATAAACAGACCTGGAAAATTCTTGACATAATATGTAGTTATTTTATAAAATTTTAACAAAGTTTTTTGATAAAAAAAAATGTTTATTCATTTGTAAAGTGTAAAACAAATCCCATAAGACCGGCATTTTGTAACCAGTAGATGTTTAATTACTTTTGAATACCAACGTTTGAAAAAAAAACATCAAAATCGTAGCAGTTTTCACCCGGTTCCGAGATGATCCTTGCGTTAAATGGACCGAATTTGACTCTTTAGGGACCCTCATTAGTCAGATGTCACTGAATTTTTAGAGATAACCTGAAATTTCAGTGACATCTTACCAATCAGGGCATCGAAAAAGTAAATACCGACTTAAGGGGCTAACCCATAGAATCCATCGCGTCTGTTCCGTCAACGAATCCGTTGTCGATGAAGTTAAAAGTTCGGCTACTTTTTCCGTCGCGTCCGTTCTTATGGGTAGCTTCTCATAATCTCATAATAAAAGTGTGTATTTTATCGAGCTGTCAGTTGAAAACGTCGAGGTGACGTACGCAACGGATTCTATGGGTTGGCCCTTTTAATGTTGGTTGAACGTAAGGAATTTGCTTTAGATACTCCACTGAAACCTCCTTTTTTTGCGAAGTAGAGAATAGGGACCAAACCAAAATCTTGGTTTTCGAAAGAAATCCGACAATCCGTCGCGTCCGTTCCGTCAACCAATCCGTTGTCGGAAGTTAAGAGTTGGGTTCATTTTTCCGTCGCATCCGTTCTTATGGGTCGCTTCTCGTAACAATGTGTGTATTTTATCCATGATAAACAGAAAACAAGGTATGCGTATTAGATTTTTGGCAGGTTTTCTGTGACGTCATAGTCATCTTTCTCATGGGCAGTTCTCCCGAACGTCAGTTATGGATTTTGAGAAAACATTTTTTTTATTGAAAACAACAACAATGAAACTGAAAAAACTGGATTGTCAGCATCGGAGATAACTTCTACGTCATCAGTTTTCCAAAATGGCGACATGGCCCTCATAATAAGCATACCTTGTTTTCTGTTTATCATGTATTTTATCGATCTGTCAGCTGAAAACGTCGACGTAACGCACGCAACGGATTCTATGGGCTGGCCCCTTAAGTAGAAAAATGATATTTGGAAATATTTACCTTTTTGCACTTTTTAATAAAAAAAAATATATCTAGTATTCTTAAAAGACATTTCGTTGTGTAATAATCATATCCCATATGGTCTAGTGGCTAGGATATCTGGCTTTCACCCAGAAGGCCCGGGTTCGATTCCCGGTATGGGAAATATTTTTTTTTGTATTTAATGGTAAATAATATTTTTTTGTTCTCCCAATCTCATTTCGATTTGCCACCATATTCTGAACATTTTGGTTTGAGTCTTTGGTTCACTTCAGTGTTCCGAATAAAATAAGGTCTCCCAAACTGTATACATATGTGCTTACTAGAAATCATCAAACTTTTTCAGCCATAGATTTCCAACTGGAATCAAACTATAAGATTTATTTTTACTAAACTAAAGCTCCATCTTGTAGCGAAAAATCAAATCAAAAAAAAGTTCAACTTCACTAAATTGTGACATGTAGTCTCATTTAATGATACACAATAACCTTTGAATAAGAAGTCTTCTTATTCAAAGGCAAAAACTGATAATTTTCCAATATTTTAATGAAAATAAATATTTAATTGTTAGGCAATTGTAGGTATAATGTCTTATAAATCACTTAAATTTATTAATTTTATGGTCATGTTCCCATTTTTGAAATTTTTCCTAAGTTAAATAGCCAGAAAAATGAGTTTCAAATTTTCACTTTTGCACCTTTTCGCAAAAAGTGGCCGTTGTAGTTTAGTTAGGCCTTTAAAAATCCAAAATATGCAGATTAATGTCGAGAATAGTGCAGGACTCATTCATATCCCAAGATTATTGACGGAATTATTATTGCGCAATATTGAGTAGGCATTGTTCAATAATATTGACCGTGTAAGGGCGGTATAATAATAATTTAAGTTTACTCAATATATTGAGAGAAATTAAAAAAATTCAATTTGTTTTTTGAATTTAGCTTAAACCGGCCCATACACACGACACTTGTGCACGCACATGTGTTGGTGTTCTGAAATGTGTTCTGTGTATATGGGCACACCTTTGATTTCAGACACGTTGTTCGTAAAATCAAAATTCTTTGATTTTTGGTGTCGGTGTCTTGATTGGTGTCGTGTGTATGGCGGAATGCCACTCCGGTGTTATGACACCTGTGCAGTGTGCATGCACAAGTTTTGTGTGTATGGGCCGCTTTATATTTTGCGTTTCCACAACGAGGCAGATACAATATTATATACATATATGTACAGGGTGATTCAATAGTAATGTGAGAAAAAGCTAGAGCGTGTTGACATAAGAAAAAAATTATATTAAAGCGTGGGGGGGTTTATTCCCCCCCCCCCGTTTAGCCGGGAGGGGCAATTTTCTAAAAAATTGACTTAATTTGGAAAAAATATTATTAAAAATCAACGGTTACACCTACAATAACGTGCTATACCTTTTTGTAAAGCCAAAAACTCCTTCTTTTATATGAATTTTGAAATATGCTGTTTTTTAAATAGTTTTTGAAAAGGTGTGCCCGTGTAGGTGTAACCATTGATTTTTAATAATTTTTTTTAGAAAATTGCCCCTCCTGGAATAGGACCCTCCTGCCATACGATTTTTTTCTTATCTCGACCTAACCTACAAGCTCTAGCTTTTTGGGATACTATTCCTGAATCACCCTGTATAAGTTGTGAATTGCGCAGCCGTATTAGACGCGTAAGGAAGTACCCTTTTTCCAAAATTATTGCGCAAAAGAGTGTTGTGTACTGTAATATTTAACTTTAAAGATATCACTGAACATATTTCGCAAACCGAAATTATTGTATAATACAGCAATTCTGAGTATTGCCGGCGTGTAAAGCCGGCATAATTCACCCAATAAGAAAGTCTGTTCCTCAAATTAATATTTGGCCCACTTTATGCCATACTATATGTTATTGGGTCAAAAAGAAGCACTAGGTACACTTGAAATATCTTCTGGCGTTTTTGTTTACCATCGTATAGTGTAATTTAGTTTGCAGTGCTAGTTGAAATGCTCTTCCCTTACCTTTTCCAAAATATAAATGACTTTTTTTTGTTATTAAACTTTATATATTTTTATTATTATTTTTCATCTTTTATTGAACTTATTGCATAATATCCAAAATGTATGTTAACATTAAAAATTATTAAATGCTTTTTGTTTTCAATTTTTTTTTTCTTGTTTAAAATGTAATAAATATTTGTATTCTATTGCCATAATTTTGCTAAATATTTATAAATTACAATATTATCAATGAAAACTGTTGGTATACATAAATACTTCTTTTGTTTTTCTTTTTTAAATAAAATGACCTTAAATTATATATATTTTAATTATAAATAAATTTTTCATCTAACTATGAAAAAAAAAACAAAATTTAAATAATAAAAAAAACAATAATGAAATATTTAAATTTCCTCTAAAAAATAAATAAAATATTAAACTCATCACATAAATATTTGTTTATATGATTACTTATTTTTAGTAAATTAAAATTAAGCAAGCAATATTTTGTATATTATTTATTGGGCAAAATGGCTATAAATAATTTTTATTTTTTTTTATTATTTTGTGTCCAATACAACTCATTGAATATTTTATTCAGTTTGAAACTTTTTTTTTATTTAAATTCAAAAATACGTATTTTTGTTCAAAGCAACAGCTATGTAAACTTGTTTTTTTTTTTATTATTTGCAGTTTTAACTAACATGAAAAGCTAAAATACTGTATAATAATTGTTTTTTAACTTTTTTCTCAATTTTTGTTTTTTTTTTTTTTTAATAAAAAAATTGTTTTGCTTTGTATTTTTTTTTTTTTTTGTGTAACAATCTAATTCAATTATGTTTTAATATATTTTTTTTAATGTATCAAATGTATAAATAAAGTCGGCGAATGATTTCGAATATGGATTGTCCTAATATTAGTACATTCCATGGGAAGCATTATTTATATATATTTTTTTTAAGAAATTCTATTAAAATATTTTATGAAATTCGAAAATATTTAGGTTTGTATATTTAGTCTGTATGAAACTTCTATTTATATTAAGGTTTGGCCAATTTTTGGTTTTTAGTTTGTGAAAAATTTAATTTTTAATTACTTACCTATACTTACCAAACGTGCTGCAATTGGGTATTTTTTTACTCTTAGCATCCCATTTTTATACAAATTCGAATGACAAATTTGTTTAATGTAAAATTCAGTGAATTGTCAACAAAAGCCAACTGCTTTTACTAATTTATCGGTTATCGATGGAACATTTTTTTAAATTTTCTTTTCCTTTAAAGGGTTTCAATAGTGACCGCCTAAGAACAAATTCTAAAAATTAATCTATGTTTTCTACTGTTTAAATAATGAAACTAAGTCCCATTTGTTGACTATTCACTGTTCTTTCAAATTATAGCGTTGACCATTCGACATTTTACATAATGGAGTGCTTAGAGCTCGGAGCCGCCATTTTCTATAAGAAAATGCTATATAATGCGGGTTACAGAATTATTTAATAAAAAAGAATAAATAATATCCATACTGTATACGTATTATACTGTCACATTTTATATCAGGATAAACAAATATATAAATATTTGGCACGCAAGTTTCTGATCCACACAGTGCGGTTCACTTAATTAGATGCACTGGAATTCGATATTTATATTTTCTTAAGAGATCGATCAATAAAACAGACGGTTTGAATAAAACAAAACATAACGTTGGTTTTACTCTTTCTTTTCCCTTAACATGCTTAAATTTGAGTGATTATAAGTTAAAAATATTTTTGTGAACTTATATTTCGCTCAAGTTGGTAATGAGTCAATTAAGGAATTCTGGCCTCTTGTAGACTTATGAACTCTGCGCCTACAAAAACATGTTTTTTACCCGGTAATCATGGCTGTAGTCTTGTATCCGATCGGAATCATAGTAATCTTCAAGCGTGATATACATATATCCGCGTCGGTAGGCGGCTATATTTTTGCTTCGATTCGGATACCATGAACAAAATAATAAACCTTTTGATAGGATACTTCTCCGCACGGATACGATGATAGAGTTATGTAAGTGAGAATTATTTGTAAAAGGCAACTTTTTTCTATTTTTTTTTTAATGCTGTTGCTTGGGTACTTAATTAAGAACCATTATTTTGTTGTATTATTTTAAGTTTGGTGGGTTCAGCACGCATCACACGACTCCCTATGACTGTGAATGTAGGTATTACAAACTAAATTAAAGTGATTTTTCAATTTTTTTGTTTGTTTTAAATTTTTTGCAATTCTTTCTGTAGATTTTTTTTTTAATCTTTTAAAAAGTCAGAGCATAAAAAGCTTTCCATCAAAAAGCTTTAGGTTCTTTCTTCGAAATCTATTTGGATCATAAATGAATTTTGTATCTTATTTTTAATAAGTAACTTTTCTTCATTACTCAGCTTACTTATAGTGTGTCTTATCAGATTAACCAAAGAAAATGTTTGACTTTTTTGATGTTTTATGAGAAAAAGAATACAAAATACCGTTATGTACGTCTGATGACGGTTTGTTTTATTCAAAATGAATTAACCTTTTATTGATTTTTGATTTTCGTGGAAAATTAAACATTACGTTTTTTTAATAATGCTTTTCAAAAGAAAAACAACCGAATTCAACTTGAAGACTTATTGCCGTTATCCAAACTGAACCAAATTAAAATGAGACCCAATGGAGACCACCAGCTTTCAAATACAAAAAAGAATTATCAAAATCGGACCAGCCAGTCAAAAGTTCTGGGTAACAAACAAAAAAATTTAATTAAATTGAGTTATTTTCGGAATTGGTTTGAATGTACTTATATTGTCTTTCCCCTGGACCCTTCAAATGTCTTGTCAAATGGAATACTAACGCTAAAGGACGGACTCACATTTTGTATGGAAAGTGGCCCTTGCTTAAATTTTCTGATATTTTAGTATATTATGCTCCTGGTCAAAATGGATAAATGGTAATTCAAATTTAAGTTATTCTGTTCTTGGATTTAAGTTTGGTGCGTTTGATTTTTTGAATTTGGGCGAAGGATATACTGTCAAGTTATAATCCCATTAAAAAAAAGTGCAAGGAAAATTAATAAACTAGTAATAAAAAATTAAAATAAGAAAACAACCAATTTTGCATAATGTCATAAAAATCATATATTACATTTAAAAAAAAATAATAATATCAAATTAACAAAACGAGTTTTTTTTATTTTATTTTAATAATAAGAATTGAAGTCATTTAAGAACAGAAAAGAATAAAAACAAATTATTGCAAAAATATAAATTGCTTAAAAGATTATTATGTATATGAAAAAAAGTAAAGTTTGGTCCTCTTGTGAAAAGGATATACCTTATGTAAAACTTTTTTTTTTTTTTTAAACTAAGAATTATTTTAAACTTAAGAGATAAAATAATGAAAATAATTTAACAAAACAAATATAATTTTATCTAAATGTTTTTTTTTACATTAAAAACTAAAATCTTGTATTTTCATATTTTTAAAATCAATGTTCAATCATATCATGCAAATCCAAAGTTTCTATTTTAAATAATATATTTTTTTATCCAAACACAACACATTCTCCATTTTTTTTTTAATCATGCTCACGTTTTCATGTCAATTTAACCTTTTTGTATATTTTTGATTAATTTATAATTTTTTGATAGAGTCTCAGCTCTCAGAGATTTAAAAAAAAGAAAAAAAATGTATGGAATATTTTTTTTATCTGGCGCTGATACAATAAATGCGCTTGCGTATTTATTGTTTTTTTTTTTATTTAATTTAGTTTAAAGCTTTTCATCGTAATGTTTCCGAATGATGTTTTCAATGCATTGCAATTAATTATAAATAATAAAATTTATAAAATTGTATTTTTAAAATACAATAATTAAGATGCTATATATGTTTGTTGTATATAGAAAGAGAGAGAAAGACTTTGAGATTAGTTTTTTTTTTTTGTGTTAGTATTTGCTTTTTGTCAATATTATTGAGTATTTGTTTCTTTTTTTTTACTTAAATTAAATATTGATGTCTGTGTATTATTATTCTGGTTTTTTGTGTTATTGTTAATATGCTTGATATAAATGTGTACAATTCTTTGGATAATGTTAATATTTTTTTTTTCAATTTTATGTTTATGATAATAATATGTATATGTATGTATGTAAGTATATGTAAAGAAATACGCTATATAGATTTGTTACATTGTTCAATTTTATGAATGTATGTTTTTTTTAAATATTTGTAAAAAATTAAAATTTATTGTTTCTTTTTTTCTTTGTTTGTTTTTTTATAGTTATTGTTTTCATTATGTTAAGCATAAGAAAAAAAGTTTAAAAATGATCATTATTTATTTTTTATTTTATTGTTTATTTAAATATATATGTTTTTTTTTATTGTTATTGTAATTTAAAATTTTACTGTTGATTTTGTGAACGAGATTCAAACATAGCTGTAACGTCACGTATTGAAAATTTTGGTGATATCTTGTCTCTCCTGTAAATAGAAAATCACAAAAAGAATAAATTATTTTATGTATTATTATTTTGATATGCTGTATAAATAAGTTTAATTAACAAAAATTATAAAAAAAGCCGGATGGATTTGTTGGAGTGCGATTTAAATAAGATTAATGCTAGCCAAACTTTTTTGGTATAATAGTCAAGCAATAAGCGCTAACCATCGGAGAATAATAACATACATTATATGTCATGATTTTATAAAACAAAATTATTGCAGTCACATGAAACTCAACAAAAATCATTTTTTTTTTTGTTGTCATACGTTCTCAAGCTTTTGTATTTCGTCAGTTTATTTAAGCGTTTTCAATGAATAAATTTTTAAAGATCTTAAGAATTTAAAACTAACAGAATAAGTACATGAGCTGTAATTTATGGAGAATATCAGACAGTGCAATTCAGGGGATCAATAAACAGTCCCAACGTTTGTACACTTTTAATAATGATTATTATCCATAGTACTAACTTTTTCGTTTTTATTCTTCAGGTATCAACCGGAGGGACTTTTGTTATGATTCAGAAAACTATATTATTGTGCTTCCCTTTGTATTTTCTGATTCTGATACCACTGTAGGCGCTTAAAGTTTCTTATGGGAACTACATAGGATTTTTTTTGTGTGTTCAGAGTCATATTTATCCTATGCTTAGAATAGTAAAAAATATTAAAAAAATTGGAAATGGTAGGAAATGACCTTGTGAACTTTTAAATTGAATCGCTCCGCTTAAAAGTTAAAAATCAAAATAATTTTCATTGTTTATTATTTTTTTTCTCTTTATTTAGTGAGTCAACCAGACCGCGGGCTACATCATTTTCTAGGATTCTGAATTTATATAAATTCTCCTAGAATATTAAATGCTAAGTTTTTAATAAGAGTCGGTAAACAGGGTAAAACAGCATATTACTGATGAGCACACTGTTGTACCTTGGCGAATCTCATTTTGGAGTTGAGGTCAGTTGAGCTTGTAAATTGAAATGACAATACTCAGTGGAGACATATTGGTGCATTCAATGGGCTCTAATCTATCTCTGGTCTGCGGCGTTTTTGGGCATTGTTCCGATATCATGAAATTAAGGACTGGGAATATAGGACAGTCAAATTATGATAAAAAATCGATATTGGTAAAAGTAATATGCCCACTATTAATTCCGAGGTTTTTCAATGAAGGTTATATTGCTCATCTCAGAATTCCCCCTTCCCCTCAAAAAGCTCGTATGTATGATGTGTATATTTGTATGGCTTACTTATTAATTGATTTGGATGACATATTAAATATTTCTGCCAAATTATTTCACTATACCATCACTTTTAAAGGGTTTTTGGTAGTCAGTTAAATGTTGACTGATAATATAAGACGCTGTATGAAAAAATGCCATAAATTTTGTCATGGTAGTCGGATAGTTTTGAAATTAGTCTTTTTGGTATTAAATAATACTTTTAAACGATGTGCCATGTGTTGCTTTTACAGGAACATATTTTCTTTAATTTTGTAAACCTTCAGCTTCCGGTTTGATTTATTCTGACTAGAGAATACCGAAATACAGATTTTAAAATAATAAAATTCCTGTTAGCATTCATTCCGCAGTTGAATCCTTATTTGACTGGATTAATAAGCTTTCGTTTGAGATGCATTTCAATTCTGTTGGACCTATCCACTTTTTATACAAATTTGTCCATCATGCCTTGCACAAACGATTAATTCTATCGGCCCGTGGCCAAATGATGATATGGAATACACTACCAAGTGGTTCAAGATGGCTTTCTTAGAGAACACCAGATGAAATAACAAAGTGACTTGATAATGTGGTAAAGAAAAAAATTAATATTTAAAAGCAACTTTTATAGCTGGGGTTATTTATGTGAAAAGGAAAACTGCACAGATGAAAACAGAGATCCTTTGGTTAGCTACCAATTTAAAACCAAAATAAAGAATAAACTTTAACTGTAAAAATATACCCCAGAGGGAAAAAGGTTGTCCCCTTACGAATGAAAGAGATTTATATATTTTAAAATAGTTTCGAACGAATTTTGATCAACCTCTACACATTTTCCTGATTTTTAACCATTTGTTTTTCTTTTTTGTTTATACTCACGTTGAACTAATACTATTTTTTCCCAGCATCGCTGCCGCATTGGTCGTGGCACTTCCACTTCGTAGATTTCCGTCCACAGGAATAGTTGCACCAGCAGTTATACTAGTTGCATCCCGTTCCCTCGCATAATCCAGACTCTTTCTTTCGAACTTTTGCGCCGTGGCTCTTGCAGAAAACTCCGTCAAATCTGCTCCGTTTTTATCAACCAAATTCGCCAAGTTCTCTTGCGGCTCACAATTGTTCTGATTCTTTTCGTCACTAATACTTCTCACACGTCCAACACCCCCTGTATGAAAACTCGATTCTTTCAAGTTATCATCTAGATCTTTTTGAAAGAAAGTCGTCCGAACATCTCCGCGAGACTTTGACTTCACCCTCAGTGATTCTGAAGTGAATTTATCCTCATCCTTTTGGAATTCTCTTAATTCCGTTTTTGATTTGGATTTGAAAGAATCCGCTCTGTATTTCTCTTTGAGCTGATGTCGACGCTCTTCTTTGATTCTGTCAATTCTCTCACGATCCAACTTAACTCCACTAAGCACTTTCAGGGGTGTGGTTGTCAAAGAACCTGGATTGTTGGGATCTTCTGCGGCAACATTGTTTTGAATTAATGAAATTCGATTCTCAGTGGTTGGAGTGATCTTCACTTCGGTCTCACTATTCGGTGATGGTGATTCTACTTCGTCACTTAGATCTAACTTCAGGGAGTTCTTTTGGCAGACTTCTTCATTAATCGGAAGACCAGGCAGTCTTTTGGGAGGATTTAGGCATTTGGGACGAGTAAAATCGAATGATTTCCGACGAGTGGCTTCCTCGATTTTGTCCATTTGATGTACACTTCTGGCAATGTCTTCCAGTCGCTTTGGTCCAAACTCTCTCACAAAAGCATTTTCATCCAGACTTCGTGTAATTTGATTTGATTTGTTCAATTGCTGCTTCGAGGAAGAGTTTTGTGATGGTTTGACTGGTGGTTGAGGAGGAGAACTCTTCGGTGGTGGAAAATCTGATTTTTTAGTTGACCTCACATTGAAGTCAAATGCTTGCTGTTGCTCGACTGGGGAAACTTCAAATTTAGTTGCCAACTGCTTCACACTAAAATTCGATGGTGATCGACGTGGATCCGAAGAGTTTGAACTCCGATCAAGCTGAAGTTTATCCAAACCATTTCCAGATTTCATCGAACCGCCTTCCATATTTTCATAGACCGTCGCAGGTTTTCTCAATTCGACATTTTCATAAAGCGATAGACTTGGATCACACTCAAGACTGTCAATATTATCCGACATTTGAATGTCCTCTGAGAGATTGGGATATTCATGATTCTCCTCTTCTTCGTCGCTCAGGACTATCAGATTGCTATTGACTTCACGGATTGGTGATGGAGTTTGATCTTCATCGGTGCCTTCCTCTCGCAGAGGTTCCTTTTCGATGTCGTACAATGGATTTCCGTTACTTAGAAGCTGGTTCACTTCAGTCACAGAGTTTCGAAAAAACTTAACCTGCTCGTAGACGATATTCTCATCGAAGCTTGTCTCCAACAGCGGTTTTCTGGGAGTTTCTGGTTCTGGGAGCATGGGACCTTCGCGAGGGCTTTTTAAATTGTATGTGATGTTGATCGTTGCTTTGATGGGACTTATCGGAACCAGTTTCTTGGCTGAGTTAGTGGGACTTTGACCCATCAAAGGAGCTGTACTGTTGCTTGGTGTGATGGCAGACTTGTCATAGTCTAGGAAGGTTCGTTCCATGTTGTCGTACTCATCAAAGTTAGGTGAACTCTCCAGGGAAACGAGGTTTGATTGCCGATTAAGATGCTGATAGCCAAACTCGCTCGGAGTTACGGACTGACTAGTGTTGTCTTCTGTATGAGTGTTGGGCGATGGCATGAGATGTAATGATTGTGGTTGCCTGGTACTGTCTGTGAGATCTACAGACATTTTCGAGCACATATTAGTGGGATCTAGGTCAAGGGAGAGTTCCCGCTTGAGGGCGTTCATATCACGTTTTTCAGTATGTGATGTGAGCTACAAAAAAAAAAATCACAAAAAATGTGTTACAATTATTTAGAAGTAAAAATTTATGAAAAAACTTACATTGCTACAAATGCTATCGACCGAAGCCCGACAGCAACCAGCAAATCCTTTGGTCTCATCATAATGCGACGATGACTGCGAAGCGGCCATCATAGCTATTGGATCCAATTCATAAATTGGAGTAGTTACAGCGCTGCTATTTTCCGAACTAGTCTCACCGACCAGCAGCGAGTAACGAGGACTCTGTATGGGCGACGAAGGGGTCACACTTAACTTTGATCGTTCCATTTCATTGCTCGATCCAATTGAAAGTTTATCTTTATTCATATCAGCCGAATTGCTTCGCAGTAGAAAATTGATTGAATTATTTGAATCTTGCAGAGGATCACAGTAGCTGTAGCGATTTTTGGGATTCAGCAAGTCTGGTATGAGTTTGTTGGTTTTTGGAGTATGCTGTTGGTATTGTTGTTGTGAAAATGTTACTCTAAAACAAAAGGAAGTGTGATGTTTTGAAATTTAATGAGATGAAAAGCATAGAAGGAGAATAATGTAAGAACCACACAATTCAACACGACAACGCTGCTTTAAACCAAAGACTAGAGATTGGCACAAGCTGAAGAACTAAAAAAAAAAAAAACAAAAAAACAAAAGAAAATTAAACAACACGTTTAATTTCTAAACGCAAACAATTAAGGGAGATTACTAGGAGCTAGGCCACATGTTCAAGACGGTTAAATAGTTTGGCATCAGCACGCCATTAGTTTCTTTAAAAATTTTACAACATGAGAGTATTTATATTGGATCGAGTGATGTAATGAAATGTGAGACTGTTTTATTTTCGATTTTCTCGGTTACTGATTTCGATAATAATAATTTTTCCCAATCAAAAGCTGTTAGCTAAAAAGTTTGATACGCTATTTTGACGTACTAAACATTTAAAATTATTTTGTTTGCAAAAAATTTAGTGACCAGTTTTAGAGAAATTGATTTTTCAAAACAAAAACTTTTCAAATTCTTTTAAAAATAAATGGTTTTGAAAATTATTTCAATAAAGATTCGACTCATCTTGTACAATACTTAAAAAATAATTTCTTTCAACTAAAAAAGCAAGCACAAAGCGAATTCGATATTGTTCCATTCAAATGTTTATAACTCACAATTTTTTGCATAGATGTTCAAGTATAAGGTCTTGAAATATGGCTCTATATAAATAATAATTGGGTCTGTCGAAATGATAATTTAATATTTTTTCCGAAAAATTAGAAAAAAAACTTTTATGTTAAGTAATTGTGCCTTAACTTCTAAAAATAGTATAAAAAACTTAACACAAGTGGTTGATAAGCTTAAAATTGCACATAAGGGGCCTAATGTCATAAAATGTCTTTTTTTCAATATAATTAATTACAAGAATGTTAATATCAGCTTTAAATATTTACATAATAATTGAAGATTAATCTCGGGATGTTCAGGTCCGGTTGTCAATGAGGTTAAAATTAATTATTTATAATTTTGGTCATACCGATTCATGAGAATCAACAAGAACGAAGTTTGTATGAAAACTAAACTCGTCGTTAAAAAAAAAAGACTTAATCAAGCGAGAAATCTAAAATTATAGCCCCAGAGTGGCGTTTTTTTTAGAATTTAATGTTGAAGAAATATAAACAAAATTTCGTTTGTGAAAAGTTCTTTTCAGAACTAAAAAAAACTTTTTTTGAAAGATTTACATTAAAAAAAAACAAAAAATTATGGAAAACCCAACATTTTGCAGAGTACGGTACTAAATATCCCTCCAGCTCAATTTTGGTCGGCGGGATTTTGTTACGTGGGAGTCTATCTGGCGGGATTTTGTAACGCTCCCAACCAAACTACATGTTTTTTTTACATTGTTGAAAAAATCTAATTGTCTTCTTTCCAAAACAGTACAAAAAATCTAAAATTGGTAAAAATTTGACGAATCTAGATTTTTTTAAATGGATGAAGGTCGAAAAAAAAGTTTTTTTGTCCCTAACTCTAGATTTTGGGAATATTGCGGAATTTTCACATACCATTTTGTTATCACTTATCTGTGCAACAAGATTTACAACAAGTAATAGGTGTTGTAGATCTTGCGCTTGCGTATATTTTGAGTGTCACACTGTTAGTTCTCCTTCCAAAATGTTTCTGATTTGAAATAAGTTCATGAATCATCAAAATTGGAGCTGTTGCAAAAGGTCTCTAAGGAAAATGATTCATTGACTAATATATTTTGGAACGTGTTAATCTCTCAGGTTAAAATAATAGAAAAAAAACCTCATTTCTGCTTAAAAAACTAGATTAATGATTTGAATTTTTTGACAACGTTTAAAACTTAACTTATTTGTTTACCCAACATTATCAATGGTTCAGCCAAAAATAACAGATACCGGATTTAGGTTCTTCTACACTCTTAACCATTGAAAAAATATGTGAACTATAAGTTCAAAAAAAGATCTACCAGAAGTAAAACTTGCAATTGTGAAAGTTAGTAGATATACTCTTTTTAGCTACGTAACCAAAAATTAAGAGTTTTAAAAATATCTAAGGTGGAAAGCAGTTTAATTTTTTGACAGGAAATCAACTAAACTTATTGTTAAATATCTAGTTTTGTATGTAATTATTTGAGTTATAAAATGAAACATTTATTTTTGTTTTGTTTAATTCAAAGAAGTTTTTTTTGGGTTTGGGGATTTTTGTTTGGGGAAAACGTCACCAACCCTATAAATCACTTTCTATGAAAAAAGTTACTTGGTCAATTTTGTGTAGAACTGCATGAGCTACAACTCTGCATACACACACATTTTTTCCATAAAAATGATAATTTTTGAGAAATAATATTAAAACTGCAAGAAAACCCCTTTCCCTCTATTTTCCACCCCTTACAAAAAAATTAAAGGTCAGAATAAATAATAAAATTTATTCCACTTTTAAATTAAGGCTCTTAGAAAAATTTAACTTAATACGATAATTTTCCTTGTTTTGCTGGGCAAAATAATTTTAATTTTAAAAATCAGGCGACCTTTATGAAAGGATTTAAGCATGTTCCCCCACAGTAATTTCACATAATTTTGGACTGTAGTAACTTATAGTATATACATATTTTTACATTAGGTTTATTCCACACTCGGTCTGAGACTGCCGAATTTAGTCATACTTGGTAATTTTTAGTATGGTTTCTGTGTGGAACAAACCTAATAGTCTAAACGAGTTATCTTTCAGTTGCTATTATGACATTGCATGAGTACTTTGCTCCCTAAATATAGTTTTCAGAAATATTTAAAAAAAAAATACTTTAGAGCGCATCCTTAAAATTTTATGTACATAAATGTAGATTTGTCTAGTAAAATTACAATTCCAGGCCTATAAGTTTTTTGAATTGTTTTTTTTTTTGTCTGATGAATTTGATGAAGATTTTGAAGTAAATTTTGTAATGGAATGAGTTAGCGAATGAAAGTTCTCATAAAAATATTTCTTTAATGGGATGATTTTTAAGTCTTTAAGACTTAAACTGCATTAAATCATTAGAGAGCAGCATATTACAAATGAGCATTGAGCACTGAGCACGTGCAAATATGCAATTAAAAAAAAAAACAGGGAATTGATAGAGAAAGTGGAAGGATGGGAAAGTTGTTGAGCAAAGTGAAAGAACAAAAAAATATTCAGTAAAAAATAACAAACAGCTTACTTTTTTTTGTGGTTGGATTAGGATATTGGGATTGCAGGAATATGACAGTTTTGGAAGATTCGCATTTGTTAGACAACTGTCACAGGGAGAATCTGAACCCTTGACCTCGGATGTAATTGTCTGACCTTTCCAATAACACCATCTTTTACGATGCGAATGCAAGTTGCACATTTTTGTAGAAAGCTATAAAATGGCAAGATTTTTGTTTTTTTAAATATATTTGTAAAAAAAAAAAACATAAATGAGAATGTATCTTTCTGCAGGAAGATGAGGTTTTACACATATAAATGCATTCCCTTGTCCAAACCAACAAGCTTGTCTTAGCGTAAAAGCCTTCCTATTAATATTTTCTTGAATAAACAAAAAAAAAATAAAAACAAAGCTTGTGCATAATCTGAAGCCTCTAGCACACAAAGCATTATCAAACAACCCTCACACAATTGTCATACCTTTGAGTCTGCAATTCATCATTGCCAGCCGATTGTGATTGTTGTGCTGCTGCAGCTGCTGACTTCTTTTGTTCATCTTGAACATTCATCTTGACATCCTTGGAAACAAGCCGACA
This sequence comes from Meliscaeva auricollis, assembly GCA_948107695.1. Taxonomy (NCBI): domain Eukaryota; kingdom Metazoa; phylum Arthropoda; class Insecta; order Diptera; family Syrphidae; genus Meliscaeva; species Meliscaeva auricollis. Next base: position 14,618,013 of record OX403616.1, on the reverse strand, counting down.
AACATATTTCCCACTGTTGCCCGAGCCAGGGTAGCTGAAGCGTTCCTTTAATGCAGTGTCATCTTTCCGTTTTGCACCCACCTGCACCGTTGGATAGCTATACCGGGTGATAATATGTGAGCTTTCACCGCCATTTTTGTCTTTGTTTTCGAAAATCGATCCAAATGTGGTGTTGTTTGCCTTCGAACTTCCCTCCGAATCCAGGGAAGTTTTTGAAACCGATTGTTTGGGAGGACTGTGAACCTGAACGCTGGTGTACATTGTATTCGGATTGCTGATTGTATGCTCCGGGGTGCTGCAATCGATGAACTGAATGTCTGAGAGTTGGTCTTCTAGTTTGTAACGCTTGCAGCAGCTCTCATCGTTGTGATCACCACCACTTCCACTGGAACACGGAGTTTGAGTCGTTGTATTGGGACCCCATGATTGTGGAGCAGCTGCACTACTTGGCGAGAGGAGATTAAGTCTTGGTTGCTTTTTAGGGCTGGGATTCACGGAATTTGTTGTGCTTGAGAACTCTTCGGGGCGAGCGCGTAGAACCCTTCGCGACGGAGGAATGTTTTCTTTTCCTACTTTCGGACTAGCCACCAGACTCTCACTATCAGAGAAGATTCGCATTTCCGGTTCTTCCCTGTCAAAGTTGAGACCGAGCTCGGAGAGTTCACGGGATGGGCAGGTGGTAACACCACGCTGAGGAGACTGAAGAAGGTCAAAGTAGGAATCATGAGAAACTGACCTTGAATGGCCAGTGGTTCGAAGACTATCTACCGAACTGGTCCTAACGCAGATATCCATTGGTTTGCCCACTTCGAAGAGATCTATTGACTTGGGTTTGTCTTGTTTGGTGCTCTTCATATGCAGACCACCCTCTCCACCAGCCTGTTCATCAGCGAAAGTGACTTGAGCAGTTGTATTGGTCTTATGCGCAGGTGTTGTCGTTGATGTATTCAATCCCTTGACGTCATTATTGCTGCTGGAGTTGCGAGGATTTCTAGTGAATATCGATTTCCACGAATGTGTCTTCCGTTTCTGCCAACTCCGTGGCACCGGCAAGACTGTGTGGTATTTATCGGGCAAGGAAGATGGTCCTCCACCAACCTCGATATATGAACCGATATTTGCTGAGTTGCTAATCACATTGATAGGCATAGATTTGTTCATTTCACAGCTGTCCATGCGATAGTGACGCGTTTGTGCCTCCTCGAGACTAATCAGTTTTGGTCCACTTGCACTCAATGACTTGGGTCGTTCGACAAAGAATATCGATTGATCGTGTTCCCGCTGTTCGACAAGTAAACTTTCACAATCAGTTAGTGAGTCCATCCTCTGTTCAGCTGCAGCACTGGCCGGATTCCCAGCGTAGCTCAACCGAAAATCCTCATCGCTTGGATCAAATATTAAATGGCAATTACGGATCAGGTACTCGGTGACCACGGCTTGAACACCGACGCCACGCAAAGCGGCCACACCTCCCGATTCGAGGGCGGGCGACCGAAGTAAATTTGGTGCCCAGACTATTGCGAGATTCTTGTCAGTCATTCCGGTCCGAGCGGAGTGCTGCGAGATTTTATTCAGATGGGTCGCCAAATATTTTAAAGTTCTGCAAAAGATTCAATGAGTTTAAGAAAAAGGAACATTTTTGATTACAACTTGAAATTTTACCTGTAGTGTGGCGGGGGCAACTTCAGAACGGTCTCCTTCATCAACTTCAGCCTCTCATTTGACTCACTCTTTGCTTGTATCGCCTCCACAAAGTTATCATACAACTGATACGTGCACAATGGATTGGGCAACTCCCTGAAGTACATCTTAAGCAATGAGCTCACAGCATGAATGTCCTGACGAATTTCAGGATTTGAGAAATCTGGAATCTGTTCCTCGTCGAATGATCGACGAAGTTTTTGTATATTCGATGTGATGCCTGACAGTCTATAGATACCGTCAACTATGCCGTTTTCTTCTATGAACTCGGCACAGCACTTGAGGACCATTGGAATCTCCTGACCACTATTCAGGAGGTGTTCACTGAGGTCGCAGGAGAATACACGTTCCCGATAAATGCCGCTCTGTTTCAGACGACGACGGGAAGGTCTAGATAAGATGAATGACCGGAAGAAAGCTATGAGCTTGCCATGCTTACGCAGCACAGGCTTTGTGGGTGAGACATCCAACTGGCCCACTAGGGGAGCTGGAAGTGGAAAATGTCGAGGAACCTTATCGCCTATTGTTGCCACACAGCTCTGGGGGAAGAAACCCACTTCGTAGTGGGATTTCTGCAAGTGAGACTTCTTTCCTCTCCACCAAATAGACTCAGCTGGGCTTGGCATATCAATCACAGAAATCATGTCACCAACTTCAATAGAGATCTCATCGGAAGCTTGTGCCATGTACCTGAAATTAAACAAAACATTTAAAAACAGTGTAAACATAATGGAGAAGGTTAACTCACCTTCTGACACCATAAGCAGCTCCAACAGCTGGAGTATTTATGCACTTCATGGTATCGGTATCTGCCAGAGGAAGTCTTCTACCCTTATTGTCCAATTGCAGCCATGTAAGGATAGTCCCACAAGTCAGTGAGTCGGAAGCAATTTTCGAAAATCGCTCCAAGTAAACAGCAACGGCATACTCTACATCCTCCTCGGATTTAAAGTCCATTTCGGACAAATCCTTGAGACCGCTTATTTTCCTGTCATACACACAACGATGCAACATCTCATCGAGCAGCTTCATATTGTCAAAGGAACGCTTCACCAGGAACGGATCCGAACGATTCGGAATCACCTTTACAATAAACCAACATATCGAGGGACTAAACGAACGTAGTGAAGAATTTTGTGATGCTGCCACATCGCCACCCAATGATTGTGATGCAATGCTGCTGTTGAGTAATTCTGACTTGTCATCGACCAGACGTACGGAGAGGGGCCCCAATTGGACACGTTCATAGTGGAAGTGAGCACATTCTTCGAGTTTCGGAAAACGGCAGGATGTACTAGTTGAGGGTTTCTGCAACAAAAAAAAAAAACACAAAACAAAAAGATGAGAGATTTTTTAAATGAAATTCTTGCTTTGGCATTGTGCCAAGACGAGAGGATTCTTTAAAAGGGTGGTGGTGGTGGTGATGGTTCTCTATACGTTCCATGGCCTAGTTCATGGTATTAAGTGGGTCAGGGAAAGAAAATGCTGAAAGAGGTAGAATATATTCCTCTCATAAACAATATGAAAAGGTTTTGTACTTTGTTATTATTTAAACCCTCCCTGATGATGACATGCCAGCCGATATACCTACGAGAATGTTACATGGAAGCTATGGGCATATTTGATGCCATTCGCCTTCTCTGTGGTTGAGAGGCTTTTAGATGGTAGGCGCTGGGTGCACGTGGTATGTGAGTTATAAAAAAAAAAAACATGGGCTTGGCTGCAATTGATTTTTATTTTTGGATTTTACTTTTTGTTGTATCTTGGCCAAAAGTCCAAAGTGGACACATGGGTTTAATGTTTACTTAGCTGGGAGTCGTTCGTCGGTATACTTTGTGGCGAAAGGTATATAACGTATTCCCCCGTACACACAGAGAGAGAATTAATTTTTTGTTTGAGGAAGGAAAAAGTGCTACGACTATAAAACTGGTCGAATTTGGGTGTATTTGAGGTTTGTTTTAATTGAGTTTGTTGTTATTATTTATGGATGGGAGTTTTGTCATCCGAGAAAATATAAAAACAAAAATTGGTGGTTAAGGTAGTTTGTAGTACATAATTTGTTTAATTTTTGCAAAAGGATTATTCCTCTCAACTCTATTGGCTGACTTGGCTGCTTGAGTGTAATCGGGACAGAAGGAAAGAAGTATATCAATCTTTGGTGCGAAGAAGATGTTCGACATTCTATACATCACAAAACATTAACGGTTTGCATGTCACAAAAGACAAAACCCCGAATTTCAGGGATTTGCAGTATGATGATACGACAAAAGTTCTATTTGTGGTTCTTTTTCAAGGCCAGTGCCGCTCACACAACTTCGTTGCTCTGCTTAGAGTATGTAAAGTCACCAGACATTGTCAGTTATCTTGGTGTTATCAGTTATCATGGTTCTCATTCTCATGATTTTAACTCCCGTTTTTGGTGGGGGTAGGGGGTAAACTGTGCGAACGCAATTTTTTTGCTGAGTTTTAATTCAATTTTTCAAACTGACAATACTATAAGACCAAGAGCCAACAGCAAATTTTGGGAGTGAAGGTATAACCAAAATCTGAGTATACAGTTTTATTTTCTGATTTCATATTCAAAAGTCTGGCAGGTTTATTTTTCAGCCTTCTGTGGTTTGAGGGGGGTAAAAAACGCTATTATTCCAATTCATCTGAGATGGATAAATACACAAATTTTTAATATTGAAAATGATGCTCTGTTATTTTTCCTAAGACTAGAGGACTCAATCTTGACGATCCGATAAGTAGAACTCAAGATATATGCTATTTAAGCGAACCGTTTTTGGAGACATTTCTGTTTCATTTTTTGTTTGTTTTTCTGAACTGAAAACTCTCCAAAAAAGACCTGATATGTGTGACTTTAAGAATTTCAGTTGAAGTGTATTTGTCTTTCTCAGATGACAGAAGGCTGAAAACAAACCTGCCCGACTTTCGAATTTAAAATTAGGACGCGTATACATATAAAACTGCATACTCAGATTTTGGTTATACCTCCACTCCCGAAATTTGCTGTAGGCTCTTAGACTATATAGTTTTGATTTCACTAGTTTACAAATTTTCAGTTCATAGCGAGTACCTATGTACACGAAAATGAGATCATTTTTTTCCAAAGAACGGTTTTTGAGATATCAGCAAAAAACAAGTTTTTGTCTGATTTTTTATGAAGAACCTGTATTTAGCCTTAAAGTATTTTTAATATCAAGAGATTTTCCAAAAAAACTCGTAAATTGTGTTTTTTACTCTTTGACCGGCTCACACTGGGACCAACTACTTGAAAAAAGAAGTGTTTTTTCTTGACAGAAGCTAAAAAACGAATAAAATTTTTTGTCTGCTCAGTTTTGTTAGCAAATTTTCAGAGGAAACCTGTTCAGGTTGCTGAGATTACTGAGAGCTCAGAGTTCTTCGAAACGTGAAATGGCTAAATGAGCGACAAATGAAAAACGTATCGCACTTTTATCGGAAACCGCAACTTTAACAGCTTATTCTCTATCAGACTAATGACTCCCAGATACTTCTCAGAGATTTTTGTTACATTTTGTCTTTAAATTTATTCTTAGAAAGCCAATTGATAGTTTTTAGTAAACTACTGCTAAGATATGTATGTCTTCACAAGAATATTGTGAAATTGATTGCATTGGCAATGTTAAGTAATAATTTCCTTCCGCATAGCATGGCAATATAATCATTCTCATTGCCATTAGAATAATAGAAAAAATAGAAAGAAAAAAAACACTTGACGTGAAAGTTTAGGTTCATGCGTTCATAATTCTGTCAACAGTAACACTCACACGGAAAGTCGTTCTGTCATTTCATTAAAATCTCCAACAATAAAAAATTGTCGTTTCGCATGCCTAAACTTTCACCTTGTTTCCTCGGTCACATAAAGGTATTCAAATCACCAACACTGATTGCAACCAAACGGAACTACGTTTGTAAAAAAAAGGAAAAAAAATGTCACTCAGTCTGCACATTCAATTAATGAGTTCCTTTTCGAATTAGCTTGTCGTTTATCCATGAACTGCATTCGTAGGTATCGCTTGTATGTAGCCTCTGATGGTGCTGCTTGTTTGGTCTCCAGCACAGCTTCCACACACTCTTGTCCAAAGCCTTCCAGCTTAGATTATACCGACCAAACCGACAATGAGCAATCAACCTGATTACAATCATTATGTATGGTCGGGTCGCAGGGAGTATGTTAATGTGCGTTGTGTGCTTATTTTTTTTTTTTGCTTTTCCGTTTTAATGAGCAAAATCGCCAACAGAATCAACCTGAACATCTATTGGATAAATGTGCAACAAAAAAATTCTATGCGATCAAAATCCACCAAAGTGCACTTTATCACTTGGCAATCTGCCACTCTATGTTTTTTTTTTAATTTTATTTTCAATTCAATGGTGACACCAGCTAGAAGGTTACCCACAGGGCCCATTTGCGCGTAGTTTCACATTGGCTGACAATCTACCACACATATCTATCTACTTGTCGATTATTTCTGCAGCTTTAATTACTGGATATTTTGTGTTCAGATAGAAATCGCGAGTTTGCACCCACTTTTTTTTTGCTTTTTTTGTGTCGAGAAGCATCCCCTAACCCAAAGTCCATTATGGATTACGGACGGGTGACGCGTCGACTATACACATTTTATACATGACTTACATACGTAAATGTTATGAACTTGAGAATTTTGTTGTTTTTGTTATTTTTGTTATGAATTGTGTGTAATGTGCAAAACGAGATGTATCTGAAAGATAAATAATTCATTTGACAAAAACAAAAAAAAATTATTGTTTACGAGACGATGACGACTGATAAAGCTGAACTCGAAAGTAATTTGTTATTCAAATCATGGAATTCTGAAGAATTTCGAAGAGAGTTATGAGGAACAAAATAAAAAAGCAATTATTTAAATTATGAGTGGGTGACAATTAAGTGAGCATTTTTTTTTTTATGTTTGTAGTAACAAGTATTCTTTAAAATGGGTGGGTGAAGGTAGTTTTTTTTCTTTTGTTATATAATTTTATTTGATTAATATTTGAAAGTCGTAGACAAACGAAATTTTAATTGTGTTTTTCTTCAAATTGTCTGGAAAAACATATTTTTATTCAATACTCTTCTTTATGGTCCAGAAAAGATAGGAGGTATGGAGGTAAAAACAAATAATTCAGAGAGTGTCACTCTCTGGCTGTCTAATGTCTATAATGTATAAGGGGGGATTTTTGGGGGACTTTGTCCCAAAAATCCACCGATTGGATTTTTTTTTGTATCTGCATTAAAAGAGGAGGAGTAGCGGGGGGATGTGAAGGTTTACCAAGCTGAAGAACTTATGTTACAACAGTTCCGCCATATGAGACATGATTTTGGGGTAGATATTGTTTTTAATTTTGGATCGAATAAGATAAAAAAACTTATATTTTCTTTATCTCCTTTCCCAAATAGCCAAACATTTCTATTTTAAAAGTGTAAGAACAAAAACTCGAGGAGAAATGTATTCAGGAGAAGTGATCGCAATCAAAATAGGTATTCCCAAAATTTCGTTCAATTTTTACTTTTAATTCGATTCTATTCTGTTAAAAATAACAGAATAATAATATAAAATAAAATAGTAACGAAGTTTTCACGAGTCACTTATAATGGGTTCACAAGGCACTAGAATTTTTTTAAAAGGTATTAAAGTTAATATATGAAGATTTTTTTTGTAGGATTCATAAAAAAAACGAACTCGAGATAAAAATCAGACATGTCATCACGCTTATAGAGAAAGCTAAAAAAGTGTCTGTCTGTCTGTGTATATACCTCGAGTTACAGCTTAAGTAGCTGAACCGATATTAGTTTTTGGGATCAAAAGTAACGATACCTACCATATAACCATTAAGGAATAGTTCATTTTTTTCAAAAACGACTCTAACGATTATTCTAATTTTTTTGTAACTACTTTATTAGTAAGGTCATACTTTTAAAATGAAAGAAATGTTTGTTAGAATTCTAATAACGGTAAATACCTTCTATAGAACCGTATTTTTTAGTTTTGACTTACTTTTGAACGACTGAACCAATTTTGATAAACTGTTTTATACGGAAAAAAATAATTTTTGGATTTTTAAAAAAACTTTCAAATTTTTTTCTTTAAAAAATAAATTTTTTTCGAAAACAGGTCACTGTACTTTTTTGAAACTTTGGTTTTAGATGGGCGTTAACATTCTCTTGAAAATGGCGTACCAATTTTTTTTTTTTATACAAGGTTTGAGAATTTTTACACATAAAAATTAATTTTTTTAATAACGACTTTAACGATTTAAAATTTTTTTTCTTAATCAAATCAAATGGCATACATAGTTTGGAGCTAAAAACAATTTCAGAAGTTGTTGTGCTATGTCATTTTAGTAATGCATTTTAATTTATTTTTGTTGACATTTGTTATAAAATTAATTATTTTTTTAAAACTTTATATAAGAAGCTTCAACTTTCAAAGCAACTTTGACCTCTAGAGAAAGTACTTGCGGCCCAGTTGTGCATTTTGATTTCTCTCAAAACTCTCATGCTTAACCATTTTACTCGATTTTTGCATGATTACATGATCTTCCATAAGTTATGGTTTAAGCTGAAATAGCAAAAACTCTTTCTTTGATCCAGTGTTTTGCACTTTCAGTCCAATATTGAATTAGTTTTTCACAAATTTTGAACTTAAACATTAGTTAGTAATTGTGTAAAACAAAAGTGCAAAATTTGTGAAAAACCAAACACTATTACGGGAGGTGCAAAGTACTGAACTTTCTTCGAACTTTCCAAAAAACTGCAGTAAATAAAAACCGGTAATGTTTCGAAACAAAATAGTTTCACGGGCCAGGGCATTTAACTTTTTCTGTTTGAATCATAACTATTCAGAGAAAATGGGTAAAAACAATTTTTTTTCTATTAAAGAGGGACCTCAGATTTGAGAGAAAATTGGGTCATGAATAAATATTTTGACAATATAAGTCTATAGTGTTGAGTGATATACATTGTGATTGTCGTACTTTGTTTGTGTATAGTGAGAGAAGTTTTGACTCTTGGCCATTACTTCTGTATTATGTTTAGAAAAACAAAAACTGAGAAAGGCGGCGCGCGTACTGCGTATTAATTGAGACAAAGCATTTGACGTACCTCCTTTTTTTGAAAATCGGTTCAGTTTTCTGGCAGTGGCAGAGTTCCAAAGTTTTTTACGACACATTTCTGCGCTTCTGACTCTGGTGGATCCATCATATCATGCAAATCAGAACAACTTTCAATGTCACACTGCCGGATAAACGTTCAAATTGCTCAGAATATTCGGTATTGCCGTGAAGGACTGGGTCTGTGCGGTAGTTCTGCTAAGCTTATGCTTAAACCCTATCGAGCATTATTTGTCGAACATGCTTAACTGCGAAGAACTGACAATGGTACTGGTATAAACGAATGGAAATAAGAAGCTATACCGTAAATTATAGTTATACCGTCAATATCAAGAAACTAAATAAACTAGTGCAAAATGGTTTGGAAGTTGTTATTAGAAGAATAATGAAATACGGTCGATTCCCTCTAAGTCGACCTTTTACGGGTTATCAAAATTCGTTTGAGTTAGGGTAAGCTTTTGGAAAGATTCGAGTTAGAAGGATTGAAAATAGGCTATTTAAAAAAAATATGGCGAGTAAGAGGGTAATTCGAATGTATTTTAAGTATTTAATTTCGATTTACTTTTCCTTATGACAATTACCTCTTAAAATCTTGACCTGACTGTAATGTTTTTACTTTTAGGTTAAACCTTATGATAAGAGCTTTTAAATGATTTCCTTAACATTCATGCACTCCAATTGAACCGAGAGCATTTTTATTGTCTTTGCATAACATAAAAGGGCGATTCTATTGCAAGTGATACATTTGTGGAATTAAAAATACACATTTACTTTTTCGAATAAAAAGAAGCCAAAATATAAAAACTTTTCGAAAAACCGTATGAAAGCTTTCTCACTCTTACCCTACTGATTAAATTTTTATTTTTATTTATGATATCTAATAATTTTAAGTATGGGATCCATTTAACTACCCAAACAGACAAATTTGCTTCCGGCAAAAATATTTGCCTGTCAATTATTTATTTTTTTTTTCTTGTAAAAGTCTACATCAATTTATACCGGAAATTTTCCAAGGATATAGAAAATAAACTCAATTACTTCCTCTTGATTCAAAATTCAAAAAAAAAACCGAGAGAGAGAGAGAGAGAGAGAGAAAAAGAGCCATACCACTCGTCGAATATTAATGTCTTCATTTGGCATTCAAAACATGCAACCAAAAACGTGTATCATCCAATGTAAAAGAGATTTATGACACAAAAACTCCAACCCTAATATTTTGTTTGAATATAAAAAAAAAGCTCCAAAGGATGTAAAATGGTGGCGATATAAATTTTCACGCCAACCCGATACCATTCGCACCCCGTTCCCGCCCCCCAGCATCCTACATTAACTTCGTCAATTCAATTTGACAAGTGACATGCTACATGCGAAGAGGATGATGGTCGTAGACAGAACCAAAGCCCACACAGTAAAAAGCAACAAAGGTAGTGAATAAAATTTCACACATGTGCCATCAGGCTTTCAGGTCTTATGCTGTGGTAGACAAAATCGATACTTTCAAGCATAACCGGCTAAACAACCCCCAAATACTCAACTTCACCCTTCACCTCAACATTTTCTTCTCTCTCGTCCATGCAAAGGTGTCTCTGGCTTTTCTCTCTGCCAAATTGACAACAGATACGAATTCGAAAAAGGTGCCAGAGCGTACACAAAACTGAAGTGAGGTGACCCTTTTTTTTACCAAAGCGTCGACGACGACGAGCACCCCAGACATTAGAAGTATCATTCCATAGCCGTAGGTTGTTTCCAACCCTCAACCAAATAAAATTGTAAAGAACTTTTTTCAGGTTCAAGCGGTGTGCAAGCTTTTTTTTTTGTTTCTTGTTGTTTCAAAAATAACCGACAGACCGAGTGGGATGTGAGTGAAGGTGGGAGTGGGAAAGATTGTTTCGGGTGACGTTGCAAGTTTTCTTAATCTGTCTAATGATCACTTCAAATTCAAACCCCCTGGCAATAACGCTCCCAGTCAGGCAGTTACTGCCTCATTATATGAAGGTATAGTGACTCTTTCACCAATTTCATCATCAGAGAGGGGATGATTTTTATTTTTGTGTGTGCATAATTTTACATTTACATTGTCGATTATACATTTGCCGCCGCGCCGTTTTTTGTGTCCAACATAAAAAGGTATGTTTGGCTATGATTATAATGTTACAGACGAAACAGTGTTTTAAGCCCACAGGGTGGCATGTTTCAACCCCCAAACTTTTAGAAAACGAACAAAAATACAAAAAAAGTAGTTAATGGAAGATTTTGTTTATATTGAGGATGTTTTTGAATTTATGCCCTCTTGCACTCGGAATCAACGAAAGAGGTTTTTACGCTGGGGTTGTTTGCATCCCGCAAAACCTTTATGAAAATGCTGGGTGCGGGTTTAATTTAAATTGAAGAATTAATGGGCCAAGTGGGTTTAGACGAATTTTGGTGTCTCTAATTTTTGTTTCTGTCAAATGTAATTAAATTGATGGTACTGCAGGGTGACGCAAGATAAAATATAATTATCATTTGTGCTACCAAAATTTGTTTGAAAAACTATTAGGCATTTTCATCTTTGTCTTAGGAAAAACTGTTGAAACTGATACTTCTTTTTCGGAAGAACAATCAGCTGAACCCGACTAACTTTGAATTGCTTCGGATTCGGATCCTACTCTTTCTAGAAATAATACTGATCGGATGTTCACTAGAAGAAAATTTAAAGTAACATTTTAACATAAAAGCTGGTATATGTTTCCACGTTAGCAATCAGTCAAATGGGATACTTCACAAGATGTAATCCTATCCCAATTTCTTTGGAATATATGATAGTTAACCATTCTCAGATTCTAATAGAACTCCTCACTGAGAAAACAAATTATTTGCGGCAAACGACTTTTTCGTTTGCTGGTCGATTTTTCGGCTTCGTTTTCAGTTAATAGGTAATTAAGTTAGGGTTACAAATTTTTTTTCAAATGAATTTTGCGGTGATTGAACCTGCGACCCTTCGCCACTCCGCTACGTACTGTATAATTTATGATTGTCGTAGAATGCATATGAATAAAATGAGGGAGCCAATCATTTGCGTGAAACGACTTTTCGTTTGTTAAATTATATATTTTTTCGATTTCAATTTGTTTGCAGCAAACTTTCAACTTCGTTTGGGTCAAACACTTTATGCAAACGACAAAAAAAAAAAAACCTAATAATAGCAAACGAATGTTGCTGCAAACAAAAACAAAATTGCTAGTTAACGAAAAAATGTTTAAATGTAGGAAGCAATTTCGTTTGCAGCAATCAACTCATGAAGTTGATAAGTTTCAAACGAATTGGTTATTTTGCATTATGTTTGCTGTACCAAAATTACAATTTGTTGTTGCAACAAATGAAAAAAAAATTGCTGGAATTGTATTACCTTTCCAGGAAATGATTTTCATTTAATTTAAATGATATACATTAACCACAAACAAAAAAAAATATTATTTCTCTGAGTAAATTGGAAACCGAGCTCAACAAGCTTTTTTAATAAGTAGATCAGTCAATCACAGTCACCAAAGGAACGCCACAAGGTGGAGTCTTATCCGCATATCTTTTGAACGTATGGTGGTTAATGATAACTACTGATATACCGGGAAGAAATTGACTTTGCCGTATCAGGAAAACATCTTTAGATTCCATTAGAACTTTTGAAACCCCTTTCTCAACAAGCTTCTAAAATTGGCAAATCTGTGTGTATTACCTGTTAACTTCCATATCTAAACTTGTCCTCTTCAAAAGGAAATACGAAGCTCCGCAACTACATTCTCCTCAAATTAAAGGCGTTCTTCCTACTTTTTCAGTTGAAGCTTAATGTGGTTTCATTTTTGATACAAAAATTAAACTGGAAAAATAACTTACAGGAAAGAGTAATACAAAATCCACAGTAGCTCCTTTTTCTTGTTTGAAAGTCATGGGAAAAAATTAGGATTTGTCTCCACGAATAATTCACTGACTCTATACCACGGTCATCAGACCACAATTGCCACATACGGAGTGGCTTTTGTAGAAAAAATTACTAAGCAAAAGTACAGCGTGTATGTTTAGAAGCCGTTCAATCAGCTACATTAGACAGTTTGTTGCTCAGAAATACTTTCTCAACCTACCAAGCAAATGGTTACGAGTACAGCCATGTGTCTCAAAGCCATCTTTCAATGGACCAATAACATCATCATTCTCGTTCCGAACATTCTGGAGACAATCGGACTACATCACTGCATAGCAGCTAATGGGAAATGGTATCGGAACTGATTCAAACAATAGACTTTTACGCAGATGGATCGAAAACTGACTAAGGAGTTGGTGTACTTACTCTGGTTCCCTGACTATTGTAGCGTATTCCAAGCGCTTTGCTTAAAGAAAACGTGATATACGTATGGACAAAAAATTAATATTCACCTATGCTAGGGGCTGCGATACAAAGAAATTTCGGGATACAATGAAATTTTGGAACGGAAATGTTTGTTTTGCCTTATAAGAAAAATATTGGTATTTCAATGGCTATTCCTACATTTATGTCGAAACGAGTTGCTTTGAAACAATCAAAATATAAGACAACTTTATAACGACTAAACAATTTTGGCATAAACTTGATTTGCCCCTTAATAGATCTAAAATCAGTTCCGTAATAGTTGTCTTAACTGGACATTCTCTTTAAGGTAGACATGTCACAAGGCTCAGTGTTTTATAAAACGATTTCAGAATGAGTTTTACCGCAAAGCTCTTTCAAGCAAAACAATCGACATCGGGCGATCTACTGCTTTCACTCATTGGCACTCCGAGTGCTTTTCAGAGGAAAAAGGAGTAATCGTCGAGCTCCCGAGCAATGAGGTGGTCTGATGCAGTGTGAAGTTTGAAGTTTTGGAGAGGAATTTGTTTGCTACCTGCGGTTATTTTTTGCACATTTTTACAGCTTCAATTCAAAATGTAAAATAGAGGAACAAAGCGGCGGCGGCGGCGGCGGCGCACCTGCGAGGCAAAAAAATTGAAGGGCCCATACCAAAACAACTAAAAAAAATTATTCGATTCCGTCAAAATAAGCTATTTTTGAAAAACTTATACACACTCCATAAGTAAATTTATGGTTCAATGTATAAAAATATTATTAAAAACTAGGTTAGTTCCAAAAATACCGAAAGACTGAAAAACTACTTTTATTTTTTGACTTTGAAAGGATTTTTGAAAATTTTACTGTCAAAAAAAAATCTTATTCATTTGACTTGCATGTCGCTCGGTCTTCCTTGACAGAGTCGATAGGTACTGTTTTTTTTATATTTTTTTTTTTAAAGGAATTGCTTAAAAAAATTTGAAGTAAGCTTCAAAGTCCGAATTCTACCTCCAGCTATTTCCAAGACAGACACGACACTTTAATACCAAAACCATTTACACGTATACATAATATACAAAAATTACAACTTACCTTAGCTCCCAAATGCTTGCCCGATGCTGACGCAGCCGATGGATGACGTTGTACTCCAATTGCTATCGAATCATTTGACGCTGTCGATATTTGTGATGTGTTCATAATTGAATTATATTCCACTCCTGGATTACCAAGGTCCTGCATCAGATGGAAATTCAATTGTGCCATAACTGGCAACAAGTCCGGCTCCGTATCACTGCCGCTATTATTGTTGATGCTGCTATTTCCTCCAACCAAACCACTACCGCCGCCATAGCTTGAGGCATTTAGATTGTATCCACCTGCACCACCACTACCAATCAATCCAACGACACTGCCTGCAGCATTACTTCCAATTGCAGTTAAACCCGGCGTTGCTGTTGCTCCGGTAAAAGTACTCGAAATAAGGGTTGGAGCTCCAATTATCGTATAGCCAGAACTCCCTCCGCTAGAAGAATTACCACCACCACCGCCACTGCCACCGCCACCACTACCACCGATATTTATCGAACGTAACCTTTCAGTCATTGTTGTGTTGATGTTCTAGTTGTCCGGCACAACATGCAGATGTCAAGCCCTCAACAGGATTTGGACTTGTGTGGCGTGTTTGCCTTCCAAGCTTCAATTGAAGAGGTTTCTCTGTCTTGTTAGCCGATTGAGTCTGCAAATAAAAATAAAAATAAAGTTGTAAGAAAAGTTATGTTAATCTTAGAAGCTCATTAAGAATTCATAATAACACACACAAAAACAAAAAAAGAAACAAGAAATCTGTAAGAAGTCATCAATCCAGTGGCTTAGCACCCTAAGAACTTTTGGGCGTTCCGCTTTCGAACTCTGTTTTGTTTTCTTTACCTTTTTTGTTATTCTATCCGATTACCGTCAGAGTGGTGATTTGAAGAAAAGTTTAATTAATACATCGATAGCTGTTAAATGACAGTAAATTAGCCGAAAATGAACAAAAGATTAAAATTGCCCCCCGAAGGGAAAAATAATAAGAAAATTATAGTTTTAGCGATTGGAGAGATTTGCATTTGTTTAGGTTTTTTGTCTGAAGAATTTATGATGTGCGCGTGTTTGTTTTTAGTATTTTTATTTTGGCTTAGTGATTAATTGGTGTGACGTAAGATGATAAGCTTTTTCAAAGGGTATTGATCCTGTGATTGATTTATAAATAGAAATTACATAGGTGTTGGAAGAAATAAATCAAACCGAAAGGGCTTTTTCGGAATTGGCCTTCTGGGCAAAAAGTTTTAATCGGTTGTGAACTTGAAACTGGCATTTGTCATTTATTGTTTAACAAATCAGTAGAAGATTTGTTCTTTGTTGATACAACGAGCAATGTCGTAATAAAAGGGTTTTGGGGTGATTTATAGCTCTATTTTTTTTTTTATTATTTTGGTTAATATGAGTTAAACTTTTTTTTTATCGAAGATAATCAAAATTTGATTGCTTTTCAACTTGTTTTTTACAAAAAAAATTATTAAGAAAAGAATAAAACTTTTTGAATAACGGAAGGATGTTTTTAAGTACGGCGCACAGTGGGCTCGATTATCATTTTTGGTTGCAAAAATCATAAATTTTGAACGAGTTACAATAATTTAATTTGTTTTTAATTTCGTGAGTTTTGCAAGAACTAAATAATATGCACGACTGGGTTGCACGTATTTGCGTTTATAGTCAAAGTTGCTGTGGACATTAAGCTTCTTATATGAAGTATTTAAGAATAAATAACTTTATAAGAAATTAAAAAAATAAAACAAACCTAAGATTCATTACAAAAAAGATATAAACAACTTCTTCAATTGAAAACCGTTTGTGTAAAAATGGTCATCGAAATCCGTTCAGTCGCATGCGAAAAAAATCAGAATAAAAAAAACGGTTCTATGTATGGTACCGTAAATAACCGATGAATTTTTGTTATGTTTGAAAAGTGCCACCCTTTTTAATCAAATTCGTTAAGAGTTGTTTTTGAAAAAAGGAAGTTTTTTAATTTGTGTCTATGGCAAGTACCTACCGTTAAGTTTGGTCTTAACTAACATGTTTGAAGAAGGCTGTAGCTTGAGATATGGACACAACACTCAGACAGACAAAATTGCCGGACGTTTACTTTTTTTGAATTATAAATCATATTAATCTGATGCTTGATTACTATCTCATGCTCAATTTTTTTTTTACGAATCCCAAACTCGCCGTATACTATCTTGTGTATCGCAAGTAAAAATTACATTTTTTGTAACAAAACGGAAATGTCGGGGATTGCCAATCAAATGATTATTTTTTTTTTTTTTGTAATATCTAATAAGCTAATTTGGCACGGATAAAGATTTATGTGCACGTTTTAAGAAACAAATCGTATGATACTCGTAGCAGCAGTTTTCTAAAAAAAAAAAAGTTTAAAGCAGTTTTCTAAAAAAAAAATTACTTGAAATTGATGTTTTTTTTTTTAAAACGGCAAAACTGGTGTTAAATAAATCATAAAAAAATTACTGTCGGAAGGCACAAAATTTGAAAAAAAAATCTTTTGCAAAAAATGCTTGATATTTTTTTTTTTTAAATTAATACACATAAGAAGGTACTAAATTATTGGGGTTTTATTTCAAAAACTAAAAGAATTTGGGCGCTTGTTTCTTTGACTAGCTTATAATGTTTAAAAAAAATAGTACTTGATAACGTAAAATTATGAAAAAAAAAAATCAGAAAATGGTATTTATTTTTGAAATTTTGAATTTTATGATTTTTTTTTTTTTTCAAAAACTATCTCTATTGCTTTTGGCAAGAATACTTAAAACAAATATTTCTATAATTAAAAAAAGGTAAGTACAGCATGTTTTAATTATTTTTTTTAAATATTTTTCAAAATGGTGATTTTTTTTCTAGAAAAGTGCCACTCTCTCACTTTCATGCGGTTTTTTTTAAAGCTTGCCGACGCCCATGAATCTCTATCTATTTTGGTGTCTTCGAATTAGACAAAGCAAGCATAAAATATAACCTTACTTAAAAAAACAATTTAAATCACGTCATGTAATAACGTGGGTAACCCCTTATAGCAAACGGATTATGAAAGAACTAGTTTTCATTGTTTGTATTCAGCTCAGATTCAAAAACGTTGCAAAACGCTTTTTTTGTGATTTTGTAACAGGAATATCTCAAAAACTAAAGCCAATTTGACATTTCTGACTTCGGGTTCGAGTTCAGTTTATCGAAAACCTTTAAAAACGTTAATCAAAGATTTAGTAGGAAAATCCCTGTTTACCAGTGTGATAATTCAGAATATTCACAATAAATGTTTTTTTTTTCAGGAATCATATTATTATAATATTAATATTATTTAGTTTTCGAAACTTGGGGCCTTGGAGAAAAGCAATTGTGATTTTAAAGCAAAAATCAGCTTGTTTTTCAAAGATTAAGCCGGAGGCACTTAAGCTTAAAATAATGAAATCAAACTTTACGTATAAGTTAACCGAACCATTTAACACCTTTTAATGAGCCTTTTTAAAAATCAAAAAAAATTAACATTTTACCCGCCCTAATGTATACCATATTGGTATGGTATTGTTTCATATTGTTTATAATTTTTTTTCCCTTACAAAGATCTGGCAAAGATCTTTTTCAAGGTTCTAGGATCTAGGGTGACGGGAAGTGCTCCATAATGTTGATGATCTGTCAGTGAGTCAGTTACAGTTTTTGTAAATTTTTGAAAACCTGTGTCTCAAAAACTACTCATGTTTTAAGTCGAGAGGTTCGAAAGTATTTGCAAATGCTCAGAATCGGAAGTATACGCAAATCGTCACAAATGTGTAGCCGGCCGTTCTAAAGAAACTTAGAGGACAAAAAAAAGAAAACGCTTTTAATACCGTTTATCTCATAAAGGAAGCAATATTTTTTCTTGAAACTTTGTAGGTGTTGAGAGCATTTCATAAAGTTATCTGCCTAGAAGTTACTATATTTCAAACAGCATTGGGGAATAACTTGCAAACGTTTTCGCTTAAGGATTGAAGCAATGTATTTGGATCTTTCCCGATCTTTCTTAATGCAGCCGAAGATTTGTAACTTTATCAAATGTTTCTAACATAACCTAATTCATGATTTGCTTACTTTTCGTTGGTCAATTAGGTCTATTAACTAGTGCATACTCTCCAATTGTTATTAAATCTTAATGAGAGCATACATATTTGTCTCATATAAGACTTTTATAAGATTCGTAAGAATCTTATACGACATATTGTTAATACATTTAATATAAAATTTAACATATAGTTTTCTATTTTAAGGCTTAATAACTCTTCTCTCATAAAACTCAAAGATTTTATATATCTTGTTTTTATTCCTGTTGCAATCAACTATCATAAAAATTCTCCAGAAAACGTTATATAAGATAAAATATTTATCTTGAGGGCTTTTAAATGGCTTCTAAGAAACATGCTCCAATTTATGTTATTTTTGGCCTGAAAGCATACCTTATTTTCATCAAGGGAAACTTTTTCCCCCATCAGCCATAAAAAAACAGAAATCGATAGAACTTCTCCAAATTATTTTTGCCAAAAAAGCAAAAAAAAAAAAAATTCCAAGGTGCCTGCATACATAATTTAACATCTATAAGCATTAAGGACAAATTACTGCTACCAGTTAGCTATTGGGAAGACTCAAGATATTTTAACCCAAAAAAGAAGAGAAAACATCCTTGATGCTGAAGCGAGTTCACTATGTGCATTAAATTTCTTCTTCATCTTCCAGGCATACAAATTCGCGAAGCAAAATCTTTGAAAATGTTCATCTTAACATTCCATTCCAATGTGGTGGTTCTTTTCGTGTACACAGAGAGGATACATTATGATGATGCTGCATTTTCTTTGGATCCCCTCCTAAATAAAGGGATGAATCTTTAAAACAACTATCGTTGCACAACCTTAGTTTTTGTTTTTTGTACTTTTTTTTTTAAACCTAAAGGCTTTTTTTGCTGTTCTGCCATTGATGGTGCCTGAAAAGTACTTTTGTATGCACATTCCACAGTCATATAGTCACACATTATAGTACATACATACTTTCGAAGGAATTAGTTAATTGAAAAATTTATTTATGTTCTCTAGACAAAGCTTTTAGTGAGGATGTATTTGTTTTGTTTTGGGATGAAGAAGGTTCAACACAGTAGGTACAGCACCCCTTTTTCCTAATAGAAAGAGATGTCAACTTTAATGGTTCTTTTGGAATGTTTTGGGCACTTGATAAGGAAATGCAATTTATTTTATAAGGTAGTAGAGAATTAATTTAGTTATGCACACACAGAGAGCTTTATCTATTGGTCTTGATATTTAGAGCATGACAAAGTGAATAATTGTGTTGTGTTGACTGACGTTAGCATCATTAATTTGTCAGTTTTGATTTAATTTCATTATTTATGTCTGTTCTTTATACTTCTATCTGTGTGTCGGTTTGTGTGTCAGTCACGATGTCTGTTTGTACTTCGACTTAAAGCTTGCATCTCAGAAGTAATTTTCATTCAAAATTGATAGTTGAGAACAAAGTTAATGAATAAAAGATTCCTACCAAGTTTAAAGAAAATTGCCTTGCAGAATTAGGGAAAGAATTAAAAATATTTTTAAAAACCAAAAGTATTTTATGGCTCGGCACCCAATATATAGGGGAATTTGAATGTCTCCTTTCATTTTCATAAAGGACAATCCACATTTTAGAATGGTTAAAAAATTTGTAGAGACAGAATCGGAAATTTTAAGACACAACGTCTAACATGAATTTTTGAACGTGCCAAGGAGCCAACATAGTTCGGAAGTGAATATAGAAATGGACAGTAAAGATAGAATCGATACGTGACAGAACTTTTCTGATTGCATCTTAATATCTCGGAAAACTCACTAGCAACACCAAGTACCAAGAAACGAGTGATGGAATCATTCCTAATTTGCCATCCAAAGTGTGTTATGTTTCACAAGAAAACCAAATCAAAACTCCTGGTGAGAAATCATTCTTATGTACAACGTAAAAATAAGAAGATGGAAACATCGACTTCTAAAAAGGAAGAAAAGCGAGCATGAAGAGCAAGGGGTCGTTTTTATTGAGAGTTGCTCTAGCTGGGGTAGTGTTCGAAAGTCCCATCAAAAGGTGAAACGATCTACCTAAGGATACTAACTTAGAATAGAACCCAGCGGTAATGTAAATGGGAACACGGTTCGTGCCGTGAAAAGACAGCTTAAAGGAGAAGACATCATCCACTGCTATGGGGAACAATCCATTTAGCTTGGACGATCATGGTCGAAATATCCGTATACCCGATCTAGAAGTTAGAACAATGATTATAAAAATTAAAGTCGCAAAAGTCTGCTGGTGTGGATGCTCTTTCACATTAGGTGGAACAAATCTTTGCGCATTTGATTTTGAAGATTCTCTGATTCGATTGATTGGAAATTACATATCGAGCCGTTCAAATCAAGTAGTATTGGACGGGTTCAAGTCTGACATATTCGAAATAAATGCTGGTGTTCTTCAGGTTTCTGTTCCATCTCCGACCCTTTTACTTATTTTTAGTAACGGTCTCTTAGATACAACTTCTAATCCTCTTCATTGTTTTCAAACTCACCTCCCCACTTGTCGGACGTGAAACTTCAACGTCAGCTCATGATAAATTCCTTAAATTCCGATATTAATAGCATTGTTTAATGAGGTATCATAAAAAGCGTTTAATTTAATACTTCAAAAACCCCAATGCTGCCTTTTATCGCTTAAACGAAACTTACCACCGCTGATATTAACTTTGAGTGGAATTAAGTGGCATTAAGGAAACTAAAAACCTATCAGTTCGAGGTATGTGTTTTAATGATCATTTACTATGGAATGACCACATACTTGAAATCGCCAAAATGCCACAAAATGCTTAGGTTTTCTTGGACGTTGCAAGAAATTCTTTTCTACTTCTGATCTGGCTTCAATCTGCAAGGCATACATCCGTCCAAAGCTCGAGTACAACTCCCAAATTTGGTCAGGAGCTTCTCAAACTTCCTTACATCTACTGTATCGGATCCAAAACAAAGCGTTAAATTGAATAGGCAATGGCACTATCATCAGTGAGGCCATACACAATCTTGAGGATCAACGAAATGTAGCTTGTCTCTTCCTACATTTTGTTGATCCTCAAGATTGTGTATGGTCTCACTGATGATAGTGAGACCATACACAATCTTGACACAAGGACTAAGGGCGAAAAGTTTAGCAAAAGAGTGCCGTTATTAGTAATCCCCTTATGTACATGCGTTCCTATTCTTTGCGAAACTATTAGCGACAAATCGCTTTATCAAAATGGTGTGATACTGGTGTAGGCGGCCCCAATCTTCAGAAATCGGACACATTCGTCTTCGGTGGCCGGACAAAATTTTAGGTGCCATATTTTATTCTATTTTGACCAGGAAAAGAGCCTTTTTTGAAAGACAAACTTCTATTGAACAATTGATTGAAGAGATAGATAGATACTTAGAGAATCAGTATTTTCTTAAGGTTGATTTTTTTTGCAAAATTTTAATAGGTATAAATGCTTATGTCGAATTTAAATGGTTAGGTTTTTCGTTTCAGAAAACTGTTCCAAGCATTTCATTTGTTTTGTGTTTTCCTTAAACAAAAAACCTTAAAACATAAATTCGTCGTTGCAATGCAGAACTAGCTAGTCACAAATACTTAGTTATGCACCACAGAAATTTTAAATCTTTAAAATCTAGATAATACTACTCCAAGACCAATTTGTATTTTGTAATATTAACATACTGACAAAATTATTGCAAACAAAAGTTCATTGTATTCATACAGTTCTTATATGTATTTTTATTTTTCTTGGCGAGATAAGTTCTTTTTCCTTAAAAACTAAAATAAAAAACAACCAAACTTAACTAAGTGTGTTTTCATTAAGGTAAAAAGAAAATTAATCAATAACCTAAGTCGGGAAATAACTAAACGCAAGTTTATCTGCTGTTCATGAAAAAGAAAAAAAAAATGCTGTTAATTTGACTTTGGTTGTTTTTTCACCGACTTCAAAAAAGCTCAATTCGACTGCATGTTGTTTTTTTTTTACTGTTGTTTTTCTTTTGAAAGCTATTATTTTTTGAAGAGAAAATGTGATTTTATAATTGGAATGATAAAACATTAAATCAAAATACAAATAAGTCAAAAATTCATTTACGTCTTAACTTAACTTTAGCAATTTTGTTTTCGATAATTTTTTACTTTTTTAAAATTCTAGAATATTTTTTTTAAATATTTTAGCATTTATTTTTTGGTGTTTCAGGTCCAAAATATACGGAAAACAGAAGGAAATCTTTTGTTTTATAGGCGTATTATTATTAAACTATTAATAAAATATAGGCCACCGACTATTGAAATTAAGAAAAATCCTCGAAAATCTCTTTAAAATAAATAAAGGCTGAGGGTTAAGCTTGATTTTTATTAAAAAATGCGCAACATTATAAAAGAACTATTTCCCCTCTAAAAAAATTAGAAAATTAATTATATTTTCCCATTTTTATGCACAAACCAATAAAACCAAACAATTAATTACGTCAAATAACTTCCAAAATGTATTAACCTGAATATTTAACTAATTACGACACTTTTCGTTGATGGCTCCCACTATTATTATTTTAAAAAAATGCAGTCACCGAGCTCTCAAAAAACTTGAATCCAAAGGAATATATTTAAGAGCTGCATTGTTTCACTTTTCTTGCAATACGTTAGAAAAACGATTCAACTGTTGATACAAATTTTGTTCGTATGAATTTCATACATGTATCAATTTATCTCTCGTGGCCGACCTCATGTGCCATCACCTGATGTATTTTTTGAAACCCTAAGATTTTTTTTTTTGCGTTAGCCCCCCGACTGTTGACATGAAGTTCATAATTACGACTATTTCCCGACCAGTCGTTCCCAGAGTTTTTAGATAGATAAAAGTTTATAGATCAATCATTTCTAGAGAAAAAATTGTTTTTTTTTTCTAAAAAAAACATCAAACAGTACCTATCATGTAATTGGCAAGTAAAAGCTCGAAAATGGCTTTGTTTTAGTAAACGGAATTACAATTAAATAGTTTTAATATAAAAACTACTTTCATAAGTTTAATTATTCACTAAACCATGACCATAATGCAAATAATTAAAACACATGATAAAGTTTACCTTTGACCCTAATGTTTTTTAGTACTTTCATGTGCATTAACCTCAAAACACTTAAAAAACTAAAGTATGTTCTTTTATGCTCCGTCTTGCTAATATATTTATTTTTATAGTCTGTCATTTGCATTTGGGTTATACACTATATAGGTACTCTCCTTGAACTATGACGAAGTTTCTTAAAATTTTTGATATACACAATGCCATCAACTTTATAATGATGCTGCTGGCTTGGAGAAAAGTTCAGCAACAAAAGTTTGAAGAACTTTAAAATTATGCATGCGTTGCGTACAATAGGTAGATAGTACTATATAATTTATTTCATTATTTAAACTAACAAAATGCATCTTGCAATTAAATGCGGTTTAAGTGTAAACATAATCGCACTCATGACTGACGGTAATTTAATGGTCCGTTGGGTCGGGATAACTAATTGGGAATAAGAAAGTTTTATTTCAGTTTCAAGACCAAGAAATAGAAGTTTATGTGTTGAGTGCTATATAGTCAGCGAAGGAGTGTTGTGTTTTACTGTTTGATTTTGAAACGACAGAAACAGTTAAAATGGCTGCTTATATCTAGATAATGAATCCATTTTGTTCATAACTTTATTT
Source organism: Meliscaeva auricollis (assembly GCA_948107695.1). Classification (NCBI taxonomy): domain Eukaryota; kingdom Metazoa; phylum Arthropoda; class Insecta; order Diptera; family Syrphidae; genus Meliscaeva; species Meliscaeva auricollis. The sequence continues at coordinate 14,593,975 of OX403616.1, read as the reverse complement.
AATATTTTTATTTAATAATCACTTTTGGTAGGAGTATTCAATTTCTAAAAAAAAGTTTCTTATGTAAAATTTTAGCTTATGTTTTATATCATAATATTGATAACTGACTCGGATCAAAATTAGTAGTAGTATTTTTAGGGGAAAACCACAATGCTTCCTTACTTAGAAGCACATTCTTTCGAATTTGCAACTTTACCGCCAAAATTACCATAACTGGTAATTATAACTGCCTGCACTCTTAGATTTGTAATTAAAAAGTTTTAACCAATGAAAAAGACTCACTAAGGAGACTTTGTTCATCAGTGAAACTGCGAATTCGTTTCGAAGAATTTCGTCTAATCTATCTACACGTGTTAGTTACAAAAAACTTAATTTATTATCATATTAAATGCTTTCTCCACTAAGAAGCCAATTGTTTAGTTCCGTTTGTCATATTTTATTTGTCTTTATTTCATAAATTTAAAATTTATTTACATAAAAAATTGCAAAACTTGTTAATCAAGTGAATGATTCTTAGTTCATTGAACACTAAAAATATTTCAAACTTCAAAATTTAAAAAAAAGAAACAAAGTCGAATGTATAGATTATTATAATTATCTATGTTTATGAGAACCGGCTATTGACACGCGAAGTAAACTCACGCCTGGGCCGGCGTATAATTTTCGAGTTTTTTTTTTTTTAATTGATAGATTTATGAGCATCTGCATGTTTATAAATTGATACTCAAATTTTAACAATGTCATTAAGACGATTTCTTAAATTTTTAATGGTTTATTTATTCATAACATTATAATTGTTGAAGATACAAGCAAAGAAATGATTATCGTCTTTATTTTGCAAATTTTTTCAGCATTCTGAAAATTTAAATAATATCAATTTGCTGTTGCAGAGAACCGGCATGGCACAGAAAACATCGTTTTTTAGAATAAAACTAATTTTAACATTCAATTTTTTTTTTAAATAAATTGTGTAGATAAAATTATCTATTTGGGTTGATTGGACCGTTTACTAATGTTTTTTTGAATTAATAAGACTATCCCCAATATCCTAATAGCTCAAATCTGCAGAAAATTCTTTTGAAAATTGACACTTTAACTCAAATTAGTCGAGCACTTAAATAATTAAAATAATTTGGATCAAAATAGCTCGATATTTTCGAGAAAATCGAAATTCAGCAGAACTGAATTATGATTTTTTTATGATCACTGTTGTTGAACTAGTTGAAAACATTTTCACCGTTTTTCACTGTTTTACATCTTTCTAGGTGAATTTTTGAAATTTTGGAGATAAATTAAGTAAGTGCATACAAATTGTGAAACAAACCTATAGATTGAAGTCTGAAGATATGATTAGAATAAATTACAAGTAGTATGATTTGATCATTACATTAATTTGCAATAGAAAAAATCACAAAAATTCAAAAATAAATCGAAACTACCCACGCGTATTCTTCTAGTTTAATTGTAGCAAACATTAATTCTGCTGGAAAGTACCAACAAATTCTATAAATGCTTTCAAATACGGTCGCCTGTGTTACCCCTTTTTTTAAAAACACTTTAAATTGAACAAATTCGTCATTTAGTTTTTTTTTTATGTGCAACTTTCTCTAACAGTTGCCTATTTGCCAAAAACAAAAAACTCCTCAAGTCTTTAAGTTAACTCATAAACTATTCTCCTTTTCCCTTTCCATTTAAAATCTTTTCATTAGGTTGCCTACGTGCAATTTTTCTCAAAAAAAAAAACAGAACCAATCACTAGACCTCCTCCTAGAAAAAAAAAAAAAAAGACATAATACAGGAAGAGAAATTTTGATTTTCACTACAGCGACCGCGGTAAAAATAAAGATACTTTTACTTTTACCTCAGTACGAGAGCACGATTTATATGAAAATTAAATCCACAACTTGAAGAAAAAAAAATCAACTGGCAATTGACAAATTTCAATAAAACTATTACAGCTCCTCGGGCTCCTACCAAAAACCTCACTCTTACAGCTTGGGTTAAAAAATTTGTATTTTTTTTGTTTGATTTCGTGATGGAAAATCATCATTTATCGGCAACGAGCTACGGCAACAAGCAATCGAAAGTTATTGACCGGAACTAATAATATTTGGAAGCGACACACAAAAAAGAACTAAAAAAAAAAAAAAAAACAAAACACAACCAAACCGAGAGACCAAACTAAACAACTTCAAGCTAAAAGGTAACCATGTGCAACGACGATATACCGTTACACATGTGGATATTATCTACAAAGTTGAAAGATACGTGTAGGTTTTATGAGTAGAGATAGGGAAGCTCAGCTCTCTAGCTCTAGCAACAGCAGCAGACTTTTTTTTTTTTTTTTTTAAGTTTGTATGAACATCGTGACATGGAGACACAATGGCTATGGTGGCATAGCCAGCAGTTTTTCGCTGTCATTTCCAATTTGAACATGATTGCAACGTTAAGTTACACAAACAAAGTGATATATTACACTCTGGGTCAGTTGATTGAGGTTACATTCATTAAGAAAAAAAAAATCATGTTAAGGCTTCCTTTCTAAATGGATTACATTTTATGGTGTTTGAATTAGAGTCAAGTGTCAGCACACACATCGCCTTTTTATCTTATGATAAGTTGTCACACATTGCAAACATAACTTTTCCGTAGGGACATTTAAAGAAAATAGAATATGAGGTTACTATGAACTTGACAGGTGTCAATTTTTATTTATTTCTATCTATATGCAAAAACTCACCTATAAAAATGTCACTTTTGACAGTTAAAAGGTACACATTCAGACTATGACCATTATTCAAAATTGTAAGACGATAATTATTATTTCCGCTAAAAAAATAACAAATGACCACATTAGAATGATGCGAAGTGTTAACTGAACGTACATATAAAGTATTCATCGGATTTCAGTGTTAAAGTTGAGTTAGTTGGGCAGGCTTGACTGTTTTTTTTTTCATTTGTTCGTTGTTTATGTGAACACAATTGTGATTCCAAGCCGGGTGGTATGGTTTAATAGGCTTTGTAGAGGAAGCCAACCGTGTGCAACTCGAAGAGATATAACATAAGTGGATGATGATTTCGGTAAACATGGTTAATTTTATTCTTAATTTGCTTAAATTATAATTAAAAACGAAATAAAAAATTGCTGCTTTAACATGGGTTTCCTGAGCACACAATGGGTAACTATAACGAGCTTTTGATTGTTGTATACGGAATATCAATGGACTAGATATTTTTGATATGATTTGTTGGTCTATTGAAAAATATATATTTTTTTAAGTTTTTTGATGCTTAATTTAAATAAAAAATTATTGCTGATGTGCTTTGCATACCAGATAGAGTTATAGGTTACACATACATTTATGAAATGTAAATTGATAGCGAAAATCTCCAACGCATAAAAATTTACTATTTAAAAAATTCTCCACCATTCTTCAGTTTTTGGTTAAACATTGAAAGATTAGTTTTTTTTAACAGTAGCTACATAAGATGCGAAGAAAATCTTCCCTGAGTACATTAATGTTAATTTGTATGTAGAGTTTTGTATTTTCAATACATCAATTATAATATTAGAAAATACTTGGTTTTCGAGGTTTCTGGCGTTGCATTTATACCCCTTATAAAATTCTTCTTTTCAAGCTACGCTCTTGAAATTCTCATGAGGATAATAACACAATAATAGAATTTTTGAATTTAGTTTTGAAATGCAATACGCTAAAAGGTTATCTAGGAGATGCTCTACCATGTCGTGTTATTGGAGTATAATATTTAAAAAAAAAAAACTACCACGAAATAATTAAAACTTGAACCTAAAATTACAAACAAAACAAATTCTTGTTGATTGTTGATATTTCTGCATTTTAGTAGAAAATTAGCATATTGAACTTTAAGAATAATAACTACACTAGTCCACGAAGTTTTTACGGCCAAGTTTTTTGATATACGTTAGTAAAGATTTTCAAATAGGCTCTAGTTTTTAAAATCTTTCTGTTAAAAATCACAAGAAAAGCGGTTTTACGTATTTTCAAAGCAATGTTATAACGTGAGTTAATTTCTTAAAGCAAAAATTGTAACGAATCATGAAATGAGTAGTTTTCTTCTTTTGCATACAGTTAAAATTATTTAGATACTTCTTTTCTTCTCCGAGAAATTTGAGAAGTTGAAATTAATATTTTTTTTTATTTTATACTGGTCAACAATTTTTTTGTTGCCGAATTAAAACTGCGCTTTTATAAAGCTTTTTGATGTGCTGAATTCAAATCCGACATCAAACTGTTTCTATCAGCTCTTATTTTTATGACATTTTCATTAGAAAAACATTGCTTCGAAAAAAGCGTGTTTTTTTTGTTTTTCTAACGTGAATATCTTTAAAACTATAGCTGATAGAAACAGTCTGACACTGGATTATTACTTATTACTTAAGCACTTTCTTAAACAATCGCAGGTAAGTAAATGTTTTCAAAAATACCTAATGCCACCCGCACTACATGAAAAGTATGTGAGTAATTTTAAACAAATTTGCCTAAAAGCTAAATAAATTAACAAACCTGGTTAGTAGATATTTCGTAGAAAATTTAATATGCCATTAACACATCCTACAAACATATTCTATAAAAAAAAAAACAAAAAAAAAATGTTTTCTTCCGAAAAATAAAATATCATGTGGATTATTTGATTAAATGCACTAGGCAATGTTTCAAACAAAACCTAATTTGACTCCGTAACTCATATTATTTCTAATTAAATCAACATGCAAAAAAAAGGTTTTTTTTTTCTGTATCCATTAGTCATTTATTAAATATGTATTTTTTTAGTCCAAACAGTTACAAGTTTTTCAAACTCCATTTGAATAATTCCTTTTTCTCGTTTTTGAAATGACAAATTTAATTATTTTTTTATTATAGGAAACAATTTGCAGATTTCTATAACTTTGCTACCATTTGTATCTTTATAAAATTTTTTTTACTGCACTATTTAACGACAGTAGTTTTAGTCAGCTTTTAATCGAGGTTTACATTTTTTTATATCAAACCCCCTGATAAATGAAATCCTACAACAATAAGCAACACTCCACAAATTTTGTTTGCTTTTAGTTTGTAGGTACATCAATCATTAAAAAAGAAACAATTAAATGAGATTTATTTGATTTCAGATTGCGAATTTAATAACACAAATCACGTTGCAATTATTCAATAACAAAAAAAAAAATTGTGTTCGTTTGCATTTTTCGAATAACATTATCTCCAAATTTACATACAAAAATAACTTTTTGATCACAAATACTAAGCAAAATTTATACATTATCAAGAATACATACTGTTCCATCAACTGCTACTCCATCATAATAAATATTTAGCTCCGTATCGCGTACCAAATCCCTTATCGTCTGTAAAATTATTAATTTCCACTAAAATTCACTTTGTCAATTTAATGACCTTATTTTTGCATTTCACATTTCAAAAATTATAAGCAATTATAAAGAAATTATAAACTCATATATTTCAAATTGAGCAAGCATAGAACTTTCGTAATTATTTTTTTTACAATTTGTATCTTTCAATAGCGCATTCATCTGTCGAAAATAAATTTAAAACAAACTCATAAACCAAAATCACCAACCATGACAACATTTCCACACATCACTTTCCAAACATTCAAAAAAGATACAAATAAAAATAAATAAATAAAACAAAAAAAAAACATTTGATAAAAAAGAACTTTTTTTCAAAACGCAAACTGGAACGAACGGAAACGGTTGGAATCATTTAACAAAAATTAGATTTCATTTTAAATAAATTTTGGAAAAATGTTTCGCATTTTTCATCACAATAATCTCACAATATTTTATTTTTTTGTAGAAAGGAATTTCGTTGTTTCAAAAAAAAAAAAAAAAAATTGAAATTCTTTCTCATAAGAATTTTAATCGCCTCAGAACACACTAGAAAAATCCAAAAAAACATTTAATCGTGTGCCACATCGTACTGAGTATGAGTAATTTTAAATATTAAATCTTCAAGCGAAATATTTTGTGAAAAACAACAAGGTCACACGTGAATTAAAAACAACAAAAAAAGTAAATAATAAAGATACACAACAGGCAAAAGATACACAGAGATTAAAATTACAATATGCAACACTCGCGCTTCTATACTTTACTGACTGACACTGACCTCGTTCGTTCGTTAAAAAAAGGGGGTTTGTTCAATTAGCGACGACGATGACGACGACAATGGACAGACCCCAACAAATTTTTATAATAACTATAATTAAGAAAAATAATAACAAGAGAGAAACAAAATACAATTCATCAGCGTACTAACATCGCGAACCGTTCACTGGAACTGGTACCGTTAGACTAAAAAACTTAACAGACAATAATACGCACACAAGTTCCATCACATCACCACACCATCATCGTCGTCATTATTATTAACACACATACTGTGGTGCGGGTGAGGGGGTAAACTTGGAAGGGAAAGCGAGAAAAAGTGCGAGGAACCTAACAATCTAAGGAATTATACATATTCACTTGGCCCTAAAAATTTGGCAAGCTTCCATCAATCATTAGCACACAAAAGCCCCACCCTTTCGACAAGAATCGGGTATATGCTGAAAATTACTTGAGTTTTTTTTTTTTTTGGGACTATTGTTGGTCTTTGAGAATACTTGAAGGCATATCAAGTATTTATATCGATTTCGATGACATGATTACAGCTGAGTTAGAGAAATACGCAATTCGCATCACTAAGCAGCTGGAATGAGAATATTACAGTAAACGTCATTTTGTATAGATACACTTGGTGTTTTTTTGTGTATTAAGTTAACAAATTTCATTTATTATATTGGAATTGGAGGAATATTCAAATTCAAATTGATTCACTGCCAAATTCTAGAAGACAAATCGATAATGAAATTTATGGAAAGGAGCAGCGACAAAATAGAAGAATTTTAGTCGCCTTGGTCGGTGTAGGAACTCGACAACATTCACGGTTTTTGAGCTATAGGTACGCGACGTTTTTACTTATTTTACGTTTTTATCAGAATGGCGATAGATGAGTGAGTATTCCTTAGAGCTTATTAATCCAATGCTTTTCTAGAATTTTTTGACAGACTGACCTTGTTTTTGTACATTTTTTTCTGGGCCATTCTGGGTTGCAGGTTTTTTTCGTAGAATAAAGCTAGTTGTTCAGAATTTCTAGAACCGAAATATTAGAAAATTGAAAAAGAATATGAAAATCTCCAAAATATTGACAAAAATGCTAAAAACCTTTTTTTTTTGTTTGGCTATTTTATAATACATTGTAATGTCTTTTACTCATTACAATATTATTTTTTCAGCAAAATAATAATTTTTGTATTTTTAACGAATGCCTAATTTTCAATCAAAAGAGTTGATAGCGAGCAAGAAGTAGCCATAGAACCCAAGTAAAACTAGTGCAAACGAATTTGATCTACTGAATTATGAGATATCGAATTTTGAGCATGTTTGTTTTTAGTTTTTTTGGCTGAAGATAGATTAAATTTTCAGAAATGAAGCACTATACTATATTTTCCTAAATACTTTCGATGCGCGGATTACAAGTCTGAGTTTATATAAAGTGTCATTAATTATTCGGGATAAACAAAATTGCGAAAAACATTGTTTCCATATTGAAATCTATTTTTATCCACAAAATATTACAAAAGTGCTTTTTGGAAGTTCAAAATTCGAAATCTCAATAACTTTGCTCGTCTATTCTTATTCTTGTTGAATTCGAATTAAGAAACTCAAAATCTCTTTCTCTCGACTTTTGCATACAACTTTTTTCGACAGGAGGTGTATTTTTGAAAGAAATCGTAAACAACTACAACTTTAGACACCTACACCACTTTTTCGCCCACCCACCCACTTTCCCCAAATTTGTCAGTAGGCATTTTTTTCCTCTTTCATATAAACCATTTATTCTTATTTTTCCCACCAATATCCTGCTAATTTTGTTTTGTGTTCAAAAACTGATTTGGAAACAATTTTTGAAATAATAACATTTTTTTTTCAAAACAGTTCTGCACGGTACCTACCTTTTGTTTTCAAATGTCTAATACCAAATGTTGTTTTCAAATGCGTACTAAAATTAAAAAAAAAAAATTAAGGTAAGTAATTTATTTTTAAATCTTTATATGGGGCTTTAGCTCCCACAGTAACCTTGTACCAGTCGTGCATTTCATTTTTTCTGACTTTGTCGTAAATGATTCAATCTTTTTCGATGAATCTTTCAGATTAAAAATTAAATATGTAATAACAAACATTTTCAAAAATTGTATTTTGTAACTGTGAACAAAAATTAATTTATTGAATTCATAAAAAAATAAGAAAACCCAAAAATAAAAATGTTTACTTTTTGTTCCTAAACTTTCATTTTTATCGAAAGCCTGTTGCTTTCTTTTTATTACATCTGAATCGATAAAATATTCGCTCACTATTCAAAACACATTTCTATCGCTTGTGCTACATTCGAGTATTTGACGTACGCGTTATCACTCACAGATGGATGCGAATTACAGAAAAGCATATAAAAAGAGAAAAAAACAAAAATAAAAAGCCCATAAGAAGACTGAATGTGTAAATATTGTTTGGTGGCAAAAACGAAGCTGGAGCACGTTCCAATTGGACTTGACAGTCGGTGTTCGGTTGAAACACGACTCAAGTTAGTAAGAACAAGAAAAGAAAAAAAAAGGAATTCAATTAAGTCAAACAGAAAAGAGCCTTCAAGGAAAGAACGATGATGTTCAAATAAAGAATAAAGTCATGCATTAAAGACTTTTTTTTTGTAGAAGGAAACTAAAGTGATATGGAGAGCCTTTGAGACTGCGGAATAAATGTAAACAAAATGTAAATGTATGTAATAAACCTTATACACTAAACGCTTAAGAATTTTTTTTCAACGTCGATTAAGCACACCCTATAAGAGGTAATGAATACAATCTCCTTCAACAGGTTCACTAGGTTAGGAGGCAACAAAATAAAACAAAAAACTTCAGCAGATTCTTGCATCTAAGTTCTTTTATTGAATCAAAATAATACCAGTCGTCCTAATTGCATAAGTTTATAAAAGAATATAAACAATTTAAAAGCTCTTAATATCACCTCCGTCTACCAGTGACTTTTTTTTCAATAAAACTCGCTTTTATGCACCTGACACACCAAAAACAAATAAAATGAAGAAGAAAAAACTTACAATCCGCACTTAAAATGCAATAAACTACTTAAAAAACACACTGGGTGGGGTGTAGTGTAATCTCAAATCAAAAATCCTATACAGTTACTAGAAGCCATCAAAGGCAACCTTCTTCTGCCTCCCCATCAGCACCCAGCAGCGGTTCGGCGGCGGCGGTAGAGATTTTATTTGAAATAAAACAGAGCCAAAGAGTTCAATAACTTTTTAATTAGTCAACAAACAACCAGTACGAACTTCGATCATCATCATCATCATCGGAACAAACTGGAAATAGCTGAAAAATAGCTATCGCCGCGGCATAGCAGTATAGATTGACGTGCGCTCCGGCCGACGGAAAACAGAAAATAAAACATCATCATCATGTTCTGCTCTTTAAATGGTTTTTCTGAAGCCACCATCGAAGCTTCGATTAATTTATTCACCCAACCTATAACTCACTTAACATTTTCCAATCGATTGAGTCTCGAACTAGCTGCAACCCAACAACTTTGTCTGGAACTCTCTTATTATGGGTGCTGGTTTATCCGTTCATTTTATCTTTTTTTTATTTTAAGCGTTATATGCAGATATGAATGTGTCTATATGCAATTAAAAGATCAAACATTAAGTTTTACAACCAACAGTCTTGATCAAAAGTATTCAGCGGCTATTATTTTTTTTTTTGTGGATCCAGTTTTTTGTATTCTGGAATGGCTTTGTTTTTCAGTGTTTAATACATAACTTGTAGTTTCGGTGTTAGAACAGAAATAGTACCTGAAATGCGGAAAAATATCTCAGGTGAAATCAACGGTAGTGGTATCTACAGTTTCAGTCAGGATAAACTACTTACAGTCAAAGGGTTCTAACGCTTGGGCCGATACTTGTTTTAAAGATGGGTATTCTTGTGAGCGTAAATATGCTGCGGAAAGGTCTAAAGCTTGCTGGAGTTGAATGATTCTAGAAATAATTCCATTCTTTGAACACTCATTTTTAGGCCTTGTTCCGGCCATAGGGTTAGGACTCTGTGAAGAAATCTGCTTCTAGTAACCGTCTTATTACTTGGAAGTAATAATCCCTCAAAGTTAGGGGTTTTATGTAATCGGGAAAACTTTCCGGGCAGAAAACAGAAAAAGAAAAAGTTTTGAAACTACGACAAGTGCCATGAGCCCCACAAATAAAATAAGGACAACGATCATCGGATCTTTAAATGGAAAGTTAGGTCCCTAAAAAGACCACTTTCTAGTCGAACTGCGCAGTTTTCACGTTAAGGTGGCAAAAAAAGGAATGTTTGAGGATACTATATAATACATAATATGACCTCTGAAAACGCTCTTGTAGCAGGGCCAAACATTCTAATAGCTGATACGCGATTCCCCATTCTCGACGCATCAGCAATAAACAATATTTCTATCGACTTAAGACATTATTCAAGTATAATGGATGTTCAATCGAACCGAGGACATCCCAGTAATAGCACGGGTTGCTTTAGTAAAACCACGGATTGTTCCAGTAAAATCACAGGTTTTCCCGATAAAATTACGAGTTGCCTCGGTAGAATCTAGGATATCTCACTAAATGGTACTGTAAGATCACGGGTTTGCCCCGTAAAATTATGGGTTGGCTTAGTAAAAAAAAAGACTGATTTCATCAGTAAGACCACGGATCACTACGGTAAAATCACATATCTTTCCGGTAAAATCATGGCTTTCTCCAATGAAATCCTGAGTTCCTAGATAAAATCACAGATCTCTCCGGTAAAGTCTTGAGTTTTTTTAGTAAAACCACGTGTTTATCCGTTAAAATCACAAGTTGTCTCATTAAAATCACAGATTGTTCCGGTAAAACCATGGATCGCTACCGTAAATTTACTAATTGTCCCGGTAAACCTATGCATCACTCCGCTGAAATCACGGGTTTCCCCTGTAAAATTACGAGTTGCTCCGGGAAATCTACGAGTTTTCCTGGTAAGATCACGGACTTCCCTGGTAAATCACGGATTGCTTCGGCTAAATTCCCGGTACTCGAGTGGGGCAAGAGATCCCCGATCATTTTCCGATCGAGTTCCATTAGCAGCGAATATTGTCAAAAAGCCATTAGCGATGACACCTCTAAGGTTTGCATAAGGCCACCACAAATAAATGTCTGATTTCATGACAAGTAACGGCAAGCAAATGCAGCTAAACAGAAATCATACGAAACGATCCTACCCAATGGGCTCTAAAAGCGCAAGAGAACATAGGAACACTGGCTTCTTAGAAATAAAAGAGAAAAGTTTTACTAGAAGCTGAAAAAACATCGCAAGGGTACATACCCCAAACTGTAGTCAGTGCAAAGACCACCAAGGGAACATCGTAGTAGAGTCGCACTTGATGTTAAGAATTAGTAAAAATCATTTCTGGAATCTGTAGACGACTTCGATCCACAGTTTCCCCCCCTGAATGCACGATGATCCGTTAAGCTCTCTAAAAGTTTGTCTGAACCCAAACACAGAGCCACATATAGTTAAGGTCTTTGCTTACCAAGGCTTCGCTATAAGTTCGAGATAACTATATCAGCGCTGAAATAAATTGAAAAACAGCTCTTTTTAGCCTAAGAAGGCAAAGTGAACCTATACAAGTTCCATTTTGTCCCGATCTGCTGTAGAGCTTGGACTTTGTCAAGGGTGCTGAACTGTACGGGCTGTACAAGAACACTAACTAAACCAGCAGAGATAAAGGGCAACGACTAAGATGGATGGGTCATGAAGAAAGTTGTCCACTCCACCAAGGACGCACCGCACCGTAGAAGAAGACTGCGATGCAGGTGTCAAACGGAAGTAGAAGAGCACTTCAACTAACTTGTCTTGCGAAGTTGGAAGCACCTGGCTAGGGATTCAGTTAGCAAGAGAAGATTTTTGGCTGAGGGCTAAATCTATAAACAATTTGAAGCGCCACCCACCCTTGATGTGGGCTCAGATAGCGTGACAACCACAAGGCTCAACAGCAACCATAATTTCTTCGTCTTTTTCTCTAAAAATAAGACACATTAAAAAGACGAGGCATCAGCTACGTAGGTAATAGAGGGACTCGAACCAGCTTTCGTTTAGAAAACATAGACCCATACCGAAGGCGGCCGTAAAATTATATCCACTCTCAGCTTACGATAGCATTGAGTGAAATAATAATAGAATTGCTGTAAGGACAAGGTTTTACTAACAAGGCACAACTGAAAACTGTATAAAATAGTTTACAAAAAGTAAAAAAATATAGAAAAAATTGGTTAGACACAACTTTAGTTATCAAACAGACCTTTAGGATTTCGACTTCTACAAAATCCCACCCAGATTTGATTATAAGTCTAAGCTAATCTAAAGCTAAAAAAAAAACAAAGGTGTCCGCAACTTTTCTACAAGACTTTATTGTACAGCTATAGTTACGATTACGCCAGGTACTTCACTCTCCTTGTTGATCTGATCCAGTTTAACGGAAAGAAAGTGGCGTTTAATTATTATAAACAGCATTTGGTCATTTGATTGAGATCATAGATTAAAAGTAACTACACGCAGGTTAATCGCCGCTACCGCGTATGTCGCAGTCGTTGGCCGCATCCAAAATAGTAACTTTCTATTTATGCAGTGCAATTTATTTTCTATCATTTTACAACACGGCGACAAAAACCTGCATATAATAGGCTGTTTTTTTTAATTTATGCACAAGGCACAAGACACACGAACACTATGTACTGCTGTGTTTAGTTGTTAAATGTTTTGTCTATTTGATTTCGAAGCAGACAAAGTGGAACTATTAAGAAAGATTGCAGTCAAAGATTGTTTTATAGTAGGTTGCATGCAAAAAGATACACAAAATACTTCTTTTTTTTTAAGATAAATTCAAGTCTAGGTCTACTTTTCGCTACATAAAATATAATTTTGTTGATAACTTTTTTTTTAGGTTGTTTGAATGGCTTGTTGAAGGCTTCTCGTGTTACGCTTATTTTCACAGTCTCATAATTTTGTTTTTTCATTATTCAAAAAGAAAACAATAAATACATTGGACAATGTACAAGCAACGTGATGAAGATAAAGATAAATTATATCGAATTTGTTGCTCTGTTTCTTATTTTGATTATATTTTTGTTTATTTTATTCTGTTGTAGTAAATCTGGGTCATCAAAAAAAGGGAAAGTTCCTAATTCTTTTTACTTTTTTTTTTGTTTTTGTTTTTCTTCTGGTTTGATTCTGAATCTGAGATTGTTTTGGTTTCCATTTCATTTTAAGTGGTATAGTGGTTTAATTTGTTGTTTTTATTTTTTTAATGAATTTATAAATGTTTTAGATTTGATTTCACTTTCGGGATGAAATTTAATTATTGTGACTTCAACCATGACGGAAAATTGAGTTTTTAAAATAGATGTTCAATAAATTTTTGTGTTAGCCAAGCAATAGCACTGTGTGACAAAAAAAAAAGAGTAAAAAATATACGCGGGCGAAGAACTATCATGCTTTGTAGAGCTTTTGTCACTGGTTACAAAACGGTTTGTAAGAATTCAGTAACACCCCCAAAAGTTGAGTTAAAGCAGAAAAATAAAAACATTGAAATACAACAAGATCAAAAAGTTTTTGATAGCCAGAAAAATGTTCTTTTATTAAAATTTTAAATAAAGTTAATCCAATAAATAGTTTAGGAAAAAATGATTTCCAAACTCTGAATTATGAAAAAAAAAAACAAATTCAATCAAAATTTTTAAAAGATTTTTTTTTTTTCAAAATTTTATTTTATAAAATTTAGTTTTTTGTTCCAAAATTCAATGGCCTTATTAACGTCAACTGGCTGAGAAAAAAAACACAATGTGTTTGGTATGCTTTTTGGTTTTTAGAATTTTTCGAAATAATAAAAAGAAAAACTGATTTTCAAAGTCAAAATTTCAAAAAAAAATCAATCAAAATTTTTGACTAATTATTTTTCAAAAATTTACGTTAGAAAATATATTTTTTTTTTTCTAAAATTAAGAAACTTTTTAATTATTTTAAGAAATTATAATACATATGTACATAAGACATTTGTCTGCATTTTGTTGCTATAAAACAAACCATTGAATTTTGGAAGAAAAAATTATATTTTGTAACGAATTACTGATTTTTTTTTTTCAAAATTCAAACTTTGAAAATCATTTTTTCCTACACTATTCACTAAATTAAATAGATTTAAAATGTAAACAAAACAAGGTTTTTCTGGCTATCATAAAACATGTAACGTGATCTTGTTGAAACTCCATTCTATTTCAATAACTTTTTGTCTGATTCAAATCGACTTTTGATAAATTTCACCTTTCCATCTAAACGGGTAAAAATAGATACCTAAATTTACTAATTGTTTTCTTTAAATAGACCTGGAACATTTTTGTCATAGTTTATTTTTTTTAAATCTAAAAAAATTTTTTGATACAAAAAAAATTGTTTAGTTTCAAAAAAAAACCGATGGGAACGGCAATTTTCTGCCGTTTTTTGAATACAAAATTGAAAAAAAAATAATCCAAATCAGAGCAGTTTTTCTCTATTCCGAGATAATTTGCTTTGGTTACTCCACTAACAGTTTTAATAATATATTCTAAAACAACATTTATTTTTAAACAAAACTAGGTAAGTTTTTAAGAAATTCAGTTGAAAATTGGCAAAGAAAAAAACTTTCAAGGATTTCAACCCAGATACAGAAATTCGAACGTTTTAATAACAAACCAAAAGGAGTATGTATAGCCGGACTCACGACAACTCGACTCCGGTGTAAAGTTGAGATATTTTTGGGGAAGTGCTGCCCCCTGCAACCCTCCCCCTTCTTGAAATAACTATAGGATTTGGGGTAGGTTCAAAGTTGAAAACAGGTTGAAAACTTAATTGTTAAAGTTTTTTTTTTAAACGAGTAATACAGTAAATTTGTGATCAAAGAGGTTCCTAGAGTAAAAGTCTTGGGGTAGTTTTGATTTCATTCATATTTTATGTTTTTGGGGTTGCGGGATTCGATTTTGAGGTTTGCCAACAAAATTTCGAGACACAACATGGTCAAAATGCAAAAAAAAAAAGGCAAATTTTTCAATGATTTTGCAGTTTTCGGAAAATTTTGTCAAAAAAGGATTAGTTTAGTTTAGGGTTCAAGAAAACTGAATTTGCCTAAATTTGAGCCCAAAATTGTCTACGTAGCCATAATAGTTTCCAAATTGCATTCCTTCAAACTTTATGAATTTCAGAGACCTGAAAAATATTTAATAAGATGTGATAATATAGTTCAGTTCTTCTTTTAACCAGAAACATTTTTTTTTTTTTCAGATAAGCAGTTACAACATAATTAAGTAAGTAAACATTTTTGAGGTCTCCAAAATTCATAAAATTTGAAGAGGTGCAGTTTGGAAACTATAATAGCGTCGAAGAGGTGCAGTTTGGAAACTATAATGGCGACGAAGAGGTGCAGTTTGGAAACTATTATGGCAACGTAGACAGTTTAGGGCTCAAACTTTGAAAAATTCAGTTTTCTTGAACTCTTAGGTACAAAGTTGAAACCTCATGGTATGATTTTACAAAAACTGAAAAATCGGTGAAAATTTCGCGCTTGTTTGCATTTTTTTTACCATGTTACGTCACGTAATTTTGTTGGCAAACTTCATATTTGGACTCAGAACCCCAAAAAATATAAAGCATGAATGAAATGAAAACTACTCCAAAACTTTTCTGATAAAAACAAAATTTAATGTCTTCTTTCCAAAACAGTAAAAAAAAATTTAAATTTAGTAAAAATTTAAAGAAGCTAGATTTTTTTCAATAATTGATAAAATTGTCCAAAAACAATTTTTGTGTCATAAGTCCAGATTTTCGGTGTGTTACTAAATTTTTACATATTTTTTAGTGATCAGTGCAACAATGGAATCTGAAAAAATATTTTTTTTGGAAATAAGGGGACTTTTTAGTATTTAGAGCAATTCTTTTTTAATATATCGGCAATGAAAGGTGGACAAACGACAAATTTTGGTGGACAGCAAGAAATTGAGGTGAACAAACAATTGCCGTTTCGTTTTGATAATTAATGATTTGGGGGTGTCAGACGATTTTACAATTGATGGATAATAGATTTAAAAAAATTACCAGCCAAACAATTTGAGTTCGCAGTTCTGGCTTCATGGAGCTGATTGTCTTATCCCACATCAAATGAAGGACGACATTGTTCTAGTTAGGAAGATCTTTAAATCCCAACCCCAGCATTTATGGCTACAATATAATCGGTTTTTCGATTTGCGCACTGCAAAAAGAGCATTTAATACTAAAAATGTTGACTCCAGGGCTGGTCTGGTCAAACACTAATTGCAACCGAAAATAAAATTGATTGGACTTAAAACTTGCGACCACCAACTCCAAATTAGCTCTTTTATTTGGAGAATAACATGTCCAAGAAATGTCTTGTTTCATACGTTACTTTCCCCCAGTGTGGTTGGAATTATTTTTAGATAAAAACCTACTTGCACTGAACCAAAAAGATACTTTGCAATTTTATATCTCCTGAAAGATGTGTTTGCCCACTAGGAACGAATGGCCTACAAAATGAAAAATATAATACTTCGAGATGGTGTATAGAACTGAACTAAAATAAATTGTATCTTCTTCTAAACTTGTACAGCAAATAGAAGTTGAGTAGTTTTTTTTTTTTTTCATTTTCTTTTCTTCCATCTCATCTAATGCAAAAAAAACACATAGACACGGATAAGAGTTTGCAAAATGTATCTTTTGAGTATATAGCAAACAAATTCCAATGAAAATGTAAAGGAATTTATCTTATTTTTCTTCTGCCTGCTGCTGCGCCATGTTGTGATGTACGAGTATAGAGCAAAATCGTATATTATAGATTGATCTAAATTCTTTTAGAATATATAGTAGACTTTATGCAAGAGAGATTCTTATAATGTCAGATAGCTTAAATTTCTTGATAGTATCTTTCACTGAATACGGAGATGTGGAACAAAATTGTTTTTTTTTTTTTTTTGTATTTTTGTTGTTCTTTGTATCATGAAGATTTTTATCCAGAAAATCATGTTTATTGTGGAGGATGAAAACATGATAGAAAGTGTTAGGTATATAAATGTGGATTAAAAGGTCAGAAATTTGTTAACTTTGACACCAGAAGTGATCTTAGATAGATTTCACAGAATTTTGTTTCATATATTTCGAAGGTATTTATTTGGGAGAAAAATCAACAACATAAGAACAAAAAAAAAAGGACATAAGCGTTTACATGTAACAATATTCGTAATTCAGCCGTAATCTATCGCCGATAGGGCCTATAAGTTCTGTTTTGCGTTCATTGACGCGACAAAGAGCAGGCATTTGTTTTTTGTTCCAAGACAGCCTTAGTGCCCTCTCTAATAAAAAAATTAAAGGTTTACAACTGTTTTAAAACAAAACTCAGCCAGAGGTCCGTCATGAGAGGAAAACTCTGATGCACGAAATACCTTAGATTCTACGAAGCTCAATTGGAGTTGGAGCTTTAAACACCGAACCGT
Organism: Meliscaeva auricollis; assembly: GCA_948107695.1. Classification (NCBI taxonomy): domain Eukaryota; kingdom Metazoa; phylum Arthropoda; class Insecta; order Diptera; family Syrphidae; genus Meliscaeva; species Meliscaeva auricollis. Next base: position 14,576,264 of record OX403616.1, on the reverse strand, counting down.
CACGTACTTAAGCTTGCGGCTCGTTAAATAGACGACATCATGTCTCTGTTGGATAAAATCTTTTTAAGTTCTACGATGCTGAATGGAAGTTGGAATTAAAGCAGGTACGTCTTCTGTGTGACTAGCTAGCGGCCTATCACGTAGACGCGATCGAATTTTTTGCGTTCAACCAGCAGCGCCAGCGGATCTTCACGTTAACAACATTGGGTTCTCTGCTGGGCAAACTTGCTTAAGCCTCTACGATACTAAATGGGAACGAGTGCTTGAGACAGCAGCTCGTCACGAAAACGTCTGCCAATTTAAGACACAGTTTTAAATTTATCAGCAGCTAGCTCAAAAGCTTTAAATTTAAGCAAAAGCAATAGTTCTTTAAGCCAGCAATATTAAAAGGAACTTTTTTGGACGAAACAAGTTATTTCAACTTTGGGTTGAATAAGAACTGGAACCTTAACTACCAGCTCGACTGCTATTTTTGGACAAGGATTACATTTAATCTCAGACAAACCAGATTATATTGGAGAGGACCCATTTGAAAAGACACAATAAATGTCTTCCCTAAATAATTCTGAGGCAATAATTTAGACTGGAAGTACAAGCCCACGAGCTTTACACGTACCATCACGGACGACGTAAATAAGGAGTTTCGTGTCAGTCCAACCAACGTTTTACTAAACATACCATTCCAGCTAATTTTAGCTCACACTAGAACTGTGTACATATTTTTAGTATCAACAGCCTTTCACGACCCTACTGATCATTGATCACAGGTTTGTCTTCCTCCCATCAGATTGATAGAGTTATGGCATCCAAATGGGGCCAACTAAAGTTAGTTTCGTTTTTTTGAGGAGGTGATCCTAAAGCCGCCATTTCCATCTACCAATCCTACCGATTCTTACTCCTGGTTTCTGGTTTTGTGTTTTGATGGATTCGCACCAGACACGTTTCGATCGAGAGGAACGCACATCCAGTACGCTGTAAGAGTGCTTCTGTCAGTTGCAATATGATCAAACATTTGTTGATCGCTAGAAACCTTTGCACCTTTTATTCTAGGAAATGGAGCCTGAGTGCGTTTCAGAAAGTGGTGTCGTGTAGACAAAGTCTTATGGAAAACGTACTTTTTTTTTACCAATCTTAGCATTGAAATTACTTAGGAATAGCCTAACTGCTTATAGGCATCGTCGAGGAGCTGGTAGAATTTTTCTTTAAAAACGTCATCTTTTGAGTGTGGTAGGGAAAATATGCGATTAAGTGGGTCAAATAGTGTAACTTTAGCCGTGTTTTATTTAACACTGAGTAGCTACTCAGTGTTGAATAAAACACAGCCGTATTGGTTTTGTTCTTCAAGCCAATATCATTAATGGCCCTATACTAGTGAGAAAGTAAAATAAGCCTTGAAATTCTACAAACAGTCAAAAGTATCCAACGAATTCTTCGTCAAATTTCTTCAATACAACAAAAAGATGAACTCTTTTTATCTGACTTTCCCGGAAAGGGTATCAACGAGATGCAATTACAATTACCTTAGTTGGTTCTTGTGTGACACCTACTGCTAACAATATTTTAATCAAAAAACAATTAAGAAAGTTTGACCTAAATTAAAACTTATAGCAGTCAGTAATATAAGTGTTTGAGCAAATAATTGTCTAGAAGAATTAATTTTCTATTTGCGTTGCTCTAATTCAAGGCAGGATACGTCCTCCGGCATCACAGCACCTGCATTTTGCTTCCAGTGCTGCAGCTTTAAAAAATTTGCTTAAGACACACAACAACTTTATAAAATTAATTAAATCTACTTGGCTAAAACTTCTGCGTTCTGCCATCAAGTGGATCACGTTTTGATGGCTGGTAGCTAACTACCATAAGTACTTCTACTGACCAGACCATCCTTACCCACCTACCACATCGAATTGTTGTGGGTACGCCTATATCCCGGGGGTTGTCGTTAGTATATATAAAAGGCTCATAGTTTTATGAAATGGCCATGACCGACCGGGACACCATCCCCACCGACCACACAGAAACCACCTAGCCGTAATAATCATCGTTAGTAGCGCAACAAAACAGGAGGGGAGGGGGTGGTTATGCTCTTCTTCTGCTTTTCAATCATGATAATAACTTTTAATTTGGTGTGAAGTGCTTCTTCCCCCATCAACGTCATCAAGAAGCCTACCACACCACACTTGGGACTTGGCGGGAAGCTGCCATGACAATAAGTCTGACACGCTACCATACCCACTAAACATGATGATGCTGATGCTGATGTTGTATAAAGAATTATTACTTTGAGTTTTTGTTTTCTATGAAGAAGAAGATGCACAACACGATGAAGATGAATCTCTGCTTCAAGGGTAAATTTATTAAAGTGTGTTTGTATATTTTTTTTAGTGTGGAATGGAAGAAAGGCCATTTGGCTGAGGTGAATCTATATAATAGCTCCAGTTTTCTGGATGTAAATGATTTTATTGTTGTTGTTGATTTTTGATTTAAAAATAGGAATTCTAAAAGGAACACAAGATGCAATTTATCATGTGCGTCATATAGAACTCTTAAGTTTTGATGTGTGAAGTCAATGATTTGTGGGCGCTAAGCCTAAAGTGCATAATATAGGATTTGTCTAGGGTTTTATATTTTGTTTTTTTTTTTGTGTATTTAAATCTATTTAATGAATCCTTCAGATTAAAGGAATTAGATACGCAATAAAGTGGAGAGATAAATTAACTTGAAGCACGTGATATGTTGTTAGTATCTTATGTTCCAGTTTAATTTCTGTTTTTAATCTTATTATGACACTTTGATGGAGGAGCTATCAAAACCGAGAATTCTATTTTTAGTTCGAGTCACTAGGGAAAGAAAGTATTTGCTCTAAAAAGAAGATTTATGGCAATGTTTAGAAAAGACGTTTTAAGGGACTGAAGGCTAATAAAAACTTGCTTTTGACCCTGAGATAATATGGAAGATCAAAGTTTTGAAAAAATGGAATGAATTGATCGCATTCAATATTAGTTTTAATTCCCTGGTTTTGGAACTAATCAAAATGGTGCAAGAATGCTGCAGAAGCCCCTGACTAAACATGGGAATTGTACTTACACTTTAAGAGGATGTAAGCTTTATTAATAAAAGCCAGACATTTTATGACACGACAAACTCACTCTCTCAACCATTTCATATATGCGTATAGTTAGCAGGAATGGGGAGGGGGGGGGATCTACAATTTTCTGATGGTACCGAACAACTAGTTGAGATGCACTTTACGTGACAAACAGTACTCTTGAAAGTTTTGTTAATTCTTTGAAAAAGGCCGTACCTCTAAAAAAAATCAAGGTGGCATATAGCTGGGAATCAAACCCAGACCTCCGGAGTGACAGTCTATCGCACTAACCAATACGCCAAGGCCAAGGGGTCCTCCTACGAAAATAGTTTTACTGTAGCTGAAATGCAAGTTTGAAGGATTGGTGGCCGTTGGCGTTGAAGTCAGAATGAACCGAACGAAAATTTGAGTCACCTTCGTTGAATTCAAAAGAAATTTTGAAAAAAAAAAAATTGGGGCACGCAAGACGCAGTAGCTCTGAAAAAAAATCAAGATACAGATCAGAAGGAGAAAATAATTTACTTCGTTGTTTTTAGTAACCTAAACATTTTTGCATATGTGATAATTTCAACGAAGGAACAGTTTTTTCGTTGATTAATGGATATTGGCAATAAGGCACGTTAAGCTTTAACGGCAGCAGGTAGCCTTTAGTTTACACAAAGCATTGAAGGGTTAACGAAAAACTGCATGCACCTTGCCAATATTTATCACTGTTGTATGCTTGACGTTAGCCATTGAAGCCTGCCGGCTTTTTTGGTCTTAAGATTTTTATAATTTCTTCAGCCTCTGCTTTGCCGAACAGTGGTTTCGGATTTTTATTGAATAGAGGTGGGTACTCTTCTGGGCCTATCACTATTACCTATAATCTTTCGAAAAGCAATCGTTACAGTCTTAGTACTTTCATAAAACATTCGAGTTTTGTTTTGATGGCGAGACTCTTCGTCTCTTTTGAACTTGGCCTTTTTCTTAGACATTATCTTTTACCTAGTTACATTTGTGCATCTTCTGGTATGTTTGTTTTCAGGTTTAGCCATCATTATGATACCACGGGGATTGTTCTTGAGTTGGGTGCTAGCCTGAGGTAGTTTTAAAAACTTCCTTGATTATGTCGAGATAATGGGACCATTGGAATCTGTCCCTGGAGAGAGAACAATTTCTCTTTGAGGTGTTGCACAGTAGACTCTGGAAACTTCAGACGGAATTCTGCTTTTTATCAGTTCGGAATATTTCTAAGTTGGACACTCAACCCTTCTCAGAGTCATCACTACATTCCAAAGCATGCACATTTAACAGGATCAAAATATTGGATACGTGCTTCCGACAATAAGCGGTCGATTTGGTTGGTGTTTCGTCAACGGTGGAGAAATTAGTGCTAGTTACTACCGTTCAACGAGTTACTAGCAAAAATCAAATAATCAAAAGCCGCTATCTGTTGCGAGAGGCTGTGCTCACCAAAGTTGTTTTCGTTTCTGACCCAAGCATTAAAGTTTCCGAGCATCATTTTGACATTAAATTTAATTTTCATTTAATAACTTAAAGCAGATTTCCTAAGACAAATCTACATTCTAATAACTGTTTGAGCCTCAGTGAGGGTAACAGTTTTTCAAAAAAATTGCACATAAAGTGCCTTAGCACCATTAAGAAACACATGTGATGTTCGGTTGTGGCAGGTTATTTTCAGTACCCAACATCTTTTGTTTAGCCTGTTTTTACCTTATGTGCTCTATTTCCCCCTTCTTCCATCATATGCCGATAGAAAATCATTGTTCATATAAGAACTTTTTGGTTCTAAAAAGAAAATGGAATGTATATTACTTTTATTTACATCAAAAGTGAAGAAGATACTTAAAAGATTGCATGAATAACGATTTTCTATGAGCTATAATGCTGAATGGGTGCAAAAGCGATCAAAATGATCCCATTTTGATCCCTTTTGCTCTAAATATACAACTTGAAGAACTTTCTAATCTACTAATTATCTACTAAACTTCTATAAAATCTGATTGAAACTATTTCTTCCCTACTACAGCTCTGGGATAATCAATCACTTACTCATTGTCTCTGTAACGCTGTGCTGTATTTCGTGAACATTTGCGTTGGTATTTAATTTTTTTTGTTATAAATAAATTATCAATATTATTCCAATTTTCACATAACTAACATGGATTTAATTTGTATAGAACATCCATCGTTGTCATCCCCGTGGCTTCCGTGAACTTTTAACGGAGCACGGAAATGACTTTTTCATGGTAGAACACGGTGATTATTTCCCCTCACATGTTTATAATAAAGACATTTAAGTTGTCGCTAGGTTCCATTTGTGGGGTCCATAGTATTACTGCTTTATAGTTCACTTTATTGCCACTAGAGCTCACTGCAGTTTCAATTAAATTTGCATTATTCTTCTCTGACAGCATCAGTGAGATAAAAATTTAAAAAAGAATAAATTTATGCCTAACAAATGCGAGCGGGTTTCTCATTCAAATAAGATTTTTCCTCTAGTGTTTATTTTTTTTCTTGTCCGAATTGAATTGAATTCTGTTTCTCATTTTAAGTATGAGAGCATCTGTAGAGTACGAGTATCTATATTTTATGTTGTGTTGCTTTTTGTATAGTGCCCCCTCTTTTCATGGTTAAACGTGGAAGAGTGCAAAAGGCAAAAAGCGGTGTGCGATTCAATTATAGTTGAGCTTGAAAGAGTTCTTTCTTGGATACTACCTACTTCTACTCGTTCTCTACCATCCTTTTGTGATTTTAAATTCTTTTGCCTTTTGTCAAGACCTTTTAGAAAAATGTTTTTTTTTTCTTTTTAGAAGAGGGTGGAATATATTTCTCGTTATTTTTCACCTACGAGTACAGAACATATCTTTCCAATGGTAAAATTTATGCGAACGAGAAAGTGTATATGTTTTTTTTCGTTTTTAATAAAAATCCTCTTTTGATTATTGCGTGGCCTTGACATAAGAAGAACATAAAATTACTATTGAAACTGTTGTGTATTTGTTTTTTTTTTCAGGAAAGATGGTTTTAAGTAGGTCATGGTGACTTGTCAGCATCAAGCGAATATACTCACAGAAATTGAATGTAAACATTTCGAAAGTATTGGTTAAATGGGTGTGGCCCAAAGGGTTTCGGGATCAAATTTAAGTTAAAAGCATACCTCCCGCAGGAAAGCTGTTTATCGCTGACGAAACGGAAAAGTAAACAAGAATCAAATTTGAAGGTGGTGTGGCTGGCGCCATATTGGACTGTAATATTTTTTAATAAACATTTTAATAGAACCATGGGAAGTGAAAAACTAAATTTTTGTTTGAAATCAATACAATGACGCCATATACTCTCAGGATAATATCTTCTATATAAACGATTTCCTAAGAGAAGAAATGTATTAAGTGTATAACCGGGTGAAGAGGTTGAAAAAAAGAAAATATAAAAAAAATTAGGGACATTTATTTTTAACTTATTTCGATCGAATAATGGCTATCCTACATTACTCTCCATTTACGGACAATCCAATTTCGAGGACGATAATTTATATATTTCACTTTATGTGGGTTCGTTCAGTTGTTTAAGGTTGTTGTTCATTCAAACTGAATTTAAATACGATAAATATATGATTCAAGATTTTTGAGCTTTGAGTTGTAAACATTTCAGGAATTGGTTTTCAAATGACCAACTTTTTAGAAAACAATTTGTTTTATTTTATATTTATTTTTATTATTTTTTTTATTTAACAGAAAAAAATGTTACGCATACGCCATAGTGACCCGTTTAAGTTCAAATGCAATGTATGGAGCACTAAATAAAAAACCTTGAGTTGAGTATGTATATGAGTGAAATATTTTTAAAATCGGTTATGAGGAAGTCAAGATATTTTAACTTCAAATTGGAGACCAGTGCAAATCCAGGATAAAGGTGGTTGGAAAAAATTGGATAAATGGTGTATAAAAAGCCGAAAAATAAATTGCCCAACAACAGGCTAGATAAAAGATGTTGGGTGAGTGAAATGGGGTATCGAATATCGTGTTTTTTTTACAATTTCCATCAAAAGTAAACCTGCTATCGAAAAAAAGTTTATAACAAGAGTTGGAAGATGGTAAAAATATCTACAACTTTTGTGAAAATAGTTATACAGATATTTTTACTTGTGATATACGTATTATAGGGCAAGTTTAGGATTCGTAAAATAAATTGAACTCGAGGTAACAATCAGACATGACATTAAATTATGATAGAAAATGCAGAGAAAAGTGGGTCTCGCAATTCTGTCTGTCTGTCTGTCTGTGTATAGATAGCTCAAGCTACAGCCTAAATCCTGAAGCGATTTTTTTCAAATTTGGTGATTAAGGGTCTTTGATTATTCCCTAGAGGGGAAATTGAAATTTTTTTTAGGTCTAAAATTAACGGTAAGTACCTGCCATATAAAGAATATGTAAAAAATTAATTTTCTTAAAAACGGCTTCAACGATTTTGATTAAAAAAATTTGTATTCACTTTTGTAAGTAAGGCCGTACTATACATATGTATGTATAGAAATGTTAATAACAGTAACTACCATAGAACCTTTTTTTATCATTTTTGAGTTTCTCTTAAACGACTCAACCGATTTTGAAAAGATGTTTTCTTCGGACGCTTTTTAATAACTTTCAAACTATTTGATACCAAAAATTTCAAGAAAAAAATTTATTTTTTGAAAAATCAATTTTTCCAAAAACGGGGGACTGTATTTTTTTTTTAATATTGGTTTTAGATGTGCATTAATATTTTGTTGAAACGACATACCAACTTTATGTTTTTAAACAACGTTTGTGAAATTTTAAATTTTAAAAAATATATGTAAGAACTTTTAATGTACACAGCAACTTGGAACCTAAGAGCCAAGTACGTGCTACCCAGTAGTGCATTTTATTTCTTTATAACCTCAAAAAAGTGCCCATAGAAACCAAATTAAACTTTTACAAAAGATTTGCTCCTCTGAATTGTAATATTTTACCGTGCAAAGTTTTTGAGATTTTGAATTCTGAACTTCCAGAAAGAACTGTTTTTGTGATGTTTTCAGAAACAAGACTTTGTCTTTGTTTGTATAAAGCCCGTATAATTAATTTAATTTTAAATAAATTCAAACAAGTGTTCAGGGCATAGAAAGTTTTCCTAAAAATATGGTCTTGTTTCTGAAAAAGATATCTACTCGTATTTTTAATCAAAACATCACAAAAACAGTTAAAAATTCGGTACCTCAAAAACTTTGCATGTTAGACCAATTCTGATACTAGATTTAAATTTAAAAAGCATCTATATACCGCACACGTAAAAGTGTATTTTTATGAGATATTTTCATTTTTGGTTCAGATGACCATTTAAATATTTCTGTCAAAATTTTATTACTATACCACCACTATTAAAAGGTTTTTAATAAAAAGTGAACTGTTGACTGGTAAAACAATACGATAAATAAAAAAAAATGCCATAAATTCGTCATGGTAGTGGGATCGTTTTAAAATTAGTGCCTCTGAATTCTGAATTCATTTTACACCAACATTTTATTAACTTTCAACTTCCGAGTTCACCTTGAAATACGCGACTTGTGGATATGTAATTCATTGTTGGTAAGTTATAGACCAAAAGGAAGATTTTGCAGTTTACCGCTTTTTTCACCTTATTTAACTGTATTATTAAAATAAACCTTGAAACCACATTTTTAATATTTGTATTAATAATACAAACAGTCCTACTATGAATAGAAACTGTTGCGAAAATATTTAGCGAGAATGGCTCCCAATAAAAAATTTCTCGATGTTTCGTATTTTTTATTCGCTTTTCCTACACTCTTAATAGAGGAGACAAGATATTTTAGCGAAAAGGTAACAAAACTGCGACAATATTTCGGTTGGGAGTACTTTTCCTAAGAACATGTTGAATTGGTATGGGAAAGAATACCGCATAGTGTTGATTCAAGGTTTGAATCACCGTAAACGCAAATGAGAACCATAAACGTGTTGACGATTGTTGTCTCTGCATAATCTGTACAAAAATTTAGGGAGACAAATCAGCAAATATGTTTACGTTCAATTGTTTGCGTACATAATGATTTGGCCCCTGGGCTGTTGTTTAAATACCGTTTTGCAAAGGAAAGTGCTCTGGTCTGGTCCGTCACTGGAAAAAATAGCCGATCTCATAAAGCATCAAAGATGTAAATCACCTTTTACCTAAGTACTTATTTTTCATTAAATTATTTAATTGAAAAATGTCACCTTTTGCTCCGAAAGTGACTTTTTGGATTGAAATTTCACTGCATTTTTGTATTTTTTTTTAACTTAAGCTTCTTGTCAATCGATAGAATTCATGGCGGAGAACCATATTCCAAAAAAAAATTCAAACAATAAAAATCCTTAACTTTAAAGTACTTTCACTTAGATTTTTTAACCTTGTCAATGACCTAAAGCTGAACAAAATATTAAGTGCAGTTTCTTTTTTTCATGCTAAAACAACCTCTAGTCAAAAAAAAAAGCTTACAAAATAAAAACCAGACATCAATTTCTTGTCCAACTGTTTAACGCGATTTCCTTCACACAATATAGCCCCTCATAAAATGTCTGATTCATAAGAAAACAAATAAATATTTTCGTTCAAAATGATGAAAATCTGTATGCGCCAATATAAATAATGTATATTTATTTATTTTTTTTTATTTTTAAATAGAACATTATTACTGTTTCAAGGAAAAAAAAAAAAACAAAAAAAACTTCTTGTCTGACAGAACAACAACAAGTTTTTTTTGAGGAATTTTATTCCACTTGTTTTTGTTTTGTTTTGATATTTTTATTTTATGGTTTTTATTCCTTGCCAAGTCAATCATATGGAATTTTGTTAAGTATTTTGCAATTCCAAGAGTAACTTAACGTCGTCGCGTAAACTGAACAACAACAGAAACATAATAAAAGTGCATGAACAGTTTGATCGTAGTTTTCATATTCTTTTAAATTGAAACACAAGATGCGCACTGCACAGTAGCCCACTGCTATTTTTTAACCGTCTAAAATTTACTAAAAATGTAATTAAATTATTTCTTTTTTTTAGGAGCTTATTTAATTAAAAGAGATTTGATTTGAAAGAAAATTCTACTAAAAGAGTCTTTGTTGTCGTCGTGTCGATCGGATAACGAAATGTAAATATTGATTGAAGCACCGAAAATGGCATTACCATGTCGCGTATGTTTTTCACAATAACTGTGTTATTTTCTTACTTAGCCTTAAAAAAGTGGATGTATCCAAAAAAGAATCTATCTCAAATTTTCAAAACGTCAAACATTTTTTCGTCCACTTTTTTGATTGAATATTAGGCTATTTTTTCAAAATAAATTCGTCTTTTGGTTAAAGTAAAATATGTGTATGAAGATTCATGAAAATCTAACTATTTATACAAAAGATAAAACAAAAAAAAATTGATTTTTGACATTTTTTACAATATTTTTGGGGTTATGTAGAAAAATTATCTGAACAAAAGTTGTAGATCTTTTTACCACGTACAACTTTTTTCGATATGAGGCCTACTTTTGATAGAAAACGTAAAAAAACACGATTATTGACACACACACCACTTTTTTTTACCACCCCACTCCCTTTCACTAATCTGTTGATGGGCAATTTATTTTTTATCTTTCATAAACTTGTTTTCCTAATTTTTCCCACCATATTGGCACTGGTCTAGATATCGAGTTGGCTAGAGAAGTACATATATTAACTTAGACACAGAAGTACTACGTTGTTTAGTACCATTCAAAGTAAAACCGAACTTGACAATAAAAAAATTTATTTTCGATCCAAATCACTACTAAAAACATACGTCGACGTACGTCAAAATCAATATCGGCCAACCTTTGTTCGGAAAATACCCTCACGGACAGTTCAAATGCAAATCATCAGCATGTGAATATCTCAGCATTAACATATCAGAATTTTATCAAAAAATACGTTTTTTATCTACAATTTCGAGCATTTGACCCCACAGTACAGCGCAACAGTAAGTCAAATGTGCAAGTGCATGTTTTCGCATAAAGCAAAATATGAATGATGGTTCTCATTTCATGATGAAATATTCTGTCTTGATTCAAATATGTATTCCATATTTCTTCTCCGAAGCTTGCCATAAAATAGATATACACACAAGAAGCACACAGTTGGAATCCATTGAAAAAGTGTCGTTCATTATAAAAGATTATTATTGCAATGGGAAGTTTGTCATTTGCATATAGCAACAAATAATTATTATAATCACGAGGGTGATTGCAAAAGGAAGAAGAAGAATAAAGATACAAAAACGAAAGGTATTGACATTACGAAAAGATTTGTTGTGTAAGAAAAAATTGCAAAAGAATCTTTTAGAAATATAAAAAAAAAAATTTAGTTTTTCTTTTCAGATACTCTAGAAGTCGAATTAATGTTTCAATTTTCTTGTGAACATTTTAACCACTTTTTGTGAAGTGTAATAGATTTTAACCATTCCTTTAGAAACATTCGGTTATTTAAATTATTAAAAAAAAACTCAAACTCTTTTATCTCGATGGAACAGAAATTCTTCATGAATTGAAAAAGAACTAGGACACGAGATATTTCATTTTTTCACAATTCACTGCCAAACAAAATCTATTTAAAATTCCATATCGAAAAAAAAAATAAATAAAAATTTAAATTCAACAAAACATTTTTTGCTCTTCGAATCGAGTCGATTCGATTTCCTTCGTATTTTGTGGATTTTGTTATATGATCGATGATGTAGCAGCAACTTATCTCAAGCAGGATGAAATGCTATCTTTGTATCTATGGAAAAACATTTTTTGCAATCAGACAACAACATCAAACAAACAAAATAAAAAAAAAATAATATCTGAGAGGATATTATTTGCTGTGTGCCTCAAGCTGTATCGACTAAGTTTTTTTTTTATTTTTTTATTTATTTTTGTAATAAATCCAATCTATAGGTGGGAGATAGTGGTTGGTAATGCTGATTGCGGAAATCTGGTCCAACAGGACTCAAAGAGAAGCCAGCTATCAGACTATACAGAGTGAGAGCTGTAGATGTGGATTAACTTGTTTACTATTTACAAGAAAAATAAAAGACACTGCGGGTCAGTTGATTGAGTTCAGTTTTTATTGATTTTCAGTTTTGTACACTTTTACTTTATTTTATTTTAAAAGTTTAGTTTAAAATAGGTTTCAAATGGATTGTAAGTTGTATTACAAATAATTCTATGGCATATTCAAATCAATTTAAATTAGTTTTAACTTATTTCAAATCAGTTACGAATATGTTATAAACCGGTTGAAAGCATTCGTTTGATTTAAGATATAATCTTGAAATCTAGACTAATATTGTACCTATTCCCATAAAGTTTTGAGCTATAAAGTTTCAAGTCTCTAGCTCATCGGAGAGTCACTTTACAACAGATTGCAAAATAAGTTTAAAATCGATTTCAAATCGGTTTCCAATTAACTTAAAAGTAGTTTTAAATCGAATTAAAATTATTTTGAAATTAATTGTAAAGTAGTTTCAAACCAATCGCAATTTAGTTGCAAATCGGTTGAAGAGTTTTAATCAAGGTTTTGGAAATCGTAAAATTGTATTTTCATAAATTTTTAAGATAAACCAATTTTTTTTAAGATAAGCCAAGAAACCAATTTGATAATAGATTCCGAAAATTAGTTCAAAATCGATTGCAATTCGGTTTAAAATTTACTGCAAATTAGTTAAACTATTTTGAAATCAATTGGATGGTAGTTTTAAATTGATTGCAATTTAATTTAAAATCTATTACAAACTAGTTTCAAGCCAGTTGCAAAGTAGTTTCAATTCAGTTTAAAGCTGATTTATATTTTTTGTTGTTTTCTTTTTACTTTTTATGCAACAAATAACAAACATTAGAGGTTTTGGCATAAAAAATGGTCAATCGGGCAAACCAGAGTTTATCAATAAATGCCTTAAACTTGGACTATGCATGCAAACTACACTCATCGCCGTGTCTCACCCGTATATTTGTTTGGAAATATCTCAAGTGGAACGAACACAAATATACTTGATGCTGTTTTGATGCTGCTGCTGCTGCTGCTGCCTGGCTGGCTTAGCTAGATGGCACGCGATGTATTGATTCCGTTTCGGATACGAATAGTAGCAACCGTCTGCAAACTTAACAACATCAACATATACAATTTTTAAAGATGAGGTTCGATTTTTATATTTGCTTTCCATATTCTTGGACTACTCTTGTGCAAAATAGATCCAGTTGATTCTATTTTGGGTGGCAATATATTTTTAACATTGCGCTTGCGACGTTTTACCATAAATACCGTGCCACACACTTTATAGATTTATTAATGGGATGTAATACATTCGATAACTGAATTTAATCACAATTTTCAATCATATTTCATAAAAAGTCGATTTGTCTGAACTTAGACTTAGAAACGTTGTCATTAAAACACTTTTCAGTTAACTTGATACTGAACGAGTTTGGAAACATAAAATCCCTGGGTAAAAGCTCCTATTTATTGAAAACAAACTGTGAATTAATCTTTAAACTGATAAAAGTTATTTGCCAGTTTCGCAAAAAAATTAATGTGCGAAAAGAGAGTAGAACTGTCTAAAAAAAATTAGGTATAATCTTCAATTTCACTGGTATAACTTGCGTACTGCAAAACGAAAAACAGAACCACATTTTTAGTTTATAGTTTCCTTTTGCCTCTAAAATTCTTGGGAACACTATCGCTTTTTAGGTCACTGTTATGCTGTACAATCCATTCGACTTGGACGATAATATTGGAAATGTTCGCTCACTCAATTTATAAAAAAAAGTTAAAACTAAATATGAGTCGCATAAGGCTCCTGGTGCTTGTGGCCTTTTGACCGAACTGTTTTAGGCAGAGCGGTAGATAATTTGATTAAAAACATGAATGAATGAATTAAGCTTGGTGAGGAATTGCATTGCAATTGGAAATGCTTATTGTTATTTGCTTGGATCTAAGACGACACAATTACAAATTGATAAAACGTTTTTTTAATTTTCCCCATACAAGTTTGACCCACCCTAATCTACAACTCTATAGTGCTACTATTAACACATGCTCTCTCTCTAGAGTAGATGGGAATTCAAAGCATATTTTGTCTGATGGCTAGTTAACCAGGTACGTACTTTGCCACTTACGAAGGAACATTGCTAAGAAACCAAGTCTGCGTATTTCAAGCTAAACCGCTGTTTACGTGACCCTATCAAGAGCAAGTACGTGCGACATATACTCAAGCTGATTTTATATTTTTATTCTTTAATAGCTTATAATTCTATTGCCTAGATAGGTAGGTAGCTGTAACCTATGCATAACGTCTTTATTAAAAATTACATGAAGCGTTAAGTTATTTAATCTTCATACAATTTTATTGAGAAATATTGTATATTTATTAATTTACTCTGTTCAACTTCATAAGACAGATAACTTGTTTGTGTTTTGTTATGGCATCTGGTTATTTTTTGTATTGTTGTTTTTTTTTATTTATTATAAAAAAAATATGAATATTCTCTGTAATACTGATGCGGAGAAGAAAGTTTAATTGAAACGAAGCTATATGCATTACGAGTATAAAAGCAGTCGTAAAAGCTTGGGTGCGCATATTACAGCATTTTAATGAGAAATAAACGGTTTATGATTTGAAAGGATTGATGATGTGGTTCAGTAGAATAATAAATGTATGAAAAGATTTGAACGAGTTTAAGGTAGATTGATGAGTTTTACTTATTAAGTACCATCAAGAGTAATTGTAAACAATAGCTAAGGACTTTCATAATGCACATCGACAACACTTAAGATGTTATAAAAGCTTGTGTCTTGGAAGAATATCCAAACAGATTTATTTCTTCGGTAGATTATGTTTTGTTAGTAATTTAGTGATTAAAGTTGAAGACTAATTTTAAATATTATCTACGAGCAGCTACTCAGTTTTTCATTTTATACGGAAACAAAAACAAATACGACTACTTAGCATTTATTTTGTTTTTGATTTACGAATAAAATGAAAAACTGAGTAGCTTCTTAGAGTTGAAAAAAACGGCTAGAATTTGTATGTTTCCAGGCGTTCAATGGATAGAAATACATACAAAAGGAGTATTTTTTCAAGATTCATTTGAAGTCCTTAACTCAATTTTTACTTGTTGCTCTTTGTAATTTAAGTTTTTTTATAGGAATTTTAATAAGGGGTTTTGGGGTTTGAATTCCATTCAGCCGCAGTATCTGTTCAACAACTTCAATTGAAAAGAAACTTGTAGTTAAGAAATACAAATAGTCAGAGATTCCTTCCAAACAACCGAAGTATGTAAAAATACTTCCCGGATAAGTTCTTAAAAGCTAAAACAGTCCTCTATATTTATGTTATATGATGATCATTGCAGTAAATACAAAGTTGTTCAGGCAGTTGAAGTAGTACCTACTATTTTGCGGCGTACAAGTTTAAGAACGTTTGGATTTTAATACCGTGTAAAAGGTTCTTAGGGCTTTTTACCAACCACAAAACTCGTCTAATTAAATGTTTATACTTGAAACAGAACTCATAACGTTGATTGCAAATCAATACCTAGGGGACGTAATTGATTTAATGGAACAAGGATCTTCTTTTGCACTCGAACAGTGGTACGAGTTTTGAAACATATTGACTTAACAAATCTGTTGGCCCAGATATTATCTCTACCTTAGAGCTTAATCACGATGATTAAGAGGTGTCTTTTCACAGTAGCAAAACCACTGTGTAATATTTTTCATCTTTCCTACTGTACTCAAGGCAAGGCACATTAAACCGAACAACACCAATCCTTAACCTTCGAGAATCAATTTAAGTCATAGCAGGGCTAAACATGATAACAAAAAAATCAATACACAAATGCCCTTTTATGAGTACAGTTTCAGAAAGCTTCATACATCCTTGACTTGACTGTAAAAAATTAGGAAGCATGATAAAACCTTTGGGATAAATTTAATTAAATATCAGTTTTTTGACTGAACAGGAAGACCAGGTCTTCAAGTCCAACAAAGCGCAGGAGAGACAAGCCTAACTAATAAAAAAAGGTCCGAAAAGGGAGGACTAGCACTATCTTCTACCGACCTTACTAGCAGACTTTGGTTACCTCATCTTCACCCTAATCGTCTCAAAGACTCGTATGAGCACTAACGCACTAAGCTAATTGGGTATAAAAACTTCTGCATGACCTCCACAGACTGAATCAAATAGTTTCGATGCAGACTGAATCAAATAGTTTCGATGCATGTGTTGTCTGTCCTGAAAGCAAAAGAACAACAATTTGTTTTTTTTCTGATGATAAGTTAGAAGCCGGGGGCCTTGAAAAGCTGATTTTTGGTTACAGATTGACGTGAGGAATGTCAAGATAAATATCCTACAATGTTTAAGGGTTTTGAACAGAACCCTGATCCAAACCCCAGTACCCATCTTAAAAAAAGTGCCGGTTTTAGGACTACCGAAGGCGGCGCTTTTGGGCAAGATTTAACGCGGCACCTTCACCTTTATATAAAACGGAACCTAGAATTTAACAGCTCCAGAAGCCCTTCCGAAATTGCCAAAACTCACAGCTTTAGTAAGACTTTGCTTAAGGTTCACATTGATTGTATAAGGAGATTGTTATAAGGGCTCTAAGTTGTATAATGTTCTTCTTTTTTGCTATGCCAAACAACTTTTCGGAAGCTTTACCGAAGTTAAAATGTTACTTCGAAAATAGTTTTAATTAAATAAATAAAATAAATATTGTAGGAAGACTATCTCACGAAGAACTGACTAACTGACTATTACTCAACCATTACCTGTGTGCGTTTCGTTAGCAGCAATCGATGGAACCTACCTGCCGGTTCCGAACGCATAACTGAGATAGACTTTTTTGAAAAGCAGTACTCTTGGAAGATTTGTCAATTCCTCGCAAGAGGAACTACTACCAAGGCCAAGAGGTACTACTACTAAAATAGCTTTATCGAAGCTTAAGTGCATGTTTAGAGGATTGGTGGATGTTAAAAAATTGAACGAAAATTTCAGTCACCTTCGTTTCAAATACATTGAAAAACAAAAAATTGGGCCTCTCAATTTCGGTATTTTTAACAACTCAATTGTATTTTAAAAAAATTACATTTGTGTAAACATAAATTACATTTTCTAGATCCATCAATTCTATACCTTCAAGTTTATTTCATAATACCCTACCCACATTCCTTAAGGAATTAAAAATAATTGGATAATCTTTTCTTAATCTCAAAGTTCCGGTTGACATTTACCCATCATCACAAAAGAAAGACCCTATCTGTCATCGCAGTCATTTGCATATATACCATCCATCATCTTTGAATAGAACGAAATGTGTGTACGAGTATATCAATCAATAAGAACCCAACATAATAAAAGAGAGACGCGCATCATAAAAACCGAATTAAAAACTCTGCGACTGTTAATTCAAGTTAATTATGTCGAAAGAACTTCCTGGTTTTGACACAGACATCTCAATATCTCTGCTTTATATCGAAAAACATCGCCTGTCATCCGCTGCATAAGCGACTGCATCTTCAAACAACCATTTTATGAAATATTCATTTGAAAATTCCGTATGCTTATCAGGAACAGGCTATTTTCTTTATATTCAAATTTGAAACGGAACGATACGGGAATTCACTTTGTTTCTTGTTCAGTTTTCATACATTTCTTTATTTTTTTTTTGTGTAAGAATACAAATTTATTCAATAAAATGCACGACTCGTGTGTGTACAGAAAAAAAGTAAAAAGATATGTGACAGCAATGTGACATAAAGCTCTTGCTCCCACTTCCCGAATCGAATCGAACAAACCCAAAGTGGACAGTCATCATTTTACATATCTTGGCCACCACTGGAATGGTATGGTAATTATATGACAACGACTAACGACAACGATGCTGAGTCTATCGGTCGGTCGGCTCTCATACTTTCCGTCTGGTCATAGGGGTGCATATTTATTTGCAAGACATCATGGGAGCACATAAGCCCCCAATGTGTCCGTTCATTTTAATTTCAACTCATATGAGTGTAGTGCTGTTCGGATATATGAATAACGTGTTTGTGGGTGGAATTTGAATTTGAATTTAAATATGAGTGGGAGGGCGGGAGAATATTTTTCTGCTTCTGTTGTAGGAGTTGATAAACGATTTTGACCTAGAACCTAGTACAAACCAATAAAATGAGCTAAAGTCTTTGTGGTGTAATACGCTGAGCTCTCCCCATAGATAACTGAGAACTGAGCTATATATGCGCTTGGGAAATATGTGGGGCAAGAGATATGAACGAGCACGAAAAGAATGAAAAAAAAAAAACAAAAAAATACCATCGATATAGGATGCACTTTGTAAGTGGATTTGAGAAGCCGCTGGAGATTGTCTTACGCAGTAGATACACATGTGTGTGTACGAGTATGGGGTATGTATGGATATAACAAGTACTTACCCTGGTTTAATTCATCATTGCAGTTTTTTTATGTTTTTGTATTTGGTCCTTGTCAGTTGTTATATTATTATGTAGTATCTAAAAAGAAAAGAGAGAGGGTTTTTTTTATTAGAAACTGAAACAAGGGGGTTAGTTGTTTTTTTCTTTTTTTTAAAGTTTTTGAACAAAAGATGGGGAATAATATGTGGGCATTGTCGTTTTGGTTGACCCAGAATTGTTTTTAATGGCTTTGTTTTAGAATAATGGTTTGTGAAGCAAAAGAGATAACAGAATTGGAACTCGGATATATGTACAAAGAAAATTGCCGGACAATCTATTAGAAAAAGTAGAAAATTGTTTTACACAAATCGTTTACTCTACTTTTAAATACGCGCAAGTATTCATGATCTCAAGCAATACTACAGTCAAATAAGACGAACTACAAAAAATATTTACAGGATTTTCTTATCATATTTTTATTATTCTTCGAGGTCTACGAAAACAAAATGGCGTATTCCCTTCACCGGCGGTTTTCCTTAATTTCCCCTTAATTTTTTGAATTGATTTATTACAATTCCTATTGGTCGAAGAAAAATTTTTTTTCAAGAAACAAATATTCAGCTTGATATATTAGTTAGTTTCTTAGTGCGTAAAAAGATACCTATAGAGGGCGACAAAGTTTTAAAAAATGCTTTTTTCACGCTTTGGTATTGAAACAAATATAAAAGTAGTAAAATTTAATTGCAATGTTGCATTTAACGTTAAAAAAGTATTATTTTGAAAGCTATATCACCGGATCGGTATTTGTATTAGAGAAAAAGTATGAAGGCAACAATAGCTTAAAATTCCAAACATTTCGCTTTTTTTATAATGTATGCGCACTCAGGGGATTAGACTACCCTTAATATGATGAACACAGTGCGAGCTTTATAAAAATAGGAAAGGATTTCATAAGAGATGCCGATGTACATTAGTTTTGAACCCCTATGTATTGTAATGGGGGGAAAGACCAGAACCGGCTAATACGTTCCACATTCGTGTTGTGCAATTAAAGAAAGAATCTCTATACTTTACGGTACGTCCGGAGTTGAGGGTAAACTGATAAGCATTCCAGAAAGCGGAGTAGTAGTGTTAAATTGTTTTAGGGGAGAAATGCAAATAGCTATTTCATCTGAACACTGTTTGTAGAAATAGCGATAGAATAACGAAAGACAAGACACATTACGTCGGTGCTCGAGAGACGTAATAGTTTCTGCTATCACCTATCATTTTAAAGGCTCTATTTTGAATTATACTCGAGCTTTAGACGTATACACGAGATGGGGAGAAAAACTTCTTGCGTTTTTGGCTCGAATTTGTGTTCGTTCCACAGGAGGTGGTTTGTAATACACCGAGTATTGAAAGCTGATCAGTTTCATCGATGCAAGTACCACTAATGGACAGTAGCATAGGGAGTAGGTTTTGTTTTAACGATACTAAAGAGCATTAAATTCTACGCGGTTTTTAATTCCCCATAGGACAATGCTATCAAGATCCGAATTTAATGAGCTTATCATATTTTGCCGTTGAAATTCCACATCCGAAGAACATGGGTCTGAATTCACAAACTAATATGAAAAGCTGAGGCTATATATCATCAGCGAAACAATTGAGTGGATAAGTAGTTTCAGACAGGGGAGATCATTAATAAAAATGAGGAAGAGAGCTGTTAGATAAGAGAGCTTGGTGACAAACTCTATCAAACGCTTTGGAAATATCACTGATTATAATCTTATTATTAAATATTACTGATTATTAATTGGTATATTAAAAACATCATTCTTTTTAATCAAAAGAGATAAGCGCCCTGGATATGAATACATTGGTTCAAGATGTTTTGCTTGGGGCATCTGCCAGCGAGACCTCAAAAAAAGCAAAAAAAAAATGTAATATCTACTTATTTGTGATTGCAGAATATTTCTTCTTTGCAATAATAGACCAGTTTCTTCTCAAGAACGCGGGTCCAATACATTGAACATTGGGCAAAACGCAGTCGAAAATGCAAAAAATCAATACATACTTAGTTTCCCAAAACCTATACAAAAATTATTTGCCTAAAACCGCCTCATAGGAATTATCATAGAGAGCAAGAGAAATTAATATTAAAAAATTGACATAATCATTGTTAACTTTTGCATTTAAAAGTTCCATTTAAAACGCCTTAGATCCATGATCCGTAATCAACAGGCTCTGCTCTATCGTTGGAATGAATGCTATCGCTTTTATTTCGAAAATTGATTTTTTGCATTTTTCAAGTGCGTCTTGCAAGCATGATGCCCCATATTAAAAGTCTCTCGCACCTGCCATCTTTCCCGAAATGTTATAGCTAAGACTTGAAGCAATCGAATGTAGAATCAGTGTATAATTTTCACAGGGTTTTTTGGTACTTATTGCACAACGTTATTTCTCCCTTAAAAAAAAACACCCTTTAAACCAAAATACATATTTTTCCATGTACTCTTTCGTTTCTTGGTTGTCATGGCAAATTTAACGGCTATTCGAAATTTTAATGATGTACTATTATTGCAAAGGGGTTCTGTGAAAAATAACCCCTGTTGTTTTCAAAATAGGAATTGGAAGAGGTTATTATACCCACTTAATAATAGTCGTATTACCTTGATTTTGATATTAATATATTCAGCTTGTTTTGACATTTTCAAAACTCAACAAACGCCAAAAATATGAAAATTGGATATGGGTACCAAAATTTTTGGCATCACTAGCCGCACAACATAAATAAAATAAAAAACAGGTTTTATTTAAAAAAAAAAAAATTTAAATCAATCGCTTTTTCAAAACTTAACAAAACAATTCGAAAATTGACGATTTCAGATTTTTTTACCACTGTTTTTAAGTTAATATACTTTTTTGTATTAAATACTTATTTAAGCATTAGTCAAGTTTATTTTAATTTTTATGCTTTTTAATAATTTAAATATTTTGTAATAGTCAATGAGTTATGTTCTCTGAAAAAAAAATAAACGTTTTCGCGAAACTTAACAAAATAAGAACAAATAAAATTCACGACTGGATCGAATGAACTTGCTCTTGTAGTTCAAAGTAATAATATGTCCATATATTTGTTAGTCATTAAACAATTCAGTTTTTGAATATTATTACAAAGAAAAATAATTACAAAAATATTAGTTTTTGTTCAATCTTTTTTTTTAAATATATTTTTTTTTCTTTCTATTTTTAAATACACCATATTTTTAGAAATTATAGGAAGAACCTGTGGAAAAGTTTTTTAAGAAATCGGTTGAGCCAAAAAACGTGTTCATCATATTTCCGTTATTCGATTTGTTTGGAAATAAAAAAATGCAGTTTATTTCAAATTATTCATAAGATAACATACAGCAAGTTTATTTAAAATCGTTAGAGTCGTTTTCGAGAATTGGAGGCATTCGTTCTAATCGAGATATTCAAAAACAAAAAAAAAAAAACAACCACGCATATTGTTTATGGTAGAATTCTACTGCCATAAATTGTATATGAATACTTTTTATATCTAAATTTGTACCTTATGTAGATCTACTTGTTTGTTAAACTTTAATTAATTGTTCATTTATTTTTTTGAATTTTCATTATTATTTTTTCTGTAAATAAAATATCTTTTGTTTTGAACATCCAAATAGAAACAAACGTTTCTTATTTCTTAAAAATATTTGAACGACTACGTCGAAGGAACTTTATATATAACCAGCACCTCAGGGTTTCATTGCACCCGAACACATATTACAAAAAAGTAATCTGTACCAAATTTCAAGCAAATCTGTCAACCCGTTTAGTTTATGGCTCTCTGTACAGATCGACGCACAGACCGACGAACGGACGGTATGACGAAAACCATACTTCTCCATCATGGTAGTGTTGGTTTTGATTAAAACCTCGATTTTTTTTGACACGAAACCAATATAATATAATAATATTCGCCCTATAAAGCAAGTAAAAATGGTCTTTATTTCTATTTTTTCAATTTTTTTATTTAAATAGGAAAGAAAAATTAGCAAAAAAACATTTCTTGAGTTTTGTAAAAACGCCCTCAAATTAGTTTAAGAAATATGTAGCTTAACCTCCAATTACACTGATGCAATTTTTTTTTCAAGATGGCGGTAGAACCCCTTATGATTGGAATTCTTGGAATATGAGCATTGCTCCCAACAACGTTTCAGCTTAAAGAAACAAAAATTGGATTCGTAAAATTTTTACAACTTATTCAAATTTTTGATTAGATCTTTTATGAAATATTTCTTTAAATGCAAAACTAGATAGTCTTTCAAATTTATATACAAAATTATAGTTTCGGTCCAAATTCGTCGGTAAAGTTGGAAAATTTCAGCAACAAAAAATGCAAAAATTGCAAATATATGCTAACCAAACTCAATAAAATTGTTAGACCTATAAAATCAGCATTAGGGTAAAGCACACATGTTTCGTTCAAAGCCACCGTAAAATTGTATTTCTATCACTTGTGTAAAATAAATTGTTTGTTATATTTGTTTAGCATATAATACCACAGTAAACAAAAAATGAAATCGTATTATAACGAATTGTCGACGCCACAGAATCATAAAAGAACCTAAATACGAGTATCATGATTTGCTGGATTCTAAACGTGAGGTTTGTGATTTTCAAAATATGTACACATTTCGAGTTCTTCTAGCTTGGGTGGTTGGCACCACAGCTTATGGAGAAACAGGCTCTAGTAAGTTTGAAACCATTTATGTAAGGATTAAAGGGTTTGAATAGGTAGGAATCTACTCTTTTAAGTTGGGATAGGATGGTTTTAATCCCATACCTCCTCCAGCCTTTAACGCACCACCTATTATGGCAATACTTAAGACTATTTTCTTCCTGTTTAAAATGATAATATTTAATGCTGTTGCGAAAAATAGAGCAAGTAAAATTGCTCGTCATTCAAATGTCAGCTGTTTTGCCTTTTATTTATTCACGTCCACACACACAAACAAATACACATTTGTAAGCGTTTCAATCAATTTTGATTGACGATTTGAAAAGGCAAAAGTGAGAAAAGTTCAATTTTTTTTTCTTCCTTAAGTGGATTTTTCATCATCATCATCTCATGGATGTTGTTTTTTTTTTCTTTTTGTATAACATTCGTCAAAATTATTGTGTTATGAGTGATTTTCCCCTAGTAGCTGCCTCATAAGCTTGTGCTTTTCAATTTTCCCCACCTAAAAATAAATCCATATAAAACGAATGACCCACATTTTTTGTATTTTTGTATTCATCAGTTCTTCGTTTTCAATTGAGTGTTAAATAGAAAGATAGATCCATTTAGATCGCTCGAATAGATGAAACGAGAAAATAAAATTTAACCGAACACGACGAATCCAAAACACAATGGATTAGCTCTTGATTGGGCTCTTGAGGGAGGTTATGGGGGCATATTGCGACGAACATAATAAACGCTACTGACGACGACGGTGAGGAGACAGAGAAGTAGAATCATCATCATCTTCACAACTTCAGAGCAGAATTTAATAGGATAAATTCTTTTGCCACTGGGTGATTATGCTCCACTTAGCCGCATAGAACGAGGAGCCTGATGCACTCGAATCAAGAAATCGGGCCATTAGGTCTTGGACTGCTGCTGGACAAAAAAAAATTATACTCGAAAGACCACTCTCGTCTCTGCTCCGTTTGAACGATTGTGTACATCTTCGGCCCAATTATCTGCCTCCTGCCATCTTGTTGTTGTTGTCAATGTGGTGCCCACCCGATTTTTCGTTCCCCGAACCAACGCCGACGAAGAGGTTTTTCCTCTTTCTCTTTTTTTTTTTTTTTTTGCTTTTTATTGAGAATGAAAATGTATTGAATTTCCTTTGGGAGTATTTAAACAATTTATTCCAAAGAATGACCTAAATTTTTGTATTTTGATGTTGGTCGTAAATTTTTGGTATATTAAATTGAAAATGGTGAAAATCAAATTTCCCGAAAAAGAAAAAAAAACATGAAATATAAAATATAAAACTTGAAAGGCTTTTTTGTGGTTTAAGTTTTGTTGTTGTTGTTGTTTTCTTTAAATATGACACCGTCTGGTGTTGATTCTGACGTCAACTTGGCGTGTTGGTATAAACGATTGGTGTCAATCAATTCATTGAGAAAAATAAAATTATGACATTTTAACTGATTTTGATTATAATTTATTGATTTAATCGTGGGTAGAGCGTGTTTACAGGTTTTTTTTTTTTTCTTTTTTTTTGTATAATTAATCAAGATGTGTTTATGCTTTGGAAACATATTTAATAGCTAAACAAGGTTGTTGGACTTTTGAGATCAAACGAAGATAAACAAATAGGTTCTTTTTATTTTCAGTGAAAAATTAATAAAATGTATCTCATCAAACCCACGCAAACTAGATTTGAAATTTAAATTTATACTATAGAGGCTTGACCAACTGAGTTCATTACATTTTTTTGTGTGGATAAAAAGATATATATTTCTATTTTGATGGCCATACTTCTGAATGTTTCTAGTTTATTTTGTTTAATACTAACTTAAAGTTGTGTTACAGGTTAGGAGACACCGATGCGGATCTTGGATTTCGTTCAGTTAAGGGCTGGGGGTGTTCTATTTCTATTTGTTCTGTTATTTTACCCATGTCGTCTTGCATTCGCCAAAAAAGAGTCGATTTTGTGAATCTGACAGCTATTAGGGGAAAAACACTGGTTTAATACTGGTAAAAGTGAGATTTCATGTCCCATTTGCCACTCTCAGAGTCAAAAAAGCTTATAGTACAGATTTTTTTCCGACTCTCGGTTTTTAACAAGATTCATACCTACTTGCCCACTACTGACATTTATCTGAGCATTTGTTATTGTTAATTTTTGATAAGACTTTTTTTATATAAAAAAGTTTTGCACACAATCACAAAATCAGATTTAATCTTCCATTTGCCCCCAAAAAATATTTTGGGCCGCACGACTGGATCGCACGTTCTTGCTCTTTGGGTTAAAATTACCATAGACGTTAAGTTTATAAAAATAAATAACTATGTTAGAAATTAACAAAATAAAGGGTTTTGCTTGAGTTATATATTTTTAAAAGAAAAGTTGAATATGTATAAAAAGAATAAAACTAATTTTAACTTTTTAGTTTATGGGAGGTATAAGTTCTAGACGAGATATTCAAAAACAAAAAAAAAAAAAACAACTTTCGAAATTACGTTAAAATCATCTGTACCAAATTTGAAGAAAATCCGTCTACGCGTTTGGGCAGTGGAGAAGTGTACAGATGGACGCACAGACCGACAGACGGCATGACAAAAAACACTTTTTCGGACTTCTCCATCATCGTAATGTTGGTTTTCATAAAAAAACCTCAAATTTTTTTTTTGACAAGAAACCAATACTTGCCATATAGAGCAAATAAAAAAAAAAGGAATTAAAACTGAATGTATAAGCTTTCTGAGCATTAGTAGGATTAAGCTAAACTAAAATTGTTTAAGTAAAAAAAAAAAACAAAAACAAAAATTTAATTTTAATTTTTGGTTTCGCGCTTTTCCTTATGACTGCGTGATAACGGTGGTTTTAAAAATAATGCAGTACAAAATCTATAAAGTAGAATATCTAAGGTCTCAAATTCTATTTGATTCGTATCAATATGACTATTTTTCACTTAAATGCATACAGCCTATCGAAAATCATTTAAAAAAAAACAATATTTTGTTTGATCCTTCCATTTTGTCCACTAGTGTATTATTGTTTTAACGTGTTTAAAACTACCGAAAAATGTACATAACTTTTTTTAAATTGGCATTTGCGATATTGTAAAAGCAAGGCTTTTAATGTTTCTTAATGTTATGTGAAAATTTAAAAATACTTTTAAATCATGTGTCATAATATTAACATTAACGAAAATTTTTTTTGGTTGAAATTTGAGTATTATGTATATGTAAGTAAATACTCTGCTCGAAAGGCGACTAAAACTACAGTTTCGATTGTTTTCGAAAAAATTGCTTATTTTTAAAGGTCTGTTACACAGGATTTATTAGACCTACATGGCCGTGGTTACACTTAAATTGTAGCAGATTTTGTCTTCTTTATTCGGTACCTAGGATAAGATATGAACTGAAAAAAATTCTAACAACTTCGAGGCAAGTTCACAGATTAAACGGCTTGGTATAAAAATAAGTTATTGTCCAGGTTTAGTTCAAAACGTACTCCAAACAAAAAAAAAACACCTTAACCACTTCTCACACAGCTGGTACCCAATACTTTCATTTTCTTTCTCTTCTGGTGAATAACGCAACGCAAAACCAATAATCCATTCAAAGATGAACTCAGTAAGTATTGCTGAAATCAACTCTCGTACGTCACGCTGTTTTTATCGACTACCTACCATTACATTAACGAAAAATAACGCTACACACCCTGCTGCGCCACAAATTTTCACTCACTACGATACCCAAGTATTTTTTTTTTTCTAAATTGGCATTAAGTTATTGTAAGTAGTTACGGCAACGATTATAGGAAACAAACGTCACGCATTATGAACGTAACCCACCTACCGTTTGTTTCATGTCTGGCAATGGGTTTGTTACACTTGTATACACAAAAGAAGCCCTTCAACTTATCGTAACCTTACCCAAAGAATTTTTGTTTCTTTTATTAGCGATTTATTTGGGGTGTTCTTGGTCTCATGAATTGAAATTGGAACTAACACACTAAATTTAAATGACAACCAACTGGTGTATGTTGGTCTTTGTCACTTCACTTCCGGTCGATATTCAGCATTCATTGGACATCGGTCGATGGCTTAGTAATGACATGACAGTAGTTGGTAATGAGGGAAACTGTACTTTGTACACAAACTAGACAATGTATTGAAAAGCAACATTCAAACATAGTGAATGACAGCTTGTTTGACAGTCCACGTCTGGAATATTTGTAAAGTTGTACTTCTAGTAGTGATTTTACATAATTTGTTGATCCTTCAGGCTCGTGCTTCGTGCACCTGCCATGTTTTATGCTCTAGAGAAAATTAGAAGAATATTGAAAGTAT
Organism: Meliscaeva auricollis; assembly: GCA_948107695.1. Classification (NCBI taxonomy): domain Eukaryota; kingdom Metazoa; phylum Arthropoda; class Insecta; order Diptera; family Syrphidae; genus Meliscaeva; species Meliscaeva auricollis. The sequence goes on along the minus strand of OX403616.1, from coordinate 14,548,628 downwards.
CAGTGAGGATTTAACCAGCAGAAATGACCAAGTTTGACCCCAGACTATTAGCTAGTATCGCTTAAACTGTCTGTCAATCGATAATTTGTCGATTAATTTGTTATTTTCTTCGAATCCACCTGCTTTATAGGACTTCACTTCGTTCGGAAACAACCAATTGTTGCCATTCCTGATTTGTATTAACATCTTTTTAAAGTACCAAAGACCGCACCTTATTCATAAAGTTTATTTTGGAAAAACCCCATTTGATTCAGACAAGTTTCTTTTAACTATGCGAAACAGTCGAGAGATATAAACACTTGGACCAAGATGATATATGAATTCATTGACAACAACTTTGCCACCAAAATTCTTTCTATTTCTTTAGTTTTTTTTTTTTTATTTTTAGCACTAAATAAAAGTCCAATGACTCATTTATTGCTTTAAAATAGCTAAAGTTTTATGTGCAAAATAAAAACAAAATTAAGTTCTATGGTCCATAAACTTCCGTTGTAGTATACAGAATTTGAACTCTTTTGTTTGGCTATTTGTCTTTGCAAAAGCTTGTAAATCCAAGAACCTATTTAAGTTGTGTATCTTTATACACACTATGATAATACCTAACCTATCTTCTACCCTTTTATATCAAACAAAGAGCAACAAGGAAAAATAAACAAAAGCCACCTCGCCGCCCTTTGGCTACTGCGTGTTGCCATAGCTACCCTTTTTTGTCGTTTTAAAGGACATGTATTGGTTTCGAAGAAAATAAAATAAACATTAAGAGTATTCATGCAACTAGATAAGTTTATCTTTTGCGTAAAAGGATAAGTTTACGCAAAAATTTTGCATGAATGACCTTTTTTGTATAAATGCTGTGTAATAAACGTCAAATATGTTTAAATGCTTTTGGAATGTATAAAAGATAAGAGGCGTTCATATTTTGAAGTTATTTTTAAATGGAGAATCTGTTCTAAACCAACGCAAAATCGGAGTGGAATGTCTCGGAACAATAAAACAAAATGCTGGAAAAGACTCGCGTTTTAAGTTTAAGTCACGTTTCAGGTAGAACTATAATACTCAAAGCAGTGTTCGGACGAAAATGAGCGAATACAAAAAAAATATATGGGTCCATTATGACTGTTACTTGATTTTCGTTAACTTGTAATGTTTTTTTTATATACAAAATATGGTTTTATTTACAATATTATCGCCTACTAATCGCGATGCGATAGTAACAGAATACCGACACACCTTTTTTTTCGTTCTCTGAAATCTTAGATGTTTCATACAATCATATTTCTGAGTACGCTTAGTTCTTAAAAGCCACAAAAAAGTTTGGATAAGTTTAAACCAACAAATTTGGTGATTTTACGCAGCGAAATCTTTGGATAATTTTATCAAATTTTGTAAATTTGACAGCTCATTTGTCAAAAGATAAACTAATCTAGTGTTTTACGAAGTTGCATGTTAGTTTATCCAGAAGTGTTATTTATTGCTTATTTTTTTAAAGAATTCAAAGCACAGAACTTTGTGAAGTGCTTTGGGTCTGAGGCTGAGGTTAAGCTCGCCGACCGGTCTATAAACAGAACATCACTAAAGGAAGTACGTAAACTAAAGGGTCTTTTTTTACTTCAATAATCTTTAAAAAAAACTATAATAGCAATTTCAAATACCTGGGAAACGGTGGTTAATGGTTCTTACTGCGATATAGTGCTGGAGATCCTATGGTTTTGGAATCCAAATGACGAATCCAACAAATTAACAAAATTAACAAATCCACAAACGGGCAAAGCCGGCTAATATATCAGCGGAAGAAGTCGGTAAATCAACAGGTGAACCTAGCAAATCAGCGTACGAATCGGACAAATCAACGGGCGAAGACGGAAAATCTTAGGAAAAATTGAAAAACCAACGGACGAATCCAACGAATTAACAAGCGAACCCGGCAAATCTACAAACGAATTCATCAAGTTTATAGAAGAAACCGGAAAATCCAGTCAAATAAACAGGCGAATGTGCCAAAATAACGATCGTATTAAATCTACGGACGAAGCCAATCGAAGGCAAAGTCATAAACATATGAAAGAAACCGGAAAATCAATGAAATAATGCGGCACATCAAATATCGAACCCAGAAAATTTACCAACGAATCCCCCTATCAGCGGACGAATTCGGCAAATCAAAAGGCGAAACTCGCGAATCCATTGGCAAATCTACAAACGGCGAAGTCATCAAATTAACATGCGAAGTCATCAATTCAATAGGCGTATCGGCAAATCAGAGATCGAGCCCAGCAAATTTACCAACGAATCCCCCAAATCAACGGACGATTTCGGCAAATCAACAGGCGGTCCTGGAAAATTACCGGGCATACCCGACAAAGCTTAAAAACGAATCAACAGGCGGTTCTGGAAAATCGACGGGTAAACAATGGGCGACTAAATTCCTGCAAATGGTAAGTATTGTATAATCATAACCAAAGGGCGAGGATGCTCATTGTGGTATTAAGTTAACAGTCTATCTTATTTGTGTGAGACCGAGGGGAACAGTTTCAACAGCGGAGAAAACCAAGCCTAGGCTGACTCATTGCCTTCGCGGTTGTTTATCTTTTGAAAATATTCCAATTCCAGGGTTTATTTTCTAAGTTAGCTATGTGGTGTAAATTATGTTAAAATGGTTCACGAATCAAAAACAAGACACATGTTTAACTCAACAGAGAGACTGATAGTAAGAAGGAACAGATATTCTTTCGTTATTGGTATTAGATACCATGTTTTGTCAAATGCATTTTTGTTCATTGGAGAATTGAAAAGTGTAAATTTATGAAAGACAGCTTCCAAACTATGACATTCTTTATAATTCGATTGATTTTATAACTTTTCAACGCAACTGCTGACATTCAGCTATTAAGCAATTACTTGCGACCTAGTCTTAAATTGTTATTCAAAGAATTGTGCATGCTTCTATAAGTTGGCGTACCACCCCTATTCTTATAAATCCAACTATACCTCATCAATGGCCGATAGGGTGTGTGCCTTTGAAAGCAGATGACTGACTTCAACTACAAAGTATAGGTAGAACTGTGTTGCTGTAGGATGTAGGTGGTTGCTTGTGACTCATTGGATTTTCAATTGCGTGTCAGACAAAAAGTTGGGGAAAGTACGGACACGGCCAAACAATGAAAAATACCCAATGCCCCCAAGAAGATGTACGCAAAACGTGTTTTAAATCTGACAGAAGAATGTGGGGCTTCAAATGCCAAGTATACCGCGAAACAATGCAAAAAAAAACAACACAAGGAGTTCTGTTGCTGTCAAAGAGTGATTGTTGAGGGTGCTCTATTGTTGTTGGTTTATGTATCTGGATCGATATTATTGGGGCTTGTTTACATCGCATCGTAATCGGTTTGGGTTGTGAGTATAATAAACTTTGACACTAAGAATTTATTGTGCTTTGGTTCCGTATATTATTGCAATTTCCCTTCTCACTCATTTGCGACTTTTCCTGATATATTATAAGCTTGCTGAATATACATTTTATAAAGTCGCGGTTGGAGGGCCTCCTCCGTACTTAAAGCACTAGTAACATTATATCCGATGACTGACTTTTTCTAGCTTCGTATTGTCGTCGTCGTCGTCGCGTTGTCTTACTTTACTAACACTGTTCACTGACTGACAGTTGATTTGTGGAAATGATATTAATAGACATGATTTGCGGTAAAGCTTATACATATATGCATTATTTATATGGAATGTTATGCCATTTGTTTTTGTTTTTTTTTTTTTTTTTGGAATTTCTAATGAAATTTGAATAAAAATGGAAATCAAATACCGATAGTTAGTTCGTACAAGTGATTTGGAATGAATACGAAGTGTAATTGAACTCATTCCAGGTTATGCATGCATGGATCTGGGGTGAGTCACTTGGGTAATAGGTTATGGCATGTTTTCGTTACGATTATTTTTTCTTTCGGCTTACCACTTAACTTGAGTAAAATAATTAAGACAACAAGTGAATAATAAAAATTATGATTCATTGTATAGTAGGAGAGCTTTAATTTGTTATAAATACGATGAAAGGTGAAACTTTTGTGGTTATAAAAGTAATTTTTTTGTTTATCGAGAATTAAGTTTGTTGACATGACTTGAACTTAAGGGCTCGGTTAAGTGAAAAAAAAAAACAATACGACATAGATTGATGATTAACATAAAGAAACACCTTAACAACGCTGAATTGATATACATATACATATTATTCATGGTGCTTATCGGTAAAATGATTTGTTTTGCTGAGCTGGTCCATTTTATCTGGCAGACACTTTAATTTGTCTGATCTATCAGTTTTGACATCAAAAAATTGGAGCTCAGTGACGGTTTAAGGATGACTCTGTCTGCATTATGTTGTATTCGATTAGGAATTCCAAAGCACATGATCAGCTACATCAACAACTTTTAGCATCAATAGCTGCGTCCTATTTTACCTTGCAAAGTACTTTTTGGTACCTAATTCACAAGTGCAATGTAGAGCTCCTGTTGATTTAATGTAATAAAAGTATTTAACGAAGTAAAGTATAAGAAAAGCCTTATTCTAAACAAAAACTCTCAGTGAAAAGTTTTCGGGAGAAGGGCTACCAATCGAACTATTCCCTGAATTTTATTCCGTTTCTGCTTGTAATTCGTTTTTCTTGTGTTTAGAATGACGTGAGAGTGAAAAGGATACGAAATTAATTGCAATCTTCGATTAGTAGCCTTTCACCCAAACACATTTCCCCGGGAATTTTTGTTTGCAATAGAGCTATATGTAAACAATTATTTTAACTGTAATATTTGTAATAAAAATAATCTATCTATCTTTTTAGCAAATCTAGAAATTAGAGTAATTGTAGTAAATGTAGTAGTTTTTTTGGTTGATGTATTGTTAATACAGTAAATGTAGTAAATGTTTTAAATGAAGCAAATGTGACTGCAGTTAATGTTTTAAATATAGTAAAAGTAGAAAATGTAGTAAAGTGGTAAATGTAGAAAATGTAATAAATGTAGCAAATAAAATAGAAAATGTAGTAGGTACCTAGATGCAGCAAATGTAGCATCTTATTATTAAAGTTAATTTAGTAAATGTAGCAAAGGTAATTGTAGTAAATATAGTAAATGTAGCAAATAAGTTTATATAGAAAATGTAAGTTTAGTTAATATAACTAGGTCGGCTAGTTATATTAACTACACTTACATTTTCTAGATTCTCTACATAACCTACATTGACTTCATTAAACCCATTAGCTACATTAACTATATTTACTACATTTACTACATTTACTATATTAACTTTTGCATTTAGATTTACTAAATTTACTGCATTTGCTACATTTACTCGAAATTCGAGTGTCAAATTTTTTTTATTTAATTTTTGTTTTGAAAATCACCGATAGATGTGTGAACTGAAAATTGTATGGAGTAAATTATACGATCTATGTGTGTGTGTGTGTGTGTGTGTGTGTGTGTGTGTGTTCGTGTGTGTGTGTGTGTTTGTGTTCGTGTGTGTGTGTGTGTGTGTGTGTGTGTGTGTGTGTGTGTGTGTGTGTGTGTGTGTGTGTGTGTGTGTGTGTGTGGGTGTGTGCCGATTGTTGTTTACGCTTAATATTTCGAAATATTATTGTAAGAGCTCAACTAGAAAAAAAACACCTAATATTTTGAGTTGATTCTTCATTTAAGGGGGTTCACATTCAACAAAATGTTAATCAACTTCTGTCGTGTTGGCGGATTTGTGTAGTGTGAAAAAACCTTAATGAGAATCCCCCTTAATGTTTTGTGTTCTGGTATTGGGTTTATGGATTTGACATTTCATGTGTCAGTGGATTTGACATTTTTTTGTTTATGTTTGGTGATAGATAACGATGTGGCGTAACTTCTCGCAATCGATTCAAATAGCTTGCACGGAAGGGGTCATGTTGTAGATTAGCTAATCTAACTTAAAGTATTCGCGAGTTTTATTAAGATATGCGAAGATAATCTCTTGAATCTCCTGAGCACAATTTCTGCATCACAAGTAAAAATCAAGTGCTGCGGGCTTGTCACGACTTTTAACTGTTATACAGTGGTGGGAGATGAAGCAATTGCTGACGCAAATGTTTAAGAACACGACCCTATCTGGTTAAGCATACATTTTTGTTTGAAACTATCAATCAGTTATTTAAACTATCCTTCATGTCAATGTTCGGTATTAGGGTCTTCTGAATTTATGCCTCTGCTATGTCGCTGGTTAAAGCTTCTCGGATTGTTGGTTTCGGTTGCTGTCCTTCTTCCATTTTGTCGAATATTTTGTTTAATAGTTTGCAGTCTTTTCTGAAACTATACGTTGAATGTATCGGTTTCGGTGCTTAATATAGCTTCTGAGCATTGTGCTCACAACGAAGTTACTCATATCGCAGAATTGCTGTGCTGACTTAGCGACTGCCTTTGAAAATGGAAAACTTATAAGAACAAATATTTACGAAAATACCAGAACAAGTTAAATTCCATCTACTTTAGTTCTTTATAGGTGGCTTCAGAATTCGCCGTTTTGAAAAAGCTACTTATCATTGTTTTTAACACAAACATAAGGACCCAACCGTTTCAAGGCTCAACCTGAACACAAATGTTCACATGTTCTTTCAATTTGTCTTAAAACTTAATGGAAGATTTTGTTGACAAAAACACAAGAAGTAAAAACTAGTTCCACACAAATCCTTATTGTGAGAACTGACATTAATTTCTATGAAGAAACTAAAAATAAATTGTGATTATGAAAAACTTCTAAACATATTAATTGCGTGCACGCATGTAGAACACACCCGACCGGTTACAAAATTAACTCGACACAAACCAGCATTCAAATCGACGTTTCAAATAAATCATCCGTAATCGTGTATCGAACGACTTCAATGCAGCCAAAAGCTAGTAGTAACAAACTAACAACCCATTTTATTAAATATCCAATCAATAAACTCATCAATATTATTTGCCGCAACTTGTCTCCTCAATCAACTGCGGTATACTCCAAAGCACAAACTACATTTTCTTTAATATACTTTTATGAACCTGATAAAAACTGTGAACCAAGTTCACTTTAAAATGCATTAAAATCACACGCCATAAGCACATCATCCAGCACTCTTGTGGGTTTTTCGTAAAACCCGTGTAAACTGTTAATTGCAACCTCAAACCGCTTGGGAAAAAAAAAGAAAAAAACCAAAATCATAAAACATTCACAAAATGGCTCTTAACTCGCATCTGCACGCAATCATCAGCTCCATTCGTTGGTAGTTTTCACCCAAAACTACATCCTTTCTACTAATATAAGTCCTCTCTCCAGTCACCACATTAAAATCAGTTCCAAGATAGAAATTCCATTGCACCGCGTTCCAAAACTACGCGCCAAGTCTACAACGACGACGATTACGACGACGCACAGTGTGAGAATTCGCTCATCTAGCGGAATTTAATTAAAAAAATGAGTAGCACAAATTGATGCGAAAACAGGTTTTACTTGCAGCCTAAACCTTCTAATAAGCGAATAAGAAAAAATTTTTATGTGGGAAGCATGTAAAATAAAAATAATTAGTCTTGAAGTTGCAGTTGGTGATAATTTCACTATCAATTGGCTTGCAAAAGTAGTTTTGGTATTTTTTTTCTTGTGAGTCCTGTGTATGTTTTTTATAAAAACTTTTGATTTGTGTTATTAAATACGATATCAGTGAACTGAAAAGTAAGTAAAATTTTTGGTTTATAGGGTGTTTACATTTTTATTTGGTGGTTGGGATAAAAAAAATAGGCATTTTTAGTAAATTTTTGTATTCATGAGAGAAAAACTTTATGTATTTCGGGTTATTCGGTTTAGTTACTATATGTATTTGAAAGCCTGATATATTATCTATCATTTAAAGCTCTAAAGTGCTGCAGAAGAGGTGCGAAAATATTTTTTTTTCACATTTGAAGTGGTGTCAAAAAAAAAAAAAAAATTTGGCTAAGTTGTGTTCTGACTTTAATATTAGTTTTGTTGTGTCCAATGTCGTCTTTTGTGGTACGTACAAGTCAATGTTCCACTTTTATGGTGCGTTTAGGCTTTTCACATATGGTTTTGTTGTTTGAAATTTTCAGAATGTCTATCGAAATCACAAAAACACAAATTTTTGGGGTTTGGATTTCCAAAACCAAAATAAAGCGTGTTGAAGTAGTGTTTTCATTTATTCTGAGCTATTTTGATGGAATTCAATTTTCAGAGGATGCAATCAAAGCACTTAAGGCGACTGTTAGTCAGATTTCTTTTAAAATTAATGAGAGGTGGGCCAAATGTGGTAGGAAACGGGACGTTTTCGAACGCATTAATTCTTCCTGGCTTAATGAAACCCTAACTCTGCCACATAAATTTTTGGATGAAATTCCATCCACTTCAAATATTAAAAAAGTAGGAAGGCCAAAAAAAAATTTTGAAGAGTGCTGTGAAAAAATTAAAATGAAAAAAGTGCAAAGCCTCTTGGATTCATATAGCTTTGAAGAAATTGGAACGGCTTATGAAAAAAACTTGAGGAAAGTTGGAAAGAGAGATACTGCTGCTATAATTAAAAAATTGGCACTTAATTCCCCAAAAGAAGGTTTGTTTTCAATATTGTATCATAAACATTTATTTACTTTTGATTTAATTAAGGTACAAATTTAAAGAAATCACTCAAAAAGTGTCCTCTAACCGAATTTCTTGCATGAAGTCCTAGATCTTTTAAATGTCACAACTTAAGCTATCTTAAACTCTTTTAAAATATTTTTTTTCTTCTAAAGTGTGAATGATTGTGGTTTTAATTTATATTTTGTTTAAAGTCCAGTCAATAAAAAGTTAGTTGCTGTATAAATTATTTAGTCTAATTTCATTTTTGTGTATATTCATTACAAATTGGAATTAACAAATTGCTTTTTTGCGAAACTTAGAAAAGTCTACCAAAGTGCAAAAAACGTGCACCTTCACAACTCCGTAAATCACAAAATTTTCTTAATATGTAAGAAATAGTAGTTTTATTCTTTGTTGTATATATTCATCATGATTCTCGAACGAAAATATAACAAAAGACTTTTTTTTGTAACCGTAATTAATTTTTTTGAAATGGGTCTGCAAAAGGCAAGAAACTTGTACTTTTGGAGCTCTGTACATCAAAAATTTCATTAAATATAGTAATGATTGTAGTTAAATTTAGTTTTTCACATGCTTAAGATCAATTTTGCAAAAAAAAAATAACAAAAAACATAAACTTGTAAGCGCTATTAATTTAATTCCGCTAGATTAGCGAATTCCCACACTGTGCGACGTTGTCTTAATGTCATTCTGACATTCCGACAAATGATGCAATCGTGCATCAGTTTGTAACTGCAAACATGGCTTCCGCTGGAATTTGTCAAATTGAAATATAAATTTCCCAGCATCTTAAATCTAATCACTTTGCCATTCGTGGAAATGGAACGACATTATGAGTGTGGAACAGCACTCTATTAACTTCCAAAGATGGTGACATTTACATCAGACTTCTGATCTGACGTTATGTCCTCTCATAAATATTACCCTTGCGGGCTTAGAGTGTAGCGCAGCGCGTATAACTGGAAAGTTCATTTGCCTGATGAGATAAGAGAACACCACTTGTTCCAGAGGTATACACATACATAGAGGAGCATAAATCGGCCAAGAGAAGTGCATTGCATATAGATAAAAGACTATCCAAGCCTGAAAGTCAAATGCATTTTAAAAGGCTCTCAGATGGACAATTTCTAGGATGATCATCAATAATCATGTGAAAATTGGGTGCCTAGCGGGGCTTTTCCGACGTTTGCTATATAGCTTTCGGTTAGAACCTATTTAAGACTTTGCTTGCAAATGTGTTTGGCAAGTCTCAGGAGAGTATAAAGAATGGTTTGGTTGATATTCAAACGAGTTGTGCAGCTGGGTGCACAACGGCGAGTGTCAGTTGGTTGTCCAACATGTCTATCAGGTTCATTTAGGAAAAAAAAAGAAAAATAATAATGAATGTGGCAACTTATTTAAGCGCGCATATAGTGACTGACCACAATTATTTCCACCATTGTCCATAGAGATGTCATTAAGAGTCACGAAGTTAGTTTTGTGTGTGTTTTGTTGTTTATTTAAGATTACTATCTGCTCAATTACATCCCATTATGCGCCCCGTTAAGACCTCGGTAAAGATCAATCGTGGCTTTAAGAATTGACATTCAAAATATTGCGCATTTTGACTTGGGGGTTATAGTAAAAGAAAAGGTTCTTCAATCAATTTGTCACTAATGGAACACAAAGTTTTGACATTTGTTGTAAATTGTGGGTCTCATAATGGAATATTAATGGCGGATGCTGACGAAATGTCATAACTTGTACCACAAATATGACAGAATAATGAAATATAGTAAAAGAAAAGGTTCTTCAATCAATTTGTCACTAATGGAACACAAAGTTTTGACATTTGTTGTAAATTGTGGGTCTCATAATGGAATATTAATGGCGGATGCTGACGAAATGTCATAACTTGTACCACAAATATGACAGAATAATGAAACATGTCAATTTTTATTTTGATGTTCCAGAAATTGATTAGTGTCATTGAAAGATGTAATTCCAGAGAAAAAAAAGAGAACACTTGACAACATAAGTTGGAGTAGAAATAAAAAGTAGGATGTAGCAGCTTGGATGTACAGGCTATGAATGGGACTTCCCTAAGCAATCATCGGGCTTATAAGGACCATGTAGCAAGAAATCTTAACTCTGCTGTCAACTTGTCTTTTATGTGCCAACCGTTTCGTCAAAACAATCCAAAGCCTACTATTGATAGCGATGACATGTAGGATTGTAGCGCTGCTGAATTTTATCATTCACCAGAGGAAGCAACTGTCTACGTGACAGGCCACTGCCTTAAGTCCGATTTCTACATACTGAGGCACGTTCGTTGCCTTTAGTTTCTCTATGGATGATGGGCTCTCGGGCTCTCATATTAGGGCAATTTTAATGCTGCCAGGGTAGGAACTTAGCTACAATCGCCAGATTGCACCAGTTCAGTTGTTGTATATCTTGAGAGCCTTGACAAATGGGTCCTACCCAAAATTGTTTCCGATATCTGAAAGGTAATTTTCAATTTCGCTGACTGCAGTAGGTTAAAAGTTATTTTTGAATCCCAAAGGCCTTTCCAGAGAAAGGAATCCCTGTTCAAGGGTCTCTCTTAATGCAGGTTTTTCTTGTGATACCACGCTTAGTTTAAGTTATTTTCCTAAGTCATATGGTGGCGAGACAATAATTTTTGAATTTTATTATTGCAATCGCATAGCAATTTTATTAAGAAAGCTTTGGCTCGGGAAATCAACAAACGTTGGAAAGGACCATACATCCTGCGTCGACAAATATTTTCAGATCTTGCTTGAACCACTTAATTTCTCGTAGAATAGTCTCAAGAAGTGACAAACCCGAGAGCAAGGAGCCACACATCAACCTAAATGTTATACATGTCTGTGTTCGGGCTCGGGGATCCGAACCTAACTTTTGTAGAACTTCAGTAGGTAGATACCATTTGTCTAATTCTCAAAAAGATTATCGTCTATACTCTGTTCAAATTGTACCAGTCACTTATAAGAACCTATCGCAAGACTAAAACTTGAGACCTTTAAGTTCAATCATCCCAAAATGTATAGCAGGTACTTTACTTCCATAATGAAGTGATTTTATAAACAATTTTTTCCAAACAATAATACAAACAAATGTTGACAGCGAATAAACTGTCAACAAAAAAAAAATCGTGTGTTTACAACCTCTCGTCAAAGTGCCTTTTGTAAACAAACATCATATTCCCATTCACACGAGCAATTTTTAAGTATTTTGATTTTTACCGCCAACGAGTAGGTACAAAACGGATCACATATACACAAAATCCCTTCTTAAACTAAAACTATCATCAAGCATTCACATACTTAACATTCCACCTCTCAAGTTGGATTACATATTATTTATCTATGCATAACTTTAAGCCGCTTGCACGTAATATAAGATAGCATAAGTCGTCAAAAAGAGTAAGCACCTTGTTCCTTCTTCTAGCTGTCAAAGCGTTCAGCACATTACACCACACTTTATGTCAACAATCATTAATTTTGTTTGTTTGTTTTTATTTATTTATTTTTATTTTGTCTGCTTTTTTATTCCAATCCGATCAATGGGTTAATGGACTTGCAAAGTTGAATAATTAGCAAAAAAAAAAAAAAATAAATAAACAACACCATTCAAGAAAAAAAACATTGACAGATAAGGTGAAGAAAGAAAACAAAAAAAGTATTCGTTTTTTATGTGTTACATAACAATAATCTACCCGCCCGCCAAAGCCCTTGCAATATTATGGCGGATATATAAGAACTGTCTTCTTTCTGGTTATGCCGCTATTCACATCGTTCCAACTCTCATTCCATCGACCGACGACGACGACGCGACGTTATACGCCATCAAAACAGGAAAACAAAAATCAAGCATAAAATTCTTTATGGGTGGTGTGGTGAATGGCGACGACGACGGTGACCCGTTTTTTGTGCCAGAAGTCTTCTTCATTTTTTTTTTTTGCTCTTTTGTGTATTATTCTCTCATAATTGTAATTATTTAACAACAGTTTCAACCGGGTATTATTTAAGTTTTAACTTTGTTTTTTTTATATTTTTCTTTTTATTAACCTGGTTACCGTAAATAAAAACATATAACTACCGTGTGGTGTCCACAAGATGTCGCTAGGGGTTTTCATTCTGACATTTCTTTTGTTTTTTTTTTCTTTTTTTACTTTTTTTCTGTGCAATCTTATTAACCTGGAATAAGGTGAATGACTGGGTTTTTCTTTTTATTATGGATTTCATAAGTCGTATGTGTACAATGTACACTCTATCATTTTGCTATTATTATGTGCATGGTAGTTTTCTTCTTTTTGACATATCTTCCCTTGGCAGAAGGCAAACATACGTTATTTTATGTCACGACATCACCAGCTGGAATTAAATTTAAGGGTGGTTGCACTTTGGTTGGCTGTAAAATTACAGAAAAGGGGTTTCGTGTTGTAGGTGTTTTTTTTATTTTTGTTTCTATTAAAAAAAAAATTTAAAAAAAAGTAACTCCGGATAAGAAAAAGTCTTCACACAAAGAAAAATGACATTTCTGTGTCAGGAGAATGAAGCATATTTTTGTTGTTTTTGGGATTTTATATTCAAAAAAAAAAATAACACCCGTTTATTACCAGGTACAAGGAATGAGAAGACTCTTGGTTAATTTAAACCTATTTGCTAGGTTATTCAGGATTTGACATTTATGTACATTGTTTTAATATACGACATGTGTCATGACATGACCATTGATTTTGAACCACCCTATGTTTTATGTCTCCCACATTTGCCAATATGTTATTTAATGACATTATGGTGGAAACAAGTATTTAAAAAAATGAGTTATTGAAAGGCAAAAGGCTAAGGTAATGTTTACAAAACAATGAGTAGGTATGATAGTGAATATTGAGGGATTGGTAAAGTTTGGGTGCCCGACCCGTGGACAAAATCAGAACTATTTATCTAAGGGTAAAAATTAGAATAATTCATTATGTCCATGGCAGGAAGCAGAACTAATTTTATCAGTACAGTTAGAGCATTTCGGCAATTTCAAATTCAATAAAAAAAAAAAAAATGCACGACTGGGTCTCACGTACTTGCTCTTAACGTTAAAGTTCGTGTGCACGTTAAAGCTTATTATATAAAGTTTTAAAAATCAGTAATTTTATAAGAAATGTAAAAAAAAAATAAAATTCATTTCTAAAACTGTTTTGTTAAAAAAAACTGTTTTCTTAAACTGTTTTGGGCTCAAAACTAGCTACACAAATTAAAAAAAAAAATTTATTGGAGCCGTATTTCAAAAAATATTTTTTTTATATAAATATATAAAGATCCTCATACCTTGTATAAAAAAGTTGGTATGCCATTTTCAAGAAAATATTAATGGACATCGAAAATATTAATTGATTTACAAAAAAATCACGCTTTCGAAAAACTGATGTTTCTAAAAAAGTTGAAACTTTTTTTTAAAATCCAATTTTTAATTTGGATATGAAATAATTTTAAAATTGTTAAGATCCTCTAGTGTAAAAATTTTCTTCGAAATCCGTAGAGTCGCGAGAAAACCAGAAAAAATAATAAAAACGGCTCTATGGGAGGTTACGTTGTTAACCGATGACAATTTTTTTTTTGCACTTCAAAAGTACGACCTTGACAAACAAAAATTTTAATCAAAATCGTTGGAGCCGTTTTTAAAAAAAGAAAGTTTTTCCATATTGGTTGAATGGCAGGTACCGTTAATTTTGGTATTAAAAAAAAATTTAAATTTCCCCTCTAGGGAATCACTAAAAACTTATAACTACCAAGTTTTAAGGAAATTTCTTCGGTACTTTAGGCTGCAGCTCAAGATAGAAACAGACAGACTGACAGACTGACAGACTGACAGACAAACAGACTAATAGACTAACAGATTAACAGATTAACAGACTAACAGGCTAACAGGCTAACAGACTAACATACTAACAGACTAACAGACTAACAGACTAAAGAACTTACAGACTAACAGATTAACTGACTAACAGACTAATAGACGAACAGACTAACAGACTAACAGACTAACAGACTCACATACTGACAGACTGACAGACTGACAGACTAACAGAGGGACAAACTAACAGACTAACATACTGACATACTGACAGACTGACAGGCTAACTGACTAATAGTTTGTCTTCTGAAATTAGAACATCTATATCATAGTCGTAAAACTTGTTCGATAAAAAAAACGCAATCGCTTTGTCTCGGCAAACTCTAGAGGCGAATTAATCGTCAATCGTTAAATAATCAACTTGACAACCTGAATTAAAGCGCCACCTATTGTTAAATATTGGTAACTACTAAAAAAATATTGCACATGAACGAACAATAACTTCTCAAAATTTCGACATAATACTCCAATCACTGCTATACCTAAATAGGTACCTACTGTGTGTTTTAACATTACTTACAAAAAAAACTAACTTTGACAACTCAATGACATCAGATAGCTTACCAGAAAATTCATTTTATGATTTAAAATCAACGTCCGTTTTTGTAAACAACAATGGTGATTCATTAATTTTTATATCAACATTTCACACCTTTTTACTTTTCTTTTGACTTTTCAAATGACATAACGTATTACGTTACGTATAAAAACATACTTTATATACCTTCCAACTCATACTTTATTATTTTATGTTTGATTGCGTGACAGTTGGCTATTAATTCATTCGATTAACCTTTGGCGTGAAATGTATTTCATTTCTTTTTATTTCACCTCATTTCTCTCTCTCTCTCTCTCTCTCTCCCTCTCTATCATGTCTGACTACTGGCTGAGTCCGTTTATTGAAAGACCGATTAATTTCAAACGTCACAAAAGAAACCACACGAAATCTTTTTTGAACTCATAAATGTTTAGAAAGACTTATGAAAGGAGAAAATATTAATCATTTTTTTGTTGTTGTTGTTTTAGCCAAGTTCAAGGGTGTGCGTTAACTGGTAGAGGTAGGTATTTTAACAAAAGATGTTTAATTATGGTGTGTTTGTATGACTTCGGGCTAAAATCGAAAATTTTGTAAGAAAAGATATTCCTAAGGATTTGAATTCATACTCAAAGTAGCTTTTATTAAGAGAAACAACATAACGGAGCGAATCATGTTTATTGTTCATCATCCGCTGGTTATGTACATAGTTGAGAGTTAATAAAGTCATTGACATCAAATGTCAAACGATGTCATAAAAGTGACAGTTATAGCTAGTGTCAGGCAGAATCTTTTAATTTTGTATTCGTTTGGGATTCATTGGCAACTGGTGAAGTAATCAAACAAGGTGAAGTCAACTGACATAATATAGTTAGATACTTCTTCGCGGAATATTTTTAGCTTGTTAAATGTTGTTTTGTTATTATTTTTCGTAAAATGAACATTTATTTATCTTGACAAGCTTTGTATCTACTCTTTCTTAAGCCTCTTATATATGTATATATGCAATGCATGAAAATTCGATTGTTTTGTTTTTCACAAACATTTATGATAGGCATGGAGAGAATACTTTTTTTTCTGCAAATTGGTAGTAATACCCTGCTTCAATAGGATCTTGTGATCATGGATGACCTTACTCTTCCAAATTGATCTACTTTTAAAATTACCTTTGATAAACTACTGATAAAAGCAATAAACAAAACTGCGGCCCATTTAATCAAAAAAAAATCTGTCTACTGCTTTTGAAATGAATTGCAATTTTTAAAAATTAAAATATTCAGCAACATAGTAAAACTTAATTTTTAACCATAATGTAAGTAATTTTTTCACTTAAAACCCCATTAGCATTCTAATTTATGTTTTAATTTATACAATATCTATTTCTAATGTTTAATTAATGTCAATCAGCGAAAGTTTCCACCAACATGAATTATAATTATATATGAATATATAATATAAATTATATAATTTGTATTCCAAAACACTTAACATTACATTTAGAGGTGTACAACCAAAAGTTTGGAGTACTTTTTTCAAGATGAAAATCAAATGAGAGTACCATCATTCATCAAATAATGAAACGGCGAACACGATTTTTGTGGTACACTTTACGCGGCCCACACAAAACGAAGGGGCATAAATTAAATATCATACAAAAACATTTTTTGCGGGCAGTGGCTATAAATGATTTAAATATTTAACACCGAAATTGTTTAAAACAATGAATTTATATTGCAAAAAAAAATGATAGGCAGACAAAAACAATTGCAAATGTCAAATCCACTGACACATGAAATGTCAAATCCATAAACTTAAGACCAGAACCCAAAAAATTAAGGTGGATTCATATTAAGGTTTGTTCACATTATACAAATCTGCCAACACGACAGAAGTTGATGTACATGTTGTTGAATGGAGAACAACTCAAAAGAGTAGACATTTTTTTATTGAGCTCTTACAATAATATTTTAAAACATTAAGCTTTAACTACAATTGGCACTTTTTGCAAGAAGTGCACATACATACACTAGCGACATCTGTTGCTGAAAAGAGCGTATAATTCACACAAGACAAATTTTAGTTCAGGTGATTTTCTGACAAAAAATAAAATAAAAAAAAAATTGGCACTCGATTGGTTCGGCTTGTACTTATTTTTGAGCTAAGTTGTTCGTTGCTCGGATGTTTTTTTTTTAGTGGAGATGTTGCAGTCTGACTCGAAAGTCGACTTAAGATTAAAAACAGAAAACAGTAAAAGATAAAACAAGCTAAAAAAAACTTATAAAGCGAGGTCCAAAAGGAAAAAAATCGGTGGCTCTTACTGATATCTCGGTATATGTGTTACCCAAAATAAAAATCGGTAAGTACCTAAAAGTTAGTAAACTTTAAGTGTCTACCGATTTCCGTGCAGAAACAGATCAACAATCTGTTTGTCGACAACAAGTTGAAAGTTTTGGAAACTGGGGTTTATATTCATTTAATATGACTATTATTTCTAGCCCAAAGCAATAAAACCTTTTTTACTTACCTCGATCGCAGATTAAGTAGATTCTGCTATACTGTCCTGCAATGAAAAGAAACAAGATTAAAAAATATTAATTTGAATTCAAGAAAAACTTGAGTAAGTAAAATTCATTTAATTATATCATTGACACAACTTGACATTGCAATAATTATGTCCGTTACAACCCATCAAAATATTTAACTTTCTCCTCTTTTTTAAGCTTGATATTGACGTAATTACTGAAATAAAAAAATACGTGTACACAAATATGATGTAAAATGTTCATCATCGCCAAAGATGACGACATGAAAACATGAAGCGGTAACAAGGAAAATCTATTTTATGTGCCGTAATACTCCTCCTATAACCATTATATTATTATTGTTTATACTGTCATCAAGTCAACTGTCATTAACTCGAAAACAATAAGCCGCCCTGTCTCTGTCGGTTGGTCTTAAGTTGAGTCTTTGAGTCTCTCGACGCGCGAGTAAATTGGCTTAATATTGCACGTCTCGTTTGAGAAAGTGAAAACTCTAAATGAATCTTAATAGGCTTTCTTCACGTCTAGTTATTATATGCACAACGATATCTATTATAATAGCGGCAAATGCTTTGCTGAATTAAAGAAATTGTTGTTGTTGTTGTTGTTGTATTTTTATGTCATCTAAGCTAATTCATTTTTTATAGGTGCGCGGGTTAACTACGCCTAGTTTGTCAAAGTACCGAACAATGAGACATCAAAAGATAGTTTTTTTTTTGTGTTACTTGTCTCGATTTGATTATGCCAACGATTATTATCATCGAAGGGGAAAAGTTAACTTCCCAGAGCCGGTTCAGCAAGTTAACAGAAATTATATGTCTGCAAAAATATGGCAGACTATAAAATTGTTTTTTTTTTTTTAAGTTGTAATGACTTTTTGTAGTTCACACAGTTTTTTTTTGTATTTTGTTTGTGTAATTTACATACAATCACGAGGAAATTAATGGCATTGCTTTGGAATAAATGAGGCTCGTGTAAAATTTAGTTTTATGGGAAGTCATTGACGCGCTAAGTGACTTGTAATATTTCCGCGTATTATGGTGTCTTATTTTGTTTGAATTAAAAAAAAAAAACACGGTATGATTGTGTTTTTTTTATGACAGATGTAACATAACAGGTTAAAGAAGTAATTTTTTAAACGAAAAACTAAATGTTTTCGTGGACATTTAATTTTTGAGAATTAACTAACTAAATAGTGACAGCTGCTGTCATTTTTTGCATATTGATAGGCTGTTTAATTTCTGCGAGATTAACGTTCCGTCACCGACCAGCCTCTAGAAGACCGACCAATGGATTTAGGTAACTCTCAGCAGACTTAATTCGAATGTAGTAGCCGAAACTGATGGGCTACTACTGGTGAGGATTTTCAAGCATACTGAAGAAGATGGGGAAAGACACGATAAGTTAAACTAAAGTATGAACATACCTACTATATGACCAGTTCACTAAAAGGTGAAACGGGCTTCTCTGCCTTAACTTTAAAGTCAAAATTTTTTGAAGAGCGTTTAATGTGAACGTCTTCTGCCGTTTACTGATAAATTTAATTGTTCTTTACCAGCGATGCTTGACTCCTGGAAAACTACTATACCTACCAAACATTTACAATATGATAGATAGTGTATTTTTTCAGCAGTGAAAGGAAAACGACGTACATACTTTACTCAGGAGCCAATCTCTATCAAAGACTTGGCCAGACCCATAAATAGGTATAACTTCAAGGCAGCGAAGTAGAAAAACAAAACAAAAAAAATATGTCTCATATTTGTACGTACATGTTTAGCTACGCGTTCCCAGCGCAGTGGTTGAATACTTTATCAATGAGGAGTTTTATGACCTTTGAAGTGAGCCTACATAAACTGTCACTAGGTTAGGTTGTCACTGGTACGTAGTCAAAATTGTGCTCTGGGACTTCAATGCTGAATAAACGTCAACTATTACGCAGCTAAATGACAGTGACAAGTGACAAGAAGAAGAATTTCAACGTTTGTATAGTGACATCATTAAGAAAGCTTCCGAAACTACGGAACACTATGAGCTAACTCGGAAAACATAACCTTGGTATGATGATGAAGGCGTGTACCGTCTAGAAGTTGCACATATGGATATGAAGGTACTGCAACGTAAAACAAGGACAGGAAGGGAAGAATATCGATCCAGAAGAAAAAAAAATATTTTGACGAGGAAGAAAAGAGCAAGAAAACCTTAATCTCGCGATTAAAAAAATGACCCAAAGGTTTTATAAGAGACTACTGTTAGAAAAGCCGGTTTTTATTCTTCAAGCTCAGTGGTAATGAATTGTTATATCGCATTTTTTAAACCATTAACCTTGTATTGGCAGCAGGAGACAAGCCGGAAAAGTAGACTATTAGCTCCATAAGGGGTATTTTCACGATAGGTTATATTATGTCTTACAAGAACTACCGAACTTAGCACAAAAGGCAAAATCTTCAACAAATCGGTTGAATTACTTGCATTCGAAGATAACATCGACTCCATTGGCCGCTCACATCGAGCTGTACTACAGCCATTTACAGCTATTGAAAAACAATCTTCCAAGTTTTAATAACGAAGATAACCTGATAAAATAAGTTGATACTGAACTCTTTGGTGAATATTTGGTGCTGGTGTGCGAGGAGGCTGAGTGGAGAGATGATATAACCCCAAGGATGTAAATGTAGTCCAGAAGGCTACACTGGCTCCCCCATATCGACTGAATGGACGCCAATGCCCCAGGCAGGAATATCTTCAAATTCTAAAGACCTGGAAGACAGGGAAAACCGAACTTATGCTTTAAAAACCAAGCCTTAGCAGATGCCAGAGCAATTGGTGTAGACAATTGTGAACCATGGATAGTCGCCGTCTTTCAGATATAGATCGGGAACCCATTAGGGAAGTAAGATTCTCTTCTTTTCACGTTAATAGAAAAAAAAAGAATTCAGTCGCGAAGAAGTTTGTTGAAATCTATCCGACAAACGAATTGAATACTAAAACTTTTTTTTTTATTTGCAAGACCCTTGGGACCCTTGGGCCTTAGCGATTTTTTATTAAAATGGTCCTCAGTTTTTATTCCTGGCGAAAAAACTTATCGAAGGTTTCGCGAGCTTTTGTTCAGTCTAATACGTATAATTAAATTATGCATTTGTTTTTTGGAATCATATAATCAAACAGCGACATTTTGTGTGGTCCACATTACGCGGCCCACACCCCCCACAAACCAAAGAGGCATAAATTAAATATCAAACGAAAGCATTTTCTGCATATATGTGCAGTAGCTATAAATTATTTAAATATTTTACACCAAAATTGTTTAAAACAATGAATTAAAATTTCAAAAAAATGCGAGGAAGACAAAAACAATTGGAAATGTCAAATCCACTGACACATGAAATGTCAAATCCATAAACCCAAAACCATTAGGGTGGATTCACATTAAGGTTTGTTCACATAAAACAAATCCGCCAACAAGACAGAAGTTGATGATAATGTTGTTGAATGTGAATCCCCTTTAAATGAAAAATCAAATCAAAATACTAGGGTTTTTTTTTTAAGTAGTTGGGGTCTTACAATAATATTTTAAAACATTAAGCGTTAACTACAATTGGCACTTCTTCAAAAACTAAAAAAGCACACATATACTAGCGACATCTGTTGATGGTAAGAGTGTATAATTTACACCATACAAATTTCAGTTCAGACATCTATAAGTGGTTTTCTTAAAAAAATAAACAAAAAATAAATTGGCAATCGAATTTCGAGTGCTGGGTCGGCTAGTATGATAATATGCAGACCAAGTAAGATATCTTTTAGAATTCTAAAGGGCTTTCTGGATTGCTGAGTTGTTGCTTCGATGGTTCTATTTCTTTCTTCAGCCCAAGTCTTTCCTTATAATTTCTGGTAGGTATTACTTTTCTATTTTCTTAATTTCAGCTGAATTATTGAAATGTGCTTACATTATGTCAAGTCTTTAAGTATGTGCTGTCATTATGTGTAGGATAATCTGTCAGATCGTGTAGAATAACCTATCGTATTATGTACGCAAATTCCACGATTGAATCTTCGCTTTTTCGTACCTAAAGTGAGGTTCTTGAACATTTCGGAAGTAGCATTAGATGACTGATGACTTGCAACACATGTCTTTTGTTTGAACTTTGTGAATAGTATGAAGTGTCTTCAAAAGAATTAATCTACTTATGCAAAGATACCCAATTTATATAAAATATTTGACTTTAAAAAAATACGTTCAAAACAGAGAAAACATCTGCTTATATTACGCAATCATCAACCCATTCACCAGTTCAAGATTGACACCCTGAGGACATACTCAAAAATACTGATGCTCTCATACTTTAAAGAAAAAACGTAAAACCTTCATCTATATAAATGCCCTAAGAGAATTACACCGACCAATTCCGAAATGTAAAAAAAAGGGACATGAACATCACTTATCATTAAACATTAAACTCTCCTCCCAAACCACATGTTGCTTGGTTAATTTTTTTATTCCGTCGTTGTTGAAGGAGTGAATTAAATTCCCTGCTGCGAGATCATACGCCATATGTTCTGTACACAATACAAGTATCAGTCATTTCAAGTTGCCATATTTGGTTGACTTAACCATGTGCCAAAAAAAATGACATCATGCCACTTTGAGCGTTGGCTTGTGTTGATTATCGAGTGAATTTCACGCATAATCTGCCTACAAAAAGTATATGTACACAAGATAACCATCATCAGCAACTCGTCGACGAGCGGTGACAATTGACATTAATTGCTGTCAAGAGTGTCACAGAACTGGTACCAATATAAAAAAAAGTGAAAATGTCAAAAAGAAAGTAAGCAGCACACCGCAGCGCGGCGCACACATCGTTAAGTTGGTAAGGTCATTTTGTTTAAATGCCACAGATCTGTCAGATGATGCGTGGTGTGGAATTGAGGTTAGATCAAATTCTGTATGCAGGTGGTATAAATAAGAGAAAACTAAACATAACCCAAAAAAAATATAGCAATTGTTTTCTCTCCTGTCATTAACTTTCACACGTCAGAACCACCATATTGAGTGAAATGTCAGAAAAATGGGAAAAGCATATAAAGAACTCAAATCACGTATATTAGAGAGGCTAAGTGGCATTAATTTAAAATAAAAGAAGAATGAAAAAACTGCACTCGCACTCTTGCAAGCGAAATCAATTGCTTCACATCCATCTTCTTTTCCTGTTAATTTTTTTAGATTGTTTCGCATTTTTTTTTTCTTCTATTCTTTTCAGTTCAGTTCTTTTCTTTCCTTTTTTTGACTTGTTTTGTTTTTAATGAATGTCTTGTGCAGTGTGTCTGTTGTTGAATTCACTTAACTTGAAGTAGTTAGGTTTCTTCTCTCTGAATGTCGTCTGTACCTCACCGCAACCACTTGTAAAACTCAACTCAACTCAACTCACAGTGGCAGTTGTCTGAGTCCTTGAACTTGAATTTAAAAAAACAACACTACACCACGGGATATACTACATACGAACTGAAGAAATATAAAAAAAAGCAATTGAAAAAATATACCGTCAATGACAGGTAAACTCCTCGTCCTCATATAAAAACGTGAGAGAGTGAAAAAAATGACACTTGAGGCATTTTATCCACTTGAGGCCTTAAGTGCTGTAGCATAGAGCTTCTAAACTAAAAATGCAATTCAAACAAATCTTGTAGCCTGAACTAGATTTTACTCTTGTCCTTGATGTTTTTTTTTTTATTTTATATTTGTCATTGTTTCCTTTCATAGTTTAAAAATATAAAAGGAAAAAGCTTACAATATTTCAACTACAAAAAAAATGGATGACATTTACCGAGAGGCGAAAAACCATTAGGTAGTAAGATATAAAATGAGCTATGATTTGTACTTAGTTAAGAGGCCAATCCATACAATTCGTCGCATTTGTTTAGTTCATGAATTCTATTGACAGCTCCATACAATACACACGTTCGTATCAATAGAATTTCATTGGGGAAATATAACTTTCCAAATCTGACATAGTCAAAAATTACAGCTAATGTTTTGAAGAAACTGACAGGTGCATACTTTGCATCTGTCAGTTTCTTCAAAACATTCGGCCAATTATAATCAATTTTGTATGAAATTATTACTTACAGTGGCTGATTGTTTAAAAAATATTTTATAAATGATTTGATTTAACAACATCAGAATATGTTAGTTTCAACAAAGTCTAGATTCTGCGTTTATAAGTTTTTTGTGGATTAAGAACTCTAATGGAACCCGGGTTTCAATTACCCCATTGTGTGTGACTACTTACTTACTTAGGTTACTTCCGTGTGTTCGTTTCGTGTGTTCCTTAAATGCGTACTGGAGGATGGAAGAATTCAGAACTGCGTTCGTCAATTTTATGACAACTTTGAAAATACGTTTCATTTGCTAGTTTTATGTCGGATCAATTTCATTTACTAAAATAACAACATCATTTCATTAATTACATGCGTCAAATAACGGCTTTTTAATTCAAAGCCAATCTGCCACTAAAGAATGTTCATTGTTTTCAATGTGTCCAGTGCTTATCCATAATGACATTTGCCTCAGTAATTTTTATAATGACTAAAATAATGACGATTATTTTAACCATTTACACGATTATGTCATTAATGTTAAGAAATGATAAGACAAAATGGTACAAATTGAGGGAATTTTTAAGAATTATGAATTTAGGAACGACATTATGACGTCATGTAACTTTGTGTTAGGATTTATTCATAAAAGTAAAAAAATGTAAACTACGGAAAACAAAAGAACGTACTTATGAAATCTGACGTTTCTTAGAGCGCATTGTGTAAGGGAACATCGAACAAGGCTAGTACATGCATACTTCAAGAAGATTTTGACATTGGACTCACTCAGTCTCAGTCGATTTATTTTGATGTAGGTAAGTCCACCCCGTCGTGATCAGACACAAAATTGTGTGAACACAATAGGTCCGTCCTACCAACTAAAAAATCTCTGAGAAAAAATCTCGGAGCCCTCAGAGATTTCTCTTTGTGGGACGCGCCTAATAGATTTCCATAGCTTTAATATTTTTTCTCGCACTAAACAAAGACGAACATAGGATACAACGAATTTCAAAATCTCGAATGTCAAAAAATCCATAGAGTTTGAAAATCCTGCCTCGCTTTGCCATCTCTTTCTCACCATGCAATGGGAGTAGGACCCCATAGACAACTAACCCCTAGAATCCGTCGTGCCCGTTCCGTCAACGAATCCGTTGTCGATTAAGTTAAAAGTTGGGCTACTTTTTCCGTCGCGTCTATTCTTATGGGTCACTTCTCATAAGAACGTGTGTATTTTATCGAGGTGTCAGTTGGAAACGTCGACATAACACAAGCGACGGATTCTTTGGGTTGGCCCCCTCAAAAACAATCCGTAATATTAACATTTTGCATGGGTCTGATATAAATAAAAGACCAAATTTTATAAATAAAATAAGTTAGTCCAGTAACTTTGTCGTTTCGTAGAAAGCAGACCTTGCAATTCGGCAGTTCTGATTTTTTGCTGAGTTGTTTATGATGTTAGGTTGATGTAACATCTAATTTTTTTGACCTCGAGAGTCGTACGAAAAAATGCACAAAAAAAAAATTCGATTTTCTTGTGCTTTTTTCAGTAAATGGCAATTTTAGCTATGAAGGACTAGTTTTTGACTATAAACTACCTTTCACCAATACAAATTTGTCTTTAATTTGAGCCCTCTTAGATACAGCTTTTGAGAATATAGTTTTAAAAAATACATAACAGAAAGTAGTAGAAATTAAAAGTATATTAATAAATTTTTAATATTACTCATAAAATTAATCAAACTATTAAAACGTGTTGATTATGTCAAAAAAGAAAATCATTGAGAGGATTAAAGTGTCTTTATCCCCTGATTGAGACAGGAGGGACAATTTTCTAAAAAAAAATGACTTCACATCGCCTCTTTAATGCCAGAAACATGAATATGCAAATATATATATTTTTTTTTTTCAAAGTACTTCCATCAATTATATTTATTTCGGTAATATCTGTCTTTCAGGGACTAAAACTGTGCCAAAAGTTTTTGAGAGATTTTATTGTTTATTTTTGTAAATTTCAGCTAGATATAAATTAAAAAAATAATTAAATTACGAGGTTTTTTGGGCTTGAATGATCGTATGATCGAACGCAATTAAATAAAAACTAAATAAAAACTAATTCATCTTCGTTTACCCTTATACGTTTCGCGGGCTTTTTTCGGCTTTTTCAGTTTTTTTTTAATATGTAGATCGACGCAGGTCTAAAGTCCCCCCAAACCCCCCTATTAGTTTTTTTCTAAACCCATTTAAAGGGGGTTTAGATGTTTTTTAGAAAAAGTCAATAGGTAAAATTTTAATTCCTGTCGAAGTAAATATGATCTGTTTAAATTTTACAAAAAAAACTTACTTTTGCGGTAAATATTTACAAAAGATGTTTTCAAACATACATATTTTTGAAAGTTTAACTAAATTTGTGTTAATCTTAATCGAGAAATAAAAAACAAACGATTTAAATTTTAGTATGGCTCCACGAATGGGCAAATTGGCTGAGATATGCCTATCAGTTTATTCGAAAATATCTTTGAATAAGTGCTTAATGGCGGCCATAAGTTTTTTGTGCACAGTTTTTTTTTTGTAAACTAGTATAGTTATTATTTTTTACAAAGTGCGTTTATTTAAATCATACCGAATCGTATGCATATTTAACGGTTTGCTAAGCTTTATTAGCGTACAAATTTTCTGCCTCAATATGCATTTACTTTCCATTTTGTTTTTTAATATTGAAATCTCACTTAATTCTCAAATCATACGCTTATTAGATATGCGCCACCAATAAATCTCTGCACAGATAAAAATGTACGTACCTATTACCACAAAATGCGCCATAAAAACGCAACATAAATTGCTTGAACAAATACGTCTCCAATATATTAACAAATCTACATAGTACATACCTATACTTCGAACCAGATGTGAAATCTTAACCAAGAGAAACGCAGGCAAATATTGAAAACAACAACACTAAAAAAAAAAAAACCACAAAACCAAAAACCTGACAACAATTTTGTGCAGCACCTGCTTCGGAATTCCATTAGAAAGACTACTTAACGTCAGTGCGGAGAAGAAGAAGAAACAAAAAGTTTGAAATTCAAAAAGGTAACGTCGCGCCATAAAAATAAAACTCTAACACCCAGCAATATAATGTACATATACTCTTAACCGCAATACCTGCCATTAAAGTCAGCGAACCAAACACTTAACCAGCACCACTAGCAGCAGCAGCAGCAGCAGCAAATAGCAGCAGAAAATCAGCACAAGACGTATTTAGACTGAAACGTCGAAGTTGGTGTGTCGAACAACAATCGTCAGGCGGAAGGCAAGAAGAATGAGAGGTGTTATTGGAGCTGTAGAAGGTATAGTATCGGAATCTCTCGAAAATCTCAGGTTTCATTAAGAGGAACAAAAAAATAGTTGCAACAGAAAAAGACTTAAATATATGGTATGAGGGAACAACATGCATGTGTAATCGTATATATTGCATGTCATTGTTGTTTGGTAACACAGTTTTAGTATGCTATTTGATTTTTTTTTTTTTGTAATTAAACTTAATCACAGAAGTAGGTATTTAATGCAGCATTAGACTGATAAAAACACAATAAGGCTCAGTAAACCAATTAACACGTCGATGGCGTATGAGATTTCGAGTTTATAAATAAGCTCCAAAAAAACAAAAATATGCTTTGAATCAAAAAATCATAAATAAATTAAAAACAATTGTGTTACTTCCGAAGATCGAACGAAAAGAAAAACAACTTAGAGCTCGCATCGCAGATACTCAAGCAGAAGAGAGAAACGAGCAAGAGTCTTCGTATCGCAATTAACTTGGGAGAAGTTTACCGTAGCCTGCGACGACGTGACAAGCGTAACTACATCAACCCATAAGCTGAAGAAGCAGAAGACACCGCAAATCGTTGCGATAGAAGAACTCACAGGTGTACAAAGCTCTAAATAACATCCAGTGAAAGATGTAAATGGTTCACTTCGCTTCGGTCTTAAACCTAGTGCTCGACAGAAAAGCACCCCTCCACCTGATAACTCAAAATCGCGAAAAAAAAAGTGTGAAAAATCACGATAAAATATGCTGTAAAAATCGCGGAATACCGTTGAAAAAACGCGGAAAAATGGAGAAAGATCGCAAAATACTGCAGAGAATAGCAAGGGAGGTAATTAGAAAAAACTTACCACGGAGAAAAGTAGAGAAAGTCACAGAGAAAAGCTTGGAAAGTTTACGGACTAGCTGGTAAAAAGAGCGAAATACCTTAGATAAAAGCGCGGAATATGGTGATAGAACTTTTAAACAGCAAGTTTTTTTTCAAAGTTCAAAGTTTAATAGCAGAGAATCCATTATTTACATCTTTTTAAATGGCAAAACCTGTTGAAAATGTTGATGTAAGACACTTCAAATACATTAAATCAATATAATATGGTAATTCACTTCTTAAAATTCAAGATGGAGAAAAAAACTAAGTTAGGATGCTATGGGCTCTGCATATGTCCCTTGCCTATCATTCAAATTTAATCGATTTGGATTTAACGCAAATAAAACTTCCTTACTCCATTTTCTTTCAGCATTTTTCAAAATCAAATTTATCAAAGGGACCTGTCAAATCAGCAATTAGCTCACTTAACACAAACAATTTTTGTTTTCTTCTTCTCTTCAACAGACACAAAAATGATAACACGTTCGATTTAATTTAAGAACTCTTAGTCACTTTGTGTTTTTCATGACTAAATTACTTTGTCATTGTCTTTGTCGGCACTTTAAATAGCTTTAGCTATTGAGGCTACACGCATCGCTTCAGTAATTTGTCGGCGATATGTGTAGGAAAAACATCTGGGCTACATGAACATCATGACAACAACAACAAACAAAAATAGCCTATTTGTAATGAAACAAATTTTTGTCTTTGTCGTATAATTGAATAGATTTTTTGAATATTTATTTACAAGATTTCAAGTCTTTGAGGGTATTTTTGAGAAGCATTTTGATATCAAACATCAATGTCTGACAGATGGAGGAGCATATTTCGTTTATTCAGGGATATAAAAAATTAAATTACACAATAAATGAGGAAAAATTGTGCTAAAAAAGTGAACAACAACAAGATGCTGAACACAACTGGGGAAATAAATCGACCTAATTTACTTCAACTGAATTCGATTACAGTTATAATAGGTATGTGTGTAAGTATCTGCGAATAAACAACCATTATCTGATGAGTAATGTTCTTTTTGAATCCGTAAACAAAGAAGTGAAAAGAGAACACCAACACACAAACACAAGAGTAACAATTTTTGTTTTCAACTTACTGGGGGTTGAAATGTATTTTAATCTGTGATTCATTTTGTATCGATTTGATTGGGAATCTCTCAAAAGAATTAAGGGCCCAGTTGATAAATGAAACAAATAATACAGAACAAATTTGGATTAAGGTTAAATTCAAGCTCTCATGTGCAATTATTGTGCAGGTGTACGAAAAATAAGAAATTTAAACTGACAGAATATTAACCTACCAGCCGAACTGTTAAAGGCAACCAAAAACAGTAGTATAAGTCCCTTCAACATATCACTTATAAAATTGTTTCGACTATATTCTGTCTTAAACTATTTGCCAAGGTTCTTTTCGGCCCCTATTAGTATGGTTTTAGTCGAGGAAAGTCGATTAATCGTAAAATTTTCACGCTCTAAAAGATTCTGGAAAAAAACCAAGAACACGACATGGGTATTCTAAAATCGGGACATTACAAATCTCGATATCCTTGTCAAATTCTATCGCATGTGTAGGTTGACCATGAAGGAACCTCTGTGTTCCGTCATAATCGGTCAGTAGATGTTATAATATATATAATATATATTATATCCAAGACTTTTTTGAGTCGGGAAATGTTTCAAAGAACCAATGAGACCTTATTATAATGGTAAATCGCACAAAAGAATAACGACGTCGATCGATTTGGTGCACTTAACTTGATCCAGCTAGATAGAGACCGATCTGGCTAAGAAGTGTCATTGTAAGGTAGGATCATGTAATTTTGTTTTATTGAATCTTCCATACTTATCAATTGAACAAACGAAAAAATACTTTAACGGAAACCTATCACATTTTGCAGGGCTTGTTGCACTGATTACTACATAAATGAAGAAACTTTTTTATGATTTTGCTTTGCAAAAATTCAAGTTGAGTTTTCTTCGGACAGAATGTCAGCAGCTGTTTCAAACTTACAACAGTTGTAAGACATGATAGTCATCTTTATCCCTTAGAAAAATAAGACCCCTAGTAAATATTATTTAGGAAGAAAACACCTTTCACGTAGGCTTAGATAAAAAATACTTAGTTTTTGTCAAGCTCAGTAGAATATATCAAAGCATTCAATTTGTGGTTCGGTGGAATTTCAATAAGTGAAAAGTTTTAAACGTAAAAAAAATGGGTTAAAAAAATGGATTTTAGTCCACAAGAAAGAGGAAAAGTGCAAGCTTTTAAAATGTCAGGACTGTCTAACTGCAAAATTGCAGAAAAACCTGGAAGAAGCCATTGCGTTATAAACATTGTGATGCAAACTGCAAAAAAAAACATCTACTTTTTAGTACATGATGTGGAAAAACGAGTGACATCGGGTTGTTTTTTCGGATGAAAAAAAATTTCAACATGGAAGGCCCCGATGGTTATAATTGTTATTATCACGATTTGAGGAGCAATTTCATTCTATGGGATCTCAGAAGTACAGTTTTTCTCTACAAAAATGAACGCTGTTTCGTATGTTGGTGAATTGAAAAGAAGTATTAAAAGTTGCAGAAACAACTTATTTATTGCATTTTTTTATATATCCAAGCTACTCGATGTATTCAGATGAGCTAAAATAAATGAGATTTAACATTGGCTTAACATCATAAACAATACCGGATTTTGACGCAAGGTCTGATGTACATATAGTTACTGTACTATAATATCTTGTACTATTATAATTTCTCAAGAAATCGCCCGTAACTTCACTTCGGCTACCAACGGTATAAAATATCTATGAACTACAATTTGGCACAAGCTCAGTCTCATTTTTCACGATTTTACTGGACACAAAACGACTGAGTTAGATAGTTTTTGTGCTAAATGCATAATATATAAAATACAGAAAAAGGGGAAACAACTTTGCTAGCACTACTAATAAAACGGCAGTGAATACACATCAGAATAAATTGCCAAAGTGAATTCAATGAAATACATAGCCATCCTCCATCTACATAATTAACACAAAACTAAGTGCCTAATTCTCATTTCTATAACTAAAATATTTACCCTAATTCAATTGAAACATGATGCGAGGTTCAAAAATGTCCAGGGTTCTATACAAAAGCATTATGTGATAAATTTTGTGGTATTATGTGTGAAAATGTGTAATGAATTATATTCTATTGGATTACATTGCAAAAAAGGAAAAACTCATTATCGAATTCTTTTGGATTATTAATTTATTATAATCCATTTGAGTTAAATATTTCAGTGCATTTAAAAATAATTTGTTTAAAAATACAAAACTAAGTATTATATTAATTGCTTTTGTTTTTATAGTTTTTTCCATTTGCTTAAAATAATCCATAGAATACAAAACTGACAAAATATTTAATCCAAAAGTGACAAAAAAAAAGATTAAAGAAATTTAAAACCCATGACTTTCGAAAGCATTTACATTTCACATGTACATTGAACTTTTTATTTTGACAGCTGG
Source organism: Meliscaeva auricollis (assembly GCA_948107695.1). Lineage (NCBI taxonomy): Eukaryota > Metazoa > Arthropoda > Insecta > Diptera > Syrphidae > Meliscaeva > Meliscaeva auricollis. The sequence goes on along the minus strand of OX403616.1, from coordinate 14,517,193 downwards.
AGCTTTTCGATTTTTTTTTTTTTATATATATTGCTGCACTGAATGCAGCACTTTCATTATAAATGGCCACGAATTTATAGTGAACGAATTCACCATCAAACGCACCTTGACTTATAACTCCTTCGATCGTAAATAATCAGGCAATCACGACTGTTGCAATGTCTGTACCTACTCTATGGCGCGAGTGTATATGCATGTTAAGTCGTCTAGTCGAGTATATTGCCATCATAAAGCCGACATTACACTTTTTTTTTTTCCTTTTTAGGATTTTATTTTTGTTGTTGGCGTTGGATTGTTGCTCCTTAAGCGTGTGCCAGTCTTTGCGATAAAAGAAAAAAAAAACAGAAAAACGAAAGAAAAAATATAATAGAAAGTGTTATTTTTATATCCCCCCAAGTGCAAGTCTCTAAAACGAAGATAGGAATTTTCACAATTGGACACGAATTCGAACCCAAGTCGTGTGCTGGACGGCAAATAGATGAAGTTTTAAGATAGACAAACAGTCAGACAGACAGAAGATAGACAAACAGACATTCGTGAAGAGTTTATGCAAACATACCTACATACATAATAACAATTTGAAAAGGAAGGGCATTATGTTAGAAAATGCAGTTGCAGTTGAGAGTCGAGAAAAGCCCACTGAACTCTGCCATTTTGAATTGAACAGCTGAAAAGGAAATTTCACTTTTTTATCGTTGTGTTGTTGTCTGTTTGAATAGATAAATGGATATCCATTTCCTTTCGCCGCCGCGCCGCCTAATGTCTTTGCTTGCAAGATGCCCACTTTGATTTTCGATAAACGGGCGTTATTCAATATTTATTGTTTACATACGAGTACATACTACCTCCTTTGATTGTCAAAAGGAAGTTGAGTGCGTTCCAAGAAAAAAAAATCTAAATGTTTTGCCGACGAATTTTTAAAACGATTTGACAAGTCAAATCCATCATCCATCATAGTCATCATCATCACCATCTTGGATGCCATCATCGTCAAAATCGATGACGGATGCATTCAGTGATGCACAAAGAACTTATGCAACAGTTATTGTGTATCAATGATGACGCTTTTAATGGCGGCAATGAGTTTTGATATTCCATGAAATTATTTTACAGTAAACATGTTTATTTTGGTTGTTGAGTGAGGCTATTTATGATGCGATCGATTTATAATACGCACCATGTGCTTTGTTTTCTATATATTTGCTGATTTCTATATATAAGAAGAATTACATCATTCGAATGTTTTGATGTTGACGTACAAATATTCCCTTTTTTGAGAGTGTTTTGTTTGACGGATGAAAACGAGTTCAGTGATTGATGGTTACAATCTTGCGTAAGAATTATAAACGAATGACATCATTGATTAGATGATGATGCAGATTATGATTTGTAATTTATAATTTATGAATAAAGATGAAAGATTTGAAAGACGAAAGGTGAATGCCAAGAATAATTTGAATCTTTGGACTCAGTTTGACTCGAAACTTAAAGAATAGATTTGAGTATCATGGTAAATTTACTAGCGATATAAGAATTTCAAGACCAACTTGGTAAACTGGTAAACTGTTAATGGTAAACTAAACAAAGGTGTCGGCATAAAATTGGTTATACATTTTTGGTTGCTTTAAGATTTAAGACCCTATATAATATTTTGAAAGAAATTGTAGTTGACGGATATACTACAAAACACTGTTTTTGATGCATCGGTTAAAGATAGTTTTTGATATGAGTGTTAAGGTCCTAATTTATATAATATAATATCTTAACTTTCTTCTAATAACTTATATTGAAGAGAACTTCCTGATACTAATACAGTTCCTTACGTTATTTATAGCTCTTTGGACCTGCAGTTTGAAATCAATTGCGATAGCAGTTAGTGTTATGAGTCAATACAGGCCAATCTCCATATTACCAACGTTCTCTAAACTCTTTGAAAAGCTCATAAAGGATCGTATGGTGGCATTTTTAGAAAAAAATAAGTTTTTTAGCAACGACCAATTTGGATTTCGTGAAGGTAGATGTACTGAAGATGCAATATTAAAGTTTTGCAGTGAAGTTAGTGAAGGTTTTAATAACAATAAAAGTGTTCTTGCGTTGTTTATTGATCTAACTAAGGCATTTGATTTGGTCAATCACCAGATCCTTTTAGAAAAAATTTATAAAGCTGGTTTTAGAGGTCTAGTTCGCGATTGGTTTGCTTCGTATTTATCGGCAAGACAGCAAAAAGTTAAGATCGATGGAATATATAGCGATATTCTGCAGCTAACTACCGGCGTTCCTCAAGGATCTGTGCTGGGTCCGATGTTATTTTTAATATATATAAACTCTGTCTTTAAACAATCTTCAATTAGCAAAATAACAGCGTTTGCTGATGATATGGCACTAACATATGTGAGCAATTCGCTATTTGAATTGATCGCTATGCTACAAAAAGATTTATATGTGCTTAGACAATGGTTTTCGAGACATGAGCTCATTTTAAGTGAAAAAAACCAAAATAATGGTTTGCAATTTAAAAAAAACAGCTCCGATTTTGGACTGTAATGTTATTTTTCATTCAGTAACATGCAACAAACTTAGCCTAGCCACACATTCTTGTGGACAATCAAACTTTCAACATATGACACCTTGCTCCAATGATTGTTTTAAAGTTGATTTTGTTAATAGTTTTAAATATTTGGGAGTAACAATTGACAAACATTTCAATTGGAAACAACATACTGGAGAGTTAAAAAAATACATGATGTCCGTAACACGTATAAAATGTTCTTATTACAACGAACTTGTACGAAAAATCTATTAACAACAATATACTTTGGTCTCGTGCATTCTTAGATACAGTATGGAATAACCAGTTGGGGAGGTGCATATCAAAGCACGCTTTATCCCATAATTACAGCGCAGAAACATATTGTCCGAATCGTATGTAAAAAATCAAGGTTAACACATAGCTGGCCTTTATTTCAAGATCGTCGCATCTTGCCGTTGAAGCATCTTTATGTATATAAGGTACTTAAAGTTTATTTTATGAGAAGTGGATACAGCCAGGTACTCAGAAGCTCAAATACACATAGCCTAAAAATTAATGCTCTCTTTTTAGTAAACATCCCAATAAGTAATAGAACTCAATTCTCCAATTTTTACACTGCGACGGCACCTAAACTTTTTAACCAGTTGCCTTTTGAAACAAGAAAACTTCACTTTCTCAATTTATTTTTGAAATCAGTAAGAAAATGGCTCTTTGTAATGAACAGTTCGATGGTCAAAAGTTTGTTTTTAAGTATAGCATAAAAGATAACATTTTAGCTTGTAATTATATCTTTTTTCAATTTTTGCTTTACTCTCACTTAACTATTATTTCTATTAACTTTTTTGCTAATTGCATGTAACAAAGTACCCCAAATATTCATTTACTTTACTTTAAGGTACAACTCAGATCCGAACTAGATTCCCAGCTCTCATGAGATTACAGGAGTTACAGGACTTTAATCGGGTAGTTTTAAGACTTCCGTTAATATTAAAAAATTGGAAGTGTTACTGTACAGTTGCAAAGTCTTTTGCCTGGCAACTTTATGCATACCTGAAGCGGAAGAAAGAAGTTGCGTTAGCGGGAGTGGCTCCCGAAAAGAGTGTTAAAATCCTGAGAACCCGAAAAGTGGTTCACTTGCAGTTTGTTCAAGAAAACTCACAATTAAGGGTCCTGAGGTGGCGACTTTAGCCACTTAGGGTATCCTTAGTCCTAAGCAGAGCAACGAAGTTGCGTGAGTGGGACTGGCACTAAAAAAGGAAGTTAAAATCTCGCGAAGCTGGCCACAAATAGTTTTTTTATTAAGCTGCAAAACCCTGGATTTCGGGGTTTGGTCATTTGTAACATGCAACTTCGCGATTTTGTCTTTTTTTTCGCCCGTATTTTGGATTTGATCTTAACATTATATAAAATTTATCAAACCTTGTTTTAAAGAAAAGTTGGTATTTACAAGTAATATTAAAGGACATCTAAAAACTAAATTTCAATAGAAAACACTGACCCGTTTTCGAAAAATTGATTTTTCAACAAAATTTCATTGCAATCCTTGGATTCACTTACATAAAAGTCAGAAAAAAAATAGTTTTGCAGTTATTAACTAATAAAAAGAAATTGTTGTATTGCAAACAAAAAATTTAGTCAAAATAGTTAAAGCCGTTTTTGAGAAAAATAAGTATTTCAATATATATTGGGATGTATGGAAAATACCGTTATTTTTGGTCATACAAAAATATTTAAATTTACCCTCTATTTTGAAGTAAAATGTTATAGTTGTTTAAGCTGTAGCTGAAGATAGATATAGACAGACGGGCAGACAGGCTGGAAAACAGACAGACAGAATTGTGAGACCCACGTTTTTTGCATTCTCTACCATCGTATATTGTCATGTCTGATTGTTACCTCGTTTTTTTTTTAGAATCCTAAACTTTAATACCTATGTATATTTATCCCAAGTAAAAACCCTGGCGAAAAGTTACTGTAGTTTCTGTAGAAGTCGGCATGTTCAAAATGACTAAAAATATACAAAAGAAAACATTTTTGACTAAATTTTAAAATTTAATATTTCAAAAACCTTAGCTATTGACAAAATTCTGATGCCAGATTCGAATTTAAATCACAAAGAACCATCAGAAAATTAGAAATTAGTTTTTAAGGTAGAATAAAATATGAATTTTATTGAAAAGTTCGTTCACATAATATTTAAAAACAATACAAAAGAACCAATCAAGACAGATCACACATTTAACAAAACAACAGCAAAACATCATGTCCCTCATAAAGCTATTTTCAAACACTATTTTATGGATACGACAAACACCTCAAGGGAAAGTCATTTATCACAATCAATTAAATAATAAAGAAGATCCTCAACATTAATAGCCTGCGATGTAATGTTGTTTTTCTTTACCCAAGAAATTTACTTTTGTAGGCTCTGATCTAAGAGTTTTCGATAAGGTTTAACAGTTAAAGAGGAGATATGTGTATCAGAAATTTTACTCGGCAAACAACATTAGCGCAGAAATCAAGCGTAGGATAAGTCTTGCTAATAGTTGTTTCTAAGAGAAATAATAATTTTCACTATATGGCTGTCAGACCTTAGGTCTTTTAAATGCTACTTGTATGTGCTGAAACAGCAATGACGGAATAAAACCTTTTTCCATACATACGAGACGCTTTACACAACCTTCATCATCCCGGTCCTGATGTTTGGTGCAGACGCATCAACTTTCTCTTAAGCAGATGAACGCTCTTTTTGCGTACTCAAAAGGAAGATCCTAAATAACTAGGATTTATAGTTCACTTTGCGTCGTCGTCAGTTAGAAAGTAAGATCTGACGAAGAAGATACAATGAAGAAGATATTATACGAGTTGTTTACGTATCACTAGTTACGAAGCTTCTTACTAAGCGTTTGGTCTTCTGTGTCTGAGATATGAAGAGCGAATGAACATTGACGCTCCAGCCCAAAGAGCCTTCAATGTCAGGCCAGAGAACACGAGAAACAGAAAAAGACTTTGTCTCCAATAGTCCGATCGATGGATCAGGTTGAAGGTAATCTGGAACGCATAGATATAAAAAATTATTACTCAGCCCTGCTTTGGAAACCGCTTTACCCTGGCAGGTTGGGTTGTTGTAGTAAAAATCTAACATCCTTAAATCCAACACTCTCAGCAGTAGGCTCAAAAGTTTAAAAAGCAAAGAAACTGTTAAGGACCAACAGTCTTTTACGACCCCACTAATCCGTGATCACAGTTTGTTCTTCTTGCCCAGAACCAAACTTAACACCAACAATTAAGGCCACAAGAGTGGGCACCTTGTAAGCATGGGCTCTTGAAGACGCCATTTCAATTTTCAATTTAAATTTCAAAAACATTTTGCACAATTTGTAAAAACATAACGGTACCCTCGGGACCCACTTTCTTTTACCAAGCTTGGTGCTTGTATTGTAAGCGGTATTGAACTAAATCGTCACTAGTTCTATTTCTATGACGGTTTTCAATTATCAATACGATATTGGACAATTATCAATAAAATTGATGAACCCGTATTATAATTATCAATTATCATTTTTTTTTTTTATTTGATTAAAGAACTACTGTGAATAGTTCCATTGACAAATTTGGTATTATGGTTGTCAACAAAAAAATGATATTTATCCAATTTTCAGTCAATTACAAATTCCTGGTTGATACATTCTTTTTTTAGGGTTATTGCCTGTTTTGACTTGAAACTTTACACTTTTTTAATCGCAATAGTATTCTTCTATTTTCATAGATAATATTGATACCGAGTAGATTTCATTGCTTTTGTTTTTTGTTGACAAATACTCGTGTTAAAATTATGGGCTATTTTCACTTAAAATTTAACACTTTTTGTACGCAATAAAACTATCTTCTGGGGAAATATTATAACCAATTTGAAATATCGTATCAATAACTTACCTTCTCATTTTGCATCATTAACTCTCGGAGTATTAAGTGTTTAAGATTATTGTGCGTAGGATGTCCCACAAAAAAAAACTCAAGAAATCCAAAAAGGCAACATCTTGTTGGGATGTAAATTTAAATTTTCAACGTTTTGACATTTTAAAGCAGGAACAAGTTATATTGGAACCCGCATAATTTCTTTCTTCGATAACACAAGGTAAAGAGACGGAAGTTCAATGTCATCTAAATTTTAATTTGTAGGCAACTAAATCTCTTTAATATTTGTTGTTAATGTTTTTTTTTGTATCTATAAATATTTACTCCAATTCTGTGTAATTTACCATACAAATTAATTGAAGTAGAAGCAACAAAAAAAGAAAAAAACACTTCGCCACTCAACTTTGAACTAGCTTATCAATTAAAGGTGAAATACAAAAACAAAAACAAAAAATCGATGATAAAAATAGCTTCCAACAAAAATATTTACCATGGCCAAAAGAGAAGAAGAAAAAAATAACAAGCGAAATTATTTGAGGTATTTTTCCTAAAAGTAAAATTTATTTATAGAAAAGTTTTAATTGAAACATCACAGTTTTGCTTTTGTTGTAAATTCTGATGAAAAATATTTTACAAATTTATTTTTATCCATTTTATCTGACAAAATCATCGTGCGTTGGGTTTCGGTGATGATAAAAAGAAGAGACCGCAAAATCAGAGAATGGAGGGAAGTGTTTATGGTGTGGAACTCGTTTGTTTTTTTTTTAACTTTTGTGTGTGCTATGTGCTTTACGCACGTGAATCTATTTGTGGATTGAAAAGACGATACTTTTTGTATGAGTGTGCCCTGTTGGAATGGGCACTTTATTTTGTGCGTGGTCAAGAAATAAAGCGATTAACTGAAGAAACACACAGGTCCTGTGGCGCAATGGATAACGCGTCTGACTACGGATCAGAAGATTCCAGGTTCGACTCCTGGCAGGATCGATAGAAGCTTTTTTTTTTATTTTTTTTTTGTTTTTATTTAACGAAAGGTGCATTTTGAAAGGTAGGTTTATTTTACTTGATTATTTCAGTTTATTTAAGACGATGATTCCTTCTTCATTATATTATTTCCAATTTCGTATCCTTTATACCAAATTCCCTACGAGGCGAGATTTGCATTGCCAAAAGGTCTTCGGGACAAAGAAATAAGCTTTTTCAACAGTCACAAATATGAGGGAGGATCGATAATGTTGCGGATGCAGTAACTTATTGACTGAGTCAAATTTGTCTTAAGGTATTTTTTAACAGTTTACTCTCCCGTCAAGGAGTTGTTCAGTTATGCCAAGTAAGCGGCCAGATGATTGCCCGATAAGAGCGAAAATCCGATAAGAGCGACAATTTTTAACCAGTAACAGTTAAAGTATTTCTGAATACCAACATTTGAAAAAAGAAATCATCCAAATCGGAGCGGTTTTGCCCAGATCCGAGATAATACTTTATATTAAGCTATAGTTACTCCACTATAGCTTAAAACTATATGTGACTTCGGATTCGAGTTTGGCACATCGAAAACCTTAAGAAAAGTATACATTTATTTCGGCAACAAAAACTAGTCAATACAATAATTTGGTAGTTTTACCTGGAAAGTGTTTTATGAAAAATTGTGTTTTTTTTTATTCCGATGTGCTCATATTGAATTTTAACTTCTTTACCTCGTGTCCGGTGACAAAGTTAATTTTGTACCGCTCGGGTCGCCATATTGAAAAATTGCGCCCATTCCATGAAAAACATCGAAGACACAATTTAGACTAGAGAAAATTACCTACAGTTTATGTTGTGTCCATTTGTTTGTAAAATCAATAGTTTTGCTTGAAACTTTATTTCTGTATTTAGCCAAAAAAAAATCCATTCCATTCCGTTTTTTTTATCTTGGTATCCAAGTATCCTGCAGTCAACAGAAAGAAAAAAAGATATCTGTAAACATTTTTGGGTGATTCAAATTTGTCAATGCCGTATGAACCTATTCAAAAATTCTCAGAATTTGACGTTTGCGTAAAACGGTTGACCCTACGAATAAAGCATCCATCATAAATTAAATTGTATAAAGAAAAATAAGCTCTACATTAGTTGTCTTAATATTTTGTCTCCAAAAAGAATAAATAATATTATTACCAATGAATCTATTAATCTCATTCCGGTTGATGTGGAAAAAGAATTAAGAATTTTGAACTCTCAAATCCTGCTCCACCAAAAACAGCGAAAAAGAATGTTCTAAATTTTGAATTAGAGACACCAGTTAAAATTGAGTTTTTTTTTAGTAAAACCAATTTTGAAATACCATTTGTGGCACTCGAACGCCAAAAATATTGTTTTTTTTTGCATTTTTATTCAATTCAATATCTTAAAACAAGACAAAAATTCAGAAAACTAACCTACTTATCAATATTTTATAACTTACTTGCTGGTCCTAAACGGGCGCTCTTAATCACTTCAATATCTTATTACTGCTTCCTTTCGGCCTTGAAACTATTTTAATACTAAATATTTCATCGTTTAATTTTTTACCAAGACACTCGACTGGTAATACAAAAATATTGATTTGACATATTTCTTTTGATATGAAATAAACTGTGAGAAATTTTTTTCTAGTCTAATTGTGGCTTGGATTTTTTTGTTGGTGATGCTTAAAAGATATTTTTCCAGTTTGTCGGTCCGAACGGAAACAATTTGTTGAAAAGTTTATTTTTCTTTCTTCTGATTATCTCGTAAGCAACCGAACGGATTTCGATGAAAATTTAAACGCAAACGTTTCTTCGCAATTATTATATTATTTCCTATTATTTTTTTTTTTTTTAATCAATTTTTCGAAAATGATTTTTATGATTTTTGTCAAATTCTGAATTTAAAATTTCTATTACTTTTTCTTGAAATGGTATTCTTTAATACAAGATTTAAGAATTTGTGCATATGTATACCTACATATAAAAAAAATATTTTTTCGTTGTTACGTGTTTCAATTTGCTATTTTTTTTTTTAATCAATTTTTCGAAAATGATTTTTATGATTTTTGTCAAATTCTGAATTTAAAATTTCTATTACTTTTTCTTGAAATGGTATTCTTTAAAACAAGATTTGAGAATTTGTGCATATGTATACCTACACATAAAAAAAATATTTTTTTGGTGTTACGTGTTTCAATTTATTTTCTAAAAGATTAGCTTTCTAAACAAAATCATAGAACAAATACTTAGTCTTGAGTTAATAAAAATAATTGAAGAAGTTGTTCAAGTCATTTTAGTTTTCATTTTTAATTATTTTTTTTTAAATATGTACACTACACGCTTTAACGTTCACAGAAACTTTTACTCTAAGAGAATTTACGTTCGATCTATAGTCGTGCTTTTTATTTTAATCCATTTTTATTCCAAAATTTCCTGATATTTACTTATTTTTTTTAACAATTGTTTTTTTTTTGTAATAAATGTTAGGTGATCTTAACAAAATAAGTTACCTACCTTTTTATAATAAGAAAGAAGAAACGCTACTCAATAAATAACGCTTTTTTTATCAATTGTCTTCATAGTCAAAAAAAAATTACAAAAAAAAGTCAATTAAATTTAGTTTTTTTGTTTAAATGAAACTAAATAAAAAAGAAACGGCTGCAGTATGACAACTAAGATGTAAAAGATAAAATTACCTTTTAAAATTTTCTACATAAAAATACATACTTCAGAAATCAGAAGCTCATGGTTTTTGTATGTTAAGTAATATTTACAAAAATTGGAACCCCCAAAAAATAAAAAGTCATATAACTAAAAATATAAAAATGCATTCACGTTAAGTTGTAGACTTGAGCCGGAAGTAAAATTAGGCAATTAAAATCAAACCTTCTCATAAAAATGTCAGATTTCTAACATTAAAAGGTTTTTCTTGTGTACATATTTGATTTTATTATTTAAGAATCTAGCCGTTAGTCCCCCATTGACCTGCAACTTAACGTGACTAATATTTCCGCTGTTTCATTCTAAATTCTGTTGAATTGAAATTACTTAACATTTTTTTATTTATGTTCTAATTGTATTTATGCCGTTATTGTTATGTGGTCAAAGAAACTTAACAATTTCATTCACACAATAAAACTAATTTAATAGCACAAAAGATATTTAATAAAAATAAATAAAACAGAAAATACGTACAAACAGACAAAAGAGATGATAAGCATCTAACAATTCATTAACATTTTTACAGTTTCGTGAACCCTGAATTTCAGAACAGCGATATCAAACATTTTGACCGAGAATGGTTTTATTTGTTTTTCAACATATTGCCCATTAGTGTATTTTTGGTATTCTGGATCCCCCCAACATCCCAGAGTACACTTCAATTTTTGGGTTCTAAACATAATTTCGAATTCTGAACGTAGATTTTAAGAGCGTTTTTATAAGTCGATTTATCCTTGCGAGGTTTGGAGGATCCACAGAGTCCCTCAAAAAACATTGCCTGTAGAATTTAATGATTAATTTGAAATCGAACGTAAGGAAGGACCAGAATTTAGAATTCACATTGTCACATTCAGCTGATTGCAAAATCAAACACATTCAAATTTTGATAGCACTGGTTTACAGCATATTATGTTCAATTTTTGAGGAAAACACCCAAAGGCGATTAAATCCGTTAGTGGCACAAGCTAAATGTGAACCCTACTTCCTTTTTTTAGATCACTCTCAGATATTTTTAAATGAAATTATTTTGCAAACCAGATGATTTCTATCATCGTATAGTCCTAGAAATGCATTTCTATTTATATGCACATCAAAAAAAAAAAGATTAAAATATGATTTCTCCAGACAGAAATATGTACCTAAATGCAAAAATTCCACAACTCCTTTTTTTTAGTGATTTAAAAAAGTAAACACACAAACACAATCCACTAAATGTGCCGGCAAGTTCTGGATTATAGAGTTTAAAGGATATTCACAAGTCTATGAAAAAAAATATTAAAAAGCAACAAAATGTCATGGGAAAATCATGTAGAAGTAGAATGAAAAAAAAAGAATAAAACTAAAGAAAATGACGTAACAAAAAGGAGAAAAAGGAATTCACAAAAAGAAGAGAAGGAGAACAGTGAAGAGTCCCGAAGGCGTTGGGCAAAAACCAACAAACCAAATGAATGACAGAAGACAGGCCACTGCAAGATGGTTACCACTCTTTTATTATTTTTAAGTTAATTTTTAAAAAATGTTCAAAAGTTTAGAGGGTTTCGCAAAAAATTTTTTTTTTATTATTAAAGTACAAGAAAGATAGACTTTTTCGTGCAAATTAAGTTACAGGAAGGCTGATTTTTTCCATCTGAAACTAGATAACCAAGATGCATGAGTAATTGAACGCAATCATCTAGTGTAATCTGCCATTAAAAAAAACGCGAATAGATTTAGGTAACTATTAGTTTTAGTGGAGATGTTGTTATACCAGAGCTGTAGAAAATAATATCCGTCATTTGTTTGCAAATAAAATTTTTGTATGCGTACTGTATTTTTCTGGGTTACCAAATTATTAGGCTTACATTCTTCAAATTTTTCATAGCTTTTTATGACATGATAAATATTTTCGTAACTAAAGGTATGAAGCTATTTTTTAAGTGAAACACTGCGTTTCAATTTTAAGTATGAACTCATTTTTAATTTAAAAGTAAATTTAATCTCTAACCCTATGAGTTAACTATTCAAACAATTAAGCATAAAATGATGGGTAGTTTTGGAATGGTCTTCTGATTGTATGTATGAGATGCTGAGTTCTTGCAGTCCGTAGCTGGGGCGAAGATATACCTTTTTTTTGTATATTACCTTCTTTGTATATTATCAAGTCAGTTTACATATTTCCATCTGTCAATAAATTGCACTTAAAATTCATACTTGTCAACCGTCTTGAAACAAACAAGGAAGATTAATTTAAGCTGCACCAATTTTTGTTGGTATCATAATTATTTATTAGAAAACTGCAATTTTATTTCACTGCAAATTCCACACAAAAATAATCAAAAGCGTTTTCCAAAACTACCAATAATTTTATGCTATCACTCACACCCAAATCCTGCTGTGGGCTCTCGGCCTATTAGTTTTCCACAGAACACTTACCTTTTTCTGGCCGAAAGGAAGTGTTTATCAATGGTAATTTCACACTTTATGGGTGAAGGCAAAGACAAGTTCTAAATGGATAGTGGTTTCACTTTTGTAAGATTGATGTTACTGAATATTAGGGTTTTTTTTGGTTCCAGAACAGTTGATTCCGCTTAACTGAAAAACAGCTTATCTGAAAAAGGTCATACTTGGCATAACTGAACTCTGCATAAGCAATAACTCGACTTAATTGACACATTTGATGGGTCCAGGGGAAAAACGGCATAAGTCCATTCAAATCCGTAATTCCGTAACACCCCCAAAATCTGAAGTTAGGATCAAAATACGTTTTTATTCGACTTTCATTAATTAAAAAAAAAATTAGCCCCGTTAAAATTGTACCCATTTAAGATTTTGTTAATGTTTTGGAAAGTAAACATTTAGACCTTTTTAACAATGTAAAAAATTAATAATAAAAACATGTGTTGTGGTTGAACCACCTAGACTGTATAAGCTGAACAATTTCAACTAAATCTAAAATCCGTAAAAATTTGACTTAGCTAGATTTGTTCAATGAATTTTGCCCCCAACTTAAGCTTTTGAGGGTCTCCACCCGCATATATTTTGAGTGTAATTTAGCTATGGTTTTTGGTTCGAGTGAGCGTATAAAAATTGAATGTTTTTCGACAGAAGGTACACCACAAATTTGAGAGAGCATTTTTTTCAACAAAAGTAACTAAAAATTAATACCCTTAGCACAATCAAATTTAACAAAACTGACTACGTCTCAAAAATAATAACAGGGTTTTGATCGTATTTTAAAACGCATAAAGCATTTCACCAGTTTAATTTTCAATTCGATGTATTTAAATTCCAATTGGTCAGAGGGAAAAAGTTTGTGAGAAACAAATATTCAGATTGACATTTTGAACATTTCAAAAAGGATAGAGACCAGCAAAAGTATCAATTGTTTAATCTACGCAAGGTAAGACACCAACCAGCGTGTCCGCTGTGCCAATTTAGGGTCAAATTGCAGTTTGCAGTTTACCCAGGCAATAGGTACTCTGAAGAACTAAAGACATATTTATCAGAACGATTCTTTAGAGTGCGGCACGACGGAGAATATTCAGAACTAAAAAAAAAAAATAGAAGACGTTCCGCATGGAAGTGTACTAGGACCTTGGTACCCAACAAATCCGTCATCAAGGCAACAGAAAGTCGGCACTCTAAAAGATTGGACCGAAAATGACGTATCAAACTGAATGAAACAAAATAAGCACATTTAACTTTTAAAATTTAAAGTAAAACAATGTTCCAATATTCATTAACAATCAAGCTATTGGCTAAATGCCTTGGAATGACTTTGGATGCAAAGCTAAAATAAAAGTAGCACCTTCAAAACCAAAGTGAAGAACTAAAATTGAAGCATAGAAAAATGTACTGGCTATTTTCTTCTGAGTTATCTATCCAAATCAAAATAATGCTTAATAAACAAGTAAAGTTATAAAGCGTGTTGGGATATATGGAAGCAAATACGAGAAGTAATGTTTGGTGATAAAGAAGTACCAAAACAATTGAGCCAATGGGCTAAAAGCCATGGGAAAGTATTAAAAGTTTAAAGTTTTCTCAAAGCGAGAATATCATTGAGAAAGAAAAATCAGTTGTCGATCTTTCATAGATTGGTTCTGATTATGAGGTGGTTTTAGTGAGGTAAGAGTCCCACACTCCTTGGTGTCAAATACTGCCAAGTGTCTTTTGAGGATCATAAACCAGCTAGCTATAGTTTACCAACAAAATGCATTTAATTATGCAAAATTTTGTTTTGTTTTTACCTACTTTAAATTTTTCTCCAAGTGGCAACCATGACACCGTGCCAACCAGACGAGAAGATGATAAAAAAAAACGCAAGGACAAGAGGCACAAGGAGAACAAGAGTCCACATCTACACTTACATTACACTTCCCCACACAGTCAGTGAAGTGAATTAAGTTGTTATTGTTCTTTCTCCTCTCTCGAATAAGGCGAATTCATCTTTCTGTCGTTTACCTTCATATTTTTTTGTCTCGTAGTCGCCTATCCTATCCTATTTTTCCTTGATTTTCATTTTCTTCCTTGTTAACAAAAAAAAAATGCAAATGAGTTTTCTTTTTTTCCACATCATTTGCTATGAATTTTCCCATACAAATTGTATATTTTATAAAGATTTAATTTTACTATGTAATGCATCCATAAACTTACCAATAATTCGCTTCCCACCTGCTACGGCTACGGTCTACAAAACACCGTGAGATAAATGCGTAAACTTCAATTTACAAGTTGATGTGCTTGTGATCGAAGAAATACAATTTATTAGAATTCACACAGCCACAACGGGCACTTTTTATTCCACTCTAGGTATTTTATATTATTTTATAATTTGCACAAATACACACAAAAAAACACTGTTTTTCTTTTGATAAAACAAAATTCACTCGTATTTTAAATATTTTCTTTAATCAAAAAAAAAAACATACGGAAAGAACAGCAAATTCCTTCCCAACAACTACCGACGACGAGACGACAAAACCAACGAAGAAGAACACACGATAGATAGATACCCCCAACAAGGGTGGAGTGTGCAATAATAGATGAATAGATAGAGATAATAAATAATTCCAAATCCCAGACCGATGAAAAAAATTTGGTTTTTCCAACAATTTTATTGAATTCCTCGAAAACAAATACACTTAAAAAGACGATGAAATTAATGACAAATAAGTCAAGAGATTCTGTTTGTAGATTGAATTGGAAGATGAAAAATACTTGAAGAAGATTTTCAACTTTTTTTATTCCTTGATTATCTCGTCTGATTAACCGCGACGTGAAAAATGTACGACCGACAATTCTGAAAAATTGAACTCGAATGCAGGCGAAGGAAAACCGAAAACTTGAGGAGATGATGATTTTCTCCTCTCGATGTGGAGTGGATATGTTTGGAAATTGGCGGCGAATTGAGGTGTTTGTTTTTAAGTTAGTGTTAGTGATTATTTGACATTTTGTTTTCGGTATGACATTCGTGGATCAAAAGGAAAACTTCTTGTGGAATGTATATTGTTGTAGTGATGCCAACATCCATCTTTTTTTCAATTTATAGTGGAACTTATATTTTAATGCTAAGGTGATGATTACACATAAAAAATGTATTTGAATAATGACTTGGAAATTATCTGATTTTATAATAATAGTTGTAGTAAAATTTACTTTGCTCCAGAAGAATAAATACAAGGTGATTAATTATGTGAACAATTTTAATAAATTAATGAAAATTATTTTTCTATAAGCAATTTCAATTCGATATGAGTACTTTACTTAATCGGCTACTACACGATGTCTGCGAGTGCTAAGGAGAACAATAACTTTGCATCTATTTCACGTTCATTCATTTCTGAAAAGAGTCACAAACTCACGACTCTTGAAGCACGGTTTTACAGCTGACTTCTAGATATAAAATGATTATTATGAGAACAGGGGCCGAATTGTCACATACGACAACAAAAGTAAACGTATTTGTGTATGGGGTATTCATGCAATCTGGTAAACTCTTGGTAGACATGGTAAAGTGCAAAATCTGGTAACAGAAATGTCATTTACATAAAAATTATGACGTGTTTTCTATATTTATCAGGTTTACCACTTTTACCAGGGTTGCATGAATACCCCTATTATAAGAGATAGCAACCGTCATTCCGTTCACGTTCTTTTGTTTTCGTATGCTGCTATTCGGTCCAGTATTTCAACAACAGTAAGAACTGTTTATTATTTTTTCTAAACAGTTTTGTAAATCTCAATGGGCCATCATCGCACACTGGTGTAATTTTGAATTATACGATGTCCAAAATAATTTTTGCTTCAATCGTACACAGTAGTATCAATTAAATAATTGAAGATTTTGTCCCTTTTATTCCATATCATTCCGAAACCTTCACTTCTCTTTCGTACAAGCTTTGTTTATCCTCGGGCCATTTGGACCATCGCACACTGGGGTCACTTTCTTAATTCATTCCAAAAAAGGCCATCGAAAATGGAAAGTACTGTTGTAATCACGAATTCTATTGCTCTTTTTTTGAGTAACTTAACAACAACGGATTATCATAATTTTTGAAAGGTACAATTTTTATATAATGTTGCCGTTAATAGTAACTGTCGAAATTTGACCGCTCGGCGATACAATCTGGGGGAAAATAAAATACAGCATTATGTTTTTTTTTTTAATGAACACGAATCTGAAGTTGTCTTATAAAATTACGAATAGGAAACATAAGAAATGATATAGAAAATCCCAAAAAAAAATGAGTTTGTGTTTAAAATTCAACTTTTCTCACAAAAACATTTTAAGTTTATGTAGACTAAAAAATAAAGAAAGCTAAATATAAGCAATTTATATAACAATCACATTTTTGTACGGCTTGGAAGGATGTTTTAGATAAGCTTAAAAGCAAATTTGCATTACCGGATGGCCACGACAATTCTCTTACAATTTGCGTAAGGAAAAAATTAAACTTAAACTTTTTTTTTTTTTTGATTTAGTAAAAACTGAGATAGTTTTCATTTCGCAAATAACTTCTCGCATTTCAATTAAATTCGCTTTTTTTTAACTTTAATAGTTACAAACAAAATTTTTTTTGGATTTAAACAAAATAGATATTTAAATGTAATTAAAAAACAAAAGGCGGCTATAAATCACCTTGTTGTAAATGAATCATTAAAATGTCATAGATTTTGTTCCCATTGAAGTGTCAATGTTATGACTGTACAAACTCCTTCCTGTTTTTTTTTTTAAGTTAAAAAAGTTCAAAACTTATACATTAGAAATATCTTATAATGTAACCAAACTCAAAAAAAATAACTATGAATTTTATTCTTTGGTACATTAATTTTTTTTATTTAAGTTATGAGTTTTCAAAACATATTTTTTCTTAAATACCGTTTTCAAATAATAATATAAAAAAACATACATTTTATTAAGATATATTTTTATTATAAAATTATTGTTTTTAATTAAGCTTATTATAACTATGATTGCAATTTAATTTTAAACACAGATGCTAATCGTGGTGATAAATTTAATGTTTAAAATAAAACAAACATATATAACAAAAGTTTATTAAAAAAAAAAACTAAAACAAACATTTATTCAACACATTTCATATTATAGCGCTATATAAACAAATTATTTTATATTAAATTCGAAAGCAATAATATTAAAAAATACTACAGCAAGTAAGAAATCCCTTAAATAATTTATTTATTTATATAATATTAATTATTTTATACACACTGTATACAAGCTTAATTCTTTTTTAACCCTTATTCATACTTTCGGTTTTATTTTTTTGTTTCAACCATTTCGTGCTGTACAAATGCTACATCGTTCATCTACAAATCGGTCTGGGAGGCATGTCTCATGGAATATATGACCACATGCGAAAGCTATCAAATCATTGCGTGGGAGAATGTCTTTTGTTAGAATATCGTGCGTGCAACGGGCACATGAATTATCGTAAGAAATATGTGTGGCTTGATTTTGATTCTTGACGACTTTTTCGTGAAGTTCGAAATAGTCGCTAAGAACTATTTTATTGCAGCCATCTTGAATTTGAACCTGGATGCACAATGAAAAGACTGTTTGTTTGTACGGAAATGAGATTTTAACGTTTAGCTTACCTGCAACCGATAATCACATAGCATTTTAATCACAGATTTCCGTAGCCCTGGAATTTTCTGGCCTAATTTTATCTTATTAACAAGGGCTTCTGGATTAACATAACCTAGAATGATATATTTTTCGTGTAAGTTAAATCAGTTGATTCAAATAAAATTCAAGTTGTGTCTAACCTATGATTCCATCTAACAGCGTTGTCATAATTTCTGGATTTTCTAGAGATTCATCTATAAGATTATTCCAAAGATCAGAGTCATCATATTCCTTACAGAAATCTATTGCCATTTCTATATTTTTAAGCTTGAAAGAAATAAAATAAACTAATTATATTCCTTTTGGTACTAAAAATCACAAGCCATACCTTATGAATAATAATATTTAAGGCTTCACTTGTATTGCCCATACGCCCCAATAAATATACCATCTCTGGATAGAACAGCTCACGCTTGCAGATATCCAAAGCCTCTTGAATGGGATAGTTATTCGAGCGTCGTAAAAATGACAAAAGTTTGTCCCGATCAAACTTGGCATAGAGATTGACAAGTTTCCAATGAAACTTTCCACTGTTGTCGACTTTATCAAGAGCATCTAAATACTGAATTTAAAAACAAACAATTATTGAGTTTTCGAGGAAGATTGGTAGTTTTTGTCATTTACATTATATAAATACTCTTGTTTTTGTTCTAACTGCTGGACCACGATTTCCGGTATGATTTTTTGTTTTTGTGTTAGCATTGATATGGCTTGATCCTTATCAAGTTCGATGAGTGGTATAATCAACTTGTGTATGACACTGTATAAGTTTTTTCGTCGAATCAATTCAAAAACGTCTTTATTTTGTAATCTAAATTAAATGAGATTGATTGAATATTATACAAGAAACCACCATTTGTGTATAAACTCACCTTAAATACATTGTTAGGGCACTTTCATATTTTTCCTGATGTGAATATAATATCGCGAGGGATTCGAGTAGTTCATTTGCACAGTTTTTACGAAAATTATCATGAATTGCATTTATAACAGCCGACGTGTCATATAAAGTCTTTGGCCATTCTTTGATAAGATTAAGAAACCCTTTAGCATCGAATTTCAAATATTCATACAGAACCATTTCGTAGACTTGTGGATCTAATTTACAGTCTTCTTGAGTGGGAAGATACGCACTTACTGAGCGTAACTGTTGAAAACCAACAAATTTGTATACTTCTTCTTCCCAAAGGTCTTTATTGTTGCCAAGCGCACGAAGGCATAGCTTTGCTGCATCATCGAATTGTTTTAGCGATAGTAGGTGATCAACATAGAGCCTAAAGAATATAAACTATGAAGCTCAACATTTTCTTTGATACAAACAAAAAAAAAAAAAAGAAAACTTACCTTGAAACCTCAACTACAGAAAGTTTGCCGCCATGTACTGCGATTACATCTAATGCCTCTTCGAACTTTCTATAAAATATTGTAAGTAAATAAAGTTTAACAGAAGCATTACCTTTAACTATTGGTTAAATGGTGTGAAAGAAAGTCAGTTAGTAAAAGCAGTTAAAAATAAAACTATACAACATGTAGTCCAGTCAGTTTTAGATTTTGCCCTACGAAAGGTGATATAGTTCCAACTATAGAACTGCAATTTTTCGACCCCGAAGGTGTTCCCCTCGATCCGCAGTTTTGGATTAAAGTGCATTTCACCTTATATCTAGATTGATGGATTTAGCAAACAATGGTAATGCAAAACTTGAAACGCACAATTTTGTAGCACACAAACATTTTTTTTAAGCTAAACAGAAGCCGAAATATAGGCTGGGAGAATGCGATTATACTCTAAGAACTATTAAGCTTAATTTTGTTCCATACCACTAACCAAATTTAATGTTGAGAAATTGACCTACAGTAGAGGAAATTTCTATAAAAACACTTACAAAATGTATTACACTGACTGCAAACTTGACAGAAGTTTTATTTTTTTTGGATACAGAATCTATTAGATCATTGAAAAGGAAACCGTTATAATTTCACCTATCCTATTTTTTGCGAAAAAGTAACATTTAAAGGGGAAACTTCCCATAAAAACTAAAACGGATAGAATTTAAATTTGGAGTATTTTTATTTTATTTTAGGGATGTTTATGCAACGTTGGTGAGCCTGGTAAATGTTTACAAAATTTTGCAATTTACAAAGAGTTTACCAGGTTATAAATATGCGTTTTATTTGCAGTTTTTATCAGAAACATATTTTAAGAAACCAAACAAGACACATGGAACGGTTTGGAGTGTGGAAAGAAGGGCAAAAATCCTGTCTCACGCACATGTTTTAGATTAGACAATTTTTTGAAGCCAACCCAAGCATTGTTCTTTGGTTTGAGCAAGTCTTTATGCTCACCAATATTGCTTTGCGAAAAAGTATTTTGGTCAAATCCAGGCAATTACAACAATAATCCAATGAACACAAAATAAAATTTCCTTGTTTTTAAAAGAAAGTTTTTTTGTTTTTGAAACAGAAAGGTTTTAAAAACTAATTCGTATTTTATTTTTTATTAAATTTCAACAAACTATGTAGACGGGGCATTAGAGATACACTTTTTAAGAGGGCGCTTTCATCACAAAAAAGAATTGTGATTTTGACATTTCGATTGTTTTTTTTTTTTCTTATACTTTTCTTTTCATTTGCAAGACAAATCACCCATAAACATTCCCAGAACCTAGACATATCAAATGAAAAATTACTCAGAAAAAACTTAAAGAATTTATAAAATAAGATAAATAAGTTCCTAGTTTTAAATCTTATTCCCAACTCTATCAAAATTACTCCGAGTAAAGGAAAAAACAAACTATTGTCGCTTAAAATGCGACGAATGAACAATTTGATAACCCTCTTCAGTGCCATTTTTGCTTTTTTCTTTGGTTCCTTTTTAACAACAATCGTGACAAATATCGAAAAATGTCCTTCAAAAACCACAGTCTCCAAGTTGGAACAAAATCATGATATATTTTTGATGGTTTTAGTTCTCTCGGCGCCCAATTATATCGATAAAAGACAAACAATCCGAGACACTTGGTTAAAAATAGCAAAACCCCTAGTTCAACCATATTATCCAGAGGACTTTGTATATGTTCCGGATTATGATGAAGATGGCTTTCTGGAAATGGAATCTGTAGCAGAACAATCAAATCGCATACGTAACTATCTAGATTGGTTGGATGGCATAGAAAATGCAGTTGCTAGTAGACGCTTTATCAAAATTAAACACTACTTTGCCATTGGAACACAAAATCTCAGTCCATCTCTGTTGGGGGAACTTAGAAAGGAACAGAGTGATTTTAATGACATGCTCTTCTTACCAGATTTGCATGATTCATATGCAAATCTTACCAAAAAACTTATTTCATCACTTGAGCATCTCACCAATCACGAGTCATTCACTTATCTACTCAAAGTAGATGATGATTCTTATGTAAAGATGGACTATCTTCTTAATGAACTTGTCTCCTTTGATAGGAAATTAATTAGAAAGTCATCCGACTACAAGACAAATCCAATTCCAGAGCTATATTGGGGTTTCTTCAATGGTAGAGCGGCAATCAAGACTCGGGGACAATGGAAAGAGCAGCACTATTACATCTGTAGTAAGTATGCACCATATGCTCTTGGCGGAGGCTATGTTATCAGCCGTTCCATAGCCGAATATGTCGATGCCAACTCTCAGATCTTGAATACTTATGTCAGTGAGGACATATCCATGGGAACATGGTTAGCTCCGTTGAGGAATGTTTACAGACGTCATGACATCCGCTTCGACACCGGCTACATGCCAAGGAAGTGCCGACGCCAGCATTTAGTTCTACATAAGCGAACAATTCAACAAATGAAAGACTTGTACGAGGGCAAGTTGTGTACGTTTGAGGTGCCAAAAGAAAATACATTAAAGCGGCCATTGGAGTACTACTATGATTGGAAGAAACCAGCGGACTCGTGCTGTAATAATATTGCAGTTTAGGTTTATCACTTTTTAGATCAACCAAACATGTTTTCTAGTCACTATTTGTAATCAATTTTAACCGCAGAATAATAATACATTATCAGTAGTAAAATAAGTGTGAATTCAAAGTGTTTTAATAAAGTTTGGGACTTACCTGTGCTCGATAAGCCATTGCACTCGGTCGTCGGTTTCATAGAGACTAGCTATGACTAGATCTTTGGGGGCAATGATGAAATAACGATTCTCTTCGATGATGCAGCCTAACATGTAATCGTTCACTGTGTATTCTTCATAACTGAAATGAGACAAGGAGAGATTGTTTAAGTAATCCGCGGATGATAAGTAAAGTATTTAAAATAAAGATTGGAGATAATTTAGAATTTTCTCGGCGGTGGTGGTGGCCTGCATGGAATTAACCCTAGATGAAATTAAAAGTGACTTCCTAAGTTTCACTGAACACCAAACAACTATGGCTTCTTCGGAGCTAAGGCCATAACGAGAGGTTTAGATTTATGACTGTTTTGCCCTTTTATATGTCAGGATTCACTATTTTTTTATAGTTTATTCTATATCTTACAAAGTAGCAATTCTTGGCGTAATAGGTTATCGCGCCAGAGTTCTGGGTTCGATTCCCATAGTAGAAATTTGTTGATCTCCTTCATTCTAGTCCTTACTAACACGCACACAGGAAATGGATGAGGGTGTCAGTCATTAAGTACTGGTTCTTCGTGTGCTAGTCTTTTCACAATTTTATTTTTATTTGGTCGGCCAAGACCGCAGTATACTTTGCTCCTGGAGTTGTCTGGTCAGAAAATCGAAGTAATCGGCCCTAGTGACGTTTCTGTGGACCGGGTGACGGATACCTATGTAGTTGGCGGGGTTTTCATTCCACTGACATGCATTCTTCCGACTATATTTTCAGTTGATAAATTGCTGCAGGTCATCAAATGCTGCTTTGAATAACTCGGTAGGTAGGCCTTTAGTCCCAAAAGTTTGGAAATTCGGCCCTAGAGAGGTATCCGTCGGTCGGGAAAATTCCTCTGATTTCATAAAAATCGGAAAATGTTCCGCTCCAACAGATACCTCGCTAGGGCTGATTATCACCTTCGCTTCACCCAGGTCGGAAGCACATAACTATTGATTGACATCGTCAAAGGTCAGCGAGTATCGGTACATCATCAAAAAACTTTTCTAAATACTCAACATCGATGTTCACTGCGATGATTTCTTGGTCGTCTTTACATTTTAAGTTTACGGTTTATACTATGTTACCATGCAAATTGTATGTCTGCAATAGCATCGGTGTATTTCTACGACCTTTCGTTTCTTGTGTCTTTCTTACTCCTGAGAAGACGATGTTCTTCTGTTCTCTTGTTGGCATCTCTGGTACTTTTCTGCTGCGCTGCACTGTTTGGAATGCTGTGTGTTTAGCTGCATGTGCTTCCTGG
The DNA here is from genome assembly GCA_948107695.1 of Meliscaeva auricollis. Lineage (NCBI taxonomy): Eukaryota > Metazoa > Arthropoda > Insecta > Diptera > Syrphidae > Meliscaeva > Meliscaeva auricollis. The sequence continues at coordinate 14,493,522 of OX403616.1, read as the reverse complement.
CACTCGACTCCAATCTAGAGGATTAGTTGTTGTGCATCTCGATTGCTTCTTTGAAATGTTGCCACTTGTTGTCAATACTTACTTGTGGTAGAAATGCTTTATGGGAGTCAAGCTTGAAATTTGTTTACGAAGAGTGAAGAAACCTAAATAAAGATTTCACTACCCACCCTGGAGCATGCAAAGATAAAGAATTTAATTTTCCTACTAAAATAAAATCAGAGTAGCTATCGCGGGGCAAAAACCAAATAAAGCAGCTGATGGGTTAAGGGCAGAGCTTTTCAAGGACGATAGAGAGGATCTGGAAAGAAGCACCCACCAGCTTATCTGTGAAATATAGTCGGATCCTCAGTACCATGTCTCCTCAATTCACGAAATTCACGACCTGAGCATAGCTTTAATTTTGGAAAGTTACATCAGCACTAAAATCAAGCGTATCGATTCTTTTTTTGGCTGAGGAATCAGTTGAGAAATAAAGGCTTAAAGACCTGAACAGAATGCATCGCTTGTCGCTGAGCGACGTCGCTGACAGATAAAATTTACGCCTATCGGCAAAATAATGACGTCGCTAATCGCTCATCCCCCATAAGTTAATGTTTTTAACTTTTTTGCGCGACGAATCTGCTATATGTCAGCGACGTCGCTCAGAGACCAACGATGCATTCTGTTGAGCTATTAACGCGAAGAACCAAGCAGGCGCTATACAAAACAATATTCATCCCATCCGCCGTAATAAAAAGACAAATTCTGCTTTCGGAATGCTCTCTAAAATATGGAGGAATAAAAATAATAATTATTATATAATAATCAGCTTAGATCAAACTGACTGTTCCGCTAAAATGTGAAATCCTAGCTTCACTTGGAAAATCTAAACTATTGTTACAAGAAAGCAGCAAACGTTCGTGAATAGGTGCCTACGAAAAATCTTAAGGATTTTCTAGCCTAATCGTATATCAAATGAAGAACTTAATAGGAGATCGGGTCAAGAATCAATAGACATTACTATAACAAGTCGTAAGTGGTAGTGGATTGGTCACACGCTTTCAAAAGACAACGATTGCATTTCAAGACAAGCGATGCAGTGGAACACACACACATGCAGGTAGAGGATCGGGTCGGCCTAGAAGCAAATATGGCAGGACATTCGAATGGTAATCGGCACAGCTGGAGAAGAACCATACACAATGCTGTGTAATAGTAGTGGAGACCCTATGCCCCTTAAAGGAATAATAACAGACTAAATAAGGTCTGAGGACCTAAGAGAGTAGTAATATAGACAATCTCGCAAGTGACGTATTTAAAGGGGGGATCCTACTAATTATTAATTGTCCGCTTCGCGTCAAATGAGAAAAATACAATTTGGTGTCATTGGTCACGGTTCTACATATTAAATGTTTTGAATGGCTGGTCTATGTAGAGTGAACAATCATTAAATCTTCAGCCTAGTGGAGGGTATGAAAAATAAAGGAAGACCTAATTTCTAATTGAGTGATTAAATTGAAGACGTTCTCCAACGACTCGAGGTGCAATATTGAAGACGGTAAACTCGAGAGCGAGGCTATTGACTATGCGGCCATGCTGTAGGGCAATCATAACTACTTAAGTAAACCCTCAAGAGATAAAATAACTTACCCTCTCAATGACAAGCTATCCGTGCAAACTTCTTCGCTGTTATTGAACTTGTAGTCCATCACACACAAAACTGGCCTCAGAGCCTTTCGATTGCTATCCTTTTCTTTTGAATAACCCAGTACGACTAATTGATTTGTTGTCAATGGCGCCAGACCACAAATATAGAAACTGGTTTGGAATGTAGAAACTGCAATAGAAAATAAAATAATTAACAATTTTTCCTAAGAAAATTAACTCCTCTTACCCGGATCAACAATAAATCCCGGTTCGTCACGAGTAGAAATTCCTAAAACTGTCCTCTTTCTGATAACACATATTCTAATGGTATCCACCCACCCGATGAGTAATGTGGTTGCATTTGACCAACGAAAGTTGCACCGAAAATTTTCCAATTTGGCACTAATTCGAGATGAGAAACAAAATCAAAATTAAAAAAAAAATATTTCATTGAAAAAAGAGGAGCACTCGCTTTTGTGGCTGTTCCCATTTCATAAGACCCAAGGAACACTTTTCATTCAAATCATACACTCGTACTCCCAAATACGAGGCCCACGCTACAAATGGACCATTCCAACAGACAGATAGAACATATCCCTCAGCATCGCACAGCGTGGAGGATTTAAGATTTTTTAAAAACGACTTTTCGTACATTGTGAGTTTTTCATCGCCTTGAAATGCAAACCAATTAAAACCTTAACAATTAGAAATAGAATCAACTGATTGTTTAACATACCAACGATGAATTTTTTGCCAGCTAGAACTTTAGGATCGGGATCTAAAGCAACTGCTTTTACAGACTTTCCTATATTGATTTTTTGATTATTTTCATCGCTGAACAATCCTGTTATCACCACCTAAAAATAAATAGGTCAGAGAAATCAGAAAAAAAATGAGGAATAGAACAAAAAAAAAAAACAAAACTTACTTTGCCATCATCTGAACAAGTTGCTACATATTCGCCCTTGGAATCAACAGAAATCTCATTCACACCTACTGCATGAGAAAATGAATTAGATTTATTCAAGTACGAATCTACAGTGTTTCCTTGATGATCCAAAAGATAAAGACGGCCATTGTAGCTTCCAAAGATCAAGAACTAAGAAAATGTACATGAAAGACTTTAGTGAAGATCTTTGTTTGGATTCGTTTCTTTTTAACAAACCTTTGGGTGAACAGCGGCACAAGTAACAACATCATATTTAAGGATTTCTTGCAAATCATTTGCAATTCGTTTGTATTTAAATTTCGGTTCAATCTCCTCCTCGGTGCTTTCTGTTTCGGTGTCCTAGGTAAGAAAGTATTTTTTAACATTAATCGAGTTTTCTGTAAGAATTTTGATATTTTTTATACTTACACTATTTGCATCGCCCATATTATAAAATATAAAACTAATTATTAGAATTTCTTAAATTAAAAACAAAGAACTTTTCAGAGTTTTTTACTTTAATTTGATAAATTTTTGTTTGACAAAAAATTCGAGACAAGAAATTTGTCATCACAGAACAGCTGGTTTGGTTGACAGTTGTCGTGTTTTAATTTTTTTGCGATTGGTGGCGCTGTTCTCACTTGAGAGAATAAACAAAACAACAAAGCTGCCACTTTTCGTAAGTACAAGTACTTTTAGTTGTGTGTTATAGGCTCCAGGCATAACGAAAAGACCAAAAAGAATAGGCGCGTCGCACAAAAAAATATCTCTGAGGGCTTCGAGAGTTTTTAAGTGGGACAAATAAATCTCAGCTGTCAAGTTTAGTTGGTTGAACGGGCCTAATGAATGACATTTTATGAAGTTTTTTTTAACCTCTGCGATTTGTCTAACCCCAGCACAACATATGTTTCTCTCTTTGAAACTCAAACAAACGAGTGACAAACGAACGAATTGCAAGCAAACAATTCAACAGAGAGTTGTCTTGTTACGTTGATTTGAGGATCCTTAAGACTAATGCACTATCGAGAGGAGTGCATCTGTCAGGTTATAACAAACCAAAGCGCCACACGATAACAAAGGTTTTTATAGTAAAAACGCCTTGTCGCATTGGTGTGGGTACTTTGATATCGCAGCGTACCTAACTAAAATTAATCGTGTCTGGTTATCGTGCGACTTTTAGGTTCGGGAGATCCTGTCGCTCTGACAACAAAATTTTCAGATTTTCAAACACCAACGTGACCAAATCAGCGTGTCAATTCCATTTTTGTTGCTGTCTACGTTGTTGTCACTTTGGTTTGGAAGAGTTTTTAACATGTTTAGATCTCCTCTAATAAAAAAAAACAAGCTCTTTAAAAAAACCAAGCTCATTAAATTAAAATTCGATTTGAAATGTTTTTTCCACAGCACTGTTAGTTGAAATTAACGTTTGGTGGCGTTGCATTCGATTGAAAGACTGCCAAATGACAAGATTCCGAATTTGTTTTTATTTTGCGTGTACGGCAGTTTGAGTGCTGAATTTTTTTGGATAAAAGAAAATTAATTTGTTTCTAGGTATTAAAAGAATTTTGTAAAATAATCAACAAAAAATGACTACCAAAGAACAAACTATTCGAAAAAGAAAAACTGAATCCCCCAGCAAGGAGAACAATGCTCCACAAACTAAGGCGAAAGATTCGGAAAAGAAACCCAAATCTAGGTTTGTTTATATCGATTTTATTATTTCTTTTTAAATTAGGTATACAACTTAGGAAGGAAATAATTTATACAAACAAACAAAAACTCATTATTTAAATAAGCAGAAGTACCCAGATAAGGTCTTTGTTCTATTTTTGGTTGATTTAGTTCTAAATTAATCAATTTAATCTTATCGGGTTTTAACATCTTTTGTCAAATCAACAAAATACATAAATACAATTTTTAGAAATGTTCTGCTAATGTTTTTATGATTGAAAAATAAGCGAACAACATTAAGCTTCTTTCTCTTCTTCCAGCATACAATTCCCCGATTTGGGGAAAGCCACTAGATCCACCACCCACCGCATTTGGACTCGATCTGTGATGATACTTTCTGTCATGACCGTTGTTTATTTCTACACAAAAGATTCCAAAGAAATAAAATTTGCCCTCCAAAAAGAAACAATTCCTTTGCGTATGCAAAAAGTTCAATGTTCGCCAACCTATTTAGCTGAAATGCATGATTTCCCCAAATGTGTCCCAGCGACTTGTGGACGTTTTGTGTCTGATTCACTAATAACCAAAACAGAAACACAAATTCTGTTAAATTTGGCAAAAGATGTTCTCAGATATGGTGGATCATCAGGTGGGGCATCAATTTTGGATTTACATTCGGGGGCATTATCCCAGGGAGATAAGTTCGTCAATGTCTATTCCTTGCCAAAGGCGAAGGATGCATTTAAAAAAGAATCCTTGGTCACATATCGAATGGTTAAATCGAAGATCAAGTCGGCTATAGCTCAGAGATTTGGTATTGATGTTGACAGTTTGTACTTGACGCATCCGACCTTCTTCTCGAGAATCACAAATGAGACGGCGAAAACAACACACGATGAGTATTGGCATCCTCATGTGGACAAGGAAACGTATGAATCATTCCATTATACGTCTCTTTTGTACCTGAATGATTACAAAAAAGACTTCAATGGTGGAAGGTTCCTCTTTATTGATGGCATGGAGAAAAATAAAACAATTTCAGCTATAGAACCAAAAATGGGACGTGTAAGTGCATTTACTTCGGGTTCAGAGAATTTGCATAATGTCGAGAAAGTCACTGATGGAACAAGGTCTGTATTATGAAATCGGACAATTTCTATGAAATATTTATTTAATTTTTGTTCTTTTTAGGTTTGCCATCACAATCTCATTTACTTGTAACTCCAAGTTTGCAATTAATGATCCAAAATTAAGTGTGGATTAGGAGGACCTATTCTTAGTAGAAAACACTAAACTTTGCAAAAAGAAACTATGAAACATATCATTCCAGTTAAAGTTCCAAGCAGTCGCATTTTGAATATTCCTTTTATTAATTTCTAAATGTTTTCTTATAATTTATTGTTGAATACAAAACATTGAAGGAGTTTCTTTCATTTTTTGGAAATACCGATATTTCTTTTTTTTAAGACTTTTGATTTCAAGGTGCGACGTTCTACTTTTTACCTGTTTTGTAAGGAATGTATTGGTTTCTAGTTTTAAAAAATTCTTAGGATATTGTTTGCGATCTTTGGACATTTTAAGAACAGAACAAATTAAATACATACTCATGCTTTGCACAGAAAAACGGCAAGATTAAAATCCGGCAAAGATTAAAAAATATTGGAATGTCCTTTGAATCAAAGAGACAAAGATGAAATTTAAAGAACAAGTCGCCTCGTCGATGGTGGACAAAAATCAATTTTCAAAAACTAGGTTGACTTTGCATAAATAACACAGGTCAATAAAATTAGTTTTTTTTAAATGTTACCCAAACTTTGAGAAATGTTTCTAAAGCTTTTCGATGCGTTGAACTTGAATCCGAAGTCAGAATTTTCAAATTGGCTCTAGTTTTTGAAATATTGCCGTTACAAAATCACAATAAAAGCTTTTTTCAATATTTTTGGAGCGACGTTATAACGTGAAGTATCCTGTTACAGCAAAATTTGTAACGGGTTATGAAAAAACTAGTTTTGTTCTTTTTTATTCAGTTCAAATCATTTCGATACCTCTTTTCTCCTTTGAGAAATCTTAAGTTAATGTATTTTTCATTTTTTACTGGTCAACAAATTTTCTTGTTGCCGAAACAAAACTATACTTTTCTAAAGTTTTTCGATGTGTTTAACTCGAATCAAATATCAGAATGTTCCTATCACTCTCACTTTATCATATATTCCCGTTAGAAAATCTTATTTTTAAAAGGCGAATTTTCCCTTTTTCAGAAAAAAAACATCAACGGTCAATCTTCTTGCCTAAGAAAGAAATTCTCTGTTAATCGATTAGAGTCACCACAACCCCTAAAATTCTCTGGCATTTTAAGGCCGAAAGCAGTTTCAATTGACTTGGGATTAGAAAAATCTAGATCGCAAGAAGTCTGGAAAGACCTTTTTAATCTTTCCGACCGATAGTCAAGAGAAAAACAATTGGTTTCCAAGTCATAAGGTTTATTTCCTAAGAATAAAAATGTGTGTCCATTTACATTTATTGTAATTCAAAGCTTTTAAATTTATCATAATTATAAAATCCAGCTCGTACTTGTCTTCCTCCAAAGAAACGTCCATTTAAATCAACAACAGCTTTAAATTGAATGTTACAGCTAGTTTTGCATCAAAGATTAGGCAATTAGAAAACTTACCCTTAATGGCGCTCTCGATTCGTTTGAATTCTACAAATATCCTCACGGCATCTTCTGGTATTGTACCAAACGATTCATGGATAACTACACTTACCACGTCACCATATTTTGTGTTGCATTCGTCTTTCACTTCAGGTTCCAGCTCACTATCCACATCTCCGGGGCCAACCATGTTCTAAGAAAAAAATTGGGATTAAAGAGATGAATTTTGCGAGAAACGAGGACTCACTCTAAGCAAAACAACTTTGCTAGGTTGTTTCATTATTTCAGTAATGCTGGGCTCTATTTTCTGTGCAGAATCTCCACCAGATGGAGGTGAAGCTGGAACCGTAAGGGGAGGTGGCATAAGTAATTCCTTTTCATGAATAATTCTTCCGCCGCGTTTGGAGGTCTTCTCAACTTGTAGTGCCATTGACATGCCCTGTTCAGATTTACCAAGTCCCTGGCCATCTTTGAAGCCATATTTGGCCATAATTTTGGCTGCAACTGAATTTGTTGTGTAGGGAATAGTGACTGCAGTGCTTCTAATACGAAATAAAAACAACAATTTAACTAAAGCAGCAACATTATTTAATTTATCATTACCCATCTCCATTGGTGAGAGAGATCTCCTGCAGTGACGGAGGTGGAGCGATTGCGGCTCCTTTGCCTCCTCCACCTCCAGATACTGGCGGTGACCTGACGTATGAATCTTCTTCGTTATGACGATTTGCAAAGCCGGAATACTTTGGAGATGCTTCCTTACGATTATCTCCACCACCACCGCCACCTCCTCCACCAACATTGTTTCGTCTTTTTCTTCGTTCATCGCGTCGTTCTTTATCTTTAACACGCTTCTCTTTGACTAACTTTTCATATTCATTTGGCCAAAATGGATCATACTCATCCACAACATCCCATTCATAATCATTTGACTTATTGTTTTCTATAACTGGAGCCAAAGGCTGTGCAATCGTGGTTTTCATTGGCCGTGGTTCGCTTTTCATGGGAGTGAAAATATCATCTTCTGGAGGTTTTTTTGGTCGAAGACTGATCATTGGAGTTAAAAGCTAGAACAATGTTGATTTGAAATAGTTTATTATCAATGCTCTGAAACATAAAATATAAATAACACTTACTGGTTTCTTTTGTTCCTTTTTAGGTTGAGGATTGGTTGCTTTTTTAATTGCCAATTGAGTTTGTAGCATTTTAATGCCCGATGACCAGCCATCAATTTGGCCAGCACGTTGTTTTGTATCCAAGTCATCGTATAGGTCCATTTAATTTTTTATTTATCAATAATATGCTTTAATTTATTTATTAGTTTTATGTTTATTGCAACTCGCAAGGAGGAAAGCGATTTTTTTTTGTTAAAAAAGCTTGACTGACAATTTTGACAGATTTGTGAAAAGAAATAGATGTGTTCACCGTTCAGGCATTCTGCTGTTCAGATGACTTTGATATAACAGGGGTTTCTTTTTTGTTATTTATTTATGTAAATTAATATTAATTCGATTGAATTTGCATGAACTCAAAATTGTATTTGATATTATTTAATAGCAAATTAATCTATAGAGCCATTGCTTTTCTTATGATATATTGATTGAACGAAACTGACTAACTTAGTTGGTTCTCTCAGTTCAGAAATATAAACACGCCTAAGAAAAGTGTCAAATATAAGAAATGTAATAGATCTTTCGTGTGTACAGCGGTTCAGCTTAGGGCTCTAAGCACACCAACCAGATTTCGCAACAAGATAACAAAATCTCATTGAACCGTTTACACTAGATTTCGTTTGACATTTCCCTTTGTCTCGCTGCTAAAAGATGCTATAACTGTTATACAAAAAAGGACTATGTGTTATAAACGTATCTCCGCTAAAAAATCTAGACTACAAACAAGACTTTAAAAACTGAAAATGTATGGCGCCCCTATTAAATTTTGATGAGATTTCGTACTTTTTGCACGAAATCTAGATTATAGTTTTATGTGATGATCAAATAAGCCTTTAAACGAACCGTTTCGGCTACTTTAATTTTTGATTTGATTCATTTAAAAATTCTTCAAAAAAAATAAGGACTTCAGGCCAAAAAAAAATTACAGAATGACAACAAATGTTTTTATTCACTTTTGAAATTACACTACTCAGTTCAGGAGTCTAATCGTCGCTTATGGAAACGAACTAACGTAAACGTATTTGTGATATGATGTGTCTCTGTCATTTTCAACAGATTAAATAAAGACACTAATCGTCAAAACGTTTACGTTCGCTCGTTTTCGTTTTCGGTGATTTGAAGGCAGGCTTATTTAAGAGGTTTTATTGAAATGATGTGGTTTAACAAATAAACAAGCATAATGGAAAAACTTGTGTTATTGATTGTTATGGTAGGTTATGATAACTATGTGTGAAACAAAATAATAACGGATTCTAGAAGAAAGGAACTTTAGCATTTTATGGTAGCAATTTTACGTACCTTCATATATAAAACATGATTTAATGGTAGTATTTATTACAATTTTACGTTTAGGTACTAGTGTTGCGTCCGCCCTTGCGTGGCCATCAGTAAAACCTGAAAATAAAATAAGAAACATTATTGAAGTATTTGCCGTACTATAATATATTAAAATAGATCAATTTAAAGTAAAAATAGTAAATTATACTTACCTACCATGCTGTGATCCTCCTCGCTGCAGTCTCTATGTGGTTTTGATTTTATTGTGACGGAAAATATATAATATAACCAGAGATGAGCCACACTTCAACCCCCGTTTACAAGGAGGGTTGAGTTTAAGTTCAAACGAAAAATGACTTGAATCAGCTGGTAAAAATATCATATCTCCCTCTCTTTCACCAGCAGTTCCAGTAAATCTGTGGTGAAAATGAGCTAGAAAATAAAGGTGTGTTTGGTATCTATATGGATCTGTTAGTATCTGGATAAATTTGGCACGTAAAACAAAAACAAATGATGGTGCATTTCCAACAAATTGTTTTTGTTTTGTGTGTATTAAATCCAGATGCGGATCCCGATAGAAGATGAAAAAAAAAACACACCTATAAACTTCCTAATTTTTCACCAGATCAGAGTTTGCTTAATTAGATTGTAAAGAATTTATACCGAAAAAAAAGGGAATAGAAAGTAGACGTCTGCAATTACTTGGGTGGACAATTGGCCTTATGTGAACGTAGTGTAAATATTTTACAACGCCCTCTGCCTATTAAGTGCAGAATCAAAATAAAACATAATGAAACTGACTTGTGGAATGTGGAATGGTGGATGCTATGTTTATTTTCTAATAAGTGGGGGATTGATAACTACCACATTGACGTTTTGCAAATAAGATAAGAATAGCGGAAAAACAGAAAAACAGAAATGAACGGGTGTATGGAATCATACGATGGTTACTGTGTTGGAGGGGAAAAGAATTGCTCAGACGAGGTTGTCCAATAGAATTATATGTGACAAATATCAAACGTCAAATTGATATCCAAGAGTGAGCACGAACCTGAGCTCCGCTTACACCACTAGTTTTGCGGTTAAATTAAAGTTAAAGAAAAAAAAAGTAAGACCAATTGTGTTGGTTAAATTATTCTTTTAATTATAATTTTTTTGTGTTAAACATTTTATATTAAAATACATTGTATTTATTGAATCATTTTAGTCGTGTTTCAAGATACATAAAATAGTGAAACAGTGGGAATAATTTGAAGACAATATTTATAAAAAAAAAAAAAAAAATAGTGAGAGGTGAGTTTTTGTGAGAAAAAAAAATTTTTTCTATACAAATTTGGTGCTGAAGGTGTTTTTTTTGGAGAATTTTGTCGTCACCTTTGAAAGATTTGGCGGTTCCAGCAAAGCACTGGGCCGCCACGCAATTTTTTTTGGACTGGCACGTTCCTTTTTGGTCTGGAACCTTACTCTATGTGCCTCGTTTTCTGGACTGGTGCCTGAATTTTATACCAGTGTTAACTGAAGGAAAATCCATGTTCTGAGCCGAGTGAGAACGTCCAAAAGGAATCCCAACTTAGTGTCCCGCCGTTGTTAAAGCCCCCCGGCGACTCCACTGACAAACCGGTGGGCCGGTCAAAACGTGCTTCGGGAACGCTTCTTGGTGGAAAACGTAACCATTGTAGGAAAAGTTTCTCCCAATGGTACCAGGTGATCCTTTACGAATCCTATAAAAAAAAAATTATTATCTATATATATTATGCGATTTATGATAAATTTGCAAATACTTACGTCCAGTTTATCGAAGACTAACTAAATCTTCTGTCTTCGAATCCTGTAAAGGACTTCCAACGTCCGTCGTGTTCGATACCGGTTCCTGGTAATATTTTGATGCGGTTCAACGTTTAATCTAAGAAGTTAAAGAGACGTGAAGTTTTGCTATTAAAAATCTATATTATTAATTATCTTAAAGTTATCTTTTATTTTTTTTTGTTCGTGTTATTATTATAACGATTATATTCTTGATCTTTATTTTTTTCATATTATTATACCGTTTAATTTACTTAGTTTCAAGCGCTATTTTGTAAGTGAAGTGATAATTTTTCAAGGCTTGTCAGTTTGATTGCTCCGTTTTTTTTTTTGTTGTTCTGTTCGTTTTCAAAATCCACCTCCATAGAGCTCTTAGGAAGTAGGGATTGGTATAAGCTGTCGTAGTCCTGCGACTTGGGAGGACTACTATTCGGAGAGATTGAAAGTCCTTTGGAGAAATTCGTTTCACATTGTTTTTGGTTGCCTTTTTGTTTTTCAGCTGTCAAAAGATAAGAAAATATTCCTTTTGTAAATTTTGCGAACATCAATAAGTTTTTATTTGTTTATTTGTTCTGAAATTCTTAAAGATAACTTTTTTTTGTAATTATTGAATGTTTAATTTATTAATGCCAGTTAAATCTAATAAAACTTCAAACGTCTCATATGGATGAAAGGTCGTTTTTCATTGATTTCCTACGAGAAATCATGACTCTCTAAGGTAAAAATTTTCAGGGGTGCCGATGGAGGACTAAAGTAGTCGGTGCTTAAATGGAGTGACCTGAACGGTATTGGTCCGTCTTTGGGAAGTTCGAAAGCCAACGAACTTCATGGTTGGGTGGGTATGGCCTCGCTGCGATAACATCAGCAGCGCCCTTGTGTGGTTAACGTCCGTCCGCAGTTTTTTTTTTGTTCTTTTTTTTCAAATTTTTTTCTAAAGGCCTGATCTGTGTTTTGGCTGTTGGTTAGGTCTAATTCCGGGAGCAAGATCCCCCCCACATCCGACGAGCTAATGCCGTGCATGAGCAAGCAGGCCACGTTCTCGGGATTAGACATTCTCTCCCCCATTCCGCTCTACCTTTGGTTCCTGCCCTGGTAAGGCAGTTCTACTGCTTTGCCGACTCTTCCTCTTCCTACATTCCTTCCTCTCCACTGACCAACAACACTAGATATACTGCAATGAAAACTTCCATTAAATCATGAAGTCATGTTTCATACCTGTCAAAAACTAAATTCGCTTCCTTCGAGAAAAAATTCTGAGATCTCAAAAACCTTAAACTGGCCAAACGTTGTTGTTTTGTTTCTAAATTTTGAGTTTCAAATTAATTTTTTTCAAAAACTATTGATATTAGGTGTATTTTTTTGCACGCATACGCTTTAAAACAAAATTAGCATGTAAAAACTAACAACGATATCCTCGATAAATTTCTTCGCTTATGACTTAAGCGGATATAAAAATGTGCTTCCCATAAACATTTTGAATTTGTTTACGATGAATTCTCTATAAATGTCATAAAATTCATTTAGAGCTCATCCATTTATTTAAAATTTTGACTTACATATCAAATTTGAAATAAAAAATTTAAATAAAAAATACAAATCAAAAAAATATCAATTCAATGGTTTTCGGTCCGCCACGCTAGGTTAATATGAGTGTAGGGTACTTCTAATCAAAGTCCAGTCCAGCTGAGAGAACATACTGCATAGATATTCAAATTTAATAATTTGGTTCATAATTTTTTTCTGAATTGAGGAATTAAATGACAAAATTGAAATTGTCATAATCTGAAGTGTCAGTGCTGCCAATTAAATTAAATTATATCGATTATTTGTGATGTGCGTTTTTTTTAGTAATATTTTGTTTATCACGTGCAAAAAAACACACCTATTAATAAAAAAAAACGAAATCTCTGCCGTTCAAAAAATATATACAAAGCTATTGTGTATCTTTGTAGGTTGTAAGTGTGGCCGTTGTAATTCAATTTTTAAGTTTATTTCTTGAAAATTTTCTCTCCCTCCTAAATCCTAGTACGCTGCTGATGTGAAACGAAATTTTTCTTCGGTCTTCGCCCTTCACCAAGAAAGTAAGAAACAAAATTTTTTCGTTTATGATTTCGTTGTGTGATTTTTGTCTAAGATTTTTCGTTTCGCTTCAGCAGCGTACTGGGCTTAAACAGGAGGAGGTAAATTCACCCCGTCCTCATTTAAACAAATGCTTGTATTAAGTTCTTCTATCAGAATCCTTCATTTTTGTTTTGCAAACACCAGAGTTCGAATCTTCGCAAACGAAAACGATTGAACGTAAAAGTGAATTATTTAGTTAAAACTTATAGGATTTTTTTTTTTAAATAGCTAAGAAATGGTTATTAATGATAATTTAGTACCTAGCCACGTTTTCACAGCAAGGTCCTCATAAATGGAGACTAACGTGATGTTTGCTTTTAGGAAGCTTTATTTTAGTTTAACTGATTTTTATTTTAAATTGGTATTTTCATCCAGGTTAACTCTTTTCTGCGTGTATGATAAAGATATTGACAATTTATTTTACAGTTTTTTTTTATCTACATTGCCTGACCTTTTTCAATGGGAAAGTTTATCATAAATCTATTTTTTTTTTTAGTAAATATTTATTGACTGGTTAGATTTTAGATACACCCAGCCAATGCGTTGTGACTCCAATAACTTCCTTTACACATTCAAGCTTTTATATAGTAGATAGTGCGTAAGTTCAGTCCCTTCACGAATAAGATCCCGGCTGGATAACCACCAGTCCATGGCTGAGAATGTTGCAAGACCGGTTGTTCAAGCAAGCACTGTAGGCATTGAAGCAGTTACCAATGCTCTTAAAATAAATTTAAGAAGCAATTCAAAAAAAATTATAAAATACTCGTAAGTGAAAGAAATTAAAGACTCGCTAGCAGAGTGGTGAATTCGTTTCAATAATCCACCTGCAGGTCAATCATAAGCATAACCAATGGGAAGTGCTCTTAAAAAATGTCTGTATATCCCGGCTTTCTCAACTTAGAATAGAGTTAAACCTCCAAATATTAACAATTGTTCCTCATCAAATATTTCTACACGGGATTCAGCATGCAAAATTGAGAAATGGAAAATCTCTTTTGATTGTATCAGCAATATATTTACGATATATCCAGATAACAATATTGTAGTTTCTATTTAGCTCTAGCAACTATTATAAATCTCTTAGCTCTATAAACGCTGCTACAGCTAATTGAGAACTAGAATTCTTACTTGGGTATTTTGCTAAAGGTCGAAATGCTTAAGCTTCGCGTTGCACTTTGGTTCACTTTATGATTTATTTTCATGTCCCTTTGGAGGGCAAAGGCCCAAACATATTTTTGTTATACTATTTTTGTTATACTATTTTTGTCTCCCTTGTTTATTAAGACACTCAAACTACAAATAGACTATGTTCTCCGTGTCATGCAAATGCCAGATCACCGGCTTCCTAAAAGGGTGGCCATTCAAATGGTGCGAAGCAAGAGAGGATACTTCAAGGAATGGGAAGATATAGCTGAAGAGTGTGGGATAGACATAAACATAAATTTAGATGAACCAAGTACCTGGAGACATTTATTGTACGATCTAATCAAACAAGTTGACCTAAAATATAGAGCAAAACATGAGGAAGAAGCTACAAGATCACTTCACCGATCGATTTATAACCGCCTGGATTACTCTCTCAACGAAAACAACTACTTCAAAGACGAAAACAGTGTAAACGCGATTTCAATGATATTTCGTGTACGAGGCGAGTTGCTGCAACTCAACTACATACCACATAGAAGTGATTTACCAATTATATGCGATTTATGCAACAGGAGGGAACGGGAAGATATCATTCATTTCTTGGGGTGCTGTCCAGTTTTTCGAGAAATAAGAAGAAACGTATTGGGAAACGATACTTTAACAGAAGAATATTGCATATTTTTATTAAATCAAATTAATGTAAGAAAATTGTATGAATTTCTAAATATTGCTCTTAGATATAGGTACAGAATTATAAATGGTGATTTTTAAATAAGTACGAGTACAAAAAACCACACAAAAAATAAAAAAAAAGCAACAACAAAATATAAAACTGTAAATTTATTCCAAACATAAAACAATGTTTAAAATACTAAATCAAAAATGTAACTGCAATAAACTTATATAGAGTATAAATTGGATTGTCAATCTGGCAGACGGCATAGAGCCATGCTCAAATGATTTTATGTAACTAATATATTGTATACAATCTCTAAAAAAATGTGAACCAATAAATCTAATCTAATCTAATCTAATCTAATCTACTTAAAGAAAAATCCCACAATGTATGTACAAACAGACAATAAAGCCCCTGGGAAACATTTGATCATTTTTATTCGGATCTTTTCAGGTTGAATCTAGCATTTAACCTAAAAAGATCAGAATAAAATAACCACGTTCAGCGATCTCGAAATGATCTTATTAAAAAAAAAAACAGCATAGAAAGTCTAGGTCAACTTTTATTTTAACAAAGTCAGTGACTGGGAGAAAGCGAGATGCTTGCCGAGAAATCATGTTCAACACACCTCTATTCTCGAGCCCATAAATATTATTAAATATTCCTTAGAGAGCCATAGGTAATCTAAGGATACAATAACAAAGACAATCGAAGTTGGTAGGTATAAATATGATGAAGAAAATACATTTGCAAAATTGTGATTGCAATTTGAAGTATGGTGCAATAGGCTACAGGAAATATGTGAAAGGGAAACTGATACGAAGATTTCACAAGAAGAACACTTGGAAAATCATTTGAAAAAAGTTTGCTTCGAATTAAAAAAAAAATGAAGATGAAAAAGTACGTATACGCCATGGTGAACAAATTGTTTTGATTTTTCTAAGTCTTAATATCGATATCATTATAAATTTTTGTTTAGTCAATTCATAACAAAGGTATTGGTGATAAAAGTCTTGATCTTTTTCTACAGATTAAATAGAAACATCATCATGTGCGGTGATTTGACCCCAGTTTTTGGTTCATAAAACAAAATCTTTATTAATTCCGTAAGTGTTAAGTTCCAATGAAAAGAAATTAGTTAAAAATATTCCAGATTATGAAAGTTTAGATGCCGCGCTGAATGTTTTACATTTGTTTGGAAGAGCGTTTTTATGTTTAATCTGTTATGAAAGGGGAAATATGAAATTATGTAATAATAAAACAAAACAAAATCAATAACACGAGGGTACCCAATCTTTAAAAAAAACAGAGCTAATAGGGTATTCACCAGATTCCATATAAATGCATCGGTACCATAATTTGCGTTGGTCTGTATTAAAAGTAATCAACTAACAACAAAAAACGATATGACCAATTAACCACGAGATGAACCTACTAGATTCACAAAATCTAGGCACAAAATTAACCAGTTAAGTTTCAACAAAGTTCAACTTCCCGTTGATAAATCATATAAAACGAAATAAAAAACGGTTACTCTTTAAATTTACTGAAATAATTTTTCATTACATTCAATGCATCAGCATTTTTAGCGTTATTTTTGTTCTTTTTAAACAATAAAATACCTCAGTTTTCAATATCCTTTCAATGACTTGCTATATTTTCACAACCACTTTCTAAAATTAGCAATCATCTTTCCAAATCAGTTACTAACACGAAAACCCATGTTTATTTTTATTATTTTTGTTCAACGTTACAATTCAATTGAACTACCTAGCACCTGATGTTCCCGTCAACAATGATTAGCCTTATAATAAGAGTTAACCTACAAAAAATAAACTGACATTTGATTTGATATGATCCAAACAATCTAAGACAAGCCAATTGAGTTATCCAGTCTAATGTGATTACACATTAACTTTTATTATATCTCCTAACATCTGCACTGAACTTGACCGAATTCTCTTGAGGGTTAACCATAGATAACAGTTGGGGCGGCATAGATTTTTTGACCTAGCCAAACCATAGATATTTTGGATTTGTTGAAATCAATAAATTGATTTTGTAGAAGTTACAAAGAAACATTCTTCATATTTGAAAGATTTTTTGTATTTTATTAAAGTAAATCTTAGAAAGGAAAATAAAAATAATCACAGTTTTCTCTAGAGAACTTTTATCGAATTAATTAAATGTATAGTTCTCTACAAAATAAAAAAAATAGTGGAAATGAAAACATGAAAATAATGATTGCAATTCTTCGTTAATTGAAATTGTTCAAAACCATGTTATAAAAAAGACAAGGTATGCTCTATATGAGTTTTTGTGTGATGTTTTCTTATATTTTTAGTTGATTCTTCACTCCCGAAACAGTCGCCCTGAACTATCAACAATAACTTGTCTTATTTATACCATAGCTGAAAACCAACTTGATATACTATTTAAGTAGTTTGAACAAGTTCGATTAAAATAAAACAAAATTAATTAGCTCAATACCCATCAAAAGCATATGATTGGTGAGCTGTCAACTGTCAACTGTCAACTGTCAACTGTCAATTTTATTTTCTTAGAAGTGTTCTTTTGCAGGTGGCCAACTATTCATGAGTACTTTACTGGGAGTTTTCAATGAAACACACATTATAAGAAATCAGTGCAATTCCCATATACCTCCGAGAAGAATAGATGGGAAACAAAGTAGTTACTCATGAGTAACTACTTTGCCACCTTCAAATGAACACGGCTAGCCTATTGCAATAAGCTCAAAATAGTTCAGTTAAAATTTAAATTAAATCTAAAGAAAGCTTTAAAAAATCAATTAAAAACTAATCCAACTTTATATTCAAGTTATGTTTTAAAAATGAATAAAGTACTTTTAATTAATGTAAAAAGGAAAAACTATAAAATATATTAAAAATGTACAATTAATAGAATTATTATTTTCATTTAATTTAAAAATTCTTAAATACTAGTAGCTAGTGGTTTATACAATTTGTGTTATACGTGTAAATTTTAATTCTAAGCTGGATTCTCCGTAAGTCCTAGTGATTCTGCATGTTTCTTCGCTTTCATTCGTAAGTCGGCTATGCTGGAACTTTTACTATGAGCAGCGGCAATGGCTGCCAGATTAATTGGATATTGTGGTATGGGAAAAAGTCCGCTAGAGTTGTTGCTTATAGCAGCAGCATACTGAAATAAAAATATTATTTTAATTTATAATCATTATTATTAAAATAAAATTTAAAATTTTATTTTCTTCGAAAAAATGGTATGGGTCACATGTAAGAGTGAGTAAGGTGCCAACAAATTTGTTTGGCTAAAAGAGAAGTTTTAATTTATGTTTTTCATGAAGCAGACCTCTTGAAGACCTAATCAATAGAATACAGGGTAAACATTTTTTAAACAAACCATTTTGCTCTTTTGCTCTTTTCTAATTCTTTGTTTTTTCGATTTATTGTAAGTTTGATTTGTTAGAAGAGTCTTCAAAAATGTTCTGAAATGGATATCTATTAAAAAAAATTAGGAGTTCTATTGATTGGACCTTCAAGGATTGTTTTTTGGAATGTGGGGTTTGGGGAAGCTTTTGTAAAATTTAAGGTCTGCCTCAACAGCAGATTTCTCCGACTAGCAATAGAATTTTGAGTAACAAGATGGAAATCTTAGGGCTTAGAAAGTGTGATGGATTCGGTTAGAAAGAAAAACAAAGCCATAATTCATAAGACTGTTCTACACAACTCCTGAAACGTGGAAGAAACAGGGAACCAGCATTGGGGTGCAGCTTACGCTGAAAAGCTTTAATTCTATGACTCCCTAAGTGATATGATCCTGAAAGTCGCAACCGCCTCATACAAAAACGAACGATTGTCAACGGTTTTTCGCTTATAGAAAAAGACTTCTATCGCCCCTGCGTTTACTTTCTTATGCGACAATTCGACTCTAGATTTTCGACTAGACTATGCCGTATCACTATCACACAGTGTACTTATTATTCTGATGATGGGACCAACTAGAGGTACCAACTACAGATACATGAAGACAACATAATATTAACGGAAGACTTTTATAACTAACGATGAGCTGAATCATAGTATATGAGTAAACATGTTGTTGGCAGTTAAATAAAGTCGGACGAACGAACGATATATGCAACGCCAACCGTTCTTACAATAGAATCGTTTTTTTTTTCCAAACATGTCAAATCCTCTCGATAAAAATAAATTTCTCTTAATTAATTTACTAGGGACTTTCAGGATTCACTTTAAAGATTTTAATATTTTAAAATTTCAAAGAATAAACACAAAAATAACCCAAATGTTAGTTAGGTGTAATGAAGAATATTCAAAATGGACTAGTGATCTTTTGAAAATTATCGATTCAATCATCATGTGTAAAAAAAAGACAAGTCATAAACGACCTAAGGGCCATTTGTTCACTAAGTCACTATGAACCAGTTTGTCAGTACTGAGTTAACTCTGAGTTAACCCGGAGTTATAATCTGTAATCGAGTTAATTCTGAAGCAATTTAGCAGCGAAGGATAAACATTAGCTTTGATGTATCAAAAATCTATGGGAATTGGAATACGAAATCATGGAGGTGACTCTTAAGCTAACTAACACACATAAAATGAGGATAACTTAGAATGAGTATTTCGGAAGGTAAAAGAGAGATTACATAGTGTCGTTTTTCAGTTTATTAGAATTTGTACTTTTATCTGTAAGAAATATCTCTTAATTTATTCCCTGATTTTTTTTTACCAAATGTGTTAAGTAAATCCCGAGATCTGACTAAAAAACATGTTTGAGGAATTATTTTATAGATAAACCAGGATAATATTGCACTTAACTTCACTCTACAGGAGAAGTGCAAACCTTGAGCTTGTTTGAGGCCATATATCTGTAGCTTTCATAAAATGACAGCTACTACCGATGACAACTAACATTCGGTTCAATTCAGTTGAGATGCTCTGATTGGTCAAATGTAACAACAAATCTGAAAAAGTTTGATTTTTTATGACAGTTGGCCCATCAGAGCATCTCAACTGAACTGAAATGAATGTTCTTGAGCCCGAGAGGACTGATAGACAAAAAAATCACTTGTTTATTAACAATTGAGTATCACTTTTCTCAAGGACCAGAATTGTAAAAGACTGAAGTCAATTGGTAATGATTGAGTCAATTCAGTCGCAGTTAATTGACTTTAAATTCTTAACTTAAGTAAAGTTAATTGTCTAAAAGTAAGTTAACTGCAGTACTTTTTAACTGGTTTTAGTCTTCTAGTCAGTAAAAAAACTGTACTGTTCTTTTTTTGTTTTCTTTTAACTTAAAGTTATTTTTAGAGCTTTACATTCCTTCAAGAAAGTGTCATGGAAGTGTGGCAGTACGCCTGACTAAAATTTTAAACACACCATTTCAAAAACTTTTTACTAACTGAAATACTAAAACCAGTCAAAAAGTGCTGCAATTAACTGTTCAGTCAGTATTTGAGTACTGGACTGCTGACTTTAGTTTTACAGTCAAAGTACTATTGTAAGTTTGAAGACTATATATTTAGTCTTTTTAGTCAATTAACTGCAGTACCAAAAATACTGCATTTTTTACAACTCTATCAAGTACTGCTTGTCATTAAATGTACATCTCAACGGCAGAGTCGATGTACTGCTAAAGAACACTCACATAGGAAATGGTTGAAAGTCAGTCTTGGTTCTTGTGAGCTATTCGTGCCGCCAAATGTATTTATTTTTATTTCGCTCAACGATTAATAGCAATCAGCAGTATAGAATCTGCCATCATCGAAAACTATTGGTGTTTTGTTAGAAAATTTTTCATATCCGGTGTTAAAAAAATTTATCGGTCACGAACGGGAAAGTAACAGGACTTGGCTTTACAAAGAAAATTGAGAGAAAATCGACGAAAGAAACCAGCTTAAGATTTTTGAGGATTGGTTCATATTTTAAGAATTTTCTTTTTCTAGCTAAGAAATGTTTTCTAACTCATACTTTTAATTCATTTTCTGGGTAAAGCGTGAACGTTAAGAAGGTAACATCTAAGATCATTGCAAAATTAATTATACCTGGTGTGCTGCAGCTGAAATTAATGCAGGATCAAATGCTGAAAAAGCCGCTGCTGTTGCTGCCGCCGATGTTGAACCAAAATGCTGACTTGAGCTGCTACTCCCTGATTGTGATGAAGGATTCGTCGTACTCCTTAAAGCTGGCAAATTAACATAAGGCGCAACTCTACACGGTTCCAGTGGGGTTGAAACCGGAGGGCTATGACTCGAGAGAAGAATTCCTAAAATGACAAAGAAATAAAAAAAAGAATAAACAAGATGAAAAGCGATAAAGCCTAATGAATTGGAAGGTAAAAATAAAATAAAAAAAGCGAAGAGAAACATAACGATTGTCAGTAAATCAAATAAAAATAAATTAAATTAAGCTTCTTGTTGGGGGTTGTTGCACATTGTTCAACCTTTTTTTTACTTCGTTTCTATCTCAAGTGAAAACACTTATTTATTGCTACCACGGGAACAAATGACACCCGTGGGAGTATATCGTATACACTTTGTGAATAAACTCTGGATACACTATAGAAGAGGGTTGATTTAGAGTTTTTTTTTTTATTTTAAAGATTTAATTTAATTACACTTTGAATGGTGGTACAGAGATTAAATTTCTTCAGGCTTTTGTTGGTATCTTTTAAAAAAAACTAGCGGAAATTATGGTATAATGACACTTTTTTCAACTCAACATAAAAGACTCCGACAATCTAAGACATTACTATTTAAAAAAAAAATTCATGGGAGACCTCAAAGTGTTCTTTCTAAAAATAACTTTATCGCTGATAAATCTATAAAATTTAAAATCATGACTAAATGAGCGTAAAATAAATTACTTTTACAAGGGTGCAACCCCTAACGCCTTAAAAATGTTCTTTTCTGGTGGCTTGCTGCCCTTCGCAAAATTATTCCGGCATTTTAAACACATTTAAGGGATGATTACACTTGTTCACGAGAACATCAACTTGATTAACAGAAGATTTAGTGAATGAAATATTACCCGTCAATGTAAGGAAAGGGAAGAATTGCTGGGTTCTTAGGTTCATTTTTTGTTTCTATTCCAATTGAGTTGTTTTTTTTGTGCGGTGCTTATACTTTTTTATTGGCATTCTGTCTGGACACCTTTAGAGGGTTAGATGGGGAATATAGTATAATGTATATACCCAGAATATCAAATTAGGCAAAGTTTTATTGCTTTATTTTTGTTTGTGCGTTTAGTCTTTCTTCAATTGATGGTTTCCGTTGGTGGAATTAATGTTAAGTTATTTTACTTTTATTGTGAAGTGATTTGATAGAGTGGAGAGATTTTTGTTGAGTATTGATTTTCAATTATGTCTTATTTTTAAGAACATTAAAGCAAGACACTTGCATTAATTTTGTCTAAAACTTATAATTAAACGCAAGTCCTCATTTTATGTTTAAAAAATATATTTTGTTCATTGAGAATGCTTAAAACACATGATTCTATTAAATTTGCCCATATGTCCATTTTTGAGAGAATAGTCACACTGGTCGTTTTTTTTAAATTTTTGGTATAACTCGAAAACTAAGTCTAATTTGAGAATTAATCCCAAGAAAAATGTGTAGGGAATTAGATTTGTATCAAAATCAATAGATAAGACAAATTAAAAAAAAAAATGTTAGCATAAAACTAACCTAAAAGAAAACTGATTTTAATTTTTTACTAAAATGCATATAATTTAATTTGGGTAATGGTAGGGGTAAGACATATTCAAATGAAAAATTAAAGAGGCTCAAACCTTTAATATGATGTACAGAAACCGTTTTTATGGCAAGCAGAACTACAATCATTCAAATACTGTCTACCATTTTTTTAATTTTTTTTGGAGTTTTTGCTCGTTTCTTTTTACCCTCAATATATTGGTACTAAGGAAAGCTTTCTATTCTTGAATTAATTTGAAGTCGAACAAATACAAAGATCGATTAATATAAAACTTTGTAAAAGATTTGTTTTGTGTTTTTTTTTTAAATGATTGTTGAAATTCTTTTTTTAGTACCAAACACAATTATATATAGTCAGGGGCCTTTTACACAAAACTAAAAGTAATTGTGTTACAAGTGAAATTGCTCAATTTTGTATGGCAAATTTTAAGATTTTACTTGCAATACAAGTGTTTGAAGTATTGTGTTATAAGCCTCTGGACAGTAAAAAAATTGTTACCGCAGTTGTTTACAGAAGAGTTCAACACAAACATTTCTAACTATGAAAGAAAATATTCAAAATGACCAGTGTGACCATTCTATCAAAAATGCATGGAAAAGTTTAGCCAATAGATAACAAATATTGTTTAGTTTGAATCACTTTTTTGACAGTTTTAAATAAATAAATAAATTGATTTGTTTAGCCAATGGAAATCCTCATAAACTTATTCCAATATATTATACAATTATTTTTCTGCCCAAATTGCACAAAATTTCTATCACCTGCTTCTAATGCTGAACGTTAAACAATGTTGTATCATTTCCGACCCTATATCCGCCACAAAATTCCCCGCCATTGACATTGATTGTGAGCAAACTTTACTTTTTTTTCCCAACTTTTGTGTATCGTTACTATAACAACTCATCCATCCAGCAAAGCCACCAGCCAGCAATAAACTTTATTTGAAGATTTTTTAAAGAGAAAAAACATTTGTTGCCATTTGCCAAATCCGTTTATAACACCACACCATACCCGCAGACAGGTGAATAAATAGATAAATACAAACAACAAATCTACCACACACTAACATAGTATAGACCTACCTATATGTTTTACGCGAGGACATAATGTTTGCTAGCCAATTTGGAAAAGTCAACACGGTGCCAGGGAGGAAAAAAGAACATCAATTTTGTTAACATACCACAGAAAATCCTCTTTTGATATTGCTATTCCCGTCAGATAAAAAACTAACTACATACATACATACCTTACATACGTATGAATATGTGTGCATTGAACAAAATAAATAAAAACGAAACAAAATATCAATGACACGTGACATTTTTGTCAACTGTGTGACACATAGACATGATTTTGTGTCAAAAGTAAATTGGATTAGGTTTTGTAGTGTGTGCCGATAGGATTCGTTGTTGTTTTTATTTCTGTTTATTGAGTGACAGTTTAAATTTTGACAGAATTGATTTTAAATTTTTTACATCTGTCAGGCAAATTAAAATATTCCACCAGCTAAACAAAAAATAAACTACACAAACATCCTAATTTGGATATATTTGCAGAACAAATTACAATCGTGGTGGATGGAATAAATTAAAATAAACCAACATTTTCGCCGTTACCCTCACACTCATCTCAGTTTACTCTCTCTGGGATGACAAACACATACACACAAAGTATTTCATGATTTTGTGTATGAGTGATTGGGAGCCAATATGCAGAAGTAGATAGGCTGATAAGGGTGTGAACGTTAACTACATTTTCGTTGAGGTTGGTGGTAGAGGGAGCCACAAGTAGTGTTTTTTTTGTATAGATATACATACGCTAGAAGAAAATCCCGAAAACGGCCATTGCCCAAACGAACAAACCCCTATATTTTAGATTTAGAAATTCTCAAAACGACCCCAGATCGCAAAATGACATTTCAAATGCGACCAAATCCGGAATTTGTGATTTGGTTTGATTGGAAAAAGACGACAAAACGATATTCATTCAATGTAGTGAAAACTTATACTAGTATCACCCAATTTGTTTAAAATAAAAATTTGGTTACTAAATTTGTGTATTTTTGTCATAAAAATGCACAAAATTATCTTACAGTTAAGAAGGGTGAGTAGAACTAGAAGCGGTTTTTTGTAGTTACTCAGTTACTAGCAAACTATTACTATATAACTATACCTACGAGTTGACTGCCAATTATCATGCTAGTAGTTTGACGTTTTTCGATTGAAGTTCCTCGTAGTGATAATAGGTCCATTTGGGAACTTTTGGAGCTGAAATATGAAATCCGTCAAATTCTATAGAGTGGGGATGTTATTCTCTCAAATAACGCTGAAACTGCTGCAAATAACACGGAAACACGATGATCAAAAATATCAGCGACTTTTTGTTTTATTTATTGATTAATGCATTTTTTGATTGTTTTTCAAATTTTTGTTAAATCAATGAAAATTTCCGACATTCAAGAATATTTTCGTAATTTTTTTTTTGCTGTATGAAATGAGTTTGACAGAATTCATATTTCAGCCACAAGAAATTCTTTGGGCAGAAATTTTCAAAAGAGGGGAAATGATGTTCTCTGTCAGTACGCTCTCTCTTGGCATGTTTAACAGGACATGGACTCAAAAATAATAGAAATTCGTTGTTTTGGAGAGTACCCAAACAGACCTAATATAGTTCACCGGAAAGTTATATAATTGCTTTTATTGCGAATGCGAGTAATGCAAATGAAGCTGACCCCCCAGGAGAAGAGTATTGCGAATTCCATAAAGTTACTATACCCACTACAATAAAAAAAAACTCACACAATGATTCTTAAGCTCCGATCTCACGACTTGTTTATACACAAAAATTTGTGTTTTTTGCAATTAAAATACTCAACCACCATCGGATGACAGAAATTCACATACAAATCGTGTTTGTCTAATTTGTTGTTCAAATGTTTTTTGTGCATTTTTATGACAAAAATACACAAATTTGTACACAAATTTTAGTGTTTTCACAAATCGTGTGATACTGGCTGTATACTACCAGTTCTACTACTCGCCTGTCTAAAATCCTGGGTCAGATGGTGTTGTTAATGTTTCGTTATAAAAATACACAAATGTCTGCGTATAAAAAATCGTGATAGCTTGAAAGTGCATCAAGTATGAAGTATTAAAGACTTGCAAAAACCAAAGTGTAACACTGTTCTGCGACAGTGCGAACAGACAACGTGACACGACAAAACAATATTTTTTCAATAGCGTAAAATTAGAGAAGTTACCTAAACCAAACGCGACAAAGTAATTATGTAGCTAAGAATCAAAAAAAAATCGAACATAAGGTCAGTTTAATGGATAAAAAACCACCCTTTCACTCATGCTACGCATTTAGTTTTTTTTTAATCTTCATGAACATCGGACTATTTTTAGGAGTTTTTTTTTCAATCTTACATTATTTTTATTGAGTGTTTTGGGAGTTGTAAGCTTGTTGCAAAAAGTTCTTTGCTTATAAAAGAACACCCTTTCACCCAAAATATTTGAATGGGCTCCTTTGGTCCTGGATTCTCATGACATTTGAAAGCTTTATACTAAATTTTATTAATGTACTATTATTTTTAAAAGATTTAGACTAATATTTTACTTGTTGCACCAAAAATATATTCATCATTACATAAAGTGATGCCGTACCGAGATATGGTCTTATTTCATCCAGCATTAAGAAATACCTTTAAATCATGTGTCATAAATCCGGATTGTATTAACACAAATTCTTTAGCTTGATTAACCTTCACATCCCTTACTATTCATCCTCTTTAAATGCAGCACAAAAAAAAACAATAGGCATTTTAGGGGACTTTGGACAGGTTATAAGGGGTGACATTCTGCGTCAATTGGCGTTTTTCCTTTATGGCTCTGAGGAAATCTCTGCGCACAGGCTGAGCGATCAGAACTGAACTCTGAGCAGATTATGACAGATCCCTCAGATTTAATTAATAAACACACTTGATCGCTGAACTGATTCCATCCTTTATTTGTTCGCACTAAGCAACAATATTTTTTCACTTATAATACATTTTTGCTTACAAATAGACGGGTGACTGTCCTCTGAAATCATTTTTGATTTCTTGTTTTGTTTTTTCGTCTTTCAAATCACTAAAAACAATGAGCTCAGACCATTTCAATCAATTTGCTCGGTCATTTTATTCTGAGCAAATCGATTTAGCTCTGAGATAGCTCAGATGTAAAAATGAAACAAACTTTTTGCGGTCTGATGTGCCTGAGCTAAAAAAATAAAAACAAGAGAAACAAAAGAAACAGAGTTAAAAAAGAAAAACCCCAGATACCAATCAAAAAAATTCATGAATTAATTTGTTCGACCTTAAACCCTATATTTCCTGGTTCAAATGGGATATGTTCGTTGTTCCATCTGCTTTTATTTGATACATCAGTCTTAAAGATGGAAATAGTATTTTTAACTACATATATTTGTTTATTCAAAGTTCTAAAGGTTGGTCCCTGTGGCGTACACGTAATATTTTTTTAAGAAATTGAACGGTTAATATAAAATTTGTGTTGCTGACGAATTATAGTCCAACCAATTAACATTATAGGATTATTTTCTCATAAATCTTGAAAAATTATGTTTACATTGTTCAGAATAATTTATAGTCTAAAAAAAGAACATTTTTCAACATTTAAAAAAATGGAGTTATCATATTTCTTCCAAGAACCACAGATATATAATTTGTATTTAATTAAAACTTTCCACTCTTATGTTAGACCACGAAGCAATAACTCACCTTTATGCATTTGATTCTCATGTTTTCTGCACTTGGCTCTTCTGTTTTGAAACCATACCTTAAAAAAGAAAAAAAAAATTAATCATGAACGCTGCAATTACTTCAAAAAATAGCTTTTATGATCGTGTAAAATGAAAAGTCATCGTGATAAGAACTTTGAAAAAAAAATTAAAATGACGATTGAATTTCAAAGAAAAAATAAAAAGTTTCAACTTTTTAATTCAATTATTTAATTTAACCTTTTGTGTTAAATAGATTTAAGGTTAACCTTTAAAAAATAACTTAATAAGATATCCGAA
Source organism: Meliscaeva auricollis (assembly GCA_948107695.1). Classification (NCBI taxonomy): domain Eukaryota; kingdom Metazoa; phylum Arthropoda; class Insecta; order Diptera; family Syrphidae; genus Meliscaeva; species Meliscaeva auricollis. The sequence continues at coordinate 14,465,642 of OX403616.1, read as the reverse complement.
ATTATATATGTAGTTCTTTGTACTGAAGTAATATCTTTGTCTGAAAACTGTAGCTACCTCCTAGAACATAGATTATATAAGGAAACTTCAAAGAAAAAAAAAAAACAATGTAACAAGTTGAGGCTTTAGACTCTCTTATTCCAACAATTTATCTATGCCGAAGAAGAATCTAATACTTCGGACTGTATGCGATAGTAAATCATATAAATTGTCTCATAAATCAACAATATAAAAACCTACGTGTTGTAAAGTTTATAATGCATAGCCTGCATTCAACGAACGAACAAAAATTGAACAAAAGTTTCGACTTTCCAAGGGCTTTTTGCTTTTCTTTTCTTCTACTATTTTGAATTGCATGCGAAAAGAGGTTTGAAAGTTATATGGCCATTTACTATGTCCATACTCAATTTTCTGCCCCTTGTCGTTGTGTAAAAGTAGATATCCTGAACCTGAAGAGCAAAAAGCTAGGTTGAAAACTTACATACATATAAATAATCTCTTCCTATGTGTTGCTTCTATTTTTATGGTAGATATTTTCTGCTGCAAGTAAATTAATGTTTCTATGGCATTTTCGTTTTTCCTCTTTTTTTTCTAAATTCAAAATCAATTTTCAATGAAACATGCTATGGCTTTTGTATAAAGACACCATAGCCTGACTGGACAAATAAAAATATAACGTTTTGGGTTTATGAGCAATGTGGATAAAATATAAATTTGAATGTTCAGTGGGGTAGCTTTTGCCAAATTATATTCGTTATTTAATAAAACAAAATTTAACTTGAAGCTGTCAATTTTTAAACTCTGAGTACTATAAAAGTGCCCCTGCTGTCCAAAAAGGGGGAAAGAGACCTCCCTTCTGCAAAAATCCGTTATCAATTCTTGGCGCCCGTAGTGTTTGGAATTTCTTTCCTATATAAATGAAATCCTCTTGCCTTTATTTAAAATCCTCATATTTCTGTTGAAAATTGGGAGAAATTTTATATGATACATAATTTTTTTTGTAAGCAAATTATGTAAAAGAAAGTATTCCACACTTTTTTTTTTTTGAAAAAGTAATAGTTTGGGAGCAATTTCAACACTAAGGGGATTAGACTTATTTTCTATAACTTCTTAAATACCTGTACTAGAAAAAAATGTTCTATAACGGCCAATTTCTTGACAAAGTTCTAGCTCTTAAAACTCAATTTAAGGAAAAATTAGAACTCAAATTGTTTCATTTTTATTTATTTTTTCCATAAGCAAAAAGTACTCAATATTTGTTTCATTATAAAGCACAGAAATGAGAAAAACTTGCTTATTTTCAAGATGGGGGCTTCCGCACAAGACCAAAAATCTTGCAAAAAAAGATATATACTCGAAATTGAACCCTCTTTAATCTTGAATTCAAACTTTGATGCCTTCAATACTTTTCTCAAATTCATCATTTCTTAATCACCGTTTATCGTACTAATAGGCAATATAAATACAAACAGAGCTTCTTTCCAAATCAACAGAAGCAAGCTTCCTTGACTTTCTAAAAGATGCCATGGTCACAGACTAGAACTATGTGAAAAACTACAAAATACAACTGAAAATAGTAAACAAAAAATGGGTTACAACTTATTTCTTCACACATTCCTAACGCTAGGACAGGTACTTGGCCTAAGTTGGTTGTCCATTTGAGCGTAAATATGCTGACAGCCTTCAAATGATTCAAGTGGAACAGCGGAGGGTACCGGTAAACGAATCTTAGGGTCTAGTACCAAACTTTCCGTGCACCAAACTCTCCTTACCACTTGGCTTTTTAAATTTTTTTAGGCTGAAGTTAACAGTAAAATTCGCACAACTCAAGATAATCACCGGAATCACTGGGCTTGAGTAAGTATCTGGTGTCTTATATGGCTGGTAGTGTATGTACTTTAACAAATGTAATATATACCAAACAAACAACAAATATAAGTAAATTTATGTAAATGTACTATTTATAACTGCAGAGCCATCTTTTCCAACAAAAAGGAACGGAATATAAACTATCGAAACTAAAACATTCTTTCTAAGCCAAAATAGAGACCTCGAGAGATTACGCTTAATATTGTGATCGTTATCAAAAACTTTTCTTGAATGGCACCCAATTTGAGTTCAATTTTGCATATAAAGTTTATTATATAATCGATTTTCTGATTAAAAACCACAGAAAATGTGATCGGAACTCATTTCGTATCCCCTTATAATCTCAATCTTTCCAAATCAGTCACTGAATCATTATATACAAGTATACGTTTAACTTACATCTATTAGCAAAATAAATTGTTTCATAACACAACTAAAACACATCATTGTTATCTCATTACTTGTAAAAGCAAAGTCACATTAAATAAATAGAAATAGCGTTTAGATAATTCTTCTAAAGAACACCATCACTTCATTGATATATCTGAACACGCATCCTTAATGGGTGTGACATAAAAATATTCCTTAGCTATAAATAAATATGTCGCCATTTGGGCAAAAGAATTGAATAAGAAACAATTTGTAGAAACACTTAGTTATATACATGTATTGGCAGGGGATCACTTTCAGGCGATAAATTCATGTTCATCCCTTTAAGAAGTAGTAAAAAGGCTGAAAGTTTTACCACCCAAGTTCAAGTTGCAACCAACTTGGCAAACAAAAAAAAAAAATGTATTCTGCTATTCTACCCTATCAATCTCTTGGTTGGCTTCTCTCGTGGCGAGATACTTTTTTTTGTATTTTCTTTCTTCAAAAAGGGAGTTCAAGAAAAATACAGAATTACTTAGCACCCCATGTCGGTCGTCCTTTCACCTCGATTAAGTGATGTGGTTAGATTTAAATGTCAACCTACCATTGACTTATCGCTTGTCGAATTTTACGAAATGTAATTAATCTAAATTGATTGTCCTTAAGTGGACATTTATATCCACTTATTTAATGAATTTCCCTTGATTTAAAATAGATGCGGGAGATTTATTCTTTGGTGTGATTTACCTGTACACGGGCTTCACTTAGACCCAATCGTTGGCTTAGTTCTTCCCTCATGAACGCATCTGGATAGTGGGTTTCTTCGAATAGTCTTTCCAATTCATTTAATTGCTCGAGTGTAAAGTTGGTTCGAGATCGACGCTGTTTACTACTAAGGCTGTTGCTTTGATTGGCTGAGTGTCCACCATCTGGGGACATGCAAATGTCCTTGGGGGAATGGCTATTCCGATGCAGGGATGTGTCCGAAGAGCATTGCAGGATATTGGCGGTTATTGTGGGATGTGGTGAATTACTGTTGTCTGAACGTTCGTTGATTGTAATTGGACTGGAGGAGGACTCAATATTTTCTATAAAAAAATAGAAAAGGGTTTTTTGAAAAAAGCATTATCTAATAACAAAAAAGTATTTTAACTGGTGTGTGATTTATTAATGCAACTTGATTATGCAATTGTTCTCATTAATATTCGCCGTGTTTTCGAGAAACTTGAAAGTTTAGGCAGTAAAAATCGATAACACATTCCAACAACAAAAAAATATTCGGAAATACTATCCATTTTTTCCCCTGTAAAAGTGAGTTGAGATAAATATACATTGGATTCATTTAAGACTAGAAAACACAAATACAAAAAGATTTTTAAAAGCAAATTAAATACGAATAGTTTGTGTGAAAAAGTTTACTTTAATTAAATCTCACAAAACGCAGCTTTTTTAATAAAAATAAGACTACTTAAACATACCCAAAAAAAGATACAACAATTGTGAAGGGACCTTTAATAACTACTGAGCCATCTTGCAGTTAGAAGCGAAAGTTTCCTTAACAGCCTTTGCCTCTATTACGGAGCGCACGGAGCTTATGGAAATTAGAACATTTTTTAGGTAGTTTAAGTATTATTGAAACCAGAGAACCTTTTTATTAGGAGTTTGATAAGTTCAAATAGCTTTAACTTTAGCTTATAAACGAAAGTAGTGTTAAGGGTATTCACATAACATGGTAAACTTTACGTTTCATGAACATCCCTTAGAAAAACCTACTCTAATTTATATGATAAACCAATCGACATGCTTACTACATTTACAATTTTCTTAAAGAGATTTTCTATACTTATTTTGACAGTTCTTTACTACTTCACTGCGTTTACTATAAGTTTACGACGCTGCGATGTATGAATACCCATATTTTTTGACATCAAACTTGATTGATTCTTTCTAGAGGTATATTTTTATCTATGTTAGTTACTCGGCCACATTCATGTGCATGCCAACCTTACCTACAAGTCCAGCTTGCCAGTACGGGGACTCTCAAGAAGATGACGCGCAACATACCTTCTTCGCCTGCAGCTGATGGGAATCAGAAAGAGAAAAACTGGAGAGAAACATCGGCATCATCACTCCAGAGAACATCGTCGAAAAGATGCTGGCCAGTGAACAAAACCGAACAAGGTCTGCACCTATGCCAACCACCTTCTCAGAAGGAAGAAAAGAGAGGAAGAGCAGTTCCGCGAGACAGAGTGAGTCCAAATGGATGCTACAACAGGACCCCCCCCCCCCTCTTGAAGTAATACGAAAGTGGTTCCGAGGGGGTGATCGTCGAGACACTTTTGAAGGTTTAGCCGGTATCCCACTATAAGGTGGAAATCCCTTGGAGAGTCCGGCACACGGAGAGGTATGGATAACTCCTTATGGTGCGTAACGCATTCCTCCAAAAGAAAAAAAAAAAAAACAAAAAAACAAAAAACCAAAAAGGAATCACTTGTCTTTAAATTTAGTTAATTTTTTCAACCCACATCACGAACTTTATACGAGTACTTATCTCACACACAGAAAAGTAAACGCCAAAGTTAATTATTTAATTGCTCAGTTAATGTAAACATCTCCTAATTAACTGACTTGTTAACTTTCTTAATTTAACGAGGATGAAAGAACAATTCAACCCTGTCTGAAGATTTTCGCGTGCCATCTTATCTTAAATAAATTGTTTGTAGACTTTCATTAATATCCAAGAGTGTCGACAAAAACACCCCCTGAAGGCTTAAAATAATTTAATGAAGATTTCTTCTTGGAAAACATTGGATTCTCATCTAGAGTGAATTTCTTTATCCTTTTGGTTTTCATTCAATTTACAATGAACGATTAAACACGCCTTAAGGGTAGTTTAGGTTTTTTAACTAATTACTTTCCAAAGTAAAAGTACTTACGAATATAAAAGTCAAAGCAAGACAGAATTCATTAAAATTGATTATTGCACAACTCTTTTTCAAGGTATTTTAAAGGATTATTTTGTTTAACAGGAATAAAGTTTACGAAAATTAAATGTTGATGAGAATATGTAACATTAGACAAATTAAAAACAGGATCCCAGTTAAGTAATCAAAATGATTTAACCCCATACCAAAGTTTATTGGAGATTAAAACTAAATGGTACTTCCAAATTCTGAATTTTTCCTAGCTTTGGACCATATTTCGTTTAAAATGATTTTTATTGAAGGCATATGATTGCAATTTCAAAGTCAATCTAGCTATTCTAACACCGGCAATTTTTCATTGTTACTAACCATTTAAGTCTGATATGACAGACATATTCGACATTGAGCCTGATTTTTTGTGGCTACTATCACTGCTGAAATACAATCTGTTTCAGCCACCACTATAGTTTTTTCTGACTGGCATATAATTTCTGGATTATACTGTTTACAAAATCTTAAAGAAATGTTCGGTTCGAGCACTTTTCAATTCTTTGAAAGCTAATTCTGCTTTTCTAGTCATAATGAGTTTTGAGTTCTTTTTATTGTGGCCATATCACTCAATCTAAAAAAATCCTTAGTTAAGTTCCTTTACCACACTGCCGAACATATCTTGCGTTTCGGGAAAGGACTGTTGCAGGGATAACCTTGTCTTTGAAAGGCATAATTTTTGTGGAGCATTACACAACCCAAAGTCCATGACTATGCCATGAATTGGTATAAGGGCCCCCCCTGCACAAAAAAAAACCGATCACATAAAATAGAAATGGTACCACTTGAAAACAATAAGATTTCTCTATGGTTTTTATCCGAGAAGAAATCTTTATAATTTTTTAGTAGGAAAACCTTATAAAACAAAAATACAAACAAAAATTGGATCATGCCGGGGGGATCGAACCTGGAGTTTCGAATTTACCCGTCGGACACCTTACCACTAGCCTAACTAAACTACATAAAAAAATGGCGATTTAACTGCCAAGTGCAAAAATATTTAAAAATTTCAGTCATTTATTCATGAAAGTAAAACAGCTCAAGAAGGCAATCTTCTTGTTTTTAGGTGGTACATTTTTTTCTATGCGGTACCCTAAATAACACTATTTTGTGTATATCTGTTCTTTCCCGACGCACATAGAGGTATTTCAAAGATTCAAGCGGCCAAAATTATTTTTGTATTTTTTTGTATTTAAAAAAATTATTTTTAAGTAGAACCTTTTTTTTTTCTTTTCTTTTCAAAATAATGTTTAGTTTTTTTTTACAAAAAAACAAAAATTATAATTTTTTTTCTTAAAAAAAAATAAAAAAAAAAAATACAAGAAATATGTGTTTCCTAGTCACTATCCTTATTCCCGATGTACCCATTAAACCGTCAAGAAATAAACATCTCGTTAAGAGCCAACAACAAAAAAATGTATATAGTTTGAGGAAATTTTTTCAAAGTAATAAAATTTTTACTTGCGATATGGGTACCATAAATCAAGTTATGCATTCGTACAAAAAAAAAGTTGAGATAACAATCAAACATGACATTACGATGATGGTTAGGTTAGGTTAGGTTAAGGTGGCTGTCAGGAAAACTACTGACACACCTAGGCCAATAATAGGCCCATTGTGATACCACATAAAAAGTAAGGAAATTCCTTTAATTAAACCAGTTGGAGCTTTTAATAAACCGATGGAGACTGTGAATGTCCGTCTTAATGAAGTCACTTGTATCTTCAAAGAAATATTCAACTAAGTGAATTTTGCGTCGTGGGTCCGACAATTCTGTCTGTCTGTCTGTATGTATCAGAGACCACAGCCCAAACGGATGGGTCGATTTACTTCAAACTTGGTATGTGGAGTTTTTGGGGGACTATCCCCAGAAGTTTTTTGAATTTTTTTTACCTAAAATAAGGGTACCTGTCATATACCGGTTTTAGAAAAATTCATTTAAGAAGCTGTTTTAGTCATTTGAAAATCAACATTTTTTTCAGCTTAAAGGCCTCTCCAATGTTGAATCCGTGCTTCTTTATGGCTGTAGCACGTGGAATGTCAGTTTTCAAAGCTGCCTACGTTCGTGAATAGGTAAAGATGGGCTGTACGGGCATTAGAGCGTCAGCGACCTGGTCTAGAAACTAAAAATCCAGTGAATGATCTGGCTAGAACAATTGACATTAATGACAAACAATAAACTCATTTGATGTCTTTGTGAACTTCATTGGTGAACTATATTATCACGTTAAACTACCTTATCTTTTCCACTAACACACTTCCTCACCTACGAGTTCCACAATAGAAAAAATGGCTGAAATAAATCCGAATTCCCGCAACGCATTCGTCGGAATTTTTAATAGGGGTGATAGTATTTTTTCAGTAGTATGTTTTAGATGTATGTATGTATATACTAAACCGTTCATCAGGTCTTTATCTAGAGTTTAATCCATAAACCTTCCATATTTAGTTAGATTGAACTCAAACAAATTATTTTTGAAACTATTACTAATTATTTGCCATCGAATTCCCCACCTCCACCCTAAATCCCGAGTCACAAATAAAAATACTCAAAGTGCGTACATTTTCATTAAGCGTAGAGCAAATTGAAAATGTAAATTTTACAAAATAATAAATGCAAACACAAAATGTCACAACAGAAAACATAATGTTTTACAATTTCATTAGGGAAATTTTCCATAGCCATTTCCTCTTCACCAACATTGTGGCATTGCTCTTTTACGTTTCCATCCACATGGGCTACCATTTTGATGTCGTTTTACCGACAACGACGACGGACGTACCGGAAGATCCGTTTGCGCTGTCCAAATTCCAAATTATTGAAACACCATTTTTGCTAACTGTGTGCTGTGTCCTGTCCCTGTGTGTGTCTCTTTGCGTCTATGTGTTCGCATTCGAATGCCTGTGTGCTTTTGGTTTATTTACTTAAAAAATTATAATTATCTCTCTGTGGCAGGGGCAGGGACGGCATTTGTACACATTTAATCAAGAATTGGGGTTTCAGTTCCTTATCCCTCCACTTCTCTTTCCATTTCTTCGTAAAATCCTGCGTCATATGGTTGTCTGACGTCTGTTGATAGAAAAATCCTGGAAACTCTACGTCTACACGAACCAACGAGAACAACATCGTATATTTTGGGTTTTGTTTGTTTAGGCAAAACCAGTAAAACACAGTAAAATGAAAATTTCCTCTTGTCACACATCTCTATCTCTACCACGAAATGAAATAAAGCTTGTTATGGAATTTTGCCTCACGACCTTCACTACCAAGTCAAACAGAGACGGAAGCGGAAGGACATGTTTTTGTCGTGTATATGTATTTATACGATGTACCTATGAGGTAGGGAAACATTTTATGATTTGCCATTTTGTGTAAGTTTTAGTGAATGACAACGAGAAGAGGGGATGACGACTAAAAGTTGGCAATCCCGGAGATGATGTCTGGCTAATTCAATTACGTTATTTCAATTTGGTGCCCAGTCATCTTTAAAGCAGCCAGATTTTGTTTACATTTTCATTAGGAATTTTGCTGATTGTACTAGTTCACAGGAGGGTTGGTAGAATGGAATTATATTTCTGTCTTTTCCTAAAAAAAAAAATAAGCTGATGATACGACTTATGAACTTGGGTGATTAAACTGTCAGTTTATATTTAACATATTTCTATATTATTTAAAGAAAGAGACACCCAAAATAAAAAAAAAGTATTCTTGAAAAATGTCAAAACAAGTTGGAACATGGCGTTCATATGGCGCATGCTCTGATCAGATCACTTTCAGAGCGTGTTCAATTACCCAAATTTTGTTCTTTTATGTTAGATACGTTCACACCATATTTAATCTGAACATATTTGATCCAACAGATTTAAAATGAATTTTAAAGTGTCTCCAACAAAAAAAAAGGAGAATAGTTTTAAAGTTTTTGAAGCTTACAAAAATAAGCTATACACATATGAATGTACAATAATTAAAATAATAATTAATGTAATAATAACTAATGTAATAATTAAATACGTGATTTTTGAGTTATTGATGCAGAATTGTTTATTTTACCATCCTTATATTTTAAAAAAGATTCCCATTAATAATCTAGTCTTCTTTAGAAACGAGAATAAAACCGTTTGTAGGTACCAATTTAAAAACTTTTAACACTTTTTTTGTAAAATTGAGTTATTCGTATTATGACGGTCTTCAAGCAAAAAATCGATATCTACTGTTATTTATTATATTTGTTTTCCATTTAAATTTTAATATAAATTTGTATAACTGACTTATCCATTTTTTATTTAAAAAATGGATGGCATTGGAATGCTTAAGAACACCATGACCATTTGGGTGTTAATTTTTTGTATTTTTAAAAATACACAATATCATCTTAACCATAATTCGGAAGACACCAAATTATGTACAAATAGTGTTTATAATGTCATTTTCTGTCATCCAATTTGTTTTGTGCATTTTAAAAATATACATAAATTTTTACACAAAATTTTCTATTCACACAAATCGTGTGACACTAGCTTAAAGCTGAAGTATCACACGATTTGTGTAAACACAAAACCATATGAAAACACGATTTGTGTATCATTTGGTGTATTCCAAATTGTAGTTCAGATGGTATTTTTTTTTTCTATAATTAAAATAAAGAAATTTTTGTGTATACACAAGTCTTGATTTAAGCTTTAGACTAAAATCTTGCTTTCATTTTTTACATCGTTCAATAAATTCAAGGTCAAGATTTTCTTATTAAAAAAAATATTACTCTTATAGTAATATCCTTATGCCTTTCCAACTGATCCGTTACATATGTTGTTAATATAACTGCAGTTCAAAATAACATTTATTGCTCACAAATCTTCTTATTCAGAGACCCTTTTCTTTAGGAAATAAAAAATATAGCACCATAACGCCAATAAAATACCAAATTTGTTCAACCCCTTGGTATTTCTTAGTGTTTTTTTTCACTAAAAAAGTCATATTTTAACGAAAACAAACAAATCTTCAAATCACCCTTTCGAAACCAAAATCCAGCCCTAAAAAGTCTCATAAATGAATTTGCCATTTTACATGCGTGTACATAATGTATAGGTTGTACTTTATATTATGCAAAACCTATTTGCCAGTGCACACTCCAGCTTTTACTTAATAAAGTCCCAAATCAAACTGAATCAAGGTCGAACCGAAGGAGGAATATGCACGCAATTTATAGCTCCCATGAGACCAGCGCAGGATTTCATCTAAAAATTAAATTTGTTCAAATTGAAATGTTACTTTTTGATTTTGGTTTGCCTCTTCCCATGTTTGTTTGTTTTGTTTTTGTCTCTTTCAGCGTTCGGTATCCAGTGTGTTCGCCTTGATGTCTATCAACAGCGATTAAAAAATCAATTATTAAAATCTCGAGAAATTATCACTTAGGATGTAGTCATAATTCAATCGTCAGATGACAGATATTACAATATCATTAATCTCGTTGTTGTCATTTAATAAACAGTTACTGTGGTTGCGTCACATTGTTAAAAGGGATAATCTGGTACTCCCCAGCAGAATATTGAATTGGTGGTGGTGGCGGCAGAGAGCTTACGATTTTCAAAAATCATTCATCATATCAATTTGAAGGATGTAACGCGTGTCAGAGAATGTTCGAGGGGTGTCTGCGCAAGTGAAAGATTACGTTATTTTGGATCGTGACCTATGTTGCAGATGCAGTGGTGGAATTCGCAATGGTTTGGAATAAAACAATAAAATTTAATGAAAAAGAAAAAAAAATATTTTGCATAGGTACTCTTATTTTGGTTTCAAAACCCAAGATTTCTTTCGATTAATGCTTCAATGCTTGTTGTTGTATATGTGCAGTTATGTACAAAAAAATTAAATATTGCTTTTTAACTTTTGAGCGTTAATAAAACCAGCCCTTAACCCTTTAATACCTCCTATTATTGGAGTCAATAAAGCATTTTCCTCGGAAGTCCTCAGAAACAGCTTCTATTTTGACAATTTTTTTTTCTTATTTCTTCTTTTAAGATTTTATTTAAAATCGGAAACATTTTGGAAGGGGGAAATGACTCCTTATATTGCAATCAATATGCATGGTAACAAAAAGCTAGAGCGTGTAGCTTGTGAAAACCTGTAAAAATTGTATGGGAGTAGGGGTCTATATCCCCTCGTGCAGGTGGGAAGGGGCAATTTTTCAAAAATATTAATTATAAAAACTACAGCAATACTAACAATATGAAATTATAATTTTTTCTAAAGCCAGATATCTATTTTTCAGTTTTTTTGTCAAATAAAGTTGCTTTCGCCAACAGTTTTTGAAAAAAAGAATCTTTAAACTTCATATTTTCCTTCCTTCCTTTTTAATCTAATTTTTTTTTCAAAAATTTGTGTTGTGTTTGTGTTTTCGTTTCTATAATCAATGCATCTTTTAATTTTTAGTCAAAATGAAAGAACTATATGCTCAAGTGTTGTTCAGTTTTTGAAAAAAATCTAAAAATATTAAAATTATTTGTAATAATATATTTACAATTTTTTTTTGAAACTTTTTTTTTTTTCAATTGTACGTTATAAAGAACTATAGACCAAGATTCAACAGCAAATTTTGGGAGTGGAGGTGTATAACCAAAATCTGAGTATGCAGTTTTATAGATAAACGCGTCCTAATTTCATATTCAAAAGTGTGGCAGCTTTATTTTTCTTCCTTCTGTGGTTTTAGGGGGGTTAAAAAATGCGATTATTCCAATTCATCTGAGATAGACAAATACACTTCAATTGAAATTTTTAATATTGACAACGATGCTCTGTCATTTTTCCTGAGTCAGTTTCACATTTTATTTTTTAGGTTTTGACAAAAGCTACACGCTCTAGCTTTTTGTAACATCTTATTGTAATATCTTTGTATGCATTTATCATATAAGGAGTTTTTTCCCCTGCCAAAATGTTTCTGATTTTAAATAATATTATTAAAGAAAAATTTAGAAAACAAAATTTACCAAAATCGGAGCCGTTTCTGGGGACTTCCAGAGATGTATTAATTTTTTTTTGTTTTTTTAACTATATGCCTGTAAGACCTTGGGTCTTTTAAATGCGAGTTGCACGGCACTAGTTAAAGAGAATTGAAAGAAAGGAAAGAATTTTTGCTGGTACAAAAGATTTGAGATTAAGAGGTGGTTATCATGTCCTAAAATCCCATGGGTGGCGTCCAGACAAAGCTGGCAAGGTGGGGCTCGAACCCCATACCTCTGAGTTAGCAATCAACCACTACATCCACTATACCATTGCCACCTACATTGATTCGATGAAAATCAATACCATTGGAACATTTGAAAACAAATAACAATAAAAACATTTTTCAAGTTTTTTTTTTAATTTTTTTCAAAATTTTATACAAAGATTTAAAGTCTTGTGATTAATAAGCTTTTCTTTTAACCATTCCTGGTAAATGCCATTTTCAATACTATAGAAAATTTATAACCCATTTCTTAAACCAGAATCTTGACTCAAGCAAAAGTTATCGTGCTTACAAATTTCCAGCTACGAGGATGACACCAAATATATCGAACAGGGCCAACCCGCATTTTTATTTCACAATACTATTTAAGCAACACTATATTCGGGCCTAATTAACTACTAAAGCGGTTGACTCTCGCGCCGGAAATCTGCTCCCAGCTCTTAGACTAAACGGTGAACAGTTTGTGCTCAATATGGACTTCATAAAATGGCATCGAGACTTTGGAGGCCTATATATGAGGATTGGCCTCACGAAATTATAATTATAAATTATGAAAGAACTAAGTTAGCTCTGCTAATAATAGTGTTTTAATGGGGCAAAAATTTAAATGTGTGTTAAGAATAACCTCAAGATCTTAAAGAGAAGTCATAACAAGAAGACGTGGGTCATTTATCAAATTTTGTGTATCAGGTTTTGTGACTAAAAAAAAACCTAAAGCTAAAACTTGAAAAAGCTAGGTTTTATGTGAATAAAAATAAGCTTGAACTAGCTAGCAAATTTCAAAATAGTAAAAGCTAGTTTTTCTAGCTTAAGCTTGTGATTAAAAAAAGATTAAATAAGAATATTATAGTAAAAGCTACAAAAATGTCAAGAATTGTACACCGCTGTCAAGAATTCTTTGACTAGGTAGTTCTTACTTTCGCTTGAATATTGAGAATTCTATTATAACCGTAGATCTAAGCAAAAAAAAAAACACCTCAAGATCGAACTAAACCCCACAAAAAAAATTGTGCGGTGCAAAATGTAGGTGTATGGATTTTTGGCCAAAAAATGGCAAAATTTCCAAATACTTAAATTAAAAAAATTTATGGATCATAATATTTCCATTCTAAAAAATTAATAAAAACACTCACTATTGGTGTCAAATGAAAAATACTGTACCAATATATGTATGTGTAAAAACGCTTTTTTGGTGATCCAATTGATTTTAAAAATGTGTTAAAAAACCATTTTTGTTTTATGATATTTTTTTATAAGCAACAAATAATAATAATAAATATGAGACGGTCAGAAATTATTCGTTAAATGGAAGAAAATATGCCATTTGACGGAACTCAACAAAATGGAGAGGAGTTGGAAACGAAGTAGTTTTATGGTCATCATCTTAATAAAAATGTCAGAAAATTAACTATCGAAATTAAAAAAAAAGTGTTTCAATTTCATTTCATAACAAACTTAAAGTCAAAGAAAATCCGAAAATCCGAAAATCCGCAAATAAAGAATCAAATCGTCGCTATAATGCAGAACTAGCCTAAGTCACAAATATTAAGTTTTGCAGGAGAGCTTTTTTAATTTTTTAAATTGGTACTACTTTAATGCAAATTATTGTTTTGTACTTAACATACTGAGAAAACGATTGCTGTTTGGAAGACTGTCTGGACACTGGGATGCGAGGAATACAAAAGGTATTATGCTAGAATGAAAGTCCCGATTTTGAGAATTTTTGGACATAGGCTAGTTCTGCCCTATAGTGACGAAATTATCGCATAAAACAAATCTTAAGCTAGACCTCTCCAGCTTAAGCTACAAGAAAGAAAAGCTTAAGCTTTATTTTGTCCATAAGGACAAGAGTTTCAGAGTTTTTAATGTTATGCTCAAAGACTTTATTTTGGCATCTAACAAGTATTGCGGTCTCACATCAACTTAAACATCGATTTTTTGTGCCTTTTATTTCTTTTATTAACTGAAGTTCTTGGAAAATTATTATAATCGTTTTTTGGATTTTTTTTTTACAGTGCATAAGCATGTATAAAATGTATGACTGGATCTCACGTCTTCGATCAAATGCTCTCATACCTCAAGTTGCCTACAGAATGTTTAAGCTTTTGAAAACGTTTAGATTTATAAAATATAAAACGAAAATATAACCAAACCAACAAAGTCATGAGAAAGACAACCATGGAACAGAATGCAAAACCACGTAAGTAGCTATATATTCCAAATGTAATAATGATTTTGGGTCAAAAAGTAGCACTTCGATATCACCTTTTTTTGCGAAACTTGGCATTTGTATGATAATGTAATACCGCCTCCCAATAGGGTTTTGCGAACATTTTTTTTTATCAACTCTATTCCACCAAAAAGTTAATTTAGCACTTTTTACAGAATATACTGCTAATATTTTAAATTTACAAAAAAGTACGTATACACCACAGTGAACCGTAACTGCGTCGTAAACGTTAAAACGAAAATTAACATTGCAGCAGATACGATCTTTTGACTGCTAATATAAGTTTAACTAGATAGTAAAGTGAAAAATGGAAAACATTACAGAAATTATGGTTTTTGTTGGTGTTTGTTGTCGACAACTTTCGGAGAAACAATTTTAAATTGATTTTTTATTTATTTAATGCGTTAAAGGTTATCGTTTGTGGCGAAACAAAACCAGCTGACGGGTGTATTGGTAGACTTTATCGAATGTCATTTTCTATTTGCAACATGGAGTGATTTGAACTTTATTCATTCTTAAATAAAATAAGAATAAGTAAATATTTTTTTTCTTATTCTGAGCGATGGTAAAGATATAAATTAACTTCTTAATTGAATAAAATTTAGAGTAATATTCGGTATTTTATTTTTTTTAGTCACAACATGTTTTATTAAAAAACAAAATTACCTAAATAATATCATGATTTTGGAAGTTTGGGGGCTTGAGCCCCCTGAGCCCTCTCCCCCCCTCAATACGCCACTGCATATCACATCTTTGAACTCTATTCAATTTTATTCGAAAATGGCTCTAATGAACTATAGGTGCCTTATATTATTCAGTGATCCTAATTACCTGCCCAAAAGCAGGTACAAAACTTTTTCGTGAATTTTTAACAGTATAGGGCTGAATGTGTTGCTGTTTTTGTCGAAAATTGACATATATTTTGGGTATATTCTTGTGTAACTCGTTCAGCGAATTATATTAAAAATACGACAGTAAATATTCTTTATCATCTTTAAGAATATCGTGTTTTCAAATATTCAAAAAAGAAGCTTTGGATAATATCATAAAAAAAAATATTTTTTGTATATGTGGCACTGTGGCAGTCCATTTTTCGCAAACATTCGATTTTGGCAGTCTTATAGTGTGTACCTTATTACATATGACTTACAAAACTTGAACAAAATCATTATAGTTAAGCTTTAATCCACACATAACAACATAAATTCATTTATTCGGGTAAAAACTCTTCAGTCCACAAATGTCCACCAAAAAAGTATCAATAGAAAAAAAGAACAAAAAAGGGTTCGCCCTTATATCTTTTTCAAAACTTTTGTGTGAAAGTTTTAATATTAAAACTTAATTTACACATAACGAAAAAAAATTGAGCTGAGCTGTACTGCCTTTATGCCTCAGAAATGCAGTACTCCTTTTTGAATTACTCCTTTTTCGTACGGCTTGGAACATTGCCTCACCTGCTGTACATCCTTTTGCGGTACTGTACTTTGATAGAAAGCAGTACTGCATTTGGATGAAAAGCAGTAGGTACTCCACATTCTTCAAATCAGGCTAATTTATTGATCGATAACCTAAATCTATAGATGTGTTACTCATTTTTTTATTTTAACAAAAGCTAATTCAAGAATTAAAACTGTAGATAAATTGTTTCGAAAATTAAATATTTTCGAAATACAAATAAACATAAAAAGCTTCGTTTAACAGACGATACTAGTTGTTTGCTGCAAAATATTGCTAGGAAATAAGCAGGTATAAATGTGTTGCTGCGAACAGCAACTACCTAAGTGTTTTGACTCTTAAATTTAGAGGCAATATTTATTTGAAGCAAATTTATCGCTCGTTTGTATGTAGCTTAAGAAGCCTTAAATGTTTGTGTATTTTATAAATCATACATATTTACAGAACAAAATTTACCAAAAATAAATAAAAGAAAATAGAATACGCCACTCTGTAATGCGAAATACCCCTCATAACCAAGTGCAAATTTTATAAGTTTTAACTTACTTCCAATTTCGATAAATTTCTTGATGATGCTTACCTTCATAAAAATCAGTTCTGCTATTATAATCCTTGGCACAATGAATCCCTTTTTCTTTATCGTTCTCTTCAATTTCATATTTCAAAACATCCGGAGTCTTTTGTTGGTTATGCGACGGTGGCACTATGAGTGATGCAATTTTTTCACCTTTCCTAACAAACATTCCAATACTTCCGTCGGCATTGTCATCCTTTTCCGAAGTACTGCGTTTTCCACACCCCCCATAACCCATAGCTCTCATTCGAACTGGAATTTCAACTGTAGCCCTTCCAACTTCTTTTTCTAAATTTGAAACTCGAATCAAATTAAGTGCTGAACTTTTTCCGGAATTCATTGTTGATGTCGAAGAAGATAAGGTCGTTGTTGTCGCGGGCTCAACAGATCCTACATTAGCATCGAACTTAAAAATATCCTTAAATCTGAGACGATTACTGTCGGACGTACAATTTCTACCCAATTCCTGAAAAGTCTTCTTTGGTGAAGTATCAGAAATTAACCAATTTTTTGTTTGAAATCGTTGTTGTTGACGCGGTGGTTTTTCTACAACACTTTCACTCAATTTCACCAATGACAAAGGACGATTTTCACTTATGTTATTATTATCCTTATTTTCAGTCCCAGACAAATCGGTTATGTCAATATCAACCGACTCATCATCGTCATTAGTCTCTAAATTGCCATTCATTGACATGGTATCTTCGACATCCAGTTTGCCAGATGTAACTCGCGTTGCTGACATTGCACTCAAAAGGTCTTGAACTCGAGAATTTGTATTGTTATTGTATTCAAAAGATTTCGTCACAAACTGCGCTAATTGTTCCATATTTAATAAAATTTTTAATTTTCTTTCAAACACGAAAAAGGGAAATTTAAAGTTGCACAAAAAAATCACAATGATATCCAATAACCGTTATGTTTATTGAAATGGCCCGTCGGCAATTTACATCTGTGTTACAATAACGACCCGACACAAATGATACTGTTTTATGATTTCGAAAATGGTTGGAGCTCTCTTTTACTGTGTTAGGTATAATCTGGCAGACAAAACAACCCTATTACCTCCAAATTGCAGCATAGCATCCCCCAAGATGAAAATTCATATACACACAGAGGCTAGACGAAGGCCATAATCGAAATGGGTGCGCATAACTATCCTTGAATGTGCCATTTCAAATCCTACCGTCTCTGTTCATCTTCTGGGGCACACCTGAGAGAGAAGGCATATTACAGCGATTCGATTTAAGCAATTTATTGGGGAAGCTACCTTGTTTACTGTGTACAATAGTTTTGGTGTTTTAGACAAACAAAGACCAATTTAAATACTCAATAATAACAACTAATATTTCTTTAAATTTACCTTAAACCAATAAAATTCGTCCTTCCCTAGTCTTCCCTCAACCCACCATTGTAATTACAAAACAACAAAAAAAAAATTAAATTCCCATTAAATTTCCCCCACCTCCATGAGCACTATTGTCGTTTCACCGTAATTTGTTTGTAATTTCAATAATAATTTTCCTAATCGCAGCAATAACAACACGGTGGTGGTTTGAGGAAGGAGAGTAGCGCATGATTTTCCAATTGGATGTGTAGAACATCCCCTAAAAATGTCGTCCTTTTCCATCCCTTATCCTTTTGTCTTTTGTTGTCTTTCGCACTTTTAAACAGTACTCAATGGGGTTTGGGGTGAAGTTTCTACCTCACTCAAATATTATTGGTTATGGTATTTTTGTGTAAGTGAGAAAAAGGTATTTTATAACAAAAGAGGGTGGAGTTTGAATATTGAAGGGATATATTTTCTGTTTTTATTTTTTTTGTTCCTTGATGGTTTTCATGTTTAATATGTATATTAAAGGTATCATGGATACCTAAGTAGGTCGACACACAGAGAGATGTGTGTGGTGGGCTGTTTTTCTTTTTTAAGGCGCGGTAATGGATGTAAATCAAAAGTGTGTTCTTTTTGTGTGATTACCATGTTTTTCTGTGGGAATTTATGTAAATGGTGTGAAATAATGTGAGGTGTTTAGTTAAATTGTTATTAATTTTTTTCTGGTTTTTTTGTAATATATGTTGGTAATATATAGGATTTGTTTGGTTTTTTGTTTGTTTTATGGTTATGCCAACCGGTTTGAAATTGAGCTGATAAATGATATTGATGTCAGGCTATTTGCTTTTGTAATAAAATTGTGGCTAGGTACAAGTATATGTAGATGTTTGTTAGTTCTCAATCTATTTTTATAATAATGAAAGCTTGTTTTAATAAAAATATATTTGGATCAACAGTTAAGACTTTTTTGTTAAAATAACTTAGGGCGGGTAGGCAACTATGCATACCTACCTATCTAAACTTTCTTGAAATCTATTATTGGCAATAACGGCACTCAACACAACTAGCTCTATCTCTGATAATAAACTTGAATATGTAGATGATTCTTTTTATAAAACTGCAAAATCAGTACTGGTTCAAGAATTAGAAAAAAAAATGGAGGAAATGAAACAACCGCAACAACAGATAGATTGTCTCATTGTAGAAATGTAGATGGCTTCTTCTTCTTGCATACTTTTACAGACGAGGCAAAAATGAGATCTTAACCTTATCAAAAAGCATTTGCTTACTTGGGATGTGAAGATTATGATATTGAAGAATTATTATCTCTCACCATGGAATCTTTCATCTGCCATATGTATGAATTTAAGAATCTAGCTAATGTCAACAGTGCTAGGATGGAAAAATACGTCTCAGCCCTCAGTACGTAATAACGACGTCTGCAATTTATCACTTTGCCGATCAGAGCTACAACAACATTTATTACGAACAAATTACATCGCATGTTATTGGAGTATGCACACAATCGTATTGTTGCGAAGATGTTACTACTAAACCCCGGATAGAAAACTGTGAATGGAAAATTAAAGCCGACTTGATTCGTTAGAAACCAACAAAAATCTAAATCGGTCATAAGTGTAGGTCACGTCCAAATCGTCAGCAATGAAAATAGAACACTGCTTTCAGTTCATTTAACGTACCCTTAAAATGTCTGACACGCTCGAATAACTTTTTTGTTTGTTTAATTTTTACCACCCCCTTCTTAGCAACCCCCCCCCCCTCCCCCGACTATCTTATCGTCAGATTATATATATCGGTTATCAGAAAGACAAAGCGTCCATACTCTAGTAATATCTGACAAGCTCGTGTATTTCCATTTGATTGTTTTTGGTGACGTGAAATAACGGCCTACGGAATAAGGCCTTGGGGCTTTATTTTATTCTCAACTATAAAATAAGGCTCGCGGGGCTTTATTTCGTTTTCCATTCGGATTTGAAATTTTCATACAAATATTACCTAGACTAGACAATTAGACATGCAATTAATTCGTAAGCGATGGTTTTAATTACATTTTTATTTAATTTTTGGTACCAAAAAGTGTCCATGGGACATAAGTTCATGGGACATAATGGAATTTTGTCCTACAATAGTGGGACATAATACCATTATTCAACTAGGTATGCACTTATGTCTCACCTGGTTGGGACATATAAGTCCATTAAAAAAAATTATGGTGATGTGTCGCACCTATTTTTTTTCATTTTCAGTGCCCCACCTATGATCGTGAAAACAGTGGGGTATGTTTGGGGGAGCATCCTGCCTCCCTCCTTGGGGTCACTATAGGATTTGGGTTTTAGGTGTGAGATTGGGTACATGCAAAGTTTCTTTAAAGCCAGAGTCCTTAAATGCAAAGGAAACTTTGCATACACCCAACCTCGCACCTACCCCGAATCCCATAGTTACCCCAAGAAGGGGGGTTGCTGGGGTTAAAGAGGTGGCCTTATTTCTAAAATGCATTGGAAATAAGACCCGTCGGACGTCATTTCAATTTTCTCATTAAAATAAACTTATATAACCTTTTTTTCGTTTTAGAACCTAATCTTCACAATCCAATAGGTCCCGCGATTACGCTCGAGTAACTGCAAATTTAGCATCCCGGGTTCCCCTACTACAAAATTGTGTGTCAAGGTTTCACTTTATACTAATTTTACGGGTATTTAATGGGTGAACATACTTTTTAAAAGGCTACCTCAAACTTAAAGTAAATTTTCGATAACGAACTCTCTTTTTCTGTCAATTTTAAAAGAATTGGTAAGGAATAAAACTCTTGTTTCGATCCGAAATTAACTTAACTTTTTTCGTTGTTTTTTTAAATCTTTTGGAATATCTGCTGATAGTACCAAATAAACTGGTGCGTCTAGTCAAATAAACCAAAAATATTGCAGATTTGTTGCATTTTTTAGGAAAAAATCAGAACAACTACCGTTATGTGGGTTTCACCGCTCTTAAAATATGTTTGTTTTATTCAGTGTTAATTTTCCTTCTCACTAAGTAAGTTTTGTTTTTCATATATTCATCTACTAGTACAAAAAAATCAAGATTAAAAAAATAAATTGTAGTGCGTCTAACTAAGTAAACCGCACTGTATGTTAGTCAAAAAAAACCATCTATGGCTAATTACATATGCCATGTTATAGCTAAAAGACCTGAAAAAATCGAGTGTAGAATCAATATCACTGTCTTTTGTTACTCGTTCCACAACGTTCCTTTTCCCTTAAAAAAAAAACACCCTTTCAACCAAAATATTTCGATGCACTCTTTTGGTTCTTCGTTCTCATTCTAAATGAATCATCCATCCCAAATTTTATTGCTGTAATACTAATGGAATAGGGTTTTCCGAAAAAATACCTGTGTTGCACTGAAAATATGAATTAACTTTATGTATTTGACTATTATATCCACTAAGAGTAGCCGTATTAATAAGGGCTTGATCCCAGTAGGTTCATGGTACAGCATTAAAACAAGCCTATTTTGACATTTAAATGATTACCAAAGGACCACTATAGTTCAATATATATAGCAAAACTTAAAATTGCAATATTGATGCAGTTTTTTCAAGATAGTGGCTAAACCTCAAATGGAATTCGTTAGGACTTTTGGGATATAAGTAAGGGCATTGCTCCCAACAATTTCCACCAGTAAAAATGCTGTTAAGTATTTTGTGAGAATAAAAACTTTAATACCTTGGTCTAGTGAAAAACATTCAGAATCGCTCTTTGATATACTTTTCTCTTATGAATTTTTTAATTGCTATATTTTGAAAACCTGTATCTTTGGAAACTATTAAATCTACAAAAGTAGTATCAGGCACAAATTAAGGAAAATTTTGTAAAGGTGAAACCGTAGAACATAGTTTTAAAAAATAACCTAGACCTTCATAGCTAAAAGTGCCAATTACTGAAAACAACGCAAAAGATCGCGGTTGTTTTTGCATTTTTAACAATGTTGCGTTCAGCGTGTGAGGTTGAAAAATTAGAAATAACATCGGCTTAACATCATAAACAACTCAGCAAGAAATCAAAAGCACCGGATTTGGTGCTAGCCATTCTTCCAACGAAACGACAAGGTTACTGGACTATCATTGTTCTTTTTCTTATTTCTTTATTTCTCCAAACAAAATAAGTTTATTTTTTAAACCTACAGCGTATGTGTGCTTGAATTTAGTTGTTATCAGTTTTCAATAAGATTTCGTTATAAGATTGCAATAGAAATAATTTTTTTGCACTCAATAAATAAAAAAATAAATAAATAATAAATCAAAAAATAAAAAAAAATCACTGAATGCCGAAACCCGGGATTGAACCGGGGACATTTAGATCTTCAGTCTAACGCTCTCCCAACTGAGCTATTTCGGCAGATGGGACTTCAATGTCAAGTTGGGGCACCGATGCTTTTGGAGCTGCAGGTCATTTCAAATAGACTTGTACATTGCAAAATTTTGTGTTACCATTTAATTTATAGATCCAAATAAATACATAAAAGTAGTATTACCCGATTTTTATTTACACAGAAATTTGTGTATATACCGCTTGTTTTAAATAGCTTTACTTACTTGTAAGTTGTTACTGAAAAACTAACAAAATAGAAGAATATTGAACTACTTCCAACTATCGTCTCAAACTGAAACTTTGTAGGTACATAATGTACGAGTGCATAGTTCGGGTGAGGGTGACAACATAATATTTTGACTACGCGAACTCAGGGGAGGGGCATTTAGGTGTCAAAACACCCCAATTTAATTTTAGTCTACTTCTAATTATCCTATCTAACTGAAACTTTGTACACATGCATACATAATATGTAGTTCGGATGACAATACAATATTTTGGTAGAACGGACCCAGGAAATGAGCATTGGAGGGTCGAAACACCTCAAATCAATTTCAGCCTATTTGTAATTATCCTTATTAGAACTGAAACTATGAACTTAAATATGTAGTTCTGATGATGACACAATATTTTGATGACGCATAATATGTAATTCGGATGACAATACAATATTTTGATAGAACGGACGCAGGAAAGGGGCATTGGAGGGTCAAAGCACCTCAAATCAATTTCAGCCTATTTGTAATTATCCTTTAGAATTGAAACTATGTACTTATATATGTAGTTCTGCTGATTACACAATATTTTGATGACGCGTACCCTAGGGAAGGGAATTGGGGGCTTAAATACCCCAAATATGTTTAACACTACTTTTAATTATCCTTTCGAAATGAAACATTGAACATAGGTAAGTACATGTAGTAGCATTACAACAACATACGGTGGCGACGCGGACCTAGAGAAGGGGTATTGGGGGGTCAAAACACCCGAAATTAATGTAAGCCCATTTCTAATAGTGTATTGTATAAAAATGAAACTATTTGAAAGAGTCTTACGCTAATATTTTACTTGTTGCACCAAAAATATATTCGTCCTTGCATAAATATTACAATAACATTTCTTAACGTGGTCCTGATAATATAGAGTTAGTATTGGTTTCATTTGATCCAACATAAAGAAATACCTTCGTGCCTCATATGGCTAAGATTTGTCTTCAGCTTGATAAACCTCCGCATCTCCTCTACTCTCCGTCTTTAAATAAAATTAAACAAAAAACAATAGAGGGATTATGAAAAACTTATAAAACTTTTTTAGAGGGTGACGTTGATACCATTTGTCGACCTTTAAACCAAAAAATAAATAACATATTATGTAGATTCATACCTACATACATACATAACAGTTGTCTTTTCATTATAAAACCATATAAATAATGGCAGAGCAATCATATTGGCAAAAATTTTAAATTATTTGCATATACAAGTGCTCGCACACTAACGTATCTAGTTATCTACATATATCAAAAGCAACATTAAGCTTTTCTAACTCTTGAGTCATAACTCAAAAATGCGTAATTACTTCATTGTACGACACGGTACATTAAGCAATTTAATTCCATTTAGGGTGCCAAAAATTGTTCATCTCTCCTTGGTCCTAAGTCACAGCATGATGAAGATGATAAAGAATCTCTGAATTTTAATGAAGTCAAATAAATTCTTTATTTTTTTTTTATTTTATTTTCTAAATCAATCAAATCAACCTTTCGAAATGAAGCGTTTCGTTGTTTTTCTAAATTTTGTGCCTTAACACCCGCATAATTTTGATTTCAATTTATTCTCGAAAAAGAAATTGTAAATTCAAGAAAAAAAAAAACTTAATTTGATTGCAAGCTCAATTAAGAATTAAATGTTTACTTTGGGGAATTGTATCTCAATTCTAATTAATTGCAATAAAGTTTTCATCCGACGACGACTTCAATGGAGTTTCGGAGTAAGGGAATGTTTTTTTAGAAGAGGCAGAACTATAAAAGGGTTTTCCAGAAATGTTCCTCTTAAACTGTGTAATCTCGAGGAAATGAAAATATGCAAATAGCTTTCAACCAAAGGCAGACATTTTCGAATGTAAATTACTCAAATAACAGAGAATGTGGATTAGAGAACATAAGTTTTTGGAATTTATTGATTGGGTAGGTAAGGGGTTTTGTTTTTTTTTTTTTTTCTTCATTAAAAATCAAAGAAATATTTGTTTCCATTCAAAATGTATTTTTTTATTTTTTTTTTTTTCTTCTGTATCAGTGACGTGCGGTATTTCACGTTTTTGTTTTGTTTAAACTTAAAAATATTATACTTTCTTATAGTATCTTACAATTATTTTATTTTCACCATCGAATAGATTATTTTTGTATCAATATAGTTGCTGTATAATGCTTTTTTCTTATTTTAAATATAAATCACCGTAATTTTTAGCATTTTTTTACATTTTGCATATTCGGGAAGTCGACAGGCTGTTTTTTCGGCCCGAGCGGGGTATCTGTTGGATCGGAAAATTTTTGTCCTTGGGAGAATATCTCGAAGCAAAAATTCTCTGTTTCGTATGAAATCGGAGAATTTTCCACTCCTCGCTATAGACAAACATTAAGATGTCAAAAAAGGAAGTTCTTTAGGTATTCATTGTTAAAAGCATAGTTTTTTTCTTAAAATGTTTTTGTCAAAATATTTTTGAGCAAATAGTATATATATGTGTTATATCCAAGCACACTTGTGCGCCCCCACAAAAATCAAATAAACAATAATCCAATGATAAAACGATCATCAGCATTTTTGCCTTCTGCAACTTGTGTGGTATCATTGCATCATTTCATGAAACGCAGATATGCTGCGCTAGCATTAAGTTAAAGATACGCAGATATGCTGCGTTAGCATTAAATACATATAAAAGAGATCTCCACATCTCATTCGAGTTCAGTTCTTTCAGTTTGTAAGCTTCGTATAGACAAAGATTTCCCCCCACCAGCGGTAAGGGATCTGAGTCTCCTAATAAAAAATAGCAATTAAATAAAATAAAAAACGGATATTTTTATTTCAAAAGTTGCCCTATTCTCATGAAGAGAATAGGATGGAATATTTTTTTGAAACAAGTTGAGAACTCAAATATAAATGGCGCAGTCGGTAGGATTGACAAAAAGCAAATAGAACGAAAATCTATTAACGTAAAAGAGTCAATCCGTAATACGAACACAAAACGCGAAAACCTGCAACCGCGTTAGAGACATTGAAAGTGTTTTATTTGATGAACGCAGATCATCAATATAAATAAAATCAAATTCAGTGCTGAAAAAACATTAAGTGAAAAGGTGTAAATTTTTCGAAATGAAATCGGGAAAGTTCACTTGGACTTAATCAATGTAATTTTTCGAATGCAAATCGACTAATTATTAAAAGAAATTGTTTAGTAACCAATACCAGTGCATATGGTTAATGTTACGAAATCCGTAGAGGAAAAATAATTTCAAAAGTGGAAGTGAAATTAAAGGTGGATACTAAATTAAAAAAGTGATGAAATAAAAAAGTAAAAAGGAAAAGAAAAACACAAAGCAGAAAAATAAAATAATAAAATAAAAAAAAAAAAAAAAAAAAAATAAAGAAACAGTAAAGTGAATCAGCAAGTGAAGAAATATATTAAAAATAAAAAAAAAAAATTACATAGAAAAAAAAAAATTGTTTCATATTATATGTGGAAAAAATCTACTTGAACGTGTTTTGAATAGAAGGAAAGAAGTGGCCAAGCGAGAGCCCCAACGAGATCGAAATTAATGAAGAAACTGAAGACAACCCTAAGAACATTAAAAGGAAATAAAACAACTCAACAAGTGAGGTATCAACCCTATAATACAAAACCGGAAGAGGATACAGACACAGAAGACTTCATGGATCCACCAGTTGAACAAAATCCAGCGGCGCAAGCAGCCGTAGAAGGTAATATTAATCAAGGCAATAATTTAGATATAAATTTGAATATGAATAATAATTTTGTACCAAGAGTCTTAGAACTCAATCCTCTAAAGTATATTGAAAAGCTTTCTACTTTTGATGGTAGAACGGAAGACCTTCCCATTTTCATTAGTAATGTCGACGACATTATCCCTACCTTGCTCACTTATAATGAACAAGGCCAAAAAATGTGTATCAACATTTTAAAAAGTAAATTTATAGGAAGAGCCAGACAGGCAATAGATATTCATACCCATCTTACGAGATGGACTGATATCAAAAATATGCTTTTGCACAATTTCGGTGGTTTCAAGAATAGCTACCAGTTATATGAAGACTTAAGGGCTTCTCAATATAGAGGCGACCCCTTCAAATTTTATAACTATATACAACGTACTCTCTCGTTATTAAACCAAAAATGCCTACAAGAAGGTAACCAGTTAGACATCCCAAGAAATAACAATACTGCTTTAAAGATTTTTAAGGAAAAATTACCTGTTCATATGAGAACTATTCTGTACTCTTTAAGACCCACAAGCATGGAGTCAGCACTCCATGAACTTTCACAAGCCGGTTTTATAACTCGCACTCCTGACTTAAATATGATAAAAACAAATGATAATAAAACTGAAAATAGACCCAAAAACAACAATCTGAAACAAAACCAAAATAATAATAATAACCCATTTAGAAACAATAATAATTACAATAAAAATAATAACAATAATAATTGGCAACCAAAAACTTACATGCCAAACAATCAAAACAATTACAACAGACAAAATAATAATAATTATAATCGTAATAATTTTAACGGAAATCATAATAATAATAATTATAGACAGTATCCTCAAAGATTTGAACCAATGGATATAGATCCAAGTTCATCCCAAGTTAGACGAGCACCTAAAACTAATTATATAAATAAAAATAAGGAACATACGGAAGCAAATTTTCGGCATTCAGCCTCGGATACTCACTTCCCTATATTAAATTAGAAAAAGGGAATATAACTTTAAGACTCCTTATTGACACTGGAGCAACTAATAGTCTTTTGCGTGAACAAGATTCACCAAAGGAATACACAAAATGGCGTAGTCAGCCAATGAAAATACGAACAGCAGGAAATTCTATAATAGTTGAAAAAGATGTAGTAATACCAAAAAATAAATTTGCGCTATCAGTAAGAACTGATTGTGAATTCCAAGTGCATACCTTCAATGAAGAGTATAATGGAATAATTGGAAACAATATTTTGATTCCAAATGATGGAGAAATCAACTTCAAAAGTAAAACATTAAAACTGAATGGCGAAATCATACCTTTATTCTTCAGCGAAAATGAGGAAAAAGAATATGAAAAGACAATCAATTATTTTAATGAAATTATACCTGAAGACTCCATAGTAAATAATGTTATAAATAAAGATCTGCGAACAGATCATCTAAATAAAGAAGAAAAATATATATTAAATGAATTAATAAAAGAATGCAACGGAGCATTCTATAAAAAAGGTGATGATTTGTCTTTTACGAATCATGTAAAACACAATATACCTACCGAAGATAATTCTCCTATTTATACGAGAATATACAGATATCCTGAAATCCACAAAAAGGAAGTGGATAGGCAAATAGAAGAAATGCTTGGACAAGGTATCATACGTCCAAGCACATCCCCATACAACGCTCCGATATGGGTAGTACCGAAAAAGGATGATCACGCTGGCAATAAAGAGTGGCGTATAGTAATTGACTATAGAAAACTAAATACCAAAACCAAGGAAGACAAATATCCGATTCCCAACATGGATTCAATACTAGATAAACTGGGACATGCAGTGTATTTTTCTACACTGGATTTAACAAAAGGGTTCTATCAAATAGAAGTGGAACCAAAAGATAGAGAAAAAACAGCATTTAGTACTCTATCAGGACACTATGAGTTCTTACGGATGCCATTCGGATTAAAGAATGCACCCGCGACTTTTCAGAGACTTATGAATGAAGTCTTGAAAGACTACATAGGAAAAATATGCTATGTTTACTTAGACGATATCATAATATTTTCCTCCAGCCTACAAGAACATATGGATTCACTCCATAAAATTTTAAATACACTTAAGAATGCAAATCTTAAAGTATCATTTAATAAATCTGAATTTCTACGTAAAGAAACAGAATTCTTAGGGCATGTAGTGACTCCAAATGGTGTTAAGCCAAATCCCAAAAAAATTGAGACAGTAAAAAATTTCCCTATTCCAAAGACAGTGAAAGAAATTCAATCCTTCTTAGGACTAACAGGATATTACCGTAAGTTTATTTCTGACTATGCGGCTATTATAAAACCAATGACGTTATGCCTTAAAAAGGATAGCAAAATAAATATAGAAGATGAAAGCTATAGAGAATCATTTAATAAACTAAAAACTTTATTGACAAATGACCTAATAAATAGGCATCCAGATTTTTCAAAAGAATTTACCCTAACTACTGACGCAAGTAACTTTGCTATTGGAGCCGTGTTAAGTCAAACACATGGACCTCTCTCATTTGCTTCACGCACATTAAATAAACATGAGTGCAATTATAGCACCATAGAAAAAGAATTACTAGCTATAGTTTGGGCTACAGCTCAATTTAGACATTACCTTTACGGTAGAAAATTTATTATAAAAACTGACCATCGACCTTTAGTTTGGCTTTCAACTTTGAAAGAACCAAATTCTAAACTCCAAAGATGGAAAATAAAACTAGAAGAATATGACTTCGAGGTACAATATATTCAGGGAAAAGAAAATAAAGTGGCAGACGCATTGTCACGTATAAAAATAAAAAATAAAATAAATATGATGAATAACAATGATAAGAATGAAGATGATGAACATACTCAACATAGTGCTGAATCGGATGATACAAACCTTATTCCTATTAGTGAAAAGCCGATTAACTTTTATAATCGACAAATAATTCTTGAAATCAGTGAAAATGATTGTCAACAAATTATATACCCATATGTTGGAAAAAGAAGAGTAACATTCACACGCAAAGAGTTTAAAGACGAAGATTTCTTTAACATAATAAAAGAAGTAGATACTACAATACTTAATAGTATATATTATATACCAAATCTTAAAACTTTGATAAATAAACAAATAAATAATTGTCATCTATGTATGACGAAAATCGAAAGGAATCCGATTAAATTACCATACGAGAAAACAGAAACTCCAAAGAATCCAAATGAACATTACCACATAGATATATGGTTCTTAAACCACAAGAAGAAATATCTTTCATGTATCGATAAGTTTAGTAAATATGCTGCTATCGAACCAATAAAACATAAAACATATACAGACGTTTTAAATGCGTTAATGAAAATTTTTACCTATATGAAAAAACCAAAACAAATAACTCTAGATAACGAAAATGCCTTCGTATCTGAAACATTAAAGAATTTCTTAGAAAATAATGAAATAAATATACATTATTGTACAGCAAACCGCCATACAGGTAATTCAGATATAGAACGCCTACATAGTACACTTAATGAGCACATTCGAATTTTAACTCAAATACGAGAATCAGGTGAAGAAATTGAACCAATCGAACATACAACAAATGCCATACTCACATATAATAATGTTATTCATTTAACAACAAAAGAAAAACCTATTGACGTACATTTCAATAAAATAGATAACGAAATAATCTTTAAACGAATTGAAGAAAATAAAATTAAAGTTTTAAATAAATTAAACATAAACAGAAAGGATGTTAGTATAGACGAAAAATATGCAAAGGTAACAGAACAAGAGAAAATAAAAAACAAAATAGCTCCGAAACATAAAAAGGTAAAGGTAATTAATAAATCAAATAAAAAATACACGTTACAAGAAGGAAACAGATTTAAGAAAATTCCTAATCGTATTCTTCACAAAGATCAATTTAGGAAAAAGAAAAAATATCAACAATTAAAATCATCCCATTCCAGATCCAATAAAGATATCGCATCAAATATCGCAACAAATGGCGATAGTGCAGAAAATAATGATAATCCTGATGATTATAACAACCCTCAACCAAGTACAAGCGGAGTTAGAAGTACTTGATTTAAATAAAGGTAACGGTTTCACTATAATTCAATTAGATGAATACCCATTAATAGAAAGTTATAATACAATTCTTCATATAATTAATCTAACTGAGTATGAAAAGAACATAGAAATTATGGAAAGAAATGTTAAAAGAATTCCTGAAGAAAACGATAGTTTTATTAGGAAAATGGCAAAAATACGTAAAGAATTTGAAGTCCTTTTACCCCATCCAAAAACAAATAGGCAAAAAAGAGGTCTAATAAATATTATAGGAACAGGTATGAAACTAGTATACGGAACCATGGACGACAACGATCGCCAAGATATAGAAGAACATTTAAAAATAATAGAAACAAACAATCATAATGAAATTGAAAATCTAAACAAACAAATAATAATAAATGAAAAATTTAATAAGCAAATAAAAATACTTACAGATACACTAAATAATGAAACCAATAAGATAATTAAAAGAATTAACACATTCACAGAAAGTTACGACTATGTAAGAGATATAGCTAAAATACAATACGAGATAAAATTGAGAGAAAACCTAGATTATTTGCATGAGGATATAGAAAAAATTAAGGAAATAATTATGACTTCTAGATTAGGAGTACTTAGCAGAGACATTTTAACTGTAGAAGAAATAAATGATTACGGCATTAACATAAACAACTTAGAAGAATTAATTCTTAGCTTAGCCCTTTATAAAACCAATATTATATTCATAATCAAAGTACCAAATTTCACAAATGATACATACAAAAAGATATATGTCCAACCTATTCCAAATAAAGAAAACTATACACAATTAAAAATAAACACAAAATTGTATTTAACTAATGATAAAATTATATACCACAATACTAAATATGTAAAAAATCTAACCAAGGTAAATGATAATTGTTTCGAAAATATATATCTTGAAAAGTCAATGAACTGTAAACTTATAAAAAATGTAAAAGAAGAAATTATAGAAATCGGAAACAATAATCTTATATTAATTAATGTAGAACTACAAGAACTGAATCAAAATTGTAACAATCAAAAGATTGTAATTAAAGGTAACTACCTTATAAAATTTGAGAAATGTAAAATTAAAATAAATAACAAAGTATATGAAAGAAAAAACTATAAACATGAAATAATAATTCCTAATACAATATTAGATATTAATTATACAAAAATAGAAGAACTCACTTTTGAGGAATTACAATACCAACATATAAATAATTTGGAAGAAATCAAAGAACTTAAATATAATCATAAAAAATCAAGTTATACTATGTATTTGATGATAGTAACAATTCTAATAATTGCAATAATTTATGTGTATCTAAAAATTAAAAATAGAAAAAGGAAGATAATAAACAATGTAAATCTTCCAACGGTAACTTTGCTACCCTTAGAAGAATCTAAAGAGGGGGGTGTTATATCCAAGCACACTTGTGCGCCCCCACAAAAATCAAATAAACAATAATCCAATGATAAAACGATCATCAGCATTTTTGCCTTCTGCAACTTGTGTGGTATCATTGCATCATTTCATGAAACGCAGATATGCTGCGCTAGCATTAAGTTAAAGATACGCAGATATGCTGCGTTAGCATTAAATACATATAAAAGAGATCTCCACATCTCATTCGAGTTCAGTTCTTTCAGTTTGTAAGCTTCGTATAGACAAAGATTTCCCCCCACCAGCGGTAAGGGATCTGAGTCTCCTAATAAAAAATAGCAATTAAATAAAATAAAAAACGGATATTTTTATTTCAAAAGTTGCCCTATTCTCATGAAGAGAATAGGATGGAATATTTTTTTGAAACAAGTTGAGAACTCAAATATAAATTATGTTTATATTTCTATAATAGTACAAAAATTATATTAAGAACTTATCTTTAAATTATTTTAACAATTTCTGAAAAACTTGCCTTTTATTTCATAAAATCGAGGCTATGACCTCAAAAAAAAAAAATAGTTCACAATTTGAAAATGTGGGGCTATTTGGTATACAAGTTTTACCGAAAATGTTACTATACTTCAAAAAAAAAAAAAAATGAATCAAAAGTACAATTTTTCAGAAAATCCATTTACGTAGGATAACCACTTGATATTTATAAATAACCTTCGCAACCAACTCACTGATAAGAAACGCCAAACCAACAACAGACGTTCCGTAAAATGCGTTTTTTAGCATTTTTACACTTTGGGGTAGCTGTAACCACTTAAAACTAAGCTCACTAATTACAAAAGTACCCATGACAGAACTTTTTAACGGGACCAGACCCCTTAATAACGGTCCTAAAAGTGCACTTTTCCTTAGACTTTTGGAGTAACCACTTATATGCGGGTAAGGATATATTTAAAATTGGAGAATCGAAGGCGTCAGGGTGCGACTAATTTCAAGAGTGGTATTTACGATATTAGTTTTTATTGGGGGCTATGGTGAATAAAAAGTATACGGGAAATGTTTCCCTAGCAGAAAAATGTATTACTATTCGCTATGTAAAAAACCTCGCGGGACAAAATACAACCTTTATGAACAGTTTAGCTTGAAGGAAGATCGATAAGACTGCAAGGCAAGCAATTCAAAATATTGATGGAATCGAATTGAAATAAGGATTTTTTGATGCTTCACTTCCGTTTCAACAAGTGCTTCATTAATCCATGAAAGCACCCGGATGATTTCATTTTGTACACTGATATGCCGGAAACCATTCGAATCCACATTTGGGGTCCAATATCCCAAAACACAGTTTTTTTTCAAACACGATCATGACTCAGAAGTCCCCAGACGGCTTGTTGGAAACTTCTCAAAAGATGAAAATCTTCATGTTTTGGGATGGCCAATGCAATATTGTGACCTGCATCGTGTTGAAAATGAATGGGAACTTGTATAACAGTAGATTAGCAAACAAAAACTTTCATATTACTAAGCTGATTGAACAAATAGTGACAGAATGGGACCAAATTTGTACTAATTAATTCGGGTCTTTGAATGGCTCAAAGGTTAATCGGTTAAGTGACGTTATTGCTAACAAATGGTTTCTAACTAAACATTAACATGTTTAAATACAATATTTTGTTCAAAATAATGAAAATATCTGTTAATTTTTGAAGTTTGTGTTTGCATTTTATTTTGCACGTTCGAACTTACCTTTTGCATTAATTTTAATTTTATTATATTTTGGAGTAAGATAATGTCAAATAAAAATCTATATAAAACTATTATAAAGTTTCATAAATGTGACTTGAAGATTTAGAAAATCAAAAACGATTTATCAAAAACAGTGACAATCAACTATCACCCTACCCGATTCCACCCCAGGTTTTGTTTCAGTTTTATATTCGGTCGGAAATCAGAACAGCCATGATTGTTTTCATAAAATTGATATATTGCCAGGTAGATACATCTAACGCTTGAAGTTAATAATTGATTCATTGCAGCTACAAACAGAATTATTGTACCCACTTTCTTCTGATTCTACTTGAAAGACCGTCACAGGGTGACCGTTTTTTCTGGACTAAGAGATGACTATTAGAAGAAGGTAGAAGAACCACGTGTCTTCCTGCCCAATTTTAAAATTCAGAGGTCCTTCTTAATTTGAGAACAATTTCATATTTTAAAAAGTGAATAAAACACTTAATTGATTCTACTTACCGTTATCATTGCTACAATTTATTCATTCTTTTGTTTCATTTATCATGACAGCAGTAGCTTTTCCAGTCAAAGTTTCTTCAAAATGCTCACACCGTTGCATTGCTTTATTTGATAAATACTACACATGCTGATTGCATTCTTCCAATCTAATTTCAATTTTTTGATTTCGCGAGTATCCAGTGATCCAAAGATCCATGTCGACTGAATCAATGATCCCCATAAGACCCATTAAAATGCATAAACTTTCGATCGAAATAAAAAAGAGGAAATTTCGGATGTTTTTACAATCGTCATCAAAAGATCTGCAATCACAAAAACTAATGGGGGTTATCGTGAATAAAATTTTCCAGGGAATGCTTCCTTCATTAGAAATTTGGGAACGTAAATGAAAAATTTACTGACATGAGAAAGAAAATTTCCAGGGAATTTATTTGTCATTTCATACACTTTTTTTTCTGGAAAATAATTCCAGGGGAAATTCGCGATCGCTTAAAAAAAAATCCGGGAGAGCAAAATATTTACACGAAAATAAAATTGCCCATTAGGATTTTTGTTTTTATTTTTATTGCTTTTATTTTTCTTATTAATATTATTAATTTTTGTGATTGCAGATCTTTGTTAGTATTTATGAAGTTTTTGAAAACACGAATTATTCAGCCCTATCTACTATTCCCTATTCTACGTTATGTAAGACCGTTCCATCTGATATAACAGAAAAATTTCCGAAAAAAAACCGATTTGATTTGCAGGAACAAAAAGAAAAAACAATCCAGTTTTCAAAGAAATAAAAAGCAACATGAATGGATTTTCGTTTTAAAATTCACTTGGAATAATTTTTACTTCGTCATCTTTATATGTATATTTCCGAGTTCTAAAAGTAAAATGAAAAATATATATATACATACATAATATAGTATTTAAGATATATTTGAATGGATATATTTTTTAAAAACTTTAATTATAAATTATTAAGAGAAAATAAAACAAAAAAAAAAACGGACTTATGATCCAACTTAAAAACACTTCTTTTTTGTTTAACTTAATAGGTATTTATCAATAGGTGTATTTTTTATTTAAATACATATAAAAATATATTATATACTCAGAAGAAAAATATAACCAAAAAAAAAAAAAAAAAAAAACAATTCTGTATTTAAATGTGGTAAATGAACATAATTTATTTTTTTCTTGTTTCGATAAGGGCGGAGAAGAAAAAGAAGCTTAGTGATTTTTTATTATTTTTTTAATTTACAGCTTAAGAATCTAGGTTATTAGTGTATAAGTGTTTAATTTCTTTTTTTTTTTTCTTTATATTTTTGTTTAACTTAATGTACAACGTAATACGCTCCTAATTATTTCTTTTTTTTTTGTATAAAAAACACCGATAACTTCAGCTCTTTTCTTAATGATTATTATTTTCCATTTGTTTTGTATGTTTTCTTTTTATTTTAATTTTATTAAATATATATTTATGTTATATTTTAACAGTAATTTTTATGTTTTATTTTTAATTTTTGTGGGTTTAAAATATACAACTTTAGATATATATATATATGTAAACACCATTTTTTGTATTCTTTTTTTTTTTAAATATATATAATTTACATCTTTGTTTTATTTTTTTTTTTGTTTGCGTGTGGGTTTTGTTTGTGTATTTTGTGTGTGTTTTGTTTTGTTCGTCGCTTAAAAATAATAAATTAAATTGGTTTTCTTTAATAAAATTGCTCTAAACATAATTTCTTTCTAGTTTTTAAGTAAAAAGTCTTCGTTTTTTTTTATACAAAATGAAAATATTTTTAAACATAATATTATATTGTAATAGTAGTGTTGGTTTTTTTTCTGTTTTTAAATAACTTATACACACTCACCTATAAGTAGTATATTATATTTGTCTTAATTAAATTAAAAAATATTTTATATATATAAAAAGATACAGAAAACTAAATTCAGTTGATTTTTTTTGTTGTTGTTTGCTTGTTGATATAAATGTTTCTATTTTACTCAAAAAAAAAAACTTTTTTATTTTTAATATTTAGAATGTTATTTTTTACATTTAAATTTATTATTGAGTGCTAAGATGTTTTTGTTTTTTTCTTTTTTGTTGTTTTTAAATAGTAAAATGATAATATAAGTTTATTACGCGTAGTCGGCATCACTGTAGTCGTCTTCATCATCATCGGATGAAACGATTTTTCGTTTTTTCCGCTTGCTACGCGTTGGTTGTTTTCGCGAAGTTGATTTTGACACTCGAGTACCTCGCGTTGTTGGTGTTGCTGGCATATCCTGCTGCACGAATAAAAAAAAATCATGTTATTCATATAAATAAATTTGTGGATGTCAAAAAATATGTAACACTTGCACGAAGCAAAATTGTTCAATCGAGTTAATACAAAATACAAAAAAGTCGCTAATGAAAAAAACAAAATGCTGCAATTATCCGCCTTGAACTGCCAGAAAATTGTAGGTCCACTCCATTCCTGCAACCTACACGCACACAGGAAATGGTTAAATTGTCAGTCACTAGACCTTGGTTCTTCATAAGCTAGGAGTAGCAGTGTTAAATTCTTATATTCACCATGTGAGGAAGAAGGATTGTCGTTTTCAGATCAGCATCACTGATTTAAGGAAAAATACTGAGACATAATGGATCCATAAATTGGATTTTTAACAGTGCAAAGCCCTCCTCCAATCGGCATGCTCCGTAAAAAATGTAGATATACCTCAATATCGACCATACTCAAGTTATTTGATGACCAATAATAGCATATTGCAACCATTAAACGACTATGACAGGTCATTTTGCTAGATTGCAAAAAGAATCAATACCATGTGTGAAGTTTTAATGAAGCCCACGCCATGGCTAGGATTTATTTTTTTCTTAACAAAAATTTAGGTTCAATAGTGCTATGTGCTAAGTTATAGTAAATAGTGCTAAGTCTTCTACTTGACTGATATAAATCAATTTATTTTAGTAGTATATAGAATTTGTATTATAAAACCTTCATTTAGGTATAATTTTTGGGATAAAGGCATAACAAAAATAAGAGCACGCAGATATCCAACCATTATTAGTTTTTAAACATATCATTTCTGCTCTTTTTAGGACCATTTTAGGCAGTAATCTGTTATAATTTAATATCTAAGTCAACTTTTGCAAACCTACCTTGTTTTGGGCTGTTGATGATACCGTCGAGTGATTCACACTATTTACATGTGGCGTTGTTGTCGCACTACCCGTTCGCGCTCCACTACTACTCTCGCCAGCCACATCATCCACACTACTCTGATTAGCACCAGTTGAATTTAGTGCTGGCGTTGATGGTGTATCAATCGATGCTGCCGTATTATTCAGTTTAGATTTATCACGCTCGTCATCAAGAGAATCAGCATCATCTGGATCTAACTTAAGCATAAGTTGTTTAAACTGAAACGAAACCAAAAATAGTTAAAATTTAATTTAAATACTCCAAATTTACAGAGTATTCCCTAGACTTTACAACTTACATCTAAATATTTTACAACTAAATCCCTTTTATCTTCTGCATTTATTTCGACATTACTTGTCTTCACTACCGATTTCTTAATCTCTTCAATTGTCGATTTGGGATTAAATTCGGCCACTGTCTTTCTCGTGACAGCTTTCTCGTAGATTTTCTGTGTTTCTGACGGTGAATACCTCGATATTTTACCATCCGTCAGACCGTACATATCTTTCAAATGCTGCTTGAGTATCAGGAGTAGCATACACGCTTGCGCTGACGTAATGCATTTCTGAATTTCACTAATATCCTCCGGCAATCGCTTGAACAAAACATCTGGATCCTCTTCATCGTCATCATCTTCGAGGATATCCTCCGCATTTTCCGCAGGTTTGAGACATTCTTTAAATGTGGCCAAAAGATTTGTACCAGCCATTGATATCATAAGATCGATTTGATGAATAAGATAAAGGGGCTCATCTTGAACGACATACGGAAAGTAGGCCAAGTTGTCGGCGATGTAGAGCATTTGACGCAGTGTTGTCTTTTGATCATCGAATTGCTTGGTTACTGTTTGGACTAGAGCACGTCGTTGAGGTTTCGTTGTGCGCAACAGAGTGTAGAGGAAGTCATTGAGCGCTGTTGGTACTAAATCGTGTTCTCTTTTACTAAAAAAACAAACAAAGCAATTTTAAAAATTGAATTTCAGAAGAAACGAAGAGAGATTGTTATAACATACCTGAAACCTCGTATCACACCATTCTTTCCTCTATCACCTTGAAGCAGCTCCTGAAGTTTGAAACAAAGCTGAAGGCCGAATTGCACTTTCATATTAACAAAGCCCGAATAGGTTTTATCGATTTCCTTTAGCAGAGCATCTGCTCGATGGGCCGACTGTTCAAATTTTTACTTGTGATTAAGTCGAATAATTTTAGAAAAAATAAAACAGAAAACTCACCTCCTGCTTAGAATCCGTACTTAGAGTAATAAGATATGGTACCATCCTCACTGGATGCACTAAACCTTGACGCAATACTATTTGCACAACCTTAACTGCCCACAGTCGCACCGAGTCGTCTCGGTTTAAGAAACAATCCAGGATATCTTGCAGATATAATTGAATGATTCTACTGGCCATACCCGATGAGACATCATTCATTTCTTTTAAATCTTCTGTTTGTTGTTGTTTTTCCCCTAAAACAAAACAAAATGTGTAAAACAGGCTTAATAAACAATTTTAATTAAAACTTACAGTCTTTTTCTTTATTATGCATATAAATCTCAGATTCTGTTAGATAAATCCAAATATTTCGCATACAAATAATTTTTATACACGC
This sequence comes from Meliscaeva auricollis, assembly GCA_948107695.1. Classification (NCBI taxonomy): domain Eukaryota; kingdom Metazoa; phylum Arthropoda; class Insecta; order Diptera; family Syrphidae; genus Meliscaeva; species Meliscaeva auricollis. The sequence goes on along the minus strand of OX403616.1, from coordinate 14,426,664 downwards.
ATCGACGTTTTCGCTTTGCAATAGATCACAGTAAAATTTTTTCAACTCGTTACGGGTTAAATAATCATCATTCATTACACAAAATGAACCCAATGCTATGAGTGCCTGCTTTCGAATATCATTGTTGGCGCATTGGGTGAAGAACATTAAACATTCGAATACTTCATCACAGATTAGAGGTGAGAAACCACTGCCTTCGCCTAGGAAATTATACAAAATTTAAATGAACTATGAGTAGTGGGGAGATTATTGTTTTGAACTTACCCAACACCTTTGGTGATTTAAAGTCAAAGTATCGCATTAGGATACCAATGGTGAAGAGACTTCTGCGGAAAATTGGCGTATAGATACTATCTATTGAGTAGTTATTCTTAGATACTTGATCTCGACTGTTTTCGATGATTCTGTAAAATCTGTAAAAAAAAAAAATAACAATTTATAATTTGATTAGAAAAGAAAAGAAAAGCTTGGCTACCAACACAATCACTAATAATTAAAAGCCAATACAGCGCATGTCTCAAGACAACAAAACTCCACATTAAGGTAGATAGAACCCCTCCCTGAAGATATGCTCTTGTTATAATGATTGTTGATATGATAATGATCATTAAGACCTGCTTTTAGGGGCCGGTTATAGCGATCCGGAAAACGAATCAGGACAAATTTTCAAATGGATTTTTTATGTTATTTTCACTCGTTTTAAAACACTTATACAACATAAATCGCATGTAAGCAAAAAATCAAAATTATTATATAGAGCAGGAAAAAAAGTACTAAGTACAGCAGTAAAAAATGTCAAGTACCGCGGAAAAAAAGTGAAGGAGGAGTGGAAAGTCGCGAAATAAAGGGTTAAAAGTTGGGGAAAATATGCGAAATACCACGGAAAAAAACAAAGCAAAATACGGAGAAAAGCGTGGAAAGTCACGGAAGAGATCATGAGAAGTCACGGACAAATATTCGAAATACTGCGGACTACCGGGCAAATGCTAGGAATTTCTGGACAAGAGCGCGGAATACAGGTGAAAGAAGTTTAAAACAATGCACATTTTAAGAAGTTTAAAACAAAACACATTTTTTCCATATTTTTTCCTCAGCTTTCAACATTTTATTCGGTTAAGTGGTTCTATTATTCTTACATGGAAATCTTTATGTGGCCTGCTCATGTGTCGGAAAAAAACTTAAATCTTATTTGTCTATGCTCCAGATGGAAAATTCAAAACACTTGAATAAAAAGAATTAAAAAACTAAACTCATATTAATACTCACTAAGCCAAAAATGAAAGAATGACAAATCTGGCGGGTGAGTGGCTATTGTGGTTGTGGTTCAGTAACTAATAGCATTTTTAAACGAACGTAAGAAAAATTAAAAAAAAAACCTTGTGCAGGGAAGGACAACGTCTGACCCGGCTGTAACTAAATATATTTTTAACAAAAACTTATTGTTGGATTGTAAAATTTCTTTTTACAAATTTGTTTTTTGGTCATTTCTCATCGATAAATATAGTATGTGTTTGAAACCGAATTAAAACAACATAAAAAATCCATCAGAATTTTTGTAATGATTCTTTTTTCTGATCGCTTTAACCGTCCCCTTACCTCTGCTGTTCTTGTGCTTAGCATTACATCTACCCATTTGATTGAAAAAAGTGGTGGGTACACATTTCCTTACAAGAGCCTTATTTACAGCGACATGTAAGGTGTATTCAAAGAAATGCGGCGGAATAAAAAAATTGTGCACACTAGACAGCCACTGTAGTCTAATGGAAAGCATATAACGATACCTTATTTTGTTTTTCAACGAGCCCTATAGGGAATTTTTTTTAGCCATCGAGAACCTCCTTCTGCATTATTTTCAGCAAAATTTCTCTAGAAAATTTATTCCCGAAAACAATTTATTTCAAAGCAAAATTTTTAGCGTCATTTAAGTTCCCAAATTTCAAAGGACTCAAATTTGCATGCACGATAATCCCAAAATTTTCGCAGTATGCAGGTTACAAACAGAATAAAACATTTCAAACATAATTAATGTATAATTATACTTACTTCTGAAAGCAATCTCTAATCAGCTTGTAGTTCTTTGTGATTTTATTTACAAGCGCTCCCAGGCAAGATACACAACTTGTAACCACAGCCTGATTAAGCGACACAACTAACAGCATCAAATGCTCTTCTAAGGAAGCTAAAAATGATTCACTGGGATTCACAATAAGTGGTACAACCTTAAAATAAAAACAAAATTAACATTAAATTAAGACAGAAAACATTTACAAAAGTTATTCATACTTGTTCAAGAATATCTGCAACAGAACATATAAATTTCGGCGCTATCGCTGAATGGCACTTAATATTCAAATACGGTTCAATAGTGATGGCATGTCGAACCAAAAGTTGGGGGCGCACCTTTGCCAACAAATGCAATGTTGTTATACAACCCAGCATCCGTGCATTGTCGGTGTCTTCTAATTCTATTAGGCGTACCACTAAGCCATCGGCAAGTTGTTGGCAAGCCAACACTATTTCCGGTGCTGGTTCCGTATTCTTTTTGACTGCCTCTTGAGCACTTCCGTCGGGCTTAAGCATGTTCTCCTTGGGTGCAAAGATCTGTCAAGAATTTCATTTTTTACATTATTTGATGATTCATTTATAGAAAACAATAAGTTTATCTTACGCTGACAAGAAGGCCTTCAAGCCACGTGGTGCCTGTATCGTGTGCGGTGTTGACTACATCGATGATTTGGTTGATTTTTCGTTGAATTCCATGCTAAAATATTAATCATCCAAGATTGTAGAAAAATGAAGTAAATTCAAATCCAGAATTACCTTATCGTTATCCTTGCATGGCAAAAACCACATTTTCATAAACACCTCTGTGACAAGCTTTTGTATACCTTCCTCGTCATTGACTCTTCGAATCATCTTCACACATATTTCAGGGATTTTTTCAAAATCTGGATATTCAATGCAAATATCACGAAGAATTTTTATCACACGCTTGCGCACTGATACACCAGTGTCCTTTAACAAAAAAAAAAAAAAAAAAAAAATAAAATTACAATTTCTATTCTTTTTCCGTCTAAGCACAATCAAGCAAATTACTTACCAATATTCTTGTTGATAACATATCATAATACTGATCGATTAACTCTTCATTACTCAAGACAAATTTACCAACTAAGTCGACGGCAGCTTCACGCACAGAAATGGCAGCATCTAAGAATTTCTGATTTACACCCATTTGCATGTCTTTTCGTTTGAGTACCATGGGATCGACTTCAACAATATTGGCTAAGCATTTCATTGCACGTGTTCTTACTGCTATGGATGGTTCACTGGAAAATTTGGAAATAAAAAGTAGTAAAATTAGGGGAAAAGAATAAAGTGAAGAGAGCATATTATTTACTAGAAGAACAAAAACAAGTAGCTATGTGAAGCGCTCAATAAAGAAAATAAAAAAGAGTAACAGCAGTTGAAAATTACAATTTAATTCTATCAGCTTAAAGACAAAGCTAAGACTGTTCCGCTCCAATATTCAATCCATGTTTCTGTATGCTGCAACACGTGGAAAATTCTAACTACTGTCGAAATCAAATCTGCACAGTTGGGGAAGAGAGAAACCGTACACAATTGTGCGTTAGAGTAGTGGATGTACCTAAAGACTCATCAAAACAGACTCATCAAGGTCTGGAGACCTGTAAGTAAGGTTAAAATGACCTACCTATCAAAATAACAGAACTCAAATCCAAATCAAAAGTCTGAAACAGACAAACAAATCCGCCCATCCGATCTTGACAAAGTGAAAATAACCTACATCCAACTTTAATAAAATGTTTCTGATTCTCAAGAATTGAGATAATCTAAACTCCAATTATCAATCTTTTTCACTTCCGTGTAGGACTTTTAAGTCAAGTCGCAACAAAAGATATATGTATAATGTAGCCAAATTAAACTTTAAAAGTTGCATTATATAGGGTGGTGGCTGATGAAAGGAGCTACCAAAAAAAAATTTAATAACTTTTTTTCTATTTAATGAATCTGGTTAATTTTTTTTATTTTGCAGATTGATTTTTAGATGTAACAAAAACGGATAACTGGGACACTGAAACAAAAATTTGGATTGTCCAGTGCGATCACGCACTGGAGTCCTTAGTTTCGGTTCAAAGAGAATATAGGCGCACGTTTGGCGGCAATCCTCTGAGCAGATGGACCATAATGAGAAAGTCTACCTGGGATACTAAGTGTTTGCCCACTCATCGGATGTGGAACTACAACATCATCGTATGACAAATCCTTTAAATTCCTATACAAATAGAATTTTTCAATGGGATATCTTTCATTAACTGCGTGGAATTTAATGCTTTCAAAATCCAATGCTACCTTCTTCGCTTAAACGAAGCTTGCTTGGCAGAAATCGAAACCCTTCCAGTTATCAGTATGTGTTTTATTAATAATAATTTATTATGGATTTAGCCTTACTTGAAATCGCAAAAATGCGATTTCCAAACGTTCAAAAAAATTCTTGACTCATAGCCTTCTGATGTGGATACAATATTAAAACATAGATGCTACATAAACAAAGCTCGGACACAATTCGCACATTTGATCAGGAGCTTCTGAAACTTTCTTACATCTAGTGGATCGGAACCAAAACCAAGCGTTAAAAGATAGCTCTATCAATGGGACCATAGACGATCGTCGACGAATTTTTCATTACAACTTATAACATTCAAAATCAATGTTCACCCGTTTCTTCTTAATAATGATCTTTACTTCCCTTAAATGCTAGCAGCTATAAGTTTAAGGGAGTTATTCGCCTGAGTAGCAATACCCTTGCTTGAACAAATAAAGCCTTTGTCCAGCTGTAAGCAACAGTTGTATCAATTCTGTAAAATTACGACATATATGCTTAAGTATGGGAGAAAACAGGTGTAAAATAGGTGAAACAGGGAACAAGTGTGACACGACAAGCTCAAAAAGAATCAAGGGCTTTTGATTAAAACACCGATGTAATGCGTGTTATGTTTCAGCTGATTCCCTGACTCATTTTCTCATGACAAGTCAAGAGATTCTCTTGGAAACTTTGCCAATTCCTCGCAAGAGGTAGAAAAAGCTCTTATAAAAAAAAAGTAATATAACCAAGATTCGAATTCAGGTCTCCGGGAGAACAGTCCATCGCACTTACCATAACGCTATTGGATACTAAACATTTCAAAAGAATTCAGTGATAAAAAAGAGGTTCTTCTTTTACAATCGTTGCTGCTTTGAAGCTCAAACAAAATAGATAGGCCAAAAAAGAGCTGCTGTAGTAAATAAAGAAACATTTTCGTTAAAAAAGAAATACTTACTTAACAACTAATATGATTTTCTGCAAGTACTTATCAAAAGATTGACTAAAGGGCCTCTTACTCGCCAAATACTGTGCAATTAAATGCGCATTATTGTAGTCTATATAAGTCTTTATGTGTTGTGATGTGCAATTCATATCCGTATATGGTTTTATTTTGCTTAGAAGATATTTCTTTCGATCTTCGAGTACATTGAATATTTCCAAATTTAATTCTTGGTCGGTGGTGATGGTTTTTGAGGCATTATTAGTTCGAGATTTATTATTACGACCACTTGTTGAACCATTAGCACCATTTTCTGAATCATCATCAGCGTTGCTACTTTCACTATCTGATGACGATTCTGATGATTCATCTTGAAAAAGAAAAAACAAATTATTGTTTTAAATGAATAAAAAATATTATGGAATATTGTTGTTTACCTTTTCTTCTCTTTTTCTTTGCCGTCTTCTTTTTTCTCGACGCATATCCCTTTTCACCATCAGCTATTCGCCTTCGCTGATAAATTATATCCCGATACCACTGTGCCAAATAGAAATGCCTTGCATAATCCCAAACTAGATCCTCTTCTTGCGCGTTCACGGCTAAAAAATCCAACAGAATTTTTTGCAGAAACTCTGTTCGCTCCTCCTCGGGATCCAGTTGGATTTTGCTCTATTAAAAAAAAGGAAATCATTTAATGAGGTAACTTCAAAATCAACATCTATTACAACTCACGTTCACAATTGGCAGATCACCCTCTTTTTCCTGTTCCGCCTTGATGCATTTTATCATTGAATCAATGATATTAACCTTACATCTCGACTCGACCGTATCCTTTCGCAATCTGGCTGCAACAATTCCCAAATAATCCAGCGACACCAATCGAATACTCTGCTCGATTGTCTTGTCCGATACATACTTAACCAGCAGTGTGCCCAGCAAACTGAGAAGTAGTTCAGATGCTGGCCATTCGGGCTTGTTAACAGTTGCCAACATATCATATATGAAATTTTCGAATAGCGGACGGAAATCGGTCTCATTCGAACGAGTTTTGCATTTGTTGAGAAAAGTAGTTAGGAAATTTCCGCCAATGCTAACGGCAACGTCGTATTTTTTCAACACCAAAACATCTTTGTTGTTTTCTTTTTCGGGTTTTTCATTTTCCTCATTATCATCTACAATCATGATTGATCGGGGTTTTTTCGAGTTTTTCAACGGTTCATAGATTGAATCTGGGAGAATTGTTGCACATTGGATGAGTTGCAGAACGAGTGCGGTGACCATTTGAATGTTACCACCATTGTTGCTCAACTTGAATGGTCGGAGATTCTTTTTTGATGATGGTAGACGATCGATGGACGCAAGAATATCACCCAAAATGCTACTCCGCATTTTGTCGTATTTTTCTTTACGAAATATCTAAAATAAACAATCAAATTTATATAAATACACATTGGTTTTAAGATAATTCATAATTATCATTATATAAACTTACTGTTGTAACCAATTCCAAACACACAAACTGTAACGTATCAATGTTATCAACAAAAAACGGTTCAATTGCCAGCGTCGACAATGGCAATACAATGGTATCCACAAAAATGCACTTATCAAAGAGTGTCACAAAAACCTTCATTAATTCGACAGCTTTCGAATAGAGCAGCTGCAGACTGCGATTGTGATTCAATTGCGCTTTAGTTTTCTTTCGATTATCCATCTTTTTCATACTCTTTACAGTGTACACTGGATCATATGATGGAAAGATAGTTTCACGAAATTGAAATTGAATAAATTTAATAATCAACGAGATATTATCTTCCTGAAGGAATTTTAAGTCCTTTGCTGTTGAATAAATATTGCAAACCAAGAGGCATGCCTCAATGGCATTAAGAATTTTTTCCATGATCTCATCATCAATGATATCGTCTTCATCGTCCTGAAAAGATTGACAAAATGAAAAAAAAATGACAACTCTTCAAGGATGAAAAATATTTGTAAAAGTCTTACCGGTCCAGCGGAGTAGTTTTTAGCTAAATACACATTCCTCATAGCATAGTTTATTAAAAGTGTTAGCTTATTTTTGGGAATTGAATCGAGTACCATTTTTGCTTTAAGTTTAGCCACATCATTGCTCATGACATTGAGCATTTTCGGTGTTATGCATTCGATGTTTTGATCAATTTCGTCTAATTTTGAAACAAAAAAAAAAAAAAAAATATATAAACAAATAAATTCATCTAATGATTTATTAGTGTTAGATTTACCGGATTCAAAATTAGGTTGTTCAGTATCATCTAGTTGTTCAATTATTTGTTCCATATTTTTCATAAATTGCTGATAAGTTTGTGATCGCATAACTTCCTCTTTGGAACATTTTGGTGTTGATGGTGCAACATTACGTTCAACACGTCGAACTTTTGGTTGCGAAACTACATTAAAATACAAATTCAAATTGATTAAATGATTCTTTTTTTTATATAAATTTATACATAATATCTGATTTTCTATATATTCAAAAATCTTCTTTCTTTTCTAAATAATAAAAAAAACTTAGAAAGATAAATCAAAAAAAAAAGAAAAGATAACTACTCAAAATATATCTATGGGAAATAAGGAATATAATGTATAATTAAAATAGAAAATCAGTTTTTGTGTGTAATACCCACTTATGCGGTGCGACGTCTTTTTTTTTAGCTGGTAAAAATATTTATTAAAATCAATTTTATGATACTTTGGTTTTGTCATTTTATAAATAAGGTTTTGTTATTTACAACAGACGTAATGGTACCTATACGTCTATGTGCTTAGGACATTTAAATGTGAACTGGTTCTAGTGAATGAGATTATGGTGTTTAAAATCTTAAATGTGATAGATTGAAATTACAAAACAAATGTGTTTTTTTTTGTATTATTTAAATGAAAACACAATTATAACGTTGAAATAATTAAGCCTTATTAATTAATTACAATAGTTTAGTACTTCTAAGAAACATTTAATAAAAATACATACTTTTATTAAAACATTTGTCTTTGAAAAAAGAGAAAACAAAAATATATACTGCAGAAAGTTTTCCTCATAATCTTCAAACTATAGGCGTGTTTTTTTTTTTTGATAAAGTAAAGTAATTAAACAAATTTTAACACGCAAACAAATACAAAATCACAAGTAAAACACTTTGGGCCGTATTCATAGATGTTATCTAAGCCGTTACTAAGAATGACTCGGGTCTCTCCTATGCAAATAACATGGGATAAACCCGAGTCTTTGTTAGTAACGGCATAGACAACATCGATGTATACGGCCCTTTGTCATTAAAACACGGTTTATGTAAATCAATTTCTTGTTAGTAACTCCAAAATTTTACTCATAAAGAAAACGGTTCTACTATGGAGATTCTATATGGGAATACACCAAGTTTTCCTTTGAATGAATAGTTTTGAGTTATGACGTTGTTCTTTTTAAGTCAAATGCTTAGAAAATAATGCAAGTGTCCAAGTGGAATCCGAAGTCAAAAAACTCAAATTGGATGTAGTTTTTGAGATATTCTCGTCAAAATTGTACAAAATCTGAAGAAAAGCGTTTTTCAATATGTTTAAAGCAATGAGCTAATCTCTAACAGCTAAAATTGTAAAGGATTATGAAAGAATAAATTAGTATGCATTCAATTTAATTCATTTCGACGACTCTTTTCTTCTCCGAGAAAACTTAAGTTAGTTACTGATTTTTTTTTGACAGTGGAATCCTGGTTTTTTGCTGCCGAAACAAAACTATAGATTTCTGGTAGTTTTCGGTCTGCAAACCTTGAATCCAAAGTCAGAATACTTCTATCAGCTCTTGTCTTTAAGATATTCCTGTTTTTAAATCACAGAAAAAAACGTTTTTTTGTGATTTTGTAAGAATTCTGACTTCGGATTCAAGTTCAGCACATCGATAACCTTTGGAGGTTTATTTTTCAGCCTTCTATGTTTCCAATTCATCTGAGAAAGACAAATTAACTTTAACATTTTTAAGATTGGAACTGTTATTTTTCCTAATTCTGGAATCAGTGAAACTGCTTTTTTTTACTTTCGAACCAATATGTCCAATTGGATTAAGGTATACTCTTGACGATTTCCATTCGGTACATTAGTCAGAAAAAATCTTTTTTGCTATCGCATTCTTGTCTTAACGGTCATTGATTCGGTGAAGCTTCCATGTAAAATAAGTTTAATGTCAAATTTAAAACGAAATAGAAGCTCCGAACTACAATCAAGCAGTAAGAACACTTTTGGTTGAAGCTGGGTTGCATGGTTAGAGTTTGACGCACGATCCCACAAGTAACCTTGCGTGGAGAGATACCTCAGATGGGACAGGATGATATGCGATATGTAAGGCACCCAAAAGGTACAATATTTGATAGAAAAAACTATTTATCTGTCACCAAGCATGGATGTGGCTCTATCTATTAATTAAATTTGACGTTAAACTTATCTTTCATGGAAGTTTTACCAAGTCAATGACCGTAAACACAAGGGTGGGATAACAAAAAATATTTGATACAACCGTTATTATAAAAAAATATTCACCCCTATTACAGAATCTGACGAATGCGTTGCGGCGGGATTCGCACTTATTTCAGCCATATTTTCTATTGTCGAACTCACAGGTGAAGAAGTGAAAATGATAAGGTAGTTCCTGTTAGGGATAATATAGTTCACCCGGCAAGTTCATAATTGCTTTGCGAATGCGAGCCCTGCGAATCACGTTGACACCCCGGGAGTAAAGTATTGCGAATTCCATAATAGGCATAAGTTTGAAAAAAAAAGTTTATAAATATAATTTTCTTTACTAAAAATAACTGATTTACATGCGAAAAACCTGCTTTGAGAGTGTATACAATTTGTGTTTCTAATTTGTTGTCCACAGCTGTATGTATGTATGTAGTAATTTTAATCAATTATTGCAATACTGTTATAGGATCAGGTTACTATAGATCGTTAGTTTTTACGCCTATTTAAATGAATATCGTCGGTTAAGTTCGTAAAACTTCTCAGTCCACAACACATACAAAATTAAAGAAAAATAAAAAACAATACAAATGCTCTATAAGAGCCAATGTAAAAGATTATTGAAGGTTAATTACAATTCAACAATGACAAGGTTACATTTGAAGTTCCTAAAGTGATCTTACTTCCACTACTTTACGCATTCACCCGACAGTAAGTCAATGAGACGTAAATCTGAGTTAGAGCTACTATAGGTGCTTCACTTATCAAAAAAAAAAAACATTCTAAGCTATATTACACCAATGATGAGCATACAAATAAAAAAAAAAAAAGATAAATGATAAAGCAAAATACCATGAAGACAAACAAAAATATAAAACCAAAATAGACTCAAATCAACAAAGAATTTGGACAAAACAAAATTTACAAAACCAAAAATTTTCAATTGCTTTTTAAATAAATAAAGAGAATAAACTTACAGATTTGTTCCGGTGGTATCTCATCATCGGGTTTAATTGCCAACTTTCGTTTTGTTGCAATTCGTTTATCATCGGCTGCTTTCATCACAGAGAATGTATCGCCCACAACGGCACTGCCACTGCTGTTAGCATTAGTTTGTGGGGCTGCCATTTCTTTTGTTTCTTTCAAAGGATTTGATGATGGCGGCAAAGATTGGGCAGAGTCCGGAGATTTTTTTTCATCTGCCAATCCGATTTTAACGGCCAATTCTGGTGACTTTTTAACAAATTCTTTAATACTCTCCTGCATCAAGCGCTCGTCCTCGGCTTTAAGGCGATTAATACATACCCGAAGGCGGCTTTTACTGTTTGTCGTTGATCTGGATGCGTTCGATGCGCTCGAGTTGACTGAATTCGATCTTGCTGGTAATGTGGTGGTAGAAGATGATGTTGTTGTTGTTGATGTGGTAACTGCCTCGGATGCTGTAGTTTTAGTTGATGTTGTATTATTAGAAACAACAGGAATATTTGTAGTGTTGGATACGGTTGGGGCAATATTCTTCATTGAGTCATTATTGTTATTGGAAACAGTTGCTGATTCTTTTTGTTGTTGTGGATTCTGGCCAATTTGATTTGAATCTGGGGCTGTACTAGCCTGCGCTGGCGATTTACCAAGCAATTCAATGTTCCTGCTTTGCTGTTGCAGGTATTCGCTGTTACGTGGTGTTGTCTTTTGTGGCTGGGTAGATTGTTGCTTTTGTTGGGCGAAATGTTGTCGTTGGAGGTTAAGAACGTTTTGAAATTGTCCCTGAATGACATGTGGCACCTGCTGTGGCTGTTGTGGTGATTGAGACAGGATTTGCTGTTGTGGCGCTGGCGACTGTGGAGATTGTTGTTTTTGTAGCTGTTGTTTTTGAATTTGTTGTTGCTGCTGAGAATGCGCTTGTTGTTTGGGGGACAATTGCGAAAGCTGTTGTGGCACTTGTGATGCCAACAATTGTGTTTGTTGTTGAGGAACCTGTTTTTGTTGTTGTTTATGCGGTTGCAGCTGTTGGGGAGGCTGTTGCGCCACCTTTTGGGATTGTTGTTGTGAAAATTGTGGATTCTGTTGTTTTTGGGTCGGTGTTTGTTGTTTTGTTTGCAATGTCTGTTGACCTTGCTGAGGACTTAAAACCTGCTGCTGTGGAGTGTGGACAAATTGTTGCGTGTTTATTTGCTGTTTTTGAGTTAAGGGTTGTTGTTGTGAAACTTGTGGATACTGTTTTTGTTGTTGTGGTTGCAATTGAGGTGTGGTTTGTGGAATTTGTTGTGGTTGTGTAACCTGCTGAACAACACTATGCGCATTTACAACATTCGCTGATGGTTGCTGCTGAATTATAACAGATGATTGTGGGGGCGTTGGCAGTATGACAGTTTTTTGTTGATGGTTTTGTTGAATCACAGGCTGATGTTGCTGCTGGATTACAGGCGTATGAGGCTGAATCACTGAAGTTTGTTGCGCAACAGGTTGTTGCTGTTGCTGTTGGTTCAGTTGTTGCTGCTGTTGTCGCTTTTGTTCCTGTAGTTGTTGTCGCTGCTGTTCCTGCTGCTGTTGACGCTGCTGTTCCTGTAGTTGCTGCTGTTGGCGCTGCTGCTCCTGCAGTTGCTGCTGTTGTCTTTGCTGTTCTTGCTGTTGTTGCTGTTCCTGCAGTTGTTGCTGCTGTTGTTGTTGTTGCTGCTGTAACAGAACAGCTGCTTGCTTTTTCTGATAAGCAACTACGTTCTGTTGAGGACTTGTAGAAGTTTGTTGTTTGGGCGACAATACTTGTGGTGGAGTTACTTGCTGTTGTTGTTGTTGTTCTACAACAATAGCAGCGGCACTACGTCTTGTGCGCCTAACTGGAGTTTCTATTGTAGTTTGTGTTGGCTGTTGTTGATAAGCTGTGGCATTAGAACTAAAAAATAAAAGAATTTGTTTTTGTTTAATACAACGAAAAAAACTTTTAAATTGAAATGACTTCACAAAGCCTATTGACTTACACAACACTATTTTGCAACGGTGATTGAGTCGCTGGTGATGATGGATTGATTATAACTTGTTGGAGAATCTGTGGTTGCTGTTGAAGTTTTCCGTCAGGAGAAGGTACTGCCATATACTGCTGCACAGTGATGTTGTTTATAACTGGCGGTTTAATCTAAAGATGAATTAAATTGTTGAATATATAGGAACTACAAGCAGTTATATTATTGACTAATTTCTAAACTAGTTTTGTAGAGTTTAAAAGATTCAAATTAATTACAAACTGGCATTGTTTTCGAAAGTTTTGACACTCAAGTTATGAAACCTTAGATTAATTTCGTTATTAAATTGGAATATGGAAGCGCCACCATATTCAACCCGGTGCCTGCTTTTCAATATTCAAACGCTTAATTTGAGAAGAAGATATTTCAGTTTTTAAAAATTTATTAAAGAATTAATTCATTGTCATTTAATCTGTCCCCAATTGTTAGTGCGAATCAATTTTTACTTTCCTTTAAGAAGTCTCAGTGTAAATTTGCATTTAAGCGAAAATTTTTAAAGAACCAATTATGGTAGAAACGAAACCTTTGCACGTGTTCTTAGAGAAATAAACCATGTAATTGATGATATTGACATTTTTGCATATATGCCCAGGGAGTTGTTTAAAAGGAAAGTTATGTTTGTGTTACAATATTGCTATAGTTCTTATTTTTTTTTTAAACAATTTTGTATGTAAATATATATTATATTATTTTAGTGACTTATTTTTTAACATTATATTATTTATTCATTTATTTATCATTTATACTTAATTACTATTCATTGAACCTAATTAAGGAAATAGTCTATAAGAGATATTGTACTCTGCTTGATTGATAAATAAATATAAATAAAAATATAAATATTATAACCAATCTGTTTTCAATGATTTTCTTGTGTATGTTTGGTTAAGGAGGAATGGAGGGACCTACAATTTTCTGTCGGTGCTAAACGACTAACTGAACTGCACTTTGCATGACAAGCAGATCTCTAGAGCCGTTTGCTGAAACGAAACTGAAGCATTTATGTTCAACGTAGTCTTAAGTGACAGTTTACGCAGAGAAAAAAGGAGCACATAAGCGCTTATGTTCATCCTATGTAAATATTTAAGTATCGTATCAGCAAACGGGGCACTTATAGGCGTTGTCTATTATTCGCAAGAAGCAGTTCCCCAGAAAAATACAAGCTGGCAAAGGCTGAGAATCAAACCCTCTGGCTCGATATGCCATCGCACTAACTATTATGCCATGGGTTACTACACAAAAATAATTGTCATTTATATTTTTTTGTTACGGTTTGGCGGCAAGGGCGCCCTTACCTTCGCGCCTTTACCTTCATTGTGGAAAACCCAGTTCACATGTTATTTTTTGGCTTTTAATTCAAAAACTATTTTCGTAATTAAAAAAACTTTAATAATGAAGATCCGCACGCTGATCTAGAGACAGTCAAGAGTGGGTACAGCAAACAAGCTTTTGGCGAACATTCGCTAATTGTCCAAGTCATGTCCATCCTGTCAAAAGAGGGCGTAATTTTTGCCCAATGAATATATTTTTAATGTCGGGAATTTCAATTACCAAAAAATTAAAATACAATCAAAAATTAATTATTTCATAAATAAAACAAAAAGTGTCAAATATTTGAGATCATTGTGTTCCCGAGTATTTGAGCATTTGAACCGTAATTGAGAGAATTTCATCCCCACTCTAAAAAAAATTGATGGATTTCATATTTCAGCCCAAAAAGTTCCCAAACGGACCTGTAATATCACGATAGTGAAATTTGCTAGGCTTTTGACATTTAAATTAAGTTATGCGGATCGCTCGCACACGAAATTATAGAATTCGCTATTAAGTTCGATTCGCTATTCATAATGGGGGCCGTAATTCATATTCATTCGAGCCACTTAAAAATAAAATAATTTGCATTATGTTAGGTTGGATTTGCAACCAGATAATATGGTCTACAGCCCATTATCACTCTCGGGCCCCCTGCAGCTGACAAACTGCTGCAGCTCATTTCCTGCAATTACAATATAGACTGCAAGGGGCATTGTGGATGTTTGAAGGGTGGTCTCTATTGCTCCTGGTAAGTGCAAAAATACAGAAGTCATATGTCAGCATTATGCTACTGTTAACTGAAAATTGAAACATACAAGCTTGTAAAATTTGGCTTTAACGTAGATCGAGGTGGTTTTTTCAGTAACAGGTAACGTTTGTTAATCTTGTTCAGGAGAAGGAATTTTGCAACATTAAATTAACAACCCTCAGTTAGCCAGAGTACCCGGCCATTTCTGGAGCTGGGCTATCCAAAGTCAACAATTTCTGACAACTTTGGCATTAAGAACTTTTTTCAAGACTTAGACAAACTTTTGTTATTTACCTGTTGTTGTTGCTGTTGCAAGACATTGGTTGTATTGCTTTGCTCTGGCAGATTTTGTATAACATTAACGCCTATTCGTTGTGGTTGTTGTTGTTGTTGAATCTGCGATGATGTATGCGCTGTTTGTGCCTGAGGCACATATTGCTGTTGTACATGCACCTGCTGCTGCTGTTGTAGGTGATGTTGTTGTTGCTGTGGTGACTGATGGTTCTCTGCAATTATAAATCAATATTTAGTGTAAACTTTTGAAATTCTCATTTCATAAGATTAAACTAACGTATTCGATGATTTTGTGGTGTATTGAAGACAGTTGGTCTAAATGTATAGATTCCTTGAAGTAATTCGGGATAAGTACTTATGTTTGTCCCATGTTGTGTTATGGCATACTGACTTTTAACCTCACTACATAAAATTAAAAGGAATTTCTATTAAAATAAATTCAATATCTCATTATGAAAAACTATCTGTTAACTTACATATTATCGGAATTTGTTTGTTCAATTGCATGTACCAACTGTTTAACTAAGTTATCATCACGAACCGATAGAAGATTGTTTGATTCATCAGCAACTAATGTGTGGAATAATAATGATTTATTTAAAGATGTCACACTGGATAAGGAATCCGATACAGGAAGCTCACTTAATACTAAAAAATATAAACAATATTATATTCAATGTTTTAAACAAAGTGTGAGATGATAATAAGAAATCACTTACAGTCTGATAGACTTGTTAGGCCGGCTAATGTTGTTACCGGTACACTCGGTATGTCACGATCGCTCATTATGTTTTTAGGGAGGATTTTTATACATAACACTGATTTTGTTTTTTTATATTTTTAATAATTATTGGTGATTGCTTTCGTGTAGATATTGGATAAGTAGATAGAAATTCAATCAAATATTCTTCATATCGCTTTTTTTGGAAATTGCTGTGGATAACTGAAAACAAAAATAATAAATAAATTTTTTTTTTTTTTTTTTTGACATAAAACTATAATTTTTTTTTATTTATCTTAAACACCCAGTTTTAAAATTTCGAAAAAAAACGATATAAAGGCTTCGCCCAACAGGACGCGGGCAGGCGGGGGAGGGGGCGATCCACACATTTGAATGGAGAGAAGCTTGAGACACGGAAGGTCATTTTGATCATTTTTCCTAAAAATCTTATTGATTTGGGGGAACATACTCGAGTCGCCCAAATTTTTTTTGTCCCAGTACAAATTAATAAGCAACCTATAATTTTCTTTGATCTTATTGTAGTTGTAAGAGTGAACTGGGACATACTCCTCCAACTTCACAAGATTGTTCGGAAGCTGTATTATGGCGACTAGTCCGCAGTGATCAGTTTCTTGTGTGTGTACCTACAGTGTCTGTTATTGTCAGTCTTGAGTCGAGTAGCAATAAATCCATATAGGAACCGCTTCTTGGAAACGATGGCTTATTTGTAGCCAGCAGTTCGATCCTTTATTCAATATTGTACTGACCCATCTCATTATAAAGATGACAACCTCGATAATTTTGAATTTGATTTCCCCAATCTTGGTGTTTGGCGTTCAAATCACCGGCCATAATGAATTAGTTTTCATCAAAGTTCAGTCGTAGGACTTTCTAGATGTTCTCTAGCTCTGACGCAAAGTGGGTGGGATGGGATGCTTCTGCCGCGTAGGCCAACACTACATATACGCACTTCCCTTGTTGGGGAGGGATGCATATAATGCAAGCCTCAAGCGACCGGCATTTTCGCATTGTATATTATATTGCCTTTTTGAACGAAGATTCCGACGAATCTCCCTGCTTTGTGAGCGACCTTATATTCACGATCGGATATGCAAACTTTTTCTCATAAAATCATGAATAATGGATTCGACCAAGCCAGATTATGTAATGCTGGGAAAGGTGGTCCTCTGATGAAGGTTCCATTAATCTTTTGCATTTGATGTTTGTCTGGTGGATCTCTGAACTGCGAAAGCTGGCATTAGATGGTGGCTTCCCACATTGTTGATTTAATTAACCTTTAGTCCATACGAAATATTTGGCGTTTCGTCCCGGTGGGGCAAACTTGAACGCATCAGTTTACTTAACGTGAGGCACCTTGTCAATACGCTCCCTACATATACATACATACAAGAAATTACTTCTTAAACAAAAGTTGATTTATCACAAAGTTTACTATTTGGTTGTACCTAGGTTGATTGTGTTCAACCATTCAGTTGGATTTTTTATATAACTGGAGTCAGTTCTTCATTGTTTGCCAAGGTGATGCAATTGCATGATAGCATTTGTTCTTTTTTACCAACCAAGCAAACGCATCATTGGTGATAAAGAGTCTGATCATCATGACGTGCATGATTTGGTTCATAGGAACATAATTGGCCCTAACAAGGCATCTGTCGGAGCGGAAAATTTACCGGTTTCACCCGAATCGGAGAATTTTTGTCTTCAGAAGAATACCTCGAAGTGAAAATCTGTCAATTTGAAGAATTTTCTTATGTCGTTTTCGATTGGACGCCCAGACGAGTCCAAAAGTCTTCTGAAACTTATTTATTACCACAAAAATGACACATACGACATAATAAAAGAGTTTCAGAAGACTTCTGAATGCTTCCGGACTCTTCTGGACGTCGAATCGAAAACCAAATTAGTAACGCGAGTACCTGTGCATATAATATAATATCAACCACAAAGACTGCGTTTTCCTTATAGGTATCTACATAATTCTAGATGTTTGATTCGATGAATCAAACAAGGTACATATTAAAAAAATCCATCTTAAATCACAAATTTCTAAGAAATTTATACAAAACAAAAAATGAGACTTATTTCTTTGAATAAACCATCACTTGGTAATGGAAATACCCTTAAATTGGTCAAAATAATTTATCAATCTGTCCTAGGTACGCAGGTTTAGCAAAAAATAAATATCGGATAGGTACCTACATGCCTACGAAACGGACAGATAAGCGACAAACGTAAATGCATTCGACTTTAATTATTTATTCAAAAGCTTCCATTTACCGCATTCGAATTTTAATTTATCCCAAAATAATAACAAAAGAAAATTTAACCCTTTTGTCAAAAAAAATATTATCGCACCACGATTCCAAAGAAAAAATGTCAACTTTTGCCGCCACTTTACATGCACACTCTATTTTGTGTTGCAGTGGAAAAGAAAGAGAATAGTGTTGTTTCTCTACTCAAAACTTGCAGGGATTTTTGAACGAAGACAAAAAAAAACTCAAGGTCCTTTTCTTAAAAATATATTTTTTTCTTTTTGAGAAAAATAAATATAAAACTTTCCCTCGATTAAAATATTTTATATTTTATTCCAAAAGAATAATAAAAATAATTTCCCTTACATTGTATTACCATTGTAGTGCAACAACAATTGCCTACTCCATTAATAAAAAAAAATAGAATAAATTTCCCTCCCGTATAAAAAAAAACACACACGCACGCACATTTTTGGCACTCAGCGCTACACCACAGAGGCACAAACCAGCAAAGCAATGGTGGAAGGAAAAGGCAATTATTTTTTTGCAAAATATTTTTCCAAACTGCATTCTCAAAACTCACCTGGAATTTTTCGAAAAAATCCTCGTTTTCAGCATAGAAAATCTATGGAATTGGTGAATTTCTTTTGGAAATTTTCCTACAAACACTTCGCAGCGCCAGCATCAAGGTCCAAAGAAAAATCCAAAAACCAAAAAGCGACAGCAACACAATTGTGAAAATGGTGCTGCTTCTAGTGCTGGTGGTGGCGGTGGTGGTGGGGTTGCTGATGTTTGAGATGGGCTGCTGCTGCTTCTGCTGATGATAATGACTTTGTTCGCCACGATAATTATAATTTCTCACAACACAATTGTTCATTATTTCACTCAAAATCAACACTCAAAACATACTTTTTGATTGTCCCAATTTGGTAGGACATTTGATTGCATGTTTTTCGCAATCAACTAGAGGAGAAAATTTATACAAATTTTTTTGACAAAAGAAATTTCCAAGTAAAAAAGTTAACCAAGAATTTCCTATTTATTTTATTGTACAAAAAAAAAAATCCCAATGAGAAACTTTGCAGTTTTTATCTATTGCACTCTTTCACTCTTTTAGACAGTATACTGGGGGCTATCTCTGTTTGACATTAGCGGTTTTGTGCTAGGTATGTGTATAAGGTGAGGGAAAATAGAGAACTCAAGTAAATTTTTTTTTTTTGGGGGTTTTGGTTTTTATTATACGTTTCACTGCAATGCGAATTAAATTTTAAATTAATGGGAGTTTAGATAATTATTTTGAGAGAAACACTAAATCACTGATGTTAAAATTGGAAATTTATTGTTTTTCAGGTTATTTTTGATGGAAAATTTGACATTTTCTAACTATTTTGACTGGGATTATTTTAAATGGCGACGTCTGAGCGAGAACAAACACCAAACATGAAATTTTATTATTTTCTTCCTTCACGTCTATTTTTTTTTTGGTGTCGTCGGATGCGTTGGATGTTGGTAGAAGTGTGTGCAAATGGGAAATTTATGTTACGAGGGAAGATAGTTTTATTATGTAGTAGTTGGTATGACTGAGAATTTGGTTTGGGAAATAGATAAATTGTGGTTTGGGTATATGATTGGAAGTATTTCTTTTACTAGGGGTGTTATTGAGTTTTTCCATTTATTTGAGTTCACTATTACACAGTGCAGCGTGAGGCATGCCTCTCTTTCAATTTCCTTTTTCAACTTTCATCCAGTTAGGCACGCGCTATTACACGTTGACTTATTCCTTAATGCCTCAATTTGAAGTTTGAAACGGAATTAAATAAAAAATTCGCGAATAAGAACAGTGAGAAACGTCGACGTCGCCGTGTCAGCTATAACACGTTTCCTCAAGACTTGTGAACCTTTTCAAAATCCAACGAATTCGACAGAGTAAAAATGACGTTGCACTAACACTTAAATTGAAAAAGAGTCACTGGACTCTTGGGCCACCTTGTAATAAACTGACATATTTTGTGCTATGAAAGCTACAGAAAAAAATTGTAAACAGTAGGGGTATTCATACAACCCTGCTAAGTGCGGCAAACCATGTAAATGTCGACAACATGTCAAAAATTTTATGGAAATGACAGTTCCTTTACCAGATTTTGCACTTCACCACGTTTACCAAGAGTTTACCAGGTTGCATGAATACACCTAGTATCTCACAAATTTGTTTGGTAAAGTTTACCATACATTAGGAAATGGTTATAATGTGGTAAGCGTTTAGAGGGAAGTTTTACGTTCAATAAGCAGTTCCACCTTCAAACAAAAGAGTCCGAGGTGAATCCGGAAGCTCTCGACCGAGCTATTGCTGTAAATGCATCCATTTCGGTTCAAAAATTAGTATGACAATTATTATCACCGCTTAACGCGGAGGCAAATTTCATTTTTCTATTAGTGGAAAGAAATTTAGCACTCCGAGAAAACTGAACAGAAAACGGTGTCGAACCAAAAAGTGACATTGGAATGTCCCATCTGCGACTTAAATACACACAAATTATTGTCCTTTCGCTGAAACTATTTATTTAAGGATCGCAAAAATTTGAACATCGCTGATTTATTTTTTGGATAGATAACAGGTACAAGAAGTGTAAGAAATAAAGAAATTGAAACACTTTCTGAATTTTGCAGTGATTTTTTACCCAAACCACTCATAAAAGTGCCTCCAAACTATCTCATCTGCGCCAAAAATATAATTTTTTTTATCTTTTTCGCTTCAAAACACTGATCTAAGATTTAATCATAAAGAGGTTTCGAATTTTTAAATTCAGTTATCAAGAAATAAAGAAATTAAAACACTTTCTGAATTTTGCAGTGATTTTTGACATAAACCACTTATAAAAAGTGCCTCCAAACTATCTCATCTGCGCCAAAAATATAATTTTTTTATCGTTTTCGCTTCAAAACACTGATCTAAGATTGAATCATAAAAGGGTTTTGAATTTTTAAATGTAGTTATCAAGAAATAAAGAAAAAAGAACACTTTCTAAATTTTGCATTGGTTTTTGATAAATTGATGCCGTATTGAAATGAAAAACAAATATAATGAAGCTTTATCGTAATTGCATTGAAATTTTATATAAGAAATACCCTTTTTTAACAATAAGCTTATTTTGTGATTTTAAGGAATATAACAGGACAAAAATTGTTTGTTGTAAGAGTAAGTGAAAAATAATACGTTTTTGTTTTAGCAACCGGCTTTTAAATTATTAGTTCCTTCGGTATTATTTTGAAAAAGCTACAAGAACATTTTAATATTAAAAAAACAAACAAAGAATAACAGTCTCATCAGAATGGCTGCTTTAAGGTGAGAAAAAAGTTTGTTCAAAATTAGCAACAGAATAGGAATATATTCGACAAAGATACTTTCTCGATTCGTGTATTCGTCGAAATAAAGAATGAACATTGTGTCAAAATAAAAGTTAGAACATCATCTTCTGAAACTCAGAAGTCATTTGAGTTAAAGCTTAGCCGTTTAGTCACACGGTCTTATTTAAGGTAAGAAAAAATAAATGGGAGTTCTTCGCTTTTATCTGAAAATTCTTTTAAGGAATTTGTGACTAATTGGAAGACCTCGGAAAAGA
The DNA here is from genome assembly GCA_948107695.1 of Meliscaeva auricollis. NCBI lineage: Eukaryota > Metazoa > Arthropoda > Insecta > Diptera > Syrphidae > Meliscaeva > Meliscaeva auricollis. The sequence continues at coordinate 14,404,865 of OX403616.1, read as the reverse complement.
AGATGTTCCAATGCTGATATTTTACTTGTTGCACTCAAAATACATTGCAAAAAAATAATTAAAACTTTTTTATAGGTTGTCAAATCTACTTCTCCTTAACATTTTTCATTCCAACATTAAGTAATACATTTAAGTCCTGTCTCTCGCTCGATATAACCTCCCTCTTACTCCTCTTCTTTAAATGTGGTTAAAAAAAGCTAATAGATGGAGGGGTTTTAGGATACGTTCAACTTTTTATAAAGGTTGAAATTCTGTTTCGATACCAATCATAAAAAAAGCATTAATTAATTTTTTTAAGCATCTCGGTATTTAATATCCTATCCTTGCTGAACAATAACTCCCTCCAATTTTTCTCCAAGCAAAAAAAAGCGCTGAACTTGCAAAATCCTCCCCTGCCTTTTCCCATACAATTTTTACATATATTTTTCTGCAAATACAAATTCCACTTTAACTTTATTAAATAAGTAATGAGAACCACTTTAAAACATTGCAAATAGTGCTTTTGACCCCCTTAGAAATTAGATATGAATAATTTCCAAAATAACACTCACATCACTCAGCAATGATATAGTGATGTAAAAAAATGTACTCCTATACAAAACCCCAAAAGCATGACCAAACAAAAATGCGCGCACTCACAAAACAAAAGAGCTGATGCAAGAACTTGAAAATTAAATTTTTCTTTATGTAGCTCACCAATTATTATTAGATAATGATTTTTACCCTCAGGTTTGTTTCGCACGATTTTGTTATTTTATAACAAAATACAAATTCTTTGCAAAATCCAATTGTAATCCACACCGGAAATACTATTCTCAATTACCTATATAATCGCATCGCATCACGTCTCCATAAACTCTCAACAGTGCCGATGCGGCTCGTCACATCTCTATTATGCATTATGATCCTCATAGATTTGCAGATGCACTTGTTGCAAACATTTTGTGGTAACTGATGGCAAGGTAAACAAAATATTCCTCTTTTCTTTTGTATTTCTTATGCCTTTATAAGAATTAGATTCCACAAATCCATTCAATGATGATGGGACAAATGTTTATCTTATCTAATTGAGTTGTATTAAGAGAATTTTATACTTTGCTCTTAAAGTATATGCTTCTCTTTCGAATATCTTCAACTTTACTGACATCACCTTCTGCGAATCACAACTTTAATATCTTCCAAGTTAGTATTACGAGAAACGAGCGACGCTTAAGTTGTCCATTTGGTGCGGTGGTATTTGAAAAATTACGTCTTTCATAAAGAAGGTGAATTATTGGAGTGAAATATTCTTTTCTCATTAGTAATTAAAAAAAAATGCATTAATTATGTGTGAAAATTTAATTAGGTGAATAAATTATACACAGAAAGTGTGTCAGTGACCGGTGAGCCCTTGTGGATTGTATGCCTTAGCGAATTGACCTTAATTCGCATCGCATAAAATCAAAAAGTTGTTGTCACCATTGTTGTGGGTTTGTATTTAACTCATGCTGCTGGTTTAACCTTATACATTTTATCACACATTTGTCTTACTGGTAACTTCTAAAGCGTGGTGTTAAGTGTGCGTTAGTAGACCTACTAAAGTGCTATAAAAGGGGCAGCCTCATTCTTTTTTAGAACACAAACAATACCACCAGAGAAATAGAAGCTTGAAACAAATGTAGCATAATTTGTGTTAGAGCTCTGATGATCTTGGATGGGGAATGCACTGATTTGGCCGAGTTTTTTTTTTAAGTATGTTTTGTTGAACTTTTTCTGAGGGATTACTTTATAATTTCTCTTTGTTCGTTTTCATTATTTCACCCACACACAATATAAATTATAATTATTGTGTAAGATAAAGATACTGATCGTTGCTTTTTCATTCATTTCCTGCGCATTTAGTGTAACGCAATTTCTTTTTTTTTTTGATTTTGTATATTCTCTTTCATGGCTGAATGCTTTGAGCTTGATTCACACATAATCAGAACATGCACATGCACATTATTGTTGAGCTTGACTGGAACATAAAAAATTCAAATGGGGCATTGTTTACAAAATTCGGTTTGAATAGTTTGTATTAAAAAGAAAAAAAAAACAAGCAAATTTGAATAAGTGATTTTGCGCATGATGGTGCTTTATGGAATATTTAAATCGTGCTTGTAATATTGAATAAACATTTGCGTTAACCTTTGGATATTTTACGGAGATGGTTTATATGTTACTCAAACAAAATTGTATTTTAAATGAGTTAACGGACAAATATTTGTTTTTTTTTTTTTGTATTGACCATAAGTTTTGAAATTAATTTATAATGGATACAGAAACCCGATCAATTATACACGACGAGTAGTGATGGAGCAACAAATTAATTTGTGTCTGTATCATAAACAGCTTTAAACTAAATTGTATGGTTATTTGTTGTGTTGTGTTTGGGGTACGATTTAAAATTTATTATCATTGAAGCTGGTTTAAATCGAGTTTGACTTTCTAAAATCTCCTTTCAAATAAATTAAGAATTATCCGGTCAAATGAAAACATCAAAAGTTGAAATAAATTTTTTGTGAAATTTACATATTTAATTTTCTGGAATTATAAAGTTCAAAGGATTTTAATTATTTTGTATCGATGTGTGCAAATAAAAATTAATGGAGTTATTTTGGTCCCTATACAATTAAACTTAAAAAATATTTTGTATTCCTACATTTTTAAGAACCTCTGGTACTTAAAATTAATGCTGTAATTATTCTGCCTTTCTATTTATCTATTTCTATCTAAACTGAGCACTTGGGGGTTAAATGATGACACATAAGATTTTGATAAACAATCTTTTGCGTACTAAAGTAGTAAGTAATAGTATCTTCCCTAATTTTTGTGACCAATAGTCTTTCATGACGCTCATTTAACCATTCCTCAAACCAGGGGTCACAAGAATTATGGTATCAAAATGGTGATTTTGTGGTACACTACACAAATAAGTACCTTTAAGCCGGTTATTCCTTGATGTTTTTAAAGTGCAAAGCATAAATGTACTTTGGGGTTTCCAATAGCACTCTTCACCCTTTTCAATTATAAATAAATTTGTTTATTTAAGAGTTGAGATCGTATAATATGTCATATATCAATGTTTAAAAAATTTTAAAACAGTTATAAATAAATAAACTTGGTTAGGCTCAAGACTAAAAATTGATGCTACTAGAACTGCATTATTATTATTACAAAATCCCATGCGAAAGGGTTTTCAAAAGGCAGCAAAGTCAAAAAATACAAACAACATAAAAAACATGTCATCAAACCAAAACTATTAAACTGAAAAACAGAACTTTAGGTAAGTAGAGAAGTCAGCATACATAAATCCTCTGGCAACCCTATAACTCTATTTACACTTTTGCTAATTTGTCGTCATTAATATGCTTTAAAAAGCTGTAATGTTATTGAATTTCAACTTTAGTTATTAAACTGTACCCATTTGAAGTATATTGTGATTGGTCCGATTTGTCAAACTTAAATTTTTGAGATAATTCTTGAGAACGAATCAAGACACTAACTTCGAATAGAGCTAGTTTCACAACCTCAAAACATGGTTTTAAGAAAATTTATTAATGAGTTTGTTTATTCCTCAAAATAAAAAAAAAAAAAATTAAAATGACTTTCGTTTTGAGAACAGATAATGATATCGACTAATTTTTATTTATATAATAGTACAAGATCCCACCATAGGAAGGGTTTTTTTCAAATATCCAGCCTATACTGCGATTCTGAGAAGTGTTAAAAAAATATAATATCAGAGAAAATTAAATTTAAAATTTTGGACTTTCTGGATTTTTAGAAATGTTAAATTACAGTTGCGCTATTAATAAGGGTGAAATTAGAAAATTGATAGATCGATCAATCGAATCGATAGATTACATAAACACATGAAAGTTGTTCATGCAAATAAAACATGTTTGAAATCTACAACTCAAGATATGGATATAACAACAAGAAAGATGTTTGAAAAATAATTCACCAAAAATCAGGTGTTAAACTTGTAAAAAAGAAAATTTTAAATTATTTGACATGTGTCTAACGAATTTTTAATTTAAGCTTTGGTTTTGAGTTAGAGATTTTTTAAAACCTGCACATTTTTTTTCAATTATTATAGTCTAAGAACCGGCCATAGGGTTACCTATGGACGTTTGTAATGCTCATTTTAGGATCTGCCCTTCCAATAAATTATTTCTGCCAAATTTTATACTACAATTTTATACTGGTAATAAGTTAACTGTTGACTGATAAAACAAGACCTTAAATGGAAAAAAAGGCTATAGTCTCTCTGAATTCTGCATTTAAAACTACCCTAAAGTGATGTGCCACATGTTTATTTTACACCAACAATTTTTTCTATAGTTTCAAAAGCCTTCAATTTCCAGTTTGACCTTGAAAAAAGCGACTTGCGGTGATTTATTGTGACTTTTGAGGTAAGCTATAGAACACCAAAAGGAAGATTTTGAAAAAAAGATTTGCCCGCTAGCAGCCATTTCGAAGGTGGTAGAAAATGAATGATGTCTCAAATTCACAAACATAAAACAGTCATTGTTTTCTTATAAAAAGTTACCAAACACCCATTCATTGAAGAGTTGAAATGTGTAGAAATTTAGCACCCGAAACAATTGAATAACCTATATGTAAGTTCATAAAATCTTATTTTAAATTAAGTATTTCTGTAGGTTAATGGAATAAATAGATATTTAGGATAAAAAGTCAAGTGAGCTTCATTCGGTGGCATGCTCAATAGGCCCCCGGCACCCCGTCACACTTCACTCTAAGGCCGGCCTCTGTTTACTGTATGTATACGTAGCCTTAAATATACATACATGTTATTGATCTTTCACGTTAAATATGTTATTTAATTTTCAACCATCTTCTTTGACATTTGTTACCGGTTATCATCAAAATAGTTATTAATATTCCTAAAACAACTTATTGCGTAACAATCAACAAACTATCATCTTATTAAAACCTCATTTAAAACCCAAAGCGTTAGCGTCACCAAGTAAGTGAGTGGGTAACAATAAAGTAGGAGTTAAAATTACCTTCCTTGACAAATGATTGATTTGGTGTGGGCATGTAGAATTTCTTTCTTCAAAGCATACACATAATATAAAGCATTTTAAATACTTTTTTTAACGTTAAAGTGTTAGAATATGAAAAAAAGTAAATAATTGAAATGGAAACAAAAATGCAACAAAGTAATATTGAAAATAAATTGATACTTCAAGCATAACCTTCACATTTATTTGGACTTAAGTTTGCACTTCAACTCTTTCTTAACGACAATTCATGACGTCACATACTTCTCGCATTATTCACTGTGAATACCTACATCGGTAAGATAGATACAAAAAAACAGACAACATCTACATATGGATCTACCCAATGCCATATATGGCAATCATTCGTTGTAAACATATTAAGTGGTAACAAATAATTGTGTCCAAGTGGGCAGATAAAAGACGTTATTATTTCAAAGCTGAACTTTACTCATAGTTATTGTGGGATCATTTTCATTTTATACAGTGTTGTCCAAGTAAACCAGGTCAGAAATGTATAGATGTACAATATGGAGCTCTCAGTCTTTCTTTGGAAATTCGATACATAATTGTTTTTTTAGTTTTTTTACTTACCACATAAAGACAAAAAACAGATATCAAGTATTTTTTCTCACAAAAGCAAAAGCTACAAAAATGACAAACTTGACAATGTTTCTGTCTTTTTTTGTATTGCAGCCGCCGTCATTCATTTGTAATTAGAGCTTGTGAGGGGTAAGATCATCATTATATTTTACTAATGAATTTAGATACAAAATGAATTTTTAGCAAACAAGTGTTATAGTAATTAAGTTTCGATACTTATAGAGTTGCAGACGATTGCATTGCATGCGATTATATAAACAGATTATATTATTAGCGCAATATACTGATTAAAAATAGCTAAATAAAAAGAGATATCGTCATTTTGTCTTCCACATACAGTGACAGTTACTACGAGGAAAAAATCGACAGAATGTAAAAATACCTTTAACATTTTTCTTAGAATTTTGTATTCATTTTTTTTTTTGCTTTTGGACTTCGTAAACTAGCTGATCCTTTCTTCTTCTCAAACTTTGATTAATTTAACAATATAAATTTTCTTCAGTAAATGGGTACTGTTAAGTTTATATTATTGGAAATTCAAATTCAAGTCGGGAGCATCCATTATAGAACCCAGTATACTCAAATATGTTATGTATTTAGAGAATGTAGTAGGTAACCAAATTTTTGCACGAACAAAAACTACTTCAAAAAATACTCCAATGCCCCACTGGTAGTAAACATTTTTGGTCATTGGTAAAGAATATTCAAAATTCCACTTCATCAGCGATTCTTGCTCTTGTCTATAATGACACTCCTGTGGTTAGCGCAAATGAAAAAGCCAATTTGCTGGCAGCTCAATTTGCTGATAATTCAACGCTGACACAAAGTCTTATGACTCCTCCTGTACTTGAGAATGCAAATAGTTTAATGGGACCAATCTTCTTTCGCACTCGTGCAGAGTACTAAAAGATCTCGACACACACAAATTCGCTTGCCCGGATAATATCCCCGCTATTGTTCTGATGAGGTGTTCTGCCGCACTAGCAAAACCACTGCCCAAGCTCTTTCATCTGTCATACTCTACTAGCATCTTTCCGAGTGGATGGAAAACTGCATTTGTCCAGCCAATCCCGAACAAAGATGAATCATTCGCACAATCCAACTTTCTGCCGATTGCACTTACAACCCTCCTTTCCAAGGTCATGGAAACGCTAATCAGCTAAAGAAGCATCTCGAAGTGCGAAAGCTCCTTAATGAACGGCGCAGTACGGCTTTTGTAGAAATCGATCCACTGGTGTTTTAATGGATTATCTCACCGAATAGTGGAACAAATCTAGATATCTCCAAGGTATTTAATAGAGTTTGGCACCATGCTCTTCCATCGAAGATGAGTGCTTTTGGTTTTGATGACCTTCTTCTACCTGTTCATTACAAGTGGTACTGAAATCTACAAAATAAATGCTGGTGTACCCCAGGGTTGTGTTTTATCCCCCACTCTCTTCCTTATATTCATCAATGATCTTTCGTCAGAAACTTCTAATCCATTAAATTGTTTCGCTGATGACAGCACACTCAGCTTTTCATATTCGTTTCTGGATTCCCTTCCCTATCATTAGGATGTGGAACTCCAGCGACAACATTATGATAATGTAATTAAATCGGGTTATTTATTGCGTCCAAAACCCAATGCTGTATGTTGTCATTAAGGCTTAACCTGCCGCCCTTGCCACTGTCCATGAGTGGCACCAACATCGAAGAAACTGCGCAGCTTCCTGTTCTCGGTATGTATATTACCGTTTTCTGTGGAACGATCACATTTTTTAAGTCGCCATAACAGTATGGATCGTTTTGATTATAAACACGTTTTTGAAAATTTTATATTGCTGTATGCGCTCTTCTCAAAACCCTGAAAACTCATCTTTTTGTTAGAAATAGGTTTCCATCTAACCGAATTCAATTTACGTTTTAGATTGTCCATGGGAGTCTCCTAAATTTAAAAATAAGCACTACAGAAAATCTTTAAAAAAAAGTTAATAAGAACGAAAAATTTTGCGAGGTTTCTTCAGAAAAAGATGATTGCCCTTTCATTCAAGCCCCATCACAATGCCTTCAGAACTATTCCCTCCAATAATTTCACAGCCTTAAAAAAGTCCAGTACAATGTAAAGAGAAATCATCTCAGAAAAATAAACGTTTGTTTTTAAATTTATCCCACAAAAACGAAGTGATCGATTAAAAAATAAAATGCACGTCTGGATCGCACGTATCGCTTCAACCGCTTACGAGATTATCAAAAAAAAAAAATAAAAAAAAAGTTGCAAAAAGAAAAAAAACGGCAACGCTGTTTCTCCGTTTCTTTAGAAAAACTAGAACTGCAGTTTTGGTGTAATCACTTAACATAATACACACACAAATTTTAAGCAAAAAAAAAACTAAATTTCGAAATTACGTAAAAATTATCTGTACCAAATTTGAAAATCCGTCCACGCGTTTGGGCAGTGAAGAAGTGTGTACGGCATGACCAAAACCACTTTTTCGGACATCTCCATCATCGTAATGTTGGTTTTGATTAAAAACTCAATTTTTTTTTTTGACAAGAAACCAATACTTGCCCTATAGAGAAAGTAAAAAAATTATTTTATTATTACAACCCAAAGACTTCTGCATCAAAAAATCAGAAGTGCAAGAACCTTCGGGTTTGGCTGCTTAAAAACGTCCCGTGATGGTTTAACAAAAAGAAAAAACTTTCCTAAGTCCATGCACCATCACAACGGAAAAACATTTGGTCTAAGAAACCCTTTGCCGTGTCTTTTTCTTATTGAAGTATATTATAGAAGACACCTAAAGAAATTACAAGTTTCCCTACGCTTCTTTTCAAACTTAAAAAAAAACAGCTTTTACTTAAGTAATTGCTTGGCATTACTCGCAAAACTGTGTTGTAGCATAGTTTTTTTTTTGTCTTGCTTCCTTTTTCACAACTCATATGCAGTTACTTTTCATTCATAACTTCTTCAACGGCTTACAGAACATCATAGATATAAAGATACCATCTTCCTTTCATCGTTCACTGAAGTGGCTGCCGAGTAGATGAGCTAAACGACAGAACAACTCTTTGACAATGGACTAAAAACCCAACAGACCCATCATAAAGACAAGTGCACTGCGCATGCCATCACGTTCACGTATTATATGAGAAATATAATGAAGTAGATATGTCTTAAAACAAACCTTCAACTCTTCAATGTACGTAATTTTGCGTCCGTTGTCGGTGACATACATGCATGCAAACATACATTCATATACTCGTGAATTGTGTGATCTTACCAAGACTGTAAAGTTGTTGAATGTTGAAAATTGAGCTACTGTTTGATGTTTATGATGATGAACAGCCACTCTGTTTTCAACGCACAGTGGAACTGATAAACTAACAAGTCGAAATAAAACCGATAGGGATGAGGACTGGAGTTTTAAATTTTTATTAAGTCCAAAATTATTAAATAATGCAAACAAAGATCATATAGAAACTGACTAAACCACCTAATTATGTTAATCGTATGCAAAGAACTGGAAGTTAATATGACCTGAAGCTTACGCGGTAGTCAGATTGGTGAAGTCTCCCTAACATTGAAGATTTCCTTGAAGAGGTGCGTCTTCACTGGTGCGCACCACCTAAATTGAGCCTTTCTATGTTACATGGTTCATTTGGGGTTGCAATCGAAGACTCGTTAGAACAATGTTCGTTATCAACACTTTCCATGTGTCGAAATATGTTCAGCAGAGGACAACATTACCTTGTTCTTTAAAGACTTGAAGAAAATATGTTTTGTAGTTTTGTAGCGCTTTAAAAATATGTATTCTGCAAGCTATTTAATCCACCGAAGTTTCAAAAACTGCTTCCAATCATAAAACTACTTCATGCGCATTATTAAGGAACTTAATTTTAAAAGTTTACTTTCCTCATTGTTAAAAAAAATTTGGACCACTGTCTGTCACCATTGATTTCAATCACTGGATGGTGTTATGTGAGTTGATTCAAGGAAAATACCAATTGGTGTTTGCCTAGTTTCGAGGGAAATCTTTAATTTTCCAACAATGTAGTCGGTCGGACGTTTGATCGCTTAGTTGAGATAATACTTGTTTTTTGTAAGTATCTCTACCATGTTTATTTTCATAAGTTTGTATAGGTATGTACATATGTAGATTGCATGAACTACATATTATGGTTGTCCGTTTGCTTTAGACAAATTCAATTAGCACTTTCGCTTTTATTTTGAAATCCTTATCAATGGGTAAAGAGAAAGTAACATTTACATTTGGATATCATAATGGACTTTTTGTTTTGTGTTCATTGAACTTTGGTAATGTAAACAAAAGCATTTTTGTGCAGAGTAACTACATACATGCATAGTTTTTGAGTATGTACATTGTTATGCGGTATGCAAATGTGGGAAAAGAAATTAAAAACAAACAAAAAAGGTAGGTACATAGGGGTTTTTACTTTTTTTATTTTAGTTTTCTTGATGAAGCTCATACATTTATGTTTGGTAGAATCGACATTTTGATTTATTTTAACATGCAAAATCTATAGCATAGTTTCCTGTCTGAAAAAAACGTAGATGTTTTAGTGAAAACAATTTTATTACTTGGATGCAGAAATCCAAAACGTAATAACGTTTTACATAAAATGTAGTGTACGTCAATATATATGTACTTCTTTGATTTTTTTTGTTCATATTTTCTATTTCTCAACCTCAGCGGGTTTTCGGGGTTTCTTCAAATTTAGTACAGATCGTTTTTGTGCTGTTTTATTTTCGAAACCACCTGCTTGCTTACCTGGTTACGACGTTAGCACATTGAGCATCCTACGGATTGTTTATCTAAGGTCTTTAAGAAACTTATGGTGGACCATCTTGTCCTTGTAATTTATAATTTTTTTCGGAAAAACACACCACTTGGACCAGACAAATTAGTGTAAAGTTTTTCCTACGCATTATCAGGCTAAAAAATTCAGTTGTGCATGTCCATGTGAGAAACATGGAACAATGCCGAATATAGAGGAAAAAACTAGTAAAAAAGTGTTGAAAATCAAGGAAAATACGTGAAAAGTCGCGAATACCGCGAATAAAAGTGTGGAATACCTGAGAATGAAACATGTGAGATCGTGATACTAGTTCAATCACTAGTATTACGTGCTTTTATCCACGATATTCCGCGATTTTTACCGTACTAGTCTTCGGTATTTCGCATATTTTTCCATGATGTTTCAAGCAGTTTTCCACGCCATTTTCTACGGTATTCTCATATTTTTTTGCTAATTTTTACACTCTATTCCGCGAATTTATGCGTTTCTCTGTGACATTCTTTGTTTTTCGCAGTATTTTAAGCTTTTTCTCGCGGTAGTAATTGCTTTTTTCATGCCTTTCCATTCTACCACACTTTCGCGATCATTCTAGTGGTTTTCAAAAGTTCCTCCACCACTTCATTAGTATTTCGCATTTTTAGCCAAGATATTCCTCACTTTTTGTCGTGCATATTTTTCCGCGACTTTTCAAACTTTTTCCCAAGACTTTTCTCGCTTTTTTCTATGACTTTCTTTGATTTTTCACTGTATTTTAGGCTTTTCTCTCGGTAGTAATATATTTTTTCATGACATTCCAGTATTTCGCGATCATAATGCCGTATTCATTTAAGTCGAATTTAAATGAAATAAAAAAACTGCCGAGAACTCAAAAAAAAAAAAAACTGTGAATGGTATACAATGAAAGTAATTTGCAACTGAATTAACTCTCAAAGTATAATGCACACAACGCCACTTGCTGGCATTTCCCATCCCAGCATTCCGTGTTCTGTTTCCAATTTGTATCAGATATTGGTGTTGTACGGATTTATTATTATTGTTCTTTTCCGAAGTTTTAAAAGTTATTCTGTTATTCCTAAGGAATACGAATCCAACTAATCAGTGGTCATTAAAATGAGTCCTGCAGTTCTTGAGTTATAAATGGTATAACTAACCCGACTTTGTTTTATATGTATATTAGAAGATTAGATTAGATCAGCGTCCGCGTAAAGAAGAGTTTAAAATTTCACATCTTGTTTCTGATCAAAAATATTTAATTTGTTAATATGAATATGGTTCCAGAGCAAAACATATTTGAGTCATAAGACTTTGATTAAGGTGAATTGACAGCTCTTTATCTCCTTGAATTTAAAATGTCTTTGATAAAATTGACCATCACAAATTTGCTGAAAGTTTGGATAGAAGTTTGGTTTTATTCAGAGAGCTATTGAATGGTGTTGGAAGGTAATCGATTTGGTCTTACAAAAATGAACTCAGACGTATCACAAAGGATCTGTTTTGGGCCCTATTATTTTCAGCATTTATATTAAGACTTACCAATAGATATTGCTTATAGATATACATATGCCAATGTTTCCATTCATCTGTACGCGGATAATGTACAATTTTATTTTTGAAGTTTAGTTTAGTTTAATTGAAAACTACCAATTTTTAAGAGTTGTCTTGGTATAATAACTATATCCTCAATATTCCTGGCTGAAAACAGATACATATTTGTAAACATATTGTTACTTTTTACACTTACAACTTGGTGCCATCAATCTTTAAAAAACTGCCTACGGACTGCAAGAACTGGACATAATCAAAACGAATTTTCAAAAATACCAATCATTTAAAGCTATCACTCATCCCAAAATCTGGAGCTCCATTTTTTTTTTAACTTTAGGTCAGCGGTAGGATAGCTTCACCCCACTGTACAGGTAGCAGGCATAAGGTTATTTATCCTAAAGGCAATGCCAACTAACGTTCTAGACAGGTTTCAGGTACACACATGTTAGACATGTGACCTATTTTTTACTGCAACTTTAACACTTTTTTGTTAATCTTTGCCCCACTGTTCATCGATTTTGATGTTATTACTACAGATACAAAAATAATTCATGTGTCTTCATTTAAGACAATGAAAAGTGACGCTGGATCCCGGGCTAAATTTCTTTAGAAAAATTTACTTAAAAAATGTCTTTAATACTTTCAAGACCTTTCAAAGCGATGATGCACAAAAGTTAAAACTCACAGTAAGGTCTTCCGTATTATTATAGGTTGTAATTATAATTTATTTTCAACAAAAATTGAAATTAATCAAACATTTGCACATTGTTCCTTTTAATAAATTAATGGTTCCAAAAACAAAAAAAGATAAAATTATCTCATCTTTTCTGCTTATAATTTCTCATATAATCACCTACAAAACACAACCTTGTTAAGTATCCATGAATGGCTATGATATACCATTAGTATACGAGACTTAAATTGTCTTTATGACTCATCATCATCGTTTTTAGTTATTTTCGTCTTCAACAAATCATTCTAAAAAATAAATGTATATATGAACAAGAAAGACTTAATTACCTTTTTCGACAAATTGCCCAAGGCCAAAATAAATGTTTTTTTTTTACTTTATTCAGTGCCAAAATCCGGACATATCTAGAGATCCCAGGTCAAAATAAACTTTGACCTAAAATTTCAACACAATTAATTATTACCTTGCGGTCTTGGTCTAAAACTTTTTGCGTTTAATAATCCTGATCTTTTGAGAGAGTTATATTAATGTGCCCTAGTTAATTAACTTATGATAATTATAGCAATACAACTTAAATAAACCGTTAAAAACAGTTTATAATGAAGATTTAAAAGAACGTGGTTTGGTTTCTTAATAAGGTCCGCCCACTGATATATTTGCGACACCTTTGATGCTATGCCAATCGCCAAGTTGTCAATTAGGCCTTATAGATTGTGTTGCGATATGGTTGTTGCTAATGGCATGGTCATCTTCATTTTTTTAAATATTTTTCAAACATTTTTTACGAGGGCGAGGTGGTTTTTGCGAGTATGGATTATTGTGTGGGCATTCCGAAGCTGGTTGGGTTGTAACAGCAACCTACTGGATGATAGCATATTTATAAAAGTTTTTCTTTTACTTCTTGGATACGCATGTCGATGAGAGTTCCCCAAACAAGTAAAATTAAAAATAACTACCGTTTTGAAAGCAGGATATGCAATGCAAGAAGTATCATCAGACATCTTGTCAACAAAAAAAAAGAGCTAATATTTTTTTCGTTTTTACCTCAATAAGCTGTAAGGTCAAGTTTAAAATCAAAAACGGATCTTCATTAAATGTAAATCCACAAAAGCTCACAAAAACTTACGTAAAATTTTAATTTATTGGTGATTAATGGTTACTTTGACAAAATACTCACAGTAATTATAAAAAAATAGTACGTATTTTCGTAGCTTGCAATTAGTCACGATTCATCAATCATTTTTATATTTTGAATAAAAATCTAACATTAAGTTAAAATTAACATAAAAATTACAATTTGAAATTTTTGTATTGTGAAACCTGTGAAGGTGAAATATTATTTTTTTGCTAGTTTTACTTATCTGTAAGCAATTTAAAGTATTTAGCATTTAGCTAAACGGTATCTTATTGCTATTAGGTCATTATGAACTTTTTTTGTTTATTTTTGCATAGACTTTAAGCAATAAGATAGTGACTTGCAGTTGAAATAAGTGTCATTAAAACTTCTGTCATGCATGCTCATGGTGCATTCGCACTCGAAATGTTAAGCTCAGAGAATGGTTATTAAAGGTTATCTTCTCTGGATTTTTGGCCAGCTTAAGATAGAACTGAATTAACTATTAAAATTTGTCAGTAAAAAAAAGTTACGCATACACCACAGTGATCCCAGCAATTAAATTATCTTGAAAGAAACCAGAACTATTCAGTCTGGTTCACTTAATAGTGGTAGCTAAGATAAGATCTTTCTCTGCCACTTTGTCCATCGGTATTGGAAACGGATGACTCTTCGGGCTGGACATTTACGAGCCAGTCCCTGTAAAATTTGTCGCCATCCCTATGTTAAAGAGTAGAGGAGACACCCTCCAAATAGCAGGGGTGGCGGTCTTTGACCAATTTTTTTTTTCAGGATCTGTCAGAGAATAAAATTTTATCTTTGGTTGATTTTGCTATCCTTAAATTACACAAATTTGGGCAGGGGCGTACACTATGGGGGGAGGTCACAGGGTCATGGCCCCCCCTCCCCCAAGAACTTAAAATTTATACAAAAACAATTATTATAAAATGTGAGACTTAGTGCAAAAAAAGACACTTTGAGAAGTCTAAATTAAAAAAAAATGTTTGCTACTACTTACACTTTTTAAATTCTGTGACAGATAGGCAGAACAACATAAGTCTATTTTTGGCAAAAATGACAGATTATGAATCCCTAATGTGTACTCTATTACATGAGTTACATAACTTGAACCAATCATTATAGTTTCGCTTTAATCAACACATTTCATAACAACGTAAAGCCCACTCTTTAAAAATATTTTTAAGCAAAAAATCTTAAATCCACGTATGTCCACCAAAAAATTATTTTTTACGCAATTTTTTTAATGCTAATAGAAAGAAGAACAACAATTTATCACAATGTGCTAAAAACGAAACCATAATTCTTTTTCAAAAAATATGTGAACTATTTTTTTTCTATTTTACAGTATAAAGCTCTATTTTTATATAAATTAAAGCCTACAATATCTGTTTTGTTAAAACAAGACAAAAGTATGGTCTTTGGTCACATAAAACTTTGAAAAAAATCAAAAAATCAACTTACAAAATAAATCATTTTTTTTAAACAAAATCAAGGCTTACTTGTGTGTAGAAAATCTTTAGCAACGGAATTTTGTTTTAGAATTTGCTTAGTTCATCATAAAAAGTCACTCTTAGCTTCAAGTTTCAAACCTCAGCCATTTTAAATAAAACCTTCTTGTACCTGCTTTTCATGATACCCTGCTAAAAAATCAAAAGAACGGAAATACTTTATTCTCAAAAGTTATGGTAAAAATCAATATTTTAAGATTTATTTGCAATAGAACCCTCAAAAATTGTCTTTTAATTGTACGAAATAGTTTGGGATTACCAATGTTATTCTTATGTACATAATTTTTAAGACTTTTTTTCCATAACTTAAAGAAAAAACGGAAAACCATATGGTCACAATTTATTGCTTTAGAATAAAATCTAATTACAATGTTCTATTAGTTATTGATATCAATTCCATCTCTACGGACCAAAAACTCGATTTTTTTGCCACTACAAATTAGTACTCAATATTTCAAAAAGTATTGTAAGTACTAAAAAAATCGATGCGAATTTTATGCTCCAAAACTAAATATATTACCCTACGCTTTGAGATTTAAATGCACTTTGAAATTTAAAAACACGGTCATTGCATTAAAAACAATGAATGGAAAATGAATACAAAATTTAGAAATAGTGATTATTACGATGGATTTTGAGAGCTAGGTTTTCTGTTTCTTGGATTCCATTGTTTTGAAAATCAACATCAATTCTCAAAGGAACATTATGGGAAAATAAAACCTAAATGTGTAATCCATACAAAAGCGTCATTCTATGTGGTTTTTTATATGAAAAGTACAAGAAGATAAATCCCCACCCGCCCCAAAGAATTAATGCTGAATACGCTCCAGAATTTGGCCGAATGTATTTTGCGATGTTGTAATTGGCAAAGTTTGATTAGTTTCAATTCTTTGCAATGAAAATACTTTCCTCCGACCAAATAGTACAAATGAGTTAGTGTATGCTTCTAAACAACTCTTCTCCAGCTGACACTTCGACTTTCAGACCATTCGCACAAGCATGCCAACCTTGTGTGATTGATGTTTGGATATCTACTCTATTTTCATTTTTACTAGATTAGGTGGACGGATATTTGGACAGTCAGCGTTCAAGTTGAATAAACTGTTCTGCAAATTTTGTTTGGCTATATCTTGCCTTTTAACATTTTGGAAAAGTGTTTTTTCCTGATTTTATTTTCATAACGGCAGGCTTATGTTTAGGGTGTTCAGGGTTAATATCGTTGGTTAGAACGTTTCAGCTTTGGAAAGAACTTTTGAGCAATACCCTTGCCATATGGCATCCCTCAATAGACTAGGGTTTATTTTTCATTTTTCTTTTTCTTACTTCTTCATCTTTCCACTCTCTTAAAAAATCGAACTTGAACACGATAACAATCAGACATGACCTTAAGATGATGCTTAGAGAATTCAAAAAACTGGCTTTCTCGGTTCTGTCTGTCTGGTCTGCCTGTCTGCATGTCTGTATATCTGTCTGTCTCTACCTCGAGCTACAGCCTTTGTCGCTGAAGATCTAGAAACTTTTTGGTTAAGGGCTTGGATAGCAAGCAAGGTCGTACTTTCCAATTAAACAATAGGAAAGAGACTATGGGCCGCTCTTACCCCACTTTACCTTTGCCAATTTTATTTGTATCAATCAAGCTTGAACTTTAAATTCATACCACTCCTTAAATGCTCTACATTATTGAGCAATATCATAATAATTGAGTCCAATCAATTAACGCTTCTGTATACAGTCTGGAGACTGATATTCATATTGTCGTTGTGAAGTAAAGTGATCACTGATCATGCAAAATAATGAATAAATTGTCCAACGTAAGTCACGTTTTACTATTATTCTGTAGGCGTATTTAAATATTTTAGAAATCAAGCTTGCATAAAATGCATAAAAGCTAAACTATTTCCCTGTTCAAGTTTTTTTTTTTTTATTATAGACAATACAAGAACAAAATTCATTTTATTCAAACTGCACCCCGATTGAACTTATTTTCAAAGTATAAGTAGGTGACCTTTTCCAAAGACAAGATTTATTATAAACGTTGAAATCTTGTAAAATGTTATTTACTTTACTCTTGCTACTTTAAGAGCGCGCAGAGCGCAGTAATTTACAAAAGTTTTTGTATATAGATTGGTTGCCCAAACAACAGTCAGAAAAAAAGTATCTATATGCTGTGAGTTGTGATCTAATCGAACTCTTGTGGTTTGATCTTGTTAAACTGTGAAAGTAGTCTTTGGGTTGATTTGGTGTGGTGTGCTTACAGGCATCCGCACAAAGAGGTAAATAAACTGGCTTAGCAGGTAGTTAACGGTTGTCAAATCCAAGGACTTTCTTTAAATCAAAAATAAAATGGATAGAAAACGAACTCCATTCACTAAAACTATTCTTCTACTTTCAGATACATTAACCTGCGATTGACAGCAAGAAAACAACAACAAAAATGGCAAATCGTGAACTCATCATTGTGGCCGTAATTGTGCTGGCATGCAGTTGGAGTGTATCAGCGAAATTCGGTGATAAAATCACAGTCAAAGAGAAGGACATGATGAGGAAGTCGATTGTTTTCGATAAAAAGACACCCGATGTCTTCTATTGTCCAATGCAGAAACCATCAACTATGAACAAGCTTATTGTTAGGTAATGGGTATTGGGTTTATGATAAAGTATTGTATATCTATATGGATATTGATGCGGTATCAATATAATGTGCTAAAGCTGATTTTTTATATTTGTTTTGTTTTAAAGATCACGTCCATTGCATAAGCTTTGTGAATACGAAGGTCAACCACTGCCAGAAGACTATAAATCGGATTGTTATCAGGATATTGATGAATCTGATTATGCCTGCAAGGAGAAGTACAGGATTATGGTGAGTTAAGGATGGTTAAGATAATTCAAATTTAAAACTCGAATCTAAAAATGACTAGTATATAAAAATTATGTAAATTAACAACAATTGTTATAGATAACAACTCGGAGGAGTTTTGAAACTATAATTTTGGGTCTATTATCCTTTTAATAGCTGTATCTTTGCCAAACAATGTCTGATTTATAAATTTTTTTTTGGTTATTCAAACAAGAATTTTTAAATGTTTTAGATTGGGCAACAATTGTTTCTGTGAAAATAACGTTTTTCGACTAAGAATGACCTTAGGAACCCATGGTTTTCATCTGCGACGGTAACTGTGGGACACTCTGTAAATAAAATACAGAAAATTTATGATCAAAAATGTTCCCAGACTCAACATGGCCAAAATGCAAAAAAAAACGCGAAATTTTCAACGATTTTGCAGTTTTTACCATGAAGGGTTTATTTTTGGTTACAATTATGTATGTATCTAAGAGTTGAAAAAAAACTTTATGTGCCAAAATTTGAGCCAAAAATTGTCTACGTAGCCATAATAGTTTCCAAGTTGCAGCTCTTCAAACTTGATAACTCAAAAATGTTTAGTAGAATCTAATTATATACTTCAGTTTAGTTTTATTGTGAACCAGAAATATTTCCTTTAGTCAGAAATTTGTCTTAAATGTCCAGAACAAGCCCTTAGTGATATCTAAACAGCACGAAAAAACATCTCCCAGGTATGGTCCACCATCTTACAAAAACCTCCGCTTTATTGAATTTTTCGCGCTTTAACTATATCTGCAACAAACAAAATTTGATATAAAAGGCTGTAACATCCACAGCAAGTTAGATCATAAGAGCAGGTACATAAGTGTGACCCAGTCGTGAATTTCATTTCAAGACAGTGGCCAAACCATGTATTGCTGTTAACAATTTCCACTAATAGAATGCTATAAAGTATTTGGTCCGGGTGAAAAACTAATTGCCCTGAGCTATAAAATATCAGTTTATTCTGTTATATAACAATATAAAAAAGAGTCCTTATACATAATATACTAAGAATAGGAGTTTTTTACCTCATATTGTTTAATCATATACGGTTTAATCATTTACAGTTTTTAGATTACACGATGTTTAATCGCTTCGATCAGCTCTTGTATGGATTTATCGGCTAAAGGTACGATAAAACATAAAGTAGATGAATTTGTATTATAATTTTTATAAAAACAAAAAACAAACTGTTTATGGATCTCTTAAAATCTATCCGAAATTTATCGAAAAAAAAACAATTTATCAGGTGACAGATTCTTCTGGCTTACGGAAAAAAATATCTCGTATACAGAATCTTACAGCATAAATACAACTTAATTCAAAACCCATTGTCTCGTCTTTGTTCGGTAAAATGCCGTGTTAAGTATACGAGAAGAATATTTGCATCTAAAGCCTTAGATTCTTTTATTATTCTTGATTCTAAAGGTATTGATCATAGAATTATTTTTACCAATATTAAAAAAAAAAACTTCCATTATGTATTTGTTGTACCAAAATTCATCTCCCTAAAAAACAAAATTAAACACCCTTGCACCCAATATATTTTTATACTCTTTTCTTAGTTTTCCTGGCAAGCGAAATCCTAAAAATCCAATAACGAAAAAAAATGCTTTCAAATATTTTGTCCAGGTCAAGGGTTATATTCGTCTGATAACCCTGAACTAAAACAATTTTACCGATGAACTATAAAGATATCAAACTTTAAAAATATGTTAGGACTAGATAATGTAATGTAAACTAGATTATGACCGATTTGAAACCATATTGCAACCGATTTTAAATTTAATTTCAAATGATCAGTTTATTTACTTGATTATTTATGAGTTTGAAAACTTAGAATATAGTTCAAAGATCAGAACTGGGTAAAAAAGAAACAGACATTGAAAAATTAAAATGCGGTAAATAATTATTCATATGACAAGCATAAGTAAAAGAAGAAAATAAATTAATTTATACTTCTCAATTCTTTTAAAAACGGTATAATAAATATTATATTTTTATTTAAATAAACGTATTAATTAATTATAATTTCGACCTAAACATTTATTTATTCATATTTATATACACTGCACAAATAGAATACTTAAATATTTAATAAGACTATTTCAATTAAATAAAGTTAAACTTAATAAAAACAACATTTAAATAAATCTGGAATTAAACTTTGGTTGCTGGTTTTATTTTTTTTTTTTACAGAAACGATTCTCCAAAGATGAATCCAATATTACGAGCAAATGAAATAAAAAATAATTTAAAAAAAGAGTTTTTTAACTCAAACATTTACTAATGATTTTAAATTTTTGATTTTGTTTATCATTTTCTTTTACACTACAAACTAACACTTATTTTATTTTTTGTTTTTCTTCATATTGTGTCTACTAAATCTTACTTTATTAATAAATAAACTTACATATGGGGTGGTTAACAACAATTTTAGATGAAGTTTTACGTTGATTTAATTAATTTTGTTTATTGTTTTATTTTTTGTTTATCTGTTTTGATCTTCAGTCGTCATATCTGTCGAATAATTCTTCTAAGAGACGCTCTCTCATTTGTCTCCCTTTTCCCTAACTCTTCTTCTATTTTTACCATACTGTCATTAAATGTTAAGAAAAAAATCTAAATAATAAACTCAAAAACAACAAATAATATGCTCGGACTCTAACCTAATGGCGAGGATGACCAAAAAGGATTTTAACACAGAGGTTCTAATAGAAAACAAATAATCCTTACACACTTCTTCCACAAAACAAAATCAGATATCGATGTCAGATTTTTAAATCCGATTGCACAACTTTAACAAAACTAAATCCAGCTTTTAATATTAAAATAAAATATAATAAAAGCGATGAAAAAAGGTACCTATAGTGTATACACTAAAAATAAATAATAACTTAATAAGACTGCACCAATTTATGAATTATTAAGAACTTTTAAATAAATATTTTACTTTTTTTTTTAAAGAAACTTTTGTGTACTCATCTGGCAGTTGTATGTTTTTGTTCGCAGATGAGAAAGTATCCGCCTGGCAGTGAACAACCTTACAACGGAACACGTCTCAAGCGTTTCATGGATCTGGATAGTAAGATTAGTGAAAGGATGGAAAAGGTCTCAAAAACTTTGGATTTTCATGATGTTGTGATTAAATATTAGGAATTTAAACTAAAAGTATTTTTCTTCATTAAGTCAGCGGCTGCGTCCAATCGCCATTTTCTTTTTTTTTTCATAATATTCTTGTATTTTGTTTTGTAATTAAATATTTTACTAATTTATTAAACCAAAAAAAATAATATTTGTGTATATTTTTATTTTATTATTTTTCTTTTTTATTTTAAGTTGAAATACTTAATTTTTAGTTTTGTTCCTAAACGCTTAACCTATATAATATTTTAATAATAATTATTATTTGTTTATAATAAAACTCAGCTTTTTAAAAACTATACACAATTCATTATTTTCAGAATTTTTGTTTGAAATAAAAGTTGTATGGTTAGAAAATGAATTTCAATCTATACAAATCTTTATGCAAGTCTTTAAAGTATTAAGTCCGACATAAAAATCGTTCCATATCTCCCAAATTCAAATATGATGAAATTAGGTAATATTGCTATATTATATAGCAAACTAATAAAAAAATATAAATAATGGAAATTGTATTATTAAAATTTCCCGGGGAATGTTTCCCTCGAATTTGAACGTTAATGGCATATTTTTAATATTTTTTTTTTGCATATAAGTACTTATTATATCCAATTCACTCTGCATAGATGTATTAAAAATTTTTATAATTTTGCAGCTTACATTTTTGATGCGCCAAATATGTAAAAAGTTTCCATACGATTTTTTTATACTAGAGATGCTTTAACATTTTTAATATTCTATTTTCTTCAAATTTTGCATTAAAAAATAAATTTAAAAAAAAATTCAAAAGTTATTTAAGTTTTCTACCAAATACATTTTGGAACCAATACTGCAAAAAGAACAAAAAATGCACATATTTTGAGTACTCTTTGAGTTAGCCCCTTTTTATTTCCTGACCGACGGTTACAAAACCAGGTCGAAAAGACTTGTACGATTTATATGTAAACTTTTTTAATGTTATGAATAAAGTCAATTCTAATTCTAAAAAAAATTCTATTTCCGGTTTCAGAGCAGTCATAAAGAAGTGTGCTTTATGTAACCGTTTCAGGATTGCATACCGGGCACCTTTTATTAAGAAAACAAATAACATGCATGACTGCAGAATGGGTTTATAAGAGCCTCTTACCCCGCGTCTCCATTAGTAAAATCCAATCCAACTTCTCTTCCGCAATCTTATCCCCAATGCAGTGTTTTTTATTATTGTGCAAAATATGTCTTGTCATTTAGACCAATTTCATCAAGAGCTTATATCGGAGTTTTCGGAGGAATATTTGTGACTTATGAGTGGTCTCGACCACTCTTAGACTGGTATTCATCAAGCGCTCATAAGTTATGAGCGTTCATATCGGAGTTTACGGAGCAATATTACTAACTTATGAGCGGTCTCGACCACTCTTAGGCCGATATTCATCAAACGCTCATAAGTAATGAGCCCTCATAAGCCTATTTACCAAGGAATATTAGTGACTTATGAGTAGTCTCGATCACTCACAAAGATATGAGCGCTAATTACTTATGAGCGCTTGATGAATACCAGTCTTAAAATTGAGAGCGCTGACTTCAAGAGCTCCGATATGAGAGCTCATAACTTATGATTGAATGATGAATACCAAGACATCTGATTACAGGATTTTACCCATAGCATAGCGGCATAAATACAATAACTCAAACTGGAACTTATGAAAAGGAGGTAATTAATGAATATGATGTTCGTCTGCACCATAATTTTCCATTTTGCATTTTGATTCGCTTTCTCTAATAACTGGGGTGTTTATATCTTGTGTCGCAATTTTTGTTTGCAGATTTCAAAGTGCAGAACAATCAATTAAAGTATTCATGCAACCCTGGTAAACATGCGAATCCTGGTAAATATTGTGGAAAAAATGTCAAAATTTTTAAGAAAATGACAGTTTCTTTTTTTCTTTACTACATTAACCAGGTTGCATGAATACCTCTATTGTGTGTGCATTACAGTTTAGAATAATCATGGTTTTCAGATGTACTGTGGTTTCATTGGGCCTCTTCACACGAGAATTATTCTTATTATTCTTATTATTATTCCTGGGGTAAAATTATTTTTTCGTCGGTGGGAGAGAGGTGGCATACGGAATGTGTGAGCTGGACCGCACAAAATCTTCTTCCAAGTTTCAAGTGGAAGAACGGAAGAACAAAAAACTAATGCACACACAACTTTTCATTTTGGGGTTCTGAAAATAATATATTTCTGAACATATACGTTTGAATTTGGTTCATGCATACACATTTTTCTTCCGGCATAGTTCATCCCGTGTGAAGTCGAACAGAAGAATTAAACCGATTTTCATCCCGGAAGAACGAGTCTCGTGTGAAGAGGCCCATTGGACCTTAGTAACCCCACGTCTCCACAAAAGTAAAATCCAATCTAACTTCTCTTCAGCAATATCATCCACAATCCAGTGTTTTTTCAAAGATGTGAGTCAATAGTCAACTTTAAAAAAAATTGTAATCGAATGCTACTCATAAAAATGCGATCAAAAAATTTTTACAGAAATTATTCGCTCATCAAAAACAGCCATCCCTGTACAAAGTCCCACACACACGCACACACTCGCAAAATTCAAAATTAAACCCACAATACAAAAAATATCCCCAATTTCGAATCCGATTTTAACCGGAAATCTACATCTTTAACACTAAACCGATACCCCAACATCAATCAGTCAAAAGAGTGTCTTGTATACTTCTTGCAACATCTCTCGCTCTCTGTAAAAAATAATATTTGTAACTTTCAATTTTACATATTAAAATCCAAAAAATTTATCAATTCGAAAATTTTGTCGTGTTTACAAAAAGAGGTAAACTTCATCTTTGATATTACAAAAATCTTATTAATTTGTTATTCTACAATATAAAATGTCCTCTAAAAGTGCAAAATGAAAATAATGAATGGAAAAAAAACAACAATTTTATTGATTTCAACGAAGAAAATTATTTTTTTTATTCATATTTTGTTCGAGATTCTTTTTTTTTCTTCCTTTTTGATTCTGTAATAATTATGTGCAAGTGCAACAAAGACAAGTGAATGTAATGACAGGGATAGTTGTTTTATTATTTTTTTTTTTGTTTGTACTGTGGTGTTTCTTTGTTTCGTGAAGTAAAAAAAAGTGACAACTAGATAGTTCTCTCTTTCACTCCCGCACTAGCAAAGTGAAAAAGATATATTGCATGTAAAATTAAAGTATACAACTGTCCTACTCACTCGGTGTTTTTAAAAATTTCCTAGAAAAGGGAGAAAACAATGTTTTGTTCACAATTTCCTGTTTTTCCTTTCGTTAATTTCAGGAAAGTCAACTTAAAAAAAGAGGAAAAAAAAGAATTTAAAATTTGAAAAATATTTTCCAACAAGAAAAGAAAATCGTAAGTTACAAAAATGCTCTAAATTTACTGTTGCATTATGATGCCATTCTAATAGGGGCCATGCAAAGTTAATTAAAAAAAAAATGTCTCCCTTAAGTGACGTTTACATTGCAGTGTTTATATGGAGCAAGTAGATCCGCAATACTTCCCTTTGACAATTCGTTAAGTGTTAAAGCAGTACGAGTACATTCGACTTTTTCGAATTCCTCTTCGAACACAAAAGGCAATCAATGAAAAAAAGAGAGACTTCGGTCTCAAAATGCGACAAATAGAGTTTTTTTTTTTTTTAATTCCCATGAAGAAAGGGATATTTTTTTCTAATCAAAACTAAGCAGTAGTTTTTTTTTCATCGAAGAGCAATCGCAGCAGCAATCATTTCAATAAAAGTTTAAAATAATTTTTTTCTCCCCCACAATCAATCTATAACAGTAAATAAATAGGTAAATTATATATATTTGAATAACTATTTTGTGGTTTCTATGAATTTAAGTGGAATACTTATGGAATGAGAGTGAAAAAATGTAGTTTTTGTTTTCTAAAAAAAATTGGAAAAAAGTGCGAAATAAATTTTTTGAAGATTAATCAGCAACATACGGATGAGAAAGGACAGAGAGGGGGTGCTTGTGCCTGCCACCACACTGTATGAACTCTGTGAATGGGTTATGTATAAAATTTTCTTGGAATTACAAAATTTTTATTTTCTATTTTTCAAATTGTGTGTTTCAATAATTGAATGTATCAATTTTCTTGTACAAAATTAAGTTGAATGAATTGTTTAAAATTCTTCTTCTGATGGGGAATTTGATTGAAATTTATTTTTCTGGACGTTCGTTGCTGAGGTGGCCAATGCACCTTGTCTGGGAAATTTCGTATTGAAAAAAAAAAAAAATTTTCTATTCATCTGATTCACTTGATTTTGTGTTAAAAAAATATTTGTTTCTCTTTTTACCTGTGCAAAATAATATAAACAACCCACCATACAAAGAGACACACGGGCAAGAAAAAAAATATAATTTCTTTTTTTTTTAATTAAAAAAAAGACAAAAATACCGTTTTTCCTATGATTTTTCTCACGCATTCTATTTTTAACAATAAATTAAATTTATTCGTGTCGTGTTTAGCGAATAAAAAAGGAGACTTTTCATAACTTACAAAGTGTGGTGTGCTGTTTTTTGTTCTAGTTGTCGAAGTAAAACACTTGTTTCTTTTTTTTTTTCTCAAGTCCTGATTTTATTTCTTCTGAAACAAACACAAAGAGTCATTTACATTGTTTGATAAAAAAAAAACTTAAAAATTTCTTCTTGGTCAAACAAAGAGAAAAATGAAGAAAAAAAAGTACAAAATAAATTGACAAGTAATATTGTTAAAGAAGACGTGTATGAGCTGGGATAAGCTAGTGAAACCAGCTGAAATATCTTGTCAGCTAGAGCAATCATGGCCGCTAACTTTTTTATTTCTATTTCAATTTAAATTATATTTTGAGAAAAAGTTCATCTACATTATTTGTGTCTTATTCGATTGTTTACGTAGGTTATGGTTATTCTTCATTCATATTTGATGAACTCTATCTATCACATACCTTTAGTTTTTAACTACATAAATTGATTTGTGATTATTATTTAATAGCTTAGGATTATGATCCGGTTCTGATGACGCAGGTTGTGTTGTTGGAATTGAAATGAATCTAAACACAACTGTGTGTACAAAATTTTTGTTGTCGTGGGAAGAATTTGTTTTTCTTCTGCTGCAATTTTTGTTCCTCCATTTTTTATATTTTTTTTATTTTTTTGAGCAAAGTGGTTGACTTTCATTTAAATAATAATATTACATCATTGATTTTTTTTTATTTTAAAATACACAACAAATAAATACTACACACAAGACATTCTTCTTGTTTTATGTTTTTTTTTGTGTTGTTGAAATATGGTAGATAGTAGTGCCTTGGTAGTGTTTTATTTTTTTAAGGTGAAAGTTGTTTTCTTTTCGTGTGTTAGGTGTTTGTTTCTGTTTTTATTTACTGTTTCTCTAATTTAAATTGTACGATAGTTTAAATTATTGGTGGATAATATGTAGTAACATATGGAAAGTACATTGGGGTAGGCAGGTTTGTTGTTTTGATTGCCTGATACATATCGGTTAAAATCTAAACTTCGGTGTTGCCCATCCGTTATTATTTATGAGTTGTCCTATTGAATTTGACGAATCCTAGTGACAAGGATTATTGTATGAGAATTATTGAACGCGGACGTTAAATCATCTGTTACCTAGCCGGTTGTCAGGCACTGCCATCAGTTTGGTGTCACTACAAAATTTCGTTTCACAAGTGGCAAACTAACTACACCTACTAGCTGTTTGATACGTTAAACTTTTGCTAGGACGACAAGGGCAATTTATCAACGGCAGGGTACACTTCTAGGTGTAATCCGTACTATCTACTTATTTTAACCACTAGGTACATTAACCCTCCGCCTGACACATATTTTTTTCATGTACCTATGTACCTACTTATGCGCTTTCAAAATTAAAAGTGACAGGTTTGGATATATTTTGAAGTATGATTGTAGCTCAAAAATAGTTTTGGAATAAAAAAAAAAAACAAATTGGTTAGGCTAAAATGTTAATACCTAAATAATAGGGAAATTAGACTCTAATCTATGTTGCATTTTTGTCTATGCAGCCAAAACAAATGTAGTATATTTTGAACTGCTTTTGACATACTGGGACATCCTAGTTTTTCTCCTCCTTCCAAACAAAGCTTGTATTCTTTCCTCCCACTCAGTGTATCTGCACCGCTATATGAGCAGTCAAAACAATCGTTCTTTGGTTGGCCTTTGTTATAAAAAAGAATTGCTCTCCAGATCGTAGTAGGTATTATTTTCTTTACACTCCACATAAAAGAGGCCTCTGAGACGCTGCTCGGTTACTCGTGCACTCACTCAATATTTACATAGGGACCAAAAATTACCTGAAAAAAATTCTTTCAAAGCAATGAATGGTTCTAAATGATTTTTTACAAAAAAAAAAAAAAAATAAATCTGTAAAGTTCAGTGAAGCTGCTTAATGCTTACAAAATCCTAAATGGATTTTGACTTCAACCAACAAGCCTCTCCAGTTAGACCGGTCCTAGTCAGCTGCCTCCAGTTACGCACACCAAGTTGGCTGAGGTCGGACTTCCACATGTTCCCTCTACATGATGTTGGCTTCCTCTTTAATATTCTTATCTTATTTGGTTTCAAAGACTCGTTTGGCTGGTCTAAAAATATCTATTATGGTGAAGGTGTCCTAGCCATACTGATTGCTGTTCAGAGCATTTCAGTTCTTGTGGATAAGGCAGATTATACTGAATTTCCATTCATTAGGCATATTTTTCTCCGACCAAATTGTACAGATGAACTGGTGTATGCTCCTGGCCAAGTCATCTTTCGCCTTAAAAAAATCTTTCGGCAAACTACTAAATTTGGATATCACTGTTTTATTATCTTGTAGGTATGGTAAACTGATATTAAGACTATCATTGTAGATAGTATTGCCTTGGAACTGATAGTTGCCTAACTTCGTCGTTAAGGAAGTTTAAAAAAGTTTTTTTTCCAGATTTTCAGTAGCGGCTGCACCGCTTTCCATTGTCATGACAAAAGATTTCTTTTTTTCATGGAATTTGTGAACGTTTCTTCTGTCATACCAACTGCAAGAGACACGATCGTTTGTTTTTTGTGCTCCTTCTTGCATCTTAGAAGTCGGAGTTCCTTTATCCTTTTTTTTTGTAATAGAGTTCACGGACTGACTTATGTCTAGCTCGATAATTGAACAACTTACAAACTATTTAGGCTTTTGTTTTTGTTTTGATAAATTACAAATCAGTGGCTTCAATAAAATCTGTTTTTTAAGCACTTAGCAAGCTCAAATAGATCGTTGTCGATATTAATATTTTACTTTCAAATTCTTAAAATAAAGATAAATAACATGCGAAGCAATACTTCTTAGGAATGCACTTGCATGTTTTCAAATAATTATACTCTATGTGAATTTTCAAGCTACTCAATTAAGCTGCCATCGATTATAATTTTATTATTCTGTATTGTGTATTCCATATAAGCGATCTAGGCCTTACAACTATTATACGCTTTTTGTTTAAACAAATCATCTTCTGTGTGACACCGGCCGGTATAATCATTTGATTCAAAATAATAATACTTACATAGTATATTGCGTATATAAATACAATTAAATTAACTCTGTATGTTATGTAATTCTATCAATTCCTTGCTAATTGTGAGATAATCCAAATTTATTTTTCGAAGTGTTTTTATGGTGGTGTTTTGCTTTCTTATATTGTACAATATATAATTGAAACGTCAGTTTAATAAAATTTTGCTAATCGACCTTCATGCTAATTAGTTACGGTTCCATTTCCGAATTTATTTAACCCCACAAGTGATTGATGGGATAATCAAGTTAGGCACATACATATATTCATCTCAAAATTAATTAATTTTTTATCACCAACTAAAAAAAAAAAAAACACCATAAGCTCCAGAATCCTTGTTGTGTTAAAAATTGTGCCCTTTAACTTCTCATCCAACTTCAACAGCACTACAACAACTACTAGATCAAATACCTCTGAAATCAATAGGAGATGCGCTTCCAGAGGTCAAAATAAAATAGTAGTTGTTCCTAATAAGAGGTTCCGAGGCTATCGGACAGCAGGTATACAAAAAACAGGGGGGTCAGTCCGTTATTCAATAATCGCCAAACGATATCGGTTTGACTATAGCTATCTCTATCACATCTATAGAGACAAATAAGGACAGCAATGGTGGAAACGATATCGTTCGATTGTTTTTTGTTTTACGGAATCGGGCCCCAGATTTGTCTTTTACGAATGTCTCACCCCAACTAGATCTCAATTATCATTAAAGTCGGAAAGTACTCTAGTCAGTAGCCGTATTCTTGACAAGCTACTGACCAAAGCATTGGATACTATTAGATGTCATAATTTCGCAAAAGAGCCCTAGTGACAGTATATCCGGATTACATATTTTGTGTACAAAGAGTCTACTGTATAGGATAGGTATAGGTATAGTACATACGTACTGCCGTTGCTAGAGTTTTTGATTTTTGATGGCTATACATATTGATGATATTCATCTGCGTAGTGCGATAGAGCCAAGCCTTATTTCTACAGCACAACACGCTTATTGTAAAGAAAAATTGGTAGAAACTGCGCTACATATGTACCTTTTTACGCACCATCAAATACAGTACATCACAAAGAGAGTATACTGTAGTAGCATTCCTATATATTGAAGGTGCTTTCAAGTTTTTCGACAGCTCTGCAATAACATAGGGACTGCAGAATCTCAACGTAGGAAGCTCATTTGGCGACCTGATAGATTTCATGTTGAAAAGCAGAATTATAAATGAGAAACTAGGCAGCTTTACTACAAGTGGTTAGTCAGCAGAGGTACGCCACAAGGTTGAGTCCTATCCCCACTTCTATGGAATATGGTAGTTAATGAGCTGCTAATATAGAAGAGGAAGGATTCAAAGTGAATGCATACCCTGACGACATTGGCCATACCGTTACTGGAAAGCATCCTCAAATTCTTATAGAACTCTTGCGAACCGCTCTCAACAAGCTACTCAAATGGGCAGACCGTTGTGGATTAAGTTGTAACCCCCGTAAGACTGTAAGTCTTTTTTACAAGGAAATACAAAATTCCAAAATTAAACCCTCCAACGATTAGCGGTCGGTGTTAAACTTACTTTCTCAGATAAAGCAAAACACCCAGGTCTTATTTTAGATAAAAAGATCTAACTAATACATAAGAAAAACTGAGTTAAATTAATTTAGGTTTTTATAAAACAAAAGTTTTTGGTATTAAGAGTGGTCACTCCTATTTTTTTTTAACTATTTCAGCAAAGTCCGAAATGACTCTTGAGGAAACCACTAGAACAGCTTAAATCCATTTTTCTCGTTTCGAGTAAATTAAATTTTAATATTAAAACTTTCGCACAGAAGTTTTGAAAAAGCATCTAGGTTTCGTTTTAAGCACATTTGTATTAAATTGTTGGTATAGGTATTAAAAAAAAATCCAGTAAAAGTTATGTATTACACTGTGGTACAGTGAAAAATTATATTAATGACCTATCAGAGGTTGTAGATATAACTTAGGAGATCACATTATGTGCTTGAAAACTTCCATAGACCCTCAAATTTATACTTATTGTCAAAAAAACTGTTTCTGAAGTTTTCCACGTTTAAAAAATGTTTTACTCCTTTATTTTGTATCCAATGTTTTGATGTTGTTAGATTTTTAGGTATCATCGCTGTTTTTCTGGCTACACTGGGGCATTATTGTCATATTAACGATTTATTCTTCTACAAATTTGGTAATTTTTGAATCTTTTCAAGCATTAAAGACTAGCTATCAATTTCTACCTCACTGAAAACGGCCCACCTACATTGGTATACAATTTCTAAAATTGTTGTTGCATTAGTATGAAACTCATATAAACTACAACAAATAATGCGTCATCTTTCCGTTTCCGATTAGAGAACGTAAATTATATTTTCGAAGTCAATACGTTCCACAATGATTGCAGTCGGCAATTTTAATTTATCTCAAAAAATAAACTAACCCAAAGCGTGCTTTGCTTTTTTTTTAAACAAATGCGCATAAACGAATTGATTGAGTTGTCTAGCTGTCTACACAATAGTCTATAACTCAAGAGCACAATTCTTACAACAACAGTGTATTGCGTTATCAGTTTTAAAAGTTGAAATGACTGTTATCGCTTTCGATGTGTATTTTCGTAGAGATAAAAGATTCTGCTGACCGGTAAATGCTTTTGAGCATGTGTAATTGTAATAATTAACCTTTTTCTTTGACACAAACACACTTTGGGGCCGAACCCTTGCTTAGACAGACAGACAGAAAAATGTTCTACAATTGGGATCTAAGTTTGTGCACAAAAATCGATGTCATCAATAAATCCCTTCCTCCAATTAATCAAATCAAAAGTTTCCACTCGAGAATTTTCTTGCAATTTGTGTTGCATTGTATACTTATTATTGTTTAAGAGGTATAATGCGTTTTTCTATTTCAATTTTTTTTTATATTTTTAATTGCTTTCAATTGACAAGGTGATAAAATTTATTGCGCAACAAACCCCCGAGTTTGGGGAGCGAAAACAGCGAGAATGGGGAACGGATAGATTATTATAATGATAATCTAAAATGACAGCGAATTACTACTTGAATGCAAGCAGTTAAGGCAAAATTATTAATTGTATCTGGGAAATAAATTATCTAACATTTTTTTTTAAAGTTTATTCATGCTTAAAGCAATTTTAGTGTAAACAAATGAATGTGATGCTGTTTTTATCATTTTTATTGATAAAATCACATATACAAAATATAAACAAATAGGGAAAAAATAAACGGCATTGGATGGAAGAAGCGTATTTTTTTAAGCAAAATTTTACACGACACTGATATTGTTTGCTGGGTGTTGTCATTTTTGTTCATATATATATTTTTTTAAGTGGGTTACTGAAAACAAGTAGGTTGCATATCAAGGTCACAGCTGATCATTTTTCAGATTTGATAATATGGTTATATTAATTTATGAGATATGTTTTCTTTTCGCAGAATTAGTCTCAGGATTTCAAAAGTTATCCACGTTTTATAACCAAAGCCACTTAAGTGGATTTATAGAGACTAGAGAAGGGCTTTTACTCTTTTCAGTGCTTTACTCGGTCTTATGTTTTTCTGAGTTGAAATCTAGCTAAAATAAATCCCTGGCATAATTTCTAAGTGTGCAATTGTGCATGCATCTTCTGCAGAAATCATTTGGAAAGACGCAGTCTTACGAGGGGAGAATATATTACTTCCCGTACAAGTAGTGTAAATAATAAGTATAGCGATTTTTCCAGAATAAGTCTATTTCATAATGAAACGTAAGTAAAGAAACACGTTTTCGAGACATTTTTATGTGCGTGTGCCGTTATCGGGATCATCTTCGTTATCGGGATCATCTTCGAAATTTGCAAAACTTTTGTTAAAATAAAATTGGAATCTGTAAACGGTAAAAGTTGAGTATTACCTAAACTTGGGTTAAAATCGATAAAGAGCCCTTTTCTCAAAAAAAAAAAATCCCCGGGAAATTTCATTTCCGATAGGGGTGATTTAGTTTCCAATTAGAATACCAATAGAGGGTCTAGATTCGAAATTTTCGGAAAAGTTCTACTCTTTGGAGGCTTACACTTAGTCAACATTTTAGTGTCCATTTAAGAAGTTTGTTGAGAGCGGTTCGCAGTAGTTCTATAATGATTTTAAAATGCTTTCCCCACACAGCAATCTTTACGAGATGCAGGGTATGCAACCACTTTGAACTCTATTGCTTCTTGGTTACCTGGTAGTTCGTTCACCATGATGTTCAATAAAAGTGAGGATAGTGCCTCTGGGAACTTACATATCTTCTAACAGAAAACTTTTTACTTTTTAACATAAGATCCTTCAACTACCCAAGTGAGTTATCAACTTTTTCAATGCAATCACAAATTGCAATTAGTGAATGCAAAAAGAGTGTTCTCTCTATGATGAAGAGAATATTCCATATCTAGTAGCAAATTGAGGAAGTCCTCACAGGAGTTAGTCCAACAGCCGTTAGTAGTTTTCTGAACGCTAGGCACAGAAGTTTACCCAGGAGGATCTTTTATTTTCACCCCGTTTGGTTTTTATAGTTGTTTTCTACAATCCTTCCAGAGCCGGTAAGCTACCACATAAAACTAACCAATTTACTACTGATCCTTAGAACTTTAACACGAATTCCACTCTTTCAGGCAACTTCTTTACCAGGAAGAAATTTCTTTTCAATTCACGAATCATTATATGTATTCCAAAAGTTCATCAAGTTTAACGCACTACTGATGTAACACACAAGTTGCATTCGGAGGCAAATACCTAGTCAATCAATCACCTCAGTTGTCCTTATCCAACAACAGCTTCAAGAATTTCTAGACCACGACTCCTTGGTTCAAGGTTTTGCCATAGGCTTGGGGGTTGAAGTTAAATGTTTAATCTTTCAACTTTGCAGATGTTTCTAAAAACAAATCTAAGACACCTTGGTCTCTCTCTTTTTGCCTCCCAATGGCATTCGCCGTCCCTCGAATTAATACACAGAACATGAGACTAGAACTAAATAAAACATAAGGAACAAAAAATAAAATAATACTATATATAAAATTCCCTCCAGACATTGCTCCACATCTTATAAGAACCAACAACACAGAGATGACATTGGCTTCTTTTCTATGATTATTTTTTTTTTTTTTTTGTTTTTCATCAGGGAATGCAAAATTTTCGAAAGTTAACGTAATACACAACACATACACTGATAGAGAATAGTGTGGCATCTAGATCAGAGATTTACACAAAAGGTGCACAAAAGCAGCAGTTCTACCTTATACCATGTATATACTTGTCTGTATAGTGTTTTGAGATACTCATATACAATTTTCATCAAAAAGATAACAAACAAAACAAAATCATTACATGGAATTAAAAACAATTTCAGCCTTCTTTCGGAATGCAAAACAGAAAAAAATAAAAAAAAAAAATAATAAAAGCAAACAAACAACAACACCAAAGAGGAATGAGGAAAAATTTAGAGAGACTAGATATAAAATAAAAAAATAAAATAAAAGAAAACAAAGGAAAACGAGAACAATATTCCAAGAATCAACTAAGATTCAGCCTTTATAATTTCGCACAAAATAAGCTGCATCCACATAGCGACTAGGGTGACAGTTTTTAGTTTTTTTTTGTCCATCTGCAGAGCAGTTTTTGTACAATGTTTCGAATTTCTGTATGTGGGTTGAAATCGTTAAAATTTTACTTTTCTTAGCCAATTTTCCACCTATTTTTATAAAAAATGTATCGTTTGGTTTGGAAATAAACGTAGAATATATTTTTAAAACAGCATGTTGTTTTTAAAACATAAAATTTTAGTATTCAAATTTTAATTTGAAGATAGGATAGGACCCGTTGGCTGATACGAAACTTATAGCCTAGTACGCCGTTCGAGAAAAAAACTAAATTTCATCTCTAAAATTTTTGTTACACAAAATATTGAAGTCAAATGAACTCAAAAACGTGCTATTAAAATCAAGGGTCACGAAAGTTTTCAACCAAGTTCTCTAGCAACTATGGCACAACACACTATTTTATAGGAACTAACTCAAGCCATTTTCGACTCCCTAAAACTTCTGTATAAATTAAGTCAATCTACAAACTTGGATTATTTGTTGAGCTAGTGAAAAACTCAAGAAATTTAAGCCACTAAGCATGACTATTTTAATACAGGCAGAACAGGACGGTTTCTGGTTGGACCCTAGAGATCATCAAAATTATGAAGCACTTAATGAATTTGGACACAATGGTAGATTTTGCGGTGCATATATTTGAGAATTTCCATTCCGGGGACGTAGTATCCGCACATATTCACTGAATTAGGTATCAAATATATGGTACACTTCCTTCATCGCAGAGTCTTGAAACTTTGAACAATGGTTGATTTTACATTGCATTTGAACAAGAAAAATTGAAAATTTGAAATGACAATCGCAATAGGGGTGATAAACTTAGGCTCATAAAAGTTGATT
This sequence comes from Meliscaeva auricollis, assembly GCA_948107695.1. Taxonomy (NCBI): domain Eukaryota; kingdom Metazoa; phylum Arthropoda; class Insecta; order Diptera; family Syrphidae; genus Meliscaeva; species Meliscaeva auricollis. The sequence goes on along the minus strand of OX403616.1, from coordinate 14,369,443 downwards.
TATTATTAAATTTAGATGTTTTTTGAATACTTGCATGCAAGAAATATTCAATTAATGTCGTTTATGAATTGATGTCCAACATCGTCCCCAGCGGAATTGCCCTCAGGTAATGCACCTACACATGCATGTACACATTAATTGATTAAGTTGCGAAGTCCCTTCATTTAATACAATTTAGAGTGAAATAAAGCGTAAACCTTTTGTTAACTTAAATTTCTGTCACATCAATATAATTTCTCAGTCACTTCAGGTCACTTGATATGAAAAAGAAAAACTTCATAAAACGTCTGTCAGGTCAGCTAGTATTGTATAATATTGGTGTATTGAATGTTAAGACTTCGTACTTTTGTATTTGTTTTGATATAAACAGAGCTTGGTTGCCATTTGTGCTTTGCTTTGCATTTTGTAATCGTAAAATTTAACGGATCCACGGTCTCTAAAAAATAATTGATTTTGGTCAAGTATTATTGTAAGTTCTATAAATTCAAACTAAACGCAAAGTTAAAAATGTTCACCAGTTTTCGATTTCGAGTTGGTATTGAAGGGTTACCCACGTCTTTTATTGCAAAATTTTATTGTCAATAGTCTTACCACTCTTCAAAGTTCCAAGATTCTATAATGAATAGATAAATAGAAGTGTGATAAAAATTCATTCAAAACGGATACCTTGTCTCTTGAATGGAAAATTTGTTCTTCAATTGTATACATCGCAAGCTCTATCAATCTAGCAATTTTTAAAATTCTAGAACATCAGAAGTGTGAATTACTACATTATATTTTCTATAGTTCCTGTTTTGTTTTCCAAATTACTATAAAAATCAGGGTTGGTTTACTATCTTTCAGGGTAGGTCCACAGTCTTGACATAAAGTGTTTTAAGACCCCACTGATCAATGATCACGCAGTGTTTATCTTTCTTGATCAGAATCACACCATTCCGCAAATTATTTAGTTCACAAACATGTAAGCATAAGGCCACAAGCGAGTGAATCTCAGGGTAACATTTTTTGAGCAAGACTAAGTAAGCTATCACACTTGGTTCCCTGTTAGACAAACTCTTCTTTAGGCTCCGAATTGCTGAACAGTTGTCGAAACACAATATAGCGGCCTTATACGTGACAGATCGTTACGCGACGACTACTCTACTCGGAAACATTTAGTTACTTACCCATCACTAGACTAACCATCTTTGATTACCAATCCCACGCAGGTATACCAAGGAAGAAGTAGACAAACATTTTACGTACCCACCGATCAGTGATCACACAGTTTATATCTTTCTTGGTCAGGACCTCCCTTAACTATTCCACAAACAATTTAGGTCACAAGAGTTATGGTATCAAAATGGTGCCAACTGGCGCTAATTGGACTTTTTGAGAAAGTGTTCTAGAAGACGCCATTTCAACCTACCTAGCAACCATAAAAAACAAACTACGTAAGCACTACTGCAAATTTATAAAAAAAATTATTTGCAGTATATGTTTTTTTTTCTTTCAATTTTAATGTAGTTGGTCACACCATCACAGATTGCATACAGAAATCAAGCAGCAACTACAAAATAAAACAACTAAACAACAATTAGGTCAACGACTTGAAGACTTGTTTGTGTATCTTTTGAGTTTATTTTTCACTTGTAAAGTTGCAAGAAAAATACAAAAAAAAAAATTTAAAAAATAACAAAATAGAATGCACATATTTTCTATGTCTAGGTTTATTTTTCTCTTTCTGATAACGAACTTCTAATTCACACTAAGAGACACATTCACATAGCTGCTGTTATTTAATTGTAGATTCTGATTAAAATAAAAACGAATCATAAAAACCTCTCAAGTACATCAAGGTCGTTGGGAAAATGTGAAATTGCTATAAAAGTTCAAACAATTACACAAAATCGAAAAGTACAAGAACAAAAAAAAACATTTATGAGGTAAAATCATGGAATTTTAAAGTTTTGTTACTAAATTTGGTTTTAAGAGCTGTTTTTTCTGTAAAAATATCTGACAAAAGTCAACTACAAATCAATATTTGTGACATATTAATTTTTGAGCATATCTCCTTTTGTCGATCTAAGTTTGCACCCCTCCTTCGAACATCTGAAACTCTATCCAACGAAAAATGCGATAATATTGACTTACACGAACTGTATAATTTTTGGGGTATATCAAAATGCACAAAAGAACAGCGTCATAAACAGCATCAAATTGCGTAAAATCATCATCCGAATCTAGACTTTTTTCCATGACTTAATCACTTATGGCGAGTGGATGAGCCTACTCCTGCTAAATTGAAACAAATCGGAACTGACTATGGTTTACCAGAGATGCAAATTTGTGTCTGTAGAACGGCCATAAGCATATGGACATATCCTCAATCACAATCATAGAACAAACACAAATTTCTGTTCCTTTTACAGCTTTGTGAACGGTTAAATGATTAACTTTGTTTTCAACACACTAATGAGTTGCTAGCCTGGCGTGCTTGCAACGCAAGATTTACATTTAGAGAAGCTCGCCTACTAGTAGCTCGCAACTCATTAATTCCGTCATTTCCATTATCTTTATTTTAGTACAATTTTACATTTCTTGATGCCAAGAGAAGTGAAACATTGCTAATGTTTTGCAACAATCTATACTACTGGTTCACCACAAACACCACGAAGCTCCATAAAGAGCCATTCTCATCGTACTGGGTACTACATCCGTCATAGACTTTGATAGCAGGGCTCCCAGTACCCCGTGGTACTTTTTATTTTTACAATGCCGAGTAGGCATTACCAGCACAACTCGCTGTATCGACTTGGGTCCATCTCGCTAGAGAATGCACCGCTCGATTTCGACGAATACATCGTTCCTTTCTGCTTACAAGCTCCGCGCATGACCATTCTCAGGACCCTGGATTTTTTCAGCAATTTCACAATGATGTTGCTGTATACCCAATTCATCATAGAATTACGTCATGTCTTCAAGTAAGTTCTCAGGACTAGCAGTCACACATTCCAAGTTTCCAGTGAACGCAAGCAAGTCTAGTTTGTTCTGACAGTATACAATATCTATCTCAGCTTAAACGTAACAGCTTCCGTTTGTCAGTGGGCACCACGAAAAGGTAGTGATCTGATCCCGATTAGACCCGAAGGCCCGCTCTTGAACACCGGTTTACGGTTAATTCAGCAAGTCTTACAAAAAAACAAACAACAGACACATGTACCAACCACTACTATCAAACTCTGAAAGACGTGGCAAGGAGCAACAAGCTCGAATGGGCAAGCTCAAGCTCCAATGAGGGAAAATTTCTCCAGTGGTACTTAAGGGAAAATGTCACGGCCTTAAAATTGATTTCCTCTCCTCAACCAGACAATACTGTGCTGAGACTGAGACTTAGGACGGTAATAATATAAAGAACGATAAAAACTTAACAACACGCTCATTTCTAGTAGAAGCAGCAACTAACGAAAAAAGAACACATCGCCCATACACCAGCATTTGCAACTGAACACCAGCGTCAGCGAGTTGGTAGGACCACCTAAAATCCTCTTGAGGAAAGGGACTTCCCCTTCGGCTGATTTACCAAATCTGAAAAAAACAAAACAGACACATGCACCAACACCTTCCAGACGTCGCCGTCGCAAGGAACCACACGCTCCAACGGGCCTGGTGGATTCAACTCTTGGGGGTAACAAATATAAGAATAATGCACTCAAAAGACACGAATGCGTTTACCTTTCCCCAACTAGGTGATTTCGTTCCGAAACATATCTCTTCAATGCCTAAAAAGTACCCTTAGACTTTATTGGGCCTAGGCAATTAGTTAATTTTCTCGACATGAAAGGGATATTTGGAATTGTTTGGCGACTTCGACGGATCAGCGAGGTTTCTCCAACAGCCTAAACAAGTAGAGAAGTTTGTCTTGGATGCCAGTTATGATATGGCTCTGATAGGGACAAACCCCCTATTTACACTACCATAAAAAGGTTTCAAGTGAATTGATTTGAAATTCTTTAGGTGAACTGATAAGGGCAGTTGGTATAAGGTTCCAAGCAGTTTGGTTTGAGAAGTTGGTTCTTTTAATTTTTTTTTTTGCACTTAGCCACTTAATAACATAAGAAAAAAAAAATCAATTGAATATAAACTCAATAATAATTCAATTATCTTTTCTTTTTTATCTTTGCAGCCATTTGTACAATAACAAAACTTCTTTCTAGAAGATAAAAGTGATTCGCAATACAAACCATCAGCAGCAGCTTGTGTGTTTTTACGTGCATTGGATCTCTGTTTGCCGCCTTATCTTGATCACCAGCGCCTACAAAAAACAAACACTTTGGTTGTTTTTTTTTTGTTTGGACGTATCGTTGTCGTTTAAAACTTCTACTCTATATAAAACTCATTTCGTCATTTAGTTAACTGCGGAAGAAGCACTAGCAGCAAGTGCTTTTTATTCCAAAGTCTCTACAAGGACGTCTTGTGTGTGTGTGTGCTTGTTGAAGTAACAATAAACAGCAACAAGATAAAACAGCAACAACAACAACTTCATCTATTGCAATAACACTGTTCAAAAAATTGACTAACAACAACAACAACAAAACCTCAATTAGTTTAGTTGGGAAATTAATTGACAAACAAATTAGTCTTATATTTTGAGATCAAGTACTTGAAACAACAACAATGAACGGTATGAATAATAGCAATGATGATGTGGCCGAATGTCCATTGTGTATGGAACCACTGGAAGTTGATGATTTGAATTTTTACCCGTGTACTTGTGGATATCAGGTAGAACTCCTTTTTTTAATTTAAAGAAAGTATATTCTTAATCGAAATTCTGTATTTTTTTTTTATAGATTTGTAGATTCTGCTGGCACAGAATTCGCACGGATGAAAATGAATTGTGTCCAGCATGTCGTAAGGCATATCCGGAGAACCCAGCGGACTTTACTCCTTTGACTCAAGAGGAAGTTAGTAAAAATCTAACAAAAAACTATTTGTGTGGATAACTCGACTGAATTTTGTTTGTGTATTGTTCTAATTCTAATTATAGATGGTTGCCCTCAAGTCGCAAAAACGACAACGGGACCAGCAACGAAAGCAAAAAATTACCGAAAATCGTAAGCACTTAGCCAATGTGCGTGTAGTGCAAAAGAATTTGGTATTTGTTGTTGGTCTACCACCCAGACTGGCAGATGCCGATGTAAGTGCAAAAGTGAGAAAAAAAATAATTTCTAATCAACTATTGTTTGAAAATTCATTTTGTTTATAACTTATTTTGGATTTTATTTTTTTTTTCCATTTAATTTTTTGTTATTAGATTCTCAAGAGACATGAGTATTTTGGGAAATATGGTAAAATTCATAAAGTTGTGATAAATCCTAGCACGGCGTATGCAGGTGTGCAAGTAAGTTTAAACAAATGTATTTATTTTAACAATATAAGTGAAAACATTTTTTATTTTAGGGACCTTCGGCGTCAGCGTACGTCACGTATGTGCATAACTGTGACGCTCTGAGAGCAATACAAAGTGTTAATAATATATCAATAGATGGCCGACTGATTAAGACTAGCTTAGGTACAACCAAGTATTGTAGTCATTTTATGAAAAATCAGCAATGTCCCAAGGGCGATTGTATGTATTTGCATGAATTGGGCGATCCGGAGGCTAGCTTTACCAAGGAGGTAAGTTTGGACATTTTTCTTCCTAACAGATCATAGCGTTGTAGTGATTATTTATTTTAATACTAGAATCTAAATTAATAAAACTTATTAGGTAATAATCTCAAAATATTTGAAACATCGATTCACATAATTATAGCCAAGATATTCAATTTAATGTACAACAGAATAAAATGTGTTGTCTTTTGTGCTAAGCAGCATTCTATAATCATTTTTTTAATCAGATGTATCTAAAAAAGAGACATTTTTAAGTTTTAATTGTTTTTTTTTTTATAAAATTAAAATTATAAAGTTTATTAAAACTTGTTTTCTAATCTTCAGGGTTATTGTCAAATGAAGTGTTAGCGCAAAAGGCCACGATTCTGTAAAAAGAAAATGATCTAATGATATCGTTTCGACCATTGCTGTTTTCAGCTCTATGCGACCTTTGACCTTTGACCCTCAAAAGTTCAAAAACGAAACGCAAGTGGCAAAAAACGTGACAAATTTCCAAACATTGTGTTGTCCAATGAAACAAAAAAAATCCAATTGAGCAATTAGTGTGCTGGTACGGCAGCAGTGACCGCCAATGGTCGAAAATCTGGATTTTGTAGTGTTTTTTCATCCACCGAGATTGTAGTCATCCTTCAATGGAATTTGGAATTTTTATATGTGATTTTAATGCTTTCGATTGATGTTGACAGATAGGCAAAAGGGAAAAATATTTATTTTGTCAGTTTTTAAATTTTTTATTGCAAAAAATTTTAACTTAAATAGCTGTACATTTCCAATTTTTTTTAAATGCTTGGAAAATAATTACTTTGCGTGGGAATACCGCATCAATGGCAAAATTGTGTACGTACTTCAGCAGGATACGGTTATATAGCATCTGTGACTGTTTATGATAAATCGAAGTGACACTGATTAAACCTAGATTGAAAAGAATTCATCATCTCAGTATTGGAGTGATTAATACGACAAAATCCTAATTTCGAAAATTAGAAATAGTTCAAAAATTTCTTGTGGGTAAATTTGGAACAAGACGGCAGTTAGCCTCGATGAAAAGCTGACCCAGTGTGGGTTTTTATGAACCCAAGGTCTTTGATATCAGAACTGGCCCTCCCCTATTTTTTTTTTTGACACAACTGTAAAATTTATATTTAATATAAAACTAAAAAAAAACAGTTAATATTTTTGTTTATAATTAATTGATCCTAGTAACTGCTTTGTGTATACAATTTGTGTGCCCACAGATGTAAAACAGGCTCAATTTCCTATTGCACTTTTTGAGGTCAAAGGTTAGAAGCACGACACAAAAATAAAAACCAATATAAATGCCGATTGCCAATCGAACGGCATAATTTTCGATTGACAGTCTTCAATTTGGTCTTCCATCCCTTTTTAATCGAAAAGGTGATCTTTTGAGAAATATTCCACGAAGCTATGAATGAATCCCAATGAAATCTCATACGAAAATCATTTCGTGACGTTAATCGGATCTTTTTTTGTCATTGTGTTGCTTCTACTAACATATTTAAAATGATTTAGTATATAAACCTTTTAATTTTGTTTTATAGGAAATGCACCAAGGAAAGCACCAAGAGTACGAGAAGAGACTTCATGACCAACTGATAGCCTCTTCTGGACCAAATGGTGTGCCAGGCGAAGGTGGATCGTCTACAGGAGGAAATCCAGGAACAGGAGCGACAACAAATGGTAAATTTTACTTTAATGTTATCCACTTATTAAGATTCTATGTTATTTGAAGCTATAGGTACTGGAGGTATTCCTGTGAAAGACGCCTGGCCTAGCCTGTCGACGTCGCCAACCAATACTAAAGAGTTAACAAACGGTTCTGGCAGTGGTAGTAGTGGTGGTAAAAAAGAAAAGGGCCGCGGCAAAAAATCAAAAGGAGAAAAAGCTAAGAAAAATAATAATAGTAGCAATCAAATTAGCAACAAAGAACAGCAAACAAGTAGCAATTCGACACAACAACAAATCCATGGTTCGACGAAAGATTCTGGTGGTCTGCTAGGAGATGCAACGAAATCTTTGATCAGTGATAATAAGAAAATATCTGATAAATCTTCGCTGCACCAACAACAACAATTGGCAGGAGGAAAATTGCAAAACGACATTAAATCGAATCATCTAAGTGTAGAAGATGAGATGAAATTAATCGAAGACTTCGAAAAGGAGGATAATGGTGAGGAAGATGTTGAGGAGGATGTCAATGGAGACGATGCCTATGCTAGATCAATGAGGTCAGTATAATATTTTTACAAATTCAATTCAAATAAATGTACATAATAAGAATTATGTTGTGTTGTATTTTTAGTTCATCAAGCAGCAATAGTAGCGATCATCGGGTATCACCATTTTTAAGCGAAAGCTTAACTTCTAGTGGCAATAGCTCGCCAGGCAGCTTCCCAGATCATCACACAACCAATACGAATACAGATCAACATTTAGAACAACATATTATTAGCAATAATATTAGCAGTAGCAGCAGCAGCAGTAGCAGTACCAGCAGTGGCAGCAATCAAGACACAAACAGTAAGCTTTCATCGTCATCGTCATCGGCGTCGACACCAACCAGTCCGACCGTCGAATTGAATGAAACAAGTAGTGTGGTAGAAACAAATGGCATTGTTTCACCAACACCAACATCAATGGCCATGTCGTCAACCGCCGCCGCCATGACAGCACAGAAACTAACAAATATTGAAAATAGTAGTAATATAATTGATACAACAGGTTTGTTTTCCTATAAATTGGTTGATTGGGAAAGAGCACAAATTGTAATTTACATGTTTTTTTTTGTTGTTCTTTTAGCTTGTCTCTCAAAATTGAATCTATTCGATGATAATAATAGCTTCTTTTCTTCATCGTCATCGTTTCAACCATTTCTTAAAGGCAAACTGGACACAGATATGCGCAACAGTCAGAGTAGTCATCATTTGAGCAGTGCCATCACATCACATCTACCGGATCTACTCAATGGTAAGTGTTGATGGGTTCTTTTCAAGTTTAAGTGTTATTATTATTTTATTTTTTCTTAAGATAGAATAAGAAGCCTGTGGTTTGCTTTAAATAGATGTATTTACATTTTTTTTTTAAACGGTGTGCTATGCATCCTGAATATAAACAATCATTTGCTATCATTAAGCCATCAAAAAAAAATACACTTAGGCTCTCACTCGTCCTTGTTGATACTCGTTCAACAGTTCATTATTTGATTTTAACAAATGGTTTCTTCATTAAAAAAAAAACTTCATAGAGATTTGGTTTTGTCAACTGGGTGTGTTTCTTAATATGGTATGCTGGTATTAAGAGCTTGCTTAGTATTAAGAGCTTATGTTTGTCTACAAGGATTAGATTTGTGCAGGCCAAAAATATAGTAGCGGGTTATGAAACTTTAAGCAGTTTTTAAACATCAGCATATAGGTTCTCTATTAGATTGAGGTCAGGTGACTGTATTGGCCAATGCAAGTTAGACATATTACTGACCCGAAACCACTCCTTAATATTTTTTTCTAGTTTCAGGTCATTATCTTGTTGAAAGCCCCATTTTATTGGCCATTGGCCATTCATCACATTTATTTGATAAATAGGTCATACACCATACACCTACAGCTTATCGCTTATACCTAGTCATGTGTTCAGTATTTAGTGAAAGTCGCACAAGGGAAACTTTTCTTGGATTCTTGTGATTATTCATACTTTATATTCTTCTGAATTTTTCCTCACTTGCGTTTGAATTAAGTTGTTTTTTCAATATCAGGCAAGTGGGGCGATCAGTGGGTTGAGCACCTCAAAATCTTTTTTACTGGACAAAACCTGTTTCCTGCCCCGGGTTTCAAGTTTTTCTTTAAAATGTTTCACATTATTTGTCGTTTCTTCGGAGTACAGTGCTTATTGCGAAAACACTATTAGACAAAAGGCTACTCGAAATTATTATTTTGACTACTAAGAAACACGCGTTAGGATCCTCTAAACGACATTTGGTAGAAAATAAACCGTTATGTGACGCCATTATTTTCTGGAAACGTAATTATAAATGTTGTACTAAAAAAAATAGTTTAAGTTTGGAATTTCAAGCACATTTATCTTGATTTGCACTTAATATGATCTAAGGAAGTTTACACTGCTATTATTTGGACTGCAACTTTCAATGTATGATTGTATTTAAACATTAGTTGCTTGGTATATAATTGTTTCGAGTAGGTATAAATTAATTAAAAGGATAGTCGCATAATTTATTTTTTTTGTTCCTTTATACAAATATGCAAAATATGTTTATTGACAAATCAGATAGTTCCGTATTTTTTTTTGTGGAAAAAATAAGTATTCAAAATATGTACCTGTGATATACTGCTGCTACTCATACTATGGTATGATAACCCTTTATAGACTTGAGCTATTACCAAGTTGTATACTATATTTTTATAATAGTAACAACGTTTTATTATTTTATTTATTATTATTAAAACAATGTGAATCAAAATAGAACCATTGTTATGTATCTATCTCTTTTCCCCTCGTTTTTGTTTATTTTGCAACAATTTTTCTGCTTATTGACCTTCAAAATCCATCTGCCAATCAGAATACTACCAATTTTTGCATTATTATAATAGATCCAGCGGGATCACATGTTGCTTTTTTTTTACAATAAGAGAATGAAACACAGCTTATTAATTATCCAGAAATTAGTTTTCATTTTGATAACTAGGGGGCTTCTAAGCGTCATTTAGGAGAAAAAGGAGAGATACAAAATTAGCCACTTTTTATTATCCCCATGATCTGATCTGGATTATATCATGATTAGATTAGATTTTTAGATTTTTAGATTTTATTTTAATAATAATAATAACAATAATAATAATAATAATAACAAAATCAAGTATAGCATGGCAATGCCGTCTGCCAGATTGACAATTTAAAAAACAAAAAAAAAAAAAAAAATTACATAATTGTGTCTAAGTTTCTTAAATATTAGTATGTAAAACAAATTTTTCTAGTTTATTTATTATTTTCCAATCAGAAGCTTTCGCTGAGAATTCTGTTACGGTATGCTTGCGCTACTTTGCAGTACTTAAACAGTTTTTCCACCGCAATTTCATTTAAATACGATATCATTTCTGTGTTAGTTAAATAGTTGCATCCAAAGAAGAATCGCCTTATTTCCATTAGCACTGGACATTTTCCTAAAAAATGAAAGACATCTTCTCTTTCCCTCAGGTTACACAGACTACATAGGCCAGTAAGGTCCTCTCTGTGCGGCATATAATTCAATTGTAGAAGCTCTGCACGAAGTCTCACCATCATCGAGATATGCTCCACACTATTTTCATCCCTGAAATAGTTTCTTGGTCCTAAGTTATGACAAAGGCGACTGTAAACAACTCTGTGTACAGAGCTGGTGGCATCTTCGATAAACTTTTCTCTAAGCTTTTCATCAACCATAGCAATTAACTTATACAGTTTAGTCTTCCATTCATTTAAATTATTAATATACAAGTCTAGGTCCATACCACACCATTGCGCGAGCTCGTTCCATTCCGCGTACCAGCTGCATCTCCGGTTGATCACATTAAGGGCTGTTTTCTTGGGAAGTCTTTCATTATTCATGTTCAAAACTTTGATAATGTAATCTATCTGGGATTTGAGAGTTTGAACAAAGAGTGGAGATAGACCTGTTTCTAACATAACGACGTAATTTGGTGTGTTGGAAGGTAGGTGGAATATCCTTTTAATAAAAAACCTCAGCAACTTTTCAACACTTCCATATTGTTTGTATCCCCATACCTGTGACGCATAGAACATGATTGATTCTGATACTGCTTCAAATACACGGAATTTACAGCTATGAGCTATATTTCTATTGGTGAAGCACTTTTTCCACGTAGCTCCGATAGCGCTCTTGGCCTTAACAAGTTTCTCACTCAGATGCTTTTCCATACTTAGGTTTTTTGTAAAACACACTCCTATGTATCTAAATTCGTTCACGACCTCAATAGGTATTGAATTATAGAACCATCTTTCATTTAGGCTATTTCTTCCGCCACCGTTTCTGAAGATCATTATTTTTGATTTGTTGAGGTTAACTTGAAGATTCCAAGTAGTACAATACCTATATAGTTGGTTGATCATCAATTGAAGCGATTGGGGTGAGGTAGATAGCAGCACTATGTCATCAGCGTAAAAGAGCGCCCTTATAGTAGTATCCGCAAACTCCACACCTCCAGAAAGGCAATCACTTAAATCCTCTATAAAAAGCGCGAATAGAAGAGGACTCAATGCACACCCCTGTCGAACGCCAGACTCCGTTTGAAACCATCCTGACATTTGTTCTCCGTTCCACACAGCTGCCTTAGTATCCTCGTACAAATTTTGTAGAACTTTTCCAAATTTTGTTGACATCCCAAGTCCATAGAGCTTATAGAAAAGCGCGCGCCTATCTACTGCATCGAACGCCGCTTTAAAATCAATAAAGAAACAATAAAGTTTTTTCCTGTTTAGAAGGAAGGAGTCTCCAATGCTTTTAAGCACAAAGATGTGATCGACCGTGGAGTAACCAGTCCTGAAGCCAGCTTGATATTCCTTTATTAGGTGGTTTTGGTTAATCCAGGTATTGAGTCGCTGGTGCAGAATTGCGGTGAATACTTTGTAAGAGGCATTAAGAAAGCTTATCCCCCGATAGTATCATGAAAATAAAACTATGCCGATCAAAATGGAGCCTTTATTGTATACTCCTAGTCTTTTTTTCTAGCATTTGGTTATTTTGAAATAATGTTGCATCTCTTATTTTTCTCCATATCGACCTTTAAAAGCCATGTGCATTTCAGAGTAAAAACTAATTTTAGGTTCATTAAAATAGATCCCGATAGAAAGCAGGATCACGTGTTGTTTTTGTTTTACTTGGTAAAATGATCTAGGTCCAGATCCGCATCGATAATAAAATACAGCTATTATTACAAAGTAAACAAATATGGGTAAGAAAGAGAAAGATATACAGCACTTTTTTTTATATAAAAGCTTTGTTTAATGAGTATTACAGAAGGGACAGAGCAGAACAGTTTTATGATAGACGTCAGCATAACATAGAACAGAAAATAACAATGAACACATTTGACAGTATTCAGTATATGTTCTGACTCTAATTGCGTTTTCCTTTTGCCAGTGCCGTTTTTCAAATTTCCAGGTTTTGCCATTTTTTGTGGCAAATGGAAGATAAAATCGTAGTAGTGTAGTAGTAATAGTACTAATGACAAAAGCAGTGTTAATAGACGTAAGAACAAAATATCCTCGACGACACGACAAACTTTTGTTACACCGGGACATACGAGAGAGAGAGAGAGTACCCTCACTAACGCGACAAAGCATTTTACTTCTGAATGACGTCTCTGGCATGTATGTGAAATTAGTCGAGCGGCAAAGTTGAAAACATTTCAACATGCCTATGGGTGAATCGCTAAGCGACGAACGACTGCATTATGTTGCTGAAAATCGACTTCAAATAAATCAGTTTTTTCTTTGTTGTTGTATTTATGTGAGAAGAACAAGGACTTCGTTCCAGTGGAACAAAGTCTCACGCGATTACAACTTATTTCTTTACGTAGGAGCCCTGATTAATTTTTCAAAACAAACAAACACGTGAATGTGAAAAATACAATTTAAATGTATTATATGTTAATTTGGAATAAACTAGTTCATTATCCATTTTCGCACAAAATTATATATTTTTATATTATTCATTAATACAACGCGCAATTTGTTCTTCCCAAAAAATATCCACAAGAAAAAATTGACACTTGACGTCTTCAAAATGTCACTTGTTCAAATCTGTGAAAAAATTTTGCTAAAAATCTCGATTTTCAAATTTAAATTGTATTAAGACTCTACTACTTCCAATTTAAATGGAAAAAGGCAAATGGTACATGAAATCCCTCCTGTATTCCCTCCCAGTTTTAGCCGTCAAATCTGTAAATTTAAATGTGCAGTGGCAAAAGGAAATCGTCATAAGCAAATGCAGAATGACGAATGAAACAGGCTCTAATTTAACACAGCTATTTATCAATTCACGATCTGATCCAGATCATGAAGATAATAAAACGCGGTTAATGCATGTGCACTTTTTTTTATGATCAATGTTCCAATTCAATTCGGGAGAATATATGTGGTGTTCAATATGAAATTTTTACTGGTAAATGCAAACAAAAGGATTCTAAGCCTTACAACTAATTCTAGTAAAGGAGTTAAAGGGAACTACTTATGGATTTCTCATCATTTTACTGAAAAAACACAAAATCAAAAAAAAAAAACATGACACAACAAATGCATTTTCATCTACATATATATAAATGTCTCATTGGTTAGATACATACTGTATATCTATTGTTGTATATATATATATATATATATATGTATATATTTTTTTTTGCTGGTTCTTGCTGCTTTTTCTTAGTGTTTTCTTAAACTAACAGACGCAACTATTGTTAAAAAAAAGAAACTACCTACCACTACTTACATTATTTCAGTTCTTAAATTCAAAACCTAACTATCGTAAACTTTCAAGTAGATTATAACTTAATATACCTATAAATGTAATTTCTATCAATATGTGTGTGTTCGTTTGTTTGTTAAAAAAAATGGAAATCAAATTTTACAAAAAATCAAAAATTGTCGTAATAAAAAAATCAGAAGCATTACAAAACAAAAAAAACTAATTCGATCAAACCAAAAACTATTCTCTTCTTGTTTCCGGCAACTCCTCCTGCATCTACGAAATAAAAAAAACCATAAAATGTATTATTCTTGATTAAAACAAAAAAAAACTATACAAAATGTAAAAAAACCCAGGAATCGATGGATATCAAAACAGCACAATCAATGGCACTGCTACAACAAATGGTATAAATTTTGTAAACAATCCCGAAATATATTCATTATCCTCCTCTTCCAAATCCTCTTCGGTACCTACCATCTACCCTGATGATGGTTTAAATAATTCTTCGTCAAAAATGATGTTTAATAAAACTACAGAAGATTGGGAAGACGCATTCAAATATGTTATGATGAAAAACACAAAACCATTAGATGACCAACATTTGCCATCCAATCAACAACAACAGCAGCAGCAGCAATCGTCACAGTCACAGCTACCGCATCAACTTCCACAATTACAACAGCAGGAAGAGTTCCTTCGAATTCAAGAAATGCAAAAACGCAATTTACTCAATAATATTGGAATATCACAAATGAACGGACCACACGGTATGTTTTTGTTTTTAGTTTGTTTTTAAGTTTTTTTTGTTTTTTATTTTGTTTTGAAGTTTTTGTTCATTTTTTTGTGTTGTTTTTTTTTTTAATTACTTATTCTATTTTTTGTTATGTTATGCATATAATTTTTTATTATAATGATGGCGTTTATAAGCTTAAAATTAGTAGAAAGCTTGCAGAATTTATCCTGTTAATGCTTACAAAATAAAATAATAAAAGATTTTTTTTTTTAATATTTAAGTTTGTTGTCCATCGAGTCTAAAGGTGTAAAGTTTACATAACTAAAAATTAAAGATTGTAAATACATAATAATTTATGTATAATTTGTCTTCGTTTTTCAGCTAGGCCGGATGAAAGTTTTCTTAAAAACAAAATATTATTTTTTTATTCGGAAATATGTATATAAATTGTGTCTACCTATCGACGGCGTAAAGCAAAATTGTTCTAAGTCCCTTGTAAACCCTTTGGAATAAGAACAATTTTGCATTCCACCGACGATGTTTCGATATGTTTCGATTTAAGTTGGTTGACATGCTCAAAAATAATTGAAAAGTTCGGTGAAGTTGATTTATAATTAAAAAATAAAATATAAAATAATTTTTAAAATAACATAGTATCTCGAAAAACAAAGAATAATTTTAGTATGTATTTTATGTTTCAAAACTAAGTCAGCGAAATTTATAACCTTTAACATTTTTATATAGCAGATGAGACGATACTTTGAATTTGATTTAAAATTTTAAACCCACTGACAGTGACAGTTTAAGCTTAAAATAAGTTGTGCAGAAGACATTCAACATTTTTGAGTTATACTAATGGCTGGTTGATTATGTCAACATTGGTAATTTTATTTTTATTTGAACGAGGGCAGTTTTCGTTCTATGAAAATATTTTTAAGATACAAACTACTTTTTGAAAAATATCCTTGTGTGCCGAGTGCAATTTTTATTTTCGGTAATAGAATCTCATTTTTGATTTGTGTTCCAAAAACAAGAACTTTTTAACATCTTTTTGCACAAAAAAAAAAAAAAAAACTCAAATCGACTCCACCGAACTACGAGTATTGTTAAACAGAAATTTTGCACTTTCCTACACAACTACCAAAATTTCTCCCTCTCTCTCTTATGCCGTTTTCGGCATGGTTTCACTAAAAAATTCACTTATTTTGAAATCGAATGCAATAGGTAAAATCACTTCGACTCAATTCTAGCGTTTTGCCAATACAAAAATTAGTTGTCATTTGTTTGAATGTTTATGATTATTGCTTCGGATTGGATTCGGACTTGAAATCGTCCGAATGTGAATAAAATAATCCCAAGGAATGTTTCCCTCCTAAAAAATTGGTAATGTAAATACCGAGAGTTTCCCTTTTGGATTTTTTTTTGTATCGAAAACATAAAGTCCAGGCCGTTCGAAAAAAAACGTTCTTTTGTTCCCAACTCCAGATTTTGGGGTGTTACGGAATTTTTAAACACCGTTTTGTAATCTGTGCGACATGCTCTACTATACGTGATAGGCCACTGCCCGCGTATATTATTTTTACCCTATTTTTGTCACTCTGTGTTGGTATTTATAACAAAACTTGTAAAACTTGTAAAAACTTGTAAACTTGTAAAATTTCTTTGCACAAAATATTTTGAGTTAATGTGAGTTATTTTCCATCGATTGGTGTTGTATGTGTGTCTACAAAGGAAGGCAAACTACATTAACAAAATTGAAGGGTCCAGAGGAAAAACGACATAAGTCCATTCAAACCCATACAATATTTTACTAAATGCACATTTTTTTTTTTAATTTTTTAAGAAAGAATAAAATTGTTTTTGTTAAAAGTTAAGATACTTTAAAGCTTATATCACATGAATTGTGTATACACAAAAATTTGTGTATTTTTGCAATAAAAACACAAAATATCATCTGAACCATAAATCGGATGTTTATAATGGTGTTTATAATGTCATTTTCTATCATCCAAAATAAAAAAAAACACACATTGTTTTGTATACAGCACACATAAACTAAAAACCTGCTAACAACAACTGTTCATATGTGACAGTAGAATTTGATTTTACCACTACTGGTTTGGAACCGGCTCGACAAGCGGCTATTGTAATGAGCATACTAGGCAATATTTTATCAACCGGCTAACCGGTACTAATCACGATTGGCAACTTCTCGGATAAGACTTATTTATAATACCACAAATTAGTACCCGATACGGTTAAACAGCAGTCGGATGCCGGGTATGAGTGAAATGGAAATCTGACATGTGATTTTTGAATCATTTAAGAGCATTATTCATACGTGAATCTAATATTGATTATTTGCAAGAACATACTGATAGCAGATTTTAAAAAGTAATCCCATTATAATAGCTAGTTTCTGCCTGTCTATTGAGAAATTATTCAATCCTTAAAACATGATTACTGCACACAAGCCAGTTCACGATTCTGAGATTTCTGACCGTACAACAATCTCACCTACCTGAACAGGATTCCCTATAAAATGTCTAACTTGCCTGTCAAAAACCGAATAAAAAAATTTGGATTCGCTTCCTCAGCTGTTTTCAGAGAAAATTCTCACGAGATCTTAGAACTTGAACAATCTTTATTATGAATAGCTGCAGAAATAGAGAATAAATACGTTGTGTTTCTATACTTTTAATTATCGGCATGTACGGTTCACTAATAATTAAATAATCGTTAGTGACTTAGTCCTTCCTATTTAACAGCTCCATGCTTTGAAAATACAAACAAACAATTGTTTTTATTTCTCTTGATTGAAATTGAAAAAATAAAAAATGATTTTGAATTATGAAACTACTAAAACTCTTTTCCCATAACAAAACTTTAACAAGTCGTCTTCTTTTGTTTCTATTCTTTTCCTATAACAAAACTCAACATCATTTTTTAACAAGTCGTCTTTTTTTCTATTTTGCAGATTTCCCCAGCATAAGTAATAATTTCCATGGCGGTACCGATCTGAGCCGGCTTTCCCAAACCGCCCTCATTCAACATCAAACACAACAATTGTTGCAACAACAACAACAAGATCGTCAACAGAACGATCATTTATTAAGCAACAATCTATTCGGTACGAATATGTCAAGATTCTTTGATTTCCATAAGAATCAACAGCAACAACAGCAACTTCATCAGGTAATACAATTTGAATTCTCTTATTTTATTGATTTATTAATTCTACATAACTGTTTTTTTTTCTTTTCTATTTGCAGTTTGTGGTTAATGGCCATGGAGGAAATAATGGCCAGATAAATGACCACGCAAGAATGGCTTCGCTGTTGGAAAACAACCGAATCAATTCGCAGTTCTTAGATCACACAAATGGTAAATAAATTGATATACGTTTTTTTTCCGACCTTATAATTGACTGATATTTTGAACAATTTTTTATGTTCAGGCCTTATAGGACAACAACCGGTTCAGAAACAGAGATTATCTGGGAAATACGATCCAATGGCTACACACAGTCTCCTTGGCGGTGGCGGTGTGGGAAACAGTGTCAGTCAATCACAGATACCAGCCCAACAGGCCACAAATACAACACAACCGCCGCCGCCGTCGCAATCGCAACAGCAGCCTCAGCAGACGTCATCTCGTCTTCTCAATCAATTCAGCACACACAATTCATCTGTGGATGATGATTTAGGTAAAAACAAACACCACAAACAAAAATGTTCATTATTGTTATTAACTTTTTGTTTTTCGAATGCATTTCAATAGGCTTTGATCCATTCATTGAGACACAGAAAGCTTTAGCTGAACTAATGGAGAACGAAATGGTTCAACAACAGAATGCTGGTCACCAGAAACACTTGTTGGATAATGTTCAGCGAACACGCATGCCACCACCTGGTTTTAATCACATGAATGCATTTGGATTCGGTGTGCCCCGAGCACAGAGTAGTAAAATTCTACCTTTCATGAATATGAATGGTGTTGGGCAACAACAACAACAGCAACCATCAATGCCGACTCAGCAGCAACCAAACAATTGGAATCCACATTTGGGACCTTTTCAGCAACAACAACATCCCCATGATCCTCAAATGCATATGAGCCAACAAAACCAGAATGGTGGCAATCACAATAAGGGTAATAGACTTACACAAAAATAAATAACTGAGAATCCAGTTTTGAGGAGGACATTTTTTTTTGTTTTTTATTTTAATAGGTTACAGCAATATGTCTGATTGGACAGCTATGGATCCAGCAATACTATCATTCCGTCAATTCTCTTCATTTCCACATCCACAACAACAGCAGCAGCAACAACCCCCTCCGCATCATCCTCAACAGCAACAACATACTGGACCAGATATGTTTATGCAGCATTTGACACAACAAAATAATCAAGGTAAGTGACATTGTATGACAAAAAAAAACACAAGAAATCAGAAGCAAGGTTTTCAAGTAATTTGTTTCTATGTCTTGAATTGTTAATCATCAGTTGAGTTATCAAAAGAATAAACCCAAGTCGAAGTTCAGACTGTCTGAAGAGTAGGTTTTCAATATAATCCCCTTGCAAGCTTATTAACTAATTTCAGTTATGCTCGCATCTTTTTAACCCGTCTATCAATATTTCCCTGCAAAATAGTTATTAACGCATCAAACAACCTTTTCATTAAAAAACAACCTTTGTCTTCTGAGTGCAAATTTAGGGAAATGACTACAGTTGCTATGGTATAGAAGTGGTCCTGCAATTTAAACCCTAATTCGTGAATTTCCACCTTGGAAATCGCCTTTCTTGTAAATTTCATAGTATTCTCCTGTGATTCCTTTTCATATTTGAAGGCAGTCGACCAATGACTATTTCAGAAAACAGCCGCCATCACTTTGTCTTTGATTTTTGTGGAACATGTTATTTCTTCCTAGTCCAATATTTTGATTGTGTTTCCGGTGTGTAATGGTAAATTCAAGTTTTGTCCACCTTTATTAAGCAGATCTTAAATTCCCTTTCATTGTACTTAAACTTCGCCAATAGATCCAATATATACCTAGTCTAGTCATTAATACTGATACAAGGACAAATTAATGCCAAATGATAATGCACTGATAATTATGAAAGCTTTTATGTGTTGGGGCGTTTTCATTGCCGTTTTTAAACTCCGGTTTATCCTAGACTGAGGATTATCCCATGTTATTTGAATATGATAAACTCTTGTTTTTCTTAAAAACGGCTTAAGCAACCTCTTTGAATTTACCCCATTATTTATGATTAAGATCAATAGCAACAACTAATAAAAGACGTCATTGAAAATAGCCGCAGCTGCAGACCGTCCGTAAACAGCAATTAGTTATATTTTTTTTTATTTTGTGATTTGGGATTCGAGTTCAGCACATTAAAAACCTATAAAAAAGTATGGTTTTATATCTTCAACAAAAAAACTGTTGACCAATATAAAATGAAAAATACATTAACGTTGTTTAAATCTTTTCTGAGAAGAACTGGAGTTCTCATTGGATAAAGCTCAGTATACGATTAACTGCAGTTTAAAAATGACTTTGAATATGCCCCATTAATTTAACGTTACGGGTTTTCGTAGAAAAAAAAGGTATTCAAATGATTTGAACTGAATGCAAAAGTATAGAACTAGTTCTTTCATAATTCGTTACAATTTTTTGAAGAGATTGCCTCACAACACAAATGTAAAATTGGAATATCTCCAATAGAGCTAGTTTGAAAATTGTGACTCAGCGTATAGAAAACCTTTAAAAACGTTTATCAAGATTTGGACAGCAAAAACCTTGTTGACGACCAGAGTTATCGTTTAAATTACGAGAATGTAACGAGAATATTTATTGTTTAACGATAGTCGTCTTTCCTTCCCATTTAGCTATAGAAAGCTTTTCGTTTTCGTTTTTGAATTCCTGAGTAAGCGAGTCGTTGATTGCGATTAAGTAAAATGTTTTTTTAGATTTAATTTTGCATTTCTCGTATTTCATAATCGCTCTTTGTCAATACTATCGTGGTCTTCAATATCTATAATAGGATCACTCTTTCTTATTACTTCCTAACTTATATAAGTCCTCAGACCTTGTTCAGTCCGTTGTGATCCTCTAAAGGGGTTTCTGGAAATTTACCTCAGTTCTCTCCAATTCTTCCCCAGCTGTACAGAATCCCTGTACTCTGCCATGTGCTTCTAGGCCGACCCGATCCTCTACCTGCATGTGTGAGTTGGTTCCACTGCATCGCTTGGTCTGCAATGTAATCGTTGCCTTTTCGAAGTATGACCAATCCATTGACAGTTAAATTTTCGTATGGTAATGTCTATGGATTCTTGAACCGTTCTTGACCCGAACTTCATCATTTGATATTGGACGATTTGACCAGCAAATACTTAACATGTTATGTAGACGCCGCGAACATTTGCAGCTTTCTTGTAACAGTAGTTAAGATTCTGTTCTCTCTTTCGAACTGCATTCAGTTTTTAGTTTTCATAAAAAAAAAGAATAAAATTTTGATTTAGCTAATAGTTTTTCCACAACAATAATAACTCTTTTTCTCTAGATTTGTATTTTTTTTTTTTTGTGTGTGTTTTTTGTAATTCTATAAACAGACAATTTGATGGAATACATTTTTTTTCATTACAGGTTTTGGCCCACAACCACCCCAACACCATGGTGTCAACTTACCAAATAATCTTTTAAATCCCCAACAGAATTCTCAAGCACAGGTAAATGCCAACGTTCAAGGAATGTTAGAATACCTTAAAAATAGGCAGTTTGTGTAGATTTGTATGTGAATTAAATTATTTAAATGTCTATTTTTTTTAATCTAACATAAATATTACACATCCTCTTCCAACCACCATCTCCTTTCCAAAATATTATTTTATACCCAAATTAAAAAAATTATCCAAACACATAACACAGATTTAGTGTTTTGTGTAAAATTGATAAATTTGCATTAATTTTTTTTTCCTCAAAAAACAACAAATCATTTTTGTTAGAAAATGTGTGTCATTATGTATGGAACCTCTACAAAAAGTTCATGGCAAACAAAAAAAATTATTATCCAAAACAGATAAAGAGAGAGCGTGAGAGAGTTTATCTATAGCTCTTTCTCCTTTTGCATATATTTATTCGTGCACTCCTTTTGCGTTTGTCAACTAACAATTAATGATAAATAAAATTGATAACAATTTAAGTTTAAGTTTTAAAACCTAGTTAATTGAAAAGTTGAACAATAATATTGTTTAGCAATTTTATTTCAATTAACACCAGTAAGTACCATTCTTAGTTATCAAAACATAAATTTAATATCGATTTTCTATTTTTATCAATTAAACAACTATCAATTGATAGTAGTTGACAGAAGCAATAGACGTGATTTATTTATTTGGAAATATTTCATTTGTTTATTTTTGTGTTTGGTCCCTTTAACTTGGAAAATTTCATTAAATTTTTGGAAAATTATTGAAATAATGCCTGGCATGCGACAAGAGATTGTTCTTTTTATTTTCTTTTTTCTTAAAAAAAAAATCGAATTAGAACAAAAAAAACAATTTGTATTTAGCTTTTGAGTTCCTTTTCTCTCTCTCTAACACTTCTCTCTGCTTTTAAGTATACAAATGTAATTGTGGGTAAATGATGTGCTTTCTGTGACCAAAAATTATATAATTTAAAAATAAAAAATTAAACATTTTTATCTAAAAAAAAAAAAATCGGTGTTTGTTGCTTTGTTGTAAAAATAAATAAATTGTTTGTTTTTTTCTTTTTGTTTGGTCCCCCAAATTTATTTATGTGTCCCATTTATATTGCATTCATTTTACTTTTACTTTTTTTCAATTTAATAATTATAAAAAAAAACGAAAAAATAAATCACAAAATTATTTCCAATCATTAAATTTTCTAGGTAAATTATCCACAACTTGCTAATTGGCTTAGTAACGAGCAAAATCTATTCATGAATAGTTTAGCAAATGGATTTGTAACTAATAACACTAGTAATAATCCATTGAATGGTTACAATGATAAATTCTCAATTGCAATGCCACCAGGTATGCTTTCAAATAATTTAAATACACAACAGCAAACAACTGAATGTATTAATTAAAATTCAAATAAATAAAAAAAATACACAAATATTAAAAAAACAAAAAAGAAATTTTGAAAATATACAACAAAATAAAATAAAAAAAAGAGAGAAATGTTAAATATTTGAATATACATTTTTACATTTTTTTCGTTTCTGATATAAAATCAAACACAAGATAAATATATTACAGATTTATAGAAGAAGGAGAGTTTTTGCAAAATAAATAAAATAAATAAATATTATTTGCAAAATTAGAACCAATTTGTATTTGTTGTTGTTTAAGAAACAAAAAAAAAAAACTGATTAAAAGTGAAAAATACACATGTACATGTTATCTAGTTATTTATTTATATTTTTTTTTTTGTATGCCTTGTGTTTAAATGCTTGTTTATATATTTTTTTCGCTCAGACTACTATTATTGATAACACTTACCTACTTATAAATAAAAACAAAAAAAAAACAAAACTTTGGTTGATTCAGTAATGTCAAATCATTATAAATTATGGAAGTTCATATTATTGTGGAATATATTTTGTTCATAAAATATTATTAGATATTTAGTTTAATAAATTCTTTCATTTATTCCAAGTTTTTTTTGCTCATTTTTATTAATATCAGAAATATTTTCAAATTGTCATGAGAACTCGGCAAGATTGCATCGAAAAATATTCACTTCTATCGGGAATGAAATTTCCCGGTGATTTTTTTTTTTTGTAAAAGGGGTCTTAATCGAAAAAATGCTGTAAAAATCGCTCCCATTTCCGTTATTCTTTATACCAGAGCAACAAATAACAAGCGTAAATTAAACAAAATTCCTGGAATATTTCGATTAGGAGTCTTTTTCAAAAAAAAAAAAAAAAAAAATCTCCGGGAAATTTCATTCCCTATAGGGGTGATTTAATGGTGTGTAAGCTCTATAATGGGAGAAGCTCAGAAAAGTGGTTCATACCGTTCCGGCTAGTCTGTGGATCTTTGCGTGCAATGTGCATCCAATTGTGCGCATTTCCAGTGAAAATAATATGAAAGACTGGATTGCACGTACTTGCTCTTAAGGTCAAAGTGTTGTGGACGTTGAAGCTTCTTGTATAAAGTTTTTAAAAATAAATAATGGGGCTTACGTGGATTAAAAATTCTCTGGGAATGTTTTCCTCGTTAGAAATTTGGGAACGTAAATACCGAGGCAATGTTTCACTCGAAATTTATTGCTTTCGGGAAAATAATTTCCAGGGAAGTTTATTTATTGTTCCCTGGAAAATAATTCCAGGAAAGATTTACGATCGCTAAAAAAATTCCGAGTAAAATAATATTGCCAGGGAAACAAAATTCCCCTGGAGATTCACGCTTGGACCCATTAATATATTCACCGCTATCGGGAGTGAAATATCCCCTGGATTTTTTTTTATTTTTGGAAAAAAGGGCGCTCAATCGAAAAATTGCTTGGAAAATCGGTCCCTTATCACTTTTCCGTTATTCTTCATACCAGAGCAACAAATAACCGAAAATGGAACAAAATTCCTGAAATATTGCGATTGGGAGCCTTTAAAAAAAATCGAAATAAATACAAGCCAACACGGCAACCTGAATCGATTCATATTTAAAACGATTTTTTAATCCGCTCATATAAGCAGGATTAGGACGCAGTTAATGCGATCAGGAATACGCATTACGAAAAATTGAATCGTTAGTCGTTTACAACGAAAAGGAATTCGTTGGCAGACACACAAACAGCGCCTACCGTTCCCTTATTTCACGATTCTGTCAGTGAAACAAGGGAGATTGGAACTCATATCAATGTCACGAAAATGATTCTGCAACAGAAAAATAATGAATGAATAATTTTTTTTTTACACAAAATAGTAATTTTTTAATTGTAAAATTTCTTTGCCCAAAAAACTCTTGGAATTCGTTTTCCTGATCGCTGTAAGAGGCCTCTAATGGCTGATTTATACTTGCTCTATATGGCAAGTATGTATTAGTATCTTATCATACAAAAAAATTCCAGCTCAATCAAAACTAACATTTCTATGATGGAGATTTTTTTATTTGTTTTTGTTTTCTATTGGCGCCTTAGATAGGAGAGATTGATTCAGTATAAGGTGCTTTGGAAATCTCCATAGCACTTTGGGAAATTTGCTGATACTAATAAATAAATTTATTGAATGAATAGTGCGATGATTACGAAAAAAAACACTCGTTACAATAGAAATAACCTCAAAAGTAGACAAATAAATGAAAACCAAAACAATTCACTTTAAAAACTTCGAGTGACCTCAACTCCAGAATACGATTCTTTAAGGTATGACAGTATGGGTTCATTAAAATCAAAAGTGTAATGCGTATGTACATACATAATGTCGGCAGTACGACATTCAGAAATACATCGTTGGACACATCACACTCAAAAATTCATAAACGGATTAAACCATGTTCACTACCGCAAGGTTTCAGCTAAATCAAGAAAATACTTCATGTGTTGAAATTTTGGTACAGCATCAGCTGCGTTTCGCATCGACATTACCAAAAAAACAGGACATTATATATTACATAACATGAAACAAAATAAAAGCAAGATGGGAATTACAGTAACTTACTAATAAAAACAATAACTTACCGTAAGTTTTTTCTAACTTACGTAAATTAAATGGACAGAAGTATACCGCTATTGCGCTTACGCGTATTGCTTAACTGTATTTCAAACACATGCATCGGTCGCTCTACAATAAACTAAAGTGTGTCCATTCAAATATAGAGCAATGGTGCGTTCCTTTTCTAAAAATGGTTAACTATGGTTGTTATGTCAAAAAAATTGTTGAAATGTCATTCTTACAATTTGTTGGATTTTTTACAAATCGTTGTTAGATATTGTTAAACTGTCAAACTTCCAATTTAACTCCATATGTAATTCTTAATTTTTGTTTTAAGATTTGCATTATAATAACATAAAATCATGTTTTTTTGTCAAAGTTAATTTTTCTGCATCATTAAAAATGGTTAAAACGCCATTATAATTTAACTATTTTGCCCATCGACACAAATAAAAAAAAAAACAAATTGTTTTGTAAACAAACTATCCACTTTGACAGATCAACACTTTCAACTCATATCGTGGAGATAAGTTGGAAATAGTTACGAATCCTAACTATTTGACACTTGAAACAGAGTTTAGGAACGACGATGTGACGTCATATAGATACAATTCGTAACAATTTTGGATTAAAGGAACGAACATAGTTAACTATCGTCAACTATAGTTAACTATGGTTAGAAAAGGAACGCACTAATTTGCTCAGGAAAATTTTGTGCCACCGAAAGCTCACATAATATGTATAGTTACTTTTTATTAGTTCATGTAGATAATAAATATTTTTCTTGCTGGTTGTATTCCAAGACATATCAATGTATAACAGTTATAACAGTTTCTGAAAATTGATAAAATGTGTCTGTTATGCAGACACTGCCATACTATTGGCATGTTTTAAGAGACTTCCTTTCTTGTTATTTAACTATAGGATCTACAGTAAAACATGTTTTGTTCTAGCTTTTACAAAAATGCATGTGACCACAGAAATTCTATTGGCGTTTTTCTTTTTTAGCTCTAAGCTGAGATCACGGAACTGTCAAAAAAAATCTGTGTTTCTTTTTTAGCTCAGATATATCAGACCACAAAAAGTGTGTTACATTTTTACATCTGAGCTTGCTAAGAATAAAATGACCGAGGAAATCGAGCGAAATGCTTACCTTATTGTTTTTAGTGATTTGAAAGACGAAAAAAAAACAAGAAATCAAAAATGAGTTCCCAGGGCAGTCGCCCGTCTACTTGTAAACTAAAATTTATTATTAGTGAACAAATAATGTTGCTTAGTGCAAACAAATTAAAGCTGGAATCAGTTCAGCGATCAAGTGTGCTTATTAATTAAACCTCAGGGCTCTGATATAATTTGCTCAGAGCTATGCTCTGATCGCTTAGCTCTACTCAGATATTTCCAAAAAAAAAAAACGCTATATGAAAGCATAAAGTTTGCTCTGCAATGTCGTTAAGTTTGGTGAGCAGTAACTAGTAGTGTCATAGTCTGGTTTGTGAAAATTAAGTGTCCAATATTGGAAATTTCGGTGAGACTGTACCGAAAAATGGACACTGCCTTACCGTTTCTTGAATTAATTAAATTAAATTAAATTAAATTAGCTCTTCAATTTACTTTGGTTGGTTCTGTAAAAATTATATCAAATTAACTTTTTGAATCATAAACAAGATAAAATACACATTAAAAAAGATTAGAGCAAATTGAAATTTTTTAAGTTTATTTAGTATTTGTTTAAAAAAAAATTAAATTTTATTAAAAAAAATACATCTACGGTATTTTACATTTAACCCAACATTTTGTAAAATACTTTACATGTATTTTAAGATTTCTTATATTTGGTTTTCGAAACATTAAAAGTTGTTCTTATTTTTCAAATATGTAAAATATTTTGAAAATGAAAACAAAATATTTTTAAAAAAATTTGTTTTGAGTTATTAATTCTTGAAAGATAACAAATGGATAAACATAAGGCAAATAATGCATTAGTTTTGTATTTTTTTTTTGATTGCGACTCTCCTTATTCTATTTTTGCAAAATAAAAGCCATGCAAAAATTTTACCAAATCAACACCCATATTACCCTACAGTAAGAAATAAACTCCAAACCAAAAATATAAACAAAACATCAAAAATATGTATGTCAAAAATAAGACATTTTTTCTACCCCATCACTGTACATTTTATATAAATAAAAGAGGAAAAAAAATAAATTAAATAAACCACAAAAAACAGCTCATCATAATATATTTCAACATTTTTATTATAATATCTTATTATTCAAATTTTTAACACACAAAGAAAAAAAAAATATAAATAATAAATATATTATACACTATTATTATGATGACACTTCAAAAAAAAAAAAAATTACTCTGTATACACAACAAAAACATACATTTTTGAAATGGATAGATTTCCAAACGAAATGTGTTTTCTTTTACTTATTCTATAAATTACAAAATAAAACAAAAAAAATTGCTGCTTGATTAACAAAAGAAAAAAAGAAAAACAAAAAATATTGCTTGGAAATTTTTCATTTAACAAAAATATACAAAGAAAATTTAAAATATTTAACACAACAACAACAAGAAACCTAGATTGAAAATATCAAAAATGAAAAGAAATTGACGAGGATAAAATTATATTGCTGTTTGCGAACAATATTTATTCAAAATAAATTATATGGATGAAGGGAAATTATATTTGCGTGTGTTTAAAGCTGCAAAACATTAAAAGAAATGAAACTGCAAATTAAAAACAAAAAAATATGTTGATTATTATTATTATATTATTAATTATTACTATAAAACAATAACAAAAAAAAAACAAAGCAAATGAAATTAGTTTAAAAACAACTTCAAAAAAAAAAAAAAAAACAAAATAAAAAATGAAATGCTATTGTATGTATTCAAATAAAACTCTGATTGACGATGACGATGAAAATATTAAAAGAAACAAAAAAAAAAACCGAAAAAAATATGAAAAAAAGAAGTAAAAACAAAATATTATTAAGAAAAATAAATCAAATTATAAAAAAATATGCAAACAAAAACCTTGAATTTTCATTATCTTTCTTTGGTGTTTAGGTTTTTAGTATGCATCGTAAGTATGTTTACAGGACCTCTAGTGTTATTTTTTTTTATTAAAACGTTTGCTTTAAATTTCTATTAATTTTATTTTAAAACTTGAGACTAAAAATCGGCCACATTTATCAAAAACGAAGCATGAAAGAAATCAAAACTAACCAAAAACTTTTCGCCTAGGATTCTTTTTGATCACAAATTTAATGTGTTAAATTAGAAATGTCCAAATTTGAAGAAAAATATACAAGAAACTTTAACTCATGTGCGAAACTTTACATAATTTTATACAAATTAATTTATGTATGTATGTATGTATTTTGTTTCGGAACCAAAGAAAATAATTTGGTATTCCAAGAATATTTTAATTTTTTTTTTAAACCGCCATAGAAAGTTTTTTTTTAAATCTAGTTTTCTCCAAAAAATGGCTCGCTTGATTTCAATGCAACGTT
The DNA here is from genome assembly GCA_948107695.1 of Meliscaeva auricollis. Classification (NCBI taxonomy): domain Eukaryota; kingdom Metazoa; phylum Arthropoda; class Insecta; order Diptera; family Syrphidae; genus Meliscaeva; species Meliscaeva auricollis. Next base: position 14,340,352 of record OX403616.1, on the reverse strand, counting down.
CCAAAAATTGAGTGAAATAAAATCGATATCGAAATTGCAAATTGAGTGAATTTATTTCAAAGACATGCTTCACAGATCAAAATTATCCATTGCCAAATACTATGTAGGAGCTCGACAACCATACAACCAAATATCCTACTATAAGAATGCTAGACTAAATTAAAGTATGCCAATGCAAGGACAATTCGTGCAATTGGAGCCATGGGAGACAAGACGCTTTCGTTGACTAACATACTCCGCACTTAAGTCACTTTGAGCTCAAGGCAATTAGGTTTTGTCCCGAACAAAATACTTTACAACAGTTTTATTCAAAAGGGTTTAGCTATACCAAGTAATCTAATTGTTCTTTTGAAGTCATAGATTGTATGTATAAATGTCAAAAAAAAGCTTTATTTGTTTGTTGAATCTATTGCGTTCAAAGCCAAGGTAATACGACAACTCTAAGTGATTGTAATAGTGCCTCTATTTAAATTCCAGTGGCGTGGCGTCCATATAACTATTATTTCCAACTTACCTTTTAAAAATCTCATTTTCAACTCCTGCACATGCTGCAAACATTTAAATATTAAAAACTAGAAGATAGTGATAGAGTTACGTAGAGCAAATCTGCGACGATCACGTTCACGAATATCACTTCATCATTTCATATCATTTTGCATTTAAATGATCTCCCAAAGACAATGACTCCTATAGGGCATTGCCAGGGTATTTTCGTTTCCCTGGAAATATGTTTCCCATTGAGCAATATAATTGTATGAAATAACAGATGAATTTCCCTGGAAATTAGGTTTCCGATATACCAATTAACTCTTAGGGAAACATTCCCAGGGATTTTTTTTAGAGACGACAACCCCGAATTGGTAACCTAAAATTGCCATATTTATGCACGTTTTTTATAAAGTCATGGCCAAACCCCAAATGGGAATCGTTGGACTCAAAGGATGTGTAAAGGCATTGCTGCCGATAATAATTACCACTAATAAAATTGCTGTAAAGTATTTTTTTTTCGAGTCAAACCCAGCACTGCACTGAACAATTTATCAAATTAACTTTTTTTAACGTGAGGTCTTACGTTTATAATTCCTAATTCCTATTGAAAATGATTTTTTTTTATTTATACTCAAGTTAGCATTCCTTGAGCCCGGCCTTATTGATGTGAGGCTAGCCCATAAAAAAAGGCTTGATAAGAAGGGAAACTTTCTCATTGGAAAAAGAATGATTTTGTAAAAAATAAAAAAAACTTTTAATAAACAAAATACGTATACGCCGTAGTGTTCAATTCGATATAAAATTTATTTAGCTGTAGAAACCACCTCAGGGTGGTTCAACAAAAATGATATTTTCTACTTCTTATTATGTATTTAAGAGAAAAAAAACAAAGGTTTCAATCAGGGTAGTGTAAAAACTTTTCTGCACTTTTGCGATAATTAATACGATAATTTGTTTTCAAATATTAATTAGGTCGATTTGGTTTAATTCCACAGGTTGGTAACTAAGCCACCTTAATACAAAGATGCTCAATTTAATATTTATAGGTATCTTCGGAAAACACGCTTTACATTCTTTCTGCGTAATTAAAATTCAATATTAAAAAAAAAAATTGTATCCTTATTAAAAAAAATTGTTTCATTAAAAATAAAAGTACTTTAACTTACCTATTGTTTTTAGAGTGATCCATTTTGTAAAAACAACCAAATCAGAAAAACCAATTGAAAAAATATTTTTTGATTTTAGGTACATTTTGATCAGTTCATTAATGAACAGTGAACTAATAACCGCAAAAAAAATATTTAAAATTTTGAAAAGAATGCTCCAATGATTAAAAAGTTTTCAAAATCTAAAAATAAAACAGTTAATTTTTTTAAGTTTTCTTTTTTCCTATAATTTATTGTTTATTACAAAAATAATAACAATTTACATAGGTACCTATTTTGTTTTTCTTTTTATAAACAACATCATTGATAGTTTTATAAAAAATTGTTAAATATTTAATTTAAAATACAATTTGTGCTTTTTTTTATAGTTTTTACATATTTTTCAGTATATACTCGAAATTGTTATATTTCATTAAAAGACCTAGAAAATGACACTTATTTACCCCCATTGGCCATTTTAATTTTTTTTTTTTTTTTTATTTTTATGTTAAAAAAACAACTCATTTTGAGTATTTTTATGTTTACTAAAACTCATTAACGAATTTAAAAATGATTAAAAAAAAAATAAATAAAAAGAAAATATAACACACAGCACCGTTACTGCTTAGCAAATTAATTAATAATAATAAATAATTCTAACAAAGTCTGAACTACTTCTTCTTATAACCATACGAGTTAATAGCAACATATTCACGCTCGCAAAGTTTCATCAATTGATACCATTGAATTCCATCGACGCGTTGTTGTTCCAGAATACCATTATAAGCTGGTGGTAAGCATTTAGGTGAAATGTGCTTATGCAATGACTCTCGATCGTTGCCATGGAAATAAATGCGAGAACGCAATTTCTCCCTGAAGAACGGCTTGAATAGGGCAAAGACTAAATTAAAGATTTTTGGTTGATTGACAATATGAATTGCTTTGATTCGCAGTGGCACAGAGTCCTGAAAAATACAAAAATAAACAAATGTTACAGGAATTTTTTTCAAAAGAATCGCCGGGATCTTAAATATATTAAAATAAATGTAAACATTTTGTTGTTTTTTTTTGTGGAAGGCTATGACTTAAAATACTGAACTGAGATTATCAAAAATGTTCAAAAATGAACATAGGACTTTATAAAAGTTCTTCAACTTACTTGCAACCAGTCTACAATTCTCTTGGCAAATGGTGGTGTAAACTGCCAAGTTTGTGACATACTCAAACCATCCATATCGAATATCACAATAGCTCCAGCCACTTGTGTTTCTGGTTCAAGCATAGCAGCTTCAAGGAAGAGAACACAGCCTTTAAAGACTTCATCAAGGGTAACTTCCTTGTGCTTCCATTTTTCTGTAATAAAAAAAAAAACAAAGCAGTGAAAAATGTGCTCAGAAAATATAAAAATTGATAAATGAATCACAATTTCCATAGAATTTAAATGTTATCCTAATTTTTATTTGTCAAAATAATAATAATAATTTAACTTACTTCCAAGCTCCAAAAGTAAGATTCTCCTACCGCATTGGTCTCGATTGGGGAAAACTGTTAAGACATTCGCTTTGAATATGTTCTCTTCCCGGCTTGGCAGAAGGTTATCGTAAATGTCACAGTGTTTCAACTTAAAAGCATAATAGCGTTTGATCTGTAAGTAAGAAATGCATTTGACGATAAATTCAATAATAAAATCATGATAAGAAGAAAAAAAAGAAAATTATCTGGCTAAACTATAAAAAAAATTAAAAAAAATTTAATGTTTCTAAGAATTCAGCTATCCTTACAATAATGCTCATAAATTTAAAAAAAACCTATCCATAGTTATCTTGAAGGAATAGGGTGAGTTCATAAACGTCTGCCTAACCAAGGACTGCATTAGTCGCGTTCATTAAGTCAGATATGCAAGTCCAACTGCCGTATCTTCTGTTCATAATCGATTTACGAACAAATTTACTATAGCTCTTGATGGACCGGAGTTGAATTAAATATGGTGTTGTTAATATTTATAAACTCCAATGTTAAAAAACCATTATTTTGGAAAAAAAATATAAAGGGTTTTTCAAAAAAATTTTCCTTTTTTACTTTCGAAAAAGATTTATGTTAAATTGAGTATTTTGGCATTAGGGTGGATGGAAAAAAATGCTATTTTCTACGTTTGTGGAATTCAAAAAAATTCTACTTGGTTAAAATTTAAAATAATATTATGTATTTTACCATAAGGATGGCTCAAAAAATAAACTATCTTCTGCATTTACTTGTGAAAAGAAAAAAAAAATCGACGTGTTTAATATTTGAGACAAGCTATTGAAGAAAAATATATTTCCAATTTTGTGCACTTTCAAAAAATAAATTTCGTTGTTAACATTTGAAATAAACTAAAGAAGAAAAAATACAAAAAATATGTTGGTTCGCAGCTTTGTTGAATAAGAGTTGTTCAGAAAGAGCAAAATAAAAAAAAAGAATGCACCACCCTTATTGGAAATATTTGTTTCTTTCATAATTTGTTTCAAATATAAATCACGTAGATTTTTTTGAATTCCCCAAGTAGGTAAACATTGAAAATATCCAATTCAACATTATTTTCTCAATAAATTTTTGAACGTTTATGAACGCATTGAACATGAAATAATAATTGGAATAAGTTAGGCCTGCACACATTCTGCCATGTAAGTGCATTAATGAATGCATGCGAAAAGATCTGCGATTGTACTAGAGCAGATTTTTTGCATTTATGAATACACCCATAATAATTGTGCATCTACTGTTTTCAATTTTTCTTTTGAGCAAAACTAACTTCCTCCTAAGAAATGCAAGAATATTTAAATAAAATTTGTTGCAAATTGTATCAGTATTCTTATAGACGTACTTAGGGTGGAAAACATTTTTGTGTTTTCTTGTAGTTAACAGTCAAAATTATTGTTAGACTAAAAAATCTTTAATACAAAACATTTCTATTTACCTTTAACGGAGCAAAAATATAATTGGTATTATACATATTTATATATAAATACATATATTTGACTTCAGTTACTAATTTCACATCGATTCTACTTAAAAGTTAAATGTCATCATTTAAGGCTTATTTCTTCGTACAAATATGATTTTAAACAAATATTATTGATAAATATTCAACGGTTTGACTGCGGTTAGCATTCTTTTCTATATCAAAGTGGTTTGTTTAATTACCTGCTTTAATTTGTATTTGATTTGACGCATTCTTATGTGAAGAAAATCGCATTAAAAAAATGAGTAACTGAAGTTCCATTGTCATACTTGATTAATATTTGTATATATTTTTCTGTCATACAAGCTTGTAACAACTTTATAATATTTAATTATTTACTTAATAACTTGACACGAGTATGTTAAACATTTTTTTTCTTGATTATTGAAGTGGGAAAACCCATATTTTATAAATATTCTTACCAAATCTCTTGCACTTTCTGGATAAAATTTACACGGTCTGAGGAACCTCACTAGGTATTCTTCATTGTCTTTTGGATATGTGAATTCAGTTTCCTCTGAAAAAAAAATAATAAAAAATATTAACATCAATCCATCAATTTATCATTGATATATTGTAAAAATTAAACAACAATAAATGGCGTATTTTAAAGGATACAACAACCTTTAACATTTTGGAGTTGGGGTCACTTGAACTTTCAAATTGAAATAAATGGTAACCATCATCGGTTAAATTATCAAAATTTGATATCTTTCAGAAACTTTAACATTTAAATCTTATTTATAGTCAAAACTTGTGGGATTTTTTATATCAACACTTTAATAGATGTTCTCAAGCATTACATTCGATAATAATAACCGAATATGCTCATTGTCCATAGTAAAATCAAAAATGGGTATTAAGTAAATTTTAAAATCAATCAAAAAAACTACCCACATAAAATTTTAAGTCTTTCAAAATTAGTCACAAATATATTTACTTAAACAATATTTATGTATCTGATTTGTTGTGGTAAAATCTAATAAATTCAATTGGGAAATGTGAAATAAGTTTTTATTTGAATTTAAACTACATGATATTGTTCCAGAATCTCTAAAACCGTTGTTTTAATTTGAAATGGCTGAAACCTTATAATTAATGGAAAACATAGGTAAAGAGCTGGCATTGCATCAATCTATATGCCAATAGGATGAAGAGGGCATACGGAAGATGATATCTCATGCCCAAATAGGAGACATATGTATAACTGAACTAAAGAAGAATTTTACGATCTTCTCAAGTAGGTGTATTATACTTAACACCCCATACTTCAAAATTATTACCCGGTATAATCGACTTTGAGACAAAGCAAAATATTATCATATCAAGCACTCCCATAACTCATCTCAATGTTCTCACAAGAAGACTTGCCGGTTTTCAGATCATCAAAATGGTAAACCAAATCGAAAATATTGCGTTCGACGCAGTAGACATTTAGACTTTGATCCATAACACCAAAATAAAGATCGGATTATGCAAGACAATATTACTTTGCAAGAAAGTAAAACTGCCAAAACTTTAGCTCATGTCACCTCTTTCTATGTCCTCTAAAACACTGCACCAAGCATATTGAAAACGAGGGTAAACACTTCGAACAGAAGTTTGACTCTGATGTGCTAGGTTTTACAAGGCAACCAAAATGAAACTAAGGCTCAATGGAGCAAAGAACAAGGCTGAAGCATAGGACAAGAACTGCTAAGAGGAGAGCCTTTAGCTCTACCTTCAAAAAAAAGAAAATAGGAACACCGATCGTGGTTGAAAATATTAACTGTTGCCCTCGATTTGGTAATGTTTGCAAGTTCTATCAAAGGATGGAGCTGAAAAGACCTACTCAACGATAACAACCCAGTTAAGAAGCCTGACGTGAGGAAAATCAAAATACACCAGCTGGTACAAAGTTGGTGCTGAGGATTCGGAAACAACATTATTAAAACTGTTGAACGGTGAAGAAAGGCAACCATCTGCTGCTGGAGAGCAAATTTTATTCAACATGATGGTTAAAATATCCGTATATCCGTCCAGCGCAAGATGGCATTGTCAGGAGTATACACCAACTAATCTGTATAATTTGGAGCACACAAAGAACGACTTATGTAGAGGGAGGGACGGATGTAAAAGGGGTGTTGAGGCAGAAAAGGCAGAATACTTTTCGACGAATTGGGCGATGATTCAACAATGCCACTTAGAAACATCCTTAAATTCATTGCAAATTCAAGATGGTTCAGGGAGACACCAAGTATCTAATTTCACACTTGACTGCCCTTTCATTTTCTCATCCATATCATTTTTCCTTTCAAATCCCGGCAAATGAGGTGAAACGGCTTAAAGTCAAGACAAATCCCGACAAGTTCGTAGGATGATATTGGAGAAATCTCCCTGATACTCCTTTAACGTCGGCCAAAGCATAATCGAAGCCTTTGATAGTGAAAAAGGTTTAAGACAGAGTGATGCTCTAGTTTAACGAATTGTGCGCAGCTCGAATGTCAAAATCAATTAAAATAAAAAGTCTGTTCAACTTCTTTAGCCTATTTTCTGATGGTATTGACAAAATCGGTAGGACAAAGAGAGCTGACATTTAATTGAAATGCGTCTAACTCTTAAGCGTGAGTTGAAAATAAAGTTTCTTGACTGTTTTCACAAAGCACGGTTTTCCAACAAAAAGACCATACTGAGTAGAGATGAAAATAACAAATAGTGGTCTCATACCAGTTACAACTTCAAAACCTGGACCAGATTCGATCCTCCGGAAATGTAAGAAAATTGTTGAACGTAATTTTGGGTGCATGAAGTCAGACCTCTACTGATCACTAATTTGTACATATTCCGATAGAAATGTAAGAACGATTAATCCCCTAAAGGTAACATTGATTAAGAAGAAACCGAAATGAAGGCAGATTTTTTAAATTTTTTTTAACATTATGTTACCTTTACCAAGATTTGTTAGCAATGATCAAATAAGGATTCGGAACACCAAAAAACATAAAGCGCAAACTAAATCAGACCCAAAAAACTTTCTAACCAACCAAAATATACAATTTGGCTGGGTTACTCGGGCGTATACGTAACTTATTTTGAAAATATATTACACATTGACTTTTAATGTTTTTCTTTTTATTCACATCCTAGTAATTGTTTTTATTTTGCTTTCATTTCGTACTTTACACTTTTAATGTATGTATGCATACATTGTACACATAAATTGGTGTAGGAATATGTAATTATTCTTCGTGGCTTTTCGAAATTACAAAGAGCAAGGTCAAGTCCACATTTTTTTTTATAAACTTAGCACTGATGTATAGCTGGTGTTAATTTATTAAATAAATAAATTTAAGTGACTAACACAGACCTTAATAACAATGAGTAATGCATAGAAATGTTACATTTTTATGATATTTAGCAGTTGACACCGCTAATTGCATAAGCCTTTTTCTATTGAGACTGAATAATCTTAAACATTCATTGATAAAAAAAAACAAAACTATCTTCAAACAAATCTTAATAGGGTTCTTAAAATATCATCATGCAAATAAAACCTGATTATATGAGTAATGAGTACCTACCTAACCTTTACAGAATCCATTAAATCAATTATTTCAAAGCAGTTATTATAGCGTTATTATTGCCGCACAAACTATACTGCTGCTAAGTAGGTGCACAAATAACAGCTATAGGTAATATATTGAATTTAAGTTGCGGCTGAAAGGTAAACCGAGTAATTACCCCTTATAGGTGTCATTATTATTGATAATTATTAAACACGAGACTTTTTTTTTTTTTTTTTTTTTTTTATTGCTCAACTCTGTGATATGAGCTTTGAACCCGTCATGCTAATAATTTCAGTTTAAAGTTTATAAAGATCGTCGTTCGCATGTTATCCAATATTCACATCAAAAAATATATCTGACAGAAGAATAGCACAAATTGTCAGGTGGTATTTTCTAATGATTACATCGCAATGAGTTTTTGATTGAAATAAATTATCGATCTATCGATAGTTGGATTTCAAATACATTTTGAAGTTTGAACTTAAACAAATGCAATTATAAAAAACAAAAAAATTGATTGTGTTCATTATAATAAGTGGTACAAGGCACTGTTACTAAAGAAATAGAAATAATATATAAAGTTGAATTAAGATAATTATCCTAATGATTAATTTTCTGTAGTAATTCAACAGTTAATTAGTTTGATTTATGTGCAATCAAAATGCGAAAATTGTCAGTTCAGATGTCGCCAGCTATATAATGATGTAATGATCGTACAAACCTGAACGTTTATGAAAGTCTATGCAATTATTACTTTTTAGTTAAGAAATATATATAAAAGCAAGAAGTAGTTTTGATTCGTTGGAAGTCAAAACTGGTGCCAATCAAAAATTACGAGGTGCCGTCAAATTCCTCTCGTTTTCAAAAACAACAAGATTCATTTGAAGCAATTTGAATCATATTTTTACTTTTTTCGGTTGGGTCATTATTCCGGTTCCGTAAACAATAATGCACAAAACAAAATGCACCGAAGAGACAGTCTATAAAAACTCATCAAGTCAAGACATAAACATTAAGCCAGTTCAAGTATAGTCAGCATATCTCCCCCAATTTTCCTGACATACATTTTTGATTCCTTTCCTCAGGTCAGTTTTTTATTAGAAAAAATTATTTGAAATTTTAGAAACTTTGGTTAACTAAAAATTTGCTTGTATTCAAAGTTTGTAATTATAAAATGTTTATAAGTGGCTAAACATAAAAAAGGAAAACCTACACTCAGAAAAAAAATCATTGTTTTCCCAGCAACTTTCCATCGTTTTAAGATTGTGAATTAAAAATTGTTGACTCAACAAAAAGTTCTTCGAGCAACAACTATAATTCTTAATTTTGAAGGAATCAAAGTGTCAGTTTAACAATCAAGTTCTTGATAGAACAATTTTTACATTGTTAATCATTTTCAAGAACGGAAAATTGCTAGCCCAACAATGAAATTGTTGTACAAACTATTTTTGCTTTCAAAAAATTTTTTTGAGAATGACATTGTTGGCCCAACAACTCGTTTTTGAAGTAACAATGACCACCAAGACTTAAAATTATTGAGAATAAGTTCTTGGGATATGACATAGAGAATTATATTTTCTTGGAAAGATGAGGAGCCATATTGAAAAATGAGCAATGTAAAATTTATACTCTGAGAGTTACCATAACCTAGGAAAATTTGATAGTTATTGAAGTGAAATCGATAATAAATAATTCGAATCTGCATTATTTTTAAGAGGTTTCCTATTTTTTCGGGGTAAAATGTGCTATTTAGTCGATACAATTTTAATCGCAGTAAGATTTTGATTAACATTATGTGCGAAAAATAAAAATACATAATATTTTTATCTATGCAGCCAATATTATAAGTATGAACAATAAAAACACAAGACATTTTTTTTGTGTTTCATTTCAGGAGAAAAAGAAAAGAGAAATAATAATAGAGAGAAAGCAGGAAAGGATAATAATATACTAATATGTTAACATTTATTATTATACCTTATCTTTATTATTCTAGTACATTTCTTACATTTCTTAATTTTGACAGCATTCTAAAATTTTAACGCCTTGAGTTGTTGATTTAAGAATTTTAAGTACTTGGGTTCATTTCAACCTACGAAAGTTGTTGTTCCAACGTATAAAATTCTTAACCTTACAATTTTTTTTTCTGAGTGAAGTTCCACGATAAAAATTATGCATTGATCTTCTTAAAACACTGGCTAGTGGATTCATATACAAATTTGACTCTATTTGAAAAAATGCTATAATCTAGCTTCTCTTATGTTTACATGTATATTTTACTGAATAACAGTAATATAAGTCTCCCTTTCTTTTTATCTAGAGCAGCGAAACACTCATCACGCGTTCATACATTCTCTTGTGTATCAGTAGTTCAGAATAACTTGGGTTTTCATCCTTGAAAGGAACAAAAGTGATATACTTTGTAGAGAATGCAATACCCAGCTTATTTTTCTGCCGGCCGTACCATAGGGCGTAAACGCCAAAATTCAAACGTTTAGTGAGAGGCAACTTTGCAATAATGTTTAAAATGTCAAATCGAACATTTGTTTTTTACAAAGTTTTTCTCCCCGACCAATGTTGATTGAACTAAATCGATTTATAAAATAAATGGGTGAAATAGGCGGCACATTTTTGTCTATTTTTATCTTTTAGAAAACTCTGTTAATATTTTTTGGGATTTCAAATCCTATTTTGACTGTACTACTTATATGATATGAGTCTATTATAAATCTAGTACTATTTTATTTAAAGATAAAATCAAAATGTGATACATTAAAAATGACTACTTGAGTAGGTACTATTACTAGTGATTCGTCATCACATAAAAAAAACAAAGCAACTTAAAACTTCCAACAATTTAAAAATAAAATATTAAGTCTTTAGGTTAATTTGTATTCATTTGTTTAAAAAAAAACTTGTAAAACAAGACAACTAATAAAAACAAACTTGACTGTAAGTAAGATGATAATTTTACATTTATAATTAAAATTTTTTTTTATAAAAATACGAGTTGGATTTGTTTCCAGTTTTTTTTCTTTGGATACACTCAGAGAAATAATATTTTCATTTTCATTTGCGGTCTATGAATATCTTTTGAATTAAATGAAAATCATTTATTGAAAAGTTAATATAATCCCCGCAAAAGTTTTTCACTCCTAGCAACTGCATTAACAACCCATTCGCTTGGAACTCATTTTCATGAGTTGATTGCCGCAAACGAAAATGCTTCCCGCATCTAAAGACCTTTCCATTTACTAGAAAATTTAATTGTTTGCAGCAAACGAATGAATAGTTTGCGAAGATCCTCTCCAGAAAGTAGTTTGTTGAACTTCACTTTAGGTATAAATACACAATTCATTTACAGCAAATGACTGCAGGAAAAAAATTTTCTCAATAATTGACTCAATGCTACTGGTGTTCATATGCATTCTATGCTACACAAAAGTTATTTAGTTCATAGCATTAGCCTTTGTTCGAAATCGAGAGGTCATGGGTTCAGTCACGGGTGTTATTCGTTCACATAAATTGTTTCACCGAAACGAATTTATCGTTCGCAGAAAGTTTTTAACCCAAACGAACGCAAACGAAAAGTCGTTTGAGCAATCGATTTGTTCTCTCAGTGATAGATACTCTCTAAAAAATAGTTTTTAGCTATTGTATCTTGACATTATGCTAATACTAATTATGTTTTTTTTTTAATTTCAACTTACGTTCTAGTAGTTTTTTTAAATCTTCAATAGCTTTCTTCTTCACTTCCGGTGTTTCTCTTAATTCATTTTCGGCAATTACTCGCGCATGTTCTGGTAATGAATCTAATTCAAATGACAAATCAAAATCACCCAATTTAATGGATGGCAGTTCTGGTAGTTCAGACAACATCGTAGGGACTCCTGAAATTATAAAAAGAAATTCGATATGATTAGATTAGTTCATATAAATATTTACAAGCAAAATGCAGTAATAACCACTTTAATGTTTATATTTGTCATTGTTAGATGACGGATTCACTTTATTTACAATTCTATGGAATTGAATTGATATTTATAAATTGATTAATTAGCAAGTTACTTTATTCTATCGCATGTAGTTATGTGCTAATTCATAGAAACGCTGTTCAAACTTTTCAAACAAAAACCATTAGTCACGTGTTAATGGTTTTTCTTTTTTCATTCAACTTTACAAATATCAACATATCGCCAAATAGACGTTATTGATATTTTTCGAAATGGTCAGGAATAGTTATCATTATCAAAAGTTACTCTATTTCAAATGTTTGGACTGAAATATTTTTTTTGTTTTTTTAGAAGTATGTAAAAAATTGCTTCTCTAAATACCACATTTTTCAGCAAATGTAGAAGGAATGTTTTTATACCACACTCTTATTAAGACAAATCTACTTTATTATTATTTATTAAGACACAACCTACTTTAAGTCGAAACTTGGCTTTAATAGGGTAACAAGGAACTTAATAAAGAACTCATCCTCTAATGAATTTGACTCAAATAGTTGTGTTTAATTAAATTACTTTTTGTCCACAAACATTATTTTCTAAGTTTAAGAAGCTAGTTATAGCTTTCATTGAAAAATTCCTGTCAGTGCACAGATCAAGAACCAAATCTAGAAGGTTTTTGAAGTAAGAGTTGATCATTATAAGCAAAACTGACAGGTTTGAACAGAAAGAGAATCGAACACATCAGTGAACGATTGTATTCCAAATTCAGAAATAAAAGTCAGCTGTACAATTAGAACATAAAATTCAACAGGCTGATGAAATTCTTCCAAATCTTGTACAACAACTCCTTTACTCATAATATCTGAAAGGGGATACCGACATAATGCCCAAGTTCAAAATTATAGACGAATAACTCAAAAGTGTTGTATGGAGGGTACCCGTTCTAGATGAGATATTGAAAAACAAAAAAAAAATTCGAAATTACATAAAAATTATCTTTACCAAATTTGAAGAAAATCCGTTCACGCGTTTGGGAAGTGGAAATGTGTACAGATGGACGCACGGACGCACAGACGCACAGACCGACGGACGGCATGACGAAAATCACTTTTTCGGACTTCTCCATCATCGTAATGTTAGTTTTGATTAAACCCTCAAATTTTTTTTTTTTACACGACACCAATACTTGCCCTATAGAGCAAGTAACAATGTTTAAAAAACAAAAGAATCTGTGCTTAAAAAATTGGATTTTGGGGATTATAGGCTTGGGGATTTTGTTCTTGGAGATTTTGTTTTTGGAGATTTTGCTTTTGGGGATTTTATTTTGGGGATTTTGTTTTTGGGGCTAGGGTACCCAACCCATCTGAAAGGTATCAAGTATCCAGCTTACAGTTTGACTTTCATCATTAAAAAAATGACCGCCATCTTGGATGTTTTTGGCTTGGGTACATTTTTTAATACAATTGTCTCAGAACGGTCATACTATTTGTAATTTGTAAGCTAATGTTATGACGTATTGTATGTGTAGCTTGTATTTCAGTGCAAAAGGTATAATTTTACGCAAAAACCTGTTGTAAATATTAGGTCTCATTCCAATTGGGGAGCATTAAGGCAGAACTACATATAATAAGTGAGCAGTGGCACCTTCGGGCACAATGCGGAAATGGAAATACAACGAATGTAATGAAATTGCTTACATACTTTGACGGATAGGAATATATCGTTCGGGTTTTTTCAACGAAACGAAGGGGAACCGATCTCTAAACTATACTTGACTTGAGAACTTTCCAAACTGTCAAATCATCAAGTAAAGACAAACGCGAAAATCTCCAAAACTTATGTAATGAATTTAATAGATGAATTTACTCTTAAAATCGAATAATTGTTGATTCGATTTGACAGATTCTCATCCGTTTTCTCTAGTTCATTATATGTTTTTGGCGTTTTGGAAAGAAACTAAACGTAGAATTTTTACATTAGCTTCCGATTGCTTCCTCCCTATATAAATAGTTCAGCTTACTACCAATAAATGATACTTCCGATTTCATTCTGGTTTTATCATTTTGTTTGGTACCTCAGGGAAAGATTCCAGAATTCACCATAATTTTATTCTATTTCAAGGAAATAAGAAGAAACTGCCTTCTGACATTAATACTCAAAACACAATAAAGGATATAAAAAAACAGTTCAATACAATATTTCTCACCATTTCATATCATTTACGAGTTATGAATATAAATTTTCAACAACAATACCTACACAACTGAAAAGATAAATCTTCATTGTCAAGGGTAAAGATGAATATTTGTTATTTTGTTTGCACACTACTTGGTGATTTACAAAAGTCACTAGAAGATGAAATTAAAATTAGCGAACAAAAGTGTTGTGCATACAAATTAATAAACTGAGAAAAAAAAGAAAAATAAATACAAAATGTAAAGGAATAAAATTTAAGTTAAATGAACTTGAAGCATGGATCTGTTTATTTTTTTTTATTACTTCGTAAATTTGGAACTTGTAATAAAGAGAAATTCCATATGACGTCAGTGTATACTCAGACGTTTTACCATTACTTTTTTTATGGAAATTTTTGGCACACATTAAAATTAAAACACCAGAAGAATATTATATTACCTTAAAGTGATGGATGAATAATAAATTGATTTTGTGTTGTAGACATTATTCTAAATCGGTTTTATATACTGGTTTTGTGGCTTTCCAGCGAAAACAATTTTATCTGCCCACACCTAAATTTTGTTTTGGTGAGTAGGCAATAACAAAATTACTATCGTTTCTTATTTGGGAAGTTAACAAAATAAAAATCTGTATCAGTACCTATATTTTTTAGATAATCAAAATTAAGTTCTTTTTTAATAGCATGTTCTTACTTAATGAAGATTTACAATTTTGGGATTACGGGATTACGTGATTTAAAAGTCATCTTTATTTCAACGAAATTTGTGTTCATGTCCCTAATTTACTACAGCTTAATGTTAGTTTTTTGTTTTTTTCAATAAAGTAAAAGAATAGAAAAAAACAAAAATTGGTACACTTTAGAAATATTAAGGCCAATGCGGTATCGGTACTCGGTAATTTAAGCTTTACGATGTCGCCGACATTTCCGCACTTGGTCTGCACATTTTCGGTACAAAATTATAAAGAAAATTGGTTCGTATATTAAAAAAAAAAAGTAAGTACTAAAGGCATCCCCATTCCCCTTCCATCTGAACGGGTAAAAATAGATCCCTAACTTGAATAGATGTTTTCTTTTAATAGACCTGAAAAATGATAGAATAGTTTATTTTATAAAATTTTAACAATTTAAAAAATTTTTGTTCAGAATCCAAGTATTTTTAAATACTAACATTTGAACAAAAAAATCATGCAAATCGGAGCTGTTCCAACCGGTATCGAAAAATTTGCTTTAGTTTACTCACTAGAAATATAACAAGCTATTTCAATTTTCAGAAAACTCAAAAATCAAATCAATCTCAGCTGCTTTTAACAGCACTCCTAACCACATACAAAGATTGGTATGTTCAGATATGCATGGGTCTTTGAATAATATGAACAGAAAATAAAATTCTGGCAGGCTCTAGTGGTGGCAATTGGAAGTTTTAGATAAATAACAATGCAATTTTTTTGTTCTTAAATAATTATGATAGTAAAAAAAATGTACCTAATATAAAAAATCTTTCTTCCATCATACTAAAAGGTCTAGGTTATGAAACCTTACACATGAAGCACTCAAAAAACTGTTTAGTATCGAAAAAAGAAGATCCATCTAAGTGGTACCTTAACATTTTTTTTGTATTGAAATTATATTTAAAGAAAATGCAATCGGAGGAATATATTTTGATGTCCTAAATTTCTGACTTAAGCATCTTAAAATATAATAAAAAATTTAAATGAAATCAGACTTCTCCAATATACTTACTCATTTTGATAAATTTCGTTTCTATCCACTCAAAACCACAATTAAACTTTTAAATTTTATTATTTTCCGCACTATTTTTTGTTTGTGTTCTTATAAAACAGTATTGTTGGTATCCTTCAAATTAAAATGTAAATAAAAATTAATTAAATAGCTAAATATGTTAATTTTATTATGATTCGCGAACCGATTTTTGTATACAACTTTAATCGAATGGAATATTTCTTATCCGGATATAAAATTAAGAATAAAGAACGTTTGCCTTGACTGAGAGGGACTTACTATAAAAAAAAGTTGATATTTAAATTCAATTTTATTAACTTTTGAGCAAAATAAAATCTCTTGGTTTTTAATTTGCTAGAACTCAGAAGATTTTTTTAATGTTGGATACAAAATGACCAACCACTGATTACTACAGTTTAACTTGAAATGCAACTTATTTTGGAATCTTCTGTGGTTTTGTAATGAGCACTCCCATGGGTCATTCGTCTAAAACCGGTGTTAATGGCCTTAAGAGTGGTCATTCGTCCAAAAACCAGACGACACCAAACACACAAAACAAAAACAACAACAAATGTTTTACGAGTTGTTTGCAATAATAAAATGATGTGTATTTTTGTTGATACTTATTTTCTTCTATTTTGCCTTTCTTTTCTTTCACTTTTTATCTTGACACTCAAATTCACATGAAAATCAGTGACAAATGGAAACAAATACAAGAAAATACAACAACAAAAAATAAACCAAACTAGAAACTGTGTCAAGGTCTTGAGAAACCCAAAACGAAGATCGTTGTCGTCCCAAGAAATGGGTTTAAGTTTATTTTATTTTTTTTTTTTGACGATAGGGCAATTATTTTGTGTTTTTTATTTTTTTATTTTGAACAACCTTCTCCAATGACTGGCACTGGCCCTCAAATCTCAGTGACGGTCTTGAATTAAATTCAATGCAAGTAATTTGAAGTTCAACTTAATGAGTAACTTGCAGTTATTAAAAGTAAATCAAAATAAATTTTTTTTTTTATTTCCTATAGTTTTTTTTTTATGGGAAGATGAAGATTACTTTGCAATATTTGTATCCTATAGGAATCTTTAATTGGCGACGATTTTTTTCTTGGGAGAATTGCTTTATATTTTGCTTCCGACCCGACGAACGTTAAGATCGAACTGGACACAGAAATAACCATGTGAATGTCTTTAAACCTACAAAAAAAAAAAAAAAAAACAGACAGCCAGTATACCTTTATACTTGTCTGAAAATAGTTGTAAATCTGGTTTTGGTCTTTATTTTATTGTTAGAGATGATTATCAATTGATTCGCTGAGAGAGTATCATTTTCTTGTTATAGGGAAATCACAATCACACAGCCAAAACGGTCGGCGAAGTCTCTTGAACTTCATGATAGCGTGTTGGTTGTAGGTTTACTTTTATTGTTGACAGTTATTTTGTAAAGAGAATTTAAAATAAAAATGTATTATTGGCATCACTTGTCGATAGCAGTGGTAACAGGTTAAAGTAATAAGTTGAGTGTTGCAGTAGAAGTTTATAAATAAGGACTTAGACCCAAAAAAATATTACTGATTGTGTTTTATTTATGGTTAGTTGCAGATTCTACACGAAAACTATAAATTTGGCAACTCAAAATAATAATGCAGAAATACTAAATACAAATATTTTTTGCAGAAGAAATGGAATTTATTAAACCCCATTTAGCAGCTATGTGAAGTTGGTACCCCAATTTGCGGTTTTTTTGAAGAGAAAAAATATAAGGTTCGATTGCCCAACGTTAGCCCAGGATAGCCCAGCATTTATTTTCGGTAGCCCACCCTTAGTTCAAAAGTAAGGCGAAAACAAACTTTTTCACTTTAGAAAATATTAAAATTGAGTAGTTTTTTTTTTAGTGTAAAATTCGCATTTTTAAAGCTGTGTGGTTTGTTTTCCCACGATAAGCCCAGAATAGTCCAAAGTTATTTTATGTTAGTTCACTCTTATTCCCAAAATTACGACGGAACCAACTTTTATTCACCTCAAAAAAAAATAAGGCACGATTTTTGTTGCAGTGTACCAATTATTAGTTTGATGGTGTGGTTTGATTGCCTAAGAATGTCCTAGGATAGCCCAATGTTATTTTTCGTTAGTCCACCTATATTTTCGAAGTAACGACGAAAATATTTTTTTACCTCAAAGATAACAAAAAATACTTTTATTTATAATTGAAAGAATCGTAATTAATTATTCAAAATGTATGGTTCGTTTGCCCAAGAAAATCCTAGCATAGACCAATATTATTCTTTGTTTGTTTCAACAAATGCACCTCTTACAAATGAAACCAAAAAAACTTAATCCAGAACAGCAACCACTAAAAATCGATTTTTTTTTTCAGTGTATATTTTGCATTTTTACACTTTCATCCAATTAAACAAACTAAACTGAAGAAATCTCAACCTCGTTTTTCGTTAGCCCAAAAATGACAAAATATAAGTGTTTTGAAGACCCTAGAGTCTGAATATGTCATTTTCAAAAAGATTTGCATGTGTGTGTGTGTGTGTGTGTGTGTGTGTGTATGTACATACGTTCGTGACACTTTTTTTCGTTCACCATATCTCGAGAACGAAGCAATAAATCAACTTCGGCGGGTCAAGATAGCCCGACTCACGACAACTCGACTCAGGACAATACCATAAATTTTTGCATATACCCAACCTCACACCTACCCAAAATCCTATAATGATCCCAAGCATGTCGGTTGTACTAAAATATTTTTTTGACTTAAAATATTTTTTTCTCATGTACATAGGTATATATTGAACTTCTAATTTTTAAATAAATGATTAATAAATGAAAAATGCAATCTCCATATTTAAATTAAATACCCAAAAAATAACCTTTTTTGCATAAAATCGATGCTCTAAATACAATTTTAAAAATCTAAAAAAAAAATCTGGCAGTATCCTTGAGACTATAGAAGACCTTAATTCTGAGAAAAGCCCAAAAAATAACAACAAAAAAAAGTGAAATTGTGGTCCAGCCTAACGTAATTGTCACAATTTTTTTCAGAACTAGTCGATTTTTCATAAAAAGTCATGAATCACGAAGGGCACATATTTATCAGTCACTTTCCTGTTTGGCGCACAAACAGTCGAGGTCATTGATTTTAGTATAGTTTGTAGACACGATAACCTTGCAACTCGAAATCAATAAGAAATCCAAGATTGAAATCCCAACGAAAACTTGTAATCTAAACCGTTTTCTCACTTCCAATAATTTGACTTTGTGTAGATTTTGTAAGTATCGTGCCCTTTTTGACAACAACTTTCCGAAATAACAGAATCATTGATACCTAATTAAATTCTTTTTTATTTTAATTCTAGACTCTAAAAACCAATAATAAGATTTTAGTCTTTCCTTGAAGGTAAAATACAAAACAGTCAGCACAAATGGAATATTTTTCCAAGGATAGTGTGCTTATGACTTAAACGCTCCATTTTATTTTCAATGGCAAGCCTTCCTCATTGCCGGATTTAATTACCGTCAGTCATATCGTTTCGTCATTGCTTGCACTTCCATGACAAAAAAATGCAATTCGTTGTGAATATGCACTTGTTTTGTAGTCAGTGTTGATCAAAAAGTATAAACACAATCTCATATGGGTGGATTTTTCCATTAAATCAACAAACCGGAAATATCAACTTGAACTTTGTTTAAATAAAGATATGTACATTCGTGATATGTGAATCACTTTCATTTAATTTAATCACAAAACTAGTAAGCACTACAATTTATAGAAGGGGATAGGTAAGGGGGGGAGGGGGATATAATAAGCAAATTTTTTTTTGTTTTGTTATTATTATTTATTTGCAAGAGTCAAGGCCGTAACTTGCACTGCACCAGAGAGTTGAACAATTTAAATAAATTGATTTGTTAATTTGTTTATCCACAACAAAGTTATTAATAAAATTCATTAATTCATTGTTCTTACCTTGGCAATCACTATAGGTACAAAAATGATTAACACACACTTTTCTTTTGTTACGTTTTTTTTTTCTAATTAATAGGTCAATGTTTTAAGACTAGCGCAGTCGTCCTGAGAGTAATTTTTTCAGTTGTTCCATGCGGGATGCTTGAATCTCAATGAAAATACTTTTCATGAATGAAAGTTTTATGCTGCAAAAACATTTCCCAGATACAAAAAAAAAAATTAAATAAATGTTTCGATGGCGGGGGAAAGGAGAAAGTGACTCCAAGGATTTGGCCTTGAGTAGAGTGAAATGAGTCAAACACGTGCTGAAGTCAATAAATGTGCTACATACTCGTATTATAGTTATAAAATTGAGGTTGTGGTGAATATCGATTTTATTTTGATTTAATATTCAAAGTAAATAAATAAACCACGGGGAAACTGTTAAGAGTGGTGTGGATTTTGTGTGATAGTAATATTGTATGACGTAGGTATGTTATTTTTGAAATGATTTAGAATATGAGGGAGTGTATTATCTGTACCCTGTACGTACATAGTATGTATGTACGAGAATATGCCCCAGTATCCTGGATATTATGTAGATTTTTAGATTGCTTTAAATATTTTATTTTATGACAAAGCAATTTTTTTTATTATTTTTACTTGCTTTGTAGGGCATGTTTGCAAGTATTACTGCTTTTGCTACAGTGAATAAAATACTATGTTGTTTGTAAATAGAACGTTACGTAGATGTAGTCTTTTGTTTCTAAAGAGGAATGCACTTCGCCTCTCTTTATTTTGGGGCTTAACAGTTGCAGTATTGAAATTGTATTTGTGGTTCCAAGTCTTAGACAAGAAGTTTATATTTACCCTACAAGATTTTTCTTGGCTTTTTTTTATTAAATAAACCGATATTTAGTTATTTGAGGAAAAGTACTTTAGGGATCCTTGAATCACAATGGCGAGTCGAGCGGATTGGAAAATTTGAATTTTCAATTTTGTTTTATCGAACATAATATTTGCAATTTAACTAAACATATGTTAGAATAAATAAATGTTAGAATTGTTGGCACATAGGGGGCCTAACGTTATACAGTGGGTAAGGTAAAAAATAATATATATTTACATATACTAGCTGACCTGGCAAACGTTGTTTTGCCATGTATGTACAAATTCGATTTTCAAATGAAAAAAACAGCTTCTTAAACGAATTTGACTTCAAAACAAAGTATTCGATTTCTTCTATAATAATACATTTTTAGAAAAAAAAATTAAAAATCGTCAGAGCCTATTTTTTCATTATATTTTTTGAAAGGACTTAAAAAAATAAAATTGGTGAGCCATTTTTAAGATATTATTTCAAAATTTATTTTTTAGATGTTATTTTTGTTGCTGAACTGTAGTACGGAGACTTAAAAACTTTTGTACAAAAAAAATCGTTGAAATTGATAGAGTCATAAAGAGGAAAATCCGAATTAAAAAAAAGCGGTTCTATAGGAGGTACCCTTAATAACATTTGAAAACAAAAAGTTCCCATAAAAAAGACCCTATCTAAAAAATGATAATGATTTTTAGCCGAAATCGTAGGAGCCATTTTTGAGAAAAATAAGTATTTCTAAAATGTATATATGGCAGGTACCGTTATTTTTGTACCAAAACAATTAATTAAAAAAACGCTATATACCAAGTTTGAAGTAAATCGGACCCATCCATTTAGGCTGTCGCTTCTGATATAGCTAGACAGACAGAGAGAGAAAATTGTGACCCACTTTTTTCACATTCTCTATCATCGTAATTATCATGTTTGATTTTTATCTAAATTTTTTTTTTGTACGAATGCAAAACTTGATATATGGAACCCATATCGCAAATAAAAAGATATGATACGCGATGAGCGAATTCTTAATTTTAATCTAAAATTTTGAGATTTGATCAGTGGTCTAATTGCATTAAGCCCTGGCGAAAAAAGTGAAGAAATGAAAAATTTACATTGAATAACTATTAGGTGTATTTTTTGGCAAAGCTATGCACGTATTACACAAACAACATCCTACTGGCTGATAATAGGAAAAGTTAAATCCTGCTGCCTATAGATTTTTGAGATTTTTCAAATAAATTTCCAAAATTTATTGGCGGCTGGATTCAACTCTTCCTTTAACCAGCAGTTCGTTTTTGTTTGTGTAATATGTGTTAGATGCTACTGTACTGGGGATAGCTTTTCCAAAAAAAAAAACACACCTATTAAAAATTAAAAAAATAATGATACGTATACGCCACCGTGTCCTGCAAACTATTTAGAATTTGCTAACAATTTAGTTTTAAATTTTTTTAAAAGTTGTATAAATGTAAGAAGAAAGCTAATTTATAGTTTAGAAGAATAATATAATAAGCTAAGCATGCTTATGTAATTCACAGAATATCTTACTCATGGGGAGTAACTTGATTTGCGGGATTTTTTTTAGTGATAAAGAAAGTTTGTGCAATAAGTGCCTGAATACCTTTTAAAAATAGTGATAGATTGATAAAATCTTCTAAAAATAATCAGATGTTCATTAGAATCAAGATTACAAAAGACCACATGCGTATCATGAGTAAAACCGTGTTTTTTTTCATTACACTAACCTAATATTCGAATTTTTCGAGTTGTAGCTATATCTTTGGAAATTTTAGTAATTGCAATAAACAGATAATTTATTTGTCAACTTAAAATACGAAAAACAGTAAAATTTGCACAGGCATACATATCTCAGCCAGTTTAAGCTATTTTACTTTGTTGGCCTGCCATTTTTAAATTTAAAACGTTATATTATATTCCTCGCTTGTCTTCTATCTATAATTGCTTATAAAATTTGGTGAAAACTTTACAAAATAGTTTTTTTTTTCTTAAATTGTTTTTGTAAACTTTTCATACGTAATTATTTTTGCAAAAATTTAAAAAGTACCAAATAAATTTCCTTCAAAAAATTACATTTAAGTTTAATTTTCAGATTCAGATTATTTAAATAATATATGTATATAAAATAATGGATATTCAGGTTCATCGGGTTTAACCTCTAAGCAGTTTCACGTACTATTTAACTCTCTATTCAGAGTTCTTTTCAACTTTCCCTCACGGTACTTGTTTACTATCGGTCTCATGGTTATATTTAGTTTTAGATGGAGTTTACCACCCACTTAGTGCTGCACTATCAAGCAACACGACTCTTTGGAAACACCTTCTAGTAATCATTAACGTTATACGGGCCTGGCACCCTCTATGGGTAAATGGCCTCATTTAAGAAGGACTTAAATCGTTAATTTCTCATACTAGATTATAGATGTTCCATACCTGTTGTCTCGCGGAGTTCCAGCAGTGGCTGGGATCTCAGAAGAGGATATAGACCCGTGGGTGAAGAGAATGATAGAATCCGTCGAATCGAATCCGTTAGGTTATCCAGCTTGGAGGGTAGAGAATGGCCGATTATATAAGTTTGTTAAATCAACTCATGTAGTCGTTCATGAGAACAATGATGAGTGGAAGTTAGTTGTGGGGAAAAGGGATAGGATTAATATTTTAAAAGAATGTCACGATAGTCCGTTAGCTGGACATATGGGGGTAAGAAAAACGTTCGCGAGAGTAGGATCAAAATATTACTGGCCTAAGATGAGGTCAGACATAACAAAATATGTTAGGAAATGTAGTATATGTCAACAAGTGAAACCTATTAACGACAAACCAGCCGGTCTTATGATGGAGAGAGTAGGAGCATCCGCTCCGTGGGAGATGATTAGTGTCGACTTAGTGGGCCCTCTGCCCAAGTCTAACAAAGGATTTATGTATATTCTCACAGTAGTAGATTATTTAACCAAATTTCCGTTATTGTTTCCTTTGAGGTGTGCCACGGCAAAGGCTGTGTGCAAGGAGTTAGAAGATGGGGTTTTTCTTTTGTTTGGAGTTCCGAAAGTTGTCATTTGCGACAATGGACCACAATTTAAGAGTAGGGAACTTAGGGCACTCTGTGAGGGATATTCGTCGAAGATAAGATTTACACCTCATTATCATCCTCAGGCAAATCCTGCGAAGAGGATCAATCAGATTATAAAAACAACATTGAGGGCTTATGTTTCGGAAAATCATAGAATTTGGGATTCTCAACTTGCGAAAGTTGCTTGTGCCATCCGCACATCGCAGCATGAAGTTTTAGGAGTTACACCGTATTATGCTAATTTTGGGAGGGATATGTGTACAAGTGGGAGGGATGAAATAAGAATTAGTGATGGAGTTTTGGATAGGGATAGTAGTGAAAAACCAGTAGGGGACATAGGGGAAAAGTTTAGGAAACTAAGGGCCGATATCGCTGTTAAAATTCGAGCAGCATCAAAGAAATCAGCAGAAGCATATAATCTCAGGAGGAGAGATGTTCAATATCTTCCAAACGATATTGTATGGCGCAGGAACTTTGTTCTTTCGGACGCTGCCAATTATTATGCAGCAAAGTTGGCACCAAAATTTGTGGGCCCTTTTAGAATAAGGAAAAAACTATCTCCTTGGACCTATGTTCTCGAAGATGACACTGGAAAAGATCGTGGCACTTGGCACACAAAAGATCTGAAACCTTTTTCTTCACTATCTGACAATGATTAAGTCTAAGTCCCTTCTTAAAGTAGAGTAACGATAACGATAATTTTACTTTTTTTTATACTTAAATTTTTTTTTTGGTTGAGAAGACTGCCATATTTGGCCTGATGAATTCCTTTCATTTGTTGTGTTGTTATCCAATTTCATCCGCAGGAAATGGCTTAATTTTTCTCAAAAACCTATATACTCACACAAATATAGTCATAATCATAACCTATAAAAACCTAGGTATCCATAGTTTTCTTGAAGGAATACCTTATTTTCTTTGTCAGAAATAAAACTATTAGCTAACAAAAAATATCGCACTGATTGTGCATCAACTTAATTTATTTTTTTCTTAAAGTCAGACTAACTTTGAATCGTAAATTAGGCTTACAAAATAGATTTTTTTTAAAAGTATTTTAATACATTGCGGCTTATCTTCTTCAATTATGCAAAAAAATGAAATACAATTAGTTGCAAACTTTCAGGATTCAGGTGCTAGTTCTTTTGTTAAATTTGGTAAGTTATTCTTAGTAATTACTCTAGATGTGGTTCGAATACTAAAGATTGCTTTGGAAAAAACGACAAAAAACTAGGAAAAATCATACCTCAAAAACTTCTAAATAAATATTTTTTTCAATGCAATTTTCGAGTTCTACGGGCTAGGGGGCAAAACATTTTTGTGTTTTTTATTTTTGTAAACTAATTGAAGAGAGCTTTTGTTTATTTCTAATTTTTAAAAACATTTATACCTTTTTTTTAAACATCGCTGCAATAGAAAGTTAAATAAATGTGCTACAGAAATATTAAAAGAAAATTGTTTCAATAGCAAGAATTCAATTTACATTTCAAGGTGGAATGGAATGGAATAAAACGAAAATGTTCACGTTACACTACACATTCTAAAAGAATTATAAATTAGCTTTTTTTAATTGCAAAAAAGTGCTAAGTCATTCGGTGCTCTGATAGCGTTTGGATTTTTTTTTTCGTAGGATTTGTGATTTTTATACCAAAACTTTGTATTTCGTTTGAACCCTACTTATGAGACCTGTCATCATGTATCACTTTTTTTAAAATATAAACATAAACCGGAGCAAAATATTTTTTATAATTTATGCATAACCTCTAGGTACATTCAAATTTTATAATACGCTTTTCAGTAACAAAATTTCATATACAGTTAAGGATAGTCATCTGTTTTATTGGAAATATATTTTACATTTTATTATTGTTTCGATGTTCATGTACATAAACTGTCTGATTAGTATGTCACCCATTTTTATTTTA
The DNA here is from genome assembly GCA_948107695.1 of Meliscaeva auricollis. Lineage (NCBI taxonomy): Eukaryota > Metazoa > Arthropoda > Insecta > Diptera > Syrphidae > Meliscaeva > Meliscaeva auricollis. The sequence continues at coordinate 14,314,441 of OX403616.1, read as the reverse complement.
AATTAAAAAAAGTCACAGTCCCCATTCACACACGCAATCCAATAAAAATGTCACACGATTTCTATCAGAAAACATCTCATAATTATTGTAAGCAGTTTTTGCTGAACGTTGATTGCTTTATCGGATGCAATTTAAATTCATTTCTGTAGTTGTTATTATTCTTAAAGACTTAAATGACATATTTGGGAAAACTTACCTTATTCTTTTTCCTGATTCCAAATAAAATTTCTATTTAATTAAAAAAAAAAAAACACACACACAAAAAGAAACACTTCTTAACGACTAATAGGTACTTTTTCTATTTAAATTCGCCTTCTAGAAGCTAGAACGTCAACCCCGGCAACTGTTTATAAAACTGAATTAGAAATTATTATTTTGTAACTCAACACGCGTTTGACTGTCCCAAAGTCTAGTTCTCAAATAAAACTAAAGAAGTTAATTAGATGCGGTTAGGTTTTATATAGAATCGAGCATTTAATGTTTTTTTTTTTCTAGTATTAAAAGTATTTACTGAAAGGAGGCGTTTAATTGAAAATCACACAGACTTTTATCTCAATTTAACTGCAACTTGTTTGTAAGATTGATCCTAACAAAGAAAAGGCCACCACTGGGGTGAAATATCGTCATTAGTCACTGAAATTAACGAAGAATCTTTAATTTTTTTTTAATACTCGTAATTGTTATAGCAAAGATCACCGGCGATTAATCGATTTGAACAATTTTTATACTTTGTGTATGCAATGCAAGTAGATACTGTTGTGGAAGAAAACAAGTGCCTCACTGAGGAAATACACGCACTGACTAGAATAGATAGACTTTGAAGTGAAACACAAGCCCTTCATGGTGGGTTAGGTGTTAGTCAAGCGTTTACCCTATTTCTCCAGACTTTTCTTTGGTCAATTCGATTGAATGACGTATCTATAATATGGCAATAATGAATAATGAAAAAAAATTATAATTTTCTCCAACTTTTCTTTGTAATTTCGTTCCGATTTATTTAGAATGCTGAAGTGTAGCACGTTTTGGGTATGTAGATGAAGAAAGAAATAATATTCTATTCATTGATAGTCCATAATCAAATAAGATATACAAATTGCTAAAAAAAAAACTACGAGTCTAGTTGAATTATTAATGAGATTTCTTCGTCTATTTTTGTTTTTTTTTATTTGCAACATTATTTACGGACAGGCTTACTATTTATTATTTGAAAAAGAAAACTTGTAAATATCTGATTAGAATATTATCTTATTGCATTACTTGGGAAATAAGTTTGGAAGACAGCATAAGCACAGATTTTATTTTAACTATAAAATGTTTGTAAATGCTCATTCTCATAGTTAGTATTAGTCCAGTCATATTACAAAATTTAAGTGCATTTTTTGATGGATGATTGGGTTTTCATTACATACCTACTCTTTTCATTTGAATGTTTCTTTTTTTAAGCGTCCTCAGCCAATCATAGAAAAAAAAGGCCTTATACATGGACAGCAATTCAGATTCAGTTGCAAATACTCGAAAATTGAACATTGTGCATAGAATCACCGATGTTATTGAGAAATGTCGTAAAGAAATAAAAATTTCGGTGCGGTCTTTTTAAATGTCTCATAATCACAAGCTCTCAACAAAGTATTTAAACTAAGTTCAGCACTGTAAATAATTCTTAAAGAATAACTAGAGAACAAAATTTTCCGCGAAAGACACTAAAACAAATATTTAAGTTTTTAAAGAATTAATGGCTTGGGTACCACAAAGAAGTGTATTAGGTCCAATTTTGTACTTTTTATTTACACGCGATAGCTATGCCACGAACCGAAAATAAAATCATGGTGACATTTGCAGACATAACCGAAATAATAGCAGTGGGACAAAATGATCGAATCTACATTCAAACTATAAAATCCACAATGTCAATGAATGGACAAAAAACTCTTAACAAACATAAATCAGTCCACGGGAATAAAAAACATAAAATGCACTTAATTTATTTTACAGCTAAAGTTGCTTATAAATCTATAAGCAACTTTAGCTAAAGCAATTACTGTCTTTTTAAGTAAGGTTTTGTTAAGTCAATTTCAGAAAAATATAAAAGAATTTAAAATTCGAAACGAAGTACACAATTTGATTTCTTCTTTAAATATAAATTTTTAGACAAATACATTTAAAAAATCGTCGTTTAAAAAAAGAAACGTTTTTTATATGTAAAACAAAAAGATTAAAAAAAATATGTAGTACCTACCTATGTAATTTTCATTTGTTAACATCTAAAAACAAAATTTTAAATATTTTTTTGACAAACTATGGGTATTGAAAATTCAACGTTTTCCAAAGAAAATAAACGTTTCATATACGCCATATACTGCTGTTAAATAGCAGCTTAACTTTTCTGAACCATTCACAGAATTTCAAAATCATACATAAGTTTACATTATGAAGTGCCAAAAATTCGATGCCTTATATACCTTTCATTATATCAAATAGTTTGAACTATGTAGCCGTAAAAAAAACCAAAATAATAGTACACTAATAAAATTTGGAATGAAATTTTTAATGGCCATGAGAAACTAGGATCAGATAAGTCCATTCAAATAATTTGTGTAAAACGTTGTTCCTTTTAGAAACATTTAAAAAAGATGTAAGTGTGCAAATTGGGCGATTGTGAAATGTTGTTTATCATGGAAGCCAATAATCAAAAGTGTCCATACAGCTGTCTCAGATAAAATAAAATAAATGAAAGTACCTATAGATTTTTGGAGCATTTTAAACTCAAAAAGTAATATCGTCCCGTTTCTGGGCAGCAAATTTTTTTTTTTGTTTTGTTTTAAGAAATTTTACCTTTACTCAAAATTGAATATTGAATTAAATAAAAAGAAATTGAATTAACTGTAAAACATATTAGTTTAGGCTATTTCACAATTCATACTTTTAATTCTTCTTTACTCATACTTTTCTAACGGTGTTTAATGGGCCCCTTTCGGGAACCTCCAGCGGAATTTTGTTTCCCTCGAAATATTTTTTTTTCCCATTGAATTTTACCAGAAATAATATTTCGGGAAATAAATAAATGTATGAAATGATAGATGAATTTCCCTGTCTCCGATACCAATAAATTCCTAGGAAAACATTTGCTCTGTATTAACGTTCCCAAATTTCTATCGAGGGAAACATTTGCAGGGAATTTTTTTGTTCACGATATCCCTCAATGTTAAACAATTTAAATTCTTTAAGAAAAATGTAGTTACCAGGATTACGTAGAAACGGGATGATATGGTACAGTATTCACGGGTGTTTTTCAATTATCAATCTAATTTGGTTTCATTTGACTTATTAAATTATTTAAATCAAGTACCTACTGTTACTCAAAACAAAATTTCAATTGAAGAATCTGTACATTTATTTTCTCCGTAAAAAAACACCTTTTCACCGAAGAAATTAGTTTGAACACTTTTAATTCTCTGTTTTCATGATGAACTGATGATTATTACAAAAAAATTGTCATTATTGTATCATTTTTCTATATGGTGCTTATGTAGCTTCTATAGTTCTATGCTTCACCCACTCTTTTAAAAAAAAAACCCTTTCACCCAAAATATTTGAATGGGTTCTTCTGATCCTGGATGACAATTTCAAATAGCATACCAAATACTAGTTTCAGCGTAAATATATTCATCATTCCATTAAAATAATTATAACCTCTTAGAAGATGGTCATATAGAGTTATCAGTCTTATTCGATACAGCGTTACAAAAAATACCCTTAAATAATGCCTTATGTGGTTAGATTGTAGTAACCTAAATTCTTCAGCTTGATTTCACTCTCCCATCCCTCATCCACTTACCCTCTTAAAAAAAAGCAATAGAAGGGATTATGGTAATTTAATGAATTTATTAATTTAATTGCATTATCGTACGTTTTTGCACACCACAAATAAATGATTTTTATGTTTATTTTGCAATAACATTTTTCAAAAATTGCATCAATACATACGCAGTTAAAATCTTTTAATAGTATTTTGTACTTAAAAATGCAGAATTTGAAAAACATACTTTTTGAACAAGATTTTAGCATCTGTGGTCTTGGAAATTTTTCAAATTTTGACCACTCGGCAGTACTAGTTACAATAAATACATAGATATATTGGGCAGTGAATCGTGAATCTCCAAGGGAATTTTTTTTCCCCTGGAAATATTTTTTTCCCACTGAATTTTTTAAGCGATTGTGAATCTTCTCTGGAATTACTTTCCGGGGAAAAGACAAATGTATGAAATGACAGATAAATTTCTCTGGAAATTATGTTCCCGATACCGAAGGAGGGAACCATTCCCTCGATATTTACGATCCCAAATTTTTAACGAGTGAAACATTCCCGGGGAATTTTTTATAACAAAGAGTCGTTTGCTGAAACGAAATTTAAGCATTTATGTTCAACACGTCAAAGTGACAGTTTATGCAGAGGAAAAAGGAACCTATAAGCGCTTATGCTCAAAATAAATATTTTATGTATCGTACCAGCAACCGGGCCATAGTATACTTTCATTATTAAGGACATAAATTCATAAATTAGTATTTTTTGACATTTCGGTATTAAATTTCTTATATTACCTGCCTATTCATAGCGATGGTGTGCGTTGTTTCTTTCCATTTAAAAATGTCTACAATTTTATTTGTTTAAAAAAAACTCTCAATATATTTCTCTTATGTTTCGTTATTAACTGATACATACAATACAAACAAATTACAAAAAATGTATATACAAAAATAGATCGTTGGTTTATTTGAAATTACATAAAAAAAATAATACTTAAACTTGAATTAGAAAAAAAAAAAAACATTTTATAAACAAAAGAATTAGCTAAATTTGTGGCAACAAAATATCTGTCTCTTCTTAAATATTATTAGTTAAATTTAATTCATAGAGAATTGACTACACTACATCTTGTTATATACAATTATTGTTTATAAATTTATTTATTATAGATAAAGTTATAAGTACATGTCAAGCACTCGGGATTTTTGTCATTTTTTGTTTGTTTTTGTATTATTTTTCTTTATTGTTTGTAAATTTTGTCTTTGTCTTGGAAATGGAATTCAGTAAGAGTGTTGGTTTGGGAAAAAAGTCTTTTGATTCACGTTTACATAAAAAAACAAAAAAAAATAATAATTTATACAGATAAAAAGAAGAAAACAACAACAAAATATTATGTGATGTTGTACATTTTTATAAATATAATTTTAAATTAAATACCAATTACAAAATTAAAAAAAAAAACAAAAACAAAAACAAAACTATTAAATAAACATACAAATTCGCATACTACACCACACGGACGGACAAAAAAGGATACTTTTACAAAATACTCGTTACAAATAAAAAAAGAAATTTATATTAACAAAATATTTTTTTTTTTCAGACTTATTCTACTTTGGTCGAATCTTTTCATACATAAACTTTTGCAAGCGATTATTTTTATCTGGAATTGTTAGTTTCTTTTTATTAAATTGGAATTGTGCTAAAGCAAACTCGTATAGATCGTTTTCCATTTGCCAGATTTTCGAGTTCATTATTGCGGCAACTGTTTCTTCGCTAGGAGCAATTTTCCATGATGTTTGTCTAAGGTGTGATTTATTTGAGTGCTGATAGTGCTCACGAAAACCTTTGAAAATTCTAAAAATAAACCATTATAATGAGTTTCAAAAATTTTAAATCAAAGCAATTCAATATAATTTACCTAGGTAGTGAGCGTTCAAGGAGATCGACAAAGTCTTCCATTTGTTCTGTGACTCCAACCAGAAAGTACTCGTTGACTAAGTTACGTTTAGCTTGATTTAATGCCCATTCACTGCCGGGTTCCCTGTAATATTATATTTGATTTTTTTTTCTTCAATGAAAGATTAAAATAAGGTATACAAAATTTATATTTATTTATTTATTTTATTTCTCTACGATTTTCATCAAAATTTTATTTATAAATTAATTGATTAACTTAAGAATTTGTTCTTAATTGTTAAAAAAATAATGAATTAAGACCTTAAGCAAACAAAGTTCAGCCGAATTATTAGTGGAGAAGATACAAACAAGCGGATATTACGGCCATCGAAGAAGTGTATGTTCTGGAGATGAAACACTACTTTGGTAAGTGTCTTACTTTGGTAAATGTCTTACTTTGGTAAGTGTCTTACTTTGGTAGGAGACTTATTGTGACTTCTAGTATTAAACTTAGAGCTATGCGATAGCGCGATTTGTTTCAGCAGAGGTCCCAACCATGGTCAACAGGCCAAAGTGGAATATGTTGTCGCTACTAATTATATAGGCTACTAATTATGTATTCGGAGCATAGACTTATAAGAAGGAGTTTAACCGGCCTCTTTTCTTTGGCGACATTAAAGGACCTTGCCTTCCAGGTTGGTTGCTCCCGCTGCTTGATAACTTCATATTTATGAATCAGTTGCAAGCCTCGGATATGAATGATACAAATGTTGACGAACCTAGCAAACGAAATTTAGATAACGATGTTACGATAGATGCCAGGCATGTTAACGAAAAGTTAACATGTATTTCAATCAGATCACCGCTTAGTAGTAGCTAAAGTCCAGATTTGCGTGTCCATAGCACCACAGCCACGATCTAGATATATATAATACATAAATCATCGACATCAGGAAGCATTTATCGCAAGGGACAGTCAGAAATTATCTGACTGGATCTGAGAAGCAATCTTTCGGAGAGCCCATGCAGACAAGAATAAGACTAATGAGTCAAAGTTCTAAACTAAAACCAGAGACCACTGAAGAGAGGAACAGTGACTTTTCAAAGGAAAAAGTGGTTGAGTCTATTAAGGCTTGATATGGCAGGATTTGAGAAAGTTCTATCATAGACTGAAACGACTCACCCAAACATACCAGTCCAGATCAAAAGCTTACCGTGATGAGAATAGGGATATGATAGGAGATACACCAGCCAAGATGTCTATGGGAAAATATTGTTTCTAAGTCGAGGTCGGCTAGATCACAAAACCCTTTGGCGTTGAGAAAAGATTGAGACAAGGTGAAGCAAAACAATACCGCCTTTTAATCATCGTTCTTGAAACCATGGTGCATTAGTCAGATGTGAAAACCTGAGGAACACCTCTTTAAAAGTTCGCCCAATGCTTTGTTTATACCGACATTATCAGAAGAACAAAGCGAGTTGTCAGTGGATTAATTACTAGCATTGAAACGGATGCTAAACATTATGGAGAACAAATGAATTATACCATTGGTAAGGGCTAACAAGTAACTTAAGGAGTAAAGTCTTCTCTTTAAGAATCAGAGAGGCCCTATACAACACCTTATTCGTTTCAAGTCTGTTTCATGGGGTGGACGTATGGAATTGACGAAGATCTGCTGGATTGCTCAGAGGGAAATATTTTAGAGTTATGTTCAGTTCAGTGTAAATCGTTGGAGAGTGGAACAGAATATTTAACTACGAGCTCCCGAGCATTAGATCGACCTTACCAAGTAGATGAAAAAAGTGCAGCTGATATGGCAAAGGAACATGGAGATTCTTGGAAATTGACGTACATGCGTGAACAGCCTTTGAATTCAATCTGCGTTGGACAATATTTCAGAGGAAGGTCTCATCTTAGGTGGCGCACTTCAACCAAGTTGGTGTACGTAACTGGAGGCAGCTAGTTAGGGACCAGGCTGTGAGTTGAGGCCAATTGTCAACTCTCTAAAGGCTGAGTAAAATCTTTAACTGGTGGAAAACAATGAAACGACTTGGTGTAAGGACTTGGGACGAACTAAGGAAGGACGTTGGCGACTGAACAGCGCACGTTCAGAAGGATCTTCCAATGAAAAACACGTCAATTACTTTTGTGGAAAATACCGCCTAATTCTTGTGCTGGTAAGACCTCTCTAAAGAAATTCTGCCACATCATTTACTCTGGCAAAGACAGACAAGCAATATGAACCAACTGCAGTGTAAACAAACTTACCTAACAGAGTTTTGCATAGAGCGGACTGCTGAAGACCTTTCAGAAGGATGAAAAGATGCGCCTAGGAAAGGTAAGTATTAAGATCAAGCACATCTTCACAACCAGTGGATTGTAAATAGACGGACTTAATACAGAAGAAAACCACAGTCATTCAAATCACGAACCTGAAGTTGCTCAGAGATGTAGTCAGATGCTCTTACGAGCCTTGAAGCCTGGCTCATGCAAACTTGTCTTGTTTCTCGCAACCAAGTGATTGCAGGACAGTCTTTTAAAATTTAGCTGGGTAAAGCAAAAAGACTTCTTGGTGAGAAAGAAATCCTTCACCGAAATGCATTTAAGTCATAAATAAAACCCTGAAACCTTAATCGTCAAGAAAAGGGGAGATTTGGACAAATACAAGCATTCCCTGCTGACAATACCAGAGGCAACTGAAAAAGGCAACCGGGCAATTGACGAAAAATTAGCGACAATGCCGAGCTGAAGGAATATCGCAAAAGAAGTGTCTAAGAAGGTTTAAATGGTACGTCCAAGTGAGCAAGGCACGACACTATATCACTGAAGAACACCTTACAGATGAATACGAAAAAGAAAGGTAAATTCTCGGGGTTCTCCCGTATAGCAGTCTATATCGTCTAAGGCAATCCTGTTTGGAGAATAATTGGCAATTGATTGATATTCCGATCGTTGATGTTAACAAAGCTGTCGTTAAGAGCAGGCAGGATACATTCAATAGATTTCAAGAAAGACTGACGCTTCCTCGCCTCATCTTCACTTGATGGTGGTGATGAAATCGACGATTTTTTTTAATAAGATGGAGTCTATGATTATTTTTGAGATTCGTTATAAAATTCTCGTAGGAAATTTTAACTTTATTATTCCCCCAAAAATCAAACAATTTCAATTTACTTACCAACACTCAGCAGCATGGCCACAAAAGAATGGAATCTGCAGCCACATATTCTTAGGATCACAGTCTGGTTGTTTGGATTCCACACATTTGTCAAATGTCTAAAACAAAATAAGCTTTAAAGGGATCCCCATAGGTAGAACGAAATAGTAAGTACTCACCATTTTATTGCCAGCCTTTTTGCGTACTAAATTCGGTCGATAATTGTCCCCGTATCGAAGGAAATAATAATATGAAACTAATCTATCTAAAGGCTTACGAACTATATTTATGTAAATTGGTTTATGTGCTATTTGGAATCTGCAAAAAAACAACGAATTAGCTAAGTAATTGTTGAGATACAAAATAGAATTATACTTGGAGAAGTCAAGGAAAGCCATATGACCATGATACAGTGCTGGTTTCATTTCTCGCCACTGTGTGACATTCCTCACAAATGTTACCTACAAATGAGAAGGATTACTGAACTATCTCTCACATCTGGAAGGCCGTTGTTAGTTTACCTGATTGGGCAATGATAGAACATGCATATTGGCCGTCACATTGATGTGCAGCACATGGAATCGATTCTTTTTGCACAGATCATAGGCAATGTTGACAAAGCTTGTCGATCCAGTTTTCGGCACACGATTGTACAGGACAACCAGATTCTCATCATAGTCATACTCTGGATTTAAATTATTGCCAGCTAGTCGAACGGCTTTTGGCGCAGCTAGAATAGACAACACATCAAACTCAATGAATAATTCCATTCGCGATTAGGTAGTAAATTATTTATAAATCTATTTGTCATACCATCGTGGAATGTCTCTAGGCGAACTTCGGAATATAAAAACCAATAGCATAAGCAAGTTGTGACCAAAATTCCGCTGATGATAATGCAAACCAGTGGCTTTGTCGTTGATAACATTTTCAATTTTCGTAATCTCATTGGAAGTGCATTTTATCATTAAACTTTTTTGTTTATTTTTGTTTTGTTTTTTTCTTGAAATTTTGTTTGTAAAAAGTTGTGCGTGGATTGTAATTTTCTTTAACTCTTTTTTAGTTAGTATGAAGAGGTGTAATTGGGTTTTTGTAAAACATTATTAAACAATAAAAATTAAAACTTTACTTCGTAGTTTTCTTCTGTGTACTGTGAAAGCGTGAATACATCAGCAGCAAGGAGAAAAATAACAAAATATTTTTCCTCGAAGCACTCAAATTAAAACTATGGAGTTTGACAGGTTTTGAGAATTGAGTGAAATTGCAAACTGACAGTTGTTAAATTTTGATGTTTGGTGCTGTACAGCGGTGGAAAATGATCCTGTTCAGTGAGTTGTTTTGGTTTTCTATTGGAGGTATGTTTGGTTTTATTCAAATTCTTTTTAAACAAAATTGATAGCCTGTTTCGACTAGAGCTTAAATGTTATAATTTAGCAAATGTGATACAGATTGTTTTCATTACAAATTATCTCATTTCATTTGACAGCTCATGATTATAAAGAAAAAGGATTACAAAGTGGGAAATACATTTGTTTTGGAAATACACTTTCTTGTTTAAGTGCGGCTATAATGTATTGCCAGCTCTTTCTGGACAGCGCATGTGCTGTTTTCTATATCTGACTCTTTTTTCTTGCACTCGTCTTTGTATCTGGGACCCTGTTTGTTTCCTTCTATCCTTTACGGAACAAATTTGTGGGATGCGTTGATAAATATTTGACTTAATTTCCGAGCTAATTTCAGGCAAATGAGGTGGAAATTATCTCATTTCGAGTTGAGAATTTGTATAGGAATTATGTCATTTGGAAGCTCATTTGGCAAATTTGATAATCATCTCATTTGGCAAATTTGATAATCATCTCATTTGCTCTAGTCGAAACAGGCTATAAAGGCTTAGTTCTGATAATAACAGAAGGTAAAAAGTCACGAGTGATAAGCAGGGTTCGCATTCGCACTTAAAGCAATTATGAACTTGCTGGAAGAACTATATTATCACAACGTTGAACTACCTTACCATTTGCATTAAATTAGTTCGAATTATCCTTGACACAAACCTATTTCAGCAATTTTTGCATTGTGAATAAATTGGTCACAATTTTTTTCTGTATAGGAGAGAAAGAAACAAACTGCATTGCAGATACAAAGAGGTTTGTAAGAAAGAACATTCAGATATAGAAAACAGATAAAGACTTGCCCAAACCAAAGTGCGACAGTTATTTGCACAGCGTCATATGAAAGCACCACACCCAATGCGACAAAGCGCAATGCGTTTTTCATATAAGAGTTCTTGTTGCCTAAAGCCCAGTACGCTGCTGAAGCCAAACGAAAAATCCTATACAAAAATCACACAGCGGAATCGTAAACGAAAAATTTTGTTTTTGCTCTTCTTGGTGGAGACCACGAAGAATTTCGTTTCGCATCAGCAGCGTACTAGGCTTTACAACGAAGCAGAACAAACGAAATGAGATAATTTGTAATGGAAACACTTTTTATCGAATTTTCTGAATTATATCATTTCCACCTCGATAATGTAAGCAAATATCGCACCCTCAGTACAATAGAGCGATAAGTCAAAAAATGGGATTTTGAGAAAAACACACCTTTGAATTTCTAAAATACACTTTTACCTCTATCTTCTCACAAAAAGTAATAAAAAAGTATGTTAAAACTGAATTATACGAAGAAAGCACCTAGTTTTCAGATTGTATTAAAAAAATTATCAAAAACGTTTTATTCACATAAATAATCTACATTTTTTAGTTATGTTCAAGAAATAAAACAAAAAATTTAATTCTGTATACTGATAACTCAAAATATCGCTTATTTATCGCCTTGTTGCACCAATAATTGAACATTTGAAAAGAATTATTTCGGTTTATATCTTTGTTGCATGAAAATACAAAAAAGCTAAATAGCTCATTTATTTTTTTAACTCTGGCAACGACAAGCCCCTTAAAAAAAACGCAATTTCCAAACAATCAATTCCTCATCCTTAACTCAAAAGTGCCATTTTTTGAGAAAAATTGTTTCAAATTAATTGCCTGGTAAGTGCTCTCTGCAATTTTTCAGTGAACTATCAACTTAATCTGCCACAGTGAGTACCATGCCTAATGTCCAAGAAATTATCCCTCAGTCTATGGACACTGTTCACTAAAAAAAATTGTTCAAAACTTGGTGATGAAGAAAAACTTTTATCACTTTTTTGTGTACAGCGAAAATAAAATCAACCAAGCCGCATGCTGCATTAAATAAAAATAAATTGTTAAACTATTATTAAAACTATCCATCTTTCATCATCTATTCAATTAAATACATTACACAGCAATCCATTTGCAAATTATTTCACCATAGCACAAAAAAAAAAAATAAAACACAAAAATGCCTGCAGTCGTTCGTGTTAAACGTCGCATCGACGAAGAGCCTCTCGGAGCCTTTGTCTTAAATGGCAAAAAACGTCGTCTAGAGGATAATAATGATTCCACAATTACAGACACAGCACAATTGGATCTCTTTGCGACAAATAAAGATGAAATATCTACAATCCTCAAGTTCGCTGGAACCGTACAATCGCAGGTAATAGAAAAAGAAATGTAGTTTTACTTTGAAAATTCCTTTATATTCACTCTCAATTTCAACAACAAAGGACGAAAAAGTCACAACACAAATAGCCCGTCTGACCAAAGACGAAGCCATAGAACTCGCCAAGAAGCAACGCCAGCAACCCATCAATGTGACAGAGCGTGGACGCCAGGAAATGCGCGCCCAAAGCAATGAAAATCGATTCAAGGTGGTGAATTGTTTCCGCGCCATCGACACAGATGCTTCAGATGCCACTCCCAAAGAAATCACAATCGTAGACATAGAAAAACAGCCATTACCCTTGGCCACGGAACACGATCCAGCCAACATAGCCACAACTAGTTCGAATGGAACACACAATGTGATTTCCCAACCAAGGACTATGGAGAACTTCACTCCAACAGATGGCGATGGCTATGTCTATGATTTGTATCTGCCAGAGAACGAGCAACAGGCCGACGACGTCGACTACACGGACAACTATCTAAGGTTGGTTTTTCAAGTCGATCAGATATATTTCACCAGTCGGTTCATTTAGGTTGTATTATCCATTTAACTACTATCGCTACTAGATAAATTACTAGACTACTCTACTTCAGTACTCTCTAACTCCATTTCAATCCGTCGAACTTAACAAAAAAAAACAAAAAAAATAACAGAAAAAAGAAAAAAAGAACAAAAAATGAACTGAAAAACTCCTAACTCACAACTTCGTTGCAGCGCGGAGCGCGGACTGTTTTTCTATTTAGATTTAGATATATTCGTCTGCTCCCTTTTGTTTTAGTTTATAATTCTTTTAAATCTTTTTCTACTGATGGAACTTAATGTTTAAGTTTGTTTTTCTTTTCTATAAAATTATTTGTTAGACCTAAGTTGTTTTGTAAAAAAAAAAATCAAACTTGTATTTGTGTTCGTGTTCGTCTCTGGGCAACTAACTCACTTGCCAAATGGCAAATTTACAAGGATCCTTCCAGAGACCAACGCAAGAGAAGTTACAAAAAGAAACATTTCATAATAAGAAATAATTCTTGGTTTAAATCAAAATTTGATAAAATAAAACCACAAGTACTTAACAAAATAAAAATTGATAAAAAATAAAATAAAAAATAAATTTAAAAAAAATGTTTGATGAAAGAAGTTGTTTTGTTTCATTTAAAATACTTAAGCCTTGATAATTTACTGACAGTGAATGTTTAAAAATGGAAACTGTGTGTTGGTTGGATGGTTTGTATCTTATTTTGGTTGCCAAGTTTTATTTCTTATTTTTGTTTTCAAATTAACATTCATTTAATCGTAACATTTGTTTGTTCAAGTTTATGGGCAATCTTTTTTTTGTTTCGATGCAAACTATCAACTAGGTTCTACATTTCAATTTCACTCGAAATAGACTTCATTTCGAGTGAAAGATTAGATTAGATTGGTTTTTATTTGTTAAATTAAATTTGGGTATACATAGTTTACAGAAAACAAAAAAAGCATGGCTTTACTGCCGTCTGCCTAGTTGACAAATCATAAAAACTATTACATTAAAATTAGATAGTTCATCAACGATTTTTTATTCGAGTAACAACAATCAATTACAATTATGTACTTTTATCATTAATTATAACATATTTATAGAGCTAGCCTGCAGAATTTAAATAAATTTTGTACATCCATATTGTTGAGCAAGAGTATAACTTCGCTTTGCGTTAAGATATGGCTTCCAAATACACTTTATTCTTTAAAAATTGGGTATCTTCCAATAAAGTGGAGTATATCGTCTCTCTCATTTAAGTTGCACAAAGAGCTTAAAATGGGTAGGCCTTCTCTGTGAGGTATGAAATTTAGCTAGAGAAGTTCACCTCTCAACTTAAGCATCATTGATATTTCAGCAATGCTTTATTCGTCTCTAAAGTAATTTCTCTCCTCCAAGTTGTGATTTAGCTGACAGTAGAGCTGCCTGTATAGAGATCCTGTTGCGTCATTTACAAATTTCTCACGCTGTTTTATGTCCACTGCTGAAAAAGCTGGTACAGAAATGCTTCTAAATCATCATAATTTGCATTATTTAGAATTAGTTCCACGCCACATTCTATAGCCAAATTTATCCAATTAGCACAAAAGCTTGTTTTGGTTCGTATGACTTGGAGAGCTGCTATCTTAGGCAGCCTGTTGCTATTCATCTTAATAACTTTCAAGATGTAATCTATTTGCATTTTCAGGGTTCGTATGAACAGAGGTGATAGCTCTGATTCTAGTATAATTGCATAGTTGGGTGTATTGGATGGCAGTTTAAAAATTCGCTTAATATAGTAACGCAGAAGTTTCTCAACTGTTTCAGACTGCGTCATTCCCCAGGTTTGTGCCGCGTAAAACATAACTGACTGATACCGCTTCAAATACCCTGAGCTTGTTGCTATGGGTGATGCTATTGTTATTATAACATCTATTCCAAGTTGTGCTAATTGCACCTTTAGCCTTTACTAGTTTCTCTTCGAGATGTCTTCCTATAGTTAAATTTTTCGTTAGAAGAACTCCACGGTATTTAAATTCCGAGACAACTTCTACATCCTCTCCATTGTAATGCCATTCGTCATTTTTTAGAAAACCAAATTTTGGATTTGTTAAGATTCACAATCAAACTCCAAAGCTCACAGTACTGAAATAGGCGATTTATCATTAGCTGCAATGAAGCGGGCGATGCTGCCAAAAGTACAATGTCGTCCGCGAACAGCAATACTTTTATTATCTGGCCAGCGTATGGTGGCATTCGATGCCACAAGGTAAGAGGCCCACAAGATCTTCAATAAACAAGGCAAAAAGACTCGGACTCAGCGTACAACCCTGTTTGACCCCTGATTCTGTAATCCTCTTGACAGCTCTTCACCATTCCATACCTTAGCAATAGTTTCTTCATATAAATTCTGAATAACTCTTCCAAACTTTCACGACATGCCATTCCCGCAAAGCTTGAACATCAGCGCGCGTCTATCAATCATATCAAATGCGGATTTAAAGTCCACGAATAAAGCATAGATCTTCTTTTCTTTTTTAAGGAATGTTTCTGCAATACTTTTAAGGGTAAAAATGTATTAGTGTGAATATTTTGTATGAGGCATTTAAAAACGATATGCCCCTATAATTGGAGAGCTCTGTCAGATTTCCTTTCTTATGAATCGGGAAAATAATTTATTCTTTGCATTCTTGTGGTACCAACCCGGTTTCCAAGAAATTGTTATATATAATTGTCAGCCTGTTGATCAGCTCTGCTGTGCCATTTTTATAAAATTCAGCCGGTATGCCATTTGGCCCGCATGCTTTTCCTGTTCGTTACAGCTGAAATCACTTCTTGGTGGCTTATTGTAGCATCAAGACCATCATTGCTAAAGCCCGGAGTGCCGTATTGAAAATTATTTTGCCCGTGGGTAGGATTCAATAATTTCTCAATGTGAGCTTCCACAAGATCGGGACTTAGACTCGAGTGGATGGAGAACTGTTTACCGTTCTTTGCCTGGTTCCAAAACTCTTTTGCATTTCGAGTGAAAGTGAAATGTAGAACCTAGCTGTATACCTACTTAGTGCTATGGCTTGACGGGTTGCTTTTAGGGTTGGATTTGTAAAATGTAGTTTGTTCCATACAAAAAACATCATTTAAAAATTTAAAAAGTTTTAAAATGTTCGCGAAATATACAATAATCGGCCCACAGCAATCTTTGGGTGTGAGTGATATACGTACGAGTACGAGTTTGCTTTTGAAAAATCGTTACCTCATTTTCATAGTTTTGGAGTTAAAAATTATGCCTTTAGGACAAAAACGAATGAGTCCTAACGCAAGGAACGGTCCTAGTCCTAAAGCTGTTACTCAAATCGGTATCAACTTATTTCTTCACCCAAGTACTAGGCCCAAGTACTCGAGTATTAGTTCGGACTCGGTGCCAGTAACGTACAATTTCTTCACATAAGTACTAAACCAGTCTAGAACCCGATCTAGCTAGACCAGGTGCTAGGTCTGGTTGTCTTTACTAAAAGTACCTAAGCATTTCTTCACATCTTAGCACCAGATCTAAGTTCAAAACGTGGTACTAGGAACTCAATACGTCTAAAACTGATTTTAACAGTATTTTGGCATCTGAAATTTTTTATTTTGATATTAAAAGAATTTAAATTAGTTAAGAAACTGATTAATCAAATTTAGAAATAAAGGAACCGAGCAGCAAAAGTAAATAGAATAGCTGACAATCTTATAACGAAGAATAAAGAATATATGTCCTTGTGACCCTCCGTAACTCGATTATCGCTAAAAGATATCGTCTCGACGATGGTGTTGATTTCCGTAACTCTCAAAATCACTATCTTCTTGAAAAATTGCTCTCCATAACTCGATTATCACCATAGCGGCATCATCATAATGGTTGCACGATACCGTCATGTGTTTTCAAGTAAAATGTCCTCAAAAAGATAAAAATCATTTTTTTAGGGATTGTTTATTGAATAAAAGTAACTTACAATAATTTAACACTTGTTTGATGTCTAGTTTTTCTAAATTTATTTATGTGTAACATACATTTATTTTAGTATTTCAAGAAGTGGAAACGAAATTCGATTAAAAATTACAAACAATTTGAATGCGTAAACAATTACAAAAATATTTATTTTAATTTACTTGCATTTTGTAAATTTTTAAAAAGCTGAACAGAATGCATCGCTCGTCGCTCAGCGTCATTCTATTGCCGACGGGCGATGTCCATACAAATTTCATCTGTCAGCGAATTCGCTGAGCGACGAGCGATGCATTCTGTTCAGCTCTTAATGCTCAGCCACAGACAAAAAAAAAAACAATGCAAATTGTCATTTTTGATAGCCCGATGACATTTCAACGAGACGATAGTGATAGAGTTACGTACAGCAAATTTGCGACGATCACGTTTCGGACCATAGTTCCGACGGTTATCGTTTTGAAAACTACGGTATGATCCCCCTGGTTGAATGAAGTCGTTTTTGTTTTGTTGGATGTTCGTGTGTCTTAATTGCAGTCATCCATACGAGTCATTTTCTAGTCTTGTCTTGATATGTTGTCGAGTCTGAGCGAACAATCGGTTGCCAAATGCGAGTGAACTTAAGCGCTCGCTGGTCATACCCTTCGTCTTCGAAAAATTCCTTATTTTACAAGCACTTTTATAAAACAATCACCAATTTCTGAATCACTAACTGCTATCGCATCACCCAGTTACAAATTTGTTAAATCATATACATAGCTTCAACCACAATCAAACATTCGAAGTGCCGCAGTGCCTAATTTGGTTCAATCATGGTGCTCTTCATTGAAAACCTTCGATTGAACCAGTACTTTATTGTTTGACTTCATTCGATTGTGTCAATTTACGTGTTGGACCCCCTGAATATCATCTTTGGAAAGAAATGCCTAGTTTTCCCGGAAACTTTCCTGAAAAGGACAAAAAAAAAACTTTAAACTTAAAAGGACTTTAAAAAACAACAGGCAAGAACTTAACAAATTGACAAATATCTCTTAATAAAAATAATATAAATTGCCCTGGTCCAGGACTAGCGTGGCTAGACTGTCAATTACAAAGTTCCAGCTAAAACCGGGTTTAACTAATACCTGGTACGAACTTGATAGAACTAGGACGTAGTACTTCTGTGAAGAAATCACTTGGTACCGTTTTGAGTACTAACAATTGGTATAATGACCAGGGTCAAGCTGATTTTGAGGATCTAACTGGCATCGAGTCCTAACTAACACTCGGTACCAAATTGACAGAACTTGGGCCTAGTATTTGGGTGAAGAAATGAGTTGATACCGATTTGAGTACTAACTTTAAAACTAAGACCGGACTCTGTGAAGAAATTGGCTGTTAGATCCTCAAAATTATATAGTACCTGGTTATTATACAAATCTAGCCAAGCTAGTACTTGGATCAGAGCAATTTATTTCATTGTTTGTAAAGTTCCCCCCTGATCATTTTTTTTTTTAAACAAAATGTTTTTTTTCACAACCCTTAGAACATCAAAATTTTTTGTGCTAAGTAAAAATGAATTCGTTCAAGGTTTTAGGGCAAAAATAGGCACTTCGATACAACCGAGCATTGACAGCATGTAACTTGGATCAATCGACTGTTTGATCGATTGAATGAAATTAAATTCTGTCAATGTTCGATTCTTTTCAAGGCTTTGGCTTGGAAGTCGTCTGAATTTCAGAAACAGATGTTTCAATCATTAATTTGACACTAGTTTCATTCCTTAACCCGGTGAGTTCACTAATCAACAGGGTACCTCTTGTCGACTTTTCTTATTTTGTTTATAATTTTGAACAAACCTTTGGTTCTGTCACCTTAAAAAAATCATATATTAAAAAATTGCTTTGTGTAAGCTTTGATTTGACATCAAAAAAGTTCATAATTTCTTGAGCAACTCACAATAGACTAGAATTTAAAGAAAAGCTCGAGTAAATCGCATCTAACCTTAATACAGCCATTGTTGTGAGACTGTTATACTTTTACGCGGATGACATCTGAATTTTAAAAAGTGGATTTCATTACCTTTAATTTGACACCGATTTCAACCACATCTTAGAAATGGTACCGAATGCACATTACCACGCTAATCGTGCCAGAATGCGGTTGCAAAGCCCTGTGGTAAAGCCCTCTTGCAGTGGCCGCCCACTCTATTAAGCTTCTAGTATCATTTAGCGCTTGGATACTCAAGGATTCAAACTATTGTATACCTATCCTTATGGTCACAGCAACATAATTCAGGAATTTTGTTCAAAACCACTTACTACCGCACTACTACTCCGAGCTTTTATAATTTGGACTTAAAAATGGAATGATGACGTACAATTACTTTTTTTTGATTGCTCACAGTTGGAGTGTCGTGTTGCATCTTCTCTCAATGCATCAAGGTGTTCATGCCTTAACGACTACCAATTCTTCACAAGTGCTTAATTGCTCTTGCAAGCCTAAATATTGATATCGGAGTCAATCTTATCTGGGTTCTATGTCATAGTGGCACTGCGGGCTGTGGATTTTATACGAGTGGCCAGATAGGTGGGCTAATTTCGCTTCATGACCTGTCTTTGCGGTGTACAACGTTTCAATCACAGTGATTGAAGATTTATTCGTTAATAACAATCGACAAACTTCTCAGATAGGCACGTAAGAGTGTCTCTCTTACCTTAAAAGACACCGACACGTTTTGGGCAAATAACCAAGTTCTTACAATTTTTCTAAAATGATACAGTGCTAAGTTAAACTGACTACAATCTACTTGTTTTTCTACACAGTATTCGTGCCTACGACGAGCTTGTGTATGAAGATTGTTACAACGACAATGAAGACGGTGAAGAGTCTGAAGACTCAAATGAAGAAAACCATTTTGGCAATGATTATCCCGAAGAGGAGGAAGATGACGATACTATTGATCTTCGAGATATGCGAAGAGCTATTGAGAATGTAAACTTAGGTAAAAATCCAAAAAAATAAATCAATAAAAGTATCGATATTAATCAAGTGGCATTTGTATTTCCAGGTTCAAGTGATGAAGGTGAATTATCTAGTGACGAGGAGGATGAATACAAACCAGCGCGTAATGGTTTTGTGTTTAGTATTGATGCTTTTGATGAAGACTTTGAAGATGATGTTGATTTCCGCGATGTAGATCGCTATGGAACGGCATATGCAAAGTATAAAAAACGAATTTTACGAGATTTGAGAAACGATTCTGATTCATCGAATGATCCAGATCGTGATTATGTTGATGATGAAAATAATTCTGATTCTGATTAAGTTGTTGAATTGTTGAATAAATAATTTCTTTGTTATATGAGTCTATTTAAAAAAAAAATGTTTTAATTTTTGTAATCACTTAAAATTTCTTAGGTTACGAAAAGGGCTGAATGAAAACTTAAAATAAATCATGCCGAACTCATGCAATTTAGTAAGAATTCTGGTTTTACCGCAGAGCTAGAAAGAAAAAGAGACCTGTTCCACAAATAGCAAGGCCAAAGTTTTGAAGACTGTTTTTGGAGATAGTCATTGGTCGACTGACTTCAAATAGGAAAAGGAATCACAAGGGCATATTATGAAACCTTACAGGAACAGTTAATGTTGGTTTTATTAAAACAATGCGTCGTTTCACACCTCAAAGATTTCTCAGGCGAAAATTCAAAACCATTATATGGGAGGTACTAGTTCCCGACGAGATATTCAAAAACATAAAAAAATCGACTTTCGAAATTACGTAAAAATCATCTGTACCAGTGGAGATGTGTACAGACGGACGCACAGACCGACGGACGGCATGACGAAATCCACTGTTTTGGAATTCTCCATCATCGTAATGTTGGTTTTGATTAAAACTCAATTTTTGTTTGTGCATAACTTTGGTAAGAAGAGATAACAGGTGGTGCAAATTTGGGCTTAAGCTTTTCAAATAAACCCCTACCGATCCATGAAAAAATACTGACAGTGCCTCTGCGCGCAAGGACGGATTAATTGAACTAGGTATATGTACGTCTAAGAATAAAACAATTAACAACCGTCTTCGCCTGGAAACACACTTTTATTTTCTTATTTACGTTGGTAACCTTTTATTTTTATCAGATGTTTGTTTAAAGTGGTTTTTGCCACCGTAAAATTTTATTAATGTAGTAAAAGTTTTTGTTTTTGTACTTTTTTTGAAGTTGTCCTTAACTGTCCCTTTTCTTCTATATATTAGGTCAACCAAATCTAAGAGAGCTCTTTTCTACAAAATAATCACATAAAAAAAAAAAAAAACAATAAAAAAAACTGTTTTTCTGCAACCAGATTTAGATTCAGTAAAGTGTAATCCAATGTAATTTTTAAAAATTATATGAAGGATAAAAAGGATATTTTAGCAGACCAGTGTTATCGGTCCCTGCCATATAACCATAAAGAAACCCTTTACATTTCTCAGTATTCTTCTAGTACCCTGGGCGTAAGCCGCCGCCGACGCGCTGCCGGAGGTCTGGGCTCGATTCTCAGTCTATGCTACCTTGATTTTTTTTCTCGAATACTGAATCTTGCGAGGAACTGACAACGCCATGAGTACTGCTTGTCAGGAAAAACATTATATGGTATTAACTTAGCTTAAAATTTAAATAGGAGAAGGCATTCCTGGCTATATTAAATGAAATTTATACTCAATATAAGAACAATTAGTAATATCCCAGTCGTGCCTTACTTTATATCATTCAGAATGGTAAGGTACATTTTATGATTTTTTACTAATTTTTAAGTTGAATATTATCTGGCACTATTTTGTTTTCAATAACTCTTCTACCTTTTGGTTTCCCCAATTATTGCTACCAGTTTTTAGTCTTGCACCGATTATAAAAAAAATTCCATTTTGAACCAACACCATCACCAAGCCTCTCCAACTGAAATTTGTCTTTATTATTGCATCGAGTGACGTTTTTTGTTGTCGCTGGCTCATATACTATTTTAAGTTGTAAAGGCATTGCATATTTTAACTAAGGAGAAGGCAATTATGTCTCCTTGTTGTGTTTTTTCATTCATCTCATATGTATCGAGCTAAATCTTAACTATTTTTTATTGAAAGCATTCAATTTAAATTTTCATACATGTTCACTGTGGCGTATACGTACTTTTTTTAAAGTATAAACAAGCAACAAACAAAGCAGCTAAATGCCGAACAGATGTGAGCTCAAACTAAACATTATTTATTATTAAGACTTTAAAATTTAAAATAAAACTATAAACAAATCTATGTACATATGTTCGAATGTATTTTGTTTATTTATACGCATTTTTTACTCGTTTAAAAACAAAAATAATAAGTCTCATGTAGAAATAAAACCAAATACCTATGGTGAACATGCTTTTATGCATTGCACTCGCACATCTTAGCCTTTTGGTGTACCCTTTTCCAAACTATTTCACCATGTTAAAAGCTTTTTTACGAACTGTGCTGTGCGTTCAGTTTCAATAAACTATACTGCACGATTGCATTCTATATACAAAAACAAAAGAGCGATACGGGCAATACGTATATTTGTTGGCGCTCAGAGTTTTAGTATCTGTCAGTTCGTCTTTGCAGTCGGTTCCAAGGCACTTTATTAATCCCAAGAGTTTGTGTTTAACTTTCTCTATTTGTTTATATGTACAGAATAAGCACTTGTGGTAGCTGTCAAACTCTCATTAATATTAAATAAATAGATTATCTTTTAAAAAGCTAATAAGTTTCTATTGCAAATTATAGAGATTAGATTTTTTTAATTTTTTACACACCCTACTTAAAGTCTAGATAACTCTTATAAACTTGTTTATTAAAAAGCACACAAACAGTGAATAAAATTGCGACCTCCTAGAAAGAAAGAAATACATTACATAGTTCTCGCAATCATCATCATTCCATTTCTTTTTAGATTTGATAGAAATTAATTGAAAAACATTCGGCATTTTATGCCTTTGTTTCTACGAGTATAAAAGGGAATGAAAAACAAATAATATATTTTAATTCATGCACATAAATGCAAATCATTTTGACAAGAGTGTAATATTGTGAACTCAAAGTGGCAGTGATATTTAGAATTGTGAATTACCTTTGCAAAAAAGGAAATCTTCATCGCACAATGACTTCGTTAACACAAGAAAGTGACAACCATAAGTGAGTTTAAATAATAATTTTTTGGGCTATTTTTATGAAAAAAAAAAAACATTTAAATTCTCACATTTGATGGGAAATACAAAGGAGGACTATGAAAAAAGGGCATGGGGGTTGAAAGAGCAGAGCATAATAAACAAAATAAACGATGAACACAGCTGTTCGACTGTGGACTGTGGACTGGGACTGGATAGTGAACATTTATAAATTGATAAGATTTAAAATATGGTTGCCATGTGCGCGTATTTGGAGGCATGGCATCTTTATTTGAAAAAAAATGCAATATTTTTATTGTAAAATAATAATAATTATGAAAAATCACTATCGAAAGCATATTATTGTATTAAGATTAAAATACAGATAAGGATTATTGTATTATGTAGCTAGCGATATCCATTTGCTTATTCGCAACTTAACAATTTACGTTGAGGATAAAACAAATACTGCAAACTATCACATAAAACTTAATTTAGGGAGAGTACGATAACTATAGGTTGTAACAACGGGCTAAGTTGGACGAAAAAAACGCTGTCGGGGCTAAGCAATTTACGTGTCAAATACAACAACAACTTAGCCCGAGGGGCTTAGCTACTCTTTGAAGGGGCTAAAATCTGTGCTGCCAATCCATTTTCTGTTAAATCAGAAAATCAACTTCAACTTAGCCCGGGCGTACAAAAAAACACACCTTATGGTACCAAAATAAAAATTACTGGTTTTTGCTGGGAGGTTCAATACAATCATTTCTAACTAAAGAATTGGGGTATGTCTTCCTCCGTTTAGGCTCAATTCGAGAGGCTCCATTTTCCAAAAAAACAATGGCAATACTTACAATACAACAATTATAGGTTTTGTGGATTAATGGAACTTTTTCTTGTATCTTTTTTTAAAGCCTTGTTAATTGTATAAATATGTAGTTTTGAAAAAAATAAATAAATAATAAAGTACCTACCGAATTGGATTTAATTATTTGATGTCCTTATAAACTCCTACTAGATTAGAACAAAAAGGCGCCTGACTCAGACAAAGTACTTAACAGCTATTTTAAAAGCTGAACCTATTAAGATCAAAACCAAGGTAATACGACTTATCTTAATTTATATTATAGTACTTTCTTACTTGCTCTATAGGGCAAGTATTGCAGCATAACGATGATGGACAAGCCCAAAAAAGATTTTCTTCAAATTTGGTACAGATGATTTTTACGTATTTTCGAAAGTAGATTTTTTTCTGTTTTTGAATATCTCGTCTAGAACTAATGCCTCCCATATATAACGGTTTGAGTTATTGGATTTTTCCCGAAACGGTTCTAAATTTTTATATGTATTGTTCAAAGTGATTACAACAAAACTGAATTTTTATGGTTTTCTAAAGAAAACTAGGATAACAAAAAAACAGCGTTGCCGTTTTCTTGCAAAAATATTAATTTTTTTACTTTTTTTTTGTGAATATCTCGTAAGCGGTTTAAATGATTTTGATCAAAATTTGTGCATAGATATTTCATGTAACCTTAAACAATCTTATTAAATTTTAGAAAAAAAAAATTAAAGTTAGATATAAACCCTGGTAACCAAGCTCATTTAGCCTTAAATGTCGATGAAATAGTACTGGTTTAAATTTTATCCTGAGCTAACAAAGCTTAGAAGCAGTATGCAAGTAAAAAAGGTTCAATTAAAACTATTACATTTACTTTCAAAAATAAATAAGAAGTGTTTAAATAAAAAAAATCAAATAATTGTCATTTTAACTATTTTAAATGCGGTGAGGCTATTTTAATGTGACAGAAAAATGATTATTTTAGTGACTTTAAACACAATAATCATAAAAAATACTGTTTACCTTTCTAATCCTTTCTAATCTAGTAAAACTTCTCGAAATATGAGAAATTGCAGTGTTGTCTTGCCGCTGAGTATGGTATTATAATAATACCAAAGAATTACAAAAAACGATAATTTAAGAATGTACTATAAGTGATAGGCTATTCAAGTGTTACGGACTGTATGTAGAGTAGAGGTTTTTGTATGGGGAAACTTGAATTACTTTTTTAAAAATTACTTCTATTTGTTTGGCAATAATTTTACCTTTAATTTTTTAATACGAGGCTAAAGTGACATATCGTGGTCTTATAGTTTAGAGTGTAAACCTGGTAACTCCATTGATGAACATTTTATAGGAGGAGAAAAACTTCTCTGGTGGTTGTTGCCAATTAAATACCATGAAACGAAATCAATGTCTTGATTTAAAAATTTAGGTTTCTCCCTTAACGTTAGAACAAAAATACGTGCAATATATTTAGTCTAAGAGCCGACAGCAAATTTTGGAAGTGGATGTGTAACCAAAATCTGAGTATGCAGTTTTATAGGTAAGCCCGTCCTGATTTAAAATTCAAAAGTCTGGCAGGTTTGTTTTTCAGCCTTCTGTGGTTTTCGGAGGGTTAAAAAAACGTGATAATTCCAAGTCACCTCAGAAACCCAAATCCACATCAATTAAAATTTTTAATATTGAAACTGATGTTCTGTCATTTTTCCTATGTCTGGAGACCTCAATCGTGAAGATCTGATTATTAGAACTCAAGAAATAAGCTTTTAAAGACACACATATCAGGTCATTTTTTCGAGAGTTTTCAGATTAGAAAAACAAACAAAAAATAAAACAGAAATGTCTCCAAAAATGGTTCGCTTAAATAGCATTTTTCTTGAGTTCTATTAATTGGATCGTCAAGATTGGGGTCTCCAGGCTTAGGAAAAATGACAGAGCATCATTTTCAATATTAAATATTTTAATTGAAGTGTATTTGTGTTTCTCAGATTAATTGGAATAATCGCTTTTTTTAACCCCCCTAAAACCACAGAAGACTGAAAAATAAACCTGCCAGACTTTTAAATATGAAATCAGGACGCGTATACCTATAAAACTGCATAATCAGATTTTGGTTATACCTCCATTCCCAAAATTTGCTGTCGGCTCTTGGTCTAATTGTTCTTACTCTTGCCCCAAAGATTATACATTTTGCATTGCAAGTCTCTTTAAAGCCATCTTAAATGTAAATTTAAATAAATATTTCTTTATAAAAAGGGCTTTATTGATTAGAGTCGGTCGAAGTAAGTGAATACACAATTAAACATCTATTTTCACCGCCTGTGAAGGATTTTTTTTTGTTGTTTTCATTACAAAAGATCTGTCAGATTCACAAAAAAAGTTTGCCCAAATCAGTATTAAGCTTACAGTCCAACTTAAATAATTAGTTGCGTGCTTTTACTCAAGATTTCTGGGTTAGATTGTGGCTTGGTTCGGTTCTTTGTTAAGATTTTATGAAGTTAAAGTACCTATACGTATTATATGAAGCTTCAGTTCTCATTCTAGCATTATTTGTAGAATTTTTCATTCGAAAGTTAATTACATTAGGTACGTTAAAAGTTATTAAATTTTTGTTTTAACATTTTCATTTCAGCAATAACAATGGCAGCATTCTTGATGATAAAACAATTTTTCCAGATTTTAAGTTTGGACCACTTACAAATTATAGAACTAAAGCATCATTCTGTCATAAACGCATGAATGTTGCATTGGAGGGAGAAGATTTTATTCGATTTAAGGTAAATTGGAGATATTTTATTAAAATTTCTAGTTGTAAACTAATGAAAGTTAATGAATTTCTAATCCAGTAAATGAGCAAAAAAATTGATCTTTACCCTGCAAGAAGTAGAGTATGTAGTTTTAATTTTGTTGTATTGTCTCTTATGAAACCTGAAATGTTTTGACCTGGAGGGTGTGCCGCCGCTCGATCGGTGGTTAAAAGTAAAATACTCAAATTGCATTTTATAATTCGACTAGTGTTTAAGGTGGAAAAACTTTGTATTCGAAATAATTAAACAAAATTTCCCTATTTTTTTCCCATTTTTTTTCACCCCTGATACCCGTTGAAGGTATCAGGGGTTATGGGAAATGCATAGGATTTTTTGTATGGTTGGGAATTTTATTTATCCCAATGACAACACCATTTCTAATTAAACACTCCATGCCATAGGCATAATTTTCTTAAAAGTTGACGGGCAAAAAATAAAGAAATCAACAAAGTAAAGACCTAAAAAAAACAATGTTTGGGTACTTTGTCCCCTCTTTGTTCTATGGCACAAAAAGTAGAGAGTCGAACTTATGACATGAAATGTTGAAACTTTCAGGCCAATAATTTTTGTTCGTACACTGGGCCCAAATCACGTATTTTTTTTACAATCGTTCGATCGTTTCGACGGTTGCTCTCTATATTTTTCTATTGATTTGATAGAGAAAAAACATAAAAACGATCGATCGAAAGATTGTAAAAATTTTCACTTGAATACTATTTTTTTCCTTCACAGCACCGAATGTGGAAGTATATGGAATCAAATCCGGACTTCCAACATGATCAGGAGACCCCCTCATTGGATCGACAACGACAGTTGTCCAACAAACGAAAGATACACATCTGGAGTCAACATTTTTACACTGTTAACGATGTAAGAGGAAAATTTTCTCTTAACGATGTATGCCATTTTAAAAACAATTTACTTCTTATAGTTTATTAGCAATCCAAAACTGTCTTATGCTTTTACTGAATCCATGTTTAGCTACGATTTCAGCTTAGCTGTTAAGTACTCTTTGTCCATTGGAATGTTTTCCAGTGTGATTTTATCCTTGGGAACAGAACGCTTGCACAAATACGCCGAGATGATCACCGAAGGTAAGATAGGAGGTGCGTTTGCTTTGACAGAGTTCTCGCATGGAACAAATGCTCGTGGAATGAGAACTGAAGCTTCATATGACCCAAAGACTGAGGAGTTTATTTTGCATACTCCTGATTTTGAAGCAGCCAAATGCTGGGTGGGAAATCTCGGAAAGACATGTACACATTCAATTGTCTATGCACAGTTGTACGTTCCCGAGGGAAGCTATCAGGGTTTGAATGCCTTTTTAGTACCCATTCGTGATCCTAGTACTCTCTTAGCTTATCCCGGAGTCACAGTAGGTGATTTAGGTGAGAAAGTTGGGCTAAATGGAATTGATAATGGGTAAAAAGTTTGATTTTGAAGATTTTTTTTGTTTTCACAACTAATTATGACTTCTCTAGATTTGTGATGTTCCATAATTATCGTATACCAAAAGAGAACCTCTTGTCTAGAACTGGAGACGTAGATGCAGATGGAAACTTCAAAAGTAAAATTAAGGACAGTCGTAAGAGATTGGGTGCTTCATTAGGAGCACTCTCCGCAGGAAGAGTTAGCATTTGTTGTACGATTTATGAGCCATTTGTGAAGATATATTCTTGAGTAAAACTTGTTCTTATTTTATAGCAATTGCCTATGTTGCCTTGTGCAAGGCAATTACAATAGCTGGTAGATACTCAGCTTGTCGAAAGCAGTTTGGTCCTGATGGCAGTTCCGAAGAATTGCCAGTGCTTGAATACCAATCCCAGCAATACCGAATTCTACCACATCTTGCTACTGCTTATGCCATTCGAGTCTTCTCTCTTTGGCTGGGCAAAGAAAGTGTTGAACTTCAGATAAAAACCTTTATGGGTGAAGATGTCTCTAGTCAGGGAATGGAACTGCATGGACTATCATCAGCTGCAAAGCCCGTCTGTACGTGGGCTGTGCGAGATGGTATTCAAGAATGTCGGGAAGCTTGTGGTGGACATGGCTATCTCAAATCTACGGGAATCGGTGATCTAAGGAATGACAACGACGCCAACTGCACATACGAGGGTGAGAATAATACTTTGATTCAACAAGCTTCGAATTGGTTGATTTCAATTCGTCGTGGTGAAAATAACTTTGAAGAATCATCACCAATGGGCTCGATTAGTTTTCTCAAAGACATGGATAACATTATGAGGAGTAAAGCTGAGTTTCAAAATGTTGAAGGGGCCTTAAATGAAGACAGTAAGGAGTTCACACAAAAAAAACTAATATAATAAAATTAACAAGTCTTGTTTGTTGTTTGCTAGGTCTTCTTCATACTCTTAACTGGTTGTGTGCTTTTCAACTAGATATCGCTGTAAGGAGAGTGGAAGAGCTTCAAAAGAGCGGACTAAGTCCATTTGAGGTTCGAAACAACTCACAAGTGTTCATAGCAAGCAATTTATCAATCATATACGCTCAGGTAAGGGGAACGTTAGTCTGTTTTAGTTTATAATCTTTGTAGAAATGGAAAGTCTAACTACAACGGTTTGAAAAGTGCCCAATTTGATTGACTTGACTCTTTATATATGTTTTTATAGCGGACAATCTATTATGTCTTCTACAAATTTGTTTCCGATCTCCCAGAAAGTTCTGAGAAGGATGTACTCAAAAAGTTACTTTCATTTTATGGAGCTAATTTGGTGGTGAAGCACCTAGCATTGTTGTATCAGGTTAAAGAAAATTTGAACTGTTTGTACTTATTTTTTTCTAACGATTCGAAATTTTTGTTGCAGGGAAACTTCTTTCGAAATACGAGCCAAGCTGAGTATTATCAAAAAGGAATTCTGGCTTTGTTGCCAGTCTTAAAAAATGAAGCTGTTAGTTTGATTGATGCTATTGCACCAACCGATTTTTGTGTAAACTCACCACTTGGCATGAGTGATGGAAACGTAGGTTTTTTAGAAAGATTTTTGTGTTTTTTTAAGATTTTTAGTCTAATGTTGTGTTTCTTTGATTTTAGATCTATCTTCATCTTCAGAGTTCAATAATGCAAGGACCTGGTGTACTTGGACGTCCTAGTTGGTGGCGAGAAGTAACACATCAAGAGTTCTTACAGTCAAAAATTTGAAAACTATTTAAAAGTGTTGTGGGATAATATTGGTATAGCTTAATTACGTCAGTAGATAAATTTAAGGATGATTGGAAATCAATTTGTATATTATAATGTTTTGTTTTTGATATTTTCTTATAAGAAAATATTAAAATGTGTTTTATACTTAAGGTGGAAAGTAGGTTAGTAAATAAAGTTACCTTAATATTTTATTACTTAAATAAGACGTTTTTTATTAAGTGTTGCTCAGTCCGATAAAAATTGTTTTTCATCCAGGGCCCCATTGCACCAAATTAAAAATTACAAATATTTTTTATTATTTTTTGTATGCATTTCAAATTTGGTGCAACTTGTGAAAAAGTGCTTGTAAATTGTTATTTGTAAGTTTGTGCCGTACTTTCTTATTTCCTACTTGCGATTCGTAAAAAAACTGGACATGGACATGGTCTAAGTCCGTGTCCATGTCCATTCGCACGACAGGACAGGTGACCCACAGTCACCGCCGCAGACGAAAACCTGCGGCCATTCTATGTCAAAAATCTCATTAGGCAATTTTCTCGTTTTCGCTTGTTTGTTTTTGTTTTATGCAACTAATCGCCGATTTTACAAAGCCTGACGTTTGTTCCATTAAAAAAAAAAAACATTTAAAAAGGCTTTTAATTGTTCGTGAGATCGGCCATAAAAATTTTGAAGATTTTTATTCATTAAAATTTTACACTTCAGATTCTGTGATGTAGTCAGTTTAGAGCAAACTTCAACCTACAATCAGAGGCTCATCATAAGTGCATGTATTAGTGGTTAGTTACATAAAATAATAAATAGCTAATACATGCACAAAATATAAATAAGGTTTTAGTTAAGTTAAAGTCAACAGTCGAATCGTTAAAATTAAAAAGTTTACACATACGGCTTAGAGGCTCGTGTACGCCATAGTTGGTTCTATCCTTCTATGAAATTCAATGTAAAAGTTCAAATCTTCGCAGGTGGTGAGATCCTCCGCGAGAGTTTATCCCCATACAAGCCAATAACATTGGGGCATCAATATGGCCATTAATTAGTTGATGGAAAAAAATTAAATCGTTTATCACACGCCTTTGAAATGAAGTTTGCAACTGAAGAAGTTGGATCCGATGTTCATACGGTGGGAGATTATATGGATCAGTCCAAGGAAGACCCTTCAAAATAAAGCGAATGAAGTAATGTTGAATTGCTTCAATCCGACTTTTATGAATATCATAAAACGGGGACCATATTTGTGGAGCATACTCAAGATGGGGTCGTGGGCACCCAAGTCCCTACAAATGACCCTTCATAATTTTTGCTGTGAGATGCTATAGTCAATAGCATTCGCAGCTCTTTTTCTGGAAAAGGTAATTGTAAATGGTAAATGTTTGTTTTTTTAAGAAAATAAAATTAAAATTTTGTTTGATAAAAAATGCGGGAAAACAGTATTCACACACAGACAAAAATTGCTGACCAAACTAAAACATTTTTATAAATTCTTGATTGAATGAAAAAAATCTTAAAATCGGAGGTTGTTTGGCAAATATAAGGCCAGTAAAAGGAAAATAAAGCCAAAATCATAAAAACCGTTATAACTCGAAAACGAAGCTTAACCGATAAAATTGCATTTTGAGTTTTTTGACTTAGAATAGCCTCAGGAACCCATGGTTTTCGTCTGCGGCGGTGACTGTGGGATCCCTTGTATATTTGTATTATAAAGAAGTTCAATAATTTAAAGGCCGAAAATTGTTTGGCACCTTCACAGTTAATTTCAAAATTGTTTTATTAATGTTAAGTTACCTGCACTGCATAATCAATCAAGCTGGAAATCAGAGCAACTTTTATCCCACTTTGTCCTATTGGCCGCGTTCACATTCGCATAGGATAGCCTTATCCAAGATACCTTCGCTACCAGTATATTTACGAATCTTTTCCAGTCAGCTGTTACTTAACATAGGATTACAACAACAGAAAGGTATCTGGATAGCTTTAGATTTTTATGTGAACGCGGCCATTTCCAAGTCAAATCGAAAAAAATCCTTTCTTATGTCGTTTTCGATTGGACGACCTGTGTAGAGTTCGGAAAACAAAAATGATATTTCGGACGATTGTGAGAAGGGGAATTCGCTTCTCGATCTCGATTTCATGTCAAAATCCACTCAGAAGAACTAGGCGCGTCCCACAAAAAAAGATCTCTAGAGGCTCCGAGATTTTTTAAGTGAGACAAAAAATCTCAGCGCCTGTTCTTATGGGTTGCTTCTAATAAGAACGTGTGTATTTTATCGAGCTTTCAGTTGAAAACGTCGCCGTAACGCAAGCCACGGATTCTATGGGTTGGCCCCTTGAGACGAAAAATTTTTGATTTTTATTTCATTATTCATCAACACAGATACAAAATGTTAGAATTCAGTGGAGGCTTTGAATAAGAAGTACAGGAATGGCCCTTACTATTCAAAACTTAGGCACCACGATTTTCTTTTTTTATAATGGACTTTGAAATCATAATATCTCAATTAAGGGGTAGCATCGTTTTTTATACCTACTTGTTTTGGAATTACTGCTTCTAAAATTTATGGAAAAACTACAGCACACACGATTGCACCGTATAAATTATAAACACCTATACTTCTTATTCAAATATTGGGAGCGATTTTACCTATTCCGTTCGATTTCAGAATAAATCTGTTCCAAACTTTTTTTGCACTAAATTAGGAAGACTGTCAAATTTCTTGGAGTGGCTAGAAAATGCTATTCACTTTTGCGATGCACGGTGGGGAAATTTCTTACTCTCCTGTGAGCGCTCTCTTCTACAAAAAACAACACAAGTTTGTAAGTTAGGAACAGAAACCAGACTAAAAATAACCCATTATGACTTAATTCGGCAGTCTCAGACCGAGTGTGGAAAACCCCTCATAAGTGTATTCCCGACCGAAACCAATCGAAAACGGCATTTTGTCATTTTGGATTGGTTTCACATATCGCTTCCACTTAATTTTAAAGTTTTATTTGAAATTTGCACTACAAAAATTGGTTTCCCGCCTGAGTTCATGTGAGTTCATAATGCAGAGATTTTCTTTAATTTACAAACCTTCATTTAATTTTAATAAAAACATTTGCTTTTTATTGTAGGTCAATATAACAGTTTGTATGTAATTTTTTGAGCTCACATACCAAAAATCACAATCGATCCTTGAGACAATAACAATTTGATTAATAATTTACAATAATTTAATTTCCAATATTAAATAAAAAAAACGTGTAATTTCAAGAAAAAAAAATATAAATACAAATAATTTATTAATTTGTTATCTGTTATACAATTACGGTTACATTTTTAATGTAAATTTTCTATGTAAGCTTAAGATCACAGACGTAGTTTTACTATTTTGTGTTTTTGTATTTCTTTTTGTTTATCTTGAGACGATTCATAATTTAATTTAAGGATTTGTAAGTGCGTGTTTTTTTTTTATAGAGAATTATTATTTAACTCTGAGCAACCCGATCCCGATTGATCTACATCATTTTCGTTTTGACTAAATTGGGTTGTGGGTTTACTACTGTCCCCAATGAAATCTGTTTGCTCTAACATTGGTATCTGTTGGGGTAAATCACTTGTTGCCCAAAGATAAAGATCCAGAGTTTTTTCTGTACAATCGGCAATGAAACGAATAAATGGACGAATGTCCCCTTCATTCGCAACCTGAAGGAAGTGATAATACTTGTGACTAGAAGGAGAATATTAATTAGTATTTATTTTTAAATTGGGTCAGTTTAGTTTGGTATACCGTTGTTGCTTTGGTATAATTACGGGGGGATAGCCAGCTCTCATTAGCATTGTATTCATAAGGAGACGCGAAGTCCTCCCATTGCCATCGATGAATGGATGAATGTGGACAAGTTTGTAGTGTGCAAGTGCAGCGTGTCTAGAAAAGAATTCGATGGGTCTTGCACCTCAATGTGTGAAGCCTGAATGAACTTACTTAATTGGATGCAGTGACATCGTCTCGCCGGAATTCAGCCATCCTTCGAATCGTCGCATAAGAATCGATAGATCTCCTGGTCCCGGTGGTGTATGGCCACCGACATACACCTGAGTTCGACGGAATTCTCCACCCTCTATGGGATCGACATGCCCCAAAACTCTTCTATGGATCTCCATGATGTCCTTCAGAGTGATTTCCATTCTAAAATCATACATTTTGTTTAATCTTCATGGAAATCTTTTAAACAAAGTCTTACTTGTTAACCAAACTCGCATTGATGTACTTCATGGCCAAGTCGAGACCTAGAATTTCATTGTGTTCATCAATGGACTTTCCATCGATGGCCATTCTTGTCTCTAGAATCGATCTCGTCTGAGCCAGGGTCATGGTGTTACCCTCTATTCCAACTGTATGATAAATATGTTGAAAATAAGCTTCTTTCTTGGCCCGCCTCAAGGCCGAATTTGATTCGTGAATTGCAGAGAGTGCATCTCTCTTGATGTCTAATGTTTGAAGTCGTCTTTCGTCGATGGTTTGAACTATGGACGCGGTTCTTTGGCGATTAGCTAATGCCTCACTATTACTGGGATTGATTGTCAGAGCCTAAAGCAAAAGTTTATTTTTAAGTGGTTTAAATTTCATAAAACGAAAACACAACTTACTTGGAAGTAAAACTGATCTGCGGTGAGTATGTCCCTTCTGTTGTGTTCTAGATACTCTCCATACCTAACTAGGACCTCTGGATTTTTTGGCGCTAAGGCAAAAGCATGTTGGAACAGTTTCATTGCTTTGTCGTCTTTTCCTGAAGCTTTCATCTCTTGGGCCAATTTCAGTGATCCAAGCGCCTCTTTCGTATTTGCCTCATGATTGTGTGAATCGTCATCATTAAATCCGCCCCCATTGTTGCTCAAATGAGTTGGATCCCTCCGTGAAATTGTTGTAAATTCATCAATAACTTGTAGATATCTGTCCTCGGGAACATACATCAACTGGGAATGTTTGTGATTGATTCCATTGCGAAAGAGTTCGTATAAAATCACCGATACGAAGGTTCCAGCTAAGAAGATGAGTATGTTGATGTAATGCGATTGTAACATCTTCCGGGGTATTTGTATCAAACGATTGGTGTTAGAAATTGCCACAAACATGACGTAAACTCGAATTATTTGAGGATATTCTTAAAATCATTATTTTATAAAGATAACGCGTAATTTTTCTTTGGAGAATAGAAAGTGTTTTGTTGGGAAAAAACACTTCTGGGAAAAGTAAATTTTTGTCTATTGTTTTTTTTGTTGAGGTGTGAAAACTGACGTGTGTTTTGTTGACAGCAGCAGCTTGTGTCATGTTCAGATGTCAAAAACAGATGGGAGGGATATTTCTGTTATAAGAAATTTCCTGTTTCATTTAAGTTAAGACACAAACCGGAATTATATATTTTAATTTAGAAAATGGAAACCGGAAGTATGCTTTAACTGACAGTTTATTTAAAAAAGAAAACAAGCCAAAAGCGATCACATTCGACTCGAAAACTAGCATTAAATTTAGTCATTCCGCAAAACATTTAGATCACCAGTATTTTATAAGTGGCTATATATTATATAGTGGCTATATATTATTGTATAATGGAAATAAAGTGACTTTCTCAATATTGTTTTTTTTTTAAGAATTATTCAATTTTACTATAAAGAGACATGAAACGCAGAGAAAACTTGTTTTTGAGACATTTTTTTTTGGAAATTTGTAACTTGATATTAACAGAAGTGATATCAAGATAATTGGATCCGTTAGGGCAAGAAGTATAGGTTAAGAAAAACTAGTACAAGCCTACACTTTTTCCAATAAAATCTTTTTGTACTTTTCATATACAACAACACCAAGAATGACACTTTTGTATGGAAGGTACCACAAATTTAGATTTTTTAGTTAAAGTGTTCCAATTTTGTACTTAAGAATTCACAGAAATGCATCAAATTCGATTTCTATTCAATGTTTTTATGCAAATCTTTTCTGCAACTTTCAAGTGGCATTTGAACCTCAAAACATAAAAAAGCATCAAATTTGCATCAATTTTCTACTACTACTTTTTGAAATTTTGAGTGCCTACTAATTTGGCGTGTCACTATCTTAATAATAGTTTCGTTAACAGAATCGACTTTTTTGTCCGTAGAGATGTAACTTTGAATGGGTATTAATAACAATAGAAAATTGTAATTTAATTTTTCTAGTCTTTTGCAATAAATTGTTTTTTTTTTTGAAAGAAGTTATAGATAAAATGTTAAAAAAGAAGTAAGAATAATGTACATTGGAGTTCCAAACTTTTCCGTACAATTGGCAGGAATTTTTTTAGGATTTTTATGCAAAAAGAAATTAAAATATTGACTTTCACCATTTCTTTGGTTTTTTTTGTAGATTTTTATATCAAAAGTAGGTACAAGAAGGTTTTATTTTAAATAGCTAAGATTTGAACCTTGAAACTAAGATTTAATCTCACAAATGGTAAAATATTTCAAAACCTTGTTTTCTTTGCATTTCAGATACCTAACGTTTTGTGATGGAATAGACAAATTAAAAAAAAAAAAAAAAAAAATAAGAATTACATTGGTAATATACCACACTTTTCCGTTCCGTTAGAGGTTTTAGAGGATTAGAGATGTTCAAAACTCAAAACTGAGAACCGAAAAAAAACCAAAAATAATAATTATTTGTTTTGCAAAAAACAAAAAATTCTTTTGTAAATATATGTATTTTGATTTTTTTCAAAGTTTTGTTACTAAGAACTAATTTATCTCCTGTTTTTAAGAAACTGACCACCATTTAGTCATTTATTTAAAAAAAAAAGTGCCATATATAAAAAAAATTATGAAAATTTGAAAAAATATTGGTCGTTTATTTTCAAAAATAATACCTACTATTATTTTTTGAGTTTTTCATAAAATTGAAAACATACATATAAGCATCTAGGTTTTATACATTGACTAACAATTAATAAAAGCATTGAATATTAACAATAATTGTGCTTAGTTAGACAAATTTTAGGAATAAAATAAGATTAAAAAGTAAGAAGAATAGATATTTGCATACACCTCGCACCTACCCCAAATCCTATAGTGACCCCAAGCAGGGAGGTTGCAGAAACATTCCTTACTGTTTTATACGCTTGCCCTGCATAAATAGTAATTGGCAGTTTTGTTTTGTTTGTTCTTTGGTACCTAGAGTTGTGTTCTTTTGAAAACAAAAAAAAGGCTTTTAATGGACTTTTGTCCCAACCAGGTGGGTTATAAGTCCATAGCTGAATTATGGAGTTATGTACCATCCTTGAAAATTTAAGTTGATTTTTTTACAAGAAAACTTGATTTTTCTTTAAGGGGACGGTTATTCAGCCTTATTTCTCAAATCAAATTTGGCGTTATTTCACTTTGACAAAAAGCAATAAGGCCGAACGCTGAAATTCGGCATTAATTCACTTTGGTAAAGTGCAAAAAGGCCGAATTTTGAAATTTGGTGTTATTTCGCTCTGCGTTATTACTTTTATTTTTTCGCATGTGCCAGATTAAAGTTAATATAAGTTTTGCTTGGGTATTTTTTGACTTCTACAAAATTTCAAAGGATTAAAGACTTGAATTATATAAGAAAAACTTCAAATTTATTATTTTGTTTTGTCACGGGAGCCATAAGTAAAAAAAGAATTTTAGTCAATATAACTTGAAAAATAATTACAATTTGTAGGTAGTAAATATGCTGCAGTGGTTAGTTTGCAGTTTTATGGATTACAGTTTACACGAAAAATTGGAATATTAATGCTTTATTATGAACGTAGGCTCATAAAATTTGTTCTGTTATTAATTTTTGATGTTCTTTTAAATATTTGCATCCAAGAAATATACAAATGCTGTGATTTAAAAACTGATGTCCAAAATCGATTGTAGCGGAATCGCCCAAATATAAAAAATAAAAATTTAGAAAAAAAATTTTTTATTAAAATCGGAGCTGTTTCTGGATGAGTGCCTGTTTTATGTTTCCATCAACTCGCAAATTTTTCTGTTTAGCATTTTAAAAGTGCAATTTTGTACTTGATCTATAGGGCAAGTATTTGTTTCGTGTAAACAAAAAATCAAGGTTTTAATCAAAATACACATATTACGTCCAAAAAAGTTTTCGTCATGCCGTCTGTCGCGTCGTTCTGCATGCGTTGATCTGTACAGAGAGGCACAGTTTGGATTTTCTTGAAATTTGATACAGATTACTTCTTTTCTTGGTCTACGTTTTTAAAGTATTTGAAAATGGGTGCTGGGATGTTAATGTTTCAAAATAATTATTTATTGGTTTAATTAAATAATCATTAATATTGATACATAAAATGTTTCGAGTTTTTTAAATCTCAAAATTCCTCTTAAAAATATCAGTTACTGCGTATTAAAACCCTAAAACTCTGTAGATACGTCTTTTTAGATCTCCTTCATCCGGAAATATTTTAAAAATGACAAACAGCTTAAAATCTAACAAAAAAAAAAAAACACAATCGCAAACAAGTCAGAAGTAACAAAATTAAAAAAAAAAGTATAAAAACAAACATTGACAAAAAATATTCCCAAATTTCAAAGAACGCGATATGCAAGTTGAAAATACCCACAAAACAATAATAAAAAAGTAAATAGCAGTTAATAAAGTAAAGATTTGAATATAAATGAATCAATAACAAGATCCGTCTAACAAAAATTATTATGATAACCACCTCTCGCCAAACAAACATTCTAAATTATTTCTACATGTACAAGTATATTATGACATTCAATACCTTTTTCTTTATTTTTAATTCAGCATTAATTTTTAATCTGACTTCTTAGTCAACAATAATAATCTTCTAAAACCAATTGGTATTCATATCTCATATATTGTCTGTCAATCACTTAAACAGTTGGGAACTTCCAGTTTCCAGCTGATGATCCAGTCCCACACACATCTCTCTTGAACAAAATCTCGTTGCACTACTCTGATCTCTGGATGTGATTCCGCCTGAGGTCATTTTTTTTGTATACAAATTACCTAAGATCTAAATTTAGAAATTGCAATCTGTTGTAATAATTATTATGGCGTTTGCGTGAATCAAACTTGAACAGTCTACACTTTAAAAGACGAAAAGCGACAACTATTCTCATCCATATTCAAGTTCAGAATCAGTAAGTTCTATAATATACTATGCGACATGTAGAAAACCACAAAACTACCAGACAAAAGATAGCTACATACCTAAGTGTAATAGGACAGGAAAGCTCAGCTGACTAAGAGCACAACTTCTAGCCGGTAATTGTTTCTGCTTGAAATTATTAATATTGATCGTGTTGGGGCGCACAAACTGCCCACAACTTGTCTGTCAACCAAGAATCTAGTGGTTAGTCAGATTGTAAACATCAGGCGCGGGCTTACAAACAAAGCCAATTATGAGGGCTCTTATGGGCTCAATGGTACAAGGGTCATGCCAAGAGGTTCTGCACCTGAAACTTTAAAGCACCTTTTATAAATCAAAAGTCTTATGTAAGACTTTAAAAGTTTTTAAAATAAAAAAAAAACTAAATTCTTTGGCAAAAAAGCCGTTACGGGACTAAAAATTTTATTAGAGGCCTCAACGGAGCCCTACTTAAAATGAAATACGACCCTGGATGATACCATGATGTACCATAAGTATCAGTAAACAAAATAGTTTTAAATTCTAGGTAAATACAATGAGACTTCATTTTGGCATTAACAATCAACAAATTTATCAAAACATTTTTATATACTTCCTTCAAAAATTCAAACAAACAAAAACTGCAATACGTGCGTCAAAAACGAGTTTTATGTTTATAAACAACAAGCTGAGAGATTTTTATTGGAAATTTGAGATTTAAAAAAAAAAAACTTAAGTCGTTGATAAGCAAATGTATTGATTTTTTATTAATGAGATCCAAAATATTTCTAGATAGATACTTAAATTTGCAAAAGAGCCATAATGAGTCAGTAAAAAACCGGTCTGATTATTTGGTTTATTAATAAGATAATTATTGTATTCAATAGCTTTGCTATATGTGAGCCGGCTTTGGTAGGTCAGTCAGCTTGAAGTTGCGGACAGATGCTCTCTGCTGGCTGAATAAATCATATTTATTTGATTTAGCTAATTGAAAAGCGCCACCGTTTTTGTGGAAAGTGATAAAAAAAAAAACAAAATGTTAGTCACTATGATTAATAATTGTTTAATTAATTTGAACCTTTTTTAACAAAAAGTATAAAATACTATCCCAAATAAATAATGGCTTCAAATGGCATCCTTCAAAATAGCAGAGTTGTAAAAACTGAAGTCTTTTCGGTACTGCAGTTAATTGACTAAAAAGACCCGAAAACGCAGAGTCCCGAAAACCAAAATCCCAAAATCCCGAAAACCCATCTTCCCGAAAAACAAAAATCCCAAAATCCAAAATCCTGAAAACCTTAAATCCCGAAACCCCATTTTTGGGATTTTGGGTTTTCGATATTCTGGATTTTCGGGATTTTGGGTCTTCAAGATTTTAATTTTCGGGACTTTGACCCCAACCCAGTATTTAAAATGCTTTTTTTTCTCGGCAGTCAAGGTTCAAGACTCAAAGAAAAGTACCTGAAAAGAAGATTTTTCAATTAATATAATACAATAAACGAATGTGTGGGACCAAGACGTTTTGCATGGGACATTTTGCCTGCAAGACGAACTCGAAAAAAATGCTAAAAATCGAAAAATTTCATTTAACTTTGTTTTTTCTCTTCTTATACTTATATAAATACAAAAAACAATTTTATATTTTAACATTTGACTTGGTTTTATAAAAATTCCATTCAAAATTTTGTTAAAATGTAGAATTGTTGTATGGATGTATTATAATATGTCTGCATTCTCCATTATGAATCTTTCATGGGTAAAAAAAATTTTTTTTAGGAATACTTTTTATGATTTTCTTTATAATTTTTAAGATTTTTTTATATGTTCGGCATTTTTTTCTTATTTTTCCCTATTCTATTTCTGAACCTGGCCATAGGACTTAAACAAAAAACCAAAAGTGAAAAGTATTTTTTAATGAGAAAAAAAATTAATAATTGGAAGTCCTAAGAAATGACTAAGGTCTTATTTATTCACTCTCCATTAATTTACTCAAAATGGGAAATTTATGAAATTTCATACGATTTTTGAAATTTATTTTATTTTAATTGCGATTTTAAATTTAACGGAGAATGAATAAATAAGGCATAATATTTTGCATAACATACCCATTACCCAAGCATTTTTTTAAATTTAACATTTTAATTTAAATTGAGCAAGTTTGGAAGATTACATGCTTTTGCAAAAATATTGTATACATATTAAAATTTGTAATAGTAAAATATATGCACTACGGCATATACCTAATTTCTTATAAGCATTTTCTTTTTTGTTACAAAATAATTTCTAAAGGTCATAGTCAAGGCAAATTGTGATCGCATTGATTTAAAATGAATGGATTCAGAATGAATGGCTATTTGTAGGCATATTTTGTTCTGGAATAAACAAAAAATATAGTTTTTATAGGGTTTGTTTTTAATTGTTGTTAAAATTGGAATTAACAAAATTTTGTTTCTGAAATCGCATTTTATCGAAGAATAATCAATTTGTATGGTTGGCCATAAAAACTATTTTATCTCATTAAAAGAGGTGCAATATTTAAAATGTCATAAAAAAACAATTAAATTTAAAATGAATGTATACGAAATTCAATATGCTCAGTATTGTAATACTATTTTTAATGACTAACTTTTATTAATTAGGGATAATTACTTCAAATAAAATTTGACATTACATACTAAAAAAAACCTTGACAAAAAGTCATAAACTAACAATACAACTATTAATATAAATCAAAACATATTTATGAACAAATAACAATATATTTAATGACATATTTTCAAAGCGTATGTACAGTACATGTGTTTGTATGTTGTATACCTACATTGAAGAAATTAAAACTTTACGACTTACAGATTAAAAAAAGAAATAAAAAGTGTAAGTTACGAAAGTAACTTGTGCACTTGTATTATACACATTTTTAACATACTTACACATCCACACATGAATATGCATGTGTGGATATGAAGTTATTAAATGAAGAACATTTAATAAATCGAATAAAAGTTCAACAATAATAACAAAACCACATACTGTAATCGTGATTAAAAGATTTACATAAATAATGACAGTGAGTCTAAATTTAAAGCAATCATATTCACCTTAATCATTCAATTATTTGAATCTGAATCATCTATTCTTAAAACCTACTTAATTCAGTAAAAAATATGATTATGGTGACCATGTTCGCGAAAGACTAAATACCATACAAAAAAATTTAAACCTCTTGAAGATATATACATACATGTATCGCTCGTTTACTTGAAAACTGGATTTTTTAAATAAGAACCAAAAAAGAATCCTAGTAATAATCTTCTCTCTCTTCCCAGTTAGGAGCGAATGCTGTTATTTCATTAATAATGTACCAATTTGAAATCTTTAAATACTTTTTTTTTTGCAAAAAAGGAGTTTTTTGAATTATGACAGTCTTCGATACGTACATTATGTTCCTAATATAAAATTTTAATTTCATTTACGTTCTCATTTTCAAAAATAAATCTCAAAAAATGTATAAAAAAAAATATTTATTAAAATACAATCAACTGCAATGCATTTTTATTTTAAAAAGAGAATTATTTGAAAAACAAAAATGAAATACGAAAAGTAATTTTTTTTTATTTTGTGTAAAATAATAAAGATGAGTTGGTCACACTGAGCATTCGCAAAAGCCGGATTTGTGAATGAAGTTCCAATTCTAAGCTTAATCTTAGAAAACTTGTTTTCAATAAAATAAAACTGGACAATTTTACTATTGAAATCTTATTTGCTAAAATTAATTATTAGGAGTTTTATTTATCAGATGAATTGATGACACTTGAATGGTTTTACCGATTTGGTTTAGTGAGGACAATACAAACAATAAAATACTTCACCTACCTACGCACTTTAAATTGTAGGTAAGAATATGAAGCACGCAAAAAAAGCCTCATAGAACAAACAGATCTTTCGCATCAAATTAAGAAAGGTCACTGTAGAAATAAAAGAAATCTTTTGTAAACGCGAAATTTGCAAATTAAAATCGAAAACAAATAATTTTACATCATCGTAAAGTATGTATGTTCTAGTATGTAGTTTGCAATTATAATGTTTTCAGAAATGAATATGGAAATCAATCAAATTGCTTTGGTCAGAAGCTGGGAAATTCTATAAACTTACTACGTTGAACTTTTACTGATAAGATGCTAATCGCAAAAATATTTATAATCTTTTTTTTTTTTTATTTTCATGAATGAAGTTCATATTTTGTTTTACACGGGGTATTATTTTTGAAAATAGAAATTCTGAAATTCGGGTTTGTGGGGTTTTTTGTTAATAGCGGATGTTAAATAAATAATATTTTTAATTGCAATTTTGGTTAACTTCAAACATTTTTAAAGTGAAGAAGTATTTTTTTTACACAAAAGCGGATCTATCTATAGAATACCAAGAAAAA
This sequence comes from Meliscaeva auricollis, assembly GCA_948107695.1. NCBI lineage: Eukaryota > Metazoa > Arthropoda > Insecta > Diptera > Syrphidae > Meliscaeva > Meliscaeva auricollis. Next base: position 14,271,015 of record OX403616.1, on the reverse strand, counting down.
ATAATAATCCCGGATATTGATTTATTTAAATCAATAAACTAAAATTGAATTCTCTGACAGCCATCGAGTTTACTGAAATCTTTCAACTAGTTGCAGCTTTTTTGTCAGATCACAAAGAAAAATTGACAGAAATGGTACCACTTAAGAACAATAAGATTTCTCTCGTATTAAAAAAATCAGTTTGAATGACTGATGCGTGTCTAAAATCGTGGTGTGGTTTCTCACGATTTCTATCAAAAGTAGACCTATTATCGAAAAAATTTTGATGTCCAGAGCTTTAAAACTAATGTGCATCGGTTTCTCCTTTTGAATCCCTCCCTATTTTCCTTAAGCTCGCACTGTGTGTAACATATTAAGGGTATTTAACTCCCTTTAGTGCGCGCAAATTATAAAAAAAAAAAAAAAAGTTGAGAGAGTTAAAATGTCTTGCAAAAGTTTAATTTGGTTTTTATGACCCCTGCTCTCTGGCTGATATTTTTCTTCATTTACATCAATCTAAAATTGTGTTTATTGTTGTTTTTTCAATTTTTGACCATTTTTTCCACAATAACTGTGTTGACTTAAAAAAAAAAATTATATCAGTACCTATATATGTACATATGTAGCTTTGTAATTATTTGTTTCATTTAAATTGTCTTCTAAAAATATACTTTTAAGCCTTTTAAACATTTTTTTTTCTTAATACAGGATTCCAACTTTTTGATGACACTTTCAAGACTCCTGCATTATGCAGTTCTAGAAAAGTGCAAGGTTGACCGAATCTCATAATAACGCAAAAAAAATGTAGCTATCAACTTAGTTAAAAACCTATGGATGGCAATGGAAGTGCATTAATAAATCTTTCACCTTTTCCAAGAAAAACCAAAAATTCTCAATTTAACATTTTTCCAAAAAAATCCATCCATTAAATACACGAAAGTCTCAATGTGAATAAATCTATCATTTATTACTCACAGCGGATACGGTTGTCCTTCAAAAAAATTTAAGGTACCTACTTTTTAACTAAATACAACCAACTGATTCATAAGCGCATCGAACTAAAAGTCGTTTTGAACTTCAATTCAAACCAAATTGTGTCTTTTACTTGAGTGAGTAAAATCTACAGAGACAATTTCTTAATAATTTATTATAGACTCACACTTATTATGTGTCAGTGATGTCGTCGTTTAAAAATCTTAAATAGTAGTGAGTAGAAGTAGGATTAGTATTTTTATAAAAGTGCTAATGCACCTACTGATGAGAATATTTGACAGCGTTTTGGAATTTAGGAATTATTTACATTTTTTATATTTTTGTGCAAATTGTATATGCTTCTATGAAAGTCCCGCGAACATAAAAAATTAAAGTATGAACAACTCTTTAAACAAACTAGGAGAATTATTTCACTTTTGAGTTTTAAAACTAGCCAATGAAATAAGCCCCAAATTGAAAAAAGTACACAAACACATGAAACAAATCACCAATACAAAACTCCATACCTACCAATTTTCAGCATTTATTTTAGGTTCTACTTAGGTGCTTAAGTAGAAGTATTAAGAGACTAATACTTTCTCAAATCTAAATACCTAGAAAACAAATCAGTATCCTTTTTTTTTTTAATATATTTTCTGCAATCATCAAAGTTTTTAAGCGTCATAACATAAATAATAATACCAAAGAAACACTTTCGACATCACTGAACAGCATAATCATAATAATGCTCATCATCGAATCTGGTTTGTCACTTCCATGAAATACGAATCGAACCAACAACAACAACAACACCTAAAACAAATCATATATGAGATAGAACTACTCGTTCTCAATATAAATCTGTTCAAAAAAAGCTCAGGCATCTGTATCTGTACTGTGTGTTCTGTATCTACGGATGGATCATCTTTGAGATTTTTATTTAAGTTCCAAAACAATTGCGTACATCGAGTTAGTCCGCGACTTGAATCTAATCCGAACGGTTCTCGACAAAACAAAAGATACAAAAGTATCTACAAGATAGAAAATATATCTTCATCTTTCTCGCATGAGATAAATTCAGATAAAGGAAATAAACATAATACAATTTTTGACGAATATCTTGTGGATTTAAAAACAAAGTGCTGAAAAGTGAGTTTTTTTGTTTTCATATCAATTTGAGTCTCAAAAGGTTTTTTTCTTTTTGTATTTAGTTGAAACATGTGCCCTTAATATTTAAATTTAAAATTTTATACGAAATGAAAAATTGATTGCAAATTTAATTGTCTCATTATCAGTTGCGTAGTTTGCTCCTTATCAATAAAAGTTTATTGTGCACGAGAACCTACCTACTCGTAGTCAGAGTTGTGTGTGTTTTTTTTTTAATTTGACTCTACTTTTATTTGTATCTGAAACTGTTTTTTTTTTTTGTGAATACATTTGAAATTCATATAATTTTTTTAAATTTCAAACCTGGCATTTAAATGTGTTAGGTAAGTAACTAAAAGAAAATTGTTTTTAATCTTAATCTTTTTAAACGACTGTTTAAATTATTACCAGGGAACTAAAAGCTTACACTTATTTAAAAGATTAATAATTTAGCATTAATATGCTAAGGATTAAGTGTCCAGAGTATCTACAGTCAGGTTAATTAAAGAAGAAGTTTGAATGCAATTGATGTAATTACAAAATTGAACTAAAACAAAAATACACGGATTTTTCTATGAAAACTAACTAGGTGCTGCATAAGTTTAAATAATACAAAAATATAATAAAACTACAATCGCTGAAGTGCAGCCAGGTTCATGTTGTGAGTGTTTTTTGTTAACCAGAGGTAAAAATCGAGTTTTTCCATTTTAACGATGATGGTATTGACAAGTGAAAGAAAATAGTTTTTTTTTGTTTTTTAATATTTCCATGATCTCGGTTAAATAATATTTTGGAACGAAAGTTTAAGCATTCAAACGGATCTAAATAAAACAAATACAAGTTTTACAGATTAAAGTTCAACGGGACTATGGTACCAAATGAGGTTGGGCTTCTCTAAAATCTGTAACTTTTTTGTTTCTTCAACAAAATATGTGAAATTTGGAACACAGTATCTGAATGAATGTATATTTACATACATTTCTGAAATTCACTTATTTTACGAGTAGGTATAAAAGAAATGTTCAAAATGTTAAAATGAAAAGAAAGAAGAAATGAATGCATATAATACAAATAAAATAGAAAATATTTACTTTTTTAACGTACAAAAAATATGGCTGATATGACGATACATATGTCCGTTTTGCCACAGGTTTTTTTTTTTTTTTGATTTTTTTACGTTAAAAAATTAAAGAAATTTAAAAAAATGTATATTTTTCGACCTTTAAACCCAAGATTGTGCTGCTATAATTCTTCTAAATACATGTAATGCGATAATTTTATGTATTTTAAGATGATTTTCAAACTTAGCCTTTTTTTTAATTTCCACTAATCAAAAATTTTAAAGTTGAAAATTCAAGTTGGTTTAGAGTTTTATTTTTAAATTCAAAACGTCTAAAGTAGAATAAAGTTATGTGAAAAAATAAATAGTAGGGTTGCCACCTCTATGTATTATGTATTAATATATATAAACATACATAATTTATGCATATTAGGGTGATCCTAACAAAATTAATTTTAGATTTGTAAAATATTTTTTATTAGTCTTAAAAACAATCAAGATTTTTTAAATACATATTAACATGGGATGATTAAGATAACTTTGGTAATAACCAATGAAAATAACTAAAATTTTACAGAAATTTAGTTACCAATATGTTTTATAAAAAAATATTTTGATATTTTTTTAACCATTATTTTTTTTTAAACCTAGACAAAAAAAGTTGAATTTTCTCAAAACCAGCTCAAACGATTTTAAGGATTTAAGGTTTTTTTTACACTTTTTTTTAAAGATTTTTCGTATAAAATTATTTATTTTTGAAAACTATAAATTTCAGCCTTGCGACTAGGTTAGTCAAAGTGGTAGCTGACTCTCAGACTTTTAGTTCAGAAATCGAATTGCAAATGATTTATTAAAGACAAATTAAAATCTTTATTTTTTTTAACTTTTTTTTTTTAATAATTTTAGGACATTTAGTACAAACTTAGATTTATTAATTTTCGAATATTAGTTTTCAATAAAAACGGTAGGTAACTTGTGGGACACATTTTTCATGTTTTTTCGCTCTTATCTTTTGGAAAAAAAAGTTTTCTTTAATAAAAATAGTCTCACTGTTTCTAATTTTTGGTCAAATAAGAAATTTTGAATTGATTGGAATTAAATTATTTCTCAATCAAAGTAATATACCTAATTCGAAAATGATTATCGTATTATAAAAATTAAAAAAAAAAAAAACAAGAATATTGGATTAAAATTTTCCAACTCCTTAAATTTAAATTTATGATGGAAACTTTTCGTTCTGGAAAGCAAGTTAAAAGATATTTTTTTAAATAAAATGCACAGGTGCATGCCTCAAATGTTGAAATCTCTTTTATATTCTATTTTTTTATTCATTTTATACACGAACAAAAATCATGAATTTCTATAAAACCTTAAATAAAACCAAAAATAGAAACTAAAACACCAAAACTTATACCACAAACACCATTTATCCCATAGTTTTCTGTGATTCTGGAATAACAAATGTTGGAAATAAGTCATTATTTATTTAAAATTAGAATTGTCGCGTGTCTTAGGCTATTGGGAGTTTTATTTTTAAAACTTGATGCGCTAAATATACATATTTTGAACATCAACTGAAAAAAAAAAATAAAATATTATTTTGAACTTAAATGACACATTCTGTGTTACACACCTCATTTCAGCATCAGTCACGTAAATATTCCGTCATGCGACGGATGCCAACGGTATGAAATCGGTGTTTTAAATTTTATTAAAATATAAATTTAATATTTTGTGACAAGTTAATTTATTTTGACAGTTTTTCATGGGTAAAAAAAAAGTAATTATGTGCAGTGTAAATAATTTTAACACTTTTGTTTGATTTTTCTTTAAATCATTTCTAGCAGTTTTTAACAACGTATGTTAATTTATGTGTCCCAAAGTACTACGTTTGAGAGCTTTAATTTTTAATTAATTCATTGAAAAAGTGTACTTTTGTATAGGTTACTCTTTGTTAGAAGTCTTGTATTTGTTTCCTGATAAAATATTTATGGATTTTCTCTTCCTTCAAGGAGGAAAACGGCGCAGGTCACAAGTCCACAGCCCAAAACTCCATAATGGACATTTGACCCACATGGGTGGGTTATAAGATCATAAATCCATTGTGGACTCCTGATCCATCCAAGTGGGTTAAAAGACAGAAAAACAGTGAGCCATAAATCCCTAATTTTAAAATGAAAGTTGCATGGGCCAGCATGCCCCACATTGTATTTCACTCTTTGTACCTAAGTGGAGTTGTCGTGAGTCAGCTACACACACCCCCTTTGAAACACACTAAATCTAAATATCTTTTGTACAAATTATATAAAGAAGTTTTCAAAAATTAGTATAAATTCTTAGAAGTAATATTTTGAAAAATTTCATTTGTTTTTTTTTTAATTTAAAAAAGTATTTTTAAAAAATTTTACCGAATTTTCGAAAATTTCATATTCTATAATATTTCAATTTTCCAAAATAGTATTTTGAAAGAAAAAATGTATGAAAATCGTTTTTGCAAATTAAATAAATAAGTTTTCAAAAATTAGTGAGAAATTTTGAAAATATTATTTTGAAAAATTGAAATACCTATGAAAATTAATTTATTAAATTAAAAAAAAAAAAAACAAATTTCAATACATATTTCAAATAACATTTTGATAGATAAATTGTATGAATTTCGTTTTTAAAAATAAAACAAAGAAGTTTTCAAAAGTTTGAATGAAATTTTCAAAATATTTTAAGGTAATTTTTTTAAAAATTCAAGTGCAATTGAAAGTTAATGACACTCATTCAAAAAAAAAACTAAGCTTTATACCATTTTGGATTTCTGAACCACCCAGGTCGGTCAAAAGTCCAAGGTCTATGGGTCAGAATACCACAGGAATTTTGTGCCGGCTTTTTTCCCACTTGGGTGGGTCAGGAGTCCACAATGGATTTGTGAACTTATAACTCACTTATAAGTGGGCCAAAAGTCCATTTTAGACTTTTGGCCTGTGGACTTGTGATCCTGTGCCAAGGAAAACCTGTTTAATTTGAGCTGACGGATGCTCTAGTTTTTTTTTAGAGCCCCCCAGTTGATGTAAGCTGTTTTAGGGGGCAATACATTCAGTATGGTGGAGCAGTTGCTTCCGTCGATAGCGATATGATAGTTGTGGTTGCAATTTCAAATAAGTAAACTATGGTTTTGAGTGTCAAGATATGGCTTATATGGCTTTCACACCGAACCATAATCTAGATTTCGTGCAAAAGTACGAAATCTCATTAAAATCTACAAGATTTCTCATACATTTTCAGTTTTCAAAATCTTGTTTTTAATCTAGATTACGACGAAATCTCTTACGAAATCTACTTGATTTTGTGCATTACTTACTTTCTTATTTACTTATAAAACGATGCGGATTAAAATGGAGGCTTTGTTGTATATCTTTCTCTTCTTTCCTAGTAGGTATTTGTTTATTTTGAAATAATCTTGTATCTCTTATTTTTTCCTTATCGACCTTAAACAGCCATCTGCATTTCAGAGCAAGAACTAGTTTTTGGATCATTCCAAGCAGGATCACGTGTTGTTTTTGTTTTAGTTGTTAAAATGATCTAGATCAAGATCCTCATGGATAATTAAATGCAGCTTATATCCAAAAAAAAAAAATTGGTTAAAACACTAAGCTTAAAACACTAAGTTCATAATAGTTGCCTTAAATTTCATTTTTTCATAGTGGTCAATTTTCAACCTTGATCTACTACATTCACACGTCAAATCTATAAAAAGCCTCAAGTGTTATCTTGCCATAACCTACGTGTATCGCTTCAATCATGATTTAAAGTGGGACCAAGACTTGTGTGCGACCTTGTTTTGTTTGTATTGGTTGCAAATTTTTGTGGCATTCCATTAATATTATTTTCTTATCCTAAGGTTAAAGTATTGGTTTTGTATAAAACAACAAATTTTTAACTAAAAAATAAAAAAATTTTAGTACATTTTTAAAACCGGTTGCTATCAGTCTCTCCAACTATCTACATACTTTACGATAACCTTTTTTCTTGGGTGGTGGTAAAGTACTCACGAGTAGATGAAAATCATAATCTAGTACTGTCATTTTTAGATGTTATTCTGCCGAGTGGGGAGAATTCTATTGATTTTATTTCTGGGCATTACTTTAAAAATCACTGATAAAATACTCATGAGTACTTAGTTTCATTCAAAGAAACTCAAATGATGTCGGGTTCTTTTGGAAGTGCCAAAGTACTCAGGAAATAATGAAAACTTTAATCTAGTACTACCATCTTCACATGCCGAGTAGATGAGAATAGAGAGTTCTATTAAAAATCAATGGTAAAGTACTTATGTGTACTTAGCCGGTGCTACATCTAAAAGGAACGCCTGATTAAGTACTCATGAGCAGATGAACACCATAATCAAGTACCTACTTACAATCTTCACTTGCTCTTCTTTGGAAGTGATGCACTGGTTCCTGGTAAAGTTTACTCATGAGTACTAAGGCACCTCCAAAGGCACAGAGCTATTGTAGAGTATTCATTATTTATGCAATTTATTGTGATATCTCTCCCTGTACTTCGAGGACGTGAATTCACCAGAAGTATCTTAGCAGTAGATACTGAAGACCAAAGGAACTCGAATAAAAGTTTGTCTTCCATTGTTATTATCTAATTCCCTGAAACTTTAAGTAGCTTCAGCGAGAATGCAAGAACGTGCAACCATTTTGGGCTCTTAATTTTATATTTTTGCAACCGCTAATACCATCTTCTGATCAACAAGAACTATTATTTTGGCGACACAGTTTCATACTCTTATCAATCTTAATGTTTGGCCTCATGATCTCGACGGCAGGCAAATCTTTGACTATTTAAAGTAGCTTATCAATTTTTCAACAACATAATCGAAAAGACTGGCGAAACTGAAAGTCACACATTTTTATTAACGAAAATTTTTCTTTTTCTTTTGATTTTCTCGAAGGGCGCTTCAACAATGAAGTTCTTGATTCTTCTATTGGTGCTTGTTGGAATTAGTGGCTGGAGCAATGCTTACAACTATCAACGATCGAGCTCTTTTCACAGTTCAAGTTCCAGTGGAAATGCCAATGCTGGGTGTTGTAAGCTCTCGCCATGGGCCATCGAGCATATGGATGTTGTCCACTTAATGGCTGATCAATTGAGGCAGGGTTATAATGCAAGATCTCGCGGACATGCGGCAAGGTATACCAATCAGGCTTGGAGTGGTGAGTTTCTTAAAAACAATTTTTCAAAAACTGTACACGTCATGAATAATTTTTTTTTTCTTTAGAAAACTTCGCCAATTCTATTGGGAAGAGTAACGGCGAAATTAATGCTGTGACGCAAAAACTTTCTGATCAAATTGTCGCCGATATGCAAGCTGGCCGAATATCATATTCACAAGTTGCCCAACCAAACTATTTTGAGTCTAAGGCTGGTGAAGCTTTGGAGAAACTAGCAGAAGACTCAGAGTACGTCGACACTCAACAAAAGCAAGTTGATCTTTTTGAAACGGGGGTACCGCACGTTGTGTCTCCAGTTGATCTAAGCAACTTCGACGATGTCAAACATTACAACTTTCCAACCGAGGTGAAAGTTGTTAATGGTCAAACAATCATTACAAATAAAAACTGCACAACAGCAACCATGCGCGGTGGCAGTGAGTTTAGTCCAGTTGTGAGGACAGTTCGTGTGAATAGAACAACAACGCACTCAACTGTACCGTTTTATGTTTCGCAAGGCATTCCCCAGGGTATGTCCCAAGGAAATCCATTTTTTAATCGTCAAGAACATAGCATCTATCGACATTTAGATAAACAAGAAGCAACTGTTCCCAATTACTCACCACAAGTGACAATAGATGACAGTTTTAGTTCGGGAATGAATCAAATGAACCAAATGAATACTCATTACACTCCACCGATTGTGATTCCAGTGGAAGGAGGTGATATACCTGAGCCCATGGGAATTGGCAATCAGTATGGGATTCGCCCTGGTTCAACAGTGACTGTGAAAAAATATAACCGAAAAGTTGTTACAGGAATCGATGGAAGACCGGTGGTGAGTGGAAGTCAGAGCGAATCTGTTTGGGATAATGGCCAGCTTGTTTACAATTATAATGCTCCATTTGGAAATAACACCTGGACTAAGGATGATATTTGGAAGCGGGAGGAACGCGAAAAACTATTCTGGCTGTTCCAGGATGGAATAATTAACAGTAAAGAACTAGAAGAATGGCAGATGAATCAAGAAGATCGTTTGCTCGCTCTAGCTTCTAGGTCTAACAGAACACTGGAGGAGATCGAAGAATGGCAAAGACAGGAGTTGGATCGTTATAAGGCTTTAGTCAATCAATATAGCACAGGAAATTCAGATCTTACTGAATGGCAGAAACGTGAACGAGGTCGAATTGACTGGCTGATTCACCAAAATGGAATCAGCCGAGAAGAACTAGAACGCTGGCAAAAACTATATACCCAAAAACTTGCCATCCTTGCAGCACAATATCATATCTCTATTGAAGAACTCAAGGCGTACCATCGCCAGGAACTAAATCGTCTTCATATGATCTTCAATCAGCAAAACTCTCAAATAAACAGCAGTGGCCTTAGTAATGTGCATATCTTCCAGAAACAGGAGAGTGATCGCCTGAACAGCATTTTAATGCAACATAATTCGACTGTGGATCAATTGCGAGAACAGATCCGACGTGATCAAGATCGTTACAAATCTTTGGCAAACCAATACCAAATCAGTGTTAAGGACCAAGAGACATTTTTCAAGAACGAATTGGAACGCTTGACCAAAGTAATCAATGATCAGCAGGCTGAAATGAGGCGAATCACTGATTGGCAGAGATCAGAGAGGGGCCGATTAGAAGATATAATCCGTCACCATAATTTAACTGTGGGAGAGTTGGAGGAGAAGATGAAACATGATCGAAGCTATCTTCAGGCTCTGGCTAAGAAATATCATATTAGCATGGAAGAACTAGAGAAATGGCAACGATCTGAACTCGACAGACTTCATGAAACTGGAAAAGTAAATCTGCAGAAAGAGTTGGAGGAATGGCAGCAACAAGAGAGGGCTCGAATGCTAGCAATTATCAAGAAGAACGACCTTACCATTGAAGATTATGAATCGAAGATTGGCAACGATCGTGCAAGGCTTCAACAGTTGGCATCAACTTATCAAGTCCAAGTTGAGGAGATCGAAAAGTGGCTGAAGGAGGAAGCGCAAAGATTGAAAAACGAAGGCGTTTTCTCAGAGGTGCAAAAAAATCTAACAATTTGGCAGCAACAGGAACGTGATCGTCTGCAAGCGATTGTACAAAATAATGAGCTGACAATTGAAGACTTACAGAATAAGATCAACAAGGACCAAAGCAGACTTTTCACATTGGCTAATACTTATCAAGTGAGGGTTGAAGAAGTAGAAGATTGGCTAAAGAAAGAAATTTTAAGACTACAAAGTCAAGGTCTGGTGAAGGCTGAGGACTTACAAGACTGGCAAAAAACCGAGCGAGAGAAAATTCTTCAATTAATTGAGGCCAATAAACTAACAGTTGAAGATTATGAGAAAAGGCTGCTGAACGATAAATCCTATCTGCAACAATTAGCCACGCAATATCATGTTGAATTGAAAGATATTGAAACATGGTTGCGTAAGGAATCTGATCGGCTTCAGAGCTTAGGCTTAATTGAGGAAGAGAAGCTAAACGAATGGCAAAAGATCGAACGAGAGCGTCTGTTAGGTCTCATTCAAAAGAACGAGTTATCAATTGAAGAAGTTGAAAAGAAGATAAAGGCCGATCAAGTCCATCTCTATTCCTTAGCTAATCGATATTCAGTTCGCGTAGAAGAAATCGAAGAATGGCTTAAAAAGGAGGTTTTGCGTCTGCAAAACCAACAAAACATTGAATCGGCAAGTTTGAAAGATTGGCAAAAGACCGAACGTGATCGCATAATGATTCTAGTCAAGCAAAACGATCTCACCATTGATGAATTTATTCAAAAGATCAAAACCGATCGTGTGTATCTTCAGCAATTGGCACAGCAGTATAACGTGCGAATCGAAGAAATCGAAGAATGGGCTAGACATGAAGGAACTCGCCTAGAGAGCCTTGGTCTGATAAGGCCAAATGCAGCTTTGACAGAATGGCAAGAGGTCGAACGTGATCATGTTCTTCAAGTGGTTCAAGGTGATGATCAATTATCGCTTGATGAGCTAGAGGAACGTTTAAGAAACGATCGTGCACATTTAATGAGTGTGGCTCAGGAATATCAAGTGCAAGTTCAAGATATTGAAGAATGGATAAGAAAGGAACTTCAACGTCTGCAAAATCAAGGAGTTGTTCAAATTGAGAAACTCCAGCAATGGCAACAGACCGAACGTAATCATTTGAATGCTTTGATAGCTCAGCAACAAGATGGATTCTCTGTGGACGAGTTTGAGAGACAACTCAAGGCTGATCGGCAGCGATTGCAAGACTTGGCTTATCAAAATAACGTTCAGGTAAAAGAAATCGAGGAATGGATTCACAAGGAACTGACCCGCATGAAAGCCCAGGGACAAGAAAAAATCGACAACTTAACCGAATGGCAAAAGAACGAACGTAATCGATTGTTAGTCCTCGCTCAACAAAACAGTGATTTGACTGCAGCGGAATTAGAGAGCGAACTTCAAGCTGATCGAAATCGCTTGCAAAATCTATCCTGGCAGTATCATATTGAAGTTGAGGAAGTCGAGGAGTTCATCAGAAAGGAAATTCAAAGGCTTCGTGATCAAGGGAAATTACAAATAGAACATCTCAGTATCTGGCAAATCGATGAACGCAAACGTCTTCAAGAATTTATTCAGAGTCAGTCGCAGTTGAGCGTTGAGGAAGTAGAAAAACAACTCAAGGCTGATCGTAATCGTTTACAGCAGCTTGCCAGACAATATCACATCCAAGTTGAAGAAGTCGAGACTTGGATCCGCAAAGAAGCTGATAGACTAAGGAATCAAGCAGAGCTTCACATTGGAAGCCTGACAATCTGGCAAGAAACTGAAAGAAAGAGAATTCAACAACTTATTCAAAACAACAATGATTTGACTGCTGAAGATCTTGAGCTTCAACTGAAGGCAGACCAAAACAAAATTCAGCAGCTTGCCCATCAGTATCATGTAAGCGTGGAGGAAATTGAGGCATGGATCAAGAAGGAATTGCAACGTTTAAAAATTGAAGGCAAATTGGAAATAGAACACTTGAATGCTTGGCAGAAATCTGAAAAAGAACGTTTGATTAAACTTGCTCAGCAGCAGAGTAAGCTTTCACTTATGGAATTCGAAGAAAAACTTACCGCTGACCGCAGGCGGTTGGAGCTCTTGGCAAACCAGTATCATATTTCCGTTCAAGAAATCGAAGAATGGATTAAAAGAGAGGCTGAACGTCTTGAAAATCAAGGAATTATTGGTGACTTACAGGATTGGCAGAAGTTGGAACGCTCCAGAATCCATGATATGCTGAAACAATCCAATTTAACAATTGAAGAATTCCAAGAAGAACTCAAGAGAGATCATAGTCGCCTCCAGAGTCTAGCATATCAATATCATATTACCGTTGAAGAAGTTGAAGAATGGATTTTAAAAGAAGGTAATCGTCAAATTAAACCCGAAGCTTTGACGGTGTGGCAGATTGGTGAGAAAAACAGGTTGAAAAATTTGATTCGAGGTGAAGACTTAACCCTGGATGAACTAGAAAGAACGATCAAGAATGAAAGGGGTCGAATCAATCAGTTAGCACTGCGCTACCATGTGACCATTGAAGAAATTGAAGAATACATTCGGACGGAGGGAAAACGCTTGATTAAACCTTCACAAATGACAGCATGGCAGGTAGATGAACATGAGCGCATTTTGCAACACATTGGGCAACCCCAAAGTCTTACAATTGAAGGACTGGAAAATGAAATCAAATCACAGCGATACCGTTTGCAACAAATTGCTCAACAATACCACATTACCGTGGAAGAGATTGAAGAATGGATCAGGAGGGAAGGTAGACGATTGATCAAGCCTGTTTCTTTGACTGCATGGCAAGCAGATGAACGCGAAAGAATTTTGCAACAAATTGGTCAACCTCAGAGTCTTACAATCGAAGGCTTAGAAAATCAAATTAGAGCACAGCGCTATCGTTTACAACAAATTGCACAGCAATACCACATTACCGTAGAAGAAATTGAAGAATGGATCAGAAAAGAAGGTAATCTATTGATCCCGTCCGTTCATACCACTTCTCAAGGTAATGCTAGTCCTTGGCAACAACACGAACGAGAATATCTTCTTGCCTTAGTTCGCAATAATCATATAACAAAGAAAACTAACTTTGAAGATCGTTTGTCTGAAGATAATATGAGAATGGCGAATGTAGCAGCTCATTATCAAGTAACAGTTGAAGAAATCGAAGATTTCTTAAGAAACGAATACCAAAGACTGCTCCAGCAGAATCTCATTTCTGATGGTGAAGATATTGTTGAGGTTGCCCAATGGCATGGTCCCGAACAGAAACACATTGAAGTTCTCCTGCAGGAACATACGTGGTCGATAGAAGAGCTTGAAAGGGAACTCGCTAAGGATAGGCAACGTCTACAGCAATTGGCCAACCAGTATCACATAACTGTTGAAGAAATTGAAGAATGGTACCGCTCTGAGTTGCAGAAATTACTTCAGCAGAACAAATTGCAATCTGAAAATCTGACAGATTGGCAAAAAAGAGAAAAGGATCGTTTGTACACCACCATTGTTCACCAACAAATCAGCATTGACGAATTGGAAAGACAATTAAAGAACGATCGTGACTATTTGAAACGTCTCGCTGGCCAATACCGAATTACAGTCGACCAACTTATCAATTGGCAACGTAAAGAAGTTGAACGTTTAGAGAATCTTGGATATGGGAAACCTATTGAATCCGCCAGTCTGAAGAACTGGCAAAATATTGAAAGAAAACGACTTCGGACAATTCCCGACAAGATTATTATTACCAGGGAGGAACTTTTAGAATTCATTGAATCTGACAGACTGTTCCAAAATAATTTAACTGCAAACTATGAAGTTTCTTCTCAGGAATTATTTGATTTCCAAAGTAAGGAACTGCAAGTGATGCAAAATGAGGGTCTTTTAGAGATTTTAAACTTAAAACACCTTGAAGATTGGCAACGTCGTGAACGAGACCGTCTTTACAGTTTGATACGTACCCAAAGTTTCTCTTCCAAACATTTGCCTGGATGGCAGACTGATGAAAAAACAACCAGAATTGCTGCAACTTACAATCTTCCAGTATATATTCTAAGGAATTGGCAAAAACAAGAGATAGAACGCATTGAAAACGTTGCAAAACATTACAAAATGAGCCTCAACGTATTAGAAGACTTCAGGTATAGAGAGCTTGAACGATTGCAAACGATTGCCCACAAAGAATATCTCACTGAAGCAGCATACAACAGCTGGTCAAATCGCGAAGATACTCGTTTGCGTGCCCTGATGGGTCGAACGGGATTATCAGGAGCTGAATTGAGCAAATGGCGTAGGAAATTGTACCTTCTTGCACAAGGACTCATTGACTTAGACTTCAACGAAGGTGGCTATGGAGGAATCGAATTAAATAGTTCTGCTTCAGCTTCTGGCAAGCGCAACGAGACAATCAGTACTGACCGGGGTGATCAGCCACCGCAGGTTTATCACGAGCTAGAAGAATCAGAACCAAGCTTAGGATATGCATCGGATACTATGCCACCAGCTGTTTTATCTGAGTCTTATCCACCCCCCGCTGCTTATCTTCCCACACGGGAAGATAAATCACAACATGGTTATGACTCTGGTCATCCATCGCCAGTCATTCGTGCTCCTGTCAGCAGCTATCCTCAAACTGTTGGCAATGAATACACCCAGAGAATCCATCGAAAAAAAGAATACACATTCACTGCCCCAGTAGTCCCTGACAATACCTACCAGCAAGATCGCTATTCACTTGGTCGCGGATCACCATCTTATGACAATATGGAAGCCAATTCAATGATGACTCATCAAAATGATGATAGTGATATGGGACAACAAGCCCAAGTTGAAAATTGGAATTCTTTTCCTGATTATCAAGGTCAGAAAAGTGATAGATTCGAAGACTATGGTCAACAACAACAAGTTGATATGGGCCATCTAACCGCTGAAGATTTGGGTCAACAACAACAAGAAGAACTCGGACATTTGACTGCCGAAGAAATTGGTGGTCAGCAAGTTCAACAAGAAACTTATCATCATGGCGAAGTAGAAAATATTCCAAAGAGTCAGAATACACCTTCGGTGCAGGAAGGAAGTGCAGCAGCAGAAAAAGTCGTAAGTAACTATACAAAAATAAGAATTAAAAAAAAATGTTTTCAAACTTCTTCCATCTTAATTAATAGGTTGTTGCTGCTGAAGCTGTCACAGAGAAACCAAAAACAATATGGGGCAAGGCAAAATCATGGTTTGGTTAACCAAGAGACTGCTAAACAAAAAAGTCACCTGGATTTTGTACGAGTTCTTAAACATTCTATGAATTCAAACAAAATGTTAAATCTTGGTTTGAGTAAAAAAACAAACTCCTAAATATTTTAAATGTAAATTATCCAAACCAAATGCCATATTATTTAGTAATACTAATTATTGCTAACTTGAAAAATGTATTTTTTATTGTGTTTTTTTTGTTGTTGTTATAAGTATGTACCAGAACCTATCTACTGTCACTTTGTATTCTTATTTCATTTACTTTGCATACTCATAGTTTTAGAAAACACTGATGAATTTTTTTAATAAACGATATAAATTTAAGACAATAATGTTGATTTTTTTTTGGTCAAGTAGAAATTCTAAATGATTATTTTTCGCTCTCGACTTCTATAAGACCGAGAGCCAATGACGTTTAGCATCAAGATATTTATTTATTGTTGGATCTAAGTCATATAAATATTAAAGGAGTCAGACGAGAATTAGTTAATTTGGCAGCATTTAAGTGTAACAAACATGGGAAACATTTAGAACAAATTGTGAAAAACTGCAAAAAAGTCAACAAATTGGGATATTTTGTAGCATCATTTGCAAACGTTTAATTTGGTTTCTATGACCACTCCTCGCTAGCTGATATTCAGGCTCATCACAAATTTCATCGTGACAAATCCCCGAATGGATTATTCCGTTACAAAAACCGATAAAAATTATTTAGAAAAACTAAATTGGAACCGCAAAAAAAAAGTAAAAAAAAAAAAACACAAGCTAAATTTCGAAATTTATTGTCAAATGTCATTCAATGCTCATAGATTTTTTTATAAAAAATCCCTTTAATTTATCAAAAAAATCCTTTTTTTGTTTTCCTCAAATTGTTTCAATTTATTCATTTTTATCAAAACAAAAACTGCAAATTTGTATTGAGTACGGTCACAAACAGTTTCATATTAATTCACAGCATTGTTTAAACTAACAAACATGTATTTTATTTGATTAAAATATACTAAATGGTTCATGTTATCAAGTGCAATATAATTTTTAAGAAACCTAATTTTGTTTTTCATTTGCCATTTAAGATTCAACTCTGGTTTGGTTTTGAGATTTCATGGTTGGGAGTTATGCCGGGTTTATACGTGTGACAAATGTCATAATTTTTGTCATTAACTCTATATAGTGACAGCTTGTTAATTCCAATTACAAGTTGATGACAAAAATAATTGCATTTTGTCTCTTTTTTCATTTTTTCAAGGAATTGCAAAGGCACATCTTCTCTTATATACGATCCACTCTTTCAAGATGAATACAAATATATGGAGTGAACTCTCGTTTTTAAATGAAAAATGACATAGGTTTAAAGTAAAAAAAAAAATTACTGATATAATAAAGAATTTCCCATTGTCCCTTAACACTGTGCCGGCTGTCAAATCATTTCAGATTGTAAAAAAAAATCTGTGTTCTTGATATTGGGTGCGTTCAAGCAACTATCGGATAGGTCATCTCAGATATCCGTACCTGAAACATCTTTATGACCGAGACAAATACTCTGTATCCAGATTCCAGATTGCTTCCAAAACGGCTATGAAAGAAAAAAAAAAAAACAACAAGAACAGATTTTTTTTATTTGCATGAAAAGTATCTTAGCTTTCTTTTGATCTATATACTACAGGAAATAGAGACAAATCTGAGGAAAGTTTTGAAGGCATCAAAGTTTAAATACAGGCTTAAAAAGGGTTCAATTCTGAGTATATGTATTTCTCATTTTGCGAGATTTTTGGTTTTGCGGGGAAGTTGTCATCTTGAAAATAAGCAATTATTGCGTTTTCTGAGTTTTTGTCCGTTGCTTTGCTTTATAATGAAAAAAATATTAAATACTTTTTTGTTGTAACAAAGAGCAAAGTGCATTTCTGGGACTTCACAAGAACATTGATTGTAAAAAAAAGCGACAAAAAAGGGAGAAGCAAGCTACATTTCGTCGATGCTTAAGTGTGTCTATGGTCTCATTGATAGCGCCATTCCCTATTCACTTTAAAGCTTTGATTTGCATCCGATCCAGTAGATGCAAGGAAGTTTGAGAAGCTCTAGACCAAATGTGGGAGTTGTACTCGAGCTTTGGGTGCATGTATGCCTTGTATATTGAAGCATGATCAGAAAGAGAGAAGAACTCCAAGAAAACTGAAACACTTTGGCAGCATTTTTGGCGATTTAAAGTAAGCATGTATTCAGTCCATAATAAATGATCATTAAAACACATATCGAGAACTGGTAGGATTTGGTTTCCTCAATTCAAGTTTCACTTATAGATAAGGACAACGGTGGTGATCGAATGCTTTAGAAATATCCAGCGCAGTAATTTTACTTTCACCAAGGATTTATTCCACCTTTCGGTTAGATAAGCCATCATATCACCGGTAGACCTTTTCCTTCGAAAGCCGTATTGACGATCATTAAGGAGTTTGCGTTCTTCAAGAAATTCCATGATAAGTTGATTCAAAAGAGTTTCCATGACCTTTGAAAGCAGGGATGTATGTAAATGCAATAGCTCTAAAATTTGAGATGGGGGGGGGGGGAATATACACTTTGGGGCGGGGGGGAATATACACTTTTTTTAGGGACGGGCATTCTTCCAACTATTAGGGAAGAGACTAGAAGAATAAGATAGGTAAAAAAATCTTATGCAGTGGTAGAAGAACACTTCTTCAAAACTATAGGGGGAATACTATCTGGACCAGCGGATTAATTTTTGTTAAGATTTTTAATTACTCTTTGAACTGTGCGAGTAGGAAATAAAATTTTTATTCTTGAACTCTTTGAAAAGATCTCTAGGACAGGAGGTTCCATATTGCTTGCAGGTAGTGTGGAGTTAGCCACAAACTGCACTGCAAGAAAGTTTGCATTGTCTAAAGAACTGACAATCGGATTATCATTGAAAATGAGCGTGGGAATTGAAGATTTGATGGTATTTTTAGTGTTACTGACGAAAGACCAAAAATTCTTGCTAACTTTAGGACATTGAAGTATTTTTTCCCTTTCTTGCTTATCATAAAGGAATTTCGCCCGCCGAATTACTACATTACAAGAATTCTCAGCTTTTCGATAGCCGATTTATTTCAGACCGATCAGCTTTATAATACCGAAAGCTTAGCTCCCTTACTCTAATGGCTTCCTGACAGGTGGAGTCATACCATAATTTTTCTTTGAGTTTAATACTCTTTACAATGTTCGGGATAAACTTTTTCATGCCAATGAGAATAATATTCGTCACCATTTCAGCAGCAGCATTTACAATAGGAAGAAAGAAGAAAGGTAGGCCTAAACACTCCTGGTACACGCAAATGCAAAAACACCAGCCTTTAGTTGGCTTTAGAAATGGAACAATACAAAACCGGGAGGCTTGCCGGCGATTTCTAAGGTCACACCGGCGGTGAACCTCACAGGCGGATCACTAGTGTGAAGCAGATACGTGGGACAGTTATGATCCCCTCGACATCGAGATCATAACAACGTCGATAAAAAGGAAGAAGAAGATCAGCAGCAGCATTTACGTCATTAGATAGATAGATAGATAGATAGATAGATATATAATTTTATTTCAAAAAAGGTTTTATAAAAACAGTGTATGCTGGTATAAAATTAATTTAGACAATAACATTAAGTTGCCTGTCAGGTAAAAAGTAAACTTTAAAATTAAGCTTAGTGAGTAGATTTATTTATGTTATTCATGAAAATTCATTTAAAATTAGGTTACGATATTTAATTGCAGATTTTAAGAAATTGTATAGATTTGAATAGCAGTTGCCATTTAGAACATTGAGAAACTGAGATCGAGAGAGCACGTCACTGCCAAGAAATCTCCTTCTGTACCCTTTGAATATAGGACAGTTTCCGACGAAGTGAAAAGTATTTTCCGATGCATCCATGTTACAAAGTGTACATATACCATCAGTATCTCTTTGGAACGCTCTTCCATTAAGATTAAGGAGGCCGCAGCGAGCTTTGAAGATGATTGAAATCTTATCCCGGGAGTTCAAGTCATCAAAGTAGTTTGGTACTTCAGAGTACATCAAGTTGCAGTACTCGTCATGGAATTGAGACTGTGTGGCGCTGGTAGTAAATTCAATCCAGTGTTTTTCTCTCAGCTTTGATAGAAGAATACTGTGCAATCCATGCCATTCAAGCAAACTTATGTCGAAAGAAAAATCCATCGACGTTCCACGAAAAATGGCCAACCATTCTTTAGCCCAGAAGATTTGTTTAGTAATGATGGCTTCAGATAAGATTCTGGGTAATCTATCATTAGGAAGAGATAAGGTTCTGCTTATGTAAGCAAAGTGCAGCTTTAGAGTCGTAAGAAAAGATTTAGGTAAACCAGTTTCGATATGCAGAGCATAGTTCGGCGTATTATTAGGTAGCAGGAAACATCTCTTTATAAAGAAACGTTGCAGTTTTTCAACTTGGTTATGTTCACGATACCCCCATACTTGTGCACAGTACAACATTATAGCTCTAGAAGCAGCATCATACACTTTAAATTTAGTAGAGTGTTGGACAGAACTATCCCTCAGTAGCCTGGACCAAGTTGCATTGATGGAGTTTTTCGATGATCCCAATCTGTTATTCAAATGCTCAGATTTTAAAATAGCGATCATTTTCAAAGAGATTCCAAGAGTCGATAATTTGTAGAATAATGCATTTCTATCGACGTTATCAAAAGCAGCCTTAAGATCGATGAAAAATGCATATAGCTTCTTCTTTTGACTAAGTTGAAGCTGTATAATGCATGAAAGATTGTAAACTTGGTCCACAGTCGAGTAGTTACTCCTATAAGCAGCTTGAAATTCGTTTATGATGTTGTTGTTTTCCAGCCAAGACGTCAATCTATTTAAGAGAGTGGTAGTAAATAACTTATAAAGCGTGTCCAGGAAAGACAGTCCTCTATAGTTTGACACTACATTAGCATCTCCTCTCTTAAATAGCGGGTATATAATTGACTTTTTAAACGACGTCATTATCGAAGTAAAGTAATGACCAGTTAAAGGTCTTAACAAAATCATTCAGACCTTCCCAATTTCCTTTTTATAGAGCCAAACGGTTCTCTTAGGATTTTTTTTCGTTTACCTGTTGGTTTACGCATAATGAATTTGCTGAGATGACGCAGTGATCAAATTTCCCTAAAGGGGATGAGACACTTACAGAGTACTTTTCACGGTGAGAGGTAAGAAACAAGTCTAGGGTGTTAGCGGATTGACCTGCAATGTCAGGAACTCTTGTTAGCTCATTAACTATAGCTGTGTAAGGTGGGTTATACTCAGCAAAGATTTCGACATATCGTCCCTCGACTAAAAACTGTCCGCTAAGCAAACACCAGATGCTGTGCAGTTGCTAAAAAAATTCAAGAATCAAAGAGCTCCACAATAGACCAAGTTCATAGAATAACGGATGTCATTGAAAAAGCACTAGAACAGAAACAAGTAGGTATATTCGGCTATATTCTTAGATGTTGCTCAAGCATTTGATAAGGTATGGCATGGGTCTAGAGTACAAACTGCGTAGGGATTAACCAAGGCAGTACTATGAACTACTAAAAATATCTCAGACCGACTCTTTAGAGAATCTACGGTACGATCAAGAATATTCAGAACTAAAGAAAATAGAAGCCAGTGTTCCACAAGGAAGTGTCCTAGGACCTACCCTGTATCTGCTATATACAAGGGATATTGCAGTGGATAATAACGCCATTATGGCTACGTTTGCAAATGATACTGCAATTTTGTTACTCGACAAATGCGCCAAGGCGGCAAAAAAATTGCATCATATACCTAGTCGACACAGTAAGAGATTGGACCAAAAAAAGGCGTATCAAACCCAATGAAATATAATCTGCACATATAAACTTTACAACTAAAAAGTTAATCAATGTTCCAATATTCATTAAATTCTGACTTCTCTATCCAAAACAAAATAATGCTTTAGAAACAAGTACTAAAGCCTGTATGGGCTAATGGAATCCAATTATAGGGCTGAATAAAGAAAACAAATACCGAAATCATCCAAAAATCCCAGAACAAAATCCTTTGTGAAATAGTAAATGCACCATTGTATATATGAAATAGCGATTTGCATCGTGACCTACAAATAGAAATGGTTACAGAAGTTGTAAGAAAACACGCTGTAACACAACATCAGCGACTGCACAGTCATATAAACTCTGAAATGGAGTCCGTATTAAATACGAGAAGAAATGTTCGGAGACTAAGAAGAAGCAAGCCACATGAACTAATGGCTGGATAGGGGAAGAATATCATTTTGAACATAGACATCAAGACCATGATGACAAAACAAAGGCACAAAACTATAACCGGAAATGTGAAATGTGAATGAGAGATCAGAGTTTGCTTCTATTATTTCATTCGACTGTTTCTTTTGTTTTAAAAAGCAAGGGTAGGGTGTGCCGTAATACAATACAAGACTTGTAGGGTGAAAAAAGATTGAGAACCACTGCTCTTTCTGATCGCATTAATATTGATATTGAAACTATTTTTGAAGTTTAAGAAGCTTTTTTAGTCATTCAGTTTAAATTGAATTTATTTTGTTTTTATTTCTAAGTATTTTCTAAAACTGCATTTACAAAACTTTAATTAAAACAGTCTTAATAATGTAAACAGTTTAAGCTTTAAGAGCAAGTATTTACGTGCGATGCAGTCGTCCATTTTATTTTTAAACTTTTTGTTGCTGATTTTGTTGAAAATTTGTCAACATGCTCTTTTATTTTTCAATGGCTCTTCTTTGTTTTCAAAAACCACTAAAAAAAAGCAAACATTTAAAGTGCTAAGGCCGTATATGATACCCTTTATGCGACAAATTTTGCATTTTATAAATTCACAAAAAGTTTTCTATTGATTACCAAGAAATTTGACTTTGGCGAAATCTTAATACCCGCATAAGGTATATACCTATTCTTATCGGTATTTCGCCGTCATTGATCTTTGGCTGGGAAACTTTGGGTTTTTTTGAAAGTAGCTTATCAATGCGAACAATTATCTTTCGCCAGCATAAATAAACTTCTATCGAAGCTGTAAGGTGGTCACAAATTTATTTTATATTTTCTGGAAGCGTGTTTCGACAATGAAGTCCTTGATACTTATACTAGTGATTGCGAGCACTGGTGGCTGGAGTGATGGTGCTTCCAGCTGTTGTATAGTCTCAGAATGGGGAAAAAATCATATGGATGTGGTGAAATTATTAGCTGAACAATTCAAACAGGTTTATGATGCAGCAGCCTACAGAAAATATTTTAATAACACCAATCACACTTGGAGTGGTAAATTTGTTGTGTTTTTTTCATCAAAACTAAACCAGCGTCAGCAAATACAGTTTTTTTTATTTTGGTTTTAGAAAACTTTGCAAGATCGATTAGAAAGAGTAAAGGCGAAGTCAACACTGTCATACAAAATATTTCTGATGAGATTATCGATGATCAGCGTAATGCCCGGCTAACCTATGGACAAGTTACACGACCAAACTATTTTGAAGCTAAGGCCGCAGAGGTTTTGGAAAAACTAGCTGAGAACTCAGAAAATGTTGAAACTTCTCAACAAAATCAAAACTTTCCGCTGGAACCTTATGTACCTCAAGATGAATGGGCTAAAGAGCATATCCATGTTATCAAATCAATTGCTAATAAATTGAGACAGGCGTATGCAACAACAGTTCGCGGACAAGTGATTAAGAATTCCAATCAAAATTTTACTGGTAGGTTATTTAGTTATGTTTCCAAAGTTCAACTTATCAGCAAATATTAATTTTTTCTTTAAGAAAACTTCACCAGCTCAATTCGAAAGAGCAGTGACGAAGTTAATGTTCTGATTCAAAAACTTTCTGATGAACTTGTCAGTGAAATAAATGCCGGTCAACTTACATTCGAGCAAGTTTCCAAACCTAACTACTTCGAGAATAGGGTTGCTGAGATTTTCGGAAAACTAGCCGAGAACTCAAGGAATGTTCGCACCCAACAACAAGATGATATTCGCAACTCTTCAATGTCTCAAGATAATATTACGATGCGCGATGATATCAACCGTTACAATAAGTTGGCTGGGGTCGAAACTGTCAAGGCTTCAACAACCAACAAAAATAAACATAACTCGAAATATATTGCGGAATTCAGTCAACCAATTGAGAATGAAAAGAAGAGCAAATCTGGTTATCCACATTATTCAAGACTTCATCAGTCGGCACCAATTGAAATGCATCAAGTGCAAGAAACCGAAAGAGGACTTAAGGAAGCCTCTCAAGGTTTTAAGATTGAAGAAAGTTTCTCAGGGGTGCAGCACCAACTAACCATTTGGCAGCAACGGGAACGTGATCGCTTGCAATCGATAGTACGAAATAATGAGCTCACAATTAAAGACTTAAAGGAGCTGATCAACAATAACCATAATATACTCAACATTTTGGCCAAAATCTATAAAGTAGCTGTTGACGAATTAGTTAATTGGTGGAACCTAGAATTTCTAAGATTACAAAGTCAAGGTCAATTGATGTCCGAAAATTTGGACGAGTGGCAAAAGGCTGGACGCAAAAATCTGAAGGCGTCTATCACTCAGTTGCAAAATAAATTCTCTGTAGATAAATGGCTGGATTCTCGTTTGCAGAACACTGCCAAAAAATATCGCATTAGAGTTGAAGAGGTTGAAACATGGTTCCGTAAAGAAGCCTTTAGACAAATGAAGAAGGCAGAGATTCAAATCACAGCCCCGCCTGAATGGGAAGAAAAAGAAAAGAAGAGAATCCAACAAATAATTGAAAACAACAACGATTTAACAATTGAAGATCTTGAGCTGCTATTGACAGGAGATCAATACAAGATCCTACCACTCGCTTTTAAATACAATATTACTTTCGTGGAGATCCTAAGTTTCCTGAACTATGAATTGCTACTTTTCAAAAATTATGGTGCATTAAAAAAAGAACACTTGAATGCGTGGCAGAAATCCGAAAAGGAACGAATAGTAGAGCTAGCTCAAAATCAAAGTCAGTTTTCGCTAATGAAATTTGAAGAACAACTTGCCGCTAATCGCACACGTTTCGAGCTTTTGGCAAATCAGTATCAAATAACATTTCAAGAAATTGAAGAATGGATCAAAAAGGAGGCTGAACGTCTTGAAAATCTAGGAATTATTGGTAATCTGAAGATTTGGCAGAAGTTGGAACGTTCGAGAATCCATGATTTGCTGAAACAATCTAATTTGACTAATGAAGCATTTTATGAAGAACTCAAGAGAGATCATAGTCGCCTTGAGAATCTAGCATATAAAAATAATATAGCCATTGAGGAAGTCGAAGAATGGATTTCAAATGAAGTTAATCGACAAATTAAGCCCAAATCATCAATAGCTTGGCAGTTTGGCAAGCAAATAAGGTTAGAACGTTTGATTCGAGGTGAGAACTTAACACTTGAAACACTAGAAAGAATAAAAAAGAATGACAGAAGTCACATAAATCAGTTAATTCGCCTTTACAATGTGGCAAGTGAAGAAATAGAAGAATACATTAGGAAGGAGGGAAGAAAATTGATTAAGCCTGTTAATGACACTTCTGTTGGTTATGAAAGCCCTTGGCAACAAGAAGAACGGAAACATCTTCGAAACTTGGTTCGTAACAATCATATAACAAAGAAAACGAACTTTGAGGATTATTTGTCAGATGATATTAAGAGAATGCAGAAAATTGCAGCTCAATATCAAGTAACAGATGAAAAAATGAAAGAATTCTTAAGAAATGAATATCAAATAATGCTTCAGCAAAACCTTCTATCTGACGGTGAAGATACTGTTCAGGTTGCTCAATGGCAAGGCATTGAACGAAAGCATATCGAACTTTTGCTGCAACAACATACATGGTCAATAGAAGAGCTTGAAAGGGAACTTGCTATGGACAGAGAATATTTACAGAAAATGACCAACCAATTTAACGTAACGATCGAACAAATTGATCAATGGTACCGCTCTGAGTTACAAAACTTACTTCAACAGAACAAATTACAATCTGAAAATCTAACATACTGGCAAAGAATGGAAAAGTATCGCTTGTACATGACCGTTGTGTACACAAATATAACCATTCAAGAATTGGAACGGCAATTACAAAACGATTGTGACGTTTTAAAACGTCTTGCTGGACTATACCAAGTTACCCCCGACCAACTGATGAATTGGCAACGTGAGGAATTCCAACGTTTAGCAAATCTCGGATATGGGAAAACTATTGAATCTGGCAGTTTGAAGAACTGGCAAACTACTGAAAAAAAACGACTTCGAACAATTTCTGACAAGATCATCATAACCATGGGCGAACTTTTAGAATTCATTGAGTCTGACAGACAGTTTGAAAATAATTTGGCTGTGTACTATAGAGTTTCTCCTCAGGAACTCTTATATTTCCAAAGAAAAGAACTGCAAGTCATGCAAAATGAGGATCTTTTAGAGATTTTAAATTTAAAACACCTTGAAGATTGGCAACGTTGTGAACGAGACCGTCTTTACATTTTGATATGTACCGAAAGTTTCTCTTCCAAACATTTGCCTGGATTGCAGACTGATGAAAAAACAACCAGAATTGCTGCAACTTACAATCTTCCAGTACATATTCTAAGGAATTGGCAAAAACAAGAGATAGAACGCATTGAAAACGTTGCAAATTATTACAAAATGCGCCTCAACGTATTAGAAGACTTCAGGTATAGAGAGCTTGAACGATTGCAAACGATTTCCCACAAAGACTATCTCACTGAAGCAGCATACAACAGCTGGTCAAATCGCGAAGATACTCGTTTGCGTGCCCTGATGGGTCGAACGAGATTATCAGGAGCTGAATTGAGCAAATGGCGTAGGAAATTGTACCTTCTTGCACAAGGACTCATTGACTTACACTTCAATGAGAGTGGCTATGAGAGAAGTGAATTTCAGACACAGCAAATGTATAGTTTGCATGAATATTGAGACTTCTGATATTATCTGGTGTTAGAAATTGATTTTGACGGGTTACAAAACATTATTTAAGAATTACAAAAAAAATGTAAAATTTTGATTTTAAATAAAAAAAAACTCTTTAATTTTTCAAAACGTAAAATGTCAAAACCATTTTGTATCTAACCAACTTGGAAACTATGTATATGTATACTATTTCTACGAAGACGATCAAAAGCTAATCTAGTGGAATTAAAATTGCCAAAATGTCATTGAGGTCGGCACGTAATCACCATCGTCGAGGAAAAAAATTTCAAATGCAGAATTCAATTAATGGTGTAAAATATTTTTAAATTATTATTATTATTTGTTTGTTTAAATGAGAGTGTTTTGTTATGCTTCACCCTGCCATTTCGCGATAATATATACATACGTTTATGGTAACTTGGAATTTTTCACTTCTATAATAAAAAAAAAACACTAATACGCCACACTATTTTTTTTTTTTTTTTTTTTCAAATTTTATATTGAAAAGGGGATCCCGTATTACATGTGTAAAATAAGAATTATACACACTAGCTATTGTTTTTTCTTTGTTTATTCTTCCTCGTTTTAATTCTTTTATTTTCCTGTCAATTATTCATAAATTACGTTTTAGTTTTTAAGAACTCATTGTACCGAGAAGTTTAAATTAAGATTTGTATAAAACGAATTGTATATATGAATTTTATAGAAAGCTTGAGTTTAATTTCTAGCATTATTTTAAGAGAAAAAAGAAATTGGAATTGGTCTCAATACCCTTTTTGGCGGGAGGGGCAATTTGTTTTAATAAATATGACAGAATCTTAATTAAAATCAACGACTGATAACACTGGTCGGCAAAAATAAAGTTATTTTTTGTCCTTCATATAATTTTTTGAAATTATGTTAGATTGGACATTTCTGAATCTAAGTCTTTGTTCAGAAAGATTCTATCACGTGCATTTTTTTTATTGATTTAAAAAAAATGTGACTGTCTTGTAGAAAACAGCTCTCTTATATTCGGTTAATCTGGTGTATATTCAAAACTATTGAGCCAATTCGGCTGAAATTTGGAGGACTTATTCGGCATAGCATAAGATAAGATTTGTAAACTGGTATTACAAAAAATCACCATAAATTTCAAAATTCCAGAGGATATTTTGTGCTTTTCAAAAGGACTGATTTTTTATGGATCTTTCAATATATTTTGTGCAAAAATCCGTTGGAAAAGTATAGTTTGATTTGAAGACGATTTTCGTTGCAGACCAGAGTAATTTGAAATAATTTGATATACCTTTCATTTAAGCCAATATTCGATTCTTTAACTATAAGTGTTTAAATGAATAATTTTTGAAATATCAGATTTAAAAGTAAATAAATTGCATGACTGGATCGCACGTACTTGCTTTTAGATAAAATTAAAAGCATAAAATTCGATTTTAAAATGAATAAAACAGCTTCTTAAATGAATTTAACCTCAAAACGAAGTATGCAATTTGATTTCTTCTATAATGATACATTTGAGTCATTCCATATGAAAACGTCTAAAAACAGTAAAAATCGTTGCTGTATTATTTTAGATTTTGCTGCAACTTTGTGAGGATGTTCTCTAGGACTATAAGGAAGTAAACTCATGGTGATTTAATTTTAAGTTGCGTTGCTTCCCCTCTACCCCCTTGCGAACTTTTGGATAACGTCATTTTTATGTTATTTTAGTTTTGCTTCTAAAAACTTTTCTATTAAAGATATTTTTTTGTTTGAAACGGCATTTTCAAGCTTATAAATAGTACTTTTTGACTAAGAAGTAGAACTGAGTACACTGTAAATTTCATATTTCTATCTCATGTCAAACATAGTGAAATAATAGCCTTAAGTAGGGGTTCTTTTATCTGTTTAGGTTTTTTTGTGTTTTTTTTAAATAAGTCATTTACTTAGAAGATATGAAAAACACAAAACTTTTATTTTGAGAATTTATAGTTAAAGACCCAACTAAAATACACTGTAAGTTTCATATTTCTAGCTCATGTCGAACGTAGTGAAATCATAGCCTGAAATAGGGGTTCTTTTGTCTGTTTAGCATTTTTGCTGTTTTTTAAACAAGCAATTCATTTGGAAGATATGAAAAACACACAACTTTTATTTTGAGAATTAATAGTTAAAGACTAAAAAAAAATACACTGTAAGTTTCTTGTTCCTATCTTTAGTCAAACCTAGTGAAATCATAGCATAAAAAATGTGTTTTTTCAAAAACTCAAAACTTTGAGCTTAAATTTTTTGTAGAAGGAACACCCATCGAGTTAATTTAGAGTTTATTTTATTAAATTGAATGTATATTTAATATTTGGTAAATATTAGCCACGTACACACAATAGTCGAGGTTCTGGAGTCCGTCAAAAACAACAAAAAATCAACAAAATTACCGTATTTTCAAAAATTGTTTTTAATTCAGGGTTAATTGATACCTGATTTTGTATTCTTTAGTCAAAAAGTACTATTTATAAGCTTGAAAATGCCGTTTCAAACAAAAAAATATCTTTAATAGAAAAGTTTTTAGAAGCAAAACTAAAATAACATAAAAATGACGTTATCCAAAAGTTCGCAAGGGGGTAGAGGGGAAGCAACGCAACTTAAAATTAAATCACCATGAATTTACTTCCTTATAGTCTTAGAGAACATCCTCACAAAGTTGCAGCAAAATCAAAAATGAGGCAGCTTTTCCGATTGGACGTTTTCATATGGAATGACTCATTTTTAGAAAAAAAAAATGTAAAATCGTTAGAGACTACATACAAATTTGCAAGGACTTTTATAATAAAAAATTTGTACGCCATTTTTAAGATATTATTGATCAATATCTTAGATCTAAATTTTGAAAAAAATACTTTTCGAAACAATGATTTAAAAAAATATAGGTTGAAATTGATTGAGTCATGAAGGAGAACATCAGAGTTTAAAAAACGGTTATATGGCAGGTACCGTTAGTACGGTTTTTTTAAAATTTAGATTTAATTTAAAATGGCTGAATTTCAAATATAACCTAAATGAATGTAATTTCAAATTTCAATTATCTTGACTCTACTAACGACGACGTCACGCCGCCGGCAATGGCACACGCACATAAAAATGCCTCGAAAACGGGTTTTCTTTACGTTTATTCATAATGTTTCATGATGAAAAAGACTAATTCTGGAACTTATCTTTTACACGAGTACGGAAAAGAAAAATGCATTTTGGAAAAGTCAGTAAGTAAATGCAATTAAGTATGAAGTTTTTCTTATTTTTACTGAAATTAGTTGTCGTAGAACTATTTTAGTTTGTTTCCGTATTAAAAGTTATATGAAAATATACAGTAAACGGGAAAAATGGGCTCGTGAAGAATGGCAAAAGGGGCCATTTTGTCCTTAACCTTTTCATATATTTTTTTCGAAAATATGGAAGGTTCACTGACCGACAGACTTGGAGGAAGGAATTCATTATCAAAAGTATCGTCCCAAAAAGAAAACTTTCAATTCAAAACATTTTGAGTTTTACCCAGCAAAAATAAAATTTTGAATGGCTTACAGAAGGGTCTGGGTGATTAAGGACCACCTTTTCCTAGCAAATGATAAAAAGGAACTCTTCCATCGGGATTTAAAAACTTGCTTACCAGATGACTCACTAAGCATACCAGTATGCCATTTTACACTGGCAATTTTGATCAGTTGACGTTTTGAAAATTAAAAATTTTAAATACTTTTTGGAATTTTTTTCACTTGTAAAGCTAAAAACTTACGCGTCATAAATATATACAACTTTGAAGAAAATATAAAACTTAAAGTGAAATTTATTTTTTTACTGAGATATGGACTAATTTAAAGGTAGACCCTTACTACTTCAAAGCTTAATTTAAAATATCATTAATTTATTATTTGTTGTATCGAAGTTTTTAGTTGGAACTAGTTTCCACAGAGGCGAAGTTTGCTCGGCATCTTAAAAATATAGAAATAAAAATATAAGAAATTTTGTTTGGTGAAGTTTAAGCATATCGTTCCGTTTCTGCATGAACCACGTACAATGATGGATATTCTATCCATAGCAATATAATTTTATACCATATGAAAACTTAAATAAATCCATAAAAATAAGGTTTTTAACGAAGATTTTTAATATTTGTAGGTAGATTTCCTAATAGAACTTATCTTTTTATATAATGTAATTTTGCTCGGAAAAAATTATAGAAACAAACGATTTACACTTTGATTCTGAAGAACATTTAGTTGCGGTACCTTCCTCCACTGGTGGATGTTCGAGTTCCGACGACCAAAGCAGACATTCTCGAAAGATTTTGATAAAACTCAATTTAAGATTGCGAAACTTGTGTAGCATGTACCGCTATGTGTGATATATAAAATTAAAATGATCCTGAACTTTGCAGACAATTTGTCCGCTGAAGTTTGAACAGCCACCAAAGCCGTAAAACTTGTCCGATTTTTAAAAACTAAAATGTAATCGCTTTGTCTAGAAAAACTCTAGGGGTGGTATTTTTTAGTTTTTATTCGTCTTAAAAAAAAAGTTTTGACCAAAAGATTCAAAATGGTCAAAATAAATTTAAAAATAAATCTTTGGACTTTCGTCACGACTGTAATAATGAACCGATTTTCGTAAAACTTACGGCAATCGCTTCGTCTCACCAAAATCTAGGGGCGATATTTTTTAGTTTTTTTTTTATTCGTCTTAAAAAAAAAGTTTTGGCCAAAAAATTCAAAATGGTCAAAATAAATTTAAAAATAAATCTTTGGACTTTCGTCACCACTGTAATAATGAACCGATTTTCGTAAAACTTACGGCAATCGCTTCGCCTTGCCAAAATCTAGGGGCGATATTTTTTAGTTTTTTTTATTCGTCTTAAAAAAAAGTTTTGGCCAAAAGATTCAAAATGGTCAAAATAAATTTAAAAATAAATCTTTGGACTTTCGTCACCACTGTAATAATGAACCGATTTTCGTAAAACTTACGGCAATCGCTTCGTCTCGCCAAAATCTAGGGGCGATATTTTTTAGTTTTTTTTTATTCGTCTTAAAAAAAAGTTTTGGCCAAAAGATTCAAAATGGTCAAAATAAATTTAAAAATAAATCTTTGGACTTTCGTCACGACTGTAATAATGAACCGATTTTCGTAAAACTTACGGCAATCGCTTCGTCTTGCCAAAATCTAGGGGAAATATTTTTTAGTTTTTTTTTATTCGTCTTAAAAAAAAAGTTTTGGCCAAAAGATTCAAAATGGTCAAAATAAATTTAAAAATAAATCTTTGGACTTTCGTCACGACTGTAATAATGAACAGATTTTCGTAAGACTTACGGCAATCGCTTTGTCTCGCCAAAATCTAGGGGCGGTATTTTTTAGTTTTTTTTTATTCGTCTTAAAAAAAAAGTTTTGGCCAAAAGATTCAAAATGGTCAAAATAAATTTAAAAATAAATCTTTGGACTTTCGTCACGACTGTAATAATTAAACGATTTTCGTAAAACTTACGGCAATCGCTTCGTCTTGCTAAAATCTAGGGGCGATATTTTTTAGTTTTTTTTTATTCGTCTTAAAAAAAAAGTTTTGGCCAAAAGATTCAAAATGGTCAAAATAAATTTAAAAATAAATCTTTGGACTTTTGTAATAATGAACCGATTTTCGTAAAACTTACGGCAATCGCTTCGTCTCGCCAAAATCTAGGGGCAATATTTTTTAGTTTTTTTTTATTCGTCTTAAAAAAAAAGTTTTGGCCAAAAGATTCAAAATGGTCAAAATAAATTTAAAAATAAAACTTTGGACTTTCGTCACGACTGTAATAATGAACCGATTTTCGTAAAACTTACGGCAATCGCTTCGTCTCGCCAAAATCTAGGGGCAATATTTATGGTTTAGGTAAAAGTTATGACGTGCAGTGTAAAAAAAACTTTAGTTACTGGTTACTCCGCTCACAGACTACAAAAACTTCTTAATTTTTTACAAAAATGTATTTATCTTATATCTAATATTTGTGTTAATTTCAAGTTTCAGAATGAAAAAAAAAAATATTGGAAACGCTCAAGACCGTAAAAACTTGTTTTTACCGTTAACTTATTAAAGAAAAAATTAACTTAAAAATCCAATTCTTTCTTACATGTATTGACAACACAATTATCTAAAAGTCATTTTGATTTTATATTTCTTCTGCTACTCATCGATTTTTAAAGTAATAAACACCTTATGTAAATAAACAAAAAAATCCTATTTTTTTCCATTATCTATCGATTGATATAAAAAATTTGCAATAAAAAAAATTATTATTACCACAATTACATCGTTTTGGAAGGTTTAAGAAAAAAATTGATTTTCAAAAAAAATCATGTAAATTATTTTTGCGAACAAGATTGTTAGTTTGATTGATAGTTTGCAGAGTCAGCGCTGTCAACTTTAAGAGTGGTCGAGAATATCATAAGTGACTTGGTAAAATAGGTTTCAAGTAAAAATTTAAAATTTTTCATGGAAACCCTATACTTTTAGCCCGAGAGGCAGCGTAAATTTTCACTAAATCATTTCGTGACGATTCATTTGTGATGCAAATAATAGTTCACTAGGAGTCATATAAGAATCTGCAAGTCAGCTGCTCGAGTAGTGGTGGGTGTGGCCGTGAGAGGGTGTCGAAATTGTAAAAAGAATGAATAAATGAAATCATTTCGTCACGGCTCAAACTTTGGTAGCACGTTCCTTACATCCCACAAGTAACAAAAACACCAGTCAGCTGGAAGGCCAGTGGCTGATTCATCGTTAGCTGTGGCCTTAAAGTTTAGGCGAGCACATCGAATATTAGACTCTCACAATTCAAATTAATGTTTAAATTACGTCACGAAATGACTAAGAAAATTGCAACGCTGCCTTCCGTGCTATTTCTTAACGTTGACAATTTTTTGTTGACTAGAACACTTTTCAATGATTGGCCTAATATGATATGTTTTTTTTTTTTTTATTATTCCACAGTTTTTCCGTAACTTTTTACATTTCATTTAACTTGGGATGAATATTAAATCGTCATGAATTATAATGGGCCAGTAAAACATTTTTGTTTTTTTTTTTAACTTTGTATTCTTTTATTTAATAATAAATATGAATATGTATTCGTATATACAAAATATTTACGATTCTTTATCTCTTTTTTGTAATTTTTGATTTAAATTGTTAAACTTTTGTTCTCTTTATTTTTTTTTTGTATGTCTATAAACTCAATATATTTTTGTTAACATTTTTAATTTTTGTTAATAATTGTTTAATTTTTTTTTTTAATAAGAAATTAATTAAATCAATTTTGTTAAACTTTTTCGATACCTTTTAAGCTTTCCCTACATTCTTATATAAATATCTGCATCCGTATAAATAAAATTCATGTGAAAATATAATGAAATTTTTGTCGTATAAAATATAATTTTAAAGAAATAAAAATTAATTTAAAAGAAAAAGAGATATGTCTAAGGTCTAGAGGCATGAAGAACAATTAACAACTATACAGGTAGATTTTTTCACATTTTCTTTTCCAACATTACGTTTTGCTTTGTTTTTTATTTTTTTTATTGTTTTCGTAGTTTGTTAAATTTTTAATTTTAATAGGGTGGGATATAAATATAATACTACCAATATTAAAAAAAAAAAATAAATGCAAATAAAAAGTATTTTAAATGCTAAATTTTTTTTTAAATATTTTTTTTTCTTTTCATAAAAATTCTTGGAAGATAGGTAGTTTTTTTTTTTTTTTTTTCTTGTCATTTTGTCTTCATATTTAAATTTGCTTTGTCTAACTCAACAATTATTTATTCATATTTATTTCTTTAGTAAATAAATTTGATTGGAAACAAACTTTTTAATTATATTATGCTTTCTTAAACTAGGCACTTTTTTATATTTACTTTTTTTAGGCTGTTTTAAAGATATAACAATGCAAGCTAAAAGAAAACTATTTTAAATTGTATATAAATTTAAAAAAAAGTAAATAAAATCTACTAATTTAGTTATAATTGATGTAGAACTGTCTTAAGAGAAACATTTTATTACAATCACAAAATTTGTATCTCTTATAATTGAAGAAATGAAAAAATAATGTGGCTCAAAAAGCCACAAGTATAAAATATTTAATCAAACTTTTTTGCTCTTATGAAAAAATTATGTTTATAAAAAAGAAAAATAGTAATATAACTTTAAATTTGATAAATTTTTGTAAAATATTTTATGAATTAAGAGTCCTTCTCGAGATATTAAATAATACCTTTCAAAAAAAAAAAAAAAAACGACTTCAAATTGAAGACTTTTAATATTTCCTCATGGATGCCTTTATCTAAACTGAACCATATTAAAATAGGACCCAATGGAGGCCACCAGCTTTCAAATACAAAAAGAATCATCAAAATCGTTCCATCCAGTCAAAAGTTCTGAGGTAACAAACATAAAAAAATAAAAAAAAACATAAACACGAATTGATAACCTACTTCTTTTTTGAAGTCGGTCAATAAAAGTGCGTTTGTTCTTGAAAAATTCACAGTTTATACTGACAAAATCAATCGCTTCCGACAAAGTGCCCAAGTTTATATTTTGACTAAGTACTTTAACTGACAAACACTTAGTACTTCGGAAAGAAGTGCTTTGGATAATATGTAAGCGAGCACCTTCTCCCCATCCTTTTTAGGGCCAAATTGAAAAACCAGTAAGATGAAACAACCAAAGAAGGATAAATACGATCTTCTTGAGAATACATACTGATTTATCGTTTTTTACTTGCGGTGTTGGCATATCTCACATCCTATACTTCGAGGGACACTTTGTGGCGGTATCAAAAAATTTTAATTTCAGAAATTATAGCTAATTAAATACTAATTTGTTGCGCAAAAAAAAAAAAATTGTAGATCGCATGATTCTTGAGTAATTGAATTTACAGCTAAAATAAGTCTAAAGATAGCGGACAAAATCTTAAATATTTAAAAAAAATAATTTTGGTTGGCATCAAAATTTGTAGCTTTTTAAAAGCTCTTAAGTAGCATAAACTTCGTTTTTGTAGGTACAACAGTTTTTTTTAGTTATTCAAAATGCCGCTTAAATAAGACTGAAGTTAGCGGACGAAAGAAAGAAAAATTTCATTTTTTGATGTTCAAAATTGTAGCTTTTTAAATGCGATTTGTTGCCAACAAATTAATATTTCCTAGTTTCTATGGATCATTTTCTATTCCAATTATAAGTTTTAAGATGGTACTTCCAGTCCACTGAAGCCAATGGAGAAATATACAATAAAAAGATCTGTTTGAATTTTTTTCCCAGTAATTTTCCCTCAATTTTGTAGCTACGAAATATTCAAGTTTTTGCTAGAAAAAATTAGCTCAGAAGTGATTTTCCGAAATTAAAAAAAAAAGGACAAAATAAAAAAATAGTTTGCAGAAATTTGAACTAGATGAAACGCGCAAACCCCAATTTTGTAGCTCAACTAGTTTTTTTGTTATTCAAGATTCCGCTAAAATAAGACGAAAACCCATATATAACCCAAACCAAAATTTGTTGCGCAAATTGTTTAAATTACAGTTTCGTCGCCATTAACATTTTTTTTAGATCGTTTAATTCAGAGTAATTTGTTTCTTAGAACGTTGAATTTTTATAAAATTCTGCTGAGTTATAGAAATTTGAAAAGACAACATTAAGACCTTTTTTAAAATGTAAAAAAAACGTGTGGTTTTGTTAAACCACTTAAACTGTAGAAGCTGAACAATTTCACAAATTCCATTTTTTTCGTTCATTTATCCAACTTCAACATTAATTTTTACCATATGTTTTAAAAACAACATGCTTTAAAAAAAAAAAATATTTTGAAATGATATTTTCAAACCAAAAAAGACATATTTTATAAAAATCTGTTGAAAATTGGCTAAGAAAAACATTTTATTGATTTCAACCCAGATACAGAAAATTAAAAATGTTTAAATGTCTTCTCTTCAAAAAAGTAAAAAATCCAAATTGAGTGAAAATTTCACGAAGCTAAATTTTTTAAATGGATAAAGGTTCAAAAAACCGCTTTACCCTAATTCCAGATTTTGGGTGTGTTAGGGAAATTTTTAATACCGTTTTTGTAATCAGTGCCACAAGCTCTACAAAATTCTATTCAATTGGGGAGATAATTGAAAAAAAACTTTTTTTTCGGTATCTGTTGGCGAAATAAAATGGAATTTTTTAAATTGTTCAGCTTATACAGTCTAGGACGTCTCGGTGGTTTAACCAAACCAAAAAGTTCTAATGTCTTCTTTCCAAAACAGTAAAAAAAAATTAATCTGGGTAAAAAATTGACGAAGCTAGATTTGTTTTACAATGAAAAAAGCCGTTTTTTGCCCCTAGCTCCAGATTTTAGGGATGTTACGGAATTTTAACATACCGTTTTGCAGTCAGTGCATTTTTGTATTTCTGACTGTCTCCTAAATGGCTTAAAAGATTCCATCAATTTGTTTTAATACAAGCTTTTAAGTTGCAGTAATGAATATTAGAAACTAAAAAAATTTTCCAAAATTATTTTTTAAAATTAAAAAAACAAACGGTTTGTGTTTTTCTTTTTGAAAAATTTTTTTTCAAAAACAGGTCAGTACAATTTTTCAAAACTTTGTTTCATATTTTAATAAATAATATAATATTAAAAATCTTTTGAAAACTCTTAACATAAAAAATGATTTTTTTGAATAACGACTCTTGAAATTTGGTTAACAATTTTTTATAGAAAAAAACGAAAATTTACATAAATGTACTTTGCTTAGAGGTCAAATTTATTTCAAAAGTTATTTTTATCATCTAAAAATCGAAAACTTTTCAATTCATTTTAGAGGCAAACTTGAATTCAAATTATTGCGAGTCGAGTCTTTAAGGTTAGAAATCACCAAATAAATCGGGAATATTTTGACGTTGGTGTTCGTCACACGAGATTAAAAATCTGGGTTATCCTTATTATTCGGCCAAAAATATCAACAATTCGCAAAAAAATCTAAGTTATAGCACATTTTAGTGCATACGGTTATTAGACTTTAAATAAACTTGTCGAAATTTAAAAAAAGCGACTTAAAAAAAATTTAAACGAAAATTATAACTACATACTTAAATATAATAATGCGGTTTTGTATAGTAAAAAAAAAACACTATGAGCGTTAAACATATGAATGGACGGCATAGCGACTTCAAAGATAAATGTTCCAAAAAAATCGTAAAAGATTTCAAAAAAGAAAACATTCTTACCAAGCAATATTTTTTTGTTTTTTTTTTATAGAAAATAAATCAGTTTATACCCCAAGTAAACTGCTGACGTTTTTTTGTTTTTGTTTTTTTGTTATTGTAATTTGTTAAATTTTATCATATAATTTTTGATTAAATCAACTAGCGCCATTGTTGCTGGGAAATTCAATGCCATCCAAACCATCACCAGTCTCATTGAGTACCTTATTCTTGAGCATTTCGATTTGATGCAATAATTCCAGAGTTTCATGATCTAAATTATCATCTTCAAGGCGCATTTGATTTGTCTGGTCTTCATCGATGTCCCATTCGAGGGATTCAGGCGTAGAGATATGCGACCAGCTAGTTCGAGACGAGGTACGTGTGAAATTTGGTTGTTGCTGTTGCTGCAGTAGTTGTTGTTGTAGATTCGAGTTACTTTTGGCCATTTGTGAAGTTGTCATTTGTCCCTTGTAGGCTCGATTGTGTTGTTTTGGTAAAGTACTACATCCCCCACCTGCGCTATCATCGGATGGTGGTGAATTGAAGAGTGGTTTATTGTCATCACCGCTGGTTTCGCCATCATCAGCATTGATATCATCCTCAGCGCCATCTATGAACAGCCATGATCGAGAGAGTCCGCGATTGGAATGATGTTGTTGATGTTGATGATGATGATTTGGATGCTGATGATGCTGACCGTATTCGTGTTCCCATTCTAAATCGAGGGATGAACTGGTGCGTGATGATACAGCCGGAACGAAGGTATTGGTTGTGGTGACGTTATTGGCGGCCGTAACAAGAAGAGTTTGAGCATCAAGGCTTTGTAGTTGTATATCCGTGCTAGATAATTATTATATAAAATCTATTATAAATGTTAGTAAACAAGAAATGGAATAGATTACAGTTCTGCTGTCGGTGCCCGGCTCAGCCTTGAGTAATTTAAGTCCTGGCGTTCCATAAACTTATCTATGAATTGCTTTCGATTCTGAAAAGTTTAAAATTTTGTTTAGTGCACATTTGTACAAAAATAAGACTAAAATTGTTGTAAAGAGCTCTAAAACTTTATTTTTAAAAGGTCTTTTAGATTAATATGGAGATTTTTCTCTTTATTACAGCTGATTATTATTTAGTTTTTAAGTTTTTCTTTATGTACTCATAATTATATATTTCTATTACCAAAATATGTAGGTACTTATGACAACTGAGGTCCTTTTGTCAAGTTCAAAAGTTGTGGAAAGCAAAAATCAATTTTGGACGGAAGGTGGAAAATACTGGATAAATAAAAAACTACTGACACGAGTTTAGTTCTTCTATTCGACATCACACGGGATGAACTATGCTGAATGAAAAATTTGTATACATGAACCATATTCAAATGTATTTGTTCAGAAATATATTATTTTCAGAACCCCAAAATGAAAAGTTGTGTGTGAATTTGTTTTGTTCTTCCATTCTTCCACTTAAAACTTGGAAGAAGATTTTGTGCGGTCCCGCTAACATATTCCGTATGCCACCTCTCTCCCACAACCTTAAAAATTATTCTACCGTGAAGAGGCCCATTCTGCCCATTCCATATAAATATCAAAAAATAAGAACAATTATGACAAAACAGTTTTTTACTCCATCCTAATGGATAGATCCAAATCACAAAAGCATAATAAGAGCCGTTTTCGAAAAAGCGATTTACAAAAAAAAAAAAAACATTTGTTTTTAAATTCCAAAAACAATTTTTGATAGTTTATTTTTGCAACTTCACGGTCGCTGTCTTCCATATAAAGTTAGTTTTTAGACTTATATTCCAAGAAAATTAATGACCTTTAACCAAATATGTGCGTGTGTGTAGAGATCGGGTAGGCACTGACCGGGCCAACTTGGTGGATCCAGTGATCCGCAACTTTTTCTACACATCATAAGAACACTATAATACAAAAGTATAAATCCCCAAACCGTAACACTGTACTACTCTATTCTGGAAAAGAGCCCGGAAGTGTCCGGGAATCAGGTGTTGGGCTGCTACTTACCGAAACTGCGCACAGTAGCCTGATTTCATGGCAGCCTCTAGGAGACAGGATACTAAAGGCAAGGTTTCGGACTAGAGTACGTCGCGTCACCATCATACAGTGCTACGCCCCAACAAATACTTCACTTCCTGAAGTAAAGGATGCATTTTATAACCAGCTGCGTGCTGCTTACATGGTTATGGGAGATCTGAATGCCAAAGTTGGCAATAACAACGAAGGACTGAGGCATGTCATGAGAAAACATGGCGTTGGCGATTGCAACGACAACGGCGAACGTTTCGCGGATTTCAGATTTTGCAATGTTAATCGTCTTGTAATTGGTGGCACCATGTTTGAACACAAGACGTACCACAAAATAAGCTGGGTGTCCAACGATAGGCAGGCAACCTTCAACCAAATTGACCACTTCGCGATCAGCTGACGTTTTAGAAGTAGTCTCCTGGACGTCAGGAACAGACATGGGATTGGCCCGGGACCAATATCTGGATGGTAGCTCTTGTAAGATTACGCACAGCTGCAGTTCGGAGATCCCAAGCAAACACTTGAATGCCCAGGTTAGTGAATCTGCACAGCTGGGGTAGAGTTGGAGAGAACTACGTTATATTTCCAGAAACCGTACCCCTTTAAGGGGATCACAACGGAGTTTTTAAGGTCTGAGGACCTAAGTAAGTAAGTAAAGGAATTGACAATTTTGAAGTTAAAGTATTGCCGACTAACTGCTAGGGCACCGAATCAAAAATGCGAAATAATAAAAAAAACAACATTGTTCAATATAAGTGAGTAGGTATATTTTTTTCTGTGACCCCAATATATACTTTTATAGATGATTTCAGACAGCTGAATTCGTATCCGCATTGGGAACAAATCTATGATGTCTCTTTTTAGAGATAAGGTGGTATTTTCGGCTTTGGTGGAAATTTGAGATATGTTTGGGGGATCAAATGTAATTCAAATGCTTGGGAATTTTGTTTTTATGAAGTCGGACACAGCATGAAATCACTCGGAGAAATAATATGTTTTTTGCCGTTTGCGGCTAATGAATATCCTTTGAATATAAATGAAAATCATTTGCTGGAAAGTTCATACAATCCCCGTCAATGTTTTTTCATTCGTATCAATAGTATTACACTTGACCCTTTTTCCTTCTCTGTTTTTCCTCCACGATTATTTAGCAAACATAATGCGCCAATTTTTTAGGAGTTAATTTGCATGAGGTAGTTGTGTCAAACGAAAACTCTTCCAAATTGTTAACACCTTTTGGTTTACTAGAAAATTTGTTTGTTTGTAGAAAACAAATGAATATGCATTGTTCATATGAATTCTATGCTACATGAAAATTATCTAGTTCATGGCGCAATGGCAACAGACTAGCTTCGGAAGCGAGTGATCGCATGTTTAATCACTAGTCTTCTCTTAAAATTTTAAGAGTTGCTGTAAACGAATTGAAATCAAAAAATTATTGTCCATAGCGCGCTTTGTTAGCGAGAGGTTGCGAGAGGTTCAATCACCGGTATTACACTGAACACGAAATTACTTATAAGCTGCAAACGAGAAAAAATCGTAAAGCAAACGAAAAAGTTTTTTGGGCAATTTTGGCGTATGCCGCAAACGATTTGTAATTTCAGTAATAGGAAGTTGAAATTCTGTCCAGGTTTGGGCTCCGATAAATGAAACAAGTATGTACGATGCTCTTGTTAATCGTGAATTTGAACCACATAAAGTTAAAATATATATTTGAACACGGACCGTATTGTGGTTGGAGCTGGTATGCTAACTTGACGGACGTCAGTTCTTAACTTAGCGTTTGCTATTCAAACTTTAACCAAAAGTCAATTCCGTAACCGCTTTTGAAAGTTTCAAATACTCAAATTTATAAACTTATTTCAAAATTCCCAGAAGCCTTGTGCAATATGCAAGCCTCTATAATATAACTATTTATAAAATAATTCGATAAATTAACTTACCTTTCGTCTAAACTTAATTATTCTAAAAATATGTTTACGCTCTTTGTTTTTTCGCCTTTGTGTCTTGCTGTCATCTTCATCGTCAGTCATAAGTTCAGTCTCGTGTTCATCTGTTGAACGCCATCTATTGGAGAAATTGACAAAAAAAAAAAAACGAAGAAGAGAATAAAGTGAGCATTGAGAAAAAAGGGGCAAACTATTCTTAAAAAAAAAAAGTTTAACGTAATCATAATAATGCACGTAGCGTACCAAAACCTTTTATGGGAAAAATCAGTTCAAGGATGCTTGAACATGGTCAAATGAGTGTTAAGAGCGTGGGCGGGTGTGGGTAAAGTAAACTAAAACAACTCCCGCAACCATCGCATTTAACTTAATTAAAGAAAACAAGAGCATAGTGCGATAGCGTATGCATAAAAAGATAAAAAAAAACATATTTGCCCTACATTTCACCCTTAATTGGAGTCTTTTTGTTTTGCAATTTATCTATCACTTTATTCCGGTTCCAAGGGGTGGCTTTTAATAAAGAGGAGGAAATATTATTATAGTTGTAATTAAATACAAACAGAAATGGGAGGACATGCACACGGAAATGGAGTGTGCAATGTAAACATACAAATATAAAAAAACAGCCTGCAGCATGTGGAATGTTGAATATCGATTTAATCAAAAGTGTAAGGACTTAAGACTTACGGTCCCAAGACATCACCTCAGTCGGTCATTGGCTTTTTCCTTATCAAAATGGGGAACATCTTCAACACTCACCTTTTCAGACAGGAACTCTTATCCGCAATACAACGACCCATACATGCTCCCATTCTAACAACTTCTGCTGGTTCAAATGGTGGCGCTTGTGTTGATGGTGACGAAGGTTTTGATGGTGATGCTGGAGAGACTGCGTTTCTAGCCAGCTGCAAATCCATTAGCGTTTTCAAGTTTGTCCATATTTTGGCATCCTTTGTGAGGCGATTGTATTATAGACAAGAGAATTTAAACAGAGTAACTATGAAGTTTTTTGGCATCTGAACAATGGTGAGGGTGACATTTTGAAATTGAAGGGCTTATGCTAGACAAACGGGGGTGGATATTTAATGAGAAAGGCGACAAGAAACTTTTTCGAAATTCCTGCTGTAGCTTCTGCAGTATTTTATTTCTTTTTTTTTTT
Source organism: Meliscaeva auricollis (assembly GCA_948107695.1). NCBI lineage: Eukaryota > Metazoa > Arthropoda > Insecta > Diptera > Syrphidae > Meliscaeva > Meliscaeva auricollis. Next base: position 14,227,989 of record OX403616.1, on the reverse strand, counting down.
GTAGGTACTCACAAACTTTCACTTTAGTTTTGTCTTAATTACTTATGATGACCAATGCAACTAAGGTTTTGATTTGAAGAAAAAAAAAAACAATTTTAATTTCTGACAGATAGCCAGCTGATTTGCAGACAAAGATGAGGATACAGCTTAGAGGTATTGTCTGTCAGAGTTTGGCAGAGGGTTGTATTTTTGGCGCATGTCCTTTAGAAATGTTTTGACAGAAAGTTATCAGGTTTTATGTTTGTTGTGGGGAATCAGGATATTTGACAATGGTTGTCATTCCAGTGTGGTAAGTATTTTAGATTATGACAGGGTTGTGAGAATTAGAAAATTTATTTAATATTGTTTGTTACTTGTGTGGCTAAGTTTTCACAGTTTAGAAGATTGTTTTTTTGCATATTTTCTAATAACAGTTGAATGTGATGCAGAAACACTGAACATGTAAATTTAAATTGTTTTGAATTCCAAACGAAATATGCCATACAGTGGGAATGATTTTCATTTTTAATTGGCAAACCTTATAAATTTTGAATGAGTTGACATATTTTGATTGGGAGCGTAACGAAATCCCGCCAGATAGAATGCCGCGTAACGAAATCCCGCTGACCAAAACTGAGCTGGCGGGATTTTAAGTACCGTACTAGATAGTACAAACTAGATTTTTTTTTGAACATTTTTGCAATATGTTGGGTTTTTTCATAATTTTTGAAAAAAAAGTGAAAATTGGTAGAAACTCTGAATAAAGTTTTCACCAATGAAATTTTGTTTCTATTTCTTCAATATTTAATTTCGAAAATAGCTCATATCTGATCCACACGCCATTGTGGGGCGATTATTATAGATTTCTAACTCGATTAAGTCCTTTTTTCTGAACGACGAGATTAGTTTTCACACAAACTTCGTTCTTGTTGATTCTCATAAATCAGTATGACCAAAATTATTAAAAAAATAATTTAAGTCTCCATTTTATAGCCATAATATGTTCCCCAAATGTGTTGCAGACATTAGTGACCCCTTTTAATTTAAGTTCACCAACCACTTATGTAAAGTTTTTTTATACTATTTTTGGAAGTTAAAACACAAATTTCTTCAAATGAAAAATTACTCGATAATATAAAAGGTTTTTTTAAATAAGTTTTCGGAAAAAAAAAAATTAATTTTTCAAGCAATATTTTAAGACCTGATACTTGAACATCTATGCATATGCATATGTCTATGCATATAATTGCGAGTTTTTAAAATTTCAATGGTACAATGTTGAATTCTTTTTGTGCTTCTGTAGTTGATAGAAATTCTTGCTTGGGTATTTGCATATTCTTGCTTATTTTTGCAACTTATAATTAAGAACCATTAGAATAGAGTCATTAAAAAAAATAATAACCCAGTCCTCCGCTGATGAGTATACTTGAGATAAATCGCTCGATGCGTCAACGTTCTGTTATTAGGTAGGTAATGAAAGGTCTGCTTTGAAAATCGAGAATTGCAGAACAGTTGTAAAAATCATGTGAATTTTGTCAACGATTCTGTTATTCGCTGATGATTTTCAAAACAAGCCTCATATTGCCAAGAAAACGTCATAGCGTTACAGAATCCGTGAGTGATTGATAAACAAAATATGCAAATCTACTGCTAAAAGCACCCGAAAAACGAATATAATAATAAATCATCGATCACACCTCTAATAGCCAAGAAATCGCTATAGCGTTACAGTATCCGTGAGTGATTGATAAGAACACAATATGCAAATTTACTACAAAAAACATCAACAACACGAATATAATCATAAACTAAAACTAACCTATTTCATAAAGAAGAAAACGCAGCAGCGTTATAGAGACAGCGAGTCAGTGTCCCTTAATAATTATTGTATGAATATAATTCAAATCTCTCTAAAAACAAAATAAGATTCTAAGAAGAACAGAAGATTTACAAAGGCCGAACTCCTTTGAAGAAATCTTAAATGAAACTAAGGAAAATTCCAAAAATTCAGGAATTTAATTGAACGACGAATTCTGTTCAATCGATACTGAAGAAATTTCAAAAAAATCAAAAGTTTAAATACTTTTATTTAAACGACAAATTTTACTGCATCATTCCAACTGTTTCTCATCAATTCGATTCACTGAAATCGGAGTTCCAATCCAGCGCTGTCTCCAAAATAAAAAATGGTATGCAACTTCGTTCCAATTTATTCTCAAGAAATACAGCGCTAACGAAAGTATCGGCGGGATTTTGTTACACAGGATTTTGTTCGGCGGGCAAACAATTAAAATAAAATGCACGACTGGATCGCACTTACTTGCTCTTTGGGTTGAAGGTACTATAGACGTTAAAGCCTCTTAAATAAAGTTTTTAAAAATAAATAACTATGTTAGCATTTAAGAAAATATAGGGTTTTGCTTGAGTCATATATTTTAACAAGAAAAATGTAATATGTGTAAAAAGAATAAAACTAATTTTAACTTTTTAGTTTGCATTGGTTTGTGTTTTTTGAATATTCTGACTAAAACTGATGGAATTTTGCTTTTTAAAGCATTTTTTTTGTTATATTTAAGCTTTTAGAGCATATCTTTGCTTATTCTACAATTTGGTACATATTTTATATATTTTTGTATATTTGTTCATATTTTAAATCAATTGTTTGTTTCAAAAAACCGAAAAAAACTTACGTAAGTAATCAGATCATACTTTTGGGAATCATGTTTTTTTTTCTAAGGTCAAGTATGATCAAGTATTCTTGTTTCTTTTTTTTTTCTTTTAATTTATTTAATAAAAATTATTAAAGAAAACAAAATTATTTTAATTTTTTTTTCACAATTTTACGATATCTTAACAGTTTTAAGGGCATATTTTTTGAGCATTCAACACCTTTTTTAGAACATTTTAATAGCGTTATAAACTTTTTACGAAGAGCATATTTCCGGTTGCCCTACTAATGATTATGATTGATAAAGTATTGTCCATTTCATATTACAAAAACTTCTTCTCAATTGGAGGAATCTTTTTTACTACCATTTTGTATCGAAAAGTGTCCTTAATAGTTTATTGAAAATAGTGGAATATGATGGGAACAAAATAACAATTGCATGCACGGCTTTTAATATTTGAATATTTGTGTTAGCATCTAAGCATGCTAAACACCAAAGATTCGACTAAATTCGTCCAGGCATTTTTGAGAGAATGGTCACACTTTTGATATAACTGGAAAACTAAGCCACATTTGAGAATTTAACCCGAGGAACATTTCGCAGGAAATTAGATTTTCTATCAAAATGAATTAAAAAAAAAATAAAAACCAAAATTATCACCAAAAAATTATAAACACTAACCTAAAAAATATTGAAAAATCACGATTTAAATTTTTTTTTACTAAATTGTGGGTAAAAACGGGTCTAACGATTTTGATTATATTTTGATATGATTTCTTTAATAACGATACATTTTTAGATTTTTTTTCAAAAAAAATCTATCAAGACGTAAAAAAACCAAAAATTACTAAACATTTTTCAAACGATTAGTCAAAAAAAAGTTTGTTTTGGCATTTTTAAGATACCTAATATTATTAACCAACATCTTAAAATTAGATTTTGATAAGACAAAAATCACTGACTCAATATCGAATAAAAAAATTAATTTTTCAAAAAACAAAAATCCAAAAAGTGTTCCCGTTTCAAAAAAATATTTATTTTCGCTTATTTGTGCATATCTCTCAATACATACACACATCAGATAACCAAAAGCTTAAATTGGCAAGTTAATACATAATAGCTTTGGACTACATGAGCAAGTTTGTGCATTTTATTTAACTTGCAATGTATTGGTACAATGCGCCAGTATTTTCAATCCTGAAATAACTTGAAGTCGAAATCTGCTTTATTTCATCAGTACAAATCTAACCTCTATTATTTTCCAGCATTGAATTCTCTACAATTTAGTAAAAAAAAATTATAAATCGTGATTTTTCAATATTTTTTAGGTTATTTTTTGGTAATAATTTCGGGTTATATATTTTTTTTTTAATAATTTTGAAAGAAAATCTAATGTTCCTTGTTTATATTCTAAAATTTGGCTTAGATTTCGTGTTATACCGAAAGTGTGACCATTTTCTCAAAAATGCCTGGACGAATGTAGTCGAATCTTCGGTTTTAAGATGCTTTGATATCGAGAACAAATTTTCAAAAATAAAAACCAGTGAACGCAATTGTTCCTTACTAATAGCTATATACAATAGAACCAAAAGCCAAACGTATTTTACGAGGCATAGTGTCCGTTTCGTTAGTGGACTTAAGCCGAAAATTAATATTAAAATGTTTTTATTTTCCTCTTCACTTCAAATTAGTAGTAAAATTAACACAATCTAATAAGAATATCATTTGTCTTGACTTTCAAGTGAAACTCTCACGTAAAGCTCTTTTTATTGTGCTTATAGAATTACTGTTTCTGTCCTGCCTTAACAATAAGACAACACAAAAAAAAAATTCTCAAGAAAACCCCTTAATACCACCCAGAATCACTCCTAAACATCAAATTTCCTCCAGCACACACAAACACCATAACACCAAACAATTAGGTAATTTCCAATCTTATTCTTCAACCTATGTGTGTTATTTGCCTTAACTCAACCTTCGACTTTCCCCCACCAAAAAGACCCCCAGAACCGTTTAAAAACACATTTCGAGCATATCATTGGTCAGTGGATTGAACTTTTATCCCCCACCGATTTATGATTTTAGGTGCCTCGCCCCTATCTTCAACCCAATATGCGGCTATTTCTCCATGGTACGACGCATACTCATATCTCAAATTGCGATGGGGAAAGCTTTTTGGTGGGCAGAAATCTTTTTTTTAATTTCATTTATTTGTCATATCATTTGCTGATTTTTTATTTTTTTTATTTTTTTTTGTCTTCGAAAATGATTTATGTGCTTTTTTCGAACTTTCTTCGAAAAAGGCAAACTTATTCATTTGAGGGGAATTTCGGTTTAATTAAATGAAGGAAGTTAGTAGTAAAGTTGAAGAGAAAAACTATTATGTAGAAAAAGTTATATTATTGTGAAATCTGACAAATGAGGCCCAAATGTTTTTAACAGAAAATTAATTTTGCTAGTTAATCAAAAAAAAAAAAACACTTTTTTGTTTTGATTGTAATCATCATGACTTTAAACTTCTCCGATGCATTTTCATAAAATGTTCGAAAAATAAGAGAGCAGCTTTTAAGAGATAAGCTTTACGGGGTAATTTCCCATTATTTATGTATTTCCTCCTCATGGTAACTGGAAAAGTTATACAATATTTTTGTTTGCTTTTGATTTTGTAAACGAACGCATCTTGTGGGTAAACAAAATAAATCAAAACAAAAGGAACGAAGACCATGGCAGGTCTTCGGACCCTTGTACGATTGGCATGATTGGCATGGTAAGGTACCAAATATTAGGTATAGATGAAATTAGTGTCAAACCAAAGGTAATTACATCTTGTTTACAATTTAGAGGTCTTCGAATGTGTACAAATATAATTTGTACTGAAATGTGATAACATTTGCATATTATGAAATGTGATTTTAAGTGAATTTTTCAATCACATTGAAAGAGAATGCAATGAAAATAAAAATTTTTATCCACTTCAAAAATGTAACAGAGGGTAAGTTAAATCAAAATCGAAACAGGTGTTACGAAATTAAATTAAACAAAGTTTTTATAGGTTAAATGATTGCAACGGAGTGAGACAGCTTACTAAATTCTTAATATTCAAGCAACTTCGCAAAAAAATCGGCCAGTAACAGTTTTCCTTACTTTGAACTGAAAACTTATGGATCTGTAATCTGTATACTTGTATTTTCTTCAACCGTAAGCAGAAACTCTAAAGCAACCAGCGAAAATCTACGAATAAGCCAAAATCATTCAACGTCCAGTATTTGTTACTATCCTCAAGGAAATTTGTCGAGGTAATGAGCCGAGGTAATAGAAATTCTGAACGGATATATTGTTCCAGAAATCAACGAAGAAGTAAACTTCTACTTATTATGTAGAACTTTTTAACCAATAAAAATATACATATGTACATATTTTTTTAAATTATGTTTATTTTGAAAAAAGAAAAAAAAAATCACAGAAAAGTCAATTGACGGATCGTGTGCGCGTCAGAAGATATTCATGGTCCAATGTAAAAAAATATTGATTTTCTTATATAACTTTCTAATGGTGTGAGCTATTAAAAATTATTTGAAACAAGACTTGTATATTATATAGTTTCGTACAAAAAATATTAACACAAAATATCATCATTCAGAAAAACGTAAAATAACAAAAATTTCGGTTTTTTTTAAATATTTCTTTAAGATGGTGAATATAAAAGAAAACATTTGTATAAAAAGTTTTTTTTTAAGTTTTATCATCTTTTTATAAGAAACCAATTTTATTTATCTTAGGACCAATTTTTCAATAGTCAGTTAACAAGTCAGTTAATACTTATTCATTAAATAGAGCAAAAATCAATTTTTTAAGAGTAGGATATTACGTTCTTCTTGGAGTAATTATTTTAATAGTCAAATAAACTTATCTGCTGATTTCAGAGATTGTTAAAAAATATTCTTAGGGACAAATTTTGTAATTGTCAGCAAAAATTATCTGTCATACTTGTTTTCAAATCCGACAGTTTACGCCAAATAAAAACAAACCACAATCAAAAATTTATATAAAAATGACTTTAGAGTTTAAACATTTTCAATTTTGATTTTCAATTTTGCTATTCTATAGAATAAATAAATAAATGATTAAAAAATCGCCTCTTAAAGATATAAATATTTTGAAAAGATCGTCAAACATCAAAAAAATCTGTTTTTTGTATTTATTTTTACGCTTGCTCTTTGAAATGCAATCTTTTCTACCAAAAACATATGTCATTTTCTCCAAATTTGGTAGCATTTTCCAGATAATTCTATTTAAAACGATGAAATATCGAAAAAACAATAAATTTCATATTTATTTTTTACACGATTTGTAGTGTAGCTTATATATTTTCATAATTTTGTTCACTGTGCATGTGCAATCTTAAATCGAAAGAAGACTGCTTCCGCCTTATAAGTGTTTGTCCCATATAAATAAATTGCAAAAAAAAAATATGCAAAATCATGCGAAACTTTCGAAACAATTTAATCCCAAATTATTAATTTTGGAAGAAAAAATTATATTTTTTACGGCAAATTTTAAAATTTTGTATAATTTTCAAAATTCTGAGTTTGAAAATAGGTTTTTCTTAAACTATTCATTGGATTAACTTGATTTAAAATGTTATTAAAATAAGGTTTTTCTGACTATCAAAAAACAAAAATACTTAGTTATTCAATAATTTATTTTCTGCTTTAAGCCAACACCTGAGAAATGAGAAAATTAATTATCCCATGTTAACGGGTAAAAATAGACCCCTATCCTTACTAAATATTTTCCTTAAACAGACTTGGAAAATTTTGAAAGAGTTTATTTTATAAAATGTTAACAAGTATTTTTGAATTTGTGTACAAACATTTGAAACAAAATTCAGTTTCAATCGGTTCCGAGATAATTATATTTGCTTAACTTATTCCACTATAAATAAGATCAAAGCTATCTTAAATTCGATTTCGTTTTGAAATCTATTGGAAAAAATTAAATTGACATTTCACGTGCATTAAATTGCTTTTATCATTGGTAAAACTGATTCAGTCTTTAAAAGCTGAGGTATCATTGGAATTCACCTACCTATTCTTTATAACAATACAAAATTCATTAAACTTTAAACTATGCAAATATAAGCTCCAAAAAGCAAAAACCATGAGTTTTTTTTATATTTTTTACCGTAATATTTATATTAATTTTGACTTATCAAACATTAATGTGAGCCAAGATAATTTGCAATTCAGTGAACGCAATATTTTTCTTATTGATAGGGTTTTGGTCGATAAAATTGAATTTACATAAGTGATAAAATTTGAATTATATCACTTCTAGAAATATTCACGACGTTTTCTAAATAATTTAAAATTTCCACAAAAAACTTTCCCAAAATAAATAATGATATGAGGAAGCATAATTTCTGGCACGCGTATGTGTTGAGTTGAGTGCACACACTTTTTTTATTTTCATTGGTCACTACGGCGTATGCGTAACTTTTTTAGTCCCTGATCTGTCAATGATATTATTTGATATGCATATTAAAAAAAAAAAAAACTGGCGTTCCTAAATCGATTAGGTATGGGGATAAAATAATATAATGAACTTCTAAACAATCTTACATATATGTATGTTTTTTTTTTTCTAAAATAAAATTTTGACTTGTACTGTTCTCACACTCACCGATTTAATTGTATATTGCAATTATTGTTAGTGTTGTTAAGTAATTGGTTACTTAAAATGGAGAAAAGTGTTGTTTCTTGCCACAAAGCCACCTAAAGGCTGCACTCATACGCTTTTGCCTTTTCTCGAACTTTGTGTAAGCTAACGTGTACTTAATCTTTTATCGCACGGTTTGTGTAAACACCATAAATTGTGTATTTTGGTCATTAAAATGCACAAAACAATCTGAACGACAAATTGAATGACAATTGAACAAAAAAAAAAAATTGTTTTTGTATAAACAAGTCGTGTAATGTACCTATCTAGATCTGCACATTTTTGAGATAACTTTACCTATGTTTGCGAGTATTTTTATAAGTAAAATCAATAAAGGTTAATAAAATTTACATCTTAGCACACGGAAACCACTAACTCCCGCAGAGATATGTTTTTTTTTCAAATACTAATAGCCCAAAACAAGTTAGACAGAATTTTGTCATATTTGTGAAATAAAATTACTCTTCATTAATAAAAAAAATTCAGTTTTTATTGCTATTGACTCCAAAATTTTTAGAAAAAAACTATTTTTACAATTTTGTAACAATTAATATTAGAAAAACTTAAATTTGAGGTTACTTTCTTATGACTTGTAAATATTCAAATCCTGAGCTGAGGTACCTATCTAAAATGAAAATTCTGAAGGAAGTATTGTTTCAGAAATCAACGAAGAAGTAAACTTCTACACATTATGTAGACTCTTTCTCGCAGTAAAAATATACAATGCAAAATTTTAAGACCTCGGAAAAAGTCAAACTGAATATTCATGGTCAAATGTCAAAAAAATATTGGTTCTTCTTATGTAACTTTCTAATGGTGAGAGCTATTGAAAAGTTTTTGATGCAAGACTTGTAGTTTTAGTTTTAGTTTAGTTTTAAATGACTCCTTTATTTCTTAATATACTAACATTGTGAAATTTAATGGCCGTCTACCAGAATGCAAGACTTGTAAATCATATAGTTTTTTACAAAAAATATTAACAGACATTTTTTTTTCTCCGAATTATGGTTAAGAATATATCATCAAAATACAGCGGAAAACAAATACTAGGATAATTTCCAATTATCACCAATTTTTTGTTTTTGAAGCTTACTGAGCATAGGGATAAATAAAACACTGAAACATAAAAAAAACCAATGAATTTCCCATTAGAAACTTTAACAGTCAATTATTTAGAAATCGTTTTTCTATCTTAGAGCTGGATATTAAAATAACTCACGGTCTTATATCCATTAGTTGGAGACAAAAACTCACATTATTTTTAATATTCTTCTTCTTCTTCCTTTTTATCGACGCTGTTATGATCTCGATGTCAAGGGGATCATAACTGTCCCACGTATCTGCTTCACACTAGTGATCCGCCTGTGGGGTTCGCCGCCGCCGGTGTGACCTCAGAAATCGCCGGCAAGCCTCCCGGTTTTGTATTGTTTCATTTCTGAGGCCAACTGAATGCTGGTGTTTTTGCATTTGCGTGTACAAGGAGTGCTTAGGCCTACCTTTCTTCTTTCTTCCTCTATTGTTGGAACGTGGTATGATATTGCCTTTTTGACGGGGTTCTCAGGATCTCTCCTTTGAACATGGCAATACCAACTGAACCAGTCGTGTTCAATTTTTTGGAAGATGTTATTTTTAACATGCAGGCTTCCTCGGATCTTCGTACTCCTAATTCTATCAAGCTTTGTAACTCCTGCTGTCATACGGAGCATCTTCATCTCTGCCGTTAACTTACTCTCATACTTTTTGTACGTGAGTACTTACTTTGTATGTGAGTACTAGATGCACAACTGCGGTGTAGAGCCTTCCTTTCAGGGCATTTTTCGATCACAGAAGACAGCAGAATTTTCCCGCCACTTCATCCACCCTACGCTTACGCGATGATTGATATCGTCATCACAAGTAGCTTTATTATTTATCATAGAACCTAGATATTTGAACTTTTCACACTTGGAAAGCACTACTCCATTCAAATAAATCTCCACGAATAGGCCTGTATGGATCAGAAAATGGGCAGCATAGGTATTCTGTCTTTTTCGCGCTTATTCGGTACCCACTTCCTTCTAAAACATCCACCCATACGTCAAGTGCTCATTGCAGCGATATCGGATCTTCACTTATGATGGCTCCATCGTCAGCAAAAATATAACTGATGAACTTTGGGGTCTGTCACTTTGCCTTTAAGCAGGAAATCAAGAACGGTAATAAGGAGCAGGGGACTCAAGACGCTTCCGTGGTATACACCTACTGTGATTTCGAATTCTTCGGTGACTCCAGCTGCACATGTTACTTTAGTAACTGCTCCATCGTACATGTCCATAATTATCCGCACATAGGTTTCTGGAACTCCTCGTTGCCTGAGGGCCACCCATATAAGATCTCGTGGTTGTCGATCGAATGCTATTTCAAAATCAACCTATATGACATGCAAGTCCTTCAAGGATATTTTTCCATAATGATTCTAATACTCTGGATTGCATCTGTGGTTGATTTATATTATTTTTTATATTGACATATGTATAGAATCCAGTCACATAAGGATTCAACTAGAGAATGAATTCTAACGGGAATATTTTTTTTTGTAAATATCTTTGTTTTGCCATTTTATAGCTAAACTCAAACGTTTTAAAAAATCACGTACCCGTGTGATAGGAAAGTGTTGTAAAATCAGCTGTTAAATATGCATTTATATATCAATATATTTAACGTTGAGTAAGTAACGATTTGAACGTCCATTTTCCAACCCAGCAACTTGGCAAAATTAAAAAAAAAACTAAGTTTTTGTGCAACCAAAGCCGGGTATAGTACAAATTGACAGTAATGAGAATGTGATCTACAAGTTTTGTTCAGTTTTTTTTTTAATGTAGAAGACCAAATTACCAAATTTCTGTCTTGGCCAATTTTTTGTATAACTTCTGGATTTTGCACACGAATAAGGTTGAAAAATCTATAAAAGCACAAAATATCCTTCTTATTATTTGCCTTCTTTACACCATAATTAACTTTGCCAGTAGGTACTAAGAGTAAAGAAATTTGAATTTTTTTTCAGTGTGCATCCCAAAAACTATGGAATTTTGAAATGTATGGTGTTTTTTTTTTAATAAGGATTTAAAATGACATTGATGAATAAAAACAAATCTGGTTTGAGGTCTTAGCTTATGCTATATGGAATAAGTCCTCTAAATTCCAGACGAATTGGCTTAATAGTTTTGAATATATACCAGGACAACCGATTCTAAGAGAGCTCTTTTCTACAAAAAAATCACATTTTTTTATTAAATCGATAAAAAAAAAAATGATCGCGATAGAATTTTTCTGAAACCAGATTTAGATTCCGAAAATTCCAATCTTACATAGCTTTAAAAAATTTATATGTAGAACAAAAAAAAAAGGTGTTTTTGTAGAACAGTGTTATTATATAAATTTTGATTTTGTGAGCCTTAAACAAAAAACGCTCGATTTTTTCATATGAACCTGAATTATGCTAGTTTGCTGAAATTCCTTAAAAATATGTTTTGTCTTTCTCCCTTAAAATTCCTTTTCATAGTCAAACTACGAATATATTCGAATGATTTTCCTAGAAAAGGTAAGGTCAGTTCTTAAAGAAGTTTAAACTATACTGCTCTACATAACACTTAATATAGAAATCCACTTCAACCACATCAATTTTAACTCTATAAAATCTCTGAGGCCAATGACATCGTTATGAGATAATCCCTTTTATTTCTCACAAACAAATCTGCAAAATTCAACAGCATCACTCTCTTTCTCTGTTAATTTAAAATATTGCAGACTTTTATCACATTAAATGCTCTCTTTATCTATGTATCTTCCTCTCTATCAACATTTTGTCTCTTTAACAACATTATTCTCTTTCCACCCTCTAAATTAGATAAAAAATCACCTGTTATGATGAGTTTTTTTGTTTTTGTTGTCTGTTATTTACAGCTACTTTCTGCATTAAATTTGTCAACAAGCTGATTTTGTTCTTATATCGCTTTGATATTGAAGTTGATATTTGATGATAGAATGGAAAGAGCGAAAACGAAATGAGAGAAAGAGAGTGGGTCTCTTATTTTTTTAACTTTTATTTCAAAGTCTACAGATCTAATTTTCAACCTGTGTATCTTTGATGTTCGATAACTGCGGTTCTTGTGGATGCTTTTGTTGTCTGCTGTCGTTTTGACTTTTAGATGATGATGATGTTGATGATGACGACGTCTTATGGCTGGTTTTAATACTCATGATGATGATTTGCTCTGCTAAAAACCTTTACTTTGCTACAATCTTTCTCTCTCTTTCTCTCTCTCTCTACCACTCTGTGTATCTTCAAAATCCATCTGCAGCATCCATCCGCACCACAGTAAATCCCATTGAATTTTGTATCTCAAAGATGAATATTGCTGGTGAAAATGTTTCGGCGGCGGCGGCGGTAGTGTGTTGTGTTTTTTTTTTTTTTTATTGTTTTGTGTGTCGGATGTGGATGGGATTTCTATTCGGGTAGCCAAAGTTAGTGGCATTTCGGTCGTCTGAACAATTGGATGTTGGGAGTATTTGTCGGTCTTTCGGGATTTATCTATCACACGTGCTGTATATGCTCTTTTACACAATTGAAAACAAAAAAGAAAGAAAAAAAAAACCAAAATATTATAGAAAAGTATCTCAAAGTTCTTTACCCTCGTCAATTTTTGCGCGAGAGAAATTACCTTTATATCTACCCATTTGCTATCCTTGGAGTGAAATTTTAGTTCTTCAAGTAATGAAAACAAAAGGAAAAAAAAATAAAAATGTTCCCTTTTAGTACTTAGGAGTTGTCGAGACGGTTACAAGTTCCGGGGTTAATTACTTTCGTTATAAATCAGCCAAGATTTATTCTCACGGTACGCGATACAAATGTGCGTCGATTAAAGTTTTTTTAAAGTTTCAAAAGCCTTTTCTTTTGTTTGTAAATGTGTTTTATGTTATTTTTTTGTTTTTAAGAAAAATTAAAAAAAAAAAAAAAAAAAATAAACAACAACAACAACAACAAGTAAAATCAACCTTTTCCCTCTGTCGGATTATAATTCTCATGCGGCAATTAATCGTTAATAAAATTAACTTTATATCATGAATGTTATTTACCCTATTTTAAATTGTTTTTGTTTTTTTTGCAATTTAAATTTCAATTTTATTAAATTACAATAATTTAATGGAAGGCAACTTAATTAAGCGTGCAACTAGAATAAACACCGGATTAATGAATAAATGCGAATGCTGATTGAAACGATATCAATATGAATTTATTTCACTGATGTAAGTTGTATGGTTTTTTAAGTTCAACAAGAAATCATTTGAGGGATGGGGTTGTTCTTGTTTATATTGAAAATCCTTCATGCCATTGTGTACCTTTTTGCAATTTTTTTTTTGGTTTTTATATTTCATTTTTTAGGGTTTTTTTTTTTCGTTTGTGAATTTAGAGTTACAACTCAGTTTTACTTGAATGTTTCATCGAGAAATATTTTTGCATAATGTCCTTTTCGGTTTATGACTTTAAAAAAGAAAACATGAAAATCTTTTGTGGGTTGAGATATTCCAAGAACCATGCTGGGCTTAGTTTGATGTTTTTATTTTTCTCTTTTTATTTTCTGTTGATGTTTTTTTCTTTTTAAAGGTAAGTGTGTGGGGGGGGGGGGGGGGGGTTCAATAAAATGGAGATTTGTTGCTTAGAAATATTATCTTAGCTTTTGGGTAGGTATTTCTTATAATCTCTAGGTTTAATCTTTTTTTTTTTTTGTTTTTGGGTGGGTGGGTCATTATAATGTAATTGGAAAGCAATTTTCGATTTGTAAAATCTTATTGCTAATCACTTTGTTATTGTTTTGAATTGTATATACTGATGCTACGAGGTAAAACGTTCTTGAAATTAAGAGTGTATATTGATAAGATTAGTTGGAAATTGATATAGGATTAGAATAATCTGTGAACAATGTTTACTTGTCTTTTAAGAATGACTGCATTAAGTACTACATACATTCATAGGTGTACATATAATCATGGGTATTTTTAGATAAATCGAAGAAGCTTTTCTCAAAAGGTCTGTATATTGCTTATAATGTAGGGTTCTTATAAGTATCAATGTACCTTCTAGACAGGTAGACATAAGACATGTGATTTAATGGAAATTTTAGATCAAACAAATTGATGATGAAGTAGAAAAACTGGTAGGTTTGATGTCAATTGTATATATCAACATTTAAAACCTGTGCAGGTACAAAAATAGCCTTAATTTCTATGGGTCTAGACTGTTTTATTTGTTTTTTTTTTTTTAATTAGTTTGTGTTGAAGGCATTTTTCTTAAAAGAAATTTAAGATTTTGTATGGTTTTAATAAAATTGTATGTAGGAGTAACATTGGAAATTCCCAAATTATTTGGAATGGTACTGCAGATACTTTATGGGTTAACATGAGGAAAACCAATAGTCGATGGTAAGCAGATATGTAGAACTGTTTTCCCAAATTGGGGGATTAACTAAAGTTGTTTTTAGGACTAAATTCTTTTTTCCTTATGAACGGATATAACAGATGAGGAGGCAACCACCGTTGGATTATTTATCTCATAAGGTTAGAAATTAAAATTTATGCCAAATGATAAGTGGATAGGGAGGTGGAAAACAAAGTGGCAACGCTGTTTGAATGAAAAAAAACTACATCACTTTATCCCTCATGTCTTTTTCGATTTATTCAAACAAGGATAATAAAGACTTGTGAAGTTAGCAAGCGATTTTTAGAAAAGGTAAAACAGAGTTCTTGTGAAGAATTCTAAAGTTTCTTACACACTCAACAAAATTTCCTGACAGACAGAATTATTCTTTTAAAACTTAAATGAAAGCAAGCAAGAGTTATTTGGGGCAAACATTTAGTGTTGATATGAATGCGTTCATTTCTTTTTAGCAGCAAAGTCTTAAGTCGTTAGCTTGAAACATCAAAAATGATTGGTGCCTACAAATTTTGTGGTTAACAGTTTTCTATCTCAGCCATAGATTTGTTTGTTAGTGTATACTTAAAAACAATAGTTCTGTGAGTACTTTTTTTCGAATTATGAGTATGTCTTTCGACTGACAAGAGTTCTAGAGTTCCATATAAATTAAAAAAAATAGTAGTTAATTGCAAAATTTTAAAACGTTAAAAGTAAATGCAATTTGGATTTGAAAAAAAAAAAATGCACTACTGGGTCGCACGTACTTTTGAGTCGAAATGGACGTGAAAGCTTTTGCTTCTCAAGTCAAAAAACTGCATAGAAAACTCTGAAAAAGGTTTCTTTGTGATTTTCTAACCATAATATTTGAAAATAGGAGCTGAACATTTTGATATTGGATTCAAGTTAAGCACATCTTAAGCCTTTAGAAAAGTAAAGTTTTGCTCAGGCAACAAGAAACTTTTTTTGACCAGTATAAATATTGAAAAATGCTTTTCTTGTGGTTTTCTAACAAAAATATCTCAAAATCTAGAGCCAACTTGAAAATTCTGATTTCGGATTCTAGTTCAGCATGTTGAAAACCTTTAGAAACCGCTATCAATGTTTGGACAGCAAAAACTATGTTGACCAGTGTTATTTAAGTGGACTTATTACAAGTAAAACAGAAAATGTTGATATAGCTGGGTTGCCACACATATTTTTTTTTTTACGTTAAAAAAATAAAAGAAATTTTGTTGATAAAAAGTATATTCTTTTCTTATTCTTGACAAAATTCTAGCTCTTAAGACTCGGTTTAAGGAAAAATTAGAACTCAAATTGTTTCATTTTTATTATTTTTTTTTTTAAGAAAAACTGAGAGCTAAAAATAATAGTTTTAAACTGAACTGTCAAGAAATTGGCCGATCTATCACGTTTTGCAGAACTAACACCCCAAAAATCTGGAGTTAGGGGCAAAAAACAGTTTTTCGACCTTCAACCACTGTCCAAAATCTAGCTTTGTCAAATTTTTACCCATTTTAGATTTTATTACTGTTTTAGAAAGTAGATCATCGGTGATAGACACCTATACTGAATAAGCTAAACAATTCCAAAAATTCCTTTTTTGTCGTCATTTACCCAACTTTAAGATGAATTTAAAGCATATGTTTAAAAAACAAAAATAATATTGTTCGTTTCCAAACCAAATGGGATATTTTTATAAAAATCGGTTAAAAACTAACTAAGAAAAAAAAAAAGATTACTATCTCAACGAAATACAGAAATTTGAACGTTAGATTTAGTAAACCAAAACCTTTATGTTTTTTTACATTGTTGAAATGTCTTCTCTCCAAATCAGTAAAAAAATCTAAATTTTTTTTAGAGGTGTAACGGAAATTAAACATACCGTTTTGTAAGCATTGCAATAATCTCTACAAAATTCCATTCAATTGGGGAGGTTATTAAAACTAACTTTTTTTGGGTATCTAAACCTACGAAAATTTTTATCTGAGTTGAAATCGTACAAAATTTTTGTCTTTTCCAATTTACAACTGATTTTCATAAAAAAATACCTCGTTTGGTTTCAAAATAAATATTATTATAGAATATATTTTTAAAACAGCATGTTGATTTATAAAAGCTGCTTTAAATTGATGTCAAAGTTAAGTAAATGACGAAAAAAAAGGATTTTGGAAATTTTTTAGCTTATACAGTCTAGGTGGTTTAACAATACCACATGTGTTTTACTTCGATGATCTTATTTCGAAAACAGTAAAAATATTTAAAATGGGTACAAATTTGACAAAGCTATATTTTTGACAATGGAAGAAGATCAAAAAACAGTTTTTTATCCCTAGCTCCAGATTTGGGGTGTGTTACGGAATTTGTTCCTACTGTTTTGTAATCAGTGCAACAACCTCTACAAAACGTAATCGTTAATTATTATTTGTATTTTAAGAGATTTTTTAAACCTTTTTTTTATTTCCACAAACCAAAAGTTTTAAAGTTGAAAATTGTAGGTAGGTTTTGGAAAAAATTAAATGGGAGAATGACGGATAAGAACCATGGCACAACTTGTTTTTTTTTTTTTTGAAAAAATGGGAACAATATTGAAAAAATAACTTTTAAAATGTAGATTTCGTGAAGTCTTGTAAATTTTTCTCTAAATTTTGTAAATTCTACGGAGAAGGGTGTTGATGAGGAATTAATTTAAAAACAAATACGAACAATACATCGAATAGACGGCTTTGTTTCTGGAAGCACAAATATCTTATCCTCCGTTTGTTTATAGCAATTCAGCCTTAACAAACAATGTTTTTACTTTGCCTGTCCAACTTTTTTCAAAACTAGAAATGAAAGGACAAAATGTGAAAAATGTATACGTTCATAGCTGATCCAGAATATTTCCTGGCTTAATGTATCTTAACTAAACCTTTTTTAAGTCCCTTTTTTTTGTACATCCTGAGCATCTTCATATACTTACTGGCAAAACGGCATAGTGCTTTCCATCTTGCCCAAGTTGCCATTGTTGTTTATAACTGATTATTCGTATTTCATGTAGTTCACTTGTTTTGTATACAACTTGGTTCAATAGTAGTTTTGAATTCTAATTGTCGATAAGTTGATTGTTCTTTTGTGTTGTATGATTAATTCATACTAGGGTGATCCTACAAAAATTAGTTTTAGTTTTGACTAACACCTTTGTAATATATTTTTTATTAATCTTGAAAACAATCTTGTTTTTTTTTTTAAACTAACAAAAATATTAACAAAATTTAGTCACTAATATTTTTTTCTTTCTGTCATTTGACAACCGGAAAGGAACACCCCGAGATGAAACAAGTCAACCGACTTTAAATATTAGGATTTTTTTTTTTTGACATGTAAAATATAACTATATATTCATTTTAATTTAAGCCACTGTATAACGTTAGGCCCCCTATGTGCCAACAATTCTAACATTTTGCCACTGTATTCTATTATTTGTAAGTTTAAGTCAAATTGTCAATATTATGTTCAATAAAACAAAATTGAAATTGAATCACTAATATTTTTACTTGCGATAGAGGTAGGTACTATAAGGCAAGTTTAGGATTCGTAAAAAAAATCGAACTCGAGATAACAATCAGACATTTATTACGATGATACAGAATATGAAAAAAGTGGGTCTCGCAATACTGTTTGCCCACCTGTCTGTCTGTCTGTCTGCCTGTGTATGCCTCGTGCTACAGGCTAAGCTGCTGAAGCGATTTTCTTCAAATTTGGTGTTTAAGGATATTTAGTGATTCCCTAGAGGAGAAATTGAATTTTTTTTTTAGCACCAAAACTAACGGTACCTACCATATAACAATTAAGGAAAAGTTGAATTTTCATTAAAATTTTTGTGTCTACTTTTGATAGCAGGATCATCCTTCTGAAATGAAAGAAATGTTTGTAAAAATTCTACTAACGGTACCTCCCATAAAACCTTTTTTTTTCATTTTTGACTTTCTTTTGAACGACTGAACCAATTTTGATGATTATTTTTCTATACGGAAGCTTCTTCACTAACTTAACTTCACTTTTCAACAAAATAATTTTTGGGTTTTTAAAAAAATCTTTCAAATTTTTATTTTTGAAAATCAATTTTTCGAAAACGGGTCTCTGTATTTATTTGAAAATTTGATTTCAGATTTAATAAGGTAGAGTTTAAAATCAACTTCGCTTTCTATATCTTAAGAGGTTTAGACAAAATCCAAAATGCCAACTGGCGGGCGGCATCCAAAGCCTTCTATTTTCACGGCAAGGACGAAAACATATAAGTTGCAAATCGTACTTAATTATAAGTGACAACCTTAGCCATAGCCATAGCACGGCTTCTGTATGGTAATTTTTGAAAACTGTTCTTGAACAACGTAAATATGATCACATTGTGGACGTGTTTTCAAGTGTATGTGCTGCACAATTCAAGAGACGGTTTAACTTTCTTAATGTATGCACTTCTCCAAGAGATTTTGGAGTTATTGCCACTAGGTGTGGCAATAGCAGTGTTCCACACTGCTCATTGAAAAGGGGCAGTAGATGGCGGTGTTAAAAAGAATTTATGGGTAGAAATAAAAGCTCGATTGTTGTCATTGTCCATTCTTCAATTAAATTATTCTACGATTTTTAAATGAATATTAAAAACATTAAAGAAATTAAATTTTTTTGTATGCTGAAATTTAAAAATATAAGAAATCTTTCAATAAAATATTAATACTTTGAAGCTAACATTATTTTAAAGATCCTGGATTCAATTGTCTTATCGGTGAACTCACATTTGTGTTCAAACTAGAAATAATCTAAAAAAAAGACTGGTCAATTACTCAGATGTTTACTCATATTAAGACCGAAATTAATTAATTATTGCGTAATAGTACTTAACATTTTTAAAGATGGAATCTATTATCTATAATCTTTATTTTTAAATTTTTCTATATTATACCTACAAACAGTTCTTAATACATTGTCACACCCGTTACAAAAATATGTCACACCCTTTATATCAATTTCATTCAAACAAAAGGCTTAATCCAATCGTAATATAATTTTCTTTCATATTAAATGCGGAATCGATTACTTTCCCTTCACAAAATTACAATCTGGCTTCTATGTATAAGTATCCAAACGAGCCGAATTTCTAACGTCACACCCGTTACTCCTAATATTAAAAAATTGCTACGTAAAAAAATAGGTTCGAGAAATTTAACTTAAGAATTATAATAAATAACTAATAGCTGTTAAATCTTTTAAATATTTAACTTAGAGAATAGTAAACAAAATATAAACAAGAAATGTTGTAACTGTGTCACACCCGTTGCAATGGAAATACCCGTTTGTTTAAATATTTTCATTTGTTTTTATAATATAAAAACAAATTTTGAGGTTTTCTTATCAGCTTGACTAGGCTATTAAAGAGAGTGAGTGGATATAACTGCATTGTCATCTGTCATAGGTACCTACCCATAAAAAACCACTGTTAACTAAAAAATACAAAAAAATTGATTTATCTAGTCCTTGAATTCATGTGACGATATCATACATATGTTATTATATCTTTTTACAAATTTATCTTAGAACCCTTTAAAAATAAAGGATCCGATTAAGTTTTACTACTTTTTGTTTAAGATGAGAAGGCACACTCGCAGACATAAACAATGCTGAAATTAACTATTCAAAAATTTAAATTAATTTTTTTTATGAAAAATGAAATGACGAAATAAAAAAAGGAGCATTTTGATGAGATCAATCTCATCAAAATACTCTGAAAAGTGAGTAAGCCGCTTGAACTCATCCTTTTTGCATATGGCCCTACTTGCTCTCTAGGGCAAGTATTGGTTCCGTGTCAAAAAAAAAAATTCGGGGTTTTAATCAAAACCAACATTACGATGATGGAGAAGTTTAAAGAAGTGGTTTTCATTATGCCGTCCGTAGGTCTGTGCGTCTTTTCGTCTGTTCGTCTAAACAGACGAAGATTTGCTTGAAAGTAGATACAGATTAATTTTTTGTAATTTCCAAAGATGGTTTTATTTTGTTTTTGAATTTCTCAATTAGAACGGATACCTCCTATACAAATGTTTTGAGTTAGTGGATTTTTCTCAAAAACGACTTTAACGATTTCGATAAAACTCAATGTACGTAACATGATGAGTGATTGTAACAATGCTGCATTTTTAGTTTTTCTAAAAAAAAATCGAATAACGGAAATATGTTGAACACGTTTTTGCGAAATTTGGCATCATTATATACCCTTACCAGCTCAACCGATTTCTTTCAAAACTTTTCAACACGTTCTTCTTATGATTTCGAAAAGTATTATATATTTAATTTTTCAAAAAAAAAAAAAAAAAAACATTAGAAAAAAACTAAACAAACAATTTTTTTTTCTTTATAAATATTCAAAAACTGGACTGTCCAATGACTAACGGATATATTATTACTTTGAATACAAGAGCAAGTGTGTGCGATCCAGTCGTACTATAGAGCAAGTTAAGAATTCATAGAAAAAATCGAACTCAAGATAACAATCAGGCATGTCATTACGATGATAGAGAAAGCGACAAAATTGGGTATCGTAATTCTGTCTTTCCGTTTGCCTGTCTATAAATAAACCGATTTTCATAAAATTTGGTGGTTAACTGTCTTTGGTGATTTCCTAGAGGGGAAATTGAATTTTTTTTTAAAGACCACAACGAACGGTACCTGCCATATAACCATTAAGAAAAAGGTAAATTTTTTTCAAAAAACGACTATCGATTTTGATTGAAATTTTTGCGTCTACTTTTGTTAGTAGAGTCATACTTTTTAAATGGAAGAAATGTTTCTAAAAACTCCACTAACGGTGCCTCCCATAAAACCTTTTTTAATTTCATTTTATCTTTCTCTTAAACGACTGAACCAATTTTGATGAATTTTTTATACGGAAGCTCTTTCACAATCTTAAAATTATTTGATATCAATATTTAAAAAAAAAGTAATTTTTGGATTTTTGAAAAATCTTTCAAAATTTTTATTGAAATATCAGTTTTTCGTAAACGAGCCACTGTGTTTTTTTGGAATTTTAATTAAAGATTAACATTATTATTATCATATTATTTTTAAACAATGTTAGAAATTTTGTATATAGTTATATCTACAAAATTAGTTTTTGTAAAAACGGCTTTTAACGATTTTCCATATTTTTCTAAAAATGTATCGGTTTTAACCAAATTCAATGGAATAATTAGTATTGGAGCCCAAAACAAGTTAGAATGTTGTTTATGTCATTTAAGTAATGAATTTTAATTTTTTTTGTATATTTCTTATGAAATTATGTATTTTTAAAAACTTTATATAAGAAGCTTTAACGTTCACAGCAACTTTGACCCTAAGAGGAAGTATGTGCGACTCAATCGTGCATTTTATTGATTATTGGGATGGTGTGAGAAGTAAAACAGGTAGTTTAAACAATACCTTCATTACAGGTGACGGATACAGGCGACTTTTTTTTTTTAATACTCCGTTTAGAACGAGCACCTGCCATTATAATGGGTTTTAATTTATCCAATTTAGATTAAAACTACATTAAATTAAAATTTACTTCTTACGAACCGGGTTAAAATAATTGGAATGAATCTCAGAATAACTGTGTTTGAAGCCGAGTTAGTTTCTTTTTATTCCATCTTGTATAGCCGAAAAATCATTCCGGGAACGCATCCATAACTCAAAACCTGAAATCAATTAAATTCTTTTACCTATATTCCAAACATTACCTACTAAGGGAAAATTTTTTTCAAGAATTCTCACGTGCCTTTCAAAGTAAAAATGAGGAGATTCATTATTTCTATTTAAATAAAAGTTGTCCGAAAGAATATGTCTGACTATAGTTAAAGTGACCAAATATCAAATTTTTATTCTTCTTACGTGCAGATGGCGATACAAATGGTCTCTCTGGTATGTCATAGAATTAGTTAATAATTGCATATATACTTTTCTTCATGAATAAATTAAATTAAAGTGATAATTAAAATTAAATTTAATATACATATGTATGTACATATTATAAGGAGCGTTCATTAATTAAGCTTCATTTCGGGAACGCCTGTTTCGGTATGAATAGAGATTAAAATCATAATTTTTTGACGACGATATGATGCAAAATCAAAACCAATACAATAAAACCTTAAAGATATTTACTTTGCTTTTGTAAGAAAGAAAATAAACGATAATATTCATTAAAACGTTATTTTCGGGAACCCTATTTCCGTAAACGGCCCTAGTAATTAGCGCGGCAAAGTCCCAAATCTATTCTTAGCTATATTTTTGAATATGAGCATGTACAAAAAACTCAGCTTTATTTGTACAAAATTGCACAAAACTGTACTATACAGAATTTTTGTTTTTAAATTTTGTGAAATTGCCGGGCTGGGGATATTATGGAACTGGATTGACCGTTTCTTATACGTATAAGCCTCAGGATTGAATGTGTAGGGAAAAACTCACATAAAGTATGAGGAATCTCCGAAAGCCCCTCTGTAACCAGTTTAATCACTATGAAGGTAGTAAAATAACACATCCAACAGTATTGAGTACAATTGAGTATCTAACAATTGAGTGTCGCAAAAGACCCGCAAGTGATTGACGCAAGCGCATCCTTCCATATAAGAAGAGTTGCCAGGGTGATGAAGGGAGAGGGGGGGAAGGGGGGGGGGGGGGGGGGGGGGCTTGCTTGTAGCTCATACACGAGCTAGGGTAATATTATGTTTCGGTTTCTATTCCTTGGAAAACAGAAATGTGTGTATTCGTAGAAGAAACGAAGAAGCGCGACTAGGATTTTTTCTTCTTCTCTTCTCTTCTCTCTTTTTTTTTTGTTTGTAAAATAAGTTGAAAGGGTAACAGTTCTTAAAGGATTGCAGTTAACCCGGGGATACGAAAAAGGGGAAGGTGTATGCCATATTAGAAAAAGAGATGATATAGAATTTGTTGTAGCGAACAAATTCTGCGCGAGAATAATACATAAAATAAAAGTGACACTTAGAAAGTGGTTTATTTTTTATTTTATATTTTTGACAAAAATATTAAAAAGTATGACAGAACTTGTTAATAGCTTTTCATAAAGCTTGACTATTTTGCTACTCCTTCTGTAAGTTACATTTCTTTTAGTTTTTAGATAAAATTTTTCTCTGAAATTATATTAAAGTTAATTTGATTTTTATCGTTCCGTTCCTTTTTTTTTTTGTTTCCTTTAAAAGAAAAATCTTTAAAAATCTTCATTAAACAAAATTAATAGAAATGTAAGCTTGACCTTAGCCCTAAAAAAAAAACAAAACACAAAAAAAAAACTAAAATAAAAGTAAATAGAAATCATTTTCAAGTTTCAATTTATTTTCTGTTAGAAAGTTTTCTTTCAAATTTCTTTCATCGTCTGTCGTCGTAAAATAGAAAATGCATACAAGTGCCCGATTGCAAGTTAAAATATCTTTCTCTTTCTCTCTCTGTCTTGTTTCTTTGCGTTGCGTCATCGTCCTTACAACTTTCAATATCAATGTGAATCCTTGCACTAATTATCAACATCCCGCCTGCCATCAGAGCACTCCTCATTATATATAGAATAGAAGAATCCCACACAATTTTGTTCGCTTCACTTGCTTTAGCGTTGGTCTTTGATTTTTCTTCTTTGAAACACGAGGTACCTTAACCAACAGTGAGCGGATTACATAGGTTTTGTTGATCTAGGAATCACACAAATTGAAAAAAAATAACATTGATGATTTCATGACTTAAACGAGCCCAAAATAATTTATTTCGACCAGAAACTCTGTGTCGGAATTATTTCAGGGCGCAAAGTTAAAATTGATTCCTTTATACATTGATACAATTATGAGCACCTTTTAGAACCTTTATCATCTTTCAGATATAAACTACTGAGAGTTTGAAACTAAACGACAATTTTTGTATTTTTATTTTTTGACAACGGCCTTGTCTCTGATAAAGCATCGGTTCCCGATCGATCACCGAAATCAAGCATCATTGAGCGCCGTTGGTAGAAAGATGGAGCACCATCAAATACCAACTGCGTGCTGTTGTCATGTGTTTCTTTCTGTTGTTGTTCTTCCTATGATTTGTCTTTCTTTGTTGTATTAATGTCTTGTGTTGTATCAGCCTATGGTCTTAGTCACCCAGTGCTGCAGTGTTTCTAGTCCGTAAGATTTATCTTCGGAGTAGATTTGATATAAATGTAAATGTAAATGTATTTTTATTTCTACAATTTGTGCCTCTAGAGTAAAAAAACGACCGTTCAAAATGGCGCCCCTTCCGATGGACCAGCACTTTAATAACACACCCTGCCTTACAGTTGTCGTATACATCAAAGAATAACTTCGGTAACTGACAGAAACTAAGGCTCCATAGGGGTTCAGACAGGTGACCCTGCATCAAAATCCGCTCCTGAATCACCCCAAACTCTATCTTCCTCACTACACACGAGAATGACGACGACGTGTTTGTTGTTTCAATTTAACCCTTTTTCAAACGCGATAATGACTTTAGATGAATGTAATCAAAAAAACAACGAGTTGCAGTTGCAGGCTAAATTCAAACAACAACAACAAAAAGAAAAAAAATTTTAGTACGCGGATCCGGATGACAGGACTCAATTAGTGCAAAAGACGGCAACGCACAAGGCCACGTCCGTGTTTTCGTTTCTCGGTCGTCGTCGCGTCATCGTCGTCGTTGGTCGTCTGTCTATGCTTACTTTTTTGTTCAACCAAAAAAAAAAATACCTTAAAGTCGGATTTTTGTCTTAGCTTCCTGTCATTCTTCATTAATGTTATCCTGGATGGCTAAAGGGTCCGGTGTTCAAAAAAAAAAAGAACCACCTCAAGGATAATAATTTAAGGATTTACATTTTTAGTGCATAAAAAAAAAATCACAGCATGATCATTATCCTTCTAATTTGCA
Source organism: Meliscaeva auricollis (assembly GCA_948107695.1). NCBI lineage: Eukaryota > Metazoa > Arthropoda > Insecta > Diptera > Syrphidae > Meliscaeva > Meliscaeva auricollis. Next base: position 14,202,240 of record OX403616.1, on the reverse strand, counting down.
TATTGAATTTTAGAGAAAGCGAGTCCTGCGGTGCTTTATCATAAAAGAAAAATATAAAAAATGATTTTCAGTGCGTGCGTGTGTGTGTGTGAATATCATGTGTTTGTTGCGTACACATATTTTTTACAAATGATTCAACGAAGGGCGAGGGTGCAGCGGGGATCTTTTGCATGACCAGACGCATCCATGAGATAGTGGCAATCATATTATTCTTCCCCGTGTCCTTGTTTTGAGATGAAAATTTAAAAATTTCTATTCTTTCAAGGATTCTCCTCTCTTGGCGACTTGTTATGACAACTTTGCGGTAGATGTCGCTAAACAAACATGAAAACTTGGTTTATGTGTGTCGCAAAAGACCCGCAAGTGATTGACGCGAGCGCATCCTTCCATATAAGAAGAGTATCCAGGGTGATGAAGGGAGAGGGGGGGAGGGGGGGGGGGTTTGCTTGTAGCTCATACACGAGCTAGGGTAGTATTATGTTTCGGTTTCTATTCCTTGGAAAACAGAAATGTGTGTACTCGTAGAAGAAACGAAGAAGCGCGACTAGGATTTTTTAAAATCTTCATCTTCTTCTCTTCTCTTCTCTCTTTTTTTTTTGTAAACTAAGTTGAAAGGATAACAGTTCTTAAAGGATTGCAGTTAACCCGGGGATACGAAAAAGAGGAAGGGGTATGCCATATTAGAGAAAGAGATGATATAGAATTTGATGTAGCGAACAAATTCTGCGCGAGAATAATACATAAAATAAAAGTGACACTTAGAAAGTGGTTTGCCTTGAGGACATTATATAAAGGGGTTTGAAGATGATGATAAGAAGAGAAAACACACATAATAATTTTCTAACAAAAAAAAAAAAAAAAAAAACATAAATCCCATTGGAATGGAGGGGGTTTCTCATGAGTTCCTCATAGTTAAATTTTAAAATAAGAAGAAGAAAAAAATAAGAAAAACTTTGATTGTCATATTGAAGTGCACTCTTGAACTAGATGGAGCTACGAACCGAGACGAATATAGAAATTTTCTGTCTTGCCTGGGAATGGGATAGCATTAAAGAAATTATAAATAATGATGGGATATTGTTGGGTAAAATTTATTTAAATTAAAAAAGAAAATTTCAAACTAAAATACTCTTGGGTTGTTTTATATTCTTGAATCTAAGAACACCAATACGTAGATGGAAGTATGAACAATACAAATTTGACTCTAATTGATACACTTAGTCAAAAGATTTTTTGCTTCTGCTTCTGAAGATGACGTACATATGTATGAGTAATGACTACCTATAATACTTGAAAAAAGGAATGATTCTGATCTTGTTTATGTAAAACAAATACAGACAAAATTCATAAAAATCGATCCCTTTGAAAAGCACAAAATATCCTTTTTTGGGTTTTTCTCTTCTTACTGCCTTCTTTAAGCCATAATTAACTTGGCGAGTATCAAGAGCATAGAAATTCCATACTATCCTCTAAAATAGAGTTTTTGTTTTTTAATAACATTGATGAATAAAAACAAAAATGGTGTCAGGTCTTAGCTTATGCTATGTGGAATAAGTCCTCGGCTCAATAGCTTTGATTACTAAGCTATAGGTTATTTCGTCATAGGCTCATGAGATTTTGATTTAAACTTGTGAATAGATATTTTATTATAACCTCAAAACCTTATCGAATTTTCAAAAAAAAAAGTTAAAACTAAAACTAGACGGAATATTGTTCTAAACATTAAAAACAAATTTTTCACCAAATTTGATCTTTTATTTCAATATTTAGAACTCGCTAAATGATTTTCAATATTTCCATAAATTTTGTATGGGAAATTCATGGCATTTTTGTGTTTTGTCTAATTTGTTAAAGAAAAAGCAGTCTAATACCTTCAATTTTCAATAGCCTTGAGCATTTTGAGCAAGTTCGTGTGATCCAGTGGTACGATTTCTGATAGCTTAACTTTTGATTTAAAAATCCAAAATTTATATTATATAAATAAAATAAGTAAATCATTGTAAATTATAATTAACATTAAATGGAACACATATTTATAGAAGTGAAGTGGGTAACAGTGGACACTATTCTCGTCTTTGGTGGCAAATATCGAAACTTTTGAACGAGTTAAGATAATTTGATATTCTCGTTTTTTTTTTTTATTTTTGGGTTATAAATATGAAACCCATTTAGACCTGTGCCAATCCAGTTCTTAGAGGGCAAAAATTAAAAAAATTATTAGCTTGAAAAGGGTGAGACAAATAAATATGGAAGGCGAAACACAAATATCGTGTATTTTTAAAGATTTCTATTAAAAGTAGACCTATCATCGAAAAAAGTTTTAATACAAGAGTTGCAGATGGTTAAAATATCTTTAGTTTTTGTTTAGATAATTTTTCTATATTACCTACAAAAAAGTAAGATTTTGATGAAAGTGGTTTTTATGGTTCATTGCTATGTTTTTTTTTTAGCAAAATAATATTTTAAATTATTTTGAAATAGCCTAGTTCAATCAAAAAAGTTGGTGAAAATATTTTTGATTTTGAAAAAAATTGTTTTAAAATTTTTATAATTCCAAAAAAATACTGTTTTTGTGATGTGTTGGGTAAGAATAGACCATGTTTCACACAGTAATGTGCTATATTATTTTGTAAAATTTACATTTCATTTGTTAATTTAACAAAATGTTTCCAAGTTGTTCCAGCAAATATTTTTATTATCTTTACAAAAAAGTATGTTTCATAAAATTGCCTTAGAAATTGCTTAAATAGTTAAATAATTAGTAAACGAACTGTCATGAAAATGCTAAGGGAACCCAGCCTTAACCCATACATTTTGGTATAGAGCAAAATCTGTTTGAATAAAATAATTTAATTGCAAAAAACTTGAAAATTTTATTCAACTCTGAAATTGCTCAGGTATAGTTATTAAACAAGAGTCCCATGACCCGAATTATTCTTATTAACAAATCGTTGTATCTACATTCATCTTCAACAATCAATTCTGTTAGAGTCCTTTAAGCATCAAGGACATGTACAATTTACTTATCCTTCTGACCTCCCAAATCTGCTCATCAATCATCACATTATCACACAATATGATTTTAATGAATCACAAAAAAAAAAAACATAAAAACAACAAAACTCACTTCACTTTTCCTCTCACTTTCAATTATATACAGACTCGTCGTATATATCCTTTTCAAGAATATCAAGGATTTATTCCCAACACCCCATCAAGTTGAATTCAGTTTGGATATGGCATTTCCAATGGAGTCAAAACATAAAAAAAGAAAAAAAAAAACTTGTTAATCTGTGAAAGAGCGTCACATTAAACCCAAACAAAAGGAACAATTTACTCTTTCAGTCATCCGTGACGTGTTGGTCATGTCCGTCCGTGTCCTTCTTTTTCCGATATCCTACATATAACATCCAACATCTCGTTTTGCTCGTTACCAATTTTTCGACACATCAATCAATTAATTTTTATATCTCTAGCTGTGTGGAAAAAAGTTAAAAAAAAAAAGGAATTAAAAAAAAAAACAGACAGCAGCGCAATCCTGATGGGCAAATAATTCATTATCTCGTTCGAAGGACATTGCTGCATCATGGGCTGTGTGAAGCGCTTCTTTCTCTCTGTGCCCACATAAACCACATATGCATCATTCTGTTGCAATATCTATACACCTACCCTACATACAGTATACGGAAAGATTCATGGTTCAGGATCAGGATGTAGGTAGTAGGAGTACGAGGTATCTGTTGCATTTTCCAAAAAAAAAATTGCTTTTTCGCCTTGTTAGAGGGATTCAGTTTTTTTTTTGTAGACCAAACCCCCAGATAACCCCCTATTCTCCCTGCTCCTCATCACGTCCCTTTATCACTGTTTTCACGTATAATCGGATTAAATGGGCAGCAAATTGTGAAATGAAATCCTTTAATTATTTCCGTCCTCTTTAAAACAGAAAAAACTAAATTAAAAAAAAAAAAATTAAAACAAAAAAAAAACTTTGCAACGCAAATTTTCGTCCGTAGTTATTTGCTCACATTTAATTTTCCTTTTTTTTTTTGTTTTGTTGTTCTCTTCCACAGGACTCTTCCATACGACAACAAATACACAAAAAGGATACAAAACATCATGAATATATTTTTTTATGTTCCAATAACAAGGGTCAGTGCACAGAAAACACGAAAACAAATTAAATAAAATAATAATAATAAAAAAAACAAACAAACAAACAACCAACGTGTACAACAATTAAAAGATTTATTTAAAATAATCAAATATTTTTTTTTTGTTATTTTGTAAAACAAGGATATAGTGGAAAGAAAAAACTGAATTTTAGCACCATAAATGAACGGTGATTCTAAACAAGGAAATATTTTTTTTTGTTGTGTCATTTTGTCCTTAAAAATTCAAAAACCATAAAATAAATTGCAATTTAGCAAAAAAAAATTTAAAATAAAAAAAATGTCGTTGTTTTATGTCACGCTTGGCATCTTCTTGATGAGGATTTTTATTGTTTCGAGTGATTCAACGACATCTTCGATGAGCAACAGTATAAATGGCGGTAGCAATGGTGGTAGTGGAAATAATGGAGTCAGTTCCGGTGTAGCTGCATCAAATGCAATTACAGCCAATAATGGTGAGTGTCTATATATTCTCTACATTTTGGAAACATTTAAAAAAAAATATAATTAATTTAAAAATTTAAATAATTATGTAATTTCTCTTGGGAGAATTTTTTTTTTTTTAATCGAAATAAATTGCGGTTTAAGGGAGACAACTTTTTATTACTATGTATGCTCATGAGTCATGACTCATGAGAGATTGAAAGTCCTTATTTTTTATTGAAGATTTTTAATTGTATCGGGAGGGGTTGACGACTTTACGACAATGCTTTGGTGATTATCATAGCACATTTTTTTTTATTTTTTTTTTTTATTTAACACTTCAAAGACAAGCAAGACATTTTAATGGATGTTTAATGTCATTTCAAGGCAGATTATAATGTATGGTGTGCTTGCAAAGCAGAGGATTTGGATTTTTTTTTGTCTGTTGGGATATTTTAAATTTTATATGGCCATTAAAAAAGTAAAATATTAATCGATTACACATGTCAACATGAGAGTATTTTATGTGCTAATTTTATGAAATTCAATAAAATGGAAGACAGGGTCGCACGTCCTAGCTTTTATTATTACGGTGCGCTCAAATGTCTTACGTAAACAATTGGTTAAACCTCTTATTAAAAACAAACCTGAAATTAGTTTTGATTAGTAAAATTATTTTTAAAAATTTTCAAAGATGCATTTCAACTGGGCCCTTACTTCAGTCTGGAAAAAACAAATATTTCGTACATCATAGAACTTTCAGGAAATTGAGGTCTATTCGCAGCATAGTGTTAGGATGGGACTCTGTTAATGAATTAGCTTTAAGTTTGGTTATTTCAAAAATAAAGGGTGATTTTTTAAGAGGCTTAGAACTTAAAAAAAAAAAACACAAAAAAATCGAAAAAATGAATGAAATATTTATTTGAATCGATAGTTTGAACCTTGCAATTTAATGTTTAAAGATAATTTCATGCAAATGTTGACCGCGGCTGCGTCTCAGGTAGCCCATCCGCTGAGTCCACACATATCTTTCACACATATCGGCCGGTGCATTCATTCGTGATGTTGGCTTCCAGTGCGTCAATCGAAGCGGGCTTGTCCCTATAGACATTAGCCTTGACATACCCCCACAAAAAATAATCTAATGGTGTCAAATCGCACGACCTAGGCGGCCAATTGACCGGTCCGAAACGTGAAATTAACTGTTCACCAAACTCTCCTCACAATTGCGCCATTGTTTCGCGTGCTGTGTGGCATGTGGCACCGTCTTGTTGAAACCACATATCATGCAAGTCAAGAACTTCCATTTCGGGCAAAAAAAAGTTTGTTATCATCGCTCGGTAGCGTTCACCATTGACAGTAACGCTGCGATTCGCATCATCTTTGAAGAAATATGGCCCAATAATGGCGCCGGCCCATAAACCGCACCAAACAGTGGCTTTTTCGGGATGCATTGGTAGCTGTTGCAATGCTTCTGGCTGATCTTCACTCCAAATGCGGCAATTTTGCTTATTTAAGTACCCATTCAACCAAAAATGAGCCTCATCGCTGAACACTATTTTTCGATAAAAAAGCGGATCCTCGGCCAGCTTTCCAAGAGCCCATTCACCAAAAATTCGGCGTTGTGGTAGGTCGGCTGGCTTTAGTTCTTGCACCAGCTGTATCTTAAAAGGCTTTACGCCCAAATCCTTCCGCAAAATTTTCCACGTAGTGCTGTAACAAAGGCCTAACTGCTTGGAACGGCGCCGAATCGACATTTCGCGGTCTTCTGTCACACTAGCTGATACGGCCGCAATATTTTCTTCACTACGCACAGTACGTAAACGTGTTGGTGGTTTAATGTTCAACAAAGTAAATTTGGTGCGAAATTTGGTCACAATCTTCCGAATAGACTGCTCAGAAGGTCGAGAATGCCGACCATAAAATGGAAGCAGCGCGCGATGAACATTTCGAACCGAGCACGAATTTTGATAGTAAAATTCAATAATTTGCAAGCGCTGTTCGTTTGTAAGACGATCCATGGTTAAATTGCAAACCAAACTGAAGCTGTTTGACAGTGACACACGTCAGCTGTTAAAACCAGTGTTGCCAAAACCAAACCAGCTAAAAAATCACCCGTTATAACACCCCATACACCTCTCCCCCCCCCCCATCGCGAATCAAATGCTATATCTTCAAACTTTTTAGTGAAGGGTTTGGCTTTTGGGTGACCTAATAGAAGGAAAATTTAAATGTTTTTTTTTGTATCAAAATTAACGGCACCTGCCATATATGGAATACGGAAAACAGTATTCTAACTATCCCATTTTTACTTGCTCTATAGAGCAAGTATTGGTTTCGTGTTAAAAAAAAATTGAGGTTTTAATCAGTCTGTGCGTTTGCGCGTCCGTGCGTCCATCTGTACACATTTCAACTGCCCACACGAGTGAACGGATTGTCTTCAAATTTGGTATAAATAATTTTAATATAATTTTGAAAGTTTTTGTTTTTGTTTTTGAATATCTCATCTAGAACAAGTGCCTCCCATATTATGACATTTTTAAGTTATTCGAGTTTTCTCGAAAACAACTTTAACGATTTTGATCAAACTTGTTGATATGATTTCTTCTATAAAAATATATGTTTTAATTTTTTTTTTGAAAAATCGTTCCTTTTTAAAAAAACACATTTTTTAATAAAAAAAATGAGAAAGAACTAACGAACTTAACAAATTATTATTGTTATTATTGTTCTATTCGTACTAGAATGTCAGCTTATTAGGCTTGACCATTCTTTATTCCGTCAATTTAATTGAATGTTTGAACAACAACAACAACTTAAAGGCGCTACCACTCTTGTTTGGCTGGAGATATAGCTATTTAACAAATGTTACTCAACTCTCGACACATCAGAACAGCACTTCCCTTCAGCAGAGACATTCATACAAATTCACAAATTTCACCAAATAAGTCGTATTTTCATATTTTGTTATATGAATACTACTGATTTTTTTTTCACAGACATGGACAATTGGACACCTACCTCAATCCTTAACTTGACATAATATACTCCGCACTACATTTGGTTTATGAGTGAAGCTATTGAGAGATACACACAAATTTACCAAATAAGTCGGACACACAAATTTGTCCTATCCAGCGAGAAATTGTATAGATTTTGTTCCTTTATTTTTGAAGCATGTATGCTTCAATTGGATTCATGTTGCTAGGAAGATAGTTGTTGAAAATTAGAATTTTAAAAAGTAAGTCGGAAATAATCGAGTTATATGGATGCTTCGCCACAGGTATATATAAATATAGTACATAAAAAAGTTTGAAAAAGCTTAAGCAAGGCAGACCAAATGAATAAAAGTATTAAAATATAGCTGAGATATGTGTTTCTATTCAAAATTCACGTTTTAAGGACTTTTTCTCTCAAATATCCTTGAACATGTAAACATGTGTTTAATATCAGTCTTAAGTGACTTAAATACCCCCAATTTGTTGTCCAATTTTAATATCGGTGGGTAGGTACCTACTACTGCTCCTTATACTGTGTTTAATAGTTTTTTTTTAACGGAAAGTATCAATTTACTCTGGAAATAGCTCGTTAAATTAAAAATAGAACTAGCAAACAAAAAAAGAAGAAATAAACCGAAACCCCACTTGAATTAACTACCGGAACCATACAATTTCCGCTCAGTTACCGCTTATTGCACTGTCATCAGTTTTATATTTCACACACCCTTGCAAAAATGTTGTGTGAGTTCCGCCATCATGACCATATAAATGACTCGTTCCACTCGCACTTTTTCATCAAAAAAATTAAAGAATTTCTACAATTTCTCACAACAAGGGTTCAATTCGAAAAACAAAACAAGAACAAAAGGGCAGCAGCAGCAGCAAAAACTTTCTCCCAGGACAAAATTCATAGAATTGTCTTAAATCAATTTAAAACTATATTGCCAACCCTAACAATACTATATAACACAGAAGGCCGAAGGAAACGTACACACAAATAGAAGAAACTTAAACCTAAAGGCTATGGGGTTTGAGTTTGAGTTGGAGTTGAAAAAGGCAAAATTTAGTTCAACCGTCTGCCATTTGTCTGTTCTGATATGGAACAAACTTTCTCTTTGTGACTACACTACTTCGACTACGACGACGACGACCCTCTTATTTTCCAAGAAAAGCAGGAACTTCTTTTGCGCTCGGGTAAACAAAGCCATAATTTAGGGATCATTTCCTTTATTTCCTATAAACAAATCAGCATCGGGGGCTACATTGACTTTTAGCAGTAGCAGTGGCAGCAGCATCATCCAGCAGCCAATAGCCACCAGCAGCAAGTCGAAGCAGTAGCAGCATCAAATAATGCCAAGCGTAGGGTATAAAATGAAACTACAATTCTTGGCATCGGTTTTTTTTTCATTTCCATCCCCCATACCCCAAGCTTGACTTTGTCTCTAACAAGAGGGGTAGCTGTGTTGCTGGTGTGTCATCCTTTGTGTAGGGTGTTTTTTTGTTGTTGTCTTTGTTTTTGTTTTGTCTCACAACCCTTGTTGTCGCGATTGTCATCTCTGTTTACGAATGACATTTCTACTCGACTCATAATGTAATTCCCTGAAGCAAAAACATCGCTATTAGCTTTTAAAGTTTGTTTCTTTCACTTTAGTGTTATTTTTTTCTTTTCAGGGTTGCCATTAGTACGTGTCAATTGGCCAAGAGAGACCATTCAATTTCTCCTCAAAGATTACGATTTGCTGTTCTTAGATAAATTAATGTTTTAATATTATTTTTTTTACCGTTTAACGAGTTTGAATACAAGATTTTTCAAATAAGTTTTTTATCTTACTGAAATGGTGGCAACCCTGGAGTATATGGGAATGAGGTGGGGTGTGGAGTGGTTGGCTACTGTCAATGTCGACATTCTTTGCTTACTTTTGGAAGACTATTTTGCCAGCTTTAATGGCTTTTAAACGATTTAAGCCAGTTCAAGGTTGCCATGGTCTTATTTACGCCATCAGTTAAGGTAAACCACTTCCTGAAATTGTTTATTATGACAGTTAAGTTGATGTTTTACAATGCAAATGTGATTCCACAAGGCATAACTGGTTATTACCTTAGACATGGTGAAGATGGCGCTGAAAAAAAAAATATATTCGCGAATACGTTAATTCTCCTACTCCTCCTATACCCTTCACACAGGAATCATTCTCTTTTTCTAGCCAGTGTTCAAGGCAGGTCGTTTTGTTTTTGTGTCTGTGTATAAAAGGACGACAGTGCCTTTTTTTTTTGTTTTATTATTTTTAAGAATAACATTTGTGTTAATTTTTTCGTTTCGTTTTTTTTTTGTTTTTTTATATTTCTGTTGACTTAAATTAAAAAAAAAAAGAAAGAAATTCGCATAATTTAATTTTTTTTGTTTATTCGGGTTCGGGGAGAGTGAAAATATGGAAATGGCATGAGAAAGAGTCAGAAAGGACTCAACCAGATTTCAACTCGGTATATATCAGAACGGGACGAAAGACAGAGAGACCAGGAGAGTAGGTACAGTTGACGATGCATACGTGATATAAATTTTCGCATTTTATGATTTTAAATTTGCATCCGCACGAATTTTCAGTGTGAAAATTTATGTGAACTTGCGAGTTTTTTTTCGCAAAAAAAGAAAAAAAAAAGAAAAAACGGCTGATGTGTGCGGGGAAAAGGACCTTAAAAAAATCATGTTATGCTTGCATTGCATTGTTTTGACAGTTAAATGGAGAACGATAGCTAGATAACAGTTGGTATTTATGTATGAGGGGTTGCTACACCCATATCCTGTATAGTCCTACTACAATCTTTGTACAGTTTTGAATACGATATTTCCCTACCTTCATGTGTGTGTTTTTTTTTTTTGAGGTGCTGACTTTTTTGCAAGGTAATGAGCTGGAGTTAATTGGTTACAGGTCGATGGGCAAGAGCATTTTACTGTGAGTCTGGATAAACCTTGAGGGTAATTGTTTAACATTTCATTTTTTTTTTGTTGTTGTCTCTCTCTAAAAATAGACTGGGTCGATAGTTTTTTAAAAATTTTCATTCCAGGATAGTTAAATTCTGGTGAAAGAGAAAACTTTATTTTACGTTGTGTTTGATCTTCATTTTGTTTTGTTTGTTTATCGTTCATTCTGACAGAAAAGAAGATAACCTGGAACTCTGTATGAGAATACAAACTGGTCTTTATGATTATTTCGGACAGTGAATTAGACTAAAGCGGAGGTATGATACCTACAAAGTGTTGTTATTCTTACCGGAATAAGGGTTAAGTATCAAAACAAAAATTGTTCAAGTTCAGAGATGTAAACTTTTGATGTTATAAGGCCATAAGAGAAAAACTGTAATACAGACCAAACAAGCTAGAAAAACCAGCAAATTCCCATATTCGCTGAATATTGTTGGTGCATTCCAAAAACAAAAATACAAACAAAAAAATTCAGTGTACCAAAGTGTCTTCTGTTCCAACTTTAATTTATAATGTCAGTCATCTTATTAAATCTCACGAGAAAACTAGGCTTTTCGTAACGCAGTTTGCTGCCAATCTTATACACTGGCAAGTAGAGTTCTAAGAAATCGTATGTAATATAATCAACTGGATAGAATATTTTTTACCACCACAGCATGATAACCTATATAGTATGCCAGATCCTGTGGCTTTGTTATGGTTACTTCAACCTCTTCTATGCTGGGTGGTGAGCAAGTGGGACTAGTTAAGTAACTCCTCAAAATGCTGCTGAATACATTTATTATCTCCTGTGCATCCGTGATTTTCCGGCCAGCTGTTTAACTCTTAAAAAAAAAACATTCGGATCGCGAGAGTTTCAGATTAACTTGATTTGATAGTCAGCGTATACGCTTTCTCCGAGGAATCTTCTTTGCCTCCTTTCCCAGGGTGTAGTATTCTTCCGTTGGGGCCCTTTTTAAACTTGGTCGATCTTTTGAGCATTTCTCTTGTTTTCTCTAATAGCCCCTTAAACATATGGTAGGTATCTACAATCAATTACTTCTGAAGTACCGGTTGAAGTAATTGAGATGTTATTTTTTGTTAATTCTATTTAATATAGCCGGCAAATCATTACGGGAACGCTTCCATAATTCAAAAACTGAAATTAAAGTGACAAAAAATACACTTTAATCAATATAATTTAGCTACCTGTGTTTTTAACACTACTAAGGCAAAATTTTCTTCAAGAATTCTCACTTGCCCCTCAATGAGAAGATTCATTATTTCTTAATTATCTCTATTTAATTAAAAATTGTCCGAAAGAATATGTCTGATTGCAGTTAACGTGCAGATGGCGCTACAAATGCTTTTTTTAGTATGTCATGGAATTAGTTTATCGTTGTATAAATAGTTTTCTTCATGAATAAATTGAATGGAAGTGGTAATTAAAATTAAATTTGTTATAATAAGGAGCGTACATCAATTAAGAATTATTTCAGGAACGCCTGTTTTGATATGAATAAAGATTAAAATTATAATTTTTTGACGATGTTATGTTTGCTTTTGTTAAAAGAAACAAAACGATAATAATGATCAAAACTTCATTTTCATTTAAACAGAACACTAAAATCTGTGATTTTTTTTTGTTGTTAAAAAACGAAATTATTGATTTTTTTTTAAATATTCGTAGAGCACTTAATTAGCATCTAATAATAAGACCAAGTTTTTAACTTAACATTAATTTTTACCAAAAGTGCTGGAGCCTTAATTTAATTTTTGGACACCGAAATAGCACCTAATTCGCACTTCGTTTAGGTACTAGCAAATTCTATTGTTTGTAGCAAACGAATGAATTGTTTGCGAAGAACCTTTCCAGAAAGTTGTTTGTTGCAAAGAACTTCACCTTTGGTGTGAATGTACAATAAAGATGTTTTAATTTGAGAAGCATATGTGTTTGCCGCAACAAACTCATGAAAATAAGTTTCAAACGACTGGGTTGTTTTGCATAATGTATGTTTGCTTTAATAGAACTACAATTTGTGTCAAATGTAATACAGTTGCTTCAAATGAAATTTTTTTGCGGGGATTGTATCAACTTTCCAGCAAATGATTTTCATTTAATTAAAAGGATATGCATTAGCAACAAACGAAAAAAAAATGATTTGTCTGAGTGTAGTCATTAGCATTAACCAAACGAATATAAAAGTTTGCTGCAAACAAAGTCAACACATTGTCCAGCAAACGAAAAGTTGTTTGTTCGATTTGTTCTTTCACTGATTACCAAGGGGTATGTACAAAGTTGAGTTACACTTTCTTGAACATCCCAATCCAACATCCATTTCTCAGTTTGAAATTAATTTTCTCACATATTTTTGGTTGAAAACTTAAAAAAAAATAAAAAAAAAACTCAAATTTTTGGTTTCCAAAACAAGTGTTTATATTATTTTATTAATGCAACTTTTAGTTAGTCTTTCTAAAAGAATCATCATGTTACCTACTCGTACCGGAAATTATTTTATAAAAAAAAACTTGAATGAATTTCTGCGGCAGGTGTTAATTTTCTTGTCTTTATTGTAAATTTAGTTAGAATGCGCATTTTAACATCTAAAACAAAACCATCATAGTTTCATTTGTCTTCGAAAAATAAATAAAAAAAAACATCATCATCTTGGCCATACTTGATGTTCGATTTAAAAATATTATTTGTCACTTATCCCCAACTGTATTCCCATCAACACAGCTCACGTACAAAACTGCTAAGCTGTTGCCCTTTGACACTCATCTAAATAACTCACCGCAAATCTCGAACTAAAATAAAATACAAAAAAAACACAATCCTGCTACAAATATTTTTAAAAAGATCCCTCTAGATTGTGGAACACAACCATCTGTCATCAAAACAAAGACAGGCAAATCAAATAATAAAAAAAAATCCGATATTCCCCTAAGCAATAGTAATACTCACACCCTCTCTCTTACCATCTCCCTAATGATATGGTTCCCTTAAACTAAAGTAATGCCTCACGTCACTCACCAGTTTGTACGCGCGTTCTGTCTAATAAAATTGTTGTGGTATTCTAAGGGTGTGAGGGAGTGAGGGTGTTAAATTACCCCTCATCAAGACAAATCACATTTCTCTATAAATATAACAAAATAGACACAAAAAACACACACAACAATTGTTTAAGGATGCATTTAAAAAAAAAAAAATTAAAGGGGATGAAGTCGAGCAAATGGTTACATCGGGTGTCGAATGTCTATACAAATGGATGAGTCCTACTAGCTACTTCTTGGAATGTCAGGTTGAAGCACAAAAAAACAAAAAAAAAAAAAAAAAAAACAGTCATGATAAAATGAGAAGAACTTTTAAATGAACGAAAAACTCACATCAAGACTTGCGTCAAGTTCCAAGCTCTTCCATCAAGATCGATTGTTAAGGGTTTACTCTCGTTAAATAAAAGAAGAGCAACAAAAACGAAAAAAAAAAACATTTTTATATCCTCCTGAATAGGCTGCCATTGAAGCTAGAAGTTTGAAAATAAAATCTTAAAACAACAGCTCTCTAATGAAATGATAAATGAGAAATCCTTGTTAACGGAGGCAGCCAGGCAGCGTTCTTTAAGTTCCTGATGCTTCTCATTCCATGAATTCTGACACAGTAGAAATAAAATCAAATACAACAAAAACAAACACATTCCTTTGGTCCTTACATTTCAATGAGAGACTTTACTGTCGATGATGATGATGCCGATGTTGATGTTGATGATGATGATGATGATGAGTATAGAAGCGAGCGATAGGGATGATTCTGCTGATTCTGATTTCGGTCCTTCGGTTTAGCTGAGTGTAAAAGGTATTTATCGGATTTACCGTAAACAGAGATGTGTCTCAGTTGTTGTCTCAACAACATTGTTTCTACAGACAGTGACGGATCAATGCGTAAAAGTAATTGAGGAGTTATTGAAGGCGTCAGGTTTTATGGAGCAACCAAGTGAGGTAAACAGTTTTTTTAAAGTTGCACAGAAGACAAGAAATGTATCTCTTCTATCAATTTTAACTAAAGATCATTTTAAACTTAGTAAATCCATTTGAGATGAGGTCTCCTCTGTTTCTTGTACCGTCTGGCTTAAGGAACTAACTGTTGGATCAATGGCAGGTCGTTTAACATTTAAAGTCGTTGAAGATCATCTTGAACTTAGTAACTCCATTAGAGATGAGCTCTTCCTCTCTGTTTCTTGTACCCACTGGCATGGTGTCTCCAGCATCATCCTGATAAAATTATCATACGCTTGACATTTGGCTTATTAATGATACCGAAAAACAAGAAATGGCTGGGACATGAACCCAGGCCTTCGGAGTGATAGACCTTCGTACTTACCATTACGATATGTGTTATACATGATCTGTCACAGTTCAAAGAGTGAATGACCAATGGCAAACAAACAGCTAGAGGTCTTCACTTAGAACATTCTGTTAGATTTTACTCAACATTTGGCGTAGAAAAGGTGGAAACACTTTTTTGGTTAATCAGGTTCCACTTTTCAGTTATGCTAGGGTTTTGAACAGTTTTGAGTGCTTCAGTTGAGAAAGTACGCCTCGGCATAATGGCTACTGCCATATGGACTATCACGCTGGAGGTCTGGGTTCGATTCAAAGGCGATCCCATCTTGAGTACTTCCTCTTGTGAGAAATTGACAAAATCTCTAAGAGTACTCCTTGTCATGAAAATTGCATCTCAACTAGCCGTTTTGAACTGGCAGAAAATTGTAGGTCCCCTCCGATTCTGATAACTAAACCTATACAAACACAGGAAATATTTGAGAGAGCCAATAACTAGACATTTGTTCTTCCAAAGAAGAGATTGAACAACTACAATAAAAAGCTTAAAAACAACAAAGCCACATGCTTTGAGACTACCTACAGAAGAGTTAGGTACAATTAAAGTGTGAACTTTTAAAACCTTTCTGCAACAATTTAGTTAGTACGAGCCGATGTGGCTTCGACCTAGCTGACCTCAGGATCAGGAAAAAAACGGATACAGGTCTTTCTGGTATCATTACAAAAACTCAAAAATAGCTCATCCAAACTATTCCAAACTAGTACAAAGTTTCATCGGCAACAAAATGAGCAATTATGTTTTATCTTTAATTTTGTACGGGAGCAGTTAATGTGAAGAGCAGGTGTACAAACTTGCTTCGCATTGATGACATCGAAGCGATCTTCATTAGCCACTTGCACCAATCTGTATAGACATTAATATCTATTGAAGGGAAGGCAGAAATTGTTGGACTCGAAGTAAATGAGTACACACCAACAAAACATCAAATCATCTGTATGTCCGTCACCCAGGGCAAAATTTAAGAATCGATACAATGCAGTTATGGTATTCAAGTCTTTACCCAATACAACATGAAAGAAATTATCTTCACGAATGACTTACACCTTTGTGGAAATCCAAAGAAGATTCACTCTAGAAAACCATTTTGGTTCTTCAATTTGTAAAATAAATATGTTCAGAAGACCTTACTTGGAAGAGATAATTTTTGCCCTAATAAATTATAACCCCTGACAGTCCTGCCAGTTCTATCACCGAATTGTAGTCTAAATAAAAAAAATGTAGTCTAAAGGACCCAAGCACGTTAACGTTGCTTCATCCATATTTAAATAAATAAATGATTACGAAGATCTTCAATGAAAGATCTTAGATTCCCAAGCCAAACTTTAGATACACTGGTAAAAGTCAATGAAGGTTAGGTCCTCCAGGAAATCATAGTCTTTAACTATACTTCGAGGTAATAACTTCCCATGGTTACGCTTTGATTCAGTCGATGGTGTTATGTCTCTCTTCTCGATGACAGCCAAACCCATCTTCACCACCTCCGTTTGAATATCAAACTACAATCTATCTAAAAGAAGATACAATCCACAAAGCAACGGTAGGTACCAATATATATTTCGGAATTAGAAAGAAACATTTTTTCAAGTACCGATTTTTTCTTCACTGTAGAAGTTGTCTTCCCCTTTTCTTTTCATCCCCATAATCAAAACAAAAATATTGAATTATCAGGACATCGAGTTGTCTAATCCTGCACTGGTTAGGGATAAGTTACGAATTTACCAATTACCGTCAGATTTGAGTTGGAAAAAAATTTGGCCGTATAAAAGAGGAAAAGGAAAGAAGGGTGTTTTTCGGCCCGCTAACAAGAGGAAGACATTCCGAGACGCTCTGGCGTCCTCGTCGTCGGTCGGAGGCACAGGAAATGGTGGCGGCGGCGGCGGCGGTTGCGGCTCTTAAGTAAACAACACTCGAAATCGGAATACACCAAGTGTGAATCCATTTGATTGACAATTTATTTCCCGACACTTTTTTCTTTCCTCCTCAAATCTTCCTATCTTTCCTTCCTGTGTGCGTGTTTTTTTTGTTTTATTATTGCTTCGATTGAGAAACCATCCCCTCTGTCGTGTATCGTGTCCCGTTTCCACCCGGTTTAATGTTGTTTTTGTTGTCGCGTGCGTGTGTACAGTGTACACTGTACAAGTGTACAGTGTACGAGACGAGGAGGCAAGAAGTATTAAGTGTGTTATAATGATTAATTGGGATTAATAAATGTTTGGAAAGTGTGAACGGAGCGTAAAGTGTTAAGTGGAATGAATGTTGCACTAAATGAGATACTAATGAGGTTGAGTGATGTCGGAATTGTATTGTTTTTTGTATAAACCTACCACCTAAGACCTAACCTACCTTCTCATACTTTTATTTCAATGGTTTTGGGGATTTAGGAATGGTGAGTAATGGTTTTGTGTATAGTTTGAAAACGGGATACAGGGTAGGTATAACTCTTTTTTTTTCTAATTGAAAGTTGGATGAAGTCATTAAGATGAGGATAATGTTTTGTGTTTCATTCTTTTGATCATTAAGGCAAAGGGTTGGGACTTGGGATACTGGATTTATTGCTGCATGACTTGCGAGAAACTTCTTTGAAATGTAAGTATTATGTAGTTTAGATGCTTGGTGGATGTTTTTTGGATTATGTGTTGACATAGCAGTAATGATTGAAAGGTTTTATATCTTAATTGTTTGTCTATTGGAATATCGGAAAGTATACAAAGGAACTACAAATATGGTTGGGTTACTATAATTTAGTAGATAAGGGACCAGATAAGAGTGGTTTTTAATTTTCTTTGATGTTGTTACTGGACAAATTTTGGACACTTTACAAAACATCTAAGTTTTCCTGAAATCTTTCTAACGCTAAGGATAGACTTTCGTATCAAAATAATATTACTGAAACTTAAAATAACTATGCGTTTTAAAGCGCACACTCTTTGATAAGGGTCAAATTAAGCTGCAGTGCCGCTTTATTCTGGTTAAAAGGCTATTCTGGGTTTGAAGCATTGGAAACCAAAAACGCAGGTCGATTTGAAAAAAAAAATACATAGAGTTTACTCCACGGTAACCTGCTCCACATGGGAAATTATTCCACTTTATATGGGAATCTCACTACTATTCTCACTAAAAGTGAGAATCCAAAAATCTGAAAGAATAAATTGGTATTAACAGTGAGGTACCTGCAACCCCCCTGCTTGGGGAAGCTTTGGATTTGGGTAGGTGCGAGGTTGGGTGTATGCAAAGTTTATGCTCATGGGTGGGGGCCCTCCTTTTTAAACAAAAAAAAAATTAAAAAAATATACTAAGTATTTAAAAAAAATCGCGTGAAAAAACAAGAGTTCAACTGTTATTTCCCACTTTAAGTGTTAAAAAAAAATAAAACTTTAAAAGTGAAGAATTTTCCGACTCAAAAGTGAGAGAATTTCTCACTTTCAGTGAGAATCTATTCCACTTTGAAAAGTGAAACAGATTCCCACTAATAATGAAATAATTTCCCATGTGGAGCAGATTCCCGTGGAGTAATTTCCCTGCACCGTATATTATTTCAGGTAAACACACATGAAACAAGTCAGTAGAGTAAAAGAAGAGGTTCCATAATGTAGAATGGCCCTGCTCAAATTTTATGATAGAAATTAATGTGTGGATTGTGAGCATAGTCGTATTTAGATTGAAAACATAGCCGTATTTAGGGTAGTTATAGGATTTACATCAAGTTTTGTGTCTAAATAATGAAAAAAACCCCCAAGTTCAAGGTTTCATATTTATATAACCCAATGATGGATAAAATAAAATAATAAGTACCTTTGTTAAGTTTTTAATTTACTTGAGATCCTTGGCAAGAACGAAACTAATTAACATCGTTGTCTTGCATTTGAATAAGTTCTGTATAAGATTTCTTGGTAAATTGAAAGCCGCATTCTTCCTTAAAATTGGGTCTACATAGGGAGATTATGCAGACTACTTCATTGAGTTGACAGAAATTATTCTTAACCATCTTAAGATTTTCGGGCAAAAATGGAATTAAATTTCGCGGGAATCTGAATATAATCTCTGCTGTTCATATATGCTGAATTCAATTCAGCTGCCACTTGGAACAGAAAGCAGCACACATCTTATTGATAACCTTGATTCTGCTTCCGTAAGTTACCCCATTAAAAAAACATTCCATAAGGACTACGACAAAAAAAGTGAAATTAAGATTGTCCCGAAGGATTGCATTTTTCGTTTTTAAAAATTATCTACTATTTTTAAGAAAATCAATACGTACATTTTTCTCATTTCATTTTATATTTAAAGTACAAGAAAGTTTTAATCAGAAATAGCCAATAATTTTTTTTAAAAAAATAATTTTTAATTTTTTTTTGAACAAAAACTCATGTGGTAAAAAGATTTTTACTCAAATAATTTTTCTATATAACCAAATAAACTCAAAAATATTGTGAAATATGTCAAAAAAGATTTTTTTATTTTTATCTTTTTCAAAAATACTTAGATTTTGATGAAACTTGGTTTTAACGTACATAGGTTTACTCATATAATTTTTTTTATTTTTATTTTGAAAAAAACCTAGCTGAATCTTCAATAAAAAAAATTTGATATCTTAAAAACATTGCATGATAAAGCTATTCTAATACCTACTAGATTCGATTTTAGAGAGTAAACATTATTTGCAAAAGTTGAATTTAGTTTCTTTGACCCTCTATTTACGAAAAAATTGACCTTAATTTTTTTTTTTTTTAATTTTTCATGGAAAATTATGTTATTTTTCAAAATAAACACAAAAAACTAATATTTGGCTAAAAAAAACTGCACGAGTCGAAGACATAACAAGTTGTTTTTGAAAAAGATACTAGGCATTTGAATCTTTTACAAAAATGCTTAGATTTTGATGAAACAAAAAAAAAATTGTTTTTGGCATTCTTCAAAATTTTTTTTACTTACAATTTATCTTTTATTAGAATGGTATACTTAGCTTGGAGCCCAAACAAATAAGGTATAGGAGTTTCTATTTGTAAATGTTACGGTTGTTAACAAACAATTTTTTTTCGATCTTAAGAATATTTGTATTAAATTGCTCCTGCTGCCAAACCTCTGAACTCTGGTATCAAATTTATAGTAGGTACTCGTGCCAAAAAATCAAGTTTAAAAATCTGTATTTTATTATTTTTTTTGACTACTAAAAAATAAATGCATTGAATACCAGTGGGCAATTTCATCTTAAATAATTTCAATTGATACTTTTTGTTTTGGCAAATGTCGTCGTTGATTTTTTTTTTCTTACATTTTTCAAATTCAATTTCAGTTTCTTTTTCTGTTTTAACTTTGCTTTTGTTGCTGTTTTAGTCATTTTTATCATATTCCCACTTTGATTCTTAAGTGCAATAGAAACTATTATAAATTTTCTAAAAGAATTGTTGTAATTGAAAAACGTTAAAAATTATTCAGTTCTTGAAGAAAATTTATAGCATTTTGTATATACATAAATTGAAGTTCCTATACTACGTTCTGAATTTTTAGTTTTCAAATTTTCGTTTCATCCTGTATCATCACTAACTTTTACATAGTAAAATACATCTCTGTATAATAATAAAATTACATCTTTTAAAACAAAGATGTTTTATTATTCTATTTCCCATTCATTTATTTTATTTACTATGGCTGTAGATATAATTTGAAATTATAAAGCCTGCAAAAAAAAAAATATTTTTGAAGTTAAAAAACACTCTCGCAACTGACTATCTTTAGCAAGTAGTGTAACTCACATTTACTTTTTATTAAATATATCATACATATATCATAATATTGCAGGAGCGAATTTTAACAACATTATGGATAGTTGAAAAATCGTTTATTTATTACTACTAAATGTAAAACTGTAAACTGTGGATTATGAAACTGTCATCTTACTTGCAAGAAACTGATGTAGTCAAGTTAGGATAGCGAGCTAGACATTGTGTAGTGATAATCCACTCAAGGTGGACACAAAGCCTCCATACCTTCGCTATAAAGGCATTTTAAATTAAAAAAAAAACCTACAAAACTCTTGTTAAAAATAAATAAAAGATTGAACCAAATTTTAAAATACTTATTTTAACACTAAGGTATGTATGTATGAACCTAAATTCGTATAGATTGTCGAAAAAACTATTTACCCTTACATGTAATTAAGGTATCCTTTTATATTAGCCTCTTCAAGATGAACCCATAAATCGTGGTACAAAAACTGATATCCCTTCAAAAATCCACCCTCCATACTAATCTTAAAATTAAAACTCCATAGGGACTACCTGAAAAAAAAAAATATTAAATTCAAAGCTAAAAATAAAAATCCAATTTATATTCAAATTAATCACATTTATGCGTGTATGTAAACATAATGTACCTTCATTTAAACACAACTAAGTTTCAAATTACACATATCAACCCCTTCAGCTTCATAATATTGACAGCACAAAAGATACACTTTTTATAAAGAACCCTATCCTCTGACACTCTTCGCAGTCCGTTAATATTCACCCTTGCAGGCGATAATTTTTACACAAATGAATGTCAAAATTTTGTTTATAAATTTTAAAAACCCACTCAACCCTTTTTTTGGGATCAGCAAAAAGTAAATATTAAAAAAAAAAAAATTACTAAATAAAATAAAATAATGACTACACGACCTTTATAGTCCTTTTTTTGCCAAAGCCACCACCAACACAAAAAACACAACCCAAAGTCAATGAAATTGCCACATAATACAACACAATTCATAAAATTGTTGGCGTGCCTCTCCTTCGTCCTTCGTCAAGGATATAATTTGGTGGCGGCCAGCAAATATAATAGTAGACTCATTATATTTTCCAAATCAAGGCAGCCAAAGCGCGCGCTTAGCAAAAAGGATTTCCCTTCGGGAAAGTCATGTCCTGCCTTTGCTCATAAAATCGAAAAATAAAATAAAATCTGTGACATAAAGATGGTTATTTTTTTTTTATTGAGTCGTGGCTCATTCTTTTACCCACACCACCATCCAATATCCCTTTGCTCATAATTCAAACCTCGTATGAATTATTAAAAATAAAAAGGGGGCGCCACTTAACTTTCTATTTTTCATCTACGAACATCGCGTCCTCTGTCGAACGAATTTTGCAAGGTAAGACAATTTACTGAGCAAAAAAAAAAACACAAAGGATGCAATGATTTTTTAATGCAACGCTTGTAATAAAACACAAATGTTGTTCTCTCCCTTAACTAGGACTACCGTGTGTACCATCACGTGGAATAAGGCATCATTCCTCATGGCTGCTAGCTGCTGGAAGAGGAGTCAAAAGGAGGTGTGTCAGAGGGGGTGGACATCCTGCGGTGCCATTCAAACTTCGACTTTTGAGGGTGGCAAAATGTTGGTACAACAGAGTTTTTCACTTTTTCAAAATGCATTCGCGTTAGGGTTTCTTCGCCTTCTTCTTCTCCTTCTTCTTCTTTTACTCAACACACAGCAACAGGAAAACAAAACAACACACATAAAAGCAGAGGAAAAAAAAACACCCCTTTCTTTATATTTTTTTTTGTTTTCAAGAATTGAGGGTTGAAAACAAATTAACTTATAAAAATCAAGAAGGGGTTTCAAGTATGCAAAGTGAGAGCTGAGAGGCGCTCCACTTTGTTGTCACACCATACCACACCACCTCACCACCGCACCGTACCGCACCGGCAGCGAAGGTGGAGGTATAACTCGTTATAGAGCTTAGAGTCAAGGTGTAGGTATGTGTGGTGGATTTGTTACTTCATTAACAGTAATTTGTGAGTGTTATTTCATTAACGGTGTAACCGAAGCACGACGAAGGTAAATAAGAGAAGCGAAACGGTTTTGTTTAAATTGCTGTATTTGGCGTTGGCGCCTTCTTCCTTCATAACACCAACAACTACAACAATGAGAAAAAAAGGGAGGAAATAGCCCCCAAACTTGGAAGTTCTATATCAATGCTCTGCCGCGTGGTTGGTTTACCTCGATGTTCCGTTGTATAATTCCGTTTTAAGAATTATATTAAATTTTTAATTTTAATTACCGAAATGGGATGAGCGATGTCTATACAATATACACAATGATGTTAGAGAAGTGATGCGTTAGCAGTATAAAAGCAAGTGCAAAAGTTGATAATTTACAAGGGTTGAGTCTTTAACCTTTTTTAATGTGATGAATTTTTAAATTTTACGAAATTAGATGCAAAAGATTGTGTTGTCTTTCTATGTTTTTTTTTGTTTTTTTTTTATTTTTTGTATGAAAAGTTAATTGGTATTTTAAATTAAAAATACATATGCACGGGTTTAGTACATTGTTTGTAAGTCTTGTAATTTTAACCGTAAAATAACACATTCTATTTTAGGGTTTGTTTTTTAAGTTAACTGGATTTAAAAATTGGTTGGTATAAGTATAACTTAGCAAAATTCAACAAAATTACTTAGGTAGGTAATCCAAAAAATTATTTCAAGTTAAACTTTTTGTACTGATATGTTTACACTGATATGCAAATTTAAGGTGTATATAAAAAGAAGCAAACAGATATTGCAAAATATTAAAAAAAAAACTGTCAAAAGAGTTTTTGTGATAGTGAATTCAAAATAATAACAAACAATGTAGGTGTAGGCAATTGTTGAAATCTGTATAAGCTGCAATTTGTTGCTTCACGTTTTAATTTCCAATCATATTTTAAAAGTTTACCAAAAAAAAATAAATTGTATTAAAAGGCATTGATTTAATGCAAAAATGTTCAATTTTAGAGTTTTTAATTACAAGAAAAAAGACAAAAAATTATTTTAGACATATCAAAACAATCTACCTAAAAACAGTAAGTTCATTAATAAATGTTCGAAAAATTGATTAAAGATAAACATTTTTCCAAAAATACATTTTTTTTGACAAAAAAAAATATAAGTATTGAAGCTGCTTTAAATCTTTTTCAAACAGAAATCGCTAGAATCAAGTTAGTCGCTTAGGAGAAACCCAGGAAAAAAAGAAAATGGTCTCACCATAAATAGGGGATCGTTACTTTTGACCAAATCAGTATTGACCGAAAAGCCTTTTCGATTTCAAAACCACGAATTTTGGACACAATTTTCTTTAATTTTTAGGGAACTTGAAAAAAAAAAGTTTAAAATATATCAATATTCTTATAAGCATTCTTTAAAGACCTTAAAAAACCGTGGCGAGAATTTTAAAATATTAATATTTTAATCACACTATTTCGAAAAAATTTCCAGTTTTTGTTTAATTGGTCTATTTCTCATATTTTGGGTTTGAAGGACAAAAAAAATACCTGAAATCGAAACAAAATATCATAATTTTAAATTAATTCATTTAAATCAAATGCACGACTGGGTCGCACGTACTTGCTCTTAGGGTCAAAGTAAATACTTTTATAAGAAATTTAAAAATAAACATAAAATTTATTACTAAAATTACTTCAACAACTTCTTAAATTGTTTTGACCTCAAAATTAAGTGTGCTATTTGATTTTGTTAAAAAAGAATTTTAGAAACAAAATATTTAAAATCGTTGGAGCCGTTTTTTAAATAAATTATTTTTTTATATATAAAAATTCTCAAGAATATATTAAAAGACATCTTAAACCAAAATTTAAAAAAAACCATTCACGCGTTTTCGAAAAATTGATTTTTGAAAAACAAAAATTTGAAACTTTTTTTAAAAATCCAAAAATTTTTTTTTTTGATATGAAATAACTTGAAAATTGTTGAGAAGCTCTTAAGTAAAAATTGTCATCGAAATCCGCGAAGTGGTTTACGAGAAAATCAGAAAAGAGAAAACGGCTCTATGGGAGGTACCGTTTTAAACCGATGATCGTTGTATTACACATACAAATCGTTGTATTACACATACAAATTTTAATCAAAATCGTTAGAGTCGATTTGGAGAAAATCAAGTTTTTCCATATTGGTTGTATGGCAGGTACCGTTAATTTTGGTCCCAAAAAAAAAAATTCAATTTCCATTCTAGGGAATCACCAAAAACCCTTTATTACCAAGTTTGTAGATAATCGCTTAAGTATTTTAGACTCTAGGTCAAGATAGATACAGACAGACAGACAGTCAGAATTGTGAGATCCACTTATTTTGCTTTCTCTTTCATCGTCATCTCATGGTCAGACATTTGTTATCTGTAGTTCGATTTTTTTTACGAATCCTAATCTTGTCCTATATCGCAAGTAAAAATATGAATTATGTTTGTAATTCCAAATGGTACTCCAAGAATTTATTTTACAAAAAAGTAAATTTTTTTTATTTTTACTAGTAATTTTGGGAATTAAGTAAAACGATGTCTAATCCCATGACCACGAATGATGTGACTTGTTCGAATTTTCTTCAGCGGACCATAAGAATACCATTTTAAAGTTGAAAATTTTAACACCAAATTTTGTTTTGAAAAGCTTCAATTTTTGGACATGAAAAAAAATTGAAAATTCAACTTTTTTTGAAAATTTTGATTGTTACAGATCTTATTTTAGTGGAATCTTGAATAACAAAAAAAAAAAATATTAAAATATCTGCAAAGAAATTGTTTTATTGGTCATTTTTTTAGATTTTGGAAAATCAGCTTATACAATGAATATTAAAAAAAAAAAAAGCTTGAGCTAAGAAATTGAAATTTGCGCAAAAATTGCTGGAAAAAAAATTCAAACAGATAACTTTTTTTTTAAATTTTCTCTATTGGCTTCAGCCGACCAGAAGTATAATCTTAAAACTGAAAATTGGAATAGAAAATGAGACATGGAAGCTAGAAAATTAATTTTTGCGCAACAAATTAGCATTTAATTAGCTACAATTTCTGAGATAAAACTTTTTTTTGATTTCGCCACAAAGTGTCCGCCAAAGTAAGGGACATCAAATTTTTAACGCTAATGACGCCTACGACGTGCGCGGGAACATAAAATTGTCTCAAAATCGTTTTCTGCACTTTTTAAGACGCTCCATGCTGAAATAGAGCAAATCTAAAAAAAAAAAAAAAATTGTTTGGACAGTCACTATACTTATCCCATACTCAACGTGTATAGAAAAGTAACAAAGGCAACACTTACGATATCATGCTTTTCGTTTTTATGAAGCCTAGAACCCATTTTTTTTAATTTTCTTAAGAAATAAAATTTTTTTATGAAATTGTTTTCGAAAAATATTATTTCAAAGCTCGAACTTTTGAAAAAATGCCATATTATTTTTTTTAATAATATTATCTAAATGCAATAATAATCATTTTTTAGTCTGACATTTGAAGAAAATCAATAAAAAATTAAAAACAATTTTTTTTTCAAAGATGAACATTGCCAAATCAAGGAATCTATTTATGTTATGAATAAAAGTAAAGCTTGATAACGGAAAAATTTAAGAAAATCGTATAGAAAATACAAAAAATATTTATTAAAAACATTATTTTTATATGTTGATTTTTTTAAACTTCTACATTTAAGCATCTGGTTTTAAATAAAACATACATTTAACTTGATTGATAATGAAAATAAAAGAAGGTATTTAGCTCAGTTGTTTTTTCAATAATTTTTGTTCTGCTTTAAATCAACGTTTGAGAAAATTCTCCCCCTCTGTAGGGGTGGCAATAGACTCCTATCTTTACTAGTTATTTTACTTAAACAAACCTGGAAAATGTTTGGCATAGCTAAGTCTCCACGGTGCGGTGCATCGTGCAAAATTAAAACGTTTAATTAATTAATTCCCTAGAAATGCAGAAATATCACATGGTAAGTTTTATTATAAAAAATAGCATAAAACCATGTGATTGCAAAAAAAACCTTCTTGTTTTCTACCTGAAAAAAAAAATACCTCTTCAAAATAAAATCTCTTGCAATCCTCTAAAAACCATGAAAAATTGTTTCTATTTGATGATTGTGTTGCCATTTTATTTTTGCAAACAAAACTAATTCCCGATTTACAAGCAAATAAAATTCCAATGATTTGGCCAATCTGGCAAATATAGAATCTTTTTTTTTTACTATTCTTTATTGTTATAGAATATTATTTTTTTTTTCTTTTATGATCATGCAAACATGTTGAAGCAGCATCATCATCTAAAAATACCAACCTACGCAACAAGTTAGGAAAAAAAAAGAAGAAAACTGTTAGTCTCCTCTCATATAGAGCCAGGATTTATATTTCGTTTTTGCTTGAGAGGGATTTGCTCGTACAAATTTCTGCACATCAAAAACGCCAATTAAAGCTCAAAAAATGTAACGCTGTTCGGATTTAACCTCAAATTTACCATGACTTTGGCTACGACTTACACCAAAAAAATAAAAAAAAAAAGAAATGGAATAAAATCCTGGACGAAGGACCAACATTGACACACCAAATAGATGACATAATAAAAAAGGGACTGTACTGAGTGAGCAAAAGAAAAAAAAAAAAAAACGCACAAATCCCCAATTGAATTCAAAAAAGGAGTAAAGCTTAGCCCCCGGAACGCAGCACATAAACTCGTACTCGAACCAAGTAGCCCTGGCCCCTTACATTAGCTTGATGCAACGCAATTTTGCAGTAGCAACAACTAACAACCCTCAGTCTCAAGCAATGGCATGTCCTGGCGTGATAAAAGACCTGTGAGCTATTTAATCCTTGTGCAGAGTGTGTACACATGAAGAGTCGGGACGAGAGTCAGGATATACAGAGAGTGGATATGCTAATATCGCCCTTGATATGCGAGGTTTTGAGCATGTAGGACAGAATTTTTTGTGTGGGTTTTTTTTTCGTTTCGTTCCCCCGCTTAACCCCCACCGGGACTGTATTCACATATATTTCTTCGCCAAAGTAGAAATGGTGGTGCTTCTTTTCGTCCTCTGTATCCTATTTTTCACAACCCATTGAAATAGCCCTGATCGTTTGTTGCTGCTTGCTGCTGCTGCTGCAGACACGAGGAAGTCGGGAGGTGTAAAAAAAATTGCTCCAGCATAAAAATACCATTTCTCACATGGACGTTTCCTTTGGTCGTTCTCTGCTCAACGGTGATGGCAACGACAACGACGAAAACGTATATCCCAGCTCAGTTGCTCAGTAGCACTATATACTATAGAGTCCTAGCTGGATGGCTGGCTGGAGGAGCGTATTTCGCGTACACTCTTTCACTACAAGAGTTTGCTATTTGCTTTGAGTGCAGTCATTTTTTTTAAACATTCAAGAGCTGAACTTTTCTGAATGTGATTGGGTGCCGGCTGGGGCTAGTATATGGTATGGTGTGTGGCGGTGTATAGTGGTCGTGATCCCCTTCCAAACCTCTTTGAAGGCTCGTTTGTAACTGTTACAGCATCATACACCACAGACTTCAAGGAGTGGAGTAGGAACTACATGTAGTTAGGTTGGTTCTTCTTCCTTTTTTTTTTTGTTTGAAAAGAAAACAAGCAACATCATAGAATAAAAGAGAGAGAGAGAAAAAAGAATAGTTGAGAGGTCCGGATGGAAAAATAATTATTGCATTCAACATGTGCAGCAAGTTGGGCTTCTTTGTTACATCCAGTGGGAATCCTTTTTTTTTTTTGGATCTTGAGCTTGAGTTGTTCCCTTGCGTTTCTTTGGCTTCCTTAAACAAATGAATTCTTGTGTGTTTGAGTGTGAAACATTTACTTTCTAATGGAACAAGGGATGCATTTTTATTTGGTTTAAGAGTTTTTGTTTCAGTACTTTATCGTGGGAGGCTTTGGTGGTCAAATTTGGAATTGAAAAACGAACAAAAAAAAAAATAGCTGGACATACGAAGAATACAGAAAAGATACGGAAAAACTGAAGTAATCGATAGTTGCTGGAGTTTTCTAGTTTTTTTTTTTTTTTTTAATTTGAAAACCAAAGTCCTTTGTGAACTTTAAAGGCCAAAACTCATTAATATTTGACTCTTTTGAGCTTTGATTTAGTGTTTTTTTTTTTGGTTTGTTTGTTGTTTTTCTTTTTGTTCCATTTTCAACGAGAATAAGGAGAAAGTTGCATCAAAGAATGAAGTTTTAAAGAGAGTTTTTCTTTTACTCGGGAATAATTAGGGGAAATTTTAATTTTGTTAAATAGTTTTGATTGAAATTACAATTTTATGAGAGAAATTAGGTGAAGTTGTTTATTGGAGTAATAATGAAGTGATTAAAGCGATGTTAAATTTAAAAGGAAGATAGGCATGAAAATTACCTACTTGGTTTTAAATGAAAAGTACTAGGTAGCTACTAAAGGAACCAATTTCCAATTTTTGTTCTTTTTGCAATTCAATTTTCTATTATTGATAGCTCAGAGTAATAACAAAAAAACAGGCCTGAACTAGACAAAAAAAAAACTTAAAAGCATTTTAATTGGTAAAAATTGTTGGGACCATTATTCCACAAGTCACAACGAATTTCATTTCGATTTTGGCCATCTTGCAAAGAAAAACTGCATCAATGCTGCAATTTAAGGTTGAGCTATACTATTAAACTAATATAATCCTTGAGAGACCATTTAAATGTCAAAACAAGTACAATCGACTCCATCTTAGTCGAACTTTTTCGATATATTCTATTTTCCCCTGATTTAAAATAGGCTATTTTCAATCCCTCTAACTCAATTTTTTTCAAAAGTTCCTTTAACTCGAAAGAATTTTGATATCCCGTGAAAGTTTAATTTACGACTATTTTCTAAGTAAAAAAAAATATATTAAAAAATAAATCGAAACTTGTCATAAAATTAAAATTAGGTGTTTAAAATTAGTATTTTAAAAACTTTTCACACTTGGTTTCAAACTGAGTTAAAAATTGTACTTTTTAAACTTAAAAAAAATTAAATTTTTACCACAAGACTTAGTTATTTAAAATCAATTTTACATTTCAAATAAATTAATTAAAATCTCAACCAGTCTAATAAGTTATTTCAAAACCAATTTCACATCCGAAATAAAATTCGTTGCATTGTAACCAGTAAAACAAGGTATTTCAAAACCGATTTCAAATCCGAAATTTAATTTATTACGTAATTACAAACTGGTAAAATTTTAACCAAGATAAATATTTAACTAACAATTTCAAAAGTGTTTACTTTTTAACCTATTTTATCAGTTATTTCTACACTAGTTTTGAACTTGATGGCTAAAATCGGTAATAAATTAACCAGAAAATTGAAAAAAGTTATTGGTTATAGTACATAATTTTCAACCTAGGTTGAAAAAATTCATTTTTAAATCCAATTTCAAGCTTAGGTTTTAAAAGAAATAATACAACATTACCAGAAATTAACTTTCGACTGATTTTAGGGTTCGTTTTTTACTGAAAATAAGACGGAAATACATATTTACCATTTTGTAGCTATTTTAAAATTACGTTAGTGCCAAGAAACATTTTTACCGCTGTAATTTAATATTTAATTAAAATAAGTTAGCGGAAAGTTCAATAACTGAAAAACCATGCAAGCTACAATTTTTTGGTTTGCGCAACAAATTAGCATTTAATAAGATACTGAGTTTAATTTTGTTGATTCCGCCATAAAGCGTCTGCCAAAGTAAAGGACGTCTAAAACTGGACTAATGTATAAAATTGCCTCCAAAATTAAAAACGAATACAATTTTTTTCCCCAGCCATTTCTAAAATCGAACTTCCAGAAAAATGTTCCAACAGCATTATTACAGATTCCTATTATTCAGTTTAAATTGTTCCAATTCTCCATTCAAGAGTCTTAAAAATTGTTTAGCATTTTAATTGATCGCTTAAAGTCAATTAGCAAAAAAGTTACGTATACGCCAGAGTGACTCACTCAGTTTCTAATTTATCAAATTGGGCCTATCTCTTGTAATTTTTGTTCGATTATTAAGATTAAACTATCAAATTAAAGCACATAAAAGTGATAGTATTTTAAAACAATCAAATATAAATAATAAATAGTATTTTTACTATTTATGTATTCTTTAACAACAATTTTTTTAAATAATTTCCATAAAAAAAAAAACATTTTAGAAGTACGTTGATCCTATTGCAGATTTTTTTTACATTGGTGTTTTTTTTAAAGCATTAAAGGCATTTGGTACTATCTGATGTCGGTTTGATAAATCCAAATAAATTCTCTTTTGGAACTGCCAACAGCCTACGAAATCGATTGAAATTAACTAAAGTAGTGTTCAATAAGAAATTTTTAGTTATAATCAATGTTTGGTGTGATTATCCAGGCTGTAGAACCTTATTTTTATATACATCACACGAACAGAAAGGTAACTTTCTGTTCTAATGGTTTTTTGATGCATTTCACACTTCTTTCCGTGTGGAACCTTGGGCTTGCACTCAATATTTCACGCTTTTTTCCCCAAGATATTCTACAGATTTCCATGTTAGACATAAAAACATTTCTAACACCAAACCACACCAAATTAATGGCAATGAATCGAGGATAATTCTCCCAGAGGATAATAATCCTGATTTTAATTGAACATTAAAAAAAAAGTAGAGAATTGAAATAGTATGTACCAGGTGTTTATTCCAGGCAATATTGATGAGACTACTTCAAAAGAATCAGCCAATATCGCAGTAGTCAATTTAGTTAGAATCTCCCTGTTTGTGATTTCGATTGATCTAGCGTTCTGCAACATTTCTGTTTATCATTTCAGTTTTGGTCTGCTTTTTAATGTATTCCATAACAAAAAATAAAAATTTTAAATCCCGTATCACTAAGATTCTGAGAGAGAGCTATCTCATTGATATTCAACAAAGTTTATTTTCAATTTTATATTAATAAACCACAAGTGTGTCCTAAAGCAAATATGAAAACATCCCTATATAAGTAGATACATAAATTTGAAATTAGATAACCTACTGTGCCTACTAATTGCTAAAAGTATTTTCAGGAACAACAACAACAACAAAAATCCTATTTCTCTAAATAAAACATCAAAACGGCAAACATCACTTATTATTCATCTCAAGTTTATGTCCTTTCTACGACCAATTGATTCCCAAAAGGATCTCTGTCCTTACTTTCCAATCATACACGACATAAGAGTTGCTCACCCACAAAAAAAACTTTCCCCCAACACCACCAGCCAGCACTCTGTTCAACCACTCGAAGCCACATTGAGTCCAATTTTGATGAAAACTTTCAAATGATGAAGTTTTTTACCATTTCTATATACCTAAACTCATACCCTTCAATGTTTAGTCTATACGAACAGGGTTTAACCCACACAGGTTAAACTATTTCTTCTTTTTCTTCAAAAGAATATAAAATAGAAAAAAAAAACAACAAAAAAAACTTTAAACGATGACCTGTGAGTAGAATACTGGACATGTCATTAGAGATACAAAACCACGGGTCTCGCACTCACTTTATAAATGTTGGAACCCCCAATTGTGTTTTTGACCGTAAGGGGGCGACACAATCGAAACAAAGAAATCTCACGAACGATAAAGTTTTATGATGTTTATTTTTTTTTTTCAACTTTTGTTATTGTTCTTGAGTGGAAGGAAGGATTTCTATTATTCCTTTCTCCTTTTTTCCGCAGAACTCTTGGTCAAAATTAATTTAACAAAGTATATTCGCGCGCTTCCAACACGTCGTCGTTGTTGGTTTGGTTTTGGTATATGTAACGAAGTGGTATAGAGGGGTTTGGGGTAACGATGGCGGTGAAGTGTAAAATACGCACACATACTCATGAATTCGTTAGCAGTTTTCATCGACGCCCAGGAAACAAAAAAAAATAAACGAACAAAAAATACTATAAATGAATTTTTAAAGAAAACTTTTTCTCAACCGAAAAAGAATAGAAAGAGTAAAGGGAACAAACAAAGGCGCCAACGACGACGATGGACGCCTCCAAAGTTCAAAGTTGTTTCACTTTGGCAAAACAATGGCTTACACAAGATGAAAAAAAAAAAAAAAAAAATAAAATGAATGAAATGCACAACTGGTTTGTAAGGACTTGAATTTGTGGCTTTATCATGAACTTTAAAGTAAAAATTGTTGAAAAAATAAACAATCTGACAAGAAAAAATCTTTAAAATAAATGGAAGAATTTTCGAACCGTTAACACTTTTTACTTGCGATATAGGTACTTTATACCAAGTAATGCATTCGTACAAAAAAACAAGTTGAGATAACAGTCAAACATGACATTACGATGATAGAGAATGAGAAAAAAGTGGGTCTGACAATTCTGTCTGTCTGTCGGATGGGTAGATTTACTTCAAACTTGGTATGTGGCGTTTCTTGGAGACTATCCCCAGACGTTTTTTGATTTTTTTTTACGTAAAATAACGGTACTTGTCACATACCGGTTTTAAAAAAAAATTATTTTTCTCAAAAACGGTGCCTACGATTTTTATTAAAAAAATAACTACAATTTTTTTTGAATAAGGTCTATCTTTAAATGAAAACCATTTTTTTAAAAACCGTTTTTAACGGTACCTGCCATAGAACCGTTTTTTTATTAAATTCTGATTATCTCTTTTATAAATCAATCAATTTCAACCATTTTTTTTTTAACATGAGAGCTTCTCAGTTGCCGTAATAGTTTTTTTTTTTTTAAATTTCGAAATTTTTTTTTTGAATTTTTAAAAAAAAGTTAAAATTTTTTTTTTGAAAAATTATTTTTTCAAAAAACTGCTCAATATTTTTTTTTCAAAATTTAGTTTTAAGATGTTGATTAATAATATCTTAAAAATGGTATACCAATTTTTTCTTATAAAAGTCCTTGCAAAATTTTATATGGAAAAAATAGTTTTTTAAGAAAACGGCTCTAACGATTTTCAAATTTTTTTTTCTAAAAATGCATCATTAAAGTGGAAATCAAATTGCATACTTCGTTTTCTGGTTAAATTCATTCACTGTGATTCAATTCGTGCTAGCGATATGGATAAGTTTGGGATTACCAATGTGTTCATATTTTGCGTTTTTAAATTGGAACGGTTTTAAATTTTAATACTTTCATGCTTGGTCCCAAATTCTTCCAATTTTTCTTTGATTTAAAGTGGTTTTGTTGATTCTATATCATTTTCTTGGCTCAGAGTTTGTTATGAGTTTTAGAAAATTTCCTAGAGGAAATATTGAATTTAGTTTGTATGACCTAATTTAACGTTACCTGCTATACAACCATTATAGAAAATTTTATTATTTTCAAAAAATGCTCTAACGATTTTGATTAAAATTTGTATTAATACTACAACAGGGTACTTCGTAATTTTGAAATGAAACGAATATTTTTGTAAACGTTATCATTTATAACGTTTTTTATTTTTATTTCGGACTTTCTTGCAATCAATCAATGGATTTCGAAACAAAGCTTTTATTAATTTTAAGACATTATTAATTTACAAAATTTTCAAAAAACATTTTTTTTTTTGAATAAACAGTTCATCGAAACCGGGCTAGTAGTTTTTATTGAAATTTAGTTTTAAGATGTTTGAAAATAATTTCATAAAAATATTTAACAACTTTTTTTCTTTAAAAAAATGCCCAAAAAGGTAGTGGGGAGAGAAAGGATACCAAGAGAGAAGGAATTAAATGGGGGAAATGGGAGGGAAGCGCTGGGGAGTAGGATACACGATTTTTGTTTCTTATGTTCAATGACTCTAGAAACGATAAAATGCAAAAAAAACCCTGTTAATAATTTTTGTGATGTAACCCTTATTTATTTGTTTAATTTGAATGTAGTATATTTGTATATTCTGAAACTGCAATAATGACCTTGGCCTAAAATTGAAGAACATTTTGTAAGAATGAAACCGTAGAACATAGTTTACAGTCAAAAACTAGCCCTTCATTGCTAAAAACACCAATTATTGAAAAGAGTGCAAAATATCTCGAAAGTTGTATTCGAAGCTTGAGGTCGAAAAATTGTACTTAACGTCGTCGGCTTAAAATAATAAACAACTCAGCAAAAAATCAGATCAGATCAGATTTTTACGCAAGGTCTCCTTCCTACGAAACGACAAGGTTACTGGGCTATTTAATCATGTTTATAAAATTACAGAAATTCGTTTTTTTTAGAAGTGTTCCAAAAATGAAATATTCTTGGCAAATATCTTCAACTAATCAGATGAATTGATTTCTCTCAGCAAGGCAGTAAATGAAAAATTAAGGATAAATTTCCAAAGAAAATGGTTAAGCGATGAATTTTTATAGTTTGATTTTGTTGTTTAGCAACTAATAAATTTTAAATGCAGATAAAAACAAATCACTTACATTTACTCTAACTCACAACAATTAAAAATTAGAAGAAAAAAAGCTTATAAAGGTCTCAAATTAACTGAAACAAATTTTTCGTTAGTCTTCGTTCTACAAAATTCTGCACAGAATTAGTTTAATCTCATTTTACTAGTACTGCCGAATAATCAAAATTTGACTGAGTCATGAAAATTAAACTGAATTGTTAGAAGAAGGTTGCCTGTACCTTTTAAATAAGACCAAAAATTATAAAATTGGTTGCTGGGAAGTTAGTTAAAAAGTGATCAATAGAATTCGTGTTTACGTATTAATAAATTGATGATATTTTGAATTGAACGACGAGTTCGTTTTCGTCGATTTGTTGGTAGCTTACTTTTCTGCAGAAAATTGTTAAGTCAAAACGCTTCACTTTGTTATGCGCTGCAAAATTTCTTTTCAATGAGCATTAATTTCATTTTTGATTGCTATTTTTAGAGCATACGGTGTTACAGCCCTTTAATAGTTGCTTCGATTAAACGATGAAATATTTAACTGTCACAGTCACTCAAGTTTATTTTATGGTTTTGCTGAATGACAAAAAAAAAACATCTTTTTATGTCTCTCTAGTATCGATGTTATGACTTTTTATTTTGTTTCATCTCCTGCTCTGATAAATTCAATTTTTAAATTGCACAGCATCAAACAATACTGCAGCAGTGAATGATGAAAGAAATATTCACTGAAAAAGTAAGAAAAAAAAACTTATCTAAGAATAAAGGACTCAAAAAATGATTCTCAGGAACTAAAGAACCGTGCTTGAAGAATAAAGAAATCAAGCTTCAGCAGTTTTCAGAAGAAGAAAAAAAAAAAAGAAATGAAGAAAAGAAAAGAAACTTTAGTTATTCACGTAGCTTGAACGTGGAGATATAGGTAGACTTTTATACATTTTTTTTTTTGTTTAAATCACATAACTGAATCATATTTTTGTTTTTGTAGGTAGTCCTTGTGTTCTGTCGCCCACTCACCGGCCGGCTACTTCATCGTTGTCATCGTCATCGTCATCGTTGTCGACCGCTTCTGTTATAGAATCCCCATCGTTTGCGTATCGTCCTTTTCTTTACCTTTAGCCTTGGCTATATGAGAACTCGAGTGTAAGGATAGTCTTTGGATGATAGACCCCAATGCAAAAAAAAGGACAAAAACAGATACGAGTTGTCTCGGTAGTTATTATTTTTAGTATTCCCATGACGTTGTCGAGAGTGTCCTTCTCTGTCTCGGATTTAAGCTACACCACAGCACATAGCCAAATCAGATATAAAAGGAGAGATCCTTTGGGGTCAATCTGGCCTACACACTATGTCCTGCCTATTTATACCTCTCTCACTCTCTCTCGTGTGGTCTTTAACCGATGAAATTGGATCAGAGGTTCGTGGGTACAGAGGATGGAATTGAAAAGGAAGGGTGGGGGAGGGGGAGGAGGAGGGGGCTATATCTACATTTGTGTTTATTTTCATAGCTTGTCATTTGGTTTTATCGTTTTTGAATGGACGAACAGGGGGTGGGTGGTGGTAGAGGGCAAGTTGGTTGTAGAGTGAAATCAAGCCATGACTGTATTAAGTCAGCATGCAAATGTGGCAGGAAATAGGATACAATTGAGGATATTATTTGTCTGTGTTTGTATTAGGAATCAATTTTTCAATCAAATGTTAGTGATTTCATTGAGCATGTTTATCTATATGTATCTACAATCTACAATCTTGCTCTATTTATCTTTCTATTCGATGGCTATTTGAAGAGATAGTATTTAATTTTTTTTTTATTTTATTTTATTAACGTTCAGGTCAAATGCTATGCCAATTTAAGAAGTAATAATAATTTTTCAGGAATTATTTTATACATAAGATAGCTATTCTAGTTTTTTTTTTGAAGATAAAAGCATGAAGATAGAAATGTTGATTTTGTAATTGAGGAAAATTGATAGCAATTTGGCGGAGTAAACTGGTATAGGTTTGCGTTAAGATGGGAACAGTAAATTTTCACGCGAATCATTTATTCTTGTCATTGTCATTTATTTCTAATTGAACGAAGAATTTTTGTCAGAATTATAACTCGCTTATTTTTAAAGTCATATGAAGAAGATTATGAAAGGAATTTTTTTGTTAGTATAATAGCAACATTTTAAAATCTTATACTTGAAATTCCGTTGTGTCGTTCTTAAGTTACAAGCGTTGAAATGCAAACCCAATCCAATTGAACGAAAAATCCATGCCGTAGATTTTGAAATGTTAATATTTCAATTAGGTAAACCAAGTCGAATATATTTTCATTTTCTTATTTGACTCTTTTTTTGTTTTGTTTACTGAACATCAACCAAATAAGCACGAAACCAGTCAAATCTCTTTGAAAAATATTGAAAGTACTTGAAAGAACTTACCTATATTATTTTTTTTTTAAATTAGAAAAAAAATATTCCTTTGATTAAAAAAAAAATTCTCTATACCAAAACGTATAAGTCGTGAAACCAATTCAATCAAAAACAATAAACAATTAATCAATCAGAAGAGTCTTCATCCAGATGCACTTACTTTTTGAAAGAGGTAGTATTGCACGGCCAAATGATCCACGGGCAAATTCCTTGCGGCCAAATCTACCCAGCTCCTACAGACGGCAGAGCTACGATCAATATTGGATTTGAATATTAAAAAAACTAGCTTTTGCGAAAGCAGTTCTTCGCCTGGTATCAAATTCACCGACGGATATTGTTTCTAATTTGTTACCAAAATCCCGAATTTGTTATGACTTTGAAATGTACTTTAACAGTTTCATTATAAAAAAAAACAGCTTTTTAAATGAATTTGACCTCAAAACGACGTATGTCATTTGATTTCTTCTATAATTATAGATTTTTAGAAAAACAAATATAAATTGAAAATCGTTAGAGCCATTTAAAAAAAAAAAAAACTATTTTTTCAATGGATATAAAAAAACAGCAAGTACGTGCGGTCGAGTAGTGTATTTTATTTTATATCTGTAAGGCTGGCAATATATGTAGGCGGGTATTAAAAAAAAAATAAAAAAAACACACACAAATTTAACTTTAAAATGTGGTAACCGTCCGTATGCCTTGACGGGGCAACCTATGCCTAGGCAAGCATAGCGAAAATTGTTTATTTTAACACTATTGAAACAATAATTGTGTTCCTCTTATGTGG
Source organism: Meliscaeva auricollis (assembly GCA_948107695.1). Taxonomy (NCBI): domain Eukaryota; kingdom Metazoa; phylum Arthropoda; class Insecta; order Diptera; family Syrphidae; genus Meliscaeva; species Meliscaeva auricollis. The sequence goes on along the minus strand of OX403616.1, from coordinate 14,163,964 downwards.
TTTTTCGGATGCGGTAAGGTAACCCTATGGCCGGATCTTAGTCTATAATAATTGATAAAAAAACAACAAAAAAATGTGCAGTTTTTCAAAAATCAGTGACTCAAAACTAAATCTTAAATTGACATTTCTTTTGATACGCTTCAAATAATTCTTAATTTTATTTTTTTTAATATAAATATAAAATTAAATTAAAAAATAATAAAATAGTAATCTGATTTTCAATGAACTATTTCTCAAACATCTATTTTGACGTTTTTTTGACTTTTAAACGTCTATATCTCAAATTGTTAATATTTATCTTTTTTATGCTTACTCATAGTCTATCGATTCCATGGTAAATCATGTCTCGATCAATTTTAGTTAAGAAAATAGCTTTTTGACCTTTTTTAAGTTCAACCTTTATTACCTTATTGGAATTCCAAATTTCTAAAAATCCCACTAACTTTTTAAATTAAATTTTCTATAATATCATATTTTTCTTAAACATCTAAGACTTGCCGTAAACTGGGTCAGATAATTGAAGAACCCCAAAAATTATACTTTAACGCGCAGCAACCCTGTGCAGACTTTTTCTTTAACTTTTTCTTTAGACACTACTCATATAAGTATTAATTGATATATAGATGAGGGTAGATCGTCCTATGCCAGGATCTTAGGCTACTATAGACATTGTTTCTCTTCAATGTACCGAATATGCATATTAAAATAGAAAGTGTAACAGCCCTATTAATTTAAAACCATTATTCCATCTTTATTCTACGAACTTAATAAACCATTAAAAAAAGTAAAGTCACAACCTTCCTTGATGGTAGCTTAGTAAACGTCATTTAGCCGAAATTTTATTTTATTAGTAACATTTTGCACTTAGTTCGAGGATTAACGCCCAACCTTTTTGGCTGTAAAAGTACAAGTTTTGTATATCTTAAAGAAATTATTTTTCTGAAATCGGATTCAATATTTAAATCAAACACAGCTTAGATCGAATTTTAGTTGAAAAACAAGAACAATTTTTTAAATAATTTCTCAGTAATCAATTAATCGTTAAAAAAATTTCAGATTTCCACAGTGTCATCTGAAAGTGAGTCATCATCTGAAGGAGTTCCCTTCAGAAATGAACAACTCCTAAATCTATAAATTATTCAAAATCTTAAGTATACTTATCGATCATTGCAACATTTTCAAAATGCCCTTTTTCCAATAAAAATCCCCCTCATATCACACCCAAATGCTAATGGAAAACAAATAAAAATCCAAAAATACTAAAATTCTTCAAATTTCAAAACATTTTATGAACTTTTAAAAAGAACATCACATGGCTATGGTTGTCTCGTCTCGCCAAGGGCTTCTGTTGTTGCTGCTGCTGCTGCCGGCCGCGCCACCGTCAGTCATAATATCCATCATAAGAGTTTCAATTTAATGACTTGACTGCGTGCCATTTCATTCATATTTTCACGTTTTAAAGCCATAAAAAAAGTATACCTTTTTGAAAAATATTTATTTTCCCTCTCGATATAAAATGTTTTTTTTTTTAAGTGATTTAATTGAAAGTCAAGAGGGGATGCTTCAATTATTTGCAACAGGCCTTTTTGGATTTATTTCAATATACAGATGTCGGTATATTATGTAGGTTGGTATCGGTATACCTATTTTTTAATCGATTACACATTGATGTGTATTGTATAATGCGGCTGGGGAATGTTAATTACTTTTGCTGACATGATGCCCATTATTGCTGTGGTCTCTGTAAATGGATCAGAGTTTAATTATTATAACTTGCTGCTACTGGCCTCCTGCTGATGATGATAGTATTTAAGTGTAATCATTGGCCTCCAGAAATGCGAGAACACGAATTGAATTTAAAGTGGCGCCCAATGTGGGGTACTTTACGAATTTTTGTTGTTTTCTCTTCTCTGATGTACAGAAAAAGTGTATAAATTCTGAAAACTATTTGAAAATACCGCTTTAAGCGTCAAATATGCTTCATAAAAATGATGTAAACACTATAGAAACAAATATTCACGTTTCAGAAAAAAAATCAACAAATTCCTAAAGAAAAATCAAAAACTATACCCAACAGCCGTCGCACAACATGGCATGTTGAATATGTCCTTATGTTCCGTTCTAAAACAAATAAAAAGACAAACAAAAAAATGTATAACCTAAACAAAAAAGAATATCCCTGAAACTGTAACAGACATTATCAAAGATTCATCTTCTTACCCGCTGCCACCGCCACTAAGCAACATCCGTACAGCCTCGTCCTATTGGAATGACAGTGAAAAACATATGCACAACTCATTTGATATTTTTTTTGTCTTTTCGAAAATATACAGTTGTTGTACAAAAAAAAAAAAAAAAACGTGTATATGAGGAATGGCACGGAATGGCAATGGAATTGGATATGATATCATGAATCATCCCCTGGGGGTGTATAGTTCTATTTTTTATCCTTTCTCTAGTGGCAAGCCGTCGCCACTGACACCCCTTTGGGGATTTTGTTTTTGCCTTCCGATTTTATTCAAATTTTATTTTTGCCATTTTGTTTGTTTTTTTTTGTGCTTTGCTATTTCCGTAACCGGTTCTTTTTCAGCCATTACTTTACAATTTGTATGTGGATGGTGTGAAAGTTGTTAGTCTCGTTTTTTTTTTTATTCATTTTTTCCAATCATTTTTGGTGTGGTTTTTCTGACATATGTGCCTCTCTGTTGTATGACCAGGACCACAAATGGGAAAGTGTCTTTTGCAGATTGTGTAACAAAAGGACGAGACGTATATATTCTATGGTTCGATTAAAGAAAGAAACTAGGGAATACACAGAAACAAACTTTACAGGGCTTGAAATTGAATAAAAAATGTGAAAATATGGTTTATGTGATGTGAAAATGGATCCATTGTTTATCTTGGAGCATGAAAATTGTTAAATTGAAATATTAATGTACTTTAACACTATTAGAAATAAGAATTTTCTTAAGATGTGTTTTTTACCGCAAAAAAAAAACAAGCAATCAAGTCTACAAGTGAAGATCTTTTCAAAGATACAACAAAAACTATAACTTTTTCTCTACTTTTCCTGAAGGTTGCTACGGTCTGCACTGGGACCAAAACTTTAACACTTCACGTTCAAGTTCAAGCAGAAAGCTACTGTAGAGAAAATGTAAGGGTCTCAAGATGTCTTATTATTCCTATTCGGCACCTTTAAGAGAAGAATGTGCCAAGGGCACCTACCTCAAACCTAGTGGCTATAATAATTACCAATTCTTTACGCTGCAAGGACGGACGTCCCGAATCAAAAATCTGAGGAAGTCATGATGGAAAGGGAGTAAACATACAGAGTTAAAAATACTGCAGTCTTTTCGGTACTGCTAAAAAGACTAAATTTCTTAAGTCTTTTAACTTACATAAAGTTCTTTGACTGTAAAACTAAAGTCAGCAGTAAGTACTAAAATAATGAGCGTACATTAATTGAAAGCAGTTAATTGACTAAAAGTTAATTTTGCAGTACTTCATGACTGGTGTTAGTCTTCTAGTTAGTAGAAAGTTATTGTTCTTTCGTATTTTAAATTTAAAGTACTAAGAAGCAGTACTAACTTGCAGTTAAAATTAAAGTCAATTAACTGTGACTGAATTGACTGCATTATCAATTGCCTGCAGTCTTTAACAGCTCTGGCTTATAGCAAAACTCGGTATACATTTTAATGCCCACTATTTCTGTCACTCAGTAAAACGAAAATCAAGATCAAGTCTGTGGCAGTAGACCATGACCGCGTATTCCAGTACAAACTTCGTTACTTGTTGCTCCGTTTGTTAATGATTTTAATGCATTTTGCAATAAACAAACTAAAAGTTCATGACTGCTACTTAAGTGGCCGCCGTTTATATTTAGAATCTAACATGTCAATTTAAATCGTCAGTAGTTGTAAATCACAGGTCGCTATAATCAATAGAGCAGCAAATATGTGACCTTTGATGCTAACTGTATCTTTAAACTGCACTGTCTAGTTAGTTCTATAATTTCGACTGGAGTGACGAATTTAGAAACATGAACAAAATTTTCAAGAATGACGTCAATTTTAACCGGGAGGGTAATGGGAAAAAGCAGGACAATGTCGCTCAATCATTTCACACGACCTGCTGAATAATATATCATTTCATTACAAACTAAGACCCATGGAGGTAAATAACCATCGTTCATTTGTTACCAGTTGTTTTTTCATGATCTATGATCCCTATTTTGTCTTTGCTATCAAAATGTACTTAAGTATTAAAATGGCGCTAATTTCATTCGATCCCAAAATTTTTCTATCGAAATCTTTTAGCGGAAAAATCATTAGTTACTCAAAATAAGTACGGTTTACCAACAAGGCCAGGAACGAAGCCATGACCCACCAGTCACAAACTAGAATCTACAAAATTCGGTGATGGGGCTTATTCAATTCTGTCACTTATAACATTTGGAAATCAAAAGAAATAAAGAACTTAAATATCTGCTCGTAAATACAAAAGTTTTTCCCCGTTATACTATACAAAAGAAATGTGTTATCATTAATGCTGAGAATTTTTTCAAAATGACCCAATATTTTCAACCTCCATAAGAGCTAAAGTCATCTGGAATATTAAGCGAGAGGAGGGCTAAGAATTCACCAACTTTTAAGAAGAATTTACTAAACACATAATAGAAGAAAAAAATCGATTCAGAGACAATATTTCCTGAGAGGAGTTCTAAATCTTGTACGACTACTAGTCTTAAGATTACACTCAAATTGGTATCAACTCATTTCTTCAAATAAATCTCATTCCATCAGTCAATTTAAGATAGTAGGTGGGCTTTAATCGCATTGAGAAACTGGAACTGTGAATGAACTCGAGTTAGGCCGACCCTGAAAAAAAAATATTCAAATGATCAATAAATCAACAAATAAATTCTCCATTTTGTATTCTTTCAGCTTAAATAAAGTCTTTGGAGTTCTCAAAATTTTAGCATAGTCTTTTCTGCCTTGGCAGTAATCGACACCAAGTAGTTTGGGACTCTTACCTCACTAAAACCACCTCGAAATCTGAACAAACCTATGAAAGATCGACTACTAATTTTTCTTTCTCAATGATTTAATCACTTTGGGGGAAGTTTACACTTTTAAAACTTTCCCGTGATTTTTAGACCAATAGCGCAAGTGGCTTGGTTCTTCTTACATTTTTCTACACTTTAAGTTTAGTTCTTCTCTTTTCTTTTTGATGTGCTTTTTCCATTTTAGCTTTGCATCCTAATTCATTCTTAGATATTTGATTTTTAATGAATATTGGAACATTGATTAAAATCTAATTTATGAAGTTTAAATGTGCAGATTTTGTTTCATTGAGTTTTATATGCAATTTTTTGGTCCAATCTCTTATTGTGTTGCAATTTTTGTGCTGCTTTGACGATACATTTGGCGGGTACCAAAATTTCAGTATCATTTGCAAACGTAGCCATAATGGCGTTATTATCTACTAGAATATCTCTTGTGTATAGCAAATACAGAGTAGGTCCTAGGACACTTGCTTGTGGAACACCGGAAGTGTTCATATGAAGTGAACATACTTGTTTTTCTTCTAGTGCTTTTTCACTTACATCCGTTATTCTATAAACTTGGTCTATCGTGGAATGTTTATTTCTGAATAAAAACTGATGACTTGGGATTAGATTTCTTTCTTCTATAACTTTGCTCAATCTTTTCAATAGCAATTTTTCAAAATTAGAATAGTCTTTAACAAACGATTAAGTATCATCTTCAACAAATTGTGTACAGTTTAAGTATTATTTAGTTTATTTTTTTTTTCAGTGTACAACGCTATTTAAATGAAGGGTTCTTTGTGTGTTATATTGTCTCCTAGGGCAGTTCCTTTTCTATTATTTTTTCGTGTGGAAAAGACAGATTATATATTGGACTTTATGACTTTCAAATAATAACGTAACTATATTTGACATTTTTGAAGAATATAAAAGACAGACTGTGTCTGAATAATCTTTGTTTGTGTTTGAATAATTTTTTTTTTTGTTTTTGTGAGCAAAAAAAATATTTATGATCTCTGAAGTAGGTTACCAGCCAATTGGAAATTGTCAAAATATTAGGAGTGAGATATTATGATGAATTGGTTTGAAAATTGAAGATAAATGTTTATTTTTTTTTACGAAGGCATGATTTATTCTTGAAAAATATATGTTTGATCTGGATTATTTGAAGGGTTTTTAACATCTGTTTCGAAAAAATTATGCAAATTTAAAAACATCATTGGTTTGGAAATGGCAAATTTAATCTTGTGACAGTGATTTTTTTTTTTGAGGAATGAAAAAACTTGTAATGAAAATATTTGGTCTCAAGGTGATTTCTTTGAATGATCAAACGATATTATATTTGATTTCATGAGATCGTTCGAAGGTATGCATTTATTTCTCCTTTTTTTAACTATACTACTTACATTTTTTTTCGTTTACTGAATTTTAACTGATAATTTTTATTTTTTGTGATATCAACAAACGTTCAAAGACAAACTAAATTTATCTAAGATTGTCTCAGCTATCAACATCAGCAAATCTCTGGAATAAGGCTTTCTACGTAGATATTTAAACAACTGTTAGAGAAAGCAATCATCCCTGACCTTAATGAAATTTTGAAACCGGTACCCACTTCACCAGGCCCCTAAAGTTTAACACTAATTGCGAAATCGAGATTAAAGCACACAACCGCTTTTATTCTTTAGCAGTAAGCCCCAGTAATCTCCTTTTGGGCCTTCCAGCAAACGTTGATTACCTGCAACGTACTTTTCAAATAAAACCCAAAAATGCACGTCTTCCATCGGTTTTATCTCTTACACCTAAAAAAGGACATCGCTAAATCACTCAAAAGGAACTGCATACATATTTAAACAGTCATTTAAGCCGATTTATTGACAGTTTTTCTGTTTGCATGACCATTTCGATGGTAGCCATGCAGAAGTTCAGATTTTTGGAAAGTGATTCTCACCAAAGTTGCTTTAATGAGGAACATGGACCATTTTCTTGTGCAAGGACATCTCGAACAAATATCGTGCAAATCTTCAGTAGAATGCACAGGTCTGCAACAAAAATCGCCTTTTAACTAAACAATACTAAGGGATTTTGGCATGTTGAACCCGAATCTGATATCAAAACTACCCTAGCACATCACGTTTTCGAGATATGCTAATATGAACATGTCAAAAATCCGTACCCTTCATTAAAAAAATATTAATGGGATGTGAATTAAGTGCATTTCATCTGTCTAAGTTATTCGCTTTTGGAGCAAAGATATTGCAAAGAAAAATTTATGATTTTTCCAAAATACTCTTTTAGAGTTGCAAAGTTCTAAAGTAATAATTTTCAATGGCTAACTTTATGTTATTGAGTATTCTGAGCAAAATTCTGAAGTTATTCAACCAAGTTTATTACGGTTAACATCAGAAATCATTAAAGAGCTTACAAAAAATTGTTTTTTTTTATTGTTTTACGCATAATTTAAAATGTGAACAATTTACCCTAAAACCGTTTATGTAGAACAAATGTATTTAAAATTATCAAATTTATGTGTTGACAAATTTTTTGTATGACTTCTGAATTCTTCACAACAAAAATTTCGAAAAATCCATAAAAATCAGTCCTTTTGAAAAGCATAAAATATATTTTTTCGATTGGTTCTCCTATGATTACTAAATTCTTTACACGATAATTAACTTGGCCAGAATAAAGAGTATATAGAAATTCCATACTATCCTCTACATTAGAAGTTTTTTCTTGCAATGTAGGTACATCTCAAAAACTATGGAATTTTGAAATTTATGGTAATTTTTTATTCAATACCAGTTTACAAATCTGGTTTTGAATACCTATACACCAGGTCAACCGAATCTAAGAGAGCTCTCTTCTACAAAAAGATCAAATTAAAAAAAAATGTATGTAATAGAATTTTTGTGAAACCGGATTTAGATGCAGAAAAGTCCAAACTTACATAATTTCAAAAAAATTAATTAACTTGTTACGTGCGTCGTCCATTGGGGTTGGATCCGAAGACATGTAAAGCTGGTGGGTTGGGGTTTGTTTTAAGAATTGTTTCCTCTTTTAACTAAAAATAAGGTTTATTTAAGAAATGTTGTGAAAAGTTTAGCTTTTTTGTAAAATTAATTCAAATATTTCATAATATTTTATATAAATATTATTTCATCTATATTTTTATATAAACTTGGGTTTAGCCTGATATTTTAGCTAAATTAAGACACCTCAATCTTAAAAAATCCGACATTAAACGAAAAAGTTACATATTTTATAAGGGAACCATTTTGGATTAATTCGTGAGCCAACAGTACCGTTTTCCACTGGACGAGTTCCGATAACCAAAGCGTGCAATTTTGTTCAATTTCGATGAAACTTTTTTCAAGTTTGTGAAGCTTTTATAGCAACAGTTATGAGTGAAGTATAAGATTTAAGTTAATTTGATCGTGATCGATAAAATTGATTCATAATTTTATGAGGCTTGGGTAAATAGTGAATAAGCACCTCGTAAAAAACCGTTACCGTTATCTCGGCTCACAGAATACAGAAAATTGTGAAATTCTGTACAAAAATGTTTATACACAAAATCTAATGGCTGTGTAAATTTCAAGTTTAAAAATATAAACATAAAAAAAAATACACAAATAACATACCGTAGACTGTAAAATCTTGTTTTTCCCATTATTCCCTGATTTTTAAAAATTTTTCAAAAACGTATGGAAACCGTTATGGAGCATTTTGAATGTAATCTATTATCTATCAATGTACATAATTAGTTTTTCAATAAGACCTCAACTTTACTCACACCATCATTTTCCAAGGTATAAAAAAATATATGATTTTGGAAACTAATTTTTGATTTTTCCGAATTTTTTTCTTAACCAAAACTCAACATCATTTCAATTTATTTATTCGATATAATTAATTTCATATTTCTAACCCTTATCTTTTTCAAGATGTACAAACATTTGTTTTTGCTTTTTACCCTATTTTAATCTTCCGGTGGAATTACAAAAAAAAAAAGTTTTATCAGAATCTTACACTTATAGTGTAGAAAATGAATCAGTCAGATTATCAATAACATTGGCTGAAATTTGTGATTTAATAAATTTATTTTGTTGCACACAGAATGCAAAATAAAAAAAAAAAAACTAAGCCCAGTATAAAACTTAAATGTGTTGTTACTCTTTTCCTACTTCCTAGTGTCTGTGTGAACAAACAGTAATTGTGGGCCAAAAAAGTCTATGTATTGTTACTGGTTGAATATTTTTGAATATTTTTATAAACCCCGGTAAAGAAGTATAACTTCAAAAAACAATTTCCAATTAAAATTAACTATGAAATCCACACCGAACTTGTGCTCATATTTCATGAAAACATCAATATTTTGGCTTAAAATTTCCACATTTCGGTATATAAACTAAACATTTCTAAGGATTACCTAGTTTCACCAAACCGAAAAACATGTGATCTCATGCAGAATTAACAAACAACATTTCGATGTCCACAAAATAATAATAGCAATTGAGTTTGCTCCATCACAGATACACTCTTATTATTCAAATACTTAATACCATGCCAACCAGGTTATGTCATTTCAGCAGCAGCGCGAATAGCAATTGGTGGCAAATTGGCAAAAGACACACTCACGGTTGGAAAAATTAGAGAGTTTCGTTAAATATTGATCTGATGCGTTCGAAACCGCACATATTTCCTAATATTGGAAATCTGACAGCCATCACATTGGTTTCAAATCAATCAAAACACACCAGGGATAACGGGTTTGTGTAGTGTATGATGTGTGTGTGTGTGTGTGTGTGTGTTGTCGAGTATGGAATGGAGGAAGAAAAAGGATGTATTTGATTTTGCCATTTTGAATTTGCTTTTTTTTTTTGTTAACAAATTCCAATAAACAAAAATTTCCTTCACAAACTGGAAAATATAATCAACCAAAATGAAACAAATGAAACTCAGCGTACGATAATAAATCGTGTTCCATCGGCATCATCATCAATTGGGCACACGACACATCAATATTATATACAACACCATCGTTATTTCTACTTCGTCCCTGCGCCTGATGCTTCTCCCTTTGTCCCTATATTCCGCTGCTGCTGTCTCTATAGGGACCAAAGTGTGCTATATACGTACGTATTTTATGTTATTATAACACACACGTTCGTCGCATACGCATCACTGACAAAAATAATTCCCGGTCGTTGTCGTCACTAGGAAAACACACAAAACCGCATGCAAATAATTACCACGCGTACTTTTGCTGCACAGAATCACGATTTCCATTACGCGCTACGCGCGCATTATTCTACGTGTGCATCAGCAAGGACAATTTTTCTGATCATTTTTCGGCAACAGCTGCACTCGAAAAATCACCGAAGAGGGTGATTTTTTTCTATTCAATTTGGGGGACTCCCAACTCCCGGGCCTCCTCGGGGGGAATGCCAAAAGCAAAATGCAGTGGCAGAGTGTATTGAGTGCAACCAAGTCTCAGTGCACATTCCCCAAATCATGTCGCTAACTATTTTTAGAGTCCCCCTAGACAACTGAGTTTGGAATCTCTTTCTTTTGGCGCTGTGTGTTAATTCCCCAACAGGAGCCAAAGCCACTTTGGCTTTGGAGTTTAGATATCGTCTTGGATGGTCGAGGAAATGGGAGCGAGACCGGGAAACGAAATCGATTCTACGACGCACGGTAAACCTATACGAACTTTACTTCTTGAGCAGTTTGTTTGTTTAGTTCTTTTCTTCGGAATACTTTTGTTTGTGGATTATCTCAGGAGAAGACTTCGCTCTTGAAAATTTTATCTACGACATAAGACACTGGAGTGCATTGTTGTCTTAATACCGTAGTTCAGGAAAACGGAAGAGGAGAAGGACGGAGAAGACTTTACGGCTGAACGGGACAAACAATAAAGCAATGATGATGATGATGATTATTATCGAAACATCTACTTCTTATAGCTAGTGCTTGCCTCTTAAAAGGTAAAAAGTGTTTCGGTAAAGGGGAGTGAGAGCTGTAGGTACTGGATGGATACTGAGGAAGATTTATTTTGTTTTCAATGTTTATCCAAGGAATGATGCTTTATGGGGCTTCATGCTTGTACCTCATGGGACGGTATAGATCTAAAAGGGCCAGACGCCAAAGCCAAACAAGGAAAAGATATTTCAATTAGACTTCGAAGCTGAAAATTATATATTGAGAAAACGGGACGATATGGGGAGTCTTTTTTTTCTCGATGGAGCAAAGATTCTGCAATAAAAAAAAATACCAGCTGCTGCAGTTTTACTCCAAAGCTGCACTTGTGTTTTTTTTTATTTCCTCCAGTTTTTTTTTTGGTTTTGTGTTTTTCTTTAAAAACAATAAAAAAAACTTTTCGAAAAACAAATGTCAGTGCGGACAGAAAGTATTGTTGTTTATTTGTTTGGCATGTTTTGTTCGGGTTGTGTGTGTTTGTGGATTGAACGTGATATGCTTTTGTTTTTTAGTGTTTTTTTTGTTTGTATGTTTACCTTGTTGTTTGGTTTTATTTCTTTTTTCTTTTTTTGTAAAGTAACGAAATATAATCAAGAAATGGAGAAAAAAAACTGGGAATCAGACGATGTATGTGTTTTTTGTTTAATGTCAGAAATTATGACAGAGAAATCGATGACAGAGAAATGTCGGCTGGATGACAGGTGTTTATTGATGATTTTGACAGCTCAAGCAATTGGATTGTTTGTTTAAGTGGGTGATGTTGAATTGACGATGCTTTGCGGTAGATCGAAAATGATGAGTTGGAATGATTTTTGTAAAGGGTTAGGGAGAAAAGTAAATAATATTGATTTTGGGATAAAATGAATGATTGTGGGCTAATTTTTGTATTTCAAAAGGTAGTCAATAAGGGAAACCATTATCAGACGCATACAGCAAGTAGCACCGAGGAGTTCTCTAAGTTTACAAATGATTGAGTTGACAGCTCTAGGTTCCTGGACCAGGACTAATTCTTCACGGTTTTAGTAGATTCGGAGAAGAAGTGAGGCGGATGACATGATTTGATTCAGGTTTTCCGATTCAGAAGAGAATCCAGGATCAATTGAGTCCGTCCTCGTTCAGAAGACCAAAAAAATCATGCGGAGTTTTTCGTTTTTTTTTTTTTTTTTATTTCCTTTTCGGAAAGACTGTTGTATGTCGCTTGCATATTGTTGGTCACAGCTTTAGACTGAAATATACTAGAAGCATCATCCACTGCTGGATCGATGCGGGATCTCAACCTCAGCCCTGTGTCCTCAGACCTTAAGAAGTCCGTTGTGATCCCCTTAAGGAGTATAGGGCCTCCACTACTCCTTCGCGCCATTGTGTACGGTTTCTGGAATTATAACGTAGTTCTCTCCAACTATTCCCCAGCTGTGCAGATTCACTTTCGACTGTCCTGCGCCATGTGCTTCTCGGCCGACCCGACTCTCTACCTGCCAGTGTGAGTGGGTTCCATTGCATCGCTTGGCCAGCAATGCAATCGTTGCCTTTTCGAAGCGTATGACCAATGCACTGCCACTTACGTCTGCGAATAGTACTGTCAATGGATTCTTGACCCGTTCTTCTATAAAGTTCTTCATAAGAAATACGGTTGGGCCAAAAAATCCTTAAGATGTTTGGTAGACACCTATTCACGAACGATTGCAGCTTGCTTGTGACAGTTGCTAAGATTTTCCCAGTGCTGCACCCATACAGAATCACGGATTCAACATTGGAGCGGAGCAGTCTCAGCTTGGTCTTAAAGCTTATAGCGTTGTTTCTCCATATTTTGGACAGCATTCCGAAAGCAGCATTTGCCTTTTTGATACGGCTGTCGACATCTTGTTCGGTTCCGCCTTTGGTAGAGACCAAACGTCCAAGATATTGAAAGTCTTCTACTTTCTCTACCGGTTGTCCAGAAATATTGACTTGAACGGATGAGTTACTTCCGAGGCTGATCATTTTTGTTTTTGCCGTTTTAATTTTCAGCCCCACGATTTGTGCTTCTCCCTCCACCCTTGTTGTCATTTGATGGAGATCCATGATCCTATGAGAGAGTAAGCATACGTCGTCCGCGTAGTCCAGATGGTTTAGTTGGGATGTCAGACTCCATTGAATTCCACCATTTCCGTTTAACAGGGCTGCGCGCAGAACGTCACTTATCACTAACAAGAAATGTATTGGCGACAGTATGCAACCCTGTCTGACTCCACATTGGACTTCGAATTCATCCGACAACCTTCCTCTATGTAAAACGTGACATTTGCATCCATCGTAGGTTGCTTTAATAACAGCGATTAACTTATCTGGAATGCCTCTCGCGTAAGGCAATCCAAATAAATTTTCTGTTAACACTATCAAACGCTTTTTCAAAATCAATGAACAGCAGGTGAAGTGATGGTCGATATTCGACGCACTGTTCAGTAATGATCCGAAAGGTGTTAATGTGGTCAACACAGGATGAACCAGTGCGGAAACCTGCTTGTTCGTTCCGTTCCGTTACTAGAGATTTTGTACACAAAACTGATTTTTTTACGTGTTCTTGTGGGTAATTTGTATTCAAAATGTAAAAACTAGATGTATTGGTTTAAGTTCTTGAAAAAACCATGACCCTGTCACCTCCTTTGTATACGCCACTCACTACTAACAAACAGTCTTAGTATCTCCAAAAGCGATCATTTTAAACTGGCATCGCTGCCAGCCGTTATCTTAAATAGTTGGGTTTGGTTCTGGATTGGAGTATTCAGTATTGCTACCTTTAATAGATGCCACAATAAATTTATTATTCAATTCATTACCGAAAAAAAGATCTGTCCTACAGAAAGATGATGGATTGCTTATGTTTTTCAGTTTTGGGTGCTCGGGTTCCGAAATTCTGATAGTTTGTTGTTGCTTTGACATAGAGTCACTGCTGGTCTCAGCATTTTTTTGCTTGCCAATTATGCATTTGATCCGTTCTACTGAGTCGTCTCGCTTCAAGTCATCCTCATTTCCCGGTTTCTTTTGATGATATTCTGCAAATCATGAGTGCGTATAATTGTATTGAGGGAAGAAAAATTGTTTCTTAATATTAGCAGAAGAGTATTTGTTTCACTGAAGCGCTATCACTGAAATAGCGTTTGATAGTAGTGGTAGAGAGTCTAGGTTTTTCTTCACACTATCAATAGTGTTTGGCTTATAAAAAGTGCTTCAGCTTTCGGAAACAACGTTGTTTCCGTAGTCTTAATGCGCTGGTTAGCCATTGTAACACTAAAAGCTTTGTTTGTAGCTAACGGATTCTTTTCATTAGAGGCCCAAGGCCCATACCAGCAGTCGCAAATCCTACCGTCTTGTGAACGTACCTCATTTGATTTTTGTCTGTATTTTTAGATTTTTCCACCATTTTTCATTATGTTAAGTGTTGCTACTGCAGCTGAACTTTTGGGGTAAAAAAAACATGATAAAAACTCTAACAACAACAAAGTTAAACTTGACAGCCAGGGCTAATAACGGACAATAATAGACACGGCGGGTTAGTACCGAAGAAACTGCATTAGCATGATCGAGTATAACGGGGGACACTTAGGGTTTGTCGCAGTAAAAAAGTTTCCTAAGACTGTAAAGTTCCTACTTGGTTACGGAAATTTTGATTTAGTTGCTATTTTAAATTTTTGTTGTTTGGTTAGCCCATTTGAAGTCAATAAAGTTCGATATCCAGCCAACAATTTTCTCCTCAAGTCGTCTTCTTCTGTTTCTTGTATTTAATAGTTTGGCATTGGAGACCTTAAGGTTTGGAAAGTCAATGTTTACTGGCGCGAACTGTTCCAGGCTTCATAACAATTCATAAGTATAGGTTGTTAGCGTCGGTGCATCCGTCGTTGAACAGTCCAGTTCGTCATTGTTATCTTCTTCGCAAGATAATGTTCAGCCTACAAATGGATAGAACGCTATTAATCAAACATAGCTTTTTTTAGAAAACGCAAATAGAGCTATCATTTGCCTGTGAGAGAGTTCATACTTTTGTGTTATAAATCCAGGACCACAAGAATGAGCATTTTGTGTATAGTATTTTTGGTTCTTTAAGAAAAGAATTTCAACTTGAAAATTTTTGCAATATATTTCCATTCCCGGAAGATTATCTTCAGATTTAAGTCTTCAAACGTCGAGATTTCTCTTGGTAGCTTCTGTTCGTCCAAAGCTTCGTTGAATATACTAAAAGTGAAGAGTATCTTCCATCGATTGATTTATTGAGTTGCAGCTAAGATCATCAGATGCCTTTATGGATGTTAAGAAGAATGACCATGTTATTCCCAGCTACAAAGTCAAAAAGTTCGAGTCCGTTTCCGTAAGTGATATCTTGCAGGATTTGCTTATTAATTTTCATACCGAAGAAGTCTTCTCTTCTAAATTGGCATTGAAATCTTCTAGAAGTACTTTAAATTCGTTCTTATGGCATTTTTGCCAGGTTTTGGTTTGTTGAAGAGATCGTATAACTTTTCTTTCGACACTTAAAATATTTTTCCAATGCGTTTTAGCGTTATTCTCTCACAGATATTGCGAAAACTGAAAACTTTCTTGACCGGCTTAAGATGCCTGCTCAAGACAATGAGGTCTTTATGAAAATTATTTTTTTCTGATCAATATCTTTACCGTTTGCAACCTGGGAAAACTAGGTCCTAATCTTGCATGAAGAGTTCTTGTTCTTGTAGCAAAAACTAATTTTTTTTGAAGAAAACGGTTCAAACAAAAATCATTCCAATTTGTGCCTCCACTGGAACCACAGTGCATTCGATTAACTTGCATAATCCATGTGATAGTTTTCTTCCTTTTGTTTGCTTACTGTAGACATTCTTCAACCAACTTGACACAATATTTAACGCCACTGACTGACTGTCAGAAAGAATAACAACAACATCCGTGACACATTCCATCCAACCATTCAGCTTCTTTACATACAAAACCGAACAAAAAATCCTCAAAACTGAAACTAAACGATGCAAGTGCCTTGCCGAAATCTGTTCCTCTGTTATTTTTGCCCTCACAAGAAGTTCCAAGAAAGTATAATTCCTACAGATTATGCTCGCAGACTGAAGATGAACTAATTCCACTGATCAAACGCATTTCGCAGACTCTTCTTCATCATGACAGTGAGTAACTGCACAAATTAAATGTTTATTTGCTTTTCGAGTGCCGCAAAGCCGCTTGCAAACAGAGCAGCCGGTGTGGTGATGGCGCACGTCGCGTGCAGTAGCTCTATCGGTTTACGCTTCATGATATATAATCATCATTATGGCGACTTTTTAATTCTGTGGTGGCTCGTAAATTTGATTATACGATTCTTTACGATACGCTAGCTAGAATAGCATCAGTTGCGAATTCTTCAGCATCCATTTGGCTTTGATGAGCATGACTATTGACCTTTCCCAACCAAGAAGTCAATATTTTTCTTTTTTCCAATACCCCCTCGATAGATTTACGCTATACAAATCTTGAGTTTCCCAGAGACGATACAAACCTTAAGTTGGTTCTATGGCTAAGGTCTTTTTGTTTCGTTTTTTGCACAACTCATGATGACAGCTATTTTTTCCTTACTTCTCACACCTCGGGCTTAAATAGAATTAACACCCCTACCGTTTGTTGGTCTTTTTTGCTGGTGTTTCTGACACCATCAGGGGCTACACAGTACAACTTCATTTCGAAATAATTAATTAGCATCATCTGCTGGGGCTATAGATGGCGCTCTCTCTCTTTCTCTCTCTCTTCTTTCTCTTATATCCATCTCGCATCTAACAGAAGTCGATTTATTTATTTGGGCTAAGCATTAGGAGGGGCAGGGGAAGAAAGAAAAAGGCTATGGGTCAAAACCATTATCATCGTTCCCGTTCTTTTTGGTGAACAACGAGCATCAATGTGCGGGGGAGGGAGACAAGGTGCTGCCAGCGCGGCGTTCAGGGAATGAAATGAGAATTAAAGAGAAAACATTGTGTTTTACTTTGTTTCTAAATTGACTTTTGAGGGGATTTATAGGCCTCCTCCGTATATCCCCCCCCCCCATCGTTCCATAGATCCGCATCATCCATTAAAAAGGTATATTATACCGAGTCTGGGTGTAGAAAGGGGTTCTGTGTATAATTATACCAGGAAGAGATAAATGTCACTGAGAGAGATTTGAATAAGTTAATAAATTTGTAGTTCCTTTTTATGCACGTAGACTACGACGACGACGACACGACGAGATACCCTGGCTAGCATTCTACCACACCATCCACCATAACTTTGTTAGGTTCTTTTTTTGTTATTGTTGTTGTTGGGTCAAATTGAGCTTCTGTCTTTTGTTATGATAAATGGCATTTTGCCGAAAGCTTAAAGAGGTCAAGGTTTAGAAGGATTACATTACTAGGGGGACAGCGAGCGCACCGGGGACTGATACATTGCAGGTTATTAATTTTGGAGCAACCTGCAATGAAAGATGGTTTGAATGACATTTATGACTCTAGATTTTGGGACTTTATTTTTTGAAGGGGGGGGGGGGGGGGGGTAGGGGGAAGAGCGCACAAAAAATGAAGAAATTTTCAACATGTTGATTAGAAAAAATTAGTTTTTTCTGGCAGATTGGTCATTTTTTTTTGTGCATGAGGGTGCCATGCGATAGAAGAAGACACTGGACTAGATTTATGCTCCTGATGCTATTCGATATTTTTGAATTTGAACCCGTAGGTCATAAGCTTGGATTTGGATATCATCACTACAAGCAGAAATCGAAAGTCACGTGGTATAAATTTTGATTTTGTAACAGCTTTCGGTCAATATACATGCTTTGTGGTGTTGACCTTCAACCAAAAATTTCTGCAAAATTTCTATGAAAAGACGCGACAGCAGACAAACAAAACAAATCAATTCAAAGAACCATCAAATCGAATCGAATCGTATGACAGCCGCCCCATTCCATAAACAATTAGTAAGTTCTATAAATATGTCAACTTTTATGGGCACCCTCATGATTTTCCAGCATTTCCATTATAGCATCTCTTTTCATTTGGATTGTGACTGTTACTTTGAGATGGGGATGGCTATGGCTAGCCCTCCAAATACACTAGAGTTGTTGGGGAGATTTTTTTTTTCTTTTTTTCTTTTTCATGGATGGAATGAGAACAGATAGATTTCGATGTTTTTGTTTTTATATGGGGAAAAGGCAACGATTAAGAATCAGAGACAGCAACAACAACAAACAAAAATGTCTTCGCCTTAGTTTGTATTTTTATGCTATATGTAGGTACTTTTATAGATATTTTTGGAGTAAAAAGTACATGTTGTTGTTGTTGCGTAGATAGATATCATATTCATACACCATTTGGCTCGTGTGCCTGTCAAACAGCGATATTAAAGCCTCGATTATTTATTGTGTTGGTAAATCGTTGGATACTAATAGATACAACACACCATCCTTTAAAGAACGCACAAGCATTTATTTCACGGATATATCACAATTCAAAGATAAGTCGTTTTGTTTTTTTGTTTTCCATTTTAAGTGTTTTATTGTTTTTGTAAAGATTTTAAGGCATAAAGTTATATTTTTTATTGGAATTTTTAGAATCAATGAGAATCGATAAAGAAGGTGTTAACAGGATACACTACTATACTCTTAGTTTCATTAAAAAATATACTTACCGCTAGTTGTTGTTGTTGACTTTATTCGTTTCTTTGTTTAAAAATCAAAACAAAGCTTTTTTAGATAAATGGAGGAGGGGTTCAATCCAAAGTTTAAAAAATTACTTAATTTAATTTGTATTTGTACTTTCAAGTGTTAACTTAAAGATTTAGAATTTTTTTGCTTTTTTGTGCGACTTTTTTTCCCCCCATAAGCTATGAGTTTTTTATGACTTTGACTTCTTAGACCAGTGCCAATCTATTTTTCACAAAGCAAAAGTTGAAAAAATTATTAGCTGGATGAGGGCGGTGGTAAAATTTAGAATAAATGGTATATGAAAGGGGAAAAATAAATGGCCCACCAACTAAAAAGTGGGGTGGGTGTAGAAAATCGTTTTTTTTTTATAATTTCTATCAAAAGTAAACCCCCTATCGAAAAAAATTAAATTTAAAAGTTTTAAGTGGCCAAAAGATCTACAACTTTCGTTGAGATAATCCGCTCCTACCGGAAATAAAATTTTCTGGGGAATTTTGTTTTGGGAAAAGGATGCCTAACCTAAAATTTGTTGGAAAAACCGCATCTATTTCACTTTTCCTTTATTCTTTATACCAGAGCAACAAATAACAAGCGAAAACGGGACATAATTCCTGAATTCAGGACAATTACTGAATTATTTTTTTTTTTCAGAAAAGTATTAAAATATTATTGTGTTGTTTATTTTGAAAAATATAGCCTAATTTTTAGTTAAAAAAGTTGACAAAAAAATTTTTGATTTTCTAAAATTTTGAGATGGATTTTTCTTTTTGGTTAAATCAAAATAAATTCGTCAAAAACACAAAAATTAATATTTAACTAAAAAAAAAAATTATTTCTGTAAAAGACATATCAATGTACCTACGTTAAAACCATATTTCATAAGTTTCATCAAAATCTCACTATTTTTGAAAAAGATAAAAATAAAAAAACAAAACAAAACAAAAAACGTCATCTTTTTGTATTCAAATAAAATAAAATAAAACCATTAATTTTATAAAGTTGATATGCCATTTTTAAGATTTTACTATTACACACTTAAAATCAAAATTTCAAAACATACAAAGACTCGTTTTTGAAAATTGATCTTTGAAAAAAAAATTTGAAAGATTTTTAAAAATTCAAAAATTACGTTTTTGAAAATTTTGATATCAAATACATAATTATAAAATTGTTAAGGAGCTTCCGTATAAAAATAAAAAGTTTTTAATTTTATGAGAAATACAATAAAAAAACCTAAAAATTATTACTAAAATGACTTAAACAACTCCTTAAATTGTTTTGATCTCAAAACTAAGTATGCCATTTGATTTTGTTAAAAAAAGATTAATTTAAGAAAAAAAAATTTTGAAAATCGTTAGAGCCGTTTTTAAAAAAAATAATTTTTTATGTAAAAAATTATAAAGCTTTGTTTTAAAAAAAAAAAAATTTGAATGCCAATTTTAAGAAAATATTAATAGACATCTAAAACGAAAATTTAAAAAAAAAATTATTAACGCGTTTTCGAAAAATTGATTTTTGAAAAAAAATTTTGAAACTTTTTTAAAAAATGCAAAGTTTTTTTTCAAAATTTTGATATAAAATAACTAACAGAAAAGAGAAAAACGGCTCTCTGGGAGGTATCGTTTTTAACCGATGAAAAAATATTTTTTTATTTCAAAAGTACGAGCTTGCCTGTTGTAACACATAAAAAAATTAATCAAAATCGTTAGAGCCGTTTTTGAGAAAATCTAGTTTTTTTCCATATTGGTTGTATCGCAGGTACCGTTAATTTTGGTCCTAAAAAAAAATTTCAATTTCCCCTCTAGGGAATCACCAAAAACCTTTAACTACTAATACCTATATCGCAAGTAAAAATGCAAATTTGTTATACTTCCTATACAAAAGTGACATTTTTGGAAAGTTTTTGTATCAAAAGTACAAGAAGTTTTAATTCAAAATGGCTGAATTTCAAACTTAACCTAAGGTTAGTTAATTCTCAAGTTTTGGTGTTTACAGATTCCAATTATATTAGTTCTAACAAAAGTTATAGTATTTACAAGTTTAGAACGCCAACGACGCCGACACCGACGACGTTGCACGTACATAAAAATATCTGGAAAATGTGTTTTCGATACATTTCATGGTGTTTAACGATGAAATAAACTAATTCTTTTACAAAAAAATTGTGTGCCATTCGGTATACTTATCCTTTACACTACTTGTCTGGAATAGTAATATTCAATTTTTCAAAAACGTGAATTTGCAAAAAGTGCTTGAGCTACAAAAATTTTTGCGCAACAAATTTTAGTATCAAAAGCTACAACTACTAACAAAGAAAATCAAAAAAAAATTTTTTTTTTGATTGGCTTCTGAAGTTCCTACTCTCTTAAAACTCCTACTTTCGTCCGCTAACTTCAAACTTATTTAAGCGGAAAATTCCAACTGTGCAAGCTACATTTTTGTTTTTTTTTTTTTGCAAAAAATTAGTATTTAATTAGCTACAATTTCTGAGATTAAATTTTTTTGATTCCACCACAAAGTGTCGGCCAAAGTAAGGGATATGTCTGTCTGGGCTTCTATTCAGCAACCCTTTGTCTGAAGCTAATTCGTCAAGCAGCAGACCCAATGAGTAGAGCTCTTACTGAAAGGATTTCTTTATATATTACCATCTTATGTGGCTTTACTGTCTTTGCTGTCGTTGCTTGAAGTAAGAACCATTCAGTTTTGTGTAGGAAAATTATTAAATCTTTAATTTTCTTATTACATGGCGAAGACGAAAATTTATGACAATCCGTGCAAAATAACTTCTTATTCCTGTTATCTGCATTCACAGACTACAAAAAAATTTTCAGAATCTAATATGTAATTTTTTGTTTGTTTTAATTTTCAAAAGCTCTTTTAAGTTTATTTTTTTTTTGCAGCTTTGTTGTCCAACAAGTTGCTGCTTTAATACAACATCAGCACGTGCCAAAAATTCAAAATACCAAGTTGAGGCACCTCAACAAATCACAACGCAACGCACAACATCCCCAAATATTATCCTCAATTAACCTCTAAATGTCAAAAGAAACGCCTCTGCCTCACTTTCTAATTAGATCCGCACCTCGTCCATGTATATACCCATTACTCCCATCCTGTCACAAATCTTTTCACGTAGTGACTGACACAAACCCAGCAAAAAAAAAAATCACAAACCATGCAAATCTTGAAAATAGAAAAAAAATTTACAAAACAGAAGAAAAATGCTTGGCCTCGTAAATAATTACGTGCGAAACCAATGAATCACGGAAGAAAGTCGTCAATAATGCGAGAGCCCGTTTCTGTCTTTCGTCCTCCTGCTGCCAGTTACAATGCTTCGCAACTTTTTTCCTTCAGTCCCCCAGACGACTCTTTTCTCATTTTTACCATGGCAACACGAAAAATTTCCGTTTGAATATTCAAAATAATTGATATTAACAACATAACAGAACTCTGTAATTAATTTCCTTCCTCGTGCGTTCCGCCTCGATACCCATGTTTCCCCCACCAAAAAAAAAAGGACGAAAAAAATAAGGAACGAACACAAAAAAAAACTGATTTATCAATTATTTTTTTCTTGCTGTTTCTTATCATGTTTTTCTCATTTTTGTGTTTTTTTTTCTTCTTCTTATTTCAGTTGTTACAGAAGATCCTGAATTTACGGATGTCATAGAGAATATCACCGTGCCAGCCGGAAGGAATGTCAAACTGGCGTGTTCTGTCAAAAATCTAGGCTCCTATAAGGTGAGTTCATTATTATTACTCCCGCATTCTAAGTCACACTCTGTCTCCTACCCACCCCGAACTCACACATCCTTCCCTAATATGCTCACATATCCTTATGATTGCTTTTGTTATTAGTTAGGGAAGTGGATGGGAGACCGCTATATATGTATGCCTTCCAACCAAACCCAGCAAGCCTCAAACTTCTAACTAGGCATTAATTAACCAATTTTGCCATATGTGTGGATGGGATTGCTGGTGGGGTTGGGAATGTTTTTCAGATCATTCCACATTCACTGCACGTTCTTAGTCCTTATCTGCCTTAGAGATGAAGATGTGCGTATAGTGTCGTTCCGTAGGTAGGTAGGTGGGTTGTATAGGTATAACCCTCTGTCTGTGTGCACAGTTAATCTTAGTTGGCTTAGAGGCGACAACCTTTACAGAATTACAAATTTTGCTGGTAAGGCTTAATATATCCAACAGCAACAGAAACATCAGCAACAAGAGAATGAAATTCTTTCTCTTGGAAATATACAAAAAAAAAAAAAAAACATCCTCCAGGCAGTTTTGTTCCTTAACATATACGCATACACAATTCCCATATGTTCTCTACTTCATATGTTTGTCTTGATGGGGGGCAATTGGTCTTGGCCACCTGGAAGATAGAAGTTGATTCGGTATTGACCGAAAAATCAACACAAATAGACAAAAAAAAAACTTCAAGGAGCAGCAGGACATCTCTCTCTCTATTCTTTTGTTATGTATAGGTAGGAAAAGCACATATAGACGCAAGGATTAAAATCAAACAAAAAAGGGGTTATGCCACTACTAGAAATCTGAAGTTGAAGATGTTTGGATTGTACTTTTATATTCGTCCTTCAGGCTAGTTTTATTATTTAAGAGATCCTTTTTATTTTATCTACAAAGAAGAAGATGACCAAGTCAAATACGAACAAGCAGATCGAGCGATGGGCAAAGCTGGTGGAGAATAACAAGTGCTTATATCTGTATACTGTCCAGGGGGTGTTTATCAATTTATTGGTAGCTAAATTGGTCAGTGAAAGTACCAATAGCCCCCTGGGGATGAGGCTCTTCTTTTTCGCAAGGATTATACCACATGCAGAAGCTGTTGATATTGAAGAGATTTTTATGGATCAGAGGTTTAGTGGGGATTACCGAAGAAATCAATTAATGAATAAAGTTGGTAGTAAAGTTTTTTTTTTATAAATTGACTTATGTGAATTTAATTAAATTTAAATAAAAACTGCACTGCATTAAAAATCTTAAAATTCGAGTGAAAATGTAAAACAACAAAAAAATATATCCCCTTAATGTTATAAAATGTATTGGAAAATGAGAAAAGTTTGCTGTATTTTTTTTTCTAGGAACTGTTGCAGTTAGTTATGATAAATGCACCTATAAAACGCCAGGCTATCGGTTAGTCACGTGTAGGTGGGGATAAAATAATTCTCAAATTTGTTTTCTTTTTTTTAATTTTCCACGAACTGGGAATCGAACTTGGAATTTTCTGATCCAATTACTGAATAGTGGATGTGTAGCGTGCCTACATATGAAATTCCATTTGAAGAATAAACTCGCTACATCCCTGTTCAAAAATGTTAACAGTTAATGTACACATAAAATCTTTATGTCATTAATTCATTATTGTACAGAAATGTGCTACTGGCCGCCATGCCATTTCCTCCTTCATAAATCGAATTCATTCTTGAGACGGCACTGAACTACATGACATCCAGAGGTAGAAATTTAATTTTCTTTAATTAATAATTTAAAATAAAAGTAAAGTTTACTGAAGTAAAGTCCATACTTCGAAACGCTTGACTAATATGCATCAACTTTTTTATTTTGTTCATCAATTTTGACACATTTTATTTAATTAGAAAATGGAAAATAAATACCAACATTTTTGCAGTGTTTTATTCTGTAACCTGGGTAGAAAATTTGACTTGAAGTAAAGAGTCACTGTGGCGTATACGTAACTTTTTTTTAATTGAACATTTTAAAGGTTAATACAGTTTTGTTTCTGTCTCTGACTAATAAATCAGACGACTTGACTATTGTTTACAATTCTCTGATCTTTCAAAAGACATTTTCTTTTAACTTATTGTGGGACTGTAAGATCTCGGAATGGTACTAAATAGTCAATTCAAAAATGAGCTTCATACTTAGAAAATACAGTATTGACTGTATTTATAGTATTTATAGAACAAATTACGCCAAACATTAACCTTTCCTTGACGAAAAAAGCAAACGTGATAGAATTTCGGCTCCATATCATTGTAAGGATTTTCATTTGTTAAAAAAGTAAATTTTATATAAATTATAGACATAAATGTAGGCTGCCACCATTTGATAATATTTTTTTCCAATTTTTTTTTTCAAATGCTTCCTCAGGTTTGATGCTACGAAAACAATTTGTGGCATCAAAATTTTCATAATAAAAAAATTATTTTGATATTTTGTTGCCATTCGTTGCTTTTTGAAAAAAGAAGTTACCGTCATCCATCTACATAAAACAGAAATCATAAAAGTTCTTTAACAGAGGGCATAATAAATCATTATTTTAATAATCTATGCCTTTTATTGACAAAATGGACACTGGACAGTTCATATTATTTGATAGAATGAGTTAGTGAATCAATTTGTTAATAATCAATTTTGACTTACTAAATGCAAAAGGTAAAAACTACCGTAAAGTGACGTAGATTCAATACGTTAAGTGACCGACACGGGTATCAATTATTGGCATAATTAAATCACCCTTATTTCGTAAGGCGTTTGTACTAAAACGTCACGCTCTAGAAACGACAATTGGCGTTTCTGTGAAACGACTGGACTATTATTGGGAGGGCGATGCAGAACGAAGAGATCTACAACCTTTTATTTTTAATTGGACGCGAAATATAGCTTCTAAAGCGTGGCGTTTGAAGGGTGAATGTTTTTAAGATTATTAGATATTGAAACCAGCATTTTTTGAAGAAATTTTAGAAAAATCCGTCTGCTGCACAGCTCACTTTTGTAATTAATAATTTATTCACCGTTCGTAGTTCAGCATGGAACAAAATTTTTCAAAAAAAGTTTATGAAAAAACCGCGCTCTTTTTTTCTGATATATTTTATTTTCTTCGTGATTGGTCTATCAGGTACAACGATTTCGAAGTATTTTAATTGCGTGCTGAGTTCTCAATCTCTGTAGCAAATTATTTTGTATCACGTGTTTAGTAAAGAAGTGGTCATTACTGTTAATTTATGGGTGTCGGAAACTGAAAAAAATTATAACGTATTCATTGTTTTAATTATCTAATAACAAAGGAAATACAATTTTAAATTTAGAGGTCTTCCGAGTTCAAGCTTGAAAAATTCATCATGCGGATTTTAGTTAAGAAGCGAAATTGATCATTGGAAAGTATTTCAATAACATTTTGTGTTTTGTGAATTGCTTGAGAATTTTTCACATCAGATTTGTTGTATAGTAGCACAATAAGAATGTATTGAAATTGGGAAAGTTTGCAGATCTTTTCACGGTATTTTACGTTTTTAAAAGGACTATAAAACTTGATAATTCTAATGCACCTTAAAATGATAATTTTACTTAAACTAACGTTTTTAATATTAGAACGTATTATGCTCTGTCATTTTCCGAAATCTGGAATATTTATGATGCCATTAAAGATAAACCTTGTTAAAGCGTAAAATTTTTGGAAACATTTCTGTTTGATTTTGTTATGAAAAATTGGATTTTTATTCATAAATCTGGAAATTTGACTTTGGGTTGCTTGCACAAAATATGAAGACTACAAAAATGTTTGAGAACTCATTTTAAAGGTAAATTAACAATTAAATATATGAAAAAATGTCATGAAGAATAGGTATGTGAAATTTGGCGATAA
This sequence comes from Meliscaeva auricollis, assembly GCA_948107695.1. Lineage (NCBI taxonomy): Eukaryota > Metazoa > Arthropoda > Insecta > Diptera > Syrphidae > Meliscaeva > Meliscaeva auricollis. The sequence goes on along the minus strand of OX403616.1, from coordinate 14,137,624 downwards.
ATGCAATTTCATGACTATTTTCACTCAAAAAAATACACTTATCCCGAGACCTAGCATATTTTGTAGGTCTTGTAAAACTGAATAGGTACAATATTATATGTACAACAAATTTTCAATATACCCAAAATATCAAAAAAAAACGTTTTTGTTAGTGTTAGTTTTTGTACGATTTCATCGATTTTTGTTTACTGTCTAAAAGGGGAGGAATGGGAAACACCTTTTCAAGCGTTGCAAACATACCAAATGACAAAAAAAAGCCCAAAATGTTTTCAGTTTTTTATTTTTTTTTTTAATTTTTTCTTCTTTAAACAGTTATTTAATCTTTAATTTGTTTTTCTGAAATTTTTAAAAAAAAATTTTATTTGTTAATTAAATAATACAATTTTGAAGTGAAATTGTGGCGAATGGTTAAGAAAAAGCTATTGAAAACACATAATAGTAGTATAATAGTATAGGTAAATAAATTCAAAATATGCAATAATCAGTATACTTTGTATGACATTGTCTTAGAACATAGATAATATCTTGAAGTTAATAGAGCGGGCACTGCAAGAATGCTTTACTCATCGAGTTCAAAAAAATTTCAAATGAGAAGTGAAAGAAGACTATTTTTAGGGAAGAAACCCACAGAGCTTCCCGTCCACATCCTGGCACTATTGTCATGGTAAGGTGCATTCTGTACCATTTCTAAGATATGGTTGAAATTGGTGTCAAATTAAAGAGAATGAAATCCACTTTAAAAATTCAGATCTCTTCTGCGTAAAAGTATAACAGTTTCATCACAACACAATTTAAGCTTAGACAAAGTATTTCTTAAGGTGACAACTGGATAGTTTCTTTAGACAGAACAAAAGTTTGTTCAAAATTTGCAATAAAATAGGAAAATTTGACAAAAGTTACCCTGTGGATCAGTGCACTCATCGATTTAAAGAATGAAATTGTTGTCATATTAAAGATCGAAATATTCTCTTCTGAAAATCAGAGGTCTTCTGAGAAAAATATTTGCTATTTAAAAACTGCAATTGTAAAAATCCTAAAAAAAAAAGTTATAGATTTTTATATGCAATAGAACCGACTATTTTTTAACTTTTTTAAAGTTTCCTTTCTAAAATCTTAAAAAATGCATAATATGTTTAAAAATGTAAACTGCCTATCCCAAAAACACTTGTACCAACAATATTGTAGTACCTACTTACTGTTTTACTACCTACTGTTTTATGAAATTCGAACAAATTTCATACCATTTTGTAAAATAAATAGAAAACAAAAATGTTGACGTTTATTAATTTTTTGTTAATGTATCAAAAAAATTACAGTATCTGATATTTTAAGCTAAATTTAAACACTCCATCTTTCAACCTTTACTTAAATCCGACAATAAACAAAAAAGTTTTAATTTACAGTACCTCCCTCCACTGGTGGCTCTAAGCCCTTTTAATTAAAAATTTGTAAATACAGTTTTAGAAAAAAAAAAACAAATAAAAAAGCATAAAATACGGTTTTCAAATAACTAAAAGAGCTTCTTTAATGAATTTAACCTGAAACCGAAGTATGCAATTTGATTTCTCTATAATGATACATTTTAAAAAAAAAATTTGGAAATCGTTAGAGGCATTTTTTAAGAAAAACTATTTTTTCCATATAAAATTTTGCAAAGACTTTTAAAAAAAAAAATTGGTACGCTATTTTAAGGATATTATTTATCAACATCTAAAAACTTAATTTTGAAAAAAAAAATATTGAATAGTTTTCGAAAAAATGATTTTTCAAAAAAAAAAATTTCAATCTTTTTTTAAAAATCCAAAAAAATAATTTTCGAAATTATTTTTACTAAATATTATTACGGCAACTTGAAAGCATCCATTTAAAAAAATGGTTGTAATTGATTTGTTCTCATTTAAAGATAGACTTTACCCAAAGAAATAACCATGATTTTTTTAATCAAAATCGTAGGCACCGTTTTTGAGAAAAATGAGTTTTTCTAAAACCGTTATATGACGAGTACCGTTATTTGGGATCAAAAAAAAATTCAAAAAAACGTCTGGGGATATTCTCCAAAAAACGCCTCATACCAATATTGGCTTTGGTCTCTGATACATACAGACAGACAGACAGACAGAATTGTCGGACCCACTTTCATTCTCTATCATCGTAATGTCATGTTTGATTGTTATCTCAACTTTTTTTGTTGTACCAATGCATAACTTGATATATGGTACCAATATCGCAAGTAAAATTCGCTTGCATCGGAAATCTGAATTAGTCAGATTTATCAATCACAATGGCTGACTTCTGTAATTTAATAAATTTATTGTGTTTGTACACACACACAAAACAAACAAACCCAGTGTAAAATGTAAGTGTGTTGTTTCTGTTTACCTATTTATAGTGTCTGTGTGAAAAAAAAGAAATAATGGGCTGAAAAAGTCTAGTGTTATAATTTGAATATTTTTATAAACGCAACAGGTTGAGAAGTACATATAACTTCAAAAACTATTTTTAAATTATAAATTGTACATAATATATGTTATTGTATTTTATATAATAAAAAGTTTTTGAAATTGACAAACTAAAAAAATATCGGAATTAAGAAATTCTTTTGACTCGCAGACCATGATTTTTTTTCTTGGCAGAACATGCAGTATATGATTGAAAAGATATACTTCCCTTCTTTCTTTCTATCTCGGTAAAGAAATGTCGGAGTTTTAGACTAGTGTATTCAAAATCAACAAAATAACAGGTTTGTAGCCCTTAAATGAAACTAACAAATTCTTAAAAAAAATTCTTTAAGCCAACTAATTTTCAAAAATGTTATCCTTTAACCTTCAAGTCAGCTTCCGTAAATTGCCCTAACAAACCTAATTTCTTACTCTTCTATCAAACATTAAACAATTTAATTTAGATACCTAAACACCTCTTTAACTCGCCTATATCCAAAGGCATTTTCAAAATATGCCTTTTCTCAGAGTTGAATAAAAAATACAAAAAAAAAAAAAAAAACAAAATCCCATCGAGTGAAATTAATGACTTTTCCTCGTATTGTATTTTGTTTTCAAAAAAAAACTGCCACTTTCCATTACCACACACCTAAGAAGGATGACAGAAGAAAAAAAAAATTAACAACACAAAAAAACACCATATATCTCAAAAGTAAAAGAGAATAACATACAAAAATAGACAAAAAGGATTCCTTTGATGTCCTGTCCGATAAGCTTTCTCTCACCCATATCTCTTTTCTAATGCGGCAAAGTCGTCGAGAAAATTCAACTAAAATCCCGGGACAAGAAGTTGTATTGTGAACAGAAGACAGACAAAGATCCTTTTTTATGGTGTTTGTCCTTGCTTATAAAAAATGGTTATAAAACAGGGTTACCTACCGCGATTGAATTTTTTTTTATAAATTTGGGAGTTTTGTCAAATAGTTTGGTTTATATTTAGAGCTATTTTTAATTTCCTTAATGTTTTTATTAAGATTTTGACGAGATGGACCTAAATCGACAACCGAACTCAAAATCTTAAAGAAGCGTTGTACTCCAAATGTTTCACGACCTTAAAAAACATTTCGATACATTTCTATCCTAAGTTTGCATACCGAAACATGTTTGATAAGAAGGCCGTACTGATTTAAGGTATGGGAACAGAAAATCTTTTAGAAACATGTAAAGAAACTATTAAATTCAAGCTCTTCTTACGAAACATTTAACGAAAACAACTTTTTAAGGGATGATTTTTGTTTTGAACGAAGACTAAATGTATCCAACACATGTTCCTTGGAAAAGGAAACAAATGTTGCTAGTTTTCTAAAATTGTTAAAATGAAACAATTATTATGAAACAAATTGATTCTGAAACATTTCGATGCATTTGCTTACCAAGTTTTTATACAGCAACATGTTTGATCAGAATACCCTACTGATCAAACGAATTTGAATAGAAAATCTTCTAGAAACATATTGCGGAACAATTTATATTCCATCTTTTCTCACGAAAAATTCAAAGAGAAACTATATTTTGCGAAAACATTTTCAATTTGAATGAAGACTAAATGAATCCAACATATATGCCTTGCAAACGTAAAAACATTTTGCAGAAATAGTATGATGCTGGTTTTCTAAAATTGTTGAAATGTTGCAGAAACAATTATTATGAAACGAATTGTTTCAGAAACATTTAGAAGCATTTGCATACTAAGTTTGTACACAGCAACATGTTTGTAGTGATCAATCGAATAGAAACATGTTGCGAAACAAAAATATTCAAGCTTTGCTTATGAAACTTTCAACGCGAAACAATATGTTACTAGTTTTCTAAAATTGTTTAAATGTTGCATAATCATGATTAAATCATAAAAAAATTGTTTCTGAAACATTTCGATACATGTATACACCAACATGTTTCATCAAAAAACTTTACTGGTCAAACGAACATGTTGCGAAACAATTATATTCATTTAACGAGAGTTTATATTTTGAGGGAACATTTTTGATTTTAACGAAGACTAAATGTATCCAACAAAACGGAACAACATTTTGCAGAAACAATATGTTGCTAGTTTTTTTAAGCTGTTAAAATGTTGCAAAAACAATTAAGAAACATTCAAAGTGCATAAGCCTTCTAAAAGTATTTACTTTGGATTCATTACTATTTGGAACAAAATTTTTGGCATTTTTCAAATTTTTCATAGGTAACTCTACTTTTTTATGCGCTCGCAAACATCAACACAATAAAACGAAGTGAATGTCCTCTAAATGGTTAAGCGTTACGCTATCCTCTATACGGAAGATGATTTTTTCCTTTTCTGGCGTAGTGGTGTTTCCTTTGTCCAAGGACCTCTAGATGATAATTCTTTTTCTTTCTGCAGCGTTTCCTTCTTCTTTCTTACCAAATTAAACTTAAATAGGAGGCGGACTGTGATCCATGGATTGCATAGATGAAGAACGAAAGCAAAAGATTCTTATAAAATTAATGTTCAACACTTTTTCATCAAATAGAGCATCAGCGAGAGGGTAAAGCATCATCGTGTAGCAAGGAAAGAACATTGTTTGTGAGAGAGTGCGAGTCTATAATATCGTTTAGCTTTTTTTTCATAAAAAATGGAGGAAGGGTGAGTCAAATTGTGTATAGTGTACCCCATTTCATATCCTTTTTTTTTTGTCATCTTCCGGAAAACTCTAAGTCGTCGTAGGTAGGTAGGTAATCGCGCTGAATGGATGACGATGGAGAGTGTGGGCGCTTGATGATGGAGTTGGGGTAGTATTGTACATTCGCGTTGTGTTTAGTGTTTAGAGCTTGACGCGATATCCTTGTTCCTTTAACACACAGCAAGCAGCGCCATGAATCGATTAAGGATTATATGGCATAGCACGTACATGACATGTGACTATGTGTCCTTTATACTGCACATTGTACCAGCAGCAGCAGCAAGACCTGACGTCCTACGAGAGAGAGTATAAAGAAGTGAATTTGCACACAGAGATGCTGGTGATATATAAATGTGTAGTGTACTTGTACACTCCAATACCTATAGTAATATTATGAAGGAGTAAAAGAATGTGTTTGGTTGGTGTTGTGTTTGACTTTTATTCATTTTGTCAACATGTCGTCTGTTGTTTTGGATGCCATCATCAATTTCACTTGTCACATGGATATGGTGTGTGTTGACGACTTTCTGATGGCACGGTGACATTTGATGATTATACATAGAAAAAGAATTGACTTAAATCAAATAAATATTAGAAGAGATGAAATCGAAGGAGATGCTTATCGCAATACTTTGTAATTTTCAGTCAAATGCAAAGAAGAGAATGTTAAGGTTTTAATTTTACTACAGAATATTGACATGGCAGAAGATTACCATTTACTTTTTAGATGTTGTGTGTTGGATAGAAAGAGCTACAAACTAAGTATGCCATATTATTTCTTTCAGAAAGATGAATTTGTGGAAAAAAAATTGAAAATCGTTATAGTACGGTGCATTTATATAATACATTCTGATAGGTCATCATTACACGAGCCTAAAACCACATACTGCACAATAGGGTGTCCCGAAGGATTTTCCGAACAAAAGACCTCTCAAAATTTGCGTAATTGCACGATCGGCAGCTACCACTGCATCATTAAATTCATTTTGTTTGTAAAGAACGAAATAAAACTTAAATTCAACGGAAAGGATCCTTCAAATCTGAAATATATGCGATTGTTTTTGAAGAAATCGACAATATTTGGGCCAAAGTTTCGATTCCAATTATAACTAAGGAAAGAGTTATTCAATTACTTCAATCCTGTTTCGAAAGGTACAATATTGTGAAGCAATACCCCAAAAGCAAACAAAATGCTAGTTTCGAAAACAAACTGAAGTGTTTTTTAAAGTCATCTGAGAAGCTTTTCGACGTTGCTGCTTGTAAATGCACTTCATTTGAAACTGGTTCTTGTTTTAAACCAAAGAAAGTTCCCATCCATCAGAGAAGTTTTTCGTTGGATCAAAGAAATGAGAGGAAAATGGTTATAAGCGGGGTTGACAAGAAAGAAACAAATATCTTGAAGAAACGAAAGCAGAGGCAAATTGAAGAGTCAAAGAGGGAAGCAAAAAAATGGTCTACGAAGGAAACGAATGAAACTGATGAATGAAGAGTTGGTGCGTGAATCTTCCCCCGAAACAGATTCGGTAACAGAGGCATCCCCAACAAACCCCCCTTTGACAGAGGCATCATCGACTCCAAGAGCTTATCAATATGTTGTTTGATGAAAGAGACCACATTCGGGAGCTGGCATTGCGAAGAATAAAAAAGTTAGAGAAGCTGAAAGTATCAGTAACCACAGGATATATAAACCACCAAAAATCAACTTGTCTGCTAAAGATTATACCGAAATTATTTTGTGGAACGAATGTCAGGTAACATCACAGCCGGTTCTTCGACATATTACTTTTGAAGACCTTCACATCATGACAAAAGATAAGAGCTTGGACTTTCCCTGTCACACCCAATCTGTGGAAAGATGTGTTAAACTGGTAACAGAGGCATCACAGAGTGTAATTGACCCTACTTCTAGAGAAATCTCGAGCAGAAATGCCAAATTTTGGACACAATAATAAGTTTAAATTCTAAGGTTGTCATTATTTAAAAATTATTTATTGCTTATTTTGTTTTTATGTGCTTTGTTTAAATAATATTAATAATAAAATACGCAAATTTTGATACCACTTTTGATAGTGTAGCTCGAAAAATTTTTTTTCTCATACATCGACGACACAACTTTACCTAGTGTCAAACGGCCGCCATTTTGTTTTTAACAGTCTTTTGGATTTTCTTCTTTATTTCACGCTTTAGACTCATAAATTGTGAACTTTGACGTTGGATTTCTTAAAAAATATGTACGTTACAATAATGTTTGAGGTGTCATTTTACAGATAATGTTAAGTGCTATAAATCGTTTCTGATGTATTTTCCGAAAAACGCACAGGTTAGAAAGATATATGAAAGGCAATGGAGTTAGTAAATTAAAATGCAACCAAGCTCTATTTCAAGATGGCGGCAGCTCCCACCCCTCTATCATCCAACAGATTGTTCTGAATCACTTATTTTGATGACCTACTATGTAAATCGAGAATATGACGTGTATTTTGTTATTCTAATGGCATCATTTTAAAAGTTTAAACTTAAAAATCTTTTTTGTAATTTTTCATTTGCAAACATTTTCATTATTATTTTTTTGAAGCGAAAAAGCTTAGTTCAAAAATTTAGTTCAAGCTGTGGTTTTGCTGGCAGCAAATAATGTTTCTTGTTATTTGTTTCTGTAACAAAAACTATTTATTAGAAGAATTTTCCCGCTTAAGGAAATGGTTTCTAGAAATTAAATACTTAATTTTTGCTGATATTACAGTTTTTAATGTAGTTTTTCTAAGATGGATTTCAACTTATCGAACGAATTCATATCATAAATATATATTTTATTTTGACTTTCCCAAAACCACCTTTTATTGGAACTGGATCAATGAATTTCCTTCCTCATTAAAAAAACTACCGTTCACCCAATATAATTTTATGGACTCTTTTGGTTCTTGATCCGAATGGCAAATGAAACATTTTTACCAATTCTCATATGGATACTAACACAATATTTTCGCTTTCTTTTAAAGAAACATTCTTTCACTCAAAATATTATATTAAAGGAATCAGCAAACTCTTAATTTCTATGCAAAATATATAATTTTTAACAGGTTTTATAAATGTAGGTATCAGTTTGCTAAAAATGGACTTTTACTTTTCAATAGTAGTAGTTTGTTTCCTGTCATTTATATGTTATGTTCTTAAGATCAAACTTCGAAAAAGCATAATATTTGCTGTAAGGATATTTTTTCATTGAACTACCATTGTTTTTTTTTTAATTATTAACCTTCTTTCTCTTTCCCCAAAAAAAAAAAATTCTCTTTCATCAAAGATATTTTTATGGTTGATTCTTCAATATTATTACAAATGTAAAGTTTTTGTCATGTTTTACGAAGACAACAATTATTTTTCTTTTACCCCCGGGTCATCTGATTTGAAACAGTTTTTAATTTAATATATTTTTGATAGTTTATTATTGATTTTTCAAAACCAAAAAGTGGACATCCTATCTACCAACACCGCACCGGTTACTTTAATAACCGATTAAACAATATAGATAAAAAGACATAGGTCCAGTTCTCTATTTTTGAGATTCCGAGTCCTGAATAATTAGAGTGTAGTTCAATTACCCAATGTGAACTTTATGATTCGTCTCAAAATATAATTTATATTCAAAGATCTCTCTGATGAAAAGTCTCTAAATCACCTTGAGGAACATGTTTCTTCAATTTGTCTACGATACACATACAAAGTTGCCTCATCATTATTTTTAAAGGCTTTCAAGTTTCCAATTTAAAAATTTTGCATTCCTCCTAACCTAGTTATAAATCCTTAAAGACCAGACAAAGTTATGTTTCTCGGTCGTTAGCTTGACACAACCTCCACTTATCCTCTAGACGAGGACCTCTCATCGCGACGACGACGAACGAAAATTTAATTATCACTCCTCATGGAATTCCTCAGGATTTAATCGTCGCCTCCTCCATTCATCCTTATTTTATGCCAATTTCCGTATTCAGAATGTCACACCCGCTATATAAACCGCAAATCACATTTGTGATGCTTAAATGCCTACAAAAAGGAAACCGTGCAGCAGCATAAAAAAAAAGAAATCCCAGTTCAAATCCTGGTAGTATCCTCATGGTGTGTGGTGCTATTTCTTTTTTTTTTCATCCATCTATTTGCCTTGTTGCGAGGGATATCTCTTGCCATGGCCGCCGCTGCCCTCCGCCGCTGTATAATAGTCACTCTTTGGTCGTCCTAGCCATCTTAACAGGACAAAATGGTTTTAATGAAATTAATTAGACCAACCAGATGAGATTTTCTCCATCGTCAGCATTGCACAGCGCCCTCTGTCATCTTTGCCAAGTCCCAATTCTTACCCCCACTTTCGTTCTCTCTCTCTCTCTCTCTCTGGAAAACGGTGTAAGTTTACTTTTTCATCCGTGTAATTGGGAAATTATCCTTTATCCTTCTCTCTCTCTCAACCTTTTTTATATATCTGATGACCAACTAGGAATACAACAAAAAAAAAACCATCATAAAGTGCCTCACCATCCGTTGCAACAAGGTCCTTTGGGTTGATATGCTTTCTTTTTCTCTCTTTTCAAGGGGATAATTAAAGCTGTAAAATGGCGCTTAATTTCGACGATGGGCATCACCATTAACATCGTCATCAGGCTCATCCTCCTCATCCAGTTTGTTATGATGCAAAAAAGGACACAATTTACGAACAAAAAAAAAACTCCCGCTCTAAAGGAAGATGCATTTAAAAATAAGGACATTCTTCCCTAATTTGGTGGATGGACTACGTTTTTATGCCTCAGGGGACAAAGCGCCATCTGCTTGTGGCATCAAAATGCGGTCTTCGTGTCACAAGACCATAATTTCCGAGCACTTAAGAATAAAAATGAGAGAGGGGGGTGCCCTCCATTTGAAATCCTAAAGACGCGGCTCAATATGTTGGTTTTTCCTGTTGTGTGCTTCTTATCTGGAGTCATTTATTCTCTGGTGCCTGTGTGTATGGGTATGGGTACTCATATTACTCCAAACCCTGCCTAGAGTCATGTTTTGTTTTTTTCTCAAATTTTTTTGTTGCTTTCTTTTTTTTTTTTTTTTGGTAAAAAGGTGGAATTATAATATTAATGCAAATATTTGAAGATGAAAACACAAGTAAAACCCCAAGACTAATCAGCCAAATCAACCCCGAAGGACTTGTTTGCGACGTGCTCACGCATTTCAAATTATTATAAAAGAAAATATGGATGAATGGTTTTCGGTTGCTTTATTGATTTTTCGGAGTTTGAGCGTGTAAAGTCAAAAGGAAGTACTTAAAGGTTTTTGGGTAAGGTATGGTATTGGATCGGGAAGATGCATGCCAGGAAATTGATTTTTATCGGGTGATTTGTGTTTTTGCATACAATATACGCCAGAGGGTATGCAATAAAGATGATAACGTTAAATATTGTTTATTGGAAACAACACGGAGAGGTTTGAAAAAAAAAAAACAAAAAACAATTTAGAAAATATCCTGTTGCTTGAAGAGCAAATCATTCTGTCGTTGTTATCCGAGGTTTTAAAAATTCATAGCAACTTAACGAAAACTTCGAAAAGTGATTTTAGAACCAGTATCATGAGATATTTAGGTATGGCTTTGTGGTAATGGGAAAACTTAAGCCAGAATTCAAAATTTGCTTCAAGACCAAATTTAAAAACAGAACGTTTCTGTTCGAAAGACCTAATAGAAGACACAGATAGCCCAATAATATGGAAGCATTTTATGATCTCGAAAAGACGCCTGATGGGTGTCTGAGGTACGACGTCAAGATAATCCTTGTGTCACTTAGATCAGATCAGATAGGTGGACATCATTGTTAAGATGGACGGCGCAAGACACTGCCTCCACGGCAACACTTCCGGGAAAAGACTCAGATGGAAAAAATGGCAGCACGAAAAACAAATGTGAGAGCCTGTTGAGAGTTGTTGTGGTAATAGTTATGAGCGATAGCTGTTCTATTAGAGAGTAAAGCGATAAATGTATCCTAATGCCCGCCTTACACGACACAATATTTTTGCGCAATAATATTGTCCAAAAATATTGTGCGATAAAGGGTAGTCCATACACGACTCAATATTACTGCGCAATATTTCTACGTCTCTTTGCTTATTCTGTATCTGCCTCGTTATGGAAACGAAAAATATTGAGTAAAAATTCAGAAAATATTAAGCTTTTTTAATATCACTCAATATATTGTGCAAAGCGAAAATATTGTGCAATACAGCCCTTACACGATCAATATTATTGCACAATACTGAGTATTGTGCAATAATATTGTGTCGTGTAAGGCCGGCATAAGATACAAGCCCGAAACAGAATACTGCCGTATTGAGAATGGAAATACAGAGGAGGTACGCAATTGTTACTGAAGAACACTTTTTCAAATACTAAACGGTAAAGAGAGCTAACTATCCAATGTTGGGACAGAAGAATAAATTCCGTTTGGGCAAAAATACAAAAATAAATACGACTTAACACAGAATGATTCGGTATCGGTGTGCCAAACAAAATCATCCATCGTACCCACTTCTTCCTTTGCGAATGCCCATGATAGCAAAATTATATCAGTAGGTACACTCATCATTCAATTCCCTTCCCAACCGCTGATTTTTTTCGGACTAAGATAACATTTAAGCACTCAAGCCCTCTTTCAAAGAACCAAGACTGCCCTTCTATAAGATCTCCCAGTCCTGCAGTACCCTCGAGTAATGGTTAGTGGGATGGCCTATCATCGGGCCAGAGCATTGTTGAAAGAATTGAACAAAAATCCAAGAGTATATCCGATACTCGTGTCATAAAATGTCAAAAGTAGCCGTTCGAAACAGGAGGAAAATTGTTGGTCCCCTTCATTCCTGCAGACTTACATGCACACAGGAATAGTTTTGAGAGCGTCAGTCACTACGCCTTGGTTATTAGTAAGCTAGTCATGCCAAAAACTTTTTTAATTATTAAACCTGCTGAATGGATTGAAATAATCAAGATCGGATGAAAACCCGTATAAGGTTGCAATGAGAGAAAGATTCTTCGAATGATGTTTCGTCCAACGTGGAGGTAAAAAGTTGAGGAAAAAAAAAAAGATCTTGTGAATCTGCACAGGAATGGAATTTGACTAACTAACTCCTTCAAAATGAGTGAAAACTTCCTCAACTCTATGGTAGAAGATTTCTAAAAAATCTGAAAAAAACATACCAACACACTTATAAGAAGTTCAATGAGAAGCCCCAAGTCATTCCAACCGATAATTAAGTATTGGCCCAAGATTTTGAACTAAAAATTGCAAAAAAACGTACTTTCTTTAATTTTTCTCTAAAAAGCGATGAATAGCATTAAAAACAAATAACACAAAAAATTTATATGATTAACTGACTTTAAAATAAAATTTATTTTGCTTCAATTTCTTGAAAATTTATGAACTTTTATCAAATGACAAATTCATATAACTTTGAAAATTCGTCTTATTTGTTGTAATATTAATAATTTTTTTAAGCAAAATTTTTCCTTTAAAAAAAAAATCCATGCGACACTCACTCATTTATTTTCTTTGAAATAAAAATAAGAAAAAAATAAAAACTAAAAAATTATACCTGCTCCATTAATTTTTGCAATATCCTACCAAAAATGTCCTTTTTACTTGCGATACAGCTACTATATATCAAGTTATGCATTCGTACAAAAAAAAAAGTTGAGATAACAATCAAACATGACATTACGATGATAGAGAATGAGAAAAAAGTGGGTCCGACAATTCTGTCTGTCTGTCTGTCTGTCTGTATGTATCAGAGACCACAGCCTAAACGGATGGGTCGATTTACTTCAAACTTGGTATGTGGAGTTTTTGGGAGACTATCCCCAGACGTTTTTTAATTATTTTTTTTTTCACCAAAAATAATGGTACCTGTCATATACCGGTTTTTAATAAACTCATTTTTCTCAAAAACGGTTCCTACGATTTTGATTAAAAAAATCAGGGTAATTTTTTTGGCTAAGGTCTATCTTTAAATGAAAACCATTTTTTTTTTTTTCAAAAACCGTTATTAACGGTACCTGCCATAGAACCGTTTTTTTAAATTCTGATTATCTTCTTCATAAATCAATCAATTTCAACCATTTTCTTACATAATAACTCTTAGGTTGCCGTAATCGTTTTTAGTAAAAAAAATTTTGTAAATTATTTTTTTGGATTTTTAAAAAACAGTTGAATTTTTTTTTTTGAAAAATCATTTTTTCGAAAACTACTCAATATTTTTTTTCAAAATTAAGTTTTCAGATGTTGATAATATATAATATCTTAAAAATGGCGTACCAATTTTTTTTTATAAAAGTCTTTGAAAAATTTTACATGGAAAAAATATATTTTTTTAAAAAACCGCTCGAACAATTTGTATCATTAAGGAAGAAATCAAAGTGCATACTTCGTTTTCAGGTTAAATTCATTTAAGAAGCTGTTTTAGTCGTTTGAAAATCGAATTTTATGCTTTTTTAATTTTTTTTCTAAAACTGCATTTACAAATTTTTAATTAAAAATACTTAGTGCATAGTAACTTTATCTATAAGAGCAAGTACGTGCGACCCAGTCGTGCATTTTATTTTTTGAAAAATCGTTTTCCAGAAAACTGATCAGTATTTTTTTTTTTTTAAATTTAGTTTAATTTTATATAAAAAAAATAGTTTTTTTTTTAAACAGCGCTAACGATTTCAATTTTTTTTTTTCTAAAAACGTATCATTATAGAAGAAATCAAATTGCATACCTCGTTTAGAGGTTATATTCATTAAGGAAGCTGTTTTAGTCATTTGAATATCGAATCGAGCAAGTACGTGCAATCCAGTACTGCAATTCATTTTTAACAGTATGGAAAAAAGTTACCAAACCAAAATATCAAAAAGAAATGTATAAAATTATAAGAAATGTAAAAAAATTGAAAATACATTAGGTTAGTTAGTGATTTACTAAAATTACTTAAACAAGTTTTTAAATGGTTTTGAGCTCCAAACCAAGTATGTCATTTTGTTACTTTTAAAAATTTGAGTTTTTAGAAAAAACTTAAATATTTATATGAAAATTCTGAAACCATATTCAAAAAAAAAAATTCGTGTGCCATTTTGAATAACATATTAATGAACATCTAAAACTAAAATTTAAAAAAAATTAGTGATCCATTTTTTAATTTTTAACAAAAAAAAAAAAATTAAACTTTTTTTTTAAACCCAAAAAACTTTTTTTTCAAAATTTTGATATGAAATCATTTTAAAATTGTTAAGAATCTCTGGTATGAAAATTTTCATCTAAATCCGTTGGGTGGTATCCCAGAAAATAAAAAAAGAAAACGGTTCTTTGGGAAGTACCGTTATTGACCATTAAAAAATTTTGCTTTTATTTCATAAGAACGGGTTTGCCTATTTATTTACATGTACAAAATTGTATCAAAATCGTTTGAGCAGTTTTTGAGAAAATTAAATTTTTCCATATTGGTTTTATGGCAGGCCCCGTTATTATTGTAGTTATTGTTGTGGTAAAACTTTCATTTTTAAGAATACAAAAAAAAATTGAGTTTCAGCCATAAATGAATAAAAATGACCTTCTTCAATGAAAATCTATCTAAAACTCAAATAGGCAAAAACCGGCAGCTGATTTTCTAAGTAAAATTAAATGTCAGTTCAGTTAAGTCCATATACTTTCATGTGAAATTCTGTAACTCAACTAAAAGTAAAAAAATTGAGTCAAAAACAGCTTTCCGAAAATCATCAAATTTTGTAATATTGAAAAAAAAATGGATAGAAGTAGTTCTTAGAAAACATTACTACCTGTACCAACCGAGTCCTTCGACCGTTTTAAAACAAATTTTTCGGCTTCTGAAGCTTTCAATATTTTTAACACAGCTAAAAAATTAACATTAACATATAACTTAAAAAAACTGAAGAAAATTCCAATATTATTTGTCGCCTTAATTTGTATGAAACAGATAATCTTACAAAATTGCAACAAACTATACAAAAAATAACGTTCCTTTTCTATTCCAATTTTGTCATGTCCTCGCCCCCAATCGTAGTTTTATTATTTCAATAACTCAAAACATCCAATTCAATACTCTTTCTTTTGTTATTTTTTGTGTTTTAGGTGGCGTGGATGCATTTCGAACAATCAGCAATCCTTACAGTACACAATCATGTGATCACACGTAATCCACGAATTAGTGTGACACACGATAAGCACGACAAACATCGAACATGGTTCCTGCATATCAATAATGTCCAAGAGGAGGACCGAGGTCGTTATATGTGTCAAATTAATACTGTGACAGCAAAGACGCAATACGGTTTTGTCAAAGTTGTCGGTAAGTTTCCTTCAAATAATATATTACATGTGTGTGTGTAAAGGTAGGCTATATAAAGGCACAAACTTATATAGTTAAACAGTTGACATGTTTGTGTGTGGATATAAATGTGTGATTGAAAGTCAATATTGTTTTGTGGAGAAATTTATCGATATCCACTTCATTTTGAAGGACTTAAACGGAAAACAGGAGGACAGAGTCGAGTCCAAGTCCAAAGTGAATTACCTTCTTCAGCCAGGATAAGGGGCGAACGATGGTTAGATGGATAAATCGGTTGGGAAGAGTCGACGACACACAATGCGGACAACTGTCACATGAAAGTTTACCAAAATGCCAAACCTAACGAGGGGTGATTAATGTTTCATTTCAAACATTTTCGATTGTCCAGTCCAATGTCCTCTCTGTCCACTGACTTCCATATAGTATACAGCTAGTGTCCACCTCTTAAGACAGAAAAGCAGAAAATATACCTTCTGGGGGGTAAAAGAAAAGAACAGTCAACAACAGGCCTCGGAGTCCTTGGACCAAAAGACGACGACAACGACGACGAGGAGGAGATGAAAGAAAACTTTGAATTGCCACAACGGATGGGGCAATAAAATTGGGCCCCAACATTTACCGTCTGCCATTTGTCGTTACGACTTTGGTTTTGGGCGAAAAACTTTTCTAATAAAACCGATTACACACGTTTTATTTCTTGTTTACCTTTTTTTTTGGTGCTGTGCATTTGGGTCCCTTCTCTCCGTATATTATAGATAACTCTGTGAGTGTGGAAGGACAATATGAGGATTATCTATAAAATGGTCTAATGTCATCGTCCGTTTGAAACCCTCCTCACATTCCCATTCCCGATTTGATTGTGGTGATTGTATGGGACCTTTAGTAGCCGGGCCCCGGCACACTCAAAAATCAAAGGACAACTTCCGAATTAAATTGAAAGTGGTATGGGCTGGGCTGGACTGGGCTGGGCTGGGGTGTTTGTCCCATTTATTATCCTTTTTTTTTGTTGTTTTCTTGTGTATTTATCAGATAAGGAGATGATATCGTTAGTTTGTGTATTAAAGGTTGGTGGTGACTTGATTACCTTGTATTTTGCCGATAGAACTTTTAAACCTTTTTATGCCTTATTTTGTTTTATTTTTATTTTTATTTTTATTATTTTTTTTTGTTCTGAATTTCATTCAAGTGTGCATGCATTAGCCATATTGGAGTGCAGTTTTTTGGAGTGTGAGATTTGTACCCAAGCAAGTGGGGAGAAAGTTTTTGACAAAGTTTTGTAATTTGTTGGCATTGTTGCCAACAAAAAAAAAATATGTTTTTCCCTATTTCCATTTCCACGAGACTTTTATACATAAATAATCCGGATGCTTGAACATTTTTGTGTTTTGATTTTAATTTGTTATTAGGGAAAAGGAGAGTTTTGTTAGAGCGCCCCTGAGAAATAAGATAATTAGAGAAATGGTTGATTTTTAAAGGAAGGATTCATTTCTTTTTAGACTAAATTTCTAATGTAGCAAATGAATGTCAATGGATTAGTGTGGGGCATTTTTTAAATAATTAAAGTTAGATGATTTTTTTTACTTGTGACTTTAACTGGTAAAAGGTCTGATAAATAATGAAGCGAAGAAATATGTACTTCAATATACACAGCACTTTTAAAGAAAAATTTACTGGAAATTCTACTGGAAACCTTTTCTGTCAATTTGTAAAAAAATTTCTACTTCAATTTTGTTTATAGAAAAACATTATTTCTTTGGTTCTTAAAACAAATACGTAATAAATAAAATGCACTACTGGTTCGCACGTACTTGCTCTTATAGAAAAAGTTACTATGTATTTATGCTAAGCCTTTTTAATTAAAAAACTGTAAATGCAGCTTTAGAAAAAAATAAAAAAGCAAAAAATCGATTTTCAAATGATTAAAAAAGCTTCTTAAATGAATTTAATCTCAAAACGAAGTATGCAATCTGATTTCTTCTATAATAATACATTTGTAAAATGAAAATTTTACAACAACATTATTTTTACGCGTAAAAATGTATTCATTTAATAAATATTTTTTCCGATTAAAATTAACGGATGCAACCAATATGGAAAAGCTCAATTTTCCCAAAAACAGCTCAAACGATTTTGATTAAAATTTGTATAATGTACTCAGATAGGGAATCCCGTATTTAAGAAATAAAAAAAACATATTTTTTTATAGGTCAATAGCGGTACCTCCCAAAGAACCGTTTTCCTTTTTTCTGATTTTCTCGGATGCTACCCAACGGATTTAGATAAAAAAATTTACGCAAAAGATTCTTAACAATTTTAAAATGATTTTAAAGCAAAATTTTATAATGATACATTTTTGGAAACAAAATATTGAAAATAGTTAGAGCCGTTTTCTAAAAATACTATTTTTTCTATATAAAATTTTGCAAGGACTTTTATAAAAAAATTGGTACGCCATTTTTAAGATATTATTTAACAACACCTAAAAACTAAGTTTTAAAAAAAATATTGAATAGTTTTCGAAAAAAATATTTATCAAAAAAAACGAATTTCAAACTTTTTTTTAAAATCCAAAAAAATAATTTTCGAAATTTTTTATTAAATATTATTACGGCAACTTAAAAGCATTCATGTAAAAAAAATTGATTGAGTAATAAAGGAGAAAATCAGAATTAAAAAAAAAAAAAACGGTTCTATGGCAGGCACCGTTAATAACGGTTTCTGAAAAAAATGGTTTTCATTTAAAGATAGAACTTATCCAAAAAAATGACCATGATTTTTTTAATCAATATCGTAGGAACCATTTTTGAGGAAAATGAGTTTGTCTAAAACCGGTATATGACAGGTACCGTTATTTTTGGTCCAAAAGAAAATTAAAAAAACTTCTGGGGATAGTCTCTAACAAACGCCACATACCAAGTTTGAAGTTAATCGACCCTCGATCGGCTGTGGTCTCTGATACATACAGACAGACAGACAGACAGAATTGTCGGACCCACTTTTTTCTTATTCTAAATCTACTTTTTTCTCATTCATCATCGTAATGTCATGTTTGATTGCTATCTCAACTTTTTTTTTACGAATGCATAACTTGATATGTAGTATCTACCTATATCGCAAGTAGAAATGACTAGGTAGTTGTATTTGTATTAAAAAACAAAAAAAAACAACATTTCATTTAATAGTTAAACAAGTTTTATTAATAAGGCTATTTTCAGCAAAACTACTTTTACTAACGTAGCGATCGTTTAATTTTTGGATTCTATCAGTAATCAACACAACACTAGCTCTACTGTTAAGTTCTACTGTTGAATAATGCGATGGTTAGGTTCAACATCATATTCAAGAGTTTATTTTGCGATATTTGCAACTTTTGTAAGTGGCATTTAGCACAATCTCCAAACAGGAAATCCATACAGAAAAATAGATTAAAAATTACTTTATGCAATATTATTTTATTTTTGTTTGATAAAAGATACTTGCGATGTATAAAGGGTTAAAACATTTTTATGGCAATACTTATTTTTTTTCAATGTTTGGCTAGTATGCTCCTAAAATGTTAGTTTTGAATCAAGGTATACACCCAGATAACTAATAAACTTTTCTCAACTAATATTTATACCACTAACTTGAAGCTGATTGCTTGGAAGAAAGCAAGCTTTTCTTTTTCTTGAAAAAAAAGATGGCTTGCATGTTTTTCAAGTTGATCTTTATTTTCGTCTCAATATTGAGACAGAACGTATGCACATTTTAATTACAGAAAAAATCACAAAAAAAAATTTAATTTTTGAAACATTAATTTTCAAAAAAAAAAAAACAAATTAATAAATTACCTTATGTGTAAAAACTGTCATCGAAATCCGTTCAGTCACTTACGAGAAAATCAGAAAAAAGGAAAACGGTTCTTTGGGAGGTAGGTACCGTGAAAAATATTTTTTTAAATTTAAAAAGTGCGACCTTGTCAACAAAAGTTTTAACCAAATTCGTTTTAAAGTCGTTTTTGAAAAAAATAAGTTTTTCGGCATATCGTCAGTTAAAGTGCAGGAAACTTTGAGGCCTCACCTTGACGGTGCCAATTAATTATTTTAACACTAACTAAACAATTGTGTACATCTTATGTGATTTGTGAATGAAGTTAGGATCTTAGATTTTATATATCAAACAAAAAAAAATGTGCAGTTTTTGAAAAATTAGTGACTCAAAATCAAAGCTTAAAACAAAAAATTCGGTAGATATGCATCAAATTATTTTAAACTCTC
Organism: Meliscaeva auricollis; assembly: GCA_948107695.1. Taxonomy (NCBI): domain Eukaryota; kingdom Metazoa; phylum Arthropoda; class Insecta; order Diptera; family Syrphidae; genus Meliscaeva; species Meliscaeva auricollis. The sequence goes on along the minus strand of OX403616.1, from coordinate 14,117,871 downwards.
GTTCCATCAACACAAAATTTATAAAAAAATATTGTTATCTGATATTTTGGGGATTATTTCTCAATTTCCGGAGACGGTACAATCATGAGTTGTACGCAATCTACCTTGAAGCAGACATAGTGACAAAAATTAAGCTCGGTAGACTCCGGTGGGGAGGGCACCTAGCTCGTATGAGCGAAGAGGAACCTGCTCGGAAAGTCTTTTGCGGTACATTCTATGGTAGACGGCAGCGTGGTAGACCATGCTTGCGCTGGAGAGATGGCGTAGACCAGGACGCCCAAAGCCTTGGGGTGCGCAACTGGATGGCGTTGGCTCGAGACCGGGATAGGTGGAGAGACTTGTTGAAAGAGGCCAGGACCGGACCCCGGTTGTTGAGCCGATGATGATGATGATTTCTCAAAAATCTATTGTGACTTTTTTGACTTTTAAACAATTTTTTGTACATTTTTCTATTCTAAGCCTAAGACTTTTAGGTCTGAAATAATAAATCTGAAAAAAGGACTAAGTCCATGTAGTTTCTATCAAACATATTTAAAATATGTCTCTTGGTTCTTTGGGCTACGAATAAAATTTTCTAGTTCTATAAATTAAAGATTTGTTAACCTTCTACAAATAAGATGACATCTTAAATCGTCTTCAGGCAAATTGCTTTAAAAATAACGAGTTAAAGATCCAGGAACTGCATCAAATTTGTCATCAAAACTTTTTCCAAAATCAAACTTGATTTTACATTTTTTTCTGTTTCATTTTCTATTTTTTCTATTTTTTGTCTTCCGTCATTTCGGAAGTTTCTTTAAATCAATCTTCCTTTACATTCTCGGTGAATAAAATATTAAGTGAGAGAAAAAAAAACTGAGCAAAAGTAAAATAAAATTGAATGCAAACACTACAAGACATTTGCTAACATATCCAATTTCCCCCGAAAGAAAAACCAATTCCTTGCAATGTCCATGTTCACTTTATTTTACATCTCACCCATGAACTTCCTGGTAAATTTATATACATGTAGAGGGTACACCATGTATGTACGAGTACAGTACTTGCAACTTGCATGTCTGTAATATGCAACATAAACTTCTCACATGAAAACGAACAAAATTGACAGACAGGCAGCAGCCAACAAGAGAGAGAAAGAAATATTCGATGATGGAGGAAAAGAAATTCAAATTCCGCTCCAAGGAATTTCAACTTATCTATCATCTAGCATCCTTTTGATTTGCTTCCCAATTCAACTTCTGTGTTTCCTTCTTCAATTTTTGCAAATTTTTTTTTCTATTTGAAAATTTAACCTGCAAAATAGGGTGCATTTGAAAGACAAAAACAACAACAACAACAACAACGACGGGAGCACAACCCTTTTACATCATGGGATGCACTGATGCCATACCTTTATTATGTAGCAGCATTGAAGAGCATCCTTCAAGGCTTCAACAGACGAACAAGAGACGATAGATATTGAACAGCAGGATGCTACTGGTACGCCATCGTGCTCCTCATTTGTTATTCCACTCTCGATTATAATCAAAAGTTATTTCCAGGACTTTGGGGTGTGAATTTGTGTGTATGCGACGCGCAAAAAAAGGATGATGTCCACGGACGACGACGACGTTGATGGTTATGGCACAGGAAAGGGGGCAAACAAGAAGTCCCTATAGCTGACAATATGTTGCTCTAACGTTACATTTTATTAACGCCACCGCCCGCCGCCGACGCTCCTTCTGATGTCCTTAGACGACGACGTTATCGGTCCTCATCCATTGTGTATACACTCGTGCATCAAGAAAGAGCCATCATCATCTTGACCGGGAATAGAACAGAGGGCCAAACTATCAGCCATCCAGGATACAGGAGACACCCTTCGTATAAATGTAAATCTTAATTAAATGGACGACAAAGTTAAGAAAGTGTCAGAGACAGTTATTTTTTTGTTTGTTTCCTTCGTCCATCACCAGTCACCACCTTCACCGATAGTATATTGGTTAGGGTGGTGAAAGTGGGTGGTATTGGTATAATATTTCAAAAAAGGACTGAGGACACGCTATAAAAGTTTCTTTGACGGAATTAAATGATAACGATACTTTGTGCTGCTCTTTCTTATTAGCTTCAAAGGAATATCCATCTTCTTGGGTATATGTGTGTGTGTTTGCAATTTTAGATGTGGGCACGCAATATAGTCGTGGCGGATGGCTTTGTCCCTACACGCCATCATTTTGTGTGCACCAACCAAACCACCAACCAAGCAAATTATATTGGTTATCTATTCTGCATCGGGAAGTGGAGGAAATGTCATCGATTTGGCATTTAATAGCCATGTCCATGATCTTTGAGAATTGCGGTGCAAAGAAGGGATAAAGTGAAACGATTTGCTGCTCTTCGGAAGATACGATCAGCAATATGGAGAGTCCTTAATGGGGTACTTTAAGGATAAAACGTGTGTGTAAATCTAACATACCCCAGCAGTCTTCTAGGGAAGATGACTTCGACAGTTAGAGCGAAGATGCCAGCTGCGACGCGACGCCCGCCCGCAGACAAACAAGAATGGCGCGGGCTTATCTGATATTTGTTGTGGATTTGCACAAAGTGGCTCTTTAATGTCACACGATTGGTTTATGGGGCACGACAAGAGTGCGTTATTGCCAAATGTGATAAGGATTCTCTCCTCTATATGTTATCTCTATATAAGGTGAAATGTATGTTTCGAATTAGGTTCATGTAGAATATGGTCAATGTGCTAATCTTTTCGGTGACTTTTGGCCATTTGTAGATTGAGTTCGATGTGCGGGAGATAATTTATTTATGTGTCTCGACAGAAGGAGCGGGTGACGGCTTGAAATTTAAGGCAGAACGAGCACGCATCATGATGGTGAAGGAGAATGAGAAACAATTTGTTGATAATCATCAGTTTGTCATTATTTAACCACCAATAATTTGTGAAAGCTAAGACTTTCAAGTACCTAAGTGAACCATAGATATCTTACAATCAGTTAACGGATAATTAGGAGGATAATAGAACCGGTATTTATTTATGGTCAATAAGAGAGGGATTCCAATGTTTATTTTATTTCTTTTACTAATGTTACCAGCACTTTAGAAAATGTATTTAAGAAAAATTACGAGCTTATTTTCTAAATCCACCGATACGCATCGAACTTTACTTGAAGAATCTTTCTTTCAAAAACACTTGCTGATTTTCATTTTAAGCTTATGTCCATATAACAAAACTGCGATGTTAAGGTGTTTGCTATAATCTACTTGGATTTTGGTAGAGGCTTTACTGTTTAAATGTCTTTTAAGTCCGAAAAACAGCACCAATGCTTGCCACTTTCGATAAAAGACATATTTGAGACAAAATTCAAGATACAATTATTCACTTTCACTATTTTCTTTTCTTATTATTTTTAATTTATTAGAAAAAAAAAAAGTGAATTAAAAGATTTTCTTGATAAAAAATATGTAATTGCTACAATCTGAAGATGAAAACATAAGTTCTTGAAAACGTTTATTAAAGAATAAATAACTGTTGCACGAGTATAAGAAGGTTTTTCTTTTCACTCATCATATAAACTCGTGCAGTTCCAAACGTAATTTTTTACGTATAATTTATTTATTCTGATAAAAATAGTGATTTTTGCAATCTACTTCGATTTTTATCAATCTACTACATTTTTTTCTTCAAATCTACTCCGATTTTTTTTCTGAAGTGGTAACTCTGCATGGGAGTCCATTCCCCCATTAGTAGTTAGGTGGACCATTTGACGTTCTAAATAATCGTCTACCTCAAAACAATCTGCTGCAGCCAATCTCTTGCAACCAGTCTAAAGAATTTTCATCTTTTAGGCGTTAATATGCTTCAGCCAGCCAGTAATCGTTTTGTAGTACCTAATTCACAAATTTGGTCCAAGCCACCAAAACAATTTACTATTAAATTCTACCCAAACGTGCCAGTACTGACTGGCTCATCAATCTTATATCTTCTCAGGAAAATCCATAGGCGGTTTGTTCTGTTACGTTTATTGACAATATTCTAATTCTAAAAAGGAGATCTCGAAATTAAAATACATAGCTGAACCCCAGTTTCTACAAAAATTCCTAACTTTTCTTCCACATGTCGTCAGTCCCTTACGACCAAGGGTGTATACAAAAATATCCCAGGGCCCCCAACTCACAACAGGGCCTCCATTAAAGATTATGTAAAAAGCCTTATAATAAAAATAAAATAATGATGTTAACAGGCATTATCTTCGTTCACTTATGCTCTTAATTTTTACCAAATATATCTTAAAGGGCCATCGCACATTGGGTTAATTGAACCTGGAAGGAAACGAAATGTTCATTCGCCGACAAGCTTCGGTTCAATTACCCCAGTGTGTGATGGCCCAATGACAATAAAATCATTTCCAAAAAAAGAAAAATAATAAACTTCCCAGTAAGAAACCCTATAGAAATGGACGATTATAGTAAATCTATATTTCTTACTCCGTACATATTCTTAATGCTCCGAGAAAAAATAAATGGGCTGTGTTCTAATATGCCAAGTGCCAAGTAGGCATGGGTGGCCAGTGAAATTTTTGAGGCCAATATAGTTCCCTTTAGGGGTCGCAAAGAAAAAGCTAGATTATGTTAGGGTCTGCGAAAATATTGTTTCAAAAACGTAAACACTACAGGGCAGACAGAAGACTGTGACACCTTCCATTCAGGAACCTGAAAGAAATAACTGGGTTTATTATAGAAACAAATAACATTACTTCTGAAGTCCCAAAAGAATAAATAAGGTGTGTTGTAGAATGTAGATGTCAAACAGATATTGCTTCAATAGAGCGTGACTATATGTACTATATGGCTGACAGACGATCAATCATTCAGAGAGGGCCCAAAAAAAATTAACTTGAAGGGTAAAGTAAGCAAACAGATATATTATTTGAAGGCCGAAACAAATACACTTTCGAATCCACTTTACTGCACTCTAATTAACTGAAATAGGTTGTAAAAAACAAACCCTTAACTTCACCGATCTGAATTAGTAAATTTACCAAAAACAAAGTTTTGGCATGGTTCTGTATTTATAAGTTATCCCGCTATCCAATATCTGGTAGTGACCTGAGTCTATTTTGGCTCCTCAAAAAGTTTGGACATTTTGGATACTGAGAAAATGCTGTGCGTCAATTGCAACATTATCAATTTGGTTGGTTAACAGTTAATTGATACTAAATTTGCCTTGGTAATAATGAGGTGTGACCGCTTCCTGATATAGTGGTATTTTGTCCTGTCATTCAAGGCTCTGTATTCCGATCGTCAAACCAAACGAGGTACTTTGGGCACTATTAGTACTCTTTCTCTTGGAATAGTTCTTCGTTGCATTTTGTCAGAAATTATTTCGCAAATCGTTACTTCGCTATTATCATTACAAAAATTGTTTATTTCGCAATTCATTTATGGGTGGCCCTTCTGCAGAAATTAGTTTGCATGATAGCTCTTAGTTTCATAGTAGAATTCGCCGCAAATCCCTTAATCATATAAAGTCCATGGAGGGAAAAAAACATTTTTCAAATGAAAAAGTGCATAGTGAATACATGATCCTGTTATTTCTAAAAATTGATTTAAAGCTTAATAAAATAAATCCTGAAATGCTCAATTACAATTTGTGAAAAAATACAATTAGTTTTAATATCTTTTCCTCAAACATTATAGTTAAAGTTTTCAAAGTTTTTTGAAATTACATCCTTTCACATAAAAATCTGCCACAAAATGTTGACAATCCTTTCATTCTTTCCTGGAATTCACTGAGGACATTCTGAAACTTAAAAAAAAAAATTCACACAAATCTAACTGAAAACTTTTTTCGTGACGCATTCATTTTTCCAAAAAAAAAAATATATAATAGATTCCACTAAAAACGCTCAAAAATTGATAAAAAAAAACCCAGAACTTCTACCTAACTTTTTGCCAGTAACTCCATTGTTATGGAATGTTGTTGGGAGAAAACAAAAACGACACAATCCCAAACAAAAAGACATTACCCATATTTTTCCAGTTATAAAAAAGTTTTAACAAAAAAAAAAAAAAATCCACAAATAATATCAACATCAACAACAACTACTTACACTTGCAGCAGCAGAGCAACATACTCTCAACCCACTAAAGACTCCTATAAGACAACAACAACAACAACAAAAAAACAATAAGCAATGAATCTCATTAAATCAGCCTATATGAAAGTGTACTCTGCTCCTTTGGTGCCTTTTTTGCATCCCAGTCGGTTTGTGATTGGGTTTGGTTTGGTTCGGTGCTGCTGCTGCTGCTGCTTCACTAAAATTGCATATAATTCTCTGCATAACGTTCCCTCGGAGACACGACCGACCGAACGACCGACCGACACACACACACTCGTAGAGAGTTTTTAAAAACAGGGAGAGGACATGCTCAGCATTTGTACATATATTTAATTTCATTTCCAACATAATGAGGCAATTTATTAAATTCAATTATCCTGATGACAATAAAACAGTGAGGTCCTTTTGCCTGAAATATATTTAACCTAAAAGTGGAACGAACGCGCGTCGTTGTCGTTGTTTTTCCCTTTTTCCACCCATCAACCGATGGACATCCAGCATGAAAATTGTTTCCTAAATCACGAATTCACAATCAAATTAAGTTTCTCTGGCCATTAGTCGTCCTTTTTTGCATGGTGGGGTATAAGCGAATTGGTAGGGTCCTGCAGCAGGTTCTGGCAAATCACATTTGTTATGGTTTTATACCAAAACCAACACAACACCGGGTCAACATCAAACTTGCATTCCTCAATTTACCCTGCACTTCACTCTAGTTTTTGAAATAGCTGCTCTATGGCCATCAGTTTTTTTTTTTTTAGTAAGTATGCAGTGTGTTTGAGTATGGTTTTTAAAATATGAGAAGGACATACGCTGCGTCCTCTTGTGGTGTTTGTTGGGCGCCACTCTACGACCACGAATGTCGCAATTTATTAGTCACCTCGAACTAAAGTTGGGATATATATGTGAAAAGGAGGCCAACAGGAAGCTTGAAAGGATAAAGAATCTTCCTAGCGTGGTTTTACCTCTCCATATTCGAGAAAGAAAAACGGTCCCAAAAGAACGAACAAACAAAAAATGAAAACTCGAGTACAAAGGTTTTGCTTGGTTTTTGCATTCTCCAACTGGAAGACACATTTTACACATGAATTTTTTCCGTATACAACAGCAGAGTAGACATAGCAACGGCAGTGCAACAGTTTGAGAGCTGAAGAATGTCGCATATGGTCAACAGAAATCGTCGTTTTTACAAATCCTTTCACATATCCCCTTTTTTTTTTTTTAACGACAACGACGAGAACAAAGTAAGAGGACACCAAATCAGAAGTTGGACATCTGACCAACAACACGCACCAACAACGGCACGGATTTTGGACAAAAATTCCTATTTTTTCCATTTTTTTAATTTTTTATTTGTACTCGTTCTCCCGACTCGGTCCTTGGTGAAAGGATGTATGGAGATGTCATGTGTGTTGAGATGAAAGTTTAAGCCATGCAGTAAAAAAAAAAATATGGAATTTTTACAGACTAAGTTGACCGCTTGGGAAGAATAGGTTAAGGGCTGGAGTTGTGAGATATTTTTAGACATTGGACGTTGGATGGGGGATTTGGTAATTTATCGTACGCGTTAGAGTGGCTTCAAGGAATGTTCTGTGTGGGTTGAATTTTTTTTTAATTGGATATGAGTTTGAGAATGAGAGCAAACGGCTTTAAAGATGGAATCTGTTATGAAATAGGTAGTATCCCTGTTTCCTTTGTTTCCTTTCCTTGATGTGAAACGACAGTGAAGGATAAGGTTATTAAATTCCGATCTCGTCAGAACAATATTCTGTGTTCAGTGTGGAATTAAACAGATACCATTCATCCTGAGGGACACTTGAATGGAAGAAACTAAGCAGTTTTAGAGTTTACCGACCGCAATCACTATTAAATTTTTCATTTTAAAAATATGACGTTTTGTAGAAAAGTTCATGCGGACTACAAAGTACTGTTTGTTCAAAAATACTGATAATGTTGACACCTTCCTGGTGAATAAAAACATTTTTTAAGCAGAGCAACGAATTACTTAAGCGGGACTGAACCCCAAAAAGTAAAAATCCTGTTTGTTGAAGAAAACTAACAACTTATGTATCTTAAGCCGTCTTACGTTGCGGACTTTAAATATTGGAGCGTTAATTTTACGTAGCTTATCCCAGGATCAAATTTGTCTAAAAAACATAGTTGAGGAGGGAACTCAGGATCAACTAAAAAATCCAGGATTTCCTTGCGTTGGAAACTTTTTTTTATTTTGATTCAGACTTACTTACGTTCTCCAATACTCCTACGTGCCATGGTGTATAAATTCAAGAAATATACCTAAGCTCTCTTCAACTCTTCCCAGCTGTGCTGATTTTCTTTCAACTGGCCGCCGCATGTGCTTCTCGACCGACCAGATCCACTACCTCCCTGTGTGATTGGGTTCCACTGCATCAAAGTTAAATCATCAATAGCAATCAATAGCAATTAATCTCTGAACTTCAAATGTGCGTAGTCTTAAGGTAGCTGCAGATGGTGGTCCCGGGTCATTCCCATCTCTGCGCCCCTTCTGTTCTTAAACTACGCGGCGGTCGCCTGATCGCAAAGTGGTCAATTTGGTTTGAAGTTCTTGCCTAGTGTTAAAAACCCATCTGATTTAGTGGCACGTATTGTATTCAAACATGGTATCAGCAATTACCAGACAATTAGCATTGCAAAAATCCGCGAAACGCTCACCATTAACGTTGCAATCACCAATACATGTTTGATACCATCGTAGGTATTGCCAACTCTGCTATTCAAATGTCTCATTACCATTAATGATGTCACCGCGTGGTGTATTTTCTTATATAATATATATAAGGATATCAGGTATTTGTGGGGCGTTACACTGGGTCGTATGCAGGAAAGTAAGTTTCAGCGGTACCTCATTTTTTTGCAAACGACTCACTGTGTAATGCTGACGTGACTTACTATAGTCCTGTCTCCTATAGAGACTCCCTTAAAATCAGGATTTTGAGTGCAGATTTTGGAAAATATAGCAGCCCAAGACCTAATTCTCGGGAACTTCTAGGTTTTGTTCCAATATAGAATAGTGATGCAGTGCTACGGGTTGGGGTAATTTCACTAAAATATGGTTTTCTTTCATTTTAGAAATACAAAAAAGGTTAGTGTTAATGTGTCTTGTTTTGATATAAAAAAGGCCCTCGTGACAGCCATAGTGGCCCAAATGATTTTTCAACTTTTTTTTTGTGAAAATGAAAAATTATATTTATATTTTCATTATTCAGTTCTTTTTTTAAAAATTGTACTTTTTAATTATCATATAAATAACTGTATTAAAAGAAACCGAGTTTTGTGAACCTATAGTTATAAGTTTTCACCTTTTGCAACAGAATCAATTAGGCCACTATGGTTCTCAAGGCCTGATTTTATAAAATTTTAATAAAAAATTTTAATGATAAAATTTTGTTCATAAAAATCTGATTGTTCAGGTTTAAGAAAATCCGATAAGAGCGGTAATTTTTAACTGGTAACTACTCGTATTAAAGTATTTTCGAATATCGAAATCGGAGCGGTTTTGCCCGATTCCGAGATAATTTGCTTTATATTGAGCTTTAGTTACTCCACTTATGAAAAAGAATCTTATTGTGCCTTTCTGACAACCATAATACCAAATTTGTCAATGGAACTATTGCCAGTATTTTTTAATCCTGAACCTGTATCACAAAAAATTATAATTGATAACGATAATAAGAGTTCATCAATTTTGTTAATAATTGTCAGTTATGGTATTGTTAATAGTTAACAACCGTATTAGGGTTGTAAGTAAAATTCAAAAAAGCTTTAAAGATGTTTTTAATGAGAATCGACTTTTCACCTACTCTAGAAAGTATGTATTGCCAATGATTTCATTTCTTACAAAATGTTATCGTCAATATTGTTTGTGTTTCACATATTTCTGAGTTTTTCAGAGTTATAGACTCTCGGAATATTAAATGAAGAATTTTCGAATAGCCTTCTTGCAAAAATGACAAAAGCAGCATAATACAATCTACAAAACCAGGCGTTTTCTTGTGATATTTTCTTTTGACTTGTTATTTCGACATTTACTATTACTTTTCTCTGAAACTACGACAAATTTTTGATTTAAAGTAATTCCTTTATTTATTCTAAGGTTTTTAGAAAATGTATTCTTTTTGTTCTTAGAAAACATAAGAGAAGAAACTTCAAAAGATTTCATTTGGTACACCAGCCTAACGTTACTCAGAAAATTGAAAATAATGATGTAAACATTCTATGTGATGGTTGTATCTATAGTTTTGTTAGTTTTGTAATTAGCAACAGTATAAAATGTAGATACATTATTATTGTCATGACATATTTTTCAGTTCCCAGAAACTCAATATTTCTTCATCCTTGTTAGTAGTTTTTGTATAGAAAATCATTTTACTAAGAAATACAAAACACACATAAGGTAAATTGTTAAATATTTTCATAAAATATCAACACACTCGTTTATGGTATAAATCTTTTCAATGAATATTATATAAAACCACAATTTACTTCTATAAAATATTTCCTTCTATAAAAACTACTCTCTTCCTCACTTACAGTTCCTCCAAACATAGACGACTCCTTAACCTCAAGTGATGTCATCGTACGAGAGGGTGACAATGTAACATTACGTTGCAAGGCAAAAGGTAGCCCAGAACCATCAATTCGATGGAAACGAGACGATGGTAATAAAATTGTCATAAACAAAACTATGGAAGGTAAGATATTTTACATATACCGTTTGCCATGCCTACATCTCATATCCTTGGGGGTAGGAAAATTTAATTTAAAGCTCACAAAAAAACTTATATACCTACCTATCTGCCTTTTCTATTTTTCTAGTAATTGACATGGAAGGTGAAGCATTGGAACTTGAACGTATTTCTCGACTTCATATGGGTGCATATTTGTGCATAGCATCCAATGGAGTGCCCCCCAGTGTTTCAAAAAGGATCAAAGTTAGTGTAGATTGTAAGTTGATACCCTTCCTTATGTTTTTTTAGAATAATAACTTTCAAGCCTTATAATCAAGTCCATCAGAGTAAAAACAATCAAAATTTCTCCCTTTTCTCTCGAATAACCTTTAGTCTCGCCAATGGTCTGGATTCCACATCAGTTGGTCGGAGTGCCGATGTATTTCAACATAACACTTGAATGTTTCATCGAAGCCAATCCTACATCACTCAATTACTGGACACGAGAAAATGACCAAATGATTACTGAATCTGGCAAATACAAGTAAGTAACAGGCCTTATTTTAAATTAAAGTCTACTAGCACTGCCCTATTCCTTGAAAAAAGACAATAAAATTATTTTTTTTTTTTTATATTTTATTTTTATTTTTTTAGGACAGAAACACTGCCTGGTGTACCATCGTATAAAGCAACTATGCGGCTAACTATAACAAATGTTCAAAAAAGTGATTACGGCAGCTATAAGTGTGTCGCCAAAAATCCTCGTGGTGAAATGGATGGCACTATTAAACTATACAGTAAGTGTCACATTAAAATTTTTCTCTATTACCCCTTTTACTTTATTTATAAGACAGTGAGGTGCAAACACTTATTTACATTTTCTTTTTTAAGTTTTTTGTTTTCGAAATCATCGGATTCGAGAATTACCTACAACAATTAGATATTGGAGGTTTAATCTATTATTACCTCGTTTTCTAAAAGTATTTCAGAATGAAGGTTTAATAATACAAATTCTATATACTACTAGACTAAATAAATAAATCAGCAATTCCATATGTGAGCTACACTACATTTGACATAACCGACGTTCTATTTTTTCTTATATTACAAATACTACCGTGTTGACAATGTCATCTTAAGTAGTATTATATATAAAATTTTTAACTAGTCACATATTGTAAAGATACGCTCTTGCAATGTCGTAAATTATGATACATTTATTTGTAAGTAAATGTGAGCTACACTACATGCCAAAGGCAGTCAGTTCAAAAGTGTTTTTTTTCCTTAAACAAATCTTCCTCTTTACAAACTACATGAAAAAGATGTATAGAAAATGGTAAAGTAAAATACTTTTGTTTTTAGAGTTAATATAGTTCGTGAGCCACACTACAATTCGAAACGTGAGCTACACTATCATCACTTTCGATTTTAGAATCATACTGTTATTTAAAAGAAAACCTTAAAACTAAAAATACAGAACTTAACATAGGAACTTCAAAATTTCTATTTCTATAAAAAAAAAAACAATTCTTCGAGTACTGAAAAATTCTTAACATTTTATTATTACAACGAGTCTTTTTTAAAATGTATAATAGTTTCTATTACTCTTAAGAATAGAATTGGAAATATGATAAAATGACTAAAACAGCAACAAATTAATGTTATTACAGAGGAATAATATAAAATTGAGTGGATTATTTGAAAAACGTAAGAAATCAAATCGGCGACACAAAAAAAAAGTATCGATTGAAATGCATCAGGTCTTACGTAAATAAAAAGACAGAACAGCTGAAGAATTCTACAAAGAAGATCCTAAAACAAAACTAAAGTAAGAACCCTCCATTTTCTGCAATGGAAGAGACTGCAACTTAGGCGTTTGCTTGAACAAGTTTTCATGGAAAATCTATTACAAAAACCAAAAGTAATCTCCTTTATAGACTTAGAAAGCGTAGAGAAGTTGTAAGTGCATATGCATTAGGAAGAGAAGTAGATCTTGACATTATATTACCTAAACGCTTAACGAACTCAAAAATTGTAAGAAATTTTTGTGTGTTTGATGGCAGTGCTTTGGCGACAACGGAAGTTTTTAATTAAGATTGAGGCAAATCAATGGATATTGTTAGTTTTATTAAACATCGATATTAAGTTCAGTTTTTCCAATCAATTTTAGTTTCTCTATCTGCTTTCTTTGTGCTAATATTTAACCGATATCCAAGAATAAAGCACAAAAAACCCATTACAGGCCGTGACTGAATATGTTTTTAGTGACCGGTTCTTCTTCGTGAGCTACACTACAACAATTTTTAAGGCATTTTTAGAATTATTAATTAAAATAATAAATTTTCGAGGTCAGCATCATGTAATTAATTCTCTTAATTAGCAAATAAATTTTGTTCCAATCTGTAGTAGAACTTTCGCTTAATTTAGAGAAGCAATTCTGTTTATTTTGTGAGCTTCACTACATATGATTTGTAGCTCTGGATTGAAAATTTCTTATTAATGTAATGCTTACATAAATTACGAACAGCATACCGGAAAGCCTATACTTAACCAAGCATGATGTACCAAATGATAATAATAGTTCAAAATACTAACTCGGTAAAATTAAATTAAAATCCCCTTAAAGTTCACTTTCTTTTGATGCTTATAAAGCCATTTTTAGAACGACTGTATTGAAAAAGAAAAAAAGCTTAACAGTGTTGATATTGTGAATACTTAAGATATAACAGTATTGCTATCATACTTACTTAAGTACTCGTTATTTTCAGTTTTCTCGAAAACTAAAATAACTTTTTCGCATCTTATTCTCAGTATTCAACTACAAATTACTAGAAGCATTTAAAACATAAAACATTACGTAAATAATAACTAAAACCGAAAAAAAATAATATTTTTTGCTAAATGCAGAGTTTGAAAATAACTTGTTCGCAAACTATCGACTAAAATAACTTTATTTCAAAATGCTATTCAAGAATATGTTTGTGACTTTAAAATGAGTTACGGAATTTTTAATTTCTACTACTTTCTGGTATTTTTTAGTTGCTATTTTTTGAAAAGCTGTATCTTAGAAACTGTTGAATCTACAGAAACGGTATTGTAGGGGTGAAACCGTAAAAAATAGTATGTAGCCCACACACTACAAAATTGTGGTTTTTTTTATTTTTACCAATGATGGATTTACTATAAGCTTATCATTATAAACAACTCATATCAGTAAAAAAATAATCTTTTACGGTATAACTTCCCAAAAACTGCAAAAAGGTTGAAAATTGTGGGTTATTTTTTTGCATTTTTGACCATGCTGCGTCACGAATTTTCGATGTGCAAATGTTAAATTCAGCACCCCCAGAAACATAAACTATGAAAGAAATCAAAGCTACAACAAAATTTTTATGATAAACCAAATTTGACTGGAATATTAATTCCTCCTTACAGTTTAAGAGCCCAAGGCTGATTTTGGGCGTAGTGATAGCATAAAATTACTGGTATGTTTAGAAAGGTCTTTTGATTATATGTATATATTTTGATGAGAAGTCGAGTTCTTGCAGTCCGTAGGTAAGGCGTTTGGAAGTTAAAGTGCAACAATGCATCAGTTTTTCTTAAATAATGGTGACACCAAAAAGAATTATTGCCACTAAGAAAGATTCAAAAAAATTGTTTAAATTAACGTAAATACTGTATGAAAAAAAAAATGAATTCATCCATAAAAAATCTTACAAAAATTAATGACGCTGGCTCCCAGAATATTAGAAAATTGTTTCTACTCTTTAAAGAAAATAATGTTCCTCTTGATATCAGAAAGAAAGTTTAATCGTTTCGAGAAACCTGGAGACTAAACAAGTATTTTTGAATATCTGCGCAGATGTAAACTTCGAAACAAGATCCGGTTGGCTGAACAATAAACCTTACCGAATTCAATCGTTTCCTTTTTTTTTCGTATTCTGGATTTAGAGTCACAACATAATGGTTTTGTATATATAATTATGTCTACTTTAATTATTAAGAGTTACCAGAGCTAAATAAGAATCCAACTTGAATGATGTAAGTATGAGCAAACAACGACATGCAGTTTTGTAGATATGCTTATCTTTTCCTTCATCGTAATGTTGGTTTCGATTATAACCTCAATTTTTTTTGTCACACGAAACCAATATTTACCCTATCGAGCAGGTAAAAAAGTGATAAATGAAAAAATCGCTACAATTTCGCAAGCCCATTATAAAAAAAATAATCACTCCTAGGAGTCAGCGTCATTCGCAGGGTTCGCATTCGCATTTAATGTAATTGTGAACTTCCCGGGTGAACTATATTATTACTACGATGAACTACCTTTTTGTTTCCACTAACACACTTTCTCACCAGCGAGTTTTACAAGACAAAATATGGCTGAAATAATTACTAATCCCGCCGAAACGCATTCGTCGGATTCTATTATAAGGGTAACCCTAAACTTTGGAGAAAATTTAACTGCTAGTCTTTGGATATCTGCCACCGCCGTAAAACTGAAACGATTTTGGAAAAAAGTACGGCGATCACTTTGCCTTTATAAATAATCGGTACACCATTTTATAGTTTTTTTTTTTTTTGTTTGTATCAACCGTTATGACGAAGTTATGGCCAAAGAGTCAGAATCACTCTAAAAAAAGTGTGGTTTGAAACTTTGGCACTCTGAAACCACCGAAAACTGAACCGTTTTTCGAAAAACGTACGGCAACCGCTTTGCCTTGATAAATACTTTACCAGATATTAGTCAAAATAAAACAAAATAATTATAAAATTACTGTCACAGTAAAGAAAAGTTTCCAAAATTATTTTCACAAAAACAATTTATGTTTGTGAAGGAATTTCACAGAGCTCTGGTGGATAAAAACGAGGTTGGCAGGGACATGCTTCTCCAGCTTTAAGTGCTCATGAAACTGCAAAAATTTGACTTTTACGTTGAGCTAACGAAGGCAAGAAGAAGTATGTAAATAAAAAGGGTTCAGCTGGAACCATTACAGCGTGTGGTTTTAATTGGGAAACTACAGGCATTTTTTTTTTTTAAATTGGCAATAAGAAACTAAAAAAAATAAATTATGTATTCAATTATCTATTAATAGTTCATAAATATTTAAATTTGTTACATGCATTTTGTTAAATAAAACCATATTGGTTGTTGCAAATAATATTTTTATCGGTACACCAACAACTGATTATTGGCATTAAATATCAACAGCTGTTACCCATTCCTTTCGACAGATTTTTCTTAATCATAAATTTTTGTTTTCCAATAAATAACTTATTTCTATATTTTTTTTTTTCACAGCACTGTTTTAAAAAAAAAAAGTGTCTGCCTTAATAAAACAGTAGACCGTGAACAAAGAGCCAATTTGGCAATATTTCTCAAGTAGTTTGGGTGTTTGAGTAGAGTTTTTGAATCAAGTTCATGTTATTGGCGTTATTTTGTCTTATTCCTTGTTGAACTTTCTTTTTATTTAATGTTGCGTTTACATCCGGCGCAGTGGAAAGTATAGTGACAATTTAAAATGTCAAAATTAACAAATACCATAATTTATTGATAAATCCTTCCCTACATACATTTTTTTTTTGTTTATTTTTCTCGATGTGATGACATTTTAAATATGCTGGTTTTTTCTTCCACAAAAAGAGGAAAAGAGAGCAAAAGAGTTTTTTTTATTCAAAAATATTATACCAACTGTGTTTGGTATACAATTTGGTATTTGAATTTCGAAAAGGAAAAAGAGGAAATAGGAACAGGAAATTGCAGTTAAGCTTTTTAGGTGATAAATATTGTGTACATATTTTAACGGAATGCACACACACACACACACAAACAGTTTATATTTATTCAATGAGATTTTAATGGGATAATTAGGTATTGGTTTGGCAGTTTGTTTATTTGTTGCAATGTTATTTCACGGCCATTTATTGGATCAAGAGTTTTGTTTTGATTCGGTTTTGCTTTAATTAGCACTTAATGGTGTATACACTGCATGCATGGAGGGAATAATATATATTTTATATAAAATCGTATTTAGTGAGGAAATTAGGTTTTGGAAAACATTTTTAAGTTTAATATGGTCATATTGTTTGAGGAGGAAAATGAAATTAGGTTTTAATAAAGTCATTGTTGTAAAAATTAGTAGCCACACAAAAAAGGACACAAAGTAATGGATACCAAAAAATATTATTGAACAAATTATTTTGTTAACTAATATCTTTTTAAGTGTTTAACGACTCTTATTGTTGTGCAAAAGGTGTGATTTTTTCAATTTTTGCACAAGTTGTTTTCGGTATTGATTTTTTAAGAAAAGTGATTTTTTTCTAGTTTGAAGACGCAGAAAAAATGCCAGTCATGTTGTTGTTGGGAACAAAATGTCAAAGCTAAACTTATCAACGGCAATTCCATTATCGCGATTGCAACGAAGCGATTTTTCACTAACACACACCGACTCACTTAATTACGAACAGGCGTTTTTATTTTTTTTAGTTTGCTTTATTTTTTTAACCTTTTTTAAACCTAGAAAAAAAAGAAATGTGAAATGAAAAAAGAATATACACTTGAGAGCAACAAAATGGAAGTAGTCGTTATACGTTTTAAAAATAAATGATACTGATTAATGAAAAACGTCATTCTTTAATCTGCTTCGTAGGGTGAATAAAAAAAAAATTAATCTCGGCACCAATCTCAAAAATTAATTTTTTGCACTGGAAATTTTCGTTTGTGCTGTAACTCACGTTCAAAACGTTGTACAGTAAAGTTTTTAAGATATTAAAAAACTGTATTCAAAATTTTACTGTACGACGACGTACCGTTCGTGAGTAACAGCACTTAGATTAAAACAAAAAAAATCCATTCCAAATTGTATGGAAAAACGAAAAGTGCATTGCACGCATACCAAACATTAATTTTAAGACAAATGTTTTAGCCTAAACAAAACTTTATAGCTTGGTTTTTGAGGAACATTTATTTTGAATCACCCTAATATGGTAGCAAAAAATTGAATCATTCGATTGAATCTGAAAAAATTAAAATGCACGACTGGGTCACACGAACTTGCTTGTGGAGTCAAAGTTGCTGTGGACGTCAAGGTTTTAAAAATAAAATAAAATAATTAATTACTAAATACAAAAACAACTTTTTAAATTGTTTAAAGCTCCAAACTAAGTATGAAATTTAGTTTGATTAAGTCTAACGAACCGGTTAGAATCGTTTTTTGAAAAAAAATTTATGTATACAAATTCTCAATAATTATTAATAAAAATGGTACGCCATTTTCAAGAAAATATTAATGCACATCTAAAACCAAAATTAAAAAAAAACAAAAAAAATGACCCGTTTTCACAAAAAAATCTTTCACTTTTTTTTGAAAAATCCAAAAAATAGTTTTTTGAAAATTTTGGTATCAAATAATAATAAGGAACCGGAGGTACAACTTTTTAAATTGTTTTGAGCTCCAAACTAAGAAGAAAACTAGGTTAGAAAAATTATATTTAAATCGTTAGAACCGTTTTTCAAAAAAATATTTTTTTATATATACAAATTCTGAATTCTTATATAAAAAAATGAAATGACATTTTCAAGAAAATATTACTGCACATCTTAAACCAAAATTCCCAAAAAATACAATGACCCTTTTTCTTAAAATTGATTTAAAAAAAAAAAATTGTAAGATTTTTAAAAAATCCAAAAATTAGTTTTTGAAAATTTTGATATCAAAAAATTTTAAGGTAATTAAGAAGCTTCCATGTAAAAAAAATATCAAAATTACTTAAAGAAAGTCAAAAATAAACAATAAACGATACCTTCATAATCTGTTTTTGAAAAAAGTTAAGTTTTTCTTAAAGGTTAGATGGCAGATACCGATAATCCTGGTCCTAAAAAAAATTGAATACCCCCTATAGAATGGGTATAAAAGTTCATTTTATACTTGTATGTTCCTTGTTGAGTTTTTGTATTTTGGGTGTGGAACTTGCACTGTTAACTATTCTTTTAATTTTCATTCATGAAAAGGTTGGTGGTGTTTTATTTTAATGTTTGGTATGATCTAAAATAAAACTTTATTTGACAATAATCTTTCTCTTTGTTCTCATTATTTGGCACAGAATTTCTATTCTGTATCTTTATCTTCAGAAGTCTTTCTTTCTGTGACCACTTTTTTTCCAGAGTTGCATGTTTTTTGTGCCCTCCGAGTTGATTTTGACCGACAATTATTTTCACAAAATTGTGCTGTTATAGTTGTTTTCCATCACTTTCATATATGTTCTCCATATAATGGCGAGCTTGCAGATAATTCAAAAATATTTGCAAGATAACTTGTTGTTGATTGCTTAACTGCCAATCTGGCAGGCGACAAACATTAGGTCATGCCAATTTTATTTAAGTTTATAATCAAAATGCATGTTCGAAATATCTGAATCTAAGAAAAATATGATAACATATTTGAATGACGAATTAAGTATGTTTTGTTTACTTTTTAATTATAAGATAAAAAAAACTGCCCACAAAAGGTCAACAGGGCCCAAAACACGTAATTTTTTTACAATCGTTCGATCGATCGTATTGACGGTTGCTCTCTATATTTTTCTATTGATTATATAGAGAGAGCACATAGAAACGATCGATCAGACGATTGTACACATTTTACGTGATTTGGGCCCTGAATTGTTTGATTAACAATAATTAACGAAGTATGGGAATTTTGTTATTAACCGTTTCCAATGCATGCAAATGTTACGTATACGCCACAGTGTCCCATTTCTCACCTAGTTTATAAGAAAGGTTGTATAGTAGACAATTCTTTTTTGATATATAATATTGAAGTACTAACTAAAAGCTGTATAAATCATAGAGCTTCTCAACATAACCCACAAACTACAATCCAATTAGACAAAAAATAGAAAATTATGAGCAGGTTTTGTTTTTGCATTTTATTGTTCCTTTGCACGCACAAATTTTAAGTATACACTTCACATAACACACATCAAACGAAGATCACAGAAAGATTCTGTTAGGGAGGAACTGTGTGAATCGAAAGTATTTAGAAGAAGATTAGTTTTCCAAAATTACATTAGGAAATGTACATTCACTTCTGTACACCACTAATATATAAATTTTAGTTTTCTTTATCCAACTTTAATTTGATTTTTTGATTTCTAAAATCGTCGTAACTGGAAAACGACATTCGACATTAAAAACCGACGCTTTGAGATTCTGGAATTCGAGATTTTTATACGTTTGAGATTTGTGTCACTTTTAATTTTGTGCATTCGATAGATAAATTTTGGAAGAAGTTAATTTAAGTAGCGAAATCGTTTCTATTATTTCACTTTAAACACCAAAACTCAATTTTCATCTACAAAATATCTTTACATATCACTCCAAATTGTTGAACTCCCTAAGTGACTCACTTATCAGTATTGTCAAATTGGCAGAACAATTCATATTTCATACAGATTGTCCATTTTATTTAACAAAAGGGTTCAAACATTTCTAATAATTTTATAAAATATAACCTCCACAATCTGTCTGGCTATATCTCAATTTTATATATTATTATTGTTTCCATTAAAATGCCATATAATTTGAATGAAAACACCCTACTTAATCGTAAATACAAAATAAAAAAAAAGAAACGATGATTTCCTGCCATTTATCATTGCCAAAATCTCCCCAAAATAAATCATCATAGTGTATAATTTACATGGCAGACGATTTCCATTGAGTGAATAAAGACCCCCCATTTGACAAGCAAATCATAATTTTACAGTCCATCAAATCGATTGTTAATTTCATGGATTTCCATTGACAAATTCCACAACCAACTAAAAAAAATACAAAAAAAAAAAAAAGAAATCGAAAATCACATTAAAGGACATTGAAAGCCATTAAAGAACCAACAACAACATCGACTATCTAAAAAGCACAAAAAAAAAAAAACAAAACGAAAATTCCTTCCTCCTCGTTTATATTTCTAAATAAACCCAAAAATAAACCCAAATAAACTTCGGTTAAAAAGTGTCGAAATCCCTGCAAATAGATAAATCTTTCTCACACCACCCCATCGCTTTACTCCCGACAATGAGAAAGGAGGAAGGAGGATGTGGAGGGGCTGACTTATACAACGAGCATGACTCCTCCTTAGCTATTTTATTGTATATCACACAAGGATTTGCCCCACCACCACCAGAGCAGTGGTTGAAGCAGTGGCAGCAAGTTGAAAGCAGAAGCAGCAGCAGCAGCAGCAGTAGCGTGCTGTCAACTGTGGTAAAGTGCTACAGAAAACACCTCGACTTTGGTTAGGTTATGGCTTGGCAAAAAGTGGGATGTGGGAAAGACCAAGGATGTGAGGAGCTCTGGGGTATTAGGCGACACTCCAACGGACAGCACGAGGCGAGGTATACAGTGATAAAGTGAGGAGTCTGGCTGATAGGAACTGACAATTTTAGTGGCTCCCTCTATATTAGTGTGTATCCGAGTGTGCAATGAAAGTTCAATGAGTTCCTTTGTCGATATTTATCTCTGCCCTCAATAGAGTCTTTTCCATTTGAGACTTTTTATAGACGATTTCGAATCTTTTGGTTTGGTTCGTGATTCTTGTTCTTCATTGTCGTTTGTCGTCCTTGTCGTTTCGTTTGCTTGCTTGTGTTGTTGTCAGTATAGTAGCGGCATCTGTGTCCTCTTCCTCTCTCGGCTATATATGTGTTGTGTTTGGGCCTTTCTCTCTTGGTGGATTATTGACGACAATTTGTGGTAATTTATGGCCTTTTTGTGGCCTAAGCGACAATTTTAACTTTGCAAAATAAAAAAAAAAAAAATAGGTGACAAGGCGGGCCAGACGAGGCGAGTGAATTACTTTATTTTATTATTTTTTTTGTTGTATTCTTTTACGACAAGAAAACGAGAGAAAATAGCTTTATATCCCTTTTTGTTGTTAGTTGTGTTCATGTTTGAGTGTGTGTTAAAGACAGGATACTTGTGTAAGGACCAAAATGGAGCTCTATAGGTTGTTACTTTGATAAAGAAGAATCTGCTTTTTGTATTTTTTTTTTGTTTTTCATTTTCTATTCGAATGGCCAAGCCATGTAATGAGGATATTGTCCTGTTAAGCAATTTGTTGCAGTGTTAAATGTTATAAGGTTAAGAGCGATTACAAAGCGTGCTTTTTCATCTCGAAGAGGCTTTTAGACTCTTTGTAAGGAATTTTCCAATTATCGTGGATCCTTATGTGAATTGTCCTCTACTAACCAGTGTAGGGCAGATTAGCTGAAGTTTTCTGTGACTAATTATATTTCGGTTTTAGATTGGTCACACTTGGATAGTTTGTTAAATATTTTACGACTTTTTCGGGTAATTCTGGTCACATTTTATGAACAACGGTATTAATCTAATTTAATTGTTATTTGTTTTAATTAAAAATTTTAATTTTCTAAAAGGAAAATTATTTTGATGTACATTATAAGAGTTCGACGAACAGTCACCAGGGTTAGAAGAAACGCTGAACCTATGGAAATTGCCTTAGCGGAGTTCAGAACCAAGAGATCCGAGCTCAAGAGGGCCATCAATTTGAGCAAGAGAGAGAAATGGGAGGATCTCCGTCGTGGCGTCAATAGTGACCCTGGGGAATAGACTACAAGATAGTAACGCGGAAACTCATAGCTCAGATGTCACCCCCTATCCTTAACGAAGAAAAATGAAGCGCATCGGAGAAACACTATTTCCAACTCATCCTGCCAGGCCACTCGACAACACATCGATCCAGAGACAGGATATTCCAGCTTTTAGCGAGGAAGAGTTGAGCACAGCTGTGCAGTCAATGCAAAATAGAAGAGCCCCTGGTCCAGATGGAATTCCTACAGAAGTCCTGAAACCGCCCAAACATGTACCCATTTGCTGATAAATATGTTTTACAGCTTCCTCGAGGAAGGCATCTTTCCCAAGAGCTGGAAGAATCAACGGTTGGTGCTCATCAGCAATGGCAAAGGAGACCCGGATTCCCCATCGGCATACAGACCTCTGTGCATGCTAGACACCGCAGGGGAGCTCTTGGATAAGCTTTTGAAACCACCGCTCACAGCAGCAGTACAAGCGTCGGGTGATCTTTTTTTTCTACAGTCGAAGCAATACAAGAAGTAGTGCACGCCTTCCCAATTGCCCAACAAGGAAACCACTAATCGAGGAAGATCACCTTGCTAGCAACGCTGGACGTACGAAATATTTTCAATTCGGCCAGGTCGAGCGACATACTGGAACCACTCGTACGGAGTTTCCACATTCCAGTATTTCTCCTGCGGATGGTGAAGAACTATCTCAGGGATCGAGAGTTGCCCGCGAAGAAAGGAAGTCACATCTGGTGCAGCGCAGGGATCAATCTTAGGACCAGACCTCTAAAGTATCTTCTACAACGACGACACCGATAACGCGCAAAGAAAGTTAAAACAGGTCACGCGACGAGTATACTCGTGGGTGGAAGAGGATGGACTCAGCCTAGCCATGGAGAAAACTGAGTTCGTCCTTCTGATACGGAAAAGGATTCCCACAAAAATCTACTTCCAAATTGGGGCTCAAGTGATAAGAAGCAGCGCGGTGGTGTAATATTTGGGATTGAGACTGCACACAAAGCGTATCTACTGGCAACAAATAAAGGCAGCAGCGAAAAGAGCCTCAAAAACAACCACATCACTGAGAAGACTGATGGCGAACGTGGGGGGAACAACAGCCAGTAAGCGAAGGTTACTGATGGCGATAACACATTCCATCCTTCTGTACGGCATCGAAATCTGGGCGAACGCACTCAAGCAGGAAAAGTACCGGAACAGATGGCGGCAGTGCAAACATGTGAAGCTCTACGAGTGGCCAGCTCTTACCGAACGGTGTCGGAACCAGCCGTTCTTGTAGTCGCTGGAGTGACCTCTATCGATCTCCTAGCGACGGAAAAAAAGTACGTCGACGACAAAAAGGCGGAAATGGAAGTGGAAGCAGCATCCGAGGAGGCTAAACAGCTGACGAAACAGAAGTGGCAAAAGCGTTGGAGCTCGGAAAGCAGAGAACGTGGACGGCGAGGCTAATCAGGAAGGAAGGACTGGAAGGACCGGAAACTCGGTGAGGCTAACTATAACGTCACCCAGTTACTCACCGGACACGAATACTTCAACGACTTTTTCCACACTATCGGCAAAACGAGCAGTGCAGCCTGCCAGTACGGGGAATCTCAAGGAAGAAGAGAACAGGGCCCATTTTGAATAAAATAATTTCACGGTTGTCAAGAAGATCCGTATTAAAAAAAAAAAAATCATCAAAATTGGAAAAGTCATTCGAGAGGAAGTCAAAAATGAAAAAAAAAATGGTTCTTAGGGAGGTCCCGATGGTGGAATTTTTACAATCATTTCTTTTATTTCAAAAGTATGACCCTACTAACAAAAGTAGACACAAAAGTTTTAATCAAAATCGTTAGAGCTATTTTTAAAAAAAATTGAATTTTCCTTAATGGTTATATGGCAGGTACCGTTAGTTTTGGTCAAAAAAAAAAAATATTTCAATTTCCCCTCTAGGAAATCACCGGTGGTTTAGACTGTAGCTCGAGGTATACACAGACAGGCAGATAGTACCTATATTGCAAGTAAAAAGGTACGAGATTATGGATTTTTTTTTGTAAATAATAGTTTAAACCGAAGAAAAATGAAAGAAAGTTTTGTTCACAACTATCAGCTTAAATAACTTCATTTTAAAATAAAATTCAAGAATAGGTTTCTGGCTCTAAGATAAGCCATAAGATTTTTTTTTTAAAGCCATTTACTGAAAAAAGCACAAAAAAATCCCGGTGCTTTGCGTTTGGTGCTCGAGGTCGAAAAATTAATTTTAACATTTTAAACAACTCAGCAAAAAATTAGAACTACCAAATTTGACGCAGAGTCTCCTTCCTACGAAACGACAAGGTTATTGGATTACAAGTAAGAAATCAAAAATTGTAATTATATTTAGTTTGTTTGGAATTAATTTTTGAAAATAGTCTATGTTGCGTTTTTTCCTCAGAAATTCATGGAATGTGCATGTGTATTGAAACTCTCTCTTTATTCTCTTCAATTTCATTTTCAGATTTCCCTCAATTTTGACCGCCCACAACTTAATTGGCATTGCTTTTAGTGAAATCTATCTTTTGTGATAGATCTAATTAGTTAAAGTTTATTTTTACCTCATACGATTATTTCTCAAAATATATACGAAAAATAAAAAAGGTTTTTCAGGTGAATAAAAATTTGTTCCGTCGTTACTCCGAAAATAACACTGAACTGCCGAAAAATAACATTAGGACATCCTAGATTTATCGTGGGCAAACGAACCATAGTTTTTAAGTTACGAATTTTACATTGAAAAAAAAACTTCATTTTAATGTTTTGTGAGGTGAAAAAGTTTGTCTTTGTCTAGCTTTTGAGCTAAGGTTGGACTAACGAAAAATAATAGTGGTCTATCCTGGGCTAACGTTGGCAAACTACCATAATTAAAAAAAAAAACGCATATAGGGGTGCAAACATCAAATAGCCGTCGAAGCAGAATCGAAATGCATTTAAATAAAATTAAACAATTTTAAACTTCGTTTATTATGACTAAGTATAAAATACTAATCTTTTTTTGTTTGTTGATAAAATCGAATTTATGGACTTGAAATATTAGAAAAAAAAAATAATAACGGATTTTTACACATAAATATTTCTACATGAGTTTTGACTTTGCTGATGGAGGGAATCCAGCCCTGTAGGTAGGTAGTATCTTCCAGAGGTTGACAAAAATTGATTGTCAAATTATGACAATTGTTGTCGCTTTGACAAGGATCCCCCAGAATGTCTGTGTAACATTTTTAAAAACACTTTAAATTCACTTCCGCGATGAAAATACACAAAGAACTGATGTATCGACACAAAAACTAAACAAAAACCACGATGGAAGAATTTTCAGTGGAAAAAAAAAATGTATTTATTTGATTGACATATGTACATACCCATACAATATTGTAATTTAATTGAAGTTTTCAAACTAATACAAACAAAAAAGAATCCCTAAAATAATTTTTTTTTCGAACACATGCGACGTGGATCTATAAGCTGTCGCACGAAGTTGTACGACATGGCAGTGAAACCCTTAAATACTATTACATATTGGTAAGGTTCACTGTGGCGTATACGTAACTTTTGTTCAAAACTTAAACGGTTAGTTTCAAAATTACTATCGCTGACTGATTAATCTAATATTTTAATTGATCTTTAGTCAGTATTTTCTAAACAATGTGATAAAATAATTTGACAACTTAGGAAAAAATATGTGCGTCAAAAAATTCGATGCAGAGCATGAATTGGACTTTCTTCAGTGTCAGCTAAAATTATAAACTGTTATTGAAAATGACTCGCAACACATAAAAATCACTTAAATATGTACTGCATATATTTTTGAAAATGAATAAATGAATACACAATCAAACAAAAACTATACAAAAATTTTGACTATCATTTTTTTTTGCAGCATCAACACCTCCAACAACCCTACCACCACCAACAACAACAACCATTCATCGCACAACAACGACAACAACTAAATTTGGTTTCAATACACCAACTTATGGAGATATTCCAACAAATTCAATAGTTACTTTAGACAAAAGTAAGTACCCCCACTTTCTTGAGTAATTTTAAATTTTTTATTTAACAATATTTTCCCCCTTATCCATCAGCTGGTACAAAATATCAATCAAATCTAAATGAAATCGACAAATCCGAACAAAAATTAACCGGTGATAGCCCCAAAGGTTATGATTGGTCAAAGGATAAAAGTTCAGCGACGACATCATTAATTTCAGCACAAGCTAAATGCTTGGCAAATTACTTACATGCCACCATATTGGTTTTAGCACATTTAATATTTATTAGAAGATTTTGTTGTTATACACTTAACTAACCTTCAATTAAATTTAAAAAAAAACAACAAATCAGTGTTATAAATAATTATTATTATTAGCATTTATAAAATAAATTTAAAAAAAATAAAATTAAAAAAAAAAACAAGCAAATCTGCAAAAGTGGAAAAAGTACGAGTATATATATTTATAAATAAAATTAAAAAAAAAACACATGGAAGCCTGAAAATATTATTTTCGTTCATTAAAACATAAACTAAAAGTGTTTTTTTTAAATAACAAAAAAGTAAATCACCTAAAAAATACACTTAAACCAAAAACAAAAAAAAAAAAAAAAACACATCGTTAAGTATTAAAAATAGAAGATATTAAATTAAAAATGCCTAAGGAAAATAAATTTAAGTTATAAGTTCAGTTTTTAAAAATATATATAAATACATATTATTATACATAACAGAAAAACAAATTGTGTATTATATATAAAATATTTAAACACATATAATAACAATATTATATATATATACAAATAAACATACTGTAGGATATTTTATACCAATGTTGCAAGATGTTATGTAAATAAATCAAAACAAAAAAAAAACAAAACTATAAGCAAACTCAAATTAAAAAAACAAAATATTTTTGTTTATTAATTTTAATTTTATTTGAAATTTAATTTAATTTTAAATAAGTAAAAAGAGGGGATTGGTCAATTTTTTTTTGTTGTAGTCTGACTACTAACTAAAAATCATTCATTTAGAAATCCCATTTTTTTGTTGAAAATATTTCAAATATAAAAAAACTCACCTCAAAAAGTTGTATTTGCAAAGCTAAATTAAAAAAAAAACAAGTAAAAATAATATCAAATGTATTTATAAAATAAAAGCTTGGTAAAAAATATAAAAATAAAATAAATTGATCAATTTTAATTTTCATAGATATTTAACTGAATACTGCGTATCTACACAAAATACTCGCACTCTTGCTAAAAAAAAAAATAAACTAAATCTAATAAAATCATCTGCAAAAAAAAGAAAACCTCCACAGTTAACTCAATCAAAGAACAACGATACATATACAAAATATAACAAAAGAAATAAGAAAATTAAACTTTTATTTTCAAAAATTACAGCAGGATATAGCTAATTAAATGAAATAAAAGCGCACACTTCAATATAACAACAACAACAAAAAATACATACTATTATTGTAAAAAAAAAAAAAAAAAAAAACATTTCAAACTTAAAACAAAATCAACCACAACTACATAATATAAAACTATAAATATAATATAAAATAAAATACTCTCACTCTTAAACACAACACAAAAACTACAAGATTATGTTGAAAATTTAAAAAAAAACCGCAGGACTAGTTGTTAAATAGTGACTTAAAATTAAGATTAAATAAAATTTTAAAAACAAGATATGTAAAGTAAATAAATCAAAAAAAAAAACAAATGTATAAAGTTAAAGAACAGAAAAAAAATTAAAATGTATAAAACAGTTTGATGGTAAGCAGAAAAATGTAATAAATATTTACGTGAATGAAAAAGAAACTGATGAAATAAATTTATTAAAAAAGTAAGCAAAAAATTTGTATACTTTTTCAAAGATCGATTTTGCAACAAATAGCCAATAGATATTTAGCCCAAAAATTTTTAAACGATTTAGCTACTTCATTGCAGTAAGGTTTAAATAACCAAGAAATAAATGTGTGCAGGTCAAAATATTTATTAGAATTCCAGCAGCGTTCTTTATTTTTCTTCCGAAAAAAAAACACTCTTTCACCAAAAACATATGCATGCACTCTTTTGATCTTTGATTCCAAATGATGAACAACATTTTCAAACCAATGATGTTTACTTTACCACCATTTGAACGGGGTTTTCAGAACAATGTAGCTTCCGCACTTAAAATAGGAACTAGAGGAACTCTTAGTTTACCTATATGGTCTTGGTCTTAGAATAATCAGATCAAGCATACAAAAAAAAGGTTATAAAATGTTTTGAAAAAAAAAAGAGATATTTGGCTAAAATATGATTATGAACAATACTTAAATTTTAAAAATAAACCCATGTTTGGGGAGTAACCGGATGCGAGAAAGTATATTTTATCATTTTATTTTGAAGTAAAAAAACGGATAAAAATAATAGAAATGTGAGAGTTTATTGCACAGAAGTTCTTCTGAATGAAATGGCCTATGAGTATAGAAATGTGTACGACAGGCACGTAGCCAGAGGGCGGGGGGGCTTGAGGGGCTGATTTTTAACAATCCAAAAAAAAAATGTGTGCGCTTTTTTAGTAATTGACATTTTAAGCAATGAAGGACTAGTTTTTGACTTTGAATTATTGTATGGTTTCGCACTTTGGTAATTTGTAATTGGACTTCAGTTTCATTTTTGAAGGACCAACAGTTTCCAAGATAGAGCATTTCAAAATTTAGCAATAAGATTAACGTATATAACAGCAAGTTGTAGAAATTAACATTAAATTAAGAAATTTAGAATGCTTCTCATTAGATGAGAACGTGTTATTGTGCCAAAAAAATGAATAAAACTATCATAAAAATTCAGGCAGGGGGAGAAAAAAAAATGATTTCACACTAAAAATAACAATTCAAAGACAACGGTAACACATAGAAAAGTATACTATAATTACACTGGTATGCAAAAAAAATTGACTTCAAACTAAAGTATACTTTTCTAAAGGCTTTTGTACCGCTGAACACGAATCTGAAAATAACATGAAGATGTTAAAAACTCGTAAATTTGACGTAGAATTTCTTTGCTGGTAAACACTTTATTACAAAATTATTAATGGGATGGGGATGAAATCATATTCAAAAATTCGCTTTCGATGCAGATATTGCAAATTGAAATTTAGGATTTGTCCAAAATACTCTCTGTAGTCAAATTCAAGCGTTTTTGGAGGTGGAAAGTTCTGAAGTAATACTTTTTATAGCTAACTTTATGTTTTTTTTTTGGGATGTTGAGTATGAATTTGAAGTTACCCAACGAAATGTATCACGGAAAACATGAGAAATCATTGAATAACTTACAAAAAATAGTTTTTTTTTTATTGTTTTTGGTGCATATTCCAACATATAAACGCTGAAACCGTTAATGTAGAACAAATTAAGACAAAATTACCAAATTTATGTCTTGGCCAATTTTTTTTTATGACTTCTGGATTCCTCAAAAAAAATTTTGAAAAATCCATAGAAATCAGTCCTTCTGAAAAGCACAAAATATCCTTTTTTATTCGGTTTTCTCTGATAACTGCCTTCTTTACACCATAATTTACTTGGCCAGTATCAAGAGTTTTAAAATAGGATCTAGTGTACATTCAAAAAACTACGGAATTTTGAAATTTATGGTAATTTTTTATACATTACGGTTTAAAATGAATAATTTTGAAGAATCAAAAATTAAAATCAATCAAAAAAAAATTTACGAGATAGATTTTTTCTGAAACCAGATTTAGATCCAGAAAATTCCAATCTTACATAATTTAAAAATATATTTGAAGGACACAAAAACTTAATTTTTGCAGACCAGTGCTATCTTAGAGCCAGAAATGTAGTGTTGAATGAAATATTGCAACAAATTCATTTTAGCTTTAAAATTCATTTTTGTATCGAATTATTTCGTGGACTGGAAAATTAAAGGGCAAATGCCCAAACATCTTAAAAAAAATATTTGAATCCAATGAAATTACTAATTTTGAAAAGTAATTAAAATACTCGCTTCACAAAGACATTTTCTGGCTCAATATGTAAAAAATTATTTGACTTAAATATCTTTTTTTTAAACTAAGCTTCATTTGACTAGAATTTTGCATAGTCTTCATCTATAGAATCGATAATGGGTATAAACATTAATTTTTCCAGGTATGGTTTTGTATTTTTTGTGAAATGAATTACTCGAAAAAAAATGAAGATAAAACTAATTTAATTTTTTTTTATTTTTATCTTTTTCAAAAATAGTTAGATTTTGATGAAACTTGATTTTAACGTACATTGATACAATTTTTACTTATACAAATTTTTTTCAGCAGAATATTAATTTTTGTGTTTTTGACGAATTTATTTTGAAAAAAAATAGTAAAATTTTCAATCAAAAAAGTTGACGAAAAAATTTTCGACTTATAAAAATTCCGA
This sequence comes from Meliscaeva auricollis, assembly GCA_948107695.1. Lineage (NCBI taxonomy): Eukaryota > Metazoa > Arthropoda > Insecta > Diptera > Syrphidae > Meliscaeva > Meliscaeva auricollis. The sequence continues at coordinate 14,086,995 of OX403616.1, read as the reverse complement.
GATGAAAATTTTTAGCAAATTATTTCACTGATATCAATAACTGAGTTTCAGCATTCAGAGTAAAACAAAAAAAAATCCCAGTGCAATTTGTATGGAAAAACAAAAGGTATATGCGCAATTTTACATTCATTTGAAGAGCTGATTTCTTGCCAGGCTCATTTTTTGCCTAAACAAAACTTTTGAGCTTGGTGCCGGGCAAAATTTTAGTTTAAATATCATCTTAGTGGATACATACAGACTTAAGGCTTTGAAATTCCTGAAAACAAATGGCCAATCAAAAATAAATGGATTGTCGTTATAGCAGGCAGGGTAGGGGTAATTCTTTTGACACTAGTAAGGGTATTCCTGCAGCCATGTCCTTGTAATCACGTAAAAAAGTATAAAGATAAGCATCGAAAAATTGGGCCAGGATGCATTTCTCACAAGAAACCATAAAAAAACGCTCTCATTTTAGACAAAAAAAAAATATTTTATAGGGACGAATTTAAGTTTAACATCTATGGCTCCGATGTTGTTTGGATTGTGAAACGGTTTGTTTATAAAGTACTGATTTTTTTTTGAATATCTCGTAATTTTTTTGTGGAAAGCAAGACTTTAAGGTGGGCGTACAAATGGCTTCTGTTGGAACCTGAAAAAATAGTTTTTGTGGAAATTATGGGACTTTTAAGTTTTCAGAATGTCTCGGTAATGAAGGACAAACAACAATTTTTGGTGGGTTTTAAGAATTTTGACTGAACAAACGAATGCCGCTTGTTTCGTTTCGCTAATATGATTAAGGGTGGGGGGGGGGGGGGTGTAAGACGATTTTCCAGTTTCTTAATTAATTCCAATAAAAAAAACTAATGTTATAATTTTTTTGACCGGAGGGTGGACAAACGAAAATTTTTAGTGGACAAACATGCACAATCGATGGACAAACGATTAAAACCATATCCAGTCAATGATTTTGAGTTCGTGGTTCTGGCTTAACAAACCTTTGTACCCCATAATCATGCCAAGGAGATACAAAAAACGACGATTTAAGAATGAACCTACAAATTAAGTGTTAGGGGCTGTATGGGGATTACAACCCACACTTAAAGTTATTTTTTTTTCAGAAAAAGTTATCATGAAACGTAAGGTAAAACACATTTTTGAGACATTTTTATGTGCGGGCGCCGCCGTTGTCGTTTACATTTTTGTCGTCTGTAGTCACGTAAACTCAATATAATTGGAATCTGTAAACGCCAAAAGTTGAGGATTAGAAAAACTAAGGCTAGAATCGTTAATGTCTGTCATTGCGAATAAAATCGTGAATGTGAAGTTGTTCCTATAAAATCCTAAACCTAGGGGATAAGGGCATTAGGAATAATGTACATATTTTATTTTGATTTAAAAGTTCCAATTAAGAATGGAATTGATTTTTAAAATTATGGATGTATCCAAGGCAAAAATCAAGGCAAAAATCAATATTTTATTTTTTTTTGTTAACATGTAAGGTGTTAACACCCTATAATGTAGAATCTAAACGTAAACAAGAATATGGAGAAAGAAGAATAGGGAAAAGTCATAATGACAATTTGTATGTCATTACTTTATTGAATTTTGTTGTATAAGATTTTAATTTGTAATAAGAGGCACGACCGAATAATAGACATTTAATGTCGTTTCTCTTTTAAAACAGGTATAATTAATAATTAATTGTAATTTGTAAGATTAATAAAATAACTCTTTTAAAACAGAAACTCAAAAGTGTCTTAATTTGTGTGCCATCCTAAACAAAATAAGGAATCGTCTTATAAAACGACATTATCGTCTTAACAAATTCACTATATGATGGAGAGGTTATGTTTCGAATTTGTAGTCAAAGCTACTGACGACGGCAAGACAAATGTGATTTGCCTAACCTCAATTGCTACTCCTGAGGGCAAAACGTATAGCATGCCAGAGCAACATCAGCAATTGAAATTGCACACTGAATTGATAAAAATTCCAATTTTTACAAAAATTAAAAATTCTCTTCAAAGAAGACACCAAATGAGGAAGGTATGGATAACTCTTACAAAAGAAATAAGGGAAACATATTTGGACGAAGATAATATCCAATTCAAAGACTACCTTTTGGAGGAGATGATCCAGACCACACAACCGACCGAAACTAGAACATCACAAGACGCCCTGTCAAAAGTCTTAGCTCTACTCGATGAGAGAAAACCTGAACAAAATAAACCAATTATTATTAACACAAAAAAATTAGCAGAAAGGTTTGTTTTAGATAAATTCGGGGGTAAGAGTTCTGATGTAAATCAATGGGTAAATACTTTTGAAGGTGAATGTGAACGATTCGAAATTAAAACAGATAAAGATAGAATAGAAATTTTGCGACTGTTCCTAGAGAGCTCATGTTTAGACTGGTATAGTTCGATGCTTATAAAATTTACTTTAGATTCAAACTGGAAAGACTGGAAAAACAGCTTTTGTGAAACCTATGCAAATAAAGGTTGGTCCCCAGTTAGGTATGCGTTCAATTTTAGGTACGTGAATGGTGCATTGTTAGACTATGCATTAAAAAAAGAAAGATTTTTGTTGGAGCTAAACAAGTCTATTGATAAAATCACCTTGCTAGACTTAATCGTGGTAGGGTTGCCAGACTTCATAGCAGATAGGATCGATAGGAAAAGTTTACATAATACAGACGATCTTTTCACCGAGTTAAGAGGTCTGGAACACTTAATAAAGAGACGCACAACAAAAGAAAAAAAATATAATAACAATGATGTAAAAGAACAAACAGAAAGGAAAAAACCATGTGAAATTTGCGAAAAGCTAAACAAAAAAAATCGCTTCCACCCCGAAGCATCATGTTGGTTTAAAACAAAAAATAACGAGAACAAAAATGGCACAGTAAAATGTATAAATAATTCAGAATTGGAGTGTGAATTAATGGATGAGATTCCAAAAAACTAAATCTTCCACCATTGATCAAAGTTAAAGTATTACTCAGTGATACTATAGAAGTTGAAGGAATTTATGACCCAGGATCGAATGTATCCCTGATAAATTCTAAGTTACTTAAATTGAATAAAAATGAGATGAGTATGAGTAATAATGGAAACGCGAATTTAAAAACAATCAATGGTGTAAGAAAAACAGATGGATTAGTATCCATAAAAACAAAAATTTTTGATATGGAAAAGGAAATGTATGTTTTCGTAATAAACAGTGAAAATTTTAGTTATGATTTCTTGATCGGTTTAGATTGTATAAAAGAATTTAGATTGAGCCAAAATGAGAAATTAGAAATAAAACAAATAAGCAATTCCGATAAAATTGATGAAGTTCTATTGAACCATACAGAAAATAAAGATAAATCGGAACCTAAAAGTAAACAAAATAATGAAAAGCAATTTGAAAAGCATGCAATTGATAGAAATTCAACAAATTATACGATTAACTTTAATGAGCATGTGATTGAAGAAAATTTTAAGATGTATATAAATCACTTAAAATATGAAGAGAAAATTCAAATAGATAATTTAATTAAAATATATAACCCGATCTTTGCAAAAGACAAATACGATATAGGAACAGTGAAAAATTATGAAGCTCACGTTGACCTATTAATTGAAAAATATCCAAGTAAAAGGCCTTATAGATGTTCAATTGAAGACAAAAGAGAAATAGAAACTCAAATTTCAAAACTATTAGAAAAAAAATTAATCGAAGAATCTTACAGTCCTTTTGCTGCTCCAGTTACATTGGCATATAAACGAGAAGAAAACAAGAGATCAAGGCTTTGCATTGATTTTCGCGATCTAAATAAAATTGTAGTTCCACAATCCCAACCATTTCCACTGATTGAAGACCTCATGGAAAAAACGAGAGACTGCAAATACTTCTCTACATTTGACATAAACTCGGCATTTTGGTCCATTCCCTTAAAAATAGAGGATAGAAAAAAGACTGCGTTCGTAACACAAGAAGGACATTATCAATGGACTTGTCTACCGTTTGGACTGAAAACCTCACCTGCAATATTTCAAAGGATATTGAGCAACATCATAAGAAAAAACAGGCTCTCAGACTTTACAGTCAATTATATTGACGACATTCTGATTTTTTCAAAAACGTTTGCCGAACACATAGACCACCTAAAACAGCTATTAGCAGCAATATTAAGAGAAGGATTTAGACTAAAGTTTTCAAAGTGTACGTTTGCAGCAGACTCTGTTAAGTATTTAGGCCACATAATAAATAATAATTCTATACGACCTATAAAAGATAACCTTATATCTATAAAAGATTTTCCTATACCTAAAACAAAAAAAAACGTGAGACAATTTCTCGGAAAAATCAATTTTTATAACAAATATGTAGAAAATAATGCGATTATTCTGGATCCACTGCACAACTTGCTAAGAAAAAACCAAGAATTTATTTGGACGAAAGATTGTCAGGATTCATTTGACAAAATAAAGAATCTTCTTTGTTGTCAACCGGTATTAGGTATATTTGATCCAAATTTACCTAAATATATATATACAGATGCTAGTTTAAAAGGAATTGGAGCAATTTTTAAACAGCCACAAACAGATGGAGAAGAAAAACCAATAGCATACTTTTCAAAAAAATTGAACGAAAGCCAGAAGAGAAAAAAAGCGATTTACTTGGAATGTATGGCTATAAAAGAAGCTGTAAAATATTGGCAGCATCGGCTAATAGGAAAGAAATTTACTGTTTTTTCGGACCACAAACCATTGGAAAATATGAACATAAAATCTCGAACGGATGATGAACTAGGAGATCTCACATATTATTTGTCACAATACGACTTTAATATTATATATTATCCAGGTAAAAACAATCTAGAAGCCGATTGTTTGAGTAGAAACCCGGTATTGGAACCTTACGAAAACGAAAATGAACAACTAAAAATTGTAAATCTTATAAAAATAGAAGAGATTCTAAAGGACCAAGAGGATAATGAGATTTTAAAAAATAGAAAAGAAAACATAACACAAAAAAATAAAATTTACTACAAAAAAAACAAAGGCAAAGAAAAAATTGTTTTAACAGAAAAGTTCAGTATAGAATTTATAAAAAAAATACATGAAAATTATTGCCATATAGGTATAGAACAAATGAAAAACACAATTTGCCCTTTTTATGCACAAAAAAACTTAATTTTAAACATAAAAAAAGTATGTAGAAGCTGCGAAATATGCATTAAAAACAAATCAAGAGGTCAAGCTAAATACGGATTGATGTCACAATTAGGACCAGCAGAAAAACCTTTTGAAATCATGTCAATAGATACGGTTGGTGGCTTTGGGGGTTTAAGATCGACAAAAAAATACTTACATCTATTAATTGATCACTTCACACGATACGCCTACATAGTAGCTTCGAAAACTCAGAGTGCTAATGACTTTATAAAATTAATGCAAAAAGTAACAGAAAACAATGAAATTGGTATGATTCTGAGTGATCAATACCCAGGCATTAACTCTAAAGAATTTAAAGACTTTCTAAAAGACAAAGAAATACCGATTGTGTTTACAGCCGTTAACTCAGCGTTCTCAAATGGGCTCAATGAAAGATTAAACCAAACTTTGGTAAATAAAATACGATGCAAAATTAATGAAACCAAAAAAAAGTCTGCATGGACAACAATTGCACATGAATGCACAAAAAAATATAATGAAACAGAACACACAGTCACTGGTTTTTCACCTAAATACCTTCTAGAAGGGGAAAATACTACGATCCTACCAGAAGAATTGAAGCAAACAAACACATATCACGATTTATTAAGAGACAGAACGCTTGCCCTTCAAAACACGATAAAATCACATAAATACAATAAGAAAATATTCGACAAAAATAGATCACACTGGGATTTCAAAGTGGGAGACCGAGTGTTCGTGGAAAATGGCAACAAATTAAATAGGAAAAAATTAGATGAACTGAAAATCGGCCCCTACAAAATTTTGAAGAAAATATCAAATTCAATATTTGAAATAGACACCGGGCACAGAAAATCGGAATCAAATCTTTTTCACATAACGAAACTTATTCCTATCGTTGAGACCTAACAAAAAAAAAAAAAATTGGTAAACAAAAATTTAGTAAACAAATTTTTTAACTGGGGAGGGGAGATGTAAGGTGTTAACACCCTATAATGTAGAATCTAAACGTAAACAAGAATATGGAGAAAGAAGAATAGGGAAAAGTCATAATGACAATTTGTATGTCATTACTTTATTGAATTTTGTTGTATAAGATTTTAATTTGTAATAAGAGGCACGACCGAATAATAGACATTTAATGTCGTTTCTCTTTTAAAACAGGTATAATTAATAATTAATTGTAATTTGTAAGATTAATAAAATAACTCTTTTAAAACAGAAACTCAAAAGTGTCTTAATTTGTGTGCCATCCTAAACAAAATAAGGAATCGTCTTATATACATAACTCCAATTTTTAATTTTAACATTTTAAATTAATTCTCTTGTATACAAATTTTAAACATTAATTATGATTTTAAGGATAAAATAAAATAATCGTTTAAATTTTAAACCATAGTTTGATCTCTTTCTGACAATTTGTGTTGGTAATACTGCTCTTTGCAAAAAAAAAATATCAAATTTAATACTAAAATGACTTTAATAATTGCGTAAATGATTTGGAGCTAAAATTAAGTATGCTTTTTTGATTTTATTAAACTAGTCTTTAATACATAAAATTGCTCAAACTATGTTTAAAAAAAGTTGATATGACATTTTCAAGAAAATTATTAATCAACACCTAAAACCAAAATAAAAAAATAAAAAAAAAAAATATAGTGACGCGTTTCCGAAAACTTGATTTTGAAAAAATCCGCAAAATTAGACCCCAGGAATAAAGCCCCTAAAACCAAAAAAAAAAAAGAAATACGGCCCCAAAAAAACACACAAAACAACAACAACGTGATTTCTCAAAATTTTGGGATGCTATTTCAGTTTTTTGGGTTGTATTTCATTTTTTTAAGGCATAACTTCATTATGAAATCAAACCCCAATGAACTAGAAATCTAGCTCTAGTTTTAAGGCTTAATTTCTTTCTATTTTAAAAACGATTTGGGGCCTCATTGCATTTTACAAGAAAATGCTAAAATCGCGAGATTTTTAGCAGCTATTCTGTTTTCTCCCTGATGGTTTGCAGCAAGATCGCTATTATGACTCTTCAAAGTAAGCACCCTTGAGGAACAATTTGAAAAGGGTATTTGTGCAGAATGCAATTTCAAGTATTTGTTTAACAGTTTGGGGTAACATTTCATTTTCTAAAAAAAAATTCAATACGAAAATGAAAAACTGGGATTTTATTTCATTTTTCCAAAAGAAATCATAACAAGTTGGGGTCTTATTTCATTTATTTTTGTGGCATTTTTTTTATTTCGGTGGAGACTTTTTTCACTGGGGCATAGATTCACTATGAGAAAATACCCCACTTTGGGGATTTATTTATTTTTTTCTTTTGGGGCCTTATTTCCTGGGGCCTAACTTCGCAGAACCGTTTAAGAGAAAGTCAAAAATTAAGATAATGTTTTGTAAAATTATTTTAAACTTTTTTGTTTGCATTTCAAAAGAAAGGCCTTGCTGATAAAAGTGGACACAGAAATTTTAATCAAAATCGTTAGAGCCATTTAAAAAAAAAGTTAATTTTTCTTGAATGGTTGGCAAAGCTCTTTGTTACTGGTTCCAAACAACGTTTATACAACAATATGAACCTGAAAATTCAAAAACACAACTGTTCGCTTCTTCCTCTTATTTTACGGTGTACACCAATACCCTATTGTTATTACTTTAAGCATTCATTGTCAATGTTAATCCATTAAATTTGTATGTATTCCCCTCTTCCAGAGTATCTGCACAAAACACTCGTGACACATTACCCTGATGGTGCATCAGCATCAAGGTCAAACAGAAGAGATAAACTTAATAACTTGGTCAATAATGCCGAAGCTCTATATCTATCAATATCAGAAACCTTGACACAATCTCACCGTGTGGCATAAATAAAATGTATGATAAGCTAATGGCATTCCCTGATGATGCTTTTCAAAGCCTGCATAAAATAATATTTATTTTTCTCGTCCTTCCGACCAATAAATGACAACAATGACGCCATTCTGCTGATTATTCTAAACAAAAAACTCTCCGCACCTTATTAAAAAAAAAAAAAAATAAAAAAATAACAAAAACTGCTTCCATAAATTAATGTTGATTCATTCAACAATAAATTGCAAATAATGGAAGTTCAGTTTAAGTTGACCTACCTTACAATATACGAACGAGAATAGTAGTAGGCCACACACACCACACCATTCTCTGCGACCAAACCAAAGACCGCATCACGCTCCTCTTCATTACTAATCCGACCATAAAGTGCGCGCCCCATCACAATGTAAATAAATATCCATAATACTTGTAATAATGGATTTTCCAAGAGAGTTTCCTGCCCGTAGCCATAACCTGGAGCACACACACCATATACTTATACAGCTAGGAAGCATCTCCCCGGTTAACTGTGTTGTATTGTGTATAGTCTGTGTACTCCATGCATTGCCCCATTCATATTCAAGCAAGCAAACATAAAAAAAACGTCGTGCTTCGTATAGAATATGCAAAATCCTAGTTAGAAAGTGCGGAGGAGTTGCACCATCCTCTCTAACTCACTTAAGAGAGAAAAATAAAATGGAAAGAGACACATAGTATAGTGTGAGTTATAGCAAGGAGCACTGATTCAATGGCTTTCAAGCCATTCAGCTCCCGCACCAGGTCCTAGCTATATTCTATTCACTCTAAGTGAATTACATTAGCAATATAGCCAAGCCAAGCCAAGCGAAGGTGGCGCACTATATAAAGCGGGTCAAGTTCAATGCTCCTATGCGAAATGGAATAAAATTATAGATAGGTAGTAGGTACCTATCCACCTACCCTCTCTCTCTCTGGCAGAGCAGTTCCACACGGACGAAGAGTCACTAAAGGATGATAATAAGCTCGGGTACAGTATACAGTTTTTTGTACAAAAATGAAGATGGCGTCGTCGGGGGAGAATGCAAAGTTCAAGGTGGAGTCCATTAGAGATAAAATGAAGTTCCAGGTGCTATCAGTTGTGGATTGAGAAATGTGGTGGCCCCCAAGGGGCCCTCTTTGGTCTTATATTCGACGTAATTACGTTTGACTGTTATGATTTAGTTAAACACTGAGTGCGCTCCAAATATTTTGTTTCAAGCATCTTTTGTTTCTAGTTTCCAAATAAGTGGGTAATTTTTTACAGAAATTTCCGTAGAATATAAGCTACAAATTTTATTATTAATGCAAATAGTGTCAGGACTTAATTATATTCGGTTTTAATCAAACATAAGACCTTTCAGCAGGGAGAACTCGAACAGAGCTAGTGATCGGTAGGCTAACGATCTCAGTGACCACAATCTCAGATTGAGTTGAAGAAATTGGAGGGAGCTTGGTTGCAGAGAGACTTCTGCAAAAATAAAGTTTTTTTTTTGTCCTCCATATAATTTTTTGAAAGTATGTAAGATTGCACTTTTCAAAATCTAAAAATGGTTTCAGAAAAATTCCATTACTTATATTTTTGTTTTAAATGATTTTTAAAAATTGTCTTTGTTTTGTATGCAAAGAGCTCTCTTAGATTCGGTTGACCTGGTATAATATTCAAAACTATTGAACCGATTCTGCTGAAATTTGAAAAAAAAAAATATTCCACAAAGCATAAGTGAAGACCTGAAACCAGATTTCTTCTAATTAATCAATGTAAAGTCACATTTTAAACCGTTATTTAAAAAATTTCAAAATTCCGTTGTGTACATCTGCAAAAAAAAAATGTAATTTATGTAATGTATGGAATTTCTATACTGGCTAAGTTAATTATGGTGTATAGAAGTAATCAGAGGAAAACCAATAAAAAAGGATATTTTGTGATTTTCAAAAGGACTGATTTTTATGTGTAGACACAAATTTGGTAATTTTGTCTACATTTTTTTCTACATAAACGGTTTTAGCGAAAAATTTGAATTATTCACCAAAAACAATAAAAAAACATTGTTTTGTAGGTTTTTCAATGATTTCTCATGTTGCATGTTATGATAAATTTTGTTTAGTAACTTAAGATTCGTTGCTCAACATTCCAAAAAACATAGAGTTAGCCATTACAAATTATTACTTCAGAACTTTCCAGCTCTCAAAACATTTTAATTGTAGTAAAGAGAGTATTTTGAACAAATCATAATTTTCGTTTTGCATTATCTTTGCAACGTTTAAATCATTTAGACTGATGAAATGTACTTCATTCACATCCAATAAATAGTTTTGTAATTAAGTATTTACCAGTTCAGAAATTCAAAGTTAAATGTACCGAAAAAACTGATTTTTGACATGTTCTTATTGGAATATCTCAAAAACGTGACGTGCTAGGATAGGTTTGTCTTCAGATTCGGATTTTTGTATGGACTCTTCTGGTCCTTAAGTCTCCGGCTTCATTTATTTAAATCAACTTACACACATGAATTCCGGCACTGAGGGGCAACCCGCATCCCATAAGCTGAGTCAGCTTGTTACCAATTAAATGAGATTCGCATATAAAATGTTGTATCTTGTTTATCGGCATTATGCTAGGATAAAGATTCCTTATCTATAACATCTCAGCCAAAATAGAGAACACAATATCTGGTGTGAGAAGACTTCGATATGATTGCAAATTCCGGTATACATATGTCTTTTTTAGGATCCTTTATAGACCGGGGAAATTACACAAAAATAAAGGGCAAAATACTTTTCAGCATTTTTACTGGTGGAAATTGTTAAGAGTAATATCCTTACTCATATTCCAAAAGTCCAAACGAATCCCACTTGGGGTTTGGCCACCATCTTAAAAAAAACTGCATCAATAATGCAATTTTTGGTGAAGCTATGTCAATTAAACTGATATTCCTTGGAAGATAATTTAAATATCAAAAAAAGCTTACTTGTATGCTGAATCTACTGAGATCAAAACCAAGGCAATATGACTTCTCTTAGTGGCTATAATAGCCCTTTTTATGTAAATTACAATTTTCAGTGTAACAGGGACAATTTTTCAGAAAACACCCTTCCAACTGTGGCACCAGTGGCGTAAACAGGGGAAGGGGGGAGGGGTCACAGGTTCTAGATGCTTAAATGTGTTTCAGTTTTTGAAAAAAATCCAAAAATACTCGTACTATTAGATATTATTTTTGAAAATAAACGAACAAATATTTATTCAAACTGATTATTTTTTCAAAATTTTACAAATAATAAGGCACTTTTTTTACGGTACAATACGACAAGTTTAGGGTTGGTAAAAAAATCGTTACTTGATAAGAATGCGAAAAAAGTGGGTCTTACAATTTTGTCTGTCTGCGTATATTTCGAGTTAAAACCTAAGCCGCTAAAGCGATTTTCTTCAAATTTGGTAGTTAAAGATCTTTTGTGATTCCCTAGAGGGGAAATTAAATTTTTTTTTTAAGGTCTAAAACTAACTTCACCTGCCATATAACAACTAAGAAAAAGTTAACTTTTTTCAAAATCGGCTCTAACGATTTTTATTAAAAATAAAAATTCTATTTACTAACGTACCTCCCATAGAACGGTGTATTTTTTTTTATTTATGACTTTTTCTTAAACGACAGAACCAATTTTGATGGTTTTTTTTTATATATGGAAGCTTCTTAGCAATCATAAAATTATTTAATATCAAAATTTTTAAAAAAATAATTTTTGGATTTTAAAGAAATCTTTCAATTTTTACGAAATTATGTTTTAAGATGTGCATTAATATTTTCCTGAAAATGGCATACCAAGGTTCAACTTTCAGCCATATAAAATAAAACCTTCTTGTAGCTTAATAAAAAAATATACCAAAAAATTCAAAGGACGGAGTACTGGAATCTCAAAATGTATATTTTAAGTCTAAGAGTCAATATTTAAGTTTTTTCTTGCATAAAAACCCTAAAAAATATCCTGCCAAATGAAAGTTGCAGAAAAAAGTGAACATGCTTAGAAAAGAATTGTATTAAAAACAATGTGTTTTCTCTGCGTTTCATGATTTTTTATAGTAAAATCGAATAGTTCTAAAACACAATACTGAGAAAGTCGCTTTCATTCTAAACTAAACCCAATGTGAACGGAAAAACAATATTTGCTTTTTGAGGCACTTATAAAATACTGGTGATCTACATGGTTTATTTTTGCGTTCGACCTATTTCAAATAGTTTTTGAGTTTAAAAAAGTTAAAGTTTTACTAAAGTTAAAAGCTATATTGTTTACGTGAAAAGGATATTTTGATTTTCTTAACAGATTTGTGAGAGATCGATTTTGTTCTATTTTTGGTATTTTTTTATGATAACGCGAAGCTTGTGAGTGTCTTATTGAAACAAATTGTATATCAAAATAATTGTTGACATTTTATAAGAAAATTAAAATTATTTAAGCAGACATAGTCAGATGTTATGAATGGTACAATTGGTCAAAGGAGCATAAAAAGTGCATTTGCTCGATGTTTTTTCTGTAATATATCATTTACAATCTTTGTTTTTAATTTAAATAGTAAAGTTTGTATGGCATTGTTTGAAAGAACAGACACACAAAAAGAATAAGAAAAATTAAATTTATTTTGCTCTTAATCGTCTTTTACTCATTGTTTTTATATGTACAAAAATGTAAACCATAATGTAGCCTAATAATTTAGCTAAATTTAAACACCTCAATCTTTAAAATCCGACAAGAAACAAAAAAGTTACAAATTTTATAAGCGAACCATGTCGAATCCATTTGTGAGCCAACGGTACCGTTATCCACTGGTGGCTGGTCGAGTCCGACGACCAAACCAGAAAATTTTGTTAAATTTTGTTGAATTTCGGTAAAACTCTTTTCAAATTTGTGAAGCTTTTATAGCATGTACACGTACAGTTATGTGTGATATATCAAATTAAAGGTATTTTAATCGTGATGCTCAATAAAGTTGAATCATAGTTTTATGTAAATATAAATTAAGCACCGCGAAAACAAAACTCTCTATACCGTTATATCGGCTCACAGACTACAGAATATAGTTTGTTTGTACAAAAATGCATTTATCCAATAACTAATGGCTGTGTTAATTTCAAGTTTAAAAATATAAAAATAAAAAAGATAAAAATAAAATACAGTTGGAACTGGTCAAAAAACTTGGACTGAAAAATCTTGTTTTTACTGTTATTCATTGAAAAAATATTTTAAAATGTAATTTTTTTTCACACGTTTAAAGACAACACATAAGCCTAAAAGCCATTTTGACAAAATATTTTTCCCGTTTTTCCCTGATTTTTAAAATCAATTAAACTTCTCACATAAACTTTCAAAAACGTATTTGTTTTATAAAGCTCAAAAAAACTTTAATAACATCGTTTTCAAATGTCTAAAAAAATATTTGATTTGACAAGTTTAATTTTCAGAATTTTTTTCTTGATGAGAACTCATCATTTTTTTCAATTTATCTATTCAACTAAATTTATTTCATAATTCCAACCCATATATTTTTCGAGATGTATAAAAACTTTTTTTTTTTGTCCTTTGCCCATTTTACCCTAACTTCCGGTGGAATTTCGAAAAATCCCGTTGTATCAGAACCTTACATTATACCACCCATCTGTTGGTGTATTTAGTTTTATTTTATTACTTATAGTGTAGAAAATAAATCAATCAGAATATCAATAATAATGGCTGACATCTGTTATTACATAAATTTATTGTGTTTCACACAAAATGAAAAATAAAAAAAAAAAAACAAACCCAGTTTAAAATGTAAGTGTATTGTTACTTTTTACCTACTTATAGTGTCAGTGCGAAAAAACAGTAATTATGGGCTTACAAAATCTATGTGTTATTACTGGTTTAATATTTTTATAATCGCCGGTAAAGAAGTATTACTCTAAAAAACAACACATGCATATCATTGGTCAAAGGGTAGGTACTTTTATTTTCAATTATACTGACTCTACATTCGATTTTCCAGGTCTTAGCTATAACATGAGAAATTTCGGGGAACTGGAAATTGAAGCATCAGTTTTAGTAAAAAGTGTTACTTTTAGCCCCTACTAACCCTGCTTAGATTAAGAACACAAACAAATAATTCATATTTGTTGCACATTTAAAAAAGGCTGCTGCAACTCTGCTTATAATTTAACAAAGATTGATATTATTTTTGTTTTTTCATGGAAAAATTTGGTTCGTCGCATATGGTGTTGCTGGTCTTCTTAACTTGCTTTAATTTTTTCCGATTTTCCTCAGTGGAGTTGGCTTTGTAACATTGCAAACTAATAACTCTGGCCTTCTTTACAACTAGAGTCAAACCATGAATTCTCTTTTGGTTTGATGGTTTAAGCCCTATTCAGAAATAAGTTACTTGTACCAAAAATAATCAAGACTATCCCAGTTGGCTTTCTTGTACTTCCAAACGGTTCTCCTCGGAGCTGTTTCTAACTGAATTAAGCTTGTAGAAGAAATTTGCAGATATGGCACAATGGTCTTATGTATCTACAAAAAAGCGATAACACACTTATAGCGTATTTAATTTATCAGGGTAACAAGTAAAAAAAAGTCTTAAATCAGACTAGCAGTTTTGAACTGTTCTTACTAATTTTAACAATACAAAAATAAAATAATAATTATCCACTCAATTATTGCCCCCTTGAGACTAAGGCCCTAAGTAATTCTTTATTATGCTAACATAGTAATCCCTCAAAGGTGTTTCATTTTATTTGCTCATTCACTTAAAATATTGTTCTTATTTATTTTTATCCATTTGAAGAGAAACGAGAAACTCACTTGCTCTTCAGACAAACTAAATAGGTAAAAAAAATTTAAATAAAACATTTCCTTTTGTGAATGTGGATGAATATTTAGCTCCTTAAGCATTTCTTGTTCATTTCAGGATTATTGATGGTCAAATTGATTTTATTTTCTCCCTCGATACTCGGATTCTATTTTGAAAGCTGAAGAAATAATTTATTTTTTCTTATGGTTTAAGTTTGAAATGGGGTACTCGATTTTATTGAATCTCGGTAAAGAGGATTTTCCAATGAGATAATTCAAGAAAATAGCTAATTATTTCTTAGATTTGTATTTATTTAATGCCTTCCTTTTTTTGCTTCTTGAAATTTGTTTTCGTTTTCGTTCAAGTTTTTCTTTAAGAACTACCAAAACCTTACTGATTCAACTTATATTTTTTGTTTGAGAGAAAACTCTAAGCAACATTTTCTCCACCATTACTCTTTAGTCTAGAGAGGCTAGACCTTTCATAATCTATTTCGATTAAATTCATATTTTTGCCATAAATTTAATTTCATAACCTTGTTCAAGAAGAATTACAATTATATCCTCTCATTGTTCATAGTTGGCCTTTTAAAGTCAGCAGAAAGGATAGAATTTATGCTTATACGTTTAGTAGTTTTTTCCCGCAGGACTTGCATAGACCAAAACAACACAAAATAAACTGGTATTCACTTTTTCGTGTCCCAATTGTACCACAAAAGTTAAGAAAATGTGCTCCTCATTGCCAAGACAATAGCCAAACAGGTGAAGGCAAAAAAAACACCAGCCACCATCATCATCGTGCGTCATCGTGTTGTCGACAAATCCCATTCTTACTCGTGTGATTTTGATTCCCATCAGTTCTCTTTGGGATTGTGACAGTTCTTCATTGAAAGGTTAGACGGGTGTACACTTATTCAGATCTGGTGCTTGCTGAATAAGGTCATGAGACTATATATGAAAGCTTCCCACTCAAACCATCAGTGCATGAGCGAGCGACTGTCACAAACTTAATAGAACCACAAAGGATCAAAGTCTTTATTAGATGTAGGTACATGTACAATTGTACTTTTTAGAGTGTACAGGGTGGCATGAATTTAAACCTATGAAGAAATGCAAAATCACACTTCGCTCGCTTCTTATACTACTTCCCATTCACTTTATACACAAAAACAATTGAATGCCCCGAAAAAAAACCTGCTAGTCTTTCGAACTCAAAATACATAGGTGCACTGACTAAATATTTTGCAGTTTTTTTTGGCTTCCAGGGAGTCTTAACATAACCTCAATAAAGTTTTTACAAATCCATTCGTCGAAAAATTTTTGGATAAAATTTCAGGTCGTCTAAGCTTGTTAAAAAAAATAAATAATTTTGGACTTTTAATAAATTTCCACGACAGCTATAAAAAGTTAAGTATAGAAATTTTAAGAGTTCAGGGGTCCTGAACACAATAGGAGAAAAAACCCAAACACCCTATTTTCAATATGGCATTAAAGACTTCTTAATAACCAGAACTGTGTATGAAGAAGTGGTCTTTTGTTATCCTAGGGTTGAGAGATCCTGCTGATGGTCTCTGTCTGCTCTCGTTTATGTGTTGTGTTTGTGTATTTTAATTTTACCAAAATAATAATTGAGTTCGAGACGGTACAGTAGCGAGCAAAAAAATGTAACCAAATAGTTTGGTGTATTCTTAGGTAAGCACTTAACTTTTTTACGATGTAATGGCTTGAAGTCTTGCATACATTTTTTAAATTGGTCGTATTTCTTTAATTTTCTTCTTTCTTTGATCCAAAAGTACCTATAATTATATTAAAATCTAAGCTAAAAAAACATATCTGCTTACTTTACAAGCTTACATTCATTTTCTACACAATGCAGGTCAGGAAATTGCGTTGGCTACCCCAAAACATTAAGATTTTATTCTTCTAAGAAGTTTCTTACCAGCCGTCTGGTGTGTATCATGGTCTTGTTGGAATAAACAGTTTTCAGGGATATTCGTACCCAAATTTGGAATCATATATTTTGCAGAGTTTCCCTATACAAAATTTCAATTATCCCGGAAGCTTTCTTGGCGTAACTGAACTAAACGACTTCTTGATGAGTAGGTAACCCAATTAAAAAAAAAGCCTTAATACCAATTTGATTACAGAAATATTTTAACTTGCTTGCTCCACACCCTTATCCCTCTTGGTGACCATACAGAAGTTGGAAAAGCCTGACAAACTGCAAAATATCAAAATATGGCCCACCCACGATAAAAACAAAACTGAGGAACTTTTAGCTACATCCCGACTTGATATAGATAAGGTTGTAGCTGTAATCACAGGGCATTGGCCGATAGGCAAGCATACAGCAAACAAAACTAGGCATACCCACTGTCTTAGTTGCAAAGCAACACAAGAAAAAGAGACACTAGAGCATTTGCTCTGCTATTGTCCAGCCCTATCCTAATATAGAAACCAGGCCTTACGTGCTCCAAGACAACCTAAGAGACTTTTCCAATAAGAAAATTAAGGATTTATTAACTTTTCTAAACAAAACAAAGTCGCTCTAATCAGAAAGTAATGACAAAAAGAACATAAGCGAATGAGACCCGTAGAAACCCTTTGTGTAAGTTCTTGCACATCTTGGGTTCTGAGGTGCTGAACGATAATTCGGAATCGTTACGCAGTGACTACTCTACAAGGCGATGGTAACAATTTATCAACTTTACTGCCATTAGACCAACCAATCCTAGCCATTCCACAAATAATGAAGGTCACAAGAGTTATGGTATCAAAATTGGCGCTAATTGTGCTTCCTGAGCAGTTGTTCTAGAAGCCGCCATTTCTACCTACCACATCTTTATCGATCCTTCTTCATGTTCAACTATTGACAACCCTATGCCCGCTAGGGTTTTCACACAAGACTGCTGATAAGGAACTTCTTAAAAGCAGGAAATCTTGTTGTTTTGGGGTGGCCAATGCAATCTCCTGGCCCAAATCGTATATATTTAAAATAAATAAATTACTAAGCGAATGGAGAAAAGGGCCAAATACTCAAAACTAATTAATGTATTTGATTGCCAATAAAAAATAAAATATTTTGTTCAGTTTATGGTAGAATGTCAAGCTATTTTGTAACTGTGGTGCATTATGGGGGTGAAACCTGGGACTTATCAGCCGAGGTGTTACATATGCCTACGTGGCCCAAAGTTGCACACTTAAAAAATTCAGATATGAAAATTTAAATAATTCACATAACCTAGGTATTTCTGTACGACTGCAGTAAATTTGTTTAATTTAAAATAATAACGGCAACAGCTTCAATGTACACTCAGTCACGAAAGTTAGTATTTATCACAACACAAGATTATGGTGTGTATTTGCTTTTGTGACATAATGAAATTGGGAAAACTTATTCAATCAAATGTTGAATTTTGTTTTTAAAAGAGGCATGACCTTTTAGATTTTCTTTTCACCATAATCTTTATTACTATGGGGGCCCAATTTATACAAACTTCTGTGACAGAATGTAGAACAACTTATATTTTTTTTATTAAAGCCCAAATTCCAATCTTTATTTGAATTCTTTTCTTTAATTGTGTTAGGTAGGTTACCCATGTACCTACAATCAACATGCTAAACTCGTTTTTTTAAATAAACAAAAAGTCCTTGTAAAAAATCAAAAACACAAGTATAACAAAAGGTTTTTTAGAGAGATAAAAATATATTTTCAAACTACTCACCGTTTATTTTTGAATTCAAATCTTGCAGCCAAATTCAACGTCGTTCAACAGCTTTTTCATCTGCATATTCATATTCACACACACGCGCACAATACAACACACAAATAAAAAGAGTTTAAATACCGAAAATAACCTAAATTTATTCTTTTTTAACCTTTTTTTCAAATAACTATGAATAAGAGAACAATAGAACTCACAAAATGAACAGATTTTTTTTTTAAGAACACACTTCACATTGAATTACTTTTTACACCATTTCTTACTTTTTTTTCTGGGAGCGATGACCACCCGGCGGCCATTTTTCGATTGGGTAGGTAATTGAAACACGACACAAAAAAAAAATATTCAATTCACAAGAACTTTCAGGTACACCCACCTTGATTTTCAAACAAATTGCCTCAGATCACTTGACGAAAATTAAAAAAAAAATAAACTTTACACAAAAAAAAAATTACACTTTTACCTAAATTAAATTTTCCACAAATTGATTTCAACCCACCGCCAAGGAAATGGTATTTCATCCGCCATTACTACAATGTCTTTCTTGACAGCGCGCACCGGTAAAAACGACACACGGCGACGACAATTACAAAACGAAAGAAATTTACACCAGAAAACTTTTTAAGCACAAGAAAAACTCATCAAATTTTAACAAATTAATCATATTTTCACAATAAAAACTATTTACTCAACATTTTTAAATAGAAATTAAAACAATTACGACCGGAATGTAAAATTAAATTCGAAAAGATCGGCGCAAGACGACGAAACTAAAGATTAAACTTGCACGTACGCACCTCATCACAAAACACTGACTGAAGAAGAAGATGGCGAAGAATTCGATTAGCGGAGCTTTTCACACACCAATGCAGTTTTGAACATGCCAGTGGGTCAGTGGGCAATATGGAAGTGCAATTAGCAAAAAGGGTATCGCTGTCCCTGTTTTTATATTTGATGGCATTGATCTGTCTCTGTCTAGGTCATGGTCGTGTTTTATGTTTTCTTGTTTAAATGGAACGCTATGGAAAATGGAAAGTGTATTGTGTTTGTTTCTTGTGTGTTCGATAGTTTTCCATATTCGTTTTGTATTCTTTCTTGACAGAATGTTACCAATGCAGGTGTAGATGTCTGTGGGACAGGAAAATTTAAAGTGTCTTGATGTGTCTTGTATTCTTACTGACATTTACTGACACCTACTGATGTATATCGTTTTTAAGAAAATAAATTATTTCCTTATGAGTCATATTTTTCAATGCCATTGCATAGGGGGTTTTAGAAAAAGCTTAAATTCAAAAATCCGCTTTGTTTTGCTTTTATCTTTTAAAAACTTAACGTGACGAAAAAAAATACGTATACCTAGTTGATTGTATAGACCAAAATATGTTCAACATTTTTGTCGTACTATTTTTTCTCTTAAAATTATTATTTTCGAATGCATTGACGATAACAGGGCAAACGTTACGCGGGCAACTGAGCCACATCAGTAAATCAAACCAAACGAATTGGGGTTTGGTCATTTTTTGTGAAATACTATTTTGCGAATTGGTCGTTTTTAAAAGTGACGAAACTTCAAATTTCAGGGTTTGGTCGTTTGTGAAATGCCATTGTCGTTTTTTGCCAATAGCCGTTTTGGGGGATTGCTCCTTGCATATACGCTAGGGTGGTCCTTATTTAATAAAAATCGGCATTTGTATGCTTACAGAACCTTATATGGTTGGAAATAAATTAAAAAAAAAATACTCTCCAGGTTTCAAGTCTCCATCTTAATTTTAATCCGTGCCTCCTTTCAGCTGAAGTTCCTTATGGAATAAGCATAGGGTTTTGCTCTTTGAACAATCAATATTTAATTTAAATGGAACTATTAACATTAAGATTGTGGTTTTTGTTATGCCGTCCGTCGGTCTGTGCGTCTGTTCGTCTGTTCTTCTGTTCGTCTCCTCGTCTGTTCGTCTTTTCCTCTCTGCGTCCATCTGTACAGAGGTAAAATTTGGTACAGACTACTTTCTTGTAATTTCCAAGGTTATGGTTTTTTTGTATTAGAATATCTCGATTGAAATTAATTTCGGATTATACCTCGTTATAAAATTATTACGGAGTGCAATATTGTACTCACCTCGAACGTTTCGCAACAAATTACGTTGTGAGTGGTCACCGGGAAACTGATGTTGAAATTTAATTATTGATAAGTTTTAGACTGATTACGCTGGTTGTATCGGTGCGTAGACAGTTCTATCTCTTGATGTTGTTGTTGTTGAAGAGTGAGCTGTTGGGAACAAACCGTTTAAGCTTGGAAGGCCCTAGGTTTTTAATCACTAGATCCCAAGAACGCGCAAGTTTAAAACGGTCATCTCGATTGAAACTTTGCTTCTTCAAAGTGGATCCGATGATATTCATCGGGATTGTCCAACATGTGTTCACAAATTGCTGATTTTTCCCGTTGGTTTTTGCTTACAGCACTAATGTGTTCCTTTAGCCTCCCATACAATGGTTTCGAAATATTGAATTTTTCTCGAAAACGGCTCTTACGATTTCGATTTAACTTGGCGTATGTAATGTAATAAGTGATTGCAACAAAACTGCATTTTTATTTTTCTCGAAAAATTCGAATAACGGAAATGTGATTCCTGTTTTCAATAAAAAAAAAATCGGGATATTCTAATATAGGTACATTCTCCAAATCTCGCAACTCAAAATCTCCAAATCTCAAACTAACGAAAAGCAGTGGAAAGAAGATTAATATTGGAATCGATAGATTTTTTAACTACTTAATTGAAAATCTCGCGTTATGAGCTTTAATAAGTCAAAAACAAAATAGACGTTTGAAGAATATTACAAAAAATCAGCGTAAAGTTCGTTTAATATACATTTTATGTCGTTAGACAGGAAAATAAAACAAGTTATCAAAATTTAGATTCAAACCGTTTTTCTGGCTGAAAAAAACACATTTCCTTACATTATTTATTGGATTTTGTAGGTATGGTTTATAAAATTTTTACCCTGTGTGTTGTTTTTTCTTTAAAATGACATCAAATTGTAGAAACAATTGAGATAAAACGAAAAGAAATTCGAAAATTTCTCGCTCCGTTTTAAACAACCCAGGGATTTCCAGAAAAAAAACCATATGAAAATACCTATTTTGAATGGAAATCTGGGAGTTTTTTTTGCCAGATTTTGTATAATCTTTTATTTTTTTTTCTTTTCACAACATCCGAAGAGTTTAAATAAGATTTTTGAGGAAAAATCCATTTGGCAATGTTTAAACCAAATTCCATATGCACTCCTCAGCTTCAGTTGACACGCTAAGTACGAAGCTGATGTATGTATAAAACGTCAAAATTCTTCAATTTCTGTTCATCTGTTAAAAGAAAATCTATTTAAATCTAAAAAAAAAATCTATTTAACTCTGAGTTTCCCGTTCTCAAACACAAAAGGTGTTCGAAAATATTTTTTTTTATTTTTTCACTTTTTATAAACATAAAAAAAAAGGTTTTCCGATCAATTTCGGTAGCAAAAACCTAAATTACAAATTAATAATAGTTTCCTTTGTCCAAAAAGATGTGTTTTAGTAAGGCAACTCCGTAAAATTTGGTTTCCTGATCTCGAACAGTCAAGATAATTTCACTTCTATCCCATAAAACTTTTGAAATAACATTAAACTAATACTCGAGTGTATTTAAAAACAATGGTCAAAGTATTTCCGTTAATAGTTTTTCTTCCAAACAACTTTTCTGGAAAGGCTTTTCTAGTTTCTGTTTTTTTTTTCGGCAAAACCTGGATGAATTGAATCCGAATTCAATTTATTGCTGATATTTTACCTAAGCGTAAAGAGAGAATGCCCACATACATAATGTCTGTGAAGTTTTCAAAATGGTAAAATAACGAAAACATAGCCATTTTTCTGAAAAGTGTTCGGTAACTGGGGATGTTCGGCAAAAGGTGCCACTACCTATAAATACGAACATGTGCTAAATTTATTTCTCATTAAACTACCATCAGGTTTCTTGATCTCAATTTCACATAAAATTGACCAAACAAAACAGTCGAAGAAATAATTTAAACCGCACTCTGTTGTTGGTATATAGTGACACTTTCCATATTCTTAAAAACAATCTACATAAGTACCTACTCCTGCATATATCACAAACGAACTCAAAAAAATCAGTAAGAATACAAGACACATCAATACACTTTAAATTTTCCTTCCCCACAGACATCTGCACCTGCATTGGTAACATTCTGTCAAGAAATGAACATACAAGAAACAAACACAATACACTTCCCATTTTCCATATCGTTCCATTTAAACAAGAAAATATAAAATACGACCCGACCATGACCATGACCTAGACCGAGACAGATCAATGCCATCAAATATAAAAACAGGGACAGCGATACCCTTTTTGCTAATTGCACTTCCATATTGCCCACTGACCCACTGGCATGTTCAAAACTGCATTGGTGTGTGAAAAGCTCCGCTAATCGAATTCTTCGCCATCTTCTTCTTCAGTCAGTGTTTTGTGATGAAGTGCGTACGTGTCAGTTTAATCTTTAGTTTCGTCGTCTTGCGCCGATCTTTTCGAATTTAATTTTACATTCCGGTCGTAATTGTTTTAATTTCTATTTAAAAATGTTGAGTAAATATAGTTTTTATTGTGAAAATATGATTAATTTGTTAAAATTTGATGAGTTTTTCTTGTGCTTAAAAAGTTTTCTGGTGTAAATTTCTTTCGTTTTGTAATTGTCGTCGCCGTGTGTCGTTTTTACCGGTGCGCGCTGTCAAGAAAGACATTGTAAATAGTAATGGCGGATGAAATACCATTTCCTTGGCGGTGGGCTTAAATCAATTTGTGGAAAATTTAATTTAGGTAAAAGTGTAATTTTTTTTTTGTGTAAAGTTTATTTTTTTTAAATTTTCGTCAAGTGATCGGAGGCAATTTGTTTGAAAACCAAGGTGGGTGTACCTGACAGTTCTTGTGAATTAAATATTTTTTTTTTTTGTGTCGTGTTTCAATTACCTACCCAATCGAAAAATGGCCGCCGGGTGGTCTTAGCTCCCAGAAAAAAAAGTAAGAAATGGTGTAAAAAGTTATTCAATGTGAATTGTGTAAAGTTATTTCTTAAAAAAAAAATCTGTTCATTTTGTGAGTTCTATTGTTCTCTTATTCATAGTTATTTGAAAAAAAGGTTAAAAAAGAATAAATTTAGGTTATTTTCGGTATTTAAACTCTTTTTATTTGTGTGTTGTATTGTGCGCGTGTGTGTGAATATTAATATGCAGATGGAGAAGCTGTTGAACGAAGTTGAATTGGCTGCAAGATTTGAATTTAAAATTAAACGGTAAGTAGTTTTTATATTTTTAATCTCTCCCAGGTCTTACCATAATCTTAACAAAATATTGAATTTCTTACTGGCAATAAAAGACATTAATGAGCTTTGAGTATTCGCCCATTCGCCCATTCCGCCCTTTTTCTATCAGCTTAGTATTTTAAATGTTTTAGCTTACTAATTTCTCGATGTACAAGCTCTCATTCATTTTATGTACGATTTATGCTAGGAGATTCGATAAAAAATGCCATGTTTTAAAGAAAAACGATAAATTTGAAAAATATATACAAAATTTCAAGCCATTACCACGTAGAATAGTTTAGTTCTTGCCTAAGACAGCACCATACCATTTGGTTTGCATTTTTTTGCTTGCTACTGTACCGTGTCGAGCTCAATTATTATTTTGATAAAATTGAAATACTCAAAAACGACACATAAACGAGAATAGACAGAGACCATCAGCAAGATCTCTCAACCCTAGAATAACAAAAGACCGCTTCTTCATACACAGTTCTGGTTATTAAGAAGCCCTTTTTTGGTTTTTTCTCCTATAATTGTGTGTGCCACACCTGAACTCTTACAATTTATGCACCTGACTTTTTTTTTGCGGTCTTGGAAATTTATACAGAGTCCAAAATCATTTTGTTTAAACAAACTTACTCAACCTCAAATCTCATCCGAAAATTTTTCGACGAATAAATTTATAAAAACTTTATTGAGCTTGTTAAGACTAGCTGGTATTCAAGATTCTTCATAAAGATGAAATAAAACTCATGTAGGCTATACATATACAAGGCTTCTATGTTCAAGAAGAACTCGAAAGATAGACCTGGTTCGAAAAAGAAACCTCTAATTTCCATGGAAATCAATACCAAAAAAAAAAACCGCTTGGAACTCACAAAGGACCTTATGCCCGAAGTTTGTTGAAACCTTTGGGAATAAGGATCATATATGATAAACCTTGAGGCAGAAAATTGTTGAAAAATGGGGTCCTAAGAAAGATTGGGAATCGTTAAAATGTCACAAACTCGACTGAAAGGCCTTTTTGAAAAATAAGTAATGAATCTTTAGAGAACTCTGAGAACTTGGATAAATTTTTGGGTTAAGAAACCCTGATCTGCCTGAGATACTATCAAGAGATCAGGTTTCCTTTTGTGGGAAACCTTTGTTTAGAAAATTTCTTAAGAGTATTGATTATAAATAAAAAGGCCTTCAAAAATCGTTACAGGAACCCTGATATCCCCAGAACCAAATCCAGAACCTGTACCTGAGACTTCAAAAATACCTTTGGGAACCTTTGCAGAAACTTTCATATCTCCAGAACAAAATTTGTGAATTGAATCTTTCAGAGCTAACCAGAAAAACTCCATATATTCCCATGTTATACATAATTACAATTGCGATTGCTTAAGAGTAAGATAATTTCAGGACACACAAGGAACTTCTTAGAAGTGTAAAATCTTCATGCATTGGGGTAGCCAATGCAATCGCCTGACCTCCATCGTGTATAGAAGAAAATGAATGGAATCTTGTAGACCAGGAGATTTGTAAGCTTAGGACATCAAATCAGTAAGCTGATGGATAAAATAGATCGAATGGAATCAAATATTTCCAAAAGTATTGATTTCTTTGAGTGGCTCCAAGTTAAATAGGTTATGTGCCGTTATTGCCAACAAAAGCTTCCTTACAAGACATTAACAAATGTGTAAATACTATATTTTGTTGAAAAAAGTGAACAAATCTTAAATTTTTTAAAATTTTTCACGCTTTCGAATTTTATTTTGCTCGCTTTGAACTTACCTTTCGGACCACTAATAATTTTTTAATAATTTCGGAATAAGATTTGATAAAAATCGTCTCGGTTTAAAGAAATACGGTCAATATCAAAAATGTTTTCAAAAATTTCAATCCATTACCACATCAAAAAGCTTATAGTTCATCTATTTCGTTTACATTTTTTACTCACTACTGTTTGTGTAATACCAACGTGTATGTTTGTTGTTTTGTAAATGTTTGTACAATTCTACTTGAGTCTCAATACCTACCTACATGTTATGAAGAAAGACACAGACAAAAAGGATACATTCTCCAAATACCTTAAAATGAACATCAGTTTTCCTAGGATAATGATGCCTGCAGCCAACAACACTACTCTCTTGCATTACTTTTCATTCAAAATTTACAAAGAGACGGAGATAGTGTATCTGTATAATGTATATGGAAGGATGTTGTTTGTTTTTGAATTCGGTAGAATATCCTTGGGTATATTATTTTGAAATTGTATTTCAGAAGCAATTAACATTTAAATGACGCGCATCTTGGCAGTGAAAATCATCACGACAAACAATATTAGATAAAATGATTGTCTTTGTCGTATAAAAGGTATCTATAGAAAAGAAATTCGAAGTTTTTGGAAAGCTAATGGTCCGTTTCTATTTTGTGTTTGATATGGGGGTATTGTCTACAACAGATTTTGAGGTGGACTGGAGTTAAATAATAATAATTGTTCATGTAGTTGGGAATTGGGTTGTCAAATTTAAAATATTATAGGTCAAAAATTTACTAAGATATACAAATTAATTCCTTATTGACCTTTGCTAAATGTCTTCCTGAAACCAATGAATAGAAAATTAAACATTAATTGGCCGACATATGTAGATAAATGCAAAATGAAAATAAGGCAAAGAAAGCTTAAGAACTACAAATCCGATGGCGGCCCTGATGGTGGTGACTTAATTATGCACGTGATGTTATGCAAAAAAAAAAAAGATGACATTTATGAGAAATTCAAATAACGATGAGCTAACTGATGAAATAACTGTGTTCGGGATCCAATTTAAATAAATGTGTCGCTTATTGTAACAAAACTAGGGTTCCCCACACCGCTGTAACAAGGTTTTTACTTGCCTCAAAGTATATTAAGGACATGATACATTATAATACCTTTCCAAAGAAAAAACAACCGACTTCAAATGTAAGACTTTTAATATTTTCTTATCGAAACCCTTCTTATGAACCAAATTAAAATAAGACCCAATGGAGGCCACCAGCTTCCAAATATAAAAAGAATCATCAAAATCGATGCACCCAATCAAACGTACTGAGGTAACAAGCATACAAAAATAAAAAATGCACTACTGGGTCTCACGTACTTGCTCTTATAGATAAAGTAACTATATACTTAAAGCCTTTTTAATTAAAAATTTGTAAATGTTGTTTTAGAAAAAAAAATAAAATTAAAAAAGCATAAAATTCGATTTTCAAATGTCTACAACAGCTTCTTAAATTAATTTAACTTCAAAACGAAGTATGCAATCTGATTTCTTTTATAATGATACATTTTTAGAAAAAAAAAAAACATTTGATAATCATTAGAGCCGTTTTTTTTTTTTTAAATACTATTTTTCTATTTAAAATTATGCAAGGACTTTTATAAAAATAAATTGGTATGGCATTTTTTAATATATCATTTCTCAAAATCTAAAAACTAAATTTTGAAAAAAAAATATTGAGTAGTTTTTTGAAAAAATGATTTTTCAAAAAAAAAAACAATTTTTTTTTTAAATCCAAAAAAATAATTTTTTAAATTTTTTTTACTCAATATTATCTTGGCAACTTAAAAACTTTCATATAAAAAAATGGTTGAAATTGATTGAGTCATGAAGGAGAAAAACTGAATTAAAAAAAAACGGTTTCATGGCAGGTACCCTTAATAACGGTTTTTGAAAATAAATGGTTTCCATTTAAAGATAGACCTTATCGAAAAAAATTACCATGATTTTTTAATCAAAATCGTAGGAACCATTTTTGAGAATATTAGTTTTTCTATAACCGGTATATGACACACAGGTAACGTTATTTGCGGTCCAAAAAAAATAATTCAAAAATGATCTGGGAATATTCTCCAAAAAACACCAGGCTGTGGTCTCTGATTGAATTGCACCCAGTATACCATTTTTGGGTAAATACACAAGGCATCCGAGTATGTGGGAATTCATAGCAATAATAGTAAAACAAATATTTTGATTGTTATTTATTTGTTTCATATTATAAAGAAGTACACAAATTAATCTGAGTCGCTAGAATCGGATGAAAGATAATCACTCCTATCGGGAATGAAATTTCCCGGAGAATTTTTTTCTTTGTTTTGGAAAGTATTCTCAATCAAAAAATTTCTGGGAAAGTCACTCCCTTTTCACTTTTCCGTTATTCCTAATACCAGAGGAATCAATTCGTGGAATATTTCGATTGGGAGCCCTTTTCCCATAAAAAAAAAAATTATTCCCGATAAGGGTGAAAGTAGAGTGTCCGCATTCTTCTTGCACCAGTGCCAATCCAGTTTCCAGAGGGCAAAACTTGAAAAAATTATTTGCAATATAATGGTGTTGGGACAGTTTAAGATAAATGGTATATGAAAGGGCAAACATAAATTGCCCACCAACAAATAGGGGAAAAGGAGTTGGATGGTTAAAAAAGTGGTATGGGTGTCGAAAACCGTAGTTTTAAACGATATAAATGTAGATGGTAAAGTGATCTACAACTTTTGCTCAGATAATTTTTCAATATATCTAACCTCAAAAAATATTGGGAAAAATGCGAGGAGCCATAGACCATATTTTACAAAACTTTTAATGTGCTGAGCACTGGTCTGAAATTGTTTGCGGTTTATTTAATTATTCAGGTTTAAGAGACATTGCAGAAAACATGTTCTTGTTTCTGAAAATAAAATCGCCCTTAAGCCAAAACATCACAAAAACAGTGTTTTTGGAATGTTCAAAATTCGATATTTCAATATTTTAGGGTTTATAGTTAGAGATTAGAATTTAATGCACTGTAAGTTTAAAATTACTATTGGCCGATTTCATAAAAGACTTTTAAATATTTAAAACGTCATTTAGCCTTAAAATGGGTATTTTTGGTTTCACCGACTACTTTTATATTTAACAGGCTTTTAAACACCCTTAAATTTTAAAAGTGTCATAATCACATCCCCGAACATATGTTTTGACATCCCATTTGTGAACTAAATGCCTCCCATTCCAGCAATTTTTTCATCGAGACAAGTGATTGTCGAAGTTGTTACTCCACCACCAGTTTTGTACATTTCAACCTGTTAAGAATTAAAATAACCTCAATGACTTGTCTTTGTAATCCAGTATGTGAACTTACTTTATGAGTTGACATTTTCTCCTTTGTCTTGTGTTTTTAAGCTTCGTATGTGCTTCTTAATTCCTGAGACGTTCTTTCACCTGAGGTTGCAACTGTGGAGTTATATATTTCAGCAATCCTTTCCCATGCATGATTTTTTTCGGCCACAGTAATTCCATCAGTCGCCTTATTTTCAATCATGCTTTTGAAGTTTAGCACAACATAAATAAGCATGTTTCCTTCCATTTCTGTGTAATTTTAGCCTCTTTCTCGCTTCTTAACATTGTTGGGACTCATTTTCAATTTATTTAACTTGAATTGCAATAAAATGTTTATTATTTTACTTTTGGCCGGCCGAAGGTTTTGTATTTCGGAAGAGAAGTTTACTGGTTTACCGCTCCTTTTTAATTTTTTGACAATATGTATTTATGAATAATGTTGTTTCACTTTTTCTTGCATACTTTATTATGTAAGAGGAGCAAAACATATCTCTTCTGTACAGGGATGTGAGCAAACTCAATTTTAACTAAATATATATATATATCCCAAATATTTCCCTTTTCTACTTTGGTGAAACTGAAAAAAATTTAGTGGTCTGTTATAATTTAAAAGGATTTTAGATAAAAGCAATTTTAGTGAATGTTTAAGAAATTGGCCATATATCTTTTAAACTTAGTGAAATCATGCCATAAAATTATTTTTTTTTATTTCAAAAACTCAAAACTGTGAGCTTAATATTTGGTGGTAAATTTTAACCACTTGAAAATAATATCCCAGGTTCAAGTCATTGGAAAACCACAAAAAATCTGTAAAATTACCGTATTTTTCAAATAATGTTTTAAATTCAGGGATAACATGATTTTTAATTTTTTTTACTCAAAAACTTTTATTTTCTAAGCTTTGAAAGAAAAACCGAAAAGATATCTTTAGTAGAAAAGTTTTTAGAAGCAAAACTTTAGTTCGAATGCCATATGGTAGCAATTAAGCGACCCAACTTAAAATTAAATCACCATGAATTTCTTTCCTTATAGTCGCAAAAAACATCATCAAAAATTTCGAGCAAAATCTAAAGTATTGCAGCAATGAATATTTCTCTTTTAAGACGTGTTCATAATGGAAAGACTCTATGTTATGGCATCGCTTTTAAAGGGTTTTTGATGATAAGTTAACTACTCAAGCTAATTGCATAAATCATAGGCTAAATAATACATTAAATTTGTGATCAAAAAGGTTTCTATAAGGAAAGTTTTGGGGTAGATTTACATTATTTCATACGTTGTGTTTTTTTTTTTTTTGGGCTGCTGAATCCCAATCTGAGGTCCAACAAAATTTCATGATGCAACTGGGCCAAAAATGCCAAAAAATGCGAAATTTTCAATATCTTGCATTTTTAAGTAAATTTTAGCCTGAAAAATTAGTTAAATCAGCTATGAACTTACGTGTTAAAGAAAACTAAATTTGCCAAAATTTGAACCCAAAATTGACTACATAGCCATCATAAGAAAAACTTAAGTAATGCATCCATTCCGCAGTTGAATCCTCATTTGACAGGACTATTCTCGACAATTCCAATTCTTAAATAAAATTTTAAAATGGCATTTTGACTCCTTCACTTTAAAATATTATTATGTTGCCACTTTTTGAAAGTTAACCTCGCGTTTAAGTTATAATGTTTTTTCAACGTTGCGTAAGTTTTATTTGAATAAGGTTTAAGCGCATTATAAGGAGTGCATAGTGTAATACACTCAATATAATATGTTTATGAATAAAATTGTTTATTCAGAATAATTTTTTTTTGTTTTCTTACAATGTTGATATAGAAAGATGTTGTTTGTCGGCAAATTGAATGCTTTGTTAAAAGCTTTAAAGTTTAAATAAATAAGATTATTATTGGTAACTTCCAAACAAAAATCATAAGAATACCTAAATATATTGAATAAAACCACTTAACTTTTAACAGAGAAAAAAAATAATGTATTTATCAATATTTTCACAAAAAAAAAAATATATGATTTGACTATAAACACAACTTACTACCGCGTATTTCCTTTCAATTAAAAAAAAAATCAGCCATCTCAATTTTCATCATAATTCTTCTCTAAATACCCACCGAACAATGAGATATCCTTAAATGCTGTGCGCGGTTGTTCATGTTCATATTCATATTATTTTCTTTTGTCGTCCTTTAATGGAATACTTCCTCACTTCCTCTCTCTCTCTCCCGCAATGTTTATCAAACTGAAAGAAACCCAATTCTGTGAATATTTTGTTTATCAGCATTTTAAGGATAAATAGATTCAAGAAGGAAGAAAAAAAAATATGAATAATAAAACGAGCCTCTCTAATTCCCTGTATCCCTTTTCAATTTAGAATAAAAACATCCTTTTTTTTTTGCTTCGGTTGAATAGTGTTTTTGCTCTTTTTGCAGACATATCCTTTTGCTTACCACCATTTGAGTTGTAAATCTTCCTGGTTGCATCCCGTCGTCGTCGTTGTCGTGCCTTGCATTCCGTTGCACTTTTGGTATCAGCATTTCTACAGGTTAGTGTATAGTGAGAAATCTATGTGTACTATCATGGCAATGCGGTACTTGTTAATATTCATAAAAGCATTGAAATAAGGATGAAAGTTAGGATACAACGAACACATACAACAACAAAAAAAAAGATTTTGGAGAAGAGAAGATACATTAAATCTGCATATCGAACTTGAATCAGCAGTCAAATATCACGCGCTCAGGATACACAGTCAAAAAAAAAAAAGAAGAAGAGAATATCACAAAGTAACTTCACATCAAGGATAAACGTGTATACATAGAAAAAGAAGAGAGCCTGTACCAACCAACCATATCCTTGCACCTCTGTGATGCTCCAGCACCAGGATGGAACATAAAAAAAAAAAGTTGTTGGAATAGTATCTGCGGCTGGGAAAATCTGTTTACATCCATGATTAAAGACACATTTTGCGAAGCACGGTGTATGCCGGCTCGGCATATCGGCACGTTTAGTGGAAGAAACCTGTAAAATGATCTGACTGTGGTGTGCTTGAATGGGCCCAGCTTATAGGTGTCGCAACTTATACCAACTTCCTTCCTTCCGTCTCTTCCAACTCCTTGTAGCACTTTTTTCTTCCTTGGAATAAAATTTATGCGATTTCATTTCATAGATATCATCACTTCAAGTCAATTTCGGGATGAGAAGTAGTTATACCGTTTTCGAATCTCCCATTGGAGGTTTTTTTTTTTGTCTTACTCCAACAAGGAATTTGATTTTAATGTGTTCCAGGTTTTTTTTTTTTTTTTGTTTCCTTGTTTGTGGAAACGGAAACGAAAGATAAATGTTAAATTAATTGGGAATATTGTTTGTTTGGAGGCTCTTTGAAGGCTGTGGGCGAAACGTTGAGGCAGACGAGAGAAGTTGTGATGGTTTCGGGAGCATTTCAACAAGAAGAGAGTTGCTATAGAAGACTCAATATTATGAGACGTTGATTGTGATAAAATTATTATTGACATACTTTGCGTTTATGAGTGACGAAGCAAATTGGTTTTCTTTGTTTGCAGTGTATGGAGCATGATGAATCGCAGATGCACACCCATAAACCTTTAAAATGGGTGTTCATTTAAATTTTAGTTGACATGAAAAATATGTTTAAACAATCGAGTTTATTGGCCGGAAAATGAGTGACATAAAATTGGTTTGGAATTTTTTTTTAATACACTCATAAAGTTCTTCCGCGTTCGTCTCAAAGTCTTATGACGGACTCATCAGATAAGCTGATATCAAAATAATGGATCAGTAATTCATTAAACCAGATATTGGTTACATATTTAAGTTTCGGTTGATTTCTTACGTTTTGTTTTTTTGCTCGTTGAATTTTAGAGAATGATTGATATTCTGAGAAAATAGCGTTTTATTTAGAAGTCATTCACCATCCAATGATAAGTATAGGTAGCATTTGAAAAGATTAAAAAAAGGTCTGCAAAAGTGTGCTATTTTTTCTATTAAATTTATAATTCACATCTGGTTATTCCTTAAATATCCATAACCGTCCGAGTACCATCCAGTTCAAATTAAGTTGTGTGCTTGTAGTATCAATCATTATTTTAAAAGACTAATCGTCGATTTCATCAAGCCCTTTTAAAAATTAAACAGGCTTTTAAACTTAAAAATTACGTTTTTTTTCATACAAAAAAAAGTAGTTTTAAAATTTAAAAGGATCGAGAAGTTGAAT
Source organism: Meliscaeva auricollis (assembly GCA_948107695.1). Classification (NCBI taxonomy): domain Eukaryota; kingdom Metazoa; phylum Arthropoda; class Insecta; order Diptera; family Syrphidae; genus Meliscaeva; species Meliscaeva auricollis. The sequence continues at coordinate 14,053,718 of OX403616.1, read as the reverse complement.
ACCAAATACCATATCCAGAAATGGTTGTATACACATCAATTTATATTTAAAAAAAAAAACCGAAAAAACGGAATATCTTAAAAAAAAATGTTTGCATGACCAAAAACTAAGGCAAAAAATTCTACAATGTCCCTCAGGTAGTACAAATTTTTGATCATTTGTAAAAAATATCCGAAATTCCACGTCGTCTTCGGTTTCAACGCTTGTTTTCATTTGGCACTCCTTTCTTCAGCCCTGTGAAGAAGGCCAACCTCCTCGTAAGACAGTTTGCTGCCAACTCTACGTTGCCTGAAAATATCATGACTCCTCCCATACTCGAAAGCGTAAATGATTCCATGGGACGAATCTTTTTTCGCACTCGTACATTGGCAAGAGTTTTGAGAGATCTTGACATTCACAAATCTGCTGGTGCGGATAGTATCCCTCCCGCATCGTTCTGAAGAGGTGTTCCATCTGTCCAATTCTACTGGTCTCTTTCCGAGTGGATGAAAAACAGCATTTGTCCAGCCAGTCCCTAAAAAAGGCGAATATTCTTCACCCTCTAACTATCAACCAATTGCACTCACGTCCGTTCTTCCCAAGGTCATGGAAACGATAATCAATTACAAACTCAAGCAATATCTCGAAGAACGAAAACTTCTTAATGACCGGCAATACGGTTTTTGTAGCAATAGGTTCACTTGTGATCTGATGGTACATCTCACCGAGCAGTGGAACAAATCCTTACACCGTTTTGGAGAAAGTAAGGTTGTTGCATTTGATATTTCAAAAGCATTTGATAGAGTTTGGCATCAAGCTCTCATATCGAAAATGTGTGCAATTGCTGTAGATGAATCCTTTCTTCGCTGGGCTAGAAATTATCTTTCGGATCGTTCAATACAAGTTGTAATGGATAGATTTAAGTCTGAATCCTTAAAAATAAATGCTCTCTTCCTCGTTTTTATAAATAATCTACTGTCTGAAACATCTAATCCACCAAATTGTTTCGCTGATGATAGTACTCTCAGATTTTCATATTCGTTTATTGAATCACATCCATGTTCTTCGGATGAGTACACCGTTGAGCCATATTTCGGACGTACCGTCAAATCCAGAGATTCTTTCATTAGTCGTTTTTTGTACCTTTTAATCTTATAAGAAAAGTTTGTATGCAAACAAGTTATGTAATTTTATGATCTACAAGTCTTGCCTTGACACATTTTACATAAATTGAATAACAAACGAGTTTTTAAGTGAAATGCACCTTTTTTTCAAATTGGCGGATCGAGCGGTGCAACCGCGAGGTTGAAAAATTGTAGTTTTCATAAGGGCCTATACCCAAACAACATGAAAAAAAAAATTAGAAGAGAGGTTTTTAAATGGGGACTTGACAACTTTGGATTTAATTTCTGAACGTACCCTTTCACAAACCATCAATTTATTCAGTAAACTCAACATTTTCATCATGACAAAGTACACGGTTGAGCAACGTCAGCAAATTATAAAAATTTTCTACCGAAATTCGGAGTCGGTGACCTCAACATTAAAAGCCAATTCACATCGGTCGTAATTTATGCCCTAGTAGACAGGTAATATCAAGTTACGTGCAAAAATTTGAGTCTACATATTTGTTGTGTGATGTTGCCGTGTCCGTGAGACAACGGGTTGGTCGAAAATATCGCTGGCGTCCGTAGCAAACGGTCCAAATCAGTCAATTCTACGGCGTTCTCAAGAATAGGATATCGCTCAGGCCACTTGGACGACATGCGTGGTTTCAACAGGATGGTGCCACAAACCACACAGCACAATATAGATTTATTGAAGAGAAAAAAAAAGAAAAAAGTTGTCAAGTCCATATTTGAAAACCCTTTACAAATATTTCAATGACACACCACATGGCAGAAATTGTTACTTTTTTTCTAACTGACTTCAAATAAGGATGAGGTTATCAATTCGATTTTTTTTTCTCTTTTATGTTTATTACCTTAGAATTTTTGACTGGGTGGATCAATTGATGATTCTTTTTGTATTTGGTGGTCCTCATGGAATCCAATTTTAATTTGGTCTATTTCTAGTCCAAAATGACATCCATGAGAAAATATTAAAAGTCGTTTGTTTTTCTTTTAAAAGACATTTTTTTATGTTCTCCTTTCTTATTTCATATATTATGTAAAAAATGGCGGCCACGAAGAGTGTCTAGAAAGTTTGTTTAATGTTAACATTCAGACTTGCTTTTAAGGCATAAGTACCATCGCCTACCTCCACCTACTTCAATTTAAAACATTTACCTAGACATTCTTGACATTCCTAAAAATATTCCACTCAAAACATTTACAACCAAAAGTGGCATTAAAATTGCTCTCATAAAAAAAAAACAAAACCTCAAGGCCATCTGATCGTCAAGAAAAGAATTGGTAAGCCCAATGACATTAATCTCAAAATATTAAGAACTCTCTCCTTGTTCTCAATTAAATGATAAGATCGAAATATAAAAAAAATGAGCTAAAAAGGTTTATAATTTTGATTCCCTTCAATTAGGTTGTCTAGTGGTTGTCCTCTCACAGCACAAAAAAAGAACAAAAATGATTCAGTAAATAAAAACTGAAGAAGAATTTCAAGAACAAAAAAAAAAACAAGACAAGAGGTTAACCGACTTCTTTTTGACATCAACCATCAAGACGACAAATACAAATAAAGAAAAACATAATTCTCTTATTTTTTCATCTTAAAGACAATCCACTTTGCATTTTGTCTTAAGGATGCATCCTTTTATTGGGGTTGATTTTATTAAAAAAAAAAAAAAAAAAAAAATTAAATACAATTTCAGGAAGTTCAAGGCTGCTCTGCTCGGCGACGAAGATGCCCACCTCTGAAATTTTTGTTTGACAAATTCTACTTTATTTTAATCCCTAAGGCTTGTTGTCTGTGTGAGTAAATTTGTGTCTCAATCTCAATCTCAAAATCAACCCTCTTCATCTTTGTATATGTACCACCTATCCTTAATGCTTACCTAACTATCCTTGAACTGAAAAATGAATTATAGGAAAATAATTCATAATTAAATTAGCAATCCGTGACTTCGTATATCTTTTTAACTCAAAGTGTATACAGTAGAGAAATCGGTGTTGTCTCCTATATAGTCAAGGATCCACCATATGCAGCAGGTATTCTATAGTATATCCTTATTTCTTCTAACATTCCGTCACCTCAAAGAATAACAACAAAACCAAAAGAGGCGAAAAGTCATCGTTAAGCTATAAAATCATTTAGATAGGAGCATCACCAGGAAACTTTACCATGTTTCGTTCAAATTAAGTTAATTGTACCCAAAAGTCGGTTTTTGGGGTTTTCTATTTTCTGAAGTCCTGAGGGGAAACAAAAGAACGACAACATGGCAAGCATATAGACAGAGAGGTTAGATTGGGTAAGTAAGTAAGTGCGGGTGAGATGGCTGATTTTGGTACAGGTAAGGTTTTCCAGAGAAGGTGTATCCAAGCAAAAAGTTCCATGATACCTTTGAGGATATAATGGGTAAAAACCAAGGAGCAAGTCCTTGCAACAGTATATACTACTCTCGGTCTTATTTGGTTTCGCTTCTGTAGGAAAACTGTCGAGGTGGAAGTCGATGTCACATGGAGCTATAAGAGGAAGGAAATAACAAAACTACTACTTTTACTCTACTATATAGTACAACTATACAAGAACTTCTTGTGTTGTTTGTGAGGAGATTAAGTTTGCAGAATGTTGTTCCTCAATTGAAGCTTACCCGAACCTCCGTCATAGGAATTTTCTTTAACTTAAGGTTTGGTTCCCACTCCCAACTCTCTACTCTATTTGGTATTGGCATTGGTTGTTGTCTTGCTGATATAGAAGTTCGAAGTTTCGGCACGGTAGGTTCTGGTGAAATAGTTTTTTTATGTATATATATTTTCAGGATTTAAGGATGTGTCTAGGTTTGTCACATAGAATGGGAATGTGGGTTTTTTTTCTGCAGGTCTGTCAGAACGTAGCAAGCAGTTGGTAAATCATATTTTTTAAGGGAGGGGATTTTTTTTTTTTTTGAGAGAAGTTTGAACTTTGAATCTCTTAAAGGGAAAAAGACGACTTGGAAAGGGTAAAAACCAATTTCCTGATTGCATAAGAAGATGGCATAGGGAAATGACGTTTGGCTACAAATAAGCTTAGGTTTGGAGTTTTTTTTTCTTTGGAAATTAATATTCTCTACTTTTGGGTATACCTATGTTACCTAAGAAGATATATCGGTAATGTATTTCTAAGATAAAAAAAAATTTACTAAACTTCAGTTCTTTTCATTAAAGTTCAAAGTCTTTGGTTAGTAAATATTGATTTGGGGTGAAATTCTTTAGCCATGAAAGGATAGGCCTTCCAGAAGTGAAGTGATTGAGGCTAAAAATAATCCGTCCCCGGGGCCTTCCAAAATGGAACCCAATCTTTTACTCAACACAGAACGAAATCAGCACGACTGGGTGGCACGTACTTGCTCTTAAGGTCAAAGTTGCTGTGGATGATAAAGCTTTTTATATAAAGTTTACAAAAATAAATAATTTTATAAGAAATTTTCAAAAAAAATATCATACAATTTACTACTCATTTTACTTAAAGAACTTTTTAAATTGTTTTGAGCTGCAAACTAAGTATTCCATTTTTTTTTTTTTGTTGAAAATGATAAATTTTAAAAAAACGAATTTTGAAAATCGTCAGATACGTTTTAAAAAAAAAATTAATTTTTTATAAATTAAAATTCTCAAGCTATGTTTTAAAATAAAGTTGGTCTGCCATATTCAAGATAATATTAATGGACACCAAACACCAAAATTTAAAAAAGAAATCAATTAGGTATCCGTTTTCGAAAAATCGAATAAAAAAAAAAATTAAAACCTATTTTAAAAATCAAAAAAAAAAAAACGGATATTTTGTAACAAAATAATTTTAAAATTGCTATAAGCCCTTTGTGTAAAAATTCGCATCGAAATCCGTTGGGTTGCTTACGAGAAAATCAGAAAAAATAAAAACCGGCATATGGGAGGTACCGTAATTAACCGATGAAAAAATATTTTTTCGCAGTACAAAAAAAAAATTAAATCAAAATCGTTAGAGTCGTTTTTGAAAAAAATAGGCTTTTTCATATTTATAATATGGCAGGTACCGTTAATTTTGGTCCTTTGCCAAAAAAGAACCGAATCGGTGGTCCACAGATCGTATCCTCCCCTTGTGAGAGAAAAAAATCGTTTGCGGCAAAAACACGCATGAAAATATGCGAACGACTTAATCAAAAATTGAACCTGTTCGAAGCAAGACTGTTGCATTTGCGTCACGAACTATATAACTTTTGTATTACATAGAATTCATATGAGCACCACAAACATGGAGTCAATTGTTGTGAATTCCCCCCCCCCCCCCCCCCCCAATCCTTGGTTGTAACAGAATTTTATATTTAAACCAAAAGTGAAGTTCTTTGCAACAAACAACATTTTGGAAAGGTTCTTCGCAAAATATTTACTCGTTTGCTGCAAACAATATAATTTGGTAGTAAAAAGTGTTTAGATGTGGTAAGCATTTTCATTTGCCGAAATCAACTAATGAAAGTGAGCTTCAACGAGTTGTTTTGCATTAAATTATAAATTGGATCAAATGAAATACATATACATTTCAGAACTTGAATATGCCCAAGTCTATGTCATCTGCATAAAAAGGTAGTTATACGGTCTTTTGGTAAAGTGTACCACCGGGTGTTGACTTGTGATCTATGTACAACTGCTTCAAGAACGATGATAAATAGATTGAATGATGACGCGTCGCGTCGCGTTGTCTTAGACATTTCTCAAACATTTAAGTGGTGTTGCTACCAACTTTGACGGAACAGTGAGATTACTCCATTGTCATCCTGCACAACCGGACGAGTTTGGCAGGGATGCAGATATATGATATGGCTCTGTAAACTCGTCTCTATTCGGGCTATGATACGCGACGTTAATATCGGTAAAGAGGTGTGTATTGATCTGTAACTGCCAAGTTTTTTCCAAAATCTGTCGAAATGTGAACATTTGATCGAATGTTGAATTTTCTGACCTAAAACCTCAGTAACAGTGACCAATCAGAGTGTTGGGAAAAGCTTTTTAGAGATCACACAATATAGAGAACAGGATTTTCTATGCGAATATTAAGAGGCTAATACTATTCCTCTGGTAGTTGGCACAGGTCAAAACATTTCCATTTTTGTAGATGGGGCACACTATGCTAAGGTTCCATTTGTCGGGTATGTTTTCATCGGACCAGATTTTACAGATGAGCTGATGTATAGGTACTTCTTACCAAACGATCTCCTGCTGCTTTAAGCAGTTTGGCTGGTTAGCCATCCGCATCAGTAGTCTTATATAATTTGAGTTTGGCAATCACTAAACATACCTACACCCAGAGAAAAAACAACGTAAAACCAAAGAAAACCACTTTGAATTAACTATTTTTCGTAATGATTTAGTTTCGAAGATGGAAATTTTAAAATCAAAGCTGAAAGAAGTGAATTTAAAGTACTTTTCCTTAAAAAAAAAACAGTGCCTTACCTACCTTGCTATCTCTCAGTTGTGAACTACATGGTCTCTGTTGGAACTTGAACCTTGAAATTAGCAACAATCTTAAATTTCGCATTGAAAACTGTGAAAGTAGGTGGATTATACTTTGGAACTACATTTTCGCCATTATTAAAATGTTCTTTTTTAAAACAACGTGATTACAAACAAAAATTGACTTCAACTTAAAAATTAGTACAAAACGCCTTAAAAATAAGTTGCATGACATTGCATATTCAAATCAATTCAAATCGAATTAAAATCAAAAATGTTTGAGGTATTTTGTTACAACTACCAGTTAAGTATGACGGTATTTAGTTTTATGTTGTGTTTTTTCCCTCAGTGTACTTCATCTTGGTCAGGTATATGGAATTGTTGGCCATCTTCGTCCAGGTTAAATGAAATAATAGGCAAATGTTGGCTATGTCAGCCGTTCAGGAGTCTAGAAAAAGTTCTTTCCTCATTCCAACACTGACTGTTTTTCTACTACCATATTCCCGCCCACTTCTCGTAATCCCTCTTTTTCCTCGGCTTGAGAGTTCTAAGGAGAAAAAAGAAGAGAAGACTTTTTTGTCCTTAGAACTCTCAAGCTGCTCTATTAGCGTCTATTGTCTTGCAGTATTGCCTTGTAGGCCTTGTGCTATTTTAGTTTCTCGAGTCTCGGCGTTATGGCGACATAGTGGTCCGAGTTAACTTTGGCTCCCTGTTACGTTCGGTCTTCCGATACTGGAAGCATGCCTGGCGTCAATCGCGATTTGAACAATTTGGTTGACGGTTTGATTACATGGCTGCTAAGTCCCCTTGTATGTGCATTGAGATGAAAGAATTGGTGCTTGACATTACGTCCCTCCGTAAAGTCTACCATTCTCAGTCCGTCATTAGATCTTTTGTCGTTCAGGCTATGTTTTGCGAGTGTTGAACCATGGACTTCATTCTTACTAAATCTGGCGTTGAAGTAACCAAGAATAATTTTGAACTTGGGCACTTATAATACATATTCTCGAGGAGGTCATAGTACTCTTCCTTAATTGGGTCATCCTTCTCTTCATGGAGGGTGTGAACACCATATCAGTGCGATCGTTCACAACTACTATAGAGTGTATTGATAACTGTACTTTGTTTATTGTAAGAGAAAGTATTTCTTCTATGTTAACATCTCTTTTATAGGGCAAACGAACTTTTTCTTGATTGTCATTAGATCCAAGTTCAGTAGTTGATTCTTGCTGCTTAAGGCTACCACCAACGAAGAATTGAGAACTTCCGACGTGATATAGTCTATCGCAAAGCACCAAAGGGTTAAGTACTATTTGGATGGTCTGCATATATCAGTCTATAGCCTCCCCTACTTGTTTGGATTTACGGTGTCTATTGATCTACACCATTCCAAGTAAAAATGAAGATCCCAAAATTGTTGACCTTATATCGTTTGCACTCCTGGTCGTAAGTTAAAGCGTCCGTATCAGAAGTTTGTCGTATCAGCCAAAAATGTAGGTACTTCTACGCAGGCCAGTTATTCTGACCGTCGTCGTAGAAGCACCCATTCACAATAGTCAGATCCTAAGGTGTTGGGTGTTCTTCACTAAGTGTTCATCCTGATCTGAACTTTAAATATGATTTAAGAAAGAAATGCCTAAGTGGAAAAAATCCTGCCCTCTCTTTCGTTTGCTTACACTGGACCGTTTCTCTGATTTCTAAATCGTCTTTAATGCTCTAAATTGAAATTGAAATCCCAAATTTGTCTTCTTTTTATTTCAATGAATCGTAGGACGTAAGCTGCCATTTTAGCATTAAGAAACAAATGTTATGAAAACCCATAACTGTAGCCCTACTGAAATTGTTTTCCTTATTTTCAAATGCCATGTCAGAGAAAACTTTTATTGTTCTTAGTGACCGCATTCAGGCATTCGAAGGGCAACTGATTAGGTCTTCAGAAAATGTCCTGTCGATTCGTTAAAGGATACTGCAGGAATGTATTTTCCACTGGTCAGGTGTACACGTAAATGTGACCAACGCACAAAATGTACAGCCAGTGGTAGGAAAGTACTTCTATCCATGGATTGATTATGGCCCTTAAAAATGTTTGTAGTTATGATTTGCTTTGCCATACTTCTTCACCACCCATCTTCAATCATCAAGGATCAGGATATAAAAGGAAATTTATATACATTTAAGGATATGTACACAATCAAATTCCATTAATAGAAATTCAAAACTAACCACTTTCCTGCGGTGGAAGACATTTAAATTTGAACAAAAATCAAATCAAATGTCCTGGTGAGACTGAAACTCCCATACATATATAATAATACTCACTAATATTTTGCGGTTATGTTTTCAATTCCTTTAAAGAAAAGGACAATTGAATATTTTCAAATTAAATAAACTTTACCCCCAGAAGATGTCTCTCGAATGCAAAATTCTTTCCATTCTCATCCGTCCCGTCTGGATGTCTTCATCATCATTCTCGTCTTCGTCTTCTTCGTCGTGTCGTTGGATTGTTTCCTCTCTGGTGGTGTGGTATCTCAGTTGGGAAATCAATTCAAGTGGTATATTTTGGAAAATCTTCACAGCACTAAGTTTGCCACTGATGCACAAGTCAGGGAAAGTCAAGGCAAAGCAAGACAAGGAAAGAAGAGAGAAGAAGAGAAGATAGTTTGAATTATTATGCATCTATTGGATCAATAGTGTCAAAATTTTGTTGTGTTATTGTATTGTGGCTGTCATTGAATCTTGTCTGTGATTGTCTTCTTTAAACAGTTGGCATTGTATCCACATTTATCATCTTCATCACACACAAATAATAGTGCTCGGAGTCAAGTTTGAAGTTGATTATAGGATGGATCGATGTTCGATATTGACCCTTTATTGAATCCTTCTGCAAACTATAAACGGAATGATCTCAGGGAACATCTGATGGATGTACACAGAGGTGCATATTAGGAACCAGGGTGTGCGAGTGTGTAATCTATTTTGGGAGTTCTTGTCATCTTAGATTTGAAGATGCCTTAATTGATGGTGTATGGCTCTTCTGGTAGTTGTGGATGATGCTTCACATCCGTGTATGTGTGGGTGGGGGGACTAAAAGGAAGTACATTCTAAGATGCGAGTGCATCTTGTATGATTAAAGACAAATTGAGTGTATTTTTGGGTTACTGATTTTTTTTAAAGAAGGATAGACGGTCGGGCGGCATTATGTGGCTTTGATTTAAATTGTGTGCACCAAATGAGGTGATTAAACTGAAGAAGCTAAAATAATTGAAGACAGCCGACAAGGGTATCAATTATATTGTGCCTGAGTGATGTTTGTTTAACAGGTTCCGACATGGAATTGGTTTTTAGTAGGCTTGGTAGAGTAGACTCATAAGTTACTCCGAAGACTTGATACATGTGAACATCAAATTATTTAGAACTAATTCAGGTAGTGCTAAGTTATACTCTCTTTAATAGTTCTTCGATAAAAAAAATCTCATAAAGTGCTGAACAAGACGAAAAATAAGAAAAGGATTTAAAAAAGAAAAACAAAACATTTTAAATAACTAATAAGTTAATGAAGAAAAAAAAAAGTTAACTTTACTGTATCTATTTATAACTCAATTGAATTGAATTGAATTGAATTGAATTGAATATGCCTTAAGTTTTCTTTCCTCTCTCATATGTCGCGGCAGCGAGTTCCAGAGTCGGATGGAATAAACGAAAAACTGACGTGCGGACGTCAAACAGGAAAAACGCGGTTGTAGAATCTGAGGTGTTCTAGTTCTACATGTTCTAGTAGAAGCGCAGAACGTAATTTTATTAAACAGGTTAGGAAGTTGTTGAGTTTGTTTTATGTTAAATGCTTTTTAACATAATAAACTTAAATGACAACTTATCAAATGTTAGATTAGATATGGTTTTAGAAAACTGTGATACTTTGCCATGTCTACGAAGTCCGAATACATATCTTTTAGCATTGTTATATGCAACATTTAGTTTTGTCTCACAGAAAAAATCACACTTACCGCGTATACTTAATTATTTAAATAATAAGTGCCTTGACTAAGGTGCCCATGAGGAGCGAAGAACGCCATAGACTTTGCCTACAGCTAAACTTTTGTGGTTACTCCAAGTCTAAGTTCTATTGAATGTCATTCCCAAATACTTTGCTGTAGATTATTGTGAACAACTGTAGGAAAGTAAGACCTGGATACAAATTCCCTTGCTATAACAACACACTTGGACTCTTTTGTTTAAAAGTCTATTTTTTTTTAGACCAATTAGCGATGTTTTCACGATCAGAATTAATTCGACTTACACAATCTTCTATAAGTCCAAGAAGACAGCTAATGTGTAGTTGTGCGTCGTCAGCATATAGCTGAACAGAGGAGTTATTAATCACTGAGGGTAGTTCTTTGATGGGTAAAGAAAACAAAATAGGCCCTAAGATCGAAACTTGTGGTACTCCGGAAGGCACGTTGATATACTGTTATTGACATAGACAGCTAGTTTTAGGTAAGTAAGATAGGAAAATAGAAGTCTGGTAGCAGTGAAAGAAAAATTATACTTGTCTATGAGCTTGAGCTTATTGCAAAGAACAAAATGGTCAACTGTATCAAACGTACTGCATGTACATGTTATTTCATTATTATGCAGTTTTGTTTTTCTCGAAACCTTGATTGCATAGGAGCAAGGGCGCGAAAAGACTCCAGGAAGTCATTTATCTGTATTTGCATTATTTTTTCAAAAACCTTAGACAAAAAGGGAAGTATTAAAATAGGTCGAAAATATTTACCACCTGAGATTTTAGGAACTGGAATGATTTTGGCAACTTTAGGGAACACAGTTGTTGTGAGTATTGTGTTGAAGAAGAAAGTTATATGAGACAGAATAATAGGCAATATGATTTTTACAAATATTGGGGTTGATACCATCTGCACCAATGGCATTTGATTTAATGGAATCCGGCTTAGTCAATTCCTGAGAATCCAAACTTGTAACTAGTTTCATAATTATCATTTAAAGAGAGAGAGATAGATTAAGGAGATGATAGAAATTCTTGGTTGAGGGTATTTCCATCAATATTATAAAATGTATAATTTTTCAGTTTGTTAATGCCAAGATTGCGTAAGTTCTTCTATAGCTTTTGACCACTCAAAGAAGGATCTAACCGTTTAGCGAAAATAAGAGCTTTAGTTGAGCGAATAAGAGCAACAGTTTTATAACGAAGATATCAATATTTCCTACCTCTTCCAGCGATCATAAGCCTAGTCACGCTTTTCATGTGCAAATGAATATCATTTCTGAACCAAGGCCGCTGTCCAAATTTGATAGTTTTGGACTTTAGAGGAACATGTGCATCAAAAAAATAATTGATAATTGACAGCAGACCATTCATTGAAAGGCAAAACAACCAATTCTACTGCTATTAATAAAATGTATTTATGGTGTTGTGAGATACCATCGACTCGGAGAAAATGAAACGAGGCAAATATAAATTCAAGGTAGTTAGAGACCTAGTACTTTCTACTAAACCGCAAATGGCACCAGTGCAGGGATCAAACGAAGAATCAACTAGAACTGCTGTTTTTTGTCTTTTGCAAATCATTTAGCCTTTAATGGGTTTTTAAAGGTTATAGAACAGATAAAAGAAAGAACTTTTCTATGGTATAAAAGATTGAAGATAAATCTCATAAAATCAAACTGGTCGCGTCCACTCAAAGCTGGGAAATGAAGACAAAAATCTATTGTCCATTGTGGTGTTCGAACCAACACCTCCGAGTTGGAAAACAAACACTGGATCCACTGTACTATATCCACCCGCAACGTGATGGTTTGACAAACTTGGAGAAGCTTGGTAAGGACCAATTCGATGCCCATTAAGGAGCTGTTGAAAATATTGGTAAACATCTTTTTTATGCAGGACAAGATTTTAGGGCTACTGCACATCTGAGGATGAAGCAGTAGCCATGGTGGTATTAGTAGCTGATATATGGGTGGGCAAAACCTCCGAGGGTCAATTCCATCTGTAACCCTATCCTTAAAATCGCACTTCTCGATACACTTTTTCGGGACACCACACATTTATTAAGACCCATACGGTTGCGGTTGCAAGAACCCATGAACTCAAAGGGCCTAACCATAAAATCCGTTGAGTGCGTTACGTCGACATTTTCAAAGAACAGCTCGATAAAATACACACGTTCTTATGAGAAGCGACTCATGAGACCGGACGCGACGGAAAAAAAAGCCGAACTTTTAAATCATCGACAACGGATTCGTTGACGGCACGGACGCGACGGATTCTATGGGTTAGCCCCTTCAACACGCCCGCTAGCTAAGCATCACAAAAGGCAGCTGCTGTAGCCTGGACACCCCACGTACCTGCTGTGTGGACCAGACTCAAGATCCTGTAGACATGAGGTCGTAGAGGTGGTATAGGTCGGTTAGGGTCACGGTTATTTTGTTACAGGTCTTATGGGTTTTGTTTTCATTGCAAAAATTTACGATCTTTCTGGGCAGCAAGTTTGCGTAGGCTCTTTAATTTTTCTTTCTAATTCCTCTTTACTCCTCGCTCAATATTCTTACAGTATCGTCTTTTGTCTTCTTTTCCAAGCATTCTATGTACAAATAGCTGAAGCTCGTAGATTGATTTTAAACTTCAAAATATTTGAACTTTATGAGTATTCATTCAACAATGATCTTCTCTTAAATCTTTTATTTGAATTTATTCGAAGTATATTTGCCAAGTCAACACACTGTAAAGGAAAAAGTCTTTGTTTTGACTCCATATACAATATTGAGTCGTCATTTTGCAGTAACTTAGGTCAGACAACGAAATTGAAAACATTTTCACACTCCATGATGGAAAGAGAAACTTCCAAGAATGCACTGATGCCAAAAATGTAAATTTACCCTCCCACGACGGACGCCACAACTAGGACAGCCAAGAGTTTTAAAAGTCCTTAGCCTCGTTTCCGGTTAAAAAGACTTTATATAAAATTAATGCCACCATCCCAGAGAGTGTATAGGGTAGTGGTAGTGGGTACCTACCCTCCATTCCGTGAGTTCTATACAACGAATATTTTTATATGAAATCAATTTGTTTGTCTGGCACGACGAGCTAAAGCATTTTACTAATTGTTTTGACGCGGCGTGGTTTTCAACCATTATTTGTCCTGCGACTTTTAGTTTAGTTTACTGTGCTCCACTTAACCTAGGGCATAAATAAAACGCCCCCCAAAAAACCACCACAAAGTCCAAGCTCTCCTCAGTGCCCACTGGAGCTGTACTAACCTCGAAGAATGAGTAATTTTCAAATCCTGCAATATGTCAGAAGTTTGCGAACATTTTAAATGGTCTTTTTGTTTTTTTGTGTTCATTGTTGTTGGTTTTTTTCATCCTGGTTCGTCCTTTTTACCACGTTTTGTGGCAAAGACACCTCTATGGAGAGGATGGCAAAGCAAGGACCTTTTGCCATTGTCGCCGCCACCACCGCCGTCATCGTAGAGTCAAGGAAAAGTTGACTAAAATGTACGGCGCTCTTCATTTCACCATTCAAAACCCCCAACTAAAATTCAGTCCGGTTTTGGGCCAACGTTTGTTACTTCAACGAGTGAAAGGCCATGAAAAAATGGAAATTCCTCCTAGCCACGGTGTCTGCGAGTTGGGGTTCTTTAAGGCAATCAGAGGAGCATAACTAATGCTCTGATTCTGCTTCAGCTCTCTCTTCTCTTCCACTCCGCTCCGGTATGTATGGTTGGTGTGGGTTTCATAGTGTTTTGTGTGTTGCAGCTTTAACCACAAATTTTTGTGTCCAACGTGGTACACTTTTGCTAAGTGGGCGGATGCACGGCCATTGTTGGTGCTGCTCGACGACCGGCGTGTAATCCTTTTGGCCTTTTATGAATCCTTTCTGATGATTTTCTCTTAGACTTAGACTTTCTTTCTTTTTTTTTTTTTTGTTGTCTGTCTTACCCGTCATCATGGTTCGCTCCTAGTGTTTGGGTTTTAGTTAAAATTTGCGACAGTTCCAGAAGAGTGCGGAAGCAAAGAAAAAGTCTGAGTAATTGGACTGTGCCCGGAACCTAAGAAGAAAAAGAGCAACCAAAAATAGGCAACATTGCTGATATAGCGAGTTGATATTGGATGAGCGAAAGTGTAGTCGTCTGAGAAGGAAGATTCCACCGACTAAGAACCGGAATGAAATTTTCTTAAATGATTTTTTGAGGGTTTTCTTTTGTCAAACACGAAGGATTTAAGTTTAGTGATGTGGAAGGCAATGGAAATAGTGAGACTAAAAGATCTGGCACTTAAGGAAGAGACATTCTCCACGTTTAAAGAAGAAATTTTGAGACTGATACAAATCTTGAGTTGTGAATAAACTGACAAAATATTTAAGTTTAAGTGACATCTGACAACTGACAGCTTACACGATATTTCTTACCAATAGATTAAATAATTCCATTTCTTGCAATGGACTTAGGTATTTTAAGGCCCCAAGAACTGCGATCAGACAGGACCATACCCGGACAGATAAGAGTCAAGGGCAAGAATAACAAAACAAAGGAAATAGACAAGAACTGCAGGCAAAAATTACAGACAAGGTTTATAGGTTACATTAGAGCTAAAAGAGTTGAAGAAGAGTCATCAATAAAAAGTCACAGCTAAGAGTTGCAGACAAGTTTTCCGTACAAAATGCGCAGTCAAAAGTCGGTGAAATAGAACATTTTGAAGTAAAAAGAGGCTTTTTTAAGGCATT
Organism: Meliscaeva auricollis; assembly: GCA_948107695.1. Taxonomy (NCBI): domain Eukaryota; kingdom Metazoa; phylum Arthropoda; class Insecta; order Diptera; family Syrphidae; genus Meliscaeva; species Meliscaeva auricollis. The sequence continues at coordinate 14,038,418 of OX403616.1, read as the reverse complement.
CTAGAAGAATTCCTAGGAAGCCTTGCATATTATAGGTAAGAAAGGCCTCTTTAAGACCTGTTTTAAGAAGTATATCATTGACAGGAACCATTATATCCATTTTTTTTCTTAGAGAAGCTATTGATGGTGTAGGGAAACCTCTTTAAGACTGTTTGAAAAGGTGTATCTTTGACAGGAACCATTATATTCATGTTTTTCTAAGAGAAGTTTTAGCTTGGATCAATCAGCTATCACACATCTTCTTTTCTTTATCTTATTGGCGCTTGCATGGTGGCCGCCCGACTCTCGATTTTAGCAAAAGTTGTAATTGCAATCTTTTGTAGACGTTTGTAGGTACAACTTTTAGATTTATTTTTACACTCACAGTTGCTTAAATATAGCCACTTCAAAAAATTAAGAGGCAGTTAAAGGCCCGACCTCGGAACATTAAAAAAATAAAAACGCCATCTGATAGATAATCGTTTATAACAATTGTGTTCCAAAATATTTTCATTTCTTCACCTCCCAGTAAATTTTTACAGACAAATTTTTTTGTTTTAATTTTCCAAAAACAATCGAAAAATGTCCCAAAGCTTGTACATTCCTATCATCCACGGTACCAACTTTTGCATTTGCATTTCTTTTCTATTTTTAATAAGGTATTATTCAAAACTTATGCACTGCATAAAATATGCAGATGGCCGCCCGACCTCGAAACTTCCATAATCTAAAATAGCCATCTGATTGATAATAATTTTTGGTACAGTTATATTCCAAAATATTTTCATTTCTTCACTTCCTAGTAATTTTTGTCCAATTTTTTTTTCTTAATTTTCAAAAAAAAAAACCGAAAAATGTTCCATCGTTTGTACATTTTTCATATTTTTGAAACTTTGGGCCAACTAAATTGTGGATTAAGCTATCGGGCAACTTAAAACATTATTTAATAGATAATTTTGTGACCATCAACAAATTATTAAGTTGCCCCATAAATCCTCTCTCCCATGAGATACAGATTTATGCCCATACAAAAAAAATGATACATTAGTCGAGACTTTTTCAACGATAAAGGGCACGCATCTCATACAAAAGTGCCCATTCTCCTTTGTTTTGGAGTACTAATACTAATAAATCATTAAAAAAAAGAAACTTAAAAAGATTTACAATTACTTAAACAGTTTTTCTTTCAGCTAAATCCTTATAAAGGAAAGCTTGTGTATTCACTTTTAATTTCTTATAGTTAAAATTTTGATACATTTTTTTTCAACCCATTTATTGGTCATTGAGTAAAAAATGACGTTTAACCTCTGGTAGTGCTAACTATACACACCAGACACAAGTTGCACCACTACCACTCGAAAACTGTTAAAAAAAGCTTAAATTTGAAAAAAAACGTCATTATTGTCTTAGATAGATGAAGCTATACAAAATTTGGTCCCACCCATTTTTTGGAAAATACGCCCCCTAAACTGAAAATTACCAAACGTAGAATTCTTCTTTAAATTACCAATTTCCTATAAATTTTGCTATAATTGATTAACCCTAAAAAAAAAATTAGTCGCACCCTTATTTAAGAAAAAAACACCGATTTTAGAAACCTTGCACTACCAAATGAATTTTTTTTTTTTGTTTGTTTGCTATTTACTATAAATATCCTATAAACAATTGTCGCTCGACGTTTAAAACAAAGTTGTACCTTAAAATAATTTGTCGCGCCTTATTAAAGTAAAAACGCCCCCTCAACTAAATTAACTTTAAAAAACACTTCAAACCAGATATGATATCTAAAAAAATTCATCTCATTGAGCGACAAATTATTTTATGATGCAACTTGGTTCCTGATGCGAACGACAATTGTTTATAGCAAATTAATAGTAAAAAGCAAACAAACAAAAAAATTTCATATGGTAGTGATTGGTTTCTTTAATATACCCATAAATGTGTTATTTCTAAAATAAGGGCGAGATCATTTTTTTTATAGCACAGCGTGCTATAAATTTTATCTAGGAACAATCGATTAAAGCAAAATTTATTGGTAACTTAAAGCAGACTTGTAAGTTTGGTAGTGTTACTTTTAGATTATTCAGTTTAGGGGGTGTATTTTCCAAAATATGGGCGGGACAAATTTTTTGATAGCGCCATCTATCTACGACAAAATCACGACAATTAATGACATTCTCTTTTTCAAAGGGGTGGTAGTGCTAACTTGGCCGTCAAGATAGCACTTTCAGGAGTTATTTTGAAAAAACGAGGCGTGACAATTTTTTTTTCTTTCACGACAAGTTCACGACACTTAATTGCATCATCATTACTTTTTTGAAATTTGAAAGTGGCAGTACTAACTTGACAGACATCAACCTGCCTACAACTAAGAATTAAAAAAAATAAGCCTTTTCAATAGCCTGCATAACTGTATTACAAATCAAAGAAATTAAAAAATAAACTTTATTTAATTACAAACGAAAAATGTACATGCAGACATGCAGTTTTTTTTTCAAATAAAATCGCTAAACATTTAAATCGTTTTATTTTGTAAAACCCTAGAAAATAGAAAATTCTATAACCTTGCCACAAATCAAAGTATAAAAACACGAAAACAAAAAATGATTTTTTAAGCAATTTCTTTTGTTGAACCCATAGGTTCGACATACCATCGACAAAAAAAAATCTATTCTCTAAAGGCTAACCCAATATTTAAGTCAACCCGACCCATTGCTGGAAATTTTTGGATTGCAGAATAATAAATATCCTTTTTTTGTCCTTTCTTTTTTTTTATTTCTTTTTTCAAATTGAAACAACTGTGCTGATTTTTTTTTCTTTTTTTTTTATTCATGTATTGAGTTGAACCCGTGTTGTTATCCTTACATAGATTTCCATCCAATCGGCTACGTTACCATCATCATCATCATCATCATCATCACCAGCAACCCATTTATATCGAAGGTTCTGTGTGTGCATGTCGCCATCAGACCCGTTTTGTCTGTCTATTAACTATTAATTCCTGGTGATGAAAAATTTGATTCATCAAAAGCAAGAGGTCCTGGCTGCCATGCCAGGTCGGCCCAGAAGGGCATGTTTTCTTTTTTTTTTTTGTGTTTTTAGATTCGTGAAAAATTCAGTCCTCTCGTGCGATAAAGGGGTTCAGGTTTTTGTATAGCCGTTACTATGCCCGTGACACCGCTCGCTGCGCTGCCGACCGCGTGTCCTTTTATTTCGTTAGTCAAGCATGGCGCAGTTTATTCCTCAATCTAGCTGCCGTTCGGTCCTTTATCAGTTGTGATGCTGATGATGGTGTCACCAAAAACAGCCTTTGACAAGGTAATTGGGGTTCTATGGTCGGTTTGGGTGATTGCTTTTATTCTATCAGCACAGGACATGTTGTCATACAAGAGGGTTGTAAAATTTGCAACAAAAAAAAAATAACGAGAAAAAAATCCGTAATTCTTTTTTTTTTGTACAAATGGAAGGACATGCCCGCGAGGCTAGTTTTTTTTTCTCTCTTTTTACTTTACAATGAAAGACGAGAGTGTACTTAATGCTAATTACGTTTTTCTTAATTTTTATATTTAATGCAACCACTCAAAAGGATGTTTTATATGCCAGCCAACAGGGAGACATTCAAACATTGTGTCACGGACAAAAATAAATGTATGCTTTAATAAAATATGCCAGCCCAAAAAAAAAAAATTATTAAAAAATGAAAAAAATGAGAAAAATGATTGCCTTGTTAAAAAAAAAACTTGACTTCTCGATGGTGGGTGAGGCGTGATGGTTTGCAATTTAATGAAACTTTTAATTTAATTTTTTTTTACACAAATTTGCTTAACTCCTCTTGATGGTGTGTGTGTTTGTGTGTGTGTAGCATAAAGCATCCAGAATGTAGGAGGAATACCTACATAAAATATAGATACCCGCTCTGGTGGAGGTATTTATTTTAATTATGAAAATTAATTACTTCGATGATATTACATATAGGGGATGGCCACTAATATAAAAATTAACAGGAAAAAATACCAAACCAGAATGTGTGGCAGTTTTATTGCAGATTAATAACAAAGAAATATTTTGACAGGTTTTTTTTATTTTTTGGTATGTTTTAACGACAACCCATGATGATGATGATGATATGCTCTCTCTCTCTGTGAGTTGTGTCAACTGTCAATCATGAATAACTTGATACATTTTATTTTATTAAATAATTCAAACTATTGCCCTTTTTACTTGCGATACAGGTGCAAGTAAAGTATTCGTAAAAAAAATTTAACTTGAGATAAAAATCAAACATGACATTACGATGATAGGGAAGGTACCTGCCATATAACGAAAATGGAAAAAACTTATTTTTTTCAAAAGCGACTTTAACGAAAAATTGATAATTCGAAAACGTGTTGATATTTTTTTTTTGAAATGTTGGTTTTTGATGTCTGTTAATATTTTCTCGAAAACGGCATACCAATTTTTTTTTCAAACAAGGCTAGAGTATTTTTATGAATACAAAAATATTTTTTTTTTTAAAACGGCTCAAACAAACAAGTGTATCTTTTTAAACAAATTCAAAAAACCATAAGTACTTAGTTTGGAGATCAGTTGCGTATCCAGAAAAAATGTTGGGAGGGGCTCGAGTATTTGAACTCGCTCTAAATCTCTAAAGCTTACGAAAAAGTTTAAATTAATCATGTGCATTATGATGAAATAACCTAAAAAATAACATATTTTTGGCGGCTTAAGAGGGGGGGGGGCTTGAGCCCTCTGAGCTTCCCCTCATACGCCACTGTTCAAAACAATTAAAGAAGTCTTTTAAGTCATTTTAGAATAAATTTTATGTTTTTTTGTTTAGCTAAATTAAATATATAAAACAAAGTCGGGTTAGTTACACCATTTAAAACTTAAGAACTGCTGGACCGATTTCTGATTATTTGGATTGTCTTCCTTATAAATAACAGAATAACTTTTATAAATTCGTAAAATATTGGTCTCGAAAAGTTTTCCCATGAATTGGAAAAAAGAAGAAAATCACAAAAAAAATCCGAATACAATACCATCTTTGATACACGAAAATGCCAGCAGATGGCATTGTGTGTATTATGCTTTGAGAATTGATTCAGTTGTAAAGTCCTTTCATTGCATACCATTAACTTATCAGCATTTTTTTTTCGAGTTGTGGATAGTTATTTCATTTCATTTGAATGCGATTTAAATGAATACGGGTTTGAGATCGCGAAATACTGCATGGAAGGTCATGAAAAAAAGAGATTACTACCGAACCGAGAGAAAAGCGTAAAATACAGCGCAAAAAATAATGAAAGTCATAGAAAAAAGGGAGCAAAGTCGTGGAAAATCGGTGAAAAGTCGCTGAAAAACATGTGAAATACCACCACTAAAATGCTCGAAATACCATGTAAAATATCGTAGAGAAAAGCGTAGAAAGTCACAGAAAAGTCGTGAAAAAATATGAACGGCAAAAAGCGGAATATGATGGATAAAAGCGCGGAATACTTGTGAAGTGGTATAAAAGCACTTGAATGATCGTGAAATACCTCATTGGAAGTCGTGAAAAATGCACTTACTACCACGCAAAAACGCGTAAAAAAACAAAAAATATGAGACATAACGTGGTACAAATCGTGAAATACCGTGGAAAAAAGCGCGGAACACTGAAACGTATAACGTATACGTACGAAAAACATGTGAAATACCAAAGTTTGGCACGGTAAAAATCGCTGAATACCGTAGATAAAAGCGCGAAATACTAATGAATACCTTTTAACCCCAAGCTTTTTTCACGATCTTCCATGTTTCTTTTTCAGGAATTCCACACAGGACTTTTCACGTATTCTCATTGATATTCAACAGGTTTTTTCCTCGGTATTCCGCATTGTTCCATGTTTCTCACATGGAAAAGGACATTTCTATTATTTGGCCTTCGAATTCGGAAAAACTTCAAACTATTTTAATGAAAAATCTTGCGGGTCAGTGGCTAGCCAATTTTTGCAGTAAATAAAATTGGACAGTAAATGTTATTACAAAGATGTAATTGTATAGTTTAGTTCAGTTTTATTTTGACCCTGAAACATTTTTTCAATCTAAAAAAAAAAACAAATGTTAGTGGAAAATTCAGTTTTCTGGAACTCTTTGGTACATAGTGGTAAACAAAAACTAATCCTTCGTGGTAAAATTATCAAAAAAACTGCAAAATCGTTAAAAATTTCTTTTGTTTTTACTTTTTTGACCAGGTCGCGTCACAAAATTTTGTTGGCAAACCTCTTCTTCGGATTCAGGACCCCCAAAAACATATAGTATGAAAGAAATTAAAACTACCCCAAAACTTTCCTGGTAAAAATACAATTTAACTGGATTAGTAAGCAGCTTTACCATCCACAGCAATGTTGACCCTAAGAGCAAATACGTGCGACCCAGTCGTGCATATTATTCAAAGTACCCTAAGGTATGGTATGTGTGGAAGGTAGATCTACTTAAAAGGAATTTAACTCGAAATTGATATTTTCATAAATGTGTCGAAAAAGGATTAATCTATACAAATAAAAATTGTTATAAATTCACAATGAGAACAGTAACTGTGTTAGACTACAGGATAAAAAAAAATCAATTAAAAATTAATTCATTAGTTTGCCACAGCTCTTGAGGCTTTAATTTACATAATTTTAAATTAAATCCAATGTGGTGTTTTTTGGGGGGTTTTCTTTATGTACTCCAGAGTGAATAAAAATTGAAAAGTGGATCTGCAAATTCTTTACTACGAAGTTTGTAATTATCCCACCAGCTTCCACTTTCACTAGAATCTTCACCTTTACAATGAATTTTTAACATATTAAAAAATTATTGTGAGGCGGCTTAGCATTGAAAAAGGAGTCGATTATAGAATTTGCAAAGAAAGCATTATATTTACAGCGTTGTTGGTAGTACTCGATATAAATGTGATTTTGATATTGCATATTGAATTTTAAACTACAAGAAATAAAACATCCATACTCATATGGCTTGGCTAAATTAGACCTCCGGAAATAAGGCCCCGAAAGATAAAATGAATTGAAGCCCCAAATTGGAGTGTTTTTTCATAATTAAATTATGCCCCAATGAAAAAGGCCCCACCGGAATAAAAAAAAGCTCCAAAAATAAATGAAATAAGGCCCCAACTTTTTGTGATTTTTTTCTGGAAAAATGAAATAAAACCCAAATTTTTCATTTTCATATTGATTTTTTTTTAGAAAATGAAATATTACCCCAAACTGTTAAACAAATACTTGAATTGTATTCTGCACAAGCTCCCTTTTAAAATTGTTCCTCAAGGGTGCTTACATTGAAAAGTCATAATAGCGATCTTGCTGCATCAGAGAGTAACAGAATAGCTGCAAAAAATCTAGCGATTTTAGCATTTTTATGTAAATTATCAGCCCTATTCTAAACAAAAATTCCCGATGAAATGTTTTCGGGAGAAGGGCTCCAAATCGAAATATTCCCGGAATTTCATTATATTTTCGCTCGTTATTTGTTCCCCTTGTGTTCAGAATAACGTAAAAGTGAAAAAAGAACGAAATTGGTTGCAACTTTTCGATTGTGAGCTCTTCTCCCAAAAACATTTCCCCGGGAGTTTTCATTCAGAATAGGGCTGTATAGAAAAATAAATGAGGCCCAAAATTGTTTTTAAAATAGAATGAAATTTAGCCCAAAAACAAGAGTTGGGGTTTTATTTCATTGGGGTATGATTTTATAATGAAATTATGCTTATGAAAAAAATGAAATACAGTCCCGAAAAATGCATTAACACCCCAAAATTTGAGAAATTTGGTAATTGTTGTTGTTTTGTGTATTTTTTTTGGGCCGAATTTTTTTCGGGCATTTTTTAGGGTATTTTTCAACGCCTAGTCTAATAATTCCAAAACCAATGTCATCCGACCATCATGTGAAATTTATTGGCCTTTAAATAAGAAGCCTTTTACTTAAAGTACAATAGTCAGAATATTATCGATTACTCTTTTGAAACAATTGGTAGACTAGTGAAATTAAGTATGAACACTTCATATACCATTGCACGACTGGATCCCACGTACTTGCCCTCACAGATAAGATATGCTAAGCCTTTTTAATTAAAAAAATTGTAAATGCAGTTTAAAAAAAAAATTAAAAAAGCATAAGATTCGATTTTCAAATGACTAAAACAGCTTCTTAAATGAATTTAACCTCAAAACAAAGTATGCAATTTGATTTCTTCTATAATGATACATTTTTAGAAAAAAAAAACATTGAAAATCGTCAAAGCTATTTTTTATATAAACTAATTTTTCTATATAAATTTTGCAAAGACTTTTAAAAAAAAAAATTGGTACGCAATTTTTAAAATATTATTTATCAACATCTCAAAATCGAATTTTGAAACAGGATATTGAGCAATTTTCGAAAAAATTACTTTAAAATTTTTTTTTTAAATAAATGTAAAAAATTTATTTTCGAAATGCTGCATACTTAACATTATTGCAGTAACTTAGAAGCTTTAACAATGGTTTAAATTGATTGAGGCATGAAGGAGAAAATCAGTATAAAAAAAAAGTTCTATAGAAGGTACCGTTAATACCGGTTTTTGAAAAAAATGCCTTTCATTAAAAGATAGACCTTATCCAAATAAAAAAAATACCATTTTGCAATCAAAATCGTAGGAACCATTTTTGAGAAAAATGAGTTTTTCTAAAACCGGTATAAGACAGGTACCGTTATTTGTTTTTGGTACAAAACAAATAATTCAAAAAACATCTGGGGATAGTCTCGAACAAACTCTTTTCGCTCTCATTTGGAAAAAAATTTAAAAATGGTAAATATAATTATCAATTATTTTTACCAATTTTTAAAAATGCATAAATATTTAACATGGTACCACTTCCAAAGTGTTCTTTCTCCTACGAAAAAAAATACCCTTAACAATGCACTCATTTTAATATTTTAACTTGCATAATGGTTGATTTTCCGGTAACTGTACTATTTCCAATCGTACAACTGGAACGTATCTTTTTTCGATTTTCGCAAGTTTTCTGCTATTTTCTTATGTAAAAGAACTCTTCAAACTTTTGGTTTTGGAGTAGAAACTACGATATTTCGTTGCCACAGCTGAAACCTAATTGTGCCACTGTTGTAACCTCAGTTTTTGGAACACACCTCCCTTTGTACACAAATTGTTCTATTAGACGCAGCTATTTTTTTCGCGGACGCGACTTAATGATCAAACTTCACAGGCAATTGACTGATACAGTGGTACCAGCATAACGTTGTAAACCTAATCATTTCCTTTAAAACGCGAGTATAGAATTCAATTCGAAATTGCGAGTTCAAAAGTTAATTTAAAGTTGCATAAGAACCCTGGAATATTGCAGCCGTAATTATGTCGTTAATGTGTAAAATAATTTGTTTCCTCTTCGATTTCTGTTTTTGATCGTTTTTCATGTTTATTTTCGAGAAAAACAGAGCTAGGACATGCCACGGTTGCGATATTTAGAGTATATTAACAAACCTGGACTTAAGACAAATAATTATTTGGTTTCAAAATATCATAAAAACATATTTACTAATTCGTAATGTCTTTCAGAAGACAAAAAAAAAACACAGTCACCCATATACTAAATATTTTTTTTTGTATTTAATGTTTACCTACTACCTCTGATATCTCTATTAAAACAAATGAATATTCTTAAAAACTCATTAAGACTCAATCCAAGTATGTACCTTCATAACAATCTAATAATTCTAAAGCACTTCATCGCACGTACCAAGTTGAACTTCTATTTCAACTACCAGTACATCAAAATTCTGAACAACTTTACTCTTCTACTACCACAAAACTCAAACAATTTCGATTTATACCATCAGAAAACTTCTGGGAATCCGCATAGTTGATGTTACCTCCTGGAGCAATATATGTATGTATGTATGATGTTCAGGAACAAATTAACCATCACCATCGCCTGCGAACTCCAACCCGCATAATATCCTAAGGGAACCCAACAGAACATGAACTGTTGCCTGTCACTTTTCAAAAAATCATTCTTTCTCCTCGCAGTTTTTTCTGGGTTCTTTTCTATCTCATTCCAACCAACCGAACTCAGTCAACCAAGCCAAACCAAGTCACCTTTTCGTGCTTTCGAATAGACCAACCGGATTATCTGAAATTAATTATAATTCTTATCGCTGGAGAAACAAAGAACACAAAAAAAAAGAATAAAAATAAGGAAAAAAATTACGGATAACGCTAAAGGATCCTATTTTTTTTTTTTTTTTTTTATACAAATTTTGTTATCCTTCAAGCCACAACAAGGATACGAATCGTTTTATACCACACAAGATGGCAAAGAATTTGTGTTGGTGTTTTTTTTTGTTTCTGTTCACTTCCTTGCTGCACGAAAGCAATTACCAAATCTGTTAGATTATACGGTCTTGAATAATATTCTAGGCAATTTGATTGTGATGACAGGATAATAAGATCTCATCCTTCCTCAAAGCACTGCGTACTGAGAATCAAGCAAACAGCTAATGCTGGGATTAACTTGTCACAGAAAATATGTCTATGGTGCATAAGAGCCAAGTAATGGGGGAGAGGGACGGACCGGGGGATAGGAAAATTCTACGGTTCATTAATTCTGGAACACTTTGGGGTATAGATACACTTAGTAATATTATTATTATTATTATTATTATTGCTTTTGAATTTGAATACTAAATCGAATATTGTTGGAATGCAATTATGCGGTCAATTGATATTGAAATGTTTGAACATAAAATCATCAAATATGCTTAATCCGTTAATTTGTTCTGATTTTAAACCCTAAATTATACTGTTATTATTCCATCAGCTACACAAAAGTACGTACATATTTACTTAAAAACCATAGCCAACTCAACGAAGTTTCAAACCAAAATTTAATATTTTTTTCATGGAACTGAACAAAAAAAAATTAACACTAAATAAAACAAACATAGTTTTAGAGCGGTAGTTGTAGTTGTTCTGTTTTTTTCTAGAACTTGCAATAAATCAGCAATATTTTTGATTCATTTGATTAGACGCATCAGTTAATTTGGTTAAATTATTTTCGGATCAAAACAAGAGTTTTACTTACTAATTCTTTAAAAATTGAAAATTGATGTCAAAAATTATTACTGACATAATTAACGTAAAGATGCCCTAAAATGTTACGTGTTTCTTTGAAGAATAGTGCTTCTTAATATCATTTTCAAGGTTACAGATGGCGTATATTATTTAAATGGCGCAAGATTGATTAAATTATACAAATAAAGTCAAAATTTTTCATACAACCTTGATGTGTCTTTGTTATTAAGCGTTTTTGGAAGTGCGTCTAATCAAATGAACTCTAAAATCCATAATTTTTTGCATGGTTTAGGAAATTAATTTACCTTTGAGTTGACTTTTTTGTTTCCTCATTAGCTCATCTAATACGAAAAATAACTTATCGTTGTATTAATCGGCCAAGGACTCCATTATATTGCACGCTCATAATTGGTCATTATTGAGTGCGGTTCCAATTTAAAAAAAACATATTCATCATTTTTAGTCATCAGAACAAGAAAAAGACTGGATATATGTTCGATGCACGCCTTAAAAAACGGGATGATTTTGGACGTGTTTAGTAACGCCGTAATCATTCCAAATAGACTCCTTCTGAAAGACTTCTATGACTTCCAATGGAGATTTTGGTGACGAGACAAAGATTTTACTAGTAATGTATCGCAAACCTCGTTCACACCAATTTCATACACTCTCCTTTAATTGTAGGTATTAAGCACTGTGAACTCTTCGTAGAGTTTTTGTTGGTCACAATGATTGTGCTCGATGATTTTTTTTTACTTTATTACACACTCCATCACTGTTCACCATCATTTTAGCACCACAATTTTTTGAAAAGCATTATATATGCTTATTACAATATTTTTTTTTATGAAGTTGTTTTTGCTCAAAAACATACAAAAGTTTGCTGCTTTTTTGTTTGCCATGCCACAATTTCATATAAGAAACTTTCCATTTTAGGTAATTAATTAATTTTTTTTACGTCAGAAACGCTCGAAAGCAACTAAATTGTATTTCTTAAATGTTGGCATTTTTTAAAATGGAAAAAAAGCCTGAAATTATGAAAATATTGACAGAAAAGTCTGAACTGCTTTTCTAGGAAAAAAGGCCAGATTTTGTATTAAATAATAAATAATAAAGCAATGTGGCGTAATTTCCTCTTGCGTAATTTCCGAGAGCCCCAAAAAAACTGGCTATGCAATTAATTGCCGTGATTTTGTCGCTGAAAAGTGGCATACTTTAAAAAAAAATTTAAGATATTTTTTTTTAAAGCCAGTTGTTAGGCGTTATTTAAAAAAAAATATTTAGATTTTTTTTAAGTACTCCACTTTTTAGCGACAAATTCACTAAAATTAATTGCGTACCCAGTTTTTTTTATTTATGGTCGTTTTAACACATTTCCAGGGGTGGTAAGGCTTACTGACTTGACCGTCATGTAAGCTCTACCAGGAGTTATTTAAACAAAAAAACAAGCCCAAATTGCTTAAAGCTACTCAGTGACAATTATTATTTATTATTATTAAACTTTATTGACACATAATAAATTACACTATCAATAATATACTAAGATTAAGCACTAGCTATCAGGAGCCTTCGGCTGGTTAAAATTAACATAAATTAAATAAATAGTTCTAATTCAAGTATAATTTCAATTACATATCTTATATTGCTTTTTGAGACAACCGTTAAAAGTTCTTGAAGAGATTGACCAGAAATATTTAAAGAGACCCCCCACCTCCCATAAGATTTTATTCTTATCTCGACCTAACCTACACGCTCTAGTTTTTTGGAACATTACTCCTGAATCATCCTGTATAATAATAGTGAAAACACAAGCAGTCATGTTTGATGTTGTTTAAAGTCGTTTCCAAACTTGATATTTTGATACTACTACTACAATGATAGTACATTAAGCAAATAGTTGACGATATTTTTCACAGCTATCATCCACAGCTATCGTTCCTATCGTTCACAACTATCGTTTAGGCGATAGTCGATATTTGTGAAGCAAATAGTTTACGATATCTTTCACAGCTATCTTTCCTATCGTTCACAGCTACCGTTTAGACGATAGTCGTTATACGTGAAGCAAATAGTTGACGAAATCTTTCACAGCTATCGTTCACAGCTGTCGTTCCTATCGTTCAGACGATAGTCGTCAGATTACGTGATAAGAGCTTTGTTGACTGAAGCAATGATGAGCAAAAAATGAGTTAAAAAAAATTAAATAGCATGATGAACTGTTTCCATTATATTCTTTTTCTATTTTAATTTAAAGGAGGTTTTTTATTTTCTAGTGATTGGTATATTGTGTCTAAAAATTCGGACAGGGACTGCATTCTAGCTTTGAAATCTCGTTGTCCTTGATCACTTGTTTCCATAGAAAGCGGAAGCCATGGACTGGTTTCTACTCGAATAAGTTCTATTTGTGGTACATTCTTTTCATCGTTTTCATGTTCTCCATGCAATGGTGAGCTTGCAGCGAATGCAAATAGAACTGCAAACACAATCTGCATATACAAAAGAAAAAAAAATTATTTCACACTTATTTTTAACTAAAAGAAAAAAAAAATCTTACCATAAATTTTGCCATAATTATATTTACTTTTGATGAGCAACAAAATGGTTGTTGTTTGAACGTAGAATTTAAACTATTTACGAAAACGAAAAATACTTGTCTTTTATACGAAAAAATCTCTGATCACTAAAGCGCAAAACACATTAATCATATTGAAAAGCATAAACAGTTTTTAAAAGAAAAGGAAAAACCAGATTTTTTTATTTTCTAAGAATAATATTTCTATTTGCAATTTTGGGGAATCATTTGTTATCACATCTTTGCAAGACGGGCTGATCAAATTCTATACTCTTCTTCTTATTATAAGGCTAAAATTTACCAAAAAGCGATCATAATACTATCTGTTACTGTTTGTATGTCATGAGTCAACAATAATTTGTAATATCCCATAAAATGTCCCATAAACTTATTATTCTTATCGAAAACAATGTGACTTTAATAATTTGGAATTTCCAATAAAAATTGACGATAACATTTTTTTTTGTAGATTGCTTACGTATATATTTATGTGGCAACCAGGAAAAAAAGAGCATAATTTAACTTATGTCAAAATCTAGTTTCTTATAGATATCATCTGATGCGCAATGAGCGATTCTATTTGTCATACTATTTTGTGCGTATTTTTATATCTTAAACGTTGATGAATTAATATTAAACAAATTAATAAAATCAAATTACTACAATGAAACTTAGAGCAATCGTAGAAGGGCCACTGTTGTCGACATGTCGAAGTGGAGTAGTATGTTGCTACTAAATAACCTTCCAACGAAGAAGTATGCCCGGCGCAAGGTCATGAGTCCACAGGCCAAAATTCCCACTAGACTTTTAAACCACTTGGGTGAGTTATAAGTCCACAAATTCATTATGGACTCCTGACTCACACAAGTCCAGACAAAATTCTTAGAGAATTCTGACCAATGACCCACTTAGAAAATTCAGAAATCCACAGTCAGTGGTATAAAGCATAATTTTTTTTTATGAGTGTCAATAACTTTAAATTACACTCGAAGTCTTGAAAACTACCAATATTTTTTTTTTAACCATATTCCAATATTTTAAAATAATAATTTGAAAAAAATTCACACAAACTTTTGAAAACTTCTTTATATAATTTCAAAAACGAAATTCATACAATCTTTCAAAATGTCATTTCAAAAAATTGAAATATCCCAATAAACATTTTCAAACCTAGGTTGCAAAATAACCAAAGTTATAAAATAACTACAAATAACCGTGGTCATAAAGCGGCTATAAACGAGTTATTAAAAGTCTCTGGGTTTATTTTAAGTTATAAATAAAACCAGTATTTTCGGAAGTTTGTTTTGGGTTAAAATTATGTGTAAAATAAACTTTTGAGTCATAAATTTGTTTCAAAAATACCATTTTTAAACTAAGGAAGTATTTTGGTTATTTATTTACCTTTAATAAACCCAGGTTAGATTCTGGTAGTTTTTCAACGCATTTTTATTGGTTAAATTAAACGTTAGTATGAAAATTAGCTTTTAAACAACTTTTTTTTAATGGATTGGTTAAAAAATAACCAAATTTCTTCAAAAGTTTCAGAAAAGTATCTTAATAATTTTTATTTTGACACAAAGTTTGAAGTAAGTTTTTAAATAACTTTTATATTTGTGTTTTATGGAATACAAAATAACCAAATTTTCATTCCAAGCGTCGCGCATCACATGTCACTCATTCTTTCTCAGATTTCCCATTGTTCTCTTGTGGCTGGTGGTGACAACAAGTATTTATTTATTGTGCGCGCGGAAATTTTATTAAGTGTTTGAAAAATTGTTCAAATTATGCATGTTCCTCATCAAGCGCATTATGAAAGCGGTCCGGTACCCCACTTTCAGTGAAGCCGAGGGCGCTTCATTTTTTAAAAGTTTCCCCTTTCCCCTTTTAGACTGGGAAAACAGTCAACGTGAGTAAAAAAAAAAAAAAAATCATAATCAACATTTTAGTAAAGTTTATTCTCTTTACAGTAATACAAATTGCAACACTGATGGGCAATCCACAACATATCATAGGTTTTTGGGTTAAGTTATTGTTTCAGTTTTAGTTTAAGTTTTAATTTTAAATTTATTACTTAAGTATTTAACCGTAGATACAAAGTTATTGAAAAACCGTAAAAAAAGGTTTAAAAAAAACCAGTATTCGAAAAAATATAGGTTTTTTTATAACCCTATTTAGACGAAGTTATAAATTTATTGACCATTTTCGGTTCTGGAGACGTTTCTGGAATGTCTCTAAGACGGTTTTTTAACTAGTTTAGAAACTTATCCGTTTAATAACCCAAGTTATTATCCGGTTTATTTACCGGTTTTTAACCAACAAATGATATTTGGGATGGTTTTTAAAATGTAATAGAATAATTTTCGAAAATTCACGTGAATTTATTTTTGTTTTTAAAACCCATATTTCAATTTTTAAAAATAATATTTTGTAAAAGTCAAGTCATCAGTGGAAAACTTAGCTGTTTTATTTTCAAAAACGAATTTTATACAAATTAACCAAAATTATTATTCCAAATCTTCAAAATAATATTTTGAAAAATTCACACGAACTTTTAAAAACTCCTTATTAAATAAAAAAAAAAAAACAAAATTCAATTTTCGAAAAGTCGCTCGAATTTTGGCAGACGACCGCGTGGTGGCAGGTGCCTTTACCCTATGATAAATTCGCGTTCGAAGATGTGTTTATGGTTGGTGTCCTGGTTGATTTGTTGTTTCTCATTTGACTGCTAGATGGCGCTCTCTTATAGTTATTTACATTTTGGTTTTGACGTACTGCGTACGGCTTTGACTTACTATTGCTGATTGCTTACGCAATCTGTTTTATACATACAACTTAATTCTGACATACTAGCCAATTTATTGTTACAGAAAAGTCCCAAAAGCTCGGCTCCATTGAACAAAAAATAATTATATTAAACATTTTCTTATCTCTTACAATGACTTTTATTTCCGAGCTTATTTCTCTGAGTTTTTTTCTTATCTTCAACTAATATGTAGCAATAGGTTAGTACTTTGAACATGATGATTCTAGTGTTCTTAAGGGAATTTGAAGATTCGAGGGCAGTAATGATAGCAGATCAAGTGTCACAAAACAGCTTTAAACAATCGTGACTAGGTGTCTACGAAACATTTTTAAGGATTTTATGATTTTATAACGGGTACAGTTTACCCATACCTATGACAAATGAAGAACTTCATAAGAGAACGGATAAAGAATCTGTAGACAGTAATAAATAATCTCCAGACAATAGGATAATCTCTATTGTTGCTGTAGGGGAGGCTCTTATTTCCCCGGTGGTGACGTAGGCTAGATTTCCTAATTGTAGCAGAATCAGTTTTTTTGTGCCAAGCACTAATTCCTTTTAACAAAAAAAAAATGTATTTTGTCGAACTATATCGACACATATTTGTGACCAAATGTGGACCGCACCTAAAATCGTATAAATAAGTCTAGTGTCAATCCAATTTTCAGAGGGCAATAGTTGAAAAAATTTCGGTGGGAAAATTTAGGAAAAATGGTATATGTAAAGGGAAACATAAATTCCCCACCAACAGATTGGGGGAAAGAGGATGGATGGGCAAAAAAGTGAGGTGGCTGTCGAAAATCGTATTTTTGTACGATTTCCATTTAAAGTAGACCTCGCCTCGTAGCGATAAAAGTTCAATGCAAGAGTTGTTGTCGGTAAAAAGATCTTCAACTTTTGTATAGTAAACTTTTCTATATAACCTCAAAAATATTGTGAAAAATGCCAAAAACTATTTTTTTTTATTATTATTGCTATTATTGTACTATTCGTACTAGAATGTCAGCTTATTAGACTTGACCATTCTTTATTCCGTCAATTTCATTGAATGTTTGAACAACAACAACTTAAAGGCGCTACCACTCTTGTTTGGCTGGAGATATAGCTATTTCGTGCTTTGCCACTTATGCACTCATCAGTCTCCTTTTTGTGGTGCTGAGCTTTAATCCAATTTTATTATGAAAAACTTTCTATGCACACCATGGGAATCGAACCCACGCTATCAGATCTTAGCTCAGTCTCAGAAGTCGTGTGCACTACGCACTCCACCACTTTAGACCACTGACGTCACAGGTCGAGATGTGTTTCTTGTTTATCCAATGCATTTGGAGTCCAGCATTTTTATTAGCGCCTTTAAGTATGCTGTCTTGTTTTTCTGTATATTTTTTTTTTTTATTATTTTTATCAATTTCTCTAAAATTTTGTATGGTAAAGCAATTCTGATAATAGATTCAAGTTAAGAGAGTAAAAATTTTTTGCAAAATTTTAATTTTTTTTCAATGACCACTCTTCGTTGCCTAATTTACTGTCGTTTAAGGAAAAATCGATCTTAAAAATGTTTCTTTTTTTTAAATATTTTACAATAAATGTCTTGTTTTCTTAATGAGTCTTAAAAAAAAGGATTTAACCAAAAAGAATTCATATCAAAATTTTTAAAAATTAAAAAAATTCGTCAACTTTTTTGATTGAAAACTTAGCTACTTTTTAAAAATAAATTCGACAAGAGCACAAAAATTAATATTTTGTAAAAAAAATGTAATCTGTAAAAAATATATCAATGTACCTACATTAAAACCAAGTTTCATCAAAATCTAACTTTTTTTGAAAAAGATAAAAATAAAAAACAAAAAAACTAGTTTTTGACATTTTTCACATTATTTTTGGAGTTATATAGAAAAATTATCTGTACAAAAGTTGTAGATCTTTTTACCGACAGAAATTCTTGCTTTGAACTTTTTCGTTACGAGGTGAGGTCTACTTTAAATAGAAATCGTAAAAAACACGATTTTTGACATCCACCCCACTTTTGCGCCCACCAAGCCCGTTTCCATCAATCTGTTTGCGATCAATTTATTTTTCCCATTTCATATACCATTTTACCTAATTTATCCCACCTGCTAATAATTTTATTTCGAAAAAATATTTTCACTAGTCTAAAAGCATTTTTGCAAATGCCAGCTTTAATATTGTTTTATTTACAATTTTGTTTACATATATATAAAAGGCAATATTAACATGGGAAAACGACATTTAGTATTAAGAGTTGCCACTTTTAAAATAGATCAACGTGACAACCCTATTTAAACGAAAAAAAAAACCTAAACGCCAACCCTATTTGAATGCAAAAAGCACTAAAAACACTAATTTTTTAAGTCAAAATGTACCAAATTTTACAGGGCCAAAAGCTAAAACCACACCTATTTTAAGACTGGGCTCTCTTCTTTACAGAAAGTGTTGAGTGTCAACTTTAAAATGCGTAAAAGTATACGGTAACCTTATTTGAATGCAAAAAAAAATCACTAAGAACACTAATTTTTCAGTCGAAATGTACCATAATTGACAGACTTAAAAGCTTAAACCACACCAAATCTTAGACTGGGTTCTTTTCAATCTAAAAACTGTCGAGTGCCAATTCTAAAAAATTTGAATTTTGAATATTTGAATGCAAAAAAAAACACAAAAAGGACTAATCTTTCATTCAAAATGTACCAAATTTGAAAGAGCTAAAAGCTCAAACGCACAAAAATTTTACACTGGGCTCTCGCAGAATTTTTAATTTTTGGTTAAACTCTATTAGTATCACGTCTGCTGTATATTAACCTCAATTAAAAATATATCCTGTTTTGAAAATATATTCTCAAAGAGTATTTATTTTCAAACCAAACAAGATATTTTTTATGAAAATTCGTTGAAAATTAGCTAAGAAAAAAAATTAATTTCGATAACCTCCCCAATTGAATGAAATTTTATAAAACTTGTTGCACTGATTTCAAAACAGTATTAAAAATTTTCCCGAATACCCCCAAAATCTGAAGTTAGGGCAAAAAAAAAACGGTTTTTCGGATCTTTATTATTTTAATAATTTGGATTTTTTTACTGTTTTAGAAAGAAGACAATTAGACCTTTTCAACAAAGTAAAAAGAATGGGTTTCGGTTAAAAACAAAATTTTCGCGTTCCTAAACGTTTGAATTTCGGTGACGTGAAATAAGGCCCAACGAAATAAGGCTAAAACTAAAAAAATTGGACTTATTTCGTTTTCGTGTTTTTTATTTATTTAAAAAGGTTCAATTTTTGACTGCCAAAAGTATCTGGAATTTTTTTTATTTTAAAGATATTGGGACATAAATCCATAATATGTTTTCAATAACATGGGACATAAGTTTATATTTTTTGCTATATTGTTAAAACCGGCGCAGGGAAATTACTCCAAGTGAATCTGAGTGAGAGAGAAATTCTATCACTTTTGAGTGGGAAAATACTCATAATTAAAGTGGGAAATAGTAGTGAATTTTTTTAATATACTGCGATTTTTTTTTAAATACATTAATTTTTGTTTTTAATCCAGGAGCGTTTAAACTGTGAGGTATGTTTGCAACCCCCTTGCTTGGGGTCACTATAGGATTTGGGGTAGGTGCGAGACTGGGTGTATGCATAGTTTCTATTGCACTTACAAAATGTTGATTTTAAGAAACTTTGATTCTTTTTATGCGAAAGAAACTTTGCATACACCCAACCTCGCACCTCACTGTTTAGGTGGGGCCCTGGACCTGCGGCCATATGGCAGGTAACTTGTAAAAACTGTTAATTGTATTATAGTTGTTAATATGAGGCCGAGTTTTTGAAAAAAAAAAACAATTTGGCTTTATTTCCAAATTTAATTTGACCTTATTTCGCTTTTGAAATGGAAATAAAGCCAATGTGCCCTTATTTCCTTTTCAGAAGCGAAATAAGGCCAAATTTGAAATTTGGTCTGATTTCGTTGGGCCTTATTTCACTTCACCCGAATTTCTGTATCTTTGTTGAAATCGTTATTTGTGTTATTTTTTTCTTAGCCTTTTTTCAACAATTTTTTTATAAAACAAAGTCTCGTTGGTTTTGCATATAAATATCAATATAGTATATATTTTTAAACAGGAGGAAGGTCGAAAAAAAAACCGATTTCTGTTCTTAATCCAGATTTTGGGGGTGTTGAGGCATTTTTACATACCGTTTTGTAATCAGTGTAATAAGCTGTACAAAACGTGATTGGTATCCGCCTACGTTTTATTTTTTGCTTGGTTTTTGTCACACAGTGTTAATAAAATCGGTTGCCGCTAAGTTAGTTAAAAAGGAAGCAATAGAATTTGAGTTTACATATATTAATATAATTATGATGAAGATGATGATATGATTATGATAAAAGAAAACAAAAAACAATTGTGCTAATTTAAGAATTCTTTATTATAAAAACTTAAGTACTTTTGAAAAGAATTCGATAAATGAAAGTTTTTTTCCAAATGTCTGTATTTTATTTAATACCTAATCATATTCGTTCGTAAAATCAATAGAATCATCAGAATTCTTAATTAAAATATCAAATGAATGTATTTGCTCGCGTGCTTCAGATTGTGTCAGATGCCTTATTGACTTATCAAATCTTGCCACATAGGCAGGTTCCAACTTTTTTTTTCCATTTACAACAGCATAATCAGGAATTGTGCGGTTTTTAGCTATTACCCAAGAGTACTCGCCATAATTGCCAACCAATATTTGAAAAACATCATCAGCATATCCTTTATCATCGAACTCACCAGACTCGTCACTCCTCTTATTTTTAGTAGCTAAATCAGCAAATACTCCTGTACCTTTCTCGGGTATCACATATCCAGTTATAAAATTACCATTTGACAGTTTCAAGCGAGCAACATATATGTTATAGCCATCTTTGGAAACACCTCCGTAAACAGCATTATGTGATATATTTCTTGCTGGAGAATTAATCCACTTATCTTTAGCATCGCAACTTAAGTATTCCCATATTTCATATTTGCTCTCTTCAGGGTCAACATTCCTCCAACGTTGGGTGAATTTTCTATTTGGCAAAAAAATCGAACTTATATCTTTTGCATCACTTCGAACATAAGTTCTTCCGATATAAACGGGATCCCCATTCGAATCAAAACCTGTTCTTACAATATTTTCAATATCAATATCTTCATAATTATTTTTAGGATTATAGGATTTCCATTCACAGACGTCCGTTCCAGTAGTAATTAGTACTTCTGAATGACTTATTGTTCTAACTGACTGATTGTAGGGCTTCACAGTTGCTCCTCCGTCTGTTAAAATTTCAGCTGGCATAAATTCATTTATATTGGTACTGGCCCTTCCAACATACTTATAAAGTATGGAATGATTTATTAAAACTCCATATCGCGGTGGTGGATAATTGCCATATTTCCAAGGTACCCATTTTAAACCTGAAAATAAAATTCAATGAAATGAAAATTAATTATGTACGAGTATTAGTAAAATTCAAATAACTGAAAGAATACTAAATTTTTAGGGACCTGATGCAGGAACAGGATATAGTACATGTTTATAAAAATCCAAAATTTAACGTTGTTCTGGAATATTCAAAGTGCCTTTTTCGAAAAATAAAAATAAATAAAAAGCACGAATGGATCGTATGAACTTGCTTATGTAGCTCAAGGTTATTACTATATTTTTACTTAGCTTGAATATATGGTTTTGGTTCAGATTTATAAATGTATTCGTAAGAAAAGCTTAAAAAAATAGAATTTTCTGTTTTTTTTTTTAGGTATTAATTAAATATTTTTTTTTTATTTAATAAGACTGTTTAAGGATATATGAAATATCTGAACTTTGCAAAACATTTAACTGCTAATCTTTGGACAACTGCCACCGCCATTAAACTGAACAAATTTTCTAAAAAAATAAAGTGCACGACTGGGTCGCACGTACCTGTCTAATAGACAAATTGACTATATATGCGAAACTTGATCAAAAAATTTTAAATGTAGTTTTAGAAAAAAAATTTAAAAAGCACAAAATTCAATTTTGGAATGACTAAAACAGCTTCTTAAATGAATTTAACCTCAAAACAAAGTATGCAATTTGATTTCGTCTATAATGATACATTTTTAGAAAAAAAAATTTTGAAAATCGTTAGAGCCGTTTTTTTTTTTAAAGTAATGAATTTTATAAAAAAAAAATTAGTACGCAATTTTTAAGATATTATTTATCAACATCAAAAAAACTAAAATTAAAAAAAAATTTTGAATAGTTTTAGCAAAAAATGATTTTTCAAAAAGAAAATTTCAAACTTTTTTTAGAAATCCAAAAAAATAATTTTCGAAATTTTTTTTATTAAATATAATTACGGCAACTTAAAAGCATTCATTAAAAAAATAAACGCTTCTATGGCGGGTAAAGATAATAACGGAAATGACCATGATTTTTTTAATCAAAATCGTAGGCACCGTTTTTGAGAAAAATGAGTTTTTCTAAAACCGGTATATGGCAGGTACCGTTATTTTTGGTCCAAAAAAAATCTAAAAACGTCTGGGAAGTAAATCGGCCCATCTGTGGTCTATGATACAAACAGACAGACAGACAGACGGACAGACAAAATTGTGGGACCCACTTTTTTCTCATTCTCTATCATCGTAATGTCATGTTTGGTTGTTATCTCAACTTTTTTACTTGCGATGTAGGTACTATAGAGCAAGTTTAGGAGTCGTAAAAAAAATCGAACTTGAGATACCAATCAGACATGCCATTTCGATGATAGAGAATGCAAACAAAGTGGGTCCCACAATTCTGTTTGTCCGTCTGTCTGTCTGTCTGTCTGTGTATACCTCGATCTACAGCCTAATAAGCCGCTGAACCGATATTCTTGAAACTTGGTAGTTAAGGGTCTTTGGTGATTCCCTAGAGGGGAAATTTAAATTTTTTTTAAGAACCATAACTAACGGTACCGGTCATTATAACCATTAAGGAAAAGTTAACTTTTTTCGAAACGGCTCTAACAATTTTGATGAAAATTTTTGTGTCTGCTTTTGTTAGCAGGGTCATACTTTTGAAATGAATGTTATGTTTTGTAAAAATTCTACTAACGGTACCTCCCATAAAACGTTTTTTTTTCATTTTTGACTTTCTCTTAAACGACTCAACGAATTTGTAGAATTTTTTTTATACGGAAGCTCTTTGTTAATTTCAAAATTATTTGATATCAAAATTTTCAAAAACGTATTTTTTGGATTTTTTAAAAATGTTTATGTCATTTTAGTGATGAATTTATTTTTTTTTTTTTTTTATTTCGTATAAAATTATTTATTTTTAAAAACTTACTATAAGACACGGCCACAGCAACTTTGACCCTTAGAGCAAGTCCGTGCGACCCGTGCATTTTATTTTTTGTACGAATGCATAACTTGATATATAGTACCTATATCGCAAGTAAAAAGTACGGCAATCGCTTTTCTACCAATGAATACCTACTCGTGCCGCTACTTTTTTTTTTTTACAGTTATACCGAAGTTTTGGTCAAAAGATTCAACTTTTTTGAAAATAGGTTCAGTTTAACAATAGTGGCAGAATTCCAAAATTTCAGACGACACTTTTTTATAGCACTATTGACTCTTTGGCCAAAATTTCGTTATAACGGTTAATAAAAAACTAAAAAAGGATCCACGAGTATTTAATGATACAAAGCAATGCGATTGCCGTACTTTTTTTTTAATCTGTTCAGCCTTACGGCAGTGTACCAGAGTTTCAGACGACATTTCAAGCCAACTTTTGGCCATGACTTCGTTGTAACGGTAAATAAAAAAAAAAAAAAAGAAAATGGTGCCATGAGTTTTTAACGCTAAAAAGCGATTGCCGTGCTGTTTTTTGAAAACCAGTTAAGTTTTACGGCAGTAACAGAATGCCAAAGTTGCAGACGATAATTTTTTAGAGCGTTTTTGACTCTTTTGGTTAAAATTTCATGTTGTGCAGTAAAATTTTTGAGTATTGTCACTTTCTTGTGAACAAAAACCGTTAGTTCAAGTTCTAAGGTAAATATACTATGTATTTGCAAACAGTTCAAAAAAAATTCCCTTATATTTTCAGATCTTTATTTTGGCCCCTGATAGTCTAAGAGCTAGCAGCCACTTCGACTAACCTACTAGTCGCAAGGCTGAAATTTTGTTTATAGTTGATTTGGTTCTAGTTATGCGCAAAAAAAAAATTACATAAAAACTGCAACTAATAATTAAAAATATTAAAAAAAAAAAAAAAATGAATTCCCTTCCAAGTTTGTTTCTGTGGGAATTCCATCACTGTATTTCAGTTTTATTTTTTTTTAACTAACAAGTTACAACCTTTCATAAAAATCCAAGTAACTTAGTTGTAACGGGATATAACTTTTGAGTAATGTCACTTTCTTGTAAACAAAAATTAAATTTGCGTAAATCGGGGTGCATAAGTTTTTTCACCAATTTACAAAAAAAAAAAATCGAATTTGTTTAACATTTTGTCAGTATTTAGGTGTTGATTCTTTTGTTTAAATCGGTAAATGTCCTTGCGATTTTCTAGTTTTGCAGGCTTAAGTTTATACGTACGAAATTTAAGTAGGCGTGTTTTTTTATAGCAATTCTTTAGCAAATTTTAACACGCAAACATAAACAAAATCACTAGTTTCTTGTTGTTTTTGTGTTAAAATTTGTTAAAGTGGCTTCAGACTTTACAAAAAAAAACATGCCTGGTACCTACATCTTAGGGTGCAAGCAAATTTAATTTTTTTCTAAGCTAGTGCAAACTGCAACCCTTTGTAAGTAAGTTTTGTACGTTCCTAGGTGAACTTTAATTTTCTCATTTAAATTAAAATTTAGTTTTCGATTCCTTTAAGCTTACTCCACATTTTATAATTTATATATCAGTACTTTCACAATTTTTGTTTCGCTATTGGGTCAACTTAATATTATGTAATATTTTTATTTTCATTACCTATACGTAAATTTAATTATGTAAAATTTAAAACAAATAAATAATTTAATTGAAACACAATACTTTTTTATTTACCAATTGCACTATTTAATATTCCGACAATCAGAAAAAATAATAATAAACTGATGTGATTACAATTCATTTTCATTGGAAGTTTAAATTGAAACTGATGACTTTTTTCTTAAATCGTGAGTTTAAATTTTTCGCTGATTATTTTGCCAAAAGTATAATTATCAAAAGGTTAAAGTATTTTTCTTATTTCTATTTCTTATCACTTAGTTTAACAAAAAATGTTATCACTTGAAAATTTTGGAAGCACGACTTATTCCATAAGTACATCAAAGCAAAATATACACTATTTTAGATTATAATATGTCAAAATTTCATAAAATATGAGCCTCGGTACTTCTAAATTATCATAAAATGACTTGAAACATCATGAGATACACAGCCACTTGTAGGTAGGTACAATGTAAATTTAATCAAAATACGAAAAAAGAATAATAATTGGATGAGTTAATTTTTTTATAGATAGTTTAGCCGGTGTTATTTAAAAAAAAAAACAGTACTTGCTTTGCTGTTGTTAATTAAAATTGAAAACACTGGTCTGCAAAAATAAATATTTTTTGTCCTTCGCATATTTTTTTTTGTCCTTCGCATATTTATGTAAGATTGAACTTTTGATTTTTAAAAAAATGTGATTGTTTTGCAGAAAAGAGCTCTCTTAGATTCGGTTGACCTGGTGTATATTTAAAACTACTGAGCCGATTCGGCTGAAATTTAGAGAATTTCATACCAAAAGCTAAGACCTGAAACCAAATTTGATTTTATTTATCAATGTATAGTCACATTTTAAACCTTTATTTTAAAAAAAAATCACCATAAATTTCAAAATTCCATAGTTTTGCGGATGTACACTGCAAAAAAAAAAACTATGGAATTTCTATACTCTTCATACTGTTCAAGTTAATTATGGTGTAAAGAAGACAATAAAAAAGGATATTTTGTGCTTTTCAAAAGGACTGATTTTATTGGATTTTTCAACAGTTTTTTGTGAAGAGTACAGAAGTCGTACAAAAAGTAAGTCAAGGCATAATATTTGGTAATTTTGTCTACATTTGTTCTACATAAATGGTTTTAGCCAAAAACTTTTCATATTTTTGATAATGCACCAAAAACAATAAAAAAAATGTTTGTTTGTAAGTATTTCAATGATTTCTCATGTTTCCCATGATAAATTTTTTTTTTGGATAATTTAAGATTCGTGCTCAACATCCCAAAAAAAAACATATAGTTTACAATTAAAAATTATTACTTTCCACTTCTAAAAACGCTTTAATTGGACTAAAGAGACTAATTTGACCAAATCATAAATTTCACTTTACTATATCTTTGCACCGAAAACGATCTTTTCAATGATTTAAAATGATTAAGACGTTTTGTAATTAAGTATTTACCAATAAAGAAATTCGACGTTAAATGTACTAAAAAAAACGGTGTTTTGACATCTTCATATTAGCATATCTCGAAAACGTGACGTGCTAGTGTGGTTTTGACTTCGTGCGCTCCAAAATCCTTAAGAAAAGTATAATGTAGTTTGAAAGTGATTTTCGTTGCAACCTGTGAAATTTATCCTTTTTTACTAAGTAATCCTAAACACAAATTTTGATATTTTTTTTAAATTTTTCTTTTACTAAATTATTCAAAATTAAAGAAACATTTTGGCAGAGGATAATAACTTTTTGTATTGCAATCAATATGCATCATATACAGGGTGTCCCAAAATTCACCGTCAAAATGAAAATGGGTGATAGGATATGTAGTGGCAGTTATCAGAAAAATAATAAAAAAGAATCGTAGCCATGCATTTTGTGAGATTCGAAAAATATCGAAAAAAATGGTTACCATACAATAATCCTTCAAGAGCCATGATTACAAATTTAAATTTTTCTGAATTTATTTTATGGACTCTTGAATAACCCTGCCAACAATTGCATTACAAATTTTTTACATGACCCTATTTAATGGACTGTAGTGTAAAAATGTACTAGAAAATTTTGACAAGTTTACCTTAAAAGATGTCGTGTTCAATTCTAATTTAAAAATTTCATAACATTCTTGAAAACTATTTGCATACGATTGTGACAAAAGGCTTGAACGTGTGGCTTGTGTGTCAGAACCTAAGAAAAATTATATGGTAATTTTCTGAAAATATTACATAAACAAAAAAAAAAAAACAACGGCAATACTTACAATATCATTTTAAAGCCAAATCTCTGTTCTTTAGTTTTCTTGTCAACTAAAGTTACTTTCACATAGCTTGTTTAACAGTCCATACAAAAATTTTTTCGTTTGGTCCAGCAATGTATATTAAATCAATAATATAACAAGTCCAATCAAATATTGCTACTTTTTTTTCATATTTTTCTGATTTATTAATTTATTTAAGTATTAAAAAGAATTTGTATTATAAAACCTTAATTTCAAGTTGAAAATTGAAAAAAAAAACAAAAATAGTGCTTTATAGCGTTAAATTTTGAAAAAAAAATCAGTTTATAAAATATTTGTTCATTAATTTTCAAAAGTAATATATTTATTTTTGGATTTTCTCAAAAACTATTTAAAAACTGCTATTAAGACTTGAAAAAAGAAAATTTATAAAAACAAAATTTGTGCTTGATGACATAAAAAAAATAACAAAAATATGTCATCCAAGTCCTCAGCCCGGCAATTTCGCAAAACTAAAAAAAAACAAAAAAATTCTTTAGTTTTGTACTAATTTTGTTTGGTGTGTACAACCAAAGCCGGATTTTGTACAAGCTTGGATTCTAAGCTAGAGCTTATTAAAACTGCCTGGCATATCCGAAATCAAATAAATGAAAATACAGATGTGATTCACGAGTTTTGTACAGTTTTGTAAAGCAAAAAAAAAATTATCTAAATTTTGATTTTGTGAGCCTAGGGTAAATTGTATGAAAAAACGATGAGTTTTTGGTTAAGAAAAAATTCTAAACAATGAACTTTTCAAGTTCAAAAATAATTTTCAAAAATCAAATATTTGTTTAGAGCTTTGAAAATGATGTTGGTGTGGGTAAAATTGATGTTTAATTGAAAAAATAATCATGCACATAAATACGGATTATATTCAAAATGCTCCATAACAGGTTTTTTGAGCTTGAAGAAACACAAACGTTTTTTAAAGTTTATTTGGGTAGTTTAATTGATTTTAAAAATCAGGGAATAACGGGAAAAATACGACTTTTGGATTTATGTGTTTTCTATACATTGGTGAAGAAATTAGATTTGTAAACATTTTTTTCAATGAATAACAGTAAAAACAAGATTTTTCAGTGCAAGGGAAAAATTATCATTTTCACATTATCTACCATAATTTTTACATTTTTTAATCAACATATTATTTTTTATTTAAATTTATTTTTATAACAGATTGATCAGCGGTCATTTTTGTATGTTCGAGTATCAAACTTTAATGTTGGTCGGCTAAAAGCTTTAACAAGACCATTTGAAATTCGTCGAATGACAAAAAAAAAAAGAAGAAAAACAGGGGTTTGGTCGATAAAAAATCAATTATATGAAATAATTAAATTAATTTCACATTATATTATGCTTCTTTAACAAAATAAAATGCACGACTGGGTTGCATGTCCTTGCTCTTATAGATAAAGTTACTATACATGATAAGCCTTTTTAATTAAAAAATTGTAAATGCAGTTAAAAAAAAAATTAAAAAAGCATAAAATTCAATTTTCAAATTACTAAAACAGCTTAAATGAATTTTACCTCAAAACCAAGTATGAAATCTGATTTCTTCTACAATGTTACATTTAAAAAAAAAAAATTAAAATCGTTAGAGCCGTATTTAAAAAAAACTATTTTTTTTATATAAAATTTAGCAATTACTTTTATAAAAAAAAGATTGGTACGCCATTTTTAAGATAATATATATTAACATCTAAAAACAAAATTTTGAAAAAAAAATATTGAGCAGTTTTCGAAAAAATGATTTTTTAAACAAAAAATTTCAATTTTTTTTTTTTAAATCCAAAAATTACTAAATTGTATTACGGCAACTTAAAAGCATTTATGTAAAAAAAATGGTTGAAATTGATTGAGTCATGAAGGAGAAAATCAGAAGTAAAAAAAACAGTTTATGGCAGGCAAACAAAATGGTGTCCATTTAATGATAGACCTTATCCAAAAAAATTATAATGATTTTTTAATAAAAATCTTATGAACAATTTTTGAGAAAAATGAGTTTATCTAAAACCGGTATATGACAGGTACCGTTGTTTGCGGTCCAAAAAAAATAATTCAAAAATTATCTGGGGATATTCTCCAAAAAACGCCATATGCCAAGTTTGAAGTAAATCGACCCATCCGTTTAGGCTGTGGTCTCTGATTCATACAGACAGAATTATCCGACATACCTTTTTCTCATTCTCTATCATCGTAATGTCATGTTTGATTGTTATCTCAACTTTTTTTTTTCGTACGAATGCATAACTTGATATAATAGTACCTATTTCGCAAGTAAAAAATTCCTTTTAGAACTTTTCGCTACATTTATCAAATAATTTTACAAATCCAAACAAATTGTATAAAAATAAATAATGATTGGCAGTATAACTTCTGGCGCTCGTACATGAATACAAGTAAATAATGCAGGAAAACTATTTCCTTCTTTTGTGACTTCTTAAAAAGTGCTTTATTGCATTCTTCAGAACTTAAAACAGAAATACAGAAATTTAACATCTACCTAAAATAAAAATGTCATGTAAGCAGGAAGCAGCCAGTCCGTCAACCGGCAAAGCAGCGCAGCTATATGCAGGTTGACGACGAGTTCAACAGTTCGAATTGAACACCTTTTGTCGTCGTCATATTGTTGTCTCATCAGCAAATAAACTGGCTATGCCAAAGTCAGATTTTTATTTTGACAATTAATAGGTACTCCCCCTCCCTTCCTGTAAGGGCTTAAAGTTTGTTACGGGAAATACATTTATGATTTTTTCTATGTTTCAGAGTTTTATTTTTCCCCCTTCGCAGTATACTCAATGCAAGTTTTTTCAAGGTTTTAATTGTTAAAAAAGAATATAAACATAATTTTTTTGCTAAAATAAATTAATATCAAAATATTTGGTAGCAAATAATTAATTAAGCTGTGGATTTTATATTTTGTTAAGACAAAAAATTAATTTTTGTTCCTTGAAATTTGATATATTTTGAAATTCATTTCTAACAATATCCAATTTTGTTTCGATCAAAGGACGAAAAATACCAAAAA
Source organism: Meliscaeva auricollis (assembly GCA_948107695.1). Lineage (NCBI taxonomy): Eukaryota > Metazoa > Arthropoda > Insecta > Diptera > Syrphidae > Meliscaeva > Meliscaeva auricollis. The sequence continues at coordinate 14,007,663 of OX403616.1, read as the reverse complement.
ATTCCTAATAACCTAAAATTAAAATTTATAAAAAGCATCTTCAATATTTAGTTAACACACAGGGAGCACAAAGTTAGAAGGTATTTTTTTTTGTTGCACGAAATTGTCTTCAAACACAACAAACCAGAAAGAAGAAAGCTTATTTTATTTGTCCTACCAATTATTTTCATAAAAATAAAAAAAAAAAACAAACAATTCCACACAATCGATATTTTTGTATACAAATTTCCTCTTTGTCTTTTAATGACAAGAAATATTTTTAATATAAATTTCATTATAATTTCGAATTTATAAAAGTATTTTAATATCAGGTCGAGGTAGTAAATAGCTTGCAGCATAATTGTCAATAAGGAATAAGGATACCCGCAATATACGATCCTTTAAAAATTACTATATCGGCCTTTGAACAACAACAGCTGTCTTCTTCTATTTTTTTTTTAATGAAATTAATTGAATTTCAGTGCTTGCAGGTCATTTTAACTTGCGATAAAACTTAAGGACTAGCAAAGAATTTATACAAAAAAACATCAAGAAGACAAACCAAATGACCCACAGGCAACATCATAGCAGCCTTTAAGAGCAAGTACTCGTAACCCAGTCGTGTGCTTTATTCATGTGAAAAGCTTACCAAATCTACTGACGTCACTATTAAAAGGATATAAAGGATCCTCTACAAAAAAAAAAAAAAAAATCAAAAAAAACAAAAGATATCCCTCTTAATGCACAAAAAACTGCTGATGTCGATACAGAAAAAAAAACTCTTCGGAAGTTCTTGGTTTTAATTTTTAATCTTCATTTATGCCTCTGCAAGTTTCCGACTCTTCTCAGGTAAGAGACAGTATTTTCTCCGAGTCAGCTGAAATTTATCGAACAGAAAAAATGAAAACGAAAATATAAAAATGGAAACTCAACCCACAAAAAAAAACACGATATATTTCAATTTATTAATAAAAAAAAAAAATTAACGAGATGATACTTAACACCCATGTAGCGATATAAAATTTCACCTCATAATTTTATGTGTTGCTTTTCTTTTGTAGAGTTCATGTCTCTGGTTTGAGAGAAAAGCCACCATGGCTGGAAATTAAATTTTTGTTTTCCACATTTTTGTGAAAATAAAAAAAAAATAAATAAATAATATGTAAAAACAAAATACTCTCAACAGAATCATTGAGTTACACAATAATAACCACCCATCCGAGCCTACAGAGAAACTTCCGTTTCCTGGTGCAACCAGTGGCGTTGTTCTTTGTTATTTTTAAATTGTGTTTTCCGTTTCTTTTTTATATTTTCCTGGCAGACTGCCTTTGTGTGCAACAAATCAACATTGAAATTATTTTAAATAATAACTCGTTAACATTTTTTTTATAGTCTGGAAAGTAGAGTTGAAAATTTGATGGCTGTCAAGTTACTACTACCACTTTCAAATTTAAAAAAAAGTAATGATGCAATTAACTGTCGTGAATTTGTCGTGAAAGAAAAAAATTTGTCGCGCCTCGTTTTTTTTTAGATAATCACTGGTAGTTCTTACTTCACACACAAGTTATAGCACTACCACCCTTCGAAAACTATTAAAACAAGCTTAAATTTGAAAAAAATAGAACATCATTAACTGTCGTGATTTTGTCGTTGATAGATGGCGCTATCAAACATTTCATCCCAACCATATTTTGGAAAATACGCCCCCTGAACTGAATAATCAGAATTCTGCTTTTAATTACCGATTTCCTATAAATTTTGCTATAATCGATTGTCCCTCGATAAATCTGTGCTATAGCTATGCTATAAAAATAAAATGCACGACTGGTTCGCACGAACTTGTTCTTATGATGTTCAAAGTTGCTGTGGACGTTAAAGCTTCTTATGCAAAGTTTTTTCTGCAAAGAAATACCTACTTTTATAAGAAATTAAATAAAAAATATCGGTTTTGAGTTATTAAAGGTTTGTCAAAAACGGGGCAAACGTTTTTGATAAGACTTTTTGATTTGATATCTCTAATAAAGATACATGTTAAATTTTTTAAATTGTTAGAGCCTTCCTTATCACTGTAGCGTGTTCCAAGCGGAACTTTTGGCGATAAAAGAAGTCCTGTCTTGGCTTAAAGAAAACGTGAAGCTATTAAATCTCTGGATTCTGTCTCTATCAACTCAATAACAGCCTTTAACTGTCGATCATCTCTGTTGGAGATGGCGCAGCAGTTCAATTTTCACCTATGTATGTTGAGTGCCGGGCCATAGGGACATTTTCGGAAATTGTGGAGCAGACGAACTGGTCAAAAGTGGAACACTAATACCTTTATTACCAGAAAAGGTAAATATAGGTATTCCCATCGCTACGTGTAAACTGTTGCTCAAACATGATATACATAAAACAAACCTCAGCTGGAATAATATTACTACATCCTTAGCGAAAAATCAGTTCTGGCCAGTACTAGATCTGAAGCGCTCTAAACGTTTAATATCCTTGAGCAGATCGCAAATCAGCTCCGTAATAGGTGTTATAACTGGACACTGTCTAAAAGGCAGGCACGCGACACGGCTTGGAATTCTCTCCAACAATTTCTACAGAAGCTGTATGGACGAAGAGGAAGAGGAATCGATTCCCCACTTTCTCTGTACTTGCCCTGCTCTATCGCAAAAACCAAGACTCTAACTAGGAGACTTTTACTATAACGACCCCAGTGATCTATCAAATGTAGATATAGGTAATTTCGCTCGCTTCATAAGAAGCTCGAAGAGGAAAGTTTTAATTAGATTCCATGTGGTATCACAATGGACCAAACTTTGGTCTAAGTGTATCGGCACTCCTACTGGTAGCCACTTTAACCAAACCTAACCAAACCTTCGTTGCTGCTTCCAATCCGATTTCCACCTTTTTTTTGAAGTACTTTCTTTCTGTCGCTAGAAGATCAATTGTAGTCACTCCAGATATAATTAGTACATCAGTTGAAAGTCGATGATTGTCGGTATTCTCTTCTTAGTGAGGAGGACTAACTAGTCGCATGTCGCATGACCTACTTAATCTTCATTTGCATTCTTTCCGTGTGTTTGCCCGAAAGAAGGAATCTTCATGCATGTCTAAGCAAAGGATACCATCATAGGAGATATTTCAAAGGCCCCAAGATCGGTGTCTGAGTTGAATGCATTTCTAAGATCAAGGTTTGCCAGCAACACGATCTTCCTTGAGTAGTTGGCGATTTAGTTGGCCTTCCTCAATTTCTTCGTATATGGCCTTTCCTCACTCCTCATAACTACCTTTCCGACAAATTTCCGGGACTGCTCTTCGGACTGCAGCTATCATTCGTGGTTTCAACATCTTCTCCAGAAGCTTACCAACAGAGTCTCCTTCTCCTTTAATATACAGTACCAAACGTTGCACCTTCCAGCTGTACGGAAAGACGCCTTCCTGCAGATATTGTGCATGTTAAACATAAGTGTGGGGCAGATCGAAAGTAAAAGAAGGCCCTTTAAGTTATTTTCCAACTATCTTGGACTAAGTCTCTACCATAAGCGCCATTCAGGATCCAGAGAACTGTTTTAGTACTAATTCGTCATCAGTACAAATGCCAACCCTGGAGTAAACATTTATTCACTTCGGAGAACATTTCTCAGCGAAACTTCCGACAACAATCAACCATCACTTCCAAAAAGACAACTCTACCTCACAGACTTGTTGTATAGCCACAATATATACATTGAAGAGGGATTTAGTATATCGAATCGAAAAAGACGACATTCCTCCACGTAGTCCGGATGTATCCTGAGGTTTCCGGCAAAGCTGCTCATTATATTGTTCGCATATCAACCAACATTCACGAACGCACAACAGCAGCCGTTTAAACACACACAAAAATAACCCTCGCAACAGCAAAATAAGAGGAAAAATAATGAATGATAAAAAATAACTATAATTGAAGTTAAACCCTGCGGATCATAGACAGTCATTAAATTGAAGGCAATGTCAAAAAGTTAAAAATAATATAAATGAATATAAAGTGAAGGAAGAAGTACACACACACACACAAACACACAATACAAAATGGTCGCCAAAAACGGGTTGATAACCGTCAAATTGATTTAATGTCAATTTGGGTTTCCTGTCCTGCCAACAAAAAATGTCGAAAAACGCATGCCGCGCCACGCCATACGGCCTTTGGCTGAACCCTACACAGGATGACGATCGTGATGTGAATAATATGACTCGGGAGGTTGTTTTTTATATACTTATGCACATATGTATGTATTTATTGTTGTTTTAAAGTCAATGATTGTTGTGTGCGTGTAATTTGAAATAAATTCTGTCCATTTTTTTTTTTTTTTTTTCATTTTTGTTTTATTATAGTGTCGCGGTGAAATCAGTTATTTATGATATTTTTGGTTGAATGAAACAGTAAAAGGCTATTAAAGGCAGAAGAGGTAATTGATTGGCAAGTGATTTTCCATGGAAATTATTTAATTTAATTAATCTTCGCCGAGTGAAGTGATATTTTGTACTTAAACAAATAAAACTGTAGCACACTATTACCCTATAGGTAATATGCCTTAATAAGGATATAAATTTTAAGTATACCGCCTCAATTATGGTTATTAAAACATGTTCCTGTGATAACAAAGGATTTTTCAGAGTGACATGCGTTGAAGTTTAAGTAGGTATTCGTTTCAAGGAAATTGTTCGTTTTTTTTATTTAATAGGTACGATTTTTCATCTTGATCTAATAATACTTTGTATCTACTAATGTAGATACTTATCATTTATAACTAAGTATTCATAATTTTCATAGCTACTGAGTATCTATTACTACAACAATATAAAGGTGGAGCGGAAATCCATTTATTTCATATCGGCTATGGAATACCGGCAGAATGAAATATTGGCTGGGGTACCACAAGGAAGTGTACTAACTCCAATTTTGTATATTCTATTTACATGCGATGAACCTCAAATAGAAGACACTATCCTATCAGCGTCTGCTAAAAACACGGCCATAAGCAATAGCAGTGAGTAAAACAATCAACGTCAACAAGAATTTGCAAAATTCTCTCGACAAATATCAATAAATGGACAAAAACGTAACGCTTTACGAACTTAAATCAATTTCTATCAGGACACGCTGCCAAAACACTTGAAATTTTTCTTAACTTCTCACCCCGATAAATACAGGGTCAATTAATCATCGCCTCTAGGCACATCGAACCATTGTGTCATATCGGTAGCCTTTACGTATTCCTCCACTGCAAAAAAAAAGTTGCCCAGAGAACTGTGTAGAGAAAATTGGGAAGGCCTTAACAATTTCTTCCGAAATTTTAACTGGTCATAGTGCTTTCTGGATGAAAACGTTGATGCAACACTTTATGATATGGTATCTAACAGAATTCTCAAAGGCATCAACTAAGAGCATCACCCCCAAAGAAAATTCGTGGCTCAATTCGAGCAATAAAGAGGTGATAAAGGCGAATGAAGAAAGTTTTCGATAGTACAAAAATTACCCTTCTTTGTAAAACATTAATATGTCCCAGCGCTCCAGGAACATCTGCAATGTTTACATTCAATATTCAAGTTCCTGCATGATCAAAAAGTAAGTAAGTAAAGTATTTTGCTTGGTATTTTGCTATAAATTTAAAGAATTCCACCGCGTTTTTGGTTTTTGGTATTTTGCTAAGAATATAAAGAATTCAACCGTGTCATGAGTCCAACGCTTGTATTTAATGATTCTCCCCTAGTGAGTACTATTGATAAATCCAATTTACTATCAGCACGGTTTGCTTCCTATTCTACTCTTCCAAATAGTAATTTGGCCCCTTCCGAACTTGAAAATGTAAATTTTCCAATGAAACAAGTATTTTCTCGTACTCGTTTGGTTGCAAGAGTCCTAAATATCGCAATATTCATAAATCCACTGTAATTCTGGCTTCGAAATAAAATTATTTGTTTACAGGAAAGTACTTCCTTACTAACTGAGATCGTCAGATCTTATTGAGCCCGTTGTGATCCTCTGAAGGGCATAGGGCTTCCACTGCGCTCCATCATGTACTTTTTCTGGAAATATACCTTTGCTCTCTGTAACCCTTTCCCAGGTGTTCCAATCCCTTTCGTCTGCCCTTCACCATGTGCTTTTCGTTCGACCCAATACTTTACCTGCCTGTGTAAGTGGATTTCAATCCACTGCACTGGTTTTTAATGCAATCATTGACTTTTCGAAGCGTTATACCAATCCATGACCGCTTACATTCTTGTATATATAGATTCTTAGCTCTTTCTCTAATGAAGTTCTCCAATTGACATACGATTGGGCCTGAAAATCATTAAGATGTTTTGAAGACACTTATCGTTTGCAGCTTTCTTTTTGACAGTAGGTAGTAAAAATTTTTCACGCCATACAAAATTACGGATTTAACATTGTGGCGGAAAAGTCTCAGCCTGGTCCTTTAGCTGATAGTATTATTCCTCAATATTTTGGAAAGCATTCTGAACGCATCCTTTGCATTCTTAATACAGCTGTCGATATTTTGTTCACTTTCGCCTTTGGTAAAGTCAAAACTCTTAAGACATTGAAAGTCCTCTACTTTCTCTACCAGTTGTCCACAAATATTGACTTGAAGAGATGAGTAACTTCCGAGGCTTATCATACTGGTTTTTGCCGTGTTAATTTTCAGCTTCATGATTTCCTCCACCCTTGTTGTCATTTGATCCATGATTTTAGTTGAGATATCAGACTCCATTGAATTACACCATTTCCATTCAACTAGGCTGTTCGCAGCAAATTACTTAACAGCTTATCACAAGAATAGTATTGGCGATAGCATGCAACCCTGTCTGACTCCACATTGGACTTCAAATTCATCTGACAAACTTTCTTAATGCAGAACGTGACATTTGCATTCATCATCGTAAGTTGCTTTAATAATAACAATTAACTTATCTGGAATTACCCCTCCCGCGTAACGCAATCCAAACTAATTTATCTGTTGACGCTATTTAACGCTCTTTGAAATCAATGAACACAGAACAGAAGGTGAAGTAGTGATAGATATTCGAAGCACTGCTCAATAATGATCCGTAAGGTGTTAATGTAGCCAACAAACGATGGTCTTCTAAGTTTTGTTTCATTCGCTCTACCGCCATACAGCAGGCAGAACGCAGTTAAATCTTCTTTTTTTCGGGAGCTTCACATTTTTTTTTTCCACTCTTCAGGGAAGCACTTGGAGTTCCAAGATCTCTCTATGATTAGATGCAGTTGCAGTAGCTCACTCGATGCCGTTGGCGATGCTTGTAAGAGCTCTGTAAGAACACTGTCGTGTCCTATCGCCTTATTGTTCTTCAGTGTTTTAATCGTGGCAATGCTCTCTTCTCTACTGAGACTGGCAGGTACAGTGCTCTCTGCGCATTTGTTACTTCGGACGAGTATCGGGTGCGCAGCATCGGCGCCAAATTTGTTTTCTTCCATCGATCTATGTCTAGGTTTTTGTGGACAACCAAGCACTGTATCTTTCTTGAAAAATTTAAATGGCACACCATAAGATTTCGATGGAGATACGTTCAGTACTGCTGATGGTTCTCAGTCCTTATGAAAAATAGCCTCCTAAATTTCGGTGCACTGAGAGATCCCTAAGCCTGTCGATATTAAACCTGGCCAATCGGGTGTCGGCTAATCGCAAAGTAAACAATTTGGTTGCAGGTTGCTTTCCTATATGTGAACACCCAGCTTATTTTGTAGCTCGTTTTGTGTTCAAACATGGTACAACCAATGACAAGAAGGTTAGCATTGCAGAAATCAGCAAAACGCTCACCATCATTGTTATTTGCGAACTCTGGCATTCAAATCTCCCATAACCGTTTTGATGTTTCGGCGTGATATATTTTTGTAAGCAGCATTTAGCCGGTTATACAAAATCCTTAACCTCGGGATCTTCGGAAACATCAAGTAACTTAATAGTTAGTATTATTCAACATTTTGTAATAAATGCTGTCAAAAACTAACTTGGATATGAAGAAACCTGTTTGATTTAAAGATCTTTTAAGTCAAAGTTCGATTGTCAATACAAAATCCAGTAGATCTTATCCAAGGAGATTTAAACACTAAAACTTTCTACTCTTTAAATCTTATTAAGGTGTTTTCCCCTAAATTTGTTTTGAGAGCTCATACAGGTGGCGCTTAAAACCGTTTGAAATAACTACTCAGCCATTATTTCATTAATCGGTGTCATTAACAAACAAAATCCTTCTTTCAGACGTGAGATGATTACCTAATCATGCACAAACGTTGCAAAATCAGAGAAAGAAAGAACAAGAACAGAAGAGACCTATGGTACGCTGAATTGTGCGTGGCGCGAAATATTATGAGACTTTTGCTTGTCAAACAAACTCTCTCATAAACGTTAGGGGTAGATTCTTAAGACTATACGACATATCATCGTCTACGTCGTCGTTGTCGTTGTCGCAGGGCTAAGATTCCAAAGTACACCAACTATACTGCACTTTGTGTACCTACACCTACACCTACAATCTACATACATACCTAACCTATCCTTGCTCCTGTTGAGTTTTTCCAATGTTCATGGTGCGGTGTTAATTAATTTCACTTCTCATTCTGCAAAGGACGTCGCCGTCGTCATCGTTGTCGAGGTGGGCTCTTTTGATGAAAAGGAAACTCTTAAGGAGCGTGTGTCAACCTTACTTCTTGTGATGTGGTGCATGCCTAGACAGCAGCAGCAGCAGTATCTATGTAAAGGTACCTCAATCCTGGTAAAGGTTTAAGTATAATTAAAGGCTTCTCTCCTTTTAAGTCGTTGTCGGTGCCGATGATGTTAGGTTTACCTGGTACTGGCTGATGAGGGTATGTGTGCGAGTCTTATAACGGTGTTTTCATTAAACAATTTTATGGTAACTATTAACAACTTAAGTGTGTACTAAGTGTGGTTGAATGAAAACCAACGACACGACGACGATGATGACGACGACGAGGCCAAGGCAAAATACTGATAAGCTTCTCTCTTTGCATCATGATATGGTTAAGGGTTTTCGGAGAAGCAAAAATGTTTCAAAGTCTGCTAGAAAATGAAAGGTACTTAAAAAGCAAAAAAAAAAAAAACAAAATACAACATGACTTTGAGTAGAAATAATCGTTTTCAGTAAAACTCAGATTATGGTTGAAGTCAATTAGCCAAGCGAAAGTGTTACAAAAAGTCTTAAGCAAGACAGCGAGAAGAAGAATGTTGGAGACATACACGTTTTCTTTGCGGAAATCGTGTGTAATTGGCTGGCAATAGTGCATGTGTGTATGAGAAATTTAGTGGATGTTCAAAAGAGATTATAGCTATTAGTGGAACTTGTTCATTGACTTCTGTTGGATGTTTAAATGCAAACTAGATACTTATTTAATTTGGTTTGGATATCTCCTGACAATCAAAGTTCTCTTTCTAGACAAGCCAATATTTGTACGGATACTTAGCAAGCAATGGCGTATACAGGGGTTGAGGGATAGTCACAGGATCATGACCTCCCATAAAAGAGTGACCCACCCTACTATACACCGCTAAACTAGCAAACAAATCCGTTCAACATTTTTCACATCACTGGTTATACAGAAAGTGAAAAATATATACCAATTTTTCTGAAAAGTTTAAATTCACACTCAGTAATAGCAAAAAAAGATCTATATCTACTAAAAGATCTTAGATGTTTTTGATTTCTCTAACGATACTATATTTTCCAGGGAGATGCCCAAGTATTCCTTCCTAGTTTGATACGCAGATGATGTGGCCGTGGTGATAACAGCAAGAAACACCAAATGTGCGCAGAGAAAACTGAACAAATTCCTGGATGCAGGAACTCTGTACAGAGAAAACCCAAATAGTGCTACTTACAAGAAAAAGAATCTTCACCATAATCGACTTCCCCAACGACACCAAGATAAAAACGAGAAAGCACGTAGTAAAATTCCTAGAAATAAGACTCGACAGAGAACTGAACTTCTGGGAACCAAATACGGTGGATGCAGAATGCGCATTAAAAGTGACAGCATCCTTGACCAGGCAAACAACGGTTGTTCTTCGGTAAGTAAACAGAGACTTCTGATGACGGAAACACACACGGAAGCGAGATTTGAGCTGATCCACTGGAAATATAAAAGTACCGGAAGCAGATGTCAACGGTACAGAGACGTGGTGCTTTACGAATAGGCAGTGCATACCGCATGGTGTCGGAGCCAGCTCTTTTTGTTTTTGCAGGTGTGGCACTAATAGACATCTTGGCAGCACAAAGAAAGTACGCACAAGAAAAGAAAGCGAAAATTGGAGTGTCACTCACACAACGGTAGTGGCAGACATAGTGGGAGTCTGAAAGCAGAGGGAGCTGGACTACTAGGCTTGGATATGTGAACGAATGGAGTTACCGGATACACGGTGAAGGGGCACAGTGAACTATAACGTCATTCATTTCGGGGCACAATAATTACTTCAACATTTTTCTGCATGAGATAGGAAAAACAAGAAGCAAATCTTGCACTGTACGGAGATGCGACATCAAATGACGTCTACAACACCGTCTTCGAATGCTATGAATGAGAATTGCCACGGCAGGTTTTAAAAAGAAGTATCGGAGAAATTAGCCAGGATAACATCATCCAGAAGATGCTTGAGAATGAAGATCAATGTATGCGACTAAGTGCTTTCCTGACCCAGATCTTGAGAACCAATTAACAAGAGTGGTCAGTTCCAGAAATTATTTAACCCTCGAAATAAAGCGCTAGTAGTCCAAAAGGGAGAGATCATCGAGGCACTTAGAAGTTTAGTTGGCCAAGAATGAGACCCGTAGGAGAGCCCGGCACACGATAAGTGAAAAAAAAAAACAACGGATGAGGAATTGAGGTTCATACATAAAAAAGCGCTGCAGGGTAAAGAATCACACCAAGGTCTTCGTTGATGTTCTAGTTTAAATTTACGGAGCATCAAAATTCCGTAATGGTCAATTCAGAGTTCTAAATACTGCAGTCTTTTTGGTACTGCAGTTAATTGACTAAATTTGGTAATTCTTTTAATTTACAATAGCACTTTGACTGTAAAAATATAGTCAGCAGTCAGTACTAAACTGACTTAATAGTTAATTAAAGCAGTTAATTGACAAAAAGTAAATTAACTGCAGTACTTTTTGATTGGTTTTAGTCTTCTAGTCAGTAGAATGATTTTATACTGTTGTGTTTAAAATTTTAGTTAGGCGTACTGTCACACTTTCTTGTAGAAAAATGGTGCTCTGAAAGTAACTTAAAGTTAAAAGAATACAAACTTACTTTCCTAGAAGTTGCAGGTGTAACGCCATTAAATCTTCAGGCAGCGAAACGAAAGTACATACACGAAAAGAGGATGGAAATTGGAACAAGAGAAGTGGTAAGAACGGTGGGAGTGTGGAAGTAAAGGGTGTTGTACTGCGAGGTTAATCGGAGACGTTGCTGAAGGCGAGAATCGGAAAGAAGGCGAAGTGGACTATTGTGACTATTGCACAGTTCCTAACCGGACAAGGGTAGTTTAACGGCCTTCTGTATACAAGATAGGTAAAGCAATTAGCTCCTCCTTCCAGTTTATGGAGCAGAGATGGTAGTGTAGAGTACGTTAGGTAATCTACTCGGTAAACTAGAGTATTGACTATTTTGTTATTTTTTTTTTGAAAATCCACAGGATGGCGGCCGGAAACCACAATCATATCATTATATTATTGGGTTTCTTATTGTGTTTTTTTTGAAAAACGATAATATATAATTTTACAATAGCGTTTTAGCCGCCATTTTGACGAATTTAAATATAAAAAATTAAAATAATATTTTAGAATCAGTAAAAGAATACTTTTCGTTTGATACCCATATTGCGTTATTTTGAGTTTTTGAAATTTGGCCATTTTTTTGGGGTTAAGTTACCCTTAACCCCAAAAAAACCATATTTGTCCCAACAATACGAATGTCAGTTTTGGGAGAAGGTATCACCTAAATTTTTTGCCATAAATAATTTTTGTGAGAATTAGTTTGACCTTAAGGTCTTTTTTTGCTTAGATCTACGGTAGGTACTAGTAAGGACTTCCGCTACGTTAAGGATTTCTCCCTAAGCACAAAATTCTTTTTTGTTTTCTTAAAAATTTATTAAGTAAGTTGGCCTAATGCTACGAAAGCTGTACAAACGGTCAGAAAAAAGCTTTTGTTCCTCAAAATCTTACTCAAATAAATCGTACTCAAATAATGCAAGAAGTTTTATGGCTAAAAACACGCTTTTCAAAATTTTGGAACATACATATTTCACAGACATCTTGAATTCTTCACAAAAAAACTTTCAATGAACATTCTATTACGTTTTAAAAGATAAAATTTTTCAGCAAACCATAATATGTACATAATTGTAAAAGGAGAAACTTTTTTAAAAACCTCATTTAAAATCTATTTGAATGCATATGTCAGGTTTCCCAATCTAAAACAACATCAAAAAAGATCATCAATATGATGTCGAATGAAGTTATTCGCTCTGAGGTTAAGCTATAAAAAAAATATTTTCAAACAAAATTACAGCGTCAACGTAAATTCGATAAAAGTTAAATGAAAATTACAACAACAACAACAAAAAAGTTTGATGGAAAAGTATTTTCTTTAACAAAATTTTCGAAAAAAATGAAAAGAAAAACTCATTTCATCACACACCACTTTACACTACCAGCATGTGGAAAGTGTGAGAGAGATAGGAGAAGTATAAGTAAAACCTTTCACTCTGAACACATCTTAATGGAAATATGAATCCTTCAGGATCCATCTATAATAGGATAAGTCCTTTGCATCATCCCCAATGGATCTGTACCTCTCTAGTCTTCAAACTATATGTGGTTGTGGCTATGGCTTTTGGTGATGCTGCTGCTTCTCCCAAGTCTATGATGAATACTCGTCGTATTTCCAAAAAAAATGAAAAAAAAAAAAAATTGAAAAACTTTATAGACTCACGCTCAAGAAGCGTGAGTACCGATTTTTTACCACCGGATTTATCCTTTGCCTGACATAACTTCTTGCCTTGGTTTTTTTCTCTTTTTGCTTATTTCATATCCTTGTCGTCTTCATCTTCATCAGGCATCAATTCTTTGAGTAAGAAGAAAAAAATATATAAAACTGTTCACATATCTCTCAAGGATTTTCAAAAACCTGCCATTGGTATAGAAAACTTCGTGACAGTGCAAACTTCCGGGATTAAACACCCACGTGAGGCGCCATACCCACAAGCCAAATGCATATACATACTCTTGGGGACCGCTTACCCCCAAAAGAAAACCCTTTTTTTATGAACTATGTCCCAAAGAAAGACAAGCTTTCCTTCTTCCCTAAAAAAAAAAAAAAAAAAAATGTTAGAAAAAGCAACAGAATGCAAGGAGTTAAAGAACACTTAGTTAGGAAGAAAAATTCGAACTTTATTGCATGTTGATTATCGTCATCCTGGGGTGTGGAGGGAGTGAGGAAGGATTTCCATCCTTATTCGTACCTTGGAAGGATACATTTTGACTTAACTACTGAAGTCTTCTAAATGACACGCTGGAAAAAGTTCGTTTCTTCTATTAGTTGATTCTTGGATTTTTTTCTTCTTTATTTTTATTTGTATGTATTTTTTTTTTTTGAAAAGAAAAGAAAGAAAAACCTTGCGTCGTCGTCGTGCTTACAATGACAGTTTGCGTCTTCAGGATTCAGTTTGTTGGTATCAGCATCAGGGGATATAGGACTTGAGTGAGTCCTTGTTGTTCTTTCTTGTGGTTCTTTTGCGATAACTTTGGTACTGTACCTACCTACGCTATGATGGTGCGGTGTGCTAGATGTGATGGTGGTTTTTAGTTGTGTTTAAAGTAAGTCCTGGTCTGTATATATTGAGAGACAGAGAAAATTGTGCAACAGACATGAGAGCTAAACAAACGAAGTGATGTCGAATAATTAAGTAGATAAAAAAGAGGAAAGAACACGTAAATGAGAGGAATAGTTGTTGCCTGTTGTGGAGTGGTGTTTGATAGTTGAGTCTTATCACGAAACAACCAGCATCAGCTATGCACTATAGGGTTTGCATATAAAATTAAGAGACTTTGATGATATAAGAATTTGATTTGAAATTCAAATTATTTAAATGGAATTTTTTCTTTCGACTTGGTTTTTCACTATCTATATTTTTAGCAGTAATTCCTTAATCTGAGTTTTGATAAACATCGGCAAAGATTTTTGCATTTATGCAGGTACAAAAATTGGGTTTTAGTTAAGCGAAAAAAATCATTTAGGGACCAACGAGATTCTCAATAAAATAATTTTGTCAATAATTTATTTTAGTAAATAATTTTGATGATAAACTTTTAACGAATAAATTATTTTACTACATTTTTATTGTAAATGTAAATGTAAATTGTTGACAACAGTACATAAAAAATATTCTAAAAGTTTGAACGAATCCCATTTGAGATTTGGCCATCGTTTTTTTATATTTTTTATGGTTTTCGGGTTGAAATTTTTTTAAATTTTGATTGAAAAGAACATTTCTAGCTGTCAAAAAAAGGTATTGGAAATTATTGTAGGTGTTGCTATTGTGTTGAAATAGTTTTTTTTCCCCGCTTAAACGGGGAGAAAAAAACCCTCTCTCCGATAGTACAAAATGCTTTTTTTGAGTCCTTCTACAAAAATCCGTTACTATTTACATAAGTCATCGTAGTCTTGCCAAACAACTCTTAAAAGTAAAATGGTGATATTTCAACAAGAAACAAAGCAAAAAAAGTGTCTTGTTTACCTGTTTTGAGCTGCACATCGAAAACAGCAGTTTAAATAAAAATAAAATGCAAGACTGGGTCAAAGTTGCTGTAGGTGCTAAAGATTAATATATAAAGTTTTTAATTTAATAAGAAATTAAAAAATAAACTTAAAATTTATTTCTTAAATGACTTTAACAACTTCTTAAATTGTTTTGATCTCAAAACTAAGTATGCCATTTGATTTTGTTAAAAAAGATTAATTTTTAGAAAAAAAAAATTGAAAATCGTTGGAGCCGTTTTTAAGATATTATTTTTCAGCATCTAAAATTTAATTTTGAAATAAAATATTGAGTAGTTTGATTTATCAAAAAAAAAAAAAAAAAATGTAAAAAAATGGTTGAAATAATTAATGACGGAGATAATCAGAATTTTAAAAAATGGTTCTATGGTACCGTTAATAACGGTTTTTGAAAAACAAAATGGGTTTCATTTAAAGATAGACCTTACCAAAAAAAATGACCATGAATTTTTTAAACAAAATCGTAGGAACCATATTTGAGAAAAATGAGTTTATTTAAAACTGGTATATGACAGGTACCGTTATTTTTGATAAAAAAAAATTAAATATCTGGGGATAGCTCCAAAAAATACCACATACCAAGTTTGAAGTAAATCGACCCATCCGTTTAGGCTGTGGCTTTCAAAATTCTGCTTTTCAAAATTCTGCAAATTATAACAAAAGGTTTGTAAAATGTTAAAAATCGCGCGCTTTTTTACATTTGACAAACCGTCAAATTTTCGATTGAAAGCAGAATTTTAAAGCTAGAATTTCGACCCGCTCCCCTCTGATACATACAGACAGACAGACAGACGGAATTGTCGGGCCCCCTTTTTTTCTCATTCTCTATCATCGTAATGTCATGTTTGATTGTTATCTGAACTTTTTTTTTTGTGTACGAATGCATAACTTGATGTATGGTACACATATCGCAAGTAAAAAATTAATTTTTTATGTACAAAAATTCTAAAGCTTTGTTTAAAAAAAAAAGTTTTGAATGCCAATTTTAAGAAAATATTAATGGACATCTTTAACCAAAATTTAAAAATAAATCATTCACGCGTTTTCAAAAAATTGATTTTTGAAAAAAAAAATTTTAAAACTTATTTTAAAAATCCAATTTTTTAATTTTGATATGGAAAAAACTCTGAAATTTGTTGAGAACTTCTTGTGCAAAAATTGTCATCGAAATCTTTGGAGTCGTTTAAGAGAAAATCAGAAAAGAGAAAAACGGATGAAAAAATATTTTTTTTATTTCAAAAGTACGACCTTGTCTGTTGTGTACCGTTAATTTTGGTCCTAAAAAAAATTCAATTTCCCCTCTAGGGAATCACCAAAAACCCTTAACTACCAAGTTTAAAGATAATCGCTTTAGTACTTTAGGCTCTAGCTCAAGATAGATGCAGACAGACTGACAGACTGTTTGGAATTTCTTCCCTATATGAATGAAATCCTCAAACCTTTAATTAAAATCCTCATATTTCGGTTGAAAATTGTCAAAAATTTAAAAATGATATATCATTTTATTTTTACACAAATTATATAAAAGAAAGTACCTCACACATTCTTTTGAAAAAGTAATAGTTTGAGAGAAATCTCAACATTCAGGGAATTAAACCTATTTTTTTTTTTTATTAGAAAAAATATTTATATTAGGGTTTTTAGAAAATAAAAATTAAAACAAAAAAGAATTTAATATTATTTTCATTATGAAGCACAGAAACGGACATATGAGTTTTGTTTTAAATTAATGTGGCAAAAATTGCTTATTTTCAAGATGACTCTTTTTAAATCCTGCATTAAAACTTTGATGCCTTCAAAACTCCTCAGATTTGTCTCTATTTCTTGTAGTCACTTATTTTTTTTTCAAAAATGACTTAACGATAGAACCGTTTTTCTTTTTTCTGACTTTCTCTTAATCGACTGAAAACTAAGTAAGAAATTAATAAAATGAAAAAAACTACATTATGTACTTTGGTGTTTACAAAAAAAAATAAACTGGCTTTCATAATTTGCAGAAAAAATAACTTTTTATTCACGTGTTTTTTTTCAAAAAAATTATATCAAAGTGGGAAAACTATTTAAAAACAAATGAAAATTGTGCTTGATAAAAAATTGCGGGAAAACCGTTACTTGCATGCATGAAAAATACAAAATATATCAATTATTGCAGTGTTTTTTTTTAACTTATACAGTTTAATTTTTGAGTAACAAGTGAAGAATTACGATGAATGTATATCATAAGTTTTATGATGATAGATCAAATAATAAAATTGGTAAGATAGTCAAAAAATTATATGGAAAAATATTTATTTTACACATTTTCCATTGAAGTTTTATTTTCAATGCAGAAAATGTTGATTTTGCATTAATATTTTTTTTTTAATTGGTATTATTTCAACCCTAAGAATTAATCTACATGCCTGCTAAGTCACCAGTGGTCGGTGTGTCAGGCATTTTATAACGAAAATATTTATAACGACTTTTTGCATTTTTTTACACTCCTGCGTATTAATCAGTTAGTTTTTCGCATCTCTGCTTGTGGATGTGGAGCCAGGGACCCCAACATTGCAAAAGGGAGGAAAACAAGAAAACTGTATTTTAGCCTTTTTGAATAAGCCTTCTGGCCAGGGATCTCGTTGGGAGCTCAAAATGGTTTAACAATTTAAAAAAACAACTTTCTAGATCCATGTGGCATTTCAATTGATCAGTATTCGGTGTAATTGTAATTGTATTTGTAATTGTAATTGTAAGTGTGTTTTTTCTCTGTCGACCAGCCACTTCAACTTATCTGTTTTTAAAATTATGTGGAATGTTGGAATATGAGAAAAATGAACCTAATTTAAAAAGGTTAAAGACTGTGTACCTACTAAATCGCCTTAAAAGCCAACAAATAAACTACAAAAATTTGACCTTAAACAAGAATTACGTAAATATCAAATAGCAAAGCACCAGATGGTAGATATAAACAAATTATACCAACAAAAAAAAACTCTTCAAGACAAAACTCTCTTTAATTACAATAATTATAAAGAAATTGGGAGAACTTCTTGAAAATTATAGGACAAATCCTTCAAGGCATAAAACAATTTAACCCTTTTTCCCGCAAGAACAAATACCATTATTTTATAAAAATAGATTTTGTGACCTCTTGCGTTCTACCTAATTATAACTGTCTCCTCTTGAATTAAACAAAAAAAAAATCATTAAAACACCATGATTGTAATCAGTGCCGCGCAGCACATTCAATCTAAAAAAATATCTCACCTCAGGCAAATTATTGTTAATCAGCGTTAGAAGAAAAACTCTCTGCTTGCTACTTCTTTTGGAACCACAAACTGTGCGATAAAATCATCATCATCAAACAAAAGCAAAAGAACCCTTGAGATAGTGTCCCTGTCCATTGTGTCCCTCCAAACCATATCTCGCTGAAAAGGTGTCTACTATAGTACAGGAGGTAGCCTTAGGAATGTTTCTTTTATTTCAACTTTCTGCTAACCAATATATACAGAGAAGGGCAAAAAAAATCATACGTTTCGTTACAAACAAAAAAAAAAAATACCAAAATCCAACTGCACCTCCCAGACTAAGGTCCTTGGACACACTTTGTATTAACCATTTTGCGTGTTATAAGAAAATATTTAGGGTAAATTTTTATCCTGCGGGTATATTTCAACAAACAAGTCTAAGAAATCTCCACCAATAATGTTAAATTCATTTGATGGTATTACCGCACAGAAAGCTCGTTTTCTTGAAACCGTTGGCGGTGGTGGCATGGCGGTAGCAATGGAGGTGGCAAAAAATTCACTCAAGACGGGAAAAAATAAGGCACTCCTCATTTTAAAGAAATTAAAAAAATAATCCTCAAAACAAAAAAAAAACAACAACACAGAAGGATCCTGCCAAAAGGTTTTTTTTTTTTTTTGCTGTTAACAGAGGGATTAGTATGTCAAGTCACGTTTATTGCCATATTTAAGCGACACCCGAACAAAAAAATACAAATTTGTTTGCTATACATCGACAATGAAAACAAGACAAAATATCAAATACATATAAAAGAAAAAAAAAACAACATAGAAAGCCGTTGTTAAGTCCTGCGGCCAAATGTTCAGCATTTGATAAAAAAAGCATCACGAGAATAATGATGTTGATTCGTGTGTTACCCTACATAAATATATAGCGTCTCATAATTTCATTAATTTATTTTTTTAATTTATTATGAATTTTTGTTGGTGCGATTTATTTAAATAAAATGCACGATTGGTTCGCACAAAATTTTACAAAAGTTTAATTTTATAAAAAAAAAACTTAACAATTTCTTCAAAATATACCTACTCTTCAAATTATACCAGTTTCTCAGGGGTTGGGGTCGAAATCACGAAAATCGAAAATTCCAGAAATTCAAAGCCTGAATATTTTGAAAAACCCCAGAATCCCTATAACCCAAAATCTCGAAAAAGAAACGGGACGAGAATTACAAAAAAAGATAGAAAAAACATCGAAATCCCGAAAAAGCAAAATTTCAAAAATCCAAAAGCCCGTTTTGAGCTATACGTTTCAAATTTTACCAGCTTGTAATCGTTTTTGAGGTCAAAATCCCCAAAAAATCCGTAGTTCTCGAAACTCAAAAACTTAACACACCCAGAATCGCGAAAATCCAAAATCTCAAAACAAAAATCCAGAAATACCGAAATATTATATAAAATGAAAATGTGCGCACATATTTTTCAATATACATACATATGTATTTCTTAACTTTCACAAAATGAAAGAAAAAATTGACATCCCGAAAACTCAAAATTTCAAAGATCCCAAAATCCGGTATTGTGGTTTATTTTTAAAACTTTTCCAGTTTTAAAGTTGATGGAATCAAAATCTTATAAATCCAGAGTCTCCGAAACTCAAAAACTTAATATTCTGAACTCCATGAATTCTGAACACCCATAATCTAGAAAAAATCAAAAATACCGAAAAATTATATAAAATGAAAAAAGGGCGCACATTTTGGGCATCATTCGTCGGAATTTCGACTTCGGAAAATATACTTTCTAAAGAGAATTTCATACAAAGGTTCAAAATACCAAAAATTTAAATCCCGAAAACCCAAAATCCCACGTCCCATACTTTGGCTGACACTTTGTGGTGGAATCAAAATTTATAGCTCCCATCGTTTTTTAGTTATTGAATTTTCCGCTTAAATAAGACTGAAGTTAGCGGGCGAAAGTAAAAAAAATCCTTTTTTTTTGTTTCGAAATTTGTACCTTTTTTTTTTGCTTTAATTTTGTAGCTCCCATGGGTCATTTTATTTTTTTGAATTTTGTTTTGCCAGTAACTGTAGTTTTTCAAACCAATTTTTTCTGTGCAAATCTCAATTACGTAGCTTAAGAACTTTTTGAAATATTTACGTTTTTGCTGAAAAAAGTTAGCTCAATAGTGGTCTTCCAAAATTAAAAATTAAAAAAAAATTGTTTTCAGAAATTTAAAATCATCTTGAACTCAAGATTCAAGATTTCCGCTAAAATAGCATCTGTAACGGTCAAAATTTTCCAAAAAATTGAATTTTTCAATTTTATTCTTTCCAGAAATTGTAGCTTTTCAAACCAAAATTTGTTGCGGAAATCTCAATTTTGTAGCTCGATCATTTTTTTGAAATATTCAAGTTCTTGTTCGAAAATTTGACTATTTCAAAAAATGTTGTTTGCGCAACAAATTTTGGTTTGAAAAGCTACAATTACTGGCAAAAAAAATTAAAGAAGTATTTTTTTTAAGTTTTCCCATGGGAGCTACAAAATTAATTCTTGAGCAACAAATAAGCATTAAAATAGCTTCTATTTAAGACATTAAAAAAATGTTATTTTTCTTACTTTCGTCCACTAGCTTCAGTCTTATTTTAGCGGAATTACAAATAATTAAAAAACTTTTGTAGCTACAAAAACGAAGTTTATGCTACTTAAGAGCGTTTAAAAAGCTACAATGCCACTTAAAATTATTTTTTTGTTTAATTATTAAATATTTTGCCCGCTAACTTCAGACTTTTTTTAGCGAAAAATTCAATTACTCAAATCGATTCGAGCTACAAATTTTTGGTTTGCGCAACAAATAAACATTTAATAAGCTACAAATTATGTGATTAATTTTTTTGATTCCGCCACAAAATGTCCGCCAAAACTAGTAATGTCAAAATCCCGAAAATACAAAATCGCGGAAACCCAAAATCCTGATAACCAAATCGGATACATGGATGAAGAACCTTTGTCTAAACAATTTCGGAAATCCGTTGGTCAGAAAAAAACGGTTCTAGTAGAGGATCCGTTTGTTATGGTTACAACTCTTATTTTTGTTTTGTTTTTTATTTCAAAAGCACGAATTTGGTTGACATAACATACAATTTTAGTCAAAATCATTAAAGTTGTTTTGGTTGAGAAAAATAAGTTTACAAAAAATAACATACCCTATAATTTGCATTATAAAATGTAAACATTCAAGAAATAAATACGCTTTTGAACAAAACAAAAACAGGAAAAAAATACCACCCATACAGGCAAACGCGCCAGAAGCAACAGTCAGCATAAGCATTATGTCCTCAGGCCTATATATATTATGAACGCGACCATAAAACCACTATTAAAGGAAGAACAAACCAAAGAATAAAAGGCAACTTCGCAAATTAACAAAGTACGTACCTACGAGTATATTCTGGGAATCCTCTCGAATTTTATAAAGATAAAAGCTTTTGCTTCCTCCCTGAATTAAAAAAAAAATAATAATAATTGTGGCCTCTTTTAATCCTCGCAGTTTCCAGAACTTACCATCATCAAAAACACCACAACCAACTTCACTATACGTAGCGTCAGTATTGGTATATCCATGACAATTTAACCCAACGTGTGTCATTGTCATTGTTCGTTCGTTTGTATAGAATGGTTGGCCCAGGTGACAGGAGTCATTTAATTGAATGCCTTTACCTTGATCCTGTGAAACAGGGCAATCTTCCAATTTACAAACAGCTTTTTCCCGGTAATTTAGCCAAAGGCGAGCACATGAACAATTTAAACAACAAACACAAAAAAAAAAAAAAAACCAGGATAAAGAAGAAGTGACTTCAATCGAGTCCTTGGGGATGATGGGGAGGATAAAAATTGAAGGACAATCGCAATACGGACTCCTTAGTTGGATTTTCAACCCATATCGCCAATGTTTACACTATATTCCTACTTACTTACTATATCGCCATTTTTTTTTTATACACCGGACATTTTGGGTTTCATCTAGGAAAAGTTAATTTTTCCATTTGCTTTCTCAAGGGAAATTTTCAGTGCTTATGACAGAGTTGCCAGATGATTCTAGAGATCTCAGAATTGGAATTTTTGTATGAAGAATTTATGTTGACCTACTTTTCGCCTAGCTGCTTGTCACCCAACTGAACATATCTCCTATTATTGCTTCATGTAGGTACCTTACCCTAGTTATGCGTTATCTACTTAAATATCATTTTGATTAATGTCGCGCAGCTGCGCACACATTACATCGATAAATGACACCAGGCTACATGTTGGTAAGCTGATGCAGTAACATGTTGGCTACCTGCGTTGCGCCCAACCGCATTTCACCCCAGTTGTTTCATTTCTTCTCACTTACCTGAACTTCACCCACTTGCATGTTCTCTAGCTACGAGTTGTAACCTACCCTTGATAAATGTTGCCAATTATGCCACGCAGCTACATATTGCACGACTAAGTATCACCAAGTTGCATGCCACCTAGCTGCATTTAACGTGCGTGTATGTTATTCAGCTTCATTTTAACTAGTTGCATGTTGCCAAGCATTTTGTTGCAAACAAGTAGTTTAGCTACATCTTGCTTAGTTAAATTCCACAATACTACATGTTACCAAGCTGTGTGTTGCCTAGCTGCATGTTACTTTATGACATGTCACTTAACAACATTTCAATTTGTTACATGTCGCTAAGCCCATAATGCCGCTTATCAACATGTGGGTTGAGCTTATGTCACGTACATTTGTGTCGTATAGCAAAAAAGTTCAACATAAACTTAATGCTGGCAACCGTGTCCAGTGCCAACACAAGCATATTGTATCCTGCGGGCTTTTATGTCCCTTAACTGTTTGTCTATATTTTTGTGCTATAAAGAACGTTTTTTTTTTTAATATTTCATCTGGTAACCACAGTTGGGTGTATATCTATTTGAACTTTCCTTTTTTCTAAACTTCCCTTAAGTTAAATTGTTTGAGTTTTCATTTTAACGGTATATTAATTTATAATGAATCGCATAGTAGTGTTTAAGCTTAATTAGGTGAATTTCTTGAGGGCACATATGTAGATACAAAACTCCATCCACATTTGAATATTGTTTGCCGATGTCAACCACATTTACTGGGAAAAAAATGTTGTCTTTGGCAAAAATGGCGAAGTAAGGCGTCTAGGTGATTGAAGTTTTAAGTGTATGTGCGTGTGTATGTGTGTGGTTATAGAGATAAGAAAACTTAATTTAAAATTTGAACGTAATTTGGAATTTTATGGTCAGAATTCTTGAAAGTGTTGAAAGATGTTTTTTCGAGAGAAATTTATTCATTTTGCTGCAGGTCATTGAATGAGGAAGAATGTTAGTGCTGGAATCGTTCTTAAGATCCTAAGGGTTCATTGTTTGCAAAATACACAAGATTTAAGAGAAATAATCTAGAGGGGGTTGAGACAAGTCAAGTAATTTTTTTTTTGCTGGCAAAAAAAGTTTGCTTTCACAAAAACAGCTTTAAAGTGATCCAAATTGTGTGAAACGTGTAATAATTTCAAATCGATGAAATCAATGAACATCAGTACTGAATATTAAATAGGATAGAGCCTTTTTGGAGATTTCTTCAAATCAATGAGTGCAACGTTAAGTTTATGCGTAATGGTTTGCTGAACTAGTTCTGATCATTTTTTTGAATCCTCCTCTGGGAAAACGAAAATCAAGAAGTGACGAAGAAAGCAGTTTTTTTAGGTTCATTTAATTTCTAATATTTAAAGATTTTTTTTACACTTTCAAGTAAGTACTTATACTTTTGCAATACTTTTTGTATTAATGCACTTCTGCTTCGCTTACAATTAAAGTCTACTAGAAAATTGTATTGTTTGCAGCAAACGAATGAAAAGTTTGCTGAGAACCTCTCCAGAAAGAAGTTTGTTGCAAAGAACTTCTTTTCTTAATAATTTACTCTATGTTTGCGGTGTTCATATCAGTTCTATGCTATACGAGAGTAATCTAGTTGGTGGCGGAAGAGCAACAGCTTTTGTTCGAAATCAACTCGTCACAGGTTTAATCACCGGTAATACACTGAATTTCTTTTTTTATTAATTCGTTGGCATAAATATGCCTTTCTTATGACCAAAATTCTTATTAACCTAATTACTTTATTTATAAAAAAAGTACCTACGTACGATTCAGTTGCATTTTATTTTAAATTAGCTCGGAAATTAACCAAAATATTTATGAACACATCCCGCCAAATTGTTTCGTATAGCAGAAAAAGAAACAAACAGCATTCCAGATACAAAGAGGTGTGTAAGAAAGGAGAGTCAAACAGCAAATGAGCTGTCAAACCAAATGACTTTGAACTCAATTCCAGGCGTACTACGTATTGAGTACAGAGATTCTATGTTTAGCCGAACTTCACGAATGTGGTATGTTATGCTAAGCTTTGTTTTTCCTTTTCATTCTAATTATGCAGAAATTTTAAAGTAACGTGCATTGCTTTCTTCTTTTCTGTCCTTTCAAATATCATTAACTTTCGCACTTAATAGGGCTAAGTGTAGTCGCAACCCCTTGAGTTTGTTATAAAATAAAAATGAAAAATTAAACTTAACCTTGGAGATGGTAGGCATGTAAATTCTTAAACACACCAAAAAAGTCTTCCAAGAATCCTTAAATTAAAATTATTAAAAAAATTAAACCTAACCGAAGGTGTTTCCTTCCTTTTCTTAGTGTTAAAGTTGACACTTTGAACTCTCAGTGGCAACTTTTTCCGTCAAAATAAATTTTAAATTATTAAAAAACAAAAAAATTTAAGAAGTGTTTACAAAACACCTTTTAGCCAAATTACTTCAAAGTTAAAATAAAATCCCAATCTTACCTGAGGCCACATATATCAACGAGCAGTGACTTTAAAATCTTTTGCTTGCAAACAGCCTTAAGCCAAGGATTCGTCTCATTCATCATTTTTTTATCGCTGGTATAAAATCTGCCCTAGAGACTGTGAGTGTGTTTTTTTTTTTGGCAAAAGAACAAAAAACAAAAGACACCCTCGATGACAAAAAATTTACCTAAGTGCCTCTTTCCGCTATTCCTTTCTTCATGTTTTTTTTTTTTTTTTTGTCTTTTGTGCTTTAACCAAATATTGCATGTGACACGACGACGTGTGTGAGGTGTTCATCTGTTGATATGTGAATACCCAACTAACCTGACACCAGACATCTTCAATCATATGGAATTAAATAATAAGACATCACGACAGCAGCGAGGGAAATTGTGTGAAGGTTCTCCATTGGCAGAAAAAGGAAACTGTCAAAATGGATAAACTCGTCTGTCCATCGCCAACGATGAGTTTTTGTGTTTGAAGACATGCCAGACAGTTGAAAAGAGCCATATATATAGTATAATCAGGATCATGTAGTTGTTTTAACACGAATGCAAACTCTCAGAAGCAAACCCATTGAGTCTGTAATTTTGGTTTAAATAAGTTACCAGAATTGAATTATAAACGTATTAAAAATGAATGTTTGAACCACAACATGCATTATTATTTGTGACTAGCGAAATGATAGAATAGGCACTAGGCAGGTCTGGGTTCGAGTCCGAACTATTCAATTAAAAATCATTTTTAATGTGGTCCTTGCAGTTTTTGGGAGAAATCGGTGTTATAAACAGGGAATTCTTGGTCTCCTGTTAACAACAACTAACAACAAGTACTAACCCATGATTGTTAAATGCAAAAAACATATAAATGGTAAGAGAGTAGAAATAAGACGTGTTTCTAGTATCAGTGTGCTGGCGTTGGGCGCCACTCTTTACTAATGAAGATAAAGATTTGCAACTGTATTTTACTGCAATTATTTTACTCATTCTTCGATGTTGAACACCATAGCGAACTAATGAGGATTCCTTGTAGCGAGTATAAAGGTGAAATATTTGTTTTTCCTTATACTTCAGTGCCCAAGAGACGTAATTATTGTAATTGTATTGATCACTGATATTTTTTTATAATTTTAATAAGCTGGTGTTCAATATTGGTAGAAAGTTAGAGAAAACCAGTGTCAGTTTGTTTCTTTGGAAACTATAACATCTATTTTCCAACTGCTAATCTCAACTAAAGTTTCAGGTTGGAGTTTATAGGTTACCAAGCGAGGAGTGTTTCCAATAAACTTCTCCATGGATCCCAGATGAAATCGACTATGGCCTCTCGTAGGAGAAATTATTAATCTATTTGAAGCACTGATTTAGGGCCCCTGCTGTCGGGGTGCCCGGCCAGGAGTATGAACGAGTATTGGAAGAACGAAAGGACTCCATCAATACGGATGACGATTTTCGCGGGGTCCTTTAACAGACTACGTACAATCGAACAACTAGCAGACCCTAGACTGCTAAAGCAGACATCACTGCCATCCAAGAAATGCGATCTAATAAGCCGGACAATAGCAAACTGATTAAACTGCAATATAAAGCAGATATTTTGGGGAATATATTCCGAAAGCAAAGTGTGGACTACAGAAGCACCAAGAACGGATTAGGGCTTATCAACTTTTATGCGGAGCGAAACATTAGAATTTCCGAACGGGATTTCACTCCTTTCCAAAGAGCCTCAATCGCCAATTTCTATTTGAAGTCGGACAGCTAAAGTTGCAAGAAATCGCCAGTTTATTCTCCGATCGAATTCTGAGTGACAGAAAAGTAATCAAACAATCAGAGATGCTGCCTCTGAGTAATTTGGTGCTGGGTCTTACAGAGCGACTTTGTAATGAAATATCTGACGAGTGTCGGCAGGCATATGCAGCTAAACTAAAATCATGAAAAAGGGCGCTGCGGAAAATTACCAGAGCCCTTTTGCGCATGAGCTCTTAAAGAAGAAGATAACAGAAGAACACAGATTTCTTAGAAGAAAAAAGAGAACATGAGCAACGCGTGATCTTCAAGAATAATGAGGTTTTGAGGTCTAGCCAGAAGATACAAAAATCCTCGCTACTAGACACAACGGCCATGGGTGTGCACCAATAACACTGGTCTGCAAAAATAATTTTGTTTTTTCCTTTCACTCAATCATTCGCATAAACGCAGAATAGAACCTGAACATTTCCTGTCATATGGGTAAGAGAAAGTCAAATTACCTGAAACTGTTGTTGCTAAATTTCTACTGAATACCAAACTTTACATCGTTACATTATACGTACTTACTTTGTCTCATTTAATTCACATCAAACAGCATTAGTGTCCCAAATAAATGGACAAAAACGACCACAAACAGTCTATAATTTATTTTAAACTCTATTAGGTGGGGGGGGGGGGGGAATAAAATAGTCATAAGTAGTAAGTGCGTTTAGCTGTTTACTCGACCTCCTTTATACGTTTGAATAAGCTCTATAGCTCGCTCCTTTCATAAAAGGTTCAAAATCACTGTGAAAATACACTCTCTTCTCAACAAAAACTAGTTCATTCATTCAGTAGCAGCAAAAAAACTACTAAAATAAACAAAAAATAAGCTCTAAAACTAACGTATAAAGCTGAAACCCGAAAATTCAAAGGATTCCTAAGCCCTGTCTCTCTCTACTGAAAATCACACCAAACGTGGCCCATACACCACTAACACTTTGGCCACATATTCACTCACCCAAAAAAAAAACAGAATAGCTAAACAAACGTTGGAAGATCATTCGGTTCGGGCTAAAAAGCTGACAACAAACACACACATTCCCCGTTACCAAACCACACTGTCACTGTTGCACTATATGTAGTAGAGTAGGTAGGCATCATAAAGTGTAGCTTGTTCACACAGCACAGTGCGGCAGAAAGTATAGACTTCGCATTAGGTCTTCCCCAGCCAACACATTTCCTATTCTGAAACCTGAACTGAAATGTTACCGCCCGCATTCAACCCGTCGTCGTCCATTGTCGTCCCCCCCAGTGCAAATGGTGTCCTTATCAACAGCTCTTTGCCACAATACCCTACCTACCCGTCCATTTTTCGACCACCTAATGCACGCAAATTTAATTATGCAAGGAACCACTAACTAGAGTGGTATTTGTTTTTCGATTTGCAGCTCTTTGTGTGGAATGTTGCATTTTCCACGGAAGATAGAGGGAGCCTCTGTCCCCTCTATACAGCAGTGATGGGTATTTGGCTCGATAATTCAGCTAAAGGAGCTCACAAGAATGTATTCGTATACGAAAAACACTCCAGATCAATGGAATTTGGACAAATTTCTATTTATTGTTACTTTTTGAATGTTGCTTTCCCAGTGACGCCGGCCAACGGAAAGTGAAGCATTGCCTCATATACTTAACGGGAAGAATGTTTTGAATGTAATTCACCGTTCAGATGAAGAGAAACAGAGATTCAAGCAAAACAAAAGACAGACTACAATTTCTAATAATTTTCAAGAAACTGCTAACGTACAATCCAGTGACCAATTGTTGAGTTTTGTGGCGTATGTGCCTTATTTATGTCGCGCTGGCCACGCTTTCCCAACACCTAAACAAGAGAAGTACTTTCTAAAAACATATCCCCATCAAATATTTATAGAACTGTGGGATTGGGAGATATTTCTCTAACAAAAAATGGACGAAATAATTAAACAAACAATATAAAGTACCTACAATACTGAAATACAAAAGTTCATGTTCAAAGCAACGTTTGAATTGAAACGCTATTGACTATTGATGTACGTACTCCACAGACAGAAAACTTAGCTACTGATAAAATCCAAAATTTTATACAGGCGATTTACTGACACTCGTAACTTGGAGATTAGAACACTGAAGACGTTTATCAAAAACATCAACCAATCAATGAGATAAACGATAAATTTTCCATTAATTTGTCTTGGGAAAAAACGTTATCACCATAAATGTGTTCCCATGATCTACATATAAATGATCTTCTATATTTCAATCTTTAAACTCAAGAGAACGACAAAAAAATAGAGATGTTCTTACGACAGAAGGAATTGATACTGGCCGACCACCTCTTTATAATTGAAAAGAAAGTGGAAGCTGTGAGGCTGTTTTCCAGGAAGAATCCGAAAATTCTTTACCACTTCGATCTTCGGAATGACATTACGCAATGGGGATCGGCGAACTTTAGTTTCATCAGGTTCAATAAGGGTAAGGGTACCAATTGCTAGTGTTAGGGCGAGGTGCCCAGTTTTTTTTTTTTTTGATCCGAAACTTTAGAAGTTTTAGAAGTAGAGTCTCCTGGAAGGCAAGCAACAGAAAAGGAGTAGATATGTTGATGACCTGCGACCACAATCTGGTGGTAGCTACCATAAGATTACGCACAGCTGTAGTTCAGAAATCCAAAGCAAATGCCCAGGTTTAATAACGAATGGCAAAGGATCTCTTGGTACGTCAACAATTAGGGGACCATCTCTCCCAAGGACTGATAATATTCAGCAGCACTACACCTACCTCCATCGAAAACCAATGGTGTGGTGTGAAAAATGTTCGCTTCTGTTATAAGCCGTGTTTTCGCCACCGAAGCGCATCCGATATCTGATACCCTAAACCGTAAATGCCCGGATAGGCCCGGATTATGAAACTCAATAAAGCAAAATTTACGCATAAAACACTTACAATCAAAAAGTTAAAGCCATGTATGGCCTAAATCAAGTGACCCAGTATGTTTTCAAAATACCAGTTCCATGACCCGTCCGTTGCGTTGATTGCTCCAAGTGTTTTCTACCATATAGCTGCCATCACTGGATACTTTTGTTTCTGCTGATATTTTCGATATTAGCAACCTTTATTGCGTCACATATTAGGCTTTGCCAAAGCTCAAGGAATTTTATGCGTTTCGTGTTGAAAGATACTTCTCGTACATGCAATGATAGCTTCTGAAGTATGTTTAAATAACAAAGAATGAGTGTATTTTCCTACTTTGACGTTGCTAGACGATATATGATATTAGACCAAAAGTGTTTTATTCAGCAAATACTATAGCAAAACCGATTGCATTAATACCTAAATCATAATGAAATGCTGTTTTAACGTTTGATCTTCTGACAAGAAGAATTCAGTGAAGTTGTTTTCGAGTATACAAAAGAAATTCTTTTGACTCCATGTTATTCCTTCTCGATGTCTGAAACAGATAAACAACAAAATTGCCTCTCAAAGAGTTTTCTCCATCCCTTACATTTTGTCGTTTTAACCGATTGAACCGAAGAGAGAGGGAGAAAAGGCCCTGTGTGCCAGGATCACCTAGCTATTTCAACCGTGACATACTAGCTTAACCTCAAAAAGTGTCTCAATGATCACTCCCCTCGGGACCACTTTCGTATTACTTCAAGGGGGTCTTGTTTAAAAAATGGGTTCTATCTTTTCGCGAACTTCTTGGTTTTCCCTTTTCGGTATCTGGGTCTGGTACGCACATTTTTGCTTCTATCCCCCTTGGTTGTCCATCATTTTTTGGTATGATGTTCTCCTGACCTAATTCAACTATGTTTTTTTGCGAGTTTCATTATGTCGGAGGGTTTCCCATCTGCTCTACTCAAAGATGGTATGGTAGGCGCGTAATCTAAATTCGAGTCTCCATATGAGAGATGGCAAAAATGCGATTATTGTTTACTACATTTGTTACGTCTGCTACATAAATCAGGTAGTTAGCGTAGTTAAATGTAGTTAACGTAATTAAATGTAGTAGACTTAGCGCTAGACGTCAAAATGTTGATTTAAATGCCAATTCGACCACCAAATTGACAAAAGTGTTATTCAAATGTTTTTCACTCGTTATTTTTTTTTTTCAAATCTCTTTGAAATTTAAGATTCTGTATATAGTTTGCCACGTAACAAATGTAGGTAGTAGATGAAACAAATCAGACGTGTGGTTTATCCAATTAACTACGCGTACTTCCTTGAAAAAATACTTTTCATATGACTATAATATTGGGTGTTTTATTGTATTTTTTTGAAAAACGATATTAACACTTATGACACTCAAAATATACGCGGGCAGAGACTATCACGTTTTATAGATTAAAAAATGCACTGATTAAAAAATGTTGTTGTTGCACTGATTACAAAACGGCATGTAAAAATTCCGTAACACCCCCAAAATCTGAAGATAGGGGCAAAAACGGTTAGATTTTTTCAATGAATGGCAGTCAAAAAACCGTTTTTTGCCCCTAACATCAGATTTTGGGGGTCTTACGAAATTTTTACATGCCGTTTTGTAATCAGTGCAACAAGCTCTACAAATTTTGCGTTATTTTGAGTATTTTAAAATATGACAATTTTTCGGGGTTAAGGATTAAAAACCCATATTTGTTCCAAAAGTACGAATGTCGATTTTGAGTATGTCGATAACTCATTTTTGTGGGAATTAGTTTGACCTCATTTGCTATTTCTTCGTTTAGTGAAACTTGGAGCAATTGGATCGCGGAGGCCCACCTACTTACTTTAATATTTGCATAGGTAGAGCTGAAAATTGGTACAGAGCATTGAAACATCGATAGTAGGAAAATGTCAAAAGTCCCGAAAAGTCCTATGTACCTATGTATAAAAAGTTATTCAAGGTTAAATGTCGAAAATGTTGGTTTTTCGTATTTAGTTTTGTTTTTATTTTTTTTTTCAAAAAAGAGTACATATGACACTTGTAGGTCTGATGCCCTAAAAACATGTAATTTAATTTTTTATACTTGCTCCAAAGCGATTTCGTGTCAAAACAAAATTCAAGGTTTTAATTAAAACCAACATAACGATGGTGGTGGAAAAAGTGGTTTTCGTCATGCCGTCCGTGCGTCGGTCTGTGCGTCTGTTCGTCTGTTCGTCTGTTCGTCTGTTCGTCTGTTCGTCTATTCGTCTGTGTCCATCTGTAAAGAGAGTCACAGCCTAAACGGGTGGACGGATTTGCTTGAAATTTTTTACATATAACTTTTTTCTAATTTCCAAAATTTTTTTTGTTTTTGAATATCTCCATTATAACGAATACCTCTCATATAACGGTTTTGGGCAACAGCTCTAACGATTTTGATTAAACTTGGTGTTTTTTATGTTTTTTTTTAAATAATTTTTGTTTTGGTCAAAAGTCAAAAATTAGGACAAGAACTGGTTAGAGAGCAGCCCACCAAAGTCCATGTGCAATAAAGAAAGATAGAAACATCGACTTCTAAGAAGGAAAAAAAGGGAGAAGGAAAAGAACTTGTTCAAGTTTATTGAGAGATGCGCCAGCAGCGAGTGAATCAATCTTTCCTAGGATATCAGCTCAAAACAAAAGCTTGCCGTGATAAAAATAACAACTCTTTCACTGTGGAGTATGCTGGCCAAAATATCGATCCAACTAACCTAGAAGAAGTAAGAACAGCAATATGGCCTGCTGTCGGGACTTGGTCGGGAGCAGACAACAACTAATTTGCAACCTATCAGTGTGATTTTTGGCGAGGAAAATGAACCAACGATAAAATTTTCGATACAACCACCCCTCTATCAATCAGAGTTGTAATACTGCAATAACTGCAATTTTTTCGGTACTGAAGTAATTGACTAAAATGGCTTAATGCTTTAAGCCTTTTAACTTAGAAAAGTATTTTAAATGTAAAAAAACAGTCAGCAGTCCGTACTAAAATACTGGTAGTTTATTGACTAAAAGTTAATTAACTGCAGTACTTTTTCACTGCTTTTAGTCATACAACAGAACAAGAAATTTTCTAATAAAACACTAAAAACTAAAACCAGTTAAACAGTTCTGCAGTTAATATTAACTTTGAGTTACATAGTAAGTAACATTAAATGTACAGCCAGTATTTTAGTACTGCCTGCTAACTGCTTATTTTGCAATTACTTAATAGCAGTACTGAATTGGCTGCAATACCAATTGACTCGAGTCTCTTACAGCTCTGCTATCCATAGCAATAGCGTTGATAGTGACGAGCTGTACAGAGCCATGTTACATCTAGACATCTCTGCCAAACTTGTGTCCTTGTGCAGAATGATAGTGAAGGAATCTGGCTGCTCCTTCAAAGTTGAAACGAAGATATCCAAACAAGGTTTAAGAACGAGTAATGTGCTACCGTGCAACCTCTTCAACATCCTTCTTGAAGCAATTGAAGTAAACTTCAAAGTCACGACCACGAATCCATCCTTATGCTGACAATATTGACTGAAATGATCGAGAAAACGTATAGAGCTGTCAGTGGAGTTTTTCAATTGGAAGAAGAAGATGAGTTTGACTGTTATTGATACGAAAAAAGAGTTTGTGCTGTGATCGAGAAGGAAGAAGAAGAAGAAGAAGATTTTGTTAACCCGAGATCTTTTTTTCGGATCTGGAAGGCATTTAAATTATAGTAAAGCTCTTTATTAAGGAACAAAGACCCTATATAAGATTTAAATTATCCGAGTCCTGGACCTGCTGTATGGGCATGCACAATGCACATGCACATTGTCAAGATCAAATAAAAAACAAGCTGGGTGTTGCTTTGAGAGAGTCCTCTAGGTGATGATGGTTGCGATGGACCAGCACGTTGGAGGTATGGGTTCGTTACACATCAGCCATGCCATTTATGGAGTACTGCACCTAGCGAGTAATTGACAAAACTTCTAAAAGCAGGTACTGTTTGTCACGAAAAGTGCATCCCAACGCATAAAATTCTAGGCCCCTCTAATCCTGCTAAACTACACGCACACAGGAAATTGTTAAGAGAGTCAGTTACTAGGCTTTAGTTCTTTGTGAGCTACTCAGAATACAAGAAGGTATCGATGGTTCAAATGGAATATCCAAGAAAATTTCTATACTTTCTTCCGTTATCAGTAGATATTGCGAGTTAAAGTATTTCATACTTTTATGCTGTAGCCACCAAACTATCTACCAGTTATTTGATAAGAGTA
Source organism: Meliscaeva auricollis (assembly GCA_948107695.1). Taxonomy (NCBI): domain Eukaryota; kingdom Metazoa; phylum Arthropoda; class Insecta; order Diptera; family Syrphidae; genus Meliscaeva; species Meliscaeva auricollis. The sequence goes on along the minus strand of OX403616.1, from coordinate 13,973,790 downwards.
ATTCAACACATTTTTGGCTAACTCGTATTTACTGGAAAAAATATAATCCTGATGACCTTTAGCATAATTTGTTCAATGAAGCATGAAGAGCCAATTAAAAATAAAGTTAATATCAAAATCCACATAAAATAGCGCATTTATCTCCATTGTTAAACATATCAACTAAACTAAATCAAACAAATAGACTGCCACAGACAAAAATTCTATATTTTAAAATAATAATAATTGGCTGTCTAAATTGGTGGTTTTTATCGCTTGATCAAAACCAAAATCGTTCACTCACCAAAAAGGCTCATATACCTACTTTGATGTTCACACAGCCTTAACGCCATGTAAAAGCTTTTATCATTATCCAATCCAAATCCGAGTGTTCAAAATGTTTTCAGTTCAATGAATTGGAATTTACCATAACAACAACCATAACAAAAAAAAAACAATCAAAAAAAAAAAATTAATTGAGTTTAAATAGAATTTTTAATCCGGTTGTTCTGAATCCCGATATACTAGCTGCTGCTGCAGTCCTAGGGGCTTATACGAAATACAACAAACCAATACACCGACAATACAATTCAATTCACTTTGACATTTTAAGGCCCTGCCAACCGCAAAACTTAAATTTGCGTTTAAAAACATTGTTTTTTTGTTAAACAATTTTATATAGGTATACTCTCTTGATGTAAAAATTGATTTTTTTATTTATTTATTTTTTTCAATGAATTAAAATTTTACAATTTGCAAAGCCATGTCCAAACCACCAATAATCTAATTATAACAAATCCAAAAGTGCACCACATACGTCACAAAAAAAAAACACGCAAAATAAAAACAACAACTGGGGTAAAAAGCCGATTCGAATGTATGGGTTGCCTGAGCAAACCTAAATTAACTCGTTTTATTTTTGTATTAAACCTTTAAAAAGGTTGGTACCTCTACCTACACGAAGAACTCCAATTTCAAAAATTAAATAAAGCTTTTTAGTTGCTTTGTATTTTATTTTGTCAATACGTTTGGAATTGAATTGGTATGGAAAAATTTAAAATAATTTACAATCCCACATTGAAATGACGCGACGTGACGCCCATGAAAGTATTACACAGAAATTGAATGTTTTTTTTATTTTTTTTTTAGTTGCGATTTTGGTTAACGAGAAAGTCAATGCGAGTCAGCGTTACCGTTGGAATTGCATTTCTTACTTGCTAGGGCAAGTATTTGTTTCATGTCAAAATAAAAACTTGAGGTTTTAATCAAAGCCAACATAACGATGATGGAGAAGTCCGAAAAAGTGTTTTTCGTCATGCCGTCCGTCGCGTCGGTCTGTGCGTCTGTACGTCTTACAGTGCGTCGATTGTATGGAGATGGTGGACAAAAATCAATTTTCCAAAACTGAGTTGACTCTGTAAAAAAAATTTGCTGTATATGTAATAAAAAATAAATTTTACAAAACCTAACGAAATTTTCACGCCCCACACAGGAAAATTTTCCCAATAACATGGCCAAAATTATTTTTAATTTATTATTGCATGAAAACATCAAAAACAGTTAGTTTTGAAGGAAATAATGATTTTTAATTTAATATATAACCAAATTCGGCTAAAACATGCAAAAGGATGAAAATGATAGTTTTGGAATTTGGTATTTTCTCATAAAAATAAAAGGCATAGGTTTTCTGGCATTGTTCATTTTTTAATACAGTTTTTGTACAATAAATTTGATTAAAAGATTAACAATATATAATTTAAATAGTAATAAATAAACAAACATAAATAAACAAATTATAGGAACATTATAAAATGAGTGTGGAAACTCAAACCAATTGTGCTTGCTTAAACTCTGGTTCTATTAAAAACTGAAGCACTTCAGATGAAAGGCCCGGTTTTGTTCTTGGGATTAGTTTCCTTAAGCTGCTTATTAATGGATACGAAGACACCAAGAGGTTATGAAAAACATCTTCCATATTTTGCGTTATTGAAAACTTTCGTGGGAAACTTTCTCGGTAACGCTTAATGTCCTTGTTTCGGGATTCTTGCGCTTCTTCGCCGTGCTGCCCAATTGGAAAAATAGCTTCTGATATTACTTCAGGATTGTGAATTAAAATTTTATGCACAGTTGGGGGCATATACCATTGGTACAGCTGAATAAACAAATTAGCGGTATAAATGCAATTTTGTTTAAATTGATCTATTTCAACGGGAAATCCACTCGATATAGTTGAAAGAATAACGTGAAATCGGCATATGATGTTTTCATTTATATTTGTTATTTCTGTATTAAAAAATCGACGAGCAGTGTTGCCATCGCTTGTACTTCCCTAGTTTTGGCTTGTCTACTAACAGCTCCATTCGCTTTCGAAATGCTTCTTGAATTTGTTTTCTTGTTTTCTTCAACTTTTCTCTCATTTTCGTGTCAACGTGCTTGCCATTTGTCTTAGAGGCAGCTTATAAGAGACAAAACCTTATCCAGGCATGCAAGGACGATAGCCCAAATCTCAAATTCGATTTGTCTTGAACCTATTTGCTCAACACCAAGTCTATTTTATTAAAATCCTTTGATTTGAAGTGGATACATATAGATTTTATGCTTTATTGCCGAATCTCTAATAAGGTTATATTTTAACTTTGTTAATTTTCCTTCAACTACTATTGGTAGGGCTTCCTCTGCTGTAAATGTAATGATTTCTAGATCCATTTTCTTTATAATGGTTCTTTTCAGCACGTAAAGGACTTTAAAAAATAATGTTTTTCATCACATTTGAGGAGTTAACTTTTTCTTAATCACGAAGTTGCATCTGCGAGGCATAGCTTAATTCATCGGGAATGTAATTACAATGGAAATCTTCTGTTTTTGATCTTTAGAATAGGCTCAAAAAATCAATTTGTGGCCGTCCAACTAAACCATGCGATCGCTAAACAAACTGGATTTTATTTTGTAGCTAGTTTGAATTCTTCCTTATAAAGTTATTGTGGTTTCAAGAGCCACTCAACTATTTAAAGTTTGCACTTTAAAAGCATCTACGGTTTAAACCATTATAATCTGCATCCCATGATCAGTGTGGTTTGAAGCTCACACTATTTGTAAACAACTTTGCATTAAAAAAAAACAACAAATAAGAATTTTTTTTTCATAGTTTTGGCCATCCTTTTTGGGAAATTTTACCTGTGTAGCGTGCGTCGTTTTAACACTTTTCCAGGGGTGGTAGTGCTAACTTGACTGTCAAGTTAACACTACAGGAGTTAGTTTAAAAAAAAAAAGCGCGACAAATTTTTTTTTTCACTACAAATTTACGACAAATTCACGACAATTAATTGCATCATTATTTTTTTGAAATTTGAAAGTGGTAGTGCTAACTTGACAGACATCAAAAGAGTCTAAAAAGTGCATTTTGTTTGATGTTTTTTCTGTAATATATCATTTACAGTCTTTGTTTTTAATTTTATCAATGAAATTTGTATGGCATTTTTTAAGGGAATAGACACATCTCAAAATTGAGCTAAAAATAGTATCAAAATTATCAAATTTTTCACTAAATTTTGTTATTTTATAGCATTCATTAAAAACATATGTTAACTTATCGACCTCTGTGGCACTGATTTTAAAAATAATTACCCAAAATTTTTATGCAGAATTATAGACCAACATTTTATCTAATAGAATCTGTTCAATTTGTTAAAATTCTGCATTTAAACAGATTCTAATATCCAATTAAAACAACTTTTTATGTGTTTTTTTTTTAAATTTTTCTGTCTAAAATCTGTTAATATGCACTTTTATGTTTAAAAATATTTATAACCTATCAAAAATACTTGAACCAACAATATTGTAGTACATCGTTTTATAAAACTCAAACAAATTTTATACCATATTGCAAAAAGAATAAGAAAACAAAAATTTAATTTGCTCTTAATCACCTTTTACTCATTATTTTTATATGTAATTGTAAAACTTACACCATATTGTAGCCTGATATTTCAGCTAAATTTATACACCTCAATCTTTAAAATCCTACAAGAAACAAAAAAGTTAAAAATAAATAAGCGAACCATCTCGCATCCATTTGTGACCCAATGGTAGGTACCGTTCTCCACTGGTGGCTGGTCGATTTTGACGACAAAAGCAGACAATTTTGTTGAATTTTTTTTGAATTTCGGTAAAACTCTTTTCAAGTTTGTGAAGCTTTTATGGCAAATGTGTGATATATCAAATTAAAGGTAAATTGATCGTGATGCTCAGTAAAGTTGAATCACAGTTTTATGAGGATTATGTAAATAGTAATTGAGCACCGTATAAACAAAACTCTTTTTACCGTTATGTCAATTCATAGACTACAGAAAATTTTAAAAGTTTGTACAAAAATGCATTTACCCAATATCTAATGGCTGTGTAAATTTCAAGTTAAAAAATGTTAAAATAAAAAAGTTAAAAATAAAATACAGTTGGAAACGGTCAAAAAACTTGGACTGAAAAATCTTGTTTTTACTATTATGCATTGAAAAAAATGTTCAAAAATCAAATTTTTTCACAAGTTTATAGACAACACATAAACCTTTAAGTCGTTTTGACAAAAAATTTCTTCCGTTATTCCTTGATTTTTAAAATCAATTAAACCACCCACATAAACTTTCAAAAACGTATTTGTTTTTTAAAGCTCAAAAAAACCGTTATGGAGCATTTTATATGAAATCCGTATTAGACGCCTTATTTTTAATTTAATAATCTTTCTTGAAAAAACCAGCCGCACAGTGGCGCATATTGACTTTTTTGGTTGCAAAAATCATAGCTCGTAAACAATTAAAGATATCGAGATAATTTTTTTTTCAGCTTGAAGAAAAATTCCAAAGCTATAAATTGTGAATTTTAAGAAAAAATATTTACATGGTGTTTCAGAATTTTCTGCTGAAATAAGACTTCCTCCCAATAGGAAATATACTTAAAATTTTACCTCAAAAAATGAAGTTTAGAATACATTTTTTCAGGCAAACATAATCTTTTTATGACCACTTGCACCACTTTAAGGATGTAATAAAAAAAATCTTATTTCAGCCAAAAATTAATAAAAATAACCTTCTTTAATAAAATCTCTCTAAGCCTCAAATAGGCAAAAACTGGCAGCTGATTCTCTTAGCAAAAGTTTTAGAAATACTCAAATAAAAAATAATAAAAAAAAATGCATCTTATTTGTAATATAAAAGGTCAAATAAAAAAAAGTTTAATTTTAAAAATAAGTTTTTAGATTTTAACGCCGAATCTCTGAAAATTTTCATATAAAAAAATATTGTTTCTTTGATTTTCAAAATAAGGAAACCTTGACTACCTGTATCATCTGAATCCTTAAACCGATTTTAAAATTTCTTTCGGCTTTTGAAGCTTCCAATATTCCCTAACCCAGAAAATAAGTTAGTTTTAGATTTTAGGCACACACGAAAATTTAATTTTGCAAGCACTTTTGCAAAAATGCGCCACAGTGCGCCGGTAAAGAAGTATAACTTCAAAAAATTATCAGAACTAGTTCGGAGAACCACTACGCATAAGCCATGAATTGCACGCAGTGATTAAAAAACAAAAACCATCCTGGATGGCATAAGTGCCATCAAAAATAAAAGTAAGTAAGTCTGTGTCTAGGAAATTATACAGAATCTTTTTGTTAGAAATTTAACTTTAAATTTTTCAGCGGTAACACTGATTCTATTGTAGTGTATTTATTCTATAGGTATAGTTAGCTTGTAGAACAATGATAATAAATGAAGTTCAACCGATGATGATGTTTGGTCTTTATCATGCGACGAAGAGGCAGCCTTGTCATCATCGCATGGATTCATATGCACATACATAATTGTTTATTTATTTCATTAATAATAATTTCGAACTGCATTGGGATTAAAGAGGTAGAACTTTAACCATTTTATAAAGTATTAATAATATTTTCGTTATATATGGCCAATAGGCAAGGACATTTAATGTTTATTTATCATGTGAGGATATGAATACCCAATGAGTTGCAATATTATGTGTAATTTGGATGGCTGGGTGTTTCCAACACAAACAAATGGTAACTATAATTCACAAAAAGTAAATCACGTCGAATTAAAAATATTGTCGATATGCAAGAAGACAATAAATTGTCAATATTTCAAATGAAATGAATATTTCAACTTCAAATTAATAAAAAATAATTAGGACAAGAGACAATAGCAAATTTTGAGCATGGATATAAAACTAAAATGTGAGTATATAATTACAGGTTTACGCGTATCTACTGATTTCAGATTCGAACGTTTCGGGGGATTTTTGTTAGATTTGTTGGCTGTTATTGCAGAAATTTGAACACCTACAGGAATAATGTGAATGACAAAGCTGTAGTTAATTAAAAAAAAGTACTCACAAGCAAATCTATAATATTGATACTTAAAGGCTTTCATTAGTTTTATGGCTTGCCTACTTACTTACTTAAGGTGGCGCTTACAATCGAGGATGGATTACGGCCTCTACCAACATGCCTCTCCAGCGAGCTCTGTTCTTAGCTAACCGCCTACAGTTACGCACGCCAAGTTGGTTGAGGTCGTTCTCCACTTGCGTGCGTGTTACGCGGTCTCCCTCTGCTGCGTACACCATCTGGGTTGGATTCGAAGACTCGTCGCGTCGGGCTGGTGCATTGATGTCCATACGCTCCACGTGCCCTAGCCATCTCAGCCGCTGTATTTTTAGCTTCTTAACCAGGCCAACGTCGCTGTACAGCCCGTAAAGCTCGTCGTTGAATCTTCTTCTCCATACTCCTTTGATACACACAGGACTACAGATTTCTCTCAAAGCAACCAAGCAAATATTCATCCGAATCTTTTAACGCCCATGCTTCTGCCGCATATAGCAGGACCGGGATGATTAAGGTCTTGTATAGCGTAGCCTTGGTTCTATGAGAAAGAAACAGCGATTGACAAGAGTATAATTCTCCGTTTGATCTCTTCGCTGATGTCGTTGTTTAAATTTATTGTGAATTCCAGGTAGACAAATTCCTTGACTGCTTCGAAGTTATAACTATCCATCGTGATGTTTTGGCCGAGTTGTCGATGTCGTCGTTTATGGCTTGCTGTTTTGTTGAATTTGTGTACTTTTTCAAAGCATGTTATCTTGTGAAGTATCACTATTAGAGATTTGCTTGTAAGGCCTTTTTTATTAGAATTTTAATTTACTAGAACTTTGTTGTGATACACTTTTTCTGAAACTGCAAATATTTATGAAAAAAAAAAACAAATATTTAATTCAAAACAGAATTCCTGCACCCCTCATTTTATTTACCTTTCATTAGTAGCCTTAAGCCATATATGATCTGTTTATAAAAATGCCTTCAAACAAACAAATAACATTTTTAACTAAGATACAGCCCTTCAAAATCGTATTGCATAAAGCTTTTCACTGTGGCAGTGTGGCGTATGCGTAACTTTTTGGTTATATTTTTATTGCTCATCAGTTAATCGAGCCAATTACACTTTTACTGCACGCACTATGATCCAATGAACAAACAAATAAAAAATTATTTATTTGTTTTTTATTTTGCACAATTAAGAGACTAAAATAAAAAAAAAACTAATTTTAATTAAAAAGAAACAAGTTTGAAAACATACATAGAAGTCTTTTAGTTTAAGAAAAAGTCAGAATATTACGGATTACTCTTTGAAAATAAATGGTAGACCAACGAAATTTAGTATGAATGTTTCATATATAGCTACCATACAAAATAAAATGCACGACTGGATCGTACGTACTTGCTCTTATAGATAAGCCCTTTAAATTAAAAAATTGTAAATGAAGTTTTAGAAAAAAAAAAATTAAAAAAGCATAAAATTCGATGACTAAAACAGCTTCTTGAATGAATTTTACCTCAAAACGAAGTATGCAATCTGATTTCTTCTATAATGATACATTTAAAAAAAAAATTGAAAAGTTAAAGCCGTTTTCTAAAAAAAACTATTTTCTCTACATAAAATTTTGCAAGGACTTTAATAAAAAAAATTGGTACGCCATTTATAAAATATTATTTATCAACATGTAAAAATTAAGTTTTGAAAAAAAAAAATATTGAATAGTTTTCGAAAAAATGATTTTTCAAAAACAAAAAACATACCAAGTTTAAAGAACTTAGGCTGTGGCCTCTGATACAGACAGACAGACAGACAGAAAGACAGACAGACAGACAGACAGACAGACAGAATTGTCGGACCCACTTTTTTTCTCATTCTCTATCATCGTAATGTCATGTTTGATTGTTATCTCAATTTTTTTTTTTACGAATGCATAACTTGATATATGGTCCTATATCGCAAGTTAAAATAATAAAATGAGTGCATCAAATAGTTGGGTTTTTTTTTTAAAGTTCGACGTATTTTGCAAAACTTTTGGTAGATCCAGCAGTAGCGAAATTCAAGTATGGTATACTTATATTTTAGGTGTTTATGCTCTAAACGCATAGTTCGTTGGCTTATCAGGTTGTTTCAATACTTCTCTTTACTTTAAGGAAGAAAATGTTTAAATTTTACTTACCGAAACTTAATAAAAAAATTTTTTTAAATTCAATTTTCTGTTTAATTAAATTGCCCCGAGCCGGGGCAGATTCGGCTTTCAATGGGGAACATTCAGCATTGGAAAAAAAACTTTTAAGAATACGTGACAAAACTGTATAAAGCTTATTTATATTTCTTTAAAAATACAATTTAAACAAAACAGATATCTTCAATTCAGAACTTTGCAGCAAAAGGAAGGCAGGTACAATTTTGTCGAGTTGTGGCAAAATCAAAAAAAAACTAAGTCAGTTTCTTCAAGTAATGTATTTTTAAACAGCATTTCTCCTTTTTGAACACTTTTTTCAAAATTGAAGCTGCCTTACCTTTGCTGCAAGGTTATCAATTGCCTTTATTATGATTTTTCGTTTATGATGTGAATCCTGTTTGTTTTCCTTTATAATTTCAAACAATATCAACCTGCAAAATTTAAAATAATGGAAGCTTTTGAAAATCTGGGGTACATTTGGCACCTTCTGAATGTGCCCCCATCAAAATGACGAATCTACCCCGAATTCTCAAAATAACATTTTTTTGCACAAATTCATCAAAATTAGTTTTTTCTTGATTTAATTCCACTTCCTTACTTATTGAACTAAGAAATTAGTGAAACCTGAATTTCCTTAAATTCATTTTTAAATATAAAAATCACTTACTTATCCACTAGCCAAAAATAACATTTAGAGTGTGTTCATAACTTCAGTAAAGGATGCGTTCTGTGTTATTTTCATTTCTTAATTCAGAGCGCATCCAACCAAAAATGACATATGTGCCCCATTTTTTTCTATTAAATAAGAATTCAGTTTTGAGGGAAATTTGGGTAATAAATGCATATTTTGGTAATATGAATCTATAATATTGAGTGATATATGTACACAAAAAAAATTAAAAATAAATAAATAATTAATAAGTAAAAAAACTCCATATTAACTTTAAAGACACTTTAAATAAAATGCACGACTTGATCGCACCTACTTTGGGTGAAAGTTGCTGTAGATTTTAAAGAAAAATATATGGTTTTGGTTGTGTTACAAATGCTTTTACAAGAAAAGTGGAAACATTTAAATTTTTTATTCGATATATCGCCTCAGCAGCAAAGTGTATCTCAAAATTTAGCGATTTTTAATTTAAGAATACAGAAAAATTAAAAAAAAATGCAAATTTTTGGTCTAACTGTCATATAAATACTTCTTAAACTGAATGCGTGAGGGCAATAGTGTCGTTTTGCATTTGATGTATTATCGCTGAGTTACTTACTAGTAAGATGACATAAAACTGAATATGTCATATATTATTTTACTTATTCGAATGCTGAATGCCATTATCCGAAGTCCATATGTCATTTTGCTGGAGAAAATACAAGCTAGGATAAGATTAAGGTTTTTATTTTTAGAATTGAAGAAGTGTCACTTTGTCAATGCTTTTTGTTTTTTTTTTCGAAAATCTAAGATAATATTCTGTTTTAAGTTGAAGCTTTACATACATACTTCCTAATATACTATAATTCTTGCACGAGTTGGCTAAAACATAAAATTCTGACTTTTCTGTATCCAAAATATGAAAATTTGTGACATGTTAGGTCTTTTGTGTGGTTTTTATTATAAATGGGATATATAATCTGGTAGTTAGTCAGATTGGTCTATCTGCGATTTGATTCTGTCGAGGATCACTGCCTAGCCAAATCGTCTGCACGTGTATTTGCCTCAAAACCAATATGAACTGAAATCCAGATCAGAGAGATCCCGAAGTTAGTACTTATCTGACGAGTTCGTTTTGACACTGTGTCAATCTTCTGTGACCATAAGGCTTGGTAGACCAGCAGTTTGATTCCTTAAGTTTTCAAGCACTATAGGAAACTAGAGCTTTGACCTACGTTTGTTACCGCCAAGTTTCACACAAAACCTTTAATGTTCAATTGAAACATTTTTCACGATCGTTTTTGATCATGTTTAACCATGAGGTTGACCGTTGTGGCTTTCTATCTTCCCTGATACCACATTTGACTGGTGGAAGCAGTAAGAAATTCCGCAAAAAATTGATTCCAATACTCACCGGTCTCGTAATTGAATTTCCCTGTTTCGAATATCCAAAACTCAACCATTGTGCTAAATTTGCCTTTCTAATCAACAAGTCCAACGATTTCACAAAATTACATTTTTGGATTTTATCGATAAAAATATTGTGTCTTTGTGACACAAATGTTCTTCATTAATATTTACGTTGTTGAACTAGTTGCCATCCAAAAGATATAGCAAGTCCATGCAACCCATTTGTACTTTCATTTTTGTATATTTCTTGTTACTTGTTATCAAAAAAAAATTGAAAAAATAAACAGAAAGCACCTATCCTCATGTTTCGTTTATGATTATATTCAAATAAACTAACATAATACCTTGAATCTATTCTTAAGCCACCTCCTCTCATGTGGGTAGTAAAACCATGCCCCCGACTTGTTTCCCTTAACTTTTTTTTTGTAGATAGAAAAGCTTTTACTGGATGCCTTTGGCTGACTCTTCACTGATGGTAACTTTACCTTTCCTATCCTTTTTAAAACTCATTAGTCACGTTTTCTGTCTCTCGTGCATTTAGATTTTACAAAAAGAAGAAAAAAACAAAAAAAAAAACACTGAAATTTTCATCTCGAAGGACGAAGGACTAACAAAAAAAAAAACCAAACCAACTAACCAACAAGAAGGCCAGCATTTTCCAACAACAACAACAACGAAAACAGCAACAACTGTATGTGACTTTTTGACAACATGTAAACATTTTTAGTTTTTTCAAAAAGAAGATGATGCTTGCTGATATGCCACTGCCACTTGTGCTGTCGAAAGATGATATTTCTGGAATATCGGGATAGTCCTTGGGATATCATAGCATAGCCCGCAGTATGCAGAGTGTAAGTACCTACTCTCTGGCTGTTAAGGTACAGAGAGATACTAGACGATGGTGTGCACGCCCGCCACCGCGCGCCTTGTGCTGCTGCTGGTGATGGTACACAACTCCTCTCTTACCATTTCCGGTTCATGAAGCATTCAAATTAGAATATTGGTTCAACCTGTGTGCGCTCGTTGTGGTGTGTTATTCCGAAGCTGATGCCGATATGCCGGATCCGGATCACCGAAGTGAGAATTTTAGCAAAAACGTGATGATGGCATGCTCTGTATGTTCTTAGCCGTTCAAAAATGTTTGTTATTTTTTTGTTTCTTTTTTTTTTTTATTTTAATTCTATTTTGTTCCTTCGTCGTCGTCGCCTTTCTTGAAGCGGAAGTTAGCAGAAATGATAAACAAATAAAAAGGATGTTCAAAATAAAAAATTAAAAAAAATATATGAATGTTTTCTCATACATATTCCTATGCATTTTTTTTTTAAGAAGAAGCGACATAGCGAAGGTTTATCATTCATTCAAGTATTAAGTGCGTAGGAGGTGATATTACGGAAGGACCATCAATGACTTCCTATGCGATACGCATGCTAGACGCATATTAATTCAACATTTTAAAGTCAGAATAATGTGTCTTTTTATTTGGTTTTCATGCAGAGAACTAAAAAATATAACTGGTTGGGGTTGGAAGAAGAGCGCATACAAATGAGAGAATACCTATTTTTATATTAAGATTGAAATTTAAAGATCAAAGAATTCTGCAGTTCTAGTTCTAGTTATAGCCATTTCACTAGCTGCCACACTCGATTATCAGACTTCTTCCATTTAAATATTTCAAAACTCTATAGCCTGCATCACCATCTTGCTTTTTACTGGCTTATTTTCCGCCAGCATTCGTTTTGTTTTTGTTTTTTATATAAAGTTTAACTGCGCTGCTTACCAAACAACCAATCAAACACGGCTAATACCAACGCTACTAGATTCAAGCTGGAATGTTTCAGATGACTGGAAATGTTAGATAACAGACAGGAACTGCATGAAAATCAAGATCAACCTTTTCAAATATCAGCCAAAAATGATGTCAAATTCCTGAATAATAGATTCCCTCCAGCACTTTCCTTACTTCAGATAGCGCTTACAAACCAAGATGGACTACGAACTCAACCAACACCTTCAAGCAGAGTAGCTATCAAAAATATAGCCAATTTAGTGGAAAGCGTACGGACTCAGCCAACAAAAAAAAACAAAGCTTCTCCCGGGATATCTGAGCTCAATAGCTTAATTTCATAGCAATCAGTTGGTGATAGACTCATGAGGTAGATCTAATATCTTCTGTGAATGTATGCCAGATTGTAGTTCGGAGCCGCTGCTATCAAACTTGTAGTAACCTCATTATCGTTCAATTTTGCCAAGAAGCAGCGGCTACTTACTGCGAAGTTAAACATATTTATCATTTCCGGGCAAGCAGTAACACAAAAAAACTAGCTAAGTGTCACTCGGCGTGGTGAAAGAAGTAAAAAGAGGCACAAATCTCTTGGTAGAAGAACAGTTTCTGGTATAATCAAAGAGTTCTAAGCAACAACTGGTTAAATATTCTCTGCTTTATGTGGATGAGGACCAGCTGAAAAGATGAACGAAGCATTTTTGATTCAGATCTAAGCCACCATGTGTTCTCCAGTGATGTGCACTCAAAGCCTTATAAAGCTTATGAAACAACAATACCCGAATGCCGTAAAGCAGATGCGAGATAACTATATGGCTGTTAAGGTTCTGCAGAACAACACCCGCCGCCGATAAAGTTTGACTATAATTGCGCAGAGATTTTAAATAAAGCTCCGCCGAAATCCAGCGATCTACTGCATTTACTTCTACAGAAACTGAATCCGAGTGATAACCTGAAGTGTAAAAAATCGTTAAGATCAAAAAAAGTCATAAAAATAGCGACGAAAAATCAACGCCATAAGGTGAAAGATTATCTCTTATCTTGCAATAGAGCTGCCAATTCCTGCAAACATTATATAATTGCTAGTTATGACGGTGATTTATCGTCACTAGCTCTCCAACTAAAAGAGATAAGATCTAATAAAGTGTAAACACAAGCAGGTAGAAGAGTATGTCAGTCTAGAACTTCTTTACATAAAATAGTCGAAACAGGAATCTGCACCATTGTGGAAGGCCTGCAGTGTATTTTTAGAATACTTTAAGATGGCCCGCAAAACGCGGGGAAGAGGAACCCATCAACGCACATACTTTGAGAGCCTAAGTAACCATTAGCATATTTTACTTATACATATCCCACCACTTGCGGGAACCAACTTGTTGTAATAGCTTTGATTTGGTGGTTGATACGCCTACTCGTTTATAATCTCGGGACGCTCAAATTTTGTTGAGGGTTGATAAGAAAATAGTTTTAGAATTGACCTAAATAAATTTAAATTATACGTTAGTGAAACTACATTAATAAATAAATCACTTTTACATTTTCAATAAATTATCAAGTTCGCTGCCCAGCTCTTTCATTTTCAAAAGCAATTCTTAGATATTGATAGTTATGTGTTAAAGAGAAATCGTATAAGCACTGATTTGGGTTCAACTTGGTGTTGTTGTAAAATTTGTCTACGTCCAAATGAGTACTGAACTTGTAAAACTAAAAGACGCGAATGTTAATGAACCGCACCGACGACGAACTGCACGCGGCGCCTATAATCACGAGCATCCCCAAATAGTTATCAGATCCGGAACTACATCGAGATATTATAAGAGAGGATACACCTTAACGTGGGAACACACTACACCTCAGGTGGTACCTAAACGCTGAAATAACATACATAATACACACTAGGCATACACCTTACACATGGTACATAATTTAATGATATTTAATAATACCGAGTTCAGAGAAATTCAAAACAATCCGACTACTTGCTCTATAAGGTAAGTATTGGTATCGTGTCAAAAAAAAAATCCAAACCAACATTACGATAATGGAAAAGTCCAAAAAAGTGGTTTTCGTAGCTTCGGTCTGTTAGTCTGTTCATATGTTCGTCTGTGCGGGTTGACGGAATTGCATGAAATTTGGTACAGTTTACTTTTTTGTAATTTCCAAAGTTGTTTTTTTTTTAATCTCTCGATTAGAATGAATACCTCCCATATAACGGTTTCGAGTTATTGGATTTTTCTCAAAAACGGCTTTAACGATTTCGATTAAACTTGGTGTATGCTATGTACTAAGTGATTGTAACAATACACCATTTTTATTTTTTCTCAAAAAAATCGAATAACGGAAATATAATAACCACGTGTTTCAGGAAATTTTAAATAATTTTTAGTTATTTCCGTGTATGTATATGATTACTAGCTCAACTGATTTCATTAAAAACGTGACAACAGGTTGTTCTTATTATCTGTAAAAGTAAAAACAACAAATGATTTTCTGCGATTATTAACAAAAACTGAATTTTATAATGCCTAACAAATATATAATTACTTTGATCTACAAGAGCAGGTTCGTACGATCCCGTCGCGCATTTTATTTATTCAATGTCTCATATTTTATCAGTTAAGATCAGTTAACTTATTAGTCTTATTACCAAAAAATCTTTAAAAGTGATGTTTAGTAATAAATTTGGCAGAAATATTGAATTATTCGTCTTGGCCAGAAATCAAAAAAGCCCATTTTACATTTATGCATTATAATGTGCTCTTAAGTGGGAAGGGATGGGGCAAAAATTCAAATTGAGTTTTCTTCGAACCACAGTGACAACATCTGTTTCAAACCAACACCACTTTTAAGATATAATATGCTTTGTAGTTAAGAAAAATCAGACCTAGAAAATACCATTCTTTTTAAAAACAGGTAATGTAAAACACTCATTTATTTAAGCTCATCTGAGTACATCCAGTAGCTTGGGTATAAAAAAATGCAATAAATTTGTTGTTTCTGCAACTTTTATTAACAGAATACGTTAAAATAAACCTTTGGCTATATTGGTATGCAATTTCTAATAATGAGTTCTTCTGGCTTGGTTTGGTCTTTGCACCAACATACGAAACAGCCATAAATAATTTTTGAGGAGAAAAAACTGTAGTTCTGAGACTCCATAGAATTAAATTGCTCCACAAACTAACTCGACCATCACATCTGTGAAAACGATTTAATTGGAGCTTTTCCTTTTTGGAATCGTGATAATAATAATTATAACCATCGGGGCCTTCCATGTTGCTACTGTTGAATTTTTTTTTCATCCGAAAAAACAGCCCTATGGCTCTCGTTTTTCCACATCATGTTATAGTGGTGTTTTCTCAGCTTTTCTTAAGATACGTTTCACGTTGGAAAGACTAGCTGTAATACCTGATTTAACCTTAATTTTGCCGCAGTATCGTGTGAGTTCGAAGCAGTTTTCACGGTCTTCAACAAACTGTTTTTAACACAATTTTTTCTGCAATTTTGCGACTAATGACTCTTTAAAAGCTTTCACTTTTCCTGTTTATTGTAGACTCAAAGCCTTTTTTAAACCCATTTTTTGTTTACGTTCAAGACTTTTAACTATTTGAAATTCCACTGAAATGAAAATAATAACCAATACCAACCACAAAACAAAAAACAAGCAGGTATTTTTTAACTAACTCTACGTGAAAGGTGTTTTCTTAATTAATAGTATTTACTAGAGGTCTAATTTTTCTAAGGAATAAAGCTGAATATTATGTCTTACAATTGTTGTTAGTTTGATAGGGGCTGTCATTCTGTTCGAAAAAAAAACTCAACTTGAATTTTTTGCAAAGCACCGGACGTATTCAAGTGGCCGGTAGTGTATTTTGGCTTGAATGATTGACTCGATTTACATGTTGTAACGTTCGTATAATTGTAAAGTGGTTAAAGTGCCCCAGTGATCTATATTAGACCAGTAATATTTAGTTAAATTATCTGCCTTTTGTCTAGTCTAGTGCGTTTTTTTTTCAAATATATTTTTTTGATCTTCTAACGGAAACACAACTTAAAAAAAAATTAACTAAACAATGGGCTACTTAGAACAATTCAAATGATTTTAAAAACCAAAAACTAGGCACTATGTGCCTAGCAATGAACCAGCATTCGAATCAATTTCTGTCGCTCTGTGTTTTCTTGAAGTAAAACCATTTTACATAAAAATATATCAATTTCTAATCAATTTGCTAAAAGATCCCAATCAAAAACTTCTTCCAATAAAGCAGTTTTTTCTGTCTACACCCTTATTTCTATATTGCAATCAGCAAATAAAATGTCTCTTTCCTTAATTACCTTAATTAGGTACCTACATACCAATCTCTAATTTCTCATTCAGCAACAATTAACCACAAAGAGAATAACATATCCACATTTGAACACAGCAAATGTAGTTAATCCTTTTTGAAGATGCGCTTCTATCTCTCAAAATCAGTCTCCCTTTGCCCTTATTCTATCTCGTCCAAAAACATCAACACAACTCAAAAACCCAAGTAAACAACAAACAAATTTTGACCATAGACATCAAACATGTATCAACCTAGCAGCATCCATCAACCAAATCAACAAGAAGCGATAGCGGTAACCAGGCAATGAATCGATTCCATGTGTATTCAAATAACTACTTCAATCCTCGGATCCTCCACTATTCCAACTTATCCTTGCCACCCAATATCCCCTGGAACACAAATCCTCTTTTAAAACTGTTATTCGATGAGATAAAGGCAAACCGGACCCAGTGTATACCCACACCGTGTGCCGTCAGACAAACGAGAAACCAAGTCTTACATCATCCAACAACAACTCTACACTTTAAACAAAAAATGACAAAAACTCTTGTGTCCCAATAAAATGATTACACACCACTTTCGCTTTAGAAATTTGAATGCTACTGGCGGAATTGGCTGCGCTCTTCTTCCAGGACATGAGAATGAGAACAACATTGGATTTGGATAGGGTTGAAGTTGGTTGGTTGAGGGGGACAATGGATATGGTAGTTGGTATGGTATGATGATCCTTATGGCATGTTAGGAGGATTATTATGACAAGAATTTGCAAAGATCCAGTCAGCTGGAAAATAAATTAGAACTACTGCTGGCGTGGTGCGGTGGATGTTTGGTCAAATTGATTGTCTATAAGGTCTAAGGAAACATGATACCGTGGTAAATGTGGAAAACATACCAAAATTGGTATGGAAATTACAGTTCGTTTACCAGATTTACTAGTTTTCCACATTTACCAAGAGTTTACCAGGTTGCATGAATACACCATTATTACCATATCGCTTACAATTTTAATCAACAACTACTAAAGAAGCAGTCAGTAATGAAATTATTTGTTTTGAATAAATAAATCGATAAGTAATTCCTCAGCTTTCCGCCACATGTCTCTCTTTATTAAAATGTCTCCAAATAGTATTGTTTAGTAGATGCACAAACCAATATACTGACATTACAAATAATTTTCCTTTTTTCCAGCATGTTTTTCAACCGGACTCCGAAATTATGTTAAAAATAATTTAAACAGAAACCTTTCTGCTAATTGAGCTAATAGCAGAGGAATTTCAACAGATGCCACTAAAAACTGTTTTTTTTTTGTCAATATTCAGAAGGCAAGGAAATTTTGAATGTTATGCAGACCTAAAAGACTCAACAGATGGCGCTCGGAAATTTTTTAAAATTCAACTCCGATTCAACAAGTTAAACGGTCATTTTATCGGTAAGGCAGAACTTTTCAAACGGAGAGTATTCAATTGTTTTGTTCTCTTAAAAATGATTTTCTCATCAAAATTCATTAACATTTTTAAAACAGACTGGTTCGGATTATTTTTGAACATCAACTTAATAGTCCAGTAACCTTGTCGTTTCGTAGAAAGGAGACCTTGCGTCAAATCTGGTAGTTCTGATTGTTTGCTGAATTGAATTATGTATGATGTTATGCTGATGATAAATCGACCTCGAGCGCCAAAGGCAACATTGGTAAACACAAAAACCCGCGATTTGTTTGCACTTTTTTTAGTAAACGGCATTTTGATTTATGAAAAGCTAGTTTTTGACTTCACGTGTTGAAATAACTATTCAATGCCAACAATAACACCTAGACAAAAAATCACATAGCTTAACTTAGAGCCAAAAACATATTCGTGAATTAAAATGAACTAATTTTATCCGACAGTATCCGACTTATTTTAATA
The DNA here is from genome assembly GCA_948107695.1 of Meliscaeva auricollis. Taxonomy (NCBI): domain Eukaryota; kingdom Metazoa; phylum Arthropoda; class Insecta; order Diptera; family Syrphidae; genus Meliscaeva; species Meliscaeva auricollis. The sequence goes on along the minus strand of OX403616.1, from coordinate 13,955,184 downwards.
CTCTGTATTTTGCAAAAAATATAAGTTTTTTTCTAGGTGTTAGCGTCGTCACGTGAAGTATTTTTTTTGGAAAATTTCCCCTCTTGTCTGAACGAGGGGATACAGACACCTCACTCCTCATAACATTTTTCTTTTTTTACCTATTTGTAATTTGTAAGGGTTAAACCGTTGAACATATTTTTATAGTCAAAAACTAGGCCTTCATAACTCAAAATGCCATTTACTTAAAAAAGTGCTAACAAATGGCTGTTTTTTTGCATTTTTACCATTGTTGCGTTCGACGCTTGGATTTAACATCACCTTAACATCATAAACAACTCAGCAAAAAATCAGAACTAACGAATTTGATTTGTTGTTTTTTTTTTAATTTTTTTAAGGGGAACTTCCATTTTACTATGGAGCTTTGGCCCAGAATGAAAACGAACATGTTTGGTATCAAATAAAAGTTGAGCTGAAATAATTTTTCAAAGCGTCCATGGAAGAGTCGAGATATTCGAGCTTGAAGTTGTCCATCTCAAAACGAAGATTTCAGTTTATTTTGCAAATAATTAGCCATAACTTCTGAAATAATTGATACAGGAAAATTTAATTGGTATTAAATGAAAGGGTCTTTTTTTATTTTTGCTTTGAACAACCCTTACTGTTTGAATTAAAATTAGAATAGCTTTTATTCTGAGTTTAGTTTTTAAAAGTCCTATATTACCTGCATTCTTTGAATGCATGTTGATTAACGGTAATAGGACAATAATTTTTGTGAAGGGATAGGAAACTATCATGGAGAAAAAAATATCTTCTTACAAAAAATGCAATATGTAACCAAAAAGTACGTATACGCCATAGTGCACACATTTTCTTCATACAGTTTATACAAACTCGTACTCGTCTTATATCACTCCTTAATTTTTCCTTTTTTATTCCCAAGCTTCTGCAAGGTCAAGTTCAGAAATTGAAAAAAAAAAACAAAACAGAACATGTAAGAGCTCATAAGCTTTTGTAATATGAGGAAAGACTGTTTTATCATTGCAAAAAAGAATTATCTTTCTATCACAAATAAACCGAGAGTTGATTTAGTTGCATTTTTTGAGTGCGTCATGCAGGCAAAATGCCTGCCCCATGTAAAAGGTCTTGGACCCCCATATTCATATCAAAGGCACTTACCTCTTTTATTTAAAACGATAATACCATTTATCTTGAATACCCAAAAAAATGCAGCATTGCTGAGAAACGCCACAGCTACAGTATTCAAGAACTTTATATTTTTCGTCGCTAGCTCTCCGACTATAACAACTAGAACACCAAGCATTTTTTTGTGCCACCAGAACTACTGTTCCTACAAAAATTAAACACATAAGAACTTTGTAAGTCGGCTAAAACAAAAAAAAAAACTTTAAATTTGAAACTGGTTCTCTGGTTTACCCTATCTCTTTGATCCCGTTTGGACACAGTTCTACTGAACCTAGGATCGAGGTATTGGCTAGGGGCATTGTTCTTCCACTGTGACTCCGAATCAGCTTTAACAAAAAAATATATACATTCTGTTGGCCCTGTTGTATAGGACCTTGTTGGAATAATCACCCTTATTCTGGAAGGCGTTTGCTCAAAAACGCCACGCTCCCAATAAAAGTGAAGTCGTTTCCCAGAAATGTCAATTGTCGCTTCTAGAGCATGGCGTTTTAACACAAACGCCTTGCGAAATAAGAGCCAGAGCTCTGGTGTTCACAGTTTTGTGTAATCCAAAAAACATAAAGTAGCAAAGTAATCCAACTAGGTACCTCAAAACTTCTTGTTTAAAACACAATTTGACTAACTTCATGTTTTGAACCTTTTTTGTGTTTTCTTTCATCAATCTTCAAGCCTATAAATAAATAAATAAAAATTCCCATGAAATCAAAACTCTGTAAAAAATGTATTTTTAAATTTTTTATTTGATTTTTCTTTATTATCATTTTTTTTTATAATTTTCTTTCTTCCTTGTTTCTGTTGTTGTTGTTTTTTTTTTAATTATTTAATTAATTAATAATAATGTATAATATATAATAATATAAAAAGTGTTTCTTTTCCGTAGTTTATATTTTTATTTTCTTTTGTTTTCATTTAATAATTGTGTTTCACTTGTTCTTTTTTTTGTATTATTCTTTTTTTTGCTCAATGGTTTAATAACGTTTATCTCATTTTTTCATAAATTTTGCTTTCGAAAATCTTTTTCTATTTGTTGTTGTTGTCATTTTTATTTCTATATAAGTGAGAGTTTAGTTTTATTTCCAAATGTATTTTTCTCCTTTAGACTTTTTGTTGTAACATTAATTGTTGTTTGGGGGAGACAAGGAGCAACTATTCTCTATAAATGAAGTTCTATTGTGTGATAGTTAATTGTTTTTTGTTTCATTTATTTATAATGCAATTGATTAGATGTTATTACGAGTGTGGAGAGTGGTGTGTACTTATTTTTTGTTGTGGTTCATTTTGCTTTCATGTTTTTTTTTTTGTTTACTCTATATTGTTAATATTTTGTTGTTTATTTTGTTTTAATATTTTATAACTGCTTAATAATGTGTCCATTAAGTTTTTTCTTTTTTTTTAATTTATTATTTTGTTTTATACAATCTGGATTTCCTAGAAAAATTAATAGCTAACTATATTTTTTTTTTGTTTATAGCTTCACATTTAATTTAATTCATTCAGTTGTTCATTATTTTGCTTTATATAATTTTTTTAATATTCTTCATTTTTTTTTTTTGTTAATAATTTATTTCCCATCCGCAAAATTATTTGGAAGGACTTTTTGTATTTTTGTTTTACAATTTTGAATACAAGAAAAATAATTAAACAATTCATACATTAATTAAGAAAAAAATGAAAATATTAAAACATAGAATTCACAGTATATTTAGTTTTTAATCAAAACAAAAGGAAATTAATAATAAAAATAAATAATCAAAAGCAAAAAAAAATTAATAAAAAGAGAAAACATTATTTTGGGGGAGGAGCAATGAGCAATATAAGTTGTTGTATTTTATTATTTAAAATTACAATTGAATAAGTGATGCGCAAATACAGAGGGATGGGGGGAATAAAAGTGGGAGTTATTGTTGTTTTTGTTGTTGTTAATTGCAATTACATACATATTTCATATTTGTTTTCATTTTGATACAATCATTGGTTTTACAATTAAATATTTTACTATATTCCATGTTTAAACTTTTCAACCGAAGTTTTTTTTTCTCTTTTAAATCCACATCTTTTTTTTTTCTCAACAAAAAAAAAAGTAAAAACAAAAAACTCTTATCTTTTCAATTAATTAGTTCTTTTTTTCAATGTTTTCCTTTCTTTTTTGGATAAGTTGCTTCATTAATTGTCGTTTTTTTTTATTTAGTTATTTTTGTTTTGTTTATCGGTTAAAATGAACACTTTTTATCTGGTGGGAATTTTATTTTGATATCTATTGCACGCTACATGAATTTTTGTGGCCATTTTTGTGCTTAAGCCTTGATTTGGGCCTATATCGCTCTAAATAGGAGAGTTGCTTAGCATTAATAGCGCCTCGTCGTTTACTAAAAAAAAAAAAACAAAAAATTGGTTAGAATGAAATGGATTTGTATATTTTAATGTTGAAACTTACTCTCTGATCATTTCAACAGCTGCCTCATATTTAAGACCGAGTTCAATCAACGCCAAAGCAACTAATACAGGTGCTCTACCTAGGCCAGCTACACAGTGAACGGCAACACAAGCTTCAGGATTTTGTTGATAACTGAAACAGAAAATGGAAATAAAGTTTATTTATTGCTCATTGATGGTGGACATAGCTTCCAAAAATAAATATGAAAAATATGAATAAATATGAAAATTTTAAGTTTAAATTAATTGGTTTAGGTCAAATTTGGTGTTTTTGGTACTTGGTTGGGCAGGAAATGGTATTTAAAACCACTTTTTTCAAAAATTGTTAGAAAATGGGAAACGGGGAAGGTGGAGCAAGTCTTATTTTTCACATATCATGAAAATCAACGAATCCTTTAGTCTTCCTAGCCACTATAGCGTATTTCATACTGAAATGTTGACAATTATTTGGGAAGCATGCACAATATTCGTAATGTAGCCATTTACACTTATAGTCAAGGAGTTATCCAAGCAATTGATGGCTTTTCTACATAATCAAAATTATTCATTAAAGGCGAAATAGAAATTATAGGCGTTATAGGCGGATCGAGAAGAAGGCATTGGGATTTGGTGTAGAGTACAATGTCCTCTCTCGCAGCTACAAGGACATACAGGCGCTAGGCATTCGAAGTTCCCTTCCAGATGACCTTAGCTTTTTCTTTAATAAAAGAAATAAAGATTTTATAAATTTTTAAACAACACTCAAAGACCAACTTCAAGTTACGGTAATAAGGCCACAAACGAGCGATAACTCTTTTTGAGCAAAAGACTTGGACATCGGGGTTTCTGTTGGGTGAGATCGCTTTATGCTTTCCCATGTCAATAAGAAACCGGAGCCTGGACTTACGGCCCGTCACGAAGGCATATTTGATTTTAGGCGCTGATGGTTTGACTTTAGCGTCCTTATATTTTAACGATGTCAGTAGTAAGCTCAATAACTTCAAAATCATGCATCGGCAATAAGGCCACAATAAAGCGATATATATGTATACATTAAATCTTTTGGGCAAAAGATTTGCATATCAGTTTTTCTGAAGCTGGGAGCTATTCTGGTCCAAAATCCTTTTGGGAAGCACAGAGGTAACTTAGAAAGGACTGAGAAAGGCAGATATGATACTGCAGTAGAGGAAGGCAGTTGAGTCTATGGAAAATTTTGTCAAAATCCTAACTTGCGACAACGGTGTAGATAAGTTTGTCGAATGCAAAAAGATGAGTTCAAGGTTTACTCACTTTTAACAGCATTTTCTTGAAATCTATCTCAATACACCGGGCTGTTACTTATTTCTTTACGTTCTAAGGCTGAGGGTTAGATTCAAACCAAAAACACATTAGTGGTTTTAGACTTTTAGAAAGCCATTTTTTCTAGGGGAAATAAAAGATTTACAGACTTTTGATTAGATACAATTGCTGACAATTGATCTTGTTATCGTCACACTCAGTTCAATACAGAGCCTAGGGATTATGACTCCCATATAATAAAGCCATAATATTGAAGGAGAGTACTTCTAAAAGACTAAGAACCAATACCCACTTTCATGATGTTTTGTTTAAAGACGATTCTTTACAAATGAAATGCAGAAACCATAGCTTGTCAGGGTTGCCGTGGTCTCGGGGTTGTCAATCACTTTTTTTACTACGAGAAAATAATCAAATCAAGCATTCTTTCGTATTTCTGAAATTTTGTATAGGTACAATTACTTTGGTAGCACTTAAGTATACAAAAAAAAAATTTAGTAGAGTTGCCGTGGGTCAAAAGGCTTGCCTGGCGGTCGTAGTCTTAAATACAAATAATCACGTACATTTTCTTTTTAAAATATGTCACAGTTTTGTAGAAAAGAGCTCTCTTAGATTCGGTTGACTTGGTATATATCCAAATTTTTAGGACTTATTCCACATAGCATAAGCTAATGCCTGAAATAAAATTTGCTTTTATTCATCAATGTATAGTTACATTTTAAACCATTTAAAAAAAAAAAAATATCATAAATTTAAAAATTCCGTAGTTTTTAAGATGTACACTGCAAAAAAAAACTCTAATTTAGAGAAAAGCATGGAATTTCTTTACTCTTGATACTGACTAAGTTAATTATGGTGTTAAGAAGGCAGTAGTCATGGAAAAACAAATAAAAATAAAATTGACTGATTTTTGTGGATTTTTTCAAAATTTGTTTGTGAATAATCCAGCAGTCGTACCAAAAATGGCCAAGACATAAATTTAGTAATTTTGTCTACATTTGTTTTACATAAACGGGTTTCACAAAAATGTTCATATTATAGATTTTGTATCAAAAACAAAAAAAAAACTATAAGTAAGTTTTTCAATTATTTCTCATGTTTTCGGTGATAATTTTGTTGGATAAGTTCAGATTCGTGCTCAGCATCCCAAAAAACATAAAGTTAGCCATTGAAAAATTACTTCACAACTTTTCACCCCTAAAAACGCTTTTATTGTACTAAAGAGAGTATTTTGGAAAAATCATAAATTTCATTTTGCAATATCTTTACGCTGAAAGCGATTTTTTAAATGATTACAAATAAATTAGACAGATGAAATGTACTTCATTCACATTCCATTAATAGCTTTGTAATAAAGTATTTACCAGTAATGAAATTCGACTTTGAATGTACAAAAAAACGGGTTTTTGACATTTGATATTAGCATATCTTAAAAACGTGGTACTAGCTAGGTACTAGTGTCTTTGTGACAAGCCAGTTCGATTTTTAACAGCTCAAAATACATGCAAAAAGTATTTATTTATACTAAATACAGTTGTACAGCAACCCTAGACCTATGAAAACCCTAATATAATATAAAACCTCCCGGAAGGAGTATGGCAGTTGTCGGTGGTTGATACGAAAAACTGAGAAAGTAACTCTTCATTATATCCGTTAAGTCTACTGCCAATTTCAATGAAAAAATGCATCAAATATGATTGATCTCAGTGGGAATGGTCAACTCGGTACAAGCCTTACGAGACTGTAAATTATTTTCATATTAAATTTCAGTTGCTCTGAAATTGTAAAATAAATCGAGGTACCAGTGCTAGAGCGTGAGGATAATAATTCATAAATAATTGGTCAGTTGGAGTTATTGGAGAAAAAATATCAAGTCCTCTTAATTATGAAACAAAAGAGATCCAAGTTATGTAATTTTTTTAGGAAAAAAAAGTTGTCTTGGGGAGTAGACCCAATGCTGGTAAGGATGTAAATGTTGACAATTAAAGTAAGAAGACATTACTGTACTGTACATTTCTGAAGAATTTTTTATCGTTTTCATATTTTATTCTAAAGTAAACCTAGAAACTAATGTTTCCATATCTTTTTTTTTTACTCACTTTTGCTTCAAAATCTCGAACCATTCATCAACAACATTTTGTGGTGGAGGGGTTCCATCTTCAAATGCTAGATCCTTGACAACAATACCTTGAGACTCAAGCTCATCAGTTTTATAACTTGGTTCGCATACACGAACAACGGTGCTGACATTATTTTTCTTTAATTCCTGTAATAAAAGAAAATAATAATAAAAATAAAAATGTTTCCCACTTCTGAAGAAAAGAAAAACAAAACTCACCAAAACATAATGTGGGATGGTTAAATCTGATGGTCGATCGGTGATTAAAAATTTCATCCCCTTAAACTCAATAAGAGCGGGTGCTGGTCGGATGTCCTTTTGGCGCATGTTGCTCATCAATAAAAAATTCGCGTTCAGAATAGAAAAATCAAAAAACAAACAAAAAACACACAAAAGTTTGTTTGTCTTGTTTTGTTTTGTTTCGTTGATTGGCTTGGCTGTGTGTTTTCGATTTTTTTTCTTCTATTTTTGTTTGTTCAAACACTTTTGTTTAGCAGCAAGGTTTTTTTTATTATTTTCTTTGTTTGTTAATTTGTTGTGTTTTTTGAATAAATAAATTAGTTTATCAGCAATTTATATATATTATATTTTCGATTCACGCGTGCGTAGTTTGACTTGTTTGTTTAATTATTTTTTTTTTTAATTTTAATTTAAAGTTAATTATTGCAGTCCTTTTAAATTTAAATATTAAATAATTATTTTATGCTCAGATTTTTATGCTCTTAATAATTTATACTTTATATATATAGATAATAAATTACAAAAACAAAAATAGTTAGAGTTTTCTCAGTTTTAAACACTGAGTTTGGAGAATTTGTTTGTTCTGTTTTTTTTTCGGCGACGACAATGACGACGGCTTGTGGAAAAGTTTTATTTTAAAAAATAGAAATTGATTTGTTTTTTTCTTTTTTAATTTAGCTTTTTTTAAATCTTTTCTTTGTAAAAATATATACGTATCTGTTTTTAATGTGGGATAAAAAATATATTTTTATTATATTTATCTGTTTTGAAAGTTATTTTTTCTTTTTTATTTTACTTAAGTTTTGTTATATGAAGGCCTTGTTAGAAAATGGCTTCTTACTTAGAAGTTTTAAATAAACAATTTAAGAACAAATAAATTAAGTACAAAAAAACAAAATTATTTTGCGATTTTTAAGTGTGTTAGATAAATTGCTAGAAAAATCTTAATATTATTGTTTTTATTTATCACCCATAACAATTTTTTTCAATTTTTTAAAGAGTTTTGAAGTGTATCTTATGCACTTGTTTTACTCAAAATAATTTTGTAATAACCGATTAGTAGTTGTTTTTTTTTTTTTTTTTGTTTAAGCAGACACAGATAGATATTTATATATTTAGACAAAAAATGTTTACCCGTTTTTTCCCTGTTTATCTGATAACTTTGAACTTTGAAAATAGAAAAACAAAAGAAAATGGGGTTTTACGAATTGAATATTGAATTTGAAACGCGTTCAACCGATAATTTCCCGGTTGTATTTTTTTATTTTACTTTGAATTTAAGTTTTCAATGATCGTTGATATGCGTTTTATGTTGTTTTTGCAATTAAATGGACAAATTATTGAAATTTTTAGTTTTTGAAACGAAACAAAAAAATGATCTAATGATTGAAAATAATTATTTATTGATGTAATCTACTCTGAATCGCGCACGCGCTCAATTGCTCTCTTCACCACTCTCACGCTCCCCCGTGTTTTGAGGTGATTTTTTTTATGTCACCTGAAAATAAAAAGAAAGAAAAAAAACAATAAGTTAAAAAGTATATAATTATGAAATATAGATTTAGTCCGCAAAATAATGGTCATTTGTTCGTCAAAACGTCTCTCTGTAAATCGTGTTAGAGCCTAAACGGGTATACGTATCTTTTAGAAACTAAACACTCTCGCTCGGCTCCGTTATTAATTTGTGTTCAGTTGGCCGCTTGGTTTGGTGAGACCTCCTCAGACACACTTAGAGGGAACAGAAAAGTTGAATTTATTTGCAAGAAGAATTTAAAAAAAAATTACTGAAACCGATTCGTGTTGAAGTATTCTATTACTGACGTACATTATGAAAAAAGATATTTTTGAGTTTCAAAACTTGGGGAAAATGATTTTAACTCACACATTGTTGGTACATACGAGTAGCATTAAACTTAATCACACATAAAACTAAAAAAAAAAATTGATTTTCTTTTTAGAAAAGCGTTTTTTTATTTTTTAACTGCTCAGTGTTATTGTTTGAAAATTTCGATTTTAGATGTTGATAAATGATATTATCATAAATATGGCACACCAATTTTGTTTTTAAATGTTCTTAGAAAATTTAACACATATCTACTAGCGACAAGCCCAAGGAATTAATGGGACAACATTTTTTCAGTGGTTTTCGGTAGACTGTAATTTTAAAAACTTTAATTCTAAAGAGATACAAAAGTAGGCATTTTTACGTTTTTTTGGAAAACGTATCGCTGTTGATGATAAGAATAATTTGAGGCTTTATTATTGAAGCTTAATATACCTTAATTAATTCATCAAAAGATTTAGAAAATTAAAGAATAAGGCTTTCAAATGCATTTTAACTCACCTCAATCCGAACACTTGAGATACAGTTTATTGATAACACTGGTCTGCAACGAAAATCGCCTTCAAACGAAACTATACTAAAGGTTTTGGCACGCTGAACCTGAATCTGAAGTCAAAACTACCTTAGCACGTCAGGTTTTCGGGATATGCTAATATGAACATGTCAAAAACACGTTTTTTGGTACATTTAACGTCGAATTTCTATACTGGTAAATACTTTATTGCAAAACTATTTATGGGATGTGAATGAAGTGCATTTCATCTGTTTAAATCATTTTTAACATTTAAAAAAACGCTTTGGCCGCAAAGATTTGCAAAGTGAAATTTCTAATTTGTCCAAAAGAGAGTATCTTTAGTCCAATTAAAGCGTTTTTTAAAACGTTGAAAGTTCTGCAGTAATAATTTTCAATAGCTTCCTTTATGTGTTTTGGGATGCTGAGCACGAATCTGAAGTTATCCAACAAAATTTATAACGGGAAACATGAGAAATCATTGAAAAACTTCCAAAAATTATTTTTTTTTTATTGTTTTTGGTGTATATCCTAAAATATGGGAATTTTTCGCAAAAACCGTTTATACAGAACAAATGAAAATACAATTACCAAGTTTATGTTTTGACCAATTTTTTTTAACGACTTCTGGATTCTTCACAAAAAAATGTTGAAAAATCCATAAAAATCAGTCCTTTTGAAAATCACAAAATATCCTTTTTTTATTGGTTTTCCTCTGATTACTGCCTTCTTTACACCATAATTAACTTGACCAGTATCAAGAGTATAGAAATTCCATACTATCCTCTAAATTAGAGGAATTTTGAAATTTTTTAAACAACGGTTTAAAATGTGATCACACATTGTTGAAAAACAAAAATGAATCTTGTTTCAGATCTAAGTTCCAAAGTCAACCGAATCTAACAGAGCTCTTTTCTACAAAACAATAACTTTTTTTTTTAAATCAATTAAAATAAATGTACGTGGTAGAATTTTTCAGAATCTAGATTTAGATTCAGAAAAGTCCAATATTATATAATTTCAAAAAATTATATGAAGGACATAAGAAAACTGTATTTTTGCAGTGTTTTTTCAGAAAAAAAAATTTTTCCTTTAATTCTTTGGTCTAGTTGCTAATTGAATAAGTTTAAATGTATCAAATTCAGTTTTTTTTTTTGATCTGATTATAAAGATTTTTATTTTTTTTTTAAGAACTCATCTTTACAAAAAAACAAAACTGCATACTTCGTTTTTAAGGTAAAATTTATTTAAAAATCTTTTTTAATCAGTTGAAAAACGAAGTTCTTCATTACAAAAATACAATCTCGGTTGTGGTCAGCATTTTTTTCGTATATTTTTGTAATATAAAGAACCATTGTTGCACTTCGTTGAAATTGCTTAATTGAAAGTTTTATTCCGGGGGAAGATTTATTTATCAAATTATAAAAGTAATTACACAAACTATGCGTAACATTAAACAATATATTCTTCCTCAACTGCCAACAAAAAAAAAATCTCACCACAAAAACTTAACTTATTTGTGTTTTTATTTAAACTTAAATCTAAATTGAAATTTTTACATATGTTTGCAAAGTTTAAACAACCATTTTGGTTTGTTCCAACACAATTAATTAAAATGTCACTGTACATTTTGCATTCTCTTGTTATGGGTAAGTTGCTTTAGATGAAGCGCCATTTTTCGACACTTTCTGGCTCTGGTTTTCATTAATATCCAGAAATAGATATAAAATGCAACAAGTTTCTTGTCAAAAAATTGCCTTTTCATAATAAATATGCACACGAGAAAAAATGCTTTTTGTCTAAAAATTTGTCTATATTCGAATTGAAGAGTGCTCCCCCATATATGACAGCAACTGACATTTTTATTTTTATAAATGACAAGCCACCTCTTCTAGACACGAGAAGAAAATATTAATTTTTCGACAAAAATATGAAAATAATTTTTTTTTGTTGGCATTTGTTCAAAAATACATTTTCTACACAGTAAAAAAAAAAAAAACAACGCAAGTTTGTAATGTTTATTTTGGTTTTTGTGTACAACGAGAGAAACCAGAAGCAAAAAAATTCAAACCCTCATTCTATTACTTAAGGTTGGGTTTTATTTTGTATTTTTAGAAGGCCAATGTTTACGATGAACAAACCAAGTTACAGGTGTCGCACAGATATTTGACCTTTATCGACCGACAAACATGAACAAATAAGCTGGAATAGATTTTTTCTGTTTATATGTACTTGTTTTTTTTAAGATTTTTTTTTTTTAAATTGCACTAGAAGACAATCGAATTTTGTATTCACTTTTTAATGTCATTCATTTAGTTGAGTAACTTTGGTCATGTTTTTTTGATTGTCCATATTGTCAAATACGGGATTTCAACTGTTCAACACGACGACCACTGTATAATATCTACACAAATTGTCAGTTTTTCTGTGTTAAAATGCAAAAAGTAATGTAAATAGGTAATGTATATTTATAGAATTGTCTTGGGTGTACTTACTTTTTATTTGTGCTGAGCTTGGCAGTATTCTGCACTGTCTAGATGAAACTCCATAGATGTGGGAACAGGTCTAACAAGCTGCAAAAAAAAAAAAAACAAGAAAATTAAAATTAATTTTTATTGTAAATACATTTTGTTTATTTTATGTGAGAAAAACAGAGTATATACACAAATTTAAATACAATAATAAAATCATAAACGAGAAAATAATTTTTTTGGCAAACACAACACAACTAAAAGAACAACTAATTTCTCGGTAACACACGATTTCGAAGAAATCAATTTTCTCCTCTGGTGAATTTTTTGCTCGTTTATATTTATTTTGCAAACATGGTTCTTCCAATAAATGGGGGACGAAACTAGGCCATTGATTTAGACATGTAGGCGGAGGAAAATTGAAAATATTATGGTTTTGAATAGAAAACTACAAACTCAAAACGATGCGGAGGGGTGTTAGGTTTCCGGGTTTTTTTAAACAAAAATTGGAACATCATTTATCATTTTTTGGGGGGTCTACAAGATTTAAACAAATTTTCAATTTTTCTAAAAATAATTTTACGGATATATAACCTGAACAGAGATTTATGTGTCTGGGTTTTGACATTGAAGAAAAGAGGACACGTCAAATATCGAAATAAATTTAAAGGCATTAGGTAAAAAGCAATTTTAATATCAGAGGAATACCATTCGATCTTTTATGAGGTGACCAAAAACATTAATTTCAGTTGTAGAGTCAACCGCATAATATTGTATAATTTTAACGGAAAGGCATCTAGAATATGATGGTTATAATAATTTTCGCTGCGGAAGTTTTTAATAAGATGAATGATTCAGAGACAGTGCTGGGGGATCGTGGGAAACATCCCTTTTTGTGGGAAAAGCCAAAAGGAAAAAAAGGGTTCCATTCCCAGCCTGTGCCACTTTGACTTTTTCAGGGTTTTTTCTCTTGCAAAGAATTGATTAAGCCCTCCAGAGAACTTCTTGTATAGAAAAAGCGCACCTCAGCTATCTGTTCGGAATCTAATTAAAACAAATTGTGCAAAAAAAGTAAATTTCGTCGTTGTCTATTTGATAAGGTTTTTGACGAACATGAAATACAAATTTGTACACAAAAATAGAGGGAATTCAATGTTCTATAAAAAGTGTACTGGAAGTGTTTTTGGTTTAGATCAACATTGGTCGAGATAAACTTTAAAATCTATTTATTAACTAAATAAATTCGACAGTTTTTCGACAATAACTAGGTATTGGAATGAGATGCCAAAAAATGTTTCAAGACAAAAACTTTGGAGCATATTTTTGCCAACAAAAGAATATAAAAGAGAAAATCGAGTAAATGCTTTATTATAAAATGGCGGACGACACAGAGGGTTTTTTTTCGACTTTTAATAATTAATAATTTAATAATTTAATTAAGTAATCTAGTCAGATTGTGTTTTTACCAGGAAAGTTTTGGGGTAGTTTTGAATTCTTCAGTACTATATGTTTATGGGGTTTTTAAATCCGAATCTGATGGTTTGGCAACAAGATTTCATGACGCAAATGGTCAAAAATACAAAAAACTGCAAAATCTCCAACGATTTTGTAGTTTTTTGGAAAATTTTACCATGAAGGATTAGTTTTTGGTTACAATTATGTATCCAAGTGGTAAAAAAAACTAATTTGCCAAAATTTGAGTTGAATGCTGCTTGTATGTATCAATAGGTTTTCGTTATCAATCAATAAATTGATACATATTTGTGTAATAAAAAAAAAAACCAAGCCAATGTCTCAAATAATCAAAGACATGAACCAAATTAAGTTAAATAGCAGATATGATGGAATGGTTCGACAATAAATTCACTCCAATTTACTAAAATCCTAGGCTTTAACAGTGGGTTAAATCTGATTAGGGTTAGAGATAACCAGATGTGAAAAAAATGACAAACTTATAATTTGCACGGCAAATGTTTATATTTGAATAAGATTATTGGTTTGAATCTCGGATAAATAAAGAAAAATTTATAGTGTTTATTTATTTGAAATAATTGTCTACCAATTGATTCAGATAAAAAATTATAAAAGTTGACACACAAGAAATAACAACGCAGATACACTAACTCTTCCATAATATAATTATAATAATTATGTAAATCTATTTTTAAAATATTTGTTTATTTTTCAAAACTTAATAAATACCTAAATATTTTTATTCGAGACATTACATGATTGCTTTAACCACATGTTGATTTTATTTTGCGCATTGTGAATGTCATGACGCATCACATTGAATAATGGTTTTCCCAATGCCTGAGTGAAAAAAAAAAAAACAAACAAATCACACATCTTTTGACGTTGCGGCAGCGATGTCTACTACAAAAATGTCACCCATCGATAGAGATCAAAAGGGGAGGAAATTGTGAAAAACTAATTGCATCTATTAAATCTGTTTTTTTTTTTATTATTATTTATACTGCGTCTTTTTCTTCGAAAAAAAAATTTATTTTTTTTTGTATTTAAATCTGACTTCAAATATATTTTCAGTGAAAACAATATTTTTCAATAAATTTAAGCAGGTATATTTTACAATAGATTTTCCTCAATTTTACTTCTTTCAATAGACCTTGTACTTGGTCGATTGAGTGCGTAAGTACCTACCTACTCTGATTGAATTACTATCTTATCTCAGAGTTTTTTTTTTTTTTTTAAGTTGGCATTTTAATTCAATTTATGTTTATCGTTTAAGTTGTCAAAATTCATTAAAAAAAACATGCCTATGTTTTAATATTAAAATCATAAAGATTTTTTAACATTTGCGGAAGCTTATAGTTTTAATGATAAGCTGTTAATTTATAGCTCGATTTATAATTTGATAACATAAATAATTTAAAAAAAAAATGGACTCACGATAACAAATAATTTCACTCTTCAACAAGAGAAATAAAATATTTTCTATTAATAATATACATCAAAGTGTTGGTGATTCGTTGAAAGTGATGGTTGTTCGTTTTTTTTTTTTTAAATAAATGTAAATAATATTCTAATTTGGAAAAAAGAACAGAAAAGAAAACTATTAAATGCATTTAATTAGTCTTTCTGGAATTGTAATAGAGTTTGGAATTCTTGGAATTGTAATAGAGTTTGGATACACAATTAAATCATTTGCCAATTACAATGATTCACTTTCTTTCTTTTTAAGTGGAGCTAAGTCGATGTATGTTCGAATTATTTGGACTCGAACCATCGACTTTGATGAAATTTAACGAATCTAGATTGTTTACAATGAATGATGGTAGAAAAAACCGTCTCTTGCCCCTGACTTCATAATGTTTTGTAATCAGTGAAACACGCCCTACAAAATGTGATAGGGTTCCGCCCGCTTATATTTTTCTACGCTGTTTTTGTCACAGTAATCATCACAGCGTACTGTAATTTTCTGATCACTAGAAGGGTTAAAGGTGCTTAGTTTTGTAGGGACAGTTATGGTGGCATAAACAAAAATGAAAGAAAAATTAAAAAAAAAAATATAAAAAACAAAAAAAAACGCTTGCTGGGCTGTTGAAGTTATTAAGTAGTTTTAAGTTTTATATTAAAAAATATAAAAAATGGTATTGGTACTTTGGTACTAAGTTTATTTTTATTATTCGGTAGTAAAATACTCCTTCACGTTTTAGCTTAAATTTCTTTCTTTGAATTTAAATAACATTTGCCTAAAACTGATTTTTAACTATTTTTTGTTAATTAAAATCAAAACTACAGAACGGATTTTAATGAAATTTGGCACATTTGTTAAAATTTGGTTAAGAAAATAGCATTACAATAAAGTTTTGAAATTTTCTTCAATTTGAGCGTGTTGATTCTGATGTTGTACTGAAGTACGCCATTGTGAACGAAAGAGCAAAATTAGTTTTAAATTGACTGAGATATGCCTACTCATTTCATACTTTTGATCCCCTGATGGTTCAACAGGTAATTGAGTTCAAATGAACTGCAAAGCTACTCGAAAAACTGACTCCGGAATTTTACGAATGACAAACGACTGAAAAACTGTTACATTTTTATTCATTTCTGGATTAAACAAATATGTAATGCAATATTGACACGCGTGTACATGTAGGGTAGCATTATATGTAGTTTTTGTCACATTATTGACCCAAAATCATTGCAAAATTTAGTTTTTGTCCCTTGTGGAATAATCTTTGTATATTACAACATTTTTAATTATAATTATAATTTTTTTTTTAATTACCTTCTTGTGTCATATAGAGGTCTGTTCGAATAAAAACAAATATAAAGAATTAATTGACGAAATAATAAAATTTAGGATGGAAATATTTGATCTGTAATTTTCAAAAAGATCACACTTTGGATCTAATAAAAATAAACCATAAAAAAAGGAATTTCAAGAAACACACCTACAAGTCTGTCAACCTTGATTTCAATTTGCAAAGTTAGTTATCAACTAATTAACAAGACGTTTTCTCAACTGCCACTAAATGAATTTCGTATACAAAACAATAAAATTCGTTTTGGAAATAATCAATTTTAACAAAACCAACCAATAATAACAAAAAATCAATTTCTTGTGAATTCCATTTAATCATTATTTGCGCTTGCACTCTCTAATTGCTTACACAAGGTAAACTTATCTCCAATTATTCGTATGATTTAACGTTCATTGTGTCCAATCGCTATTGAAGCAAATTAAATGAAGAAAAATGCACAATAAATGACCATCAATTGGTTTTATCATTGACATTTTGTTTCGTTTCAATTGGAATTGAATGGCAATTGACAAAAATAAAATTGCCAACTTGTGTTTGACATTAAATCTTATAAAACAAAGCATTTATTTATATTTTTAAAAGCTTCAATTTGAAGAGATACAGATACTTTAGATAAAATAAATTTTAAAGAAAATTGTCAAAAATAAAAACATCTGAAGACAAATTCCAAATTGCTAATGTTTCCACAAAAATTGTTGCCAAAATAATATTATCATCACCATCTCTTGAGATACACACGTTGAGTTTAACTAGTCGTCCCCTTGTATTATATATATTTCTTTTTTGTATCGCGTAGATACATTTTGGCTCTCAATACAAACATCGCAAAAACTTTTAAAAGGAAAATATCTTTATCTATTTGAAAGTACACAAAAAAAAAAAAAAAAAATCGTAAAACATTTCTCGATAGTCAATCGCAATTATCACTGGGTTATGATGAAATTAACAATGCCTTACCCAATTTAGGGGAAGTAAGGTATTTGTATTAATTGATCTAAATGTCAAATGAGGGCATGTGGTGTTGTTGGTGTTGAACTAATAGGTCAAAATGCCATCTATTTTTAGATTGTTATTCAATCGAAAGTGAAATGTTGTTTTGTTTTGTTGTTTTTTTTTTTGTATTATTGAAACAAATGGCCGCAAGGTTAAATCAGTTGATGATGACAAATTGGAGAGATACTTACATGATTGAAATTTATGTAACAATATACAGGGTGTAGCTACGTCACGTCACAAAAAACAATTGACGATAAAACTTCTAAAAGGTCAGATCATAGCCTGCCCGAATGACTTTTAAAAGAAATAATTTGAACTAAGAAATAGCAAGTGCAGTAGGAACAGGATAGAACACAGCAAAATAGACAAAGATTTCTCGAAGAAATAAATTGGTTCAGCCTTTATCATTGAATTTTCTTTTTTCTTTACTATATTTTGAACAAATATTTATTCAATACTTTCTACCTTTCTAAACTATTTTTCGGCGTTGTAATATACTAAAAATATAAATAGTAGAAGAAAATTTTATACGGACAGATGGAAGTTAATTTAATTGTCTTTTTTTACGATGAGTCGTCCTTGAGATATTCATTAAAACTCACTTTTGGTCGAAATTGCAGATTCTGTTCTTACTGATATTCTTTTTTAGCCCAGATAAAAGAGACATAAAAAAACGCAAACCCAGAAATAATTCACATAGAGCTGAAAATTGGCTGAAAAATTTCCCCAAAAATCCCATGTATGTACAAAAAGTTATTCATGGTTAAATGTTCATCGAAATTGCAGATTCTGTTCTTACTGATATTCTTTTTTAGCCCAGATAAAAGAGACATAAAAAAACGCAAACCCAGAAATAATTCACATAGAGCTGAAAATTGGCTGAAAAATTTCCCCAAAAATCCCATGTATGTATAAAAAGGTTATTCATGGTTAAATGTCGAAAATGTTGGTTGTTCGCATATATGTAACTCTGAAACGGGGAAGTTATGAAAAAAAGTTATCGTCAAACGGTCAATGCTATGGAATGAAAATGGAACCTATGGTTAAAAGAAAAATAGCGTTTTTAGTTTTTTTGGTCAAAAATTGGTAATATTTTTAGGGCATACATAGTTTACCTAAGAAACTTCCTAAAAAAGTTTAATATTAACTTTTTTTACAACAACTATCGTTTTCTAGAATAACTTGACTGATTGTTCGCATCAAAATTTACAATAAATCAAACTAGATTACAATTTTGTTTTGGTCCATGGAAAGTACTTTCAACAAAATATTTTTTTTATTTTTTTTTTTTGTTTCTGAACAAGAAAATAGCATTTCGTTATTTTTCGAAAGAAGCGTTTTCGAAATATGAGTAGTTGCATAGATCTAAATAACAGAGTTAACATACATTTACAAAATGATACAATTTATTTCTTACGGGCAATATAAGAACGATTTTATACAAATAAATAACACTGGTTTGCAATCAAAATCGAATTCAAACCAAATTTTTTAAAGGATTTTGGCACGCCGAACCCGTAAGTCAAAACTACCCTAGCACGTTTTCGAGATATGCTTATATGAACATGTCAAAAACCCGTTTTTTTGTACATCTAACGTCGAATTTCTTTACTGGTAAATACTTTATTACAAAGCTATTAAAAGAATGTGAATGAAATGCATTTCATCTCTTTAAATTATTTTAAATCATTTAAAAATCGCTTTCGTCGCAAAGGTATTGCAATGTGAAATTTATGATTTGTCCAAAATACTCTCTTTAGTCCAATTAAAGCGTTTTTAGAGGTGGAAAGTTCTGAAGTAATAATTTTCAATGTCCAACTTTATGTTTTTTGGGATGCTGAGCACGAATCTGAAGTTATCTAACAAAATTTATAA
Organism: Meliscaeva auricollis; assembly: GCA_948107695.1. Classification (NCBI taxonomy): domain Eukaryota; kingdom Metazoa; phylum Arthropoda; class Insecta; order Diptera; family Syrphidae; genus Meliscaeva; species Meliscaeva auricollis. Next base: position 13,935,947 of record OX403616.1, on the reverse strand, counting down.
CGGGAAACATGAGAAATAATTGAAAAACTTACCAAAAATGTTTTTTTTTTTTCATTATTTTTGGTGCATAATATGAAAATTTGTCGCTAAGGCCATTTATGTAGAACAAATGTAGATAAAATTATCAAATTTATGTCCTGACCAATTTTTTGTACGGCTTCTCGATTCTTCACAAAAAAATAATGAAAAATCCATAAGAATCAGTCATTTTGAAAAGCACAAAATATCCTTTTTTATTGTTTTTCCTCTGAACACTGCCTTCTTTACACCATAATTAACTTGGCCTGCATATCAAGAGTATAGCAATTCCATTCTTTCCTCTAAATTAGTGGTTAGGTCATAGCTTATGATAAGCGGAATAAGACCTGTAAATTTCAGGCGAATCGGCTCAATAGTTTTAAGTATATATAATAGGTCAACCGAATCTAAGAGCCTTTTTTTCTACAAAACAATCACATTTTTTTTTTAAATCAATTAAAAAAGTGTACGTGGTAGAAATTTTCTGACACCAGATTTAGATTCAGAAAAGTCGAATTTTATTAAATTTTAAAACATTACGAAGGACAAAAAACGTTTTTTTTTATTTTTTGGAGACTTGGGTAATCATCGGGTAAAAGTTAAAACTTAATCCGACGGCAAAGCAAGTTTTGGTAGAGGCAATTATTTTTATTTCAATATAATTTCATACAGGCACAAAAAAAACTAAGAAATTTTGAAACATTTGATAACACAATCAATTACACAAATTTGCAAAAGCGACCCCAAAAAAATTGGTCGAAAACAAGTCAAATGTTCACAAAATTTTATTTCAGTACATAAAACACAAATAATTTTTTTTCTGCAAAAGAACACAACAGAAATTGTACTGAAATTTATTAGAAGTTTTAACCTTAATGGGGTCATATGTATGGTTATGGTTTAGCTGCTATGTATATTGAAAAAAACGTTTTACCAATATTTCGAAAAGAACTTTTTGTAAAAGAAAAGTTTGCTTGTTTGTTAAAATCGCTGTGAAAAATTTCATACAAAATTGAAATTTCACACAGATTTTCAAACCGAAGTTTCTCCAACCCAAGTTGAACTGAATTGAAATTTAAGAATACCGAGTTCGCCTACTTGCTTTGAAAAAAATCGGTGCACAATTTTTGTGTTGGTTTGAATCGAGTACTTGTTTAGGTTAGGTTCTTAAATATTTTTTTTGGAGCAGCCAAGAAACTTTAACTTTTGATTTTGTAAACTGTTTTTAAATTCATCGACAAAGTAATCATTTTGCAATTGAGTTTGACAAATCAAGTTAAATTACATTTGACTAGCCATATTTTCATGGTTTTAAAGATGGGAGACGAACTACATATTTTGATGAAAACGATATACTTTCTCACAAAAAAAATAACGGTTGGATTGAGACAAAAATGCTGTCTAGAGTTGGAATCGAACACCTCTTAGTAAGAATAATTGAACAAAATATTACGGCCAAGAGCAATATGATCTCATTACAGAGAAAAATAATCGCTATTCAAAGATTCTCATCATTTTTTCACTATCAAGCTCCATCGATGAGTAATAAATTAATAATTCGGGGGATTTTTTTTTTCTATTTTCTACATTATTCTCGCATCGTTATTAAATTACGTTGCATTATACTTTAAGTAACAAAATAAAATTAATTAAAAAAAAAAACAACAAGAAAGTTATAAACGGATAATAGAACGTTCTATAATGGCGCTTAATATTTACAAAAAGTCAAAGTTCAAAATGTTTGTAAATACATATAAAAAAGCTGGAATACTTGAAATAAGCTTATTATATTGTAGGTGTAAGTAAATGAACTAAGCTGCTTAAAGTTAAAGAGTTAATTATTTTTTGTGTAGTTTTAATTTGGATATTGTAAGCTTTCACTTGAGAAAAATAAAGAAAAAAACAAAAATAAAAACGGAAATCAACAAAATAAAATTGCAGGAACTACTGATAATGCTGAAATTACATTTCCCAGAAATACACAATCTCACCGAGAGATAACAAAAACGCGAAGCTCGAGTGAGTAATTTTGTTTATTTTCAGCTCCGATTTGACGCGTTGAAGTAATATATTTGACATGCGAAAAATAGAGATAATAATTAACACCTATCATGTGGGGATTTTTTTCTTCTTTTAGAAGGCACCGAAAAATGTTTTTGTTTAGCAAACAAACAAAAGATATTTACTTTAATAATTTTCAAATTATGCGCATGAAATTGAAAAAAAAAAATGTATGTATCTCCAAAATGATAAAAAAAATATAAAAGATTCATTGACACCTATTGTGAATTTAAATGGATTCTGCATTAACTATATATAAAAGTGCCTTTAGGTTTCATTTTGGAAACTTTAAATGTCATTCAAAAGTCCTCTGTTTTCAGCAAACAAACAAAAACAGTCGTTTCATTCTAAAATTGAACTAGCCACAAAGTCAAATTCACAATAACAAATTTTTATTGCATTCCACAAAAAAAATAAAACAAAATAAGAGAAAAAATCGAATGCATGAAATATTCAAATCATTTCACCGGATGCCGCAGACATATTTGTTACTCGCACTTGGAACTCGCCAAAGGCAATTTTTTGTTCATTAGCATAAGTAGATTTACAGTCATAATACTAATAGACATTCATTTATCCAACCATAATATGGTTGGCAGTGCCGCCACCGTCGAATAAAGTCATGTGCGCCATCAACAATCAAGAATGATGATGATAAGTAAGTTGATTCATTTATTTTTTTTTTATTTTTTTTATATAGCAGATGTATATTTGACCGATTAAGGTTAACAACTTTAGCGGTGTTTGTTTGTTTGACGCAACATGTAATACTAAACCTACATGTACTGAACTTTCATTGTTTTATTACGTCAATAGCTTAATGAATGACGTCAAAGCGTCAAGTTTTTTTTTGCTAAAACCAGCACCTAGTTTTGATGTCAAATTATCATACAGAAATTTAATTTGATTTAGTTTGCATGAAAAGAAAATTATTATCTTTTATTCTTCATTGTGAATGGAGTTTTTATTTTCATTGATCAGGTTTCAGTGTCATTCACAATAACCCGGGCAATAATTTTTGCTGAATGAAAATTTAACCTTTTTTTTTTGTGAGAAGAACAGCTACCGGCTGAAATAACAATAAATTTTTTGATTTGTTTAAAACTCAAGGTTAGTAGGTTATTCAATTCATGTGAAGTTAGTGATCTTTCAAACGTCACATCATATCGATGAATTTGAATCACAATGGTTGATTCTTTTTTTTTTCTTTTCATAAATCGAATATTCATGAAAGGAATTTATTATTTGAATAGAAATGATATTATTTTTAAACTCGTTTTAAAGTTTTTTTTTTCAATTTCAATAGAACATGCGCTTGACAAATGTATAATGTGGTTGAGATATTGGAGAACTATTTTGTATAATTAATTTATGGGAAAGCAATTTGATCTCGATATTAGCCACTTTTCATGCTTTGCACGTTTTATTTATTCCAAATATATTGTTGAATTCATTTTTTTTTTTGTTGGTAACTAACTTTTAAACGTGCTGGGAGATAATATAACTGATGGAAAGCAGACCATGGTAACTTGAATTTCAATCATTAAAAATATATAAATACATTTTTGGCGGGACTAACTCACAAAAAACTAAGGTCTAGTGACTGACACTCTAAAACATTGATGTGTACGTGGAGTTCTGCAGGAATGGAGAGGATCTGTTATTTTTCGCTGACTCTAAATGTCTTATTAGAGATGTAAAGAAGTTTTCCACGACACTAGTACCTACACCTTGGAGGTTTGTCAGTTCTTGCAAGAGGCACTATATAACCTTTCAAAACTAAGGACAAGTTGGCGTAGGCTGGCACTTCAACCCAGACTTCTGGCGTCCATCTTACTAACCATTGAATTAATAGTAGGTACTACGGATTTCGATTATCATGTTCGTTAAACAAGCGGAGATGGTGCCTGGTATACTAGGATTCTATTTTTTTCTTTAGTTTGGTATTTTAACGAGTTTCGTATTTTAGTCATAACATCGCAAAAAAAATATATCGTTTTTGGAATCAGTGAGTTGTTTCCCATCAAACTACAACAGCCAACGCATAGTTACATCAATCAAAATCAATGAGCAACTAGCAAGTACTTTCTGTGGTGAAAATTAGGTAGTAGTACCTACTAAAAAGGACTTCGCACGGCTTACTGGGACGTAGTTTGGTAAGAAATAACATAAGAACAGTGATGTGCTGTATTATGTTGAGGAATGGTAGCGTTTATTGAGTTTTCATCGAATAAAATTTTATTAACTAACCTGTTGTTTGCCAATATTTAATTTTCGATGCTTTGGCATTCGTTGAGTTTTGCAAAAACATTCTTCAATTATTGTAGAAATTTAATTATTTTAATAAAAATTCGAATTGTAAAATTTTGCTTCTGACGGATAGTTACTTTCCAAAGAAGACAAAGCATTTGACGAACATTAAATTCTGTATAATACTTGGGGAATAACCCACTCCAACCCAATCACAGACAGATTAAAATATCGTTTGGAATATAACATTTTAGCGATTTGGTACATGTATTTATTTACCTACACTTTGAATTACTATGTTATGCTTCGAAAAACACTGATTGATTGATTTGCGCAGTTTCTCATTTTTTTTGTCTAGGTTTAGTTAATACACAAAAACATTACTTTTATTATTGT